>CP110837.1:8561898-11268610 GCA_028411795.1 Euphorbia peplus | reverse complement strand
TGGTCCGAAAATACAAAAACCTAAACGACCCGTAATGTTTTATACGTGCTACTCGTTGTATTGCGTCATCCTAAATTCAACGTCACGTTCAAATTTTGTCCGACGCGTGAAAAAACACGAGTTTAAATGTCGGTTTCGACCATTTGTTCTGAAAATAGAAAAACCTAAATGGCCCATAATGTTTTATGAGTGCTAGTCGTTGTATTGCGTCATCCCAAATTCGACGTCACGTTCCAATTTTTTCCAACGCATGAAAAAACACGAGTTTAAATGTCGGTTTCGAATATTTGGTCCGAAAATACAAAAACCTAAACGACCCGTAATGTTTTATACGTGCTACTCGTTGTATTGCGTCATCCTAAATAAAACGTCACGTTCAAATTTTGTCCGACGCGTGAAAAAACACGAGTTTAAATGTCGGTTACGACCATTTGTTCTGAAAATAGAAAAACCTAAATGACCCATAATGTTTTATGAGTGCTAGTCGTAGTATTGCGTCATCCCAAATTCGACGTCACGTTCAAATTTTGTCCGACGCATGAAAAAACACGAGTTTACATGTCGGTTTCGACCATTTGGTCCGAAAATACAAAAACCTAAACGACCCGTAATCTTTTATACGTGCTACTCGTTGTATTGCGTCATCCTAAATTCAACGTCACGTTCAAATTTTGTCCGACGCGTGAAAAAACACGAGTTTAAATGTCGGTTACGACCATTTGTTCTGAAAATAGAAAAACCTAAATGACCCATAATGTTTTATGAGTGCTAGTCGTAGTATTGCGTCATCCCAAATTCGACGTCACGTTCAAATTTTGTCCGACGCATGAAAAAACACGAGTTTAAATGTCGGTTTCGACCATTTGGTCCGAAAATACAAAAACCTAAACGACCCGTAATCTTTTATACGTGCTAGTCGTTGTATTGCGTCATCCTAAATTCAACATCACGTTCAAATTTTATCCGACGCGTGAAAAAACACGAGTTTAAATGTCGGTTTCGACCATTTGTTCTGAAAATAGAAAAAGCTAAACGACCAATAATGTTTTATAAGTGCTAGTCGTTGTATTGCGTCATCCGAAATTCGACGTCACGTTCAAATTTTGTCCGACGCATGAAAAAACACGAGTTTAAATGTCGGTTTCGACCATTTGGTCCGAAAATACAAAAACCTAAACGACCCGTAATGTTTTATACGTGCTACTCGTTGTATTGCGTCATCCTAAATTCAACGTCACGTTCAAATTTTGTCCGACGCGTGAAAAAACACGAGTTTAAATGTCGGTTTCGACCATTTGTTCTGAAAATAGAAAAACCTAAATGGCCCATAATGTTTTATGAGTGCTAGTCGTTGTATTGCGTCATCCCAAATTCGACGTCACGTTCCAATTTTTTCCAACGCATGAAAAAACACGAGTTTAAATGTCGGTTTCGAATATTTGGTCCGAAAATACAAAAACCTAAACGACCCGTAATGTTTTATACGTGCTACTCGTTGTATTGCGTCATCCTAAATAAAACGTCACGTTCAAATTTTGTCCGACGCGTGAAAAAACACGAGTTTAAATGTCGGTTACGACCATTTGTTCTGAAAATAGAAAAACCTAAATGACCCATAATGTTTTATGAGTGCTAGTCGTAGTATTGCGTCATCCCAAATTCGACGTCACGTTCAAATTTTGTCCGACGCATGAAAAAACACGAGTTTAAATGTCGGTTTCGACCATTTGGTCCGAAAATACAAAAACCTAAACGACCCGTAATCTTTTATACGTGCTACTCGTTGTATTGCGTCATCCTAAATTCAACGTCACGTTCAAATTTTGTCCGACGCGTGAAAAAACACGAGTTTAAATGTCGGTTACGACCATTTGTTCTGAAAATAGAAAAACCTAAATGACCCATAATGTTTTATGAGTGCTAGTCGTAGTATTGCGTCATCCCAAATTCGACGTCACGTTCAAATTTTGTCCGACGCATGAAAAAACACGAGTTTAAATGTCGGTTTCGACCATTTGGTCCGAAAATACAAAAACCTAAACGACCCGTAATCTTTTATACGTGCTAGTCGTTGTATTGCGTCATCCTAAATTCAACATCACGTTCAAATTTTATCCGACGCGTGAAAAAACACGAGTTTAAATGTCGGTTTCGACCATTTGTTCTGAAAAAACAAAAACCTAAATAACTCATAATGTTTTATAAGTGCTAGTCGTTGTATTGCGTCATCCCAAATTCGACGTCATGTTCAAATTTTGTCCGACGCATGAAGAAAAACCTAGTTTAAATGTCGGTTTCGAATATTTGGTCCGAAAATACAAAAACCTAAACGACCCGTAATGTTTTATACGTGCTACTCGTTGTATTGCGTCATCCTAAATAAAACGTCACGTTCAAATTTTGTCCGACGCGTGAAAAAACACGAGTTTAAATGTCGGTTACGACCATTTGTTCTGAAAATAGAAAAACCTAAATGACCCATAATGTTTTATGAGTGCTAGTCGTAGTATTGCGTCATCCCAAATTCGACGTCACGCTCAAATTTTGTCCGACGCATGAAAAAACACGAGTTTAAATGTCGGTTTCGACCATTTGGTCCGAAAATACAAAAACCTAAACGACCCGTAATCTTTTATACGTGCCACTCGTTGTATTGCGTCATCCTAAATTCAACGTCACGTTCCAATTTTGTCCAACGCGTGAAAAAACACGAGTTTAAATGGTGGTTTCCACCATTTGTTCGAAAAACAGAAAAACCGAAACGACCTAAATGTTTTATACGTGCTAGTCGTTGTACTGCGTCATGCCAAATTCGACGTGAGGTTCAAATTTTATTCGACGCATGAAAAAACACGAGTTAGAATGTCGATTTCGACCATTTGTTCGAAAAACAGAAAAACCAAAAAGACCCATAATGTTTTATAAGTGCTAGTCGTAGTATTGCGTCATCCCAAATTCGACGTCACGTTCAAATTTTGTCCGACGCATGAAAAAACACGAGTTTAAATGTCGGTTTCGACCATTTGGTCCGAAAATACAAAAACCTAAACGACCCGTAATGTTTTATACGTGTTACTCGTTGTATTGCGTCATCCTAAATTCAACGTCACGTTCAAATTTTGTCTGACGCGTGAAAAAACACGAGTTTAAATGTCGGTTTCGACCATTTGTTCTGAAAATAGAAAAAGCTAAACGACCAATAATGTTTTATAAGTGCTAGTCGTTGTATTGCGTCATCCGAAATTCGACGTCACGTTCAAATTTTGTCCGACGCATGAAAAAACACGAGTTTAAATGTCGGTTTCGACCATTTGGTCCGAAAATACAAAAACCTAAACGACCCGTAATGTTTTATACGTGCTACTCGTTGTATTGCGTCATCCTAAATTCAACGTCACGTTCAAATTTTGTCCGACGCGTGAAAAAACACGAGTTTAAATGTCGGTTTCGACCATTTGTTCTGAAAATAGAAAAACCTAAATGGCCCATAATGTTTTATGAGTGCTAGTCGTTGTATTGCGTCATCCCAAATTCGACGTCACGTTCCAATTTTTTCCAACGCATGAAAAAACACGAGTTTAAATGTCGGTTTCGAATATTTGGTCCGAAAATACAAAAACCTAAACGACCCGTAATGTTTTATACGTGCTACTCGTTGTATTGCGTCATCCTAAATAAAACGTCACGTTCAAATTTTGTCCGACGCGTGAAAAAACACGAGTTTAAATGTCGGTTACGACCATTTGTTCTGAAAATAGAAAAACCTAAATGACCCATAATGTTTTATGAGTGCTAGTCGTAGTATTGCGTCATCCCAAATTCGACGTCACGTTCAAATTTTGTCCGACGCATGAAAAAACACGAGTTTACATGTCGGTTTCGACCATTTGGTCCGAAAATACAAAAACCTAAACGACCCGTAATCTTTTATACGTGCTACTCGTTGTATTGCGTCATCCTAAATTCAACGTCACGTTCAAATTTTGTCCGACGCGTGAAAAAACACGAGTTTAAATGTCGGTTACGACCATTTGTTCTGAAAATAGAAAAACCTAAATGACCCATAATGTTTTATGAGTGCTAGTCGTAGTATTGTGTCATCCCAAATTCGACGTCACGTTCAAATTTTGTCCGACGCATGAAAAAACACGAGTTTAAATGTCGGTTTCGACCATTTGGTCCGAAAATACAAAAACCTAAACGACCCGTAATCTTTTATACGTGCTAGTCGTTGTATTGCGTCATCCTAAATTCAACATCACGTTCAAATTTTATCCGACGCGTGAAAAAACACGAGTTTAAATGTCGGTTTCGACCATTTGTTCTGAAAAAACAAAAACCTAAATAACTCATAATGTTTTATAAGTGCTAGTCGTTGTATTGCGTCATCCCAAATTCGACGTCACGTTCAAATTTTGTCCGACGCATGAAAAAAAACCTAGTTTAAATGTCGGTTTCGAATATTTGGTCCGAAAATACAAAAACCTAAACGACCCGTAATGTTTTATACGTGCTACTCGTTGTATTGCGTCATCCTAAATAAAACGTCACGTTCAAATTTTGTCCGACGCGTGAAAAAACACGAGTTTAAATGTCGGTTACGACCATTTGTTCTGAAAATAGAAAAACCTAAATGACCCATAATGTTTTATGAGTGCTAGTCGTAGTATTGCGTCATCCCAAATTCGACGTCACGCTCAAATTTTGTCCGACGCATGAAAAAACACGAGTTTAAATGTCGGTTTCGACCATTTGGTCCGAAAATACAAAAACCTAAACGACCCGTAATCTTTTATACGTGCTACTCGTTGTATTGCGTCATCCTAAATTCAACGTCACGTTCCAATTTTGTCCAACGCGTGAAAAAACACGAGTTTAAATGTCGGTTTCGACCATTTGTTCTCAAAATAGAAAAAGCTAAACGACCAATAATGTTTTATTAGTGCTAGTCGTTGTATTGCGTCATCATAAATTCAACGTCACGTTCAAATTTTGTCCGACGCGTGAAAAAACACGAGTTTAAATGTCGGTTACGACCATTTGTTCTGAAAATAGAAAAACCTAAATGACCCATAATGTTTTATGAGTGCTAGTCGTAGTATTGCGTCATCCCAAATTCGACGTCACGTTCAAATTTTGTCCGACGCATGAAAAAACACGAGTTTAAATGTCGGTTTCGACCATTTGGTCCGAAAATACAAAAACCTAAACGACCCGTAATCTTTTATACGTGCTACTCGTTGTATTGCGTCATCATAAATTCAGCGTCACGTTCAAATTTTGTCCGACGCGTGAAAAAACACGAGTTTAAATGTCGGTTTCGACCATTTGATCTGAAAAAACAAAAACCTAAATAACTCATAATGTTTTATAAGTGATAGTCGTTGTATTGCGTCATCCCAAATTCGACGTCACGTTCAAATTTTGTCCGACGCATGAAAAAAAACCTAGTTTAAATGTCGGTTTCGAATATTTGGTCCGAAAATACAAAAACCTAAACGACCCGTAATGTTTTATACCTGCTACTCGTTGTATTGCGTCATCCTAAATTCAACGTCACGTTCAAATTTTGTCCGACGCGTGAAAAAACACGAGTTTAAATGTCGGTTTCGACCATTTGTTCTGAAAAAACAAAAACCTAAATAACTCATAATGTTTTATAAGTGCTAGTCGTTGTATTGCGTCATCCCAAATTCGACGTCACGTTCAAATTTTGTCCGACGCATGAAAAAAAACCTAGTTTAAATGTCGGTTTCGAATATTTGGTCCGAAAATACAAAAACCTAAACGACCCGTAATGTTTTATACGTGCTACTCGTTGTATTGCGTCATCCTAAATTCAACGTCACGTTCAAATTTTGTCCGAGGCGTGAAAAAACACGAGTTTAAATGTCGGTTTCGACCATTTGTTCTGAAAATAGAAAAACCTAAATGACCCATAATGTTTTATGAGTGCTAGTCGTTGTATTGCGTCATCCCAAATTCGACGTCACGTTCAAATTTTTTCCGACGCATGGAAAAACACGAGTTAAAATGTTGGTTTCGACCATTCGGTCCATAAATATAAAAACCTAAACGACCCATAATGTTTTGTTGGCCCTAACAAGATCAGAATCACCTAGAGGGGGGTGAATAGGTGTTTCAAACGAAAACTGATATTTTCAAACTTTTAATGAAAATTCAATTTTCAGAGTCAATAATCCTCAGAGTCAGAGGCAAGCTTATTGAAGTAGCCTCTGAGGGATAATCTGCTTTAAGACAGGTTCTATCTTTTCAGCAACAGAAGTTCTGAGTAAAGAACTTCTGGACAGTCTTCTGAACACAGACTTGTGATTTTTAAGAGGAAATCTGTTTCAGCACTAAATATGATACAAGTACACAGAAGCAATTAACAAGTATAAAGAAGGGAGAAAGAGATTCAGGAGGTCCTGATGAACAGTTCAATTTATCCAAGTTCGCCACAGAATTCCTGTGACTACGTCTTGTCCTCTGAGGTCGCAGCCTCCAGAGATTTTATAAATCCACTATTCAGAACTTTTATGGCAAGTTCAGAAGCTCCTTTACATCAACAGAACTTAAGCTAATTTCTCACTTAGTTCTGACTAGCCTAAAATGAGTTAAAGGATTTTCACCAGAACAACAATACTCTGTTTTCTGGATTTCTCACCCAACTCAAATCTCAACTAGATTTCTCTCTTTTAAATCTAACTGAAGATCACAATCGATCTCAGTTTACAAGATTTCTATTATGAACTTGTTTTTCTTCACTCTCTCACAATTACAATAGCTAAGCTAAGAAAAGATTGAGAATGGAAAGTGTGCTCTGTTTTCTTGATATAACAGTGCGTTGAGATTTTTGCTCTATGATCACACACGTAGTTGATGCAGTGGAGCTTTGCTACTATTTATAGTGTTGAGTAGATAACCGTTGAGGATATTTGAATCTTCAAGGATGACAAGGTTGAAAGTAGCCGTTAATCTTGTCAACTTCTTCGAACGGTCTCAAAACACTCAACTCTGTCAACTTTGTACCTTAACCTAATCCGGTATGGGATTAAGATAAAGGTGATGGAGTTGACTGATCTTGAAGATTGATTTAGAGGGAAACGATAAGAGAGCAGGTTTTGTTTGTTGTGAACAGGCGCGTCCTTCAAACAGCTTTTTGAACTTTTGGCGCCTTGCATTAAATGCAACTGACAAAGCATTAAATGCTTAACCAAACCCGTGATAACGAACTTCTGATGTCCGTTTTCCTTCTTAGCGCTTCTGAACTAAAACAACCTTAGTCTTCTGTTTGCAAAAGAGAACTTCTGATAAAAGCTTTAGGCAGACAATCAAGACTTCAGAGCGGTTCATCCAGCTTCTGAGAAAGTGCTTCAGTCTTCAGCTTTTTAATCTTCTGAGTTCAATAGGCAAGCAGGAATTCTTCATTCAGCATCTGCTGAGAAAACTCATAATAACTTAACGAAAATTGTTAGTCAACATTGAAAAGTATACAAGTTAATTTTCATTTTCATCTTCTGAAACGTTTGGACATAACCAAAACACTTAGGGTTCATCATTCTCCCCCATTTTGGTTATGGACAAACCGTGGTCAGAAGGTAAAAGAAAAACATGAGGATTAGAGAGTGACTTCCTGATGCAAATATTTCATTACTTCTGAGTAAATTAACTCCCCCATTTTAGTATAAATGGTGAACTTCAGCAATCTGTATAAACTTAATAAGACTTAAGATCAAGTTGTTAGATATAATGAAGTGTAATTTACTGAGCTAAAGCAAAACAGAAGCAAGAAATAAGAAGTCAGTTATGCAAGACAGTATAACAAAAAGTTTCAGTGTATAAAGATCATTCAGAAGATAACATAGGAAACAAGATAATCAGAGGAGCAGAAAAAGTCCTAAGACATAGACTACCCAACCCAGAACCTAGCTAAGAAGCTTAAGTCCTAAACGATTACAAGTTCCTAGATTTCTTCTGAGGAGGAGGAACAACACTGGGACCTCCAGCAGCACTTGATCTCTTCTGACCAGACTTCTCCCCCGTTTGACCAGAACCAATAGCAACACCAAGAGCTCCCTGAGACTTCAATTTTTGTTGAACATTCAGAGCAGTCTGATATTGCACAGGAGTTGGTCGCACAGTATTGATCAAATCCATTCTTCTTCTGAAGTCATCATCAATGGTCTTCATATGATCGAAGGTCTGACCAGACATAGGTCTCTGTTTCTGAACATCTTCCAGAAGGAGCTTGATTAACCTGTTGTTAGCATATACAGCAGCCGTGAGATGCTCATTCTGAATATAAGTCTGTCCTCGAACAAACCTATAACAATTGTGAAGAGTCTTCTCTTGTTCACGAGCTTGATTATGCATAACTTTCAGGAGTTCAGTGAGCTCAGCAATCTGTGCATTCTGAGCAGATACAGCAGACTCAATGTTGGAGAGTCGGTTGTTGAGATCAGGAGTGATGTCATATACAATCTTGGCAGCTCCTGAAGATGAAGAACCTTGAGCAGAAGATTTCACTTCTCTCAGAATGTGATTTGCAGTACTTTGCAGGTCTTCAATCTTACTAGGAAGCATCTTCTCATGAGCCTCATAATGCTCGTTTGCTTCCTTGACTTCTTATGTCAATATTTCCAAATTTTCATTGACCTTCAGAGAAGAAGCAAGAGCAATATTATCCAGAGAGGGAAGGGTCAGAGCTAATTCCCTCAATTTATATATCTCATCATAAGTGGCTAGATGAAGGGTAGAAAGGTTGCGTATATACACAGAAGGATCCTGCATTTGGAGCATGGTCATAAGCTGCAGGTTCTGAGCTTTCAGAGAGTGTAATTCTTGCAGCACAATGCCCTGAGCATACATGTCAGCAGCAGAACTTCTTTGTCCTATACCAGCAAACCTATTCAGCAGGTCATCTGAGCCACTCTGACCCATTCTTCTCAACTCTTCAACACTTGGGGCACCTCCAGCTTCGAAAATACTAGAAGCTCTGCCCATGAAGCCAAAACTTCCAAATCTGTTATCCAGATCTTCACGATTCAAGTGTTTGCGTAGAAAGTCATAATTGGATGACAATCCAGCAAAACCTGAAGGAGTGGAGGAGGTAGTTAAGGGATCACACACAGGAGGTGTATGTCCAGAGGTTGAAAGAGGAGGGACAGAAGTTTGAGGAGAGGAGAAAATTTGTGGAAAGGAGGAGGAAAAAGAATTTGTACAGGAAGGTAAAGTTGAAGGTATTGAAAAAGGTATGGACAGAGGTATGGAAGGAGAAGGAGCAGTAATTCCAATTGATGGAAAAACAGCAAAAGATGATAAAGAAGAAGTAGTGGAAGTAGAAATGGAGTCTGTGAAAATTGGTCCAGAGGACAGATTCACTTCTGAATAGGATCCAGAAGGAAGAGTAGATGGAGGAGGGACAACTTCGGATGTTGAGGTTGTCAGAGGAATGGAATTCTGAGATTCACTTACTTCTGTGACAGAAGGAAGTGAAGGAGATGGATGAGGAGTAAGAGCAGGAGATGAGATAACCTGTTCAGAGGCATTAGGATCAAAAGTTGAGATCGGCTCAGCATATAAATGAGCCATCCTGAACAGCGTTTCTGAGGCATCCCTTTCACCAGGGTTTCTTCCTTGATTCAGAAGAACGTTGTCAATGAAGTGTTCATCGTCAACATTCTCAACAAACTGTTTAGCACCTTGAAGAATCTCTTCATCTTCTGGTTCACTCTCTTCTGATAGCTCTTCAATCAGAGGAGCTTCAACATCTTCTTCATCAGAAATCTCTGACAGCTCTTTATCAGCAGCTTCTGGTTCCTGAGCAGCAGGTTCTGATTCCTGAGCAGCAGGTTCCTCCAATTCAGCACTTGGAGCAATAACGAAGTCCTTCTTTCTCAGAACCCTTCGTTTTGCCACAGCCTTCTTCCCAATTCTGGTAGTGAGAGTGACAGTCTCAGCAATTCGAGAGGATAGAGCAACATTATCCTCTTCCTCTGAAGTCTCACCTACCTTGGAGAACTCAGCACCCTCAAGATTAGCAGCACTTTCTAAAAGTTTGGCATCGGCCTTAGCCTTTGCAGCGATTTCACGCTCAGCAGCTAACTTGTCTTCAGCTTCTTTCTTCTTCCTTTTCTCTTCAGCAAGAGCCACAACTCTTGCAACTTTTTCAGCTTCAGCAGCCTTCTCTTTCTCAGCAAGGCGTGCTTCCTCAGCATCCTGAGCTTCTTTCTCAAGGACATCCTTTGGCTTCTCAGCAACAATCTTGCCAGAGGGTTCAACATTGATCTTTGTTTGAACCAACGTGGGAAGAGGTTCTGAGACAGCAACCTTCTCAACATTCAGGACCAACTTGCTTGATCCTTTCTTTCCCTTGCCCTTCTTGGCAGCATTCTTTCCTTTCTGAGCTGTTGCATCCATAATCTCCTTCTGAGCAATACTCACAGAGAAGCCCTTCTCATTCTTCTTTGGAGTAACATCAAAACTGAGGTTTCTGAAGGTATGCATCTTCAGAACCGTACTCCTACTAGTAACACCTTCTCCTGACATGACAACAGAGGCTGCCTCAAACAACCTTGTCAGGAGTGAGCCATAAGCTAATGCACTCACAGTAGTTACATTCTTCATCTGCCTTATCAGCATGGCAGGCAAATTTATCTTCTTCTGGTGGACCAGATGCCACATAAATACCCTTTCTCTGTTGGAAACACAGTTGACTCCTCCAGCCTTTGGAAGAAAGACATTCGTAGTCAAATAATGTGCCCACCTCTGGTGCTGACTCAACCAGGTGGCATAAGTTTCCTTGGCACTTAGATCTGGCCTAGCCCAGTTGGCTTCTGAAAACCCTTCTGCTGAACCATCATCTCCAATGATGATTCCTTCATCATCAATTCCTATCACTTGAGAAATGGAAGCCCTGCTGACTTCGATTTCAACTTCCCCGACCACAGAATGAAGCACATCCTCCTCATTAGAAAAGAAATGGAGGTTCTTATAAAATTTTGTAACTAAGTTAGGGTAGATGAATTCTTCGAGAGAGACGAAAGAATTCCAGTTTTGAGCACTAAGCCAAAGAGAGATAGGTTCAGTCGATTTGACTTCGTCATCTAAATATCTAGAGGTAAAAACCCTAGATTGACTAACTTTCTCTCGTGCATCATCGGAAAAGATGTGGGTGACAGTGATTTCTTGAGCCATTTGAAGAAATGAGAAATTAGGTTAAGATTTCTGAGAAATATAAGAACACAGAAAAATCTATGGAGATTCTAATGGCAAAGAAAATGAAAGTAAAAAAACTTCTAAGTATGGAAAACCCCTATTTATACCCAAACACAGAAACCGTTCCAATTCAAAAAGTAACTTCACACCGTTTAAAAGGGAACAGATAACCGTTAACCACAGAACAGCGCCGTAATAAGCAGTAGATAACGCATGCTTTCAAGTCAAATCATGATTAGAATTTAGTATAACTTAATTATCTTAAACGATCAAGCACTTAAGATATTCAGAAATAATTATTCTAAGTTATTGAAGAGGATAAGTCATACCAATGCCTTCTCGTAAGTTGCTGAAAGCCATACCAGCCAGAGGCTTAGTGAACATGTCAGCAAGGTTTTCTTCAGAGGGGACATGAGTAATGATAATATCCTTCTTCAGAACATGATCTCTCAGAAAGTGATGTCTAATATGAACATGCTTCATCCTGCTGTGCTGAATAGGATTCTTTGAAAGATCAATAGCACTCTTGTTATCACAGTAGATTGTAATTGTTCCAGGGATGACTCCATAGTCAGCAATTTGTTGCTTTATCCAGAGCATCTGAGAAACACAACTTCCAGCAGCAACATACTCAGCTTCAGCAGTTGAGAGGGCCACAGAGGTTTGCTTCTTGCTATGCCAGGAGACTAGGCACTCCCCCAGAAAGTGACAACCACCAGAAGTGCTGACCCTTTTCAATTTATCTCTACCATAGTCAGAATCTGTGTATCCTATAGGAGTGAAATCAGAACTACAGGGATACCACAAACCAGCTTCTGGTGTGCCTTTAAGATATCTGAGAATTCTTTTGACAGCAACATCATGAATCTCTCTTGGTTTAGACTGATATCTAGCACAAAAACACACAGCAAAATGTATATCTGGCCTGCTGGCTGTTAGGTATAAAAGAGAACCAATCATACCTCTGTAGGTTTTTATATCTACAGGTTTACCAGCTTTCTCTTCATCATCAATGTCTTTGCTGACATCCATTGGAATATCAACAGCATTAGAGTCCATCATGCCAAATTTCTTCAGCACTTCTCTAGTGTACTTGGCTTGATTGATAAACACACCATCATTACTTTGCTTGATCTGAAGTCCTAAGAAGAAGGTTAATTCTCCCATCATGGACATCTCAAACTCAGCCTTCATGTGGTCACTGAACTCTCTGCACAAAGATTCATTAGTAGCACCAAATATAATATCATCAACATATACCTGAGCTATAAGGATATCCTTGTTCTTCTTCAGAGTGAACAGAGTTGTATCAACACAGCCTCTGACAAATCCTTTAGACAGAAGGAACTTTGTCAGTCTCTCATACCAAGCTCTGGGAGCTTGTTTCAGTCCATACAAGGCTTTCTTGAGCTTGTACACATGATCAGGAAACTTAGGATCTTCAAAACCAGGAGGTTGAGACACATAGACTTCCTCATCAATGTAACCATTCAGGAATGCACTTTTCACATCCATTTGAAAAAGCTTGAAACCTTTGTATGATGCAAAAGCACATAAGATTCTAATGGCTTCTAATCTTGCAACAGGAGCAAAAGTTTCACCATAATCTATGCCTTCTTGCTGACTGTAACCTTGAGCAACAAGTCTAGCCTTGTTCCTCACAACATTTCCAAATTCATCAAGCTTGTTTTTCAGAACCCATCTTGTACCAACAACCTTCTTGTTGTTAGGTCTGGGAACTAAAATCCAAACTTCTGACCTTTTGAACTGGTCAAGTTCTTCTTGCATTGCCATTAACCAGGAGTCATCATCAGCTGCTTCATAGAAGTCCTTGGGTTCCAGTAGTGACACAAAAGCCACATTCCCCATATATCTTCTGAGCTGAGCTCTGGTCATGACATGATTATGAACAGAGTCAATGATGTTCTCTAAGGAATGATTCCTATGAGCTCTAACTTCTCTTGGTAAATCCAATGAGTCTTCTGAAACCTGTTCATCATTTGTTGAATCATATATAGGAGCATCTTCTGGAAGAGAGTTAACTTCTGTAGTTGGATGTTCTTCTGAAACATGTTCAACAGGAGAATCAACTTCAGCAGCTTTAGGAATAACATCTTCAACAGGAGGAGATGATATTTCAGGAGCTTGAACTTCATCTTCTTCAGAGGCTTTACTATCTGCAGGGTTAGTCTCATCAAACTTTACATGAATGGATTCATCTAAAGTTTGAGTCCTCTTATTAAAAACCCTATATGCTTTACTATTTGTTGAGTAACCAAGAAAAATGGCCTCATCTGCCTTTGAATCAAACTTTGAAAGATATTCTTTTGTATTCAAAACATAGCACTTACAACCAAAGGTTCTGAAATAACCTATTTTAGGCTTTCGACCTTTCCAGAGTTCATAAGGGGTCTTGTTCAGAATGCTTCTGATTAGCACTCTATTCAGAACATAACAAGCTGTGTTAACAGCTTCTCCCCAAAAGTACTTTGGAAGCCTTCTTTCATTGATCATGGTTCTGGCTATTTCAACCAGAGTTCTATTCTTCCTTTCAACTACCCCATTTTGTTGAGGAGTTCTGGGAGCAGAGAAGTTATGATCAATGCCTTTGATTTCACAGAATTCTTCAAACTTAAAATTCTTGAATTCTCCACCATTATCACTTCTGATATGGACTACCTTTTCATTCCTTTCATTCTCAAGTTTCTTAATCAGAACTGAGAAACATCCAAGTGATTCATCTTTGCTAGAGAGTAAGATGACCCAAGTGAATCTTGAATAGTCATCTACTATGACAAAGGCATACTTCTTTCCACCCATGCTCATTGGTTGAACAGGACCAAAAAGATCCATATGAAGTAATTCCAAAGGTCTTTTAGTTGAAATGACTTTCTTAGTTTTAAAAGAGCTTCTGGATTGTTTACCAGATTGGCAAGCATTGCATAAATGGTTCTTTTTAAAACTAATTTCAGGCAGACCCTCAACCAATTGATATCTAGCTACTTTGGCCAGAAGATCCATGCTAACATGAGCAAGTCTTCTATGCCAGAGCCAGGAGGTATCCTCTTTGGACATCAAGCATATATTTTTGCAAAGATTCTCAAGATTCAGCATGAAAACATTTTCAACTCTAGGAGCAGTTAGAATAACTTCCCTTGACTTACTGTCCAAGATTTTACATCCAGAGGAGCTGAAGACAACATCTCTACCTTTATCACACAATTGTGCAACACTCAGGAGATTGAACTTCAGACCTCTGACTAGGGAGACATCTTCGATCGGAGGATTGGTTCCAATGGATCCAGAACCAAGAATTCTTCCTTTCTGAGCATCTCCAAAGCTGACTTTACCACCTCTTTTAGGTACAAATGTGATGAATGCCTTTTCATCACCTGTCATATGCCTTGAGCACCCACTGTCAATGTACCACAGCTTTGACATTGATGGAGCACTCAGAGCAACCTGCAACACAATCAATTAGTGACAGGTACCCAATCCTTATTGGGTCCTTCAGAGTTAGATTTAGCTTCTACAGGTTTTTCTGATATTTCAGATTGCAAGAGGTTCTTAATGTGGTACTTGCAATCTTTCAACCAATGTCCATCTTTCTTACACAACTTGCAAGAAGGAGGATTCTTGGATCTTTCCCTTTGCTTCTTAGGAGCATTCTTCTTCTTCTGGGAAGGTACTACTTCTTCAGAGGCATTAGCACTCTTAGAGGTTCCCACTTCAGGAGGAGACGAGATTTCTTTCAGAAGAGAGGGAGTGACAGATTTCTTCTTCTGAGGTTTATCATTCCTCAGAGGCAGTTTTTCCTTACCTTTGACTTTTGAGTCATCGGAGGAAGAGCTGAATTGTTTACTTAGTTTATCTTCCAATATTTTCATATCAGCATAAACTTGAGTAAACCTAAGAAATTTGTCAGCCTCGCTTTTGTCCAACTTCCTCTTTAGGTACTTGAACATGCTATATAATTCTTCAAGAGAATCAAAGATATTTTGTTCAGAGGATATGTTTACCTCGGAGTCATAGTTTGCTTCAGGAGGTGCGGAAGTTTCTCCTGTGACATCTTCAGAGGATGGCTCATCAATAGCCATGAAACATATCTGTGCTTGCTCTTCCTTCTCTTCAGGATCACTGCTGGTCTCAGAGTCTGACCAAGCAGCCAGCATAGCTTTCTTGAACTTTTTCTTATCTTTCTTCAGCTCTGGGCAGTTAGGCTTAATGTGCCCAGGTTGCTGACATCCATAGCACACAATGGGCTTGTTTGGATCTCTCTTGAACTTTTCACCAGAATCAGGAGTTTTCTTGTCAAAGCTCCTGAAAGGCTTCTTGTAGTTTCCACCTCTGCCTTTTCTAAAGGCCTTCTTGAACTTCCTGGTCAGCATAGCCAGTTCCTCATCTTCAGAGGATTCTTCAGAAGATTCTGCTTTCAGGACTACTCTTTTTCCTTCTGACCTTTCTCTTAGGTCATGATTTTTTAGTGACATCTCATGGGTGATTAGAGACCCAATGAGTTCATCATACATATAAAAGCTCAAGTCCTGAACTTCTTCAATGGCAGTCTTCTTGGCTTGCCAAGACCTTGGTAAGCTTCTGACAATCTTCTTCACTCTTTCAGACTCTTCAATGTCTCTGCCCAAACTCTTTAAGTCATTGACTATCTTGGTGAATCTAGAATTCATTTCTGAAATAGATTCTTTGTCAAGCATTTCAAATAACTCATATTCTCTCATGAGTTGGTTGACTTTGGACTGCTTCACTTTTCCTGTTCCTTCATATGTGACTTCCAGCTTGTTCCATATATCCTGTGCAGTTTCACAAGAAGAGACTTTGTTATATTCAGTGGCTGTAAGTGCACAATGCAACATATTTATTGCTGAAGCATTTGTTTGGAGCTTTTTCAGAATTTCATCTGAATATTCTTTCTGAGGGATAATAACATTCCCTAGACCTGGTTCCATTCTGGTGGGAATGAAATCTCCATCTGTGATGACAAACCAAGCACTCATGTTCTGAGCTTGAATGAAATACATCATTCTCTTTTTCCAGTAGGAGTAATTGTCACCATTGAATAATGGAGGTCTAGTTGTAGAGGATCCCTCTGGGACAATGAAGTGAGAAGAATTCTCAGGCTGGTGTCTACTAGCCATCTCTATTGATTCTGATAGGATCTTACACTTAGATTGTTAGATCTTTTAGAAAATATACGAAGTAACCTTCGCTCTGATACCACTTGTTGGCCCTAACAAGATCAGAATCACCTAGAGGGGGGTGAATAGGTGTTTCAAACGAAAACTGATATTTTCAAACTTTTAATGAAAATTCAATTTTCAGAGTCAATAATCCTCAGAGTCAGAGGCAAGCTTATTGAAGTAGCCTCTGAGGGATAATCTGCTTTAAGACAGGTTCTATCTTTTCAGCAACAGAAGTTCTGAGTAAAGAACTTCTGGACAGTCTTCTGAACACAGACTTGTGATTTTTAAGAGGAAATCTGTTTCAGCACTAAATATGATACAAGTACACAGAAGCAATTAACAAGTATAAAGAAGGGAGAAAGAGATTCAGGAGGTCCTGATGAACAGTTCAATTTATCCAAGTTCGCCACAGAATTCCTGTGACTACGTCTTGTCCTCTGAGGTCGCAGCCTCCAGAGATTTTATAAATCCACTATTCAGAACTTTTATGGCAAGTTCAGAAGCTCCTTTACATCAACAGAACTTAAGCTAATTTCTCACTTAGTTCTGACTAGCCTAAAATGAGTTAAAGGATTTTCACCAGAACAACAATACTCTGTTTTCTGGATTTCTCACCCAACTCAAATCTCAACTAGATTTCTCTCTTTTAAATCTAACTGAAGATCACAATCGATCTCAGTTTACAAGATTTCTATTATGAACTTGTTTTTCTTCACTCTCTCACAATTACAATAGCTAAGCTAAGAAAAGATTGAGAATGGAAAGTGTGCTCTGTTTTCTTGATATAACAGTGCGTTGAGATTTTTGCTCTATGATCACACACGTAGTTGATGCAGTGGAGCTTTGCTACTATTTATAGTGTTGAGTAGATAACCGTTGAGGATATTTGAATCTTCAAGGATGACAAGGTTGAAAGTAGTCGTTAATCTTGTCAACTTCTTCGAACGGTCTCAAAACACTCAACTCTGTCAACTTTGTACCTTAACCTAATCCGGTATGGGATTAAGATAAAGGTGATGGAGTTGACTGATCTTGAAGATTGATTTAGAGGGAAACGATAAGAGAGCAGGTTTTGTTTGTTGTGAACAGGCGCGTCCTTCAAACAGCTTTTTGAACTTTTGGCGCCTTGCATTAAATGCAACTGACAAAGCATTAAATGCTTAACCAAACCCGTGATAACGAACTTCTGATGTCCGTTTTCCTTCTTAGCGCTTCTGAACTTAAACAACCTTAGTCTTCTGTTTGCAAAAGAGAACTTCTGATAAAAGCTTTAGGCAGACAATCAAGACTTCAGAGCGGTTCATCCAGCTTCTGAGAAAGTGCTTCAGTCTTCAGCTTTTTAATCTTCTGAGTTCAATAGGCAAGCAGGAATTCTTCATTCAGCATCTGCTGAGAAAACTCATAATAACTTAACGAAAATTGTTAGTCAACATTGAAAAGTATACAAGTTAATTTTCATTTTCATCTTCTGAAACGTTTGGACATAACCAAAACACTTAGGGTTCATCATGTTTTATACGTGCTAGTCGTTGTACTGCGTTATCCAAAATTCTTTGCCACGTTCAAATTGTATTCGACGCAAAAAAAACACGAGTTAAAATGGTGGTTTCCACCATTTGTTCGAAAAACAGAAAAACCGAAACGACCTAAATGTTTTATACGTGCTAGTCGTTGTACTGCGTCATGCCAAATTCGACGTGAGGTTCAAATTTTATTCGACGCATGAAAAAACACGAGTTAGAATGTCGATTTCGACCATTTGTTCGAAAAACAGAAAAACCAAAAAGACCCATAATGTTTTATAAGTGCTAGTCGTAGTATTGCGTCATCCCAAATTCGACGTCACGTTCAAATTTTGTCCGACGCATGAAAAAACACGAGTTTAAATGTCGGTTTCGACCATTTGGTCCGAAAATACAAAAACCTAAACGACCCGTAATGTTTTATACGTGTTACTCGTTGTATTGCGTCATCCTAAATTCAACGTCACGTTCAAATTTTGTCTGACGCGTGAAAAAACACGAGTTTAAATGTCGGTTTCGACCATTTGTTCGGAAAATAGAAAAAGCTAAACGACCAATAATGTTTTATGAGTGCTAGTCGTTGTATTGCGTCATCCGAAATTCGACGTCACGTTCAAATTTTGTCCGACGAATGAAAAAACACGAGTTTAAATGTCGGTTTCGACCATTTGGTCCGAAAATACAAAAACCTAAACGACCCGTAATGTTTTATACGTGCTACTCGTTGTATTGCGTCATCCTAAATTCAACGTCACGTTCAAATTTTGTCCGACGCGTGAAAAAACACGAGTTTAAATGTCGGTTTCGACCATTTGTTCTGAAAATAGAAAAACCTAAATGGCCCATAATGTTTTATGAGTGCTAGTCATTGTATTGCGTCATCCCAAATTCGACGTCACGTTCCAATTTTTTCCAACGCATGAAAAAACACGAGTTTAAATGTCGGTTTCGAATATTTGGTCCGAAAATACAAAAACCTAAACGACCCGTAATGTTTTATACGTGCTACTCGTTGTATTGCGTCATCCTAAATAAAACGTCACGTTCAAATTTTGTCCGACGCGTGAAAAAACACGAGTTTAAATGTCGGTTACGACCATTTGTTCTGAAAATAGAAAAACCTAAATGACCCATAATGTTTTATGAGTGCTAGTCGTAGTATTGCGTCATCCCAAATTCGACGTCACGTTCAAATTTTGTCCGACGCATGAAAAAACACGAGTTTAAATGTCGGTTTCGACCATTTGGTCCGAAAATACAAAAACCTAAACGACCCGTAATCTTTTATACGTGCCACTCGGTGTATTGCGTCATCCTAAATTCAACGTCACGTTCAAATTTTGTCCGACGCGTGAAAAAACACGAGTTTAAATGTCGGTTACGACCATTTGTTCTGAAAATAGAAAAACCTAAATGACCCATAATGTTTTATGAGTGCTAGTCGTAGTATTGCGTCATCCCAAATTCGACGTCACGTTCAAATTTTGTCCGACGCATGAAAAAACACGAGTTTAAATGTCGGTTTCGACCATTTGGTCCGAAAATACAAAAACCTAAACGACCCGTAATGTTTTATACGTGTTACTCGTTGTATTGCGTCATCCTAAATTCAACGTCACGTTCAAATTTTGTCTGACGCGTGAAAAAACACGAGTTTAAATGTCGGTTTCGACCATTTGTTCGGAAAATAGAAAAAGCTAAACGACCAATAATGTTTTATGAGTGCTAGTCGTTGTATTGCGTCATCCGAAATTCGACGTCACGTTCAAATTTTGTCCGACGAATGAAAAAACACGAGTTTAAATGTCGGTTTCGACCATTTGGTCCGAAAATACAAAAACCTAAACGACCCGTAATGTTTTATACGTGCTACTCGTTGTATTGCGTCATCCTAAATTCAACGTCACGTTCAAATTTTGTCCGACGCGTGAAAAAACACGAGTTTAAATGTCGGTTTCGACCATTTGTTCTGAAAATAGAAAAACCTAAATGGCCCATAATGTTTTATGAGTGCTAGTCGTTGTATTGCGTCATCCCAAATTCGACGTCACGTTCCAATTTTTTCCAACGCATGAAAAAACACGAGTTTAAATGTCGGTTTCGAATATTTGGTCCGAAAATACAAAAACCTAAACGACCCGTAATGTTTTATACGTGCTACTCGTTGTATTGCGTCATCCTAAATAAAACGTCACGTTCAAATTTTGTCCGACGCGTGAAAAAACACGAGTTTAAATGTCGGTTACGACCATTTGTTCTGAAAATAGAAAAACCTAAATGACCCATAATGTTTTATGAGTGCTAGTCGTAGTATTGCGTCATCCCAAATTCGACGTCACGTTCAAATTTTGTCCGACGCATGAAAAAACACGAGTTTAAATGTCGGTTTCGACCATTTGGTCCGAAAATACAAAAACCTAAACGACCCGTAATCTTTTATACGTGCCACTCGGTGTATTGCGTCATCCTAAATTCAACGTCACGTTCAAATTTTGTCCGACGCGTGAAAAAACACGAGTTTAAATGTCGGTTACGACCATTTGTTCTGAAAATAGAAAAACCTAAATGACCCATAATGTTTTATGAGTGCTAGTCGTAGTATTGCGTCATCCCAAATTCGACGTCACGTTCAAATTTTGTCCGACGCATGAAAAAACACGAGTTTAAATGTCGGTTTCGACCATTTGGTCCGAAAATACAAAAACCTAAACGACCCGTAATCTTTTATACGTGCTAGTCGTTGTATTGCGTCATCCTAAATTCAACATCACGTTCAAATTTTATCCGACGCGTGAAAAAACACGAGTTTAAATGTCGGTTTCGACCATTTGTTCTGAAAAAACAAAAACCTAAATAACTCATAATGTTTTATAAGTGCTAGTCGTTGTATTGCGTCATCCCAAATTCGACGTCACGTTCAAATTTTGTCCGACGCATGAAAAAAAACCTAGTTTAAATGTCGGTTTCGAATATTTGGTCCGAAAATACAAAAACCTAAACGACCCGTAATGTTTTATACGTGCTACTCGTTGTATTGCGTCATCCTAAATAAAACGTCACGTTCAAATTTTGTCCGACGCGTGAAAAAACACGAGTTTAAATGTCGGTTACGACCATTTGTTCTGAAAATAGAAAAACCTAAATGACCCATAATGTTTTATGAGTGCTAGTCGTAGTATTGCGTCATCCCAAATTCGACGTCACGCTCAAATTTTGTCCGACGCATGAAAAAACACGAGTTTAAATGTCGGTTTCGACCATTTGGTCCGAAAATACAAAAACCTAAACGACCCGTAATCTTTTATACGTGCTACTCGTTGTATTGCGTCATCCTAAATTCAACGTCACGTTCCAATTTTGTCCAACGCGTGAAAAAACACGAGTTTAAATGTCGGTTTCGACCATTTGTTCTCAAAATAGAAAAACCTAAACGACCAATAATGTTTTATTAGTGCTAGTCGTTGTATTGCGTCATCCTAAATTCAACGTCACGTTCAAATTTTGTCCGACGCGTGAAAAAACACGAGTTTAAATGTCGGTTTCAACCATTTGTTCTGAAAATAGAAAAACCTTAATGACCCATAATGTTTTATGAGTGCTAGTCGTTGTATTGCGTCATCCCAAATTCGACGTCATGTTCAAATTTTTTCCGAAGCATGCAAAAACACGAGTTAAAATGTTGGTTTCGACCATTCGGTCCAAAAATATAAAAACCTAAACGACCCATAATGTTTTATACGTGCTAGTCGTTGTACTGCGTTATCCAAAATTCTTTGCCACGTTCAAATTGTATTCGACGCAAAAAAAACACGAGTTAAAATGGTGGTTTCCACCATTTGTTCGAAAAACAGAAAAACCGAAACGACCTAAATGTTTTATACGTGCTAGTCGTTGTACTGCGTCATGCCAAATTCGACGTGAGGTTCAAATTTTATTCGACGCATGAAAAAACACGAGTTAGAATGTCGATTTCGACCATTTGTTCGAAAAACAGAAAAGCCAAAAAGACCCATAATGTTTTATAAGTGCTAGTCGTAGTATTGCGTCATCCCAAATTCGACGTCACGTTCAAATTTTGTCCGACGCATGAAAAAACACGAGTTTAAATGTCGGTTTCGACCATTTGGTCCGAAAATACAAAAACCTAAACGACCCGTAATGTTTTATACGTGTTACTCGTTGTATTGCGTCATCCTAAATTCAACGTCACGTTCAAATTTTGTCTGACGCGTGAAAAAACACGAGTTTAAATGTCGGTTTCGACCATTTGTTCTGAAAATAGAAAAAGCTAAACGACCAATAATGTTTTATAAGTGCTAGTCGTTGTATTGCGTCATCCGAAATTCGACGTCACGTTCAAATTTTGTCCGACGCATGAAAAAACACGAGTTTAAATGTCGGTTTCGACCATTTGGTCCGAAAATACAAAAACCTAAACGACCCGTAATGTTTTATACGTGCTACTCGTTGTATTGCGTCATCCTAAATTCAACGTCACGTTCAAATTTTGTCCGACGCGTGAAAAAACACGAGTTTAAATGTCGGTTTCGACCATTTGTTCTGAAAATAGAAAAACCTAAATGGCCCATAATGTTTTATGAGTGCTAGTCGTTGTATTGCGTCATCCCAAATTCGACGTCACGTTCCAATTTTTTCCAACGCATGAAAAAACACGAGTTTAAATGTCGGTTTCGAATATTTGGTCCGAAAATACAAAAACCTAAACGACCCGTAATGTTTTATTAGTGCTACTCGTTGTATTGCGTCATCCTAAATAAAACGTCACGTTCAAATTTTGTCCGACGCGTGAAAAAACACGAGTTTAAATGTCGGTTACGACCATTTGTTCTGAAAATAGAAAAACCTAAATGACCCATAATGTTTTATGAGTGCTAGTCGTAGTATTGCGTCATCCCAAATTCGACGTCACGTTCAAATTTTGTCCGACGCATGAAAAAACACGAGTTTAAATGTCGGTTTCGACCATTTGGTCCGAAAATACAAAAACCTAAACGACCCGTAATCTTTTATACGTGCTACTCGTTGTATTGCGTCATCCTAAATTCAACGTCACGTTCAAATGTTGTCCGACGCGTGAAAAAACACGAGTTTAAATGTCGGTTACGACCATTTGTTCTGAAAATAGAAAAACCTAAATGACCCATAATGTTTTATGAGTGCTAGTCGTAGTATTGCGTCATCCCAAATTCGACGTCACGTTCAAATCTTGTCCGACACATGAAAAAACACGAGTTTAAATGTCGGTTTCGACCATTTGGTCCGAAAATACAAAAACCTAAACGACCCGTAATCTTTTATACGTGCTAGTCGTTGTATTGCGTCATCCTAAATTCAACATCACGTTCAAATTTTATCCGACGCGTGAAAAAACACGAGTTTAAATGTCGGTTTCGACCATTTGTTCTGAAAAAACAAAAACCTGAATAACTCATAATGTTTTATAAGTGCTAGTCGTTGTATTGCGTCATCCCAAATTCGACGTCACGTTCAAATTTTGTCCGACGCATGAAAAAAAACCTAGTTTAAATGTCGGTTTCGAATATTTGGTCCGAAAATACAAAAACCTAAACGACCCGTAATGTTTTATACGTGCTACTCGTTGTATTGCGTCATCCTAAGTAAAACGTCACGTTCAAATTTTGTCCGACGCGTGAAAAAACACGAGTTTAAATGTCGGTTACGACCATTTGTTCTGAAAATAGAAAAACGTAAATGACCCATAATGTTTTATGAGTGCTAGTCGTAGTATTGCGTCATCCCAAATTCGACGTCACGCTCAAATTTTGTCCGACGCATGAAAAAACACGAGTTTAAATGTCGGTTTCGACCATTTGGTCCGAAAATACAAAAACCTAAACGACCCGTAATCTTTTATACGTGCTACTCATTGTATTACGTCATCCTAAATTCAACGTCACGTTCCAATTTTGTCCAACGCGTAAAAAAACACGAGTTTAAATGTCGGTTTCGACCATTTGTTCTCAAAATAGAAAAAGCTAAACGACCAATAATGTTTTATTAGTGCTAGTCGTTGTATTGCGTCATCATAAATTCAACGTCACGTTCAAATTTTGTCCGACGCGTGAAAAAACACGAGTTTAAATGTCGGTTACGACCATTTGTTCTGAAAATAGAAAAACCTAAATGACCCATAATGTTTTATGAGTGCTAGTCGTAGTATTGCGTCATCCCAAATTCGACGTCACGTTCAAATTTTGTCCGACGCATGAAAAAACACGAGTTTAAATGTCGGTTTCGACCATTTGGTCCGAAAATACAAAAACCTAAACGACCCGTAATCTTTTATACGTGCTAGTCGTTGTATTGCGTCATCCTAAATTCACCATCACGTTCAAATTTTATCCGACGCGTGAAAAAACACGAGTTTAAATGTCGGTTTCGACCATTTGGTCCGAAAATACAAAAACCTAAACGACCCGTAATCTTTTATACGTGCTACTCGTTGTATTGCGTCATCCTAAATTCAACGTCACGTTCAAATGTTGTCCGACGCGTGAAAAAACACGAGTTTAAATGTCGGTTACGACCATTTGTTCTGAAAATAGAAAAACCTAAATGACCCATAATGTTTTATGAGTGCTAGTCGTAGTATTGCGTCATCCCAAATTCGACGTCACGTTCAAATCTTGTCCGACGCATGAAAAAACACGAGTTTAAATGTCGGTTTCGACCATTTGGTCCGAAAATACAAAAACCTAAACGACCCGTAATCTTTTATACGTGCTAGTCGTTGTATTGCGTCATCCTAAATTCAACATCACGTTCAAATTTTATCCGACGCGTGAAAAAACACGAGTTTAAATGTCGGTTTCGACCATTTGTTCTGAAAAAACAAAAACCTAAATAACTCATAATGTTTTATAAGTGCTAGTCGTTGTATTGCGTCATCCCAAATTCGACGTCACGTTCAAATTTTGTCCGACGCATGAAAAAAAACCTAGTTTAAATGTCGGTTTCGAATATTTGGTCCGAAAATACAAAAACCTAAACGACCCGTAATGTTTTATACGTGCTACTCGTTGTATTGCGTCATCCTAAATAAAACGTCACGTTCAAATTTTGTCCGACGCGTGAAAAAACACGAGTTTAAATGTCGGTTTCGACCATTTGTTCTGAAAATAGAAAAACCTAAATGGCCCATAATGTTTTATGAGTGCTAGTCGTTGTATTGCGTCATCCCAAATTCGACGTCACGTTCCAATTTTTTCCAACGCATGAAAAAACACGAGTTTAAATGTCGGTTTCGAATATTTGGTCCGAAAATACAAAAACCTAAACGACCCGTAATGTTTTATTAGTGCTACTCGTTGTATTGCGTCATCCTAAATAAAACGTCACGTTCAAATTTTGTCCGACGCGTGAAAAAACACGAGTTTAAATGTCGGTTACGACCATTTGTTCTGAAAATAGAAAAACCTAAATGACCCATAATGTTTTATGAGTGCTAGTCGTAGTATTGCGTCATCCCAAATTCGACGTCACGTTCAAATTTTGTCCGACGCATGAAAAAACACGAGTTTAAATATCGGTTTCGACCATTTGGTCCGAAAATACAAAAACCTAAACGACCCGTAATCTTTTATACGTGCTACTCGTTGTATTGCGTCATCCTAAATTCAACGTCACGTTCAAATGTTGTCCGACGCGTGAAAAAACACGAGTTTAAATGTCGGTTACGACCATTTGTTCTGAAAATAGAAAAACCTAAATGACCCATAATGTTTTATGAGTGCTAGTCGTAGTATTGCGTCATCCCAAATTCGACGTCACGTTCAAATCTTGTCCGACGCATGAAAAAACACGAGTTTAAATGTCGGTTTCGACCATTTGGTCCGAAAATACAAAAACCTAAACGACCCGTAATCTTTTATACGTGCTAGTCGTTGTATTGCGTCATCCTAAATTCAACATCACGTTCAAATTTTATCCGACGCGTGAAAAAACACGAGTTTAAATGTCGGTTTCGACCATTTGTTCTGAAAAAACAAAAACCTAAATAACGCATAATGTTTTATAAGTGCTAGTCGTTGTATTGCGTCATCCCAAATTCGACGTCACGTTCAAATTTTGTCCGACGCATGAAAAAAAACCTAGTTTAAATGTCGGTTTCGAATATTTGGTCCGAAAATACAAAAACCTAAACGACCCGTAATGTTTTATACGTGCTACTCGTTGTATTGCGTCATCCTAAATAAAACGTCACGTTCAAATTTTGTCCGACGCGTGAAAAAACACGAGTTTAAATGTCGGTTACGACCATTTGTTCTGAAAATAGAAAAACGTAAATGACCCATAATGTTTTATGAGTGCTAGTCGTAGTATTGCGTCATCCCAAATTCGACGTCACGCTCAAATTTTGTCCGACGCATGAAAAAACACGAGTTTAAATGTCGGTTTCGACCATTTGGTCCGAAAATACAAAAACCTAAACGACCCGTAATCTTTTATACGTGCTACTCGTTGTATTACGTCATCCTAAATTCAACGTCACGTTCCAATTTTGTCCAACGCGTGAAAAAACACGAGTTTAAATGTCGGTTTCGACCATTTGTTCTCAAAATAGAAAAAGCTAAACGACCAATAATGTTTTATTAGTGCTAGTCGTTGTATTGCGTCATCATAAATTCAACGTCACGTTCAAATTTTGTCCGACGCGTGAAAAAACACGAGTTTAAATGTCGGTTACGACCATTTGTTCTGAAAATAGAAAAACCTAAATGACCCATAATGTTTTATGAGTGCTAGTCGTAGTATTGCGTCATCCCAAATTCGACGTCACGTTCAAATTTTGTCCGACGCATGAAAAAACACGAGTTTAAATGTCGGTTTCGACCATTTGGTCCGAAAATACAAAAACCTAAACGACCCGTAATCTTTTATACGTGCTACTCGTTGTATTGCGTCATCCTAAATTCAACGTCACGTTCAAATGTTGTCCGACGCGTGAAAAAACACGAGTTTAAATGTCGGTTACGACCATTTGTTCTGAAAATAGAAAAACCTAAATGACCCATAATGTTTTATGAGTGCTAGTCGTAGTATTGCGTCATCCCAAATTCGACGTCACGTTCAAATCTTGTCCGACGCATGAAAAAACACGAGTTTAAATGTCGGTTTCGACCATTTGGTCCGAAAATACAAAAACCTAAACGACCCGTAATCTTTTATACGTGCTAGTCGTTGTATTGCGTCATCCTAAATTCAACATCACGTTCAAATTTTATCCGACGCGTGAAAAAACACGAGTTTAAATGTCGGTTTCGACCATTTGTTCTGAAAAAACAAAAACCTAAATAACTCATAATGTTTTATAAGTGCTAGTCGTTGTATTGCGTCATCCCAAATTCGACGTCACGTTCAAATTTTGTCCGACGCATGAAAAAAAACCTAGTTTAAATGTCGGTTTCGAATATTTGGTCCGAAAATACAAAAACCTAAACGACCCGTAATGTTTTATACGTGCTACTCGTTGTATTGCGTCATCCTAAATAAAACGTCACGTTCAAATTTTGTCCGACGCGTGAAAAAACACGAGTTTAAATGTCGGTTACGACCATTTGTTCTGAAAATAGAAAAACGTAAATGACCCATAATGTTTTATGAGTGCTAGTCGTAGTATTGCGTCATCCCAAATTCGACGTCACGCTCAAATTTTGTCTGACGCATGAAAAAACACGAGTTTAAATGTCCGTTTCGACCATTTGGTCCGAAAATACAAAAACCTAAACGACCCGTAATCTTTTATACGTGCTACTCGTTGTATTACGTCATCCTAAATTCAACGTCACGTTCCAATTTTGTCCAACGCGTGAAAAAACACGAGTTTAAATGTCAGTTTCGACCATTTGTTCTCAAAATAGAAAAAGCTAAACGACCAATAATGTTTTATTAGTGCTAGTCGTTGTATTGCGTCATCATAAATTCAACGTCACGTTCAAATTTTGTCCGACGCGTGAAAAAACACGAGTTTAAATGTCGGTTACGACCATTTGTTCTGAAAATAGAAAAACCTAAATGACCCATAATGTTTTATGAGTGCTAGTCGTAGTATTGCGTCATCCAAAATTCGACGTCACGTTCAAATTTTGTCCGACGCATGAAAAAACACGAGTTTAAATGTCGGTTTCGACCATTTGGTCCGAAAATACAAAAACCTAAACGACCCGTAATCTTTTATACGTGCTACTCGTTGTATTGCGTCATCCTAAATTCAACGTCACGTTCAAATGTTGTCCGACGCGTGAAAAAACACGAGTTTAAATGTCGGTTACGACCATTTGTTCTGAAAATAGAAAAACCTAAATGACCCATAATGTTTTATGAGTACTAGTCGTAGTATTGCGTCATCCCAAATTCGACGTCACGTTCAAATCTTGTCCGACGCATGAAAAAACACGAGTTTAAATGTCGGTTTCGACCATTTGGTCCGAAAATACAAAAACCTAAACGACCCGTAATCTTTTATACGTGCTAGTCGTTGTATTGCGTCATCCTAAATTCAACATCACGTTCAAATTTTATCCGATGCGTGAAAAAACACGAGTTTAAATGTCGGTTTCGACCATTTGTTCTGAAAAAACAAAAACCTAAATAACTCATAATGTTTTATAAGTGCTAGTCGTTGTATTGCGTCATCCCAAATTCGACGTCACGTTCAAATTTTGTCCGACGCATGAAAAAAACCCTAGTTTAAATGTCGGTTTCGAATATTTGGTCCGAAAATACAAAAACCTAAACGACCCGTAATGTTTTATACGTGCTACTCGTTGTATTGCGTCATCCTAAATAAAACGTCACGTTCAAATTTTGTCCGACGCGTGAAAAAACACGAGTTTAAATGTCGGTTACGACCATTTGTTCTGAAAATAGAAAAACCTAAATGACCCATAATGTTTTATGAGTGCTAGTCGTAGTATTGCGTCATCCCAAATTCGACGTCACGCTCAAATTTTGTCCGACGCATGAAAAAACACGAGTTTAAATGTCGGTTTCGACCATTTGGTCCGAAAATACAAAAACCTAAACGACCCGTAATCTTTTATACGTGCTACTCGTTGTATTACGTCATCCTAAATTCAACGTCACGTTCCAATTTTGTCCAACGCGTGAAAAAACACGAGTTTAAATGTCGGTTTTGACCATTTGTTCTCAAAATAGAAAAAGCTAAACGACCAATAATGTTTTATTAGTGCTAGTCGTTGTATTGCGTCATCATAAATTCAACGTCACGTTCAAATTTTGTCCGACGCGTGAAAAAACACGAGTTTAAATGTCGGTTACGACCATTTGTTCTGAAAATAGAAAAACCTAAATGACCCATAATGTTTTATGAGTGCTAGTCGTAGTATTGCGTCATCCCAAATTCGACGTTACGTTCAAATTTTGTCCGACGCATGAAAAAACACGAGTTTAAATGTCGGTTTCGACCATTTGGTCCGAAAATACAAAAACCTAAACGACCCGTAATCTTTTATACGTGCTACTCGTTGTATTGCGTCATCATAAATTCAGCGTCACGTTCAAATTTTTTCCGACGCGTGAAAAAACACGAGTTTAAATGTCGGTTTCGACCATTTGTTCTGAAAAAACAAAAACCTAAATAACTCATAATGTTTTATAAGTGATAGTCGTTGTATTGCGTCATCCCAAATTCGACGTCACGTTCAAATTTTGTCCGACGCATGAAAAAAAACCTAGTTTAAATGTCGGTTTCGAATATTTGGTCCGAAAATACAAAAACCTAAACGACCCGTAATGTTTTATACCTGCTACTCGTTGTATTGCGTCATCCTAAATTCAACGTCACGTTCAAATTTTGTCCGACGCGTGAAAAAACACGAGTTTAAATGTCGGTTTCGACCATTTGTTCTGAAAAAACAAAAACCTAAATAACTCATAATGTTTTATAAGTGCTAGTCGTTGTATTGCGTCATCCCAAATTCGACGTCACGTTCAAATTTTGTCCGACGCATGAAAAAAAACCTAGTTTAAATGTCGGTTTCGAATATTTGGTCCGAAAATACAAAAACCTAAACGACCCGTAATGTTTTATACGTGCTACTCGTTGTATTGCGTCATCCTAAATTCAACGTCACGTTCAAATTTTGTCCGAGGCGTGAAAAAACACGAGTTTAAATGTCGGTTTCAACCATTTGTTCTGAAAATAGAAAAACCTAAATGACCCATAATGTTTTATGAGTGCTAGTCGTTGTATTGCGTCATCCCAAATTCGACGTGAGGTTCAAATTTTATTCGACGCATGAAAAAACACGAGTTAGAATGTCGATTTCGACCATTTGTTCGAAAAACAGAAAAACCAAAAAGACCCATAATGTTTTATAAGTGCTAGTCGTAGTATTGCGTCATCCCAAATTCGACATCACGTTCAAATTTTGTCCGACGCATGAAAAAACACGAGTTTAAATGTCGGTTTCGACCATTTGGTCCGAAAATACAAAAACCTAAACGACCCGTAATGTTTTATACGTGTTACTCGTTGTATTGGGCCATCCTAAATTCAACGTCACGTTCAAATTTTGTCTGACGCGTGAAAAAACACGAGTTTAAATGTCGGTTTCGACCATTTGTTCTGAAAATAGAAAAAGCTAAACGACCAATAATGTTTTATGAGTGCTAGTCGTTGTATTGCGTCATCCGAAATTCGACGTCACGTTCAAATTTTGTCCGACGCATGAAAAAACACGAGTTTAAATGTCGGTTTCGACCATTTGGTCCGAAAATACAAAAATCTAAACGACCCGTAATGTTTTATACGTGCTACTCGTTGTATTGCGTCATCCTAAATTCAACGTCACGTTCAAATTTTGTCCGACGCGTGAAAAAACACGAGTTTAAATGTCAGTTTCGACCATTTGTTCTGAAAATAGAAAAACCTAAATGGCCCATAATGTTTTATGAGTGCTAGTCGTTGTATTGCGTCATCCCAAATTCGACGTCACGTTCCAATTTTTTCCAACGCATGAAAAAACACGAGTTTAAATGTCGGTTTCGAATATTTGGTCCGAAAATACAAAAACCTAAACGACCCGTAATGTTTTATACGTGCTACTCGTTGTATTGCGTCATCCTAAATAAAACGTCACGTTCAAATTTTGTCCGACGCGTGAAAAAACACGAGTTTAAATGTCGGTTACGACCATTTGTTCTGAAAATAGAAAAACCTAAATGACCCATAATGTTTTATGAGTGCTAGTCGTAGTATTGCGTCATCCCAAATTCGACGTCACGTTCAAATTTTGTCCGACGCATGAAAAAACACGAGTTTAAATGTCGGTTTCGACCATTTGGTCCGAAAATACAAAAACCTAAACGACCCGTAATCTTTTATACGTGCTACTCGTTGTATTGCGTCATCCTAAATTCAACGTCACGTTCAAATTTTGTCCGACGCGTGAAAAAACACGAGTTTAAATGTCGGTTACGACCATTTGTTCTGAAAATAGAAAAACCTAAATGACCCATAATGTTTTATGAGTGCTAGTCGTAGTATTGCGTCATCCCAAATTCGACGTCACGTTCAAATTTTGTCCGACGCATGAAAAAACACGAGTCTAAATGTCGGTTTCGACCATTTGGTCCGAAAATACAAAAACCTAAACGACCCGTAATCTTTTATACGTGCTAGTCGTTGTATTGCGTCATCATAAATTCAACGTCACGTTCAAATTTTGTCCGACGCGTGAAAAAACACGAGTTTAAATGTCGGTTTCGACCATTTGTTTTGAAAAAACAAAAACCTAAATAACTCATAATGTTTTATAAGTGCTAGTCGTTGTATTGCGTCATCCCAAATTCGACGTCACGTTCAAATTTTGTCCGACGCATGAAAAAAAACCTAGTTTAAATGTCGGTTTCGAATATTTGGTCCGAAAATACAAAAACCTAAATGACCCGTAATGTTTTATACGTGCTACTCGTTGTATTGCGTCATCCTAAATTCAACGTCACGTTCAAATTTTGTCCGAGGCGTGAAAAAACACGAGTTTAAATGTCGGTTTCAACCATTTGTTCTGAAAATAGAAAAACCTAAATGACCCATAATGTTTTATGAGTGCTAGTCGTTGTATTGCGTCATCCCAAATTCGACGTCACGTTCAAATTTTTTCCGACGCATGCAAAAACACGAGTTAAAATGTTGGTTTCGACCATTCGGTCCAAAAATATAAAAACCTAAACGACCCATAATGTTTTATACGTGCTAGTCGTTGTACTGCGTTATCCAAAATTCTTTGCCACGTTCAAATTGTATTCGACGCAAAAAAAACACGAGTTAAAATGGTGGTTTCCACCATTTGTTCGAAAAACAGAAAAACCGAAACGACCTAAATGTTTTATACGTGCTAGTCGTTGTACTGCGTCATGCCAAATTCGACGTGAGGTTCAAATTTTATTCGACGCATGAAAAAACACGAGTTAGAATGTCGATTTCGACCATTTGTTCGAAAAACAGAAAAACCAAAAAGACCCATAATGTTTTATAAGTGCTAGTCGTAGTATTGCGTCATCCCAAATTCGACGTCACGTTCAAATTTTGTCCGACGCATGAAAAAACACGAGTTTAAATGTCGGTTTCGACCATTTGGTCCGAAAATACAAAAACCTAAACGACCCGTAATGTTTTATACGTGTTACTTGTTGTATTGCGTCATCCTAAATTCAACGTCACGTTCAAATTTTGTCTGACGCGTGAAAAAACACGAGTTTAAATGTCGGTTTCGACCATTTGTTCTGAAAATAGAAAAAGCTAAACGACCAATAATGTTTTATGAGTGCTAGTCGTTGTATTGCGTCATCCGAAATTCGACGTCACGTTCAAATTTTGTCCGACGCATGAAAAAACACGAGTTTAAATGTCGGTTTCGACCATTTGGTCCGAAAATACAAAAACCTAAACGACCCGTAATGTTTTATACGTGCTACTCGTTGTATTGCGTCATCCTAATTTCAACGTCACGTTCAAATTTTGTCCAACGCGTGAAAAAACACGAGTTTAAATGTCGGTTTCGACCATTTGTTCTGAAAATAGAAAAACCTAAATGGCCCATAATGTTTTATGAGTGCTAGTCGTTGTATTGCGTCATCCCAAATTCGACGTCACGTTCCAATTTTTTCCAACGCATGAAAAAACACGAGTTTAAATGTCGGTTTCGAATATTTGGTCCGAAAATACAAAAACCTAAACGACCCGTAATGTTTTATACGTGCTACTCGTTGTATTGCGTCATCCTAAATAAAACGTCACGTTCAAATTTTGTCCGACGCGTGAAAAAACACGAGTTTAAATGTCGGTTACGACCATTTGTTCTGAAAATAGAAAAACCTAAATGACCCATAATGTTTTATGAGTGCTAGTCGTAGTATTGCGTCATCCCAAATTCGACGTCACGTTCAAATTTTGTCCGACGCATGAAAAAACACGAGTTTAAATGTCGGTTTCGACCATTTGGTCCGAAAATACAAAAACCTAAACGACCCGTAATCTTTTATACGTGCTACTCGTTGTATTGCGTCATACTAAATTCAACGTCACGTTCAAATTTTGTCCGACGCGTGAAAAAACACGAGTTTAAATGTCGGTTACGACCATTTGTTCTCAAAATAGAAAAACCTAAATGACCCATAATGTTTTATGAGTGCTAGTCGTAGTATTGCGTCATCCCAAATTCGACGTCACGTTCAAATTTTGTCCGACGCATGAAAAAACACGAGTTTAAATGTCGGTTTCGACCATTTGGTCCGAAAATACAAAAACCTAAACGACCCGTAATCTTTTATACGTGCTAGTCGTTGTATTGCGTCATCCTAAATTCAACATCACGTTCAAATTTTATCCGACGCGTGAAAAAACACGAGTTTAAATGTCGGTTTCGACCATTTGTTCTGAAAAAACAAAAACCTAAATAACTCATAATGTTTTATAAGTGCTAGTCGTTGTATTGCGTCATCCCAAATTCGACGTCACGTTCAAATTTTGTCCGACGCATGAAAAAAAACCTAGTTTAAATGTCGGTTTCGAATATTTGGTCCGAAAATACAAAAACCTAAACGACCCGTAATGTTTTATACGTGCTACTCGTTGTATTGCGTCATCCTAAATTCAACGTCACGTTCAAATTTTGTCCGAGGCGTGAAAAAACACGAGTTTAAATGTCGGTTTCGACCATTTGTTCTGAAAATAGAAAAAGCTAAACGACCAATAATGTTTTATGAGTGTTAGTCGTTGTATTGCGTCATCCCAAATTCGACGTCACGTTCAAATTTTGTCTGACGCATGAAAATACACGAGTTTAAATGTCGGTTTCGACCATTTGGTCCGAAAATACAAAAACCTAAACGACCCGTAATGTTTTATACGTGCTACTCGTTGTATTGCTCATCCTAAATTAAACGTCACGTTCAAATTTTGTCCGACGCGTGAAAAAACACGAGTTTAAATGTCGGTTTCGACCATTTGTTCTGAAAATAGAAAAACCTAAATGACCCATAATGTTTTATGAGTGCTAGTCGTTGTATTGCGTCATCCCAAATTCGACGTCACGTTCAAATTTTTTCCGACGCATGGAAAAACACGAGTTAAAATGTTGGTTTCGACCATTCGGTCCAAAAATATAAAAACCTAAACGACCCATAATGTTTTATACGTGCTAGTCGTTGTACTCCGTCATGCCAAATTCGACGTGAGGTTCAAATTTTATTCGACGCATGAAAAAACACGAGTTAGAATGTCGATTTCGACCATTTGTTCGAAAAACGGAAAAACCAAAAAGACCCATAATGTTTTATAAGTGCTAGTCGTAGTATTGCGTCATCCCAAATTCGACGTCACGTTCAAATTTTGTCCGACGCATGAAAAAACACGAGTTTAAATGTCGGTTTCGACCATTTGGTCCGAAAATACAAAAACCTAAACGACCCGTAATCTTTTATACGTGCTACTCGTTGTATTGCGTCATCCTAAATAAAACGTCACGTTCAAATTTTGTCCGACGCGTGAAAAAACACGAGTTTAAATGTCGGTTACGACCATTTGTTCTGAAAATAGAAAAAGCTAAACGACCAATAATGTTTTATGAGTGTTAGTCGTTGTATTGCGTCATCCCAAATTCGACGTCACGTTCAAATTTTGTCCGACGCATGAAAAAACACGAGTTTAAATGTCGGTTTCGACCATTTGGTCCGAAAATACAAAAACCTAAACGACCCGTAATCTTTTATACGTGCTACTCGTTGTATTGCGTCATCCTAAATTCAACGTCACGTTCAAATTTTGTCCGACGCGTGAAAAAACACGAGTTTAAATGTCGGTTTCGACCATTTGTTCTCAAAATAGAAAAACCTAAACGACCAATAATGTTTTATGAGTGCTAGTCGTTGTATTGCGTCATCCCAAATTCGACGTCACGTTCAAATTTTTTCCGACGCATGGAAAAACACGAGTTAAAATGTTGGTTTCGACCATTCGGTCCAAAAATATAAAAACCTAAACGACCCATAATGTTTTATACGTGCTAGTCGTTGTACTGCGTTATCCAAAATTCTTTGCCACGTTCAAATTGTATTCGACGCAAAAAAAACACGAGTTAAAATGGTGGTTTCCACCATTTGTTCGAAAAACAGAAAAACCGAAACGACCTAAATGTTTTATACGTGCTAGTCGTTGTACTGCGTCATGCCAAATTCGACGTGAGGTTCAAATTTTATTCGACACATGAAAAAACACGAGTTAGAATGTCGATTTCGACCATTTGTTCGACAAACAGAAAAACCAAAAAGACCCATAATGTTTTATAAGTGCTAGTCGTAGTATTGCGTCATCCCAAATTCGACGTCACGTTCAAATTTTGTCCGACGCATGAAAAAACACGAGTTTAAATGTCGGTTTCGACCATTTGGTCCGAAAATACAAAAACCTAAACGACCCGTAATGTTTTATACGTGTTACTCGTTGTATTGCGTCATCCTAAATTCAACGTCATGTTCAAATTTTGTCGGACGCGTGAAAAAACACGAGTTTAAATGTCGGTTTCGACCATTTGTTCTTAAAATAGAAAAAGCTAAACGACCAATAATGTTTTATGAGTGCTAGTCGTTGTATTGCGTCATCCCAAATTCGACGTCACGTTCAAATTTTGTCCGACGCATGAAAAAACACGAGTTTAAATGTCGGTTTCGACCATTTGGTCCGAAAATACAAAAACCTAAACGACCCGTAATGTTTTATACGTGCTACTCGTTGTATTGCGTCATCCTAAATTCAACGTCACGTTCAAATTTTTTCCGACGCATGGAAAAACACGAGTTAAAATGTTGGTTTCGACCATTCGGTCCAAAAATATAAAAACCTAAACGACCCATAATGTTTTATACGTGCTAGTCGTTGTACTGCGTTATACAAAATTCTTTGCCACGTTCAAATTGTATTCGACGCAAAAAAAACACGAGTTAAAATGGTGGTTTCCACCATTTGTTCGAAAAACAGAAAAACCGAAACGACCTAAATGTTTTATACGTGCTAGTCGTTGTACTGCGTCATGCCAAATTCGACGTGAGGTTCAAATTTTATTCGACGCATGAAAAAACACGAGTTAGAATGTCGATTTCGACCATTTGTTCGACAAACAGAAAAACCAAAAAGACCCATAATGTTTTATAAGTGCTAGTCGTAGTATTGCGTCATCCCAAATTCGACGTCACGTTCAAATTTTGTCCGACGCATGAAAAAACACGAGTTTAAATGTCGGTTTCGACCATTTGGTCCGAAAATACAAAAACCTAAACGACCCGTAATGTTTTATACGTGTTACTCGTTGTATTGCGTCATCCTAAATTCAACGTCATGTTCAAATTTTGTCGGACGCGTGAAAAAACACGAGTTTAAATGTCGGTTTCGACCATTTGTTCTTAAAATAGAAAAAGCTAAACGACCAATAATGTTTTATGAGTGCTAGTCGTTGTATTGCGTCATCCCAAATTCGACGTCACGTTCAAATTTTGTCCGACGCATGAAAAAACACGAGTTTAAATGTCGGTTTCGACCATTTGGTCCGAAAATACAAAAACCTAAACGACCCGTAATGTTTTATACGTGCTACTCGTTGTATTGCGTCATCCTAAATTCAACGTCACGTTCAAATTTTTTCCGACGCATGGAAAAACACGAGTTAAAATGTTGGTTTCGACCATTCGGTCCAAAAATATAAAAACCTAAACGACCCATAATGTTTTATACGTGCTAGTCGTTGTACTGCGTTATACAAAATTCTTTGCCACGTTCAAATTGTATTCGACGCAAAAAAAACACGAGTTAAAATGGTGGTTTCCACCATTTGTTCGAAAAACAGAAAAACCGAAACGACCTAAATGTTTTATACGTGCTAGTCGTTGTACTGCGTCATGCCAAATTCGACGTGAGGTTCAAATTTTATTCGACACATGAAAAAACACGAGTTAGAATGTCGATTTCGACCATTTGTTCGACAAACAGAAAAACCAAAAAGACCCATAATGTTTTATAAGTGCTAGTCGTAGTATTGCGTCATCCCAAATTCGACGTCACGTTCAAATTTTGTCCGACGCATGAAAAAACACGAGTTTAAATGTCGGTTTCGACCATTTGGTCCGAAAATACAAAAACCTAAACGACCCGTAATGTTTTATACGTGTTACTCGTTGTATTGCGTCATCCTAAATTCAACGTCATGTTCAAATTTTGTCGGACGCGTGAAAAAACACGAGTTTAAATGTCGGTTTCGACCATTTGTTCTTAAAATAGAAAAAGCTAAACGACCAATAATGTTTTATGAGTGCTAGTCGTTGTATTGCGTCATCCCAAATTCGACGTCACGTTCAAATTTTGTCCGACGCATGAAAAAACACGAGTTTAAATGTCGGTTTCGACCATTTGGTCCGAAAATACAAAAACCTAAACGACCCGTAACGTTTTATACGTGCTACTCGTTGTATTGCGTCATCCTAAATTCAACGTCACGTTCAAATTTTGTCCGACGCGTGAAAAAACACGAGTTTAAATGTCGGTTTCGACCATTTGTTCTGAAAATAGAAAAACCTAAATGACCCATAATGTTTTATGAGTGCTAGTCGTTGTATTGCGTCATCCCAAATTCGACGTCACGTTCCAATTTTTTCCAACGCATGAAAAAACACGAGTTTAAATGTCGGTTTCGAATATTTGGTCCGAAAATACAAAAACCTAAACGACCCGTAATGTTTTATACGTGCTACTCGTTGTATTGCGTCATCCTAAATAAAACGTCACGTTCAAATTTTGTCCGACGCGTGAAAAAACACGAGTTTAAATGTCGGTTACGACCATTTGTTCTGAAAATAGAAAAACCTAAATGACCCATAATGTTTTATGGGTGCTAGTCGTAGTATTGCGTCATCCCAAATTTGACGTCACGTTCAAATTTTGTCCGACGCATGAAAAAACACGAGTTTAAATGTCGGTTTCGACCATTTGGTTCGAAAATACAAAAACCTAAACGACCCGTAATCTTTTATACGTGCTACTCGTTGTATTGCGTCATCCTAAATTCAACGTCACATTCAAATTTTGTCCGACGCGTGAAAAAACACGAGTTTAAATGTCGGTTTCGACCATTTGTTCTGAAAAAACAAAAACCTAAATAACGCATAATGTTTTATAAGTGCTAGTCGTTGTATTGCGTCATCCCAAATTCGACGTCACGTTCAAATTTTGTCCGACGCATGAAAAAAAACCTAGTTTAAATGTCGGTTTCGAATATTTGGTCCGAAAATACAAAAACCTAAACAACCCGTAATGTTTTATACGTGCTACTCGTTGTATTGCGTCATCCTAAATTCAACGTCACGTTCAAATTTTGTCCGACGCGTGAAAAAACACGAGTTTAAATGTCGGTTTCGACCATTTGTTCTGAAAATAGAAAAACCTAAATGACCCATAATGTTTTATGAGTGCTAGTCGTTGTATTGCGTCATCCCAAATTTGACGTCACGTTCAAATTTTTTCCGACGCATGGAAAAACACGAGTTTAAATGTCGGTTTCGACCATTCGGTCCAAAAATATAAAAACCTAAACGACCCATAATGTTTTATACGTGCTAGTCGTTGTACTGCGTTATCCAAAATTCTTTGCCACGTTCAACTTGTATTCGACGCAAAAAAAACACGAGTTAAAATGGTGGTTTCGACCATTTGTTCGAAAAACAGAAAAACCGAAACGACCTAAATGTTTTATACGTGCTAGTCGTTGTACTGCGTCATGCCAAATTCGACGTGAGGTTCAAATTTTATTCGACGCATGAAAAAACACAAGTTAGAATGTCGATTTCGACCATTTGTTCGAAAAACAGAAAAACCAAAAAGACCCATAATGTTTTATAAGTGCTAGTCGTAGTATTGCGTCATCCCAAATTGGACGTCACGTTCAAATTTTGTCCGACGCATGAAAAAACACGAGTTTAAATGTCCGTTTCGACCATTTGGTCCGAAAATACAAAAACCTAAACGACCCGTAATGTTTTATACGTGTTACTCGTTGTATTGCGTCATCCTAAATTCAACGTCACGTTCAAATTTTGTCTGACGCGTGAAAAAACACGAGTTTAAATGTCGGTTTCGACCATTTGTTCTGAAAATAGAAAAAGCTAAACGACCAATAATGTTTTATGAGTGCTAGTCGTTGTATTGCGTCATCCCAAATTCGACGTCACGTTCAAATTTTGTCCGACGCATGAAAAAACACGAGTTTAAATGTCGGTTTCGACCATTTGGTCCGAAAATACAAAAACCTAAACGACCCGTAATGTTTTATACGTGCTACTCGTTGTATTGCGTCATCCTAAATTCAACGTCACGTTCAAATTTTGTCCGACGCGTGAAAAAACACGAGTTTAAATGTCGGTTTCGACCATTTGTTCTGAAAATAGAAAAACCTAAATGACCCATAATGTTTTATGAGTGCTAGTCGTTGTATTGCGTCATCCCAAATTCGACGTCACGTTCCAATTTTTTCCAACGCATGAAAAAACACGAGTTTAAATGTCGGTTTCGAATATTTGGTCCGAAAATACAAAAACCTAAACGACCCGTAATGTTTTATACGTGCTACTCGTTGTATTGCGTCATCCTAAATAAAACGTCACGTTCAAATTTTGTCCGACGCGTGAAAAAACACGAGTTTAAATGTCGGTTACGACCATTTGTTCTGAAAATAGAAAAACCTAAATGACCCATAATGTTTTATGGGTGCTAGTCGTAGTATTGCGTCATCCCAAATTCGACGTCACGTTCAAATTTTGTCCGACGCATGAAAAAACACGAGTTTAAATGTCGGTTTCGACCATTTGGTCCGAAAATACAAAAAACTAAACGACCCGTAGTCTTTTATACGTGCTACTCGTTGTATTGCGTCATCCTAAATTCAACGTCACATTCAAATTTTGTCCGACGCGTGAAAAAACACGAGTTTAAATGTCGGTTTCGACCATTTGTTCTGAAAAAACAAAAACCTAAATAACGCATAATGTTTTATAAGTGCTAGTCGTTGTATTGCGTCATCCCAAATTCGACGTCACGTTCAAATTTTGTCCGACGCATGAAAAAAACCTAGTTTAAATGTCGGTTTCGAATATTTGGTCCGAAAATACAAAAACCTAAACGACCCGTAATGTTTTATATGTGCTACTCGTTGTATTGCGTCATCCTAAATTCAACGTCACGTTCAAATTTTGTCCGACGCGTGAAAAAACACGAGTTTAAATGTCGGTTTCGACCATTTGTTCTGAAAATAGAAAAACCTAAATGACCCATAATGTTTTATGAGTGCTAGTCGTTGTATTGCGTCATCCCAAATTCGACGTCACGTTCAAATTTTTTCCGACGCATGGAAAAACACGAGTTTAAATGTCGGTTTCGACCATTTGGTCCGAAAATACAAAAACCTAAACGACCCGTAATCTTTTATACGTGCTACTCGTTGTATTGCGTCATCCTAAATAAAACGTCACGTTCAAATTTTGTCCGACGCGTGAAAAAACACGAGTTTAAATGTCGGTTACGACCATTTGTTCTGAAAATAGAAAAAGCTAAACGACCAATAATGTTTTATGAGTGTTAGTCGTTGTATTGCGTCATCCCAAATTCGACGTCACGTTCAAATTTTGTCCGACGCATGAAAAAACACGAGTTTAAATGTCGGTTTCGACCATTTGGTCCGAAAATACAAAAACCTAAACGACCCGTAATCTTTTATACGTGCTACTTGTTGTATTGCGTCATCCTAAATTCAACGTCACGTTCAAATTTTGTCCGACGCGTGAAAAAACACGAGTTTAAATGTCGGTTTCGACCATTTGTTCTCAAAATAGAAAAACCTAAACGACCAATAATGTTTTATGAGTGCTAGTCGTTGTATTGCGTCATCCCAAATTCGACGTCACGTTCAAATTTTTTCCGACCCATGGAAAAACACGAGTTAAAATGTTGGTTTCGACCATTCGGTCCAAAAATATAAAAACCTAAAGGACCCATAATGTTTTATACGTGCTAGTCGTTGTACTGCGTTATCCAAAATTCTTTGCCACGTTCAAATTGTATTCGACGCAAAAAAAACACGAGTTAAAATGGTGGTTTCCACCATTTGTTCGAAAAACAGAAAAACCGAAACGACCTAAATGTTTTATACGTGCTAGTCGTTGTACTGCGTCATGCCAAATTCGACGTGAGGTTGAAATTTTATTCGACACATGAAAAAACACGAGTTAGAATGTCGATTTCGACCATTTGTTCGACAAACAGAAAAACCAAAAAGACCCATAATGTTTTATAAGTGCTAGTCGTAGTATTGCGTCATCCCAAATTCGACGTCACGTTCAAATTTTGTCCGACGCATGAAAAAACACGAGTTTAAATGTCGGTTTCGACCATTTGGTCCGAAAATACAAAAACCTAAACGACCCGTAATGTTTTATACGTGTTACTCGTTGTATTGCGTCATCCTAAATTCAACGTCATGTTCAAATTTTGTCGGACGCGTGAAAAAACACGAGTTTAAATGTCGGTTTCGACCATTTGTTCTGAAAATAGAAAAAGCTAAACGACCAATAATGTTTTATGAGTGCTAGTCGTTGTATTGCGTCATCCCAAATTCGACGTCACGTTCAAATTTTGTCCGACGCATGAAAAAACACGAGTTTAAATGTCGGTTTCGACCATTTGATCCGAAAATACAAAAACCTAAACGACCCGTAATGTTTTATACGTGCTACTCGTTGTATTGCGTCATCCTAAATTCAACGTCACGTTCAAATTTTGTCCGACGCGTGAAAAAACACGAGTTTAAATGTCGGTTTCGACCATTTGTTCTGAAAATAGAAAAACCTAAATGACCCATAATGTTTTATGAGTGCTAGTCGTTGTATTGCGTCATCCCAAATTCGACGTCACGTTCAAATTTTTTCCGACGCATGGAAAAACACGAGTTTAAATGTCGGTTTCGACCATTTGGTCCGAAAATACAAAAACCTAAACGACCCGTAATCTTTTATACGTGCTACTCGTTGTATTGCGTCATCCTAAATAAAACGTCACGTTCAAATTTTGTCCGACGCGTGAAAAAACACGAGTTTAAATGTCGGTTACGACCATTTGTTCTGAAAATAGAAAAAGCTAAACGACCAATAATGTTTTATGAGTGTTAGTCGTTGTATTGCGTCATCCCAAATTCGACGTCACGTTCAAATTTTGTCCGACGCATGAAAAAACACGAGTTTAAATGTCGGTTTCGACCATTTGGTCCGAAAATACAAAAACCTAAACGACCCGTAATCTTTTATACGTGCTACTCGTTGTATTGCGTCATCCTAAATTCAACGTCACGTTCAAATTTTGTCCGACGCGTGAAAAAACACGAGTTTAAATGTCGGTTTCGACCATTTGTTCTCAAAATAGAAAAACCTAAACGACCAATAATGTTTTATGAGTGCTAGTCGTTGTATTGCGTCATCCCAAATTCGACGTCACGTTCAAATTTTTTCCGACGCATGGAAAAACACGAGTTAAAATGTTGGTTTCGACCATTCGGTCCAAAAATATAAAAACCTAAACGACCCATAATGTTTTATACGTGCTAGTCGTTGTACTGCGTTATCCAAAATTCCTTGCCACGTTCAAATTGTATTCGACGCAAAAAAAACACGAGTTAAAATGGTGGTTTCCACCATTTGTTCGAAAAACAGAAAAACCGAAACGACCTAAATGTTTTATACGTGCTAGTCGTTGTACTGCGTCATGCCAAATTCGACGTGAGGTTCAAATTTTATTCGACACATGAAAAAACACGAGTTAGAATGTCGATTTCGACCATTTGTTCGACAAACAGAAAAACCAAAAAGACCCATAATGTTTTATAAGTGCTAGTCGTAGTATTGCGTCATCCCAAATTCGACGTCACGTTCAAATTTTGTCCGACGCATGAAAAAACACGAGTTTAAATGTCGGTTTCGACCATTTGGTCCGAAAATACAAAAACCTAAACGACCCGTAATGTTTTATACGTGTTACTCGTTGTATTGCGTCATCCTAAATTCAACGTCAGGTTCAAATTTTGTCGGACGCGTGAAAAAACACGAGTTTAAATGTCGGTTTCGACCATTTGTTCTGAAAATAGAAAAAGCTAAACGACCAATAATGTTTTATGAGTGCTAGTCGTTGTATTGCGTCATCCCAAATTCGACGTCACGTTCAAATTTTGTCCGACGCATGAAAAAACACGAGTTTAAATGTCGGTTTCGACCATTTGATCCGAAAATACAAAAACCTAAACGACCCGTAATGTTTTATACGTGCTACTCGTTGTATTGCGTCATCCTAAATTCAACGTCACGTTCAAATTTTGTCCGACGCGTGAAAAAACACGAGTTTAAATGTCGGTTTCGACCATTTGTTCTGAAAATAGAAAAACCTAAATGACCCATAATGTTTTATGAGTGCTAGTCGTTGTATTGCGTCATCCCAAATTCGACGTCACGTTCAAATTTTTTCCGACGCATGGAAAAACACGAGTTTAAATGTCGGTTTCGACCATTTGGTCCGAAAATACAAAAACCTAAACGACCCGTAATCTTTTATACGTGCTACTCGTTGTATTGCGTCATCCTAAATAAAACGTCACGTTCAAATTTTGTCCGACGCGTGAAAAAACACGAGTTTAAATGTCGGTTACGACCATTTGTTCTGAAAATAGAAAAAGCTAAACGACCAATAATATTTTATGAGTGTTAGTCGTTGTATTGCGTCATCCCAAATTCGACGTCACGTTCAAATTTTGTCCGACGCATGAAAAAACACGAGTTTAAATGTCGGTTTCGACCATTTGGTCCGAAAATACAAAAACCTAAACGACCCGTAATCTTTTATACGTGCTACTCGTTGTATTGCGTCATCCTAAATTGAACGTCACGTTCAAATTTTGTCCGACGCGTGAAAAAACACGAGTTTAAATGTCGGTTTCGACCATTTGTTCTCAAAATAGAAAAACCTAAACGACCAATAATGTTTTATGAGTGCTAGTCGTTGTATTGCGTCATCCCAAATTCGACGTCACGTTCAAATTTTTTCCGACGCATGGAAAAACACGAGTTAAAATGTTGGTTTCGACCATTCGGTCCAAAAATATAAAAACCTAAACGACCCATAATGTTTTATACGTGCTAGTCGTTGTACTGCGTTATCCAAAATTCCTTGCCACGTTCAAATTGTATTCGACGCAAAAAAAACACGAGTTAAAATGGTGGTTTCCACCATTTGTTCGAAAAACAGAAAAACCGAAACGACCTAAATGTTTTATACGTGCTAGTCGTTGTACTGCGTCATGCCAAATTCGACGTGAGGTTCAAATTTTATTCGACATATGAAAAAACACGAGTTAGAATGTCGATTTCGACCATTTGTTCGACAAACAGAAAAACCAAAAAGACCCATAATGTTTTATAAGTGCTAGTCGTAGTATTGCGTCATCCCAAATTCGACGTCACGTTCAAATTTTGTCCGACGCATGAAAAAACACGAGTTTAAATGTCGGTTTCGACCATTTGGTCCGAAAATACAAAAACCTAAACGACCCGTAATGTTTTATACGTGTTACTCGTTGTATTGCGTCATCCTAAATTCAACGTCAGGTTCAAATTTTGTCGGACGCGTGAAAAAACACGAGTTTAAATGTCGGTTTCGACCATTTGTTCTGAAAATAGAAAAAGCTAAACGACCAATAATGTTTTATGAGTGCTAGTCGTTGTATTGCGTCATCCCAAATTCGACGTCACGTTCAAATTTTGTCCGACGCATGAAAAAACACGAGTTTAAATGTCGGTTTCGACCATTTGATCCGAAAATACAAAAACCTAAACGACCCGTAATGTTTTATACGTGCTACTCGTTGTATTGCGTCATCCTAAATTCAACGTCACGTTCAAATTTTGTCCGACGCGTGAAAAAACACGAGTTTAAATGTCGGTTTCGACCATTTGTTCTGAAAATAGAAAAACCTAAATGACCCATAATGTTTTATGAGTGCTAGTCGTTGTATTGCGTCATCCCAAATTCGACGTCACGTTCAAATTTTTTCCGACGCATGGAAAAACACGAGTTTAAATGTCGGTTTCGACCATTTGGTCCGAAAATACAAAAACCTAAACGACCCGTAATCTTTTATACGTGCTACTCGTTGTATTGCGTCATCCTAAATAAAACGTCACGTTCAAATTTTGTCCGACGCGTGAAAAAACACGAGTTTAAATGTCGGTTACGACCATTTGTTCTGAAAATAGAAAAAGCTAAACGACCAATAATGTTTTATGAGTGTTAGTCGTTGTATTGCGTCATCCCAAATTCGACGTCACGTTCAAATTTTGTCCGACGCATGAAAAAACACGAGTTTAAATGTCGGTTTCGACCATTTGGTCCGAAAATACAAAAACCTAAACGACCCGTAATCTTTTATACGTGCTACTCGTTGTATTGCGTCATCCTAAATTCAACGTCACGTTCAAATTTTGTCCGACGCGTGAAAAAACACGAGTTTAAATGTCGGTTTCGACCATTTGTTCTCAAAATAGAAAAACCTAAACGACCAATAATGTTTTATGAGTGCTAGTCGTTGTATTGCGTCATCCCAAATTCGACGTCACGTTCAAATTTTTTCCGACGCATGGAAAAACACGAGTTAAAATGTTGGTTTCGACCATTCGGTCCAAAAATATAAAAACCTAAACGACCCATAATGTTTTATACGTGCTAGTCGTTGTACTGCGTTATCCAAAATTCCTTGCCACGTTCAAATTGTATTCGACGCAAAAAAAACACGAGTTAAAATGGTGGTTTCCACCATTTGTTCGAAAAACAGAAAAACCGAAACGACCTAAATGTTTTATACGTGCTAGTCGTTGTACTGCGTCATGCCAAATTCGACGTGAGGTTCAAATTTTATTCGACACATGAAAAAACACGAGTTAGAATGTCGATTTCGACCATTTGTTCGACAAACAGAAAAACCAAAAAGACCCATAATGTTTTATAAGTGCTAGTCGTAGTATTGCGTCATCCCAAATTCGACGTCACGTTCAAATTTTGTCCGACGCATGAAAAAACACGAGTTTAAATGTCGGTTTCGACCATTTGGTCCGAAAATACAAAAACCTAAACGACCCGTAATGTTTTATACGTGTTACTCGTTGTATTGCGTCATCCTAAATTCAACGTCAGGTTCAAATTTTGTCGGACGCGTGAAAAAACACGAGTTTAAATGTCGGTTTCGACCATTTGTTCTGAAAATAGAAAAAGCTAAACGACCAATAATGTTTTATGAGTGCTAGTCGTTGTATTGCGTCATCCCAAATTCGACGTCACGTTCAAATTTTGTCCGACGCATGAAAAAACACGAGTTTAAATGTCGGTTTCGACCATTTGATCCGAAAATACAAAAACCTAAACGACCCGTAATGTTTTATACGTGCTACTCGTTGTATTGCGTCATCCTAAATTCAACGTCACGTTCAAATTTTGTCCGACGCGTGAAAAAACACGAGTTTAAATGTCGGTTTCGACCATTTGTTCTGAAAATAGAAAAACCTAAATGACCCATAATGTTTTATGAGTGCTAGTCGTTGTATTGCGTCATCCCAAATTCGACGTCACGTTCAAATTTTTTCCGACGCATGGAAAAACACGAGTTTAAATGTCGGTTTCGACCATTTGGTCCGAAAATACAAAAACCTAAACGACCCGTAATCTTTTATACGTGCTACTCGTTGTATTGCGTCATCCTAAATAAAACGTCACGTTCAAATTTTGTCCGACGCGTGAAAAAACACGAGTTTAAATGTCGGTTACGACCATTTGTTCTGAAAATAGAAAAAGCTAAACGACCAATAATGTTTTATGAGTGTTAGTCGTTGTATTGCGTCATCCCAAATTCGACGTCACGTTCAAATTTTGTCCGACGCATGAAAAAACACGAGTTTAAATGTCGGTTTCGACCATTTGGTCCGAAAATACAAAAACCTAAACGACCCGTAATCTTTTATACGTGCTACTCGTTGTATTGCGTCATCCTAAATTCAACGTCACGTTCAAATTTTGTCCGACGCGTGAAAAAACACGAGTTTAAATGTCGGTTTCGACCATTTGTTCTCAAAATAGAAAAACCTAAACGACCAATAATGTTTTATGAGTGCTAGTCGTTGTATTGCGTCATCCCAAATTCGACGTCACGTTCAAATTTTTTCCGACGCATGGAAAAACACGAGTTAAAATGTTGGTTTCGACCATTCGGTCCAAAAATATAAAAACCTAAACGACCCATAATGTTTTATACGTGCTAGTCGTTGTACTGCGTTATCCAAAATTCCTTGCCACGTTCAAATTGTATTCGACGCAAAAAAAACACGAGTTAAAATGGTGGTTTCCACCATTTGTTCGAAAAACAGAAAAACCGAAACGACCTAAATGTTTTATACGTGCTAGTCGTTGTACTGCGTCATGCCAAATTCGACGTGAGGTTCAAATTTTATTCGACATATGAAAAAACACGAGTTAGAATGTCGATTTCGACCATTTGTTCGACAAACAGAAAAACCAAAAAGACCCATAATGTTTTATAAGTGCTAGTCGTAGTATTGCGTCATCCCAAATTCGACGTCACGTTCAAATTTTGTCCGACGCATGAAAAAACACGAGTTTAAATGTCGGTTTCGACCATTTGGTCCGAAAATACAAAAACCTAAACGACCCGTAATGTTTTATACGTGTTACTCGTTGTATTGCGTCATCCTAAATTCAACGTCAGGTTCAAATTTTGTCGGACGCGTGAAAAAACACGAGTTTAAATGTCGGTTTCGACCATTTGTTCTGAAAATAGAAAAAGCTAAACGACCAATAATGTTTTATGAGTGCTAGTCGTTGTATTGCGTCATCCCAAATTCGACGTCACGTTCAAATTTTGTCCGACGCATGAAAAAACACGAGTTTAAATGTCGGTTTCGACCATTTGATCCGAAAATACAAAAACCTAAACGACCCGTAATGTTTTATACGTGCTACTCGTTGTATTGCGTCATCCTAAATTCAACGTCACGTTCAAATTTTGTCCGACGCGTGAAAAAACACGAGTTTAAATGTCGGTTTCGACCATTTGTTCTGAAAATAGAAAAACCTAAATGACCCATAATGTTTTATGAGTGCTAGTCGTTGTATTGCGTCATCCCAAATTCGACGTCACGTTCAAATTTTTTCCGACGCATGGAAAAACACGAGTTTAAATGTCGGTTTCGACCATTTGGTCCGAAAATACAAAAACCTAAACGACCCGTAATCTTTTATACGTGCTACTCGTTGTATTGCGTCATCCTAAATAAAACGTCACGTTCAAATTTTGTCCGACGCGTGAAAAAACACGAGTTTAAATGTCGGTTACGACCATTTGTTCTGAAAATAGAAAAAGCTAAACGACCAATAATGTTTTATGAGTGTTAGTCGTTGTATTGCGTCATCCCAAATTCGACGTCACGTTCAAATTTTGTCCGACGCATGAAAAAACACGAGTTTAAATGTCGGTTTCGACCATTTGGTCCGAAAATACAAAAACCTAAACGACCCGTAATCTTTTATACGTGCTACTCGTTGTATTGCGTCATCCTAAATTCAACGTCACGTTCAAATTTTGTCCGACGCGTGAAAAAACACGAGTTTAAATGTCGGTTTCGACCATTTGTTCTCAAAATAGAAAAACCTAAACGACCAATAATGTTTTATGAGTGCTAGTCGTTGTATTGCGTCATCCCAAATTCGACGTCACGTTCAAATTTTTTCCGACGCATGGAAAAACACGAGTTAAAATGTTGGTTTCGACCATTCGGTCCAAAAATATAAAAACCTAAACGACCCATAATGTTTTATACGTGCTAGTCGTTGTACTGCGTTATCCAAAATTCCTTGCCACGTTCAAATTGTATTCGACGCAAAAAAAACACGAGTTAAAATGGTGGTTTCCACCATTTGTTCGAAAAACAGAAAAACCGAAACGACCTAAATGTTTTATACGTGCTAGTCGTTGTACTGCGTCATGCCAAATTCGACGTGAGGTTCAAATTTTATTCGACACATGAAAAAACACGAGTTAGAATGTCGATTTCGACCATTTGTTCGACAAACAGAAAAACCAAAAAGACCCATAATGTTTTATAAGTGCTAGTCGTAGTATTGCGTCATCCCAAATTCGACGTCACGTTCAAATTTTGTCCGACGCATGAAAAAACACGAGTTTAAATGTCGGTTTCGACCATTTGGTCCGAAAATACAAAAACCTAAACGACCCGTAATGTTTTATACGTGTTACTCGTTGTATTGCGTCATCCTAAATTCAACGTCAGGTTCAAATTTTGTCGGACGCGTGAAAAAACACGAGTTTAAATGTCGGTTTCGACCATTTGTTCTGAAAATAGAAAAAGCTAAACGACCAATAATGTTTTATGAGTGCTAGTCGTTGTATTGCGTCATCCCAAATTCGACGTCACGTTCAAATTTTGTCCGACGCATGAAAAAACACGAGTTTAAATGTCGGTTTCGACCATTTGATCCGAAAATACAAAAACCTAAACGACCCGTAATGTTTTATACGTGCTACTCGTTGTATTGCGTCATCCTAAATTCAACGTCACGTTCAAATTTTGTCCGACGCGTGAAAAAACACGAGTTTAAATGTCGGTTTCGACCATTTGTTCTGAAAATAGAAAAACCTAAATGACCCATAATGTTTTATGAGTGCTAGTCGTTGTATTGCGTCATCCCAAATTCGACATCACGTTCAAATTTTTTCCGACGCATGGAAAAACACGAGTTTAAATGTCGGTTTCGACCATTTGGTCCGAAAATACAAAAACCTAAACGACCCGTAATCTTTTATACGTGCTACTCGTTGTATTGCGTCATCCTAAATAAAACGTCACGTTCAAATTTTGTCCGACGCGTGAAAAAACACGAGTTTAAATGTCGGTTACGACCATTTGTTCTGAAAATAGAAAAAGCTAAACGACCAATAATGTTTTATGAGTGTTAGTCGTTGTATTGCGTCATCCCAAATTCGACGTCACGTTCAAATTTTGTCGGACGCATGAAAAAACACGAGTTTAAATGTCGGTTTCGACCATTTGGTCCGAAAATACAAAAACCTAAACGACCCGTAATCTTTTATACGTGCTACTCGTTGTATTGCGTCATCCTAAATTCAACGTCACGTTCAAATTTTGTCCGACGCGTGAAAAAACACGAGTTTAAATGTCGGTTTCGACCATTTGTTCTCAAAATAGAAAAACCTAAACGACCAATAATGTTTTATGAGTGCTAGTCGTTGTATTGCGTCATCCCAAATTCGACGTCACGTTCAAATTTTTTCCGACGCATGGAAAAACACGAGTTAAAATGTTGGTTTCGACCATTCGGTCCAAAAATATAAAAACCTAAACGACCCATAATGTTTTATACGTGCTAGTCGTTGTACTGCGTTATCCAAAATTCTTTGCCACGTTCAAATTGTATTCGACGCAAAAAAAACACGAGTTAAAATGGTGGTTTCCACCATTTGTTCGAAAAACAGAAAAACCGAAACGACCTAAATGTTTTATACGTGCTAGTCGTTGTACTGCGTCATGCCAAATTCGACGTGAGGTTCAAATTTTATTCGACACATGAAAAAACACGAGTTAGAATGTCGATTTCGACCATTTGTTCGACAAACAGAAAAACCAAAAAGACCCATAATGTTTTATAAGTGCTAGTCGTAGTATTGCGTCATCCCAAATTCGACGTCACGTTCAAATTTTGTCCGACGCATGAAAAAACACGAGTTTAAATGTCGGTTTCGACCATTTGGTCCGAAAATACAAAAACCTAAACGACCCGTAATGTTTTATACGTGTTACTCGTTGTATTGCGTCATCCTAAATTCAACGTCACGTTCAAATTTTGTTTGACGCGTGAAAAAACACGAGTTTAAATGTCGGTTTCGACCATTTGTTCTGAAAATAGAAAAAGCTAAACGACCAATAATGTTTTATGAGTGCTAGTCGTTGTATTGCGTCATCCCAAATTCGACGTCACGTTCAAATTTTGTCCGACGCATGAAAAAACACGAGTTTAAATGTCGGTTTCGACCATTTGGTCCGAAAATACAAAAACCTAAACGACCCGTAATGTTTTATACGTGCTACTCGTTGTATTGCGTCATCCTAAATTCAACGTCACGTTCAAATTTTGTCCGACGCGTGAAAAAACACGAGTTTAAATGTCGGTTTCGACCATTTGTTCTGAAAATAGAAAAATCTAAATGACCCATAATGTTTTATGAGTGCTAGTCGTTGTATTGCGTCATCCCAAATTCGACGTCACGTTCCAATTTTTTCCAACGCATGAAAAAACACGAGTTTAAATGTCGGTTTCGAATATTTGGTCCGAAAATACAAAAACCTAAACGACCCGTAATGTTTTATACGTGCTACTCGTTGTATTGCGTCATCCTAAATAAAACGTCACGTTCAAATTTTGTCCGACGCGTGAAAAAACACGAGTTTAAATGTCGGTTACGACCATTTGTTCTGAAAATAGAAAAACCTAAATGACCCATAATGTTTTATGGGTGCTAGTCGTAGTATTGCGTCATCCCAAATTCGACGTCACGTTCAAATTTTGTCCGACGCATGAAAAAACACGAGTTTAAATGTCGGTTTCGACCATTTGGTCCGAAAATACAAAAACCTAAACGACCCGTAATCTTTTATACGTGCTACTCGTTGTATTGCGCCATCCTAAATTCAACGTCACATTCAAATTTTGTCCGACGCGTGAAAAAACACGAGTTTAAATGTCGGTTTCGACCATTTGTTCTGAAAAAACAAAAACCTAAATAACGCATAATGTTTTATAAGTGCTAGTCGTTGTATTGCGTCATCCCAAATTCGACGTCACGTTCAAATTTTGTCCGACGCATGAAAAAAAACCTAGTTTAAATGTCGGTTTCGAATATTTGGTCCGAAAATACAAAAACCTAAACGACCCGTAATGTTTTATACGTGCTACTCGTTGTATTGCGTCATCCTAAATTCAACGTCACGTTCAAATTTTGTCCGACGCGTGAAAAAACACGAGTTTAAATGTCGGTTTCGACCATTTGTTCTGAAAATAGAAAAACCTAAATGACCCATAATGTTTTATGAGTGCTAGTCGTTGTATTGCGTCATCCCAAATTCGACGTCACGTTCAAATTTTTTCCGACGCATAGAAAAACACGAGTTTAAATGTCGGTTTCGACCATTTGGTCCGAAAATACAAAAACCTAAACGACCCGTAATCTTTTATACGTGCTACTCGTTGTATTGCGTCATCCTAAATAAAACGTCACGTTCAAATTTTGTCCGACGCGTGAAAAAACACGAGTTTAAATGTCGGTTACGACCATTTGTTCTGAAAATAGAAAAAGCTAAACGACCAATAATGTTTTATGAGTGTTAGTCGTTGTATTGCGTCATCCCAAATTCGACGTCACGTTCAAATTTTGTCCGACGCATGAAAAAACACGAGTTTAAATGTCGGTTTCGACCATTTGGTCCGAAAATACAAAAACCTAAACGACCCGTAATCTTTTATACGTGCTACTCGTTGTATTGCGTCATCCTAAATTCAACGTCACGTTCAAATTTTGTCCGACGCGTGAAAAAACACGAGTTTAAATGTCGGTTTCGACCATTTGTTCTCAAAATAGAAAAACCTAAACGACCAATAATGTTTTATGAGTGCTAGTCGTTGTATTGCGTCATCCCAAATTCGACGTCACGTTCAAATTTTTTCCGACGCATGGAAAAACACGAGTTAAAATGTTGGTTTCGACCATTCGGTCCAAAAATATAAAAACCTAAAGGACCCATAATGTTTTATACGTGCTAGTCGTTGTACTGCGTTATCCAAAATTCTTTGCCACGTTCAAATTGTATTCGACGCAAAAAAAACACGAGTTAAAATGGTGGTTTCCACCATTTGTTCGAAAAACAGAAAAACCGAAACGACCTAAATGTTTTATACGTGCTAGTCGTTGTACTGCGTCATGCCAAATTCGACGTGAGGTTGAAATTTTATTCGACACATGAAAAAACACGAGTTAGAATGTCGATTTCGACCATTTGTTCGACAAACAGAAAAACCAAAAAGACCCATAATGTTTTATAAGTGCTAGTCGTAGTATTGCGTCATCCCAAATTCGACGTCACGTTCAAATTTTGTCCGACGCATGAAAAAACACGAGTTTAAATGTCGGTTTCGACCATTTGGTCCGAAAATACAAAAACCTAAACGACCCGTAATGTTTTATACGTGTTACTCGTTGTATTGCGTCATCCTAAATTCAACGTCATGTTCAAATTTTGTCGGACGCGTGAAAAAACACGAGTTTAAATGTCGGTTTCGACCATTTGTTCTGAAAATAGAAAAAGCTAAACGACCAATAATGTTTTATGAGTGCTAGTCGTTGTATTGCGTCATCCCAAATTCGACGTCACGTTCAAATTTTGTCCGACGCATGAAAAAACACGAGTTTAAATGTCGGTTTCGACCATTTGATCCGAAAATACAAAAACCTAAACGACCCGTAATGTTTTATACGTGCTACTCGTTGTATTGCGTCATCCTAAATTCAACGTCACGTTCAAATTTTGTCCGACGCGTGAAAAAACACGAGTTTAAATGTCGGTTTCGACCATTTGTTCTGAAAATAGAAAAACCTAAATGACCCATAATTTTTTATGAGTGCTAGTCGTTGTATTGCGTCATCCCAAATTCGACGTCACGTTCAAATTTTTTCCGACGCATGGAAAAACACGAGTTTAAATGTCGGTTTCGACCATTTGGTCCGAAAATACAAAAACCTAAACGACCCGTAATCTTTTATACGTGCTACTCGTTGTATTGCGTCATCCTAAATAAAACGTCACGTTCAAATTTTGTCCGACGCGTGAAAAAACACGAGTTTAAATGTCGGTTACGACCATTTGTTCTGAAAATAGAAAAAGCTAAACGACCAATAATGTTTTATGAGTGTTAGTCGTTGTATTGCGTCATCCCAAATTCAACGTCACGTTCAAATTTTGTCCGACGCCTGAAAAAACACGAGTTTAAATGTCGGTTTCGACCATTTGGTCCGAAAATACAAAAACCTAAACGACCCGTAATCTTTTATACGTGCTACTCGTTGTATTGCGTCATCCTAAATTCAACGTCACGTTCAAATTTTGTCCGACGCGTGAAAAAACACGAGTTTAAATGTCGGTTTCGACCATTTGTTCTCAAAATAGAAAAACCTAAACGACCAATAATGTTTTATGAGTGCTAGTCGTTGTATTGCGTCATCCCAAATTCGACGTCACGTTCAAATTTTTTCCGACGCATGGAAAAACACGAGTTAAAATGTTGGTTTCGACCATTCGGTCCAAAAATATAAAAACCTAAACGACCCATAATGTTTTATACGTGCTAGTCGTTGTACTGCGTTATCCAAAATTCTTTGCCACGTTCAAATTGTATTCGACGCAAAAAAAACACGAGTTAAAATGGTGGTTTCCACCATTTGTTCGAAAAACAGAAAAACCGAAACGACCTAAATGTTTTATACGTGCTAGTCGTTGTACTGCGTCATGCCAAATTCGACGTGAGGTTCAAATTTTATTCGACACATGAAAAAACACGAGTTAGAATGTCGATTTCGACCATTTGTTCGACAAACAGAAAAACCAAAAAGACCCATAATGTTTTATAAGTGCTAGTCGTAGTATTGCGTCATCCCAAATTCGACGTCACGTTCAAATTTTGTCCGACGCATGAAAAAACACGAGTTTAAATGTCGGTTTCGACCATTTGGTCCGAAAATACAAAAACCTAAACGACCCGTAATGTTTTATACGTGTTACTCGTTGTATTGCGTCATCCTAAATTCAACGTCAGGTTCAAATTTTGTCGGACGCGTGAAAAAACACGAGTTTAAATGTCGGTTTCGACCATTTGTTCTGAAAATAGAAAAAGCTAAACGACCAATAATGTTTTATGAGTGCTAGTCGTTGTATTGCGTCATCCCAAATTCGACGTCACGTTCAAATTTTGTCCGACGCATGAAAAAACACGAGTTTAAATGTCGGTTTCGACCATTTGATCCGAAAATACAAAAACCTAAACGACCCGTAATGTTTTATACGTGCTACTCGTTGTATTGCGTCATCCTAAATTCAACGTCACGTTCAAATTTTGTCCGACGCGTGAAAAAACACGAGTTTAAATGTCGGTTTCGACCATTTGTTCTGAAAATAGAAAAACCTAAATGACCCATAATGTTTTATGAGTGCTAGTCGTTGTATTGCGTCATCCCAAATTCGACATCACGTTCAAATTTTTTCCGACGCATGGAAAAACACGAGTTTAAATGTCGGTTTCGACCATTTGGTCCGAAAATACAAAAACCTAAACGACCCGTAATCTTTTATACGTGCTACTCGTTGTATTGCGTCATCCTAAATAAAACGTCACGTTCAAATTTTGTCCGACGCGTGAAAAAACACGAGTTTAAATGTCGGTTACGACCATTTGTTCTGAAAATAGAAAAAGCTAAACGACCAATAATGTTTTATGAGTGTTAGTCGTTGTATTGCGTCATCCCAAATTCGACGTCACGTTCAAATTTTGTCCGACGCATGAAAAAACACGAGTTTAAATGTCGGTTTCGACCATTTGGTCCGAAAATACAAAAACCTAAACGACCCGTAATCTTTTATACGTGCTACTCGTTGTATTGCGTCATCCTAAATTCAACGTCACGTTCAAATTTTGTCCGACGCGTGAAAAAACACGAGTTTAAATGTCGGTTTCGACCATTTGTTCTCAAAATAGAAAAACCTAAACGACCAATAATGTTTTATGAGTGCTAGTCGTTGTATTGCGTCATCCCAAATTCGACGTCACGTTCAAATTTTTTCCGACGCATGGAAAAACACGAGTTAAAATGTTGGTTTCGACCATTCGGTCCAAAAATATAAAAACCTAAACGACCCATAATGTTTTATACGTGCTAGTCGTTGTACTGCGTTATCCAAAATTCTTTGCCACGTTCAAATTGTATTCAACGCAAAAAAAACACGAGTTAAAATGGTGGTTTCCACCATTTGTTCGAAAAACAGAAAAACCGAAACGACCTAAATGTTTTATACGTGCTAGTCGTTGTACTGCGTCATGCCAAATTCGACGTGAGGTTCAAATTTTATTCGACACATGAAAAAACACGAGTTAGAATGTCGATTTCGACCATTTGTTCGACAAACAGAAAAACCAAAAAGACCCATAATGTTTTATAAGTGCTAGTCGTAGTATTGCGTCATCCCAAATTCGACGTCACGTTCAAATTTTGTCCGACGCATGAAAAAACACGAGTTTAAATGTCGGTTTCGACCATTTGGTCCGAAAATACAAAAACCTAAACGACCCGTAATGTTTTATACGTGTTACTCGTTGTATTGCGTCATTCTAAATTCAACGTCACGTTCAAATTTTGTCTGACGCGTGAAAAAACACGAGTTTAAATGTCGGTTTCGACCATTTGTTCTGAAAATAGAAAAAGCTAAACGACCAATAATGTTTTATGAGTGCTAGTCGTTGTATTGCGTCATCCCAAATTCGACGTCACGTTCAAATTTTGTCCGACGCATGAAAAAACACGAGTTTAAATGTCGGTTTCGACCATTTGGTCCGAAAATACAAAAACCTAAACGACCCGTAATGTTTTATACGTGCTACTCGTTGTATTGCGTCATCCTAAATTCAACGTCACGTTCAAATTTTGTCCGACGCGTGAAAAAACACGAGTTTAAATGTCGGTTTCGACCATTTGTTCTGAAAATAGAAAAACCTAAATGACCCATAATGTTTTATGAGTGCTAGTCGTTGTATTGCGTCATCCCAAATTCGACGTCACGTTCCAATTTTTTCCAACGCATGAAAAAACACGAGTTTAAATGTCGGTTTCGAATATGTGGTCCGAAAATACAAAAACCTAAACGACCCGTAATGTTTTATACGTGCTACTCGTTGTATTGCGTCATCCTAAATAAAACGTCACGTTCAAATTTTGTCCGACGCGTGAAAAAACACGAGTTTAAATGTCGGTTACGACCATTTGTTCTGAAAATAGAAAAACCTAAATGACCCATAATGTTTTATGGGTGCTAGTCGTAGTATTGCGTCATCCCAAATTCGACGTCACGTTCAAATTTTGTCCGACGCATGAAAAAACACGAGTTTAAATGTCGGTTTCGACCATTTGGTCCGAAAATACAAAAACCTAAACGACCCGTAATCTTTTATACGTGCTACTCGTTGTATTGCGTCATCCTAAATTCAACGTCACATTCAAATTTTGTCCGACGCGTGAAAAAACACGAGTTTAAATGTCGGTTTCGACCATTTGTTCTGAAAAAACAAAAACCTAAATAACGCATAATGTTTTATAAGTGCTAGTCGTTGTATTGCGTCATCCCAAATTCGACGTCACGTTCAAATTTTGTCCGACGCATGAAAAAAAACCTAGTTTAAATGTCGGTTTCGAATATTTGGTCCGAAAATACAAAAACCTAAACGACCCGTAATGTTTTATACGTGCTACTCGTTGTATTGCGTCATCCTAAATTCAACGTCACGTTCAAATTTTGTCCGACGCGTGAAAAAACACGAGTTTAAATGTCGGTTTCGACCATTTGTTCTGAAAATAGAAAAACCTAAATGACCCATAATGTTTTATGAGTGCTAGTCGTTGTATTGCGTCATCCCAAATTCGACGTCACGTTCAAATTTTTTCCGACGCATGGAAAAACACGAGTTTAAATGTCGGTTTCGACCATTCGGTCCAAAAATATAAAAACCTAAACGACCCATAATGTTTTATACGTGCTAGTCGTTGTACTGCGTTATCCAAAATTCTTTGCCACGTTCAAATTGTATTCGACGCAAAAAAAACACGAGTTAAAATGGTGGTTTCGACCATTTGTTCGAAAAACAGAAAAACCGAAACGACCTAAATGTTTTATACGTGCTAGTCGTTGTACTGCGTCATGCCAAATTCGACGTGAGGTTCAAATTTTATTCGACGCATGAAAAAACACGAGTTAGAATGTCGATTTCGACCATTTGTTCGAAAAACAGAAAAACCAAAAAGACCCATAATGTTTTATAAGTGCTAGTCGTAGTATTGCGTCATCCCAAATTGGACGTCACGTTCAAATTTTGTCCGACGCATGAAAAAACACGAGTTTAAATGTCGGTTTCGACCATTTGGTCCGAAAATACAAAAACCTAAACGACCCGTAATGTTTTATACGTGTTACTCGTTGTATTGCGTCATCCTAAATTCAACGACACGTTCAAATTTTGTCTGACGCGTGAAAAAACACGAGTTTAAATGTCGGTTTCGACCATTTGTTCTGAAAATAGAAAAAGCTAAACGACCAATAATGTTTTATGAGTGCTAGTCGTTGTATTGCGTCATCCCAAATTCGACGTCACGTTCAAATTTTGTCCGACGCATGAAAAAACACGAGTTTAAATGTCGGTTTCGACCATTTGGTCCGAAAATACAAAAACCTAAACGACCCGTAATGTTTTATACGTGCTACTCGTTGTATTGCGTCATCCTAAATTCAACGTCACGTTCAAATTTTGTCCGACGCGTGAAAAAACACGAGTTTAAATGTCGGTTACGACCATTTGTTCTGAAAATAGAAAAACCTAAACGACCAATAATGTTTTATGAGTGTTAGTCGTTGTATTGCGTCATCCCAAATTCGACGTCACGTTCAAATTTTGTCCGACGCATGAAAAAACACGAGTTTAAATGTCGGTTTCGACCATTTGGTCCGAAAATACAAAAACCTAAACGACCCGTAATGTTTTATACGTGCTACTCGTTGTATTGCTCATCCTAAATTCAACGTCACGTTCAAATTTTGTCCGACGCGTGAAAAAACACGAGTTTAAATGTCGGTTTCGACCATTTGTTCTGAAAATAGAAAGACCTAAATGACCCATAATGTTTTATGAGTGCTAGTCGTTGTATTGCGTCATCCCAAATTCGACGTCACGTTCCAATTTTTTCCAACGCATGAAAAAACACGAGTTTAAATGTCGGTTTCGAATATTTGGTCCGAAAATACAAAAACCTAAACGACCCGTAATGTTTTATACGTGCTACTCGTTGTATTGCGTCATCCTAAATAAAACGTCACGTTCAAATTTTGTCCGACGCGTGAAAAAACACGAGTTTAAATGTCGGTTACGACCATTTGTTCTGAAAATAGAAAAACCTAAATGACCCATAATGTTTTATGAGTGCTAGTCGTAGTATTGCGTCATCCCAAATTCGACGTCACGTTCAAATTTTGTCCGACGCATGAAAAAACACGAGTTTAAATGTCGGTTTCGACCATTTGGTCCGAAAATACAAAAACCTAAACGACCCGTAATCTTTTATACGTGCTACTCGTTGTATTGCGTCATCCTAAATAAAACGTCACGTTCAAATTTTGTCCGACGCGTGAAAAAACACGAGTTTAAATGTCGGTTACGACCCTTTGTTCTGAAAATAGAAAAAGCTAAACGACCAATAATGTTTTATGAGTGTTAGTCGTTGTATTGCGTCATCCCAAATTCGACGTCACGTTCAAATTTTGTCCGACGCATGAAAAAACACGAGTTTAAATGTCGGTTTCGACCATTTGGTCCGAAAATACAAAAACCTAAACGACCCGTAATCTTTTATACGTGCTACTCGTTGTATTGCGTCATCCTAAATTCAACGTCACGTTCAAATTTTGTCCGACGCGTGAAAAAACACGAGTTTAAATGTCGGTTTCGACCATTTGTTCTCAAAATAGAAAAACCTAAACGACCAATAATGTTTTATGAGTGCTAGTCGTTGTATTGCGTCATCCCAAATTCGACGTCACGTTCAAATTTTTTCCGACGCATGGAAAAACACGAGTTAAAATGTTGGTTTCGACCATTCGGTCCAAAAATTTAAAAACCTAAACGACCCATAATGTTTTATACGTGCTAGTCGTTGTACTGCGTTATCCAAAATTCTTTGCCACGTTCAAATTGTATTCGACGCAAAAAAAACACGAGTTAAAATGGTGGTTTCCACCATTTGTTCGAAAAACAGAAAAACCGAAACGACCTAAATGTTTTATACGTGCTAGTCGTTGTACTGCGTCATGCCAAATTCGACGTGAGGTTCAAATTTTATTCGACACATGAAAAAACACGAGTTAGAATGTCGATTTCGACCATTTGTTCGACAAACAGAAAAACCAAAAAGACCCATAATGTTTTATAAGTGCTAGTCGTAGTATTGCGTCATCCCAAATTCGACGTCACGTTCAAATTTTGTCCGACGCATGAAAAAACACGAGTTTAAATGTCGGTTTCGACCATTTGGTCCGAAAATACAAAAACCTAAACGACCCGTAATGTTTTATACGTGTTACTCGTTGTATTGCGTCATCCTAAATTCAACGTCATGTTCAAATTTTGTCCGACGCGTGAAAAAACACGAGTTTAAATGTCGGTTACGACCATTTGTTCTGAAAATAGAAAAACCTAAACGACCAATAATGTTTTATGAGTGCTAGTCGTAGTATTGCGTCATCCCAAATTCGACGTCACGTTCAAATTTTGTCCGACGCATGAAAAAACACGAGTTTAAATGTCGGTTTCGACCATTTGGTCCGAAAATACAAAAACCTAAACGACCCGTAATCTTTTATACGTGCTACTCGTTGTATTGCGTCATCCTAAATTCAACGTCACATTCAAATTTTGTCCGACGCGTGAAAAAACACGAGTTTAAATGTCGGTTTCGACCATTTGTTCTGAAAAAACAAAAACCTAAATAACGCATAATGTTTTATAAGTGCTAGTCGTTGTATTGCGTCATCCCAAATTCGACGTCACGTTCAAATTTTGTCCGACGCATGAAAAAAAACCTAGTTTAAATGTCGGTTTCGAATATTTGGTCCGAAAATACAAAAACCTAAACGACCCGTAATGTTTTATACGTGCTACTCGTTGTATTGCGTCATCCTAAATAAAACATCACGTTCAAATTTTGTCCGACGCGTGAAAAAACACGAGTTTAAATGTCGGTTACGACCATTTGTTCTGAAAATAGAAAAACCTAAATGACCCATAATGTTTTATGGGTGCTAGTCGTAGTATTGCGTCATCCCAAATTCGACGTCACGTTCAAATTTTGTCCGACGCATGAAAAAACACGAGTTTAAATGTCGGTTTCGACCATTTGGTCCGAAAATACAAAAACCTAAACGACCCGTAATCTTTTATACGTGCTACTCGTTGTATTGCGTCATCCTAAATTCAACGTCACATTCAAATTTTGTCCGACGCGTGAAAAAACACGAGTTTAAATGTCGGTTTCGACCATTTGTTCTGAAAAAACAAAAACCTAAATAACGCATAATGTTTTATAAGTGCTAGTCGTTGTATTGCGTCATCCCAAATTCGACGTCACGTTCAAATTTTGTCCGACGCATGAAAAAAAACCTAGTTTAAATGTCGGTTTCGAATATTTGGTCCGAAAATACAAAAACCTAAACGACCCGTAATGTTTTATACGTGCTACTCGTTGTATTGCGTCATCCTAAATTCAACGACACGTTCAAATTTTGTCCGACGCGTGAAAAAACACGAGTTTAAATGTCGGTTTCGACCATTTGTTCTGAAAATAGAAAAACCTAAATGACCCATAATGTTTTATGAGTGCTAGTCGTTGTATTGCGTCATCCCAAATTCGACGTCACGTTCAAATTTTTTCCGACGCATGGAAAAACACGATTTTAAATGTCGGTTTCGACCATTCGGTCCAAAAATATAAAAACCTAAACGACCCATAATGTTTTATACGTGCTAGTCGTTGTACTGCGTTATCCAAAATTCTTTGCCACGTTCAAATTGTATTCGACGCAAAAAAAACACGAGTTAAAATGGTGGTTTCGACCATTTGTTCGAAAAACAGAAAAACCGAAACGACCTAAATGTTTTATACGTGCTAGTCGTTGTACTGCGTCATGCCAAATTCGACGTGAGGTTCAAATTTTATTCGACGCATGAAAAAACACGAGTTAGAATGTCGATTTCGACAATTTGTTCGAAAAACAGAAAAACCAAAAAGACCCATAATGTTTTATAAGTGCTAGTCGTAGTATTGCGTCATCCCAAATTGGACGTCACGTTCAAATTTTGTCCGACGCATGAAAAAACACGAGTTTAAATGTCGGTTACGACCATTTGTTCTGAAAATAGAAAAACCTAAATGACCCATAATGTTTTATGAGTGCTAGTCGTAGTATTGCGTCATCCCAAATTGGACGTCACGTTCCAATTTTTTCCAACGCATGAAAAAACACGAGTTTAAATGTCGGTTTCGACCATTTGGTCCGAAAATACAAAAACCTAAACGACCCGTAATGTTTTATACGTGTTACTCGTTGTATTGCGTCATCCTAAATAAAACGTCACGTTCAAATTTTGTGTGACGCGTGAAAAAACACGAGTTTAAATGTCGGTTTCGACCATTTGTTCTGAAAATAGAAAAAGCTAAACGACCAATAATGTTTTATGAGTGCTAGTCGTTGTATTGCGTCATCCCAAATTCGACGTCACGTTCAAATTTTGTCCGACGCATGAAAAAACACGAGTTTAAATGTCGGTTTCGACCATTTGGTCCGAAAATACAAAAACCTAAACGACCCGTAATGTTTTATACGTGCTACTCGTTGTATTGCATCATCCTAAATTCAACGTCACGTTCAAATTTTGTCCGACGCGTGAAAAAACACGAGTTTAAATGTCGGTTTCGACCATTTGTTCTGAAAATAGAAAAACCTAAATGACCCATAATGTTTTATGAGTGCTAGTCGTTGTATTGCGTCATCCCAAATTCGACGTCACGTTCCAATTTTTTCCAACGCATGAAAAAACACGAGTTTAAATGTCGGTTTCGAATATTTGGTCCGAAAATACAAAAACCTAAACGACCCGTAATGTTTTATACGTGCTACTCGTTGTATTGCGTCATCCTAAATAAAACGTCACGTTCAAATTTTGTCCGACGCGTGAAAAAACACGAGTTTAAATGTCGGTTTCGACCATTTGTTCTGAAAATAGAAAAAGCTAAACGACCAATAATGTTTTATGAGTGCTAGTCGTTGTATTGCGTCATCCCAAATTCGACGTCACGTTCAAATTTTGTCCGACGCATGAAAAAACACGAGTTTAAATGTCGGTTTCGACCATTTGGTCCGAAAATACAAAAACCTAAACGACCCGTAATCTTTTATACGTGCTACTCGTTGTATTGCGTCATCCTAAATTCAACGTCACATTCAAATTTTGTCCGACGCGTGAAAAAACACGAGTTTAAATGTCGGTTTCGACCATTTGTTCTGAAAAAACAAAAACCTAAATAACGCATAATGTTTTATAAGTGCTAGTCGTTGTATTGCGTCATCCCAAATTCGACGTCACGTTCAAATTTTGTCCGACGCATGAAAAAAAACCTAGTTTAAATGTCGGTTTCGAATATTTGGTCCGAAAATACAAAAACCTAAACGACCTGTAATGTTTTATACGTGCTACTCGTTGTATTGCGTCATCCTAAATTCAACGTCACGTTCAAATTTTGTCCGACGCGTGAAAAAACACGAGTTTAAATGTCGGTTTCGACCATTTTTTCTGAAAATAGAAAAACCTAAATGACCCATAATGTTTTATGAGTGCTAGTCGTTGTATTGCGTCATCCCAAATTCGACGTCACGTTCAAATTTTTTCCGACGCATGGAAAAACACGAGTTTAATTGTCGGTTTCGACCATTCGGTCCAAAAATATAAAAACCTAAACGACCCATAATGTTTTATACGTGCTAGTCGTTGTACTGCGTTATCCAAAATTCTTTGCCACGTTCAAATTGTATTCGACGCAAAAAAAACACGAGTTAAAATGGTGGTTTCGACCATTTGTTCGAAAAACAGAAAAACCGAAACGACCTAAATGTTTTATACGTGCTAGTCGTTGTACTGCGTCATGCCAAATTCGACGTGAGGTTCAAATTTTATTCGACGCATGAAAAAACACGAGTTAGAATGTCGATTTCGACCATTTGTTCGAAAAACAGAAAAACCAAAAAGACCCATAATGTTTTATAAGTGCTAGTCGTAGTATTGCGTCATCCCAAATTGGACGTCACGTTCAAATTTTGTCCGACGCATGAAAAAACACGAGTTTAAATGTCGGTTTCGACCATTTGGTCCGAAAATACAAAAACCTAAACGACCCGTAATGTTTTATACGTGTTACTCGTTGTATTGCGTCATCCTAAATTCAACGTCACGTTCAAATTTTGTCTGACGCGTGAAAAAACACGAGTTTAAATGTCGGTTTCGACCATTTGTTCTGAAAATAGAAAAAGCTAAACGACCAATAATGTTTTATGAGTGCTAGTCGTTGTATTGCGTCATCCCAAATTCGACGTCACGTTCAAATTTTGTCCGACGCATGAAAAAACACGAGTTTAAATGTCGGTTTCGACCATTTGGTCCGAAAATACAAAAACCTAAACGACCCGTAATGTTTTATACGTGCTACTCGTTGTATTGCATCATCCTAAATTCAACGTCACGTTCAAATTTTGTCCGACGCGTGAAAAAACACGAGTTTAAATGTCGGTTTCGACCATTTGTTCTGAAAATAGAAAAACCTAAATGACCCATAATGTTTTATGAGTGCTAGTCGTTGTATTGCGTCATCCCAAATTCGACGTCACGTTCCAATTTTTTCCAACGCATGAAAAAACACGAGTTTAAATGTCGGTTTCGAATATTTGGTCCGAAAATACAAAAACCTAAACGACCCGTAATGTTTTATACGTGCTACTCGTTGTTTTGCGTCATCCTAAATAAAACGTCACGTTCAAATTTTGTCCGACGCGTGAAAAAACACGAGTTTAAATGTCGGTTTCGACCATTTGTTCTGAAAATAGAAAAAGCTAAACGACCAATAATGTTTTATGAGTGCTAGTCGTTGTATTGCGTCATCCCAAATTCGACGTCACGTTCAAATTTTGTCCGACGCATGAAAAAACACGAGTTTAAATGTCGGTTTCGACCATTTGGTCCGAAAATACAAAAACCTAAACGACCCGTAATCTTTTATACGTGCTACTCGTTGTATTGCGTCATCCTAAATTCAACGTCACATTCAAATTTTGTCCGACGCGTGAAAAAACACGAGTTTAAATGTCGGTTTCGACCATTTGTTCTGAAAAAACAAAAACCTAAATAACGCATAATGTTTTATAAGTGCTAGTCGTTGTATTGCGTCATCCCAAATTCGACGTCACGTTCAAATTTTGTCCGACGCATGAAAAAAAACCTAGTTTAAATGTCGGTTTCGAATATTTGGTCCGAAAATACAAAAACCTAAACGACCCGTAATGTTTTATACGTGCTACTCGTTGTATTGCGTCATCCTAAATTCAACGTCACGTTCAAATTTTGTCCGACGCGTGAAAAAACACGAGTTTAAATGTCGGTTTCGACCATTTGTTCTGAAAATAGAAAAACCTAAATGACCCATAATGTTTTATGAGTGCTAGTCGTTGTATTGCGTCATCCCAAATTCGACGTCACGTTCAAATTTTTTCCGACGCATGGAAAAACACGAGTTTAAATGTCGGTTTCGACCATTCGGTCCAAAAATATAAAAACCTAAACGACCCATAATGTTTTATACGTGCTAGTCGTTGTACTGCGTTATCCAAAATTCTTTGCCACGTTCAAATTGTATTCGACGCAAAAAAAACACGAGTTAAAATGGTGGTTTCGACCATTTGTTCGAAAAACAGAAAAACCGAAACGACCTAAATGTTTTATACGTGCTAGTCGTTGTACTGCGTCATGCCAAATTCGACGTGAGGTTCAAATTTTATTCGACGCATGAAAAAACACGAGTTAGAATGTCGATTTCGACCATTTGTTCGAAAAACAGAAAAACCAAAAAGACCCATAATGTTTTATAAGTGCTAGTCGTAGTATTGCGTCATCCCAAATTGGACGTCACGTTCAAATTTTGTCCGACGCATGAAAAAACACGAGTTTAAATGTCGGTTTCGACCATTTGGTCCGAAAATACAAAAACCTAAACGACCCGTAATGTTTTATACGTGTTACTCGTTGTATTGCGTCATCCTAAATTCAACGTCACGTTCAAATTTTGTCTGACGCGTGAAAAAACACGAGTTTAAATGTCGGTTTCGACCATTTGTTCTGAAAATAGAAAAAGCTAAACGACCAATAATGTTTTATGAGTGCTAGTCGTTGTATTGCGTCATCCCAAATTCGACGTCACGTTCAAATTTTGTCCGACGCATGAAAAAACACGAGTTTAAATGTCGGTTTCGACCATTTGGTCCGAAAATACAAAAACCTAAACGACCCGTAATGTTTTATACGTGCTACTCGTTGTATTGCGTCATCCTAAATTCAACGTCACGTTCAAATTTTGTCCGACGCGTGAAAAAACACGAGTTTAAATGTCGGTTTCGACCATTTGTTCTGAAAATAGAAAAACCTAAATGACCCATAATGTTTTATGAGTGCTAGTCGTTGTATTGCGTCATCCCAAATTCGACGTCACGTTCCAATTTTTTCCAACGCATGAAAAAACACGAGTTTAAATGTCGGTTTCGAATATTTGGTCCGAAAATACAAAAACCTAAACGACCCGTAATGTTTTATACGTGCTACTCGTTGTATTGCGTCATCCTAAATAAAACGTCACGTTCAAATTTTGTCCGACGCGTGAAAAAACACGAGTTTAAATGTCGGTTTCGACCATTTGTTCTGAAAATAGAAAAAGCTAAACGACCAATAATGTTTTATGAGTGCTAGTCGTTGTATTGCGTCATCCCAAATTCGACGTCACGTTCAAATTTTGTCCGACGCATGAAAAAACACGAGTTTAAATGTCGGTTTCGACCATTTGGTCCGAAAATACAAAAACCTAAACGACCCGTAATCTTTTATACGTGCTACTCGTTGTATTGCGTCATCCTAAATTCAACGTCACATTCAAATTTTGTCCGACGCGTGAAAAAACACGAGTTTAAATGTCGGTTTCGACCATTTGTTCTGAAAAAACAAAAACCTAAATAACGCATAATGTTTTGTAAGTGCTAGTCGTTGTATTGCGTCATCCCAAATTCGACGTCACGTTCAAATTTTGTCCGACGCATGAAAAAAAACCTAGTTTAAATGTCGGTTTCGAATATTTGGTCCGAAAATACAAAAACCTAAACGACCCGTAATGTTTTATACGTGCTACTCGTTGTATTGCGTCATCCTAAATTCAACGTCACGTTCAAATTTTGTCCGACGCGTGAAAAAACACGAGTTTAAATGTCGGTTTCGACCATTTGTTCTGAAAATAGAAAAACCTAAATGACCCATAATGTTTTATGAGTGCTAGTCGTTGTATTGCGTCATCCCAAATTCGACGTCACGTTCAAATTTTTTCCGACGCATGGAAAAACACGAGTTTAAATGTCGGTTTCGACCATTCGGTCCAAAAATATAAAAACCTAAACGACCCATAATGTTTTATACGTGCTAGTCGTTGTACTGCGTTATCCAAAATTCTTTGCCACGTTCAAATTGTATTCGACGCAAAAAAAACACGAGTTAAAATGGTGGTTTCGACCATTTGTTCGAAAAACAGAAAAACCGAAACGACCTAAATGTTTTATACGTGCTAGTCGTTGTACTGCGTCATGCCAAATTCGACGTGAGGTTCAAATTTTATTCGACGCATGAAAAAACACGAGTTAGAATGTCGATTTCGACCATTTGTTCGAAAAACAGAAAAACCAAAAAGACCCATAATGTTTTATAAGTGCTAGTCGTAGTATTGCGTCATCCCAAATTGGACGTCACGTTCAAATTTTGTCCGACGCATGAAAAAACACGAGTTTAAATGTCGGTTTCGACCATTTGGTCCGAAAATACAAAAACCTAAACGACCCGTAATGTTTTATACGTGTTACTCGTTGTATTGCGTCATCCTAAATTCAACGTCACGTTCAAATTTTGTCTGACGCGTGAAAAAACACGAGTTTAAATGTCGGTTTCGACCATTTGTTCTGAAAATAGAAAAAGCTAAACGACCAATAATGTTTTATGAGTGCTAGTCGTTGTATTGCGTCATCCCAAATTCGACGTCACGTTCAAATTTTGTCCGACGCATGAAAAAACACGAGTTTAAATGTCGGTTTCGACCATTTGGTCCGAAAATACAAAAACCTAAACGACCCGTAATGTTTTATACGTGCTACTCGTTGTATTGCATCATCCTAAATTCAACGTCACGTTCAAATTTTGTCCGACGCGTGAAAAAACACGAGTTTAAATGTCGGTTTCGACCATTTGTTCTGAAAATAGAAAAACCTAAATGACCCATAATGTTTTATGAGTGCTAGTCGTTGTATTGCGTCATCCCAAATTCGACGTCACGTTCCAATTTTTTCCAACGCATGAAAAAACACGAGTTTAAATGTCGGTTTCGAATATTTGGTCCGAAAATACAAAAACCTAAACGACCCGTAATGTTTTATACGTGCTACTCGTTGTATTGCGTCATCCTAAATAAAACGTCACGTTCAAATTTTGTCCGACGCGTGAAAAAACACGAGTTTAAATGTCGGTTTCGACCATTTGTTCTGAAAATAGAAAAAGCTAAACGACCAATAATGTTTTATGAGTGCTAGTCGTTGTATTGCGTCATCCCAAATTCGACGTCACGTTCAAATTTTGTCCGACGCATGAAAAAACACGAGTTTAAATGTCGGTTTCGACCATTTGGTCCGAAAATACAAAAACCTAAACGACCCGTAATCTTTTATACGTGCTACTCGTTGTATTGCGTCATCCTAAATTCAACGTCACATTCAAATTTTGTCCGACGCGTGAAAAAACACGAGTTTAAATGTCGGTTTCGACCATTTGTTCTGAAAAAACAAAAACCTAAATAACGCATAATGTTTTATAAGTGCTAGTCGTTGTATTGCGTCATCCCAAATTCGACGTCACGTTCAAATTTTGTCCGACGCATGAAAAAAAACCTAGTTTAAATGTCGGTTTCGAATATTTGGTCCGAAAATACAAAAACCTAAACGACCCGTAATGTTTTATACGTGCTACTCGTTGTATTGCGTCATCCTAAATTCAACGTCACGTTCAAATTTTGTCCGACGCGTGAAAAAACACGAGTTTAAATGTCGGTTTCGACCATTTGTTCTGAAAATAGAAAAACCTAAATGACCCATAATGTTTTATGAGTGCTAGTCGTTGTATTGCGTCATCCCAAATTCGACGTCACGTTCAAATTTTTTCCGACGCATGGAAAAACACGAGTTTAAATGTCGGTTTCGACCATTCGGTCCAAAAATATAAAAACCTAAACGACCCATAATGTTTTATACGTGCTAGTCGTTGTACTGCGTTATCCAAAATTCTTTGCCACGTTCAAATTGTATTCGACGCAAAAAAAACACGAGTTAAAATGGTGGTTTCGACCATTTGTTCGAAAAACAGAAAAACCGAAACGACCTAAATGTTTTATACGTGCTAGTCGTTGTACTGCGTCATGCCAAATTCGACGTGAGGTTCAAATTTTATTCGACGCATGAAAAAACACGAGTTAGAATGTCGATTTCGACCATTTGTTCGAAAAACAGAAAAACCAAAAAGACCCATAATGTTTTATAAGTGCTAGTCGTAGTATTGCGTCATCCCAAATTGGACGTCACGTTCAAATTTTGTCCGACGCATGAAAAAACACGAGTTTAAATGTCGGTTTCGACCATTTGGTCCGAAAATACAAAAACCTAAACGACCCGTAATGTTTTATACGTGTTACTCGTTGTATTGCGTCATCCTAAATTCAACGTCACGTTCAAATTTTGTCTGACGCGTGAAAAAACACGAGTTTAAATGTCGGTTTCGACCATTTGTTCTGAAAATAGAAAAAGCTAAACGACCAATAATGTTTTATGAGTGCTAGTCGTTGTATTGCGTCATCCCAAATTCGACGTCACGTTCAAATTTTGTCCGACGCATGAAAAAACACGAGTTTAAATGTCGGTTTCGACCATTTGGTCCGAAAATACAAAAACCTAAACGACCCGTAATGTTTTATACGTGCTACTCGTTGTATTGCATCATCCTAAATTCAACGTCACGTTCAAATTTTGTCCGACGCGTGAAAAAACACGAGTTTAAATGTCGGTTTCGACCATTTGTTCTGAAAATAGAAAAACCTAAATGACCCATAATGTTTTATGAGTGCTAGTCGTTGTATTGCGTCATCCCAAATTCGACGTCACGTTCCAATTTTTTCCAACGCATGAAAAAACACGAGTTTAAATGTCGGTTTCGAATATTTGGTCCGAAAATACAAAAACCTAAACGACCCGTAATGTTTTATACGTGCTACTCGTTGTATTGCGTCATCCTAAATAAAACGTCACGTTCAAATTTTGTCCGACGCGTGAAAAAACACGAGTTTAAATGTCGGTTTCGACCATTTGTTCTGAAAATAGAAAAAGCTAAACGACCAATAATGTTTTATGAGTGCTAGTCGTTGTATTGCGTCATCCCAAATTCGACGTCACGTTCAAATTTTGTCCGACGCATGAAAAAACACGAGTTTAAATGTCGGTTTCGACCATTTGGTCCGAAAATACAAAAACCTAAACGACCCGTAATCTTTTATACGTGCTACTCGTTGTATTGCGTCATCCTAAATTCAACGTCACATTCAAATTTTGTCCGACGCGTGAAAAAACACGAGTTTAAATGTCGGTTTCGACCATTTGTTCTGAAAAAACAAAAACCTAAATAACGCATAATGTTTTATAAGTGCTAGTCGTTGTATTGCGTCATCCCAAATTCGACGTCACGTTCAAATTTTGTCCGACGCATGAAAAAAAACCTAGTTTAAATGTCGGTTTCGAATATTTGGTCCGAAAATACAAAAACCTAAACGACCCGTAATGTTTTATACGTGCTACTCGTTGTATTGCGTCATCCTAAATTCAACGTCACGTTCAAATTTTGTCCGACGCGTGAAAAAACACGAGTTTAAATGTCGGTTTCGACCATTTGTTCTGAAAATAGAAAAACCTAAATGACCCATAATGTTTTATGAGTGCTAGTCGTTGTATTGCGTCATCCCAAATTCGACGTCACGTTCAAATTTTTTCCGACGCATGGAAAAACACGAGTTTAAATGTCGGTTTCGACCATTCGGTCCAAAAATATAAAAACCTAAACGACCCATAATGTTTTATACGTGCTAGTCGTTGTACTGCGTTATCCAAAATTCTTTGCCACGTTCAAATTGTATTCGACGCAAAAAAAACACGAGTTAAAATGGTGGTTTCGACCATTTGTTCGAAAAACAGAAAAACCGAAACGACCTAAATGTTTTATACGTGCTAGTCGTTGTACTGCGTCATGCCAAATTCGACGTGAGGTTCAAATTTTATTCGACGCATGAAAAAACACGAGTTAGAATGTCGATTTCGACCATTTGTTCGAAAAACAGAAAAACCAAAAAGACCCATAATGTTTTATAAGTGCTAGTCGTAGTATTGCGTCATCCCAAATTGGACGTCACGTTCAAATTTTGTCCGACGCATGAAAAAACACGAGTTTAAATGTCGGTTTCGACCATTTGGTCCGAAAATACAAAAACCTAAACGACCCGTAATGTTTTATACGTGTTACTCGTTGTATTGCGTCATCCTAAATTCAACGTCACGTTCAAATTTTGTCTGACGCGTGAAAAAACACGAGTTTAAATGTCGGTTTCGACCATTTGTTCTGAAAATAGAAAAAGCTAAACGACCAATAATGTTTTATGAGTGCTAGTCGTTGTATTGCGTCATCCCAAATTCGACGTCACGTTCAAATTTTGTCCGACGCATGAAAAAACACGAGTTTAAATGTCGGTTTCGACCATTTGGTCCGAAAATACAAAAACCTAAACGACCCGTAATGTTTTATACGTGCTACTCGTTGTATTGCGTCATCCTAAATTCAACGTCACGTTCAAATTTTGTCCGACGCGTGAAAAAACACGAGTTTAAATGTCGGTTTCGACCATTTGTTCTGAAAATAGAAAAACCTAAATGACCCATAATGTTTTATGAGTGCTAGTCGTTGTATTGCGTCATCCCACATTCGACGTCACGTTCCAATTTTTTCCAACGCATGAAAAAACACGAGTTTAAATGTCGGTTTCGAATATTTGGTCCGAAAATACAAAAACCTAAACGACCCGTAATGTTTTATACGTGCTACTCGTTGTATTGCGTCATCCTAAATAAAACGTCACGTTCAAATTTTGTCCGACGCGTGAAAAAACACGAGTTTAAATGTCGGTTACGACCATTTGTTCTGAAAATAGAAAAACCTAAATGACCCATAATGTTTTATGGGTGCTAGTCGTAGTATTGCGTCATCCCAAATTCGACGTCACGTTCAAATTTTGTCCGACGCATGAAAAAACACGAGTTTAAATGTCGGTTTCGACCATTTGGTCCGAAAATACAAAAACCTAAACGACCCGTAATCTTTTATACGTGCTACTCGTTGTATTGCGTCATCCTAAATTCAACGTCACATTCAAATTTTGTCCGACGCGTGAAAAAACACGAGTTTAAATGTCGGTTTCGACCATTTGTTCTGAAAAAACAAAAACCTAAATAACGCATAATGTTTTATAAGTGCTAGTCGTTGTATTGCGTCATCCCAAATTCGACGTCACGTTCAAATTTTGTCCGACGCATGAAAAAAAACCTAGTTTAAATGTCGGTTTCGAATATTTGGTCCGAAAATACAAAAACCTAAACGACCCGTAATGTTTTATACGTGCTACTCGTTGTATTGCGTCATCCTAAATTCAACGTCACGTTCAAATTTTGTCCGACGCGTGAAAAAACACGAGTTTAAATGTCGGTTTCGACCATTTGTTCTGAAAATAGAAAAACCTAAATGACCCATAATGTTTTATGAGTGCTAGTCGTTGTATTGCGTCATCCCAAATTCGACGTCACGTTCAAATTTTGTCCGACGCATGGAAAAACACGAGTTTAAATGTCGGTTTCGACCATTCGGTCCAAAAATATAAAAACCTAAACGACCCATAATGTTTTATACGTGCTAGTCGTTGTACTGCATTATCCAAAATTCTTTGCCACGTTCAAATTGTATTCGACGCAAAAAAAACACGAGTTAAAATGGTGGTTTCGACCATTTGTTCGAAAAACAGAAAAACCGAAACGACCTAAATGTTTTATACGTGCTAGTCGTTGTACTGCGTCATGCCAAATTCGACGTGAGGTTCAAATTTTATTCGACGCATGAAAAAACACGAGTTAGAATGTCGATTTCGACCATTTGTTCGAAAAACAGAAAAACCAAAAAGACCCATAATGTTTTATAAGTGCTAGTCGTAGTATTGCGTCATCCCAAATTGGACGTCACGTTCAAATTTTGTCCGACGCATGAAAAAACACGAGTTTAAATGTCGGTTTCGACCATTTGGTCCGAAAATACAAAAACCTAAACGACCCGTAATGTTTTATACGTGTTACTCGTTGTATTGCGTCATCCTAAATTCAACGTCACGTTCAAATTTTGTCTGACGCGTGAAAAAACACGAGTTTAAATGTCGGTTTCGACCATTTGTTCTGAAAATAGAAAAAGCTAAACGACCAATAATGTTTTATGAGTGCTAGTCGTTGTATTGCGTCATCCCAAATTCGACGTCACGTTCAAATTTTGTCCGACGCATGAAAAAACACGAGTTTAAATGTCGGTTTCGACCATTTGGTCCGAAAATACAAAAACCTAAACGACCCGTAATGTTTTATACGTGCTACTCGTTGTATTGCGTCATCCTAAATTCAACGTCACGTTCAAATTTTGTCCGACGCGTGAAAAAACACGAGTTTAAATGTCGGTTTCGACCATTTGTTCTGAAAATAGAAAAACCTAAATGACCCATAATGTTTTATGAGTGCTAGTCGTTGTATTGCGTCATCCCAAATTCGACGTCACGTTCCAATTTTTTCCAACGCATGAAAAAACACGAGTTTAAATGTCGGTTTCGAATATTTGGTCCGAAAATACAAAAACCTAAACGACCCGTAATGTTTTATACGTGCTACTCGTTGTATTGCGTCATCCTAAATAAAACGTCACGTTCAAATTTTGTCCGACGCGTGAAAAAACACGAGTTTAAATGTCGGTTACGACCATTTGTTCTGAAAATAGAAAAACCTAAATGACCCATAATGTTTTATGGGTGCTAGTCGTAGTATTGCGTCATCCCAAATTCGACGTCACGTTCAAATTTTGTCCGACGCATGAAAAAACACGAGTTTAAATGTCGGTTTCGACCATTTGGTCCGAAAATACAAAAACCTAAACGACCCGTAATCTTTTATACGTGCTACTCGTTGTATTGCGTCATCCTAAATTCAACGTCACATTCAAATTTTGTCCGACGCGTGAAAAAACACGAGTTTAAATGTCGGTTTCGACCATTTGTTCTGAAAAAACAAAAACCTAAATAACGCATAATGTTTTATAAGTGCTAGTCGTTGTATTGCGTCATCCCAAATTCGACGTCACGTTCAAATTTTGTCCGACGCATGAAAAAAAACCTAGTTTAAATGTCGGTTTCGAATATTTGGTCCGAAAATACAAAAACCTAAACGACCCGTAATGTTTTATACGTGCTACTCGTTGTATTGCGTCATCCTAAATTCAACGTCACGTTCAAATTTTGTCCGACGCGTGAAAAAACACGAGTTTAAATGTCGGTTTCGACCATTTGTTCTGAAAATAGAAAAACCTAAATGACCCATAATGTTTTATGAGTGCTAGTCGTTGTATTGCGTCATCCCAAATTCGACGTCACGTTCAAATTTTGTCCGACGCATGGAAAAACACGAGTTTAAATGTCGGTTTCGACCATTCGGTCCAAAAATATAAAAACCTAAACGACCCATAATGTTTTATACGTGCTAGTCGTTGTACTGCATTATCCAAAATTCTTTGCCACGTTCAAATTGTATTCGACGCAAAAAAAACACGAGTTAAAATGGTGGTTTCGACCATTTGTTCGAAAAACAGAAAAACCGAAACGACCTAAATGTTTTATACGTGCTAGTCGTTGTACTGCGTCATGCCAAATTCGACGTGAGGTTCAAATTTTATTCGACGCATGAAAAAACACGAGTTAGAATGTCGATTTCGACCATTTGTTCGAAAAACAGAAAAACCAAAAAGACCCATAATGTTTTATAAGTGCTAGTCGTAGTATTGCGTCATCCCAAATTGGACGTCACGTTCAAATTTTGTCCGACGCATGAAAAAACACGAGTTTAAATGTCGGTTTCGACCATTTGGTCCGAAAATACAAAAACCTAAACGACCCGTAATGTTTTATACGTGTTACTCGTTGTATTGCGTCATCCTAAATTCAACGTCACGTTCAAATTTTGTCTGACGCGTGAAAAAACACGAGTTTAAATGTCGGTTTCGACCATTTGTTCTGAAAATAGAAAAAGCTAAACGACCAATAATGTTTTATGAGTGCTAGTCGTTGTATTGCGTCATCCCAAATTCGACGTCACGTTCAAATTTTGTCCGACGCATGAAAAAACACGAGTTTAAATGTCGGTTTCGACCATTTGGTCCGAAAATACAAAAACCTAAACGACCCGTAATGTTTTATACGTGCTACTCGTTGTATTGCGTCATCCTAAATTCAACGTCACGTTCAAATTTTGTCCGACGCGTGAAAAAACACGAGTTTAAATGTCGGTTTCGACCATTTGTTCTGAAAATAGAAAAACCTAAATGACCCATAATGTTTTATGAGTGCTAGTCGTTGTATTGCGTCATCCCAAATTCGACGTCACGTTCCAATTTTTTCCAACGCATGAAAAAACACGAGTTTAAATGTCGGTTTCGAATATTTGGTCCGAAAATACAAAAACCTAAACGACCCGTAATGTTTTATACGTGCTACTCGTTGTATTGCGTCATCCTAAATAAAACGTCACGTTCAAATTTTGTCCGACGCGTGAAAAAACACGAGTTTAAATGTCGGTTACGACCATTTGTTCTGAAAATAGAAAAACCTAAATGACCCATAATGTTTTATGGGTGCTAGTCGTAGTATTGCGTCATCCCAAATTCGACGTCACGTTCAAATTTTGTCCGACGCATGAAAAAACACGAGTTTAAATGTCGGTTTCGACCATTTGGTCCGAAAATACAAAAACCTAAACGACCCGTAATCTTTTATACGTGCTACTCGTTGTATTGCGTCATCCTAAATTCAACGTCACATTCAAATTTTGTCCGACGCGTGAAAAAACACGAGTTTAAATGTCGGTTTCGACCATTTGTTCTGAAAAAACAAAAACCTAAATAACGCATAATGTTTTATAAGTGCTAGTCGTTGTATTGCGTCATCCCAAATTCGACGTCACGTTCAAATTTTGTCCGACGCATGAAAAAAAACCTAGTTTAAATGTCGGTTTCGAATATTTGGTCCGAAAATACAAAAACCTAAACGACCCGTAATGTTTTATACGTGCTACTCGTTGTATTGCGTCATCCTAAATTCAACGTCACGTTCAAATTTTGTCTGACGCGTGAAAAAACACGAGTTTAAATGTCGGTTTCGACCATTTGTTCTGAAAATAGAAAAAGCTAAACGACCAATAATGTTTTATGAGTGCTAGTCGTAGTATTGCGTCATCCCAAATTCGACGTCACGTTCAAATTTTGTCCGACGCATGAAAAAACACGAGTTTAAATGTCGGTTTCGACCATTTGGTCCGAAAATACAAAAACCTAAACGACCCGTAATCTTTTATACGTGCTACTCGTTGTATTGCGTCATCCTAAATAAAACGTCACGTTCAAATTTTGTCCAACGCGTGAAAAAACACGAGTTTAAATGTCAGTTACGACCATTTGTTCTGAAAATATAAAAAGCTAAACGACCAATAATGTTTTATGAGTGTTAGTCGTTGTATTGCGTCATCCCAAATTCGACGTCACGTTCAAATTTTGTCCGACGCATGAAAAAATACGAGTTTAAATGTCGGTTTCGACCATTTGGTCCGAAAATACAAAAACCTAAACGACCCGTAATCTTTTATACGTGCTACTCGTTGTATTGCGTCATCCTAAATTCAACGTCACGTTCAAATTTTGTCCGACGCGTGAAAAAACACGAGTTTAAATGTCGGTTTCGACCATTTGTTCTCAAAATAGAAAAACCTAAACGACCAATAATGTTTTATGAGTGCTAGTCGTTGTATTGCGTCATCCCAAATTCGACGTCACGTTCAAATTTTGTCCGACGCATGAAAAAAAACCTAGTTTAAATGTCGGTTTCGAATATTTGGTCCGAAAATACAAAAACCTAAACGACCCGTAATGTTTTATACGTGCTACTCGTTGTATTGCGTCATCCTAAATTCAACGTCACGTTCAAATTTTGTCCGACGCGTGAAAAAACACGAGTTTAAATGTCGGTTTCGACCATTTGTTCTGAAAATAGAAAAACCTAAATGACCCATAATGTTTTATGAGTGCTAGTCGTTGTATTGCGTCATCCCAAATTCGACGTCACGTTCAAATTTTTTCCGACGCATGGAAAAACACGAGTTTAAATGTCGGTTTCGACCATTCGGTCCAAAAATATAAAAACCTAAACGACCCATAATGTTTTATACGTGCTAGTCGTTGTACTGCATTATCCAAAATTCTTTGCCACGTTCAAATTGTATTCGACGCAAAAAAAACACGAGTTAAAATGGTGGTTTCGACCATTTGTTCGAAAAACAGAAAAACCGAAACGACCTAAATGTTTTATACGTGCTAGTCGTTGTACTGCGTCATGCCAAATTCGACGTGAGGTTCAAATTTTATTCGACGCATGAAAAAACACGAGTTAGAATGTCGATTTCGACCATTTGTTCGAAAAACAGAAAAACCAAAAAGACCCATAATGTTTTATAAGTGCTAGTCGTAGTATTGCGTCATCCCAAATTCGACGTCACGTTCAAATTTTGTCCGACGCATGAAAAAACACGAGTTTAAATGTCGGTTTCGACCATTTGGTCCGAAAATACAAAAACCTAAACGACCCGTAATGTTTTATACGTGTTACTCGTTGAATTGCGTCATCCTAAATTCAACGTCACGTTCAAATTTTGTCTGACGCGTGAAAAAACACGAGTTTAAATGTCGGTTTCGACCATTTGTTCTGAAAATAGAAAAAGGTAAACGACCAATAATGTTTTATGAGTGCTAGTCGTAGTATTGCGTCATCCCAAATTCGACGTCACGTTCAAATTTTGTCCGACGCATGAAAAAACACGAGTTTAAATGTCGGTTTCGACCATTTGGTCCGAAAATACAAAAACCTAAACGACCCGTAATCTTTTATACGTGCTACTCGTTGTATTGCGTCATCCTAAATAAAACGTCACGTTCAAATTTTGTCCAACGCGTGAAAAAACACGAGTTTAAATGTCAGTTACGACCATTTGTTCTGAAAATATAAAAAGCTAAACGACCAATAATGTTTTATGAGTGTTAGTCGTTGTATTGCGTCATCCCAAATTCGACGTCACGTTCAAATTTTGTCCGACGCATGAAAAAATACGAGTTTAAATGTCGGTTTCGACCATTTGGTCCGAAAATACAAAAACCTAAACGAGCCGTAATCTTTTATACGTGCTACTCGTTGTATTGCGTCATCCTAAATTCAACGTCACGTTCAAATTTTGTCCGACGCGTGAAAAAACACGAGTTTAAATGTCGGTTTCGACCATTTGTTCTCAAAATAGAAAAACCTAAACGACCAATAATGTTTTATGAGTGCTAGTCGTTGTATTGCGTCATCCCAAATTCGACGTCACGTTCAAATTTTGTCCGACGCATGAAAAAAAACCTAGTTTAAATGTCGGTTTCGAATATTTGGTCCGAAAATACAAAAACCTAAACGACCCGTAATGTTTTATACGTGCTACTCGTTGTATTGCGTCATCCTAAATTCAACGTCACGTTCAAATTTTGTCCGACGCGTGAAAAAACACGAGTTTAAATGTCGGTTTCGACCATTTGTTCTGAAAATAGAAAAACCTAAATGACCCATAATGTTTTATGAGTGCTAGTCGTTGTATTGCGTCATCCCAAATTCGACGTCACGTTCAAATTTTTTCCGACGCATGGAAAAACACGAGTTTAAATGTCGGTTTCGACCATTCGGTCCAAAAATATAAAAACCTAAACGACCCATAATGTTTTATACGTGCTAGTCGTTGTACTGCATTATCCAAAATTCTTTGCCACGTTCAAATTGTATTCGACGCAAAAAAAACACGAGTTAAAATGGTGGTTTCGACCATTTGTTCGAAAAACAGAAAAACCGAAACGACCTAAATGTTTTATACGTGCTAGTCGTTGTACTGCGTCATGCCAAATTCGACGTGAGGTTCAAATTTTATTCGACGCATGAAAAAACACGAGTTAGAATGTCGATTTCGACCATTTGTTCGAAAAACAGAAAAACCAAAAAGACCCATAATGTTTTATAAGTGCTAGTCGTAGTATTGCGTCATCCCAAATTCGACGTCACGTTCAAATTTTGTCCGACGCATGAAAAAACACGAGTTTAAATGTCGGTTTCGACCATTTGGTCCGAAAATACAAAAACCTAAACGACCCGTAATGTTTTATACGTGTTACTCGTTGAATTGCGTCATCCTAAATTCAACGTCACGTTCAAATTTTGTCTGACGCGTGAAAAAACACGAGTTTAAATGTCGGTTTCGACCATTTGTTCTGAAAATAGAAAAAGCTAAACGACCAATAATGTTTTATGAGTGCTAGTCGTAGTATTGCGTCATCCCAAATTCGACGTCACGTTCAAATTTTGTCCGACGCATGAAAAAACACGAGTTTAAATGTCGGTTTCGACCATTTGGTCCGAAAATACAAAAACCTAAACGACCCGTAATCTTTTATACGTGCTACTCGTTGTATTGCGTCATCCTAAATAAAACGTCACGTTCAAATTTTGTCCAACGCGTGAAAAAACACGAGTTTAAATGTCAGTTACGACCATTTGTTCTGAAAATATAAAAAGCTAAACGACCAATAATGTTTTATGAGTGTTAGTCGTTGTATTGCGTCATCCCAAATTCGACGTCACGTTCAAATTTTGTCCGACGCATGAAAAAATACGAGTTTAAATGTCGGTTTCGACCATTTGGTCCGAAAATACAAAAACCTAAACGACCCGTAATCTTTTATACGTGCTACTCGTTGTATTGCGTCATCCTAAATTCAACGTCACGTTCAAATTTTGTCCGACGCGTGAAAAAACACGAGTTTAAATGTCGGTTTCGACCATTTGTTCTCAAAATAGAAAAACCTAAACGACCAATAATGTTTTATGAGTGCTAGTCGTTGTATTGCGTCATCCCAAATTCGACGTCACGTTCAAATTTTGTCCGACGCATGAAAAAAAACCTAGTTTAAATGTCGGTTTCGAATATTTGGTCCGAAAATACAAAAACCTAAACGACCCGTAATGTTTTATATGTGCTACTCGTTGTATTGCGTCATCCTAAATTCAACGTCACGTTCAAATTTTTTCCGACGCGTGAAAAAACACGAGTTTAAATGTCGGTTTCGACCATTTGTTCTGAAAATAGAAAAACCTAAATGACCCATAATGTTTTATGAGTGCTAGTCGTTGTATTGCGTCATCCCAAATTCGACGTCACGTTCAAATTTTTTCCGACGCATGGAAAAACACGAGTTTAAATGTCGGTTTCGACCATTCGGTCCAAAAATATAAAAACCTAAACGACCCATAATGTTTTATACGTGCTAGTCGTTGTACTGCATTATCCAAAATTCTTTGCCACGTTCAAATTGTATTCGACGCAAAAAAAACACGAGTTAAAATGGTGGTTTCGACCATTTGTTCGAAAAACAGAAAAACCGAAACGACCTAAATGTTTTATACGTGCTAGTCGTTGTACTGCGTCATGCCAAATTCGACGTGAGGTTCAAATTTTATTCGACGCATGAAAAAACACGAGTTAGAATGTCGATTTCGACCATTTGTTCGAAAAACAGAAAAACCAAAAAGACCCATAATGTTTTATAAGTGCTAGTCGTAGTATTGCGTCATCCCAAATTCGACGTCACGTTCAAATTTTGTCCGACGCATGAAAAAACACGAGTTTAAATGTCGGTTTCGACCATTTGGTCCGAAAATACAAAAACCTAAACGACCCGTAATGTTTTATACGTGTTACTCGTTGAATTGCGTCATCCTAAATTCAACGTCACGTTCAAATTTTGTCTGACGCGTGAAAAAACACGAGTTTAAATGTCGGTTTCGACCATTTGTTCTGAAAATAGAAAAAGCTAAACGACCAATAATGTTTTATGAGTGCTAGTCGTAGTATTGCGTCATCCCAAATTCGACGTCACGTTCAAATTTTGTCCGACGCATGAAAAAACACGAGTTTAAATGTCGGTTTCGACCATTTGGTCCGAAAATACAAAAACCTAAACGACCCGTAATCTTTTATACGTGCTACTCGTTGTATTGCGTCATCCTAAATAAAACGTCACGTTCAAATTTTGTCCAACGCGTGAAAAAACACGAGTTTAAATGTCGGTTACGACCATTTGTTCTGAAAATAGAAAAAGCTAAACGACCAATAATGTTTTATGAGTGTTAGTCGTTGTATTGCGTCATCCCAAATTCGACGTCACGTTCAAATTTTGTCCGACGCATGAAAAAATACGAGTTTAAATGTCGGTTTCGACCATTTGGTCCGAAAATACAAAAACCTAAACGACCCGTAATCTTTTATACGTGCTACTCGTTGTATTGCGTCATCCTAAATTCAACGTCACGTTCAAATTTTGTCCGACGCGTGAAAAAACACGAGTTTAAATGTCGGTTTCGACCATTTGTTCTCAAAATAAAAAAACCTAAACGACCAATAATGTTTTATGAGTGCTAGTCGTTGTATTGCGTCATCCCAAATTCGACGTCACGTTCAAATTTTTTCCGACGCATGGAAAAACACGAGTTAAAATGTTGGTTTCGACCATTCGGTCCAAAAATATAAAAACCTAAACGACCCATAATGTTTTATACGTGCTAGTCGTTGTACTGCGTTATCCAAAATTCTTTGCCACGTTCAAATTGTATTCGACGCAAAAAAAACACGAGTTAATATGGTGGTTTCCACCATTTGTTCGAAAAACAGAAAAACCGAAACGACCTAAATGTTTTATACGTGCTAGTCGTTGTACTGCGTCATGCCAAATTCGACGTGAGGTTCAAATTTTATTCGACGCATGAAAAAACACGAGTTAGAATGTCGATTTCGACCATTTGTTCGACAAACAGAAAAACCAAAAAGACCCATAATGTTTTATAAGTGCTAGTCGTAGTATTGCGTCATCCCAAATTGGACGTCACGTTCAAATTTTGTCCGACGCATGAAAAAACACGAGTTTAAATGTCGGTTTCGACCATTTGGTCCGAAAATACAAAAACCTAAACGACCCGTAATGTTTTATACGTGTTACTCGTTGTATTGCGTCATCCTAAATTCAACGTCACGTTCAAATTTTGTCCGACGCGTGAAAAAACACGAGTTTAAATGTCGGTTTCGACCATTTGTTCTGAAAATAGAAAAAGCTAAACGACCAATAATGTTTTATGAGTGCTAGTCGTTGTATTGCGTCATCCCAAATTCGACGTCACGTTCAAATTTTGTCCGACGCATGAAAAAACACGAGTTTAAATGTCGGTTTCGACCATTTGGTCCGAAAATACAAAAACCTAAACGACCCGTAATGTTTTATACGTGCTACTCGTTGTATTGCGTCATCCTAAATTCAACGTCACGTTCAAATTTTGTCCGACGCGTGAAAAAACACGAGTTTAAATGTCGGTTTCGACCATTTGTTCTGAAAATAGAAAAACCTAAATGACCCATAATGTTTTATGAGTGCTAGTCGTTGTATTGCGTCATCCCAAATTCGACGTCACGTTCCAATTTTTTCCAACGCATGAAAAAACACGAGTTTAAATGTCGGTTTCGAATATTTGGTCCGAAAATACAAAAACCTAAACGACCCGTAATGTTTTATACGTGCTACTCGTTGTATTGCGTCATCCTAAATAAAACGTCACGTTCAAATTTTGTCCGACGCGTGAAAAAACACGAGTTTAAATGTCGGTTACGACCATTTGTTCTGAAAATAGAAAAACCTAAATGACCCATAATGTTTTATGGGTGCTAGTCGTAGTATTGCGTCATCCCAAATTCGACGTCACGTTCAAATTTTGTCCGACGCATGAAAAAACACGAGTTTAAATGTCGGTTTCGACCATTTGGTCCGAAAATACAAAAACCTAAACGACCCGTAATCTTTTATACGTGCTACTCGTTGTATTGCGTCATCCTAAATTCAACGTCACATTCAAATTTTGTCCGACGCGTGAAAAAACACGAGTTTAAATGTCGGTTTCGACCATTTGTTCTGAAAAAACAAAAACCTAAATAACGCATAATGTTTTATAAGTGCTAGTCGTTGTATTGCGTCATCCCAAATTCGACGTCACGTTCAAATTTTGTCCGACGCATGAAAAAAAACCTAGTTTAAATGTCGGTTTCGAATATTTGGTCCGAAAATACAAAAACCTAAACGACCCGTAATGTTTTATACGTGCTACTCGTTGTATTGCGTCATCCTAAATTCAACGTCACGTTCAAATTTTGTCCGACGCGTGAAAAAACACGAGTTTAAATGTCGGTTTCGACCATTTGTTCTGAAAATAGAAAAACCTAAATGACCCATAATGTTTTATGAGTGCTAGTCGTTGTATTGCGTCATCCCAAATTCGACGTCACGTTCAAATTTTGTCCGACGCATGGAAAAACACGAGTTTAAATGTCGGTTTCGACCATTCGGTCCAAAAATATAAAAACCTAAACGACCCATAATGTTTTATACGTGCTAGTCGTTGTACTGCATTATCCAAAATTCTTTGCCACGTTCAAATTGTATTCGACGCAAAAAAAACACGAGTTAAAATGGTGGTTTCGACCATTTGTTCGAAAAACAGAAAAACCGAAACGACCTAAATGTTTTATACGTGCTAGTCGTTGTACTGCGTCATGCCAAATTCGACGTGAGGTTCAAATTTTATTCGACGCATGAAAAAACACGAGTTAGAATGTCGATTTCGACCATTTGTTCGAAAAACAGAAAAACCAAAAAGACCCATAATGTTTTATAAGTGCTAGTCGTAGTATTGCGTCATCCCAAATTCGACGTCACGTTCAAATTTTGTCCGACGCATGAAAAAACACGAGTTTAAATGTCGGTTTCGACCATTTGGTCCGAAAATACAAAAACCTAAACGACCCGTAATGTTTTATACGTGTTACTCGTTGAATTGCGTCATCCTAAATTCAACGTCACGTTCAAATTTTGTCTGACGCGTGAAAAAACACGAGTTTAAATGTCGGTTTCGACCATTTGTTCTGAAAATAGAAAAAGCTAAACGACCAATAATGTTTTATGAGTGCTAGTCGTAGTATTGCGTCATCCCAAATTCGACGTCACGTTCAAATTTTGTCCGACGCATGAAAAAACACGAGTTTAAATGTCGGTTTCGACCATTTGGTCCGAAAATACAAAAACCTAAACGACCCGTAATGTTTTATACGTGTTACTCGTTGAATTGCGTCATCCTAAATTCAACGTGACGTTCAAATTTTGTCTGACGCGTGAAAAAACACGAGTTTAAATGTCGGTTTCGACCATTTGTTCTGAAAATAGAAAAAGCTAAACGACCAATAATGTTTTATGAGTGCTAGTCGTAGTATTGCGTCATCCCAAATTCGACGTCACGTTCAAATTTTGTCCGACGCATGAAAAAACACGAGTTTAAATGTCGGTTTCGACCATTTGGTCCGAAAATACAAAAACCTAAACGACCCGTAATCTTTTATACGTGCTACTCGTTGTATTGCGTCATCCTAAATAAAACGTCACGTTCAAATTTTGTCCAACGCGTGAAAAAACACGAGTTTAAATGTCGGTTACGACCATTTGTTCTGAAAATAGAAAAAGCTAAACGACCAATAATGTTTTATGAGTGTTAGTCGTTGTATTGCGTCATCCCAAATTCGACGTCACGTTCAAATTTTGTCCGACGCATGAAAAAATACGAGTTTAAATGTCGGTTTCGACCATTTGGTCCGAAAATACAAAAACCTAAACGACCCGTAATCTTTTATACGTGCTACTCGTTGTATTGCGTCATCCTAAATTCAACGTCACGTTCAAATTTTGTCCGACGCGTGAAAAAACACGAGTTTAAATGTCGGTTTCGACCATTTGTCCTGAAAATATAAAAAGCTAAACGACCAATAATGTTTTATGAGTGCTAGTCGTAGTATTGCGTCATCCCAAATTCGACGTCACGTTCAAATTTTGTCCGACGCATGAAAAAATACGAGTTTAAATGTCGGTTTCGACCATTTGGTCCGAAAATACAAAAACCTAAACGACCCGTAATCTTTTATACGTGCTACTCGTTGTATTGCGTCATCCTAAATTCAACGTCACGTTCAAATTTTGTCCGACGCGTGAAAAAACACGAGTTTAAATGTCGGTTTCGACCATTTGTTCTCAAAATAGAAAAACCTAAACGACCCTAAATGTTTTATACGTGCTAGTCGTTGTACTGCGTCATGCCAAATTCGACGTGAGGTTCAAATTTTATTCGACGCATGAAAAAACACGAGTTTAAATGTCGGTTTCGACCATTTGGTCGAAAAACAGAAAAACCAAAAAGACCCATAATGTTTTATAAGTGCTAGTCGTAGTATTGCGTCATCCCAAATTCGACGTCACGTTCAAATTTTGTCCGACGCATGAAAAAACACGAGTTTAAATGTCGGTTTCGACCATTTGGTCCGAAAATACAAAAACCTAAACGACCCGTAATGTTTTATACGTGTTACTCGTTGAATTGCGTCATCCTAAATTCAACGTCACGTTCAAATTTTGTCCGACGCGTGAAAAAACACGAGTTTAAATGTCGGTTTCGACCATTTGTTCTGAAAATAGAAAAAGCTAAACGACCAATAATGTTTTATGAGTGCTAGTCGTTGTATTGCGTCATCCCAAATTCGACGTCACGTTCAAATTTTGTCCGACGCATGAAAAAACACGAGTTTAAATGTCGGTTTCGACCATTTGGTCCGAAAATACAAAAACCTAAACGACCCGTAATGTTTTATACGTGCTACTCGTTGTATTGCGTCATCCTAAATTCAACGTCACGTTCAAATTTTGTCCGACGCGTGAAAAAACACGAGTTTAAATGTCGGTTTCGACCATTTGTTCTCAAAATAGAAAAACCTAAACGACCAATAATGTTTTATGAGTGCTAGTCGTTGTATTGCGTCATCCCAAATTCGACGTCACGTTCAAATTTTGTCCGACGCATGAAAAAAAACCTAGTTTAAATGTCGGTTTCGAATATTTGGTCCGAAAATACAAAAACCTAAACGACCCGTAATGTTTTATACGTGCTACTCGTTGTATTGCGTCATCCTAAATTCAACGTCACGTTCAAATTTTTTCCGACGCGTGAAAAAACACGAGTTTAAATGTCGGTTTCGACCATTTGTTCTGAAAATAGAAAAACCTAAATGACCCATAATGTTTTATGAGTGCTAGTCGTTGTATTGCGTCATCCCAAATTCGACGTCACGTTCAAATTTTTTCCGACGCATGGAAAAACACGAGTTAAAATGTTGGTTTCGACCATTCGGTCCAAAAATATAAAAACCTAAACGACCCATAATGTTTTATACGTGCTAGTCGTTGTACTGCGTTATCCAAAATTCTTTGCCACGTTCAAATTGTATTCGACGCAAAAAAAACACGAGTTAAAATGGTGGTTTCCACCATTTGTTCGAAAAACAGAAAAACCGAAACGACCTAAATGTTTTATACGTGCTAGTCGTTGTACTGCGTCATGCCAAATTCGACGTGAGGTTCAAATTTTATTCGACGCATGAAAAAACACGAGTTAGAATGTCGATTTCGACCATTTGTTCGACAAACAGAAAAACCAAAAAGACCCATAATGTTTTATAAGTGCTAGTCGTAGTATTGCGTCATACCAAATTCGACGTCACGTTCAAATTTTGTCCGACGCATGAAAAAACACGAGTTTAAATGTCGGTTTCGACCATTTGGTCCGAAAATACAAAAACCTAAACGACCCGTAATGTTTTATACGTGTTACTCGTTGTATTGCGTCATCCTAAATTCAACGTCACGTTCAAATTTTGTCCGACGCGTGAAAAAACACGAGTTTAAATGTCGGTTTCGACCATTTGTTCTGAAAATAGAAAAAGCTAAACGACCAATAATGTTTTATGAGTGCTAGTCGTTGTATTGCGTCATCCCAAATTCGACGTCACGTTCAAATTTTGTCCGACGCATGAAAAAACACGAGTTTAAATGTCGGTTTCGACCATTTGGTCCGAAAATACAAAAACCTAAACGACCCGTAATGTTTTATACGTGCTACTCGTTGTATTGCGTCATCCTAAATTCAACGTCACGTTCAAATTTTGTCCGACGCGTGAAAAAACACGAGTTTAAATGTCGGTTTCGACCATTTGTTCTGAAAATAGAAAAACCTAAATGACCCATAATGTTTTATGAGTGCTAGTCGTTGTATTGCGTCATCCCAAATTCGACGTCACGTTCCAATTTTTTCCAACGCATGAAAAAACACGAGTTTAAATGTCGGTTTCGAATATTTGGTCCGAAAATACAAAAACCTAAACGACCCGTAATGTTTTATACGTGCTACTCGTTGTATTGCGTCATCCTAAATAAAACGTCACGTTCAAATTTTGTCCGACGCGTGAAAAAACACGAGTTTAAATGTCGGTTTCGACCATTTGTTCTGAAAATAGAAAAACCTAAATGACCCATAATGTTTTATGAGTGCTAGTCGTTGTATTGCGTCATCCCAAATTCGACGTCACGTTCAAATTTTTTCCGACGCATGGAAAAACACGAGTTTAAATGTCGGTTTCGACCATTTGGTCCGAAAATACAAAAACCTAAACGACCCGTAATCTTTTATACGTGCTACTCGTTGTATTGCGTCATCCTAAATAAAACGTCACGTTCAAATTTTGTCCAACGCGTGAAAAAACACGAGTTTAAATGTCGGTTACGACCATTTGTTCTGAAAATAGAAAAAGCTAAACGACCAATAATGTTTTATGAGTGTTAGTCGTTGTATTGCGTCATCCCAAATTCGACGTCACGTTCAAATTTTGTCCGACGCATGAAAAAATACGAGTTTAAATGTCGGTTTCGACCATTTGGTCCGAAAATACAAAAACCTAAACGACCCGTAATCTTTTATACGTGCTACTCGTTGTATTGCGTCATCCTAAATTCAACGTCACGTTCAAATTTTGTCCGACACGTGAAAAAACACGAGTTTAAATGTCGGTTTCGACCATTTGTTCTCAAAATAGAAAAACCTAAACGACCAATAATGTTTTATGAGTGCTAGTCGTTGTATTGCGTCATCCCAAATTCGACGTCACGTTCAAATTTTTTCCGACGCATGGAAAAACACGAGTTAAAATGTTGGTTTCGACCATTCGGTCCAAAAATATAAAAACCTAAACGACCCATAATGTTTTATACGTGCTAGTCGTTGTACTGCGTTATCCAAAATTCTTTGCCACGTTCAAATTGTATTCGACGCAAAAAAAACACGAGTTAAAATGGTGGTTTCCACCATTTGTTCGAAAAACAGAAAAACCGAAACGACCTAAATGTTTTATACGTGCTAGTCGTTGTACTGCGTCATGCCAAATTCGACGTGAGGTTCAAATTTTATTCGACGCATGAAAAAACACGAGTTAGAATGTCGATTTCGACCATTTGTTCGACAAACAGAAAAACCAAAAAGACCCATAATGTTTTATAAGTGCTAGTCGTAGTATTGCGTCATGCCAAATTCGACGTCACGTTCAAATTTTGTCCGACGCATGAAAAAACACGAGTTTAAATGTCGGTTTCGACCATTTGGTCCGAAAATACAAAAACCTAAACGACCCGTAATGTTTTATACGTGTTACTCGTTGTATTGCGTCATCCTAAATTCAACGTCACGTTCAAATTTTGTCCGACGCGTGAAAAAACACGAGTTTAAATGTCGGTTTCGACCATTTGTTCTGAAAATAGAAAAAGCTAAACGACCAATAATGTTTTATGAGTGCTAGTCGTTGTATTGCGTCATCCCAAATTCGACGTCACGTTCAAATTTTGTCCGACGCATGAAAAAACACGAGTTTAAATGTCGGTTTCGACCATTTGGTCCGAAAATACAAAAACCTAAACGACCCGTAATGTTTTATACGTGCTACTCGTTGTATTGCGTCATCCTAAATTCAACGTCACGTTCAAATTTTGTCCGACGCGTGAAAAAACACGAGTTTAAATGTCGGTTTCGACCATTTGTTCTGAAAATAGAAAAACCTAAACGACCCATAATGTTTTATGAGTGCTAGTCGTTGTATTGCGTCATCCCAAATTCGACGTCACGTTCCAATTTTTTCCAACGCATGAAAAAACACGAGTTTAAATGTCGGTTTCGAATATTTGGTCCGAAAATACAAAAACCTAAACGACCCGTAATGTTTTATACGTGCTACTCGTTGTATTGCGTCATCCTAAATAAAACGTCACGTTCAAATTTTGTCCGACGCGTGAAAAAACACGAGTTTAAATGTCGGTTTCGACCATTTGTTCTGAAAATAGAAAAACCTAAATGACCCATAATGTTTTATGAGTGCTAGTCGTTGTATTGCGTCATCCCAAATTCGACGTCACGTTCAAATTTTTTCCGACGCATGGAAAAACACGAGTTTAAATGTCGGTTTCGACCATTCGGTCCAAAAATATAAAAACCTAAACGACCCATAATGTTTTATACGTGCTAGTCGTTGTACTGCGTTATCCAAAATTCTTTGCCACGTTCAAATTGTATTCGACGCAAAAAAAAACACGAGTTAAAATGGTGGTTTCCACCATTTGTTCGAAAAACAGAAAAACCGAAACGACCTAAATGTTTTATACGTGCTAGTCGTTGTACTGCGTCATGCCAAATTCGACGTGAGGTTCAAATTTTATTCGACGCATGAAAAAACACGAGTTAGAATGTCGATTTCGACCATTTGTTCGACAAACAGAAAAACCAAAAAGACCCATAATGTTTTATAAGTGCTAGTCGTAGTATTGCGTCATGCCAAATTCGACGTCACGTTCAAATTTTGTCCGACGCATGAAAAAACACGAGTTTAAATGTCGGTTTCGACCATTTGGTCCGAAAATACAAAAACCTAAACGACCCGTAATGTTTTATACGTGTTACTCGTTGTATTGCGTCATCCTAAATTCAACGTCACGTTCAAATTTTGTCCGACGCGTGAAAAAACACGAGTTTAAATGTCGGTTTCGACCATTTGTTCTGAAAATAGAAAAAGCTAAACGACCAATAATGTTTTATGAGTGCTAGTCGTTGTATTGCGTCATCCCAAATTCGACGTCACGTTCAAATTTTGTCCGACGCATGAAAAAACACGAGTTTAAATGTCGGTTTCGACCATTTGGTCCGAAAATACAAAAACCTAAACGACCCGTAATGTTTTATACGTGCTACTCGTTGTATTGCGTCATCCTAAATTCAACGTCACGTTCAAATTTTGTCCGACGCGTGAAAAAACACGAGTTTAAATGTCGGTTTCGACCATTTGTTCTGAAAATAGAAAAACCTAAACGACCCATAATGTTTTATGAGTGCTAGTCGTTGTATTGCGTCATCCCAAATTCGACGTCACGTTCCAATTTTTTCCAACGCATGAAAAAACACGAGTTTAAATGTCGGTTTCGAATATTTGGTCCGAAAATACAAAAACCTAAACGACCCGTAATGTTTTATACGTGCTACTCGTTGTATTGCGTCATCCTAAATAAAACGTCACGTTCAAATTTTGTCCGACGCGTGAAAAAACACGAGTTTAAATGTCGGTTTCGACCATTTGTTCTGAAAATAGAAAAACCTAAATGACCCATAATGTTTTATGAGTGCTAGTCGTTGTATTGCGTCATCCCAAATTCGACGTCACGTTCAAATTTTTTCCGACGCATGGAAAAACACGAGTTTAAATGTCGGTTTCGACCATTCGGTCCAAAAATATAAAAACCTAAACGACCCATAATGTTTTATACGTGCTAGTCGTTGTACTGCGTTATCCAAAATTCTTTGCCACGTTCAAATTGTATTCGACGCAAAAAAAACATAAGTTAAAATGGTGGTTTCGACCATTTGTTCGAAAAACAGAAAAACCGAAACAACCTAAATGTTTTATACGTGCTAGTCGTTGTACTGCGTCATGCCAAATTCGACGTGAGGTTCAAATTTTATTCGACGCATGAAAAAACACGAGTTAGAATGTCGATTTCGACCATTTGTTCGAAAAACAGAAAAACCAAAAAGACCCATAATGTTTTATAAATGCTAGTCGTAGTATTGCGTCATCCAAAATTCGACGTCACGTTCAAATTTTGTCCGACGCATGAAAAAACACGAGTTTAAATGTCGGTTTCGACCATTTGGTCCGAAAATACAAAAACCTAAACGACCCGTAATGTTTTATACGTGTTACTCGTTGTATTGCGTCATCCTAAATTCAACGTCACGTTCAAATTTTGTCTGACGCGTGAAAAAACACGAGTTTAAATGTCGGTTTCGACCATTTGTTCTGAAAATAGAAAAAGCTAAACGACCAATAATGTTTTATGAGTGCTAGTCGTTGTATTGCGTCATCCCAAATTCGACGTCACGTTCAAATTTTGTCCGACGCATGAAAAAACACGAGTTTAAATGTCGGTTTCGACCATTTGGTCCGAAAATACAAAAACCTAAACGACCCGTAATGTTTTATACGTGCTACTCGTTGTATTGCGTCATCCTAAATTCAACGTCACGTTCAAATTTTGTCCGACGCGTGAAAAAACACGAGTTTAAATGTCGGTTTCGACCATTTGTTCTGAAAATAGAAAAAGCTAAACGACCAATAATGTTTTATGAGTGCTAGTCGTTGTATTGCGTCATCCCAAATTCGACGTCACGTTCCAATTTTTTCTAACGCATGAAAAAACACGAGTTTAAATGTCGGTTTCGAATATTTGGTCCGAAAATACAAAAACCTAAACGACCCGTAATGTTTTATACGTGCTACTCGTTGTATTGCGTCATCCTAAATAAAACGTCACGTTCATATTTTGTTCGACGCGTGAAAAAACACGAGTTTAAATGTCGGTTACGACCATTTGTTCTGAAAATAGAAAAACCTAAATGACCCATAATGTTTTATGAGTGCTAGTCGTAGTATTGCGTCATCCCAAATTCGACGTCACGTTTAAATTTTGTCCGACGCATGAAAAAACACGAGTTTAAATGTCGGTTTCGACCATTTGGTCCGAAAATACAAAAACCTAAACGACCCGTAATCTTTTATACGTGCTACTCGTTGTATTGCGTCATCATAAATTCAGCGTCACGTTCAAATTTTGTCCGACGCGTGAAAAAACACGAGTTTAAATGTCGGTTTCGACCATTTGTTCTGAAAAAACAAAAACCTAAATAACTCATAATGTTTTATAAGTGATAGTCGTTGTATTGCGTCATCCCAAATTTGACGTCACGTTCAAATTTTGTCCGACGCATGAAAAAAAACCTAGTTTAAATGTCGGTTTCGAATATTTGGTCCGAAAATACAAAAACCTAAACGACCCGTAATGTTTTATACGTGCTACTCGTTGTATTGCGTCATCCTAAATTCAACGTCACGTTCAAATTTTGTCCGACGCGTGAAAAAACACGAGTTTAAATGTCGGTTTCGACCATTTGTTCTGAAAATAGAAAAACCTAAATGACCCATAATGTTTTATGAGTGCTAGTCGTTGTATTGCGTCATCCCAAATTCGACGTCACGTTCAAATTTTTTCTGACGCATGGAAAAACACGAGTTAAAATGTTGGTTTCGACCATTCGGTCCATAAATATAAAAACCTAAACGACCCATAATGTTTTATACGTGCTAGTCGTTGTACTGGGTTATCCAAAATTCTTTGCCACGTTCAAATTGTATCCGACGCAAAAAAAACACGAGTTAAAATGGTGGTTTCGATAATTTGTTCGAAAAACAGAAAAACCGAAACGACCTAAATGTTTTATACGTGCTAGTCGTTGTACTGCGTCATGCCAAATTCGACGTGAGGTTCAAATTTTATTCGACGCATGAAAAAACACGAGTTAGAATGTCGATTTCGACCATTTGTTCGAAAAACAGAAAAACCAAAAAGACCCATAATGTTTTATAAGTGCTAGTCGTAGTATTGCGTCATCCAAAATTCGACGTCACGTTCAAATTTTGTCCAACGCATGAAAAAACACGAGTTTAAATGTCGGTTTCGACCATTTGGACCCAAAATACAAAAACCTAAACGACCCGTAATGTTTTATACGTGTTACTCGTTGTATTGCGTCATCCTAAATTCAACGTCACGTTCAAATTTTGTCTGACGCGTGAAAAAACACGAGTTTAAATGTCGGTTTCGACCATTTGTTCTGAAAATAGAAAAAGCTAAACGACCAATAATGTTTTATGAGTGCTAGTCGTTGTATTGCGTCATCCCAAATTCGACGTCACGTTCCAATTTTTTCTAACGCATGAAAAAACACGAGTTTAAATGTCGGTTTCGAATATTTGGTCCGAAAATACAAAAACCTAAACGACCCGTAATGTTTTATACGTGCTACTCGTTGTATTGCGTCATCCTAAATAAAACGTCACGTTCATATTTTGTTCGACGCGTGAAAAAACACGAGTTTAAATGTCGGTTACGACCATTTGTTCTGAAAATAGAAAAACCTAAATGACCCATAATGTTTTATGAGTGCTAGTCGTAGTATTGCGTCATCCCAAATTCGACGTCACGTTTAAATTTTGTCCGACGCATGAAAAAACACGAGTTTAAATGTCGGTTTCGACCATTTGGTCCGAAAATACAAAAACCTAAACGACCCGTAATCTTTTATACGTGCTACTCGTTGTATTGCGTCATCATAAATTCAGCGTCACGTTCAAATTTTGTCCGACGCGTGAAAAAACACGAGTTTAAATGTCGGTTTCGACCATTTGTTCTGAAAAAACAAAAACCTAAATAACTCATAATGTTTTATAAGTGATAGTCGTTGTATTGCGTCATCCCAAATTTGACGTCACGTTCAAATTTTGTCCGACGCATGAAAAAAAACCTAGTTTAAATGTCGGTTTCGAATATTTGGTCCGAAAATACAAAAACCTAAACGACCCGTAATGTTTTATACGTGCTACTCGTTGTATTGCGTCATCCTAAATTCAACGTCACGTTCAAATTTTGTCTGACGCGTGAAAAAACACGAGTTTAAATGTCGGTTTCGACCATTTGTTCTAAAAATAGAAAAACCTAAATGACCCATAATGTTTTATGAGTGCTAGTCGTTGTATTGCGTCATCCCAAATTCGACGTCACGTTCCAATTTTTTCCAACGCATGAAAAAACACGAGTTTAAATGTCGGTTTCGAATATTTGGTCCGAAAATACAAAAACCTAAACGACCCGTAATGTTTTATACGTGCTACTCGTTGTATTGCGTCATCCTAAATAAAACGTCACGTTCAAATTTTGTCCGACGCGTGAAAAAACACGAGTTTAAATGTCGGTTTCGACCATTTGTTCTGAAAATAGAAAAACCTAAATGACCCATAATGTTTTATGAGTGCTAGTCGTTGTATTGCGTCATCCCAAATTCGACGTCACGTTCAAATTTTTTCCGACGCATGGAAAAACACGAGTTTAAATGTCGGTTTCGACCATTCGGTCCAAAAATATAAAAACCTAAACGACCCATAATGTTTTATACGTGCTAGTCGTTGTACTGCGTTATCCAAAATTCTTTGCCACGTTCAAATTGTATTCGACGCAAAAAAAACATAAGTTAAAATGGTGGTTTCGACCATTTGTTCGAAAAACAGAAAAACCGAAACAACCTAAATGTTTTATACGTGCTAGTCGTTGTACTGCGTCATGCCAAATTCGACGTGAGGTTCAAATTTTATTCGACGCATGAAAAAACACGAGTTAGAATGTCGATTTCGACCATTTGTTCGAAAAACAGAAAAACCAAAAAGACCCATAATGTTTTATAAATGCTAGTCGTAGTATTGCGTCATCCAAAATTCGACGTCACGTTCAAATTTTGTCCGACGCATGAAAAAACACGAGTTTAAATGTCGGTTTCGACCATTTGGTCCGAAAATACAAAAACCTAAACGACCCGTAATGTTTTATACGTGTTACTCGTTGTATTGCGTCATCCTAAATTCAACGTCACGTTCAAATTTTGTCTGACGCGTGAAAAAACACGAGTTTAAATGTCGGTTTCGACCATTTGTTCTGAAAATAGAAAAAGCTAAACGACCAATAATGTTTTATGAGTGCTAGTCGTTGTATTGCGTCATCCCAAATTCGACGTCACGTTCAAATTTTGTCCGACGCATGAAAAAACACGAGTTTAAATGTCGGTTTCGACCATTTGGTCCGAAAATACAAAAACCTAAACGACCCGTAATGTTTTATACGTGCTACTCGTTGTATTGCGTCATCCTAAATTCAACGTCACGTTCAAATTTTGTCCGACGCGTGAAAAAACACGAGTTTAAATGTCGGTTTCGACCATTTGTTCTGAAAATAGAAAAAGCTAAACGACCAATAATGTTTTATGAGTGCTAGTCGTTGTATTGCGTCATCCCAAATTCGACGTCACGTTCCAATTTTTTCTAACGCATGAAAAAACACGAGTTTAAATGTCGGTTTCGAATATTTGGTCCGAAAATACAAAAACCTAAACGACCCGTAATGTTTTATACGTGCTACTCGTTGTATTGCGTCATCCTAAATAAAACGTCACGTTCATATTTTGTTCGACGCGTGAAAAAACACGAGTTTAAATGTCGGTTACGACCATTTGTTCTGAAAATAGAAAAACCTAAATGACCCATAATGTTTTATGAGTGCTAGTCGTAGTATTGCGTCATCCCAAATTCGACGTCACGTTTAAATTTTGTCCGACGCATGAAAAAACACGAGTTTAAATGTCGGTTTCGACCATTTGGTCCGAAAATACAAAAACCTAAACGACCCGTAATCTTTTATACGTGCTACTCGTTGTATTGCGTCATCATAAATTCAGCGTCACGTTCAAATTTTGTCCGACGCGTGAAAAAACACGAGTTTAAATGTCGGTTTCGACCATTTGTTCTGAAAAAACAAAAACCTAAATAACTCATAATGTTTTATAAGTGATAGTCGTTGTATTGCGTCATCCCAAATTTGACGTCACGTTCAAATTTTGTCCGACGCATGAAAAAAAACCTAGTTTAAATGTCGGTTTCGAATATTTGGTCCGAAAATACAAAAACCTAAACGACCCGTAATGTTTTATACGTGCTACTCGTTGTATTGCGTCATCCTAAATTCAACGTCACGTTCAAATTTTGTCCGACGCGTGAAAAAACACGAGTTTAAATGTCGGTTTCGACCATTTGTTCTGAAAATAGAAAAACCTAAATGACCCATAATGTTTTATGAGTGCTAGTCGTTGTATTGCGTCATCCCAAATTCGACGTCACGTTCAAATTTTTTCTGACGCATGGAAAAACACGAGTTAAAATGTTGGTTTCGACCATTCGGTCCATAAATATAAAAACCTAAACGACCCATAATGTTTTATACGTGCTAGTCGTTGTACTGGGTTATCCAAAATTCTTTGCCACGTTCAAATTGTATCCGACGCAAAAAAAACACGAGTTAAAATGGTGGTTTCGATAATTTGTTCGAAAAACAGAAAAACCGAAACGACCTAAATGTTTTATACGTGCTAGTCGTTGTACTGCGTCATGCCAAATTCGACGTGAGGTTCAAATTTTATTCGACGCATGAAAAAACACGAGTTAGAATGTCGATTTCGACCATTTGTTCGAAAAACAGAAAAACCAAAAAGACCCATAATGTTTTATAAGTGCTAGTCGTAGTATTGCGTCATCCAAAATTCGACGTCACGTTCAAATTTTGTCCAACGCATGAAAAAACACGAGTTTAAATGTCGGTTTCGACCATTTGGACCCAAAATACAAAAACCTAAACGACCCGTAATGTTTTATACGTGTTACTCGTTGTATTGCGTCATCCTAAATTCAACGTCACGTTCAAATTTTGTCTGACGCGTGAAAAAACACGAGTTTAAATGTCGGTTTCGACCATTTGTTCTGAAAATAGAAAAAGCTAAACGACCAATAATGTTTTATGAGTGCTAGTCGTTGTATTGCGTCATCCCAAATTCGACGTCACGTTCCAATTTTTTCTAACGCATGAAAAAACACGAGTTTAAATGTCGGTTTCGAATATTTGGTCCGAAAATACAAAAACCTAAACGACCCGTAATGTTTTATACGTGCTACTCGTTGTATTGCGTCATCCTAAATAAAACGTCACGTTCATATTTTGTTCGACGCGTGAAAAAACACGAGTTTAAATGTCGGTTACGACCATTTGTTCTGAAAATAGAAAAACCTAAATGACCCATAATGTTTTATGAGTGCTAGTCGTAGTATTGCGTCATCCCAAATTCGACGTCACGTTTAAATTTTGTCCGACGCATGAAAAAACACGAGTTTAAATGTCGGTTTCGACCATTTGGTCCGAAAATACAAAAACCTAAACGACCCGTAATCTTTTATACGTGCTACTCGTTGTATTGCGTCATCATAAATTCAGCGTCACGTTCAAATTTTGTCCGACGCGTGAAAAAACACGAGTTTAAATGTCGGTTTCGACCATTTGTTCTGAAAAAACAAAAACCTAAATAACTCATAATGTTTTATAAGTGATAGTCGTTGTATTGCGTCATCCCAAATTTGACGTCACGTTCAAATTTTGTCCGACGCATGAAAAAAAACCTAGTTTAAATGTCGGTTTCGAATATTTGGTCCGAAAATACAAAAACCTAAACGACCCGTAATGTTTTATACGTGCTACTCGTTGTATTGCGTCATCCTAAATTCAACGTCACGTTCAAATTTTGTCTGACGCGTGAAAAAACACGAGTTTAAATGTCGGTTTCGACCATTTGTTCTAAAAATAGAAAAACCTAAATGACCCATAATGTTTTATGAGTGCTAGTCGTTGTATTGCGTCATCCCAAATTCGACGTCACGTTCAAATTTTTTCTGACGCATGGAAAAACACGAGTTAAAATGTTGGTTTCGACCATTCGGTCCATAAATATAAAAACCTAAACGACCCATAATGTTTTATACGTGCTAGTCGTTGTACTGGGTTATCCAAAATTCTTTGCCACGTTCAAATTGTATCCGACGCAAAAAAAACACGAGTTAAAATGGTGGTTTCGATAATTTGTTCGAAAAACAGAAAAACCGAAACGACCTAAATGTTTTATACGTGCTAGTCGTTGTACTGCGTCATGCCAAATTCGACGTGAGGTTCAAATTTTATTCGACGCATGAAAAAACACGAGTTAGAATGTCGATTTCGACCATTTGTTCGAAAAACAGAAAAACCAAAAAGACCCATAATGTTTTATAAGTGCTAGTCGTAGTATTGCGTCATCCCAAATTCGACGTCACGTTCAAATTTCGTCCGACGCATGAAAAAACACGAGTTTAAATGTCGGTTTCGACCATGTGGACCCAAAATACAAAAACCTAAACGACCCGTAATGTTTTATACGTGTTACTCGTTGTATTGCGTCATCCTAAATTCAACGTCACGTTCAAATTTTGTCTGACGCGTGAAAAAACACGAGTTTAAATGTCGGTTTCGACCATTTGTTCTGAAAATAGAAAAAGCTAAACGACCAATAATGTTTTATGAGTGCTAGTCGTTGTATTGCGTCATCCCAAATTCGACGTCACGTTCAAATTTTGTCCGACGCATGAAAAAACACGAGTTTAAATGTCGGTTTCGACCATTTGGTCCGAAAATACAAAAACCTAAACAACCCGTAATGTTTTATACGTGCTACTCGTTGTATTGCGTCATCCTAAATTCAACGTCACGTTCAAATTTTGTCCGACGCGTGAAAAAACACGAGTTTAAATGTCGGTTACGACCATTTGTTCTGAAAATAGAAAAAGCTAAACGACCAATAATGTTTTATGAGTGTTAGTCGTTGTATTGCGTCATCCCAAATTCGACGTCACGTTCAAATTTTGTCCGACGCATGAAAAAATACGAGTTTAAATCTCGGTTTCGACCATTTGGTCCGAAAATACAAAAACCTAAACGACCCGTAATCTTTTATACGTGCTACTCGTTGTATTGCGTCATCCTAAATTCAACGTCACGTTCAAATTTTGTCCGACGCGTGAAAAAACACGAGTTTAAATGTCAGTTTCGACCATTTGTTCTCAAAATAGAAAAACCTAAACGACCAATAAAGTTTTATGAGTGCTACTCGTTGTATTGCGTCATCCTAAATAAAACGTCACGTTCAAATTTTGTCCGACGCGTGAAAAAACACGAGTTTAAATGTCGGTTACGACCATTTGTTCTGAAAATAGAAAAACCTAAATAACCCATAATGTTTTATGGGTGCTAGTCGTAGTATTGCGTCATCCCAAATTCGACGTCACGTTCAAATTTTGTCCGACGCATGAAAAAACACGAGTTTAAATGTCGGTTTCGACCATTTGGTCCGAAAATACAAAAACCTAAACGACCCGTAATCTTTTATACGTGCTACTCGTTGTATTGCGTCATCCTAAATTCAACGTCACATTCAAATTTTGTCCGACGCGTGAAAAAACACGAGTTTAAATGTCGGTTTCGACCATTTGTTCTGAAAAAACAAAAACCTAAATAACGCATAATGTTTTATAAGTGCTAGTCGTTGTATTGCGTCATCCCAAATTCGACGTCACGTTCAAATTTTGTCCGACGCATGAAAAAAAACCTAGTTTAAATGTCGGTTTCGAATATTTGGTCCGAAAATACAAAAACCTAAACGACCCGTAATGTTTTATACGTGCTACTCGTTGTATTGCGTCATCCTAAATTCAACGTCACGTTCAAATTTTGTCCGACGCGTGAAAAAACACGAGTTTAAATGTCGGTTTCGACCATTTGTTCTGAAAATAGAAAAACCTAAATGACCCATAATGTTTTATGAGTGCTAGTCGTTGTATTGCGTCATCCCAAATTCGACGTCACGTTCAAATTTTTTCCGACGCATGGAAAAACACGAGTTTAAATGTCGGTTTCGACCATTCGGTCCAAAAATATAAAAACCTAAACGACCCATAATGTTTTATATGTGCTAGTCGTTGTACTGCGTTATCCAAAATTCTTTGCCACGTTCAAATTGTATTCGACGCAAAAAAAACACGAGTTAAAATGGTGGTTTCGACCATTTGTTCGAAAAACAGAAAAACCGAAACGACCTAAATGTTTTATACGTGCTAGTCGTTGTACTGCGTCATGCCAAATTCGACGTGAGGTTCAAATTTTATTCGACGCATGAAAAAACACGAGTTAGAATGTCGATTTCGACCATTTGTTCGAAAAACAGAAAAACCAAAAAGACCCATAATGTTTTATAAGTGCTAGTCGTAGTATTGCGTCATCCCAAATTCGACGTCACGTTCAAATTTTGTCCGACGCATGAAAAAACACGAGTTTAAATGTCGGTTTCGACCATTTGGTCCGAAAATACAAAAACCTAAACGACCCGTAATGTTTTATACGTGTTACTCGTTGTATTGCGTCATCCTAAATTCAACGTCACGTTCAAATTTTGTCTGACGCGTGAAAAAACACGAGTTTAAATGTCGGTTTCGACCATTTGTTCTGAAAATAGAAAAAGCTAAACGACCAATAATGTTTTATGAGTGCTAGTCGTTGTATTGCGTCATCCCAAATTCGACGTCACGTTCAAATTTTGTCCGACGCATGAAAAAACACGAGTTTAAATGTCGGTTTCGACCATTTGGTCCGAAAATACAAAAACCTAAACGACCCGTAATGTTTTATACGTGCTACTCGTTGTATTGCGTCATCCTAAATTCAACGTCACGTTCAAATTTTGTCCGACGCGTGAAAAAACACGAGTTTAAATGTCGGTTTCGACCATTTGTTCTGAAAATAGAAAAAGCTAAACGACCAATAATGTTTTATGAGTGCTAGTCGTTGTATTGCGTCATCCCAAATTCGACGTCACGTTCCAATTTTTTCTAACGCATGAAAAAACACGAGTTTAAATGTCGGTTTCGAATATTTGGTCCGAAAATACAAAAACCTAAACGACCCGTAATGTTTTATACGTGTTACTCGTTGTATTGCGTCATCCTAAATAAAACGTCACGTTCATATTTTGTTCGACGCGTGAACAAACACGAGTTTAAATGTCGGTTACGACCATTTGTTCCGAAAATAGAAAAACCTAAATGACCCATAATGTTTTATGAGTGCTAGTCGTAGTATTGCGTCATCCCAAATTCGACGTCACGTTTAAATTTTGTCCGACGCATGAAAAAACACGAGTTTAAATGTCGGTTTCGACCATTTGGTCCGAAAATACAAAAACCTAAACGACCCGTAATCTTTTATACGTGCTACTCGTTGTATTGCGTCATCATAAATTCAGCGTCACGTTCAAATTTTGTCCGACGCGTGAAAAAACACGAGTTTAAATGTCGGTTTCGACCATTTGTTCTGAAAAAACAAAAACCTAAATAACTCATAATGTTTTATAAGTGATAGTCGTTGTATTGCGTCATCCCAAATTTGACGTCACGTTCAAATTTTGTCCGACGCATGAAAAAAAACCTAGTTTAAATGTCGGTTTCGAATATTTGGTCCGAAAATACAAAAACCTAAACGACCCGTAATGTTTTATACGTGCTACTCGTTGTATTGCGTCATCCTAAATTCAACGTCACGTTCAAATTTTGTCCGACGCGTGAAAAAACACGAGTTTAAATGTCGGTTTCGACCATTTGTTCTGAAAATAGAAAAACCTAAATGACCCATAATGTTTTATGAGTGCTAGTCGTTGTATTGCGTCATCCCAAATTCGACGTCACGTTCAAATTTTTTCTGACGCATGGAAAAACACGAGTTAAAATGTTGGTTTCGACCATTCGGTCCATAAATATAAAAACCTAAACGACCCATAATGTTTTATACGTGCTAGTCGTTGTACTGGGTTATCCAAAATTCTTTGCCACGTTCAAATTGTATCCGACGCAAAAAAAACACGAGTTAAAATGGTGGTTTCGATAATTTGTTCGAAAAACAGAAAAACCGAAACGACCTAAATGTTTTATACGTGCTAGTCGTTGTACTGCGTCATGCCAAATTCGACGTGAGGTTCAAATTTTATTCGACGCATGAAAAAACACGAGTTAGAATGTCGATTTCGACCATTTGTTCGAAAAACAGAAAAACCAAAAAGACCCATAATGTTTTATAAGTGCTAGTCGTAGTATTGCGTCATCCCAAATTCGACGTCACGTTCAAATTTTGTCCGACGCATGAAAAAACACGATTTTAAATGTCGGTTTCGACCATTTGGACCCAAAATACAAAAACCTAAACGACCCGTAATGTTTTATACGTGTTACTCGTTGTATTGCGTCATCCTAAATTCAAGGTCACGTTCAAATTTTGTCTGACGCGTGAAAAAACATGAGTTTAAATGTCGGTTTCGACCATTTGTTCTGAAAATAGAAAAAGCTAAACGACCAATAATGTTTTATGAGTGCTAGTCGTTGTATTGCGTCATCCCAAATTCGACGTCACGTTCAAATTTTGTCCGACGCATGAAAAAACACGAGTTTAAATGTCGGTTTCGACCATTTGGTCCGAAAATACAAAAACCTAAACGACCCGTAATGTTTTATACGTGCTACTCGTTGTATTGCGTCATCCTAAATTCAACGTCACGTTCAAATTTTGTCCGACGCGTGAAAAAACACGAGTTTAAATGTCGGTTTCGACCATTTGTTCTGAAAATAGAAAAAGCTAAACGACCAATAATGTTTTATGAGTGCTAGTCGTTGTATTGCGTCATCCCAAATTCGACGTCACGTTCCAATTTTTTCTAACGCATGAAAAAACACGAGTTTAAATGTCGGTTTCGAATATTTGGTCCGAAAATACAAAAACCTAAACGACCCGTAATGTTTTATACGTGTTACTCGTTGTATTGCGTCATCCTAAATAAAACGTCACGTTCATATTTTGTTCGACGCGTGAAAAAACACGAGTTTAAATGTCGGTTACGACCATTTGTTCTGAAAATAGAAAAACCTAAATGACCCATAATGTTTTATGAGTGCTAGTCGTAGTATTGCGTCATCCCAAATTCGACGTCACGTTTAAATTTTGTCCGACGCATGAAAAAACACGAGTTTAAATGTCGGTTTCGACCATTTGGTCCGAAAATACAAAAACCTAAACGACCCGTAATCTTTTATACGTGCTACTCGTTGTATTGCGTCATCATAAATTCAGCGTCACGTTCAAATTTTGTCCGACGCGTGAAAAAACACGAGTTTAAATGTCGGTTTCGACCATTTGTTCTGAAAAAACAAAAACCTAAATAACTCATAATGTTTTATAAGTGATAGTCGTTGTATTGCGTCATCCCAAATTTGACGTCACGTTCAAATTTTGTCCGACGCATGAAAAAAAACCTAGTTTAAATGTCGGTTTCGAATATTTGGTCCGAAAATACAAAAACCTAAACGACCCGTAATGTTTTATACGTGCTACTCGTTGTATTGCGTCATCCTAAATTCAACGTCACGTTCAAATTTTGTCCGACGCGTGAAAAAACACGAGTTTAAATGTCGGTTTCGACCATTTGTTCTAAAAATAGAAAAACCTAAATGACCCATAATGTTTTATGAGTGCTAGTCGTTGTATTGCGTCATCCCAAATTCGACGTCACGTTCAAATTTTTTCTGACGCATGGAAAAACACGAGTTAAAATGTTGGTTTCGACCATTCGGTCCATAAATATAAAAACCTAAACGACCCATAATGTTTTATACGTGCTAGTCGTTGTACTGGGTTATCCAAAATTCTTTGCCACGTTCAAATTGTATCCGACGCAAAAAAAACACGAGTTAAAATGGTGGTTTCGATAATTTGTTCGAAAAACAGAAAAACCGAAACGACCTAAATGTTTTATACGTGCTAGTCGTTGTACTGCGTCATGCCAAATTCGACGTGAGGTTCAAATTTTATTCGACGCATGAAAAAACACGAGTTAGAATGTCGATTTCGACCATTTGTTCGAAAAACAGAAAAACCAAAAAGACCCATAATGTTTTATAAGTGCTAGTCGTTGTACTGCGTCATCCCAAATTCGACGTCACGTTCAAATTTTGTCCGACGCATGAAAAAACACGAGTTTAAATGTCGGTTTCGACCATGTGGACCCAAAATACAAAAACCTAAACGACCCGTAATGTTTTATACGTGTTACTCGTTGTATTGCGTCATCCTAAATTCAAAGTCACGTTCAAATTTTGTCTGACGCGTGAAAAAACACGAGTTTAAATGTCGGTTTCGACCATTTGTTCTGAAAATAGAAAAAGCTAAACGACCAATAATGTTTTATGAGTGCTAGTCGTTGTATTGCGTCATCCCAAATTCGACGTCACGTTCAAATTTTGTCCGACGCATGAAAAAACACGAGTTTAAATGTCGGTTTCGACCATTTGGTCCGAAAATACAAAAACCTAAACCACCCGTAATGTTTTATACGTGCTACTCGTTGTATTGCGTCATCCTAAATTCAACGTCACGTTCAAATTTTGTCCGACGCGTGAAAAAACACGAGTTTAAATGTCGGTTACGACCATTTGTTCTGAAAATAGAAAAAGCTAAACGACCAATAATGTTTTATGAGTGTTAGTCGTTGTATTGCGTCATCCCAAATTCGACGTCACGTTCAAATTTTGTCCGACGCATGGAAAAATACGAGTTTAAATGTCGGTTTCGACCATTTGGTCCGAAAATACAAAAACCTAAACGACCCGTAATCTTTTATACGTGCTACTCGTTGTATTGCGTCATCCTAAATTCAACGTCACGTTCAAATTTTGTCCGACGCGTGAAAAAACACGAGTTTAAATGTCGGTTTCGACCATTTGTTCTCAAAATAGAAAAACCTAAACGACCAATAAAGTTTTAGGAGTGCTACTCGTTGTATTGCGTCATCCTAAATAAAACGTCACGTTCAAATTTTGTCCGACGCGTGAAAAAACACGAGTTTAAATGTCAGTTACGACCATTTGTTCTGAAAATAGAAAAACCTAAATGACTCATAATGTTTTATGGGTGCTAGTCGTAGTATTGCGTCATCCCAAATTCGACGTCACGTTCAAATTTTGTCCGACGCATGAAAAAACACGAGTTTAAATGTCGGTTTCGACCATTTGGTCCGAAAATACAAAAACCTAAACGACCCGTAATCTTTTATACGTGCTACTCGTTGAATTGCGTCATCCTAAATTCAACGTCACATTCAAATTTTGTCCGACGCGTGAAAAAACACGAGTTTAAATGTCGGTTTCGACCATTTGTTCTGAAAAAACAAAAACCTAAATAACGCATAATGTTTTATAAGTGCTAGTCGTTGTATTGCGTCATCCCAAATTCGACGTCACGTTCAAATTTTGTCCGACGCATGAAAAAAAACCTAGTTTAAATGTCGGTTTCGAATATTTGGTCCGAAAATACAAAAACCTAAACGACCCGTAATGTTTTATACGTGCTACTCGTTGTATTGCGTCATCCTAAATTCAACGTCACGTTCAAATTTTGTCCGACGCGTGAAAAAACACGAGTTTAAATGTCGGTTTCGACCATTTGTTCTGAAAATAGAAAAACCTAAATGACCCATAATGTTTTATGAGTGCTAGTCGTTGTATTGCGTCATCCCAAATTCGACGTCACGTTCAAATTTTTTCCGACGCATGGAAAAACACGAGTTTAAATGTCGGTTTCGACCATTCGGTCCAAAAATATAAAAACCTAAACGACCCATAATGTTTTATACGTGCTAGTCGTTGTACTGCGTTATCCAAAATTCTTTGCCACGTTCAAATTGTATTCGACGCAAAAAAAACACGAGTTAAAATGGTGGTTTCGATAATTTGTTCGAAAAACAGAAAAACCGAAACGACCTAAATGTTTTATACGTGCTAGTCGTTGTACTGCGTCATGCCAAATTCGACGTGAGGTTCAAATTTTATTCGACGCATGAAAAAACACGAGTTAGAATGTCGATTTCGACCATTTGTTCGAAAAACAGAAAAACCAAAAAGACCCATAATGTTTTATAAGTGCTAGTCGTAGTATTGCGTCATCCCAAATTCGACGTCACGTTCAAATTTTGTCCGACGCATGAAAAAACACGAGTTTAAATGTCGGTTTCGACCATGTGGACCCAAAATACAAAAACCTAAACGACCCGTAATGTTTTATACGTGTTACTCGTTGTATTGCGTCATCCTAAATTCAAAGTCACGTTCAAATTTTGTCTGACGCGTGAAAAAACACGAGTTTAAATGTCGGTTTCGACCATTTGTTCTGAAAATAGAAAAAGCTAAACGACCAATAATGTTTTATGAGTGCTAGTCGTTGTATTGCGTCATCCCAAATTCGACGTCACGTTCAAATTTTGTCCGACGCATGAAAAAACACGAGTTTAAATGTCGGTTTCGACCATTTGGTCCGAAAATACAAAAACCTAAACAACCCGTAATGTTTTATACGTGCTACTCGTTGTATTGCGTCATCCTAAATTCAACGTCACGTTCAAATTTTGTCCGACGCGTGAAAAAACACGAGTTTAAATGTCGGTTACGACCATTTGTTCTGAAAATAGAAAAACCTAAACGACCAATAATGTTTTATGAGTGTTAGTCGTTGTATTGCGTCATCCCAAATTCGACGTCACGTTCAAATTTTGTCCGACGCATGAAAAAATACGAGTTTAAATGTCGGTTTCGACCATTTGGTCCGAAAATACAAAAACCTAAACGACCCGTAATCTTTTATACGTGCTACTCGTTGTATTGCGTCATCCTAAATTCAACGTCACGTTCAAATTTTGTCCGACGCGTGAAAAAACACGAGTTTAAATGTCGGTTACGACCATTTGTTCTGAAAATAGAAAAACCTAAATGACCCATAATGTTTTATGGGTGCTAGTCGTAGTATTGCGTCATCCCAAATTCGACGTCACGTTCAAATTTTGTCCGACGCATGAAAAAACACGAGTTTAAATGTCGGTTTCGACCATTTGGTCCGAAAATACAAAAACCTAAACGACCCGTAATCTTTTATACGTGCTACTCGTTGAATTGCGTCATCCTAAATTCAACGTCACATTCAAATTTTGTCCGACGCGTGAAAAAACACGAGTTTAAATGTCGGTTTCGACCATTTGTTCTGAAAAAACAAAAACCTAAATAACGCATAATGTTTTATAAGTGCTAGTCGTTGTATTGCGTCATCCCAAATTCGACGTCACGTTCAAATTTTGTCCGACGCATGAAAAAAAACCTAGTTTAAATGTCGGTTTCGAATATTTGGTCCGAAAATACAAAAACCTAAACGACCCGTAATGTTTTATACGTGCTACTCGTTGTATTGCGTCATCCTAAATTCAACGTCACGTTCAAATTTTGTCCGACGCGTGAAAAAACACGAGTTTAAATGTCGGTTTCGACCATTTGTTCTGAAAATAGAAAAACCTAAATGACCCATAATGTTTTATGAGTGCTAGTCGTTGTATTGCGTCATCCCAAATTCGACGTCACGTTCAAATTTTTTCCGACGCATGGAAAAACACGAGTTTAAATGTCGGTTTCGACCATTCGGTCCAAAAATATAAAAACCTAAACGACCCATAATGTTTTATACGTGCTAGTCGTTGTACTGCGTTATCCAAAATTCTTTGCCACGTTCAAATTGTATTCGACGCAAAAAAAACACGAGTTAAAATGGTGGTTTCGACCATTTGTTCGAAAAACAGAAAAACCGAAACGACCTAAATGTTTTATACGTGCTAGTCGTTGTACTGCGTCATGCCAAATTCGACGTGAGGTTAAAATTTTATTCGACGCATGAAAAAACACGAGTTAGAATGTCGATTTCGACCATTTGTTCGAAAAACAGAAAAACCAAAAAGACCCATAATGTTTTATAAGTGCTAGTCGTAGTATTGCGTCATCCCAAATTCGACGTCACGTTCAAATTTTGTCCGACGCATGAAAAAACACGAGTTTAAATGTCGGTTTCGACCATTTGGTCCGAAAATACAAAAACCTAAACGACCCGTAATGTTTTATACGTGTTACTCGTTGTATTGCGTCATCCTAAATTCAACGTCACGTTCAAATTTTGTCTGACGCGTGAAAAAACACGAGTTTAAATGTCGGTTTCGACCATTTGTTCTGAAAATAGAAAAAGCTAAACGACCAATAATGTTTTATGAGTGCTAGTCGTTGTATTGCGTCATCCCAAATTCGACGTCACGTTCAAATTTTGTCCGACGCATGAAAAAACACGAGTTTAAATGTCGGTTTCGACCATTTGGTCCGAAAATACAAAAACCTAAACGACCCGTAATGTTTTATACGTGCTACTCGTTGTATTGCGTCATCCTAAATTCAACGTCACGTTCAAATTTTGTCCGACGCGTGAAAAAACACGAGTTTAAATGTCGGTTTCGACCATTTGTTCTGAAAATAGAAAAAGCTAAACGACCAATAATGTTTTATGAGTGCTAGTCGTTGTATTGCGTCATCCCAAATTCGACGTCACGTTCCAATTTTTTCTAACGCATGAAAAAACACGAGTTTAAATGTCGGTTTCGAATATTTGGTCCGAAAATACAAAAACCTAAACGACCCGTAATGTTTTATACGTGCTACTCGTTGTATTGCGTCATCCTAAATAAAACGTCACGTTCATATTTTGTTCGACGCGTGAACAAACACGAGTTTAAATGTCGGTTACGACCATTTGTTCTGAAAATAGAAAAACCTAAATGACCCATAATGTTTTATGAGTGCTAGTCGTAGTATTGCGTCATCCCAAATTCGACGTCACGTTTAAATTTTGTCCGACGCATGAAAAAACACGAGTTTAAATGTCGGTTTCGACCATTTGGTCCGAAAATACAAAAACCTAAACGACCCGTAATCTTTTATACGTGCTACTCGTTGTATTGCGTCATCATAAATTCAGCGTCACGTTCAAATTTTGTCCGACGCGTGAAAAAACACGAGTTTAAATGTCGGTTTCGACCATTTGTTCTGAAAAAACAAAAACCTAAATAACTCATAATGTTTTATAAGTGATAGTCGTTGTATTGCGTCATCCCAAATTTGACGTCACGTTCAAATTTTGTCCGACGCATGAAAAAAAACCTAGTTTAAATGTCGGTTTCGAATATTTGGTCCGAAAATACAAAAACCTAAACGACCCGTAATGTTTTATACGTGCTACTCGTTGTATTGCGTCATCCTAAATTCAACGTCACGTTCAAATTTTGTCCGACGCGTGAAAAAACACGAGTTTAAATGTCGGTTTCGACCATTTGTTCTGAAAATAGAAAAACCTAAATGACCCATAATGTTTTATGAGTGCTAGTCGTTGTATTGCGTCATCCCAAATTCGACGTCACGTTCAAATTTTTTCTGACGCATGGAAAAACACGAGTTAAAATGTTGGTTTCGACCATTCGGTCCATAAATATAAAAACCTAAACGACCCATAATGTTTTATACGTGCTAGTCGTTGTACTGGGTTATCCAAAATTCTTTGCCACGTTCAAATTGTATCCGACGCAAAAAAAACACGAGTTAAAATGGTGGTTTCGATAATTTGTTCGAAAAACAGAAAAACCGAAACGACCTAAATGTTTTATACGTGCTAGTCGTTGTACTGCGTCATGCCAAATTCGACGGGAGGTTCAAATTTTATTCGACGCATGAAAAAACACGAGTTAGAATGTCGATTTCGACCATTTGTTCGAAAAACAGAAAAACCAAAAAGACCCATAATGTTTTATAAGTGCTAGTCGTAGTATTGCGTCATCCCAAATTCGACGTCACGTTCAAATTTTGTCCGACGCATGAAAAAACACGAGTTTAAATGTCGGTTTCGACCATTTGGACCCAAAATACAAAAACCTAAACGACCCGTAATGTTTTATACGTGTTACTCGTTGTATTGCGTCATCCTAAATTCAAGGTCACGTTCAAATTTTGGCTGACGCGTGAAAAAACACGAGTTTAAATGTCGGTTTCGACCATTTGTTCTGAAAATAGAAAAAGCTAAACGACCAATAATGTTTTATGAGTGCTAGTCGTTGTATTGCGTCATCCCAAATTCGACGTCACGTTCAAATTTTGTCCGACGCATGAAAAAACACGAGTTTAAATGTCGGTTTCGACCATTTGGTCCGAAAATACAAAAACCTAAACGACCCGTAATGTTTTATACGTGCTACTCGTTGTATTGCGTCATCCTAAATTCAACGTCACGTTCAAATTTTGTCCGACGCGTGAAAAAACACGAGTTTAAATGTCGGTTTCGACCATTTGTTCTGAAAATAGAAAAAGCTAAACGACCAATAATGTTTTATGAGTGCTAGTCGTTGTATTGCGTCATCCCAAATTCGACGTCACGTTCCAATTTTTTCTAACGCATGAAAAAACACGAGTTTAAATGTCGGTTTCGAATATTTGGTCCGAAAATACAAAAACCTAAACCACCCGTAATGTTTTATACGTGCTACTCGTTGTATTGCGTCATCCTAAATAAAACGTCACGTTCATATTTTGTTCGACGCGTGAAAAAACACGAGTTTAAATGTCGGTTACGACCATTTGTTCTGAAAATAGAAAAACTTAAATGACCCATAATGTTTTATGAGTGCTAGTCGTAGTATTGCCTCATCCCAAATTCGACGTCACGTTTAAATTTTGTCCGACGCATGAAAAAACACGAGTTTAAATGTCGGTTTCGACCATTTGTTCCGAAAATACAAAAACCTAAACGACCCGTAATCTTTTATACGTGCTACTCGTTGTATTGCGTCATCATAAATTCAGCGTCACGTTCAAATTTTGTCCGACGCGTGAAAAAACACGAGTTTAAATGTCGGTTTCGACCATTTGTTCTGAAAAAACAAAAACCTAAATAACTCATAATGTTTTATAAGTGATAGTCGTTGTATTGCGTCATCCCAAATTTGACGTCACGTTCAAATTTTGTCCGACGCATGAAAAAAAACCTAGTTTAAATGTCGGTTTCGAATATTTGGTCCGAAAATACAAAAACCTAAACGACCCGTAATGTTTTATACGTGCTACTCGTTGTATTGCGTCATCATAAATTCAGCGTCACGTTCAAATTTTGTCCGACGCGTGAAAAAACACGAGTTTAAATGTCGGTTTCGACCATTTGTTCTGAAAAAACAAAAACCTAAATAACTCATAATGTTTTATAAGTGATAGTCGTTGTATTGCGTCATCCCAAATTTGACGTCACGTTCAAATTTTGTCCGACGCATGAAAAAAAACCTAGTTTAAATGTCGGTTTCGAATATTTGGTCCGAAAATACAAAAACCTAAACGACCCGTAATGTTTTATACGTGCTACTCGTTGTATTGCGTCATCCTAAATTCAACGTCACGTTCAAATTTTGTCCGACGCGTGAAAAAACACGAGTTTAAATGTCGGTTTCGACCATTTGTTCTGAAAATAGAAAAAGCTAAACGACTAATAATGTTTTATGAGTGCTAGTCGTTGTATTGCGTCATCCCAAATTCGACGTCACGTTCCAATTTTTTCTAACGCATGAAAAAACACGAGTTTAAATGTCGGTTTCGAATATTTGGTCCGAAAATACAAAAACCTAAACGACCCGTAATGTTTTATACGTGCTACTCGTTGTATTGCGTCATCCTAAATAAAACGTCACGTTCATATTTTGTTCGACGCGTGAAAAAACACGAGTTTAAATGTCGGTTACGACCATTTGTTCTGAAAATAGAAAAACCTAAACGACCAATAATGTTTTATGAGTGCTAGTCGTTGTATTGCGTCATCCCAAATTCGACGTCACGTTCCAATTTTTTCTAACGCATGAAAAAACACGAGTTTAAATGTCGGTTTCGAATATTTGGTCCGAAAATACAAAAACCTAAACGACCCGTAATCTTTTATACGTGCTACTCGTTCTATTGCGTCATCCTAAATTCAACGTCACGTTCAAATTTTGTCCGACGCGTGAAAAAACACGAGTTTAAATGTCGGTTTCGACCATTTGTTCTGAAAATAGAAAAACCTAAACGACCAATAATGTTTTATGAGTGCTAGTCGTTGTATTGCGTCATCCCAAATTCGACGTCACGTTCCAATTTTTTCCAACGCATGAAAAAACACGAGTTTAAATGTCGGTTTCGAATATTTGGTCCGAAAATACAAAAACCTAAACGACCCGTAATGTTTTATACGTGCTACTCGTTGTATTGCGTCATCCTAAATAAAACGTCACGTTCAAATTTTGTCCGACGTGTGAAAAAACACGAGTTTAAATGTCGGTTTCGACCATTTGTTCTCAAAATAGAAAAAGCTAAACGACCAATAATGTTTTATTAGTGCTAGTCGTTGTATTGCGTCATCCTAAATTCAACGTCACGTTCAAATTTTGTCCGACGCGTGAAAAAACACGAGTTTAAATGTCGGTTACGACCATTTGTTCTGAAAATAGAAAAACCTAAATGACCCATAATGTTTTATGAGTGTTAGTCGTAGTATTGCGTCATCCCAAATTCGACGTCACGTTCAAATTTTTTCCGACGCATGAAAAAACACGAGTTTAAATGTGGGTTTCGACCATTTGGTCCGAAAATACAAAAACCTAAACGACCCGTAATCTTTTATACGTGCTACTCGTTGTATTGCGTCATCCTAAATTCAACGTCACGTTCAAATTTTGTCCGACGCGTGAAAAAACACGAGTTTAAATGTCGGTTTCGACCATTTGTTCTGAAAAAACAAAAACCTAAATAACTCATAATGTTTTATAAGTGCTAGTCGTTGTATTGCGTCATCCCAAATTCGACGTCACGTTCAAATTTTGTCCGACGCATGAAAAAAAACCTAGTTTAAATGTCGGTTTCGAATATTTGGTCCGAAAATACAAAAACCTAAACGACCCGTAATGTTTTATACGTGCTACTCGTTCTATTGCGTCATCCTAAATTAAACGTCACGTTCAAATTTTGTCCGACGCGTGAAAAAACACGAGTTTAAATGTCGATTTCGACCATTTGTTCTGAAAATAGAAAACCCTAAATGACCCATAATGTTTTATGAGTGCTAGTCGTTGTATTGCGTCATCCCAAATTCGACGTCACGTTCAAATTTTTTCTGACGCATGGAAAAACACGAGTTAAAATGTTGGTTTCGACCATTCGGTCCATAAATATAAAAACCTAAACGACCCATAATGTTTTATACGTGCTAGTCGTTGTACTGCGTTATCCAAAATTCTTTGCCACGTTCAAATTGTATCCGACGCAAAAAAAACACGAGTTAAAATGGTCGTTTCGACCATTTGTTCGAAAAACAGAAAAACCGAAACGACATAAATGTTTTATACGTGCTAGTCGTTGTACTGCGTCATGCCAAATTCGACGTGAGGTTCAAATTTTATTCGACGCATGGAAAAACACGAGTTAAAATGTTGGTTTCGACCATTCGGTCCATAAATATAAAAACCTAAACGACCTATAATGTTTTATACGTGCTAGTCGTTGTACTGGGTTATCCAAAATTCTTTGCCACGTTCAAATTGTATCCGACGCAAAAAAAACACGAGTTAAAATGGTGGTTTCGATAATTTGTTCGAAAAACAGAAAAATCGAAACGACCTAAATGTTTTATACGTGCTAGTCGTTGTACTGCGTCATGCCAAATTCGACGTGAGGTTCAAATTTTATTCGACGCATGAAAAAACACGAGTTAGAATGTCGATTTCGACCATTTGTTCGAAAAACAGAAAAACCAAAAAGACCCATAATGTTTTATAAGTGCTAGTCGTAGTATTGCGTCATCCCAAATTCGACGTCACGTTCAAATTTTGTCCGACGCATGAAAAAACACGAGTTTAAATGTCGGTTTCGACCATTTGGAACCAAAATACAAAAACCTAAACGACCCGTAATGTTTTATACGTGTTACTCGTTGTATTGCGTCATCCTAAATTCAACGTCACGTTCAAATTTTGTCTGACGCGTGAAAAAACACGAGTTTAAATGTCGGTTTCGACCATTTGTTCTGAAAATAGAAAAAGCTAAACGACCAATAATGTTTTATGAGTGCTAGTCGTTGTATTGCGTCATCCCAAATTCGACGTCACGTTCAAATTTTGTCCGACGCATGAAAAAACACGAGTTTAAATGTCGGTTTCGACCATTTGGTCCGAAAATACAAAAACCTAAACAACCCGTAATGTTTTATACGTGCTACTCGTTGTATTGCGTCATCCTAAATTCAACGTCACGTTCAAATTTTGTCCGACGCGTGAAAAAACACGAGTTTAAATGTCGGTTTCGACCATTTGTTCTGAAAATAGAAAAAGCTAAACGACCAATAATGTTTTATGAGTGCTAGTCGTTGTATTGCGTCATCCCAAATTCGACGTCACGTTCCAATTTTTTCCAACGCATGAAAAAACACGAGTTTAAATGTCGGTTTCGAATATTTGGTCCGAAAATACAAAAACCTAAACGACCCGTAATGTTTTATACGTGCTACTCGTTGTATTGCGTCATCCTAAATAAAACGTCACGTTCAAATTTTGTCCGACGCGTGAAAAAACACGAGTTTAAATGTCGGTTACGACCATTTGTTCTGAAAATAGAAAAACCTAAATGACCCATAATGTTTTATGAGTGCTAGTCGTAGTATTGCGTCATCCCAAATTCGACGTCACGTTCAAATTTTGTCCGACGCATGAAAAAACACGAGTTTAAATGTCGGTTTCGACCATTTGGACCCAAAATACAAAAACCTAAACGACCCGTAATGTTTTATACGTGTTACTCGTTGTATTGCGTCATCCTAAATTCAACGTCACGTTCCAATTTTGTCCAACGCGTGAAAAAACACGAGTTTAAATGTCGGTTTCGACCATTTGTTCTCAAAATAGAAAAAGCTAAACGACCAATAATGTTTTATTAGTGCTAGTCGTTGTATTGCGTCATCCTAAATTCAACGTCACGTTCAAATTTTGTCCGACGCGTGAAAAAACACGAGTTTAAATGTCGGTTACGACCATTTGTTCTGAAAATAGAAAAACCTAAATGACCCATAATGTTTTATGAGTGCTAGTCGTAGTATTGCGTCATCCCAAATTCGACGTCACGTTCAAATTTTGTCCGACGCATGAAAAAACACGAGTTTAAATGTCGGTTTCGACCATTTGGTCCGAAAATACAAAAACCTAAACGACCCGTAATCTTTTATACGTGCTACTCGTTGTATTGCGTCATCCTAAATTCAACGTCACGTTCAAATTTTGTCCGACGCGTGAAAAAACACGAGTTTAAATGTCGGTTTCGACCATTTGTTCTGAAAAAACAAAAACCTAAATAACTCATAATGTTTTATAAGTGCTAGTCGTTGTATTGCGTCATCCCAAATTCGACGTCACGTTCAAATTTTGTCCGACGCATGAAAAAAAACCTAGTTTAAATGTCGGTTTCGAATATTTGTTCTGAAAATAGAAAAACCTAAATGACCCATAATGTTTTATGAGTGCTAGTCGTTGTATTGCGTCATCCCAAATTCGACGTCACGTTCAAATTTTGTCCGACGCATGGAAAAACACGAGTTAAAATGTTGGTTTCGACCATTCGGTCCAAAAATATAAAAACCTAAACGACCCATAATGTTTTATACGTGCTAGTCGTTGTACTGCGTTATCCAAAATTCTTTGCCACGTTCAAATTGTATCCGACGCAAAAAAAACACGAGTTAAAATGGTCGTTTCGACCATTTGTTCGAAAAACAGAAAAACCGAAACGACCTAAATGTTTTATACGTGCTAGTCGTTGTACTGCGTCATGCCAAATTCGACGTGAGGTTCAAATTTTATTCGACGCATGGAAAAACACGAGTTAAAATGTTGGTTTCGACCATTCGGTCCATAAATATAAAAACCTAAACGACCCATAATGTTTTATACGTGCTAGTCGTTGTATTGCGTCATCCTAAATTCAACGTCACGTTCCAATTTTGTCCAACGCGTGAAAAAACACGAGTTTAAATGTCGGTTTCGACCATTTGTTCTCAAAATAGAAAAAGCTAAACGACCAATAATGTTTTATTAGTGCTAGTCGTTGTATTGCGTCATCCTAAATTCAACGTCACGTTCAAATTTTGTCCGACGCGTGAAAAAACACGAGTTTAAATGTCGGTTACGACCATTTGTTCTGAAAATAGAAAAACCTAAATGACCCATAATGTTTTATGAGTGCTAGTCGTAGTATTGCGTCATCCCAAATTCGACGTCACGTTCAAATTTTGTCCGACGCATGAAAAAACACGAGTTTAAATGTCGGTTTCGACCATTTGGACCCAAAATACAAAAACCTAAACGACCCGTAATGTTTTATACGTGTTACTCGTTGTATTGCGTCATCCTAAATTCAACGTCACGTTCAAATTTTGTCCGACGCGTGAAAAAACACGAGTTTAAATGTCGGTTTCGACCATTTGTTCTGAAAATAGAAAAAGCTAAACGACCAATAATGTTTTATGAGTGCTAGTCGTTGTATTGCGTCATCCCAAATTCGACGTCACGTTCCAATTTTTTCCAACGCATGAAAAAACACGAGTTTAAATGTCGGTTTCGAATATTTGGTCCGAAAATACAAAAACCTAAACGACCCGTAATGTTTTATACGTGCTACTCGTTGTATTGCGTCATCCTAAATAAAACGTCACGTTCAAATTTTGTCCGACGCGTGAAAAAACACGAGTTTAAATGTCGGTTACGACCATTTGTTCTGAAAATAGAAAAACCTAAATGACCCATAATGTTTTATGAGTGCTAGTCGTAGTATTGCGTCATCCCAAATTCGACGTCACGTTCAAATTTTGTCCGACGCATGAAAAAACACGAGTTTAAATGTCGGTTTCGACCATTTGGACCCAAAATACAAAAACCTAAACGACCCGTAATGTTTTATACGTGTTACTCGTTGTATTGCGTCATCCTAAATTCAACGTCACGTTCCAATTTTGTCCAACGCGTGAAAAAACACGAGTTTAAATGTCGGTTTCGACCATTTGTTCTCAAAATAGAAAAAGCTAAACGACCAATAATGTTTTATTAGTGCTAGTCGTTGTATTGCGTCATCCTAAATTCAACGTCACGTTCAAATTTTGTCCGACGCGTGAAAAAACACGAGTTTAAATGTCGGTTACGACCATTTGTTCTGAAAATAGAAAAACCTAAATGACCCATAATGTTTTATGAGTGCTAGTCGTAGTATTGCGTCATCCCAAATTCGACGTCACGTTCAAATTTTGTCCGACGCATGAAAAAACACGAGTTTAAATGTCGGTTTCGACCATTTGGTCCGAAAATACAAAAACCTAAACGACCCGTAATCTTTTATACGTGCTACTCGTTGTATTGCGTCATCCTAAATTCAACGTCACGTTCAAATTTTGTCCGACGCGTGAAAAAACACGAGTTTAAATGTCGGTTTCGACCATTTGTTCTGAAAAAACAAAAACCTAAATAACTCATAATGTTTTATAAGTGCTAGTCGTTGTATTGCGTCATCCCAAATTCGACGTCACGTTCAAATTTTGTCCGACGCATGAAAAAAAACCTAGTTTAAATGTCGGTTTCGAATATTTGTTCTGAAAATAGAAAAACCTAAATGACCCATAATGTTTTATGAGTGCTAGTCGTTGTATTGCGTCATCCCAAATTCGACGTCACGTTCAAATTTTGTCCGACGCATGGAAAAACACGAGTTAAAATGTTGGTTTCGACCATTCGGTCCAAAAATATAAAAACCTAAACGACCCATAATGTTTTATACGTGCTAGTCGTTGTACTGCGTTATCCAAAATTCTTTGCCACGTTCAAATTGTATCCGACGCAAAAAAAACACGAGTTAAAATGGTCGTTTCGACCATTTGTTCGAAAAACAGAAAAACCGAAACGACCTAAATGTTTTATACGTGCTAGTCGTTGTACTGCGTCATGCCAAATTCGACGTGAGGTTCAAATTTTATTCGACGCATGGAAAAACACGAGTTAAAATGTTGGTTTCGACCATTCGGTCCATAAATATAAAAACCTAAACGACCCATAATGTTTTATACGTGCTAGTCGTTGTATTGCGTCATCCTAAATTCAACGTCACGTTCCAATTTTGTCCAACGCGTGAAAAAACACGAGTTTAAATGTCGGTTTCGACCATTTGTTCTCAAAATAGAAAAAGCTAAACGACCAATAATGTTTTATTAGTGCTAGTCGTTGTATTGCGTCATCCTAAATTCAACGTCACGTTCAAATTTTGTCCGACGCGTGAAAAAACACGAGTTTAAATGTCGGTTACGACCATTTGTTCTGAAAATAGAAAAACCTAAATGACCCATAATGTTTTATGAGTGCTAGTCGTAGTATTGCGTCATCCCAAATTCGACGTCACGTTCAAATTTTGTCCGACGCATGAAAAAACACGAGTTTAAATGTCGGTTTCGACCATTTGGACCCAAAATACAAAAACCTAAACGACCCGTAATGTTTTATACGTGTTACTCGTTGTATTGCGTCATCCTAAATTCAACGTCACGTTCAAATTTTGTCTGACGCGTGAAAAAACACGAGTTTAAATGTCGGTTTCGACCATTTGTTCTGAAAATAGAAAAAGCTAAACGACCAATAATGTTTTATGAGTGCTAGTCGTTGTATTGCGTCATCCCAAATTCGACGTCACGTTCAAATTTTGTCCGACGCATGAAAAAACACGAGTTTAAATGTCGGTTTCGACCATTTGGTCCGAAAATACAAAAACCTAAACAACCCGTAATGTTTTATACGTGCTACTCGTTGTATTGCGTCATCCTAAATTCAACGTCACGTTCAAATTTTGTCCGACGCGTGAAAAAACACGAGTTTAAATGTCGGTTTCGACCATTTGTTCTGAAAATAGAAAAAGCTAAACGACCAATAATGTTTTATGAGTGCTAGTCGTTGTATTGCGTCATCCCAAATTCGACGTCACGTTCCAATTTTTTCCAACGCATGAAAAAACACGAGTTTAAATGTCGGTTTCGAATATTTGGTCCGAAAATACAAAAACCTAAACGACCCGTAATGTTTTATACGTGCTACTCGTTGTATTGCGTCATCCTAAATAAAACGTCACGTTCAAATTTTGTCCGACGCGTGAAAAAACACGAGTTTAAATGTCGGTTACGACCATTTGTTCTGAAAATAGAAAAACCTAAATGACCCATAATGTTTTATGAGTGCTAGTCGTAGTATTGCGTCATCCCAAATTCGACGTCACGTTCAAATTTTGTCCGACGCATGAAAAAACACGAGTTTAAATGTCGGTTTCGACCATTTGGTCCGAAAATACAAAAACCTAAACGACCCGTAATCTTTTATACGTGCTACTCGTTGTATTGCGTCATCCTAAATTCAACGTCACGTTCCAATTTTGTCCAACGCGTGAAAAAACACGAGTTTAAATGTCGGTTTCGACCATTTGTTCTCAAAATAGAAAAAGCTAAACGACCAATAATGTTTTATTAGTGCTAGTCGTTGTATTGCGTCATCCTAAATTCAACGTCACGTTCAAATTTTGTCCGACGCGTGAAAAAACACGAGTTTAAATGTCGGTTACGACCATTTGTTCTGAAAATAGAAAAACCTAAATGACCCATAATGTTTTATGAGTGCTAGTCGTAGTATTGCGTCATCCCAAATTCGACGTCACGTTCAAATTTTGTCCGACGCATGAAAAAACACGAGTTTAAATGTCGGTTTCGACCATTTGGTCCGAAAATACAAAAACCTAAACGACCCGTAATCTTTTATACGTGCTACTCGTTGTATTGCGTCATCCTAAATTCAACGTCACGTTCAAATTTTGTCCGACGCGTGAAAAAACACGAGTTTAAATGTCGGTTTCGACCATTTGTTCTCAAAAAACAAAAACCTAAATAACTCATAATGTTTTATAAGTGCTAGTCGTTGTATTGCGTCATCCCAAATTCGACGTCACGTTCAAATTTTGTCCAACGCATGAAAAAAAACCTAGTTTAAATGTCGGTTTCGAATATTTGGTCCGAAAATACAAAAACCTAAACGACCCGTAATGTTTTATACGTGCTACTCGTTCTATTGCGTCATCCTAAATTCAACGTCACGTTCAAATTTTGTCCGACGCGTGAAAAAACACGAGTTTAAATGTCGGTTTCGACCATTTGTTCTGAAAATAGAAAAACCTAAATGACCCATAATGTTTTATGAGTGCTAGTCGTTGTATTGCGTCATCCCAAATTCGACGTCACGTTCAAATTTTTTCCGACGCATGGAAAAACACGAGTTAAAATGTTGGTTTCGACCATTCGGTCCAAAAATATAAAAACCTAAACGACCCATAATGTTTTATACGTGCTAGTCGTTGTACTGCGTTATCCAAAATTCTTTGCCACGTTCAAATTGTATCCGACGCAAAAAAAACACGAGTTAAAATGGTCGTTTCGACCATTTGTTCGAAAAACAGAAAAACCGAAACGACCTAAATGTTTTATACGTGCTAGTCGTTGTACTGCGTCATGCCAAATTCGACGTGAGGTTCAAATTTTATTCGACGCATGGAAAAACACGAGTTAAAATGTTGGTTTCGACCATTCGGTCCATAAATATAAAAACCTAAACGACCCATAATGTTTTATACGTGCTAGTCGTTGTACTGGGTTATCCAAAATTCTTTGCCACGTTCAAATTGTATCCGACGCAAAAAAAACACGAGTTAAAATGGTGGTTTCGATAATTTGTTCGAAAAACAGAAAAATCGAAACGACCTAAATGTTTTATACGTGCTAGTCGTTGTACTGCGTCATGCCAAATTCGACGTGAGGTTCAAATTTTATTCGACGCATGAAAAAACACGAGTTAGAATGTCGATTTCGACCATTTGTTCGAAAAACAGAAAAACCAAAAAGACCCATAATGTTTTATAAGTGCTAGTCGTAGTATTGCGTCATCCCAAATTCGACGTCACGTTCAAATTTTGTCCGACGCATGAAAAAACACGAGTTTAAATGTCGGTTTTGACCATTTGGACCCAAAATACAAAAACCTAAACGACCCGTAATGTTTTATACGTGTTACTCGTTGTATTGCGTCATCCTAAATTCAACGTCACGTTCAAATTTTGTCTGACGCGTGAAAAAACACGAGTTTAAATGTCGGTTTCGACCATTTGTTCTGAAAATAGAAAAAGCTAAACGACCAATAATGTTTTATGAGTGCTAGTCGTTGTATTGCGTCATCCCAAATTCGACGTCACGTTCAAATTTTGTCCGACGCATGAAAAAACACGAGTTTAAATGTCGGTTTCGACCATTTGGTCCGAAAATACAAAAACCTAAACAACCCGTAATGTTTTATACGTGCTACTCGTTGTATTGCGTCATCCTAAATTCAACGTCACGTTCAAATTTTGTCCGACGCGTGAAAAAACACGAGTTTAAATGTCGGTTTCGACCATTTGTTCTGAAAATAGAAAAAGCTAAACGACCAATAATGTTTTATGAGTGCTAGTCGTTGTATTGCGTCATCCCAAATTCGACGTCACGTTCCAATTTTTTCCAACGCATGAAAAAACACGAGTTTAAATGTCGGTTTCGAATATTTGGTCCGAAAATACAAAAACCTAAACGACCCGTAATGTTTTATACGTGCTACTCGTTGTATTGCGTCATCCTAAATAAAACGTCACGTTCAAATTTTGTCCGACGCGTGAAAAAACACGAGTTTAAATGTCGGTTACGACCATTTGTTCTGAAAATAGAAAAACCTAAATGACCCATAATGTTTTATGAGTGCTAGTCGTAGTATTGCGTCATCCCAAATTCGACGTCACGTTCAAATTTTGTCCGACGCATGAAAAAACACGAGTTTAAATGTCGGTTTCGACCATTTGGTCCGAAAATACAAAAACCTAAACGACCCGTAATCTTTTATACGTGCTACTCGTTGTATTGCGTCATCCTAAATTCAACGTCACGTTCCAATTTTGTCCAACGCGTGAAAAAACACGAGTTTAAATGTCGGTTTGGACCATTTGTTCTCTAAATAGAAAAAGCTAATCGACCAATAATGTTTTATTAGTGCTAGTCGTTGTATTGCGTCATCCTAAATTCAACGTCACGTTCAAATTTTGTCCGACGCGTGAAAAAACACGAGTTTAAATGTCGGTTACGACCATTTGTTCTGAAAATAGAAAAACCTAAATGACCCATAATGTTTTATGAGTGCTAGTCGTAGTATTGCGTCATCCCAAATTCGACGTCACGTTCAAATTTTGTCCGACGCATGAAAAAACACGAGTTTAAATGTCGGTTTCGACCATTTGGTCCGAAAATACAAAAACCTAAACGACCCGTAATCTTTTATACGTGCTACTCGTTGTATTGCGTCATCCTAAATTCAACGTCACGTTCAAATTTTGTCCGACGCGTGAAAAAACACGAGTTTAAATGTCGGTTTCGACCATTTGTTCTGAAAAAACAAAAACCTAAATAACTCATAATGTTTTATAAGTGCTAGTCGTTGTATTGCGTCATCCCAAATTCGACGTCACGTTCAAATTTTGTCCGACGCATGAAAAAACACCTAGTTTAAATGTCGGTTTCGAATATTTGGTCCGAAAATACAAAAACCTAAACGACCCGTCATGTTTTATACGTGCTACTCGTTCTATTGCGTCATCCTAAATTCAACGTCACGTTCAAATTTTGTCCGACGCGTGAAAAAACACGAGTTTAAATGTCGGTTTCGACCATTTGTTCTGAAAATAGAAAAACCTAAATGACCCATAATGTTTTATGAGTGCTAGTCGTTGTATTGCGTCATCCCAAATTCGACGTCACGTTCAAATTTTTTCCGACGCATGGAAAAACACGAGTTAAAATGTTGGTTTCGACCATTCGGTCCAAAAATATAAAAACCTAAACGACCCATAATGTTTTATACGTGCTAGTCGTTGTACTGCGTTATCCAAAATTCTTTGCCACGTTCAAATTGTATCCGACGCAAAAAAAACACGAGTTAAAATGGTCGTTTCGACCATTTGTTCGAAAAACAGAAAAACCGAAACGACCTAAATGTTTTATACGTGCTAGTCGTTGTACTGCGTCATGCCAAATTCGACGTGAGGTTCAAATTTTATTCGACGCGTGAAAAAACACGAGTTTAAATGTCGGTTTCGACCATTTGTTCTGAAAAAACAAAAACCTAAATAACTCATAATGTTTTATAAGTGCTAGTCGTTGTATTGCGTCATCCCAAATTCGACGTCACGTTCAAATTTTGTCCGACGCATGAAAAAACACCTAGTTTAAATGTCGGTTTCGAATATTTGGTCCGAAAATACAAAAACCTAAACGACCCGTCATGTTTTATACGTGCTACTCGTTCTATTGCGTCATCCTAAATTCAACGTCACGTTCAAATTTTGTCCGACGCGTGAAAAAACACGAGTTTAAATGTCGGTTTCGACCATTTGTTCTGAAAATAGAAAAACCTAAATGACCCATAATGTTTTATGAGTGCTAGTCGTTGTATTGCGTCATCCCAAATTCGACGTCACGTTCAAATTTTTTCCGACGCATGGAAAAACACGAGTTAAAATGTTGGTTTCGACCATTCGGTCCAAAAATATAAAAACCTAAACGACCCATAATGTTTTATACGTGCTAGTCGTTGTACTGCGTTATCCAAAATTCTTTGCCACGTTCAAATTGTATCCGACGCAAAAAAAACACGAGTTAAAATGGTCGTTTCGACCATTTGTTCGAAAAACAGAAAAACCGAAACGACCTAAATGTTTTATACGTGCTAGTCGTTGTACTGCGTCATGCCAAATTCGACGTGAGGTTCAAATTTTATTCGACGCGTGAAAAAACACGAGTTTAAATGTCGGTTTCGACCATTTGTTCTGAAAAAACAAAAACCTAAATAACTCATAATGTTTTATAAGTGCTAGTCGTTGTATTGCGTCATCCCAAATTCGACGTCACGTTCAAATTTTGTCCGACGCATGAAAAAACACCTAGTTTAAATGTCGGTTTCGAATATTTGGTCCGAAAATACAAAAACCTAAACGACCCGTCATGTTTTATACGTGCTACTCGTTGTATTGCGTCATCCTAAATTCAACGTCACGTTCAAATTTTGTCCGACGCGTGAAAAAACACGAGTTTAAATGTCGGTTTCGACCATTTGTTCTGAAAATAGAAAAACCTAAATGACCCATAATGTTTTATGAGTGCTAGTCGTTGTATTGCGTCATCCCAAATTCGACGTCACGTTCAAATTTTTTCCGACGCATGGAAAAACACGAGTTAAAATGTTGGTTTCGACCATTCGGTCCAAAAATATAAAAACCTAAACGACCCATAATGTTTTATACGTGCTAGTCGTTGTACTGCGTTATCCAAAATTCTTTGCCACGTTCAAATTGTATCCGACGCAAAAAAAACACGAGTTAAAATGGTCGTTTCGACCATTTGTTCGAAAAACAGAAAAACCGAAACGACCTAAATGTTTTATACGTGCTAGTCGTTGTACTGCGTCATGCCAAATTCGACGTGAGGTTCAAATTTTATTCGACGCATGAAAAAACACGAGTTAGAATGTCGATTTCGACCATTAGTTCGAAAAACAGAAAAACCAAAAAGACCCATAATGTTTTATCAGTGCTAGTCGTAGTATTGCGTCATCCCAAATTCGACGTCACGTTCAAATTTTGTCCGACGCATGAAAAAACACGAGTTTAAATGTCGGTTTCGACCATTTGGTCCGAAAATACAAAAACCTAAACGACCCGTAATGTTTTATACGTGTTACTCGTTGTATTGCGTCATCCTAAATTCAACGCCACGTTCAAATTTTGTCTGACGCGTGAAAAAACACGAGTTTAAATGTCGGTTTCGACCATTTGTTCTGAAAATAGAAAAAGCTAAACGACCAATAATGTTTTATGAGTGCTAGTCGTTGTATTGCGTCATCCCAAATTCGACGTCACGTTCAAATTTTGTCCGACGCATGAAAAAACACGAGTTTAAATGTCGGTTTCGACCATTTGGTCCGAAAATACAAAAACCTAAACGACCCGTAATCTTTTATACGTGCTACTCGTTGTATTGCGTCATCATAAATTCAGCGTCACGTTCAAATTTTGTCCGACGCGTGAAAAAACACGAGTTTAAATGTCGGTTTCGACCATTTGTTCTGAAAAAACAAAAACCTAAATAACTCATAATGTTTTATAAGTGATAGTCGTTGTATTGCGTCATCCCAAATTCGACGTCACGTTCAAATTTTGTCCGACGCATGAAAAAAAACCTAGTTTAAATGTCGGTTTCGAATATTTGGTCCGAAAATACAAAAACCTAAACGACCCGTAATGTTTTATACGTGCTACTCGTTGTATTGCGTCATCCTAAATAAAACGTCACGTTCAAATTTTGTCCGACGCGTGAAAAAACACGAGTTTAAATGTCTGTTACGACCATTTGTTCTGAAAATAGAAAAACCTAAATGACCCATAATGTTTTATGAGTGCTAGTCGTAGTATTGCGTCATCCCAAATTCGACGTCACGTTCAAATTTTGTCCGACGCATGAAAAAACACGAGTTTAAATGTCGGTTTCGACCATTTGGTCCGAAAATACAAAAACCTAAACGACCCGTAATCTTTTATACGTGCTACTCGTTGTATTGCGTCATCATAAATTCAGCGTCACGTTCAAATTTTGTCCGACGCGTGAAAAAACACGAGTTTAAATGTCGGTTTCGACCATTTGTTCTGAAAAAACAAAAACCTAAATAACTCATAATGTTTTATAAGTGATGGTCGTTGTATTGCGTCATCCCAAATTCGACGTCACGTTCAAATTTTGTCCGACGCATGAAAAAAAACCTAGTTTAAATGTCGGTTTCGAATATTTGGTCCGAAAATACAAAAACCTAAACGACCCGTAATGTTTTATACGTGCTACTCGTTGTATTGCGTCATCCTAAATTCAACGTCACGTTCAAATTTTGTCCGACGCGTGAAAAAACACGAGTTTAAATGTCGGTTTCGACCATTTGTTCTGAAAATAGAAAAACCTAAATGACCCATAATGTTTTATGAGTGCTAGTCGTTGTATTGCGTCATCCCAAATTCGACGTCACGTTCAAATTTTTTCTGACGCATGGAAAAACACGAGTTAAAATGTTGGTTTCGACCATTCGGTCCATAAATATAAAAACCTAAACGACCCATAATGTTTTATACGTGCTAGTCGTTGTACTGGGTTATCCAAAATTCTTTGCCACGTTCAAATTGTATCCGACGCAAAAAAAACACGACTTAAAATGGTGGTTTCGATAATTTGTTCGAAAAACAGAAAAACCGAAACGACCTAAATGTTTTATACGTGCTAGTCGTTGTACTGCGTCATGCCAAATTCGACGTGAGGTTCAAATTTTATTCGACGCATGAAAAAACACGAGTTAGAATGTCGATTTCGACCATTTGTTCGAAAAACAGAAAAACCAAAAAGACCCATAATGTTTTATAAGTGCTAGTCGTAGTATTGCGTCATCCCAAATTCGACGTCACGTTCAAATTTTGTCCGACGCATGAAAAAACACGAGTTTAAATGTCGGTTTCGACCATTTGGACCCAAAATACAAAAACCTAAACGACCCGTAATGTTTTATACGTGTTACTCGTTGTATTGCGTCATCCTAAATTCAACGTCACGTTCAAATTTTGTCCGACGCATGAAAAAACACCTAGTTTAAATGTCGGTTTCAAATATTTGGTCCGAAAATACAAAAACCTAAACGACGCGTCATGTTTTATACGTGCTACTCGTTGTATTGCGTCATCCTAAATTCAACGTCACGTTCAAATTTTGTCCGACGCGTGAAAAAACACGAGTTTAAATGTCGGTTTCGACCATTTGTTCTGAAAATAGAAAAACCTAAATGACCCATAATGTTTTATGAGTGCTAGTCGTTGTATTGCGTCATCCCAAATTCGACGTCACGTTCAAATTTTTTCCGACGCATGGAAAAACACGAGTTAAAATGTTGGTTTCGACCATTCGGTCCAAAAATATAAAAACCTAAACGACCCATAATGTTTTATACGTGCTAGTCGTTGTACTGCGTTATCCAAAATTCTTTGCCACGTTCAAATTGTATCCGACGCAAAAAAAACACGAGTTAAAATGGTCGTTTCGACCATTTGTTCGAAAAACAGAAAAACCGAAACGACCTAAATGTTTTATACGTGCTAGTCGTTGTACTGCGTCATGCCAAATTCGACGTGAGGTTCAAATTTTATTCGACGCATGAAAAAACACGAGTTAGAATGTCGATTTCGACCATTTGTTCGAAAAACAGAAAAACCAAAAAGACCCATAATGTTTTATCAGTGCTAGTCGTAGTATTGCGTCATCCCAAATTCGACGTCACGTTCAAATTTTGTCCGACGCATGAAAAAACACGAGTTTAAATGTCGGTTTCGACCATTTGGTCCGAAAATACAAAAACCTAAACGACCCGTAATGTTTTATACGTGTTACTCGTTGTATTGCGTCATCCTAAATTCAACGCCACGTTCAAATTTTGTCTGACGCGTGAAAAAACACGAGTTTAAATGTCGGTTTCGACCATTTGTTCTGAAAATAGAAAAAGCTAAACGACCAATAATGTTTTATGAGTGCTAGTCGTTGTATTGCGTCATCCCAAATTCGACGTCACGTTCAAATTTTGTCCGACGCATGAAAAAACACGAGTTTAAATGTCGGTTTCGACCATTTGGTCCGAAAATACAAAAACCTAAACGACCCGTAATCTTTTATACGTGCTACTCGTTGTATTGCGTCATCATAAATTCAGCGTCACGTTCAAATTTTGTCCGACGCGTGAAAAAACACGAGTTTAAATGTCGGTTTCGACCATTTGTTCTGAAAAAACAAAAACCTAAATAACTCATAATGTTTTATAAGTGATAGTCGTTGTATTGCGTCATCCCAAATTCGACGTCACGTTCAAATTTTGTCCGACGCATGAAAAAAAACCTAGTTTAAATGTCGGTTTCGAATATTTGGTCCGAAAATACAAAAACCTAAACGACCCGTAATGTTTTATACGTGCTACTCGTTGTATTGCGTCATCCTAAATAAAACGTCACGTTCAAATTTTGTCCGACGCGTGAAAAAACACGAGTTTAAATGTCTGTTACGACCATTTGTTCTGAAAATAGAAAAACCTAAATGACCCATAATGTTTTATGAGTGCTAGTCGTAGTATTGCGTCATCCCAAATTCGACGTCACGTTCAAATTTTGTCCGACGCATGAAAAAACACGAGTTTAAATGTCGGTTTCGACCATTTGGTCCGAAAATACAAAAACCTAAACGACCCGTAATCTTTTATACGTGCTACTCGTTGTATTGCGTCATCATAAATTCAGCGTCACGTTCAAATTTTGTCCGACGCGTGAAAAAACACGAGTTTAAATGTCGGTTTCGACCATTTGTTCTGAAAAAACAAAAACCTAAATAACTCATAATGTTTTATAAGTGATGGTCGTTGTATTGCGTCATCCCAAATTCGACGTCACGTTCAAATTTTGTCCGACGCATGAAAAAAAACCTAGTTTAAATGTCGGTTTCGAATATTTGGTCCGAAAATACAAAAACCTAAACGACCCGTAATGTTTTATACGTGCTACTCGTTGTATTGCGTCATCCTAAATTCAACGTCACGTTCAAATTTTGTCCGACGCGTGAAAAAACACGAGTTTAAATGTCGGTTTCGACCATTTGTTCTGAAAATAGAAAAACCTAAATGACCCATAATGTTTTATGAGTGCTAGTCGTTGTATTGCGTCATCCCAAATTCGACGTCACGTTCAAATTTTTTCTGACGCATGGAAAAACACGAGTTAAAATGTTGGTTTCGACCATTCGGTCCATAAATATAAAAACCTAAACGACCCATAATGTTTTATACGTGCTAGTCGTTGTACTGGGTTATCCAAAATTCTTTGCCACGTTCAAATTGTATCCGACGCAAAAAAAACACGAGTTAAAATGGTGGTTTCGATAATTTGTTCGAAAAACAGAAAAACCGAAACGACCTAAATGTTTTATACGTGCTAGTCGTTGTACTGCGTCATGCCAAATTCGACGTGAGGTTCAAATTTTATTCGACGCATGAAAAAACACGAGTTAGAATGTCGATTTCGACCATTTGTTCGAAAAACAGAAAAACCAAAAAGACCCATAATGTTTTATAAGTGCTAGTCGTAGTATTGCGTCATCCCAAATTCGACGTCACGTTCAAATTTTGTCCGACGCATGAAAAAACACGAGTTTAAATGTCGGTTTCGACCATTTGGACCCAAAATACAAAAACCTAAACGACCCGTAATGTTTTATACGTGTTACTCGTTGTATTGCGTCATCCTAAATTCAACGTCACGTTCAAATTTTGTCTGACGCGTGAAAAAACACGAGTTTAAATGTCGGTTTCGACCATTTGTTCTGAAAATAGAAAAAGCTAAACGACCAATAATGTTTTATGAGTGCTAGTCGTTGTATTGCGTCATCCCAAATTCGACGTCACGTTCAAATTTTGTCCGACGCATGAAAAAACACGAGTTTAAATGTCGGTTTCGACCATTTGGTCCGAAAATACAAAAACCTAAACAACCCGTAATGTTTTATACGTGCTACTCGTTGTATTGCGTCATCCTAAATTCAACGTCACGTTCAAATTTTGTCCGACGCGTGAAAAAACACGAGTTTAAATGTCGGTTTCGACCATTTGTTCTGAAAATAGAAAAAGCTAAACGACCAATAATGTTTTATGAGTGCTAGTCGTTGTATTGCGTCATCCCAAATTCGACGTCACGTTCCAATTTTTTCCAACGCATGAAAAAACACGAGTTTAAATGTCGGTTTCTAATATTTGGTCCGAAAATACAAAAACCTAAACGACCCGTAATGTTTTATACGTGCTACTCGTTGTATTGCGTCATCCTAAATAAAACGTCACGTTCAAATTTTGTCCGACGCGTGAAAAAACACGAGTTTAAATATCGGTTACGACCATTTGTTCTGAAAATAGAAAAACCTAAATGACCCATAATGTTTTATGAGTGCTAGTCGTAGTATTGCGTCATCCCAAATTCGACGTCACGTTCAAATTTTGTCCGACGCATGAAAAAACACGAGTTTAAATGTCGGTTTCGACCATTTGGTCCGAAAATACAAAAACCTAAACGACCCGTAATCTTTTATACGTGCTACTCGTTGTATTGCGTCATCCTAAATTCAACGTCACGTTCCAATTTTGTCCAACGCGTGAAAAAACACGAGTTTAAATGTCGGTTTCGACCATTTGTTCTCAAAATAGAAAAAGCTAAACGACCAATAATGTTTTATTAGTGCTAGTCGTTGTATTGCGTCATCCTAAATTCAACGTCACGTTCAAATTTTGTCCGACGCGTGAAAAAACACGAGTTTAAATGTCGGTTACGACCATTTGTTCTGAAAATAGAAAAACCTAAATGGCCCATAATGTTTTATGAGTGCTAGTCGTAGTATTGCGTCATCCCAAATTCGACGTCACGTTCAAATGTTGTCCGACGCATGAAAAAACACGAGTTTAAATGTCGGTTTCGACCATTTGGTCCGAAAATACAAAAACCTAAACGACCCGTAATCTTTTATACGTGCTACTCGTTGTATTGCGTCATCCTAAATTCAACGTCACGTTCAAATTTTGTCCGACGCGTGAAAAAACACGAGTTTAAATGTCGGTTTCGACTATTTGTTCTGAAAAAACAAAAACCTAAATAACTCATAATGTTTTATAAGTGCTAGTCGTTGTATTGCGTCATCCCAAATTCGACGTCACGTTCAAATTTTGTCCGACGCATGAAAAAAAACCTAGTTTAAATGTCGGTTTCGAATATTTGGTCCGAAAATACAAAAACCTAAACGACCCGTAATGTTTTATACGTGCTACTCGTTCTATTGCGTCATCCTAAATTCAACGTCACGTTCAAATTTTGTCCGACGCGTGAAAAAACACGAGTTTAAATGTCGGTTTCGACCATTTGTTCTGAAAATAGAAAAACCTAAATGACCCATAATGTTTTATGAGTGCTAGTCGTTGTATTGCGTCATCCCAAATTCGACGGCACGTTCAAATTTTTTCCGACGCATGGAAAAACACGAGTTAAAATGTTGGTTTCGACCATTCGGTCCAAAAATATAAAAACCTAAACGACCCATAATGTTTTATACGTGCTAGTCGTTGTACTGCGTTATCCAAAATTCTTTGCCACGTTCAAATTGTATCCGACGCAAAAAAAACACGAGTTAAAATGGTCGTTTCGACCATTTGTTCGAAAAACAGAAAAACCGAAACGACCTAAATGTTTTATACGTGCTAGTCGTTGTACTGCGTCATGCCAAATTCGACGTGAGGTTCAAATTTTATTCGACGCATGAAAAAACACGAGTTAGAATGTCGATTTCGACCATTTGTTCGAAAAACAGAAAAACCAAAAAGACCCATAATGTTTTATAAGTGCTAGTCGTAGTATTGCGTCATCCCAAATTCGACGTCACATTCAAATTTTATCCGACGCATGAAAAAACACAAGTTTAAATGTCGGTTTCGACCATTTGGTCCGAAAATACAAAAACCTAAACGACCCGTAATGTTTTATACGTGTTACTCGTTGTATTGCGTCATCCTAAATTCAACGCCACGTTCAAATTTTGTCTGACGCGTGAAAAAACACGAGTTTAAATGTCGGTTTCGACCATTTGTTCTGAAAATAGAAAAAGCTAAACGACCAATAATGTTTTATGAGTGCTAGTCGTTGTATTGCGGCATCCCAAATTCGACGTCACGTTCAAATTTTGTCCGACGCATGAAAAAACACGAGTTTAAATGTCGGTTTCGACCATTTGGTCCGAAAATACAAAAACCTAAACGACCCATAATGTTTTATACGTGCTACTAGTTGTATTGCGTCATCCTAAATTCAACGTCACGTTCAAATTTTGTCCGACGCGTGAAAAAAAACGAGTTTAAATGTCGGTTTCGACCATTTGTTCTGAAAATACAAAAAGCTAAACGACCAATAATGTTTTATGAGTGCTAGTCGTTGTATTGCGTCATCCCAAATTCGACGTCACGTTCCAATTTTTTCCAACGCATGAAAAAACACGAGTTTAAATGTCGGTTTCGAATATTTGGTCCGAAAATACAAAAACCTAAACGACCCGTAATGTTTTATACGTGCTACTCGTTGTATTGCGTCATCCTAAATAAAACGTCACATTCAAATTTTTTCCGACGCGTGAAAAAACACGAGTTTAAATGTCGGTTACGACCATTTGTTCTGAAAACAGAAAAACCAAAAAGACCCATAATGTTTTATAAGTGCTAGTCGTAGTATTGCGTCATCCCAAATTCGACGTCACGTTCAAATTTTATCCGACGCATGAAAAAACACAAGTTTAAATGTCGGTTTCGACCATTTGGTCCGAAAATACAAAAACCTAAACGACCCGTAATGTTTTATACGTGTTACTCGTTGTATTGCGTCATCCTAAATTCAACGCCACGTTCAAATTTTGTCTGACGCGTGAAAAAACACGAGTTTAAATGTCGGTTTCGACCATTTGTTCTGAAACTAGAAAAAGCTAAACGACCAATAATGTTTTATGAGTGCTAGTCGTTGTATTGCGGCATCCCAAATTCGACGTCACGTTCAAATTTTGTCCGACGCATGAAAAAACACGAGTTTAAATGTCGGTTTCGACCATTTGGTCCGAAAATACAAAAACCTAAACGACCCATAATGTTTTATACGTGCTACTAGTTGTATTGCGTCATCCTAAATTCAACGTCACGTTCAAATTTTGTCCGACGCGTGAAAAAAAACGAGTTTAAATGTCGGTTTCGACCATTTGTTCTGAAAATACAAAAAGCTAAACGACCAATAATGTTTTATGAGTGCTAGTCGTTGTATTGCGTCATCCCAAATTCGACGTCACGTTCCAATTTTTTCCAACGCATGAAAAAACACGAGTTTAAATGTCGGTTTCGAATATTTGGTCCGAAAATACAAAAACCTAAACGACCCGTAATGTTTTATACGTGCTACTCGTTGTATTGCGTCCTCCTAAATAAAACGTCACATTCAAATTTTGTCCGACGCGTGAAAAAACACGAGTTTAAATGTCGGTTACGACCATTTGTTCTGAAAATAGAAAAACCTAAATGACCCATAATGTTTTATGGGTGCTAGTCGTAGTATTGCATCATCCCAAATTCGACGTCACGTTCAAATTTTGTCCGACGCATGAAAAAACACGAGTTTAAATGTCGGTTTCGACCATTTGGTCCGAAAATACAAAAACCTAAACGACCCGTAATCGTTTATACGTGCTACTCGTTGTATTGCGTCATCATAAATTCAGCGTCACGTTCAAATTTTGTCCGACGCGTGAAAAAACACGAGTTTAAATGTCGGTTTCGACCATTTGTTCTGAAAAAACAAAAACCTAAATAACTCATAATGTTTTATAAGTGATAGTCGTTGTATTGCGTCATCCCAAATTCGACGTCACGTTCAAATTTTGTCCGACGCATGAAAAAAAACCTAGTTTAAATGTCGGTTTCGAATATTTTGTCCGAAAATACAAAAACCTAAACGACCCGTAATGTTTTATACGTGCTACTCGTTGTATTGCGTCATCCTAAATTCAACGTCACGTTCAAATTTTGTCCGACGCGTGAAAAAACACGAGTTTAAATGTCGGTTTCGACCATTTGTTCTGAAAATAGAAAAACCTAAATGACCCATAATGTTTTATGAGTGCTAGTCGTTGTATTGCGTCATCCCAAATTCGACGGCACGTTCAAATTTTTTCCGACGCATGGAAAAACACGAGTTAAAATGTTGGTTTCGACCATTCGGTCCAAAAATATAAAAACCTAAACGACCCATAATGTTTTATACGTGCTAGTCGTTGTACTGCGTTATCCAAAATTCTTTGCCACGTTCAAATTGTATCCGACGCAAAAAAAAACACGAGTTAAAATGGTCGTTTCGACCATTTGTTCGAAAAACAGAAAAACCGAAACGACCTAAATGTTTTATACGTGCTAGTCGTTGTACTGCGTCATGCCAAATTCGACGTGAGGTTCAAATTTTATTCGACGCATGAAAAAACACGAGTTAGAATGTCGATTTCGACCATTTGTTCGAAAAACAGAAAAACCAAAAAGACCCATAATGTTTTATAAGTGCTAGTCGTAGTATTGCGTCATCCCAAATTCGACGTCACGTTCAAATTTTATCCGACGCATGAAAAAACACAAGTTTAAATGTCGGTTTCGACCATTTGGTCCGAAAATACAAAAACCTAAACGACCCGTAATGTTTTATACGTGTTACTCGTTGTATTGCGTCATCCTAAATTCAACGCCACGTTCAAATTTTGTCTGACGCGTGAAAAAACACGAGTTTAAATGTCGGTTTCGACCATTTGTTCTGAAAATAGAAAAAGCTAAACGACCAATAATGTTTTATGAGTGCTAGTCGTTGTATTGCGTCATCCCAAATTCGACGACTGGAAACATTCTTCAATTGGATCAACAAAGGGTAGACAAGGAAATTCTGGTTTCACTTTGAGTAGACAAGCGCGCTCCTTCAAAACAGCTTTTTGAACTTTTTGGCGCCTTGCATTAAATACATTTGACAGAGCAATAAATGCTTAACAGAACCCGTGACTTAGCTTCTGATAGCTAATTTCATTTGTCTAAGCTTCTGATCTAATTGGTAGAATTTTTACTTCTGATTACAATGGTCCTCTGAGGACAGCTTTAACAAACTTCGATATCTTCAGAGCGGAACATCCAGCTTCTGTAGGAGGGAATACTGTCTTCAGCTTCCGTTTCTTCTGAGACCTTAAGCAATCCAGAAATTCTTCATTCAGCATCTGCTGAGTAACTTACATACAAACTTAACAAAAATTGTTAGTCAATATTAAACAGTATGAAAGAGAATTTTAATTTTCATCTTTTGAAACGTTTGGACATAATCAAAACACTTAGGGTTCATCAGGGCGAAGCCAGTGACCGTACGGTCACTAAACAGTGACCATACGGTCACAAGCTTGTGACCGTACGGTCACAAGATAACCTATATATACCCTCCGGATTTCTCATTCAAATCATCAACAAACCATTTACAAAAAACCATAAAACACTCATTCTCCCGCCTCTCTAGCTCGTTCTAAAGCGATTCTCGACCCGATATAAGTCGCCTCTGATAAAGTTGCCTCCTCGAGTTGCCTAAAGTTGCCTCTGATACGAAAAGAATCGCTAGAGTCCGAGCTTGAGAGTACTTTCCTCAAATATTCTCAGAAAAGGTCCTCTCGACCACCAAAAATATATTTCCCCTTATCAAAAGTTTCGAATCCAGGCATCACTCGCAGTCTCGCTAGGGTCGACTAAGTCCTGTTCACTGTTACCACACCGGAGGACGCACACGCAATTCCGGTTCCCCGAGGTTCCTCCCAGAAAAGGTCTTCGTTCTTCAACGAGCATCAGTCCGCGAGCAATCACTGGCACGCGACGCGGGTAAGCTTCTGAGGGTTTTGTACCGTGTCACCCGGCGGTTTACCGTATATAATGTTGGCGCATTTATTTATTTCTATGTGATAACCATAAAAATCAAGACAATAAGCTGTTAGGTTGCATTAAAGATCCTCTGGGTTCTGGAATGTCGGAATTAATAAGTTGTATCCACGAACGTAAATAGAATCTCTGGTTTTCAAAACAATCGGTACAAACACCGGTTCATACATTTCCCGGTCGGCCGGGTGGCGACTCTAGTCAAAGAAGGCTAAAGCCGCTATGAGCGACCACTTACGCTCACAGTGGCGACTCTGCTGGGGACCAAAAATATATTCTACTATTATAAGTTAACTTCAACGTACGATTTTCTTGAAGTTAATTTATTGATAGAAGGATGTAAGTTTGGTTTTCACTGTTTGTAAAATTATTTTCTTGAAAGATTTTATAAAGGTGAAAATGGGATACAACTGAAACGTTCTGACAGTCTAGTTCTGTACAACAGAGTTATTGCTTTCTCATATTGCATAAAAGAAAAATCCCAAATGATCAACGTGTGTTATGGGTCATGGTCACTGTCGTTTCCTTTAAGGGACGCATGGGTCGATCTATAACACCACCCACCGCCTTGTACCGTCGACACGCTGCTCAAAACCCTTAAATGGGGAGGCGCTAGGTATATCTTGCCGTGGGAACTCTTTTGTACTATCAAACGAGACCGAAGCCTCATATAGTCAGCCTAGATATCTCCATTAGGAACTACCCCCAAATATCTTTTAAGAATTTACGTCTGTTGAGAGCGTTTCGGCATCGAAAGGAAAGATGTCGGAAAAACCCACCTAGGACAGAGACGCACCTCGTGAAGAATGAGAGGTAGTGACGAGTTTTCGTGTCGACAACTTGTTTGATGAAGTGATCATACATAAAAGCATATAGCAGGTCCGGGTTCCGTCATCCGGACATTCCTTCAGTTCAAAAGGGCACTCTGTCGCAATCCCGCAAATAACATTGTCACAAATGCCCACCCCAAATAGGGAAAAGGTTGCGAGGATTAAAACAGAATGCGGTTTGAACCAAAGGAATGTCCGGACGAGTAAAAATCGGCTGAAAGAGAAACGAAAGAACGACTCATGGCCAAAATAAAATAGGTCGTGATGCGATCTCTCGTGTCTACACAAGCCAAAGACCCTGTCCAAGGATGTTACCTCCATCACCATGCATTTATGAGGTAATACCCTTGAACAAAGCCTAAACAAACGGAGACAGGACAAGGATCGATAGGGCCATGCATACTTACATCTCACGAGCCTAGAGTGACGGGAGACTCACACCATCTTCCCCATATAGAACGGCTGTGGACAAGGGCAAACCGAAGGTTGGTCAGGGCAGGTCCAATCACGGAGCCCGAAGACGTATTAGTTGAGGACGCATCCGATTCAGAAGAAGACATGGCAGAGCCAAGAGACATCCCGGACGCCGCTACTGAGATCGCCAAAGCATTAGCAACCATGCTCCAGTCCCCCGAATACCAGATGATGATGGATCTGGCCATCGAAAAAGGCTGCCAGAAAGTCCTGGCCAAACATTTGGAGAATGGAGAAAAGCCTGAATCTGAATCAGGAGGATCTCATGGAATGGGGAAGCCAAAAGACCCGAATGACTCCAAAGGGAAACTAGACTACATCATTGGGCATCTAGAAAGCAAGGCTGGAAGTGCTGCTACCCCGACTAGAAAAACATTGGCATCCTATCTGAGACCCAATGGGCAAGGACTCCCCCCTGGGTTCGTGATCCCAGCATTTATAAGGTTTAGCGGGAAAGGAGATCCCGCTGGGCATATCAAACACTTCGCCAACCTTATGAACTTGTCCCCCTTAGACATGAAACAAGCAACCGGTTTGTTCGCCTTCTCACTCGAAGGGAATGCCTTGGAATGGTACAATGGATTGAAGTTTAGCATCCAAGGGGATTGGGACGAACTGGTAGCTGCATTCACCAAGCAATATGAGATCAACACCCTGCAGAAATACACGTGGGCAGATCTGGCAGCCCTCAAACAAAATGTGGGGGAAAGGTTCGACGCCTACTATGACAACAGATGGTTGCCAGTGGCCGGAAAGTTGGCTGTCAAACCTCTAGAAAGTGATCTGATAGAGTGCCTGGCCAGCGGAGCATTACCCAGAGTCAGGGAAGTAATTCAATATCAAACTTTCAAGACATTTGAAGACCTGTTCCAGACAGTCCGAAAAGTCGAAAGGCATGTCATTAACCAAGTCCCCAGGTCCACATACAGAAGGGGGAACAATGCGCGGGGCAGCGAACCAGAACAAGCTCCTGGGGGACGAGGAACCCAATCCATCGAATATCGAGGAGCCTCTTCTGGAGTTAACGCAGTCCACCTAAACGTTAACCTCAAAAAGGCATTCGACCGCCTAGCCCATGAAGGAAAAATTGCTCCCATTAGGTCACCTATAATTATCAAACCAAGCGACAACCTGGAAAGGTTCTGTGACTATCATCAGGTCTTCTCACACCCTACCACCAAATATGAAGCACTACATAAAGAAATCATGAGAATGATTAAAGAAGGAGAGATAGAAGCTCCTCAGGCCCCAAGCACCAAAAAGAACCCCCTACCGGACTACCGCGACGTCCCTCCCCCACGGACCATGATGATCAACCCGGAGTTCACGGAAAAAGAAGTCCTAAAAAGCGTCGATAGGACGCCAAGGGCACATACCCCGATGGGCCATTTCTCCCCATGCCTCTCAGTCAACATGATGCACTCAGGGTGTACCCCGGCTCAGGTTATGGCCTGCCTCGGAGGGAGAATAAAGAGGTCCCCAAGCGAGGCCAACAATTGGTGGTCCAACTCGTCGGATGATGAGCCAACGGAAGAACAAGCCAACGCCACAATAAACCATGTCACCCAATCAGGACGGGTATTTCAACCTACGCCGAGAACGCAGGAACCAGAATTGGCCATGGACGAGGGAAATGGAAGCGGCCGAGATTCTAGTGAAAAGAGGATAGTAGCTAAACAACTGACGAAAACCCCGATACAAATGTCCGTGTGGGAACTCCTGGTGTCATCCAAAGAACACTGGGACGCGTTAGTCGAAAATCTCTCAAGCGTGCCTACAACAGCAACAATAACCCCAAGCGAGCTATGCTGCATAGTGCAAGGAATGCGGGAGCCTGTGACGAGATATCTTTCACAAAAGAAGATCTTCCCGCCGAGGGAGCGGTCCATAACAAAGCCTTATTCATACAAGTAGAGGTCAAAGGAAGGCCTCTGTCATGTGTTATGGTGGACAACGGGTCGGCTCTCAATATATGCCCCAAGAAAATGTTGGGACGGCTCGGGGCGACGATGGAAGATATCAGACCCACGGAAATGGTTATCCGGGCTTATGACGACTCAAAGAGAGAAGTATTGGGAGTCTTCGAAACAGAGGTTGTGACAGGGCCCATCAGGTCAATGGTAGAATTCGTAGTAATGGACATACCCGTCACATTTGCCTTGCTACTCGGGAGACAATGGTTCCACCCCTTGGGAGGAGTTCCATCCACCCTGCACCAGAAGATCAAGTTCCCAATGGGAGACAAAGTTGTCACCATCCCCACTCATGACGACCTCATGGTAGCCATCATCACCTCGGACTTTCCTCCTCGGGGTGGATTCCAAGCAGCCATGATATACGAAGAAGAAATGCCCATATCGGTTGCAAACTCGCTAAAAAGGATGCACTTCATGCCAGGGATGGGCCTAGGCGTAAACCAACAGGGGCCACCCACTTTCAACATTCCCTGCGAAGCTAAAAGAGGGAGAGAAGGGATAGGATATTCTGCAAACAAAGACGTGGGCACGTCCGGAGGAACAAAGTGGGTCACTCCCAAGAAAGGATTAGGGGAAGATGAGAAGGAAACCGAATGGGAACCTGACATGACAAAATGGCGGAAAGCCCGCACGGCCAGGGTAAGTGCTCCGATCCCGCCCCCAGAAAGGCGCATCCAAGACCTTGCAGATGAACTAGCCAAAATGAAGGTCAACGAGGGGGAAATGGAGGCCAAAATGAGGGAAGCCATGAAACGAGTGTTTGAAGAAGTCATAAGAGAAAAGCAAGGTGAAGACACGAAGACACTCCAAGGAGAAGCTGGAGACATAAAAGCGACCCGTGAGACCAAAAAAGGAACTACGCAGGATCCAATAGTCCTACTAGATTCAGTTCTATACGACGATGACGTCATGTATTATTGTGATTTCATGTTCCAAAACGATGTATTCACTTCAAAACATGATGCAATGAAATCCCAGTTTGCTTACTTGTGTGACTTGTCAGAAGATGGCACCGTGCATTCATTAAATCATTTAACTAGTGCATTTAACATATACAACACCGCATTACACCATATTAACCTAGGAACAAAGGATGAACCAAGATTAGTACCAGTTTCTCCGGACTTATCCCCCACGGAACGTAGTCAGGTTGAGGCAGTCTTAAGACGATACCAAAAGGTGTTCGCCTGGTCATATGAGGATATGCCAGGAGTAGAACCCTCCATAGCCGAGCACGCCATCCCTTTAAAGCCTGGAGCGGTGCCAGTTAGACAGAAATTAAGAAGGCTAAGGCCAGAATGGGCCCAACTAGTGAAGGATGAGATAACAAAGCAGATCAAGTCAAAATTTCTCGAAGTAGTTGACTACGCGGAATGGGTAGCAAACGTAGTTCCCGTAGGAAAAAACGATGGAAAGGTGCGGGTGTGTGTGGACTATCGGGATCTCAACCGAGCATGCCCAAAAGACAATTTTCCGCTACCGCACATAGATGTGCTCGTAGACAGCACTGCCTCAGCCGTAATGTATTCTCTTATGGACGGTTTCTCGGGGTATAATCAAATCCTCATGAAGATAGCCGATAAGGTCAAAACCTCGTTATAGTTTGTTTGAACTTTATTATTTTTCAACTTAATTCTTTAGCATCATAATACTTGCAAATATTTTAACCATATTTGTTCGCAGCCCTCGTAGTAGCCCCCCCTTTCGTTTCTGGTCGGGCCAAACTCTTATAGGGTGGATTCTTACCACGACGTTCTTAGATTTGGTTTTAATCGAAGCCTTCTAGCATGCATAAGCTTGATTTTAAATCAACCAAAATGTCCGGTGTCGAATACTTAGAACAAGTTTTAAAATAAATCTTAAGTAAACTCCTAAATTCTCATTGTGAGTTTGCTGTGTTATCGAGTATTTTTCATAAACCAATAATTCCAAAGATGTATCAGAATTAAAAGTCATAGATGAAAACGATGCCTCGAGGGCCTTTATTCAAAATAACTCCTAAGCTAAATTCTGAGTTAACTATAAGAAATCGAAAAATAACTTGAAACATAAAAAATCTCTAAAAATAATATTTTCTGAGAGAGATTGCATTCGATGTCCTCGGAACCTCAATTCCATCAAGATGCTGCAAACGATAAGTATGTGTTCCGACGCATTCAACAATCTGAAATGGTCCTTCCCACTTAATTCCCAGTTTTCCTTTGCCTTGCCTCGTGCTCGAGCCTGCTGTACTACGCAGGACAAAATCTCCTTTAAAATACTGTCAAGGCCTTACACCCTTATCATAGATTCTCTTTGTTCTAGCCTTATATGCCTCGATTCGAGCATGTGCCATTTCTCTCTTTTCCTCAAGGTCATCCAAGTTGTCTCGCAAGTTTAGTTCATTCCATTCTTCGGTGTAATGAAGAACTCTTGTACTTGGTACCTTAATCTCGACCGGAATAAAAGCTTATGTCCCATAAGTCAACGAGAAAGGAGTTTGTCCAGTAGCTGTCTTAGGAGTTGTCCTGTACGACCACAACATGTGATACAGCTCTTCGACCCAGTTGGTCAACTTCTCGAGATGAGTTAGGCGCTTCTTTATTCCTTCCATGATTGTCCGATTAGTTCTCTCGTTCATTCCATTTGTTTTGGGGTGGAAGACAAAACTAAACCTTAGCTTGATTCCCTCTCTTTCACAGAAATGTTTGAATAGAACACTATCGAATTGTTTGCCATTGTCTGTGATTATCGTGTTGGGGATCCCAAAACGGTATACAATGCTATTTTTGACAAACTTCACAATCTGTTGAGTTGTTATCGAGGAAACCGCTTCAGCCTCGACCCACTTTGTAAAGTGATCGACTGCGACGATAACATACTGCCTCTGATTGGTTGACATTGGGAATTGCCCTACAATATCAATCCCCCAAGTTGCGAACGGCCAAGCTACCTTGATGCCTTCCAAACCCGAGGCCGGGCTTTGCAAAACTGGAGCATGAGCTTGGCATGCGCTGCATTTTTTAACAAACTCCATTGCATCATTATTCATTTGAGGCCAATAGTATCCTAACAACCTCACATTTCTAGCAAGAACATTCCAGCCCTCGTGAGCTCCACACGATCCTTCATGGATTTCTTACAAGATCTTAGCTCCTTCCTCGATTCCCACAGCTTTGAGCCATGGTTGAGAGTAAGACCTTCTAAACAAGTTTCCATCCACGACCGTGTATCTACTAGACTTTCGCACAATCTTCGGATGCTGTGACTTATCTTCTGGAAGTTTCCCCTCATACAAGTATTCGAAGATTGGCCAATACCACTCGTTACCTCGATCAATAACCAATACCTCGTTAGAATCAATTCTCGCGCATGGAACAACCTGCACATCACATGGACACAAGTGTGGGTTAGAAGGGTCTGAAGCTAATTTAGCCAAGTAATCAGATTCCATATTTTCCTCCCTTGGAATCTGTACGATCTCAATTTTGCAGCCTATGAGTTCGCATTCCCCGATCAAACGTTTCACGAGCTCGTGATATCTGCTCTTATAATTGGTAGCCAAAGAGTTCCTTATTTGATTGGTAGCCAAACCCGAGTCACTTTATATCACAGCTTTATCTGCTCTTATAATTTTTGCCAAACGCAAGCTGAGCAATATTGCCTCGTATTCTGCTGTGTTATTCGAAGAATCAAAACCTAAAGTTGCAGCGTGCCTGAATACTAAACCATCTGGACTTTTGCAAAAAAACACCAATTCCTGACTGACTCTTGTTGGCACTCCCATCTACAAAGATTTCCCAAGTATTCAATACTTGCTCGATTTCTTCCTCGGGCGGAATTCCAACAAGAAAGTCGGCGAGGAAGTGGGCTTTCTTTGACGGTCTAGGCTCAAACCTTACATCGAATTCCGTGAGTTTTATTGACCATTCCGTCAGTCTCCTCGAGGCCTCAGGTCGAGAAAGTATCTTCCAGAGTTCGGACGATTATAGTATAACTCAAGAAATAATGTCTCAATTCCTGGGCAGCTATGTATACCCCATAAGCAACCTTTTCCATTTTAGGGTATCTTGATTCTGCGCCTCGAAGCACTCTGCTCACATAATAGACTGGGTACTGAACTTTTCCTCATCTTCCTCTCGCACTAACACCATGCCGATGCATTCTTCCCTCACACTTATGTATAAATACAAATTTTCCCCTTTCAGGGGTTGACTTAAAAGAGGCGGAGAGGCAAGGAACTTCTTGAGATCCTCGAACGAGGCTTGACACTCATTAGTCCACTCAAAATCCTTCACTCCTTTGAGAATTTTTGTAAAAAGGCATGCATCGCTTAGCCGAGTAAGAGATAAAACGACCCAGGGCATTGATTTTTCCATTTAGAACTTGTACCTCGCGTACACTTTTAGGTGGCTGAAGATCAATGATAGCTTTGATTTTGTCCGGATTTGCCTCGATGCCTCGCTTAGAGATCATGAAACCCAGAAACTTACTAGAATTAATCCCAAAGGTGCATTTCTCGGGGTTAAGCTTCAAATTATACTCACTTAAAATCTTGAAAACCACCTCGAGGTCCTCAGCATGATCTTCAGCCTTTTTACTTTTTACAATCATGTCATCAACGTAGATCTCGACATTCTTTCCAATGAGCTGCTTGAACATCTTGTTGACCAATCTTTGACATGTCGCCTTTGCATTCTTCAAACCAAAAGGTATTACCTAATAACAGTAAGTACCTTCAGGCGTAATAAAACTCATTTTTTCCATATCTTTTTCAGCCAACGGGATCTGATGAAAACCCTCCTTTGTATCGAGGAAAGAATACACCTCGTAGCCAGCCGTCGAGTCTACTAACATGCCAATACATGGCAATGGATAAAAATCCTTGGGACATGCCTTGTTGAAGTCGGAGAAATCAACACACATTCTCCATTTATCATGTGCTTTTTTGACCAGGACCACATTTGAGATCCATTGTGGATAGTGAACCTCCTTGATCCTTCCAAAATCGAGCAACTTTTCGACCTCGCTTTTGATGAACTGTTGCCTCTCCACCCCCTGGTTTCTCTTTTTCTGTTTCACAGGAGCGTAATCTGGGTCAATGTCTAGCGTGTGCTCCATGACATCTCGAGATACTCATATGATGGCAGCCGATGTCCAAGCAAAGACGTACTTATTTTCCTCGAGTGTGGCGACAACAGTTCTCTTCGAATTTTCCTGTAATTCCGCTGAAACTTGTACTACCTTCCCCGACCAAAACGCTTTCCTGAGGAACAATTCCCAATGAGGTCATATAAGTACGCCTCGCAACAGTCTGGTTCCCAAGCGCTACTGCCATTCCCTTCTCTGTTGGGATCATCCATGTTAAATAAAAAAGGGATATGGCACCTCGACTACTCGAAATCAACGGCCTACCAATTGTCAAATTGTAAGCAATGGGTGTATCTATTACCAGAAACTCAGTCACAGTCTTCCATTTGGTCGTGGTATTCCCTATTCCGATCTCGAGCTGGGTTTCACCGAGCAGAAGTACGGGATGTCCACTAATTCAATTCACCAAAGCCCGAATCCAGACCGAGCGCCTCGTAGGCCTTTCTCGTGATAATATTTGCTGAACTTCCCGTGTCCAACAAAGCCCTTCTTATCGTAAAGCCTTCTACCTGCATCTCGATTACTAGGGCATCATCATGAGGATCGGTTGGCCTTCCTTTCAAAGATCCAAAGTCAAAGATTTTCGAAATTTCATCAATTCGCCTACGCTCTTCATTACCTCGTTTCCTCTTAGTACTTCGATCCACAGATGTACCTCCTATAATCATATTTATCACTCCTCGAGGGCGGTTCTCTACCTCTTGGTCTGAATTTGGTCTTTATACTTTTCGAAGAAATTCTTCAATTTTCCTTTGGCTGCCATCTTATCTAGCTCCTTCGCGAGCTGTTCACAATCTTCCGTATCGTGACCCTGTAATTTATGAAAAGCACAATATTTTCCATTGTACTTGGGCTTTCCCCCCTTTGGTGGGTAACGAATTTGCTCTTTCTGCTCTTCGACCCACATGAGTACTTGAGCCCTCGGGGCAGGCAGTGGAATCCGGTCCCTTTTATCAAAAGGTTTTCTCTGACCTTCTCGAGGCATGTCCCACCTGTCCGAGCTCCGGCCATTGCCTCGATCTGCCCCTCGATCCCTATCTTGTACTTCAGACTTGACTGTCTCTGGTCGCCTCGAGGGTTCCTCTAGATGTTCATCCCATACCACATATGATTTCGCCATTGTCATCAAAGCATGAAAATCCTCCGGACGGTCTGTCATAATCTTCATCTGAAGATCCTGATTTCGACAATTTTCAGCCAATGTCTTTCGAGCAGAAGATATGATAAACGGTTCCACCTTTAAAGCTACATTATTAAAGTTATGCAGGTATGACTCTAGTGTCTCATTCTCCCCTCGGCGCACCCTATGTAGATCATCTACCGTTTTCTTTTCTGGTATAGCAGTAACAAAATGAGCCTTGAAAGAATCTGAAAGCTGGTTCCAGTTCTTGATTGAACCTGTTGGAAGACAATCGTACCACTGTGCAGCCGTTTCCTTCAACGTAGTTGGAAAGAGTTTACACATGAGCGCATCATTAACAGGACTCGCGAGAAGTGACCTTCCAAAGCTCTTAACATGCATCGCCGGATTAGAGTCTCCAGAATATTTATCGAAGCTTGGGTACTTAAAGCTCGTAGGGTAGGGAGCCGCCAGGATCTTAGCACAGAGTGGACTGTCTTTATCCTGGATTGGGCCTTCCTCACCTCATGGACTCTCATCAGAATCCTCTCGAACTCGGGTCCTCCTCCTACGCCTCTTCCCTTCTCGGGAACCCCCTTTCTTGGTCTCTACTGCCTCATCCCGTTCCTTGAGAGCTCTTGCAATTCCTTCAGCTAAACTTTTATCGAACATATCGACAAGTCTTTTGTTTTTTCGTTTAAGCTCTTCCACCTCGGCACCCCGGCCTCGAAATCGACGGTGTTTGGGATCTCGGCTCCTAGAAGAACTCCTCGATGACCTGGAACCGTCCTCGTAAGTAAGTCTCTTTACCACATCTGGTGAAACCTTTCTTGCTTGTGACTTCAGACGAAGCTTCTGCCTTGGGGGAGTTGGTGACCGTTCTTCAGACCTTCCTCGCCTCGAAGTTTTTTCTCGATCCTCCGATCGAGTCCTTCGAGCTGAAGATGTTGTTACACTTCGAGAAGGTTCTACATTCCTAGAGCATTTTACACCCTCAGAATCATCTCGTGGTCGCTCTGTGGGAATTCGCTTGCTCAACTCCGCCAATTGATACTGCAAACGATTAATGGCTGATCGGTCATTAACCCTTCTGTGGGCCCCTTCAGCTGCGGCCCTGTCCATCTACTTTCTCTTCTCTGGATCAATGGTTCCTGACCATTCATACATCTTGTTCAAAGCATCATCCTCGTCTACAGGGATTGTTTCATCGTTATGTACCACATTCTCCTTCTGAGTGTTTGTGGTTGGGTTCTGTTGAGGTTGAGCACCTGGTTACTGTTCCTCAAAGATCACCATGTTCGTTACCAGAATCTTTAATCAAAAGATTCCACGCTCACCGCACCAATTTGTTACCTTGAAACTGTAACTTAAATCCACGTAAGCTATGATCACTGCGAAATAGTAAACATTAGCCTAAAGGAGGCCGCTGATCGGCGACCCCTCTCCGATGCTAAAGTCAGTAGAGAACTTGTGATCGGAAAGCAAAGAACTCAGAGATTGAGTCTAGAAATTATGTACCTTAGATTGTAGAAATCCCGGATATTTACAGTGTTTGCAATGATATCTCCGTATCCTAGTTGGAATAGAATTCACCAAGGATCCTGCCAATTCAGGCGAGCTGTCATGATCCTATTTAGCTTGCTTTTTCCTATTCGGATCAGAAGACTGAATAAGAACTTGAGTCCACGTAGGAGAGAGATTCTCCTAGCTTGACTATTCAACGCACGTCCTATATGGCCAGTGAGACCATTCTACTTAGTCCTATTAACCAACGTGGCAATTGTGAAAGTACCGATTGGTCCACGTGGCTATCTAAATATTAGGTGATAACAGTAATAATTATAACCTTCAAACTTGATGCTTAGTATATTAAATTGAGAAGAATAATATTAATTCTATAAAATAAAATAATAATAAAATAAAAAATAAAAAATAAAAAAAACTATTATTTAGCAACTAAAAACCGGAGGATAAAAACATGGACTAAGTAAGAGAGAAAAAAAATCGAAAAAAAAAAAATTGTGACCAAATTGATAATATCAATACTCTAAATAATGTAGCTTAATTAGTAAATGAATTTTGAAAGAATGAGATGTCTGCTAAAGCTTTTAACAAAATAAAAATAAATGAATTATTTGAAAGGGTTTTGTTTTGGGAAAGACAAGTATTCTAGGAAAAGGCAATTGTGGTAATACATGCACACCACTTGATGAAAATGAAAAGGAAGGCTGAGATTTAAAAGGAGAAAAGAGGATAAATAAAAAAAACAACAAAAAAAAACCTTAATTTGTTTATATAACCCTAACAAGCCTGATTAAATCCATTTTACTTTCGTTAGCAGCCTCCCCAAAAAAAAATTCTTTCTCTCTAACTTGGATCACTCATCTTCTTATTAGCTATGGCGCAAGGTTTTTTTTTCATTTTCCTATCTCAATTTCTATCAAAGAAGTAAGGAAATCAGATCAATGATTTCTATCAAAAAAATGTTTCTCTCTAACTTGGATCACTCATTTTCCTATCTCAATTTCCATATTCATTCATTTTTTATGGATTTAGAACAAGGTAGAGATCGGAATATCTACTAGATGGCTCAACCTATATATTTGGGCGGACCTAATGAGGTAAAGGTGGTTCATCTTTATATTTTTTACTAATCGTTTACTCTATATGTTAAAAGCTCATACTAACTCTCTGTTATGGTTTATACGAATTCATAAAACTGGAACCTTAGAGTTTGGTTCCTCTAATCGTTCATAAAAAGAGTTTTGTAATACCAAACATTCATTTGTGACAGGTTAATGAAAGTAAGAAGGAAAAGATAAAATAAAATTACATCATACAAAAAAAATGATAAAACAGATGGCTTTAACTACCTTGCAAAGAGCTTTTGATTACAACTTTTGATTCTGATTACAGCTTATTTGCTTTCTCTAAACCTTTGTTCTATTTGAAATCCAGGAACCGCTAATGAACTCCAATTTCTGCTGTGGAAATATTGCCAAGGTTCGTTTATGATTAGTGAAGATTTGTTTTTGGGTGTGGTGAACATCGTTGTTGTTGTATGGGTATTTTTGTTGAGAGTGAAATTGGTATAAAAAGTTTGGAGAGAGCTTGGTGAATTGTGAAAATGAAATTGTCTGGAGATTTGAAGTTTTTTGCTTTTTGTCTGTAATCCTTTTTTGTGCAACTCTGTATCTATTTATCTTCATACACAAAAGGGGTGATATTGTTTTTTTTATTATCTGCCATCATGCCTTCTACTATTTGAGTGTTGAAATTCTGAATCAGCAGGTGAAGATATGGATTTTTTACCTCTCCCTCACGTTTTGATTAGGCTAAGTAATTGACATGGATAAGATCTTGCCCTATAAAATAAGATAAAACTGGGTTCCAATTATTTGCTCTTAAAAGGAAGGATATGGAATAAAGCCATTTTGAAGAACTCATTTGTTGGGCCATATTTTGCATAAACTTTGGCCATAATCTTGATTGCTTTGTGAATGTTGGTTTATGCTGGGTTTCAAAACAAATTAGACTGAACTTGAACTTGAATTGTTCTCTGACGCAACTTGAACCAAATGTTGGACTCAAACACCAATGTATCTCGAGTCCTCTTCCCATTGAATCTAACATGCACCTGTAATTAAAAATGTAAACAAAGATGTAAATTGAAACGGTATTAGTAAATAGTAATTTTAAATGATCACTCATTATTTAACTATTAATATTTCAACTTATAATATTTTTCATAAATTAGCGCTTAGAAATAATTATATTCTAAATCAATTTAGAACGAATAAATTTTATTTTTTAAAGAAATGAGATATTAGTTCGATCAAAGAATGTGTAAAGTTTATTATGATATTTAAGAGATTTATGTCCATCTTTTCAGATAATAACTACAGTTGAGAAGTGTTGTTTTATGGAGGATTTATTTTGTTTTAAGCAAATATACGTCTATGTTGTCTTTATTGAAATATTCTTTTTAAGTTTTTTAAAATTTTTAATTGAATTCAATTTTTTATGGGAAAATATTTTTATTATCAAGAGAGAGATCCAGTATGACAACTGTAAGCACTGGTTTTCAAATCCGATGATGAAAGCAATCTATAAGCTCCTCGTCACGCCAGCTACTCAAATACTCATACTTGTCGGAGAATGGATCACCTTTTCAGGGACATAACCTCTTCCACCCGCATCCCGAGACCATGAGTGTGGCACCTTCATGCTTATGAGAAAATCCTCGTTCACAAAATAACGTACTGTCACAAACCCTGTTCACCAAGGACCGTAAGGTCACAACACTGTTTGTTGTGACTGTACGGTCACAATCCTTTTGACCGTAGGATCACTGTCACGTGCCAGACACCTATCCAATCCTTATCTGCCACGTGGCGTGGCGGTCCAATCAAAATGTGACACGTGTACTAAAGGACAAACAACTTTGGCCGGGCCTTGTAAGGTCCGGCCGGGCTTTGGGCAAAGCCCGTCTTAGATTCAAATTTGGATCTGAAATGGGCGTCCAAGTGACCGTACGGTCACAAGCTACCCTATAAATACCCGCCGGATTTCTCATTCAATTCACCAACAAACACTCATTCTCCTCCCTCTCTAGCTCGTTCTAAAACGACTCTTAACCCGATAAAAGTTGCCTCTGATAAAGTTGCCTCTGTTGTTGCCTAAAGTTGCCTTTGAATAAGAAAAGAATCGCTAGAGTCCGAGCTCTGAGAGCATTTTCCCAAAATATTCTCAGAAAAGGTTCTCACGACCACCAAAAATATTCCCCCCTATTACTTAAAGTTCCAAAACCTAGGCATCACTCATAGCCCCGCTAGAGCTGACTAAGTCCTATTCCAGAAACTATTCGGAGGACGCCCTATGCAACTCCGACCCCCAAGGTTCCTCCCTGAAAAGGTCTCCGTTCTACAACGAGTATCATACCGCGAGCAACCACTGGCACGCGACGAGGGTAAGCTTCTGAGGGTTTCGTACCGTGTCACCCGACGGTTTACCGTACAAATGTTTGCGTATTTAAATATTCTTGTATGATAACATTAAAAGTCAAGATAATAAACCGTTAGGCTGCATTAAAGATCCTCTAAGGCCTGGAATGTCGGAATTAATAAGTTGTATCCATGAACGTAAATAAAATCTCTGGTTTTCAAAACGATTGGTACCTATACCAGTTTGTACATTTTCCCGGTCGGCCGGGTGGCGACTCTAGTCAAACAAGGCTAAAGCCGCTATGAGCGACCATTTACGCTCACAGTGGCGACTCTACTGGGGACCAAAAATATATTCTACTATTATAAGTTGACTTCAACGTCTGATTTCTTGAAGTTGATTTGTTAATGGAAGGATGTATATTTGGTTTTCACTTGTTGTAAAATCATTTCTTAAATTATTTTATGAAAGGTAAAAAAATTGGGATACAACCAAAGCATTCTGACAGTCTATGGCTATATACGGAGTTACTACTTTTTGGGTGTGTTATGGGTCGCGCTTACTGTCGTTTCCTTTAAGGGACGCATAGGTCGATCTGTAACACCACCTACATCCTCGTACCGTCGACACGCTGCTCAAAACCCTTAAATGGGGAGGCGCTAGGTATATCTTGTTCTGGGAACCCTTTTGTACTATCAAACTAGACCGAAGCCTCATGTAGTCAGCCTAGATATTTCCCCTAAGAACTACCCCCAAACATGAAATAAATCACATCAATGAGAGCGCTTTGACTTCGAAAGGAAAGATGTCAAAAGAAACCCTCCTAGGACAGAGACGTACCACGTGAAAATTGAGAGGGAGTGTCATGTACGCATGAATGTCTACACTAACTGTTTGATCGCTTACCTTTACTTGTACATATATTAGACGTAGCCTTAACCTAGGAAAGATTCCAGTGCCCATGACACTCCTTTGAAGTATAGGGGCACCCTGTTACGCCAGACATTTTATCAAACGAAACACGACGTTATGTCGTCTGTTTCATTTCGTAAAGAAACTCAATCTCGTGCGATAAAATCATGGCGTCACAAATATCGCCCTTAAGTCAAAATGGGTGTCATACGAAGCCGCAGGTCCCAGATTACGAAAGAGGCTTTAATGATTTAGGATAAGGCCATACAGGTATACCGATTTAATCTGCTGAACCAAAACATACATTGTCTTGTGCTCCTCCCGAAAATGAGTTTAGGATTCCTCTTGAGTCTAAAGGCACACTGCCCCGTGATGTCCACGCAAGTCAATATCGCGTTGGACCAATAATACTTTGTCTTGTACTCCTCCCCAAAAGGAGTTTAGGGTTTGTCTTGAGTTTAAGGGCACACCGCCTCATCAGTCCACACAGGTCAATATCGTAAAAAAAAAAAAAAAAATTAATAATAATAATTTTGCATAGACCACAACGACAAAACCCTCGACTAGGTTATAGTGTCATGTGTCGAACCACGGCAGGTCATCACTCCATTTGTAGGGCTTAATGAATCAACCCTAAAAGTCGATTCCTTAAGTCAAACAAATATTAAGAATATATGTGCTAGGTCCAGTCGTGTCGAACAGTCATGTCGTTTGTAGGGTCTAACGGATCGACCAACGATGTCGCTCACTTTGTCATGTGAAATACGTCATCACGGCGTCTGTTTCGGTTCGAGAAGAAATTTATTATATTTCACATGACGAAGTTCTACGACCCCAAAGGTCAATTCGTTAAACCAAACAAACGTCATCTTCAGGCAATGTTAATACTTTGTAAGACCTAAAAGGACATAACGTTATGATACCTGCCCATATACATGAAATACGTCGTTACGTCGTCCGTTCCTTATTGCAAGGAACACTTTAATTATTTCATGTGAAATGGGGCTATACCATCACAACGATATGACCTGTTAAGATCAAACATACACTGTCATCTGCTCCTCCAAAAGAGAGTTTTGAGTTTGTGAAGAGAAATGGGACGTTGGAATCATTACACTTCGAAAAGGGCGCTTGAAGTCCCATTGCATGTCATAAATGTTGTCTGAACCAAAGTAGGGGCACGATATCCCGTGAGTCCACATGGTTCACTGTTATGTTGAGTCTTCCAAATTAGTGTAAGGTAGGGTCGTCGCACGAACGTTCTCCATTCGAGAAATAAGCGACATGTTAATAATGTTCTTTAGCATAGAGTCAAACATCACTCCTATATACAGTATACGTCCCCCCGTCTCTATGTAAAAATTTAGGTCTTGTCTGTTTTCACGTATAAATACACAACAGTCCAACACCGAGTTGCTCAAAATCTACATGTGTGTATTTGTTGTCACTTATACCCTAGAGTCAAGAGTCGTGTATATAGTCATCAGTCTAGAGTCTAAAGTATGATATGCATTACCCGTACAAATAAGTGTACATCGTCGAACCACAAATAGGATACTCACGATAGGCTAAAATGGGAACTATGACACCACCGTCATCTTACCTAAACGTGTAGCACACACACACGATGTCCAAAGCATAAAGGCACGTATCCCCTCACCCGACTAGATTTGTCTCCTTCAGGTGTGTCTACCCTTGGAGTGTCATAAGTTAGGTCACTTGTTTCGCATCATCCTACATAATAGGGACCACATGCATACACATTGTTGTTATCACGTGCCTTAAGGGTGCAGCTCGCAAGTGTAATTCGTTTAGAGGTCATAGGCACACTTTAGGTTAGGGCACACACGCAAGCTGTCCAAACGTCAAAACTGTTGGAATCTGATCAACGATCAGAGTCGCGCAGCGGAAGCGAGAAAAACGATGTTTAAAATCATTGATCAGATTACACTTGATCTTTATCATTGCCTCAATGTTATTGATTTAATTAATGGTGATTAACTACTTTAGTCACTCACATGGAATCCCTCTGAGAGAGATGGATGAACCGCACGATCGGTGATTCCTCCAAATTCACGTGCACGACACCTCCAGTGATCAGGTACTCGCAAGAGGCACGAAGAACGATGAACAAAACTCCAGACACCACCAGCAGAGGTTCGGCCGAATGGGGGCTGAGAGGGATTAGGGTTTTCTGATTTTCTGTGTCAGAAACTCTGGGGTTTCAATCGATTAGGATTAATTTATAGTGTGTCGACTAATTACAGTTTTAGTACCTGCATTAATTTAATTAATCTGATTGTACCACAATAGAATACAATAGATTCAATTAACATGAATTAGGTTATAATTAATCACACACTAACCCCTAAAGAAAATCTAATTAATCAATCGTTTAATTAATTAACCCGATTGAATAATTAATCCCTCCAAACAATTAATTAACTTGTTCCATTCAGAACAATTAATCAATTAACATTATCAGTTAACAACTAATAATAAGTTCATCACAAATACACTACATGTATTAGTTCTCCGAGTACAAGTCTCAGTGTCTAGTGTGCAGGATCCTGTGGGCCATAATCAATTAGCTCAACGACTGATAGAGAGTTGCCTAGACCATATCAGTCACCAATTGATTACAGTGTTAGTCCATCTCATACAGATAGATACCCTGTAGTATTCTCTAATATCTCTTACCAAGCATATCGATATATCAAGTATGAGGCATGGTGGACGTCATCCTCTACAACTTGAGATATTTCTCGATCTAGAGTTAACTGAAGAACAGATAAGTAACCAGCTTATCTGAGTGTGGCCACACATTTCTCAGTTCAACTCAACGAGTGGCCTAATGATATCATCTCACTTACGGAGTGAGTGGTAATCCCTTCACTTCAACTATCAGTATGAATGAGTTCACTGACTAGACCAATCATACCCGTATTTGGCATCCTTTTACAGACCTGTTAGGCGTATGTCAATTCTAATCAGATTCCTCATTCAATACTATATTGAAATCAGGTCGACAGATAAAAGAGATCTACATTTATAGAAGGGCAATGACTCTTCCACCATGTGCCTTCTAAAGCGGATCGACCAAGTCCCGTATTGGTCATACGTACCTACAAACATATCCTGTACACGTGTACATATCCTGTTCGTAAAAGCTTTACATTCTATTCATTCCCATGAGTAGGACTAGCTTCTGGTTATTTATGATATACAATCAATGGATACTTCATACAGTGCATATAATACAAGATATATTAACTGAATGAATTAATGCCTTTTATTCCATAAAACAATTGTATAGTACAATCAACAAAAGTACAATACAATAACAAAATAACTATGCCTAGAACTAGGGCACACCAACACCCCCACGTGAGCACCTTCCTTTTGCCCAAAGCTCCCAAATCACTACCTAACCCAACCCGAAATCACAAAACCACAACACACCTGAACCCAAGCCAGCTTCCATCAAAGAGACCGTCAGATCAACAAGGAGGAATCAGAGATAGGGACAAACCATCGAACGAAGTATGGATCGACCAAAGGGAGTTCTCCGTGATATCCTCTCAAATTAAAAATGACGCAAGCCTTTACCCTTAACCTACCTCAGAAACGAACCACTCCCTACGCATTACCCAACACTCCAAAAGACATTACCCCAAACCCCACCAAACTACCCCGACATATACCACACCCCATCTCACTTGAGAGCAAACAAAAGACCTTATTCGAACCCAAAATCGATTAATACCTAGTGGCTCGAAACGCTGAGAATACACCCCCAAGAGGAATCATGGAGAAACTCTAGGTCTCAAGCGTCGCATCAAGAACATCCCAGCGGACGAAGAACAGGGCAAAATCATCAGGCATCGACTAGGCTCTATTCCATTTATCATATCCCCGTGTTTACAGACCCGTGCTTGGATAGAAAAAGCGTTTAACTCACTCTTGTCTACATTCATTTGCATCTCCCAAATAGGTATTAGGAAGATATAGGCATAATTAGAACATGTGTGTCTAGTATGAATATGCCCCCGAATGTGAGAGAGAGAACCACATCTAGAGAAACGGCCCCGACTAGGACGTACCCCGCGAGATGAAGAGACGACATAAGCAGGAGGAATTACTGGATCAATGTTGAAGCACATCTCCTTCGGAGCCCTGCAAAAGGAAGAGACCTCACTCTAAGGAACTAGGACAACGCGCAAAAGATAAAATGGAGCGCCCAAGTATTCAAGATGTCTCCATCAGCATTCAGAATTAAACCCATGAAGTCCTCAGAATTCCCTTCCTACACTTTGCAACGGATGTGCCCATAGACGAAGGGAGAAGCAAAAAGGAGAAATGAAGCCATCCTTCGGAGAAGCTTATAGCTTAAAAATAGATCACACCCACAAAACCTTGAAGGAAGCGACGATGTTTCCATATCAAGGCTTCATGCAAAAGACGAAGCGGATGGGGTCCCAAAGCTATGGAGAAATCATCACACGAAGGCGCAATGAATGCAGGAGGTTGTGACAAGATCTACACCAAGGAGAACAATGGAGACACTAGGATTTCATCATGAGAATCACTTACACGCTTCCGAGAACAAGATGGCAGCATTAGGATGCGCGGTTTCATCCCCGCAAAAAACGACGATCCCACACCACGGAAGAATCCTCACTACAAGGGGCAAATCATCGTCAGGAGAAGAAGAAAAGATAGTCAACTAGGACTGGTTGATAACGAGTGCACATTCATACTAGACATACATGAACCATTTCTGCCTATATTAACTAGTCTAGATGCTTATGTTAGTGAGTCTAAATGCCTGTTTCAAGAGTCTATCAGCTACACATATTCTAGAATAGACAATAGGATATGTACACTCCGTTCAAAACACTAACCGACTCCCCTAGGGTTTGAGGAAACAGAAAAGACCTGCTAGATCGAGAAAACTCAAAAAATAGATCTAAGCAACAATCAAGGCCAAAAGAAAGAAAGCCTGCTAGGTTGAAAACCCGAAAGGGTGACCTAGGCAACAATAAAGGCAGTTCGCTAAGTTGACAACCCGTAGAGTCATCTTAGGCAACAGTTAGAGCAATAAAACAACTCACCCTAGGGGCAATCACGAAAACGTCATCGGAAGATGCATTTGAACATCTTGATTCCGACCCTACCTAGAAACTACACGAACTCTTGATGGTGTCTCACGCCCTATCCTCATCAAATAACCTCCACAACCCTCGCTTCCACCATCCGTGCCCAAAACCTTTCTCTCCTCACAAAAACTATCCCAACTTCCCTGAAAACACCCACGAAGACCTCGCCTCCTTCATCTAACCCAAAACCTTCACCCACATCCTCCAAAAGAAAAACCATGAACCTATCCTTATAAAACCACCTCACACATAACAAAAACTTGGGGTCACCCACTGACACAGGACGTACTTCATTTAGAACCAAGAGTTGTTTAAAGTCACCCAGTCACGTGTCCACACACTCACTCATACATACCACGTGTCCTAGGTCGTCCAAATAAAACCCACAAAAATAATACCACACGAATCGTAAGATGAGGTAGTGTGAGAATAAGTGGTCGCTCATAGCGGCTTTAGCCTTCTTTGACTAGAGTCGCCACCCCGGCCGACCGGGAAAATGTACGAACTGGTGTTTGTACCGATTGTTTTGAAAACCAGAGACTCTATTTACGTTCGTGGATACAACTTATTAATTCCGACATTCCAGTGACCCAGAGGATCTTTAATGCAGCCTAGCATTTTATTATCTTGTATTTAGGGTTATCACATAGAAATATTTAAATGCGCAAATATTTAGACAGTAAACCGTCGGGTGACACGGTACAACACCCTCAGAAGCTTACCCTCGTCGCGTGCCAGTGATTGCTCGCGGACCGATGCTCGTTGAAGAACGGAGACCTTTTCAGGGAGGAACCTTGGGGGCCGGAGTTGCGTAGGGCGTCCTCCGGAGTGATAGTTATGAACATGACTTAATCAGCTCTAGCGAGACTGCGAGTGATGCCTGGGTTGGAAATGTTAATGTGAGCACTGGTTTTCGAACTCGATGATGAAAGCAAACTATGAGCTCCTCGTCGCGCCAGCTGCTCAAATACCGATGCTCGTCGAAGAACGGATCATCATTTCAGGACTATAACCTCTTCCGCCCGCTTCTCGGGACCATGAGTGTGGCACTTTCATGCTTATGAGAAAATCCTCGATCACAAAAATGTAAACGGTCACAAACACTATTCCTTAGGAACCGTACGGTCACAACACTGTTCGTTGAGACCGTACGGTCACAAAGTCTCTGACCGTACGGTCACTGCCACGTGGTAGACATAATCCAATCCTTATCTGCCACGTGGCTTGGCGGTCCAATCAGAGCGTGACACGTGTACTAAAATCCAAACAACATTGGCCGGGTCTTGTGTGAAGCCCGGCTCAGATCCAAACTTAGATCTGAGACGGGCGAAGGATGTGACCATATGGTCACCAAATTGGGACCATACGGTCACAAGCTAACCTATAAATACCCCCCGGATTTTCATCATTTCTCACCAACAAACACTCATTCTCCCACCTCTCTAGCTCGTTCTAAAGCGATTCTTGACCCGATATAAGTTGCCTCTGATAAAGTTGCCTCCGAGTTGCCTAAAGTTGCCTCTGATACAGAAAAGAATCGCTAAAAGTCCGAGCTTGAGAGTATTTTCCCGAAATATTCCTAGAAAAGTTGTATCCACGAACGTAAATAGAATCTCTGGTTGTCAAAATGATCGGTACAAACACCAGTTCGTACATTTTCCCGGTCGGCCGGGTGGCGACTCTAGTCAAAGAAGGCTAAAGCCGCTATGAGCGACCACTTTCGCTCATAGTGGCGACTTTGCTGGGGACCAAAAATATATTCTGCTATTGTAAGTTAACTTCAACGTACGATTTTCTTGAGGTTAATTTATTAATAGAAGGATGTAAGTTTGGTTTTCACTATTTGTAAAATTACTTCTCAAATTGTTTTATAAAAAGTAAAAACTGGGATACAACTGAAGCATTATGACAGTCTAATTCTGTACAACAGAGTTATTGCTTTCTCATACTGCATAAAGAAAAATCCCGAATGGTCAACGTGTGTTACGGGTCGTGCTTACTGTCGTTTCCTTTAAGGGACGCTTAGGTCGATCTGTAACACCACCTACAGCCTCGTACCGTCGACACGCTGCTCAAAACCCTTAAATGGGGAGGCGCTAGGTATATCTTGCTGTGGGAACCCTTTTGTGCTATCAAACGAGACCGAAGCCTCATATAGTCAACCTAGATATCTCCACTAGGAACTACCCTCAAAACATCATTTAAATTACGTCTATTGAGAGCGTTTCTGGTGTCAAAAGGAAAGATGTCAGAAGAAACCCACCTAGGACAGCGACGCACCTCGTGAAGAATGAGAGAGAGTGACGACTTTGTGTGTGGACAACTTGTTTGATTGATCGATCATGCATAAAAGGCATATAGAAGGTCCGAACCCCGCCGTCCGAACGTTTCTTTGATTTAAAAAGGTACTCTGTCGCAATCCCGCAAATAGCATTGTCATGAATGTCCACTCCGAATAAGGAAAAGATTGCGAGGATTGAAATAGAGTGCGGTTTGAATCAAATGAACGTCCAGACCCATAAGAATTGGCTAAAAAGAGAAGCAAAAGAACGACCCATGGCCGAAATGAAATCCCATAAAATACGCCATGATGCGATCTTTCGTGTCTACACAAGCCAAAGGCCCTGTTCAAGAATGTTACCTCCATCATCATGCATTCATGAGGTAATACCCTTGAACGGAGCCTAACAAAATGAAACGGGAAAATGATCAATAGGACCACGCATACATACATCTCACAGGCCAAGGATAACGGGGAACTCATACCATCATTCCCCGTATAGAGCGACCGTGGACGAGTGCAAACCGAAGGTTGGTTAGGGCAGACCCAATCACGGAGCCCGAAGGCGTATTAGTTGAAAGCGCGTCTGATTCAGAAGAAGACATGACAGAGCCGAACAACATCCCCGACGCTGCTACTGAGATCGCCAAAGCATTGGCGGCCATGCTCCAGTCCCCCGAGTACCAGATGATGATGGACTTGGCCATCGAGAAAGGATGCCAGAAGGTCCTGGCCAAACACTTGGAAAATGGAGAAAAGCCTGAGTCTGAATCAGGAGGATCTCATGGGATGGAGAAGCCAAAAGACCCGAATGACTCAGAAGGGAAATTGGACTACATCATCGGGCACCTGGAAAGTAAGGCCGAGAGCGCCGCTACCCCGACTAGCAAAACATTGGCATCCTATCTGAGGTCCAATGGGCAAGGGCTTCCCCCAGGGTTTGTGATCCCAACATTTATCTGGTTCAGCGGAAAAGGAGATCCCGCTGGGCACATTAAACACTTCGCCAACCTTATGAATCTATCTCCCTTAGACATGAAACAAGTAACTGGTTTGTTCACCTTCTCACTTGAGGGCAATACCTTGGAGTGGTACAATGGGTTGAAATTCAACGTCCAAGGGAATTGGGATGAACTAGTGGCTGCATTCACCAAGCAATACGAAATCAATACCCTGCAAAAGTACACATGGGCAGACCTGGCGGCCCTCAAACAAAATATAGGAGAAAGGGTCGACGCCTACTATGACACCAGGTGGTTGCCGGTAGCTGGAAAGCTGGCTGTTAAGCCTCCAGAGACTGATTTGATAGAATGCATGGCCAGTGGAGCATTGCCCAGAGTCAGGGAAGTAATTCAGTATCAGACTTTCAAGACATTTGAGGACCTGTTCCAGACGGTCCGAAAAGTCGAAAGGCAGGTCATCAACCAAGTCCCTAGGGCCACATATGGAAGAGGGAGCAACGCGCGGGGCGGCGAACCAGAACAAACTCCCTGAGGGCGAGGGACCCAATCCATCGAATACCGAGGAACCTCTTCTAGAGTTAACGCAATCCACCTGAACGTTAATATCAAGAAGGCATTCGACCGCCTAACTCATGAGGGGAAAATTACTCCTGTTAGGCCACCCATAATTATCAAACCAAGCGATAATCTAGAGAAGTTCTGTGACTATCATCAGGTCTTCTCACACCCTACCATCAAGTGTGAAGCATTGCATAGAGAAATCATGAGAATGAATGAAGAGGGAGAGATAGAAGCTCCTAAGGCCCCAAGCACCAAGAAGAACCCCCTACCAGACTACCGCGACGTTCCTCCACCACGGACCATGATGATCAACTCGGAATTCACGGAAAAAGAAGTCCTGAAAAGCGTCGATAGGACACCAAAGGCACACATCCCGATGGGCCATTTCTCCCCGTGCCTTTCAGTCAACATGATGCACTTAGGGTGTACTCCGGCTCAAATTATGGCCTGTCTCGGAGGAAGAATCAGGAGGTCTCCAGACGAGGCCAACAATTGGCGGTTAGACTCGTCGGATGACGAGTCGACAGAAGAACAAGCCAGGGCCACAATAAACCATGTCACCAGATCAGGACGGGTATTTCAACCGACGCATAGGACACAAGAGTCAGAACTGATCACGAACGAGAGAAATGGAAGTGGCCAAGATTCTAACGAAAAGGGGATGGTGGCTAAACAACTGGCAAAGACCCCGATGCAAATGTATGTATGGGAACTCCTGGTATCATCCAAGGAACACCGGGATGCATTAGTTGAAAATCTCTCAGCCGTGCCTACAATAGCAACAATAACCCCAAACGAGCTATGCTGCATAGTGCAAGGAATGCGGGAGCCCGTGGCCGAAATATCTTTCACAAAAGAAGATCTTCCCGCTGAAGGAGCGATCCACACAAAGCCTTGTTCATACAAGTAGAGGTCAAAGGAAGGCCTCTGTCATGTGTCATGGTAGATGACGGGTCGGCCCTCAACATATGCCCCAAGAAAATGTTGGGACGGCTCGGGCTGACAATGGAGGATACCAGGCCCACAGAGATGGTTATTCGGGCCTATGATGACTCAAAGAGAGAAGTGTTGGGCGTCTTCGAAACAGAAGTTGTAACAGGGCCCATCAAGTCAATGGTAGAGTTCGTAGTGATGGATATACCCGTCACCTTCGCCTTACTACTCGGACGATAATGGTTCCACCCCTTGGGAGGAGTCCCATCCACCCTACACCAGAAAATCAAGTTCCCGATAGGAGATAAAGTTGTCACCATCCCCGCTCATGATGACCTCATGGTAGCCATAATCACCTCGGACTTTCCTCCCCGAGGTGGGTTCCAAGCAGCCATGATATATGAGGAAGAAATGCCTGTATCGGTCGCAAACTCACTAAAGAAGATGCGCTTCATTCCAGGAATGGGCCTAGGGGTAAACCAACAGGGGCCGCCCACTTTCAACATCCCCTGCAAAGCTAAAAGAGGGAGAGAAGGATTAGGATATTCTGCAAACAGAGACGTGGGCGCGTCTGGAGGAACGAAGTGGGTCGCCCCAAAGAAAAGACTAGAAGAAGCTACGAAAGAAACTGAGAGAGAACCCGACATGACGAAATGGCAGAAAACTCGCACGGCCAAGATAAATGCGCTGATCTCGACCCCGGAAAGGCGCATCCAAAACCTCACAGATGAACTAGCCAAGATGAAGGTCAACGAGGGAGAGATGGAGGTCAAGATGAGGGAAGCTGTGAAGCGAGTGTTTGAAGAAATCATGAGAGGAGAGCGAAACGAAGACACGAAGATGCCCCATGGGGATGACAAGAGCATGGGAACAACCCACGAAACCAAGGAGGGGACCACGCAGGAAGACCCGGAACCGGTGACCCTACTAGATTCAGTTCTGCACGATGATGACGTTGTGTATAATTGTGATTTCATGTTCCAAAACAATGTATTCACTTCAAAACATGATGCAATGAAATCCCAGTTTGCTTACTTGTGTGACTTGTCAGAAGATGGCACCATACATTCATTAGATCATTTAACTAGTGCATTTAGCATACATAACACCGCAATACATCATGTTAACCTAGGAACGAAGGATGAACCAAGATTAGTATACCAATTTCTCCCGACTTATCCCCCGCGGAACGTAGTCAGATTGAGGTAGTTTTAAGACGGCATCAAAAGGTCTTCGCCTGGTGATATGAGGATATGCCAGGAGTAGAACCCTCCATAGCCGAGCACGCCATCCCTTTAAAGCCTGGAGCGGTGCCAGTTAGACAGAAACTAAGGAGGCTAAGACCAGAATGGGTCCAACTAGTCAAGGATGAGATAACCAAGCAGATCAAGTCGAAAATTCTCGAAGTGGTTGACTACGCGGAATGGGTAGCAAATGTAGTTCCCGTAGGGAAAAAGGATGGAAAGGTGCGGGTGTGTGTGGACTATCAGGATCTCAACCGAGCATGTCCAAAAGACAATTTTCCGCTACCACACATAGATGTACTTGTAGATAGTGCTGCGTCGGCCGTAATGTATTCTCTTATGGACGGTTTCTCGGGGTACAATCAGATCCTCATGAAGATAACTGACAAGGTTAAAACCTCATTCATCACGGAGTGGGGAACATACTGCTACAAAGTGATGCCATTCGGGTTGAAGAATGCAGGGGCGACTTACCAAAGGGCCGTAACGACATTACTGCTCGATATGATCCATAAAGAGATGGAAGTTTATGTGGACGATATGCTGGTAAAATCGGACACGAGAGAGGGACACCCCCCAGCATTAAAAAAGTTCTTGACGCGGATAGATAAATACAACTTGAGGCTCAACCCGAAAAAATGTGTGTTTGGGGTAACCTCTGGAAAATTGCTGGGACACATCGTCAGCGACAAGGGCATTGAGATTGATCCCGAGAAGGTTAAAGCCATCACTGAGATGCCACCCCCAAAAACAGAGAAAGAAGTCCGGGCATTCCTCGAAAGTATGCAGTATGTTAGTCGCTTTATAGCAAAACTCACGACGGTATGCAAACCCATCTTCAAGCTGCTCAGGAAAGACGAGACGAACCAATGGAATGATAATTGCCAACTCGCATTTGATAAAATCAAGAAATGCCTGGCAAGTGCGCCCGTGCTGAAGCCACCTCGACATGGGACCCCCCCTCACACTATATCTGGCGATGGAAGATGCGTCGATAGGGGCAATGCTAGTCCAGACACAAGATGACGGAGTAGAACATCCTATCTATTATCTCAGCAAGAAATTGCTCCAGTATGAATGTAAATATGACTTGCTAGAACGAACTTGTGTTGCTATGATCTGGATCACTCGAAAGCTGCGGCACTACTTTCAATCCTACGAAGTTCTAGTTGTCTCGAAGGTAGATCCTATGAAACACCTCGCAACAGCACCCATGCTAGTAGCTAAACTCGCTCGATGGGCATTGTTGTTATCCGAATTCGACATCAAGTTTGTAAACTCGAAAGTAGTCAAAGGCAAAGCTGTCGCTGAATTTCTAGCCCGACAACCATTGCTCGAAGCCAAAGATGAACCTTGGCAATTTGAGTTCCCGGATGAGAACTTGGGGGTGATTACTATTCAAGGGTGGAGGATGCACTTCGACGGAACCCAGAATAGGAATGGGGCGGGAGCAGGAGTGGTGCTAGTTTCGCCGACAGGACTGACTATACCACTATCAAAGAGACTACAATTCAAGGCTACAAACAACACGGTCGAGTACGAGGCTTGTCTCTTCGGAATAGAGGCGTTAATAAGCCTGGGGGCACGTGAAGTAGAAATCACTGGAGATTAGCTGCTAGTGCTATGTCACGCGACTGGAGAATGGGGGGTACGAGAAGAACGCTTGCGACCTTACGTCAAAAAGCTACGCGCAATGATTCGAAATTTTGACACGTGTACCTTCCACCATATACCACGAGAAGAAAATCAAATGGCTGATGCGTTAGCCACGCTAGCATCGAACTGGGAAGGAATGCAAGCGGCACCCATAAAGCCACTAGTTATGGCATCATCCCACTTCCCGATCCACCTAGAAGAGTATGTACTTCACACCCACAAAACAGAACCGTGGTACATGGACATCCAGCGATTTGTAGCAGTGGCGCATACCCGTCAGAGGCGACAAAAAGTGACAAGCTGGTCATCAGGAGGTTGGCATCTAAATGTCGAGAGGTAGGAGGGGTATTGTACCGACGATCCGCCAATGGTATGCTACTAAAATGCCTATCCGAGGGCGAGGCAAGGAAAACCATGGAAAAAATACACCAAGGGGTCTGTGGGCCACACATGAACGTGGATTCCATGGCCAAGAAAATCACGAGGCAGGGATTCTGGTGGCCTACCATGAGAGATGATTGCTATAAACTCACGAAAAGGTGTCTCCAATGTCAATTCCACGCCGATCACGTTCATGTACCGCCCACGGAGTTGCATAATCTAGCCACACCATGGCCGTTCGCCGCATGAGGCATAGACATGATAGGTGAAATCAGACCCCCCCGCGTCCAACGGTCATCGCTTCATCGTGGTGGCCATAGATTACTTCTCAAAATGGGTGGAAGCTGAATCCTTCACGACAGTCACAACGCGTACAATGGAAAGATTCATAGGAAGGAATATCATATGTCGATACGGAATACCCCATCATGTGATCACCGACAATGGCGTACAATTCCAAGGAGCTACCCAGGAAATGCTGGCACGACACCAAATAGAACATCATCGTTCATCCCCGTACAGACCTCAGTCGAACGGGGCAGTCGAGGCCGCTAACAAGACAATCAAGCAGATGCTCACAACGATGTCAAATAGGAGCAGAGATTGGGCGGAGAAGTTACCCTTTGCAATTTGGGGGTATCGAACGACTATCCGCACACCGACGGGAGCGACACCATATTCCTTGGTTTATGGAATGGACGCAGTATTACCAGTAGAAATAGAGATGCGATCTTTGCGGGTGATCCTAGAGGAACACATTCCCGAAGCAGAGTGGATAAGAGACAGGGTCGGACAGCTAGACCTGTTGGACGAAAAGCAACTTAGGGCCCTGGATCAACTACAAATGTACCAGCAGAGGTTGGCAAACACGTACAACAAGAAGGTAAGAACTTTGTCCCGACCTATAAAGGTAGGTGACCTAGTGCTCAAGCAATTGCGGCACTCGACCGTCGACCCCCGAGGAAAATTCCAACCAAAATGGGAAGGGCCATTCGTCGTCAAAAGAATGTACTCACGTGGAGGAGTCAAGCTAACTGACATGGAAGGAACAGAATTAGCAGAACCAATCAATATAGATAGGCTTCGATATTTCCATGTATGACTAGGAGAATACAAACCCAGAAATCTGTTCCCAGGGAAAGGTCTTGGTTCATCCTCGGTTAGGACATGTTGTAAGACGAATGTTGTTTATGTTATTACTTTAGTAAAATGAAATAAGAATGCATCGTACCATCCCTCACAAGAAACATTTGAAAAGCAAGAAACAGAAAACCAATAACAAAGTGCATTAATCGCCATAACGAGAGTCACGAAAAGAAACCTTGGTTTCCTCATCCCCCTAAGGCACGCAGGGCCCACTGATAATATTTCCCCATCATTAGAATAGCCGACGAGCTGGTGGCTACTTCAAAGCAACGAGATGTCACTCGGATGTTTCCACACTGTGAACGGTATAACGCCCTACGCATGAAGAAACACAAAACGAAAGGCAAACGCGCATGCACATACACATACACACACGGACACGTATACATACATACATGCATACATGCATATATACATACACTCATATGTTTAGGTAAAAGGACCCGCGGAAGAAATCAAAGTTAACCCCAAAAGACTGCAAAGGACACAAGGGCATATCCAATGGCAGTAGAAACAGTACACTGGGGCCTTACAGTAAGATTATAGAAGAACGGACGCCGTAGGCCAGAACTGCAGGTAAGTTTTCTAAACTCACTTTCAAAAACACTAGCACACACGCAGTAAGTCTTGTTTCGCTTCATTGAGATTGTCCGACAGGTCTTACAAAACAATGTAATCACCTTAGACACTCCCAAAGAAGCAAGGGGCAAACTGTGAGCACTGGTTTCGAACCCGATGATGAAAGCAAACTATGAGCTCCTCGTCGCGCCAGCTGCTCAAATACCGATGCTCGTCGGAGAACGGATCATCTTTTCAGGACTATAACCTCTTCCGCCCGCTTCTCGGGACCATGAGTGTGGCACTTTCATGCTTATGAGAAAATCCTCGATCACAAAAATGTAAACGGTCACAAACACTATTCCTTAGGAACCGTACGGTCACAACACTGTTCGTTGAGACCGTACGGTCACTGCCACGTGGCAGACAGAATCCAATCCTTATCTGCCATGTTGCTTGGCGGTCCAATCAGAGTGTGACACGTGTACTAAAATCCAAACAACATTGGCCGGGTCTTGTGTGAAGCCCGGCTCAGATCCAAATTTAGATCTGAGACGGGCGAAGGATGTGACCGTACGGTCACCAAATTGGGACCATACGGTCACAAGCTTGTGACAGTACGGTCACAAGCTAACCTATAAATACCCCCCGGATTTTCATCATTTCTCACCAACAAACACTCATTCTCCCACCTCTCTAGCTCGTTCTAAAGCGATTCTTGACCCGATATAAGTTGCCTCTGATAAAGTTGCCTCCGAGTTGCCTAAAGTTGCCTCTGATACAGAAAAGAATCGCTAAAAGTCCGAGCTTGAGAGTATTTTCCCGAAATATTCCTAGAAAAGGTCCTCACGACCACCAAAAATATATTCCCCTTTTATCAAAACTTTCCAACCTAGGCATCACTCGCAGTCTCGCTAGAGTCGATTAAGCCATGTTCCTAGCTACCACTCCGGAGGACGCACACGCAATTCCGGTCCCCTGAGGTTCCTCCCAGAAAAGGTCTCCGTTCTTCAACGAGCATTAGTCCGCGAGCAATCACTGGCACGCGACGAGGGTAAGCTTCTGAGGGTTTTGTACCGTGTCACCCGGCGGTTTACCGTACAAATATTTGCGCATTTACTTATTCTTGTGTGATAACTATAAATATCAAAATAACAAACTGTTAGGTTGCTTTAAAGATCCTCTGGGTTCTAGAATGTCGGAATTAATAAGTTGTATCCACGAACGTAAATAGAATCTCTGGTTTTCAAAACGATCGGTACAAACACCGGTTCGTACATTTTCCTGGTCGGCCGGGTGGCGACTCTAGTCAAAGAAGGCTAAAGCCGCTATGAGCGACCACTTTCGCTCACAGTTAATCAGGGGCAATATATTTTTGGTGGTCGTGGGGACCTTTTACTGGGAATATTTTTAGGAAAATACTCTCAAGCTCCGACTCTAACGATTCTTTTCTGTATCACATGCAACTTTAGGCAACAACAGAGGCAACTTTATCAGAGGAAACTTATATCGGGTCAAGAATCACTTTAGAACGAGCTAGAGAGAGAGGAGAATGAGTGTTTGTTGGTGAATTGAATGAGAAAATGAGAAATCCGGGGGGTATTTATAAGGTAGCTTGTGACCATACGGTCACAAGCTTGTGACCCTATGGTCACCATTTAGTGACCGTACGGTCACTAGTTTGCCCGTCTCAGATCCAAATTTGGATCTGAGCCGGGCTTCCAATAAGGCCCGGCCGGACCTTGTAAGACCCGGCCAAACTTGTTTGGCATGTAGTACACGTGTCACGTTTTCATTGGACCGCCAGCCACGTGGCAGATAAGGATTGGATTGCTATCTGCCACGTGGCAGTGACCGTACGGTCAGATTCTTTTTGACCGTACGGTCTCAACAAACAGTGTTGTGACCGTACGGTCCCTAGTGAATAGTACTTGTGACCGTATATTATTTCGTGATCGAGGATTTTCTTATAAGCATGAAAGTGCCACACTCATGATCCAGGGAGATAACCTATTTTATGGATGCATGCAGGTTTACACGTATGAACTTAGTCTGGATAACACACAATGTATGCGACTAGATGTACGGACACATGATATGGGATGCTTTCACTACATGAACTCATGTGATATGGACTCTAGCTAGATTATCTAAAACATATGGTATGCATGTGTGTCTTTAGTGTAAGTGAGGGGATGCCCTATTAGGTGGACTTATGACAACCTACAACGATCTAAAACCCAAATTGTGTGTGACTCCATATGTGTGTGCACAAGGGGATGTTCTACTCACGTGATATGTTCTTTATGGATTTCGGCTAGATGACCTAAGTGTCTAATGTGTGCGTGCAACTAGACCTGTGGACATGTGATTGTGCGTAGACTAGGGGGGGCCATCTCCTCTTATGACTTGTGTAGTATTATTTTTGTGGATCTTGGTTGGACGACCTAGGACACGTAGTGTGCTTGAATGAGTGTGTGGACACGTGACTGGGGAACCTAAACGACTCCTTGTCCTCAACTAAGCATGTGGGTGACTCCAAGGTTTTGGCTAGATGCGAGGTTAGGTTTATGGTTGTTCTTTTGGGGGATGTGAGCAAAGGTTTTGGGTTGGATGAAGGAGGCGAGGTCTATGTAGGTGTTTCGAGGGTGTAGGGAAAGGCTTTTATGAGAGAAAGGGTTTGGGCTTGGATGGTAGAGGCGATGTTTATCGAAGTTGTAGGGTAGGTTTTGTGAAGGGTGCAAGGATTTTGGGTTAGGTAGTAGAAGTGAGGGTTATGGGGGTTCTTTGATGAGGATAGGGTTTGAGAGACCATCATGAGTTCGTGTAGCTTCTAGGTTGTCTGGGTTGGAATCAAGATGCTCAAATGCAGCTTCCGATCCGACGGCGTTTTCGTGATTGCCCCTAGGGTGAGGTGTTCTAACCGTTGCCTAAGATGATTCTATGGGTTGTCAACTTAGCAAGCTGCCTTTATTGTTGCCTAGGTCGCCCTCTCGGGTTTCCAACCTAGCAGGCTTTCTTTCTTTTGGCCTTGATTGTTGCCTAGATCTATTTTTTTGAGTTTTCTCGATCTAGCAGGTCTTTTCTGTTTTCTCAAACCCTAGAGGAGTCGGCTAGTGTTTTGAATGGAGTGTACATATTCCCTCGTCTAAGTTCTTGATTTCTCCTATGGCATCCTAAAATACAAATAGCTGGCAGACTCTTGGAACAGACATTTTAGGCTCACTAACATAAGCATCTAGACTAGTTAACATAGGCATAAATGGTTCATGTATATCTAGTATAAATATGCGCCCGTTATCCATTAGTCCTAGTTGACCGCCTATTCTTTCCTTGCGACGATGATTTACCCCTTGTAATGAGGATTCTTCTATGGTGTGGGATCGTCGTTCTTTTTCGTGGGGATGGAACCGCGTATCTTAATGTTGTTGTCTTGTTCTCGGAAGTGAGTAAGTGATTCTCCTGATGAAATCCTGGTGTCTCCACTTGTTCTTCTCGGTGTAGGTCCCGCCACAACCTTCTCCATGGAGTACGCCTTTATAAGATGTCTTCCTATCTTTGGGATACCATCCGCTTTGTCTTTTGCATGAAGTCTTGATATAGAAATGTCGTTGCTCTCTTCGAGGTTTTGTGGACGTGATCTATCTTCGAGCTATAGGTTCCTCCGAAGGATGGTTTCACTTCTCCTTTTGTTTCCTCCTTTGTCCATGGGTATGTAGAGTGCAAAAAGGGAAGTCCTGAGGGCTTCATGGGTCTAATTCTGAAGGCTGATTGGACCTTGGTTCATGGAGACACTATAAGTACTTGGACGCTCCATTTTAACTTTTGCGCACTGTCCTAGTTGATGAACCCTAAGTGTTTTGATTATGTCCAAGCATTTCAGAAGATGAAAACTTAACATTCTCTTACATATAGTTTTTTGTTGACTAATATTTTTCTACTTAGTCTATGTGTAAGTTACTCAGCAGGTGCTGAATGAAGAATTTCTAGATTGCCTAAAGTACTCAGAAGTCTCGATTGCTGAAGACAGAGTTTCATTATTTCAGAAGCTGGATGCTCCGCTCTGAAGCTATTGAAGTCTGTTGAAGCTCTCCTCAGAGGTCCATTGCAATCAGAAGTTCATCTACCAATTTGATCAGAAGCTTAGTCACGGGTTCTGGATAGCATTTATTGCTCTGACAAGTGCATTTAATGCAAGGCGCCAAAAGTTCAAAAAACTGTTTTGATGGAGCGCGCTTGTCTACTCAAAGTGAAACCAGAATTTCCTTGTCTACCCTTTGTTGATCTTATTGAGGAATGTTTCCGGTCAACCTTATCTTCAATTTCAAATCACTTACCGGATTTGGTTAAAGAACAAGGATAACGGAATCAAAGTGTTTGAAGACCGTTTGAAGACTTGACAAATTAACGGCTACTACTACTGATGTCATCTCTGTTGAAGATTCAAATTTCTCAACGGTCATCCTCATTCACTATAAATAGTAGCCAAGCTCCAATGCATCATACACGTGTGATAATCGAGCAAAAATCTCAACGCACTGTTTGAAGCTAAAACAGAGCACACTTCCCATTCTCAATCTTTCTTAGCATAGCTTAAGTTTAAGTGAGAGAGTGAAGAAAAACAAGTTCATAATAGGAATCTTGTAAATTGATATCGTTTGTGATATTCAGTTAGATTTTGAGAGAAATCTAGTTGAGATTAGAGTTGGGTGAGAAATCCAGAAAACAGGGTGTTGTTGTTCTGGTGGAAATCCTTTAACTCTTTTTAGGCTAGTCAGAACTAAGTGAGAAATTAGCTTAAGTTCTGTTGATGTAAAGGAGCTTCTGAACTTGCCATAAAAGTTCTGAATAGTAGATTTATAAAATCTCTGTAGGCTGCGACCTCAGGGGACAAGACGTAGTCACAGGACTTCTGTGGCGAACTTGGATAAATCAAATTGTTCAATCAGGATCTCCTAAACTTCTTTCTCCTCCTTATACTTGTTATTTTCTTCTGTTTACTTGCTTATATTTAGTGCTGAAACAGATTTTCTCTAAGTATCATTGTCTTTGTTCAGAAGACTGTCCAGAAGTTCTCAAATCAGAACTTCTGTTGCTGAAAACAGTCTAACTGTGTTTAGGCAGAATTTCCCTCAGAAGCAACTTCTGTAAGCTTGCTTCTGACTCTGAGGAAATTTGACTCTGAAAATTAAGTTTCCCGAAAAACTTAGAAATTTTCAGTTTTCAACTTTGACACCTATTCACCCCCCCCCCCCTCTAGGTGATTCTGTTCTTGATAGGGCCAACACTAGTTTCTTAGAGTGAGGTCTCTTCCTTTTGTAGGGCTCCGAAGGAGATGTGCTTCTACATTGATCCATTAATTCCTTCTCCCTATGTCGTCTCTTCATCTTGTAAGGTACGTCGTGGTCGGGGCCAGTTGTCTGGTTGTGATTCTCTCTCTTACATTCGAGGGCACATTCATACTAGACACACATGCTCTAATTATGCCTATATCTTCCTAATGTCTATTAAAAGATGCAAGTGAATGTAGACGCGAGTGATCTAAAAGCTTTTTCTATCCAAATACGTGGATAGGATAAGTCGGATATAGCCTAGTCGATATCTGATGATGTTGCTCTGTTCTTCGTCTGTCGGGATGTCCTTTCACGACCTAGAGCTTCTCCATGATTCCTCTTGGGGGTGTATTGTTAGCGTTTCGAGCCACTAGGTATTAATTGATTTTGGGTTCGAATAAGGTCTTTTAGTTGGCTCTGGAATAGGTCATGAATAGGTGGTTAACTGAAGTGAGATGGAGTGTGGTGCATGTCTGGGTAGTTTGGTGAAGTTCGGGGTGAGGTATTTTTGAGTGTTTGGTAATACGCGGAGAATGATTCGTTTGCGAGGTAGGTTATGATGAACCCTAAGTATTTTGATTATGTTCAAACGTTTCAGAAGATGAAAACTCAACAGTACCTTACATATAGTTTTCTATTGACTAATAATTTTTATTCTTAGTCTATGTGTAAGATGTTCAGCAGGTGCTGAATGAATCATTTCTGGATTGCTTAACGAACTCAGAAGATCGGTTTGCTGAAGTCAGAGTTTCATTTACTCAGAAGCTGGATACTCCGCTCTGAAGTCGAAGTCTGCCATAGCTCTCCTCAATAGTTCTCTGCAATCAGAAATTTTGCCAATTGTGATCAGAAGTTTAGTCAAGAGGACTTTAGCTCCTGAAAGCTAAGTCACGGGTTCTTGATAGCATTTAATGCTCTGACAAGTTCATTTAATGCAAGGCGCCAAAAGTTCAAAAAGCTGTTTTAATGGAGCGCGCCTGTCTGTTCAAGAGAAACCGGATTTTCCTTGTCTACCCTTTGTTGATCCAATTGAAGAATGATTCTGTCATCCTCATCCTTGATTTCAAATCACTTACCGGATTTAGTTAAAGAACAAGGATAACGGAATCAAAGTGTTTGAAGACCGTTTGAAGCTTTGACAAACTAACGGCTACAACAACTGATGTCATCTCTATTGAAGATTCAAACTCACCAACGGTCATCTTCATACACTATAAATAGTAGCCTTGCTCCACTGCATCAACATAAGCGTGATCATCGAGCAAAATCTCAACGCACTGTTTTAACAAGGAAAACAGAGCATTCTTTTCCATTCTCAAACTTTCTTAGCATAGTCTTAGTTAAAGTGAGAGAGTGAAGAAAAACAAGTTCATAATAGGAATCTTGTAAACTGAGATCGTTTGTGATCTTCAGTTAGATTTAAAGAGAGAAATCTAGTTGAGATTAGAGTTGGGTGAGAAATCCAGAAAACAGAGTATTGTTTGTTCTGGTGGAAATCCTTTAACTCTTTTTAGGCTAGTCAGAACTAAGTGAGAAATTAGCTTAAGTTCTGTTGATGTAAAGGAGCTTCTGAACTTGCCATAAAAGTTCTGAATAGTGGATTTATAAAATCTCTGTAGGCTGCGACCTCAGGGGACAAGACGTAGTCACAGGACTTCTGTGGCGAACTTGGATAAATCGAATTGTTCACTCAGGATCTCCTGAACTTCTTTCTCCCTCTTATACTTGTTATTTTTGCTTCTGTGTACTTGTTCATATTTAGTGCTGAAACAGATTTTCTCTAAAAATATCATTGTCTTTGTTCAGAAGACTGTCCAGAAGTTCTCAAATCAGAACTTCTGTTGCTGAAAACAGTCTAACTGTGTTTAGGCAGAATTTCCCTCAGAAGCAACTTCCTTAAGCTAGCTTCTGGCTCTGAGGAAATTTGACTCTGAATTTTAAGTTTCTTTAAAAAAAAAAAAACTTAGAAAACTTCAGTTTACAACTTAGACACCTATTCACCCCCCCTCTAGGTGATTCTGTTCTTGTTAGGGGCAACAAGTGGTATCAGAGCGAAGGTCACTTCGTATATTTACTAAAGATCTAACAATCTAAGTGTAAGATCCTATCAGAATCAATAGAGATGGCTAGTAGACACCAACCTGAGAATTCCTCTCATTTCATTGTTCCAGAGGGTTCCTCCACAACTAGACCTCCACTATTTAATGGTGATAACTACTCTTACTGGAAAAAGAGAATGATGTATTTCATCCAAGCTCAGAATATGAGTGCATGGATAGTTATCACTAATGGTGATTTCATCCCAACTAGGATGGAAGCTGGTTTAGGACATGTTGTTATCCCTCAAGTGGAATATACAGATGAAATCCTTAAAAAACTCCAAACGAATGCTTCAGCAATAAATATGCTGCATTGTGCACTTTCTGCTACTGAGTATAACAAAGTGTCTTCTTGTGAAACAGCAAAGGATATTTGGAACAAGCTAGAAGTCACTTACGAAGGAACAGGAAAAGTGAAGCAATCTAAAGTCAATCAGTTGATGAGAGACTACGAGTTATTTGAAATGCTTGACAAAGAATCCATCTCAAGTATGAATTCTAGGTTCACCAAGATTGTCAATGACTTGAAGAGTTTGGGAAAGGATATTGAAGAATCTGAAAAAGTAAGGAAGATTCTCAGAAGCTTACCAAGGTCGTGGCAAGCCAAGAAGACTGCTATCGAAGAAGTTCAGGACTTAAGCTTCTATGAGTATGATGAACTCATTGGCTCATTGATTACTCATGAGATGGCAATCAAGAATCACGACCTGAGAGAAAGGTCAGAAGGAAAAAGAGTAGTCCTTAAAGCAGAATCTTCTGATGAATCCTCTGAAGATGAGGAACTGGCTATGCTGACCAGGAAGTTCAAGAAGGCCTTTAGAAAAGGCAGAGGTGGAAACTACAAGAAGCCTTTCAGGAGCTTTGACAAGAAAACTCCTGATTCTGGTGAAAAGTTCAAGAGAGATCCAAATAAGCCTATTGTATGCTATGGATGTCAGCAACCGGGGCACATTAAGCCTAACTGTCCGGAGCTGAAGAAAGATAAGAAGAAGTTCAAGAAAGCAATGCTGGCTGCCTGGTCAGACTCTGAGACCAGCAGTGATCCTGAAGAAAAGGAAGAGCAAGCTCAGATTTGTTTTATGGCTATTGATGAGCCAACTTCTGAAGATGTCACAGGAGAAACTTCCGCACCTCCTGAAGTTACATATGATTCTGAGGTAAACATATCTTCTGAACAAAATATCTTTGATTCTCTTGAAGAACTCTATAGTATGTTCAAGTACCTGAAAAGGAAATTGGACAAGAGTGAGGCTGACAAGTTTCTTAGGTTTACTCAAGTTTATTCTGACATGAAAGTGTTAGAAGAAAAACTGCGTAAACAGTTCAGCACTTCTGCTAATGACTCTAAGGTCAAAGGCAAAGAAAAGCTGCCTCTGGGAAGTGATAAACCCCAGAAGAAGAAGAAACGTGTCACTCCCTCTCTTCTGAAAGAGATAGCTTCTCCTCCTGATATTGGTACCTCTGAGAGTGCTGTCTCAGCCTCTGAAGATGTTGGACCATCTCAGAAGAAGAAGAAATCTCCCAGGAAGCAAAGGGAAAGATCCAAGAACCCTCCCTTTTGCAAGCTTTGCAAAAGTGATGGTCACTGGTTGAAAGATTGCAAGTACCATATTAAGAACCTCTTGCAATCTGAGATATCATTAAAACCTGCTGAAGAGAAATCTAACTCTGAAGGACCCAATAAGGATTGGGTACCTATCACTAATTGATTGTGTTGCAGGTTGCTCTGAGTGCTCCATCAATGTCAAAGCTGTGGTACATTGACAGTGGGTGCTCGAGGCATATGACAGGTGATGAAAAAGCATTCATCACATTTGATCCTAAAAGAGGTGGAAAAGTCAGCTTTGGAGATGCTCAGAAAGGAAGGATACTTGGTTCTGGATCCATAGGAACTAACCCTCCGATCGAAGATGTCTCCCTAGTCAGAGGCCTGAAGTTCAATCTCCTGAGTGTTGCACAACTGTGTGATAAAGGTAGAGATGTTGTCTTCAGCTCCTCTGGATGTAAAATCTTGGACAGTAAGTCAAGGGAAGTTATTGTAACTGCTCCTAGAGTTGAAAATGTTTTCATGCTGAACCTTGAGAATCTTTGCAAGAATATATGCTTGATGTCCAAAGAGGATACCTCCTGGCTCTGGCATAGAAGATTTGCTCATGTTAGCATGGATCTTCTGGCCAAAGTAGCTAGAAATCAATTGGTTGAGGGTCTGCCTGAAATTAGTTTTAAAAAGAACCATTTATGCAATGCTTGCCAATCTGGTAAACAACAATCCAGAAGCTCTTTTAAAACTAAGAAAGTCATTTCAACTAAAAGACCTTTGGAACTACTTCATATGGATCTTTTTGGTCCTGTTCAACCAATGAGCATGGGTGGAAAGAAGTATGCCTTTGTCATTGTGGATGACTATTCAAGATTCACTTGGGTCATCTTGCTGTCTAGCAAAGATGAGTCACTTGGATGTTTCTCAGTTCTGATAAAGAAACTTGAGAATGAAAGGAATGAAAAGGTTTTCCATATCAGAAGTGATAATGGTGGAGAATTCAAAAACTTTATGTTTGAAGAATTCTGTGAAACCAAGGGAATTGATCATAACTTTTCTGCTCCCAGAACTCCTCAACAAAATGGGGTAGTTGAAAGAAAGAATAGAACTCTGGTTGAGATAGCCAGAACTATGATCAATGAAAGAAGGCTTCCAAAGTATTTTTGGGGAGAAGCTGTGAACACAGCTTGCTATGTTCTGAATAGAGTGCTAATCAGAAGCATTCTGAACAAGACTCCTTATGAACTCTGGAAAGGTCGAAAGCCTAAGATAGGTTATTTCAGAACCTTTGGTTGTAAGTGTTACGTTTTGAATACAAAAGAATATCTTTCAAAGTTTGATTCAAAGGCAGATGAGGCCATTTTTCTTGGTTACTCAACACATAGTAAAGCATATAGGGTTTTTAACAAAAGGACTCAAACTCTAGATGAATCTGTTCATGTACAGTTTGATGAGACTAACCCTGCAGATAGTAGAGCTCCTGATGAAGATGCAGTTCAAGCTCCTGAAGTCACATCTCCTGTTGAAAAAGAAGATGTTTCTCCCAGAGCTGCTGAAGTGGTTCCTCCTGTTGCTGAACAAGCTCAAGATGAGAATTTCACTCCAGAAGTCAACTCTCTTCCAGAAGATGCTCCTATATATGATTCAACAAATGATGAACAGGTTTCAGAAGACTCATTGGATTTACCAAGAGAAGTTAGAGCTCATAGGAATCATTCCTTAGAGAACATCATTGACTCTGTTCATAATCCTGTCATGACCAGAGCTCAGCTCAGAAGATATATGGGGAATGTGGCTTTTGTGTCACTTCTGGAACCCAAGGACTTCTATGAAGCAGCTGATGATGACTCCTGGTTAATGGCAATGCAAGAAGAACTTGACCAGTTCAAAAGGTCAGAAGTTTGGACTTTGGTTCCCAGACCTAACAACATAAAGGTTGTTGGAACTAGATGGGTTCTGAAGAACAAGCTTGATGAATTTGGAAATGTTGTGAGGAACAAGGCAAGACTTGTTGCTCAAGGTTACAGTCAGCAAGAAGGCATAGATTATGGTGAAACTTTTGCTCCTGTTGCAAGATTAGAAGCCATTAGAATCTTATGTGCTTTTGCATCATACAAAGGTTTTAAGCTCTTTCAAATGGATGTGAAAAGTGCATTCTTGAATGGTTACATTAATGAGGAAGTCTATGTGTCTCAACCTCCTGGTTTTGAAGATCCTAAGTTTCCTGATCATGTGTACAAGCTGAAGAAAGCTTTGTATGGACTGAAACAAGCTCCCAGAGCTTGGTATGAGAGACTGACAAAGTTCCTTCTGTCTAAGGGATTTGTCAGAGGCTGTGTTGATACAACTCTGTTCACTCTGAAGAAGAACAAGGATATCCTTATAGCTCAGGTATATGTTGATGATATTATATTTGGTGCTACTAATGAATCTTTGTGCAGAGAGTTCAGTGACCACATGAAGGCTGAGTTTGAAATGTCTATGATGGGAGAATTAACTTTCTTCTTAGGACTTCAGATCAAGCAAAGTAATGATGGTGTGTTTATCAATCAAGCCAAGTACACTAGAGAAGTGCTGAAGAAATTTGGCATGATGGACTCTAATGCTGTTGATATTCCAATGGATGTCAGCAAAGACATTGATGATGAAGAGAAAGCTGGTAAACCTGTAGATATAAAAACCTACAGAGGTATGATTGGTTCTCTTTTATACCTTACAGCCAGCAGGCCAGATATACACTTTGCTGTGTGTTTTTGTGCTAGATATCAGTCTAAACCAAGAGAGATTCATGATGTTGCTGTCAAAAGAATTCTCAGATATCTTAAAGGCACACCAGAAGCTGGTTTGTGGTATCCCTGTAGTTCTGATTTCACTCCTATAGGATACACAGACTCTGACTATGGTAGAGATAAATTGAAAAGGGTCAGCACTTCTGGTGGTTGTCATTTTCTGGGGGAGTGCCTAGTCTCCTGGCATAGCAAGAAGCAAACCTCTGTGGCTCTCTCAACTGCTGAAGCTGAGTATGTTGCTGCTGGAAGTTGTGTTTCTCAGATGCTCTGGATCAAGCAACAAATTGCTGACTATGGAGTCATCCCTGGAACAATTACAATCTACTGTGATAACAAAAGTGCAATTGATCTGTCAAAGAATCCTATTCAGCACAGCAGGATGAAGCATGTTCATATTAGACATCACTTTCTGAGAGATCATGTTCTGAAGAAGGATATTATCATTACTCATGTTCCCTCTGAAGAAAATCTTGCTGACATGTTTACTAAGCCTCTGGCTGGTATGTCTTTCAGCAACTTACGAGAAGGCATTGGTATGACTTATCCTCTTCAATAACTTAGAATTATTGTCTCTGAGTATCTTAAGTGTTTGATCGTTTAAGATAATTTAGTTATAATAAATTCTAATCATGATTTGACTTGAAAGCATGCGTTATTTACTGCTTATTACGGCGCTGTTCTGTGGTTAACGGTTATCTGTTCCCTTTTAAACGGTGTGTATTTGCTTTTTGAATTGGAACGGTTTCTGTGTTTGGGTATAAATAAGGGTTTTCCATACTTAGAACTTTTTACTCTCACTTTCTTTGCCATTAGAACTTCCATAGATTTTTCTTTGTGTTCTCTTCTCTCTAAAAATCTTAACCTAATTTCGCATTTCTTCAAAATGGCTCAAGAAATCACTGTCACACACATCTTCTCTGATGAATCACGAAAGAAAGTTAGTGAATCTAGGGTTTTCACCTCTAGGTTCCTAGATGATGTTGTCAAATCGACTTAACCAATCTCTCACTGGCTTAGCGCTCAAAACTGGAATTCTTTCGTTTCTCTCGAAGAATTCATTTATCCTAAGTTAGTTACAGAATTCTATAAGAACCTCCATTTCTTTTCTAATGAGGAGGATGTTCTTCACTCTGTGGTTGGGGAAGTTGAAATCGAAGTCAGCAGGGCTTCCATTTCTCAAGTGATAGGGATTGATGATGAAGGAATCATCATTGGAGATGATGGTTCAGCAGAAGGTTTTTCAGAAGCCAACTGGGCTAGGCCAGATCTGAGTGCCAAGGAAACTTACGCTACCTGGTTGACTCAGCACCAGAGGTGGGCACACTATTTGACTACGAATGTTTTTCTTCCAAAGGCTGGAGGAGTCAATTGTGTTTCCAACAGAGAAAGAGTATTTATGTGGCATCTGGTCAACCAGAAGAAGATCAATTTGCCTGCCATGCTGATAAGGCAGATGAAGAATGTAACGACCGTGAGTGCATTGGCATATGGCTCACTCCTGACAAGGCTGTTTGAGGCAGCCTCCGTTGTTGTTTCAGGAGAAGGTGTTACTAGTAGGAGTACGGTTCTGAAGATGCATACCTTCAGGAACCTGAGTTTTGGTGTTACTCCAAAGAAGAATGAGAAGGGCTCCTCTGTGAGTATTGCTCAGAAGGAAATTGTGGATGCATCTGTTCAGAAAGGAAAGAATGTTGCCAAAAAGGGCAAGGGAAAGAAAGGGTCAAGCAAGTTGGTCCTGAATGTTGAGAAGGTTGCTGTCTCAGAACCTCTTCCCACGTTAGTTCAAACAACAATCAATGTTGAACCTTCTGGCAAGATTGTTGCTGAGAAGCCAAAGGATGTTCCTGAGAAAGAAGCTCAGGATGCTGAGGAAGCACGCCTTGCTGAGAAAGAGAAGGCTGCTGAAGCTGAAAAGGTTGCAAGAGTTCTGGCTCTTGCTGAAGAGAAAAGAAGGAAGAAAGAAGCTGAAGACAAGTTAGCTGCTGAGCGTGAAATTGCTGCAAAGGCTAAGGCCGATGCCAAACTTATAGAATGTGCTGCTAATCTTGAGAATGCTGAGTTCTCAAAGGTAGTTGAGACTTCAGAGGAAGAAGAGAATCTTGAGAATGTCTCTCTGTCCTCTCGAATTATTGAGAATGTCACTCTCACTACCAGAATTGGGAAGAAGGCTGTGGCAAGACGAAGGGTTCTGAAGAAGAAGGACTTCGTTGTTGCCTCAAGTGCTGAATTGGAGGATCCTATTACTCAGGAACCGGAAGCTGCTGATAAAGAGCTGTCAGAGATTTCTGATGAAGAGGATGTTGACGCTCCTACGATTGAAGAGCTGTCAGAAGAGAGTGAACCAGAAGATGAAGAAGTTCTTGAAGGTGCTAAACAGTTTGTTGAGAATGTTGACAATGAACACTTCATTGACAATGTTCTTCTGAATCAAGGAAGAAACCCTGGTGAAAGGGATGCCTCTGAAACGCTGTTCAGAATGGCTCATTTATATGCTGAGCCGATTTCATCGTTTGATCCTAATGCCTCTGAACAGGTTATCTCATCTCCCATTCTTACTCCTCCTCCATCTCCCTCACTACCTTCTGTCACAGAAGTTAGTGAATCTCAGACTTTCATTCCTCTGACAACTTCAACATCTGAGGTTGTCCCTCCTCCATCTACTCTTCCTTCTGGATCCTATTCAGAAGTGAATCTGTCCTCTGGACCAATTTTCACTGATTCCATTTCTACTTCCACTACTTCTTCTCTATCTTTTTCTGCCGTTTTTCCAACTTCTGGAATTACTGCTCCTCCTCTTTCCATACCTTTGTCAATACCTTTTTCCATTCCTTCAACTTTACCTCCTTGTACAAATCCTATTTCTTCCTCCTCTCCACATACTACTCCTTCTCCTCAAACTTCTGTCCCTCCTCTTTCAACCTCTGGACATACACCTCCTGTGTGTGATCCCTTAACTACCTCCTCCACTCCTTCAGGATTTGCTGGGTTGTCATCAAACTATGACTTCCTACGCAAACACCTGAATCGGGAAGATCTGGACACCAGATTTGGAAGTTTTGGCTTCATGAGCAGAGCGTCTGGTATTTCCGAAGCTGGAGGTGCCCCCAGTGTTGACGAGTTGAGAAGAATGGGTCAGAGTGGCTCAGATGAATTGCTGAATAGATTTGCTGGTATAGGGCAAAGGAATTCTGCTGCTGACATGTACGCTCAGGGCATTGTGCTGCAAGAATTACATTCTTTGAAAGCTCAGAACCTGCAGCTCATGACCATGCTCCAAATGCAGGATCCTTCTGTGTATATACGCAACCTTTCTACACTTCATTTAGCTACATATGATGAGCTGTATAAATTGAGGGAATTAGCTCTGACTCTTCCTTCTCTGGATAATATTTCTCTTGCTTCTTCTCAGAAGGTCAATGAGAATTTGGAAATATTGACAGAAGAAGTCAAGGAAGCAAACGAGCATTATGAGGCTCATGAGAAGATGCTCCCTAGTAAGATTGAAGACCTGCAAAGTACTGCAAATCACATTCTGAGAGAAGTGAAATCTTCTGCTCAAGGTTCTTCATCTTCAGGAGCTGCCAAGATTGTATATGACATCACTCCTGATCTCAACAACCGACTCTCCAACATTGAGTCTGCTGTCACTGCTCAGAATGCACAGATTGCTGAGCTCACTGAACTTCTGAAGGTTATGCACACTCAAGCACGTGAACAAGAAAAGACTCTTCACAACTGCTATAGGTTTGTTCGAGGACAGACTTATATTCAGAATGAGCATCTCACTGCTGCTGTGTATGCTAACAACAGGTTGATCAAGCTCCTTCTGGATGATGTTCAGAGACAGCGACCTATGTCTGGTCAGACCTTTGATCATATGAAGACCATTGATGATGACTTCAGAAGACGAATGGATATGATCAATACTGTGAGACCAACTCCTCAGCAATATCAGACTTCTCTGAATGTTCAGCAAAAGTTGAAGTCTCAGGGTGCTCTTGGTGTTGCTCTTGGTTCTGGTCAAACGGGGGAGAAGTATGGTCAGAAAAGAGCTAGTGGTGCTGAAGGTTCCAGTGTTGTTCCTCCTCCTCAGAAGAAACCTAGGAACATGTAATCTATAGGACTCAAGCTTCTTAGCTAGGTTCTGGGTTGGGTAGTCTTTGTCTTAGGACTTGCTCTTCTGATTATTTTGTTTCTTTTGTTGTCTCCTGATTGATTTTATATACACTGAACCTTTTCTATATTCTCTTGCATATCTGACTTCTTACTTTTTGCTTATGTTTCTTCTTAACTTAGTAAATTACACTTCTTTTAAAATCTAACAACTTGATCTTAAGTCTTATTAAGTTTATACAGATTGCTGAAGATCACCATTTACACTAAAATGGGGGAGTTAGTTTACTCAGAAGTAATGAAACATTTGCATCAGGAAGTCACTTTCTAATCCTCATGTTTTCTTTTACCTTCTGACCACGGTTTGTCCATAACCAAAATGGGGGAGAATGATGAACCCTAAGTATTTTGATTATGTTCAAACGTTTCAGAAGATGAAAACTCAACAGTACCTTACATATAGTTTTCTATTGACTAATAATTTTTATTCTTAGTCTATGTGTAAGATGTTCAGCAGGTGCTGAATGAATCATTTTTGGATTGCTTAACGAACTCAGAAGATCGGTTTGCTGAAGTCAGAGTTTCATTTACTCAGAAGCTGGATACTCCGCTCTGAAGTCGAAGTCTGCCATAGCTCTCCTCAATAGTTCTCTGCAATCAGAAATTTTGCCAATTGTGATCAGAAGTTTAGTCAAGAGGACTTTAGCTCCTGAAAGCTAAGTCACGGGTTCTTGATAGCATTTAATGCTCTGACAAGTTCATTTAATGCAAGGCGCCAAAAGTTCAAAAAGCTGTTTTAATGGAGCGCGCCTGTCTGTTCAAGAGAAACCGGATTTTCCTTGTCTACCCTTTGTTGATCCAATTGAAGAATGATTCTGTCATCCTCATCCTTGATTTCAAATCACTTACCGGATTTAGTTAAAGAACAAGGATAACGGAATCAAAGTGTTTGAAGATCGTTTGAAGATTTGACAAACTAACGGCTACAACAACTGATGTCATCTCTATTGAAGATTCAAACTCACCAACGGTCATCTTCATACACTATAAATAGTAGCCTTGCTCCACTGCATCAACATAAGCGTGATCATCGAGCAAAATCTCAACGCACTGTTTTAACAAGGAAAACAGAGCATTCTTTTCCATTCTCAAACTTTCTTAGCATAGTCTTAGTTAAAGTGAGAGAGTGAAGAAAAACAAGTTCATAATAGGAATCTTGTAAACTGAGATCGTTTGTGATCTTCAGTTAGATTTAAAGAGAGAAATCTAGTTGAGATTAGAGTTGGGTGAGAAATCCAGAAAACAGAGTATTGTTTGTTCTGGTGGAAATCCTTCAACTCTTTTTAGGCTAGTCAGAACTAAGTGAGAAATTAGCTTAAGTTCTGTTGATGTAAAGGAGCTTCTGAACTTGCCATAAAAGTTCTGAATAGTGGATTTATAAAATCTCTGTAGGCTGCGACCTCAGGGGACAAGACGTAGTCACAGGACTTCTGTGGCGAACTTGGATAAATCGAATTGTTCACTCAGGATCTCCTGAACTTCTTTCTCCCTCTTATACTTGTTATTTTTGCTTCTGTGTACTTGTTCATATTTAGTGCTGAAACAGATTTTCTCTAAAAATATCATTGTCTTTGTTCAGAAGACTGTCCAGAAGTTCTCAAATCAGAACTTCTGTTGCTGAAAACAGTCTAACTGTGTTTAGGCAGAATTTCCCTCAGAAGCAACTTCCTTAAGCTAGCTTCTGACTCTGAGGAAATTTGACTCTGAATTTTAAGTTTCTTTAAAAAAAAAAAAACTTAGAAAACTTCAGTTTACAACTTAGACACCTATTCACCCCCCTCTAGGTGATTCTGTTCTTGTTAGGGCCAACAGGTTAAGGGTAAAGGCTTGTGTCGTCTTTAACTTGGGTCAGGGTTGGAGAGGATATCACAGAGAACTCTCTTTAGTCGTTTCATTCTTCGTTCGAGGGCTTGTCCCTATCTCTGATTCCTCCTTGTTGATCTGACGGTCTCCCTGATGGAAGCTAGGTTGTGTTCAGGTGGTGATTTAGGAGTTTTGGGAAAAGGGGAAGCGCTGACATATAGGTGGGGTTTCTGATGTTTGGACAACTTGTGTGTGCGTCCTAACCTAAGTGTGCCTATGACATCTAGACGGACTATACTTATGGGATTATGGTACCTCGTTTGTTATTTTCCTATCTCTTCTGTTCTGGTACCGATGTGTATGTATGCCTAAGACACGTGATGATGACAATGTGCATGCATGTGGACCCTATTAAGTAGGATGATGCGAAACAAGTGGCCTAACGTATGACACTCTAAGGGTAGACACACCTGAGGGAGACAAACCTAGCGGGTAAGGGGATACGTGCTTTTATGTTTTGGACATCGGGTGTGTTTTAGGTAAAATGACGGCGGTGTCATAATTCCCATTTTAGCCTATCGTGTGTATCCTATGTGTGGTTTGACGATGTACGCTAATCCGTACAGGTAATGCTTGACATGTATATGAAATGGATTTACACTTTGGACCCTAGACTGATGATTGTAGACAATAATCAGGACTCTTGACTCTACAAGTGACGACCAACATCCATATGTGGACTGACTCTATGCTAAAGGACATTATTGACACGTCGTTTATTTCTCGAGTAAAGAAAGTTTGTGCGACGACCCTATATTGTTTGGAAGTCTCAACATAATAGTGAACCATGGGGACTCACGGGACAGTGTGCCCCTACCTTGGTTCAGACAACATTTTGGAACAAGTATTAAGACAGATGGACAGACAACGATGAATTTTTATTTTTTATTATTTATTAGTCCAACACGATATTGACCTGTGTGGACTGACGAGGCGGTGTGCCTTTAGACTCAAGACAAACCCTAAAACTCCTTTTTGGGAGGAGCACAAGACAAATATTATTATTGGTCCAGCGCGATATTGACTTGCGTGGACTTCACGGGGCGGTGTGCCTTTAGACTCAAGAGGGATCCTAAACTCCTTTTTGGGAGGAGTACAAGACAATGTATGTTTGGTTCAACAGGTTAAACCGTTACACTGGTATGGTCTTATCCTACATGAAATCATTAAAGCGTCTTTCGTAATTTAGGACCTACGGCTTCGTATGGCACCCGTTTTGACTTAAGGGGGCGACATTTGTGACGCCATAATTTTATCTCACGAGATTGAGCTCTTTTATGAAATGGAACAGATGACATGATGTCGTGCTTCGTGTGATAAAATGTCTGGCGTAACAGGGTGCCCCCTTACTTCAAAGGAGTGTCATAGAAACTCGACTTTTCCTAGGTTCAAGCTATATCTAACATATGTACAAGTAGAGGTAAGCGATTGAAACAGTTAGTATAAACATTCATGCGCATATGACACTCCCTCTCAATCTTCACGCAGTGCGTCTCTGACCTAGGTGGGTTTCTTTCAACATCATTCCTTTCGATGTCAAAATGCTCTCGACAAACGTGATTTTCATGATGTTTGAGGGTAGTTCCTAGTGGAGATATCTAGGCAGACTATATGAGGCTTCGGTCTCGTTTGATAGTACAAAAAGGTTCCCACAGCAAGATATACCTAGCGCCTCCCCATTTAAGGGTTTTGAGCAGCGTGTCGACGGTACAAGGCTGTAGGTGGTGTTACAGATCGACTTATGCGTCCCTTAAAGGAAACGACAGTAAGCGTGACCCGTAACACACGTTGACCATTTGGGATTTTTGTTTATGCAGTATGAGAAAGCAGTAACTCTGTATATAGCCCTAGACTGTCAGAATGCTTCAGTTGTATCCCATTTTTACTCTTTATAAAATAAATTAAGAAACAATTTTACAAAAAGTGAAAACCAAACTTACATCCTTTCCAGTAATAAATCAACTTCAAGAAAATCATACGTTGAAGTCAACTTATAATAGTAGAATATATTTTTGGTCCCCAGCAGAGTCGCCACTGTGAGCGTAAGTGGTCGCTCATAGCGGCTTTAGCCTTCTTTGACTAGAATCGCCACCCGGCCGACCGGGAAAATGTACGAACCGGTGTTTGTACCGATTGTTTTGAAAACCATAGATTCTATTTACGTTCGTGCATACAACTTATTAATTCCGACATTCTAGTGACCCAGAGGATCTTTAATGCAGCCTAGCAGTTTATTATCTTGTATTTAGGGTTATCACACAGAAATATTTAAATGCGCAAATATTTAGACAGTAAACCGCCGGGTGACACGGTACAAAACCGTCAGAAGCTTACCCTCGTCGCGTGCCAGTGATTGCTCGCGGACCAATGCTCGTTGAAGAACGGAGACCTTTTCAGGGAGGAACCTTGGGGGCCGGAGTTGCGTAGGGCGTCCTCCAGAGTGATAGTTATGAACAGGACTTAATCAGCTCTAGCGAGACTGCGAGTGATGCTTGGGTTGGAAATGTTAATAAGGGGGAATATATTTTTGGTGGTCGTGGGGACCTTTTCTGGGAATATTTTTAGGAAAATACTCTCAAGCTCCGACTCTAACGATTCTTTTCTGTATCAGAGCCAACTTTAGGCAACAACAGAGGCAACTTTATCAGAGGCAACTTATATCGGGTCAAGAATCGCTTTAGAACGAGCTAGAGAGAGAGGAGAATGAGTGTTTGTTGGTGAATTGAATGAGAAATCCGGGGGGTATTTATAGAGTAGCTTGTGACCGTGCTTGTGACCGTATGGTCACCATTTAGTGACCGTACGGTCACTAGTTTGCCCGTCTCAGATCCAAATTTGGATCTGAGCCGGGCTTCCCATAAGGCCCGTTCGGACCTTGTAAGACCCGGCCAAACTTGTTTGGCATGTAGTACACGTGTCACGTTTTCATTGGACCGCCAGCCACGTGGCAGATAAGAATTGGATTGCTATCTGCCACGTGGCAGTGACCGTACGATCAGATGCTTTGTGACCGTACGGTCTCCACAAACAGTGTTGTGACCGTACGATCCCTAGTGAATAGTACTTGTGACCGTATATCATTTCGTGATCGAGGATTTTCTCATAAGCATGAAAGTGCCACACTCATGGTCCTGAGGAGCGGGTGGAAGAGGTTATGACCCTGAAAAGATGATCCGTTCTCCGACGAGTATCAGTATTTGAGCAGCTGGCGCGACGAGGAGCTCATAGATTGCTTTCATCATCGGGTTCGAAAACTAGTGCTTACAGGTAGTCCCCCTAGTTTGCACACAATCACATGTCCACAGGTCTAGTTACACGCACACATTAGACACTTAGGTCACCTAGCCGAAATCTATAAAAGATATATCACATGAGTAGGACATGCCCTTGTGCACACACACATTGAGTCACACATACTTTGGGTTTTAGATCGTTATAGGTTGTTAGGAGTCCACCTAATAGGGAATGCCCTCACTTACACTAAAGTCACACACATGCACACCATATGTTTTAGGTGGTCTAGCTAGAGTCCATATCACATGAGTTCATGTGGTGAAAGCATCCCTTGTCACGTGTCTATGCATCTAGTCACATGCATTGTGTGTTAGCCAGCCTAAGTTCACAGGTGTGAACCTGCATGCATCCATAAAGTAGGGTATCTCCCTTGATCACCTGTAACCATGCAACATGGCCAGTCATCTTAAAAATGTTTATTTCCCATTAGCCATCTCACCCCGAGGAAGGATTCGTATCTTTGTTTGTGCAGGATCCCCATATGTGTCATAAAAAGGTGGTGACAAATCGGATCATCGTCACACGGAGATAGTCTAGGCGCAAGTTAGACGATGTCAACAACCTTTCAGAACTTAGACCAGTAAACCCTAGAAGGCATAGGAGCCTCCCTCGGCCATCCAAAAAAAGGTGTCACGAATCCCCTATAACGGAAAGTCAGCAACACACTGGGGCATTTTTTCGATCCTTAGAAGATATGATGCAAATTCGGAGGTTAGCAGAGCACCGGAACTTCATATTCATAGTCCACCGATCACCCTGACGGCCAGGCAATGGAACGCCGTGGCCTCACCTAAGAGATCATCAGCTGGGGCATCACTCGATCGATAGAGAATACAGCATAGAGCCGAGGTTGGAAACGCTACAGCACTCAAATGAGACTGGTAGGACAAAGTGTCCAGCATCATCCGACGAAAGAGGGCGGAGAACTAAAGAGGTTACTAAATCCTCGGGTCATGCTCGAGGTACTATAAGAGGTTACTAAATCCTCGGGTCATGCTCGAGGTACTGTAAGAGGTTACTAAATCCTCGGGTCATGCTCGAGGTACTGTAAGAGGTTACTAAATCCTCGGGTCATGCTCGAGGTACTGTAAGAGGTTACTAAATCCTCGGGTCATGCTCGAGGTACTATAAGAAGTTATGAAAAAAATCCTCGGATCAAACTCGAGGTACTATGAATTATAATCACGGAAGCAGTTGATCGGCCTCAGAGTAGGATTAGAGAAAAACGAAGCTGGAGGCCCAGACTGCAGGAGTTACCAAATCCTCGGATTGAGCTTGGGAAAGACAGTTGATAGGCCTCAGAGTAGGATTATAGAAACACGACGCCGAAGGCCCAGACTGCAGGAGTTACCAAATCCTCGGATTGAGCTCGGGGAAGACAGTTGATCGGCCTCAGACTAGGATTATAGAAACACGACGTCGGAGGCCCAGACTGTAGGAGTTACCAAATCCTCGGATTAAGCTCGAGGAAGACAGTTGATCGGCCTCAGAGTAGGATTATAGAAACACGAAGCTGGAGGCCCAGACTGCATGTAAGTTTCTAAACCCACTTTCGAAAAACACGAGCACACACGCAGTATTTCTCGTTTCGCTTCATTGAGACTGCCCAATGGGTCTTACAAGGTAATGTAATCACCCTAGGCACTCCCAAAGAAGCGAGGGGCAAACTGTAAGCACTGGTTTTCAAACCCGATGATGAAAGCAATCTATGAGCTCCTCGTCGCGCCAGCTGCTCAAATACTGATACTCGTCGGAGAACGGATCACCTTTCCAGGGACATAACCTCTTCCACCCGCATCCCGGAACCGTGAGTGTGGCACCTTCATGCTTATGAGAAAATCCTCGTTCACAAAATAACGTACGGTCACAAACCCTGTTAACCAAGGACCGTACGGTCACAACTCTGTTTGTTGTGACCGTACGGTCGCAATCCTTCTAACCGTACGGTCACTACCACGTGGCAGACAGCTATCCAATCCTTATCTGCCACGTGGCGTGGCGGTCCAATCAAAATGTGACACGTGTACTAAAGGACAAACAACTTTGGCGGGCCTTGTAAGGTCCGGCCGGGCTTTGGGCAATGCCCGTCTCAGATCCAAATTTGGATCTGAGACGGGCGTCCAAGTGATCGTACGGTCACTAAAGTTGGACCATACGGTCAGAAGCTACCCTATAAATACCCCCCTGGATTTCTCATTCAATTCACCAACAAACACTCATTCTCCTCCCTCTCTAGCTCGTTCTAAAGCGATTCTTGACCCGATAAAAGTTGCCTCTGATAAAGTTTCTCATTCAATTCACCAACAAATCGCTAGAGTCTGAGCTCTGAGAGCATTTTCCCAAAAAATTCTCAGAAAAGGTCCTCACGACCACCAAAAATATTCCCCCCTATTACCTAAAGTTCCAAAACCTAGGCATCACTCGTAGCCCCGCTAGAGCTGACTAAGTCCTATTCCAGAAACCATTCAGAGGACGCCCTATGCAACTCCGGCCCTCAAGGTTCCTCTCTGAAAAGGTCTCTGTTCTACAACGAGTATCAGCCCGCGAGCAACCACTGGCACGCGACGAGGGTAAGCTTCTGAGGGTTTCGTACCGTGTCACCCGACGGTTTACCGTACAAATGTTTGCGTATTTAAATATTCTTGTATGATAACAATAAAAGTCAAGATAATAAACCGTTAGGCTGCATTAAAGATCCTGGGGGACGAGGAACCCAATCCATCGAATATCGAGGAGCCTCTTCTGGAGTTAACGCAGTCCACCTAAACGTTAACCTCAAAAAGGCATTCGACCGCCTAGCCCATGAAGGAAAAACTGCTCCCATTAGGTCACCTATAATTATCAAACCAAGCGACAACCTGGAAAGGTTCTGTGACTATCATCAGGTCATCTCACACCCTACCGCCAAATGTGAAACACTACATAAAGAAATCATGAGAATGATTGAAGACGGAGAGATAGAAGCTCCTAAGGCCCCAAGCACCAAAAAGAACCCCCTACCGGACTATCGCGACGTCCCTCCCCCACGGACCATGATGATCAACCCGGAGTTCACGGAAAAAGAAGTCCTAAAAAGCGTCGATAGGACGCCAAGGGCACATACCCCGATGGGCCATTTCTCCCCATGCCTCTCAGTCAACATGATGCACTCAGGGTGTACCCCGGCTCAGGTTATGGCCTTCCTCGGGGGGAGAATCAGGAGGTCCCCAAGCGAGGCCAGCAATTGGTGGTCCGACTCATCGGATGATGAGCCAACGGAAGAACAAGCCAAGGCCACAATAAACCATGTCACCTGATCAGGACGGGTATTTCAACCCACGCCGAGAACGCAGGAACCAGAATTGGCCATGGACGAGGGAAATGGAAGCGGCCGAGATTCTAGCGAAAAGGGGATAGTAGCTAAACAACAGACGAAAGCCCCGATACAAATGTCCGTGTGGGAACTCCTGGTGTCATCCAAAGAACACCGGGACCCGTTAGTCGAAAATCTCTCAAGCGTGCCTACAGCAGCAGCAATAACCCCAAGCGAGCTATGCTGCATAGTGCAAGGAATGCGGGAGCCTGTGACCGAGATATCTTTCACAAAAGAAGATCTTCCCGCTGAGGGAGCGGTCCATAACAAAGCCTTATTCATACAAGTAGAGGTCAAAGGAAGGCCTCTGTCATGTGTTATGGTGGACGACGGGTCAGCTCTCTATATATGCCCCAAGAAAATGTTGGGACGGCTCGGGCTGACGATGGAAGATATCAGACCCACGGAAATGGATATCCGGGCTTATGACGACTCAAAGAGAGAAGTATTGGGAGTCTTCGAAACAGAGGTTGTGACAGGGCCCATCACGTTAATGGTAGAATTCGTAGTAATGGACATACCCGTCACATTTGCCTTGCTACTCGGGAGACAATGGTTCCACCCCTTGGGAGGAGTTCCATCCAGCCTGCACCAGAAGATCAAGTTCCCAATGGGAGACAAAGTTGTCACCATCCCCGCTCATGACGACCTCATGGTAGCCATAATCACCTCGGACTTTCCTCCTCGGGGTGGATTCCAAGCAGCCATGATATACGAAGAAGAAATGCCCGTATCGGTCGCAAACTCGCTAAAAATGATGCACTTCATGCCAGGGATGGGCCTAGGGGTAAACCAACAGGGGCCACCCACTTTCAACATTCCCTGCGAAGCCAAAAGAGGGAGAGAAGGGATAGGATATTCTGCAAACAAAGACGTGGGCACGTCCGGAGGAACAAAGTGGGTCACTCCCAAGAAAGGATTAGGGGAAGATGAGAAGGAAACCGAAAGGGAACCTGACATGACAAAATGGCGGAAAGCCCGCACGGCCAGGGTAAGTGCTCCGATCCCGCCCCCAGAAAGGCGCATCCAAGACCTTGCAGATGAACTAGCCAAAATGAAGGTCAACGAGGGGGAAATGGAGGCCAAAATGAGGGAAGCCATGAAACGAGTGTTTGAAGAAGTCATAAGAGAAAAGCAAGGCGAAGACACGAAGACGCTCCAAGGAGAAGCTGGAGACATAAAAGCGACCCGTGAGACCAAAAAAGGAACTACGTAGGATCCAGTAGTCCTACTAAATTCAGTTCTATACGACGATGACGTCGTGTATAATTGTGATTTCATGTTCCAAAACGATGTATTCACTTCAAAACATGATGCAATGAAATCCCAGTTTGCTTACTTGTGTGACTTGTCAGAAGATGGCACCGTGCATTCATTAAATCATTTAACTAGTGCATTTAGCATACACAACACCGCATTACACCATGTTAACCTAGGAACAAAGGATGAACCAAGATTAGTACCAGTTTCTCCGGACTTATCCCCCACGGAACGTAGTCAGGTTGAGGCAGTCTTAAGACGACACCAAAAGGTCTTCGCCTGGTCATATGAGGATATGCCAGGACTAGAACCCTCCATAGCCGAGCACGCCATCCCTTTAAAGCCTGAAGCGGTGCCAGTTAGACAGAAATTAAGAAGGCTAAGGCCAGAATGGGCCCAACTAGTGAAGGATGAGATAACAAAGCAGATCAAGTCAAAATTTCTCGAAGTAGTTGACTACGCGGAATGGGTAGAAAACGTAGTTCCCGTAGGAAAAAAGGATGGAAAGGTGCGGGTGTGTGTGGACTATCGGGATCTCAACCGAGCATGCCCAAAAGACAATTTTCCGCTACCGCACATAGATGTACTCGTAGACAGCGTTGCCTCAGCCGTAATGTATTCTCTTATGGACGGTTTCTCGGGGTATAATCAAATCCTCATGAAGATAGCCGATAAGGTCAAAACCTCGTTCATCACAGAGTGGGGGACATTCGGATTGAAGAATGCAGGAGCAACTTACCAGAGGGCCGCAACCACGCTACTACACGATATGATCCATAAAGAGGTGGAGGTTTATGTGGACGATATGCTGGTAAAGTCGGACACAAGAGAGGGACACCCCGCGGCATTAGAAAATTTTTTAACACGGATAGAGAAATACAACTTGAGGCTCAATCCGAAGAAATGCGTGTTTGGGGTAACCTCTGGAAAATTGCTGGGACACATCGTCAGCGACAAAGGTATTGAGATTGACCCCGAAAAGGTTAAGGCCATCACCGAGATGCCACCTCTGAAAACAGAGAAAGAAGTCTGAGCATTCCTCGGAAGTATTCAGTTTGTTAGTCGCTTTATAGCAAAACTCACAACGGTATGCGAGCCCATCTTCAAGCTGCTCAGAAAAGACGAAACCAACCAATGGAATGACAATTGTCAACTCGCATTCGATAAAATCAAGAAATGCCTGGCAAGTGCGCCCGTGTTGAAGCCACCCCGACCTGGGAGTCCCCTCACACTATATCTGGCAATGGAAGACGCGTCGGTGGGGGCAATGTTAGTCCAGATCCAAGATGACGGAGTAGAACACCCCATCTATTATCTCAGCAAGAAATTACTCCAGTATGAATGTAAATACGACTTACTAGAACGAACTTGTGTCGCTATAATCTGGGTCACTCGAAAGCTGCGACACTACTTTCAATCCTACGAAGTTCTAGTTGTCTCAAGGGTAGATCCTATGAAACACCTCGCCACGGCACCCACACTGGTAGGCAAGCTCGCTCGGTGGGCATTATTGTTATCCGAATTCGACATCAAGTTTGTAAGCTCGAAAGTGGTCAAGGGCAAGGCCGTTGCCGAATTTCTAGCCCGTCAACCATTGCCCGAAACCGAAGATGAACCTTGGCAGTTTGAGTTCCCAGATGAAAACTTTGGGGTGATTACTATTCAATGGTGGAGAATGCATTTCGATGGAGCTCAAAATAGGAACGGGGCAGGAGCAGGGGTAGTGTGGGTTTCGCCGACAGGGCTAACTATACCACTAGCAAAGAGACTACAATTCAAGGCCACAAACAACACGGCAGAATATGAGGCGTGTCTCTTCGGAATAGAGGCATTAATAAGCCTGGGGGCACGTGAAGTAGAAATCACTGGAGATTCGTTGCTAGTGTTGTGTCACGCAACTGGAGAGTGGGGGGTACGAGAAGAACGCTTGCGACCCTACGTCAAAAAGCTGCGAGCAATGATCCGGAATTTTGACACATGTACATTCCACCACATACCACGAGAGGAAAATCAAATGGCCGATGCATTGGCCACGCTAGCGTCAAACTGGGAAGGGATGCAAGCAGCACCCATGAAACAACTGGTCATGACATCATCCCACTTCCCGATCCACCTAGAAGAGTATGTACTTCATGTCTACAACACGGAGCCATGGTACATGGACATCCAGCGGTTCATAGCAAGCGGCACATACCCTCTGGAGGCAACAAAAAGTGACAAGTTGGTTATTAGGAGACTGGCGTCTAAATGTCGAGAAGTAGAAGGAATATTGTATCGACGATCTGCCAACGGCATGCTACTGAAATGCATGTCCGAAGGCGAAGCAAGGAAAACCATGGAAGAAATACACCAAGGAGTCTGTGGGCCGCACATGAATGTAGATTCTATGGCCAAGAAAATCACAAGACAGGGGTTTTGGTGGCCTACCATGAGGGACGACTGTTATAAATTCACGAAAAGGCGCCTTCAATGCCAATTCCACGCTGATCATGTCCATGTGCCACCCACGGAACTACATAACCTAGCCACGCCATGGCCTTTCGCCGCATGGGGCATAGACATGATAGGCGAAATCAGACCCCCCGCGTCCAACAGACACCGTTTCATCGTGGTAGCCGTAGACTACTTCTCGAAGTGGGTGGAAGCCGAGTCCTTCGCGACGGTCACGGCACGTACCATGTCAAGATTCATAGAAAGAAACATCATATGTCAATATGGAGTATTCCACCACGTGGTTACCGACAACGGCGTTCAATTCCAGGGAGCTACCCGGGAAATGCTAGCAAGACACCGGATAGAACATCACCGCTCGTCCCCATATTGACCCCAGTCGAACGGGGCGGTCGAAGCCGCTAACAAGACAATCAAGCAAATGCTCACAAAGATGTCAGATAAGAGTAGAGATTGGGCGGAGAAATTACCCTTTGCGATCTGGGGGTATCGGACAACCGTTCGCACACAAACAGGAGCAACACCGTATTCTTTGGTTTACGGAATGGACGCAGTACTACTAGTGGAAGTAGAGATGCAATCTTTGCGGGTGGTCCTAGAGGAGCACGTCCCAGAAGCGGAATGGATGAGAGACAGGGTCGGCCAATTAGACCTATTGGACGAAAAGCGGCTTCGGGCCCTTGACCAGCTACAAATGTACCAGCAGAGATTAGCAAACACGTACAACAAGAAGGTAAGAACCGTGTCCCGACCAATAAAAGTAGGTGACCTAGTACTCAAACAATTGAGACACTCGACCGTCGACCCCCGAGGGAAATTTCAACCAAAATGGGAAGGGTCGTTCGTCGTCAAAAGAATGTACTCACGCGGAGGAGTTAGACTAACCGATATGGAAGGAATAGAATTAGCGGAACCAATCAATATAGATAGACTTCGATATTTCCATGTATGACTAGGAGAAAACAAATCCGGGAATTTGTTCCTAGAGCAAGATCTTGGTTCATCCTCGGTTAGGACATGTTGTAAGACGAATGTTGTCTATGCTATTGCTTTGGTAAAATGAAATAAGAATGCATCGTACTATCCCTCACGAGAAACATTTGAAAAAGCAAAGCCAAAAGACAGGAAGCCAATAACAAAGTGCATTGATCACCATAATACGAAGGGGAGCTTGAATCTCCCCATCCCCCCTGAGGCACACAGGGCTTAATGATAATATTCACTCATCATGGCCGACAAACGAGTAGATATCTCAGAACATCAAGACGTCACTCGGGTGTTTCCACGCCATGAACGACATAACACCCCACGCACGAAGAGACGCAAAACGGGAAGCAAGCACGCATACACACGCACACACAAACACGTATACATGCATACATGCATACATGCACAAACACATACCCGCATATGCTTAGGTGGAAGACCCATGAAAAATCAAAGTCAACCCCAGAGGATTGCAAAGGACATAGGAGCGTATCCGATGACCCTGGAAGCAGTACGCTGGAGCATTATCAGATCACCGGCTTGCTGGGGCACCCCTGAACTCATCAAAATATTAGGAACTAAGAACTCCACTGGGGCAATACCGGAATGGGGCACGACCCAGGTCAAGGAAGAATGCCGTCAGGGGCTCCCAGATCAGTCACAGATCAAGGGCGGAAGAGAAAAGATACTGGGACACAGCTGATCGATCTCAGAATAAGGCCACCGGCATCCAGATAAGACTGGTAGGACAAAGTGTTTAAAGGAAGAGGGATCGACGAACAGAGCTACAAATCCTCGGGTCGTGCCCGAGGTACTATGAAGAAAGGCCACAAAGAAGTTACTAAATCTTCGGGTCACGCCCGAGGCGTTGTGAGAGTTTACTCAAAGCAACAGAGAGGTTACTAAGTCCTCGGGTCTCGCCCAAGGCAAGTTACTGAAAGTTAAAAAGGTTACCAAAAGTCCTCGAGTCATGCTCGATGCGCTATTAAAGGTTACAGAAAATCCTCGTCGAGGTACCCAGCAGAAACAGTTAGTCGGCCTTACTGAAAGATTATAGAAGATCTTATGCCGTAGGCCAGAACTGCAGGTAAGTTCTCTAAACCCACTTTAAAAACACTAGCACAGACACAATACGGCTCGTTTCGCTTCATTGAGACTGTCCGACGGGTCTTACAGAACAATGTAATCACCTTAGGCACTCCCAAAGAAGCGAGGGGCAAACTGTAAGCACTGGTTTTCGAACCCGATGATGAAAGCAAACTATGAGCTCCTCGTTGCGCCAGCTGCTCAAATACCGATGCTCGTCGTAGAACGGATCACCTTTTCGGGACCATAACCTCTTTCGCCCGGTCCTCGGGACCATGAGTGTGGCACTTTCATGCTTATGAGAAAATCCTTGATCACAAAAAAGTATACGGTCACAAGTACTATTCATCAAGGACCGTACGGTCACAACATTGTTGGTTGAGACCGTACGGTCACATACCTCTGACCGTACGGTCACTGCCACGTGGCAGATAGCAATCCAATCCTTATCTGCGACGTGGCTGGGCGGTCCAATCAGAGAGTGACACGTGTACAAACATCCAAACAACATTGGCCGGGTGTTGGGTAATGCCCGACTCAGATCCAAATTTAGATCTGAGACGGGCGAAGCCAGTGACCGTACGGTCACTATGATGAACCCTAAGTGTTTTGATTATGTCCAAACGTTTCAGAAGATGAAAACTTAATTCTATCTCACATATAGATTATTGTTGACTAATATTTTTGTTTTAGTCTATGTGTAAGTTACTCAGCAGGTGCTGAATGAATCATTTTCGGATTGCCTAAAGGACTCAGGAGTTTTGTTTGCTGAAGTCAGAGTTTCAACGATTCAGAAGCTGGAACTCCTCCGCTCTGAAGCCTAAGTCTGCTAAAGCTCTCCTCAGAAGTTCCTTGCAATCAGAAGTTATGCCAATTTGATCAGAAGTCTAGACAACTGGAAATAAGCTTCTGAAAGCTTAGTCACGGATTTGTTTGAGCATTTAATGCTCTGACACTTGCATTCAATGCAAGGCGCCAAAAGTTCAAAAAGCTGTTTTGATGGAGCGCGCTTGTCTGTTCAAGAGAAACCGGAATTTCCTTGTCTACCCTTTGTTGATCTAATTGAAGAATGATTCTGTCATCCTCATCCTTGATTTCAAATCACTTACCGGATTTAGTTAAAGAACAAGGATAACGGAATCAAAGTGTTTGAAGACCGTTTGAAGACTTGACAAATTAACGGCTACAACAACTGATGTCATCTCCTTTGAAGTTTCAAACTCCACAACAGTCATCTTCAATCACTATAAATAGTAGCCAAGCTCCAATGCATCAACACACGCATGATCATCGAGCAAAATCTTAACGCACTGTTTTAAACAAGAAAACAGAGCAACTTTTCCATTCTCAATCTTTCTTAGCATAGTCTTAGTAAAGTGAGAGAGTGAAGAAAAACAAGTTCATAATAGGAATCTTGTAAACTGAGATCGGTTGTGATCTTCAGTTAGATTTAAAGAGAGAAATCTAGTTGAGATTAGAGTTGGGTGAGAAATCCAGAAAACAGAGTATTGTTTTGTTCTGGTGGAAATCCTTTAACTCTTTTTAGACTAGTCAGAACTAAGTGAGAAATTAGCTTAGGTTCTGTTGATGTAAAGGAGCTTCTGAACTTGCCATAAAAGTTCTGAATAGTGGATTTATAAAATCTCTGAAGGCTGCGACCTCAGGGGACAAGACGTAGTCACAGGACTTCTGTGGCGAACTTGGATAAATCGAATTGTTCAATCAGGACCTCCTGAACTTCTTTCTCCCTCTTATACTTGTTATTATTGCTTCTGTGTACTTGCTTATATTTAGTGCTGAAACAGATTTTCTGTAAGTATCATTGTCTTTGTTCAGAAGACTGTCCAGAAGTTCTCTTACCGAACTTCTGTTGCTGAAAGCAGGCTAACTGTGTATATGCAGAATTTTCCTCAGAAGCAAATTCTATAAACTTGCTTCTGACTCTGGAAAGTTTGACTCTGAAATTTAAGTTTCTTTAAAAACTTAGAAATTTTCAGTTTTCAACTTAGACACCTATTCACCCCCCTCTAGGTGATTCTGTTCTTGTTAGGGCCAACAAGTGGTATCAGAGCGAAGGTCACTTCGCATATTTACTAAAGATCTAACAATCTAAGTGTAAGATCCTATCAGAATCAATAGAGATGGCTAGTAGACACCAGCCTGAGAATTCTTCTCACTTCATAGTTCCAGAAGGTTCTTCCACTACCAGACCTCCATTGTTTAATGGCAACAACTACTCATACTGGAAGAAAAGGATGATGTACTTCATCCAAGCTCAGAACATGAGTGCTTGGTATGTCATCACTAATGGTGATTTCATTCCTACCAGAATGGAACAAGGTTTAGGGGATGTTGTTATTCCTCAGAGAGAATATACAGATGACATTCTGAAAAAACTCCAAACTAATGCTTCAGCAATAAATATGTTGCATTGTGCACTTACAGCTACTGAATATAACAAAGTTTCCTCTTGTGAAACAGCACAGGATATTTGGAACAAGCTAGAAGTCACATATGAAGGAACAGGAAAAGTGAAGCAATCTAAAGTCAACCAACTCATGAGAGAATATGAGTTATTTGAAATGCTTGATAAAGAATCTATTTCAGATATGAATTCTAGATTCACCAAGATAGTCAATGACTTGAAGAGCTTAGGAAAAGACATTGAAGAATCTGATCGAGTGAAGAAGATTGTCAGAAGCTTACCAAGGTCTTGGCAAGCCAAGAAGACTGCTATTGAAGAAGTTCAGGACTTGAGCTATTACTTGTATGATGAACTCATTGGGTCCTTAATCACTCATGAGATGTCATTAAAGAATCATGACTTAAGAGAAAAGTCAGAAGGAAAAAGAGTTGTCCTGAAAGCAGAATCTTCTGAAGAATCCTCAGAAGATGAGGAACTGGCTATGCTGACCAGGAAGTTCAAGAAGGCCTTTAGGAAAGGCAGAGGTGGAAACTACAAGAAGCCTTTCAGGAGCTTTGATAAGAAAACTCCTGATTCTGGTGAAAAGTTCAAGAGAGATCCAAACAAGCCAATTGTGTGCTATGGATGTCAGCAACCGGGGCACATTAAGCCTAACTGCCCGGAGTTGAAGAAAGATAAGAAAAAGTTCAAGAAAGCTATGCTGGCTGCCTGGTCAGACTCTGAGACCAGCAGTGATCCTGAAGAAAAGGAAGAGCAAGCTCAGATTTGTTTTATGGCTATTGATGAGCCAACTTCTGAAGATGTCACAGGAGAAACTTCCGCACCTCCTGAAGTTACATATGATTCCGAGGTAAACATATCTTCTGAACAAAATATCTTTGATTCTCTTGAAGAACTCTATAGTATGTTCAAGTACCTGAAAAGGAAACTGGACAAGAGTGAGGCTGACAAGTTTCTTAGGTTTACTCAAGTCTTTTCTGACATGAAAGTGTTAGAAGAGAAGCTGTGTAAACAGTTCAGCATTCCTGCTGATGGCTCTAAAGCCAAAGGCAAGAACAAGCTGCCTCTGGGAAGTGATAAACCCCAGAAGAAGAAACCTGTCACTCCCTCTCTTCTAAAAGAGATAGCTTCTCCTCCTGATGTTGGTACCTCTGAGAGTGCTGTTATAGCCTCTGAAGATGTTGGTCCTTCTCAGAAGAAGAAGAAATCTCCCAAGAAGCAAAGGGAAAGATCCAAGAACCCTCCCTTTTGCAAGCTCTGTAAAAGTGATGGTCATTAGTTAAAGGATTGCAAGTACCATATTAAAAATCTCTTGCAATCTGAGATATCATTAAAACCTGCTGAAGAGAAATCTAACTCTGAAGGACCCAATAAGGATTGGGTACCTGTCACTAATTGATTGTGTTGCAGGTGGCTCTGAGTGCTCCATCAATGTCAAAGCTGTGGTACATTGACAGTGGGTGCTCAAGGCATATGACAGGTGATGAAAAAGCATTCATCACATTTGTTCCTAAAAGAGGTGGAAAAGTCAGCTTTGGAGATGCTCAGAAAGGAAGGATTCTTGGTTCTGGATCCATAGGAACCAACCCTCTGATCGAAGATGTCTCCCTAGTCAGAGGTCTGAAGTTCAATCTCCTGAGTGTTGCACAACTGTGTGATAAAGGTAGAGATGTTGTCTTCAGCTCCTCTGGATGTAAAATCTTGGACAGTAAGTCAAGGGAAGTTATTCTAACTGCTCCTAGAGTTGAAAATGTTTTCATGCTGAACCTTGAGAATCTTTGCAAAAATATATGCTTGATGTCCAAAGAGGATACCTCCTGGCTCTGGCATAGAAGACTTGCTCATGTGAGCATGGACCTTCTGGCCAAAGTTGCTAGAAATCAATTGGTTGAGGGTCTGCCTGAAATTAGTTTTAAAAAGAATCATTTGTGCAATGCTTGTCAATCTGGTAAACAATCCAGAAGCTCTTTTAAAACTAAGAAAGTCATTTCAACTAAAAGACCTTTGGAATTACTTCATATGGATCTTTTTGGCCCTGTTCAACCAATGAGCATGGGTGGAAAGAAGTATGCCTTTGTCATTATAGATGACTATTCAAGATTCACTTGGGTCATCTTGCTGTCTAGCAAAGATGAGTCACTTGGATGTTTCTCAGTTCTGATAAAGAAACTTGAGAATGAAAGGAATGAAAAGGTTGTCCATATCAGAAGTGATAATGGTGGAGAATTCAAAAACTTTAGGTTTGAAGAATTCTGTGAAACCAAGGGAATTGATCATAACTTTTCTGCTCCCAGAACTCCTCAACAAAATGGGGTGGTTGAAAGGAAGAATAGAACTCTGGTTGAGATAGCCAGAACTATGATCAATGAAAGAAGGCTTCCAAAGTACTTTTGGGGAGAAGCTGTGAACACAGCTTGCTATGTTCTGAATAGAGTGCTAATCAGAAGCATTCTGAACAAGACTCCTTATGAACTCTGGAAAGGTCGAAAGCCTAAAATAGGTTATTTCAGAACCTTTGGTTGTAAGTGTTATGTTTTGAATACAAAAGAATATCTTTCAAAGTTTGATTCAAAGGCAGATGAGGCCATTTTTCTTGGTTACTCAACACATAGTAAAGCATATAGGGTTTTTAATAAGAGGACTCAAACTTTAGATGAATCTGTTCATGTACAGTTTGATGAGACTAACCCTACAGATAGTAGAGCTCCTGATGAAGATGTAGTTCAAGCTCCTGAAGTAACATCTCCTGTTGAAGAAGAAGATGTTTCTCCCAGAGCTGCTGAAGTGGTTCCTCCTGTTGCTGAACAAGCTCAAGATGAGAATCCTACTCCAGAAGTCAACTTCCTTCCAGAAGATGCTCCTATATATGATTCAACAAATGATGAACAGGTTTCAGAAGACTCTTTGGATGTACCAAGAGAAGTTAGAACTCACAGGAATCATTCCTTAGAGAACATCATTGACTCTGTTCATAATCCTGTCATGACCAGAGCTCAGCTCAGAAGATACATGGGGAATGTGGCTTTTGTGTCACTTCTGGAACCCAAGGACTTCTATGAAGCTGCTGACGATGACTCCTGGTTGATGGCAATGCAAGAAGAACTTGACCAGTTCAAAAGGTCAGAAGTTTGGACTTTGGTTCCCAGACCTAACAACATAAAGGTTGTTGGAACTAGATGGGTTCTGAAGAACAAGCTTGATGAATTTGGAAATGTTGTGAGGAACAAGGCAAGACTTGTTGCTCAAGGTTACAGTCAGCAAGAAGGCATAGATTATGGTGAAACTTTTGCTCCTGTTGCAAGATTAGAAGCCATTAGAATCTTATGTGCTTTTGCATCATACAAAGGTTTCAAGCTCTTTCAAATGGATGTGAAAAGTGCATTCTTGAATGGTTACATTGATGAGGAAGTCTATGTGTCTCAACCTCCTGGTTTTGAAGATCCTAAGTTTCCTGATCATGTGTACAAGCTAAAGAAAGCCTTGTATGGACTGAAACAAGCTCCCAGAGCTTGGTATGAGAGGCTGACAAAGTTCCTTCTGTCTAAAGGATTTGTCAGAGGCTGTGTTGACACAACCCTGTTCACTCTGAAGAAGAACAAGGATATCCTTATAGCTCAGGTATATGTTGATGATATTATATTTGGTGCTACTAACGAATCTTTGTGCAGAGAGTTCAGTGACCACATGAAGGCTGAGTTTGAAATGTCTATGATGGGAGAATTAACCTTCTTCCTAGGACTTCAGATCAAGCAAAGCAATGATGGGGTGTTTATCAATCAAGCTAAGTACACTAGAGAAGTGCTGAAGAAATTTGGCATGATGGATTCTAATGCTGTTGATATTCCAATGGATGTCAGCAAAGACATTGATGATGAAGAGAAAGCTGGTAAACCTGTAGATATAAAAACCTACAGAGGTATGATTGGCTCTCTTTTATACCTAACAGCCAGCAGGCCAGATATACATTTTGCTGTGTTTTTTTGTGCTAGATATCAGTCTAAACCAAGAGAGATTCATGATGTTGCTGTCAAAAGAATTCTCAGATATCTTAAAGGCACACCAGAAGCTGGTTTGTGGTATCCCTGTAGTTCTGATTTCACTCCTATAGGATACACAGACTCTGACTATGGTAGAGATAAATTGAAAAGGGTCAGCACTTCTGGTGGTTGTCATTTTCTGGGGGAGTGCCTAGTCTCCTGGCATAGCAAGAAGCAAACCTCTGTGGCTCTCTCAACTGCTGAAGCTGAGTATGTTGCTGCTGGAAGTTGTGTTTCTCAGATGCTCTGGATCAAGCAACAAATTGCTGACTATGGAGTCATCCCTGGAACAATTACAATTTACTGTGATAACAAAAGTGTTATTGATCTTTCAAAGAGTCCTATTCAGCACAGCAGGATGAAGCATGTTCATATTAGACATCACTTTCTGAGAGATCATGTTCTGAAGAAGGATATTATCATTACTCATGTTCCCTCTGAAGAAAATCTTGCTGACATGTTTACTAAGCCTCTGGCTGGTATGTCTTTCAGCAACTTACGAGAAGGCATTGGTATGACTTATCCCCTTCAATAACTTAGACTAATTATTTCTGTATGTCTTAAGTGATTAATCGTTTGAGATAATTAAGTTATAATTAATTCTAATCATGATTTGACTTGTAAGCATGCGTTATCTACTGCCATTTTACGGCGCTGTTCTGTGTTTAACGGTTATCTGTTCCCTTTTTAAACGGTGTTTACTTGCTTTTTGAATTGGAACGGTTTCTTGTTTGGGTATAAATAGAGGTTTTCCATATTTAGCAATTTTTACTTGCATTTTTTCATTGCTATTAGAATCGCCATTGTTGTCTGTGCTTTTCTCCTCTCAAAATCTTAACCTAATTTCCTATTTCTCCTAAATGGCTCTAGAAATCACTGTCACTCATCTCTTCACTTCTGAGAGCAAAAAGAAAGTTAGCGAATCTAGGGTTTTTACTTCTAGGTTCCTAGATGACGAAGTTAAAACTACTGAACCTATCTCAAACTGGCTTAGTGCTCAAAACTGGAATTCATTCGTTTCTCTCGATGAATTCATTTACCCTAAATTAGTCACCGAATTCTACCAAAACCTCCATTTCTTTTCTAATGAGGAGGATGTTCTTCACTCGGTTGTTGGGGATGTTGAGATTGAGGTCAGCAGGGCTTCTATCTCTCAAGCTATTGGTGTTGATGATGAAGGAATCATCGTTGGTGATGATGGTTCTGTTGATGGGTTTTCTGAAGTGAATTGGGCTAGACCAGATCTGAGTGCCAAGGAAACGTATGCAACGTGGCTCTCACAGCATCAGAGGTGGGCACATTATCTCACTACTAATGTGTTTCTTCCAAAGGCTGGAGGAGTCAACTGTGTTTCCAATAGAGAACGAGTTTTCATGTGGCATCTGGTCAACCAGAAGAAGATTAATCTCCCTGCCATGCTGATAAGGCAGATGAAGAATGTCACTACTTCTAGTGCTCTTGCCTATGGTTCCCTCCTGACGAGGCTCTTTGAAGCTGCCTCTGTGGTTATCTCAGGAGAAGGTGTAACCAGTAGAAGTACGGTTCTGAAGATGCATACCTTCAGGAACCTTTCCTTTGGTGTAACTCCAAAGAAGAAGGAGAATGCTCCCTCTGTGAGCGCTGCTCAGAAGGAGATTGTGAAGCCAAGTGTGCTGAAAGGAAAGGATGTTGCCAAGAAGGGCAAAGGAAAGAAAGGATCCAGCAGAGTGGTCCTAACTGTTGAGAAAGTGGTTGGTTCCGAACCAACGGTTGTTCCTGAAAAGGATGTTCAGGATGCTGAGGAAGCACGCCTTGCTGAGAAAGAGAAGGCTGCTGAAGCTGAAAAGGTTGCAAGAGTTGTGGCTCTTGCTGAAGAGAAAAGAAAGAAGAAGGAAGCAGAGGACAAGTTAGCTGCTGAGCGAGAAATTGCTGCAAAGGCTAAGGCCGATGCAAGACTTTTAGAATGCGCTGCTGAACTTGAGAATGCGGAGTTCTCAAAGGTAGTTGAGACTTCAGAGGAAGAAGGGAATCTTGAGAATGTCTCACTATCTTCTCGGATTGTTGAGAATGTCTCCCTTTCTACCAGAATTGGAAAGAAGACTGCTGCAAAATGAAGGGTTCTGAAGAAGAAGGACTTCGTTATTGCCTCAAGTGCTGAATTATAGGAACCTGTCACTCAGGAACCGGAAGATGCTGATAAAGACTTATCAGAGATTTCTGATAAAGAGAATGTTGATGCTCCTCTGATTGAAGAGCTGTCAGAAGAGAGTGAACCAGAAGATGAAGAGGTTCTTCAAGGTGCTAAACAGTTTGTTGAGAATGTTGACGATGAACACTTCATTGACAACGTTCTTCTGAATCAAGGAAGAAACCCTGGTGATAGGGATGCCTCTGAAACGCTGTTCAGAATGGCTCATTTATATGCTGAGCCCATTTCAACTTTTGATCCTAATGCCTCTGAACAGGTTATCTCATCTCCTACTCTTACTCCTCATCCATCTCCCTCACTACCTTCTGTCACAGAAGTAAGTGAATCTCAGACTTTCATTCCTCCAACAACTTCAACATCTGAAGGTGTTCCTCCTCCATCTACTCTTCCTTCTGGATCCTATTCAGAAGTGAATCTGTCCTCTGGACCAATCTTCACTGATTCCATTTCTACTTCTACTACTTCTTCTCTATCATCTTCTGCTGTACTTCCATCAACTGGAATTACTGCTCCTCCCTTTTCAACACCTTTTTCAATTCCTTCAACCTTACCTCCCTGTACAAATACTTTCTCTTCCTCTTTCTCACATACAATTCCTTCCACACAAACTTTTGTTCCTCCTCTCTCAACCCCTGGACATACACCTCCTGTGTGTGATCCCTTAACTTCCTTCCCCACTCCTTCAGGTTTTGCTGGGTTGTCCTCCAACTATGACTTCCTGCGCAAACACTTGAATCGAGAAGATTTGGATAACAGGTTTGGAAGTTTTGGCTTCATGGGCAGAGCTTCTGGTATTTCCGAAGCTGGAGGTGCCCCCAGTGTTGAAGAATTGAAAAGAATGGGTCAGAGTGGCTCAGATGAACTGCTGAATAGATTTGCTGGTATAGGGCAAAGGACTTCTGCTGCTGACATGTATGCTCAGGGCCTTGTGCTTGCAAGAATTACATTCTTTGAAAGCTCAGAACCTGCAGCTCATGACTATGCTTCAAATGCAGGATCCTTCTGTTTATATACGCAATCTTTCTACACTTCATCTAGCTACATATGATGAGCTGTACAAATTGAGAGAATTAGCTCTGACACTTCCTTCTCTGGACAATATTTCTCTTGCTTCTTCTCTGAATGTCAATGAGAATTTGGAGATATTGACAGAAGAAGTCAAGGAAGCAAACGAGCATTATGAGGCTCATGAGAAGATGCTCCCTAGTAAGATTGAAGACCTGCAAAGTACTGCAAATCACATTCTGAGAGAAGTGAAATCTTCTGCTCAAGGTTCTTCATCTTCAGGAGCTGCAAAGATATGACATCACTCCTGATCTCAACAATCGACTCTCCAACATTGAGTCCGCTGTAACTGCTCAGAATGCACAGATTGCTGAGCTCACTGAACTTCTGAAGGTTATGCACACTCAGGCACGTGAACAAGAAAAGACTCTTCACAATTGCTATAGGTTTGTTCGAGGACAGACTTATATTCAGAATGAGCACCTCACTGCTGCTGTGTATGCTAACAATAGGTTGATCAAGCTCCTTCTTGATGATGTTCAGAAACAGTGACCTATGTCTGGTCAGACCTTTGATCATATGAAGACCATTGATGATGACTTCAGAAGACGAATGGATATGATCAATACTGTGCGACCAACTCCTGTGCAATATCAGACTGCTCTGAATGTTCAACAAAAATTGAAGTCTCAGGGTGCTCTTGGTGTGGCTGTTGGTTCTGGTCAAACGGGGGAGAAGTCTGGTCAGAAGAGATCAAGTGCTGCTGAAGGTTCTAGTGATGTTCCTCCTCCTCAGAAGAAACCTAGGAACTTGTAATCGTTTAGGACTTAAGCTTCTTAGCTAGGTTCTGGGTTGGGTAGTTTGTGCCTTAGGACTTTTTCTGCTCTTCTGATTATTTTGCTTCTTATGTTATCTTCTGAATGATCTTATATACACTGAATCTTTTCTATACTTGCTTGCATATCTGACTTCTTACTCTTTGCTTATGTTTCTTTTTAACTTAGTAAATTACACTTCATTAAATCTAACAACTTGATCTTAAGTCTTATTAAGTTTATACAGATTGCTGAAGTTCACCATTTTCACTAAAATGGGGGAGTTAATTTACTCAGAAGTTTTTGAAACATGTGCATAAGGAAGTCTTTCTTTAAAACTCATGTTTTCTTTTACCTTCTGACCACGGTTTGTCCATAACCAAAATGGGGGAGAATGATGAACCCTAAGTGTTTTGATTATGTCCAAACGTTTCAGAAGATGAAAACTTAATTCTATCTCACATATAGATTATTGTTGACTAATATTTTTGTTTTAGTCTATGTGTAAGTTACTCAGCAGGTGCTGAATGAATCATTTTCGGATTGCCTAAAGGACTCAGGAGTTTTGTTTGCTGAAGTCAGAGTTTCAACGATTCAGAAGCTGGAACTCCTCCGCTCTGAAGCCTAAGTCTGCTAAAGCTCTCCTCAGAAGTTCCTTGCAATCAGAAGTTATGCCAATTTGATCAGAAGTCTAGACAACTGGAAATAAGCTTCTGAAAGCTTAGTCACGGATTTGTTTGAGCATTTAATGCTCTGACACTTGCATTCAATGCAAGGCGCCAAAAGTTCAAAAAGCTGTTTTGATGGAGCGCGCTTGTCTGTTCAAGAGAAACCGGAATTTCCTTGTCTACCCTTTGTTGATCTAATTGAAGAATGATTCTGTCATCCTCATCCTTGATTTCAAATCACTTACCGGATTTAGTTAAAGAACAAGGATAACGGAATCAAAGTGTTTGAAGACCGTTTGAAGACTTGACAAATTAACGGCTACAACAACTGATGTCATCTCCTTTGAAGTTTCAAACTCCACAACGGTCATCTTCAATCACTATAAATAGTAGCCAAGCTCCAATGCATCAACACACGCATGATCATCGAGCAAAATCTTAACGCACTGTTTTAAACAAGAAAACAGAGCAACTTTTCCATTCTCAATCTTTCTTAGCATAGTCTTAGTAAAGTGAGAGAGTGAAGAAAAACAAGTTCATAATAGGAATCTTGTAAACTGAGATCGGTTGTGATCTTCAGTTAGATTTAAAGAGAGAAATCTAGTTGAGATTAGAGTTGGGTGAGAAATCCAGAAAACAGAGTATTGTTTTGTTCTGGTGGAAATCCTTTAACTCTTTTTAGACTAGTCAGAACTAAGTGAGAAATTAGCTTAGGTTCTGTTGATGTAAAGGAGCTTCTGAACTTGCCATAAAAGTTCTGAATAGTGGATTTATAAAATCTCTGAAGGCTGCGACCTCAGGGGACAAGACGTAGTCATAGGACTTCTGTGGCGAACTTGGATAAATCGAATTGTTCAATCAGGACCTCCTGAACTTCTTTCTCCCTCTTATATTTGTTATTATTGCTTCTGTGTACTTGCTTATATTTAGTGCTGAAACAGATTTTCTGTAAGTATCATTGTCTTTGTTCAGAAGACTGTCCAGAAGTTCTCTTACCGAACTTCTGTTGCTGAAAGCAGGCTAACTGTGTATAGGCAGAATTTTCCTCAGAAGCAAATTCTATAAACTTGCTTCTGACTCTGGAAAGTTTGACTCTGAAATTTAAGTTTCTTTAAAACTTAGAAATTTTCAGTTTTCAACTTAGACACCTATTCACCCCCCTCTAGGTGATTTTGTTCTTGTTAGGGCCAACACACTAAACAGTGACCATACGGTCACAAGATAACCTATATATACCCTCCGGATTTCTCATTCAAATCATCAACAAACCATCAACAAAAAACCACCAAACACTCGTTTTCCCATCACTCTAGCTCATTCTAAAGCGATTCTTGACCCGATATAAGTTGCCTCTGATAAAGTTGCCTCCCCGAGTTGCCTAAAGTTGCCTCTAATATGAAAAGAATCGCTAGAGTCCGAGCTTGAGAGTACTTTGCTCAAATATTCTCAGAAAAGGTCCTCCCGACCACCAAAAATATATTTCCCCTTATCAAAAGTTTCCAATCCAGGCATCACTCGCAGTCTCGCTAGGGTCGACTAAGTCCTGTTCCCAGTTACCACACCGGAGGACGCACACGCAATTCCGGTTCCCCGAGGTTCCTCCCAGAAAAGGTCTCCGTTCTTCAACGAGCATCAGTCCGCGAGCAATCACTGGCACGCGACGAGGGTAAGCTTCTCAGGGTTTTGTACCGTGTCACCCGGCGGTTTACCGTATAAATGTTTGCGCATTTATTTATTTCTATGTGATAACCATAAAAATCAAGACAATAAGATGTTAGGTTGCATTAACGATCCTCTGGGTTCTGGAATGTCGGAATTAATAAGTTGTATCCACGAACGTAAATAGAATCTCTGGTTTTCAAAAAAATCGGTACAAACACCGGTTCATACATTTCCCGGTCGGCCGGGTGGCGACTCTAGTCAAAGAAGGCTAAAGCCGCTATGAGCGACCACTTTCGCTCACACTGGTTTCATAAGGTATAATTTTGAATCTAGAGATACATTTTTAGCTATGCTCATCACTCTATTTTTGTTGCTTTTTGCATTTTTTTTTAATTCATTTTTGTTTCAATTTGGACTTTGAATCTTTGATCTTCATCATCATCCCACTGTCAATTTTAATCAGTAATCTAACTTATCTGAGTTTGAGTTAATTCTATTTCTGGAGACTGTTTGACTAAATTATAACTTCATCAAAAAAACCCCAAAGCAATATTAAAGAATCAAAGAATAATTGAATGGTAGTTATTTAAATTTAGTGGACTGCACACAGATGACATGCTTATTATTTGTATGTTGATGCTGAGACGGATACTACTATGACCATTTCTATATTTCTTTTTATATCATTTCAATGGATCATATATATATATATATATATATATATATATATATATATATATATATGCTACTGCTATAACTTTGGACTTTGAAATTTATGTTTGGTGCAATTGGTTGTCAAGTGATGAAATTAGGCTTTTTTATATGGTTGTTTCAAAAACATATTGTGTTGTTTCAAAACATTACCGTGTTGTTTCAAAACAATATTGTGTTGTTTCAAAATACTCGGTTGCTCCATATGCTGTATTGTTTCAACAAAATACTCTGTTGTTTCGAAATAATACTCGGTTGTTCCGGAATAATACTCGATTATTTCAAAACTTTGTTGTGCCTAGGTGTTTCTCAAGAATTAATGTTTTCATCTCACTAATCTCAAGATTTGAAACAACACAGTATTAATTTGAAACAATCGGGTATTAATTTGAAACAACAGAGTATTTTGTTGAAACAATATAGCATATGGGTGTTCATTGACTTCATTCATATAGTGGAGCTGCTTTTATGTGTTGTGAGGCAACAATTTCTATTCATGTAGGTTTAGTTGCACTTTGCTTGATTTCCATTTAACCTTTCCCTTAGTTGCTCACTTTTCCCCATTGTAATGTTTGATTTTCTACAATTTGTGGAATTTCTTGCCATCAAATTTTTACCAAACATTATCAACTTATTACAGAGCTTCATTCAATCCAAAGTGTTAATTATATTTCATTCGAAACAACAGAATATTATTTTGAAACAACACAGTATTAATTTGAAACAACCGAATATTAATTTGAAACAACCATAGAAAAATTAAAAAAATTAAAAATCGTTTATAAATAACAAAAATGGATCTCAAAATGACGGCCTAATTAATACGAGTTCAGTGGTATAATTTTTTTTGAAAAACGAGTTCGGGAAGAGCGGGAAAATGCATTTTAAAGAAAATAATTAAAACATTTTCTCTCTTCAGGGGTGACATCAGCGCTGACATCACCCCCTCTTCCTTCCCTCCATTTTACACGTATAAGACTTTTTCTCTTAATTACAAGTTTGCCACCTTCCCATGTTCAATTACAAAATTACCCCACCTTTTTCTCTTGTCACACCATAAGTGGGTTGTCACACCATAAGCCCATTGTCACACTTGATCCTCTATATATATATATATATATATATATATATATAGGAGAGGGATCGGGTGAGAACACCTCCTTAAATTGAGAACACTCCTTAAAGTGAGAACACATCAAAACTACGTAGTTTCATTAAAGAGGATGGACTAAAAGGAAATTTACCCATTTAATTCATCTTATGCGTGTATGTAGTCATAGCCCTTCCTACCTCGACTGAAGGCTTAGGATCAAGAACCTAATCGTAGTCTGGCGAAAGGTATGGAATCTCAGTAAAGTAAGTTGATCCAAACAAGTTAACAAGTGTGGGCGCGCTGGTGAACACTTTCCTCTTTTGTCAGTCGGTCAAGCTAGAAACACCCCCAAAGGTGCTTTTTGAGATAACCGGTAGGCATCGATCCTGGAATAAATAAAAGGTATGAAAGCGCGAACTTGTTCTATACTACGGAAAGCCATGCACAATTCTAGCCCATGTACTACCTCTGGATCTCCCTAGTAGATACTTGAATACCAAGTATGGCTCTTAATAATCGATCTTCTGGAGCATACGATGATTCTTTCGCTATTTGAGGCGTTAATTTACCTACTAAAATATCGCCTGCCTCTACCCAAGATCCCAGCATCACAATTCCATTTTTGTCTAAATTTTGGAGTAAATGGGCTTCTAGATGCGATATTTCTTTAGTGATCCTTTCAGGTCCTTGGCTTGTCACATGAGTCTGAATTTCATATTTACGTATGTGAAACGAAGTATAAATATCTTCATATACCAGACGTTCGCTAATGAGTACTGCATCCTCAAAATTGTAACCTTCCCATGGCATATAAGCTACTAATACGTTTTTGCCCAAGGCGACCTGCCCCACCAGCAGTCCGCGTTTTTGATCTGAAAGGAATTGAAAATGTGAAAGCAAAATATTCACTATCTATGGAGTGGAGTGACTATCTATCCTTAATCTCCTCTTACCTATCTCCCCCCTTTTTTCCTTTCTCGCCGGCAGGAGAATCCATTTATTTTCTTGTATTGTTTATTATGATTGATTTGTAGAAAAAAGGTCACGAGCTGAGGACTAAGTCGAAGTGAAAGTTTGTGCCATTGTTAGTGCCAAGACCCTAGAATAGTGAACACCAAGTGAAGAGCCACCCTCCGGGAACGTCGAGAAGGGGGACGAACAGCTTTGATTGGATCCGATCTGGTAGACAGAGACGAAGACAAGGATGAATAATCTGAAGAAGGCTATGCCGAATCCGAGGGAAGAAGAAGACTACGAAGAAGGAAGCCGATGCCTAGGCCGAGGCTGGTGCCTAATTCTATGCTTGAAGCCTAAGCTATAGCTGGAGCTGAAGCCTAATTATAAGTTTCATCTAAAGCTGAAGTTAGGGCAGGAGCCTGAGTTGGTGTTGATGTCCTAGAGTAGCGAAACTACAAGTGAAGGGGCGCTATCCGGAAGGTAGAAATTGCTCCAATCGTTACTAACGTCTTTGCTCCAACCCCTTCTGTCTTTGCTCTGGTTTTGGCTTTCACTTGCATGGTTTCGGAGGAGTCGATTTTTCTGCCAGATGTGACTCGGTCAGAGTAGATCATACTTGAATATTAGCCCGTTAAAAGACCTTAGTTTCCCGCCAGATCTAAAGGTCTGAAAGTCCTGTTTCTCTGGTCACAAACCCCCCGTGAATTCGCTTTCCCCACTCGACTAGCTAAAGAATAAAGAATATCCGGTCGCCTTTATTCGACCGGGAGTCCAGGAAAGATTATCCAAGCCGGAGCCTTATGCAATACTGCAGTTTCCGGCCAACGGTGTCCACCTTTTAAGAACCAGATATTGAGGTGGCAACTGATCTAGATCCTTCTGGGGTTGAGGATCCCGATTCTCTTCGGTCGATATTAGAGAGAGAAAAGTGGGTTGATGACTCATCATTTGTTTACTTTTTATTCAAAAACGTTTTCCCGGCTATCCCGAACTCCGATATCAAATTTTTTTATACCGTTGGACAGATATTGTCGAGGCGCTCATTTTAAGATCCATCATGCCCAGGTAAAAACGAAGTTTTAGAATTTGGAACATACCTCTTTCGAGTTTGGAAGGTATGCTGATTTTAGTTTTATTTTTTGTACGGTAATGTTATATACATTCTGAATTTTGTAGTCTCTGTTTTAAATGTTAAACATACTGTTATTAAAAAAATTAGTCGAAAAAACAAAGCGAAAACATATTTTAATGATTAAAAATTGGAAAAATACATTCTAAACCACGTAAAATCAATGTAAAATCAAAATTTATAAATCCTATACCATAAAAAAACCAATTCAAAAATATAAACCCAATTCTAATATATATAACACTTTATATTCACATAAAAAAAGAATTTTATACATGTCACATTATTTTTAAATTAGAATATAGGGAATTACAATGCAGAGATAAATATCCTGGAACACAGAGTTTATAAGTTTAGAATGCATAGTTTATACAATGGAACACACAGTTTATAAATTTGGATGCATAGTTTATATCTTAATGTACAAAGTTTATATTATAATTTCGAGTTTAGTCTTTAGGATCTTAATTTTAGGGTTCAAAAATTAGGATTTATGTTTAGGATCTCAATTTTAGGGTTCATTAATTAGAATTAAGGTTCAATTTTAGGGTTTGGGGTTCACTTATTTCGGTTTAGGGTTTAGAGTTTGTAGTTTAGGGTTCAACTTTAGGATTTAAAATTAAAAACTTAGAGTTACGAGTTCACCACTTTAGGGTTTCGGGTTCACCAATTTAGGGTTCGAGTAGCACCAATTTTATATGATACTTTATTTAAAAATATATTAAAATAGAAGTTTTTTAAATAAAATTTAATTTAACTTTTTTATTTATATATAATAACCGGCCTAAATTTATATTCACATAAATAAAAGAATTTTATACATGTCACATAATTGTTAAATTAGAATATAAGGAATTACAATGCAGAGATAAATATCGTGGAACACAGAGTTTATAAGTTTAGAATGCGTAGTTTATACAATGGAACACACAGTTTATAAATTATGAATGCATAGTTTATATCTTAAAGTACAAAGTTTATATTCTAATTTCTAGTTTAGCGTCTAGGATCTCAATTTTAGGGTTCAATAATTAGGATTTACGTTTAGGATCTCAATTTTAGGGTTTATTAATTAGAATTAAGGTTCAATTTTAGGATTTGGGGTTCACTTTTTTCGGTTTTGGGTTTAGAGTTTGTAGTTTAGAGTTCAATTTTAGGATTTAAATTTAAAAACTTAGAGTTACGGGTTCACCACTTTAGGGTTTCCGGTTCACCAATTTAGGGTTCGAGTATCACCAATTTTATATGATACTTTATTTAAATATATATTAAAATGGAGGTTTTTTAAATAAAATTTGATTTAACTTTTTTATTTATATACAGTAACCGGCCTAACTTTATATTCACATAAAAAAAAAAGAATTTTATACATGTCACATTATTTTTAAATTAGAATATAAGGCATTTCAATGCAGAGTTTATATCCTAGAACACAGTGTTTATAAATTTAGAATGCATAGTTTATACAATGGAACACACAGTTTATAAAATTAGAATGCATAATTTATATTTTAAAGTACAAAGTTTATATTCTAATTTCGAGTTTAGCATTTAGGATCTCAATTGTAGGATTCAATAATTAGGATTTATGTTTAGGGTTCAATAATTAAATTTAAGGTTCAATTTTAGGATTTGGGGTTCACCTGTTTCGGTTTAGGGTTTAGAGTTTGTAATTTAGGTAATGGAATGAAAATAATGGGATGAAAATTGTATTGTATTTATGTAAAAAAAAATAATCTAGGATTGAATTGATGTTAGGTTAATTTGTTTGTTTTTTTAAGAACAAAAATCAACAAAAGTTTTTTAGACTTAAATTGTCATTCAAAAAAGTGATATGGGCTAAATTAATTATTTATGAAAACTCAGTGGACCTATTTGACTCTTTGTTGGGATGAATCTATCTTTATTGCACATGGCCCCATATTAAAGCGGTTGATGAATTATGATGCAGTTGTCTTGCGCCCAATAGCTTACCCCTATCCACGACGCCGTTTCCTAATTGTTCTCATATAACATGTGTTGTCAATTTAAACCTTGTTCTCATGTGATCCCTATATATATATATATATATATATATATATATATATATATATATATATATATAGGAGAGGGATCGGGTGAGAACACCTCCTTAAATTGAGAACACTCCTTAAAGTGAGAACACATCAAAACTACGTAGTTTTATTAAAGGGGAGGGACTAAAAGGAAATTTACCCATTTAATTCATCTTATGCGTGTATGTAGTCAGGAGAGAGAAAAGTGGGTTGATGACTCATCATTTGTTTACTTTTTATTCAAAAACGTTTTCCCGGCCATCCCGAACTCCGATTTCAAATTTTTTTATACCGTTGGACTGGTATTTTCGAGGCGCTCATTTTAAGATCCATCATGCCCAGGTAAAAACGAAGTTTTAGAATATGGAACATACCGCTTTCGAGTTTGGAAGGTATGCTGATTTTAGTTTTATTTTTTGTACGGTAATGTTATATACATTCTGAATTTTGTAGACTCTGTTTTAAATGTTAAGCATACTGTTATTAAAAAAATGAGTCGAAAAAACAAAGCGAAAACTTATTTTAATGGTTAAAGATTGGAAAAATACATTCTAAACCACGTAAAATTAATGTAAAATCAAAATTTATAAACCATATACCATAAAAAAACCAAATTCAAAAATATAAACCCAATTCTAATATATATAACAATTTATATTCACATAAAAAAATAATTTTATACATGTCACATTGTTTTTAAATTAGAATATAAGGAATTACAATGCAGAGATAAATATCCTGGAACACAGAGTTTATAAGTTTAGAATGCATAGTTTATACAATGGAACACACAGTTTATAACTTTAGAATGCATAGTTTATATCTTAATGTACAAAGTTTGTATTCTAATTTCGAGTTTAGCCTTTAGGATCTTAATTTTAGGGTTCAAAAATTAGGATTTATGTTTAGGATCTCAATTTTAAGGTTCATTAATTAGAATTAAGGTTCAATTTTAAGGTTTGGGGTTTACTTATTTCGTTTTAGGGTTTAGAGTTTGTAGTTTAGGGCTCAATTTTAGGATTTAAATTTAAAAACTTAGAGTTACGGGTTTACCACTTTAGGGTTTCGGGTTCACCAATTTAGGGTTCGAGTATCACCAATTTTATATGATACTTTATTTAAAAATATATTAAAATAGAGGTTTTTTAAATAAAATTTAATTTAACTTTTTTATTTATATACAATAACTGGCCTAAATTTATATTCACATCAAAAAAAGAATTTTATACATGTCACATTATTGTTAAATAAGAATATAAGGAATTACAATGCAGAGATAAATATTCTGGAACACAGAGTTTATAAGTTTAGAATGCGTAGTTTATACAATGGAACACACAGTTTATAAATTTGGAATGCATAGTTTATATCTTAAAGTACAAAATTTATATTCTAATTTTTAGTTTAGCGTTTAGGATCTCAATTTGATGGTTCAATAATTAGGATTTATGTTTAGGATCTCAATTTTAGGGTTCATTAAGTAGAATTAAGGTACAATTTTAAGGTTTGGGGTTCACTTATTTCGGTTTAGGGTTTAGGGTTCAATTTTAGGATTTAAATTTAAAAACTTAGTGTTACGGGTTCACCACTTTAGGGTTTTGGGTTCACCAATTTAAGGTTTCGGGTTCACCAATTTTATATGATACTTTATTTAAAAATATATTAAAATGGAGGTTTTTTAAATAAAATTTGATTTTACTTTTTTATTTATATACAATAACCGGCCTAAATTTATATTCGCATTAAAAAAAAGAATTTTATACATGTCATATTATTGTTAAATTAGAATATAAGGAATTACAATGCAGAGATAAATATCCTGGAACACATAGTTTATAAGTTTAGAATACGTATTTTATACAATGGAACACACAGTTTATAAATTTGGAATGCATAGTTTATATCTTAAAGTACAAAGTTTATATTCTAATTTCTAGTTTAGCGTTTAGGATCTCAATTTTAGGGTTCAATGATTAGGATTTATGTTTAGGATCTCAATTTTAGGGTTCATTAAGTAGAATTAAGGTAAAATTTGAAGGTTTGGGGTTCACTTATTTCAGTTTAGGGTTTAGAGTTTGTAGTTTAGGGTTCAATTTTAGAATTTAAATTTAAAAACTTAGAGTTACGAGTTCACCACTTTAGGGTTTCCGGTTCACCAATTTAGGGTTCGAGTATCACCAATTTTATATGATACTTTATTTAAAAATATATTAAAATTGAGGTTTTTTAAATAAAATTTGATTTTACTTTTTTATTTATATACAATAACCGGCCTAACTTTATATTCACATAAAAAAAGAATTTTATACATGTCACATTATTTTTAAATTAGAATATAAAGAATTACGATACATAGTTTATATCCTAGAACATAGAGTTTATAAATTTAAAATGCAGAGTTTTTACAATGGAACACACATTTTCTAAAATTGGAATACATGATTTGAGTTTATAAGCTATATGGGTGTCATTAATAAATTGTTTAGGTATATTAATAAATGGGTTGACTAGAAAACAAAAGAATTGTAAGATTAAAATTGTAAAGCTTTATAAAATTATTATATAATCATAAAAAAGTTAAATGAGTGGAAGTGGTGGGCGGCAGCCTAATTACTCTAACTATACCAGGTTATATATTAATATACAGCCAGGCTATGGTGAGGGAGTCCCTCATCCACTATTCTAAGGGAGTTTTAGCTTTAATCTAGTTACCAAACAAAATACACCCACCTAATTAATTTAATGAATTTAAAGTAATAAAATCCTAATTTATTTTGTTTACAACTCTTCTAATTAGTATCCTAATTAAATCAAACTCTATTTTCCTAAATACTAATTAATTCCGGATTAATTAATTAATCATATTATCACATACGAATTGAATTTATTTCAACATTAATTTATAATTCTAATAGATTATCTGGGTTTCAATATTTTATGTGTAAATTTAACATAAATTATTTTAATACTGGAGTTTAGGGTTTATAAAGTTAGGATTTAGGGTTTATGGATTTAAAGTTGTTAGGGTCTAGGGTTTATAAAGTTGGGACTACGGGTTTATGATTGTTAGGGTTTAAGGTTTATAAAGTTCGGGTCTAGGAGTCTAGAATTATTTGAATTTTAGGGTTGTTAGGGTTTATAAAATTAAGGACTACGGGTTTATGATTGTTAAGGTCTAGGGTTTATAAAGTTAGGGTCTAGGAGTTTAGAATTATTTGAATTTAGGGTTGTTAGGGTTTAAAAAATTAAGGACTACGGGTTTATAATTGTTAGAGTCTAGGGTTTATAAAGTTAAGGTCTAGGAGATTGAGTGAATAAATTAGATAATTAATAATAGATTTTTGTTCTTTTAAATTAGATGGTTATTTTGTTTGGTAACTAGATTTAAACTAAAACTCCCTTAGAATAGTAAGTGAGGGAGTCCCTCACCATAGCCGGACTGTATTAATATATTATCATGTTGACAATAAAGTAATTTGTCAGAGTGGTAAGCATACCACCTTAGATGGTGGAGCGCGTGGTTCGAACCTTACCACTGCAGTTTTGCGGTTTTTTTTAATTATTTGCTATCAAAACTACGTAGTTTTGATGTGTTCTCATATAATAAAGTGTGTTTTCATGTGATCCCTCCCCTATATATATATAGGGAGAGGCTCTTGTGAGAACACCCCCTCCTATGTGAGAATGAAAATTAAGGTGAGAACACTTTAATAGGGACTAAAGAGCATTTTCCCTTTTTATTTTAATTAAATATCCAGGAGAGAGAAATGGTGGAGTGATGACTCATCATTTATTTTTATTTTATTAAAAACTGTTTTCCCGCCTATTCCGAACTCCGATTTCGAATATTTTTATATGGATGAACTCGTATTGACGAGGCGCTCATTTTAAGATCCATGAAGCCTGGGTAAAAACGATGTTTTTCAATTTTGGAACATACAGTATCAATATTAGAACATGCGGTCTGGTTTCGTCTTTTTTAATACAGTGTTTTAAATAACGCTATAAACCTTCTAAACCTTATTTTCTGTATTCTGAAAGTTAAACATAATATTCTAAGAACAATCAATTGAAATCTGAAGCATATTTGCATTTTATTTATATTATATCAAATGTGCGATTCATGTTCTAAAAAATATAATGTATGTTCTAAACTGATGATTATATTTATTAAATGACGTTAGATACGTTCTAAACTGTATAGCCCATGTTACAAACAATGTCATACGTGTTCGAAAAAATATTATCTCTGTTTTGAAAGTGAAATATAATGATCTAAACAATGTTAAACATGTTCTAAATGTTATAGCTCGTGTTCTAAACAATTTTATGTAATTTCAAAAGTTATAGTCTTTGCTCTAAAAATAAAACGATCCATTAATCATAAAAAGAGAGATGTTAGAGCTTTTAATAATAATAATAATAATAATAATGTGAAAAGAATTAATTAAACAATGGTGCTTTCTATGGTTACTTGAAGTAAATTTTACTTTGTTTTTATCACCATTAGATGAAATTTTACCCACTAATCTAATGATGATAGTGGACAAAATAATGCTTACTTTATAAAAAATAAAGTAACCATATAAAAACCCTTAAACATTATAATAAAATATATCAAATTCGTAACTCAGGTTTTAAAAGATATAATTATTTTCTAAATTAATAAATATGTTTCATAAATACCGTCAGCTGTGTTCTAAATTATACAATCTGTGTTCTAATCAATGTTACACGTGTTCTATAACACTAACAGTGTGTTCTATAATACTAACATTGTGTTCTATAATACTAACAATGTGTTCTAAAATAACTAATTTTGTATTGTCAATAATAATTTTTTTGTGCATTATGCTCTAAATTATATAGCTCAGTTTCTAAACAAGGTTACCTAATTTATAAAGATTATAAAAATTATAATAAAAAGTAAATAAAAATTAAAATAAAAAGAGAATTTAGAGTTTTTAATAATTATTATAATAAAATAATGGGAAGAAAATTAATTAAGTATTAGAATACAAAAATAGTGCATTCTAAAATATGGAATAAGAAAAGGCAAGTTGTATTGGGAATTATATCAAGAAAACAAAAGAAAAACAACCAAAATTAGCGTTGAAAATTTTGAAATAAGAGAGTTTGAAAATTTTAAAAAATAAACAAAAGTGCAAGTTAATGAATTTCCTGTAATTTTAAAAAATAGTATTATCTAAAGTTAATGAACCTGTTTTTGATAATAATAACAAGAGAAATTTTAAAATACTCTTGGAAACGGATAACGTGGTACTCTGGACTAATAATTCGATGACACGTCACACATATTAGTATTTAGGGTCGATAATTTAGGGTTTAAGGTTCAGGGTCTAGGGTTTTTATTTTAGGGTGTAGAATTTTATATAAATTATTAACTAAAAATAAATTTTTAATTAGTTACACGTTGTCAAAATCTTATTGATTGATGTAACATATGTCAACCAGTTATTGGTTTGGAGTACCATGTCATCGTGCTTTAGGAGTATACTAAAATCGCTCTAATAACAATAATAATATATGACTTAATAATGATGGAGATTAATGAATCAAATTAAAAAAAGGAAAAAAAATTAACATAATAATGGAGATTAATGAAGAAGTTGAAGGAAAAATATAATTAAAAGGCTAATTGTTTGGCCGGTTTTGATTTTTTGAAAGAATAGGAAATTAATTAATGCAGTCTCATTATTATTTAATTATTTAAATATTTTATTAACAAAACAGGAGTCAAACACAAGTTTAAATAGGAGCGCCTCACATATGTATCAAATAACGCAATTGGCCCAGCGGTAGGCATGCTGTTGCGCGCCCAACAGCCCAGGGATCATTCCCATGGATAGCAATGTGTTGTTTTTGATTATTTATCATTAAAATTAGTCATTTGTCATCAAAACTACGTGATGTTGAGGTGTGAAAGTTCCATTCCATCTCAACTGAAACAAATTATAGCACGGTTTCTATTTGTGAGGATAAACTAAATACACAGTATTTAATACACATCCATCAAGGAAATAATATACTCTGTAGATTTCATGATGTCCCCTGTTTCTCTATCTCATACAAAGTCCTGCTATTTTTTACGCCTCAGTTATATGTTTTGGCCAATCATAGTGCTGTCTGTTCTTGAAGTTGTTCCTGTTCAGCATCAGCACAATTTCAGTTAAGTAGAGTATCCGACTTAAATAAACATTTTGATCGTGTTGTTTCACAGTTGAATGACTGTCTTCATCAATATATAGGAAAACAAGATCTTCAAAATGAAATCTATGCTCACGAGAATTTTATCCTCCCTCAGTTGGAAAAAAAAGAAGTATACTTTATAGGCTTAAACCTATGCATGTCTCTAAATTTTCCATAAAAGTCACTAAGTGATACACTTAGCCTTTTGTATTCTACGTGGCGTTGATGTGGTGCTGATGTGTGAAAATATATAAATAAAGAAAGAGAAAGAGTGAAGATAGGTGAAAAAAATAAGAAATATATCAAAAAGAGCTCTTTAATTTTCCAGATGAAAAAAAAAAAAACAAGAAATAAGAGAAAATAAAGAACCAATTTTCTAATTGTCAGCAGTGTAGAATGAGATTGAGTGTGAGCGGAAAGGGGCTATCACTTTTAATAGGAGGTCTCAGGAGTTAGGAGGGGCAAAGTGACTTTTTTTGGCAAGTTTAGGGGGATGAATAGAGTTCAAGCCTACTTATTATACTCTCTAAACGACCCTAGCAGCAACCTTTTTACATACAAAAGAGTATTCTAAATCTTGCAACTTTTTTACATACAAAAGAGCATTCTAAATCTTCTTATCCTCACCCATCTAACCAACACATCCTTTTGCGAAAAAAAATGAAAAAAACGGCATCAGGATCAGCTGACATTGTTTTTGCACTGACACACACAAAAGAGATTAATGGATTTGAGAAGTTAAAGAATTTGTACTGACCTCTGTTACAAAGAAGGCGTGGAACCCATATGGAACTCTATGGGGCAGTTCAACAACGGCAACAGGATCAGCTGACATTGTTTTTGCATCAATGACATTGACCGCTGATTTTCTACGATGAAATAGAATAAAAAGTCAGTAATACTAATACATGGTGTTTTCTTGAACACTTGAGCCAAGTAAATGGACATGGGAGGTTGGAGCAAAAAATATGAAAAAGGAATATAGATTCAACTCCTGATACGATATAATAGTCCCATTGAGCTCCCCCGTATAGCATTTTACTATAAGAAATATAAAATTTTCATCGACCTGAATTTGGAATTTAAACTGCACTATAGTCCTTAAAATTTTAAAACTTGGTTTTTGGTTTAGCCTCAGAATATTATAACATTATTCTTAGATTTTTCATTGGCACGGAGGGTCGATATTGCTAATCTTGGAAAGGAGAGTCAATGTTTCAGGTAACCATGTAATTAGGCAAAAGCCTGGAACTCAGTTATATAATCCAAGTTTCTGCAATACTTTTAGCTTGACTCGTTAAGAAAACAGTGATGTCAAAAAAAAATTCGCATATGGTACAAGAGGAAGGGTAATAAGAAAATAAGTATTACCCAGTATTTTCATCATGCACAAAGAATATCAAGTAGCCATCATCTTCCTCAGAATTGGTACCAGGTTCTTTAGGAACAAAAACAGCCTCTGAACCAAATCTTCCAGGTCCTAGATCGAATATGCCTTTCACGTTTCCACCAACTTCAAGCTCTGTTTTCCCTGGCTGGGGTTCAGCATGTAGATCAAATTTGATAATCCCCGTGACTTTGGCAATGCTATCCAGAATGGTTCCATATACAAATCTTTGTTTCCTGAATTCACATGGTATACTAGATTATAAATTCTCGAAAAAATGCTATTCATTTAACATTCAACTAAAGGAGCAAAGAACAAGTATTTAGGCCTGGAACATCACATGTAATAATCATATGCAAACTGTTAAACTAATTTCCCCATATTTATTTACGTCAATACCTGCCAGTATAGCTCTCATTCACTCGGGGAAAATCAACAGCAGATGCGGAGAGTGTTTTTTGTGAAGCTATACCAGTTTTCATGTTGAACCTCATCTCGTATCTGTTTTAGGATTAATAATAATGAGAAAGACATGAGTATATATGATAAAATTCATCAGGAATATGTCACGATTTGCTTACAGCTCATTTGCGAAATTCTCAAGTTTTTCTTTCACCTCCCCACTGACCATATCTAAATTAGGATTTTCAAGGCGGCAAGTGATCAAAACAACTTCATCCTCCTCCTCCCAGGCATTGGCTAACAAGACAAAAACAAATAAGTCTGAATGCACACACTTGAATTGAATTTTAAGGAACTGAAGAAAGACCTTACATGATTTAGTTTTGATTTACAAAAAAAAAAGATAAAAACTGTTCCTGTTACTATTCTCAACTAAAAAAGTTTCATCAGAACTGAAATTCCAAATTTCAGTTGCGCCGAAAAAATGATCAACAAAAAGAATTGAAAGCTCTTGACAAGTTCCAAATGGCAAACTCGGAAAGAACTTCCATGTCGCTGTGTAAGCTTCCATATTTGTAATGAATTCAAATGGAAAACAAAGCCTAATGTCATTATATAATTACAAAATTACAAAGGTTCAGTTTACATATCCATCTGGTAAATAAATCTATATGAAAAACATACATAGCAACCTCCTAATTTTGCAACATGGAACATTTTCACAGATGTAACGAGCCATTGAGTCTAGGAAATGATTGCTAAAATCATATACTCAGTTTCTTAGCCAGGGCCAAAACCAAGATTAAGCATGAAACCTGACAATATTTGACATTAGGGCTAGTTATAATCTACTTTTTTAAACTACAGCTAACCTGACAACAAGGCAGAGCAGAATGTGTAGGTAACATGGGGAAGTAAATGGACATACCATTGTGAAATATGAAGCAGTTAGGAAGCTCGAACCATCTGATTAAACTTTCATCCTTAGCATACCTTGGAAGCACACCAAAACGAGATTTTTTGGTTGCATCAAATGAGAAAATTAGCTTCTTTTCTTTTATCATTTCCTGAAAACACACATAAAAAAAAACAATACAGTGATCATCTATGTAAAAGCGCTCTCCAGCTATATTCTGCAACTAGAGAGAAAAAAAAGAATTAAGCTTGATTCATATCTCCACTACTCACTCTATCTTGTGATTAAAGTTACACAACGTTCTATTGGCTCTCCAGATAGTTTTGAACATTCTTAAGGAAACAGAAGTACAGGGAAAGAATGATTTCCAGGAAAACATATTATCAAAAAAGTAGAATATTCGGGAAAACATACATGACCTGCAGCATTTCTGTTGAAAATAAAAATCAGAATAAGGAGCACATGTTCCTGGCAAATTAGTTGCTACTTGGTAACAGTAATTACTTGTTTTCATGTCAAACAACTGAACAAAAAGTAAAAGTAAGAAGCTATATTACTATGTACACATAGTCTTTGTTTGTTTCCTTTTGTTTGGGGTTGCCTCCATTAGATTTCCTTTGTTGTAATTCGTTTTTTTTTTCAGCTGTTTTAAGCTGTCTTCTAATAAATTTTTGCTTGATAAAAAAAAAAAAGAATCTACCAGTATACATATTTTAATATATGGTAGACTTGGAAACTCGAAGATCTCAAAGTTCAGGAACTGCAATACCTTTGGCCTAAAGTACATAGGCAGATCCATAAAAAGTGCATAATTCTCAGTAATTGCAAAGTCATGCATCATGATGGGGTCTGATACTGTTATTGGTACAGGGTCATGCATAAAACCATCTTTTGAAATAACTCTGTATGTTATATACGGCGGTTCATGTGCATATCCAAAGGTAAACATCTCCCCTTCATCCATGGAATTAAAACGTTATAAGAGTTTGCATTACAGAAATAAAGAGCTGAATTGCATTACGAGAATAGTGATTACCAGTAATTGGATCAACTTTTGGATGAGCAGTAAATGAATGTTTAAGTCTCTTGTCATAATCCAACAAGCCAACAGTTTGTAGATCTCCATCTTCCATAACTTTAACCACATCTGCAGCATTAAATGGAGATAAGTTACGTTTACACCAACAAAATCACGAGAAACCATGGTATCTCAGACACTCCCCATGGTACCATCTGAAAATAAAATAAAGAAAAGATTGGCTTACAAGGCTTATCTGCCTCTGAAAGTGCTAAGAGCTTTCCATGGTGATAAATAAGAGCAGTATTAGCTGGAAAAACGTCACAGATGATTAGCTTCTACCAATAATATTAGGTATCCTCAGTCATCAACACAAAAAGGTCATCCAAAGATTGCAAGTTTCACAAAGATTCCGATGCACTCTCTCTAATTTGAAAGAAAACCATAGCTGTTAAGACCTCTTTACCTATACTTAAGCATCATCCAATGTACACAATAAAGTGTAAGAGAGTTAATGAAATTTATTGCTTAGTATTATTGGGAGCTGCAATTTAAGAAGAAATTGCACCAGTGCATTATCCCAAATGAGATTCTCACAGTAAAGCAATTACTAACGCAGCAAACTTACCTGTCCCATTTCCATACGACATGTCCAATACTTTTGTCTTTGCTCTTAAGATTTGCATGTTGACCATGAACAATCCAAATAGCCCCTTCAGATCTCCTATCTGCAAATGATGATTATAGAATGCAAGAAGTTATCTACAAGAAACAACTGCAGGATGACATACTCTACAATACGCAAAAACAAACTCGATATAGAGACTGGAGAGTGCAGAATTCAGGAAATAGTGATATCGATATTCATAAACACAAACCTTTAACTATATCAGTGAGATTAACATATGTTCCATGACATTTTAATTCGTAATGACAGACATGCTTTGAAGTCATATGTGATACAGCCATGACCATAAAAAGACGATATTTATATAACTCCATTTAAGGTCACTGCAAACTAAAATGTTCATACTTCAAAGAAAGAATCAGCTTTCTACCACAAACTACAAGTCATAATTCGAAAATAAGTCCTAGAGAAAGCACTTACTCGTACCAGAGAATTAATTTAACCAATGAAAGAAAAACATAAGTGGCACGTTGCAATTATGAAAGCATATCAATTAAACTAAACTACCACATATCCTGCCTGAAATGACATATTTCTATTTAAAATAAATCAATTCCATTTTCGTGTGATTCAGTTATGCACCTTCATAAATTTGGCACCTCCAAAAAACTCTTCTTGTTTAAGGCGGGATGTCCTCACATAACGACGGACATAAGTTGCCTTTCCATCTTTGATACGCATACCATGAATCATGCTGCAAATTATTTTATGATAAAAGTCATGAGCTAATAATATATATAAATTCCATGTTAGAGCTTATTGAGGAAAACTAAAAAAAGATGAGTAAGAAAAACTTGACATACCCATCCCCATCAAACCTGCAAGAAATTAGAAAAAAAGTTAGCAAAAAATGACATAATAAAACTATCTCCCGAGGAGGAGGAGGAGAAGAAGAAGAAGAAGAAGAAGAAGAAGAAGGGTGGATTGGACATACCAGTGATATCCAGCAACAGGAGAAAACTTGGGATTAGGACCAACTCTCACAAACTCACCATCCAAGCAATCCTTTTTCCGGAAAAAACAAATATAAAACAGACTGTGTTACTGCTTTCTTTCTATTCTGAATAAAAAGTTAGTTTTATAACATACATACGTACAAGCCGTTTGGTTCCTGGAATAGAAAGGAATAAAATAGAATAGAATAAAACTGAAGAGCTATTCCATGGAATAGAATAGGAATAGATAAAATAGATATTCCTATGTTTGAAATAACTATCCATTGTTTCAATTAAAAAATAATTATCCATTCACTTTTGAAATAGCTATTCTGAGATATTCTATTCCATGCTATTCCGCGAACCAAACGGCACTCACTAATTCTAGAGAAGTAGATAGGAATTGGGAAGATAAGATAAGAGGAACTGAACTCACAGGAAGGTAACCTATGACGTGGAGGTCTTTGAGGGGAGGGGTTTCGTCGGAAACCGGAGCAAAGTTGCCGGAAAGATAATGAAGAGGCTGAGATGAATCGAAAGCTAATTTGACAATCAGCTTTTCAATGAAGTCAATAAGCTTAGAAGCGACTCCTTTTCTCGGCGAAGGATGAACATCAACGATCGCTTCACCCTTCTCTAACTCCGCCATCAAACTCTTCTCCTTGTTGTTGTTGAAGAATATACTCACTCACTATATATTCATCCATATTTTGTTTTTCTTGCTGATGGTACTCCAATCGCCACGTGTCTTCTCTTTTATGGCAGATGCCCTCTAATTCTTTTATTACCACATTTTTAGATTCCAAAATCGGCCTAATCATTCACGACGAGCCTGCATTTTTATGCTTTATACTTCATTTAATTATTTCTAATGTTCTAATAAATTTCAATTCCTTAATGTATCCGTGATCTCCTAAACCTATTTATATTTTATTTTTGTCAATTTAGTTCTTTAACTATTTAAAAGTCTTATTTCCTCCCTAAAGTATATATAAGTGTAATTATTTAGCTTCTTTATCATGCTAACCAGTCACATTAAAGAGAGTGTTATTTATTCACGAGCTCATATCAAAATTAAGGATCTAAATAAGAAAACAATAAATTTTAAGGACTAAAGTTGAAAATGAACAAAAGAATCACCTCTCACAATCTCATTTCTTTCATCTTTCTCCACGCCCAAAGCTTGCCTTCTTACTCCAATTTAATCAATGGCAGAATCTCCAAAACCCCAATTCAGTTTCTTTACATCCACATCCAAATCCTCCTGAAAACCCCTCATTTCCTCCATCACCACATCCTCCTCCGCGTTTGCCGCCATTGACGGACTCAATTGGTTGATTGAGTTCTTGATGATTTGAAATTGATATTTAAGTTCATTATAATTGAAGAAATCAAGAGATGGAAAAAAGAGATTTGAATGCATTATAGGTTCTTCATTGTAAGAAAGTAAATATTATTAAAGAAGATAGTATTGATGAAAGAATATTTTTTTAAAAGGATCATAATGAAAGTTTTCCAGGGATTGAAATACAATTTTTTTTACTCTACTCTCCTCATTTTCTCTTTCTTCCATGTCATCGGCCATGTCAGTAAAAAAAAAGGGCCCAATAGTACCATTTTAAATAAGTTAGGAGAGAGATATGACCTTTAAATTGTTCAAGAGCTAAACTGGCGAAAATAAATAAATTCAGTGAGCCACGAATGCAAGCCAACTTCGATTATAATAGAAGAGTCAAGTTCAGGTGAGACACCCCCCTTATGGTGTGACAGCCCTCTTATGGTGTGACATGGACCAATTGTGTAATTTATCAGGTATGTAAAAGATATTTTTCCAATTCTGTTTTAAAAAAACACGCGTCGAGGCAGAGGGAGACGAGCTGGGTCACGGCGAAGGCGACGCAGCGGCCACAGTCCGGGAAGGAGAGGTCGTCGCAGCAACCCAATTAAAAAAGCATTACCCAACCTCAGGCCCTCTTCTCTGCCTATTCAATTTCACCGTCTTCTCCCCTTTCTCCTCCTTCTCGGCGTCTTCATCATGTCGTCGCAGCAGCCGTCATCGCTCCACCGTGTAGAACCACGCGGGTCGGGCGACGACCCATGCCTAGAAAGGACGTCTGGTGGTTTTAATTTCAACAGAGGAGCAACCGTAAAACCTATAATCTTTGCTGCTTGTGCGTAGTTTTCTTCTTCAATTGCAATTTGCAGATCCCGATTTAAGGTTTGCTCATCGAGTACGATGTTATCACTGGTTATCAAGTCTCTTGAGTCCTCACTTGCTACGATGTTTTTGTGAAGGCTGCTGCTTCAAAAAAATGCAGAGTTAGAAAATACATACAGGACCATTTCAAGCTGGTATTCAACTATATTTTTACTATAAGAAATCAAGTGAATAAATTATCATGACTATTGAAATATAAAAAATCAGATATGCGGCATTGTAACATGAAAACAGTTTGCAAAATCAAATTACAAAATGTTATAGCTGTGTTGGTTGAGTAAAAGTTCAATTTGGACTTTTGTTTTCGGGGGAAAGGAGTTTGTGAGATCATTAGATGCAGCAGATTTCTTATCTATAGAATCTCAAAAAAATATTGTGTTTGTTCCGAAAATATACAATGTTTGTTTCAAAACAATACTGTGTTGTTTCAAAAAATTAATTTGTTGTTCCATTCAATAGGTTTTACAAAAATAATGGTAAAATTAGTGGTAATAAGAGCTCCATTCAATCCAAAATATTAAATGATTACGTGTAGTTCCAATAGACGATTCTGAATTTGGAACAATTTCATATTTGGAACAATTTTGAACAACAAAATAATAATACGGAACAACACGTTATTCAATTCGGAACAACCGAGTATTAATTCGGAACAACCATAGAAAAAATAAAAAATAAAAATCGCTTATAAATGGCAACAATAGGTCTCAAAATGACCGCCTAATTAATACGAGTTCAGTGGTATAATTTCTTTTGAAAAGTGAGTTTGGGAGGAGCGGGAAAATGCATTTTAAAGAAAATAATTAAAACTTTTTCTCTCTCCAGATGTGACATCAGCGCTGACATCACCTCCTCTTCATTCCCTCCATTTTACACGCTTAAAAATTTTTCATTTAATTACAAGTTTGTCATCTTCCCCTGTTCAATTACAAAATTATCCCCACCTCTTTCCCTTGTCACACCATAACTGGGCCGTCACACCATAAGCTCATTGTCACACCTGAGCCTTGCTCTATAATAAAAAGGAAAAAAAGAAATAACCTACGCATAAGGCACTGCAACTTTTCGTCAAAATATGGTAAATATTCAATACAAAACTTTTTTTATTGAGTCAATAGTCGATACATGTGGTTTGTTGGTAACCTGCAAAAATAAGGTTCATTTTGTAAAGTTCAAAATTGGATAAACAAAAATGATTGTCCACAACTTTAAAATAAAAATTGTATAATAAATTATTTATTGAAATTCTGGTAGTTGGATTCTAGCTGGATTTTGATCCCATTGAAATTTAATGGCTTTTTTGGTTAATCTCTAAAGTTCATAGTGAGTGAAAGAGAAATTTAGAGCAAGTGTAGTATATGAGTATATAAGAACTATTCTCACTTTGTCTCTTGAAAATTGAAAAGTAGGAAATTTGAGGCTCCAACTATCCCCACTTTTTTCTGCACAAATGGAGCTTTCCTACTTAATTCCTTATTAGTGGAGAAGAAAGTAGTCTTCTTCACTTTACATAAACTATATTTCAATATATTATTTCTTTTTCAATAAAAATGTAACTATTTTTTATTGTTTTTATTGATTTTATTATTTAGAAATGTATTATTATATTAATAAATATTGTAGGTAAAAAATAATAAAGGAAATATAGGTAAGAATTAAAATTTTATGGTGGAAAAAAGGTAGGGAATGTGAATGGAAAAAAGTAGGCAACTAGAAGAAAATTAGAGATTATGGTTGAAAATGTCCTAATGATTGAAACTAAATTTAAACTAGTCAAAGGGAAAAGATACACCAAGAAAATGAACCGGAGGAATGAGCCTAAAATTTTAGATGAGAACAAAAATGATTGACAATCTTCGTAATTAATATAGAATGTCAAAATTCCAACATTTTTTCAAAATTTTCATAAAAAGATAAAATTCCAAGTACCTATGAATTATGTTTTATTTAATTTAATAATATGTCAAGAGGAGACAAAAAGGTATCAAAACTAGAAGAGGAGTTTTGAAAGTAACGAATGGAAATGAATACATGGAGAAGCATCCAATGGCTTGAATAGTAGTGACATATTGGAATGAGTACATTTAATATTTGATATCTTTCTCATATTTTTTATGTAATGAGTATTAATTTCATAATAAGCATTTATTACATTTGGATATATGCAATATATTTATTTATTATCATAAAATTTATATTCTCCACTCAACTAATTTATTTATTTTTTCGAATTGGAAAGAAAAAGAATATATGAATATGATAAGGTTTTTTGTTAATACTACTAGTTTTCAATAGATTTTCGAGAAAATTATGATGTACAGAAAATACATTACTTTTTTATAAACATATATGTACAACGGGTTAATGCTTAGATTAAGTATGGTATAATAAAAATTAGGATATTACCGAAAGTATGAAACCTCTTTAAAAAGACATGCACAACGGATTCATACTTGGATTAGGTAGGGTATAATAAAAAAGTACAAAAATTTATTTATATATAAAGGAGTAAGTACTCCAAAAATTTGTAATTTGGTTTTGAAAATTAACGTAATTTTGATTTAGTTCAATGAAAAAAATTAATATTTTATAATTTTTATGTAACATATATACATTATAATTAAATTATATATTAAAATTAGTCTCCTAGATTGTATGAGTAATAAATGATTATTTTAATTTTACTTTAATGAAGATTTTATTGGAAAAGCAAATAAGAATTAATTATAGGAGTTTGTGGGTTTTTATGTACAGCCCTATGGGCCGTATATATCACTATCCAAACAATAATAATAGCATGTATACATGGGCAACCTGTATTAATAGAACACTCAGCTGTAAGAGTATCTTCAACAAGCTAAACAACTATTTACTCAAATTTGACTTGTTAAATAATTATGATAAAATTCTAATAAGGCAAGGACGAATTCAGAGAGGGGCTAGGAGACTTGAGCACAGAGGCGGATTCAGGATTTGAAGAATGGGGAGACTAATTTTGGTCCTAGCGTAGATTTTTTTTACGTATGCGTATATACAAAAATGAAATATAGTTGTTAAATTAGAAGAAAAAAATGAATGATCTAATAAAAAAATTATTGATAAAATTATAAAAAGTAAGAAAAAAGAAAAAAAAAGTAGAGTTTCCGATCAAAATTATATTGAAAAATTAAAAATTGATGAAAAGCATTAATAATATTAGGAGAAAAATATTGTAGATGGTGAGATTTGAACCATGTTCTTCATATCTAAACACACCCTTTTTACCCTCTCTCTCACTCCTTCACTTTGTTTTTTTTGTCACTGTGCAATTAAAATATGTTACTTTGAGGGGCTGGTTGGAACATCACCACTACTTCTCTAAGGGTTGTGTCGGGACTGGAGGGGATCGAGCCCACCCGAGCCTCTAGCTGGGTCCGCCCCTGCTTGAGCACCATGGCTGCTAGAAAACTCTATATAAAATTTGAATGAAACTTTAATTTCTTTACAAAAGTACTCCAGAAAATACCAATTGAGCGCTTATATATCACTATAAATTATTGCGAAAGAAGGAGAAACGACGTCCAAAAAACAACGACAACAATTGTTCAAGCTTTGGCGTTCAATTTGGAGGCTATGGTTTGGATTGGAGTCACTGTAAATAGTTTTAGGAATAAGATGATCACTGATCTATTATTTTATTATATTGAGAAAGGCTCAGGTGTGACAATGGGCTTATGGTGTGACAGCCCAGTAATTGTGTGACAAGGGAAAGAGGTGGGGGTAATTTTGTAATTGAACAGGAAAAGGTGGCAAACTTGTAAATAAATGAAAAATCTTTAAGCGTGGAAAATGGAGGGAATGAAGAGGAGGTGATGTCAGCGCTGATGTCACCCCCTGGAGAGAGAAAAAGTTTGAATTATTTTCTTTAAAATGCATTTTTTCGCTCTTCTCGAACTCGTTTTTAAAAAAAAATTATACCACTGAACTCGTATTAATTAGGCCGTTATTTTGAGATCCATTTTTGTTATTTATAAAAGATTTTTAATTTTTTTAATTTTTCTATGGTTGTTTCAAATTAATACTGTGTTGTTTCAAAATAATATTCTGTTGTTTCGAATGAAATATTCAGTTGTTCCATATGCTATACTGATTCAACAGAATACTCGGTTGTTTCAAATTAAGACTCGGTTGTTTCAAATTATTACTCTGTTGTTTCAAAATAATACTTGGTTGTTTCGAATGAAATATTTGAAACATAATTAACACTTTGGATTGAATGTAGCTCTGTAATATTTGTACTGTACTGAGACAATGGCAACAACTTCTTGATTGATCAGTCAGCTAATTCCAATTTCCACACATGCAAACCAAAACACCCGACCGCGAAAAGATCCCTAAGATTAATAAGAGTTGAGTTTCATCAGTACAAATATTGACAAGAAAGGAGAAACCTAAGTTTCAAGCAATTATACGGTCAGATTTGTACCAAACTAACAACTAATTCAAACCTCCAAAGATGTTGAATGCATTTGGTTTTGTTCTTGTTTCAACAGCATACATAAGATCACTTCTCTTTCCAAGATATAAACTTGGATCTATAACTACTTGGTCTACATTGTACCTCCTGCATTAATCCAACAATCACAAAAATTCAGTAGCCATTCTTAAAATTTTCAAAGTAACTAAAATAAAACACAACTCAAGCTTACTTTTCCCAATCATATTAGCTAAGGTAGTGTATAAAATTGACATCCCTTGGCAAGAAACTGAGGCCATGGAGAAAATCTGCAGAAAAGAGTAAATATTGACCACAACAGCCTCGCCAAATACCATGTACACACATTCAAAAGCCGCTACACAAGTAGCAAATTGTATCCAACAATATGATCATACCGTCTTGAGTGATGATGGGATAATCAAAAGGACTTAAATTGATGAACCAATCCCAGTTTTTGTTGAGCTTGAGAAGAAGAGCAGCAGCATGAAGTGTAGCAGCAACAGCTGATGAACCTTCTCTGTTAATAGCACAACTCCTACCAACAACGTCAACATTCCCGCAACTTGTAAACAATCTTTGAGATTGGATAGAAACAAGTAAATCTCTCCTTTCACGGTCCGATGATTCCGCATCTAATTGTAATAGATAATTATTTCTTGGGTGATAAATTGCTTTCAAAAGCCTTATCATCCTCTTACTATCCCCTTTTGTACCACAAATCCAGTAAGCAAGAATTGGAGGGTAATCTTTCCCTTTGGAAGCCACAATATTGTTCAATGGAATTTGAATTTTTTCCTCTTCTTCTTCATCTTCTTTGAAAAACCATGGCCTGCTCATCACAGTAAGCATCAAAACCACCATTAAACTTACTACAAAACTAAGAATCCATAAACCATGATCCGAGTTTCTGGTATTTGTTTTTGGACTCCTCATTTCATGAAAGAATTATGCAGCAACAAGTAAAGTTTATATTTTTATAATGCTAAAAGGAAATGGAAAGAAGCAAGTATCCTGAAAAAGTTGAGGCTGAACTAACCAAATGCATTCAACATCTTTGGAGGTTTGAATTAGTTGTTAGTTTGGTACAAATCTGCTCTGACCGTTTATCGGAGCAATATTTTATCAATGAAACAGTATTCCAAACTTAGGTGACAATCGATACGATCTAGCTCTTCTCTGTAATCGTACAATTGCTTGAAACTTAGGTGTTGCAATTTATAAGCGATTTATTTTTTTTTTCTATGGTTGGTCTGTTGGAACAACACAGTACGTTTTTTAAACAACACAGTACGTTTTTGGAACAACACAGTATTTTTTTTGAAAAAATATAAGATCTGTTGGAACAATACACTTTTGGATTGAATGGAACTCTGATAAGTAAACAAATTATCCAAACCAACAAAATGACTCCTGAACTAACACAATTTTGATGAACCCTATGTGTTTTGATTATGTCCAAACGTTTCAGAAGATGAAAACTTAATACTCCTTTACATATAGTTTATTGTTGACTAATATTTTTGTTTACTTAGTCTATGTGTAAGTTTCTCAGCAGGTGCTGAATGAATCATTTCGTGATTGCCTAAAGGACTCAGAAGATCTGTTTGCTGAAGTTAGAGTTTCAATAATTCAGAAGTTGGATGCTCCGCTCTGAAGCCGAAGTCTGCTAAAGCTCTCCTCAGAAGTTCTTTGCAATCAGAAGCTTTACCAATTTGATCAGAAGTATAGACAACTGGAAATCAGCTTCTGAAAGCTTAGTCACGGGTTCTATTTGAGCATTTAATGCTTTGACACTTGCATTCAATGCAAGGCGCCAAAAGTTCAAAAAGCTGTTTTGATGGAGCGCGCCTGTCTGTTCAAAAGAAACCAGAATTTCCTTGTCTACCCTTTGTTGATCCAATTGAAGAATGATTCCAGTCAACCTCTCTTTGATTTCAAATCACTTACCGGATTGAGTTAAAGAACAAGGATAACGGAATCAAAGTGTTTGAAGACCGTTTGAAGACTTGACAAATTAACGGCTACAACAACTGATGTCATCTCCTTCGAAGATTCAAACTCACCAACGGTCATCTTCATTCACTATAAATAGTAGCCAAGCTCCAAAGCATCAACATACGTGTGATCATCGAGCAAAATCTCAACGCACTGTTTTAACAAGGAAAACAGAGCAACTTTTTCCATTCTCAATCTTTCTTAGCATAGTCTTAGTTAAAGTGAGAGAGTGAAGAAAAACAAGTTCATAATAGGAATCTTGTAAACTGAGATCGTTTGTGATCTTCAGTTAGATTTAAAGAGAGAAATCTAGTTGAGATTAGAGTTGGGTGTGAAATCCAGAAAACAGAGTATTGTTTGTTCTGGTGGAAATCCTTTAACTCTTTTTAGGCTAGTCAGAACTAAGTGAGAAATTAGCTTAAGTTCTGTTGAAGTAAAGGAGCTTCTGAACTTGCCATAAAAGTTCTGAATAGTGGATTTATAAAATCTTTGTAGGCTGCGACCTCAGGGGACAAGACGTAGTCACAGGACTTCTGTGGCGAACTTGGATAAATCGAATTGTTCAATCAGGATCTCCTGAACCTCTTTCTCCCTCTTATACTTGTTATTTTTGCTTCTGTGTACTTGCTTATATTTAGTGCTGAAATAGATTTTCTCTAAAGTATCATTGTCTTTGTTCAGAAGACTGTCCAGAAGTTCTCAAATCCGAACTTCTGTTGCTGAAAACAGTCTAACTGTGTTTAGGCAGAATTTCCCTCAGAAGCTACTTCTGTAAGCTAGCTTCTGACTCTGAGGAAATTTGACTCTGAAAATTAAGTTTCTCGAATAACTTAGAAATTTTCAGTTTTCAACTTTGACACCTATTCACCCCCCTCTAGGTGATTCTGTTCTTGATAGGGCCAACAAGTGGTATCAGAGCGAAGGTCACTTTGCATATTTACTAAAGATCTAACAATCTAAGTGTAAGATCCTATCAGAATCAATAGAGATGGCTAGTAGACACCAGCCTGAGAATTCTTCTCACTTCATAGTTCCAGAAGGTTCTTCCACTACTAGACCTCCATTATTTAATGGCAACAACTACTCATACTGGAAGAAAAGGATGATGTACTTCATCCAAGCTCAGAACATGAGTGCTTGGTATGTCATCACTAATGGTGATTTCATTCCCACCAGAATGGAACAAGGTTTAGGGAATGTTGTTATTCCTCAGAGAGAATACACAGATGACATTCTGAAAAAACTCCAAACTAATGCTTCAGCAATAAATATGTTGCATTGTGCACTTACAGCTACTGAATATAACAAAGTTTCTTCTTGTGAAACTGCACAGGACATTTGGAACAAGCTGGAAGTCACATATGAAGGAACAGGAAAAGTGAAGCAATCTAAAGTCAACCAACTCATGAGAGAATATGAGTTATTTGAAATGCTTGATAAAGAATCTATTTCAGATATGAACTCTAGATTCACCAAGATAGTCAATGACTTGAAGAGTTTAGGAAAGGATATTGAAGAATCTGATCGAGTGAAGAAGATTGTCAGAAGCTTACCAAGGTCTTGGCAAGCCAAGAAGACTGCTATTGAAGAAGTTCAGGATTTGAGCTATTACTTGTATGATGAGCTCATTGGGTCTCTAATTACCCATGAGATGTCATTAAAGAATCATGACCTAAGAGAAAGGTCAGAAGGAAAAAGAGTAGTCCTGAAAGTAGAATCTTCTGAAGAATCCTCTAAAGATGAGGAACTGGCTATGCTGACCAGGAAGTTCAAGAAGGCCTTTAGAAAAGGCAAAGGTGGAAGCTACAAAAAGCCTTTCAGGAGCTTTGACAAGAAAACTCCTGATTCTGGTGAAAAGTTCAAGAGAGATCCAAATAAGCCTATTGTGTGCTATGGATGTCAGCAACCGGGGCACATTAAGCCTAACTGCCCGGAGCTGAAGAAAGATAAGAAAAAGTTCAAGAAAGCTATGCTGGCTGCCTGGTCAGACTCTGAGACCAGTAGTGATCCTGAAGAAAAGGAAGAGCAAGCTCAGATTTGTTTTATGGCTATTGATGAGCCAACTTCTGAAGATGTCACAGGAGAAACTTCCGCACCTCCTGAAGCTACATATGATTCCGAGGTAAACATATCTTCTGAACAAAATATCTTTGATTCTCTTGAAGAACTCTATAGTATGTTCAAGTACCTGAAAAGGAAATTGGACAAGAGTGAGGCTGACAAGTTTCTTAGGTTTACTCAAGTTTATTCTGACATGAAAATGTTAGAAGAAAAACTGTGTAAACAGTTCAACACTCCTGCTGATGGCTCTAAAGTCAAAGGCAAGGAAAAGCTGCCTCTGGGAAGTGATAAATCCCAGAAGAAGAAGAAACCTGTCACTCCCTCTCTTCTGAAAGAGATAGCTTCTCCTCCTGATGTTGGTACCTCTGAGAGTGTTGTTATAGCTTCTGAAGATGTTGGTCCTTCTCAGAAGAAGAAGAAATCTCCCAAGAAGCAAAGGGAAAGATCCAAGAACCCTCCCTTTTGGAAACTTTGCAAGAGTGATGGTCACTGGTTGAAGGATTGCAAGTACCATATTAAAAACCTCTTGCAATCTGAGATATCATTAAAACATGCTGAAGAGAAATCTAACTCTGAAGGATCCAATAAGGATTGGGTACCTGTCACTAATTGATTGTGTTGCAGGTGGCTCTGAGTGCTCCATCAATGTCAAAGCTGTGGTACATTGACAGTGGGTGCTCAAGGCATATGACAGGTGATGAAAAAGCATTCATCACATTTGATCCTAAAAGAGGTGGAAAAGTCAGCTTTGGAGATGCTCAGAAAGGAAGGATACTTGGTTCTGGATCCATAGGAACTAATCCTCCGATCGAAGATGTCTCCCTAGTCAGAGGCCTGAAGTTCAATCTCCTGAGTGTTGCACAACTGTGTGATAAAGGTAGAGATGTTGTCTTCAGCTCCTCTGGATGTAAAATCTTGGACAGTAAGTCAAGGGAAGTTATTCTAACTGCTCCTAGAGTTGAAAATGTTTTCATGCTGAATCTTGAGAATCATTGCAAAAATATATGCTTGATGTCCAAAGAGGATACCTCCTGGCTCTGGCATAGAAGACTTGCTCATGTGAGCATGGACCTTCTGGCCAAAGTAGCTAGAAATCAATTGGTTGAGGGTTTGCCTGAAATTAGTTTTAAAAAGAATCATTTATGCAATGCTTGCCAATCTGGTAAACAATCCAGAAGCTCTTTTAAAACTAAGAAAATCATTTCAACTAAAAGACCTTTGGAATTACTTCATATGGATCTTTTTGGCCCTGTTCAACCAATGAGCATGGGTGGAAAGAAGTATGCCTTTGTCATTGTAGATGACTATTCAAGATTCACTTGGGTCATCTTGCTGTCTAGCAAAGATGAGTCACTTGGATGTTTCTCAGTTCTGATAAAGAAACTTGAGAATGAAAGGAATGAAAAGGTTGTTCATATCAGAAGTGATAATGGTGGAGAATTCAAAAACTTCAGGTTTGAAGAATTCTGTGAAACCAAGGGAATTGACCATAACTTTTCTGCTCCCAGAACTCCTCAACAAAATGGGGTAGTTGAAAGGAAGAATAGAACTCTGGTTGAGATTGCCAGAACTATGATCAATGAAAGAAGGCTTCCTAAGTTCTTTTCGGGAGAAGCTGTGAACACAGCTTGCTATGTTGTGGATAGAGTGCTAATTAGAAGCATTCTGAACAAGACCCCTTATGAACTCTGGAAAGGTCGAAAGCCTAAAATAGGTTATTTCAGAACCTTTGGTTGTAAGTGTTATGTTTTGAATACAAAAGAATATCTTTCAAAGTTTGATTCAAAGGCAGATGAGGCCATTTTTCTTGGTTACTCAACACATAGTAAAGCATATAGGGTTTTTAATAAGAGGACTCAAACTTTAGATGAATCTGTTCATGTACAGTTTGATGAGACTAACCCTGCAAATAGTAGAGCTCCTGATGAAGATGTAGTTCAAGCTCCTGAAGTTACATCTCCTGTTGAAGAAGAAGATGTTTCTCCCAGAGCTGCTGAAGTGGTTCCTCCTGTTGCTGAACAAGCTCAAGATGAGAATCCTACTCCAGAAGTCAACTTCCTTCCAGAAGATGCTCCTATTTTTGATTCAATAAATGATGAACAGGTTTCAGAAGACTCATTGGATGTACCAAGAGAAGTTAGAACTCATAGGAATCATTCCTTAGAGAACATAATTGACTCTGTTCATAATCCTGTCATGACCAGAGCTCAGCTCAGAAGATACATGGGGAATGTGGCTTTTGTGTCACTTCTGGAACCCAAGGACTTCTATGAAGCTGCTGATGATGACTCCTGGTTAATGGCAATGCAAGAAGAACTTGACCAGTTCAAAAGGTCAGAAGTTTGGACTTTGGTTCCCAGACCTAACAACATAAAGGTTGTTGGAACTAGATGGGTTCTGAAGAACAAGCTTGATGAATTTGGAAATGTTATGAGGAACAAGGCAAGACTTGTTGCTCAAGGTTACAGTCAGCAAGAAGGCATAGATTATGGTGAAACTTTTGCTCCTGTTGCAAGATTAGAAGCCATTAGAATCTTATGTGCTTTTGCATCATACAAAGGTTTTAAGCTCTTTCAAATGGATGTGAAAAGTGCATTCTTGAATGGTTACATTGATGAGGAAGTCTATGTGTCTCAACCTCCTGGTTTTGAAGATCCTAAGTTTCCTGATCATCTGTTTAAGCTGAAGAAAGCATTGTATGGACTGAAACAAGCTCCCAGAGCTTGGTATGAGAGACTGACAAAGTTCCTTCTGTCTAAGGGATTTGTCAGAGGCTGTGTTGATACAACTCTGTTCACTCTGAAGAAGAACAAGGACATCCTTATAGCTCAGGTATATGTTGATGATATCATATTTGGTGCTACTAATGAATCTTTGTGCAGAGAGTTCAGTGACCACATGAAGGCTGAGTTTGAAATGTCTATGATGGGAGAATTAACCTTCTTCTTAGGACTTCAGATCAAGCAAAGTAATGATGGTGTGTTTATCAATCAAGCCAAGTACACTAGAGAAGTGCTGAAGAAATTTGGCATGATGGACTCTAATGCTGTTGATATTCCAATGGATGTCAGCAAAGACATTGATGATGAAGAGAAAGCTGGTAAACCTGTAGATATAAAAACCTACAGAGGTATGATTGTTTCTCTTTTATACCTAACAGCCAGCAGGCCAGATATACATTTTGCTGTGTGTTTTTGTGCTAGATATCAATCAAAGCCAAGAGAAATTCATGATGTTGCTGTCAAAAGAATTCTCAGATATCTTAAAGGCACACCAGAAGCTGGTTTGTGGTATCCCTGTAGTTCTGATTTCACTCCTATAGGATACACAGACTCTGACTATGGTAGAGATAAATTGAAAAGGGTCAGCACTTCTGGTGGTTGTCATTTTCTGGGGGAGTGCCTAGTCTCCTGGCATAGCAAGAAGCAAACCTCTGTGGCTCTCTCAACTGCTGAAGCTGAGTATGTTGCTGCTGGAAGTTGTGTTTCTCAGATGCTCTGGAACAAGCAACAAATTGCTGACTATGGAGTCATCCCTGGAACAATTACAATCTACTGTGATAACAAGAGTGCAATTGATCTTTCAAAGAATCCTATTCAGCACAGCAGGATGAAGCATGTTCATATTAGGCATCACTTTTTAAGAGATCATGTTCTGAAGAAGGATATTATCATTACTCATGTTCCCTCTGAAGAGAATCTTGCTGACATGTTTACTAAGCCTCTGGCTGGTAATTCCTTCAGCAACTTACGAGAAGGCATTGGTATGACTTATCCACTTCAATAACTTAGTTTAATTATTTCTGTGCATCTTAAGTGTTTAATCGTTTAAGATAATCAAGTGATAATTAATTCTAATCATGATTTGACATTTAAGCATGCGTTATCTACTGCATTTTTACGGCGCTGTTCTGTGGTTAACGGTTATCTGTTCCCTTTTAAACGGTGTGTAATTGCTTTTTGAATTGGAACGGTTTCTTGTTTGGGTATAAATAGCGGTTTTCCATACTTAGAAGTTTTTACTCTCATTTTCTTTGCTATTAGAATTTCCATAGATTTTCTGTGTTCTCTTCTCTCTAGAATCTTAACCTAATTTCTTATATCTTCAAAAATGGCTCAAGAAATCACTGTCACTCACATCTTTACCACTGAATCCAAAAAGAAAGTTAGCGAATCTAGGGTATTCACCTCTAGGTTCCTAGATGATGAAGTTAAATCCACTGAACCTATCTCCAAATGGCTTAGTGCTCAAAACTGGAATTCATTCGTTTCTCTCGATGAATTTATCTATCCTAAGTTAGTCACCGAATTCTATCAGAACCTCCATTTCTTTTCAAATGAGGAGGATGTTCTACACTCAGTAGTCGGGGAAGTTGAGATTGAGGTCAGCAGGGCTTCTATTTCTCAAGTGATTGGTATTAATGATGAAGGAATCATCATCGGTGATGATGGTTCAGCAGATGGTTTTACAGAAGCAAACTGGGCTAGACCAGATCTAAGTGCCAAGGAAACATATGCCACCTGGCTCACTCAGCACCAGAGGTGGGCACACTATTTGACAACTAATGTTTTCCTTCCGAAGGCTGGAGGAGTTAATGGTGTTTCCAACAGGGAAAGGGTGTTTATGTGGCATTTGGTCAACCAGAAGAAGATCAACTTACCTGCCATGCTGATAAGGCAGATGAAGAATGTAACTACCGTGAGTGCATTAGCATATGGCTCACTCCTGACTAGGTTGTTTGAGGCAGCCTCTGTTGTGGTTTCAGGAGAAGGTGTTACAAGTAGGAGTACGGTTCTGAAGATGCATACCTTCAGGAACCTTAGCTTTGGTGTGACTCCGAAGAAGAATGAGAAGGGCTCCTCTGTGAGTATTGCTCAGAAGGAAAGTGTTGAGGCCGTTGTTCAGAAAGGGAAGAATGCTGCCAAGAAGGGCAAGGGAAAGAAGGGATCAAGTAAGTTGGTCCTGACTGTTGAGAAGGTGGTTGTCTCAGAACCTCTTCCCACGATGGTTCAAACAACAATCAGTGTTGAACCCTCTGGCAAGATTGTTGCTGAGAAGCCAAAAGATGTTCCTGAGAAGGAAGCTCAGGATGCTGAGGACGCACGCCTTGCTGAAAGAGAGAAGGCTGCTGAAGCTGAGAAAGTTGCAAGGGTTGTGGCTCTTGCTGATAAGAAGAGAAAGCAGAAGGAAGCAGAAGACAAGTTAGCAGCTGAAAGAGAAATTGCTGCAAAGGCTAAGGCTGATGCAAGGATTATTGCATGTGCTGCTGAACTTGAGGATGTGGAGTTCTCAAAGAATGTTGAGGCTTCAGAGGAAGGAGAAGAGCTTGAGAATATCTCTCTCTCTACTCGGATTAGCTCAAAAGCTACTGAAGAGGATGAGGACTCTGAAGATATTCCTCTCTCCAGAAGAATCCCAAAGAAGAAGATGTCAGCAAAGAGAAGGTCTCTGATAAAAAAGGACTTCTATATTGCTTCGAGTACTGAACTGGAAGAATCAATTCCTGAAAAAGAGGACTTGGTTTATGACGAAGACATGATGGATATGTCTGTTGAGAAGGATGCTGATGCTCCTATTATTGAAGAACTGACTGAAGATAGTGATCAAGAGCCTGATACTATCATTCAGAATGCTATGAATTTTGCTGAAAACATCAACACTGATGATTTTCTAGATAATGTTCTTCTAGGTCAAGGGAGAAATCCTGGTGAAAGAGATGCTTCTGAAACGCTATTCAGAATGGCTCATATCTTTGCTGAGCCCATTTCCACATATGATCCAAACCTCTCTGAACAGGTTATTCCATTTCCACTTCATACTTCTCATCCATCCTCTCCTCATACTCCTCATCCATCTCCTTCTCTACCTTCTGTCACAGAAGTTGGTGATTCTCACACTTCCATTCTTCCTACAACTTCAACTTCTGAGGTTGTAGAAATCAATTGGTTGAGGGTCTGCCTGAAATTAGTTTTAAAAAGAACCATTTATGCAATGCTTGCCAATCTGGTAAACAATCCAGAAGCTCTTTTAAAATTAAGAAAGTCATTTCAACTAAAAGACCTTTGGAATAACTTCATATGGATCTTTTTGGCCCTATTCAACCAATGAGCATGGGTGGAAAGAAGTATGCCTTTGTCATTGTAGATGACTATTCAAGATTCACTTGGGTCATCTTGCTGTCTAGCAAAGATGAGTCACTTGGATGCTTCTCAGTTCTGATAAAGAAACTTGAGAATGAAAGGAATGAAAAGGTTGTTCATATCAGAAGTGATAATGGTGGAGAATTCAAAAACTTTAGGTTTGAAGAATTCTGTGAAACCAAGGGAATTGATCATAACTTTTCTGCTCCCAGAACTCCTCAACAAAATGGGGTAGTTGAAAGGAAGAATAGAACTCTGGTTGAGATTGCCAGAACTATGATCAATGAAAGAAGGCTTCCTAAGTACTTTTGGGGAGAAGCTGTGAACACAGCTTGCTATGTTCTGAATAGAGTGCTAATCAGAAGCATTCTGAACAAGACTCCTTATGAACTCTGGAAAGGTCGAAAGCCTAAAATAGGTTATTTCAGAACCTTTGGTTGTAAGTGCTATGTTTTGAATACAAAAGAATATCTTTCAAAGTTTGATTCAAAGGCAGATGAGGCCATTTTCCTTGGTTACTCAACACATAGTAAAGCATATAGGGTTTTTAATAAGAGGACTCAAACTCTAGATGAATCTGTTCATGTACAGTTTGATGAGACTAACCCTGCAGATAGTAGAGCTCCTGATGAAGATGTAGTTCAAGCTCCTGAAGTTACATCTCCTGATGTAGAAGAAGATGTTTCTCCCAGAGCTGCTGAAGTGGTTCCTCCTGTTGCTGAACAAGCTCAAGAAGTGAATCCCGCTCCAGAAGTCAACTTCCTTCCAGAAGATGCTCCTATTTATGATTCAACAAATGATGAACAGGTTTCAGAAGACTCATTGGATGTACCAAGAGAAGTTAGAGCTCATAGGAATCATTCCTTAGAGAACATAATTGACTCTTTTCATAATCCTGTCATGACCAGAGCTCAGCTCAGAAGATACATGGGGAATGTGGCTTTTGTGTCACTTCTGGAACCCAAGGACTTCTATGAAGCTGCTGATGATGACTCCTGGTTAATGGCAATGCAAGAAGAACTTGACCAGTTCAAAAGGTCAGAAGTTTGGACTTTGGTTCCCAGACCTAACAACATAAAAGTTGTTGGAACTAGATGGGTTCTGAAGAACAAGCTTGATGTATTTGGAAATGTTGTGAGGAACAAGGCAAGACTTGTTGCTCAAGGTTACAGTCAGCAAGAAGGCATAGATTATGGTGAAACTTTTGCTCCTGTTGCAAGATTAGAAGCCATTAGAATCTTATGTGCTTTTGCATCATACAAAGGCTTCAAGCTCTTTCAAATGGATGTGAAAAGTGCATTCTTGAATGGTTACATTGATGAGGAAGTCTATGTGTCTCAACCTCCTGGTTTTGAAGATCATAAGTTTCCTGATCATGTTTACAAGCTAAAGAAAGCATTGTATGGACTGAAACAAGCTCCCAGAGCTTGGTATGAGAGACTGACAAAGTTCCTTCTGTCTAAGGGATTTGTTAGAGGCTGTGTTGATACAACTCTGTTCACTCTGAAGAAGAACAAGGATATCCTTATAGCTCAGGTATATGTTGATGATATTATATTTGGTGCTACTAATGAATCTTTGTGCAGAGAGTTCAGTGACCACATGAAGGCTGAGTTTGAAATGTCTATGATGGGAGAATTAACCTTCTTCTTAGGACTTCAGATCAAGCAAAGTAATGATGGTGTGTTTATCAATCAAGCCAAGTACACTAGAGAAGTGCTGAAGAAATTTGGCATGATGGACTCTAACGCTGTTGATATTCCAATGGATGTCAGCAAAGACATTAATGATGAAGAGAAAGCTGGTAAACCTGTAGATATAAAAACCTACAGAGGTATGATTGGTTCTCTTTTATACCTAACAGCCAGCAGGCCAGATATACATTTTGCTGTGTGTTTTTGTGCTAGATATCAATCAAAGCCAAGAGAGATTCATGATGTTGCTGTCAAAAGAATTCTCAGATATCTTAAAGGCACACCAGAAGCTGGTTTGTGGTATCCCTGTAGTTCTGATTTCACTCCTATAGGATACACAGACTCTGACTATGGTAGAGATAAATTGAAAAGGGTCAGCACTTCTGGTGGTTGTCATTTTCTGGGGGAGTGCTTAGTCTCCTGGCATAGTAAGAAGCAAACCTCTGTGGCTCTCTCAACTGCTGAAGCTGAGTATGTTGCTGCTGGAAGTTGTGTTTCTCAGATGCTCTGGATCAAGCAACAAATTGCTGACTATGGAGTCATCCCTGGAACAATTACAATCTACTGTGATAACAAGAGTGCAATTGATCTTTCAAAGAATCCTATTCAGCACAGCAGGATGAAGCATGTTCATATTAGGCATCACTTTCTGAGAGATCATGTTCTGAAGAAGGATATTATCATTACTCATGTTCCCTCTAAAGAGAATCTTGCTGACATGTTTACTAAGCCTCTGGCTGGTAACTCTTTCAGCAACTTACGAGAAGGCATTGGTATGACTTATCCACTTCAATAACTTAGCTTAATTATTTCTGTGTGTCTTAAGTGATTAATCGTTTAAGATAATTAAGTGATAATTAATTCTAATCATGATTTGACATTGAAGCATGCGTTATCTACTGCATTTTACGGCGCTGTTCTGTGGTTAACGGTTATCTGTTCCCCTTTAAACGGTGTGTATTTTGCTTTTTGAATTGGAACGGTTTCCTTGTTTGGGTATAAATAGGGGTTTTCCATACTTAGAAGTTTTTACTCTCACTTTCATTGCAATTAGAATTTCCATAGATTTTCTGTGTTCTTTTCTCTCTAGATTTTTAACCTAATTTCTTATATCTTCAAAAATGGCTCAAGAAATCACTGTCACTCACATCTTTACCACTGAATCCAAAAACAAAGTTAGCGAATCTAGGGTATTCACCTCTAGGTTCCTAGATGATGAAGTTAAATCCACTGAACCTATCTCCAAATGGCTAAGTGCTCAAAACTGGAATTCATTCGCTTCTCTCGATGAATTTATCTACCCTAAGTTAGTCACCGAATTCTATCAGAACCTCCATTTCTTTTCAAATGAGGAGGATGTTCTACACTCAGAAGTCGGGGAAATTGAGATTGAGGTCAGCAGGGCTTCTATTTCTCAAGTGATCGGTATTCATGATGAAGGAATCATCATTGGTGATGATGGTTCAGCAGATGGTTTTACAGAAGTAAACTGGGCTAGACCAGATCTAAGTGCCAAGGAAACTTATGCCACCTGGCTCACTCAGCACCAGAGGTGGGCACACTATTTGACAACCAATGTTTTCCTTCCGAAGGCTGGAGGGGTTAATGGTGTTTCCAACAGGGAAAGAGTGTTTATGTGGCATCTGGTCAACCAGAAGAAGATCAACTTACCTGCCATGCTGATAAGGCACATGAAGAATGTAACTACCGTGAGTGCATTAGCATATGGCTCACTCCTGACTAGGTTGTTTGAGGCAGCCTCTGTTGTGGTTTCAGGAGAAGGTGTTACAAGTAGGAGTACGGTTCTGAAGATGCATACCTTCAGGAACCTCAATTTTGGTGTAACTCCGAAGAAGAATGAGAAGGGCTCCTCTGTGAGTATTGCTCAGAAGGAAATTATTGAGGCTGCTGTACAGAAAGGAAAGAATGCTGCCAAGAAGGGCAAGGGAAAGAAGGGATCAAGTAAGTTGGTCCTGACTGTTGAGAAGGTGGTTGTCTCAGAACCTCTTCCCACGATGGTTCAAACAACAATCAGTGTTGAACCCTCTGGCAAGGTCGTTGCTGAGAAACCTAAGGATGTTCCTGAGAAGGAAGCTCAGGATGCTGAGGACGCATGCCTTGCTGAAAAAGAAAAGGCTGCTGAAGCTGAGAAGGTTGCAAGGGTTGTGGCTCTTACTGATAAGAAAAGAAAGCAGAAGGAAGTAGAAGACAAGTTAGCTGCTGAAAGAGAAATTGCTGCAAAGGCTAAGGCCGATGCAAGACTTATAGAATGTGCTGCTGAACTTCAGGATGCGGAGTTCTCAAAGGAGGTTGAGGCTTCAGAAGAAGGAGAGAAACTGGAGAATATCTCTCTGTCCTCTCGGATACTTGAGAATATCTCTCTCTCCACCAGAATTGGAAAGAAGGCTGTTGCAAAACGAAGGTCGCTGAGGAAAAAGGACTTCGTTGTTGCCCCCAGTGCTGAATTAGATGATCCTGTTACTCAGGAACCGGAAGCTGCTGATGAAGACTTGTCGGAGATGTCTGATGAAGAGAATGTTGATGCTCCTCTGATTGAAGAGCTGTCAGAAGAGAGTGAACCAGAAGATGAAGAGGTTCTTCAGGATGCTAAACAGTTTGTTGAGAATGTTGATGATGAAAATTTCATTGACAACATTCTTCTGAATCAAGGAAGAAACCTTGGTGATAGGGATGCCTCTGAAACGCTGATCAGAATGGCTCATATCTTTGCTGAGCCCATTTCTATGTTTGATCCAAACACCTCTGACCAGGTTATCTCATCTCCCACTCTCACTCCCCATCCATCTCCTTCACTACCTTCTGTCACAGAAGTGAGTGAATCTCATACTTCCATTCCTCCTACAACTTCAATTTCTGAGGTTGTACCTTCTCCAATTATTCCTCCTTCTGGATCCTTTTCAGAAGTGAACCTAAACACTGCTCCAATTTTCACAGACTCCATAGCCACATCCACTACCTCCTCCATTCATACTTCCTCTGTAAGTCCATCAATTGGATTTACTGCTCCATCTTTCTCACTACCATCCACACTTCTTCCCATTTCAACCTCACATACAATCCCTTCCTCAACCACTTCAATTCCTCCACTCTCATCCTCTGGACACGCACCCCCTGTGTGTGATCCCTTAACTACCTCCTCCACTACTTCTTGTTTTGCTGGGTTGTCATCCAACTATGACTTCCTCCGCAAACACATGAATCGAGATGATCTGGATACCAGGTTTGGTAGTTTTGGCTTCATGGGCAGAGCTTCTGGTGTATCCGAAGCTGGTGGTGCTCCTAGTGTTGAGGAGTTGAGGAGAATGAGTCAGAGTGGCTCTGATGAATTGCTGAATAGATTAGCTGGTATGGGGCAAAGGACTTCTGCTGCTGACATGTATGCTCAGGGCATTATGCTGCAAGAATTACACTCCTTGAAAGCTCAGAACCTGCAGCTCATGACTATGCTTCAAATGCAGGACCCTTCTGTCTACATACGCAATCTTTCTACACTTCATCTAGCTACCTATGAAGAGCTGTACAAGTTAAGAGAATTAGCTCTGACTCTTCCTTCACTGGACAACATTGCTCTTGCTTCTTCTCTGAAGGTCAATGAGAATTTGGAGATATTGACAGAAGAAGTCAAGGAAGCAAACGAGCATTATGAGGCTCATGAGAAGATGCTCCCAAGTAAGATTGATGACCTGCAAAGTCATGCCAATCACATTCTGAGAGAAGTGAAATCTTCTGCTCAAGGTTCATCATCTTCCGGGGCTGCGAAGATTGTATATGACATCACTCCTGATCTCAACAATCGACTCTCCAACATTGAGTCTGCTGTATCTGCTCAGAACGCAGAAATTGCTGAGCTTACTGAACTTCTGAAGGTTATGCACACTCAAGCACATGAACAAGAGAAGACTCTTCACAATTGCTATAGGTTTGTTCGAGGACAGACTTATATTCAGAATGAGCATCTAACTGCTGCTGTGTATGCTAACAATAGGTTGATCAAGCTCCTTCTGGAAGACGTTCAGAGACAGCGACCTATGTCTGGTCAGACCTTTGATCATATGAAGACCATTGATGATGACTTCAGAAGAAGAATGGATATGATCAACACTGTGAGGCCAACTCCTCAGCAATATCAGACTGCACTGAATGTTCAGCAAAAATTGGAATCTCAGGGTGCTCTGGGTGTTGCTCTTGGTTCTGGTCAAACGGGGGAGAAGTCTGGTCAGAAGAGATCAAGTGCTGCTGAAGGTTCTAGTGGTGTTCCTCCTCCTCAGAAGAAACCTAGGAACTTGTAATCTTTTAGGACTTAAGCTTCTTAGCTAGGTTCTGGGTTGGGTAGTTTTTGTCTTAGGACTTTTTCTGGTCTTCTGATTATTTTGTTTCTTATGTTGTCTTCTGATGAACTTATATACACTGAATCTTTCTTATACTTTCTTGTGTCTCTGACTTCTTAATCTATTGCTTATGTTTCTTTATGACTTAGTAAATTTTACTTCATTAAATCTAACAACTTGATCTTAAGTCATTTCTAAGTTTATACAGATTGCTGAAGTCCACCATTTACACTAAAATGGGGGAGTTAATTTACTCAGAAGTTATGAAACATATGTATCAGGAAGTCATTTTCTAAACCTCATGTTTTCTGTTACCTTCTGACCACGGTTTGTCCATAACCAAAATGGGGGAGAATGATGAACCCTATGTGTTTTGATTATGTCCAAACGTTTCAGAAGATGAAAACTTAATACTCCCTTACATATAGTTTACTGTTGACTAATATTTTTGTTTACTTAGTCTATGTGTAAGTTTCTCAGCAGGTGCTGAATGAATCATTTCGTGATTGCCTAAAGGACTCAGAAGATCTGTTTGCTGAAGTTAGAGTTTCAATAATTCAGAAGTTGGATGCTCCGCTCTGAAGCCGAAGTCTGCTAAAGCTCTCCTCAGAAGTTCTTTGCAATCAGAAGCTTTACCAATTTGATCAGAAGTATAGACAACTGGAAATCAGCTTCTGAAAGCTTAGTCACGGGTTCTATTTGAGCATTTAATGCTTTGACACTTGCATTCAATGCAAGGCGCCAAAAGTTCAAAAAGCTGTTTTGATGGAGCGCGCCTGTCTGTTCAAAAGAAACCATAATTTCCTTGTCTACCCTTTGTTGATCCAATTGAAGAATGATTCCAGTCAACCTCTCTTTGATTTCAAATCACTTACCGGATTGAGTTAAAGAACAAGGATAACGGAATCAAAGTGTTTGAAGACCGTTTGAAGACTTGACAAATTAACGGCTACAACAACTGATGTCATCTCCTTCGAAGATTCAAACTCACCAACGGTCATCTTCATTCACTATAAATAGTAGCCAAGCTCCAAAGCATCAAAATACGTGTGATCATCGAGCAAAATCTCAACGCACTGTTTTAACAAGGAAAACAGAGCAACTTTTTCCATTCTCAATCTTTCTTAGCATAGTCTTAGTTAAAGTGAGAGAGTGAAGAAAAACAAGTTCATAATAGGAATCTTGTAAACTGAGATCGTTTGTGATCTTCAGTTAGATTTAAAATCACTTACCGGATTGATTAAAGAACAAGGATAACGGAATCAAAGTGTTTGAAGACCGTTTGAAGACTTGACAAATTAACGGCTACAACAACTGATGTCATCTCCTTCGAAGATTCAAACTCACCAACGGTCATCTTCATTCACTATAAATAGTAGCCAAGCTCCAAAGCATCAACATACGTGTGATCATCGAGCAAAATCTCAACGCACTGTTTTAACAAGGAAAACAGAGCAACTTTTTCCATTCTCAATCTTTCTTAGCATAGTCTTAGTTAAAGTGAGAGAGTGAAGAAAAACAAGTTCATAATAGGAATCTTGTAAACTGAGATCGTTTGTGATCTTCAGTTAGATTTAAAGAGAGAAATCTAGTTGAGATTAGAGTTGGGTGTGAAATCAGAAAACAGAGTATTGTTTGTTCTGGTGGAAATCCTTTAACTCTTTTTAGGCTAGTCAGAACTAAGTGAGAAATTAGCTTAAGTTCTGTTGATATAAAGGAGCTTCTGAACTTGCCATAAAAGTTCTGAATAGTGGATTTATAAAATCTCTGTAGGCTGCGACCTCAGGGGACAAGACGTAGTCACAGGACTTCTGTGGCGAACTTGGATAAATCGATTTGTTCAATCAGGACCTCCTGAACTTCTTTCTCCCTCTTATACTTGTTATTTTTGCTTCTGTGTACTTGCTTATATTTAATGCTGAAACAAATTTTCTCTAAAGTATCATTGTCTTTGTTCAGAAGACTGTCCAGAAGTTCTTAAATCAGAACTTCTGTTGCTGAAAACAGTTTAACTGTGTTTAGGCAGAATTTCCCTCAGAAGCAACTTCTGTAAGCGAGCTTCTGATTGTGAGGAAATTTGACTCTGAAATATAAGTTTCTTGAAAAACTTAGAATTTTTCAGTTTTCAACTTTGACACCTATTCACCCCCCTCTAGGTGATTCTGTTCTTGATAGGGCCAACAAATTTTGTCACCAAATTGTGTTAATTGACATTGATAGCATCTGAAAATGTTTAATTTTTTTTAAAAGATCAGATTTCAGGTGAAGAAAAAGCACTTCTTTATGAAAATTTTGATTCCTTTTTAAGCCGCAATTACAATATGGCAGCATTTGGGTCTCTCCTACAAACTGTTCATGCACTTGATCCCATCCATCCCACTGTTTGATGCAAAAAAAGTCATGTACAGTTAACATAGCCACAATTCTGTATTTCCCACACATTGAACACATTTATAATTCAATCCCTTTTGTCCTCATATTTGATTTATGCATCATATATCCCATTCATACCTGATACTTCAATATACAGCATATGTCCATCTAAAAATCAAATTTTCTTGATTTCATCAACATCAGTTTGAGAATCATCTTTTCCTTCAGGCACACTAACACCAAGTAGGTCAACATGATGGTTTTCGGTAGATAATGGCTCTGCTGCCCTAGGACTAAACAATCCACCTCCTCTTACATCCACGAGATTGATTCTAAATTTACAGATTATTATCACAATTTGGTGCTTACTCAACATCTTCAAATCATTTCATTAACCTCTAATCTTAATTTTTTTACTTAAACTTCTCATACCTTCTTCATTGATTCCCAATTTTTAAAAACTTAAATCCTACTTCTTTCTTTTTTAAAAGTAAAAAGAAGGGCGGTGGAAAATGTAAATAACGCCACCACCGTTGGAACTAAAACTAATCCTGCTACTTCACATATCCTAAGCTCAAGCTTTTTGCAGGATAATATCTCCTCCTGGATTGTTAGGGATCCAATTTTTCCCATTCATAGCATAAAGCAAATAGCATAATCATGCTATAATGAAGAGCAGGGGAACCTTTTTTTCACTTCAACAACAATAATTAACTAGGTAGAAAAGCCAATATTATCATATAAATTCTGTATTTACCTTCCAATATAGGTCTGTTGGAACAACAAGGTACGTTTTTGAAACAACACGGTACGTTTTTTAATCAGTGCCGCCTCCTCTCGCGTTCCCTTCTTTTCATTAGTGGTGACGGCGACGGCGACGGCGATGGAGTTCGATTGAAGCAGCATCCACCGGCGATGCACTTTTCCTTCACTTTGTTCCTTAAAATCGCAACTAAAATTCAGGTTCCTTAAAATCGAAACCTTCGCTAAATGTTGCTGAATCATGAGATCCACCTCTTAATTCCTGCATTCCAATTGAAATTTGGGTGTTTTGATTTCGACCGCCGGAGTATAAAGTCTCTTGGAGTCTCCGGAACGACGTGACTAAGGAAGAAGATCGGGGCCTGAGGTTGGGTAATGCTTTTTAATTGGAAAAATATCTTTTACATACCTGATAAATTACACAATTGGTCCATGTCACACCATAAGAGGGCAGTCACACCATAAGGGGGTGTCTCACCTGAACTTGACTCTTATTATATTTTTAATTTGGCAAAATGCACTATTTGGTTACTGGTTTTTTCAAAATTTGTGCATTTGGCCACTGACATTTTATTTTGTCACATTTCGCCAGTTATCTTCGTAATTTAGTTATATGTGGCCATTAATCTACCAATTTAGTGAAATCTCGCCGTTTTTAAATCAAAATTAAAAGGAGATAAAAATGTTAAACATTAAAATTTCATGCGAGTTCTGAATTCGCGGTCTGAATTAACCATTCGAGTGAAAGTCTCACCAGACAGAGGACGCTCACGATGAACTTCTTTAAGAAGCAGCTTGATTGACTGATAACTAGCATGCATAGCTCCAGACAGAGCTTCATTTTAGATGTAGCTCTGACCGCGAACAAAACGAACACAATGAGCTAAACTCTTCTCTTGGGTTTTAGCTAAATATTATGTCATTTTCAGCAGTTCAGTCAGCTCTTCAATCTGAGTGTTCTGAGCGACTTGAGTGTTCTCAATGTTTTGAAGTCTTCTGTTGAGATCAGGGTGATGTCAAACAAATGAGGTGCATGGACAGAGGATGACGAGGGAGCAGAAGATTTGACTTCTCTCAAAATGTGATTTGCAGTGCTTTGTAGATCATTAATCCTCGATGGAATTTCTTGACTCTGAGCCTTAAAACACTCATTAGCTTCAGAGACTTCGCCCGTCAGAGCCTCAAGAGAGGGATTGACTTGTTTGGCAGAAGCGAGAGCAATATTCTCCAGTGTTGGAAGAGTCAATGCCAACTGCCTCAGTTTGTAAAGTTCATCATTTGCAGCTAAATGAAAACTTGAAAGATTGCAAATGTAAACAAAAGGGTTTTGCATTTGTAACATAGACATCAGCTGCAGATTCTGAGCCTTCAAATATTGGAGTTCTTGAAGCATAGAACTCTGAGCGAGCATATCAGCAGCAAAATTCCTTTGACTTATTCCAGCAAGTCTTGTTAAGAAATCATTTGAGCCACCCTGACTCATTCTTCTCAAATCATCAACTGTTGGGACAATACTAGCTTCAGAAGGATTGGCATTTGGCCAATAAACCCATGTCCACCAAAATGAGCAACTCTCTCATGCTGATTCATCAGATTTTTAAGGAAATCATAGTTGGAAGACAACCCCAATAAAAGGAATTGAAGATGAAGCAGAAGTGGTTAAGAGATCACACACAGGAGGTGTATGTCCAGAAGCAGTTAGAAAGGAGGAATGGTTGTGGTAGAAGAAGGAGCAAAAGTTGTAATAGTGGAAGAGATAGTTTGTGAAGTTGAAAAAGATGGAGTTGGAGAAGGTAAGGACAAAGATGGAGCTGTAAATCCTTGAGGAGGAATTACAGAGGAGGAAGATAGAGAGGAAGTGGAAGAGATTGTAGTTGGATCTGAATAAATTGGGCCAGAGGCCATATGCACTTCCGAATAGAATCCATAAGGAAGAGTTGTTTTAGGATCTTCAACCTCTGATGTTGAAGTTGTAGGAGGAAGTAAAGTAGTAGGATCACTAGCTTCTATGACAGAAGGTAGTGGAGATGAATGAGGAGGTGATGAAATAGGTGATGAGTGGACAGGAGATGGAATAATATTTTCAGGAGCTGGAGATGGAATATTCTCAGGAGCAGAAAGATTGAAGGAATTTATTGGTTCAGCATAGAGATGGGACATTCTTTCCATCATATCATAAACATTTCGCCCTTTTGATCTTCGACCTTGTCCCATAAGAATATTATCAATGAAGTTCTCATCTTCGTTAGCAACAACATGTGCAACCTTAAGCACATCTTCAACAGTCTCATGTTCAGGTTCAGAATCATCAGACAGTTCCTCAATTGTAGGAGCATCCAAGTCATCTGTAGCCTCAGCATCAATCATACCCTCATCAGCCTCATGCTGAGCTTCTTCTTCATCAGGAACTTCATCCTCAAGTTCGGGATTTGAAGTTAAGATCAAATCTCTCTTCCTTAGAGGTCTTTTTTGTGAAGCAACAACCTTCACACCACGTCATTTCAGAGGAATCTCCTCAAAGCCCTCATCAGCATTATCATCAGCATTAGCCTTAGCCGCAACAATAAGTTTTTGTCCAGCCGCGTCCAGAGAAGCATTAGCTTCCACAACAGCTTGATAAGCTGCTTCAGCAATCATGTTCTCTTCAGCAATTCTGAGAACAACTGCAGTTTTCTCTTCTTCAGCAATTCTTGCTAGTTCAGCAAGACGATCATCCTCAACATCCTTTGCTGACTTCTTCTTAGCAGTCTCACTAGATTCTGAAGGTTTTCCAGCAACAACCTTCCCATAAGGTTCAACAGTTATCTTTGTTTGAACCAAGTTAGGAATAGGTTCATGAGCAACAGTCATATCAATCGTCAGCACGATCTTACTCTGGGTCTTCTTACCCTTCCCTTTCTTAGCAGCCTTAATCTTCTTCTCTGTTTCTTTTATAGTGGCCTTCTGAACTTCTTGTATAATCATAGGAGCAAAAGATTCAACCTTCTTTGATGGTACAACATCAAAAGTCAGTCTACTTAAAGTAGGCATTTTGATGGGAGAGCTTCTGCTTCTGATACCATCTCCTGGAATAGTTATTGAACCAACTTTAAATAACCTTGTAAGGAGGGATCCATATGCCAAAGTACTGATGACTTTCACATTTTTCATCTGCCTAATGATCATGGCAGGAAGGTTTATCTTCTTCTTGTTCATGAGATGATACATAAACACTCTTTCTCTGTTGGAGACACAGTTGACTCCCCCAGATTTAGGTAGGAACACATTAGTTGTCAAATAATGTGCCCACCTTTGATGCTGAGATAGCCAAGTTGCATAGGTCTCCTTAGCTTCAAGGCCATGTTTTCCCCAATTCACATCTGTGAAACCCTCAGCAGATCCATCATCCCCAATGATGATTCCTTCATCATCAATGTTGATCGACTGTGCAATAGAGGTTCTGGAAACCTCAAAAACTTCTCCACCAATGGATGAGTGAACAATATCTTCTTCATCTGAGCGATAATGGAGGTTCTGGTAAAACTCAGTCACAAGAGCAGGGAAGATGGTTTCATCGAGACAGACAAAAGAGTTCCAGTTTTGTGCACTTAACCATTTTGAGATGCGTGCAGTGACTCTAACCTCTTCATCTAGGAATTTAGAAGTAAAAACCCTAGACTGACTTAGTTTATCCTCAGGTGAGGAATAAAAAAGAAGGGTGATGGTGATTTGAGGAATTTCAGCCATTATAGAGATTGAGATTGAGAAGTTAGGTCAAATAGAGAGAAAGTAGAGATTGCAGAAATTGCAGAGAGATTCTAATTGCAAATAAAACTCAGGTGAAAAATTGCTAAGTATGGAAATCCCTATTTATACCCAAACGATTAAACCATTCACATTTCAAAAAGTGGATAACCATCGTGAAAAAGGGAACCAGTTAGCGTTAACAACAGAACGTGCAGTTATAGCATTAAATGTAGGCACGCTTAAAAAAAGAGAATAAAACATCATGATTAGCATTAAGCACAATTAACTACCTTAAACGGCTAGCAGTTAAGTCAGAACTTAATGATAATTACTGAAGAGGGTTAGTCATATCTATGCCTTCTCTCAAGCTTCTGAAAGGAAAACTAGCCAGAGGCTTAGTAAACATATCAGCAAGATTTTCTTCAGAGGGTAAATAGGTTAGAACAATATCCTTCTTGAGAACATGATCTCTTAGAAAGTGATGCCTAATACGAACATGCTTCATCCTGCTGTGTTGTATGAGATTCTTTGAAAGGTCAATTGCACTATTGTTGTCACACTTAATAGTAATTGTTCCAAGAATAACACCATAGTCGGCAATTTGTTGCTTTATCCAAAACATCTGAGAAACACAACTTCCAACAACAACATATTCAGCTTCAGCAGTTGAAAGTGCCACATAAGTTTGCTTCTTACTATGCCAGGAGACTAGGCACTCTCCCAGAAAGTGACATCCACCAGAAGTGCTGACTCTCTTCAATTTGTCTCTACCATAGCCAGAGTCTGTGTATCCTACAAGAGTAAAATATGTACTACAAGGATACCACAAACCAGCTTCTGAAGTGCCTTTAAGATATCTGAGGATTCTTTTGACATCAACATCATGAATCTCCATTGGCTTAGCCTGATATCTAGTACAGAAGCACACAACAAATGTATATCTGGTCTACTTGTTGTTAGATATAAAAGAGAACTAATCATACCTCTGTAGGTTTTTATGTCTACATGTTTACCAGCTTTAGTTTCATCATCAAAGTCTTTGCTGACATCCATGGGGATATCAACTGCATTAGATTCCGACATGCCAAATTTCTTTAGCACTTCTCTAGTATACTTGGCTTGATTGATAAACACACCATCATTACTTTGCTTGATCTGAATTCCTAAGAAGAATGTTAATTCTTCCATCATAGACATTTCAAACTCAGCTTTCATGTGGTTCCTGAACTCCCTACACAAAGATTCATTAGTAGCACCAAATATAATATCATCAACATATACTAGAGCTAAAAGGATATCTTTGTTCTTCTTCAGAGTGAACAGGGTTGTATCAACACAGGTATAGCTGTGTTGATACAACTGTTCACTCTGAGAAAGAACAAAGATATCCTTTTAGCTCAGGTATATGTTGATGATATTATATTTGGTGCTACTAATGAATCTTTGTGCATGGAGTTCAGTGATCACATGAAACCTGAGTTTGAAATGTCTATGATGGGAGAATTAACCTTATTCTTAGAACTTCAAATCAAGCAAAGTAATGATGGTGTGTTTATCAATCAAGCCAAGTATACTAGAGAAGTGCTGAAGAAATTTGGCATGGCAGATTCTAATGCTGTTGACATTCCCATGGATGTCAGCAAAGACTTTGATGATGAAGAGAAAGCTGGTAAACCTGTAGACATAAAAACCTACAGAGGTATGATTGGTTCTCTTTTATATGTAACAGGCAGCAGGCCAGATATACATTTTGATGTGTGCTTCTGTGCTAGATATCAAGCTAAACCAAAGGAGATTCATGATGTTGCCGTCAAAAGAATTCTCAGATATCTTAAAGGCACTTCAGAAGTTGGTTTATGGTATCCTTGTAGTACAAATTTTACTCTTGTAGGATACACAGACTCTGACTATGGTAGAGATAAATTGAAGAGAGTCAGCACTTCTGGTGGTTGTCATTTTCTGGGGGAGTGCTTAGTCTCCTAGCATAGTAAGAAGCAAACCTCTGTGGCTCTCTCAACTGCTGAAGCTGAGTATGTTGTTGCTGGAAGTTGTGTTTCTCAGATGCTCTGGATAAAACAACAAATTGCTGACTATGGAATCACTCCTGAAACAATTACAATCAACTGTGAATCTGTGATAACAAAAGTGCTATTGACCTTTGAAAGAATCCCATTTAACACAGCAGGATGAAGCATGTTCACATTAGGCATCACTTTCTGAGAGATCATGTTCTGAAGAAGGATATTATTCTTACTTACTTGCTCTCTAAAGACAACCTTGCTGATATGTTTACTAAGCCTCTGGTTAGTACTCCTTTCAGAGGTCTGCGTGAAGGCATAGGTATGACTAATCCACTTCAGTAATTTATCTTTAATTATATTCTCTTTTGTCTTAACTGCTAGCCGTTTAAGATAGTTAAGTGTGATTAAGGATAATTATGGTGTTTAATTTTTGCTTAAAGCGTGCCTACATTAAATGCTATTTCTGCGCTTTTTCTGTTGTTAACGGTAACTGGTTCCCCTTTTAACGGTGGTTATCCACTTTTTGAATTGGAACGGTTTATTGTTTTTGTGTATAAATAGGGATTTCCATACTTAGCAAATTTTCACCTAAGTTTCTCCTCCTCCTCCACCACAAGTTGATGCTTCATGAAACTTCCATTCCTCCTACAACTTCAACCTCTGAGGTTGTAGACCCTAAGACTACTCTTTCTTCTGGATCCTATTAAGAAATGAATTTCTCTACTTCTCCTATCTTTTCTGACTCCACTACAACATCCACGACTCCCTCTCTAAATACTTCATCCACCTTTTCTTTTCCTTCTACCACTTCATCTTTTACTATACCTTCTACCAAGACAACTTCTGCTCCTTCTTCTACCACTACTTCCATTCCTCCTCCTTCAACTTCTGGACAAGCGCCTCCTGTGTCTGATCCTTTAACCTCTTCCATTCCCACTTCTTCTTTTGCTGGTGTTTCTTCAAATTATGACTTTCTCAGAAATTTGATGAATCAACATGAGAATGAAACCTATTTTGGAGGCAGGGGATTCATTGGGAGAAATCCTAATCTCTCATGAGCTTGTGCTACTCCTTCTGTTGAAGAGTTGAGAAGAATGAGTCAGGGTGGCTCTGATGATTTGTTTAGTAGGTTTGCTTCTATGGGTCAGAGGTATCTTGCTGCTGATATGGTTGCTCAAGCTGCTGTGATGCAAGAACTTCAACAAGTGAAAGCTCAAAACTTGCAACTCATGTCAATGCTGCAGATGCGAGATCCCTCTGTGTACATTTGCAACCTCTCCACACTTCATCTTGCTACTTATGATGAACTATTCAAGTTGAGACAACTGGCTCTGACTTTGCCTACCTTAGAGAATATTGCTCTTACTTCTACCAAAAATGTCAACAACACTATAGAGATTTTGACAGAAGAAGTCAAGGAAGCAAATGAGACTTTTGAAGCTCAGGGTAAGGTTATGTTAGAGTCTGATCAATGATCAGAGACGCGCAGTGGAAGCGAGAAAAACGATATTATAAATCATTGATCATACAGCTTTTGATCTTTATCGTTGCCTCAATGTTATTTAATAATTATCGTGATTAAAACTACATTAGTCACTCACATGGAATCCCTCTGTGAGAGATGGACGAACCGCACGATCGGAGGTTCCGCCAAAATCACGTGCACGACACCTACAGTGAACAGGTACTCGATCCAGGCACGAAGAACGATGAATGGAGACGCCGGGATCACTCCAGGGAGTTCGGCCAAATGATGTGCAGAGGGATTAGGGTTTCGTGATTTTCTGTCTCAGAAAGTCTAGGGTTTCAATTGATTAGGATTAATTAATAGTGTGTCGACTAATTACAGTTTTAGTACCTGTATTAATTTAATTAATATGATTGTTCCACAATAGAATACAATAGATTCAATTAACATCAATTAGGTTATAATTAATCACACACTAACCCCTAAAGAAAATCTAATGAATCAATCACTTAATTAATTAACCCGATTGAATAATTAATCCCTCCAAACAATCAATTAACTTGCTCCAATCAGAACAATTAATCAATTAACATTATTAGTTAACAACTAATAATTAGTTCATCATAAATACACTACATGTATTAGTTCTCCGAGTACAAGTCTCATTGTCTAGTGTGCACGATCCTGTGGGCCATAATCAATCAGCTCTATGACTGATAGAGAGTTGCCTAGACCATATCAGTCACCAATTGATTACAGTGTTAGTCCATCTCATACAAATAGATACCCTGTAGCATTCTCAAACATCTCTTACCAAGCATATCGATATATCAAGAATGAGGCATGGTGGACGTCATCCTCTACAGCTTGAGATATCTCTCGATCTAGAATTAACTGAAGAACAGATTAGTAACCAGCTTATCTGAGTGTGGCCACACATTTCTCAGTTCAACTCATCGAGTGGCCTAATGATATCATCTCAATTATGGAGTGAGTGGTAATTCCTTCACTTCAACTATCAGTATGAATAAGTTCACTCACTAGACCAATCATACCTGTATTTGGCATCCTTTTACAGACCTGTTAGGCGTATGTCAAATCTAATCAGATTTCTCATTCAATACTATATTGAAATCAGGTCGACAGATAAAAGAGATCTACATTTATAGAAGGGAAATGACACTCCCACCATGTGCCTTCTAAAGCGGATCGACCAAGTCCCGTATTGGTCATACGTACCTACAAACATATCATGTACACGTGTACATATCCTGTTCGTAAAAGCCTTACATTCTATTCATTCCCATGAGTAAAACTAGCTTCTGGTTATTTATGATATACAATCAATGGATACTTCATACAGTACATATAATACAAGATATATTAACTGAATGAATTAATGCTTTTTATTCCATAAAACAATTGTATAGTACAACCAACAAAAGTCCAATACAATAACAAATAACTATGCCTAGAACTAGGGCACACCAACAATCTCCCACTTGACCTAGGTCCAAGCAGGCATAGCCCTAATCCCTATAGATCTAGCATGAGCATTGTTCTTGCGTTCAGCAAGAGCCTTCGTCATTGGATCAGCAACATTGTTATCTGTATCAACTCTTTGGATAATCTCCCGAATAAGGTGAAACTTCCTGAGTTCATGCTGATTCTTCTTAGTAGACTGGGGCTCCTTAGCTTGTATCATGGCCCCATTGTTGTCACAGAAAAGCACAACTAAACCCTGGATAGAAGGAACTACTCCAAGATCAGACATGAATTTCCTCATCCAGACCGCTTCCTTAGAAGCCTCACAAGCAGCAATGTACTCAGCTTCCGCTGTAGAATCTGCAACAGTTGGTTGTTTAGTGGACTTCCAACTAATGGCACCGCCATTCAAGAGGAACACAAAACCGGATTGGGATTGTTGTTCGTCCTGATCAGTCTGGAATCCTGAGTCAATGTAACTGGACACAGCCAACTCATCATCGCCACCATAAACCAAGAAAAGATCCCTAGTACGTCTCAAGTACTTTAGAATTGCCTTGACTGCCTTCCAGTGTTTCTCGGCGAAGCAAGACTGGAAACGGCTAGTCATACTAAGGGAAAAAGCAACATCAGGCCTGGTACATAGCATATCGTACATAATTGACCCTATAGCAGAAGCATAAGGGTACTTGGAGACCTTGCATCTCTCCTTCTCAGTCTTAGGACTGTGCTCCTTCTTAGATAGTTGCAAACCATGTGCCATAGGGATGAATCCCTTCTTGGAGTTGGACATGTCGAACCTCTTAAGGATTTTGTCTATGTACTTTGCCTGAGAAAGCCCCAGCAGGCGTTTTTCCCTATCTCTGTGGATTATGATCCCAAAGATAGTCTCAGCCTCCCCAAGGTCCTTCATTGCAAAACATTTGTTCAGCCACTGCTTTGTGGCTTGCAGCTCTGAAATGTTTCCTCCTATCAATAAAATGTCATCGACATAGAGCACTAGGAAAGTGTCCGAGCTCCCACTATTCTTACGATACACACAGGGCTCATCGAGGTTCTGAATGAATCCAAATTCCTTTATGGATTCATTGAACTTCTTGTTCCAAGACCTAGATGCTTGCTTAAGTCCATAGATGGACTTTTGAAGCTTGCATATTCGGTTAGGATATTCTGGATTTACAAAACCTTCAGGTTGAGCCATATAGACATCCTCCTCTAGCTCTCCATTCAAGAAAGCGGTCTTGACATCCATTTGCCATATCTCATAGTCGTACCATGCCGCTATAGCAAGCAATATCCTTATGGATTTGAGCATAGCTACTGGTGAGAAGGTTTCATCATAATCAATTCCATGAATTTGCCTGAATCCTTTTGCCACCAGACGCCCCTTGAAGGTGTTGTCAGCTTTCAGCTTGAAAAGCCATATGCTCTCCACAACTTTGACTCCAGGGAAGGGATCAACCAACCGCCAGACCTCATTGTCATACATAGATTGCATTTCAGATTCCATGGCTCCACGCCATTTATCTGATTGTGGTCCTTCAATAGCCTCCTTGTAGGATTTTGGATCATCTTGTTCCACAACCATGATCTCTTCGTCTTGGGTGACCAAGTATCCATACCTCTCAGGCCCTTGACGTGACCTACCAGACCTTCTAGGTTCCCGTACAATATGTTCTACCTGTTCATCAACCTGAACATCAGGAACAATTGTCTCAGCTTCCTCAGCAGTTGCTGCAGGAGTTTGCGGTTCTTGAACTTCTCCAAGTTCAATACTACTCCCACTGTCTTTCTTGGAAATGAAATCCTTTTCCAAAAAGACTCCAGTTCGAGCAACAAAAACTTTGTTCTCTAATGGATTGTAAAAATAGTAACCCTTAGTTTCCTTAGGGTAACCTACAAACTGGCATTTGACAATTCTGGAATCTAGTTTGCTACTAATCAATTTCTTGACATGAGCATCACATCCCCAGATCTTCATAAAGGACACACAGGGTTTCCTGCCCTTCCATAGCTCATATGGTGTTCCCTTAACTGCCTTGCTGGGTGTATTGTTTAGAATGTAAGCAGCATTCTCTAAAGCATATCCCCAAAAGGATATAGGGAGATTAGCCTGACTCATCATTGAGCGGACCATGTCTAACAAGGTCCTGTTTCTCCTCTCTGAAACCCCACTCCATTAAGGTGTACCAGGAGGAGTAAGTTGGGATACTATCCCACACTCACTCAAGAATTCGTCAAACTCTTGCCTCAGATATTCACCCCCTCTATCAGACCGGAGTGCTTTAATCTTCTTACCAAGCTGGTTTTCAACTTCATTCTTAAAATCCTTGAACTTTTGAAGAGTCTCAGATTTGTGTCTCATCAAATACACATAGCCGAAACGGCTATAGTCATCTGTGAAAGTAATGAAATACTGAAAACCTTGTCTAGCTTGTGTGCTCATTGGTCCACATACATCTGAATGTATAAGCCCCAATAGCTCAGTTGATCTTTCACCAGTCTTCTTGAAAGGTGCTTTTGTCATCTTGCCACGTAAACAAGATTCACAAGTATCTAGAGCATGCAGATCAAAAGATCCTAAAATTCCACTTGAGTGGAGCTCAGCGATATGTCTCTCGTTTATGTGCCCAAGACGGCAATGCCAGACATATGTAGGATTATTATAATCACTTATTTTAATCCTTTTATTTACATTGTATACATGAGATTGATTTGATAAATCTAAGACATACAACCCGTTCTGAAGAACGCCTGTTCCGTACAAAATATTACCACATAAGATATTAAAAGTTCCATGCATAATATTAAAGGAAAATCCCAAATCATCCAAACAAGAAACTGAAATAATATTCCTGCACATCGCAGGTACATAGTAACAATTTCTCAAAATGAGTTCCAGCCCAGTGGGCAAACATAAGTAATAATCTCCTACATCTAATGCCTGCACTCTGGCACCATTTCCGACGCGGAGATTTACATCACTCGAACTCAAGCTCCTCCTATTTCTCAGCCCCTGCACATTAGAACAAATGTGAGAACCACATCCTGTGTCTAAAACCCAAGATGATGAAATAGTGAGATTAATCTCAACAATATAAATACCTGAAGATGAAGCAGCCTGCTTGTTCTTCACATTTCCCCTTAGCTTAGGACATGCACTCTTCCAGTGCCCCTTTTCACCACACTCGTGGCATAGGTCTAATGGGTGAGGCTTGAAGGCTTTCTTCTTGCCTTTACCAGCGGGCTTCCTACCCTTGTTCTTGAACGTCTTCTTGTTCTTAGGCCTATTAGCTTTGCCACCACTCACCACATTCACCTCCACCTTCCTACCCTTAGTCATAGTCTGCTCAGCCTATTTTAGCCGGCCATGCAACTCCATGACTGTTCTATCCCGACCCTGCATATTGTAGTTCAGGATGAATGAGTCAAAAGAAGGAGGAAGTGAACTGAGGATCATGTCCACTGCAGTAGTCTCCAACACAGCTGAGTTGAGACTTGCCAACCTGTCAATACAACCCTTCATCTTTAGCACATGTGCGCTAACAGAAGTCCCAGGTTGCATTACAGTGTTGCTTAATGCCTTGGTGGTCAAGTACCTCTCCTGACGAGCCTGATCCTCGAACATAGTTCTCAGACTGGTCATCATTTGACGGGCCCCCTGATCCATGAACTGCTTTTGTAATTCAGCAGTCATTGTTCCAAGCATTATACATGCTACCTCTCTATCGTCCTTAATATGCTTGTCATAAGCTTGGACGACTGCTGCAGTAGCACGTGCAGCAGGAGCAGCTGGAATAGGAGTAGTCAGTACATACTCCCTAGCCTCGTGCCTTAGGACGATTTGCACCGCCCTAGCCCAATCTAGGAAGTTTGTCCCTGTCAGCTTCTCCTTTTCCAATAGTGGTTTGAGAGAATTATTAGTTGCCATCTCTTTTCTTTGTCAAGTTTAAGTTTAAAAGTAGATTCTGCAGAAAGAGAGAGAGAATTAGAATAAGGACTTTAATGTCAATAATCAAATTAATATCTGTTAAATTAATTTCTTTTGGTGATTATATTGACTTTGTTGTACCAAGATCCACAATCCCATTAATAATTGATCAAGCTAGGGCTTGTATCTCATATTAGCGTATTTGGTAGAGCAACCTACTCAATTCTCCCACCTAGAGAACTCTTGGTTTGATAGGTCTATTGACACTTTACCTATCCATGCTTAGGAACCCGCAACAAGCTTAATGATGTTCCTTCTTCGAGTAAAACCTACAATCTTGATTAACCACACTCTCAAAAGAAAGTATCTTAACCCTCAACGGCCCACCAGTTACTACAATATATTCTGCTAGGGCATAATATATACTGTAGCACCACCTGGGAGGAAGATGTGAGGTTTAGGTAAAGCACTTATAAAATACCCGATATTTTGTTTTAACAGATTACATTGGGTGATCGGCTTAACATGTGAAATAGAATTGATCTGGTGATCAATAGCGATGCAACTTATTAGATTCGTTTTATTTGTTCATTTACATATTATATAAGATATAATAGTACAAAAATAAAATAGACATCCTATGGGCTTTACAAATACATCCTATTGGACTATCAATTGACAATATGAAAAAACTTCAGACTTCAGGCTTCCTCCATGGGCTTGGGCTCATCAAGAACTTTTCTTCGGTTTCATGAGATTACATCAAAATAAAACATATACAAATTTCTAAGTAAATGTAATGAAAAATAAAAATCTAAAATTACATTTCATACTTCAATTAAAAGCCCATAAGATTCTATATCAAGTTGCTGCAAAAGAACATTAGACGACATAAAATAAATGCATGACTATGGCAAATCCTAATTCACATTTTAATTAAATTAAGCCAACCTAATTTGATAAAATGGTTTCAGTTTTCTCAACCAGTAAATTAGCACGTGAAGGCCCAATGATTTAATCATTGCTCCCACTGAACTTTGGGAATTACTCAATCGAAAACTAAACACATTTAATGCCACCTGTGTCTCGATCCATTAAATTAATTTTATCATCATACCATATTCATTTAATATCGTCAAATAATTAAATCTAAGATATACAAATGCATGACACGACATAAACATTTCGTTTTAATTAATTTTAACCTAAGCTAATTAATTAATTAAAATGTATTTGGGCTTAAATTAAACTTTGAATAAAAACGATTTTTTATAAGATTTAATACGCCCCCAAATACACCGGACCCGACCCGTTTGCCGCTCCGACCCGCGCCCCGAACCAAATTTTTAAAAATTAGGGTTTCGGTGGGGCCCTTTCGAGGCGGGTGTTGTGTACAAATGAGTGGGATGACACTAGCAAGTGCACTAGACAAGTAATAAAGTGATAAGTTTATCGTCTCCACAGGGATAGAACAGTCTCAAGCTGGTCTCTTTTCACAAATAGAACAGTCGGCTGGTTGTGCTTAATTGATTTGAGAATTTCTAAACTACTATAAACTAAATATAAAATAATGGCAAGACTGATCATACAATTCTTAAATGTATTTAACCAATATAAAACGAGCATGTGTAAAGCACAGCCAGAACTGATGGTAAACAAGCACACAATTCCTTCATACAAATCAACCATGTTTATTATAGATCTAGAGTATCTTCACTATATTCACTCAAGTCAGATGGTCACATGTTCCCAAGATTCTTTATACTTATGTAAAATTAGTTTCCATTAGATTACACAAGCACAAGCATTAAGCACAAGAAGCATCTTATAAATAAGAACCCCTAGCATACATCTTATCCTTATTGGTCCCGGTATAAAATATATGTGTTCAATAGTTTATCTATCGCTTGATCCGAGTTGGTCCCTACAACATCAAACAACTGAGAATACAAGTTCGCGAGGCTTGCATATGAATGGAAATTCTATTGAACAATCAAAACAAACATGACTTCATTCATAATAGGGAAAAGATATGCTTACAACCACCAGCCGGAAGGCTGGCTTTCCACCTTGAGTGACTACTCACTCATTGTCATGCTTAAAATCCAAAATAAGAAAAGTACGAACAGACTGCTGCCTGGTCTCAGAGAGACCCTACACTACTACTACTGAAACTGAAACTAAACTACTACTAATGTCTTAACTAATTGATTTTCATAATGTTATTAATCTGAAAGCAATACCCATGAAAGGGTATTTATACAAGAAAAGAAAGTAATAAACAAATGAAGATGCTCCTTGGAATCTGGCTGTTCTCGGGCAGACTGTTCTCAGCAGAAAAGGACAATTGCATAGTAAGACAAAGCAACCTGCAGAAAAGACAAAAGCACAAGAAGACAACTCCAAACCCCAAAGCCTTCCACAAACCTCCAAAAACTCTACTTTTTTACTTCCCCACATCACAAAACCAAGACCATGTGATGTAAAGGCATCTTTGACTTGATTTCTACAGATTCAACCCTTATTACAAGCTGTTCAGACTCAATTGGGCACAGGCAGACTATTCGGGCGCACAGGCTGAACTTGTGCCTTAAATAACAATCTCAGGCTGTTCGAAACACAGTTTTGGCACAAAAACTCTATGGAAAACCCTTGATTTTATAGACACAAATCACACTCAACAGCGGGTTCGGGTCACCCTGAACACTAGGCGGACTGCTGGGCAGCCACCGCTGCAGGCTGCAGCAGTCCCAAAGGGACTCCTCAGCCTGGCCGACGGCAGCCCCTTGCGGGGCGCCGCCGTCGCTAGCCGCCTGCCAGCCACGGCCAGCAGTCCCTTTGTGGACTGCTGCCCCGCAGCTGGGAGGGGACCTGCTAACAGCAGCTCCCCTGGTCATTGCTGGCTGGCGGCGCTGCGGGCCAGCAGCCCAAAAGGCTGCTGGCCGGCAACCCCCGCCGCCAGCCACCGTCGGGGTGGCGATTCCGGCCACCCTGAACCCTAAAATCCAAATTTTTTTTTATTTAAAAGAAAAACAATCCAGCAACCACAAAGCATCGGAAAAATTAAATCCTAAAGATCTAACACATGCCATATGATCAGATTAATTCCTATATCGGGAAAAATTTCAAAAACCCGATTTAACTAAAAATAACATTAATCAATGATTCAACCAACGACTCTAATGCCACTGTTGGATTCTGATCCACGATCAGAGACAGGCAGCGGAAGCGAGAAAAACGATATTATAAATCATTGATCAGACAACTTTTGATCTTTATCGTTGCCTCAATGTTATTTAATAATTATCGTGATTAAAACTACACTAGTCACTTACATGGAATCCCTCTGTGAGAGATGGACGAACCGCACGATCGGAGGTTCCGCCAAAATCACGTGCACGACACCTACAGTGAACAGGTACTCAATTTAGGCACGAAGAACGATGAAAGGAGACGCCGGGATCACTCCAGGGAGTTCGGCCGAATGGTGTGCAAACGGATTAGGGTTTCGTGATTTTTTGTGTCAGAAAGTCTAGGGTTTCAATCAATTAGGATTAATTAATAGTATGTCGACTAATTACAGTTTTAGTACCTGTATTAATTTAATTAATATGATTGTTCCACAATAGAATACAATAGATTCAATTAACATCAATTAGGTTATAATTAATCACACACTAACCCCCTAAAGAAAATCTAATTAATCAATCGCTTAATTAATTAACCCGATTGAATAATTAATCCCTCCAAACAATCAATTAACTTGCTCCAATCAAAACAATTAATCAATTAACATTATTAGTTAACAACTAATAATTAGTTCATCATTAATACACTACATGTATTAGTTCTCCGAGTACAAGTCTCAGTGTCTAGTGTGCACGATCCTGTGGGCCATAATCAATCAGCTCTATGACTGATAGAGAGTTGCCTAGATGTTGGGTGTGATTTGTGTCTATAAAATCAAGGGTTTTCCATAGTGTTTTCGTGCCAAAACTGTGTTTCGAACAGCCTGAGATTGTTCTTTAAATCACAATTTCAGCCTGTGCTCCCAGTTAGTCTGTCTGTACTTAGTTGAGTTTGAACAGCTTGAATTTAGGGTTGAATCTGCAGAAAATCAGGTCAAAGATACCCTCTCCTCACATGTTCTCGGTTTTGTGATGTGGGGAAGAGAAAAAGCAATGTTTTGGAGGTTTGTCAAGGCATTGGGATGTGAAGTTGTCTTCTTGTGCATTTGTCTTTCTGCAGGTTGACTTGTCCTATTATGCAGTTGTCTTCTTCTGTTGGAGAACAACCTGCCCAAGAACAGCCAGATTCCGAGAAAGCATCTTCACTTTGTTTATTTCCTTTCTTTCTTGTATAAATACTCCTGCGAGAGTATTATTTTTGAAATCCTTCATATTATCATTCACTTTAGACATTAGTTTTACTTTCAGTTTAGTAGTTATAACAGTTTTCTGTGGAAGTCTCATTTGAGGCCAAGCAGAACCTGTTCTTAGTCTTTTCATTCCTTCAAACGTTGTAAACATGATGATGAGTGAGTAGTCACTCAAGGTGGAGAGCCAGCCTTTTGGCTCGTGGTTTGTAAGTGTCACTTTCCTTTTATTCAATGAAATCATGTTTATTCTGCTTGTTCAATAGAATCTTCATTCATATATAAGTCTAGCTAACTTGTATTTTCAGTTGTTTGATGTTGTAGGGACCAACTCGGATCAAGCAATAGATAAACTGATTGAACACATATGTTTTATACCGGGACCAATAAGGATGAAATGTGTGCTAAGGGTTCTTATTTATGAGATGCTTCCTGTGCTTAACGCTTGTGCTTGTGTAATCTAATGGAAACTGATTTTGCATAAGTATAAAGAATCTTGGGAACATAAACCATCTGACTTGAGTGATTCTAGTGAAGATACCTTAGACTTATAATAAACATGGTGGATTTGTATAAAGGGAATGTGTGCTTGTTTGCCATCAGTTCTGGTAGTGCTTTACACCTGCTTCCTTATTATTGTTATCTCTTAATTTATTATTGCATGCTCAGTGACAACCTTAGTTTAATAATAGATATAGTTAGTTTAAAATCAATCAATCAAAGTAAGATCAACCACCGGACTGTTCTGTTTCAGTAAAGAGACTAGCTTGAAACTGTTCTATCCCTGTGTAGACGATAACTTATCACTTTATTACTTCTCTAGTGCACTTGCTAGTGTCATCCACTCATTTGTACACAACACTAGACCATATTAGTCACCAATTGATTACAGTGTTAGTCCATCTCATACAGATAGATACCTTGTAGCATTCTCAAACATCTCTTACCAAGCATATCGATATATCAAGCATGAGGCATGGTGGAGGTCATCCTCTACAGCTTGAGATATTTCTCGATCTAGAGTTAACTGAAGAACAGATAAGTAACCAGCTTATCTGAGTGTGGCCACACATTTCTCAGTTCAACTCATCGAGTGGCCTAATGATATCATCTCACTTATGGAGTGAGTGGTAATTCCTTCACTTCAACTATCAGTATGAATAAGTTCACTGACTAGACCAATCATACCCGTATTTGGCATCCTTTTACAGACCTGTTAAGCGTATGTCAAATCTAATCAGATTCCTCATTCAATACTATATTGAAATCAGGTCGACAGATAAAAGAGATCTACATTTTTAGAAGGGCAATGACACTCCCACCATGTGCCTTCTAAAGCGGATCGACCAAGTCCTGTATTGGTCATACGTACCTACAAACATATCCTGTACACGTGTACATATCCTGTTCGTAAAAGCCTTACATTCTATTCATTCCCATGAGTAGAACTAGCTTCTGGTTATTTATGATATACAATCAATGGATACTTCATACAGTACATATAATACAAGATATATTAACTGAATGAATTAATGTCTTTTATTCCATAAAACAATTGTATAGTACAATCAACAAAAGTACAATACAATAACAAATAACTATGCCTAGAACTAGGGCACACCAACAGGTTATTCCTGCCAAGATTGATGACCTGCAAAGCACTGCAAATCATATTTTGAGAGAAGTGAAATCTTATGCTCAAGGTGCATCATCTTCTGGAGTTGCTCGAATTGTTTATGACATCACTCCTGATCTCAATAATAGACTGTATAGTATTAAGGACACTCTGACTGCTCAAAACACTCAGCTTGGAGAACTTACTGAATTCTTGAAGGCTGTACACAATCAGGTTCATGAACAAGAGAAGGTTCTTAACAATTGTTATAGGTTTGTCCATGGACAGACTTATTTTCAGAATGAACACTTGACTACTGTTGTGTATGCCAACAATCAACTCATTAAAATTATCCTTGACGATGTTCACAGAGAGCGCCCTTTGTCTGGTTATGCCTATGATAGAATGGTCTCCATTGATGCTGATTTTAGAAGAAGAATGGATATAATCAATTATGTCAGACCTAATCCACATCAATACAATGCTGCTCTTTCTCAACATCAAAAGCTTAAAGCTCAGGGTGCTTTGGGTCAGGTTTCTGGACAAACGGGGGAGAAGTCTACTCAACATAGTGGTTCCAAAGAGAAGAGACAGAATGAGAATGTTGGTTCTGGTGCATATCCTCCTCAGAAGAAAGCCAAAAGATAATCATCTTAGGAAATACAACTTAGGCTTCATAGCTATAGGTTCTGGGTTGGGTAGCATGTCTTAGGACTTATGTTATCTTTTACCTTCCTTGATGTTTTACTCTTATATGTCTTGCTCTGATGATTTATAAACTAGCTCTGACATTTTATCACATCTTGTCTCTGATCATTTTATCTACATTATTATAAATATTACTGATTATGTTTTAATTGTTTTTGCTCTAAACTTATCCCACTAAATCTAACAACTTGATCTTAAACCTTTTCTTAAGTTAACACAGATTGCTGGAGTTCACAATTTATACTAAAATGGGGGAGTTAAAATCTTTCAGAGGCACTTAAAAACATAACAGTCAGGAAGTTACTTTTTAACCTCTGTGTTTATTTAAGTAACTTTACCTTCTGAACCACGGTTTGTCCATAACCAAAATGGGGGAGAATGATGAACCCTAAGTGTTTTGATTATGTCCAAACGTTTCAGAAGATGAAATTCTATTTTTACTTATATACTTTTCATTGTTGACTAACAATTTTTGTTAAGTATTGTATAAGTTTCTCAGCAGGTGATGAATGAAGAAACTCTGGACTGCCTAGAAGACTCAGAAGGGAAGATTAGCTGAAGACAGAAGTTTAAAGCTCAGAAGCTGGATGCTCCACTCTGAAGATTTTCTGAGGACTGTTAAAGCTCTCCTCAGAAGTTTAGAAGCAACCAGAAGAAATTCCATTTTGATCAGAAGCTTAGACAAAAGGAATAAGGAACTCAGAAGCGCTAGTCACGGGTCTTACTTAGCATTTACTGCTCTGACTTTTGCATTTAATGCAAGGCGCCAAAAGTTCAAAAAGCTGTTTTGATGAAGCGCGCATGTCTGCTACAAACAAAACCAGCATTTCCTTGTCTACCCTTTGTTGATCCAAATGAAGCAAATTTCCAGTCAACCTTATCCTTGATTTCAAATCACTTACCGGATTAAGTTAAAGAACAAGGTTAACGGAATCAAAGTGTTTGAAGACCGTTTGAAGAAATGACAGATTAATGGCTACAACAAACTGATGTCTTCTATTGAAGATTCAAATTCAAACAACGGTCATCTACAAAGCACTATAAATAGTAGCCAAGCTCTATTGCATCTACACACGTGATTATCGAGCTAAAATCTTAACGCACTGTTTTAACGAGCGAAACAGAGCAACTCATTTTCCATTCTCAGTCTTTCTTAGTTTAGACTTTGTAATAGTGAGAAAGTGAAGAAAACACAAGTTCATAATAGGAATCTTGTAAACTGATATCGTTTGTGATATTCAGTTAAATTTGAGAGAAATCTAGTTAAGGTTTGAGTTGAGTGAGAATTCCAGAAAACAGGGTTGTTGTTGTTGTGGTGGAAATTCTTTAACTCATTCTAGGGTAGTCAGAACTAAGTGAGAAATTAGCTTAAGTTTTGTTGATGTAAAGGAGCTTCTGAACTTGCCATAAAAGTTCTGAATAGTGGATTTAAAAAATCTCTGGTGACTGCGATCACAGAGGATAGGACGTAGTCACAGGACTTCTGTGGTGAACCTGGATAAATCGAACTGTTCATCAGGACCTCTTGAATCTCTTTCTCCCTTCCTTATACTTGTTATTTTGCTTCTGTGTACTTGTTAGTGTTTAGTGCTGAAACAGATTTACTCTTTATATCACTGTCTTTGTTCAGAAGACTGTCCAGAAGTTCTCTAACTCAGAGCTTCTGTTGCTGAAAGCAGTTAAACTGTGAGAAGGCAGAATTTCTCTCAGAGGCTACTTCACTAAGGGTGCCTCTGACTCTGAAGAAATTTGACTCTAAAAAATTAAGTTTCTTTAAACACTTAAAATTATCAGTTTTCAACTTAGACACCTATTCACCCCCCTCTAGGTGATTCTGATCTTGTTACGGCCAACACAAGGGTTCGGCCGAATCGGGGTAGAGGGAATTAGGGTTTCGCGATTTTCTGTGTCAAAAAGTCTGTTTCAATCGATTGAGATTAATATATAGTGTGTCGACTAATTACAGTTTTAGTACATGCATAAATTTAATTAATTTGATTGTACCACAATAGAATACAATAAATTCAATTAACATCAATTAGATTATAATTAATCACACACAAACCCCTAAAGAAAATCTAATTAATCAATCGCTTAATTAATTAACCCGATTGAATAATTAATCCCTCTAAACAATCAATTAACTTGTTTCAATCAAAACAATTAATCAATTAACATTATTAGTTAACAACTAATAATTAGTTCATCATAAATACACTACATGTATTAGTTCTCCAAGTACAAGTCTCAGTGTCTAGTGTGCACGATCCTGTGGGCCACAATCAATTAGCTCTACGACTGAAAGAGAGTTGCCTAGACCATATCAGTCACCAATTGATTACAGTGTTAGTCGATCTCACACAGATAGATAGATACCTTGTAGAATTCTCAAAAATCTCTTACCAGATATATCAAGCATGAGGCATGGTGTAGGTCATCCTCTACAGCTTGAGATATTTCTCGATCTTGAATTAAACTGGAGAACATATAAGTAACCAGCTTATCTGAGTGTGGCCACACATTTCTCAGTTCAACTCATCGAGTGGCCTGGTGATATCATCTCACTTATAGAGTGAGTGGTAATCCCTTCACTTCAACTATCAGTATGAATGAGTTTACTGACTAGACCAATCATACCCGTATTTGGCATCCTTTTACAGACCTGTTAGGCGTATGTCAAATCTAATCAGATTCCTCATTCAACACTATATTGAAATCATGTCGACAGATAAAAGAGATCTACATTTATAGAAGGGCAATGACACTCCCACCATGTGCCTTCTAAAGCGGATCGACCAAGTCCCGTATTGGTCATACGTACCTACAAACATATCCTGTACACGTGTACATATCCTGTTTGTAAAAGCATTACGTTCTATTCATTCCCATGAATAGAACTAGCCTCTGGTAATTTATGATATACAATCAGCGGATACTTCATACAGTACATATAATACAAGATATAATAACTGAATGAATTAATGCCTTTATTCCATAAACAAAGTATACAATATAATAAGCAAAAGTACAGTACTACTACTAATAACTATGCCTAGAACTAGGGCACACCAACAGATGTTAAACCCGTTGGACATAAATGGGTATTTGTAAGAAAGAGAAATGAGAAAATGAAATCACGAGATATAAGGCAAGACTTGTTGCACAAGGTTTTTCTCAAAGACCTCAAATTGATTACGAGGAGATATATTCTCCAGTGGTAGATGCAATAACCTGTCGATATCTCATTAGTTTGGCGGTACAAGAAAGATTAAGTATGCATCTAATGGATGTAGTCATAGCTTATCTATATGGCTCACTTGATAATGACATTTATATGAAAATCCCTAAAGGATTCAAACTGCCAGAAAAATGTGATAAACGAGAACTTTATTCGATAAAGTTACAAAGGTCTTTGTATGGATTGAAACAATCAGGTCGCATGTGGTATAATCGTCTCAGTGAATATTTGTTGAAAGAAGGTTACAAGAATGATCCAATTTGTCCATGTGTTTTTATAAGAAAATCAGGATCTGATTTTTCAATCATTTCTATTTATGTAGATGATTTGAATATCATTGGAACTCCGAAGAGATTCCAAAAGCAATAAATTCTTTGAAACAAGAATTTGAGATGAAAGATCTTGGAAAAACAAAATTTCGTATTGGTCTGCAAATAGATCATTTGAAAAATGAAATTTTTATTCATCAATCAACTTATACAGAAAAGATCCTCAAAAAGTTTTACATGGAAAAAGCACATCTGTTGAGTAGTCCAATGGTTGTCCGTTCACTTGATGTAAAGAAAGATCCTTTCCGTCCTCGAGAAGATAGTGAAGAAATTCTTGGTCCCGAAGTGCCATATTTAAGTGCAATATGTGCACTTATGTATCTTGCTAACAATACTAGACCCAATATTGCTTTTCTGTTAACTTGTTATCCAGATACAATTTTGAGCCTACACGGAGGCACTGGAATGGAATTAAGCATATATTGCGTTATCTTCAAGGAACCATTGATTTGGGTTTATTTTATGCATATGAATCTAAACCTAAATTAGTTGGTTATGCAGATGCGGATTATTTATCTGATCCACATAAAGGTCGAACACAAACAGGCTATTTATTCACATATGGAAGTACGACAATGTCTTGACAATCTACGAAGAAGACTATTGCTGCTACTTCTTCAAATCATGCAGAATTAATAGCTATCCATGAAGCTAGCCAAGAATGTGTTTGGTTGAGATCACTAACCAAGCATATACAAGAATCTTGTGGTAGATCATTAGATAAAGAAGCTCCAACTGCAATTTTTGAAGATAATGCTGCTTGTATTGCTCAATTGAAAGAAGGATTTATTAAAGGAGACATAATAAAGCATATTTCGCCAAAATTCTTCTTCACTCACGATCTTCAGAAGAATGGAGAAATCAATATTCAGCAAATTCGATCAAGTGACAATTTGGCAGATTTATTCACAAAGGCATTACCAACTATAACTTTCAAGAAGTTAGTTTATGGAATTGGAATGCGCCGTCTCAAAAATATTCAATGATGTTGCAAACAGGAGGAGTAAACATTGTAATATTTTTCCCTTTACCAATGGTTTTGTCCCACTGGGTTTTCTTTTGAAAGGTTTTTAACGAGGCAATGTCCCGTTTGCAATGATGGACATCCAAGGGCGAGTGTTATGAATAATTATATTAGGTAAATTATATTTACCTATTTACTTAGTGGATGTCCACCACATTAATTACATATTCACTACCGACTAGACACATATTTATTACATACACAAATACATATGAATATGAAGAAGAAATTAGTTGTATTCACATGTTTGTGTTCTTCAATTATAGTAGTATAAATATGTGTATCATTTCACTTGTAAAATTGCACCAAAATAATAATAAGATTATACCTTATTATTTTTATTCTTCATCATATTAATCTCCATATAAGTTCATAAATTAATCTCTATAATCCTTAAATATACAACAATTGATATGATGTTATATTTAGGGAAAATTTTTATTAAAATGCTTGTGGTTTTTAACTTTTGCAAATAAAGGTCTGTGGTTTTAGTGTTTGCAAATAAAGGTAAGAGGTTTCATTCTGTTAGCAAAAATCGGTACGGTCACTAACACCGTTTATTTTTGCTGACGTGGCACTTTTACCACAATTTGACCAAAGGGTAATTTTGTCATTAAAAAAATAAAAAAGGTAAAAGTAAAAGAAAATGTTTCTGGTTTTTTTTTTTTTTGCAAATAACAGCTCATGGTTTGATATTTTATCAAAAAAGAGGTATAAGGTTTGATTTAATAACCAAAACAACAAATTAAAAATTAAAAATTATCGACAAATTAAAAATTAAAAATTACCAACAAATATTTGAGTATTTTGGATTCATACCATTTTCATGAATGGTAGTTTCTTTTTTTCTGAAGGAATTTTAATTTGGTTGAATGAACATGAATATTGAAACTTCATTATTGACCTTATAATCAATTTATTATTTTGAATTTATAAATTTTGTTCGATGATTTATTTTCATTAACATTAAAATTTTGTATAAATGGATCAACTTTTTAAGTACTAGTATTACATTATAAGAAAATTTGTTGTTTTTTTTTTTACAAGAATATTTGTTGGTAATTTTTAATTAATAAATTAGCCTAAAACCGTATTTGGTAATTGTTACCACGAAACTGTAACTTGAATCCACGCAAGCTAAGATCACTGCAAAATAGTAAACGTTAGCCTAAAGGAGGCCGCTGACCGGCGACCCATCTCCGATGCTAAAGTCAGTAATGAACTAGTGATCGGAAAGTAATTAACTCAGAGCTTGAGTCAGAACAATGTACCTTAGATTGTAGAAAATCCCATGTATTTATAGTGTTTTGATCTTGTATCCGTATCCTAGTTGTATTAGGACATCTCATAAACTACGCCTCTTCAAGCCCATGATCATAGTCCTATTTAGTTTGAACTCTCCTATTTGAACTAGGAGACTAAATGAGAAACATAATCCACGTAGGAGAGAGATTCTCCTAGTCTTGTCTATTCAACGCACGTCCTATGTGGCAAGTGAGATTATTCAACTTAACCTTCTTAGCCGATGTGGCAATATGAAACATTCCTATTAGTCCACGTGTCATCTTAAATATTACGTGATAACAGAAGCCCCCCCCCAAAAGGATAAACAAGCTCCTTTATGACTTATGCCTTAACAACATTTAAATAACCACACAATAATCACGGCCCAGTTTACAGGCCCAAGCAGCAAACGTGGCTGTTAGCCCAACAACTTTTTACATCAAGTCCAACCACCCAAATTGCACGCTGCTTTTAAATTACCACACTTGTCCTCAAGCGTGGTCTCAAGCTTAACTTCCCTCCAAGCAAATAAAAGGGTTTTGTAATTCGAACTTCAAATCTGTCTATAAATACCCATAGTAACCACTTCATTTCTTATGCTCTCAAAAAATTCTCTAAGTAATTCTGCTAATTGCTTCACCAGATTCCTGTCTACACGCCTCAATCGTAAGTATTGCAAATTTATTCTTGATTCTCACATCTATTATCTCTAAAATGGCTTCATCATCACAAAACCCTAACTCACTCGAATGATACCACTCCATCATCAACCCCAGAACTCGACTACCGATGCCGCCAAACCATAATTGACTGGTCTGAGGAAGAACTCACACCACCGCGCATTCCTAACCAAAATAACGACGCCCCAACCATGCTCAATGCGCCCCGAAACCCTAATCCCCCAATTCAAATGCCGGTACGAGCACCTCATCCCGAACAGGGCTTATGGAAGTCTTCTCTCCCTCACGAAGTGTCCAAGATTGATACTGATGCAGCGCTTCGTGAGCTGAAGAAGAAATTCTCTTTCCTCAAGGATTTTGATTGTGTTGTGCCCAGGCTTGAGGACAAGATGTTTACGGGTAAAGGGCACAAAGTCGCAGTTCTTGAAAGACTCGTGGAGTATGGTATGAGGTTTCCGTTCCCCGAGGTGGTGAACGACATCCTCAACGAGTTCACCTTTTCCCCGCTCAGATCGTCCCCAACTCATGGGTCGAAATGCTCGCTCTTGTCCGAGTATGCCAAGATTTAGGAATCCTACTTACCGGGAATCTCTTCAAATACCTGAGAACCCCCACCAAAGCTCAGAAACATCCATGCGTTTCTTTCAAAGAGGTTCATGAGCCCAAAGGTCTAATTGGTGGCAAACCCTCATCGCACAGCGGCCATCGCTCTCGGTGGATCTGAGTTGGTCCCGAGGATGGCAATCTTCGGTGGCCCTGGAGGCTTGATTTCAACGAGTTCCCAACTAATCCAAGCACATGGAGAAACCCCACAAAGACTGTGGTTCTAAGCGAGGAGGAGCAATGCTCCCTCAAGCAACTCCAAAAATACAAACCCCCTGGTCCCATCTCCCTTGAGCAATTCTTAACACGTTATCGAGGCAACATGCCAATTGCTACTGTGGGAGAGGATGGGACCATATACTATTTTCCTGCTCCCGAGGTCAATCGGGCTCATCTCGGGGAGCCAATTTCTCTTCCAAAAGATCCTCGTAAGCTTTCTCGAATTTTAACTATAAACTTGTCATTTGCAGGCATTTTATCATGGCTCCTAAGTTATCTTACAAACAACACCTTGCAGCTGCTCGTCTGAAGGCTCTGGGCGGAGAGATCGAGGCTCCAAAAGTTATCCAACAGACCTCGAGTCCTCGAGAATTACTTAGAAAATTAGGGCCTCGTCCCTTAACGAACCTATCTCGAACGAAGGTCACGAGCCCGAGAACGTTCCAGAGGTAGGACAACCCATACCTGTAAACCAAATATCAGAGGAAACCCCAGGTTCATAAACCTACAACATCTCTCACGCCGTTTTTCTAATCATTTCAAGTGTCTTGATTCGCATATCTTTTCCTTCTCAGAAATCCAAATCCTTTCCTCTGCTTCGGATGAAACGCATGAACATGAGAACCCTGAGGACCAGTCATCTGACCTTCCTCAGCTCGGGGAAACTATTATCCCGAAGCAGACTCGCTCGAAGAGGAAGACAATCGCTGTTTCTCTCGACTCCTCGATCCCTTCGGGTGAGGCTACTATGGATTCTAACGCTGATGCTCTTAACGAGCATCAAGCAAAACGTGCTCGCCAGATCGAGGGCACGAGCACACCACCACACCTGAAGATTCCTTCAACCTTTGACCCCAAATGGCACCCTATCTCTTACTGTCCTGAATTAATCAATGCGAAGGGCAGGGTGCCCCCAGAAGATGTGATTGACCAATACGAAAAGTATAAGCTATACAATGTAAGTCGTATACTCATACCTATCTTGCCTTTGTTTTTTTTTTTTTTTTAACTTATCGGTTTTTTCTCACTTCTTGATCTCTATGTAGTTCTGGTCGGAGCGCTATCCTCAAGTTTCTCTTAGCGTCCCTCGAATCGCTGAGGACATAGCTCAAGCCTGCCTCGTTCCCGAGGAGGTTACTCTGGCTGAGAAACTCTCAGATAAAGAACTCGCACAGCTGGTGCACGTTCGTCAGGCAAAGGTAATCTATCAATTCCTTAACACTCTCGTTTCCTTTCGCCCTTTTTCCGTCTGCGTTTTATCTAACTTGAACCTCCTACAGGCCGTGACTGCTACGGAAATTATGTCCTTTCGCTTTCTGCAAAAGGCAGAATCGCTCGAGAACTATCGTCACAAGTGGGCGGTGGTTTCTGATAAGCTCGACGAGGCGGAAGATTCTTTGAGTGCTCAAGCGAAAATCCTAAAGTCTGCGAAACAAATCGGAAGGGACAAAACCTTCGAATGCGAGAAACTGAAAGTAGACTGCATCCAGCTAACTAAAGCCCTCGAAGCTTCGAGGGAACGAGAATTGGGCCTCGAGGCTAACATCCAGTCCCAATGGCTCGATTCTTGTCTTGCACTGGCAAGTCTTCATCAGGAGGCTCGAGCTCAACTTGCTTTGGAGAAAATTGATCAAGCGACCTGGAGAGCTCGAGGAAAGGAAGTTGCAAGAAAACTCCAATCTCAAATCGAGGCTTCCGAGAAAGCCAAGCTAGACGAGGAAGCTGCTCACAAGGAGATTATTGCGAAAATTGAGGAGAACGAAATCTGGCGTATGTCAAGGTTCAAAACTCGCTTCGTTATGTCCATTCGCAAAATGTTTCCTAACATCTCCGAGGAAGATCTCAAGTTCTTCGTGAACGTGAATCCTCCCGAGGATGATGAAGAAGCACCAGCTGTCCTCGATGAGTCCTATCCCGACCCAGATTCTCCCAAAGAAGGGATTCCAGCTGATTTATTATCTGCAGTTGAACCTATAGAATAGCTTCTTCCTACTTTGTAATTTGTATTAATGAAATGAACGACTTTCCCTTATCTTGCCTTTATATATTACGTCTAATATCTTATGTGCAAGTTTCTCATCAAAGTTTGTTCATCCTTTTGATATATTAATTCCGGTATTTTGAACTTTTAATTGTTCGCAGCCCTCCTAGTGGCCCCCCTTATTTTTCTGGTCGGGCTAACTCTTGTAGGGTGGATTCTTACCACGACGTCCTAGATTTGGTTTTAATCGAAGCCTTCTAGCATGCATAAGCTTGATTTTAAAATTCTAACCAAATTGTCCAATGTTGAATACTTAGAACAAACTTTCAAAAATTAACTCTTAATTTAAACTTTCAGTCGTGAATTTTCCATATTCCCAGCATTTTTCATAAGCAAATAATTCCAAAGTAATATCTGAATTAAAAGTCATAGATGAAAACAATGTCTCGTGGGCCTTTATTCAAATTAACTCCTAAGTTGGATTCTGAGTTACATAACATCAAAGAGTAACCTTAAAAAAGCATAAACAGAATCTAAAAATAATATTTCCTAAGAGAAATTGCGTTCCAAGTCCTCGGAACCTCAGTTCCATCGAGTTGCTGCAAACGATAAGTATGTGTTCCGACGCATTCTACGATCTGAAATGGTCCTTCCCACTTAATCCCCAATTTGCCTTTGCCTTGCCTCGAGCTCGAGGCCGCTGTACTACGCAATACAAAATCTCCTTTAAAAAATTGTCTTGGTCGTACGCCTTTATCATAGATTCTCTTTGTTCTCGCCTTATATGCCTCGATTCGTGCAAGGGCCATTTCTCTTTTTTCTTCGAGGTCATCCAAGTTATCTCGTAAGTTCAATTCATTCCATTCTTCGGTATAATGGAGGACTCTCGTACTTGGCACCTTGATCTCGACCGGAATAAAGGCTTATGTTCCATAAGTTAACGAAAAAGGGATTTCTCCAGTTGCTGTTTTAGGTGTTGTTCTATACGACCACAACACATGATAGAGCTCCTCACCCAATTAGTTAACTTCTCGAGATGAGTTAAGCGCTTCTTAATTCCTTCCATAATTGTTCGATTTGTCCTCTCGGTCATTCCATTTGTTTGGGGGTGGAAGACGGAACTAAACCTTAGCTTGATTCACTCTCTCTCGCAAAAATGTCTAAATAGGACACTATCGAACTGTTTGCCATTGTCTGTGATTATCGTGTTGGGGATCCCAAAACGATATACAATGCTATTCTTGACAAATTTCACAATCTGCTGATATGTTATCGAGGAAACGGCTTCAGCCTCGACCCACTTCGTAAAGTGATCGACATCAACGATAACATACTGCCTTTGATTAGTTGACATTGGGAACTGCCCAACGATATCAATTCCCCAAGTTGCAAATGGCCAAGCCACTTTGATGCCTTCCAATCCCGAGGCCGGGCTTTGCAGAACCGGAGCATGAGCCTGACAAGCACTACATTTCTTTACGAATTCCGCAGCATCATTGTTCATCTGGGGCCAGTAATAGCCTAACAGTCTTGCTTTTCTGGCCAAAACATTCCAACCCTCATGTGCTCCACACGAGCCTTCGTGGATCTCTTGTAAGATTTTGGCTCCTTCCTCGATCCCGACCACTTTGAGCCATGGTTGAGAATACGACCTTCGGAATAAATTTCCATCCTCGACTGCGTATCTACTGGATTTTCTCACGATCTTCGGATGATGTGACTTATCTTCAAGAAGTTTTCCCTCGTACAGATATTCAAAGATTGGCCAGTACCATTCGTTGCCTCGATCTAGTACAAGAACTTCTTTGGAATCGATACTCGCACATGGAACAACCTGCACATCACAAGGACACAAGTGTGGGTTAGAGGAATCTGAAGCTAATTTTGCCAGATAATCAGCTTCCATGTTTTCCTCTCTCGGGATCTGTGTTATCTCAACCTTGCATCCCATGAGCTCGCATTCCTCGATCGTACGCTTTACTAACTCATGATATCTTTTCATTCAAGCATGCTTTGTCTCCCAAGAGTTTCTTATTTGGTTGGTTGCTAGGCCCGAATCACTTTTGATGACTACTTTGTCTGCCCTTATAACTTTTACCAAACTAGTCCGAGCAATATAGCCTCGTACTCTGCTGCGTTGTTTGAAGAATCAAAGCCCAGAGTAGCAGCGTGCCTGAACACCAAACCGTCTGGACTCTTGCAAAAAACTCCGATTCCTAATTGACTTTTATTGGCGCTCCTGTTGGCCCAAATTATGACTATATAAAGACTAGAGGGGGGTGAATAAGATTTATTGCCTTTTAAAAACAATTATTTTCTCTTTAAAATAATTTGCCTATTTAAATAATCAACTATAAAAGATTTTGCGGAATGATTAGTTGATTAAAAGATGAGAGAAAATAATCAAGTTTAGCACGATTTAATCACAAGCAATTAAAGATAAAAGCTTAAAGCAAAGCAAGTGATTAAAAGACAATAATAAAGAGAGTAGGGATAGAAGGATTAGACGCAGAGCATTTATCCAGGTTCGGTCTCCTTGTGAGCCTAGTCCTGTCCCCGAGAGCACCTCTCGAGATTTTCCACTAAGGATTTCTTTAAGGGCAGAAATCAAGCCGGTAGAGTAGTTCTCACAATCCGAGACACTACTAGAGCTGAACACCTCTCCCAGTATTCACTCCCTCAAACTTCCAAGTGTTTGAGCAACTCCACTTAGTTTTTCTCAAGATCAACTAAGAAACTTATGGCACTTTTCAAGGCTCAGTGATAACCTCCTAAGCTTGCGGGTGCTTAAGAACCTATATGCTTTTCAAGGCTAAGCAAGAACCTCTCTTACACTTTTATAAGGCTCTAGTGTAAAACCCAAGATTAAACCCCAACGTTTAATCTTTTAAATGATCTTTGAATGAAATAAAACACTCAAACTCTCGTTGTAAAGTTGAAGGAAAAATATAATCAAAGCTTGCTTGAATATCTCGTGTTGAAAGCTATGATTCTCGGTTTTCTTTTCCTTGCTTCAACCTTCTCTTCTCCTTGCTATTTATAGGTGAAATCCTTCATCTCTTCAAGTTGTAGCCGAAATGGAGAAGGATGAGTAGTCACATCATACCTTTATCCTCTTACATTAGGAGTTTCTCTTTCTTCAACATCTCCCACTTAGGAAACCTACTCTTACATTAGGAAACCTACTCTTACATTAGTAATCTTATCTCTTATATTAGAAAAGAGATCTCTTACATTAGGAAGAGTAAGATCTTATACGAAATGGGAAGATTGTAGGAAGATATGATGAGACATTACACTTTGATGATTTCGAGAAGTTCATGGCCGTAGGATGAAGATGTAAGATTGAATCCTAGCCATTCATTTATACTCAACTTAAATCATCAATTAACTTATATCATTTGCATTTATCTAAGCATGGATATCATATGATCATTTAATTCATATCACATGCATTCATCATCGAAAACATGTTAATCACATACGTAAAATAGATGATGATATCATAGATGGCAATATGACATAGTTTGTATGTATGCAAGCATCTTAACCATGGCATGGCTTATGATAAATATATTAATCACATTAAGTTCATATCATAAGACTTTAATGAAGAGCATGTTAAGATGTGTCATTTTGATCACACATAAAAAGGCCATAATACATAGGATAAAAGAAGTGTTTTATTATGGCGTAATTTTTTAGCTCGTGGCATAAATATCATTTAGACATAATTTAGATTCATGTAAGCATGTGATATTTAAGCCATAAAGATGTGATCATGACATGCATATATACTTTAATCATATACTTTAACTAAAAATAACTCTAGATAGGATAATACTCTCATTTAAGCACTACTAGAGTTTAATCATTATTTTTAGCACATAAAGTATATAATTAAATTACTTTGTCACAAATATATATATATATAGTATATATTATAAAAGCATATATATATATACAAAAAGCATATTATAAAAACCATATATTAAATCAAGTAATCAAAATCTAATAGAGTGAAATAACAGCTCCCATCTACAAAGATTTCCCAGGTATTTAATACTGGCTCCGTTTCTTCTTCAGGTGGGACCTCGATTAAAAAATCAGCGAGAACCTGTGCCTTCTTTGATGGTCTCGGCTCAAACCTTACATCAAATTCTGTGAGTTTTATGGACCATTCCGTCAGTCTCCCCGAGGCCTCAGGTCGAGAAAGAATCTTCCTGAGTGGGGTGTATGTACGAACAACTATTGTATAGCTCAAGAAATAATGTCTCAACTTTTGAGCAGCTATGTATACCCCATAAACAAGTTTCTCCATCTTAGGGTATCTCGACTCTGCCCCTCGTAGCACTCTGCTAACATAATAGACTGGGTATTGAACTTTTCCTTCATCTTCTTCTCGAACTAAAACCATGCCAATGCACTCTTCTCCCACGCTTATGTATAAATACAAATCTTCTCCTTTCACCGGTTGACTTAGAAGAGGTGGAGAGGCTAAAAATTTCTTGAGATCCTCGAACGAGGTTTGACACTCATCAGTCCACACGAAGTCTTTGACTCCCTTAAGACTTTTGTAGAAAGGCATACATCGTTTTGCCGAGAAAGAAATAAATCGACCCAATGCATTGATTTTCCCATTTAATACTTGTACCTCGCGCACATTTCTTGGGGGCTAAAGTTCAACAATAGCTTTGATTTTATCTGGATTTGCCTCGATGCCTCGCTTAGAGATCATAAACCCCAGAAATTTGCCAGAATTAATCCCAAAGGTGCATTTTTCGGGATTGAGTTTCAATTTGTACTCCCTCAAAATCTTGAACACCACCTCGAGGTCCTCAGCATGATCTTCAGCCTTTCTACTCTTAACTATCATATCATCAACGTAAATCTCGACATTTTTTCCGATAAGTTCTTTGAACATCTTGTTGACTAACCTTTGATACGTTGCCCCTGCATTTTTAAAAACCAAAAGGCATCACTTGATAACAATAAGTACCTTCGGGGGTTATGAAACTCGTTTTCTCCATGTCTTTCTTAGCCAACGAAATTTGGTGAAATCCCTCCTTAGCATCGAGGAAAGAGTATACCTCGTAACCAGCCGTCGAGTCTACCAACATGTCAATACACGGCAACGGATAAAAATCCTTGGGACAAGCCTTGTTTAAATCGGAGAAGTTGACACACATTCTCCATTTGCCATTAGCTTTTTTGACCAAAACTACGTTTGAAATCCACTGCGGATAATGAACTTCTTTGATCCTTTCAAATTTGAGGAGCTTTTCAATCTCGCTCTTAATGAACTGTTGCCTCTCCGCCCCCTGATTTCTTTTTTTCTGTTTCACAGGAGTATAATCTGGGTCAATGTCTAGCGTATGCTCCATGACGTCTCGAGATACCCGTATTATGTCAGCAGACGTCCAAGAAAAGACATCTTTATTTCTCTCGAGCGCTGAAACAACAGTTTTCTTTGAATTTTCCTGCAATTCTGTTGAAACCTGTACAACCTTCCCTTCTTCTAAGGTTATTGCTTCGATAGGATCTACTGGCTCACCACGCTCTTTGACCTCCTCGACCAAAATACTTTCCTGAGGAACAATTCCTAATGAGGTCATATAGGTATGCCTCGCTACAGTCTGGTTCCCTAGTGCCACAGCCATTCCCTTTTCTGTTGGGATCAACCAAGCCAAATAAAAGAGGGATATAGCGCCTCGGCTACTTGAAATCAAAGGCCTACCAATAATCAAATTATAAGCAATTGGCGTATCTATCACAAGGAACTCTGTGATCGCTTTCCATTTGGTTGTGGTATTCCCTATTTCGACCTCGAGCTGGGTTTCCCCGAGCAGAAGTACGAGATGTCCACTAATTCCCACCAAAGGAGAAGTGGAAGGAACCAAACGACCTGGATCCAAACCGAGCGCCTCGTAAGCCCTTCTTGTGATAATATTTGCTGAACTCCCTGTGTCCAATAAAGCCCTTTTTATCGTAAAGCCTTCTACTTGCATTTCGATTACTAGAGCATCCTCGTGAGGTTCGGTTGGCCTTCCTTTCAAAGATCCGAAGTCAAAAACTTTCGAAATTTCATCGATTCGCCTATGCTCTTCGTTACTCTGTTTCCTTTTAGTACTTCGATCCAGTGGCGAGCCTCCTATAATTATGTTTACCACTCCTCGAGGTCGGTTCTCTGCCTCCTGGTCTGGGATGCGATCTTTAAACTTTTCAAAGAAACTCTTCAATTTGCCCTTTGCTGCCATCTTATCTAGCTCCTTCGCGAGCTGTTCACAATCTTCCGTATCGTGACCCTGTAATTTATGAAAAACACAATATTTGCCATTGTACTTGGGCTTTCCTCCCTTGGGTGGATAACGGATCTGTTCCTTCTGTTCCTCGACCCACATGAGAACCTGAGCCCTCGGGGCGGGCAACGGAATACGGTCCTTTTTATCAAAAGGCTTCCTCGGCATTTCACGAGGCCTATCCCACCTGTCCGAGCTCCGGCCACCAAGTCGATCTGCCACTCGATCCCTTTCTTGCACCTCGGGCTTGACCACTTTCAATCTCCTCGAAGGGTCCTCTTGATGCTCATCCCATACCACATATGATTTCGCCATTGTCATTAAGGCATGGAAATCGTCCGGCCGTTCGGTCATAATTTTCATCTGAAGATCCCGGTTTCGACAATTTTCCGCCAAAGTTTTTCGTGCTGAGGATATGATTAATGGTTTTACCTTCAAAGCCACATTGTTGAACTTATGTAAATATGACTCCAAGGTTTCATTCTCTCCTCGGCGAATCCTAATAAGGTCATCTACCGTCTTCTTCTCTGGTATAACTGTAATAAAATGAGATTTGAAGGATTCTGAAAGCTGGTTCCAGTTCTTAATCGAGCCTGTCGGAAGGCAATCGTACCATTGTGCTGCCGTCTCCTTCAAAGTAGTTGGGAAGAGTTTACACATGAGTGCATCATTTACAGGACTTGCGAGCAGTGACCTTCCAAAGCTTTTCACATGCATCACTGGGTCAGAATCTCCGGAATATTTATCAAAACTTGGGTACTTAAAGCTCGTGGGGTAAGGTGCCGCCAGGATCTTTGCACATAGCGGACTGTCTTTATCCTGAATTGGACCTTCCTCGCCTCGTTGGCTTTCATAAGAGTCTTCCCGAGCGCGAGTCCTCTTTCTGCGTCTCTTTCCCTATCTTGTACCCCCTTTATTTGCCTCATCGCGCTCCCTAAGAGCCTTTGCAATTCCTTCGGCTAAGCTCTTATCAAATGTATCAACAAGTCTTTTGTGTTTACGTTTAAGCTCTTCTACCTCGGAGTTGTCTCTTCGAGATCGTCGATGTTTAGGATCTCTGCTTCCCGAGGAGGTCCTCGATGACGCAGAGTCGTCCTCGTAAGCTAGCCTCTTCACTATCTCTGGTGAGACTCTTCTTGCTTGTGACTTTACACGAGGCTTGCGCCTTGGAGGAGTTGGTGATCGTTCTACTGATCTTCCTCGAACCGGAGTTTTCTCTTTATCTGATGTTCGAGTTTTTCCGGCTGAAGATGCTGTATAACTCCAGGAATGCTCCGAATTCCTAAAACGTTTTACACCCTGAGTTTCACCTCGTGGTCGTTCTGTGGGAATTCGCCTACTCAATTCCTCCAATTGGTGTTGCAAACGATCCACAGTTGATCGGTCATTAACCCTCCTGAGCGCCACCGCAGCTGCAGCTCTATCCATCCATTTTCTTTGCTCTGGATCAACGGTTCCTGACCATTCGAACATTCTGTTTAAAGCATCATCTTTGTCCACGGCGATTACTTCTTCGTCATAATCCACATTTTCTTTCGGAGCATCTGTGGCCTGATTTTCCTCCAAGATCACCATGTTCGTCGCTAGAATCTTTAAAAGACTCCACGCTCACCGCACCAATTTGTTACCACGAAACTGTAACTTGAATCCACGCAAGCTAAGATCACTGCAAAATAGTAAACGTTAGCCTAAAGGAGGCCGCTGACCGGCGACCCCTCTCCGATGCTAAAGTCAGTAATGAACTAGTGATCGGAAAGTAATTAACTCAGAGCTTGAGTCAGAACAATGTACCTTAGATTGTAGAAAATTCCATGTATTTATAGTGTTTTGATCTTGTATCCGTATCCTAGTTGTATTAGGACATCTCATAAACTACGCCTCTTCAGGCCCATGATCATAGTCCTATTTAGTTTGAACTCTCCTATTTGAACTAGGAGACTAAATGAGAAACATAATCCACGTAGGAGAGAAATTCTCCTAGTCTTGTCTATTCAACGCACGTCCTATGTGGCAAGTGAGATTATTCAACTTAACCTTCTTAGCCGATGTGGCAATATGAAACATTCCTATTAGTCCACGTGTCATCTTAAATATTACGTGATAACAGTAATTAAATCAAACCTCGTACCTTTTTTCTAATAAAATATCAAACCACGAGTTGTTATTTGCAAAAGTTGGAAACCACGAGCATTTTTTTAAAACTTTTCCGTTATATTTATTATAAAATTATAGTTTTAGATTTATTTGTCATGCATAAAAACCCCGCACCCGCACTAAAAATATGGTATATATAGATTCCTTAGTTATTGGGCGAAGCAACCGGCATCTAAGTAATATGATGTAGAATGTGAGAGTTGAATCCGAATTGAGAGAGAGTCCTAAAGAAAGAAAGAAAGAAAGAAAGAAAGTAGATATGATTGCAGAACCCATCGTAGCGTTTCTTTCTTGAATTCTGTATATTGAAATAAGCTCAACCCTAATTACTCCCCACCCTCACACAGTAGAGTAGTCTATGGAGAATCAGTTTGCCCACAATTTATTTGAGAGACGCCCCTTTTTTAAATCCAAATCTCCTCCTGTTAAATGGATCAAGGAATGGTATTTCTTCTTCTTCTTCTTCTTTTTGTTTCTCTGTACATAACTCTACTTTCTCATCTTGTTCTATTTTTGTATAATTCTTCATTGTATTATTCTTTCTGCAAAATTCAATATATTAAAATATCCAACAAAGAATTCAACTTTCCACTTGCTGCTTCAATAGGATATCACTCTTCTTTCTGTACATTTTTTTACATTGCTAGGGTTTCGGTGATTTCGACAAAACAGTATACAACAAGAAGAAAAAGAAATTACTTTCCCTTAATTCGCCCCTAATACGGATTCTGTGCTTACTCCTTAAATTTATAAGTTTGGATTGGGGCCTTTTAATTGGGTTCATCCCTTTGTATATTTCTCTGTTGTTTTGGACACTTTTCCTCCTTATCTCACATTTAAAGTGTATTTGAATATGTATGTTTAACATCGATATGATTGAGGTTTTGTGTTGGTCTATTATTACACTTCCAATATCTTCCACTTTATCGCTTAGTGTTATACAAGTCCCATTAAGCATATGAAAGCTATGCTATTTTTTTAAGTATAATGTTATTGTTTGTCTCTAGTTCTGCTTATAATCTATCAATTCTTTTTTTAGGGTGCCTCAAGATGTTGTGGCTACTGGTGGCAAGTGTTTTCTCATGAAATGGGTAACAGGTAACTTGCATTTATTTCCCATTACTTGACTCTTTGTTAGTTATGGTTTTGAATTTTCGAACATTCTCCTGAAAAGGGGCCTTAGATTTTAAGTTAGATGCAAAGTTCAACAATTCATTTATCACCACTAGGATGTTCTGATGCAAATGCATTGTTTATGGGATTTTAGTTTTTCTGAAATATGTATCAAAATATTGATGTCTCCTATGGAAAATTTTTAGTGCAATCTCAACTTAAATACCTTAAGTGTTTATGTTTTCAATCTTGTTGTCAATCGATAAATAATAAAATGGCGGCCATATTTTGTGAGTTTAAGATATTATCAGCTTGATGAAGAAGACTATTGGTTAGAGGATTGGATTAGTTCTTAAACCAAATGATTAGTAAGAAAGACAAAGGAAAAGGAGTAATTTCAACATGTATAATTAATTAATGCTCGTATGGAAATTCCAACAAACTTGGTGGGTAAAAACGCTGGCTATCATTGCTGTATGATTAATAATTAATAATTCCTCTTTGGGATTTTAAATGTACTCTTTAAACATCTAAACAGTGTTTTAATTTCCTGAATTCATTCGTTGTTTATATTTTTCAGTATCAATTCATATACTTTTATCTGAAAAAAAGTGGGAAGCAATTTACAAAACTTTTGTTGGTTTATCTGTTGGTTGTAAGTAGCGCATATGATTACTGACTACTGATAGATTGCTTTTAGTGTTTTCCTGCAAATTATTGAGTGACATGGAAAAGTCAAATTATAATTTATAGCTACCTTGGGAATCAAAAGTTAAGAACTTTATATAACTAAAAAGGGGAGAGCAAGATCGCGATTAACTTCAGCTGAAAGGTGGCGAAAATTACCTTTGATTATTACATCTTTTAGAGGATCTTATAAGTGCTAAACAATGTCTGTTTAGCACTTATATTATAGGTTTAATCCAGTTTAAAGTGCTAAACAATGTCAGTTTATAAGTGCTAAACAATGTCTGTTTACCTTTGATGTGGAGGCTTTAATATTTTAATTTGAGTACTCTTCTGTTTCTATGTTTTGTAGAGAGCCAATTGAAGGCCTTGAAGGAAAAGGCGAAAGAACCAGAAGCACCAGAACCCGAGCCAGAACCTACCACTGAGGTTCTTTTCCTATGCAGTTATGAAGGTTGTGGGAAAACCTTTATAGATGCTGGTGCTTTAAGAAAGCATTCTCATATCCATGGAGAGAGGCAATATGTTTGTCACTATGAAGGATGCGGAAAGGTGCCAAAATTAGTATCTTTAAAATTTCCCAAAGATTGTTTAGTTGAAATTTGAAAACTAAAACCTACTTCTGCTATTATAAATTTATTAACTTTTGTAAAGGTGCTAAATTGCTATGCCTTGATATTTCAGAAATTTTTGGATAGTTCAAAGCTGAAAAGACACTTTTTAATTCACACAGGAGAAAGAGATTTTGTATGTCCTCATGAAGGCTGTGGTAAGGTAAAGGATCATCTGATTTACCCTGAAAATTTACGCATCTGGCTCTCCATCCAATGCTCATGTTTTTCGGAATTTGATAAACTTCAGGCATTTTCGCTAGACTTCAACCTGAGGTCTCATATGAAAACACATTCACAAGAAAACTACCATATTTGTCCATATCCAGAATGCGGAAAGAGATATGCTCACGAATACAAGCTGAAAAATCACATTTCAGCTCACCATGAAAAGGTTAGGCTGACTATTTTCGCGTGTTATTTCAGTAGTATGTTGTTTTTTTTATAACCTTGATACATCACAAACTCCTTGAACTTGGCTTAAAAAGTAGATTGGCTCCTCAAACTTTTAGAATGTTTTGTTAGCTCCTAAACTTGTTTAAAGTGACACAATAAGCTCCACAAGTACACGTGGTAGAATAAGAGTGGATGTTGAGAAATTGTATATCATGTTTACAAGTCCAAGGAGCGAATATAGTTTGGGTAACCAATAGATCAATTTAAATTAAACAAATTTAAGTAGCAAATGGATCACTTTAAGCAAGTTCAGTATGTTTAAGGAGCCAATCAAGTTCAAGTAGCTTGTGATGTATTAAACCTTTTTCTATAAAATAGTTGTAATCTGATGTTCCGTATCTCTGGAATCAGCATTCTATTCCAGAAGTACCGGTGAAATTTTCCTCTCTTCCGGAGAAGATTGTTAAAGTTGCTAAGCCAACTCCAGCAACCTATGCTTCAGCTTCATCAGACCGTCCTTATGCTTGTCCTTATGAGGGTTGTATGAAGGCGTACATACATGAATACAAGCTTAAACTCCACCTTAGAAAAGAGCATCCGGGTCATATGTCAGATGAAAATGCTGAACATGTCTCCCCAAATGTGGACAATGACATGGACGAGGGTAGTGATCAAGATGCTTATACTGACAAGCGTGGAAAAAGTCAGAAACAGAGCCGCGCAAAACCAAACTTAAAGATGCCTCCTTCGAAACAGACGCAAAGAAAAGGATCTAGTCCTTCTCGCACCACATTGAATGTGGTGAAAAAAGCTTGGCCTGTTAAGGAAGAGACGTACGAGGAAGAAGATAGTGAGGAAACGGAGGAGGAAGATCGTGAGAACGGAGAGGATGGGTGGAGATATGGGGATAATAATGAAGATGATGATGAAGAAACAGACTATGAAGACTGAAGATGAAAGGATAGCTATTTAAACATTTTAATTTTAACCTTATCCCCCCTCTTTCTATTCCTTCTGTTACATATTTTTGTCTTTTTTTTTTTTTCTCAAATAATGCTTACCCAAGAGAGATCTGTAACCTGCGTTGATAATGATCTATTCCATGTTCTCTCCTTTATTTTTGCTCACAAGTGATAACATAATCTATATGTGCAATGGAGATAATAAGAATTCACGATTGATGTCACAACTTGTCAACCTGTATATAGATAAAATTGTTATAAAATTATACGTGGATTGTCAATATCAAATATATTTCTTATATTTTATAAAACTTGAGTCAGGTTCAGGTGACACATCCCTTTACCGTGAGACAAGGTTTTATTGTGTGACAATATCATTGACCCCTCACTAATTGAAAAAAATAAAAATGTGCGCTCAAAGACTTTTTGTGGAATCCAACCTCCGCCCAAACAAACATGCTGTCAGCGCCTTACCACCAAGCTATTCTGCTGCTCGCTTCGAGGACTTCCCAATTACATCTACCCGCCCTTCTTAAGATGTTTCCTCTCCATTTCATGTTTCTCCTTCTCATGCTTCCTCTTCTTTCTACTGGTTTCATCCTCAGATTCACGTTCTTCCGAGTTCTTTACTAATTACTAGGCTCATCTTGCTTCACCAACCTCATTATAAGAAGGAAGAGTAGTTGGGTCCATGTGGTAAAAAACAAATTCAAATCAGAAATATCAAGGCAATGCAATCGGAAATACAAATGGGGAACATAATGGATAAAAGTTAATCACTTGGCAGAAATGTTTTAGAGATGAAGACACTAGAGAATCTAGTGCAGGGCCGGCGCCAGGGGGAGTTCACCCAGGCGGACGCCTAGGGCCTCCAAAATTATAGGGGCCTCATAAATCTAATTTAGTATACAATTAACCTTTTATATATGTATTATTATTTTGAAAACGTAAAATATACTTCTCAATATGAAGTGTTGTATTATAATTTAAGCAATTTGAGAGCAATGGAAGATGAGAGAATAAAATATGTTTGTGCTCTAGTTGAGATTTTTTAAAAATATAAAGACGATTCAAATATTGTAGCTACTGAGAAAATTATTACGAGATATAACTTATCCAAATTAACTTAAGTGTTAGAATATATAAAGAATTTGCATCTTGCTTTTCTTAATATACCAGCTACAGTAGATAAGTTTCTTGAAGTTAAAGTTAATAAGCATTATCTTTGTACAACTATGTCACAAGAGTATTGAACAGCTTGACCATGTTGTCAGTTGAGAAACAAAGTTTAGCTAAACCGGATGATACTGAATTAGAGATTTTGCACATACTAAAGTGAGAAGAGCAATATTCCTTAACTTTAGGTTTTTTATTATTTGATTTTATTTGTTATAAAAAGGTTTTTTTTATGGAATTTGTTATAAGAAAGTTAATATATGATTACGTCTTCTAGTTAATACCACTCATTTTACTATTTGGAATTTGTCATTTCTAAAAGGTTAATTAATTTTATATTTGTTAAAATAATATGAGAAAAAAATTAAATAACTAGTCTAGGGCCTCCAAATTACTGGAGCCGGCCCTGATCTAGTGTCGAATAAAGGCTTTCAATTGACAAGAGAATTTAGATGGAGATATGGTGCTGGCAACTACTTAAAGTTTAGCTACTTAAGCCCGATGATTATAACAATAGTCTTAGAGCATCCCCAATGATGTTCACACTACTTGTGAACTAACTCCCCAAAATCCAATTTTTTTTTCATTTACACAATTTTGTTCTCACAAATATTAACACCCCATTGTAGAGAGGTGTGAAGAAGAGTGTTACAACACTATTATTGGGACCCACATGTCATAACTTTACACATTATTATTAATTCAAAACTTAATTATATCACTTTTTCAAATAAAAAAATCAAATAAAACATCACCAGGCAACAATAAAAAGCTGGCCCACATTAGCTTTTATATTCCAAGTTTATGTTGTCTACGCGCCTAGAGGAGAATGTGAGGGACACAAATCTCTTGGGTCCAATTAAAATCATGCGTGGGCTTCTCCTCCCATATTTATCTTTTTCTCCAACAAAACAAAGTAACGTTACCAATATTAGTAACACCTCCCTTGTTCACAACTCTTGTTCACAGGTCCTCTAATGGTTTTTACAAAAAAAGTTGTGATTTAGATTTCTTGTTTACACTTAAATCACACCATTGGAGGTGCCCTTAGTCAGGAATAAGTGTTACTAGGAATCCGTTTTTGTAAATTTTGTTTTCTTGTGCAGCTTTTGAAAGAATCTTAGAAAGTCAAATTACTTGGTCCAAAGGGAGGTGCTTTTCTAACTTAGGTTCAAAATTTCACTGTTTTCTTTGAGTTATATCAGCACAAGAACTTGCCATCCTGTAACTTATTACTTGTTCAAAATTATATTCCTAAACTTCAACTTTAATCAAATCATTCTACCTTTTTTTCTTCCATATCAACATTCAATGGCATTCTTTTGTGTTACAACCAAAGAATATTAATATGGAACAACAAAGTATTTTGTTGAAATAATATATCATATAGAACAACTGAATATTTCATTTGGAACAACGGAATATTTCATTTGAAATAACCGAATATTAATTTGGAACGGAGTAATTTGTTGAAACAATATAGCATATGAAACAACTGAATATTTATTTGGAACAACTATAGAAAAATAATAAAAAAATTAAAAAGTCGTTTATAAATAACAACAATAGATCTCAAAATCACCACCTAATTAATATGAGTTCAGTGGTATAATTTGTTTCGAAAAATGAGTTTGGGAAGAGCGGGAAAATGTATTTTAAAGAAAATAATTAAAACTTTTTCTCTCTCATGTGATGACATTAGCACTGACTGTCAAACCCGACCCTAAAAGAATCGGATATGACGGCGAGACAATATCTTAGACATACACTTGTCCAAAATAATGTCTCAAGAAGTAACCAAAACAACAAGAAGAACAATTCAAAACGTCGCTCTAGAACTTCCAATCTAAATCTGCCTACTAAATAACATTGCACCAAAAACAAGTGTGAATCTCCTAATTTCACAACTATAATAATACATTGCCAAACTTACAAGACAAACATCAAACTCAACATTCAGTTTGAATATTACATAGATCACACCATATTCATATTACAAGATTTCGTACAACAACCCAACTTCTACAACGAAAAACAAACCTATTTACTAACTTAAACATGTCAATATATACATATCCACAAGTGCATGATGATATGCAATACCCTAGTAGACGACTTGCTCGCTCGTAACCGAATCCAAACCTCGAGCTAGTGACGAGTACCTCCCTCGGTACCTTGAACTTCCTCGCCTAAAAACATTAAAACATTTGAAAAGATGAGACAAAAATCTCAATAAGCAACTCTCAACTATGAAAATAGAATACTTAAAATAGCTATATAGATATACCATGAAAAATATCAGAAATAGATAACGAAAACTCGAGCTTGTAAACATAGTTTTACTAACACAATTTTAATCAAAACTTTACAACTTTTACATTAAAAGCAATAAGATTTCACATTTATAACATTGTATCCATTCCAGATTATTCCCCATGTGATTCAATCCACAACTCATAAGCAAATTCGAGACGTCTCTATAACTATGCCAATGCCTATCCCGTATGGTCTTACCCGCCTCCTCGTTGCCATACCCAATAGGTCTTTATCCAACTGTGTACACAGGCCATATTCCTAACTGAATATGGTCTTTCAACAACATAATCACCATTCCGGATAACTCTAGATGGATACTAAAACCTTCCTCAACATCAAAACTCATCAAAACATCTTTTAAACCTCAATTCAAAATCGTTGATGTTAACCTTCACAAATACTTCCACGAAAACAATCTTTAAGAGCATCAAATCATCTCTTTAGCATAAAATTAGAATCACATATATATCAAATAATACTCCTTCAAAACATATTAAATCTGTGACATAAAGATCAAATCAGCACAAAAACACTTCAATTTGCACTTCAAAACATAATTAAACGCTTAGTTCACCACTTCCTCCAAATCAGATTTGCAAAAGAGCTAAACCGTTGAATATAATTTTAAGATCAAATCAACCAGAAATCCACTGAAATATACACATATATGTATGCAAAATCAATTTATAGTTGATAGTTACTTACCTCTACAAGAAATCAAAAGAAAGCACTCTAAGGACTCAAATTTGCCCCAAAATGTTTTCAGACTGTTCTCTCTCCACAGACTTTCAATTACAAATTACTTTGGTGGAAACTTAGTTCTATATGTCTAGAAGCTACAGTTAAAATTTCGCGACGTTTCGTTGAGTACAACTCCGGATATAGCTCAAACGGTGGGACTGTTCAGTTTGGACGAAAATGGAAGAAAAGAGAAGAAATGAAGATGATATTTCGTTTTTGTTGAACCAAAGAGATAATTCTGAAATTTATAGTCCCAAATATAGGTAAATATCACTCCAAGTCCTCCAACTTATAATTTTTTTTGAAAAGTCCACCGAACTTTTGATTTATAGCTAAAACCGGAAATTGTCTTCCTAACTAGGCATACTTCACTTAATCCACTACTACACCAATATAAAGGCATAACATAATCTAATGATAAGGTATTAACTATGAAATAAAGGCACGGATGTCACACTGACAACATTGACATTACCCTCATCTTCCTTCACTATATTTCATACGCATGACTATTTTCATTTATTTACAATTTTGCCACCTTTCCCTATTTAATTACAAAAATGCCCCCACCTCATTCTTTTATCACATTTTAAGGGGTTTGTCACACAAAAAGCTCATTGTCACACCTGAGTCATTCTCCATAACCTAAAATAATTTTTATTTTTGAGAGACTAAAGGAAATATTCTTACTATTTGTTGTGAATAAACTATAAAGATGTATAGAGAGAATATTGATGTGTGCCTTATTCCATATAGAGATGTCCTTTATATAAGATACAAGGATTATGGTTTGCTAGGAGAACAAGACATCTAGAATATTCTGAGGGTATAATGGTCATCCACTTAATTAATTCATAACATTATTGACTAATTTATACAAGTCCTCCAGAATAATATTTTCATTACAATTTGGGTGAATAATTTAAAGGTCTATAACGTTTTGCATAACACATTGTTTAGTCCCATCATTTTCAAAAACACACGAATATGTCCCTAACGTTTTGCAAAACACACTGTTTAGTCCTTCCGTCTGTTTCTGGTGACCAATCTGTTAGTCAAAATGTACTCAGTCAACATCCAATGAAGGTGTTATTCACCCGGTACCAATTATTTTTAAATTGGATGTTGACTGGAGTACATTTTGACTAACAGATTGGTCACCAGAATTAGACGGAATGACTAAACAGTGTGTTTCGCAAAACGTTAGGGACCTATTCGTGTGTTTTTGAAAATGATGAGACTAAACAGTGTGTTTCGCAAAATGTTAGAGACCTTTAAATTATTCACCCTTACAATTTTAGGAAAAATGAATACAACCATAAAAAAATAACAATAAAGAAAAAAAGAAAATCCATTAAGATATTTGACAAAATAATCATGAATAGTAGAACATCGCTAAGGAATAGCCAAATCAGATAGAGATTTGATGTTGACCCTAACAATATCAGAATTACCTAGAGGGTGGTGAATAGGTTTCTCGTCCAAAATCAAGTTTATGAAAAACTTGGACAAATCCAATTTCTTATTTTCAGAAGTTAGTCTCTGAGAAGCGCTTCTGAGAGAGATTCTTCCTTAAGATAGTTTCCGATTTTCAACAACAGAAGTTTTGTTTGACAGATCCTCTGGATAATTTGTCTTCTGAACAAAGACAAAATAGAGAGGCAATCTGTTTCAAAACTTAAATAATGTTGCACAGTACAGAAGCAAATATACCAAGTAAATAGAAGAGAGAGATAGAGTTCAGAGGTTCTTGAAGTCAGCAGATTAATCCAGGTTCACTACAGAAGTCCTGTAGCTACATCTTATCCCCTGTGAGATCACCCATCAGAGATTTCAAATCTACTAATCAGTATTTTTATGGCAAGTACAGAAGCTCATTTACATCAACATTGACCTATCTAATTTCTCACTAAGTCCTAACCACCCTATTAAGAGTTAAAAGATTTTCACCAGAAAGCTTATACTCTGCTTTCTGGATTTCTCACCCAACTCAAACTTCAAGTGGTTTTCTCTCAACTAATTGACTATCACAAACGATATCAGTTTTCAAATCTATTATGAGCTTGTATTTTCTTCACTCTTTCACTTTTACAAATATGAAATAAGAAAAGAGAAAGAATGGAATGCTCTGTATTTTCGCAATAAAATGCAGTGCGTTAAGAAAGCTCAAAACTCGCGTGTTAACACAATGTTGAGCTTGGCTACTATATATAGGACTTGAAGATGACCGTTGTTTGAATTTGAGGAGAGATAGAGTTGTAGCCGTTTCTCTATCTTGTTCTTCAAATAGTCTTCAAGTACAAATTTGATTCCGTTATTCTTGTCCTTCAATCCAAATCATATAGCAGATTTGAATTAAGGATAAGAATGGCTACAATACTTCTTCATTATGTTGAACCAAAGGTAGATAAGAAACAAACATGATTTTTTTGGTAGTGAACAGTACATGCACGTTTGAATAAGCTTTTTGAATTTTGCGCTTAGCATTAAATGCAGCTGACATGTGCATTAAATGCTCTAGGACATATATGATTTGTCCTCTGAAACCGTTAGTACACTAAGTTCCTTTTGCCTCCTCTGATGATTCTTTCAGAACTTAATGGAATGGCTTGCTTCTGGATCTTAAACTTCTGAGATGCAGCTTGATCAACTTCTGAGAAATGTCTTCAGAATCATGCTTTCAGCTTCTAAGATGTAGACTTCTGGTTGATAAAGCTTTATTTTTTGAGTTGAATTGAGAAGCAGTCTTGTATTCTTTCAGCACCTGCTGAGTAAAACTTACACATATACTTAAGAAAAATTGTTAGCCAATAATCATGAGTAGATAAGTTGTATGTATTTGTTATATTCTGAAATTGTTTGGACTAGCCAAAACACATAGGGTTCATCATTCTTTCCCATTTTGGTTATGAACAAATGTGGTTCAGAAGGGTCAGTTACTTAAACACATATATAAGTTTAGAAAGTAACTCCCCTAGAAGTACAAATGCATGCTACATTAAAACAGCGGAAAAGAGCGAAAATGACTTACAAATTCAATCCGCAAAACACTTGGCAAACATAGATCCACCGTGGATACAAATAGCCACAGTAGTTTGGTCAAATGTCCAGTAAGGTCATCTGAAACAATGCCAAAATACATAGTGTCAGAGATCCAGAGTAAATTGAACCCTAATAGATGTAGTCGAATGTACTATCCTCCAGGATGATTCGGTTCATCATTCTTATTCATGAGGCTTGAGATGCAGCAGCAAGCCAATTCAGTATGCATGATACTCAACACAAACAGCCCCACCACGTAGGGGTGAGCAAAACCGAACCGAAATTCGATCAAACCGAACCGAACAAATCCGAACCATTTTCTATTTGGTTTGGTTAGGTTTCTATTTTTTGGCTATTTCGGTTTTCGGTTCGGTTCGGTTTGGTTCGGATAAAACCGAATTAATTTTAATTATTTTCTATTTTGTATATATCCCTCTCCAATTTTGTTATTTATTATATAATTTAAGTCTTTTTCTTTCTCAATACATTGTCATTATTGTTTGTATTGTATTAATTATTGAGGAATTATATATATTTTATAGTTATTTTTTAGTATCAAAAAATTTATGCTAAACTATTTTGTAATTCGATTTTTATCCGAACCAATCCGAATTGTAATTCGGTTTGGTTCGGATCAAGAAAATACTCTTTGTTCGGATCGGATTAGTTCGGTTCGGTTCGGATTTTGATCCGAACCGGTCCATGCTTACCCCTACCACCGCGAAGGGATTCAGATCGCTAGGTCCATATAGCTCCACCTCCAATTACTCCTGTTTTTTTGGTTGGGAAAGAAGGGCGAGAAGTAGAAGAGTGAGTTGAAGGGCGGCGAAATGAGCAGACCATTGGGTGTATGGAAGCCTACTCTTCGACAGGAAATTACCGGAAAACCCCTTTACAATCTGATGTCGTTTGAATTTTCGGGGGTGAAAAGACCAAAAAGCTCCTGTCATGGCACGTGGAAGGACTGAAACGCCCCCCAAAACCTCCTCTATTCATGCACTAGGGAACGCGTTTTTTAAGGAACCCAGTAAATTACCCCGATACCCTGGAGCCGGACCCTTTTGCCCCTGGGAGTTGCATACTTTTCACCCACAAGGGGTTAAAATTGGAAATATTTGAGAATTTGACCCAATTTTACTGTTGAGCCTCTCCATCTTTAATATTGTAAGGTAATTTGACTCATTGTTTAAGAAGAGTTGTTTCAGCTCAGAGTTATAAGTTAATATAAAAGATGTCGGGCCATAATTACAAGCTCAAACTTATAGTTTAATTGATTTCTTGATATGATATTAGAGCTCCTTGTAATCGAAAAGTTATGAGTTTAAGTCCTGAGAATTTCAATATTTGTACACCTTTGAAGCACAAGGAATATTTGTGTGCAGGTGTGTCAACGATTAATATAAAAATTATTGTTGACTTTAACTACTAGTTCAATCTTTTAGTTCAAACAGCTTCTTAACACTTAACATTTTATTTTTTTTTAATGTAGTTACCATTAAATTATTGGGCTTAAACCACATGCAGCCTCCTAAACTTGGTCAAAAAAAGTCACTTTGCCCCCTCAACTTCTGGGACGTCCTATCAGCTCCCTCAACTTGTGAAAAATGATACACTTAGCCCCCCAACTTGTATAAAATAATGCACTTAGCTCACATGTCCCATGTGGCGCTGATGTGACAAAAATATTAAAATGAAGAGAGAGTGGAGGGGTGAAAAAATAAAAAAGACCCTTAAATTTTATTTTATTTTAATTTTTCATCTCCATCTTCTTTCTCTCTCTCTTTCTTTTCATTAAAAAAATTCAAAGAACATTCCGGCGCCCAATTTTGAAATTTTAGATTCCAGTCGCTGAAATCGGATTCTGAAATTTCAAATTTCATCCACCAAAATCTTGCCGCCAAATACTGGATTCCGAATTTCCGATGACCGAATTCTAATATTTCAAATGGAAGAAGAATAAAAAAAAAGAAGAAGAAAAATATACAAAAAAGAAGAAATTAAAGGACCAATTTTACAAGAATTAATTTTATAATTTGTAGGAGAGTGTAGTCCACTCTCCAAAATGACATTGAATATGGATGAAAAGAGGTTAAGTGTATCACTTTTTACAAGTTGATGGAGTTAATAGGACGTTCTGAAAGTTGAGAGAGCAAAGTGATTTTTTTGACCGAATATAGGGCAGTGATATAGCTTAATCCAAATTATTGCTTAATGTCATCGCAATCATTTCAAAGTTTTATGGAAATATAGATAGAATTAGAGGGCTCGGGATGGTGATTTGACATTCGAGTGGAATCTAGAGAGCCTCTTCCCGAATCCATCGGTTCCCGATCATCCGCCACATCTCCGCCATCGATCTTAGGGCTCTGAGGTCACACTGTCCTCAAGCGGACTGATCGATCCTGCTTCCCATCGTCTCTGAGGATATCGAGTATGTTTTGAAGAGGAATTCAAGAGCTAGGGTTTTAAATAAGCACTCCAGATTAGGATGCCAGCTCGTCCTTAACCCTGAGCCTAAACCCTGGGATATTCCGTAATTGTTTTAGGGTTTTTTTTCGAATTGAATGTTCAATAATGTGTCCTTTGAATGGAATTCTGTTTTGTTGTTGACTTGGGATATGTGTAATACCCTGGAATTTTTAAATTTGCCTTTTTTTTTTGACCTAATATGAGATTTCTGCGAAAGGAAATATATTGTTTGCTTGCACAACTATGCATTCTGGTTTTGATATGTTTTCGGGGTTTGCTATGTTACAAAAAAACTATTAGAGGAGCAACTGCTAAAGTTTGTTGATGTAAGTAACAATGAGTTTGATAGTCTCTTAGAACGGAGCTATTAGTCCTTCATGAACGAGAGAACAGTAAGACAGTCTTGTTGCAATGAGCTTAGTAATAATGGTTAACACTGATCAAACCACACATGAAATCTGAATGATAACAAGATATGGGTGACTTGTGGTTTGCTAATTGCTTACTGCTACCAATTTGGAAATGAATTGACTGTTGATTTATCTTGTATGTTGCATGAAATGAAACACCCTTGTATAATTGGTTTTAATTCTTACAAAATATATAGGTATTTCGAAATCTAAGAAACTTGGTGAAACAAAGCGCGATAGAGGGAGGTGAGTAGTGAAAATGGCAGCCGGTTCTTCTTCTTGTGCTACTAGTTGTGTGACGGAGGAGGAGCTGACACTGACAGTTAAGTGGAACGGCAAGGAATACACTGTCCGAGTGTGCGGCGACGACTCCATAGCGGAGTTGAAACGGCGTATATGCCAAGTTACAAATGTATTGCCGAAGCGCCAAAAGCTTCTCTACCCCAAAATTGGTAATAAGCTCGCTGATGACTCCATTTTGCTATCCCACCTTCCCCTCAAATCCTCTCTCAAGATGACCATGATTGGGTGCGTCTTTTTCTTTTTCTTTTTATGTCAATCTACCGTACTAGATGATTGCATGTACTAGGGTTTCTTCAATTGATACTATAATCAACTGAATTTTCAGAACTGTTGAAGATGATATAATTGTTGATCAACTAGACTCTCCTGAAATTGTTGATGATTTTGAGCTTGGCCAAGATGAAGCTGTCGACATCAAAGATAAGGATGTTAATAAGCAAAAACTAAGGCGCCGTATAGATCAGTACAAGGTCTGAACTAAACTTTTTACGCTTAATTGTGCTATACATATCGAAAGAAATGTTTATTTATGTGCTTTTCTGGTTAAATGGTTTATGGGTATTGAAGCATATGCCTTCATAATATGTGCTGAAGGTGTATGTGTTTCCACAAATTGTCTTGGGCCTGTGCATTTGTTATACCATTACACTGTTACTTGGATGTTTTCCCCAATGTAGGTAGCTTTCTCATTATTCCTCTTTCTTTATGCATTCGATTGTAGATTGACCTTCGGAATCCATGCCGTGAAGGGAAAAAACTGCTTGTTTTAGATATTGATTATACCTTGTTTGACCACCGCTCCACAGCAGAAAATCCACTTCAATTGATGCGGCCATGTAAGTAATCTAGTTATTTCAACTTAGAATATATAATTTTTGTGTTCTAGAGTCTCTAATAGCTTTATCTGGTGCAGATCTACATGAGTTTCTCACAGCTGCATATGCCGAGTATGATATTATGATCTGGTCTGCAACCAGGTTGGATTTCCACCACAACTTAAATTGTTAAATATTTCACTTGGTTGTTTGTTAGAGCTAATCTCTACTAACCATTTACCTAGATAACATGCATAGACCTTGAAGGAAACTCCAGTCAGCTCACAGTTCTCTCCTGCAGGATTTTGTTTTTATGAGATTTTTCTTTTTTTATAAGGGGAGGGTAGCCATTAGGACTACAAGACACAGTGCCTGGGGAAACCAACGCGCAAGACATCATGAAATTTTTCTTGCTTTCCCAGTTTGATGATGTGCTGCATGCAAAACATTTTTCTTCATCAAAATAGCATGCTCAACATGCTTGAAAATTGATCCATTTAAAATGAAACGAAATCAATTTAAGGAAATGGAAGTCATTTTCCTAAAATTCACACACAAGTCAAATCGAATGACTGAGCAACATAACTATGTACGTATACAGTTACTAGTCTATTGACTATAACATCACTCAAGTTTGGTCAAAATCAGTCATGATGACCAGTAGAGTTTTTCTTTTTCCTCAGCAAGTCCATTTTTCGTGGTCTTCTTCTCTGACGAATTATTTGATTTCTACTGTTCCAAATGTCAAATATGTTAAAACAATGTTTAATCGTTCAAACAAAATGTGGGAAATTTAAAATGTCATCAGAAAGAACTCTCTAATGAAAGCTTTTTCAGCGACAAGTTATTTTATGTTAAATTCTTAGGACCTAAAAACAAACCTTCAACAGCAGCACGTCTATAGAGAGAGCGCATAAAGCCTAAATGCAACATTCTTTCTTCCGAGTTCTAAAAGTGTGAAACATTTTGGCTTTATAAGTTGGTTTCTTATTAATTTGAAGTGTTTTAGCATATACCGTTATATAAATGGAAATTCTTTCCTTTACATATATTTGAAATAGTTTAGTTATTCATCGCAGCATGAAGTGGGTTGAACTAAAGATGGGGCAACTGGGAGTTCTTAACAATCCCCACTATAAAATCACAGCTCTTCTAGATCATCTAGCAATGATTACAGTTCAATCAGATTCTCGTGGCATCTTTGACTGCAAGCCACTTGGATTGATTTGGGCTCAGTTTCCAGAGGTAAATTTCTTTGGATCTTTTATAAAAATGTTTACTTTCTTTATCATGGTGTACATATTTTAATTTCTTGAAGAGTTTATAGGCCACAGAGGTCCCTGAATATTTTCATTCCCTTGGGCATAATTTTTCAAACTAGATTACTGACTTGTAAGTTGGTACCATGCTAATGAAAAGTTGGAAATAACTTTATCTTGAAAATGGTTGAATTTTGCAATGAATAGAAAGGTTATAGATTAATATTATTCTGACTGCTACAGTACAAATTTCTCAATTATGTATCATTGTATGTTAAATGTCCCACATTGCTAACTTGGGAAGCTAAGTAGCTCCTTAAGTATAGCAAGCAATCCTATCATCTGAAAGTGCCTTTTGGGGTTAGTTAGGTTTCGCTAAGACTATCTATTTTCAAATGCTCTATTAAATTTATGAAATGGTACCAGTTGCAAATTTTATAAGAAGCACAATACCACTGATGGATACTCCACATCTTATGGTCTACTATTTTGCAGTTTTACAGTCCAAAAAATACCATAATGTTTGATGATCTACGAAGAAATTTTGTCATGAACCCTCAAAACGGGTTGACAATCAAGCCTTTCAGGAAGGCTCATGCAAATAGAGATAGTGATCAGGAGCTGGTGAAGCTCACTCAATACTTGCTTGCCATTGCGGAACTTGATGATATAAGCTCCCTGGAGCATAAAAAATGGGAGTTCTTTGCTGAGGACAATACAAAAAGACGTAGGCATGAATGACTTACTTTAAAAAGCTAGGAAAAGTCAAGCCTGACCTCTTATGTCCGTCACTTATCAGGTACTAAATGTACTTTTTGTTGTTTTTCTTGTTTATCTGTCAAGTCTGGCCCTTCTTAGTGCCTTCATCTCAGTACCCGTCTCGACTTATTGTTCAACCTCGTGATACTAAAATTGTCATTTAAGCTGGGTAATCATACCAGGAGGCAGTAGTCATTGTAAAGAAGCTTGATCTTTGTGTAGGTAAAGCTAAAAGCAACTTTTTAATGCAAGGAACATCTCTACTCGTGTGACTTATTCTAGAACATTCAATATAATAGATGTTTCTGTCTGGTTAATATTTTAATAGTTCATCAACATTCTATAAAATCTTTTTTTCCCAACTGCATTGCCATTTATTTTGTTTTACTTCTTTTGTTCTTTTCCCTTCTATCTCTCTTTTCTTTTCTTTTCTGGATAGGGGATACTGCTTCCTCAATCCCATTCCCCGATCGTAAATGTCATGAACGAGCTGCTGTTTGTTTCTTCGAGTCCTAATTAATATTCAGTTATTTTAAATTATTTCTTTAATAGTTTTATTTGTATTAGGAAAACTTTTTTAGGATTTTCAGATTCATTATTCTATAAGGATTAACTATTTAATTCTTATTTTCTATTATTGTCATAAGTCCATAACAATTAGTTCCTAATTAGTTTTAGTTTTCTATTCCTGTTTAGATACTGCTTTGGCAGACCTTATCAGGCTGTAATTCTGTCAGATCATTAATAAAAGGCTTAAACCATATGTAGGCCCTTAAAGTTGTCCAAAAAAATTATTTTAGTTCCTCAACTTTGGGGCATTGGGTCCTTCAACTATCAAAATATGGACCTATTGAATCCGTGACACTGAGTTGACATTAAAATTAATATTTTTCAAATTTGCCAACTCAGTGTCACGTCATCGAGGTTCACTTTTTGATAGGTGATGGACTTAATAGGTTACATTTTGATAGTTGAGGGACTAAAATGACTTTTTTGGACAAGTTTACGGGCTTGCATATGGTTTAGGCCTTAATAAAATAAGTATGGGTTGAAAATCCAAATGAGGTCCAATTAGACCTTAAGTGATCGAGGAGTTCTCCCTTAACAAACTCTTAACAATTCTGAGACATGGGGTTCTCTATTAAGGAGCTCCTAACCGTTTCAACATGATAGGTAACAGGAAGGAGACTTTTAAGCATTCTTTCCTAGAAGATATTCGCATGCAAGATCCCATATGCACCCTCATTCTGAGCTCAGTTGTTTATAATAGTAATATGAGAACAGAAATATGAGACATTCTAATAGATGGATCTCCTTTTGTTTCAGGGACAGGGTCCGATATATGATTGCTTGCCTAGAACTTGAGTCTTCTGGCACAAGGTTGTTAGAGCTAAACTCAATACATTCTGATTTCATATTTCTATGCATAGCCATAAAATAGACTTCTCTTGTTCTGAAGAGTGTAGCTTTTCCGACTAATGATCTTAGAAATGAACTTATTTTGCTGTACTACTAGCCATTCCATTCCATTCCATTCAGCCTTGCAAATTAGACATGTATTCATGAGGACCTATTCTTTCTTAGGGCACTTAGCAACGAAGTGTACAAGTGTAAAACTATTTAGTCTACATTTGGCCAACTAAAAGTGTGCTCTTGTTCATTCCGGATCTATGACCTCAATATTAAGATTTAAACAGGTTATAGTAAAAGTTTAACGGGAAAGAGAATTTTACATACGCAATTTTTGACACCTGACATAATTACCCTATTGTAACAATGATTAACCAAAGTTAATAGGATTAAAGAACCATGATTAACCAAAGTTAATAGGATTAAAGAACGATTATGTCATGTATTAGAAATTGAATGTGATACGGACTGGAGAAAAGGAGGGAAAAAAATGAAGTATGTTTTTTCTCGCTTGGTGGCTTAGAAGTTTCAAGGGGGCTTGTGGTATATCTATGCCCATAATAGGAGGCAATATGTTTGGTTTATAAAAGAACAGAACTTCCAAATCCATCTTGTGAAATGTTACATATTAAATATTTCTAATGTTTTCAAACCAGAGATTAAAGTAAAATAGTTGGATAGTAAACTGTTTTATCTATAAATTGAAATTGTGTCGTGTATGTTGGTTTGTTTGTTGTTGTGTTTACTGTCTAGCAGAGAAATTTTTTCGGGTTGATGTTAGGGTGTAATATAAAATGTGAAACTTTATTTACCAAGGGATTATCTTTCCTTATCATAGTTCATGAACGCTCTAGAAATGTTAGCTGCCTCAACAATTTCTTTATAGAATATGAAAATATCATTCATAATAAGTATATTTTAATACTAAGTAATTAAGTGATGCAACCCAAAAGTATATCAGGTAGAAGTTATAATTGGAAATCACAAATGACTTACAATTTGAAGTTAATATAAAAGATGTTGTTGAGCCATAACTATAAGTTTAAATTTATAGTTTAAGCTTTCTTGATATGATATTAGAGCTTCATGTAATCAAAAAGTTTAGGGTTTAAGTCCTGACAATCTCAATATTTGTACACCCTTGAAGCAGAAGGAACATTTGTGAACATTTGTGTGCAGTGAAGGAGTGCGTCAAAGATTAATATAAAAAATGTTGTTGGCTTTAACTACTAGTTCAATCTTTTAGTTCAAGCAGTTTCTTAACACCTAACACTTCTTTTTTTGAGTGTAGCAACCACTAAATTATTGCTTGGTGAATGTTAATGTGATCATTTCCAAGTTTTATGGAAATTTGAATAGACTTCGAGGGTTCGCGATGGTGATTTGATCTCATGTATTCTAGTGAGAAAATAACAAAAAAAAAATAAAAATTGTTTTATCTATAAAATTTGATGTTCATATACATAAAATTTGATGGTCACAAAAGTTGGACCATACGGTCACAAACTACTCTATAAATACCCCCCGGATTTCTCATTCAATTAACCAACAAACGCTTATTCTCCTCCCTCTCTAGCTCGTTCTAAAGCGATTCTTGACCCGATAAAAGTTGTCTCTGTTGTTGCCTAAGGTTGCCTCTGATTAAGAAAAGAATCGCTAGAGTCCGAGCTCGAGAATACTTTCCTAAAATATTCCCAGAAAAGGTCCTCACGACCACCAAAAATATTACCCCTATTATCTCAAGTTCCAAATTCTAGGCATCACTCGCAGCCTAGCTAGAGCTGACTAAGTCCTATTTCTAGAAACTATTCGAAGGACGCCCTACGCAACTCCGGCCCCCAAGGTTCCTCCCTGAAAAGGTCTCCGTTCTGCAACGAGTATCAGTCCGTGAGCAATCACTGGCACGCGACGAGGGTAAGCTTCTGAGGGTTTTGTACCGTGTCACCCGGCGGTTTACCGTACAAATGTTTGCGTATTTGAATATTCTTGTGTGATAACCATAAAAGTCAAGACAATAAACCGTTAGGCTGCATTAAAGATCCTCTGGGCCCTGTAATGTTGGAATTAATAAGTTGTATCCACGAACGTAAATAGAATCTCTGGTTTTCAAAACAATCGGTGTAAACATCGGTTCGTACATTTCCCCGGTCGGCCGGGTGGCGACTCTAGTCAAACAATGCTAAAGCCGCTATGAGTGACCACTTACGCTCACAGTGGTGACTCTGCTGGGGACCAAAAATATATTCTACTATTATAAGTTGACTTCAACGTATGATTTTCTTGAAGTTAATTTATTAATGGAAGGATGTAAGTTTGGTTTTCACTTTTTATAAAATTATTTCTTAAATTATTTTATGAAAAGTAAAAAATGGGATACAACTGAAGCATTCTGACAGTCCATGGTTATATACGGAGTTACCGCTTTCTCATACTGCATAAAACAAAAATCCCGAATGGTCAACGTGTGTTATGGGTCGCGCTTACTGTCGTTTCCTTTAAGGGACGCATAGGTCGATCTGTAACACCACCTACAGCCTTGTACCATCGACACGCTACTCAAAACCCTTATGGGGAGGCGCTAGGTATATCTTGCTGTGGGAACCCTTTTGTACTATCAAACGCCACCGAAGCCTCATATAGTCAGCCTAGATATCTCCCCTAGGAACTACCCCCAAACATCAATTAAATCACGTCTGTTGAGAGCGTTTTGACATTTAAAGGAAAGATGTCAAAAGAAAGCCACCTAGGACAGAGACGTACCACGTGAAGATTGAGAGGGAGTGTCGTGAATGTTATTTCACTCTAAATTGATTTTGATTACTTGAATTAAATATATGGTTTTTATATTATGCTTTATATATATATATAACTATATATATACTTGTGACAAAATAAACTTTATTATATACTTTATGTGCTAAAAAGGAACTTAACTCTAGGAATGCTTTAATAAGATTTATCATCTTAACTAGAGTTATTTTAATAAAGTATATGATTAAAGTATGTATGTATGCATGTCATGATCACATCTCTATATGTTAAATATCATATGCTCACATGAATATATGTCTTAAGAGATGATATTTATACCATGAACTAAAATGATATGCCATAATCAAACACGTATTTTTATCATATGGATTATGGCTTTATATGTGATCACATGACATCTTACCATGATATGTTCTTGAAATAATATGATATGAACTCAACATGATTTATATATATATCATAAAGCTTTGCCATGGTTTAAGATGTTGTAATACATACAAACTATGTCATGTCATCATCTATTGATTTCATCATCGATCACACTTATGTATTGCCATGCTTATGATGATGAATGCATGTGTATGAATGTAGTATACACGTATATGACATACATGCTTAGATGATGTTAATAACATAAGTTTAATGGTGATTAAAAGAAAGATCAAATGAAGGGCTAGGATTCAATCACACTTTATGTCATCTCACCATCCAACGGCCAAGATCGTTTCTTCTTCACCAAGACAAGTGTCTTATCAAAGACAACTCATCAAATCCTCCACCACCACATGATTTCGGATTTAAAGATATGGAAGAGATGGCTTTATGTACTTTGATTTGATTCCTTACACAAATCTTATCATCTTACACAAATCTTATCTTATCCTACAAATTACTAAGTAAAGAAATCTTATCTTGGATTTGATGGGACACATTTTGGCTCCTCCTTCCATCTCTCTTCAAGATTTCGGAAATGAAGAGTGGAAACCACTATAAAAGGAGAAGAGGAGCAAAGGTTGAAGCAAGGAAAATCAAACCGAGATTCAAAGCTTTTCACACGAGAAATTCAAGCGAGCTTTGATTACATTTTTCCTTCAACTACAACGAGAGTTTGAGTGTTATTCTTTTCATTCAAATCATTGTAAAAGATTAAACGGTGGGGTTTAATCTTGGGTTTTACACTAGATCCCTTTAAAAGTGTAAGAGAGGTTTTTGCTTAGCCTTGAAAAGCAAATAGGTTCTTAAGCACCCGCAAGCTTAGGAGGTTATCACTTAGCCTGTAAAAGTGCCATAAGTTTCTTAGTTTAGCTTAAGAAAAACTAAGGGAGAGTTGCTCAAACACTTGGAAGTTTGAGGGAGTGAATACTGGGAGAGGTGTTCAGCTCTAGTAGTATCTCGGATTGTGAGATCTACTCTACCGGCTTGATTTCTGCCCTTAAAGAAATCATTAGTGGAAAATCTCGAGAGGTGCTCTCGGGGACAGGACTAGGCTCACAAGGAGACCGAACCTGGATAAATGCTCTGCGTCTAATCCTTCTATCTCTACTCTCTTTATTATTGTCTTTTAATCACTTGCTTTGCTTTAAGCTTTTATCTTTAATTGCTTGTGATTAAATCGTGCTAAAACTTGTTTATTTTCTCTTATCATCTAATCAACTATTCTTTCCGCAAAACTTTTTAAGTTGATTAGTTAATAGGCAAATATTTTTAAAAGAGAAAATAATCTTATTTTAAAAGGCAATAAATCCTATTCACCCCCCCTCTAGTCTTTATATAAGTCATAATTTGGGCCAACAATTGGTATCAGAGCCAATCTCTTTGCCTATAAAGATTAACATCTTTAGAGAGATTCAATATGACTAATAGGGTGATAAATTTTCCAGGAAATATGTCTACACAGATGATTCCTGAGGGACAGTCTACAGTTAGACCGCCCCTATTCTATGGAGTAAATTACTCCTACTGGAAAAATAGGATGAGAAATTTTATTCAGTCTTGTGATATTTTCGTTTGGAAAATAATTAAAGACGGATCATCTATTCCCACAAAAATAGTTGATGGTGTCACAATAAACAAGACTGAATCTGAATATAACGATGATGATTGGAAGCAATTACAGTTAAATGCTAAAGCAATAAATATTCTACATTGTGCTTTAGATACTAACGAATATCATCGTGTTTCAGGGTGTACGAGTGCCAAGGAGATATGGGACAAACTTGAGGTCACATATGAAGGAACTCAAAAGCAGAAGGATCTAAGGGTAAATTTGTATATGCGCGAATATGAGTTATTTAAGATGGAGGTAAATGAAACCATTTCAGAAATGAATACGAGGTTTACCACCATCATAAATAATCTAAAAACCCTTGGAAAAACCTTTCAAGATGAGGAGCTAATTAAAAAATTAATGAGAACAATGCCCTCAGCTTGGGATCCTAAATTGACAGCTATTGATGAGGCTAGAGATCTATCCACATATGCTTATGATGAGTTTATTGGATCTCTCCTCACTTATGAGATAAAAATGTCATCTGTCAATGATAAAGAGCCCGAAGCAAGAAAGCTTAAATCCACAGGATTAAAAGCTAAGATTGTAAGTGAAAGTTCAGAAAATGAATCTGAAGAGGAAATAGCTTTACTTACTCGAAAATTCAACAAGTTCTTGAAAAAGAAGAACTTTAAAAGATTTCCTAAAAATAACTTTCACAAAGAGCCCAGAACTTCTGATAAGTTCAAGAAGGACTCTTCTCAAAATGTTGTTTGCTTTGAGTGTGATAAGCCAGGACATATCAAGCCAAACTGTCCAAACTTGAAGAATGACAACAAGAAGAAAGAGAAGGGAAAAAGGGCTATGGTGGCAACTTGGAGCGATAGCGATGAATCTTCAAGTGATGAAGAAGATGAAGAAGTTGCACACATTTGTTTCATGGCAAAAGATGAATCAGAAAATTCTTCAGACGATGGAGATGATGAATCTCCCGAGGTAACTTTTGGTCTTATGACAAAAGAAGAATTAATTTCTATTTGCTGTGATTTATATGATGCCTCTATTGAGACTTTGCTAAAATTCAAAAAATGCAAGAAAGAAAATAAAAGTCTCAAAAAGGAGAATTCAGATTTGCTAGAAAAAATTGAAAATCTAGAGACTAGCAAAACTGAAGTTCTTAAAGAGGTAGAATCTTTGAAAAACCAAAAAGCAAAAGATGATCATATAATAAAGGGTTTTTCAAAGGGAAAAGAAATCCTTCATGATATTATCAACTCCCAACGATCTTGTGATGATAGATCGGGAATTGGATGCTTCACTAGCTATCATGAAAGATTTACTTCAGATAAACCAAAGAAAAAGAAGGATTATAATAATAAACAGTTAAAACTCCCAAAAATTAAGAACTGTTATTATTGTAATCATAATGACCACATAATCAAAAATTGCAAATTTAGAAATGGTCAATATAAAGGAAAGTTTATCTGGAAAGAAAAAGTGTCGAGATTGTCTACTGCTAACCTACCAGGACCCAAAATTCATTGGGTACCTAAATCTAAGTGATTAATTGCAGGGACACGTGAGAGGCACACAAAGGTCAAAACAGTGGTATATTGACAGTGCCTGCTCAAGACACATGACTGGTGATAAGAGTACGTTCACCTCAATTAAATCCTATAATGGAGGAAGTGTTAGTTTTGGAGACAAAAGAAAAGGACAAGTTATAGGTAAAGGTCAAGTTGGCTCACAACCATCCATTGAAGATGTATCTTTGGTCGACGGGCTAAAATACAATCTTCTAAGCGTAAGTCATCTATGTGATAAAGGTATGAAGGTAGTTTTCAACTCCAAAAGCTGTGAAGTTTTTGATGCAAAATCTGACAAGGTTTTATTCACAGTTCCAAGAGTTGAAAATGTTTATATGCTTAATCTAGATAAGGTATCTTACGATAAATGCCTTGTTTCACATAATGATGAAAGTTGGTTGTGGCACAAAAGGTTAGGACATGCTAGTATGCACTTAATTTCGAAATTATCTAAGAAAGAACTTGTAAAAGGTCTTCCTAAGATAAGTTTTAACAAAGATCACATTTGTGATGCATGTCAAAAGGGTAAACAAACTAGAAGCTCTTTTAGCTTAAAAGGAGTCGTTTCAACTAATAGACCACTTGAATTACTCCACTTAGATTTGTTTGGTCCAATTCAACCATCAAGTCTAGGAGGCAAGAAGTATGCTTTGGTAATAGTTGATGACTACTCCAGATTTACCTGGACCTTATTTCTAGCATCTAAGGATGAGACCTTTGACCAATTTGTCCACCTAGTTAAGAAACTCCAAAATGACAGAAATGTCAAACTTTCTTCAATTAGAAGTGATAATGGAGGTGAGTTCAAAAATCAGTCTTTTGAACAATTTTGTAATGAGTCGGGGATAAACCATGAGTTTTCTGCCCCAAGAACTCCACAACAAAATGGAGTTGTAGAACGTAAGAATAGGACGTTGGAAGAAATGGCTAGAACTATGATAAGTGAAAGTAATCTTCCTAAGTATTTTTGGGCTGAAGCTACTAACACAGCTTGCTATATCTTGAATAAAGCGTTGATCAGGCCCATCTTGAAAAAGACTCCATATGAATTATGGAAAGGAAGAAAACCAAATTTAAGCTACTTTCACATATTTGGTTCTAAGTGTTTCGTTCACAACAACAACAAAGACCAACTAGGAAAGTTCGATGAGAAGTCTGATGAAGGAATCTTCTTAGGATATTCCTTATCTAGCAAAGCTTTTAGAGTTTTCAATAAAAGAAACCTAGTGGTAGAAGAGTCAGTTCATGTTGTGTTTGATGAAAATAATTTAACTGTGGAAAAGATAAATGATGATTTGTTATCAGTTGAGAATCCTCAGTTAAATGTATCTACATCAGAACAGTCTGTACCTAGGGAAGAGAAAGTAGAGAATAATGATCTTCCAAAGGAAATTAGAGTTCCGAGAAATCACTCTCATGAAGACATTATTGATGACCCTTCACAAAAGGTCATGACTAGAGCCCAGTTCAGAAAATACTTTGGAAATGTAGCCTTTGTATATGAACTTGAACCAAAAAGCTTCAAAGAAGCTGAAGATGATGAAAACTGGATTCTTGCCATGCAAGAAGAATTAGACCAGTTCAAGAGGAACAATGTATGGACATTGGTTCCTAGACCAATAGGAAAGACTATCATAGGAACTACATGGGTCTTTAGGAATAAGTTAGATGAGTCCGGAAATGTTACCAGAAATAAGGCTAGATTGGTTGCTCAAGGTTACAACCAACAAGAAGGTATTGATTTTGATGAAACTTATGCTCCAGTTGCTAGATTAGAGTCTATTCGTATGCTTTGTGCTTATGCTTGTTATAAAGACTTTAAACTCTATCAAATGGATGTCAAAAGTGCTTTTTTAAATGGTTTTATTTCTGAAGAGGTTTATGTCAAACAACCTCCTGGTTTTGAAGATTGTGATTTTCCGGATCATGTTTTTAAACTGTCTAAGGCTTTATATGGATTAAAGCAAGCTCCTAGAGCTTGGTATGACAGGTTAAGCTCTTTCTTGATTAAAAATGAATTTCAAAGAGGAAAAGTTGACATTACTCTGTTTATTAAATATGAAAAAGGACATTTGTTGATTGCGCAAATATATGTTGATGATATTATTTTTGGCTCAACTAATGAATCTTTGTGTGAATCCTTTGCAAAAGAAATGAGTGAAGAATTTGAGATGTCCATGATGGGCGAATTAAATTTCTTTTTAGGATTACAGATTAAACAGGGTAATCGAGGCATCTTTATTAATCAAGAAAAATATGTCAGAGAGCTTCTGAAAAAGTTTGACTTTGAGAACTGCAATGAGGAGAACACTCCAATGAGCACAGCTGTGAAGATCAAAAAGGATGAGAAAGGCAAGAGAGTAGACATAAGGAAATACAGAGGGATGATTGGGTCACTACTGTATCTTACAGCTAGTAGACCTGACATTCAATTTAGTGTTTGTCTATGTGCCAGATTTCAATCAGATCCAAAGGAATCACACTATGCTGCAGTAAAAAGGATTTTCAGATATTTGAGAGGGACTCAAAATGTAGGTCTGTGGTATCCAAAGTGCAAAGAAATTAATCTAGTAGGATACAGTGACGCTGACTACGCTGGATGTAGACTTGAGAGAAAGAGTACTTCAGGTACGTGTCACTTTCTTGGAAATGCCCTGGTCTCATGGTCTAGCAAAAAGCAAAATTCAGTAGCACTATCTACCGCTGAGGCAGAATATATTTCTGTGGGTCATTGTGTTACTCAAATTTTGTGGATGAGACAACATCTAAGAGATTATGGTCTAACCTTTGAACATGTTCCCGTAAAATGTGACAATACAAGTGCTATTAATTTGGGTAAAAATCCCAGTCAGCACTCACGTGCAAAGCACATTGATATTAAGCATCACTTTATACGAGATCATATTCAAAAAGGTGACATTAATCTAGAATTCGTTCCTACGGAAGATCAAATCGCTGACATTTTTACTAAACCATTAAGCTCTGAGCGATTTGCTATTCTACGTAACGAATTGGGAATGTCAAATCCCATACTTGATTAATTTGAGTTAATATATGGTTAAGATTGATATAGATTAATATTTGATTAACGAAAAATTAATCTCAACAATGTATTAAAAATTAAGATCAAGTACACTAAATATGTTGATTTGACAAGAGATGAAAGTGGGCCTGAATTATGGTTAACTGCTAATCAGTCCTTAAGCCCAACTTAATAATTAATGACCGGCCCAATCCAATACGGATACATCTTAATTGCCGTGCGTTAATTAGACTTAAGTGCTAATAAAGGGCATAATTTGAAACGATTCAAAGAACAGGGACCAGGTATGTAATTTCTTCTTCCCTCCAATTTACAATACAAGCGAAGAGTCGCCTGTTCATGTACCTTCATTGGGAAGGGAGAAAAATCCCCTGAGATCGTTTCTCAGTCTACAAACCGTCGCTTCACTTACCCTACACCTGCAAAATGATAACCTATCTACAACCATCCCATCAGAAAATTCTTCTTCAATCCTTCTATCAATCCCATAGAATGAAAAACAAAAAGAGAGCAACCAGAACCACAACAATAAGAACACGATCGAAATCTGGTAAACTGAAAAAGCTTTCTGAGATTGAAGAGATGGATCGAAATCGACAGATGAGGAATGTCATGTCTAACCCTCTGAATCCAAATGACAACAAAGAGGTAATCATCAACGCTTATAATCTTAGGATTAGACCTATGTATCAGGATGGATCAAGTAAGTTAATCCTACCTTCTATGAACATTGATTCTAAGTTTCTGAAAACTCTGAATCTGCCTCTAAAACACTGGTTCAATAGCCAGGGTTGGTTGTCAATGCTTACTCTCAGGGATAAAATATATCCCGACCTTGTCTATGAGTTTTACAAAACTCTGACTTCATTAAATAATGGAACTTTCATGTTTAAAATTGGAGATAAGGATTTCATTATTAATGACATCATACTTGGATCTGTCTTAGGCATTCCTTACACTGGAAAACGTATTTCCAGGCATGATCATTCATTAAACATAGGGGCTTATAGTTTCTATAGGTATGTGAGGAAGATATTCAAGTTTGATGTTAATCAGTCAATCCCTAACATCTTAAGAAGAAGCAGTTTAGAACCAGAATTAGAAACATTGCATTATTTCATGACCAGAGTTCTTATTCCTGTTAAAAGCAATCTAGGCACCATGACAACATTTGATATCCACTTTATATGGAATGTTGCACACTTTATAAATATCAATTTGCCTTATGTCATGTTAAGAACATATGTCAGGATTAAGAATACAAGATGATTGGCCTTATGCAATGCTGCTTACATCTGTTTTTAGGCATTTTAGGATTGATCTAGAAGGAAGAAAAACACTTGAATGCAACAGATGCCTAGGAAAAACAGAAATCTATAAGATGCTAGTACGTTACAAGGAGAAACCTGAGAGAGAAAGGATATCTAGGGATATTATGTGTACTCCTGCTAGGAATCCAGATAGATTCAAACTCTTTGTTAGGAATAGTCCTAAAAGGAAATTCTCAGATAGTGAAACATCTTCTTTATATGAATCCATTGTATCAGAATCAAGTATGTCTAAAGAAGATTCATCACATTTAAGTATCAATTCAATCTATGTTAATGAATTGAACTTGCAGAAAAAGAAGGGCATCATGTCTGATTTGGAGGCAAACTCAGCAGTGGAGAACAAGGAGATGTCACAGGAGGAGATGGATTTGATGAACTCCTTAGCTGACCACATGGAAAAACCTCCGAGTTCTTCTGGTTTTATCTTGCCTAACTGTCCAGTCTATGTTGATGCAGATAACTACCAGCCTGCTAGCCAAGAAACCACCCCTCTATTCTACACTCAGCAGAATCTTCAATCAAGTTTCCTTGAGGAGGTGGAACCGAGCTTTCCTTACAAGTTCACTGCATCCCAGATAGTGAACTTGAGTGGACATTTAAGGAATATGTTCGGTGATGTGAATCAAACTTCTTATAATCTTGATTCTCACTCTAAATTTCTTGCTAGTACTATGGCTCAGGCTGAGGAGATGGCTCAAAGGATGGCCAAGCAAACACTGAATATGGATGCTGCTTTTGCTAATCTGTCAGCAAAGATGGATTCTCTTTGTACCTTTGTGCAGGATCGGCTAGTCAAGCAAAGCCTGGCATTAAAGGACCTCAGCAATAAGATTGATGATCAACATGGCAGAGTGTTTGCACTCCACACTAATCAGCAATATCTGTTAGGAAGGCAAGAGGATGTGCTGGTAGCCATCAAGAGTCTTGAGCGTGAGACTGATGAGTTGAAGACTGCTATCAAAAGCATTCCCGGAGTCACCATGGTTCCTGAACCCAGTCCTCCTCATTCTGCTTCCTCAGACAGCCAGTAGTGAACCATTCTTATCCCTGCATTATCTATCTATCTACCACAGCACTTTAGATAATCTTAAAACTACTCTTTAGGAAGTACAATTTAAGTAGTTTTTAGGATATCTATTTTGGATATTTGCTGTGTTTTGAGCTGCTACATTGCTCTGGTTTTATATCTATCTTACCATCTTGCAGGTACATAAGTTTTGAGATGTTTTGACATCTGATATATCTGTTACAACAGATAATATGCTTGCTTGATTTGACAGGAGCTTTAAGGCATCTTGACTAGAATAGTGAAACTAGGATCTATGCATGCGTAGGTTGTCTGTATTCTATGTCTTGATATGCTCTGCTTTCCTGCTATGTTTCCTGCTTCAAAACTTCAACATTCCTCCCTGATATGCTTAAGTTTTTGATATCTTACCAAAATAAGGGGGAGAAGTTTCTGCGTTTTTATGCATGCTGGATTATAAACTCTTTGATGCTTGCTGCAGGATTATGGATTAGGATTATGAAATCTGCTCTGCTCTGAATTTTTTTTGTTTCGTGCGCACCATTGCTGAAATACGCGCATGAATATGGCAAACTCAGATTTCATATTCATTTTGGGCCTAATTAGATTCATTAATCTATCTTAACATTACTAATGGGCCTAACTTGTTTTCAAAATCAAGTTGGTGAGTTTATAAGTTAAATGGGCCTAATCTTTTCAAAATCTTTGTTTTAAAATCAAACCCATTTACTTATTTTCTATTTTGTCATAAAAGCCTTATGTTTTATAGAAGTCTTAAATTTAGGGGGAGCCTTAAATTTAGGGGGAGCATCCTTATAAAAACCACCGAGCGTATTTTTGCAAGTTATCAAAAAGGGGGAGATTGTTATTTCACTCTAAATTGATTTTGATTACTTCAATTAAATATATGGTTTTTATATTATGCTTTATATATATATATAACTATATATATACTTGTGACAAAATAAACTTTATTATATACTTTATGTGCTAAAAAGGAACTTAACTCTAGGAATGCTTTAATAAGATTTATCATCTTAACTAGAGTTACTTTAATAAAGTATATGATTAAAGTATGTATGTATGCATGTCATGATCACATCTCTATATGTTAAATATCATATGCTCACATGAATATATGTCTTAAGAGATGATATTTATACCATGAACTAAAATGATATGCCATAATCAAACACGTATTTTTATCATATGGATTATGGCTTTATATGTGATCACATGACATCTTACCATGATATGTTCTTGAAATAATATGATATGAACTCAACATGATTTATATATATATCATAAAGCTTTGCCATGGTTTAAGATGTTGTAATACATACAAACTATGTCATGTCATCATCTATTGATTTCATCATCGATCACACTTATGTATTGCCATGCTTATGATGATGAATGCATGTGTATGAATGTAGTATACACGTATATGACATACATGCTTAGATGATGTTAATAACATAAGTTTAATGGTGATTAAAAGAAAGATCAAATGAAGGGCTAGGATTCAATCACACTTTATGTCATCTCACCATCCAACGGCCAAGATCGTTTCTTCTTCACCAAGACAAGTGTCTTATCAAAGACAACTCATCAAATCCTCCACCACCACATGATTTCGGATTTAAAGATATGGAAGAGATGGCTTTATGTACTTTGATTTGATTCCTTACACAAATCTTATCATCTTACACAAATCTTATCTTATCCTACAAATTACTAAGTAAAGAAATCTTATCTTGGATTTGATGGGACACATTTTGGCTCCTCCTTCCATCTCTCTTCAAGATTTCGGAAATGAAGAGTGGAAACCACTATAAAAGGAGAAGAGGAGCAAAGGTTGAAGCAAGGAAAATCAAACCGAGATTCAAAGCTTTTCACACGAGAAATTCAAGCGAGCTTTGATTACATTTTTCCTTCAACTACAACGAGAGTTTGAGTGTTATTCTTTTCATTCAAATCATTGTAAAAGATTAAACGGTGGAGTTTAATCTTGGGTTTTACACTAGATCCCTTTAAAAGTGTAAGAGAGGTTTTTGCTTAGCCTTGAAAAGCAAATAGGTTCTTAAGCACCCGCAAGCTTAGGAGGTTATCACTTAGCCTGTAAAAGTGCCATAAGTTTCTTAGTTTAGCTTGAGAAAAACTAAGGGAGAGTTGCTCAAACACTTGGAAGTTTGAGGGAGTGAATACTGGGAGAGGTGTTCAGCTCTAGTAGTATCTCGGATTGTGAGATCTACTCTACCGGCTTGATTTCTGCCCTTAAAGAAATCATTAGTGGAAAATCTCGAGAGGTGCTCTCGGGGACAGGACTAGGCTCACAAGGAGACCGAACCTGGATAAATGCTCTGCGTCTAATCCTTCTATCTCTACTCTCTTTATTATTGTCTTTTAATCACTTGCTTTGCTTTAAGCTTTTATCTTTAATTGCTTGTGATTAAATCGTGCTAAAACTTGTTTATTTTCTCTTATCATCTAATCAACTATTCTTTCCGCAAAACTTTTTAAGTTGATTAGTTAATAGGCAAATATTTTTAAAAGAGAAAATAATCTTATTTTAAAAGGCAATAAATCCTATTCACCCCCCCTCTAGTCTTTATATAAGTCATAATTTGGGCCAACAGTGAACGCATGAATGTTTACAATAACTGTTTGATCGCTTACCCATACTTGTACATATATTAGACGTAGCCTTAACCTAAGAAAGAGTCCAGTTTCCATGACACTCCTTTGAAGTGAGGGGGCATCCTGTTACGCCAGACATTTTGACACACGAAAGACGACGTTATGTCATGTGTTTTATTTCGTAAAGAAACTCCATCTCGTGGGATAAAATCATGGCGTTACAAATATTGTCCCCTTAAGTCAAAACGAGTGTCATACTACACCGCATGTCCTAGATTACGAAAGACGCTTCAATGATTCCATGTAGGACAGGGCCATCCCAGGGCAACGATTTAATCTGTTAAATCAAACGTACATTGTATCGTGCTCCTCCCGAAAAGGAGTATAGGTTTTGTCTTGAGTCTAAGGGCACTCCACCTCGTCAGTCCACACAAGTCAATATCGTGTTGGACTAATAAACAATAAAAAATAAAATAAAAATAAAAAATAAATAAAAATAAGACTCATCTTTGTCTGTCCATCTGTCTTAATACTTAGTCCACACATAAAAAAAAGCGCTGGAAGTCCCATTGCATGTCATAAAAGTTGTCCGAACCAAGGTAGGGGCACACCGTCCCGTGAGTCCCCATGGTTCACTATTATGTTGAGACTTCCAAACCAGTGTAATATAGGGTGGTCGCACGAACGTTCTCAATTCGAGAAATAAGCGACGTGTCAATAATGTCCTTTAGCATGGAGTCAAACATCACTGCTAGATACAGTGCACGTCTTGTCGTCTATATGTAAAAATCAGGTCTTGTGTGTCTTTTCGCATGAACACACAACAGTCCATTATTGAGCTGCTCCAATCCACACGTGTATATTTGTCGTCACTTATACCCTATAGTCAAGAGTCATGATTATTGTCTGCTTCAGTCTAGGGTCCAAAGTGTAACATGCATCCATTTCACATACGTGTCAAGCATTACCCGCACGAATTGGCGTACATCGTCAAACCACACATAGGATACACACGATAGGCTAAAATAGGAACGGTGACACCACCGTCATCTTACCTAGACGTGTCACACACACACACACGATGTCCAAAGCATAAATGCATGTGTCCCCTTACCTGCTAGGTTTGTGTCCATCGGGTGTGTCTACCCTTAGAGTGTCGTACGCTAGGTTACTTGTTGATGAACCCTAAGTGTTTTGATTATGTCCAAACGTTTCAGAAGATGAAAATTAAAACTCTCTTACATACGGTTTAATATTGACTAACAATTTTTTTGTTAAGTTTGTATGTAAGTTACTCAGCAGGTGCTAAATGAACAATTTCTGGATTGCTTGAGGACTCAGAAGAAACGAAAGCTGAAGACAGTGTTTCCATTTTCAGAAGCTGGATGCTCCGCTCTGAAGTTATCGAAGTCTGTTAAAACTCTCCTTAGAGGTCCATTGCAATCAGAAGATAAACTCTACCAATTTGATCAGAAGCTTAGACAAATGGAATTACCTATCAGAAGCTAAGTCACGGGTTCCGTTAAGCATTTATTGCTGTTTTGAAGGAGCGCGCTTGTCTACTCAAAGCGAAACCAGAATTTCCTTGTCTACCCTTTGTTGATCCAATTGAAGAATGTTTCCAGTCAACCTTATCTTCAACTTCAAATCACTTACCGGATTTAGTTAAAGAACAAGGTTAACGAAATCAAAGTGTTTGAAGACCGTTTGAAGACTTGACAAATTAACGGCTACAACAACTGATGTCATCTCTTTCGAAGATTCAAATTCACCAACGGTCATCCTCATTCACTATAAATAGTAGCCAAGCTCCACTGCATCATTTACGCATGATTATCGAGAAAAACAGAGCACATTTTCCATTCTCAATCTTTCTTAGCTTAGCTTTAGTTAAAGTGAGAGAGTGAAGAAAAACAAGTTCATAATAGGAATCTTGTAAACTGATATCGTTTGTGATATTCAGTTAGATTTAGAGAGAAATCTAGTTGAGATTAGAGTTGGGTGAGAAATCCAAAAAATAGAGTTGTTGTTGTTCTGGTGGAAATCCTTTAACTCTTTTTAGGCTAGTCAGAACTAAGTGAGAAATTAGCTTATGTTCTGTTGATGTAAAGGAGCTTCTGAACTTGCCATAAAAGTTCTGAATAGTAGATTAAAAATCTCTGGTGGCTGCAACCTCAGGAGACAAGACGTAGTCACAGGACTTCTGTGGCGAACTTGGATAAACCGACTTGTTCATCAGGATCTCCTGAACTTCTTTCTTCCTCTTATACTTGTTATTATTGCTTCTGTGTGCTTGCTCATATTTAGTGCTGAAACAGATTTACTCCCAATATCATTGTCTTTGTTCATAAGACCGTCCAGAAGTTCTCAAACTCTGAACTTCTGTTGCTGAAAACAGTCTAACTGTGTTTAGGCAGAATTTCCCTCAGAAGCTGCTTCTGTAAGCCAGCCTCTGATTCTGAGGAAATTTGACTCTGAAAATTAAGTTTCTTTAAAAACTTAGAAATTTTTCAGTTTTCAACTTAAACAGCTTTATTGGAAAAAGAGGATGATGTGTTTCATCCAAGCTCAGAATATGAGCGCCTGGAATGTTATCACTGATGGTGATTTCGTCCCAACAAGGATGGAAGTTGGTTTAGGGAACGTTGTAATTCCTCAGAGAGAATACACTGATGATATTCTTAAAAAACTCCAAACCAATGCTTTAGCAATGAATATGTTGCATTGTGCACTTTCTGCTACTGAATATAACAAAGTTTCCTCTTGTGAAACAGCACAGGAGATCTGGAACAAGCTGGAAGTCACTTATGAAGGAACTGGAAAAGTGAAGCAAACTAAAGTCAATCAACTCGTGAGAGACTATGAGTTATTTGAAATGCTTGACAAAGAATCTATTTCAAGTATGAATTCTAGATTCACCAAGATTGTCAATGACTTGAAGAGTTTGGGAAAGGATATTGAAGAATCCGAGAAAGTGAAGAAGATTCTCAGAAGCTTACCAAGGTCTTGGCAAGCCAAGAAGACTGCTATTGAAGAAGTTCAGGACTTGAGCTATTATGAGTATGATGAACTCATTGGCTCTCTAATTACTCATGAGATGTCCATGAAAAATCATGACCTAAGAGAAAGGTCAGAAGGAAAAAGAGGAGTAGTCCTGAAAGCAGAATCTTCTGAAGAATCCTCTGAAGATGAGGAACTGGCTATGCTGACCAGGAAGTTCAAGAAGGCCTTTAGAAAAGGCAGAGGTGGAAACTACAAGAAGCCTTTTAGGAGCTTTGACAAGAAAACTCCTGATTCTGGTGAAAAGTTCAAGAGAGATCCAAACAAGCCTATTGTGTGCTATGGATGTCAGCAACCGAGGAACATTAAGCCTAACTGCCCAGAACTGAAGAAAGATAAGAAAAAGTTCAAGAAAGCTATGCTGGCTGCTTGGTCAGACTCTGAGACCAGCCGTGATCCTGAAGAAAAGGAAGAGCAAGCTCAGATTTGTTTCATGGCTATTGAAGAGCCAACTTCGGAAGATGTCACAGGAGAAACTTCCGCACCTCCTGAAGCTACATATGATTCTGAGGTAAACAATTCTCACGAACTAGATATCTATGATTCTCTTGAAGAACTCTACAGTATGTTCAAATACCTTAAGAGGAAATTGGACAAGAGTGAGGCTGACAAGTTTTTTAGGTTTACTCAAATTTATTCTGACATGAAAGTATTAGAAGAAAAGTTGTGTAAACAGTTCAACACTCCTGCTGATGGCCCCAAAGCCAAAGGCAAGGAAAAGCTGCCTCTGGGAAGTGATAAACCCCAGAAGAAGAAGAAACTTGTCGCTCCCTCTCTTCTGAAAGAGATAGCTTCTCCTCCTGACGTTGGTACCTCTGAGAGCGCTGTTGTTGCCTCTGAAGTTGTTGTACCTTCTCAGAAGAAGAAGAAATCTCCCAAGAAGCAAAGGGAAAGATCCAAGAACCCCCCCTTTTGCAAGCTTTGCAAGAGTGATGGTCACTGGTTGAAGGATTGCAAGTATCACATTAAAAACATCTTGCAATCTGAGATATCACTAAAACCTGTTGAAGAAAAATCTAACAATGAAGGACCCAATAAGGATTGGGTACCTGTCACTAATTGATTGTGTTGCAGGTGGCTCTGAGTGCTCCATCAATGTCAAAGCTGTGGTACATTGACAGTGGGTGCTCAAGGCATATGACAGGTGATGAAAAAGCATTCATAACATTTGATCCTAAAAGAGGTGGAAAAGTCAGCTTTGGAGATGCTCAGAAAGGAAGGATACTTGGTTCTGGATCCATAGGAACTAATCCTCCGATCGAAGATGTCTCCCTAGTCAGAGGCCTGAAGTTCAATCTCCTGAGTGTTGCACAACTGTGTGATAAAGGTAGAGATGTTGTCTTCAGCTCCTCTGGATGTAAAATCCTGGACAGTAAGTCAAGGGAAGTTATTCTAACTGCTCCTAGAGTTGAAAATGTTTTCATGCTGAACCTTGAGAATCTTTGCAAAAATATATGTTTGATGTCCAAAGAGGATACCTCCTGGCTCTGGCATAAAATACTTGCTCATGTGAGCATGGACCTTCTGGCCAAAGTAGCTAGATATCAATTGGTTGAGGGTCTGCCTGAAATTAGTTTTAAAAAAAATCATTTATGCACTGCTTGCCAATCTGGTAAACAATCCAGAAGCTCTTTTAAAACTAAAAAGATCATTTCAACTAAAAGACCTTTGGAATTACTTCATATGGACCTTTTTGGCCCTGTTCAACCAATGAGCATGGGTGGAAAGAAGTATGCCTTTGTCATAGTAGATGACTATTAAAGATTCACTTGGGTTACCTTGCTGTCTAGCAAAGATGAGTCACTTGGATGTTTCTCAGTTCTGATAAAGAAACTTGAGAATGAAAGGAATGAAAAGGTTGTTCATATCAGAAGTGATAATGGTGGAGAATTCAAAAACTTTATGTTTGAAGAATTCTGTGAAACCAAGGGCATTGATCATAACTTTTCTGCTCCCAGAACTCCTCAACAAAATGGGGTAGTTGAAAGGAAGAATAGAACTCTGGTTGAGATTGCCAGAACTATGATCAATGAGAGAAGGCTTCCTAAGTATTTTTGGGGAGAAGCTGTTAACACAGCTTGCTATGTTCTGAATAGAGTGCTAATCAGAAGCATTCTGAACAAAACCCCTTATGAACTCTGGAAAGGTCGAAAGCCTAAAATAGGTTATTTCAGAACCTTTGGTTGTAAGTGTTATGTTTTGAATGTTGGAATCTGATCAACAATCAGAGTCGCGCAGCGGAAGCGAGAAAAAACGATATTAACATCATTGATCAGATTGCTTTGATCTTTATAATTGCCTCAATGTTATTTATTTAACTAAAGTGATTAAACCTACATTAGTCACTCACATGGAATCCCTCTGAGAGAGATCGGTGATTCCTCCAAATTCACGTGCACAACACTTCAGACGACAAGTCCTCGAAATAGGCACGAAGAACGATGAACAAAAACTCCAGACACCACCAGCAGAGGTCCGGCCGAATGGGGGCTAAGAGGGATTAGGGTTTTCTTCTTTTTTGTGTCAGAAAGTCTAGGGTTTTAATCCATTAGGATTAATTTATAGTGTGTCGACTAATTACAGTTTTAGTACCTGCATTAATTTAATTAATCTGATTGTACCACAATAGAATACAATAGATTCAATTAACATCAATTAGGTTATAATTAATCACACACTAACCCCTAAAGAAAATCTAATTAATCAATCGCTTAATTAATTAACCCGATTGAATAATTAATCCCTCCAAATAATCAATTAACTTGTTCCAATCAGAACAATTAATCAATTAACATTATCAGTTAACAACTAATAATAAGTTCATCACAAATACACTACATGTATTATTTCTCCGAGTACAAGTCTCAGTGTCTAGTGTGAACGATCCTGTGGGCCATAATCAATTAGCTCAATGACTGATAGAGAGTTGCCTAGACCATATCAGTCACCAATTGATTACAGTGTTAGTCCATCTCATACAGATAGATACCCTGTAGTATTCTCTAATATCTCTTACCAAGCATATCGATATATCAAGTATGAGGCATGGTGGACGTCATCCTCTACAACTTGAGATATTTCTCGATCTAGAGTTAACTGAAGAACAGATAAGTAACCAGCTTATCTGAGTGTGGCCACACATTTCTCAGTTCAACTCAACGAGTGGCCTAATGATATCATCTCACTTATGGAGTGAGTGGTAATCCCTTCACTTCAACTATCAGTATGAATGAGTTCACTGACTAGACCAATCATACCCGTATTTGGCATCCTTTTACAGACCTGTTAGGCGTATGTCAAATCTAATCAGATTCCTCATTCAATACTATATTGAAATCAGGTCGACAGATAAAAGAGATCTACATTTATAGAAGGGCAATGACACTTCCACCATGTGCCTTCTAAAGCGGATCGACCAAGTCCCGTATTGGTCATACGTACCTACAAACATATCATGTACACGTGTACATATCCTGTTCGTAAAAGCTTTACATTTTATTCATTCCCATGAGTAGAACTAGCTTCTGGTTATTTATGATATACAATCAATGGATACTTCATACAGTACATATAATACAAGATATATTAACTGAATGAATTAATGCCTTTTATTCCATAAAACAATTGTATAGTACAATCAACAAAAGTACAATACAATAACAAAATAACTATGCCTAGAACTAGGGCACACCAACATTGAACACAAAAGAATACCTTCAAAGTTTGATTCAAAGGCAGATGAGGCCATTTTTCTTGGTTACTCAACACATAGTAAAGCATATAGGGTTTTTAATAAGAGGACTCAAACTTTAGATGAATCTGTTCATGTTCAGTTTGATGAGACTAACCCTGCAGATAGTAGAGCTCCTGAAGAAGATGTAGTTCAAGCTTCTGAAGAATCATCTCCTGTTGTAGAAGAAGATGTTTCTCCCAGAGCTGCTGAAGTGGTTCCTCCTGTTGCTGAACAAGCTCAAGAAGGAAATTCTACTCCAGAAGTCAACTTCCTTCCAGAAGATGCTCCTATATATGATTCAACAAATGATGAACAAGTTTCAGAAGATACATTGGATGTACCAAGAGAAGTTAGAACTCATAGGAATCATTCCTTAGAGAACATAATTGACTCTGTTCACAATCCTGTCATGACCAGAGCTCATCTCAGAAGATATATGGGGAATGTGGCTTTTGTGTCACTTCTGGAACCCAAGGACTTCTATGAAGCTGCAGATGATGATTCCTGGTTAATGGCAATGCAAGAAGAACTTGACCAGTTTAAAAGGTCAGAAGTTTGGATTTTTGTTCCCAGACCTAACAACATAAAGGTTGTTGGCACTAGATGGGTTATGAAAAACAAGCTTGATGAATTTGGAAATGTTGTGAGGAACAAGGCAAGACTTGTTGCTCAAGGTTACAGTCAGCAAGAAGGCATAGATTATGGTGAAACTTTTGCTCCTGTTGCAAGATTAGAAGCCATTAGAATCTTATGTGCTTTTGCATCATACAAAGGTTTTAAGCTCTTTCAAATGGATGTAAAAGTGCATTCTTGAATGGTTACATTGATGAGGAAGTTTATGTATCTCAACCCCCTGGTTTTGAAGATCCTAAGTTTCCTGATCATGTGTACAAGCTGAAGAAAGCCTCGTATGGACTGAAACAAGCTCCCAGAGCTTGGTATGAGAGACTGACAAAGTTCCTTCTGTCTAAGGGATTTGTCAGAGGCTGTGTTGATACAACTCTGTTCACTCTGAAGAAGAACAAGGATATCCTTTTAGCACAAGTATATGTTGATGATATTATATTTGGTGCTACTAATGAATCTTTGTGCAGAGAGTTCAGTGACCATATGAAGGCAGAATTTGAAATGTCTATGATGGGAGAATTAACTTTCTTCTTAGGACTTCAGATCAAGCAAAGTAATGATGGTGTGTTTATCAATCAAGCCAAGTACACTAGAGAAGTGCTGAAGAAATTTGGCATGACGGACTCTAATGCTGTTGATATCCCAATGGATGTCAGCAAAGACATTGATGATGAAGAGAAAGCTGGTAAACCTGTAGATATAAAAACCTACAGAGGTATGATTGGTTCTCTTTTATACATAACCGCCAGCAGGCCAGATATACATTTTACTGTGTGTTTTTGTGCTAGATATCAGTCTAAACCAAGAGAGATTCATGATGTTGCTGTCAAAAGAATTCTCAGATTTCTTAAAGGCACACCAGAAGCTGGTTTGTGGTATCCTTGTAGTTCTGATTTTACTCCTATAGGATACACAGACTCTGACTATGGTAGGGATAAATTGAAGAGGGTCAGCACTTCTGGTGGTTGTAATTTTCTGGGGGTGTGCCTAGTCTCCTGGCATAGCAAGAAACAAACCTCTGTGGCTCTCTCAACTGCTGAAGCTGAGTATGTTGCTGCTGGAAGTTGTGTTTCTCAGATGCTCTGGATTAAGCAACAAATTGCTGACTATGGAGTCATCCCTGGAACAATTACAATATACTGTGATAACAAAAGTGCAATTGATCTTTCAAAGAATCGTATTCAGAACAGCAGAATGAAGCATGTTCATATTAGGCATCACTTTCTGAGAGATCATGTTCTGAAGAAGGATATCATCATCACCCATGTTCCCTCTGAAGAAAATCTTGCTGACATGTTTACTAAGCCTCTAACTGGTACTCCTTTCAGCAGCTTACGTGAAGGCATTGGTATGACTTATCCACTTCAGTAACTTAGTTTAATTATATCTCTTTCTATCTTAAATGTTAATCGCTTAAGATAATTAAGTGTGATTAAGGCTAATCATGATTTTGAATTAAGCATGCGTACATTTATTGTTGTTACGGCGTTGTTACTGGTGTTTAACGGTTATTTGTTCCCTTTTTTAACGGTAGTTAGTTACTTTTTGAATTGGAACAGTTTCTAGTTTGGGTATAAATAAGGGAATTCCACACTTAGAAGTTTTTCACTTTCATTTTCTCTGCAATTAGATTTTCCATAGACAACTCTCTGTGTTTTCTTTCTCTCAAACTTTTAACCTAATTTCTTTAAAAAATCTCTCAATGGCTCAAGATCATCCCATTGAACTCACTGTCACTCACATCTTTAACTCCGAGACTAAGAAGAAAGTTAGAGAATCTAGGGTTTTCACTTCTAGGTTCCTAGACGATGAAGTCAAATCCACTGAACCCATCTCTAAATTGCTAAGTGCTTAAAATTGGAATTCATTCGTCTCTTTGGATGAGTTCATCTATCCGAAATTAGTCACTGAATTCTATCAGAACCTCCACTACCTATCTAATGAGGAGGATGTTGTTCACTCGGTGGTTGGAGAAGTTGAGATCGAGGTCAGCAGGGCTTCCATTTCTCAGGTTATCGGGATTGATGACGAGGGAATCATCATTGGAGATGATGGTTCTGCTGAAGGGTTTAATGAAGCAAACTGGGCGAGGCCAGATCTGAGTGCCAAGGAAACCTATGCCACCTGGCTCACTCAGCACCAGAGGTGGGCACACTACTTGACCACAAATGTGTTCCTTCCGAAGGCTGGAGGAGTTAATGGTCTTTCCAATCGAGAACGGGTTTTCATGTGGCATCTGGTAAACCAGAAGAAGATCAATCTCCCTGCCATGCTGATACGGCAGATGAAAAATGTGTCTGTTGTTAGTGCACTTGCATATGGTTCTCTTCTGACGAGGCTGTTTGAAGCGGCCTCTGTGGTCGTTTCGGGAGAAGGTGTAACCAGCAGGAGTACTGTTCTTAAGATGCATACCCTTAGGAACCTTTCCTTTGGTATGGTGCCGAAGAAGAAGGAGAATGCTTCCTCTGTAAGCATTGCTCAGAAGGAGATTGTTGAAGCGACTGTGCAGAAAGGAAAGAAAGCTGCCAAGAAGGGCAAAGGAAAGAAAGGATCAAGTAAGGTTGTCCTTCAAGTAGAGAAGGTGGTTGTCTCAGAACCTCTTCCAGCTCTGGTTCAAACAACTATTAGTGTTGAACCTTCTGGCAAGATTGTTGCTGAGAAGCCAAGGGATGCTGCTGAGAAAGCAGCTCAGGAAGCTGAGGATGCACGCCTTGATGAAAGGGAAAAGGCTGCTGAGGCTGAAAGAATTGCAAGAGTTGTGGCTCTTGCTGATGAGAAAAGGAAATTGAAGGAAGCTGAAGATAAGTTAGCAGCTGAGCGAGAAATTGCAGCAAAAGCTAAGGCTGATGCTAGAATTGCTGAATGCGCTAATGTGGAGTTCTCAGGAAATGTTGAGGCTACTGGAGAAGATGAGGATTCTGAAGATATTCCTCTCTCCAAAAGTAACAGGAAGAAGGTTGCTGCAAATAGAAGGTCTCTGAACAAAAAGGACTTCTATATTGCACCAAGTGCTGAATTGGAAGATACCATTCCTGAAGAAGAGGACTTGGTTGATGACAAAGACATGATGGAAATGTCTGCTGAAAAGGATGTTGATGCTCCTATCATTGAAGAACTGTCAAAAGATAGTGGTCAAGAGCCTGACACTATCATTAAGGACGCAATGAGGTTTGCTGAAAATATCAACACTGATGATTTTCTAGATAATGTTCTTCTGGGTCAAGGCAGAAACCCTGGTGATAGAGATGCCTCTGAAACGCTGTTCAGAATGGCTCATGTGTTTGCTGAACCAATTTCAATGTTTGATCCAAACTCTTCTGAACAGGTTATCTCATCTCCCTCTCATATTCATCATCCATCTCCCCTTCATACTTCTCATCCATCCTCTCCTCGTACTCCTCATCCATCTCCTTCACTACCTTCTGTCACAGAAGTTAGTGAATCTCAATCTTCCATCCCTCCTACAACTTCAACCTCTGAAGTTGTACCTCCTAAAACTGCTCCTCCTTCTGGATCCTATTCAGAAGTGAATTTATCTTCCGGTCCTATTTTCACAGATTCCATATCTACCTCCACTACTTCCTCTCTATCTACTTCCTCTGTAATTCCTTCAATTTGTTTTACTGCTCCATCCTTCTCACTACCATCCACTCTACCATCCATTTCACCTACTCTCTCTTCCTCTTCCACACACACCATTCCTTCCTCAACCACACCCATACCTCCTCCTTCAACCTCTGGACATGCACCTCCTGTGTGTGATCCCTTAACTACTTCTTCCTCTACCTCTTTCTTTGCTGGGTTGTCATCCAACTATGACTTCCTATGAAATTCAATGAATCGAGATGACCTGGAGAGAAGATTTGGTGGTTTTGGTTTCATGGGCAGAGCTTCTGGTGTATCCGAAGCTGATGGTGCTCCATCTGTTGAAGAGTTGAGAAGAATGAGTCAGAGTGGCTCTGATGAACTGCTGAATAGATTTGCTGGTTTAGGGCAACGGTCTTCTGCTGCTGACATGTATGCTCAGGGCATTGTGCTGCAAGAAATTCAATCCTTGAAATCTCAGAACCTGCAGCTCATGACTATGCTTCAAGTGCAGAACCCTACTGTCTACACTCGCAATCTTTCTACACTTCATCTGGCTACTTATGATGAAATTTACAAGTTGAGAGAATTGGCTCTGACTCTTCCAACTCTCGAAAATATTGCTCTTGCTTCTTCTCTGAAAGTTAATGAAAATCTGGAGATTTTGTCAGAAGAAGTTAAGGAAGAAAATGAGCATTATGAGGCTCATGAGAAGATTCTTCCAAGTAAGATTGATGAGGCTAATCATATTCTGAGAGAAGTGAAATCTTCTGCTCAAGGATCATCATCTTCAGGGGCTGCTAAGATTGTATATGACATCACTCCTGATCTCAACAATCGTCTTCAGAGCATTGAGTCCGCTGTGACTGCTCAGAGCGCCCAGATTGTTGAGCTTACTGATCTTCTGAAAGTTTTGCACACTCAAGCACGAGAACAAGAGAAGGTTCTTCATAATGAGCATCTCACTGCTGCTGTGTATGCTAACAATCAGTTGATCAAGCTCCTTCTGGAAGATGTTCACAGACAGCGACCTTTGTCTGGACAGACTTATGACCATTTGCGAACCATTGATGCTGACTTCAGGAAAAGAATGGATTTGGTCAACACTGTAAGGCCTACACCTCAGCAATATCAGACTGCTTTGAATGTTCAGCAGAAATTGGACTCTCAAGGTGCTCTGGGTGTTCCTGTTGGTTCTGGCCAAATGGGGGAGAAGTCTGCTCAGCAGGGTGGTCTCAAGTCTGCTGGGATGAAGAGACAAAATGTTGGTGAAGGTTCCAGTGGTGTACCTCCTCCTCAGAAGAGATCTAGAAACTTATAATCATTTTAGGACTTAAGCTTCTTAGCTAGGTTCTGGGTTGGGTAGTCTTGTCTTAGGACTTTATGTTCCCTTCTGATGATTATTCTGTTTGATTGTTTCTTCTGACTATTATATACACACTAAACTTCTCTTATACATATTAATTGTCTCTGATTAATTTCTTACTGTTTATGTTTCTTTTTAACTTAGTAACTTTATCTTCACTAAAAATCTAACAACTTGATCTCAAGCCTATCTTAAGTTTATACAGATTGATGAAGTTCACCATTTACACTAAAATGGGGGAGTTAAGTTACTCAGAAGTTATAAAACAAACATATGTATCAGGAAGTTAATCTCTAAACCTTGTGTTTTCTTAAGATATTTTTACCTTCTGACCACGGTTTGTGCATAACCAAAATGGGGGAGAATGATGAACCCTAAGTGTTTTGATTATATCCAAACGTTTCAGAAGATGAAAATTAAAACTCTCTTACATACGGTTTAATATTGACTAACAATTTTTTTTTGTTAAGTTTGTATGTAAGTTACTCAGCAGGTGCTGAATAAACAATTTATGGATTGCTTGAGGACTCAGAAGAAACGAAAGCTGAAGACAGTGTTTCCATTTTCAGAAGCTGGATGCTGCGCTCTGAAGTTATCGAAGTCTGTTAAAGCTCTCCTCAGAGGTCCATTGCAATCAGAAGATAAACTCTACCAATTCGATCAGAAGCTTAGACAAAAGGAATTAGCTCTCAGAAGCTAAGTCACGAGTTCTGTTAAGCTTTTAATGCCCTGACAACTGCATTTAATGCAAGGCGCCAAAAGTTCAAAAAGCTGTTTTGAAGGAGCGCGCATGTCTACTCAAAACAAAACCAGAATTTCTTTGTCTACCCTTTGTTGATCCAATTGAAGAAAGTTTTCAGTCAACCTTATCTTCAACTTCAAATCTCTTACCGAATTAAGTTAAAGAACAAGGTTAACAAAATCAAAGTGTTTGAAGACCGTTTGAAGACTTGACAAATTAACGGCTACAACAACTGATGTCATCAATTGAAGATTCAAACTTCCCCAACGGTCATCTTCAAAGAACTATAAATAGTAGCCAAGCTCCATTGCATCATACACGCGATAATCGAGCAAAATCTCAACGCACTGTTTGAACAAGAAAGACAGAGCACCATTTTCCATTCTCAATCTTTCTTAGCGTAGCTTTTGTTAAAGTGAGAGAGTGAAGAAAAACAAGTTCATAATAGGAATCTTGTAAATTGATATCGTTTGTGATATTCAGTTAGATTTGGAGAGAAATCTAGTTGAGATTAGAGTTGGGTGAGAAATCCAGAAAACAGGATTGTTGTTGTTCTGGTGGAAATCCTTTAACTCTCTTTAGGCTAGTTAGAACTAAGTGAGAAATTAGCTTAAGTTCTGTTGATGTAAAGGGGCTTTTGAACTTGCCATAAAAGTTCTGAATAGTGGATTTAAAATCTCTGGCGGCTGCGACCACATGGGACAGGACGTAGTCACAGGACTTCTGTGGCGAACCTGGATAAATCAAACTGTTCATCAGGACCTCCTGAATCTCTTTCTCCCTTCCTTATACTTGTTAATTTGCTTCTGTGTACTTGATTGTATTTAGTGCTGAAACAGATTTACTCCTTTTATCATTGTCTTTGTTCAAAAGACTGTCCAAAAGTTCTCTAACTCAGAGCTTCTGTTGCTGAAAGGGCAGAAACTGTCTTAAGGCAGAATTTCCCTTAGAGGCTACTTCTATAATCTTGCCTCTGAATCAGAAGGAAATTTGACTCTGAAAAATTAAGTTTCTTCAAAAACTTAAAATTATCAGTTTTCCACTTAGACACCTATTCACCCCCCCTCTAGGTGATTTTGTTCTTGTTAGGGCCAACAAGTGGTATCAGAGCCAGGTTACTTCGTATATTTACTAAAGATCTAACAATCTAAGTGTAAGATCCTATCAGAATCAATAGAGATGGCTAGTAGACACCAGCCTGAGAATTCCTCCCACTTTATTGTCCCAAAGGGCTCTTCCACAACTAGACCTCCACTGTTTAATGGTGATAACTACTCTTACTGGAAAAAGAGGATGATGTATTTCATCCAAGCCCAGAATATGAGTGCCTGGATTGTTATCACTGATGGTGACTTCATCCTAACAAGGATGGAAGCTGGTTTAGGGAATGTTATAATTCCTGAGAGGGAATACACTGATGATATTCTTAAAAAACTCCAAACTAATGCTTCAGCAATAAATATGCTGCATTGTGCCTGAGATGCCTACATAGATCTCGCATCCTTCATCCAACCCAAAACCTTTGCTCACATCCCCCAAAAGAACAACCATAAACCTAACCTCATAAAACCACCTTGCATCTAGCAAAAACCTTGAGGTCACATGCTTCGTTGAGGACCAAGAGTCATTTAGAATCCCCAAACACGCGTCCACACACCCACTGATACATACTACGTGTCATAGGTTGTCCTACCAAAATCCACAAAAATAATACCACACGTGTCACAAGATGAGGTAGCCCCCTAGTCCACACACAATCACATGTCCACAGGTCTAGTTGCACACACACATTGAGTCACACACACTTTGGATTTTAGATTATTATAGGTTGTCTTGAGTCCACCTAATAGGACATCCCTTCACTTACACCGAAGTCACACACATGCACACCATATGTTTAGGTGGTCTAGCTAGAGTCTATATCACATGAGTTCATGTAGTGAAAGCATCCCTTGTCGCATGTTTGTGCATCTAGTCGCGCGCATTGTGTATTATCCAGCCTAAGTTCACACGTGTGTACCTGCATGTACCCGTAAAATAGGGTATCTCCCTTGATCATTTATAATCAAGCAGCATGATCGGCCGTCACGAAAATGCTTATTTCTCATTGGCCATCGCACCCCCAGAAAGGATGTATGTCTTTGTTTGCGTAGGATCCTCATAGGAGTCATGAAAATCAAGGAAAGCGTAGGAACCTATCCGACGGCCGCAAAAGCAGTACACTGGGGGATCATCGGGCCACTGGCACACTGGGGCACCATCCAAAATTACCAAAAATGTCAGGAAGCTAAGAATCCTTGGGGGCAACACCAAGATGAAGCCTGACTCAGATCACGAAAGGGTGTTGCCAGAGATCTCGGATCAACTGAATATTAGGAGCGAAAGAGAAAAGATATTGGGACACAGTTGATCGGCTTCAGGATGAAACCGCCAGCACTTAGATAAGACTGGTAGGACAAAGTGTCCAGCATCATCCCAAGAAAGAGGGCAGATAATTAAACTAAAGAGGCCACCGAATCCTCGGATCATGCTCGAGATGCTACAAGAGGTTACTAAATCCTCGAGTCATGCTCGAGGTGCTACAAGAGGTTACTAAATCCTTGAGTCATGCTCGAGGTACTATAAGAGGTTACTAAACTCTCGAGTCATGCTCGAAGTGCTATGTAGGTTACTAAATCCTCGGGTCATGCTCGAGGTACTACGGAGGTTACTAACTCCTCGGGTCATGCTCGAGGCAATATGAGATGTTACTAAATTCTCGAGTCAGGCTCGAAGTGCTGCGAGAGGTTACTAAATCCTCGGGTCATGCTCGAGGTACTGTGAGAGGCTACTAAATCCTCGAGTCATGCTCGAGGTGCTTTAAGAGGTTACGAAAAAATCCTCGGATCAAACTCGAGGTACTATGAGTTATAATCACGGAAGCAGTTGATCAGCCTCAGAGTAGGATTATAGAAACACGACGCCGGAGGCCCAGACTGCAAGAGTTACCGAATCCTCGGATTAAGTTCGAGGAAGACAGTTGATCGGCCTCAGAGTAGGATCATAGAAACACGAAGCCGGAGGCCCGGACTGCAGGTAAATTTCTAAACCCACTTTCAAAAAACACGAGCACACACGTAGTATTTCTCGTTTCGCTTCATTGAGACTGCCCAACGGGTCTTACAAGATGATGTAATCACCTTAGGCACTCCCAAAGAAGCGAGGGGAAAACTGTAAGCACTGGTTTTTGAACCCGATGATGAAAGCAATCTATGAGCTCCTCGTCGCGCCAGCTGCTCAAATACTGATGCTTATTGGAGAACGGATCACGTTTTCAGGGATATAACCTCTTCCACCCGCATCTCGGGACCATGAGTGTGGCACTTCCATGCTTATGAGAAAATCCTTTTCCACAAAATGATGTACGATCAAAAACACTATTCACTAGGGACCGTACGGTCACAACACTGTTTGTTGTGACAGTACGGTCACATCTCTTCTGACCGTACGGTCACTGCCACGTGGTAGATAGCAATCCAATCCTTATCTGCCACGTGGCTGGCGGTCCAATCAGAACGTGACACATGTACTAAATGGACAAACAACTTTGGCCGGGCCTTGTGTAAAGCCCGGCTCAATTCCAAATTTGGATCTGAGACGGGCAAACAAGTGACCGTATGGTCACAAAAGTTGGACCATACGGTCACAAGCTACTCTATAAATACCCCCCAAATTTCTCATTCAATTAACCAACAAACACTCATTCTCCTCCCTCTCTAGCTCGTTGTAAAGCGATTCTTGACCCGATAAAAGTTGCCTCTAATAAAGTTGCCTCTATTGTTGCCTAAGGTTGCCTCTGATTAAGGAAAGAATCGCTAGAGTCCGAGCTTGAGAATACTTTCCTAAAATATTCCAAGAAAAGGTCCTCACGACCACCAAAAATATTCCCCCTATTATCTAAAGTTCCAAATTCTAGGCATCACTCGCAGCCTAGCTAGAGCTGACTAAGTCCTATTTCTAGAAACTATTCGGAGGACGCCCTACGCAACTCTGGCCCCCAAGGTTCCTCCCTGAAAAGGTATCCGTTCTGCAACGAGTATCAGTCCGCGAGCAATCACTGGCACGCGACGAGGGTAAGCTTCTGAGGGTATTGTACCGTGTCACTCGGCGGTTTACCGTACAAATGTTTGCGTATTTGAATATTCTTGTGTGATAACCATAAAAGTCAAGACAATAAACCGTTAGGCTGCATTAAAGATCCTTTGGGCCCTGGAATGTTGGAATTAATAAGTTGTATCCACGAACGTAAATAGAATCTTTGGTTTTCAAAACAATCGGTGGAAACACCGGTTCGTACATTTTTCCGGTCGGCCGGGTGGCGACTCTAGTCAAACAAGGCTAAAGCCGATATGAGCGACCACTTATGCTCACAATAGGTAAAGTGTTTAACTGATAGAATAACACCCTTACTTTGCATTTTGAATCATGTTACAACTAAGAATATAGAATGTCCTACCATAAGTCCATTGAAAAATGAATAGAAGTGAATGTTTCACTTTTGTTTTCTAATGAATAGAACACTCTGCGGATTGCTCGGGTATTTGACTTTGTTATATTTAATAATATAACATCTCTGTTTTTTAAAACTGGTTTAAACTTGACGTTTTGAGATAACTATAGTTTCATTAATCACAAAGAGATTTTTCAATCTCTTTTTCTATAAAATCCAAAAAACGCAACGAACAATTAACTGTTGATATGAATCGAGCACAAAATTACGATTCAAATTAGTGTGAAATCAATTAACATGTATTAAGAATAAGTGAGGGAAAATTGACTAAGTTAGTTTGGTCATATAAAAAAAAGGCGAGTGATGCCTCGGTTAGACGGATTGAAATGTGGCAAGAGGAGGAAGCGGTGAGAGGTAGGGGAAGCCCTAAGCAAACATGGAAGAGAGTGATTGAGAGTGATATGAGTTTATTAGGAATTGAGGAAAATATGGTGGTAGATAGGATGGAATGGCGAGAGAATATTTATGTTGCCAACGCAACTTGAGTTTTACGGTTCTTTATGATGGTTCATATTACCTGACCTTGTATCATTTCGGGACTAAGGTGTTATTGATCAATCGAACATTTACATGATTAATATTTTTTTATATAAAAAAAGATAAAATATAATACATTTGCTAAATGTAAATTCAAGACGTTATAAAAATGGAAATGTGAATTTCAGGGGCTAGAACCAAGTTTAATGTGTCAAAATGATTGGATGAAAATTGGTGGACAAAAAACTATTCTAGAAAACTGACTATGCAGAAGGATTTCACAGATTAAATCGTAACAGATGCTTCGAGTGATCGAATAAGGTGAAATGAAAGGCTAAAATGAAATTTAGGATATGAGGAACAAGTTTCTAAATGACTTCGAGAACTAAATTGCACTCTTAGTAATCAAGAAATGTAAAATAAAATCACTAGACTAATTATTGAAATAAAAATAAAGTACAAGTATTACAGGTTTAAAAATAAAAATTAAACAAGGATGGAATTGTACAGAAGGAATTGGTGTTTTTGGAATTGGAAAAGACTCGAATAAGATTGAAGTTAAGCTAAAAAAAAGAAATTTGAGAGCTTGCTAGAGCAAATTTGGCATAGATTTTGTACCATTCGTGCCCAAAATATTAGAGACTTATATTTTTATATTGAGTTATATGATTTTTGATGGTTTAATTAGAGTTGTAAGTATTTCATTGAGCTTAGCTTAATATTTTCAAGATATTAATTGAGTTTTAGATGGAATGGAAGGTTAATTATTTTCGGATAATTTTGGACTCGATGGTCATATAAAGGACCTTAATTTATATTATTTAAATTTTAAGGTACTAGAATGAATATTATTTATATGGAGAAATACAAATATCCAACCTATCTTATTATTATTGTAATGTATATATATAATATTAGCTTCTCTAGAAACCTCTATTCTAGCAACTTCTACTAGCTTCACTCTAGCTTCACTCTAGTAGCTTCCTCTCCTTGTATATATACATTTACTCATTCAACATAATGGACATTGAGAGTTTTCCCAATCTTATTGTTCTCTAATAACATGGTATCAGAGCAGCCATAGTGTGCAAGTTAGCTCGTTTTTTGTTTGCCCCGGTGTGCAAACAGTTTTTTTTGGGAATTAGGGTTCCACTGATTTTTCTTAAGTCCTATTTTCAGTCACCTTTTAGTCTCACCACCCACCCCAGACCCCTAAAAGTCCACTGACCGGCCATTTTCCGGCCTTCCTGCCGCCGCCCGACCAACTACTTTCCGGCGACTTTTTCGACGCCGACTGAGCGGTTCCAGCCTCCTCTCCCCATTTTTGGCCCCCCTGTGTGGTTAGTTTCTGCTTTGTGCAAATTTCATTCGGGTGTCAGTTCAAGGAATCTTTGCAATCTACTACCTTTTTGTTTACCCATTCTGTTTCGCTACTATGGATGATGGGAAAAGCAGTGGTGATGTTAGTAAACCCATGGTTAGTGGTATTATGGCGGTATCTCCTCGGATTACCGATCATAAATTAACCGGAGCATCCAATTATGTCGATTGGTCCACAAATGTCACTTTATATCTCAGGAGTATTCGCAAGTCTCGTCATTTGACTGATGATCTGAAAGAAGATGATGAAGATTGGATGGCGAAAGATGCTTGTCTCTTGCTTGGCATCAAGAACTCCATCGATTCGAAGATTGTTAGTCTGGTTCGTCATTGTCGGTATTGTAAGCAGATTATGGACTACTTGAGCTCTTTGTAAGCTGGAAAGGGTAATGTTTCTCGCTTATATGATACATATAAGTCGTTTTATACCATTGAGCGTCAAGGGCAATCTATCCAGGATTACTACATGCAGTTGAAAGACACTTTTGAGCAGTTAAATGAATTGCTTCCTTTGAGCACGGATATCAAAGTGCTACAGGCTCAACGTCAACAGATGTTTGTTCTCCGTTTTTTATGTGGACTCGGCTCCGAATATGAGGGAGTTACTTCTCAGATCCTCTCTAGTGCTGATATTCTTGATGGGGAGGAGGCCCTGACTCGTGTGTTACGAAGCAATTTGGTACTTTCCGCCGCTCCTGCTGCCCCGCCTTCTAGTGCTCTTTATAGTCAAAGATCTACTTCTGACCGCTCCTATAAGGGTCCGACTAGGGGAGGTGGTGCCCCTCGAGACATTAAAAATCTTGTTGATGGAGGCAGAGTGGTTGAATGTTTTTATTGTCATGAGCCTGGTCATACTACACGTACTTGTCGGCATCGCAAGGCCAAGGAGAAACGGAATCGGTCCGCCCATGTTGCTACCACTGATGTTGCCCCCTCTTCTACATCCTCGGCTCAAACTTACACTCTTACTACAGAAGAATACGCCAAGTCCCAAGAATCATTAGCTTCTCGTCATTCTTCTTCATCTATCACTGCCATTGCCGACTCAGGTAATTCCACTAAGTGTCTCATGTCTTCGTCTTCCAAATGGGTCATTGATTCTGGTGCAACAGATCATATGAGAGGTAATTCTCAACTATTCACTTCTTATGATGAAACTTTTCCTTCTCATGTTACTGTAGCCGATGGAACTCGTTCTTTGGTTACCGGTTCTGGTACTATTAATCCCACTTCATCATTTTCCCTTTCCCATGTTCTTAATGTACTTGGTTTTACGTTCAATTTGATCTCTGTCAGTAAACTTTCACTTAACTGTTCGAGCTCATTTTTTCCGGATCATGGTCTGTTTCAGGATCTTGTGATGAAGCAGATTATTGGTAGTGGATGGGAATCTAGTGGTCTCTACGTTTTGGATAAAAATGTTAGAAGACATGTGGCTTGTTCTACTGTATCCACCCATTTTGATGAGCATTGTCGGTTAGGACATCCTTCTTTGCCTCTTTTGAAGAAGTTATGCCCTCAGTTTCAGAAGCTGCCTAGTTTAGATTGTGAGTCATGTCAGTTTGCTAAACATCATCGTTTGTCTTATGCTCCTCGAGTCAATAAAAGGTCCAACTTTCCATTTGAATTAGTGCATTCTGATGTTTGGGGTCCCTGTTCTGTTGTGTCTAAACCTGGTTTTAGATATTTTGTAACTTTTGTGGATGACTTTTCTCGAACTACTTGGTTATATTTAATGAAAAATCGTTCTGAATTGTTTACTCATTTTACTGCTTTTTGTGCTGAGATTAAAACACAATTCAATGTTTCAATTCATACTTTACGAAGTGACAACGCTAAAGAATATTTGTCTGGTCCTTTTCAAACTTTTATGGTCCAGAATGGTATTCTTCATCAGACTTCTTGTGTTAATACACCTTCCCAAAACGGTGTAGCTGAACGCAAGAACCGTCATCTTCTTGAAACTGCTAGAGCACTTATGTTTCAAACACAAGTTCCAAAACAGTCTTGGGCGGATGCAGTCTCTACCGCCTGTTTCCTAATCAATCGCATGCCCTCCACTATTTTGAATGGTGAGACTCCTTATAGTACTCTTTTTCCTGACAAACCACTATTTACCATGTCACCTCGCATCTTTGGAAGTACTTGCTTCGTTCGGGATGTTCGTCCACATGTTACTAAGCTTGATCCAAAGGCACTTAAGTGTGTCTTTCTCGGGTACTCTCGTCTTCAAAAAGGGTATCGTTGTTTTTCTCCTTCTCTTGATAAATATCTTGTGTCTTCTGATGTTACATTTATGGAACACATTCCTTTCTTTCCCATGTCTTCAAATGTGCCCACTTCTGATTACATCATTGATAATGATATGTTAGTTTATACCATTCATCCAGTTTTGCCACCTCTGCAGCAGTCTAAGCCACCTATTACTCAAGTCTATTCAAGACGTCCGAAACCTTCAGATCCCGCACCGATTCCTATACCAATCTTTGCTTCGGCTGAAGATCCTCCTTCTGAGTCAACTCACGATATTACTGATCTTTCTATTGCTTTTCGGAAAGGTAAACGCTCTTGCACATACCCGATTTCCGCTTTTGTGTCCTATGACAAATTGTCCTCATCTTCACAGTCTTTTGTTGCTTCTCTTGAGTCCACTATTGTTCCTAAATCGGTGTCTGAGGCCTTATCTCATCTTGATTGGCGTAAGGCTATGATAGAAGAAATGAATGCTTTGGACGCTAATCGTACTTGGGAGTTGGTAAGTTTGCCTGTTGGTAAGAAATCTATTAAATGTCGGTGGGTGTTTGCAGTGAAATTCAATTCTGATGGTTCTGTTGCTCGTTTTAAGGCTCGCCTTGTTGCCTAGGGTTATGCTCAGACTTATGGAGTTGACTATTCTGAGACTTTCTCTCCTGTAGCTAAGATGACTTTTATTCGTCTTTTTATGTCTTTGGCAGCTAGTTCTGATTGGCCCTTGCATCAACTCGACATTAAAAATGCCTTCTTGCATGGTGATCTTCACGAGGAAGTCTATATGGAGCAACCTCACGGGTTTGTCGCTCAGGGGGAGGGGATTGGCAAAGTTTGTCGTCTCCGTAAATCTCTATATGGGTTGAAACAGAGTCCTCGAGCATGGTTTGGGAAGTTCAGTCAAGTGGTTGAGAAGTTTGGAATGAAGAAATGCAAGTGTGATCATTCAGTCTTTTATAAGCGCTCCTCTTCTGGTATCATTCTTCTTGTTGTCTATGTAGACGATATTATTATCACAGGAAGTGACCTTTTGGGAATCTCATCTTTGAAATCCTTTCTTCATGATCACTTTCATACCAAGGATTTGGGAGATCTAAAGTACTTCTTGGGCATTGAAGTATCAAGATGCAAGAAATGAATATTTTTGTCTCAAAGGAAGTATGTCTTTGACTTGTTGACAGAAACAGGAAAATCTGGAGCTAAGCCATGTAGTGCGCCTATGATTCCAAACTCCCACCTCACATCAGAAGGAGAGCCTTTTGCTGATCCTGGAAGATATAGGCGTTTAGTGGGGAAGTTGAATTATCTCATAGTAACTAGGCCTGATATTTCATATTATGTTAGCGTGGTTAGCCAATTTATGTCTTCTCCTACTATTGACCACTGGAATGCACTTGAGCAAATCTTATGTTACTTGAAAGGAACACTCGGACGTGGATTACTTTACAAGAATCATGGTCATAGTCGAATCGAATGTTTTTCTGATCAATTCACTGAGATTGAGTGTTTCTCCGATGCAGACTGGGCAGGAGATAAGAATGATAGACGATCTACTACTGGTTATTGTGTTTTTGTTGGGGGAAATTTAGTCTCTTGGAAAAGCAAGAAGCAACATGTTGGTTCTCGTTCTAGTGCAGAGTCAGAATATCGAGCTATGTCTCATTCAGTGTGCGAAATAGTGTGGATTCGTAATCTTCTATCCGAACTTGGATTTAAGGTCACTACTCCAGCAAAGCTATGATGCGATAATCAAGCAGCCCTTCATATCGCTTCTAATCCTGTGTACCATGAACGTACCAAGCATATCGAAGTTGACTGCCTTTTTGTTCGAGAAAAGCTTGAAGAAAATAACATCACCACCGCTCACATAGGCACTAACGAACAACTTGGAGACATTTTCACAAAGGCTTTGAATGGGGTTCGGGTAAACTATATTTGTAACAAGCCGGGCATGATAAATATCTATGCTCCAGCTTGAGAGGGGGGGGGGGGGTGGTGTAATGTATATATAATATTAGCTTCTCTAGAAACCTCTATTCTAGCAACTTCTACTAGCTTCACTCTAGCTTCACTCTACCAGCTTCCTCTCCTTGTATATATACATTTACTCATTCAACATAATGGACATTGAGAGTTTTCTCAATCTTTATTGTTCTCTAATAACAATTATTATTATTATTATTATTATTATTATTATTATTATTATTATTGGTGTGTGATAAGGTTTTGAAACGTGTCCTTCAATAGGATTAGGTGTTGATATGTATTGAATTATAAATTTTTGTTTGCATGAGGTGTTTTATTTTTACATGGCATTGATTTTATAAGCAAGAGGAGAGTATTATTTTTAGCTAGGAGATAATTAGTTCTTCTTTGTTTAAACCTTCAAATTTTGTTAACTCTTAGTTGCGATTTCATTACCCTGACATTTTACATTTTGAGTTTATGGAGTTAAACATGGAGTTCACGAATCCATTTACGAGCCTAAATTTTGGAGATTTGGTTATAAGATTATGGACTAAGCTAATATTTAACAGATTTTTAGAGATTATTTTAGTATTCTGTAAGTAATTATCAACTACCCTTTTATGATTTTGAGCATATATAACTATATAAATGATAAGTGATTTTGAAGGTTTATGGATTATATGGTTTAAGGAAAGTTCATATTGGACAAATATATTTTGAATTGCTTATTGATGAATTTTAATGTGTTCAATTGATAAATGTTTATGAATTATTATCTTGAAAATTGATTGAATTGATATTCAGATTTTTGGAGTTGAAATTAGGGGTGTTCATGGGTCATATATTTGGTTATTGAATGAAAAAACCAATCCAATCCAATTGAAAATTTAATAGATGGATTGGTTATAAATAACAAATCCAACCCATAGACCCCTATAAAATTGGATTGATTTGGTTTTGGTTTGGATTGGTTATTAATAACCAAATCCATATATTACAATTAATTATTTTCTTCAAGAAAAATAAAGACATTTTTTTTCATTTTCTGTATAAGTTATGCTAATAAAATGATGACCAATTTACGTGCTAGTGCAAATAAGTGATTTTTTTTTCAATTCTTGTACATCTAATCAACTCCGTCTAAAATTAGACACCCATCAATATATATTAAACATTAAACATCCAATAATATATTTCAAATTAAACATCCAATTTCAACATAAAATTAAAAATTTTCATAACAAAATATCTAATACTTCACCAATTAAACATTCAATAACTAAAATCACTATAAATTGAGTCAATTAGATCGGAATGTCCTTCAGTTGTGCAAGTTGTAAATAAAAAGCCGCTCCGCAATACACCAACAAGCATAACGCGAGAACTGCAACAAAAATGAGTGCAACAAATTAGTATATGAAACAAATCTATTAATCGGCAAATAATTGATGACAAAACAAGAGCTTTAAACTATGCTCTCAAAATAGAACCCAGATGCAAAACCAACTGCGAATTTCATATGACTTTCACCTTGTTTCACTTGATTTCACTGAATTTCATATGGTTTCGTCAATGTAGTTTCAATTACCTGCCATTAACAAACTTTTACCAACCAAGTATTTTATTTCCAGGAAACTTCAATTTAAAGTAATAACCTCAAATCAATTAACACAAACCAAATTCCATGAACTAGCAAAGCTTATAATTTACCTTTATGCTCTAAGAAAGCAAATTACTCCGCTATTGATGGTTGACATAACTCGGGATATTCTGAAACATGAAAACAATAAAATTTAGGACTCACAAGATATATATAGAAGCAAGATTAAATTAATAGTTTTCATAAAAATACCTAAATCAAGTTCCTCATATGTTTCCACAAAGTCCATAGCTTCTCGAAGATCCATTGGAGTAGATGTAGATCTCAACCAACTGTGGCAGCAAACTAGTGCTTGCACATTCAAAGGCGACAAAGCACTTCTAAACGGGTCTAATATCCGTCCACCTGTACTAAAAGCCGATTCTGATGCAACAGTGGAGATGGGAATTGCCAAGACATCTTTAGCTACTCGTGATTAAAAAAAATTACAATCAATGTTTAAAATACTTCAAATTTTGATTAAAGTTTCAAACACTTAATTTCAAATTAATCCCAAACAACCCCATTATCGATTTCTTAAGCAACTAATTAATCCCAAGTTTGCAACAGTTAAACTAATTTGGTAGGATCATGAAACTGAAAGAAACCATTACAACAGTCATGCATTATTCACAAAACAAGACAACAAAATCACCAACATGAACTATTGAACTTGGGATTAATTCCGATAAATGAAACAAAAAAAAATTCAACAAAAACATCACTCAAGCTCCAAAACCCTCACATAATTTCGATAAATGAAACCAAATTAAGAAATAAGAGAGCAAAAAGAGACGCCTGACCTCGTATTCAACTTTGTGCTTCTCAGAATCCTCGAGAGGGATGTAGTTATGAAGAAGTATGAATCGGGATTGAAAATCACTCAAATTGTTGTGCTTGATAAGGTAATCCATGATGGGGAAGACGGGGAGGATCCCGAGCAGAAAAAATTGAGAGCGTTTTAGAGAAATCGTGAAGCTTTAGGGTTGATTTTAGAGAAAATTGAGTTTGTTTTACTTGGGCTGGTTTAACTGGATATAACCAGTTAAATAATTTTAACCAAATAAAAGTTTCATATTGGATTGGTTATTAACCAAACCAATAGAAAAAATTAACCAAGAAATATCTTTTGTGGTTGTGATTTCAATTGAATTGGATTGGATATTTGGTTTGGTTAAAAATCTGAACACCCCTAGTTGAAATGATTTGATACATTGTGATATTTTTGAAAGTGTGTTGTGACTGAATTTCAATTGATATATTTGACAATGGTTTGAGATATGATATTTTGGAGATCGATTAAATGTTGAGAAGTTGATATATTTGGTATTTTTGTGTTTTGGTGAAAGTTTGGAAATGATTTGTTAAACATTTGTGTTTGAGAAATGTTTTGTCCATCTAGGATTGCCCAAGTAGTACTTGATGTGACGACCATTACCGAGGGATGGTATGACCAGTGTGCACAACTGTTAGTCTTAACGTTAGGCAAAGAATGAGATCTCGATTATTGATATGATTGGTATTGTTATGGGAAACTATAAGGGTGGAATTCGAGGATGGACACTAAAGTTTGTATTAAAATCTTAAATACAGGTGGATGGAGACTTGTATTTAGGCATTTTAGTACAATGTTTTCATCTTATGAGTTTTTGCTGGTTATTTGAGAAATAAAGGTTTGTTGCAGTTTATGACTTTTTATTTCATGTTTGAAAGAATATAATATTTTGAAGTATTATATATAGCTAATTTGAGTATATTTATTTTTGTAGCTGATAATTATTTACCGAGATTTTTGTTTCACTTTTTAAAATGTTTTAATGTTTTAGGTGGGAAGAACAGTTATAGAGGTGCTTACTCGATAGATCAGGTTGAGATTGTCAGAAAGTTATCATGATCATGTATTTGGAGTGTATTTTTGGAGACATAATTGTATTGAAAAATCTTTGGAGTATTAATGAAATATAAGAATGTATTTTTGGTTCAAAATTTTATTGTGGTTTTAGTTTATTTCAATTTTGGGTGGTTCGGGGTCGGGTGCAAAAATTTGGTATCAGAGCCTAGGTTAGTAGGTAGTATGGAAATTTATATATGGTGATAATTAGGAGATAATTTGAGAAGTTTGAGGATTTTACTGTTTAATGAAATTTTTATGAAAATTAAATAATAATAGTTTAGAGGATTATTTTTTATTTTTAAAAAATAAATATTTGGTGACAATTGGGATGTATTTTAGAAATTTGAAGACTAGAATGATTGTGGAAATTTGGTAATGTTAAGAAATAATATTGATTTCAAGAAAACAAAATGGAGTTAAGTGAAATCTTAATTTATAATGATTATAATAGCTGTTGATGGATAAGGATATATATAAATGTTTTAATGGCTAGTAATAAGTAGTTGTTGAGTAATTTCATTAAAATATGGTGATGTTTCTTGTATTTGTACTTCTATAATCTATTTTATATGTCTTATATATTAATAAAATGTGTTTGTGATATATATGCATTTGAGACAGCTGGGTGATCAATCATTTATGGAAGGAGTTGAAGATGCTAATGAGAAAACTAAATTTAAGAACAAGAATTTATGCTTTTTGCAAGAAACTAATTTGTCAAAATAAGCTTTGTTTTTGTCATAGAAAACATTTTGTTATAAATAATTTGTCGTCATCGTAGTTGCAATAAGCTTTTCTTAATATGTTTTTTGTGACAAATTTTTGTGTTCTCATAATAAATTATTACTTATTGTTACAACTATAATTTGTCATTACACTAGATATTATGACAAAACCTTTAATCATAATAATTTTTTTTTTTGTCATTATAGGTACATTAAAAAATACATGAAATATGGTTTATTGTGACTAAATAATGTTGTAAGATGTTGCATTGTCACAATATTTATATTGTGATTAGATAAATATTGTCAAAAATTTATTTCAGTGACGAAATATACTTAGTAATAATTTTAGTTTTGTGAAAAAATCTTATCTATCAACTATTAATAATTTTAATAAGAGAAATTTGTCACAATACTAAGTCGTTAGAAAATCTTATTTTTCATATTTTTAATACTGATAATATGGATTTTGTCACAATTTTAGTCTTATGGGGAAATGTTATTTTATCATAATCTATATTGTAAGATTTTTTTTTCTCACAATTAAAATCATGTCAGAGAAATAGAATTTGTCGCAAAATAACTTTTACCATAGAAGTAACATTTATCATGACTTTGATATAGCAAGGAAATATTGTTTATCACGATTTTAATTTTATGACAAAAATTGTTTCCCCAAACTATATATATCATGATAAAATGGATTTTTCCAAAAAATTAATGTTCGTGAAAATATTTTTGTGATAATTTTATGTTTTTGTTGCAATATATAGTAATTTTGTGATGTTGGCCCTAACAAGATCATAATCACCTAGAGGGGGGTGAACAGGCGTCTAAGTTGAAAACTGATAATTTTAAGTTTTTAGAGAAACTTAATTTTTCAGAATCAAATTTCTTCAGAGTCAGACTTAGTGAAGTAGCCTCTGAGAGAAATTCTACCTTCTAGCAATTTAACTGCTTTCAGAAACAGAAGCTCTGAGTTAAAGAACTTCTGGACATTTTTCTGAACAAAGACAATTATATAAAGAGTAAATCTGTTTCAGCACTAAACAATAGCAAGTACACAGAAGCAAAATAACAAGTATAAGGAAGGGAGAAAGAGATTCAGGAGGTCATGATAAACATTTCGATTTATCCAAGTTCACCACAAAAGTCTTGTGACTACGTCCTGTCCTCTGTGATCGCAGTCAGCAGAGTGCTTCGAGGGGCAGAATCGAAATACCCTAAAATGGAGAAACTGGCTTTCGGGGTGTATATTGCTGCTCAGAAATTAAGACACTATTTCTTGAGTTATACCATCATAGTTCGTACAGACACCCCACTCAGGAAAATTCTTTCACGACCTGAGGCCTCGGGGAGACTGACGGAATGGTCCATAAAACTCACGGAGTTTGACGTAAGATTCGAGCCAAGGCCATCGAAAAAGGCTCAAGTTCTTGCTGATTTTTTGATCGAGGTCCCACCTGAAGAAGAGATTGAGCCAGTATTAAATACTTGGGAAATCTTCGTCGATGGGAGTGCCAATAAGAGTCAATCCGGTATTGGAATTTTTTGCAAAAGTCCAGATGGGTTGGTGTTCAGGCACGCTGCGACTTTGGGCTTTGATTCCTCAAATAATGCTGCAGAGTACGAGGCAATATTGCTCGGGCTACGATTGGTTAGACTAATCAGGGCAGACAAGGCCATCATTAAAAGTGATTCAGGATTAGCAACCAATCAGATAAGAAATTCTTGGGAAACCAAACACGCTCGAATGAAAAAGTATCACGAGATGGTAAAACGTACGATTGAAGAATGTGAGCTCATGGGATGTAAAGTTGAGATCGTACAAATCCCGCGGGAAGAAAATATGGAGGCTAATCACTTGGCAAAGTTAGCTTCTGATCCTACTAACTTAAATTTGTGTCCTTGTGATATACAGGTTATTCCATGCGCGAGTATCGATTCCAAAGAAGTGTTTGCGCTCGATCGAGGAAACGAGTGGTACTGGCCGATCTTTGAATATTTGTACGAAGGAAAATTGCCAGAAGATAAGTCACAACACCCGAAGATCGTGAGAAAGTCGAGTAGATACATAGTCATGGATGGAAATCTATTCCGAAGATCGTATTCCCAACCATGGCTCAAAGCAGTTGGGATCGAGGAAGGAGCCAAGATTTTAGAAGAGATCCATGAGGGATCATGTGGGGCTCATGAGGGCTGGAATGTTCTTGCTCGAAAGGCGAGGTTATTAGGTTATTATTGGCCTCAGATGAACAATGATGCGGCGGAGTTTGTAAAGAAGTGTGCTGCGTGTCAAGCTCACTCTCCAGTTTTGAAAAGCCCGGCCTCGGGATTAGAAGGTATAAAAGTAGCATGGCCATTTGCGACCTGGGGAATTGATATCGTAGGACAGTTTCCGATGTCAACTAATCAAAGACAATATGTTATCATAGCAGTCGATCACTTTACAAAGTGGGTCGAGGCTGAAGCAGTGTCCTCGATAACGGCCCAACAGATTGTGAAGTTTGTCAAGAATAGCATTGTATATCGTTTTGGGGTCCCCAATACGATAATCACAGACAATGGCAAACAGTTTGACAGCGTTTTATTTAGACACTTTTGCGAGAAAGAAGGGATCAAGCTAAGGTTTAGTTCTGTCTTCCACCCACAAACAAATGGAATGACCGAGAGGACTAATCGAACGATCATGGAAGGAATCAAAAGGCGCTTAACTCACCTCGAGAAGTTAACAAATTGGGTCGAGGAGCTGTATCATGTGTTGTGGTCGTATCGAACGACGCCAAAGACAGCTACTGGAGAAACCCCATTTTCTTTAACTTATGGAACAGAGGCCTTTATTCCGGTCGAGATTAAGGTACCAAGCACGAGGGTTCTCCATTATACTGAAGAATGGAACGAACTGAACTTACGAGACAACTTGGACGATCTCGAAGAAAAAAGAGAAATGGCGCTTGCACGGATTGAGGCATATAAGGCCAGAACAAAGAGAATATATGATAAAAGCGTACGACCGAGACAATTTTTCAAAGGGGATTTTGTCCTTCGTAGTACAGCAGCATCGAGTTCGAGACAAGGCAAAGGTAAACTGGGAATTAAGTGGGAAGGACCATTTCGGATCATAGAATGCGTCGGAACACATACTTATCGTTTGCAGCATCTCGACGGCACTGAGGTTCCGAGGACTTGGAATGCAATCTCTCTCAGAAAATATTATTTTTAGCTTTTATTATTTTTCTTTTACTTTTTGACGACATATAAACTCAGAGTTCAACTTAGGAGTTATTATGAATCAAGGCCCATGAGGCATCGTTTTCATCTATGACATTTAATTCAGATATTACTTAGGAATTATTTGTTTATGAAAAATTCGGGACACGAAGAGAATTCTCGATTAAAACTAATTGTTATTTTGAAAGTTTGTTCTAAGTATTCGACACCGGACAATTTGGTTAGAACTTAAAAAATCAAGCTTATGCATGCTAGAAGGCTTCGATTAAAACCAAATCCATGAACGTCGTGGTAAGAATCCACCCTACAAGGGTTAGCCCGACCAGAAAATGAGGGGGGGCTACTACGAGGGCTGCGAACAATTAAAGTTCAAACATACTGAGATTAGTACGAGAATATTAGAAAATTTAAGTATGAACAAACTTTAAATGAGTAAAACTTGCACACAAGATATTAGACGTAATATAAGAAAAGGCAAAATAAGATAAAGTTTTGTCATTTCATTGAACGATGGTTACAAAAGGGAAACGAGCTATTCTTCAGGTTCAATTGGGGATATTGGATCAACAGGGATTCCTTCCTTGGGAGAATCAGGCTCAGGGAAGGAATCATCAAGGACAGCATCTGCTTCTTCATCATCCTCGGGAGGATTCACATTCACAAAGAATTTGAGATCTTCCAAGGAGATGTCGGGGAACCGTTCTCTAATGGATTGAACGAAACGAGTTTTGAATCTGGACATACGCCAAATCTCGTTCTCCTCCATTTTTGCAATAGCTTCCTCGTGAGCAGCATCCTGGTCCTGTCTGGCTTTCTCGGAAGCCTCGAGCTGAGATCGGAGTTTTTGAGATACCTCCCGTCCTTTTTGGCGCCTTGCATTAAATGCAAGAGTCAAAGCATTAAATGCTAAGTAAGACCCGTGACAAGCGCTTCTGAGTTCCTTATTCCTTTTGTCTAAGCTTCTGATCAAAATGAAATTACTTCTGGTTGCTTCCAAACTTCTAAGGAGAGCTATAACAGTCTTCAAATAGTTTAGGGTATGAACTGACCAATCTTGAAAAATTCAGAAGGAAAGTATGCATTTAAGCCAAAATGTAATTAATTTTTAAAGAATATTTTTGTGACTTAATTGGACTTTTAAATCTTGAATCAAGTTAATATAATAATATTTGAATGAATTTAAAAAAATATTTTTTTAAGTAAACATATTTGTGTCGTTAATTTTAATGCATTACAAATAAAATTTGTCTAATATATATTTACATCTGAATTCGAATTTGTGCATTGCACGGAGAAAAGACTAGGTATCAATACTAGATCAAGAAAAGTTAAACTTTTATTTTTATATATATAAAAAATTGTAAAAAATTGTGGTGTTGACACCTCATTTTTTGATGAGGTGGCATCTTGTGGAAGCTTTGTTTTGGTTCCCCTTTTATATAGATATATAGATATATAGATTCTCTAAAGCCTTTTAGACTTCTCTAACATCTTTTTTACTCTTATCTATATATGGTTGTTACAAATAATTAGGAGTAATAAGCTTTAAATAAGACTTGAATGCATAGACAGTAAGTATTCCTTTTAAAACAAATGTTTTTCACTCCAAAACTCTCAATTGCCACAAAATAATGATGGATGAGGTTTAAGTTGATTTTAGAGAGCGAGTAAAAGTTGATTTGATAAAAGCAATATCATGAAGATGGATGAGGTTCAAGTTGATTTTAGAGATTGAGTTGTTAAAGAGGAGATAACGGTTAGGGTACGTCTTCACCAAAGCAATGATGTAGCTTCATGGACTGAAACCATAAGTAGAGGTGGAAATCGACATTTTTATTTTACATTTTATTTTCAATTATACAAAGTAGATAATCCATGGAAATGATGAGAATAGCTTGCATAATTGGATCCATGGACGCTTGATAAGTGGTTTGGTGGTGACCGATGAGTTTAAGAATTGTATCATTATTTGTTTATTTTAGACAAAGCATATGATATATTGTAATTAGTATAATATAGAGACCAGAAGGTCATGTAAATATTTTTAGAATAAAGGAAAAATGACAAAGAAGAAGTGAAGATATCACAAAGCGGTGGAATGGAATTATATTTCTCATTCTGAATATTATTGTGCTAATATTTAAGGAACTTACTCTTAAGAAGAGTAGAAGGTATAATATATCAAATATTTCACAACTCTATACTTTTGAGAGATTATATATGTATTTCAAAGGTGAGATACTAAACATATATTGTCATTTACATTGGTTTTATTATCATCAAGTGTATGTTATTTTACTCTATTGCAAAGTAAATCTTCTTTTTTTTTTTTGATAAATGCAAAGTAAATCTTCTATTTATATTATAGGGTCATGTATTCATTAAAGTTTATTTGAAGCTTTCTTCAATTGTTTTTTAGTTCACTATTATTTCGATTTATTTTTGAAAACACTCTGAACGCAGTAAATGTGTCATGGTGGCATCATATAATTTGAAAAAAATAATGCTTAGGATTTGATACATCTCAACCATTAGTAAAATGAATGGTTGAAATTTATTGCTTAACAAATGGAAAAATAATTACAAGGTTTATGTAATTAATATGAAGTTGAGCAATTTGAGAGAAATTGAACTCGAGAGATATTTTTTTTTTTTGAAATTCACATTTTATCTAACACATACAAAGTTATTCTCTTTTTTTTGCTTATTTATTTATTTGGTAAATTACACTATTTTTATATTTTCTTTTAATCATATTTAAAATTATTTTTTTCAATCATATTGCACGTTCATATCTAACTTTCATTTATAGAATTTGTATTTAATTATGTTTTTTAAGCTTTCACTTCATAGAATTGGTTGGATATAACAATATTCGCGCAACGCGCGGGACATCGACTTGTAATATATTAAAGCCTTACCCTCTCCTATCCTATGTGGCATCCTTAGAAATTTTCTCACCATTTTTATACTTATTTTAATTAATTTTAAAATCATTTAATAAATAATAATAATACTTAATTTGGTAAGCAATTGTCATTAATTTCGTAATTTTCTAATAAGGTAATACCTAATACTATATTTGATTTAGGCATTAATTTTAATTTTTTCCAAACAATGTCATTCATTTTATAATTGCTTTCACCATTTTTTAGTTTTCCAATGAGGTAATACCTTCAAAGGTAATCTAATATTTTTTTTCATGAGAATAGGTAATCTAACTAGTCATAGATCCCGTGCGATGCACGGATTATTAATATAACATTATAAAGTTTAATTTATATTACTGATTACAATTATGTAAAGGTGAAATTTATATAATATTATTAAATAGCAAAAAATAGTTATGATAATAAATTCTCTGCAATGATAAAATAAAATATGTGTAAAATTTGGCAAAATATTTTTTTTGTTGTTGTAGAATTTGACAAAATAACTGGTGAAAAATAATCTATTTTATAGATCGAATGAATTGAAAAAAATTTCAAATTTTCTTAATTCTATTAGATGAGAGAAAGTTTTGAAAAAAAATATTTGAGCTCATTGGAAATGTTTTAAAGATGCAATGTGTTGCTATGTTTGGAACTTTGATGAACTCAACATTTTTTATCTCAAAAAAATCTTTGTTTGTTGTTTAAATATACTTTCAATATATGTGTTGCTTACAAAATAACAATTTATTTTCAAGAAAAACATAACATCTTAATAATTATTCTTCCTAAATACAGTTACTTCATCACTCTATAATAAGGATATACAATAGATCTTTATCGAAGAATAAAACTCGATCTCATAGAATAAGATCGAAACAGAAATAAAATGTTAATTTCAAACCATATGAAATTTCATCAAAACAATCACACTTATGAAATCTAAGAATATTATTTCACCAAAAAAAACATGCAAATAAAGAATAGAGGAAAAACTCAAATTTGAGTCAAGCTACCTTGAATTTGTCTGAACTTGAACTTGTTGACTTTCAACTATACCTTGAGTTAGAGGTATGTGAAAAGGTAGATGTTTAAAAATTTAATTGAAATTAAGAGAATTTAAAGTGTGAGAAATATTTTAAAAAATTCAAAATTATATAAAAATTACACATCATCTTTTGATGAGGTGTCATATTGTGAGAGCTTTGTTTTTGCTCCACTTTTATATATCTATATAGATGTCTGAACTTGAACTTGTTGACTTTCAACTATTTAACATCATCAATCTGCAAATGCATAAAAAGATGTATAAGAGTCACAAGAGTACTATAGAACTTCACAATTGTGATATAATTGTAGTAAAAAAGATTCAACCTCATCAAAATTTAAAACATCCAACCTTTGAAAGAGTTAAACAACATAATGTAAAAATATGTCGTGCATGCTTTCAACCCAAGCATATTTAAAGGGAAGAAGATAAGAGTAACATATAGCAACTTTTGATGTTCTTTATCAATAAATCATTTTAATAGTAAGAGTTATTATATTTAATGAAAATAAAAGTGTTAGAGGTATGTGAAAAGGTAGATGTTTAAAAATTTAATTGAAATTAAGAGAATTTAAAGTGTGAGAAATATTTTAAAAAATTCAAAATTATATAAAAATTACACATCATCTTTTGATGAGGTGCCATATTGTGAGAGCTTTGTTTTTGCACCACTTTTATATATCTATATAGGTATTTAAAAATTAGTTTTTGGAAAAATTTAAGTACATGTCAGGCATACCACGTCATCCCGTATGCCAACCCTATAGTTCGATGACGCGTAATATATGTTAGTATCTAGCGTTTATGATTTAGGGTATAGGGTTTATTTTTTAGGATCTAGAGATTTTATTTTAGGCTCTAGAATTTTATATAAATCTATATATTTATATAATATACTAAACCTATACCCTCTCATCCTATGTGTCAATTCTACAATTTTTCAACTTCATATAATAACTTTAGTTCTAATTTATCATTTTTATCTATAGAAATATCTTTTACATTATTTACTATAATTTTTTAAATCTCTCATCATTTTGGTAAGGTGTTATTAAGCTAACTGATTTATTTCCTAATCTATTTATGTAAAGTTATTAAATTCTAAAAATAAGTATGTAAAATTAATTGTTTCTCCAAATTATTATTTTTTCATTTCTATCTGTCTACATGATTTCATTCATATAATTAATTAAGTTTTTTCTTACTATATCTTACACGGATTACTATTATTAAGTCTTAGTCACTTAATTTGAATATAAAAGTTCTTCTATTTCTCACTCTATTTTCTTTACTGAACTTTTTATGAGCATTTTTCTTTCCGATAAATAATTTATTGGAGCATTTTCCTATATAAAAATTATAACTTATAGAGATTTGTTCTATTGGATAAAACTAATGAAATTCTGAAATTTATATTTTAGTACAAATGGTTGAATTTCTTTTATATATTCAATTAACATGTTCAGCTCCATTTTTAAAAAAATCTATACATTATACTAAAATCATATCCTCACATCCTCACATCCTATGTGGCATCTTTAGAATAATTCTCATATTTCTAATAAATTTTTTTAAAAGTAATTTATAATAATAAAAATCTATACTAGATCCGATGTATTGAAATCTTTTATCACTAACAAATTAAATTTAATAGCTTTTGGTGAATTTTAATAGTTTTCCATATACTTTTTAAAAATATAGCCTTTTCTATATTTACTAAATGTTTTTTAAATTCTATTATTCATATTGCTTTTCAAGTAGTTATTTTGTGTTGCTCTCTCCTTCTTCCCTTTTTGTTGTTTTCGTATTTTGAATTTTTCTTGTGATCATCGACGTTCGTCATATACAGGTTCTTCTAGATCTTTTGTTGAACTTTCATTTTTAGAGAGGAGAGAGATGAGAAATTTTGATGGAGTCGGCACAGAGGGATTAGGGGTTTGATCATTTTTTAAATTTTGTGGTTTATTTTCAAATTAGTCCTTAAATTTATATTTTTGTCATTAAAATCCAGAATTGATGATACGGTAGGTGTGTGTATTTCACACACAAAAGTGAGGCTGGTGGTTGGGCAAAAAAGGGCAAAATGTACCACTTTTAATTAGACCATAAAGGAAATAGGTCCCAAAAATAGTTTAGGGTATGAACTGACCAATCTTGAAAAATTCAGAAGGAAAGTATGCATTTAAGCCAAAATGTAATTAATTTTTAAAGAATATTTTTGTGACTTAATTGGACTTTTAAATCTTGAATCAAGTTAATATAATAGTATTTGAATGAATTTAAAAAAATATTTTTTTAAGTAAACATATTTGTGTCGTTAATTTTAATGCATTACAAATAAAATTTGTTTGATATTTATATACATCTGAATTCGAATTTGTGCATTGCACGAAGAAAAGACTAGTTATCAATACTAAATCAAGAAAAGTTAAACTTTTATTTTTATATATATAAAAAATTGTAAAAAATTGTGGTGTTGACACCTCATTTTTTGATGAGGTGGCATCTTGTGAAAGCTTTGTTTTGATTCCAACATAAATTTTTTACCAAATTTCTAGTAGTGACAAATAAATATTTATAAAACTGAAAATAACAATCAAGAGGAATTCAATTTTAATAGAAGGTTGAAGGAGCAGGAAGCGTTGGATTTGGGAGGAATGGTTTGACACAATTCAATTCCATTCAAATCTTTGGGGAATGGAGAAGAGAATTTTTGAGTGAATTTCTATAAAATCATCTAAAAGGGCATTTAAAATCCATGAAAATCTATATTTTATGAAATCTATGGATTTTTTAATATACCCATACTTTAAAAAACTCTATAAAAGTTGTAATTGAATACCCATAAATTTTTATAGACTTATTTGAAGTCATTTTAAATCCGTATTCAATACCTATAAACTTTTATGGAGTTTTTGTAAATCTCAATTGAATACCTCTTGATTTTAAAAGAGTACACCCCCTAAAATAACAATGAAGACGAATAAACTTATAAAACTAAAATAAAAATTCAGTAAAAAATCATCAAACATCAACTTCAAAATATAAAAGGAAAACATCCAAAATCCATTATACTTTAAAATAAAAATGCTTGCACTTAAAAAATAAACAATCTAAATCTAATATAATAATAACAACTTATAAATGGAAAATATTCAGTCTCGGTCTCTAGGGAACCCTAGAATCCGGCCCAAAATCCCCAAAAACTAAATGACCCATAACTTTTTATACGAGTTAGTCAGGGTGTTGGAACTTCCAAAATCTAAGCTCGAGCTAAAGTTTTGTCTGATTAATCAAAAAACCTGAGTTAAAATTAGTCTCGGTCCCTAGGGCACCCTAGCATTCGGCACGAACAACCCAACAATTGAACAACCCATAACTTTTTATACGTGTTAGTCGAGGTATCGGGACATCCAAAATCAGAGCTCGTGTTAAAGTTTTGTCCAATTCATCCAAAAACACGAGTTAAAATTTAGTCTCTATCCCTAAGGAACCCTAGAATCCGGTCCAAAATGCCCAAAAATTAAACGATCCATAACTTCTTATACGTGTTAGTCGTGATATAGGGACATCCAAAATCTTAATTCGAGTTAAAGTTTTATCCGATTCATCAAAAAATTCGAGTTAACATTCAGTCTCGGTCCCAAGGGCACCCTAGAATTTGGCCCAAACAACCCACCAATAGAACGACCCATAACTTCTTATACGTGTTAGTCAGGATATTGGGAAATCCAAAATCTGAGCTCGAGTCAAGGTAGCTAAACTTCAAATAAATGATTCCAACAACTTCTTGACAACCTCTCAGACCTGGTCTATCGAGTAAGACTCTATAATGGTTCTTCTCTATCTAAAACATTAAAATATTTAAAAAGTGATACAAAAATCTTAGTAAATCATCATCAGCTACAAAAAATAAATATACTCAAATTAACTATATATAATACTTCAAAATATTACTCCCTCCGTCCCAAAATGTTTGTCGTTTAAGACAATACACATAGATTAAGAAAGTTAATTAATGATGTCTTTTTATAAAGAAAAATACCTTTTTACCCCCATATTAATATACCTTTTCTGATGTATGCAAAAACTATGCAAAAACTATGAATGAATTAAGTATAACATTAATTAGGGGTACATTGGAAAGTTTATATTATTCAAGCAATTAATATTTCTTGGAAGTATGAAAACGTCAAACAATATGGGACAACCATATTTGGCTAAAACGTCAATTATTTTGGAATGGATGAGTAGTTTCTTTCAATTCTGTAGTAAAATATCAAAAACTGCAATAAACTATAATTTCTCTAATAAACCAACAAAATCTCAGCTTTGTATCAAAATGCCTAAATATAAGTCACCATCCACCTGTATCATAAGCTGAAAACACTGTATCAATTATTTTAGTATCCATTCTCGAATTCCACCTACATAGTTTCCACAATAACATCAATATCAATAATTGAGATCTCATTTTTTTGCCATACCATCCCTCTATAATGGTCTTAACATCAAGTACTACTTGGGCAATCCTAGATGGACAAAACATTTTTCCAAAACAGCACAACTTATCAAATCATTTCAAAACTTTTCATCAAAATACAAAAATAACAAATATATCAACTTTTCAATATTTAACGAACCTCAAAAGCATTATATCTCAAACCATTGTCAAATATATCAATTAAATTCACTTCAAAACACAATTGTCAAAATAGTAATAATAATTTCATAAAACTAAATATATCTAAAATCATTCTTCAAATTCTACTTCTTCCAAAAATCATCAAAAGCGTTTCAAATCAGGTTTGTCAGTTTTCCATAAAATCATTTCCAGACCGTACATTTTTATATACTCAAAATGCGAAAGGTAGTTGATAAATTACTTACCTAATACCGAAATTGGTCTAGAATCCCTCAAACACAATTCAAAAACTTCTATAAGTCCACAAGGTTTCCATGAAATTCATCCTTTTATACTTCACCAAATTGGATTTGGATTTTTGATGTTCTTATCAAACTTAAAGAGCTTGGAGAGACCAAAAACTAGATGGTTAAAATTATTCCCCTTGTTCCTCTCCAAAATCGAAAGCCCGGCTTTTCCTATCCACTACTCATAAAACCCAATCCCATTCCCATTCCCACATCATTTTAATAATTAAATAACCTAATCAATACAAAAGAAACACCTAGCACTTAAAATGCCACGTTTCTTCCCATATATGCATCCACATTTTATTCCTACAAAAATATATTATCAATAATAATAATAATAATAATAATAATAATAATAATAATAATTTGATAAGCTGCACTTATAAACATACGCATCCCACGCAAATTTGATTTTCTTAGTACCATAAAGTTTGAATAAAATATCACTTAAGATCCTCTACGTAATCGTTAACTCCAAAATTATTCGAAAACAATTAACTTTTCATCTCGTCTAAAACTCAATTAATACCTTAAAAATATTAAGCTAACATCAATCCAAATATCATATAACCTAATATTAAAATATAAATCTCCAATATTTTGGGCTTGTTACACAAAATCCCCAAAAACTAAACGGTCCATAACTTCTTATACGTGTTAGTCGGGGTATTAGGACACCCAAAATCTGAGCTCGAGTTAATGCTTTGTCCGATTCATTAAAAAACCAGAGTTAAAATTAAATCTCGGTCCCTAGGGCACCTTTGAATCCTGCCCAAACGACCCAACAATCGAATGACCCATAACTTCTTATACGTGTTAGTCAGGGTATTGGGACATCCAAAATCTGAGCTCGAGTTAAAGTTGTATCCGATTCATCAAAAAACCCGAGTTAAAATTCAATCTCGGTCACTAGGGCACCCTAGCATCCGGCCCAAACAACCCAACAACTGAACGACCCATAATTTCTAATACGTGTTAGTCGGGGTATTCGGACATTAAAAATCTGAGCTCGAGTTAAAGTTTTGACTGATTCATCAAAAAACCCGAGTTAAAATTCAGTCTCAGTCCTTATGGCACCTTAGAATCCTACCCAAACAACCCAACAATCGAACGACCCATAACTTCTTACACGTGTTAGTCGGGGTATTAGGACACCCCAAATCTAAGCTCCAGTTAAAGTTTTGTCCTATTCATCAAAAAACACGAGTTAAAATTCAATCTCGGTCCCTAGAGCACCCTAGAATCCTGCCCAAACGACCCAACAATCAGACGACCCATAACTTCTTATACGTGTTAGTCAAGGTATTTGGACATCCAAAATCTGAGCTCGAGTTAAAGTTATGTCCGATTCATAAAAAAACCCGAGTTAAAATTCAGTCTCGATCACTAGGGCACCCTAGCATCCAGCCCAAACAACCCAACAACCGAACGACCCATAATTTCTTATACGTGTTAGTCAGGGTATTCGGACATCCAAAATCTGAGCTCGAGTTAAAGTTTTGTCTGATTCATCAAAAAATCCGAGTGAAAATTCAGTCTTCGAACGAAGGCACCCTAGCATCCGGTCCAAACAACACAACAATTAAACGACCCATAATTTCTTATACGTGTTAGCCGAAGCATTCAGACATCCAAAATCTGAGCTCGAGTTAAAATTTTGTCCCCGAGTTAAAATTCAGTCTCGATTAGACGTGGGCACGGGCCGGGCTTAACGGGCTTTTTCTAAAATTTAGTAAGCCCAAGCCCGCCCAAGACGGTAGTAAATTTAAGCGGGCCGAGCTTGGGGCGGGCTCGGGCTTAAAACTGAAATCCCAAGCCCGCCCATCAAAGCCCGTCTCTATTAAATTATAATATTTTAATTATGTATTTATATTTTTCATAAATAATAATATATAATATTTTAATTTTAAAAGTAATATAATATAAACGGGCCGTATTTACTAAGGTTCATTTCCTAAATTGTATTTATATTTTTCATAAATAATTATATATAATATTTTAAAAATAAAATTATATAAATGGGTCGGGCCGGGTCAGGCCTAACATAATTTTTGTGTGTCCAAGCCCGGCTAAATGGGCTTAGGCCTGGGCAGGCCGGGCGACCCATGCCCACGTCTAGTCTCGATCCCCAGGGCACCCTAGAATCCTGCGCAAACAACCCAACAATCGAACGATCCATAACTTCTTATATGTGTTAGTCGGGGTATTGGGACATCCAAAATCTGAGCTCAAGTTAAGGTTTCGTCCGATTCATAAAAAAACCCGAGTTAAAATTCAGTTTCGGTCCCTAGGGAATCCTACAATCCGGCCTAAAATCCCCAAAAATTAAACGACACATAACTTATTATACATGTTAGTCATAACTTAGTATACTTGTTAGTCAGTGTATTGGCACTCGAGTTAAAATTTTGTCCGATTCGGTCCCTAGGGCACCTAGCATCCAGCCAAAAAAAACCCACAATTGAACGACCAATAACTTCTTATACATGTTAGTCAGGGTATTGAGACATCCAAAATCTGAACACGTGTTAAAATTTTATCCGATTCATCCCGAAACCCCAGTTAAAATTCAATCTCGGTACGTTGGAAACCTTAGAATCCGGCCCAAAATCCACAAAAACTAAACGGCCCATAACATCTTATACGTGTTAGTCGGGATATTGGGACATCCAAAATCTGAGCTAAAGTTAAAATTTTGTCCGCTTCATCAAAAAATCCGAGTGAAAATTTAGTCTTGGTCCCTAGGGCACCCTAGCATCCGGCCAAACAACCTAACAATTTAGTCTCGGTCCCTAGGGAACCAAAATTCCATAAAACTAAACGACCCATAACTTCTTATACGTGTTAATCGGGATATTGAGACATCCAAAATCTAAACTCGAGTTAAAGTTTTGTTTGATTCATCAAGAAACACGAGATAAAATTCAGTCTCGGTCCTCGAGATACCCTAGAATCCGGCTTAAACAACCCAACAATTGAACGACCAATAACTTCCTATACTTGTTTGTCGAGAAATTGGGACTTTGAAAATTTGAACTCGTGTTAAAGTTTTGTCCGATACATCCAAAAACCCGAGTTAAAATTCAATCTCGGTCCCTAAGGCACCATAGCATCCGGCTCAAACAAACCAACAATTGAACGACCTATAACTTCTTATACATGTTAGTCGGAGTATTGGGACATGCAAAATCTAAACTCGTGTTAAAGTTTTGTTCGATTCATCGAAAAACCCGAGTTAAAATTCAGTTTTTGTCCTTAAGAAACCCTAAAAATCCGGCCCAAAATCCCTAAAGACTAAATGACCCATAACTTCTTATACATGTGAGTCTGGGTATTGGAATATCCAAAATCTGAGATCAAGTTAAAAATTTGTCCGATTCATCAAAAAACCCGAGTTAAAATTCAGTGTCGGTTTCTAGGACACTCTAGCATCCGACCCAAACAACCCTACAATGAACAACCTATAACTTCTTATACGTATCATCAAAAAACCCGAGTTAAAATCCAGTGTTGGTTTCTAGGACACTCTAGCATCCGACCCAAACAACCCTACAATGAACAACCTATAACTTCTTATACGTATTAGTCAGGGTATTAGTCAGGGTATTGAGACATCCAAAATCTCAGCTCGTGTTAAAGTTTTGTTCGATTCATCCAAAAACCCGAATTAAAATTCACTCTCGGTCTCTAGGGAACCCTATAATCCCGCCCAAAATCCCCAAAAACTAAATGACCAATAACTTCTTATATGTTTTAGTCGGGGTATTAGAACTTTCAAAATCTGAGCTCGAGTTAAAGTTTTGTCAAATTCATGAAAAAACAGAGTTAAAGTTCAGTCTCGGTCCCTAGGACACCATAGAATCCGACCCCAACAACCCAACTATTGAACGACACATAACTTCTTACACGTGTTAGTCGGGTATTGGAATATCCAAAATCTAATGTAGTGTTAAAGTTTTGACCGATTTATCACAAAACCCAGGAGTTAATATCGAGTCTCGATCACTAGGGCACCCCCCCAAAAACTAAACGAACTATCACTTCTTATACGTTTTAGTCTAAAACGTGGTATTGGCACATCCAAAATATTAGCTCAAGTCAAAGTTTTGTCCGATTCTTCAAAAAACCTGATTTTATATTTAGTCTCGGTCCCTAGGGCACATTAGAATCCGACCCAAAATCTCGAATAAATAAACGACCCATGACTTCTTAAACGTGTTAGTCGGGGTATTGGGACATCCAAAATCAGAGCTCGAGTTAAAATTTAATCTCGATCCCTAGGACACCCTAGCATCAGGCCGAAACAACCCCACAATTGAATGACCTATAACTTCTTATACATGTTAGTCGGGGGATGGAACATCCAAAATCTAAGCTCGTGTTAAAGTTTTGTCCGATTCGTTCAATAACCCGAGTTAAAATTCAATCCGACCCAAAATCTCAAAAATTATACGACCTATAACTTCTTATACGTGTTAGTTGAGGTATTGAGACTTCCTAAAAATGAGTTCGAGTTAAAGTTTTGTCCGATTCCTCCAAAAACCCGAGTTGAAATTCAGCCTCGGTCCCTAGGGAACCCTAGAATCTGACCCAAAATCCCCAAAAACTAAACAACCCATAACTTTTTATACGTGTTAATTGGGATATTGGGACATCCAAAATCTAAGCTCGAGTTAAAGTTTTTTCCGATTCATCAAGAAAGACGAGATAAAATTCAGTCTCGGTCCTTAGGGCACCCTAGAATCCGGCTAAAACAACCCAACAATTGAACGACCAATAACTTCTTATACGTGATAGTCGGGGTATTAGGATATCCTAAATCTCAACTCGTGTAAAAGTTTTGTCCGATTCATCCAAAAACCCGAGTTAAAATTCAGTATTCGTCCCTATAGCACCCTAAAATCCGGCCCAAAATCCCCAAAAACTAAACGACCCCTAACTTCTTATACGTGTTAGTCGGGGTATTAGGTCATCTAAAATCTGAATTCCAGTTAAATTTTTGTCCGATTCATCAAAAAACTCGAGTTAAAATTCAGACTCGATCCTTAGCGCATGCTAGAATCAAAGCAGCCTTCTCCATGCCTATTTGTAACAATGATGCATCATTCTTGACCATGGAAGGATCAACTTCTAATACTAGTTCATCATGTACCTGGATTTAGTTAAAAGAAATAGCCACCAATTTTCAGATAACAAACATCGTGCGAATTAAGAATTTTCAGCAAATTGAAAGAAAAAAGTACAAATAAAAGCCTTGTGGTTTCATGAATTTGCAGATAGAGGAATGTGGTTTCATTTTTTTTGCAAAAGTAAACATGCGGTTTACAAAATTGACAACTAAAGGAATTTTATTTAAAGTGTTAATATTTGATGACATGTCATATTGACTTTGATGACGTGTCATGTTGACTTGTTGACTTTGATGACGTGGCACAATAAACTATTAATTTTTTAATGACGTGTCATGTTGACTTGATGACGTGGAGAGTTGACTTGATAACGTGGCAAATGTTATTAGTCAATTTCCCTTCTTTGTCAAATATGTAAACCACATGCCTCTTTTTGCAAAAAAAGAAATGAAACCACATTCATCTATTTGCAAAACATTGAAACCACAAGGGTTCTTTCCCCTTAAAAGAAATTGCCACCAATTTTTGCCAAATTCCAGCAAACACATGCAATAAACAAATAATAAGTATTAAGAATTTGCTAAAGTATTGATGATGACACATCCTATTTTCCTTCGTACACTCACAAACTCTCATTTCTTCAAATCAAAGAATTATTATTTGTTATAAGCTTCTTTACATCCTAGCTAGATACGTAACAAAGAAAAAGTAATCACGGGATCTTTAAGAAGTGATGACCTTCTACTAAACATACTTGAAAAGACAATCGTTGATATCTAAAAGGTCTGAAAATTTAAGCTATGACATTTGACTGTTTCTTTCTGAAATACAAACCAATAAAATACTAGCTAACAACTGTTATTTTCATCACCTCATTCACATCCTGATAAAAAAATACCAGTGCATATTCTTTTCTCATATATATATGACCTCTGATATATAGTAGAACTGTTCCAGCAAAAGAAAAAACAAGAAAACAGAACACGTGAGCAAGTTTCTTAAGGTACCTGCAAGAGAATTCGACACCGACCCTTCAGCATTTGAAACTTAGTTGCAAATGCAAAGTGTATATTTATCATTTCAATTTTGATTAGATCAGCAGCAGATCCCTGTCAAAGAACAGCTGTAAGAACAAAGCATTAACTCCTTACGCCAGCCTCCACTGCATAGAAACTGCTATACCTGACAGATAGAATTAACTGCTTGCCTCTGAGCTTTTGATTTTTCTTTACTATTCCCAAATTTTGTCTTTGAGAAAAAGCGTTTCCTTCCCTTGAGGGTCTCCACATAACTGGACCACAAGGATTATTCAACAATACTTATAAGAACAAAAATTGAACCCACATATTAAGAAAACAAATCTGAACATATTACATATGCAAAAAGTAACTTACATGTTAAAATCCTCTACGGCCTGAAGAGGCATCGATTTATGTGTCAATAAATCCAAGGACAACGAATGAATAGATGCATGATAAAAACGAATAGAAGTGCAAGTTAAAAAAACAACCAAGTATACCTCCAAACATCACATTCCAATGCTGAAACACCAGCATGGATTACAAAGAAGGAAAAGAATGAACGACCAAGAATTTCAGGTAGATGAGTTGAATAAGAGATAGGAACATGATATATACAAAATGACACAACTTGTTTGATACAGAACTTGGTTGTTACAGTTATACATAGCTTCATTATTAGCCAAAATTAAGGTTTCTTTCCTTTTCTAGATTAGCCATACCTGTACATATTCTCTTGAACATATATCTAATAACCCCTCAATACTTTGTTCAAAAATACAAATGTTATAAATTGTACAAAAAACTATATACAAGATTAAGTTCAAAACGCTCAAGGTAATCGGAGAAGAAATGAATATCATTTGCAAGACATAAAAATTAGCCTTACCCGTTTTTATGGCAGGATGTAACTAATTCTTGAAGCCAGGAAGCTACGCCAGGAAAAGAACTCTTGAAACTTTTAATCTTTTCAGAAGCTTCAGTGGAACTTTATTTCAATTGTTCTGCAAGGGCAGTAGCACCCATTCCATACAAAATTCCATATATCAACCTCTTGGTTTGATCTCTCTCTTCTAATGCAACAGAATTTTCTGGTTTCCCAGTCCATTTTGCTGCTATCATGGTGAAAACATCACCATTTGGCTTACTCAGGAATTCAATTAATGAGGCATCTTTAGCAAATGTGCCATTAGCCGGAGTTCTATCTGAGAATAATCTGCTGTCAAAAGTAACCAATTGTCCTACAATAAATTATAAGAAACTTAGCTCTGACATATTACCCAATTGATAATTAGAAAATACAAGTCTTTTGATGCTAATGCACAAAATAGACAGCCTCAGACAATAAAATGCATGTACCGCATTCAGAGATTTAGAAATGTAATGGTATTCCTGTACATTTAAAATTAGTAGCTAGCATATGTTAAAGATATAAGGTAGTGTTGGGAACACCTGGGTAGGAACAATGAAGTCACAAGCATTTATTTTATTATTATTTGGATCAGCATCACCACCATTTTCATCCTTACACATTCTGAATTCAACCATATGTTCAACACACTGCATAACACAAAATAGTTCAGAACACAGAGCAATAAAATTCAGCATGGAGAATCAATTTGATATAGAAAATAAATTAGTCACAACACCAACCTGGAGATTAGGTTCTTCACTTGATAGCCATCCAGTTGCTGTAGATGTCTGGAGCCAATGACCATGTAGTGTGTACTTTCGTGTCTTAATAGATAGCCTAGCCAGTGAGCAGATTGAACCAAGGGTGCAATTTAAAAGTTTTGCTAATGTCCTATGCTCCTTAATAACTGGCACGATAGGATGCTCATCTCTGAAAGGAAAACAAAGAGAAAATAGAATGGAATATATTAAGCAAAGAAAAACTTAAATTGAACTAATATTTCTGATACAGAGAGATTGACTGACAGCTATATATATAATAAAATGGCTACATAATGAGCAACACAACTACCTTCAACAGCTTGTTCATTATTACCACATACACCCACACTCTGACGCTTTACTTGACTAATGTTATGGACTAAAAACAGAGCAAAAAATTCGAAACAAAAACAAATATGACCGACAATTACTATGTCCCATAGTTATGACATAATAATTATGCATCATTCCTCCTAATCAAATTAAATAGCCGTCCAAATTTGATTTTGATGATCAGCTAGTCCTGCCAAATGAAGTTTTTTTCAATCACCGCTACAAATGAAAAAGACAATTTTACACTTCAGAAACAAGTTTTTGATTCATCTCTCCTTTCTTCCTAGCCCAAGCACCCAACACCTACTGATTAATTACATCCATGGTCCTCCAACTATTGGCAACTGAAACAGAATTGCCACAACACTTCAATTTGTAACAAAAAATCCATCACTATTTAACTTTTGTTTGTTCTATTTTCCTTTTGACCTGGAATCAACAAACCTCTTCGTGGGAGATGCCACGTGGTGACAAATATATACTTTTAGCACGTGAAACAAATTAACCCCCACGTGGCAAAATAAGCACTTATCACCCACGTGGCATTACCGTACAAAATTTTTAATTAAGGTCATAAAGATAATAGAAACAACAAAATTTAAAAGGCACTGAGTTTCTGGTCCAGAATTAAATTGTTATGGTAATTTTGTTATATCTTTAGTTAGAGGATCATGGAACTAACACAAAATCAACCGACCATCTACAGCTCATAGCTCATTCTCTTGCTCATGGTAAGAACTTGTTCCCTCTCTTTTTGTCCATCTTGGCCACCATATATCCCCAATCAGTTTTCTTGCATTCACAACCAAGGTGGTCAAATCCAGCCCAAGCAAAGGCGAAGATCCTCCCAAAATTAAATCAAGCATTACTGAAATTGGAGAGCTGCAGAGATAACAAAAGAGAGAAGAACAAACTGAAACTAATCTACGAATACCAATAACCTAAACTATACACAAAATAACAACTAAAACGTTTATGCATCCAATCCCATTTCCCTCGCTTTTCTCCCAGCGTAAACTGGTTCAATTTTGACTTATAGAGTGTTTTTACCTAAAACTTTTAAACCCAAACTTCAATGTGATGTTAAGAGTTCTGAAAAAGCCTTCTAACGCCTCTAAAGTGTTTGCAGTATTGAGGGCATGTACATTAGATGATGAAGTGGACAAGCTCAATTTTAGATGGGTTCAAACAACTTTGATTGAGTAATGCCTTTATTTCCTGATATCCATAAACCTTAGGGCCAAAGAGCAAGAGTTCATTTTAGTTCCAATAGAGCTAAAGATAATGGGAAGCAATGGTAGAAAACATTGGGGGCAAAAAAATTATAATGCTTCACATTTTGATAGTAATTTTATCTAGGCCTCCGAACCCCTTAATGAGTCAACTGACTGTTAAGAGGCACCAAAAGCCAAATAGCAACTCAACTATAGAGCAAAAGGACTCTATCAAACTTCTGAACTATCAACTATGTCAGCAAGCAATAAAATTTCCTCTGAAAGTTAGCAAACAATTGCATTGAAATGCGCACAAAAGGCAGAACAAATTGAATCTCTGAATACCTTAACAAATCCAAGCAATGCTTGTCAGTACTTGGGAGCAGTTCCCCTTGTCATGCCCTTCTGGTATGGCTAGCTTCAAGTGCCCATAGAGAACATTGGCAATATCTGCTGAGGCATTCAGTGAAAATGTCATGCCAGCCAACTCATATGCTTTCTTCTGAAGATACCTAAGCTTTTCTGAAAGCACTACGTGCTTTAAGACATCCTTCCATGTCAACACCTATCCCCCAAAGCTCCATGTCCGCAAGAACATTAACCTAACACATGTGCACTAAGATTAAACCTAGGAACCAAATAACAAATATCTCAAAGAAACAATGAAACTAGCATAAGTTAGCGCCCTTTCCATGGTTGATGGTTCTGAAACCAAGGATGCCGTAAACTAACTGTGGACCTCAAGAATCTCTAATACTTTTATATGTTGCATGTCCATTCAGAAACGTGCAAGGATAAACTTCAGAAGTGAAGCATGAAGATATCAATGAAGGATAGGCCAATGACAGAGATTATTGTTGACTAATTTTAAATACTTGATGAGACATTTTTATTGGCTAAGAAAGTCCATAAATGCAGGGAACACTTAACACAGATATATTCCATGTTATTATATCAACTTCCACGAAGATATTGAAAATACAGGACATAAGTTGTTCAGACATAAGAAGAAAGCAACTGATTAATAAATATTTACCAATGGCATCTCAATGTTTTTGAGTGCATCAACAAGTCCTTCAGAAATTAGTAACTTCCATAAAACAGAACATAAAGATCTTATTTGTGCAACCCGGCGACACCAACCATTGTGAGCAGCTCTTCGCATTTGATTCTTCCAACTACCATTCCTATTAGCAGCTGCAGCAACCTCACTGGATAATCTTTTCTTTACTTCCTGCAAAATCATTAAAAAAATTATAAGTCGTCCAATCAAATTAAGCAATGCCTTAAAACTGGTTGACAGGTACTTTGAAGTATGCATGTTGACCTCTAAGAGTTTAAAATTTCTAATTCATACTTTTCAATATGATTACAGATTTTACCTTCTCCAAATTTGGATTAGAGCTTCTCTCCTCGTCAGGCCATAGAATCCATGTCACGATGCACAGGTCAATTACTTCATCAATATTGATAGGGGGCAACAAAAAGTGTGAACTATCTATGTCTTCAAGATTGAAACTCTTTGCAGAAAGATTCAGACAACCAAATCTCTGAATGGGAATTGCAGCATGCTTGAGAACCTGAATCTGAATTTTCAAATTCCAAGTAAACTTCGTGACCTCTTTTTTCCCCATTATTGCACCAATTCGTTTCCATCTACGCCTAAATATCTCCAACCAATTCTCAGGTAGAGGGGCATTCTTTTGGTTGTCAACCCACAGTAAATCTTTAGGAAGGTTAACATAGTAAACAGGAGAGTTTTCCCAGCAGATGGCCATGCCATGTACCTCAAAGGGCATAATGGGATTTACTTCTGATTTTTTATTGTAATGGAGCTCAAAATAGAACTGTGGGACAGTCTCCCAAATAGCCAAGAAAGAATCAAATCCACCTGAAGTATTAGTCGCATTAATAGGTCCCTTCTCACAAGCATTTTCCTTGTTGCCACTACATATATATTCTTTCCTACATTTTTCTTTTAACCCTTCACAAACGTTCACATCGGGTACCTCAGTTCCCCCAACATCTTGTCCTGACTTCACAGATACTATAACAACTGAATTTGCATTATGATCACCGTTAGTATCCACTTGTTTACCATGGTTCAACGAATTTTCCATTTGTACTTCGGAATTCTTAGGACCAAAGCTACATTGAACAAGAGCAGATGAATGTATTTCTACTGGAGCAACTAAACTAGCATCTAAAGTTTTCACAACGTCATCTTTCTCAATTTTCAGATTTACTTTATCAGGACACTTGCTACTTTCTGCACAAAGGTCGGGTGCATCGGCTCTTTGGTCACCAAAACCACCATTTGATATTAATGGTCGAGAAAACTGAGAAACATCAAGTCCAAGAGATTTGAAAGCTGAGAAAGCAGCAGCCCTAGCTTCTTCAGCTTTATCCAGAACAATTTTGCGGGCACCATTCTTGATTTTCTTTGCAACCCCAATTTGCAAGTGCCTCTGTGCTGAACCTTCTACAGTTATATGTTAACTCGTAAATTTCATAACAAAATTCAAATTCGTGCATGCAAAACAATACATACAGACAAATAGACAAAGACATAGAGAGAGTAAACGAAAAACAAAAGTAGCCAATGAAGGTATAATAGCACACTTATTTTGTAGTAGAAACCGAAATAAAAAAAGAAAGATACCATCAATGCAAAAATTATCTTACACTATCACATCAAGGCTTTTGTATCTCTTTTATATTGGAAAAAGAAAAAAAGCAATCCATAGTCACTTTATTTAAAAAAAAAAAAGAAATTAGATTGTAGCATGGACGATACAGTTCTTGTAAACCTACATAACTTATAGATACAATATCAATACTCTTTCAATAATAGTTGCAGGTATCAGAACTCTATGTTTTCTATTTATAGTTTTACCCCCAGAGAATAATGTTAAGGAAATTAATAGGGTTTCATCATTTGAAGCAACAAAGGGGATCATTGGCAACAGTATGAAGATTAGCTAGATAATGATAATTAAAGAAGTTGGTAAAGCAATAGATAATGTAAGCTATATGCTCAAAAAATATCACCTTAACCAGCCCATGAGGAAGATTCGAAAAGAGACTTAACGATTTCTGAAATAGATGCTTCAGCAATAGCAAGAGGTGTACGCAAGCCTGATTTGTATAGGGCTCTTGCTCGAGAACCCTAACAATAAAAGAATAAAATCAATGGTTACACCTAACTTCTGACCAACAAAAAGTGAGAAGCCCGGTAAAGTTAAGGATTATTAGTACAGCCATATAGGAAAATGTAGATGCTAGTTACCTTAACGTATGGAATAGTGGTAAGTTCCACAATCTCTGCCCTGACTCCAAATGAAACACGATTCTGGAACTTCGCTACTAACCCCTCCAAATCATGCCATCCCAATCTTTCACAAAATAAAGAAACCATCGGTGAACAACCCATCGGCAATTTGAATTGCTTCATTCCAGAATGAATCTCCTGATGAAATAGTGGAGCTTCCATGTTTTGACCTGGGCGTTTCACGAACAATAGTTTTAACCATAGAAGAGCCGGGTCTAATGCACTCAGCAATTTCAGCAGTTACTTTAGACACTCGATTGCATTTTCTTAAGCTACCCTGCCAGAGAGAGGGTATGAGTAAATGAAGAAAAAACTACTAATGTTCGAAAACATATGTACTGTATATTGACCTGATTTTACCTCTACAGTCCCAATAGAAAGAGGGATATCTGCTTTTACATTTCTAGTAGATTGCTTGTTTTCCGTCTTCTTCTCACTGCAGAAAGCTGTTTCGCCTTCTGGATGTGACTCACTGGTTAGAAAATGCCTCTTCTTTAATGGTTTATCCTCATCACCCACAAAGGTTGGACTCCCATGACTTCTTGTGAACTACCTTCACAGTAAATCTAAGGTAGAGACACAAAAGAGTAATGTCCTCGGAATATAACGTACCCGATGATGCACAATCACCTGCATTGCTATCATATCAATTATCAATATTGTTGGTCCAACTTGTTTCTATTATTAATCCAGTAGCACACTAAGCCTCCTATCGTTCCACGACAGTTTGGAACTAGCCAGCAAAAACAACTGCATAAAAAATATTTAGATAAAAGTGGTAGACATTGTGCGACTAGACTTATTTGCTTGAAATTCCATTCAGATAAATGTTCCTTGATTGCTTTCTCTTACATTAAACAAAAGGAATAATTTTGCCCTAATTACTTTAGCAATGCGTAATTGTTGGTGGAGATTTGTTTCAATCGTTCGAATGACAAAATACTTCTACCAAAAGATCAAAAATATAAAAGAACAAAGATATAAAGACAAGCCAAAAGATAGATATTTCTGAAAGAAATTGAATTTAGTTTTACCCTTGTGACCTAACAAAATTGGTTAGATTTTATGTCAAGTACGAGAGAACCCTAACGATCTCTCAAGACTAAGAAATTTGCTTATAAAAATTCAGCTCAAGGCTATAACATGCTGACTACAAGATTAGATCTTATTTGAAATACGATAATAGATTTAGCTAACTACTATATGAAGTCCAATCGAAAATTTGAAAACAGGTCAGCTAACAAATAGCTAAAGATTCAAAAGTAATCTAATATATAGGATTATCAAGTCTCCTGAGGTTTTAACTTTGTTGACTTACATTCCAAATCCTTCCCCCTTGAAGAATGCACGACCTCAAGCGCAGAAGAGGAATGATGTTTCAGATCATGGAGGGAGGGGTTCCTCCATATCCCTAATTTCCAAAGCTCCATCCTCGATTCCTTCTAGCCAAAATGATATTTTACATTGATTTCCAGGCTTGTAATGTCCATCGCAGTTAAATCACTCTAATACTCTTTTTACCCCGATCTGTGTGTTTAATTCCTTCAAAAACTGTACCCCGTTGGGAGCTTCCAGCAGTAGTCTTCCTGGTAACATCTATTGACTGGAAGGTAATTCAACGCTCACAAAGTCGAGCCAAACTAATGGCAGTGTAGGAACCTGAGACATCTTCAGTTCCATTTCTAGTGCAATTGCTTCTGGTAACATACTAATGAACATTTCAATCTGTTGTAGTAGTTGTGTTCAAGATGCTTGCTCAGGCTTCCATTTGTTCAAACCATCTTTAGTATCGTGCAACCCTGTATTTTTGGTTTAGCCAGTTACCCCAATTTATTGCTGCAGGTAGGAGGGTAAAACCTTGGCAATAACTTTTAAGATCTGTCCATGTCAAGTGGGGGGAGTCCTTTTCAACTTTGAGGAACCAAAGCTATACATTACCTTCGATGTAAAAAGACGCCAATCCAACCTTTTTTTCTTCAGGGTGTGCTAATGACAGAAAAACTGATTGCAACGGCTCAACCATCCAACCCATAGGATCAGTAGACCCATCAAAATGAGGAAAACCCAATTTACAGAATTCAGGAACCATATGACCTCATTGGTGTGCCTGTTTGTGCCTATGACCTTCGTTGCATAGGTTGCCCTTTTCCCACATTGAGCAGCACAACTGCCTGCAAGTTCTTCCAACCAAGCTGATGCTGCTTCTCTTTACACTCTCCTGCTTTCTGTCTTCTCGATACATAGCCATAAAGACTTCGAACTGTTGCAATTGAGCTTTCTTCGCCCATATCCCGTGGCAATAATACCAAACTATTAGGTCCCTGAGGCAGCTTCAGTTTAATGGCTTCTAGTAACACACAAATGAGTCATTCCGTTCTTATCTTCACATAGACAAGATTGCAATGGTGGACAGCTTTCATTAAGCAATCCTGTGATCCTTTTGAGTTCTCCAAGATTTGCAAATCAGTATCTGGATAGGATTAATAGTTTTTTTCAATGAAATAGTACCTTAACAATAAAACTTCTATCTCCTAATATAATACAAAAAAACGGGAAATTCGTAAACAGAACTCAACAAAACACAAGAAGCAACCTCCAATATTTCATAGTCAAATAGCACATCAGCTCAGAGAATAAAATGAAGAGGTAAGTAGAGATTGCAGGAAAGCACATGAAAAAATAAAAACTTACGCTTTCGCCTTTAGTATCAATCCCAGTTCGACCAGCCCGACCAGCCATCCGTTTGTACCTTGTCCCGTCAATAAAATCACAACCAATCCTGGGCTGCCGAAAAATGACCCTCCTAGCTGGCAGATTAACCCCAGCAGCTAAAGTAGAGGTAGCAGTTAAGACACGTAAAAGGCCTTTACGGTAACAGCTTTCAATGATTGCTCTTTCCTCAACCTGTAAGATACCAGGACATAACCTAATAGTTTAAAAGTATATCCAATGACAGAAGGTACGAGTCCAAACAAGATGAATCTGAAATGGATGCATGTCTGAGCAAGCCTCTAACCACAGGTTATAGGACAAAAATAATGAAAATAGACCTAACCTAATCAACAATCAGAAGTTATGGAAGATAAGCATGGAATCTTACAGTGAGGCCAGCATGATGATAGGCAAACACCTGAAGGAACAGTTTCTTCTAAAGTAGGATGCAATCCGACAGGGGATTTTCTCAATGCGTCGATAGCTGAAGCAATATCAAGAAACTCACTATCGTTCTGAATATTAACAGAGAACTTCTTCAGGAATTTTGAAACATGCTTGGCAGGTTATTCGCATCCTTTCCGACTAGAGCAAAATATTAGCACTGAGTAACCCTCTTGAACAACCTGATATGTCAAAAGAAAAAAAAAAGAAAGAAAAATTCTCAACTCTTAATAATTACCTTCAACAGAAGCACTCATATAAAAGACTAACAAGTGCCTACCTCATTACAAAGTTCAACTATATGATCTGGATCTTTATCGCCTAGGTTAGCTGCTCTAAGAATTGTTCTGACTAAATCCAGTTTCTTGTTATAAATGGTGTTCCCAACTTTAATAAACTCCTCCAGTGGAACAGGTCGAAAATCTGTCTGGTATAGTGCTGCCTGCAAACAAAGTTTTTCTCACGTTTAGGGATTATGACAGTAGAGTTTAAGGTGAAAAGATATAAGGAGAAGAGAAGAAGAGAAAAGAAGAGAGATAAGAGTAGAGAATCACAGAGGAAATTAGGGAAGAGAGGAGAGGAGGAAGGAAATAGGAAGATATGATTTGATTGATAATATTTTCATAATCGTTACATTGCTAAGGAAGAGACTATATAGTAATACTACTGCTGACTAGAATACAGCTGTCTAACTAATTACCTAACTGAATGCTAAAGCAATAGTAAAGCCAAATTACCCACTAATTATTCTCTAATTAAGACTCCTTAAAACCCATATTTAGTATCGTGACAATACCCTCCCCTTCAAAGCATTCTTGACCCCAAGAATGTATGAAAGCAGTGAACCGAACTTGCCACACACATTGAAACTTCCCAGGATTATCCAACGCTGCCACAACATTCACTTCTACACTTATCTTAATCTGCTGGTTGGAATCAACAATCTGAATGGCCTTCTGTATCTTTTCGACATCTGTATATTGAAGTCTAAGCGTCAGAACTTGAAGAGCTAGCTTGCCCCCTATTTCTATTCGCTGTAAAGGAAGTCCACGTACAAAGAACTGTTGAATTGCATGCTTATTCAACTCTTCAGTCACCAAAGATAGAGGCTGTGGCATGAAATCCTGAAAATCCACGGTTTTCTTAGCAACTGTAGCTTCCAACACAGCATGAGCTATCCATACACTCATACTAGGCCAATATGTCATGTTCTGGGGTACCTGTTTCCACGCACTACATATAACTTCTGCAGTAAAATAATGGACAATAGTTCCAATAAACACTGGTAGAAAGCTAGTGAAATCTCGCGGTTTCATTTTGCAATTTGATGCCTTCTCAATTACACTTTTTTCCAAGGATGTGAAGCGGCAGAAGCAAGCAAGACTTGTCAACGAGCTGCTACTGATATATAAACCAGTGAAATCGATAACGCCATCCTCAACATTTGTATCATCAAGCTTGCTTTTGGAAGCAATATTAGTTTTCAGATCAGTTGAATGCTTCATTAAACTGCTTTCCTTGTATCCAGGTAGCAAGTTTGTTGCCTTTCTACAATAATGAGAAAAAATATCACCCATCTTGACATCTACTATTGATCTTATTAAAATAGAAAAACAGCCCACTTTACATGCACTCAATTCCTCCATTTGCAACTGATTTGACGGCAACACTCCGATTTCATGCCGTCTATCTTCATAAATCTCAACTTGTCTTCCATTGATCCCCCAATTTTCCATTCCAAATGCTACATTCACATTTTTAGGAGCTAATGCAGCTTTGGTGTTTCTCCAACTCCCATGAGCACCGTTCCCCCATGTGTAGTCCCATTCGTATACTTCGCTTAAAGTATCACAATCATTTGGTGTTGGCCCATGACTGAAAGTGCTTGGGGCGCTAGAATTTCTAACCCGAAAAACATCTAAACCAAATCCTTTAACTTGCATAGCTGTTTTATCTGATGCTAGAATTAACACCTTTAAGGCTTGCACCAGCCTTGTTTTCCCTCTTTCAAATGGATATAATAAACGACAATCATCAAAACTCACCCCAAATAGAAAGTCAATTGAAGCCCTATTAGTATGCCTCCACTTTAGAAGCCTTTCATAGGGGAAAGCATCACAGAAATCATCCAAACCATGAAAACTAAGGCCATTTGCATCAGGTTCAGTAGCCCTTTCTTCTAGAATCTCCCTAAACCAAGCCACTCTAACAAGCTGACTGCTATCATAATCAACAAGCAACCCATCTATCCCTTTCTGGTTGTTCTTCTTTTGCTTACTATCAGGAGCCCTCTCACTTCCTCCTATTAGTTTCTCCAATGGTATCACTGCCCCCTTTAAAACATTCTTGTCCGCAAGAATGTAATATTGAACCTGACTGCTACATAGACCAGACGTAAACTTCTCTTTTTGAAGCGTAAGAGTTTCAATCTTCTCTTGAATAACAATTGCAATAGTGGACTGCTTCTTTAAGGAATGTTGCTTCTCCGTATCTTCAGCGATTCCTTGCGCACATGAATCTTCAAACTCTACTTTTTCTTCAAGCACTTCCAACAATGTCACATTTGCTACTGGTTTCTTCATTCCTCCACCAGATACCTCTTCAGTTATAGGCATATTTTCTTGATCCCCTACACCCGTTTTTGCCTTACATTGCAGATATGTTTTGGCCAACTCTACCCTACTTCCTGCCTTGCACTTGTCCATTTGAAGCTGAAGACACTCGAATCGATTCCCGCAGGTTGCCTCCGAACTGGTTTGTCTCAATTCAGAAGGTTGCTCCTTAAATTCTGGTTTGTCTTGTGCATAGAAACCTGCCAGCTCCAATTTCTTCTTATACCCTTCATCAAACAGCTGGTAGTCCTTGTCTAGGCAGCCTAAATTCCTCTTAGGCATTTCATCAAACACTTGGAAGTCATAGTCTGTTCTGCTCAGATTGCCACTAACTTGCTTCCTTAGAAATGGCTGCTCCAGTACATCTTCATCGTTTCCTTGAAAATAAGGGTCAGCTGACTCTACTTTTCTCTCTGAACTTGTAAATAAGGATCTGTCACCTCTAATTTTCTCTCAGGAGTTCCACCAAACAGTTGAGAAGCAATAGAAGAAGCATTTGGAATTCCTTGCCTTTCTAGGATAGCTTGAGCCAAACATGAGATGGATTTGTGCAGTCTTTCAAGAGAGTTTTTCTGCTCTATTTTCAGTCTTTCTTGCTCTTCACAAAGCAATTTCCATCTCTCATCAGATTCTTGTTGCTCCTTGCGCATCTGTTTCATTCGTTGATCAAAGATTCGATCCTTCTCACGAAGTCGTTCCCATCGTTCTTCAAATCCTTCCATGGCCGGAGGAAAGCTAGCTCTGATACCAATGTCACGTTTAGGGATTATGACAGTAGAGTTTAGGGTGAAAAGATATTAGGAGAAGAGAAGAAGAGAAAAGAAGAGAGATAAGAGTAGAGAATCACAGAGGAAATTAGGGAAGAGAGGAGAGGAGGTAGGAAATAGGAAGATATGATTTGATTGATAATATTTTCATAATCGTTACATTGCTAATGAAGAGACTATATAGTAATACTACAGCTGACTAGAATACAGCTGTCTAACTAATTCCCTAACTGAATGCTAAAGCAATAGTAAAGCCAAATTACCAACTAATTATTCTCTAATTAAGACTCCTTAAAACCCATATTTAGTATCGTGACAGTTTTCTGCAAAGGTGAGGTGAAACTACAATGGACAAACGATTTCTATTGGCAAATTAGATTTACTCAATATCTCAACCAACCCTCTAACAGACTATTATAGTACGACCAAAGTCTAAAAAAAGGCCACCGAACAAACAAAGAGTTTATTAGAGAATTTGTATAATGATGATGCGACTTACCCGAAGCCAATCAGCTACTGCCTTGACGTTTGGCATTGTTGCACTCATTCCAACAATTTGTAGACCATGAGCAGCATCATTCTTATTGCTTGTACCTGAGCTTTCTCCACTATTAGATTCTGAATTGTCTTCACCAGCAGCATAACGAAGCTTTGTCAACAAAAGTTCCAAAAGATAACCTCTGTTCTGATCACCAACCTGTTAATAAATATCAGCATGAAAATCATCCACCACGTAATAGCTCCATGAATATAAACCTAAATAAGCAATAGTAGTACCTATGGCAATATGTATAAAACATACAATACATAAGAAAAATCACAACAATACAGATTAAAATACCATGTGCAATTCATCAATCACAATGATTCCAATTTCTGATAGACGACCCTCTTCCAGCAGTCTGTTTATTAAAGAGTTTGCTTTCCCTATTGTGCAGACAGCTACAGAAGTATCTTTAGGAAGTGTTCCACCACCTTGGCTTCCATAATAACTCCGGACAGGCTTACCAAGTGGTTCCAAGAGCCCCTCCAAATGTTCAGCCTGTATTAGTGAAACAAAGTTTAAATGTGTACACTGTCCATAAATATGATGATAAAACATACACTAGTAAAACCATTTAATAATTACAGAATGATAATATTATATGACCTTTTCTGCACAGATTGATACGTATGGAAGTACTAGTAGTGCAATTTTCCCAGTTGATATGAGCCACTCAGCATCAAAATTTCAGCAACAAAACTTTTTCCAGCACTGCAGAAGTGGAATAAGATTAAGCAATAACAAATAAAAGCTTAGCAATGAAAGTTTTCTTGAATATGAGCTTATGATTTTGGATCAAATGGTTCCTCGACATGGTATTAAAGCCTCTTAAGACTAAGTGGTTGAGGGTTCAAATCATGATAACCACATTTGTTGATTAAAGTTCAATACATGGTAAGATGTGCAGGTTTTGTACAAGCTTCAAGCTCAAGGGCCGTTTGCATGTTGGGTGTGTCAGAGATTAATATACAAACTATCATTGGGTCTTAAATTTTCAGAGATTAAATTTTCAGTTCGGTTGGTTCCTTGACAATCTTGAAGTCCCTGTACCCTTCTCTGATATTTATCCACAAAGCATCCATAGGCCCGAATTGAACACGTACAAGGCATTCCGTGGTTTTATCTTTAATGAGTCTGACACCTTACTTTTCTTAAATACACCATTACACTCATTCCTCATTTCATCTATCTGTATGTGTCATGCATCTAAACATCCACATTTCAGCTATGTTCATTTTGTCAATACTTTGTCTTCTTGCGACCAAACTAACATTTCTATAAATCATTCGATAAAATAGTTCTATAAAATTTTGTCTGCAATTTTGTATGCATATTTCTATTCCATAACATTCATGTTATGCCTCTCCATTTCAAAAATTGTGTCTCCTTCTGTGTCCCTCTCCCATAAAATCAGTTTTTTCATGTGATAAGGAGGACCCACACAATATATTAATTTTGATTATTCTAATTATTTTGTGTGAGTGGGACATAATAGGGGACACCAATTTGGGACAGCAGATTTTATCTCCTTAGTCTTTATATATCTCATACTATTTATAAGTAAAAACATATCATGGAAACTAATTTGATGGATAAGTTATGACAAACTCAACCATAGAGTATAATACCTTGTAGATGCACAGTATACAAGATTCCTTTTCTTTAAAACTCCATCTACCTGAAGACAATCAACCTGGGAAATAGATTGTATAAGCATCTAGATAACATGAAGATAAACATAGAGACACATAACTAAATAAATAAATAATTGACATTATCACTAATAATAAAATAGCTAATACAAAAAGAACTTGCATTAATTTGGACAAAAGCCAACTAGAGGAAAGAGATCTGTTTCAACAACTAAGAGTACAAAAAGATGTTTGGGACTCAAAAGCTAAGAGAAGTACTCAAAAGAACAAGTAGACATAAAAAAACAAATGGACAAGAGAAAAACAAGGAAAATGCAACGAACAATTAGCATTTAGAGACTAGGTTTACCAAGAGAAGTAAAAAAAACTACATAATTAACGAAAAGAGTTATGAATCTTATCCAAACCACAATCTCAATTTTTCAATAATTTGTAACAGCTACGACATTACTCTTACCACCCTACTCCACCAATGGCTATGGTGTTAAATTCCTCAACAATTGTAATATATAACCTTCTCCAATCTCTGATAATGACCTTATGGCAAAGCCAGCAAGAAGGTAAGATTATATCAAGATCTATAATTAACATGCTAGAACTAACAATAAACAGTATTATTATACGAAGGCAGCAACAGTTTATGCCATTTTCATTCAAAATAAAGCCACCAGAAGAGAAGTGAAAAATTAGAAGTTCAAAATACCTGCCAAAGCGTATAGTTTCGAAATTCCTTTACTTTTGTATATGCTGCACACTTGCGAACGGAGCTAATTGTCAAGATCTAATCGATCACAGAGTGGCACATTACTTGACGGAGTCCCAGCTTCAATATATCCATCATTACCAGCAGAATTCTTGATTTCATTAGTTGGTGAAGCAGATGTACTGCTATCGTTGTCTCGATTTAACAAACCTACTTGAGCTTTCATCACTGCATCAAGGGACTTCGCTTCTTGCCCTTCGAACATCTCAATTTCTGTTTGTGTTTCACTAAAAGATGCAATTTTACCAGTTCTTGAGCTTTTGACATTTACAGAACAACATTCAGATTGTTCACCACCTCTGAGCGTAGTTAAATTATCTGTAAAACGTAAAGGGGAACTTGCATCTAAGTTTTTGTCCTCAAACATAAAGTCAAGATGTTTGACAGGCAACGGAGATGCTTCATTGGCAGGATCTCTCATCTTTGTCCTAAACTCCAAAGAAGCTCTACTTTCCATCTCCTGACTTTTGTTGACTGTCCTACTCAACATTTCCCTCAATTTGTCACCGCAACTTCCATTATTTAAATCTTCAGCAGCCAGAGGAAGAATATTATCAGCTTCGGTGAACAACCCATCAACAATTTGAATTGCTTCATTCCAGAATGAATCTCCTGGTGAAATAGTGGAGCTTCCATGTTTTGACCTGGGCGTTTCACGAACAATAGTTTTAACCATGGAAGAGCCGGGTGTAATGCACTCAGCAATTTCAGCAGTTACTTTAGACACTCGATTGCATTTTCTTAAGCTACCCTGCCCGAGAGAGGGTATGAGTAAATGAAGCAAGAACTACTAATGTTAGAAAACATATGTACAGTATATTGACCTGCTTTTACCTCTACAGTCCCAATAAAAAGAGCGATATGTGCTTTAACATTTCTAGTAGATTGCTTGTTTTCCTTCTTCTTCTCACTGCAGAAAGCTGTTTCGCCTTCTGGATGTGACTCACTGGTTAGAAAATGCCTCTTCTTTAATGGTTTATCCTCATCACCCACAAAGGATGGAATCTAAACAACAAATCAGAAGCTATGGAAGATAAGCATGGAATCTTACAGTGAGGCCAGCATGATGATAGGCAAACACCTGAAGGCAGAGTTTCTTCTAAAGTAGGATCCAATCCGACAGGGGATTTTCTCAATGCGTCGATAGCTGAAGCAATATCAAGAAACTCACTATCGTTCTGAATATTAACAGAGAACTTCTTCAGGAATTTTGAAACATGCTTGGCAGTTGATTCGCATCCTTTCCAACTAGAACACAAATATTAGCACTGAGTGACCCTCTTGAACAACAACCTGATATGTCAAAAGAAAAATAAAGAAAGAAATATTCTCAACTCCTAATAATTACCTTCAACAGAAGAACTCATATATAAGAGTAACAAGTGCCTACCTCATTACACAGTTCAACTATATGATCTGGATCTTTACCGCCTAGGTCAGCTGCTCTAAGAATTGTTCTGACTAAAACCAGTTTCTTGTTATAAATGGAGTTCCCAACTTTAAGAAACTCCTGCAGTGGAACAGGTCGAAAATCTGTCTGGTATAGTGCTGCCTGCAAACAAAGTTTTCTGCAAAGGTAAGGTGAAACTACAATGGACAAACGATTTCTGTTGATAAATTAGATTTACTCAATATCTCAACCAACCCTCTAAAAGAAGTACAAAAAGATGTTTGGGACTCAAAAGCTAAGAGAAGTACTCAAAAGAACAAGTAGACATACAAAACAAATGTACAAGAGAAAAACAAGGAGAATGAAACAAACAATGAGCATTTGGAGACTAGGTTTACCAAGCAAAGTAAAAAAAACTAAATAATTAAAGAAAGGAGTTATGAATCTTATCCAAACCACAATCTCAATTTTTGAATTATTTGTAACAGCTACGACATCACTCTTACCACCCTACTCCACCAATGGCTATGGTGTTAAATTCCTCAATAATTGTAATATATAACCTTCTCCAATCTCTGATAATGACCTTATGGCAAAGCCAGCAAGAAGGTAAGATTAAATCAAGATCTATAATTAACATGCTAGAACTAACAATAAACAGTATTATTAAACGAAGGCAGCAACAGTTTATGCCATTTTCATTCAAAATAAAGCCACCAGAAGAGAAATGAAAAATAACAAATTCAAAATACCTGCCAAGAGTATAGTTTCGAAATTCCTTTACTTTTGTATATGCTGCACACTTGCGAAGGGAGCCAATTGTCAAGATCTAATCGATCTCTGAGTGGCACATTACTTGACGGAGTGCCAGCTTCAATATATCCATCATTACCAGCAGAATTCTTGATTTCATTAGTTGGTGAAGCAGATGTACTGCTATCTTTGTCTCGATTTAACAAACCTACTTCAGCTTTCATCACTGCATCAAGGGACTTCGCTTCTTGCCCTTCGAACATCTCAATTTCTGTTTGTGTTTCACTAAAAGATGCAATTTTACCAGTTCTTGAGCTTTTGACATTTACAGAACAACATTCAGATTGTGCACCACCTTTGAGCGTATTTAAATTATCTGTAAAACGTAAAGGGGAAACTTGCATCTAAGTTTTTGTCCTCAAACATAAAGTCAAGATGTTTGACAGGCAACGGAGATGCTTCATTCGCAGGATCTCTCATCCTTGTCCTAAACTCCAAAGAAGCTCTACTTTCCATCTCCTGACTTTTGTTGACTGTCCTACTCAACATTTCCCTCAATTTGTCACCGCAACTTCCATTATTTAAATCTTCAGCAGCCAGAGGAAGAATATTATCAGCTTCGGTGAACAACCCATCAGCAATTTGAATTGCTTCATTCCAGAATGAATCTCCTGGTGAAATAGTGAAGAAATGTTTTGACCTGGGCGTTTCACGAATAATAGATTTAACCATAGAAGAGCCGGGTCTAATGCACTCAGCAATTTCAGCAGTTACTTTAGACACTCGATTGCATTTTCTTAAGCTACCCTGCCAGAGAGAGGGTATGAGTAAATGAAGCAAAAACTACTAATGTTAGAAAACATATGTACAGTATATTGACATGCTCTTACCAATACAGTCCCAATAGAAAGAGGGATATGTGCTTTAACATTTCTAGTAGATTGCTCGTTTTCCGTCTTCTTCTCACTGCAGAAAGCTGTTTCGCCTTCTGGATGTGACTCACTGGTTAGAAAATGCCTCTTCTTGAATGGTTTGTCCTCATCACCCACAAAGGATGGACTCCCATGACCTCTTGTGAACTACCTTCACAGTAAATCTAAGGTAGAGACACAAAAGAGCAATGTCCTCGGAATATAACGTACCCGATGATGCACAATCACCTGCATTGCTATCATATCAATTATCAATATTGTTGGTCCAACTTGTTTCTATTATTAATCCAGTAGCACACTAAGCCTCCTATCTTCCACGACAATTTGAAACTAGCCAGCAAATACAACTGCATAAAAAATATTTAGATAAAAGTGGTAGACATTGTGGGACTAGACTTATTTGCTTGAAATTCCATTCAGATAAATGTTCCTTGATTGCTCTTACATTAAACAAAAGGAATAATTTTTCCCTAATTACTTTAGCAATGCGTAATTGTTGGTGGAGATTTGTTTCAATCATTCGAATGCCAAAATACTTCTACCAAAAGAACAAAAATACAAAAGAACAAAGCTATAAAGACAAGCCAAAAGATAGATATTTTTGAAAGAAATTGAATTTAGTTTTACCCTTGTGACCTAACAAAATTGGTTAGATTTTATGTCAGGTAAGAGAGAACCCTAACGATCTCTCAAGGCTAAGAAATTTGCTTATACAAATTCAGCTCAAGGCTATAACATGCTGACTACAAGATTAGATCTTATTTGAAATATGATAATAACTACTAGAAGAAGTCCAATCGAAAATTTGAAAACAGGTCAGCTAACAAATAGCTAAAGATTCAAAAGTAATCTAATATATAGGATTATCAAATCTGCTGAGGTTTTAACTTTGTTGACTTACATTCCAAATCCTTCCCCCTTGAAGAATGCACGACCTCAAGCGCAGAAGAGGAATGATGTTTCAGATCATGGAGGGAGGGGTTCCTCCATATCCCTAATTTCCAAAGCTCCATCCTCGATTCCTTCTAGCCAAAATGATATTTTACATTGATTTCCAGGCTTGTAATGTCCATCGCAGTTAAATCACTCTAATACTCTTTTTACCCCGATCTGTGTGTTTAATTCCTTCAAAAACTGTACCCCGTTGGGAGCTTCCAGCAGTAGTCTTACTGGTAACATCTATTGACTGGAAGGTAATTCAACGCTCACAAAGTCGAGCCAAACTAATGGCAGTGTAGGAACCTGAGACATCTTCAGTTCCATTTCTAGTGCAATTGCTTCTGGTAACATACTAATGAACATTTCAATCTGTTGTAGTAGTTGTGTTCAAGATGCTTGCTCAGGCTTCCATTTGTTCAAACCATCTTTAGTATCGAGCAACCCTGTATTTTTGGTTTAGCCAGTTACCCCAATTTATTGCTGCAGGTAGGAGGGTAAAACCTTGGCAATAACTTTTAAGATCTGTCCATGTCAAGTGGGGGGAGTCCTTTTCAACTTTGAGGAACCAAAGCTGTACATTACCTTCGATGTAAAAAGACGCCAATCCAACCTTTTTTTCTTCAGGGTGTGCTAATGACAGAAAAACTGATTGCAACGGCTCAACCATCCAACCCATAGGATCAGTAGACCCATCAAAATGAGGAAAACCCAATTTACAGAATTCAGGAACCATATGACCTCATTGGTGTGCCTGTTTGTGCCTATGACCTTCGTTGCATAGGTTGCCCTTTTCCCACATTGAGCAGCACAACTGCCTGCAAGTTCTTCCAACCAAGCTGATGCTGCTTCTCTTTACGCTCTCTTGCTTTCTGTCTTCTCGATACATAGCCATAAAGACTTTGAACTGTTGCAATTGAGCTTTCTTCCCCCATATCCCGTGGCAATAATAGCAAACTGTTAGGTCCCTGAGGCAGCTTCAATTTAATGGCTTCTAGTAACACACAAATGAACACTTCAATCCCTTGTGTTCAAGATGCTTGCTCAGGCTTCCTTTTGTCCAAACCATGTTTAGTATCATGCAGCCCTGTATGTTCTAGTTTAGCCAGTTCCCCCAATTTATATTTGCAGATAGAAGGGGTCAAACCGTGGCAAGTACTTTTAGAATCTGTCCATGTCAAGTAGGGGCAGTCCTTTCAACTTCGACGAACCAAAGTTGAAGATTGGCTTCAACGTAAGAAGAAGCCAATCCAAACTTCTTTTTTTTCATTGGGACTGAGAAACTGATTGCAATGGCTCAACAAACCCATCGCATCAGTAGACCAATCAAAATCAGGAAACCCAGTTTGCAGAATTTAGGGACTATATGACCACCTTGGGGTGCCTATTTGTACCTACAACCTTCGTGGCATGGGTTGCCCCTTTCCCACATTGTGCAGTGAGGACCTGTGTTGCTTAACCCGGTTGTTAATGCCATTTCTGCACATTTAGTACAATTTCAGAATAGCTGAAGCCAATATGCAGCACAAAACAGAAAATCTTGAGATGATAATCTCAAATACCATAAGCTACAAGTTAGTTCTTTTACCAATAATCTTGACCCCTTAATATCATAAAAAATTTCCATCCTCAGCTCACTTCTTTATGAATCGAACATGATAACTTTGTCTACATTTTGATCAATTTGTTAAGGCTCCAAAGAACCTCATTTTCTTCCAACTTTAAGGTTGACTTGCAAAGGAACTGTATGATATAGTAGAAAAGATTAAAAATAGATTCTACAAAAATATTCAAAGAAACTGCTGCCTAGTACTGGAATATACCAAGAAGCAAAGCAGCCTTCTCCATGCCTATTTGTAACAATGATGCAGCGTCCTTGACCATGCAAGGATCAACTTCCAATACTAATTCATCATGTACCTGGATCTAGTTAAAAGAAATAGCCACCAATTTTCAGATAACAAACATTGTGCGTATTAAGAATTTTCAGGAAACTAAAAGGGAAAAGTACAAATAAAACCCTAGTGGTTTCATGAATTTGCAAATAGAGGAATGTGGTTTCATTTTTTGCAAAAGTAGCCATGTGGTTTACAAAATTGACAACTAAAGGAATTTTATTTAAAGTGTTAGTATTTGATGACATGTCATATTGACTTTGATGATGTGTCATGTTGACTTATTGACTTTGATGACGTGGCACAATAAACTATTAATTTTTTGATGACGTGGAGAGTTGACTTGATGATGTGGCAAATGTTGTTAGTCAATTTCCCTTCTTTGTCAAATATGTAAACCACATGCCTCCTTTTGCATAAAAATGAAACCACATTCCTCTATTTGCAAAACATTAAAACCACAAGGGTTTTATTTGTACTTTCCCCTTGAAAGAAATTGCCACCAATTTTTGCCAAATTCCAGCAAACACATGCAATAAACAAATAATAAGTATTAAGAATTTGCTAAAGTATTGATGATGACACATCCTATTTTCCTTCGTACACTCACAAACTCTCATTTCTTCAAATCAAAGAATTATTATTTGTTATAAGCTACTTTAGATCCTAGCTAGATACGTAACAAAGAAAAAGTAATCAAGGGATCGTAAGAAGTGATGACCTTCTACTAAACATACTTGGAAAGACAATCATTGATATCTAAAAGGTCTGAAAATTTAAGCTATGACATTTATCTGTTTCTTTCTGAAATACAAACCAATAAAATACTAGCTAACAACTGTTATTTTCATCACCTCATTCACATCCTGATAAAAAAATACCAGTGCATATTCTTTTCTCATGCATATATGACCTCTGATATATAGTAGAACTGTTCCAGCAAAAAAAAAAAGAAACAACAAGAAAACAGAATACGAGAGCAAGTATCTTAAGGTACCTGCAAGAGAATCCGGCACCGACCCTTCAGCATTTGAAACTTAGTTGCAAATGCAAAGCTAGATTCTGACTCATCAACCCCACCAATGACAGAGTGTATATTTATCATTGCAATTTTGATTAGATCAGCAGCAGATCCCTGTCAAAGAACAGCTGTAAGAACAAAGCATTAACTCCTTACGCAAGCCTCCACTGCAAAGAAACTGCTATACCTGACAGATAGAATTAACTGCTTGCCTCTGAGCTTTGGATTTTTCTTTACTATTCCCAAACAGAAATTTTTTATGGTAAAACCACCGAAGAGAAGCCTGGGCTGATTTCACAACATCGCTGAATGGTTTTGTGGAATTAAGAAGAGTACATCTAACATATCGATGAATATCATTAGCAGCTTGTACAATTCCACCAGCCACAACTTCTAAAATTCCATGAGTCATTCCGTTCTTATCTTCACATAGACAAGATTGCAATGGTGGACAGCTTTCATTAAGCAATCCTGTGATCCTTTTGAGTTCTCCAGGTTTGCAAATCAGTATCTGGATAGGATTAAATACAAAGGTAACACATGAAATAGTACCTTAACAATAAAACTTCTATCTCCTAATATAATACAAAAAAACGGGAAATTCGTAAACAGAACTCAACAAAACACAAGAAGCAACCTCCAATATCTCATAGTCAAATAGCACATCAGCTCAGAGAATAAAATGAAGAGCTAAGTAGAGATTGCAGGAAAGCACATCAAAAAATAAACTTACGGTTTCGCCTTTAGTATCAATCCCAGTTCGACCAGCCCGACCAGCCATCTGTTTGTACGTTGTCCCGTCAATAAAATCACAACCAATCCTGGGCTGCCGAAAAATGACCCTCCTAGCTGGCAGATTAACCCCAGCAGCTAAAGTAGAGGTAGCAGTTAAGACACGTAAAAGGCCTTTACGGTAACAGCTTTCAATGATTGCTCTTTCCTCAACCTGTAAGATACCAGGACATAACCTAATAGTTTAAAAGTATATCCAATGACAGAAGGTACGAGTCCAAACAAGATGAATCTGAAATGGATGCATGTCTGAGCAAGCCTCTAACCACAGGTTATAGGACAAAAATAATGAAAATAGACCTAACCTAAACAACAAATCAGAAGCTATGGAAGATAAGCATGGAATCTTACAGTGAGGCCAGCATGATGATAGGCAAACACCTGAAGGAAGAGTTTCTTCCAAAGTAGGATGCAATCCGACAGGGGATTTTCTCAATGCGTCGATAGCTGAAGCAATATCAAGAAACTCACTATCGTTCTGAATATTAACAGAGAACTTCTTCAGGAATTTTGAAACATGCTTGGCAGTTGGTTCGCATCCTTTCCGACTAGAGCAAAATATTAGCACTGAGTGACCCTCTTGAACAACCTGATATGTCAAAAGAAAAAAAAAAGAAAGAAAAATTCTCAACTCTTAATAATTACCTTCAACAGAAGCACTCATATAAAACACTAACAAGTGCCTACCTCATTACAAAGTTCAACTATATGATCTGGATCTTTACCGCCTAGGTCAGCTGCTCTAAGAATTGTTCTGACTAAATCCAGTTTCTTGTTATAAATGGTGTTCCCAACTTTAATAAACTCCTCCAGTGGAACAGGTCGAAAATCTGTCTGGTATAGTGCTGCCTGCAAACAAAGTTTTCTGCAAAGCTGAGGTGAAACTACAATGGACAAACGATTTCTGTTGGCAAATTAGATTTACTCAATATCTCAACCAACCCTCTAACAGACTATTATAGTACGACCAAAGTCTAAAAAGGCCACCAAACAAACAAAGAGTTTATTAGAGAATTTGTATAATGATGATGCGACTTACCCGAAGCCAATCAGCTACTGCCTTGACGTTTGGCATTGTTGCACTCATTCCAACAATTTGTAGACCATGAGCAGCATCATTCTTATTGCTTGTACCTGAGCTTTCTCCACTATTAGATTCTGAATTGTCTTCACCCGCAGCATAACGAAGCTTTGTCAACAAAAGTTCCAAAAGATAACCTCTGTTCTGATCACCAACCTGTTAATAAATATCAGCATGAAAATCATCCACCACGTAATAGCTCCATGAATATAAACCTAAATAAGCAATAGTAGTAGTACCTATGGCAATATGTATAAAACATACAATACATAAGAAAAATCACAACAATACAGATTAAAATACCATGTGCAATTCATCAATCACAATGATTCCAATTTCTGATAGACGACCCTCTTCCAGCAGTCTGTTTATTAAAGAGTTTGCTTTCCCTATTGTGCAGACAGCTACAGAAGTATCTTTAGGAAGTGTTCCACCACCTTGGCTTCCATAATAACTCCGGACAGGCTTACCAAGTGGTTCCAAGAGCCCCTCCAAATGTTCAGCCTGTATTAGTGAAATAAAGTTTAAATATGTACACTGTCCATAAATACGATGATAAAACATACACTAGTAAAACCATTTAATAATTACAGAATGATAATATTATATGACCTTTTCTGCACAGATTGATACGTATGGAAGTACTAGTAGTGCAATTTTCCCAGTTGATATGAGCCACTCAGCATCAAAATTTCAGCAACAAAACTTTTTCCAGCACTGCAGAAGTGGAATAAGATTAAGCAATAACAAATAAAAGCTTAGTAATGAAAGTTTTCTTGAATATGAGTTTATGATTTTGGATCAAATGGTTCCTCGACATGGTATTAAAGCCTCTTAAGACTAAGTGGTTGAGGGTTCAAATCATGATAACCACATTTGTTGATTAAAGTTCAATACATGGTAAGATGTGCAGGTTTTGTACAAGCTTCAAGCTCAAGGGCCATTTGCATGTGGGGTGTGTCAGAGATTAATATACAAACTATTATTGGGTCTTAAATTTTCAGAGATTAAATTTTCAGTTCGGTTGGTTCCTTGACAATCTTGAAGTCCCTGTACCCTTCTCTCATATTTATCCACAAAGCATCCATAGGCCCGAATTGAACACATACACGGCATTCCGTGGTTTTATCTTCAATGAGTCTGACACCTTACTTTTCTTAAATACACCATTACACTCATTCGTCATTTCATCTATCTGTATGTGTCATGCAGCTAAACATCCCCATTTCAGCTATGTTCATTTTGTCAATAATTTTTCTTCTTGCGACCAAACTAACATTTCTATAAATCATTCGATAAAATTTTGTTTGCAATTTTGTATGCATATTTCTATTCCATAACATTCATGCTATGCCTCTCCATTTCAAAAATTGTGTCTCCTTCTGTGTCCCTCTCACATAAAATCAGTTTTTTTATGTGACAAGGAGGACCCACACAATATATTAATTTTGATTATTCTAATTATTTTGTGTGAGTGGGACATAATAGGGGACACCAATTTGGGACAGCAGATTTTATCTCCTTAGTCTTTATATATCTCATACTATTTATAAGTAAAAACATATCATGGAAACTAATTTGATGGATAAGTTATGACAAACTCAACCATAGAGTATAATACCTTGTAGATGCACAGTATACAAGATTTCTTTTCTTTAAAACTCCATCTACCTGAAGACAATCAACCTGGGAAATAGATTGTATAAGCATCTAGATAACATGAAGATAAACATAGAGACACATAACTAAATAAATAAATAATTGACATTACCACTAATAATACAATAGCTAATACAAAAAGAACTTGCATTAATTTGGACAAAAGCCAACTAGAGGAAAGAGATCTGTTTCAACAACTAAGAGTACAAAAAGATGTTTGGGACTCAAAAGCTAAGAGAAGTACTCAAAAGAACAAGTAGAAATACAAAAACATATCGACAAGAGAAAAACAAGGAAAATGCAACGAACAATGAGCATTTGGGATCTAGGTTTACCAAGAGAAGTAAAAAAAACTACATAATTAACGAAAAGAGTTATGAATCTTATCCAAACCACAATTTCAATTTTTCAATAATTTGTAACAGCTACGACATTACTCTTACCACCCTACTCCACCAATGGCTATGGTGTTAAATTCCTCAACAATTGTAATATATAACCTTCTCCAATCTCTGATAATGACCTTATGGCAAAGCCAGCAAGAAGGTAAGATTAAATCAAGATCTATAATTAACATGCTAGAACTAACAATAAACAGTATTATTATACATAGGCAGCAACAGTTTATGCCATTTTCATTCAAAATAAAGCTACCAGAAGAGAAGTGAAAAATTAGAAGTTCAAAATACCTGCCAAGAGTATAGTTTAGAAATTCCTTTACTTTTGTATATGCTGCACACTTGCGAAGGGAGCCAATTGTCAAGATCTAATCGATCTCTGAGTGGCACATTACTTGACGGAGTGCCAGCTTCAATATATCCATCATTACCAGCAGAATTCTTGATTTCATTAGTTGGTGAAGCAGATGTACTGCTATCATTGTCTCGATTTAACAAACCTACTTAAGCTTTCATCACTGAATCAAGGGACTTCGCTTCTTGTCCTTCGAACATCTCAATTTCTGTTTGTGTTTCTTTAAAAGATGCAATTTTACCAGTTCTTGAGCTTTTGACATTTACAGAACAACATTCAGATTGTTCACCACCTTTGAGCGTATTTAAATTATCTGTAAAACGTAAAGGGGAACTTGCATCTAAGTTTTTGTCCTCAAACATAAAGTCAAGATGTTTGACAGGCAACGGAGATGCTTCATTGGCAGGATCTCTCATCTTTGTCCTAAACTCCAAAGAAGCTCTACTTTCCATCTCCTGACTTTTGTTGACTGTCCTACTCAACATTTCCCTCAATTTGTCACCGCAACTTCCATTATTTAAATCTTCAGCAGCCAGAGGAAGAATATTATCAGCTTCGGTGAACAACCCATCAGCAATTTGAATTGCTTCATTCCAGAATGAATCTCCTGGTGAAATAGTGGAGCTTCCATGTTTTGACCTGGGCGTTTCATGAACAATAGTTTTAACCATAGAAGAGCCGGGTGTAATGCACTCAGCAATTTCAGCAGTTACTTTAGACACTCGATTGCATTTTCTTAAGCTACCCTGCCAGAGAGAGGGTATGAGTAAATGAAGCAAAAACTACTAATGTTAGAAAACATATGTACAGTATATTGACCTGCTTTTACCTCTACAGTCCCAATAGAAAGAGGGATATCTGCTTTAACATTTTTAGTAGATTGCTTGTTTTCCGTCTTCTTCTCACTGCAGAAAGCTGTTTCGCCTTCTGGATGTGACTCACTGGTTAGAAAATGCCTCTTCTTTAATGGTTTATCCTCATCACCAACAAAGGTTGGACTCCCATGACGTCTTGTAAACTACCATCACAGTAAATCTAAGGTAGAGACACAAAAGAGTAATGTCCTCAGAATATAACGTACCCGATGATGCACAATCACCTGCATTGCTATCATATCAATTATCAATATTGTTGGTCCAACTTTTATCTATTATTAATCCAGTAGCACATTAAGCTTCCGATAGTTCCACGACAGTTTGGAACTAGCCAGCAAAAACAACGGCATAAAAAATATTTAGATAAAAGTGGTAGACATTGTGGGACTAGACTTATTTGCTTGAAATTCCATTCAGATAAATGTTCCTTGATTGCTTTCTCTTACATTAAACAAAAGGAACAATTTTGCACTAATTACTTTAGCAATGCGTAATTGTTGGTGGAGATTTGTTTCAATCATTCGAATGCCAAAATACTTCTACCAAAAGACCAAAAATATAAAAGAACAAAGATATGAAGACAAGCCAAAAGATAGATATTTCTGAAAGAAATTGAATTTAGTTTTACCCTTGTGACCTAACAAAATTGGTTAGATTTTGTGTCAAGTAAGAGAGAACCCTAACGATCTCTCAAGGCTAAGAAATTTGCTTATAAAAATTCAGCTCAAGGCTATAACATGCTGACTACAAGATTAGATCTTATTTGAAATATGATAATAGATTTAGCTAACTACTAGATGAAGTACAATTGAAAATTTGAAACAGGTCAGCTAACAAATAGCTAAAGATTCAAAAGTAATCTAATATATAGGATTATCAAGTCTGCTGAGGTTTTAACTTTGTTGACTTACATTCCAAATCCTTCCCCCTTGAAGAATGCATGACCTCAAGCGCAGAAGAGGAATGATGTTTCAGATCATGGAGGGAGGGGTTCCTCCATATCCCTAATTTCCAAAGCTCCATCCTCGATTCCTTCTAGCCAAAATGATATTTTACATTGATTTCCAGGCTTGTAATGTCCATCGCAGTTAAATCACTCTAATACTCCCTTTACCCCGATCTGTGTGTTTAATTCCTTCACAAACTGTACCCCGTTGGGAGCTTCCAGCAGTTGTCTTCCTGGTAACATCTATTGACTGGAAGGTAATTCAACGCTCACAAAATCGAGCCAAACTCATGGCAGTGTAAGATCCTGAGACCTCTTCAGTTCCATTTCTAGTGCAATTGCTTCTGGTAACATACTAATGAACATTTCAATCCGTTGTAGTAGTTGTGTTCAAGATGCTTGCTCAGGCTTCCATTTGTTTAAACCATCTTTAGTATCGTGCAACCCTGTATTTTTTGTTTAGCCAGTTACCCCAATTTATTGCTGCAGGTAGGAGAGTAAAACCTTGGCAATAACTTTTAAGATCTGTCCTTTTCAACTTTGAGGAACCAAAGCTGTATATTACCTTTTATGTAAAAAGACGCCAATCCAACCTTTTTTTCTTCAGGGTCTGCTAATGACAGAAAAACTGATTGCAACGGCTCAATCAACCAACCCATAGGATCAGTAGACCCATCAAAATGAGGAAAACCCAATTTACAGAATTCAGGAACCATATGACCTCATTGGTGTGCCTGTTTGTGCCTATGACCTTCGTTGCATAGGTTGCCCTTTTCCCACATTGAGCAGCACAACTGCCTGCAAGTTCTTCCACCCAAGCTGATGCTGCTTCTCTATACACTCTCTTGCTTTCTGTCTTCTCGATACATAGCCATAAAGACTTCGAACTGTTGCAATTGAGCTTTCTTCCCCCATATCCCGTGGCAAAAATACCAAACTGTTAGGTCCCTGAGGCAGCTTCAGTTTAATGGCTTCTAGTAACACACAAATGAACACTTCAATCCCTTGTAGTAGTTGTGTTCAAGATGCTTGCTCAGGCTTCCTTTTGTTCAAACCATGTTTAGTATCATGCAGCCCTGTATGTTCTAGTTTAGCCAGTTCCCCCAATTTATTTTTGCAGATAGAAGGGGTCAAACCGTGGCAATTACTTTTGAAATCTGTCCACATCAAGTAGGGGCAGTCCTTTCAATTTCGACGAACCAAAGTTGAGCATTGGCTTCAACGTAAGAAGAAGCCAATCCAAACTTCTTTTTTTTCATTGGGACTGAGAAACTGATTGCAATGGCTCAACAAACCCATAGGATCAGTAGACCAATCAAAATCAGGAAACCCAGTTTGCAGAATTTAGGGACTATATGACCTCCTTGGGGTGCCTGTTTGTACCTACAACCTTCGTGGCATGGGTTGCCCCTTTCCCACATTGTGCAGTGAGGACCTGTGTTGCTTAACCCAGTTGTTAATGCCATCTCTGCGCATTTAGTACAATTTCAGAATAGCTGAAGTCAATATGCATCACAAAACAGAAAATCTTGAGATGATAATATCAAATACCATAAGCTACAAGTTAGTTCTTTTACCAATAATCTTGACCCCTTAATATCATAAAAAATTTCCATCCTCAGCTCACTTCTTTATGAATCGAACATGATAACTTTGTCTACATTTTGATCAACTCGGTAAGGCTCCAAATAACCCCATGTTCTTCCAACTTTAAGTTTGACTTGGAAAGGAACTGTATGATATAGTAGAAAAGATTAAAAATAGATTCTACAAAAATATTCAAAGAAACTGCTGCCTAGTACTGGAATATACCAAGAAGCAAAGCAGCCTTCTCCATGCCTATTTGTAACAATGATGCAGCATCCTTGACCATGGAAGGATCAACTTCCAATACTAATTCATCATGTACCTGGATCTAGTTAAAAGAAATAGCCACCAATTTTCAGATAACAAACATTGTGCGTATTAAGAATTTTCAGCAAATTGAAAGAAGGGAAAAGTACAAATAAAACCCTTGTGGTTTTATGAATTTGCAAATAGAGGAATGTGGTTTACAAAATTGACAACTAAATGAATTTTATTTAAAGTGTTAGTATTTGATGACATGTCATATTGACTTTGATGATGTGTCATGTTGACTTTGATGACGTGCCACAATAAACTATTAATTTTTTTCATGACGTGTCATGTTGACTTGATGATGTGGATTGTTGACTTGATGATGTGGCAAATGTTGTTAGTCAATTTCCCTTCTTTGTCAAATATGTAAACCACATGCCTCCTTTTGCAAAAAAATGAAACCACATTCCTCTATTTGAAAAACATTGAAACCACAAGGGTTTTATTTGTACTTTCCCCTTGAAAGAAATTGCCACCAATTTTTGCCAAATTCCAGCAGACACATGCAATAAACAAATAATAAGTATTAAGAATTTGCTAAAGTATTGATGATGACACATCCTATTTTCCTTCGTACACTCACAAACTCTCATTTCTTCAAATCAAAGAATTATTATTTGTTATAAGCTTCTTTAGATCCTAGCTAGATACGTAACAAAGAAAAAGTAATCAAGGGATCGTAAGAAGAGTTGACCTTCTTCTAAACATACTTGAAAAGACAGTCGTTGATATCTAAAAAGGTCTGAAAATTTAAGCTATGACATTTAACTGTTTCTTTCTGAAATACAAACCAATAGAATACTAGCTAACAACTGTTATTTTCATCACCTCATTCACATCCTGATAAAAAAATACCAGTGCATATTCTTTTCTCATGCATATATGACCTCTGATATATAGTAGAACTGTTCCAGCAAAAAAAAAAAAAAAAAAACAAGAAAACAGAATACGAGAGCAAGTTTCTTAAGGTACCTGCAAGAGAATTCGGCACCGACCCTTCAGCATTTGAAACTTAGTTGCAAATGCAAAGCTAGATTCTGACTCATCAACCCCACCAATGACAGAGTGTATATTTATCATTGCAATTTTGATTAGATCAGCAGCAGATCCCTGTCAAAGAACAGCTGTAAGAACAAAGCATTAACTCCTTACGCAAGCCTCCACTTGAAAGAAACTGCTATACCTGACAGTTAGATAACTGCTTGCCTCTGAGCTTTTGATTTTTCTTTGCTATTCCCAAATTTTATATTTGACAAAAAGCGTTTCCTTCCCTTGAGGGTCTCCACATAACTGGACCACAAGGATTATTCAACAATACTTATAAGAACAAAAATTGAACCCACATATTAAGAAAACAAATCTGAACATATTACATATGCAAAAAGTAACTTGCATGTTAAAATCCTCTACGGCCTGAAGAGGCATCAATTTATGTGTCAATAAATCCAAGGACAACGAATGAATAGATGCATGATAAAAATGAATAGAAGTGCAAGTTCAAAAAACACCTAAGTATACCTCCAAACATCACATTCCAATGCTGAAACACCAGCATGGATTACAAAGAAGGAAAAGAATGAACGACCAAGAATTTCAGCGAGATGAGTTGAATAAGAGATAAGAACATGATATATACAAAATGACACGCAACTTGTTTCATACAGAACTTGGTTGTTACGGTTATACATAACTTCATTATTAGCAAAAATTAAGGTTTCTTTCCTTTTCTAGATTAGCCATACCTGTACATATTCTCTTGAACATATATCTAATAACCCCTCAATACTTTGTTCAAAAATACGAATGTTATAAAATGTACAAAAAACTACATACAAGATTAAGTTCAAAACGCTCAAGGAAATTGGAGAAGAAATGAATATCATTTGCAAGAGATAAAAATAGCCTTACCCGTTTTTACGGCAGGATGCAAAAGAACTCTTGAAACTTTTAATCTTTTCAGAAGCTTCAGTGGAACTGCATTTCAATTGTTCTGCAAGGGCAGTAGCACCCATTCCATACAAAATTCCATATACCAACCTCTTGGTTTGACAGTCCATTTTGCTGCTATCATGGTGAAAACATCACCATTTGGCTTACTCAGGAATTCAATTAATGAGGCATCTTTAGCAAATGTGCCATTAGCCGGAGTTCTATCTGAGAATAATCTGCTGTCAAAAGTAACCAATTGTCCTACAATAAATTATAAGAAAATTAGCTCTGACATATTACCCAATTGATAATTAGAAAATACAAGTCTTTTGATGCTAATGCACAAACTAGACAGCCTCAGACAATAAAATGCATGTACCGCATTCAGAGATTTAGAAATGTAATGATTTCCCTTTACATTTAAAATTAGTAGCTAGCATATGTTAAAGATATAAGGTAGTGTTGGGAACACCTACTAAGTTACAAGGTCAATGACCATTACCTGGGTAGGAACAATGAAGTCACGAGCATTTATTTTATAATTATTTGGATCAGCATCACCACCATTTTCATCCTTACACATTCTGAATTCAACCATATGTTCAACACACTGCATAACACAAAATAGTTCAGAACACAGAGCAATAAAATTCAGCATGGAGAATCAACTTGATATAGAAAATAAATTAGTCACAACACCAACCTGGAGATTAGGTTCTTCACTTGATAGCCGTCCAGTTGCTGTAGATGTCTGGAGCCAATGACCATGTAGTGTGTACTTCCGTGTCTTAATAGATAGCCTAGCCAGTGAGCAGATTGAACCAAGGGTGCAATTTAAAAGTTTTGCTAATGTCCTATGCTCCTTAATAACTGGCACGATAGGATGCTCATCTCTGAAAGGAAAACAAAGAGAAATTAGAATGGAATATATTAAGCTAAGAAAAACTTAAATTGAACGAATATTTCTGATACAGAGAGATTGACTGACAGCTATATATATAATAAAATGGCTACATAATGAGCAACACAACTACCTTCAACAGCTTGTTCATTATTACCACATACACCCACACTCTGACGCTTTACTTGACTAATGTTATGGACTAAAAACAGAGCAAAAAATTCGAAACAAAAACAAATATGACCGACAATTACTATGTCCCATAGTTATGACATAATAATTATGCATCATTCCTCCTAATCAAATTAAATAGCCGTCCAAATTTGATTTTGATGATCAGCTAGTCCTGCCAAATGAAGTTTTTTTCAATCACCGCTACAAATGAAAAAGACAATTTTACACTTCAGAAACAAGTTTTTGATTCATCTCTCCTTTCTTCCTAGCCCAAGCACCCAACACCTACTGATTAATTACATCCATGGTCCTCCAACTATTGGCAACTGAAACAGAATTGCCACAACACTTCAATTTGTAACAAAAAATCCATCACTATTTAACTTTTGTTTATTCTATTTTCCTTTTGACCTGGAATCAACAAACCTCTTCGTGGGAGATGCCATGTGGTGACAAATATATACTTTTAGCACGTGAAACAAATTAACCCCCACGTGGCAAAATAAGTACTCATCACCCACGTGGCATTACCGTACAAAAAATATAATTAAGGTCATAAAGAGAATAGAAACAACAAAAGTTAAAAGGCACTGAGTTTCTGGTCCAGAATTAAATTGTTATGGTAATTTTGTTATATCTTTAGTTAGAGGATCATGGAACTAACACAAAATCAACCGACCATCTACAGCTCATAGCTCATTCTCTTGCTCATGGTAAGAACTTGTTCCCTCTCTTTTTGTCCATCTTGGCCACCATATATCCCCAATCAGTTTTCTTGCATTCACAACCAAGGTGGTCAAATCCAGCCCAAGCAAAGGCGAAGATCGTCCCAAAATTAAATCAAGCATTACTGAAATTGGAGAGCTGCAGAGATAACAAAAGAGAGAAGAACAAACTGAAACTAATCTACGAATACCAATAACCTAAACTATACACAAAATAACAACTAAAACGTTTATGCATCCAATCCCATTTCCCTCACTTTTCTCCCCGCGTAAACTGGTTGAATTTTGACTTATAGAGTGTCTTTACCTAAAACTTTTAAACCCAAACTTAAATGTGATGTTAAGAGTTCTGAATAACTAAAAACATAATTTGGGACAGCAGATTTTATCTCCTTAGTCTTTATATATCTCATACTATGAATAAGTAAAAACATATCATGGAAACTAATTTGATAGATAAGTTATGACAAACTCAACCATACAGTATAATACCTTGTAGATGCACAGTATACAAGATTCCTTTTCTGTAAAACTCCATCTACCTGAAGACAATCAACCTGGGAAATAGATTGTATAAGCATCTAGATAACATGAAGATAAACATAGAGACACATAACTAAATAAATGAATAAATAACTGACATTACCACTAATGGTAAAATAGCTAATACAAAAAGAACTTGCATTAATTTGGACAAAAGCCAACTAGAGGGAAGAGATCTGTTCAACAACTAAGAGTACAAAAAGATGTCTGGGACTCAAAAGCTAAGAGAAGTACTCAAAAGAACAAGTAGACATACAAAACAAATGGACAAGAGAAAAACAAGGAAAATGCAACAAACAATGAGCATTTGGAGACTAGGTTTACCAAGAGAAGTAAAAAAAACTAAATAATTAAAGAAAAGAGTTATGAATCTTATCCAAACCACAATCTCAATTTTTGATTATTTGTAACAGCTACGACATTACTCTAACCACCCTACTCCACCAATGGCTATGGTGTTAAATTCCTCAACAATTGTAATATATAACCTTCTCCAATCTCTGATAATGACCTTATGGCAAAGCCAGCAAGAAGGTAAGATTAAATCAAGATCTATAATTAACATGCTAGAAATAACAATAAACAGTGTTATTATACGAAGGCAGCAACAGTTTATGCCATTTTCATTCAAAATAAAGCCACCAGAAGAGAAATGAAAAATTAGAAGTTCAAAATACCTGCCAAGAGTATAGTTTCGAAATTCCTTTACTTTTGTATATGCTGCACACTTGCGAAGGGAGCCAATTGTCAAGATCTAATCGATCTCTAAGTGGCACATTACTTGACGGAGTGCCAGCTTCAATATATCCATCATTACCAGCAGAATTTTTCTTGATTTCATTAGTTGGTGAAGCAGATGTACTGCTATCATTGTCTCGATTTAACAAACCTACTTAAGCTTTCATCACTGCATCAAGGGACTTCGCTTCTTGCCCTTCGAACATCTCAATTTCTGTTTGTGTTTCACTATAAGATGCAATTTTACCAGTTCTTGTGCTTTTGACATTTACAGAACAACATTCAGATTGTTCACCACCTTTGGGCGTATTTAAATTATCTGTAAAACGTAAAGGGGAACTTGCATCTAAGTTTTTGTCCTCAAACATAAAGTCAAGATGTTTGACAGGCAACGGAGATGCTTCATTGGCAGGATATCTCATCTTTGTCCTAAACTCCAAAGAAGCTCTACTTTCCATCTCCTGACTTTTGTTGACTGTCCTACTCAACATTTCCCTCAATTTGTCACCGCAACTTCCATTATTTAAATCTTCATTATCAGCTTCAGGAAGAATATTATCAGCTTCAGTGAACAACCCATCGGCAATTTGAATTGCTTCATTCCAGAATGAATCTCCTGGTGAAATAGTGGAGCTTCCATGTTTTGACCTGGGCGTTTCACGAACAATAGTTTTAACCATAGAAGAGCCGGGTCTAATGCACTCAGCAATTTCAGCAGTTACTTTAGACACTCGATTGCATTTTCTTAAGCTACCCTGCCAGAGAGAGAAAGAGAGAGGGTGTGAGTAAATGAAGCAAAAACTACTAATGTTAGAAAACATATGTACAGTATGTTGACCTGCTTTTACCTCTACAGTCCCAATAGAAAGAGGGATATCTGCTTTTACATTTCTAGTAGATTGCTTGTTTTCCGTCTTCTTCTCACTGCAGAAAGCTGTTTCGCCTTCTGGATGTGACTCACTGGTTAGAAAATGCCTCTTCTTTAATGGTTTATCCTCATCACCCGCAAAGGATGGACTCCCATGTCTCTTGTGGTCATTTGATTTTGGCTTCGATGGTGAAGTTGCAATGGAGCAGAGTTCACTGCATAAGATAAATGAATATATTATCACGAAATCGGCATTTCAAATCAAAGATACACTGCCACATTTGAAATGCAGTACCTACAATAGTACCTACAATACAGAGACAAAAATCATTCGCAAACTGTTGTAGTTCTGGGTTTCGCATTGAACCTGACAAGTCTTTTTCGACACCTTGAACTGCAACATCGACAGCATTCGATGAGCCTTGAGATTTTCTCTCTGGACATTTCCCATTACTTCAGGAGTTTCCAAATCCCTTTCAGCCAATGAAGAAAGTCCCTTGTTATCTTTTTTGGGGCTACTACCAGTCCCCAGATCAAGAGTTCTCCTAACAGCATCACGGTTCTGCTCCTGGGAATTCGACAAGTAATTTTCTAAAGTTCCTTTAACACTTAAATACCCTTCTCCCCCAATTCTTGCATCCTTCTCGGTCCGCCCATGTTTGAACGCAGGAGATAAAGGTTTCCTCTTTTTAGAAAGAAAAAACTACATAAAAAACGACACATAAGTTTGAGTATTGCATTGCGATGAAACTATTAGGTCGCAAATTTGAGGCAGACCCAGCACAAAATTAAACAATTTCAACATGAATAAATCTTTAAAACTGCTATGTTGAAAGAAGAGTAATAATAATCAATTCATATTACAAAAGGTAAAGAAATTCCAAATTTCCTCGGCCATTTCAATTGGGATGTAGTTTTCATATTTTTGCTTCTGACCCCCGAAAACAAGAAAATAAAAAGAAGAGAGATACGGCCATAGTTTTCTTTTTTTATCTCAACAGGGAAGGGCGGGATTGGATTGAATTTGAAATAGACTGTTGTCAATTTGTTAGGGTTAAGAGAGGGTTATTTGACGGACCTGATTGATTCGAGCGCGTGGGGAATCAGACGCCATGGCCGGAGGAAGAAGAGGTCTGTGGAGAATCTTCTTTTTTGTTTTAGCAACCCTTCAATTCATTCTTCTCCTGCTGCAAATGAGATGGTTCGAATCAACCCAAATCAAAGGCATTCGTTGGCACTCGAGAGAACGCTGATTCAAAATTATTACAGCGAGCGCCAAGCGGCCTTTACGAGTAAAAAGTTACAGAGCGTAACTTTTTATTTTACTCTAGTTGTGTTTTGGTTTCGAAAAGATCCACCTCTCAATGGATATGAAAAAAGTTGTACCGAGAATTCCATTTCTAAAAGTATATGGGAATCATGATTTTCTTTCTCAGTTATTAGACACGATATTTTTAAAACCGGATTACTCAGAAAGACCAAAAAAGAGACAAAGATTAGAGATTTAACCAAACTTCAATCAGAATCGATTGTTCAAAATTTTTTATAGAAAGTGTTAGCGATATTTTTGAGAAACAAAAATATTTCTGTTCAACCTTGGCTCGTGTGAAAATAAATGCGGGCGTGCCAGAGAATTTGGTTCTCAACCTACGCTCTAAGAAGCGGTTTAAAATGAAACGTTGCGCCTATTGCCTAATAGATACTTGATTTAAACAAAACGATTGAGCGGGAAAGCAAGGATTGAGAAAACGCTTCCCTTGGGTTCCTAGTCGGGGTCAACACAACTTTGACTAGAAAATGACCAAAAAAGTTTGATAAATGAAGTAAAAAATGATGAATAAAAACCAAGCTTTTGGAAATTTAATTTTATTAATCAAATAATGTCGAGATTACAATACGAATAAGGATTACAAACATCAACAAAAAATCCACAAATGATTAGTGTTATCGAAGTTAAATAAACCAACAAAATAACAATAATTAAATTAACAAATAAACAAAAGAAAATCAAACTCGATCTATGAGTCGAACTCTGATGTGTCGCTTCGTTTGGATGAGTTCCGGATTGTGATTAAAAATGACAAGAAATCGAAGTCAAAGTGAAGAACTTAAAGAACTAAGGTCGAGAATATTGAGAGCTCTAGAGAGAAAAAGGTTTTTTGTTTCAAGTTGAGTTTTTGTGTTTGATTTGTGTGTGTTAAAATGAAGGATGGGAGGGGGTATTTATAGACAAATTCGGCTTGCCCAACACTCAAATTACCCACCCACTATCTCCACCTTTCTTCATGTCCATCATGCTCCATGTTTTTAGGCACCACTTGGATCATGGTTGCTTGAAAATAGCCATGTTCATTTGGTGTAGAAAAAATTCCATTAGCCTTTGTTCTTTTCGTGCTTCTTCAAGTGTCTTCAAAAATTTGTTGTGCGACGCCCGTCGATCCCGTGAAAAATTCGAGAATACCGTTGAAAAGGTGAGGATGTCTTCTTTCCGGTGATGTCAATTTCTCCACGTGTCTTCGATGTTCGGGTCTTCAAATGATTTAATCAAAAATGGTTTCATGTGACAAATAAATAGTAGAAATTAATAGATTAAGTAAAAGATTTAATTAATCCACTAAATCCATTACTTCCATCCTCACCATCCAACTTTTGACCAAGTCTTTTCCTTCTCTTCTTCTCTTTTAATCTCCCTTTTGTCACTTTTTATTTCTTTTTATTTTCTCTATAAGCCTTACTTTCTTCTCTCTTTTCCATAACATTAAATACTATAGGATAAAAATTATAACCTATAGTTTGATGTGAATAAATGTAAAAAATTACATTTACGCCAACAATTACCCCCCTTCTCTTTTGTGCAATGAAATTGCATAATAAGAGAAAATGTTTTTGGAAAAAATACCCCTAACTCGATCTAAAGCTACACTCACCGTCCGAGAAAATAGGACCCCAAACGACTCAATTCTCCAATAAAACTACCCATTAGAAAAAAGACCCCCCGAAACCATGAAAGAAAAGGTTTTGACAATCGAATTCCTATCTAAAAAGTCTAAAAATCAATAAAAAACAACCCAAAAAATATTGACTCCTCCTAATAAATATCCAAATTAAATCCTAGGACTCAAAAATAAAATAATAAAAGATAAAAAACCTGAAACCTACAACCAAGACCTAAAGAATAAAAACAAAAAGAAAACAATCCCAGCTACATGGATTCGGCAGCCTTAGGATAGAAACCCTCACATTTTAAATTTACATACTTAACAAAAGAAAAACTAGAAAATAAAATAGAATCCTAATTAAACTAAATATTAGAATCCTATTTGAATAAAAATTCTCCCCCTACAACCTGCGCATCACGTACGCTACCGATACAGTGAGTTAGAAACGCAATTTTTTTTTTTCATTCCGCCGACTCGCATTCGTCGCTCGTGAAGTTCAAATTACTGATCAACAATCAACAATGGCAAGCTCTTCCAAAGGTAGGCTTTCCCTTCTCTTTACTCTTACATATTTTGCAAAATTGTATGCATGCATGTTTAGGAAGGTTCGGCCATGGTGCAACTTTTATTACTCGAAATTCTCTTCGTTAAAACATGCTTACGACGGTGAATAACATGAAGTAACATGATGATTCAGTGCTCGACTGATTGGTTTACATGATCAGGAATAGAAAATATTGCATGAGAAGTCTACTGTTTTTTTTTTATGAGAATACATGCCTTGGAAATCTGATTTGATCATATTCAATTCCTGATATGTACTGATAGAACAACATGCCCTGAATTGCATATCTATAATAATCGGATAGAAAAGAACCCTTGAAAGCCTGCTAAATTTAGGTTCAGAAAGTCAAAAATCCATATTTGTTATGTTTTGGCATGACTTTCACCCTTAGGATAGGAAAAAAGGGCAAAATTGTTGGTGAAGGATATGACCACCCAAACCGCAAGCTTCCAATTTGAAAATCTGAATCATCCTATCACTAAGATTTCCAAAACAAACCATACTGTATCTTTTTTTTAAGTAGTTTGGGAACAAATTTTTACTTTATTATTTTTTTTTTTTTTTTTTTTTCGCCGGAAGTCTTTTTTCCTGACCTTGTTTGTATATGCATTTCCTGTTTTCAGTCAGATCCGGTCTTTTATTATTATTTTTTTTTCTTTAAAACAAAACGTACCTGAGTTTCCTTTGTTGATCCTGTCATTTGTCGTTTGATGAACTTTAGGTGAGGTTGACTACTCTGGTGTTATATCACCATCTAGCTGGCTTGGCAAGAAGTTAAGCCTGACTAAGGTAATGAACTCCCGTGAATTGCGTTTTTGACTCAAATTAGCCTTAAGATCTTTCCCTTAACAATATTTGAAATGTTTTCAGGATTCCTATTTAGCGATTTCCCCAATCGCTAATCCTCGTGACCTGGCTCCTAGCCCTCTCCAAAGTGCACGTGAGTTACCCCTACATCGCTCCTTGTTGCCACTTGGTTCTAACAACAGAGTGTATAAGGTGTATCCTCAGGATATTAAGGAATGGAAGGTACTTGCAAATGTGTTTGGGGAGAGGTATGGCTCCGACTGGGAAAGATGGGGTATCAGACAATTCATTGAATTAACATGCCATGAATCCCATTTGGAAGAAAATGTTGTGGTTGGGGCCCTCAATTTCTGGTCCTCTAGCTGCAACGCCTTGATTCTACCTCTGGGCCCAGTTTCGATGACCTTAAGGGATGTGATGGCAATTACTGGGTTGCCTATGGCGGACGAGGATGTACCGGCTCGGGTGCATTCTCAGAATTTCCCTGATGTGCATGGCTACTCTGTCCAAGACCTTGGCAGATACTCCCAAATCATCATGGAGGCTCCCGAATTGCGCCAAGTTGATGACATGGGCCATCTCTATTTCATTTGGCTTCTTCTAAGTCAATTTGTCTTCGAACCCTTGAAGGGCAAGCCAACTCCTGATATTATGACCGTGGCCAAAGCTGTAATTGCGGGCAAAGAGGTGAACTTGTGTTCTATGTTCCTGGCTAATGTCTACCGGAGGCTAGAGATAACAACTAAGGATGCCCCTTTATCCCGGATTCGTGGGGGATTATGGTTTTTCCAACTTTGGTTGTTTGCTTACTTCCCGCAATTAGCCAAATGTCAAGTGAATGATGTCCATAAATTTCCCATCTTCGACCTCTGCTATAAAAGATCTGAGCTCTCCCAAGAACAAGTCATCCGTTTCTTTAGGATGTCAGTGTCTGGCACTACCAACCTGTTCATCTTTACTGCTCTTGGTTCCTCATTCCTACCTTACTGGGCGATAAGCCTTCTCAATACTGAAACCAAAGATGAGCAGGATAAGTGGAGTGAGTTCTACACCACCCGGCATTTGATTCACGGCTTCCCTCAGCCTAGGAGTAGCACTCAGCCTGCACAGAGTTTAGTCTTGTATGCTCCTTGTATATTTGCTCGTCAGTTGGGCTTTTATCAAGGCATTCCACCTGCCTTGCCTTTTGTACCCTCAGATCTAAAGGCTAGGTGTTCGGAAGCGGATATCGCGTACTCCAAGGAATGCTTCCCTCTCAACGGAACCCCCATTCTTCTTGGTGTCAACCAACTCCCCTTCCTAGACTGGTGGACCGTTATTTTCAATGCTTGTGTTCCTCCAAGAGGTACAACAACCATGTTTGACTATATTTTTTATTATTATTTTTGACTATTTTTGACTTTTTTTTTTTATTACTGTATCTTTATTATTATTTTTTTTTAAACAAAAGCAAATACAGGTTCCAGTGGTAGCACAGAGAATGAGCTTCATGGATCACTGGCAATCATGTCTGAAGAACGTAATCGACCAACTCTTTTCCTTATTCTAGATTGAAATTAAATTTATCAATTTCTAATCCTTATCTGCTTCGTTGACAGACACTAGGCATGAAGTTTCATCTCGCGAGAATTCAGGAGCAAATGAGAACAACACCTCGGTAGATATCACTGGTACTACTCAGGAAGAAACTGATCCAAGTGAGGATGTCCTGGTCATTTGCGGTGAAGTGAACCGTATTGACGATCATTCGGAGGACGAGGAAGAAGAGCTGGAGATTGTAGGTGTCCGTTGTCATGGACCCCCTCTTGGTTGCCCTGATATGTTTGCTGATAGTGATCGTACTTTTTCTTTTGAGCAGTCAGAAACTGATGAGACCGCTGGTGGGGTGGATGTACCTAGAAATCCTCCTGCAAAAGAGCTGCTTCCAAATGCCTCCTCCCTCGAGCTCAACATCCTAGACCTTCCATCTCAGGTATGCTTCTAAATTCCGTGGGGACCCTTCTCGGACTTGGCGTTAGGCAACCGAGAAGTTACTTAGTGGTTACCTGTATGTATGATGAATCGTTGCTTTCTTTGTTGATACTAATCTCTTGGACATGTAGTGTGCTTTTTGTGATGCTGGATTTTGTTGATTGTATAAACTGAAATGTGACATGTGCTATGCCATAATAGTGTAGAAAATTTTCAGTCTTTAACTCTCTTTAGAGAACCAAAATCCCCAAACCACGTAACCGGAACTCAAAATTGTCGAGATTTGACCCAAAAAATAAAAATGCGTTTTCGAGTCTCATTCTTTGCGCACTTCATCTGAGAGTTGTGCTACTGATGTAATTAGGACTGAAATTAATCCCTTGTAATGATAGCTCGGCTTGGGCATGAATACACATTGATTTCTATCCTGAAAAATGACAAAAAACCGGTGATACTAAAACGTAATTGAAAAATTTCAGATTTGCTAACCTTGAAATTCCTCGATGTTCTGATGCTTTGGACTTGAAGTTTTGACTCCAAACATACACCACTTGGTTTGTGCATCTCTGAACTTGCTTGGTGCGTCATCATTTAGCCTTTTTTACGAGTTTTTCATTCATTTTTCAGCCGAAAACCCGAACAATTACGCTGCTGCCCCGTCTTTAATTTCATCTTTTCAAGGCTTCTTTATTTCCTTCTGTCATTGTGAATGCCCAAAATTTGTATCTAAGACATATATGTTGATGAATATGCCTTTATTATGCTCTCATGGGGTGTTTTCGAGCCATTTTTGCCGCCTCAAAGTGACGAAAACGCTGCTGCCCAGATTTGGAAACTTGTCTTTTTTATGCTTTCTACTCGACTTATACATGTGTAAATGCCTTGAATTTTCTCTGCTAACATTCCTTATGAATATTGTTGCTTGTTTGCACCATTTGTATGTGTTTTTGAATCACTTTTAAGGCTTTAAAGATAAGAAAACGCTGCTGCCCCAGATTATTTCTTACGTTTGTGCAACATCTGAGTCTCTTTAATTGCTGGTTTTGTGTTCTGCATTGTTACAGGAGTCTATATTGCGTGATACTCGGCTCGAGCCTGTGGATTTCCAGATTGAGAATCCTTTTGATGGTCTTGACCTTTCCTTTTATTTGCAAAAGACATCATCTCCTGTTGTTGATCCTGACTTAGTGAAAGCCGCTGAGGATTTCATTGATGGATTCGTCCGAGCTTCCCCTGAGACTTGGAGCATTGCCGTTCTGCAAACTCTGAGTGAGCATTTCCAGGTTCTCATTGATCATGGTACTGATGAAGCCCGATTGGCTAAGGTATGTGACCTTAGAGAGAAGATTGAGACAGCTTGGATGGATTACCGGGCTACCAATGAGACCCTTGATCAGAGGCGCTCTGAGACTGCTGTTAATGCTCCTGCCTTCGAGAACTATACCGCAAGATTTCAGTATCTGAAAGCGCATTATGAGAAGGACCAAGTGAGGCTTCAGGATCTTGGGGTGAAGGAGGCACGGATTCGAGAAATAGCTCTAGAGATGAGCGTCTTGAAGTCAGAGTGTGAGAGCCTGCGCCGAGCTGGTGTTGAATTTCGGCATTGGTATCCCCAACAGCATCAAGAATTGGGTGAGGAGAAGCTCCGACTGGTAGATTGCTATGATGAGATGCAAAAGAAGAAAGAGGAGTGTGGGCGACTTCAAAGGCGTGCTGAGAAGATCTGCTCCGAATGGCTAGCACAATCCGAGGCTAACCTTTCCTTCCTCCATTGATTGGTAAACTCCTATTTTGACTTTTATTGTTTTATTGGTTTTCTTTTTTGGGATATGTAAAGGGCATAAGCCCTACTTTTTGGATTTTATTTTTCTTTCAGACTTATTTATTTACAAGTATGCATTTTATTTACAAGTATGCATGAAGAACAAAAGTTTTTACTTATTGGAAAAAAAATGCTCATAAATGCATGAAAGAAAAGTCACATGATAAAAGCTGAGAAAAACATAAGTAGACCTAGGACTACTTCTTTGTGATCCATTCAGCAACAAAAGTTGAACAAACTATCAACACACAAAACCAAATTACAAAGTTTTATCGCTTTTTTTTTTTTAAGCTACTTGCATGACTTTTTGTAGCTATTTTTCTCATGTCTTTTATACTTTTCTGTATTTTTTATTTTTAACCAAAATAAATACTCAAAAGAAGATTCTCATTACTATTATACAACTAACAACATGAAAAAGTTAGAAACATTAGGAGGAACATGGAACCTGAATCTGCAGCTTCAAATCTTCCAAATCTCCCAACATTTAACTTATCTCACGCCGTAAAAGATAACCAACATGTATAACTACCCCCCTAGCTAGAGAAGCTAGGGTGCAATTACCACTTGGTCGGCTCGCCCTTCTAGCCTTAGATCAACCAAATCCCACATTGTTTGATAATACTTTTTCAAGTATTTGCCGTTAATGTAACGGGAATGTAGTTCTCCTCCAAGGCCTTTTAGCCAATAAGAATTTCCAGGAAGGGCTTTATGGACTTGAAACGGTCCTTCCCAATTAGGCGACCACTTTCCGAGCTCATGGCTTTTAAGCCCAATTGGTAGAATGAGTTTCCATACCAACTCTCCTTCCTGAAAAACCTTCTTTCTTACTTTTTTGTTATAAACTTCAGCTACTTTCTTCTTTTGAACTAACATACAATCAAAGGCCTTTTGTCTCTCATAGTCTAGATCTTCTAACTCCATTATCATTGCTTGTAAATAGTCGTCTGGCTCTAGCTCGTTCTGGCGCACTATCCGCAATGATGGGACGATGACTTCTAGTGGCAACACTGCATCATGACCAAATGTTAAGAAAAATGGGCTTACCCCAGTAGCTCTAGTCTTTGTCATCCGCATAGCCCACAAGGTCTCTGATAATGTATTATGCCAGTCCCTCGGATTCTCTCTCAACATCTTTTCTAGAATCCCGATGAGAATTTTATTTGAGGCTTCTGCCTGTCCATTCGCCTGAGCATAAAAAGGTGTCGAGTGTACTAGCTTGATCTTGTACTCGTCCATGAATTCCTTTATATCGTCTCCGGTGAACATAGTTCCTTGATCTGTTGTGATTGACTCAGGGATCCCAAATCGGTGGATTATGTTCTCCTTTATGAATTCAATTACATTTTCTTGGGCCACTTTCTTCATTGGAGCCGCCTCTACCCATTTGGAAAAGTAATCGGTTGCAACAATAATGAAGCAATGCCCTTTGGATGATGCTGGGAATATCTTCCCGATCAAATCAATCGCCCAACCTCTGAAAGGCCAAGGTTTCACTACCGCATGTAGTTCTTCTGATGGTACTCGTTGAATAGGACCATACATTTGGCATTTCTTACACCCCTTGGCATAAGTCATACAATCCCGCAAGACTGTTGGCCAAAAATACCCGTGTCTGTTGATGAGCCATCTCATTCTCCTTCCAGACTGGTGAGCGCCACAAGTACCCTCGTGTACCTGTTTCATCACTTCAATAGCCTTTGAAAAATCCAGACATTTCAACAACATTCCGTCATAACTTTTTCTATAGAAATCTCCTGCGAGCACCATGTAGTTTCTAGCTTGCACACTAAGCGAATACTTTACTTTTTGCGCGGGATTTTCGAGGTAGTCGATGAACGGCTTTCTCCAATCCTGAGAAATTTCATCGTCAATGTTAAACGATTCCAATTGTATTCCCCTTTCTGCCACCGATGGATGCCCATGCCTCTTGATAAGCACCATCTTGTACATCGTTTCTCTTGAGATCCTCATCCCAGAAGCAATTTGGGCCAACTCGTCAGCTTCCCAGTTTTCACCTCTAGGTGTGTGAATGAGATCCACACCATCAAATGCTTCTAACAGCTGGATGGCGAAAGCAAAGTATGGCGCTAGAGACATGCTTGCACATTTGTATTCTCCGGTTAAGTGTCGGATGACCAATTGAGAATCTCCAAACACCTTGACATCCTTAGCTCCCAACTCGATTAGAATTTCTAGCCCAATGATCAGTGCCTCGTATTCCGCTTGATTGTTAGTACATTCAAAGTCCAGATTGACTGACAAAATTGTTTTGGCACCGGATGGGGAAGTAATCACCACTCCTGCTCCGCTAGTGTTTTCAGTACTCGAACCATCGAACTTCAATGTCCATGGCTTCATTTTGGCCAAATAAAGTGGCAATTCTTGCTCTTCTGGGTACTGAAAACTAGCCGGATGGTCGGCCACAAACTCAGCGATAGCCTTCCCTTTTACCGAAGCTTGCGGTAAATAAACTAATGAAAACTCTGCTAAAGCTAGTGCCCATTTCCCAATCCTCCCAGATAAAATGGGTTGATTTAGCATGTACTTAACTAAATCTGTAGCAGAAATTACATACACTCTTGACTTAAGCAAATAATGTCGTAATTTGGTACAGGCGAAATACAATGAGAGACACGTTTTCTCGATAGGGCTATAATGTGTCTCTGCAGGCAATAAAGAACGACTAAGATAATAAATAGCTTGTTCGTGTTTGCTATCATTATCTTGGGCTAATAAACAACCAATTGATTCCTCAGCTGCCGAAATATACAACTTAAGTGGGGTTCGCTCCCTGGGCGGAGCTAATACCGGTGGACTGTACAAATATTTCTTTATTTCCTCGAATGCAACATTATGCTTATCTTCCCACTTGAAATGCTCTTCATCTTTGAGTCTCAGTAGCTCAGAAAACACCTTTGACTTCCCGGCCAAATTAGAAATAAATCTCCTAAGAAAATTCACTTGGCCAAGGAAACGTTGTAGTTCTTTCTTGTTCTTTGGGGGTTGAGCTTCCTGAATCGACTTAGTCTTATTGCTGTCGATTTCAATTCCTCTCTGGTGGACCAAATATCCTAGGAAATTCCCCGCTTTTACCCCAAACGCACACTTCAGAGGATTAAGCTTGAGATTGTATTTCCTCATCCGTTCAAACCCCTTTCTGAGATGATCTACGTGATCAGACTCTTGCTTTGACTTGATCACAATGTCGTCGACGTACACCTCCATAGACACCCCAAGTAGGTCATGAAAAATTGCGTTCATTGCCCGTTGGTAGGTGGCACCCGCGTTTTTCAAACCGAAAGGCATCACCACCCATTCAAAGGTTCCTATCGACCCTGGACACCGGAATGCTGTCTTCGAGATATCATCTTTGGCTATTTGGATCTGATTATACCCTGCAAAACAATCAGCACATGAAATAATTGCATTTTTCGAAACGGCGTCCACTAGCATATCTGCGATTGGCATGACATAAACGTCCTTTGGTGTTGCATGGTTGAGATCTCGGAAATCTACGCAAACTCGAAGCTTTCCGTTCTTCTTAACCACTGGAACCACGTTAGAAAGCCACTCTGCATATCTGGCTGGTCGAATGAAACCTGCTTTCAATAACTTTTCAATTTCTTCCTTAACTCTTGCCTCGACTTCCTTGCTCATTCTTCGAGATGCTTGTTTGAAAGGTTTGAAATCTGGCTTGATAGGAAGTTTATGTTCCACTACACTTCTGCTCAGTCCTGGCATTTCATCATAATTCCAAGCGAAGCAATCCTTGTATTCATGGAGCAATTTGATGATGTCTTCTTTGAGGGAAGGCCGCACCAATTTGCTCACATATGTTACTCTAGGTTCTTCTGGTGTCCCTAAGTTCACTTCTTCGAGGGGGTCTACCGCCATAGAGCCTTCGTCTTCCAGCTTGGGACTGGCTTTCTTCAAGTCATCCATTTGGATTTCCTTTTCCAATGGCATCAGCATTGGTTCTGACTCTTCTGGAATTTCAACCTCTGCAATCTCCATGTACTCCTCGAATCGTAACTCCTCCATGGTATGATGAGCCCTCAATTTCGCTATAGCGGTTGAGGCTACCGCTTCTTTTCTTGATATGGACTCAATCATTGGACCTCCTCAATGGTCGGCTCAGCGCTATTCTGCCTACGGAAAGGCACGATAGCCGTTGGTCCAAATAAGTGTTTGATCTGCTCGTCGCGAGTTTTCTTCTCTTTAGGGCCAACTTTGATGGGACCAATGCAAGGCTCATAAAGTCTAGATTCAGCCATATGCGACTGAGTGCTAAATGGCTTACTGTTGGCCCAAACTATTTCAACCTCATCTCCTTTCCAAAATAACATAAGTTGGTGTAAAGAAGATGGTATGCACGCGTTTGAGTGAATCCAATCTCGCCCCAACAATGCTTGGTAGCTGGCAGATGAATTTACTACAAAGAATGCAGTGGGAGAAGTTTTGGATCCGATAGTCAGCTCTGTTGATAAAACTCCATACGTCTTGGCAACTTCTCATGTGAATGCTGAAACTGAGATTTCGGAGGATACAATGTCTTCCTCTGACTTTCCGAGTGCTAACACCATTTTTAGTGGTATTATGTTGACAGCGGATCCGTTGTCGATCAACACTCTGGAAATGGGCTTTCCATCTATATGGGCCTTCACATATAAAGGCTTGATGTGACGGGTCATCTTAGGAGTGGGTTTATCAAAATAAACTCGCTTTGTACGACTTTCAGCTGATGCTTTAATCGTGACTCCACTTGATTCTCCCAGGTTATCTTCTACCTTCATTCTGGGTTCGTTACCCCGGAAACTTGAAGGCAAAATTAACGAGGTAGCCGCGCAGCCGACATGAATTATAAAATCTCCTACCCTTATTTCAAGGGATTTTTCACTCTCACTCTTTTCTTTCGAGTTTGAACTATAATCTATACCAGAAGTTCTTGTTTGGTCTCTTCTTTTTTTTTCTGCCTCTCTTTTCCTCATTTTTCTCTTCTGATTTTTTGAGAGAGGCTTAGGGAACTTCTTGTGCTGATTTACCTGCCATTGCCCCTTTGGACCTGCGACGGAAGGTACTATGAATCTTGGTGGGCGTTGGGGCTCTTCCATCTTCTTTTTGCCGTTACCCCCCCTAGTCCCTCTCGGTATTTGGTTTGTCTGCACTGGTAATGGAGTTCTTTTTGGTACCCACACTTGTTTCGACTTGGGGTAGACCCTTGCTCCCTGCCGTCTGGTGTTGGTTGGACCTTGTTTGTTGGGCTTAAACTCATACGACGTGGCATTGATCATAGCCACGGCTGGGAATGGATCATCATCGATTAACATACTTTCCTTCTTCTCTGGGAATTTGAGAACTCCCCGATTGATTCTATCCTGCACAGCATTCTTAAAACTAAAACAAGAAGACGTGTTATGACTCCATGCATCGTGATATTTACAGTAAGTTCTCCCGCGAATCTCTTCTCTTTTCGGAATGACATGTCCAAAAGGCAGTGTGATAAATTCTTCCTTTAAGAGATGATCAAAAATCTCTTCTGTCTTGGAAGTGTCAAACGTGTACTTCACATCGTTGCTCCTCTTCACAGCTTCTGGTACCTGCGAATTCTTAGCTAGCAGTGGACAGACTGTTGACCCCGTGGTCGTCATCTCAGCTACCGCAGTCTCATACGTTTGGGCTTCTTGGTGATAGCTACCTACAGCATGCTTCTTTCGCCGGTGGTCTTCCCGCATCAACTCCTCATATTCAGTGACTTTGGCTATGAGATCATAAAAATCACGGAACTCTATTCCTTGGAACTTTTTACGGTTCTCAAAATCAAGGCCCCGTTGAGCTAGTCGGACAAATTCTACTTCTGGAAGGTTGACGCGACATTTGTGCCTCATTCTTTTGAATCTGTTAATGTAGGTTTCAACTGATTCACCCTGTCGCTGAGCCATGCGTGCTAGCTCCGCAATGCTAACCTCGGGTTCAGTCCTGTAAAAATGAGCGTGGAATGCATCTTCCATGCGTCTCCAGCTATCAATGGATTCTGCCGGTAATGCGGCATACCACGAAAATGCCGGGCCCGTAAGTGAGCCCGCAAATAAACGTAATTTTAACAATTCATAGTTCTGATGGGAACAAAAACTACTACACTGAAAATTAAAACGCGTAATATGTTCGATTGTCGATTGACCCTCTTCTCCTGAAAATAAAGTAAAATCAGGAATTCTAAACGTTGGAGGAAACAGATTCTGCTGGTCAATGTAATTTGGATATGGCTTGAGAGATTCAGGGCGATAAACTTCTCTTAAGTTTGGCCCATATATCTCGCGCACTACTTGTCTTATACGATCCCTGTCGTCATTCTCATTAACCTGTTCTGTCTGCCAATGTACGTTCCTGTTGTATCCAGCATCATAATTTTTACCTCCCACATTTCGGTTGGACTGGTCACCATGGTAGTTATTACTACGATTTTCGGCATTTGTATAGGCTTTATAATGCATTGTCCCTGCGGGTGCTGATGACGGTTGTCGGTCTGGGCTGATCCTGTCACCTCGTTCATTGAATTTCAGGTCATCTTCTCGAGCATTTGGATGCTTGTATTTATGGCTTGATGACGCATCATCCCTCTGTGTTGAACCAGCGTTAACTTTCTGTAAGGCCTCAACAATCTTCTCTGGTATCTTGCTAATTTCTGAGGTCAAGTCAACAATGCTAATGGCTTCCTGAGCAACTGGAGCTTTTGTGGTCTCCTTGGGTGCATCAAGTTTTGCCCATGTAGCAGCCCATCTTCTATCACTTTCTTCTTTCTCTCGTTGATATCTCTTTTCTCGCTCTTCATTCTCCCGTCTGATTCTCTCCTCGAATTCGATCCTTCTTTCCTCGAATGCGACTCTATCACGCTGGGATCTTTCCTCGGCCTCTTTGGCAATTTGCCTATATTTCGCCTCAATTTCATCCAACTGGACTTTCAAGCGCTCGGCCATCAACTTCGTTCCCGTGTCCTCCGACGAACTTGGCTGGTTTCCCTGTGTTTCGAACTGATTTACAGTGTCAGCCACTCGTCCTGGACTTGATGTTCCATCGTGCGTGTCATGTCCGGCATTGTCGCTGACATCCGCAGGCTTCCTACTTGTTCCTTTCGGAGGCATCCTACGTGTGTAAACTTTGCGGAAAATGTTTTTGGGGTTTTAAAATTTTTTTTTTTTTTTTAGCTAAAGAACAAAAAGATAAAATGGTTTAAAAATTAACTTCTGAAAGTAAGCAAAAACAAAAAGTATGCTTGATTTTTAAGACTAAAATTTTCTTTTGAAATGTGATTAAAGTGCAATCCACCCAAAATATGTATCAATTTTACTTGATAACTTCGGATAAATTAAAAGTTGGCAAAGCTAATGGAAAATAAAAATATGCTTAAGAAAGCTAATGTTCAAAAAAAACAAAAAATATTTTTTGGTTTTTGGTCCCACTGGGCGTGCCAGAAATTGTTAGCGATATTTTTGAGAAACAAAAATATTTCTGTTCAACCTTGGCTCGTGTGGAAATAAATGCGGGCGTGCCAGAGAATTTGGTTCTCAACCTACGCTCTAGGAAGCGGTTTAAAATGAAACGTTGCGCCTATTGCCTAATAGATACTTGATTTAAACAAAACGATTGAGCGGGAAAGCAAGGATTGAGAAAACGCTTCCCTTGGGTTCCTAGTCGGGGTCAACACAACTTTGACTAGAAAATGACCAAAAAAGTTTGATAAATGAAGTAAAAAATGATGAATAAAAACCAAGCTTTTGGAAATTTAATTTTATTAATCAAATAATGTCGAGATTACAATACGAATAAGGATTACAAACATCAACAAAAAATCCACAAATGATTAGTGTTATCGAAGTTAAATAAACCAACAAAATAACAATAATTAAATTAACAAATAAACAAAAGAAAATCAAACTCGATCTATGAGTCGAACTCTGATGTGTCGCTTCGTTTGGATGAGTGTCCGGATTGTGATTAAAAATGACAAGAAATCGAAGTCAAAGTGAAGAACTTAAAGAACTAAGGTCGAGAATATTGAGAGCTCTAGAGAGAAAAAGGTTTTTTGTTTCAAGTTGAGTTTTTGTGTTTGATTTGTGTGTGTTAAAATGAAGGATGGGAGGGGGTATTTATAGACAAATTCGGCTTGCCCAACACTCAAATTACCCACCCACTATCTCCACCTTTCTTCATGTCCATCATGCTCCATGTTTTTAGGCACCACTTGGATCATGGTTGCTTGAAAATAGCCATGTTCATTTGGTGTAGAAAAAATTCTATTAGCCTTTGTTCTTTTCGTGCTTCTTCAAGTGTCTTCAAAAATTTGTTGTGCGACGCCCGTCGATCCCGTGAAAAATTCGAGAATACCGTTGAAAAGGTGAGGATGTCTTCTTTCCGGTGATGTCAATTTCTCCACGTGTCTTCGATGTTCGGGTCTTCAAATGATTTAATCAAAAATGGTTTCATGTGACAAATAAATAGTAGAAATTAATAGATTAAGTAAAAGATTTAATTAATCCACTAAATCCACTACTTCCATCTTCACCATCCAACTTTTGACCAAGTCTTTTCCTTCTTTTCTTGTCTTTTAATCTCCCTTTTGTCACTTTTTATTTCTTTTTATTTTCTCTATAAGCCTTACTTTCTTCTCTCTTTTCCATAACATTAAATACTATAGGATAAAAATTATAACCTATAGTTTGATGTGAATAAATGTAAAAAATTACATTTACGCCAACAGAAAGTAATAAATTGCTAATGACATAGTGTATAAACTAATGAAAGTATCTTTTTTAGATACCAATTAATAATTGTTAGAATAAGAGAAAAAGCATTCTGATGCCCCTGATCTTTCCTTTTTCGGTGTATTAAGTTCTTGATCTTTTATTTGGATACATTAGGTCCTTGATCTTTTATATTTGGGTTTATCAAGTCCTCATCTAACAAAATTGGATGATTTGTTAACTTTCACAAATTAATAAGATTAAAATAGTGTGGCACAATTACAAATACAGCCCGTTTAGGAGGATTTTTTAATATATGTGATTCACTTTGCTTTCTACTTACGTTTCTAGACAATATTGTCTTTTTAAATTTGACAATTATTTTTCCCGCCTATTGGAATGTAGTAACGTCGCACCTTATTTCTCAAACGTTTCTCTTTGTCTCTCAAGTTCATTTCTGTAATCGTTTCCTCTTCTTCATCATCTTTGCTCTTCTTTTCTTTTTCATCTTAGTTCTTCTCTTCAATTCCGGCCCCACAAATTAAGGCCAAATTTTGTATGACTGAAAATTACTGAAGCACATTTACTGAAAAGAAATTATTGAACTGAAATGAACAACCGATAAGTACTAATAAGGCATAAAGAACATGGTCAAACATCACTCATTAGATTTCATCTATGTTTTCATTCTACTCGATTTCACTTTCGAAATGACTAGAAAATGAGCAAAACAACGACAATAACTACTGAAATTTTTTTTTCATTTTTAAAAAAAATTGTTGAAAAATTTATTGAATATTCAATCAATTGTAATTAATTAGGTGTCGCAATATTTCAATTGGTCTTATTAATTTGTGAAAGTTAACAAATCATCCAATTTTGTTAGATGAGGACTTGATAGAACCAAATATAAAAGATCACGGGTCTAATGTATCCAAATAAAAGATCAAGGGCTTAATGCACCGAAAAGAGAAAGATCAGGGGCCTCATAATGCTTTTTGCCTTAGAATAATTATAATGTTTAATGTGGAAATATTATAATTATGGACGACATATGATACGTTAGAAAATTAAAATATATACGTTAGCATTCATTTTAAATATAATATTTTTCCTATATCAAGTTTTCATTCCAAAAATCATAAATCAATATTCATTTTTTCTATTTTCCAAATTTGATTTCTCTTTTTCAAATCATTTTTATTTTTTCAAATGCTTTCTAACTTTTAAAGAGTTCTAAAAATACCATAACAATTTTCGCAAAAGTTATACATGCAGGATGCCTTTGAAAGGAACAAGTAAGAAGGTTGCAAAAAGCAGCGAATGTCAATCAAGAGACGCGTTACACATGGAAGCAAGCCAAGCTCATCAGAGGACAATTTAGTGCATACGGTAGTCGACTACCTAAAGATCCACATGGAAGAAATTGAGGCGAGTATAGGCAAATTGCCAAAGAAGCCAAAGAGAGATCCATACATAAGAATATTGCAATTGACGAGATAATTAGACAGGAACGTGAAGAAAGGGAAAAGGATATCAACTAGATAAGAAAGAGAGTGAAAAGAGAGGGGTTGCTGCATGGGCTAAAATTATGGAAACCATGAAACCCAAACCCGAAATACCAAAGGAAACTGGAAAAGATCTAGTTGATAGGGAGGTCTTCGACATTTTGGAACTAACCTCAGAAATCAACAAGATACCAGAGAAGATTGTTGAGACGATGTTGAAAGTTAATGGTGGTTCAGCACATAAAGATGATGCATCCTCACTTAGAAATCTACAGGTAAAAACCCTAGATTGACTAAGTTTGTCTTCAGGATCACTAGAGGAGTTGTCAAACAACTAAGTGATAGTGATTCGGGGAACTATGTTCTGTTCTTGAGCCATTTGAGAATGAGAATGAATGGAACTTAGGTTAAAATGAAAATAAGAACTAGATTGCAGAAAATTCTATTAGCAGAAAAACTTAGGTGAAAATAGGTAAGTATGGAAATCCCTATTTATACCCAAAAAGATTAAACCGTTCGTAGTTCAAAAAGTAGATAACTACCGTTAAAACAGGGAACCAGTTACCGTTTTCAACTGACATGCGCATCAATAGCATTTAATGTAGGCACGTTTAAAACAGAGAATAAAACATCATGATTATCTTTAAACACAATTAACTACCTTAAACGGCTAGCAGTTAAGACATAAATAATTGTCATTAAAGATGAATTACTAAAGAGGATTAGTCATACATATGCCTTCTCTTAAAGTTCCGAATGGTCTACTAGCTAGAGGCTTAGTAAACATATCAGCAAGATTTTCTTCAGAGGGTAAATAGATCAGAATGATGTCCTTCTTCAGAACATGATCTCTCAGAAAGTGAAGTCTAATGTGCATATGCTTCATCCTGCTGTGTTGTATGGGATTCTTTGAAATGTCAATTGCACTCTTGTTGTCACATTTGATTGTAATTGTTCCAGGAGTGATTTCATAGTCAGCAAATTGTTGCTTGATCCAGAGCATTTGGGAAACACAGCTTCCAGCAACAACATACTCAGCTTCAACAGTGAGAGTGGCACAGAAGTTTTCTTCTATTATGCCAGGAGACTAAGCACTCCCCTAGAAAATGACAACCACCAAAAGTGCTGACTCTCTTCAATTTGTCTCTACCATAGTCAGAGTCTGTGTATCCTACAAGAGTAAAATTTGTACTACAAGGATACCACAAACCATCTTTTGATGTGCCTTTAAGATATCTCAGGATGCGCTTAACAGCAACATCATGAATCTGCATTGGTTTAGCCTGATATCTAGCACAGAAGCACACATCAAAATGTATATCTGGTCTACTAGCAGTTAGATATAAAAGAGAACCGATCATACCTCTGTAGGTTTTTATGTCTACAGGTTTACCAGCTCTAGTTTCATCATCAAAGTCTTTGCTGACATCCATGGGAATGTCAATTGCATTAGATTTAGACATGCCAAATTTCTTCAGCACTTCTTTAGTATACTTAGCTTGGTTGTTAAACACACCATCATTACTTTGCTTAATTTGAAGGCCTAAGAAGAATGTTAATTCTCTCATCATAGACATTTCAAACTCAGACTTCATGTGGCTGCTGAACTCCATGCACAAAGATTCATTAGTAGCACCAAATATAATATCATCAACATATACCTGTGCTAAAAGGATATCTTTGCCTTTCTTCAGAGTGAACAGAGTTGTATTAACACAACCTCTGACAAAACCCTTAGACAGAAGGAATTTTGTTAGCCTCTTATACGAAGCTCCGGAAGCTTGTTTCAGTCCATACAAAGCCTTCTGAAGCTTGTACACATGATCTAGGAACTTTGGTACTTCAAAGCTAGGGGGCTGAGATACATAAACTTCTTCATCAATGTACCCATTTAGGAATGCACTTTTCACATCTATTTGGAACAGCTTGAACCCTTTGTATGATGCAAAAGCACATAGAATTCTTATGGCTTGTCACCATAGCTAGCTCCTCATCTTTAGAGGATTCTTAAGAAGACTCAGCTCTCAGGACTACACTCCTTTTTCCTTCTGACTTCTCTCTCAAGTCATGATTTTTTATTGACATCTCGTGAGTGATTAATGAACAAATGAGTTCATCATAAGTATAGAGGCTTAGGTCTTGAACTTCTTCTATAGCAGTCTTCTTAGCTTGCCACGACCTTGGTAAGCTTCTGAGAATCTTTGTCACCTTTTCTTCTTCTTCGATATCATTTCCCAAACTTTTCAGATCATTGATGATCTTGGTCAATCTTGAGTTCATTTCTGAGATTGATTCTTTCTCCAGCATTTCAAATCACTCATAACTTCTCATGAGTTGGTTGACCTTGAACTGCTTCACTCTTCTTGTGCCTTCATAGGTTACTTCAAGCTTGTCTCGAATTTCATCGGTTGTTTCACAAGCAGAAACCTTATTATATTCAGTGGCAATAAGTGCACAGTGCATCATTTTCATTGCTGAAGCATTAGTTTGCAATTTTTTAAGGATATCATCAGTCCAGTCCTCTGGGGGAATTATAACTTCCCCTAAACCTATCTCTTCCCTAGTTGGGATGAAATCACCTTATGTGACAACAAGCCAGGCACTCATGCTCTGAGCTTGGATGAAGTTCATCATCCTCTTTTTCCAATAAGAGTAATTGTCACCATTGAACTGTGGTGGTCTAGTTGTGGAGGAACCTTCTAAAATCATAAGGTGATAGTTGTTCTCAGCAAGGTGTCTACCAACCATCTCTATTGATTTTGATAAGGATCTTACACTAGATTGTTAGATCTTTCAGTAAATAAGCAAAGTGACATTTGCATTGATACCACTTGTTGGCCCCAACAAGATCAGAATCACCCAGAGGGAGGGTGAATAGGTAACTAAGTCCGATTTTAAGTTTTTAGAGAAATTTAAGTCAGAGTCAAATTTCTTCAGAGTCCGAAGGTAGCTTGATGGAAGCGCTTCTGAGAGAAATTCTGCCTTAGGATAGTTTCTGTCTTTTTGGCAAAAGAGGTTCTGTTTGACAGAGCTTCTGGACAATCTTCTGAACAGAGACAGTGAATAATAATGAGCAAACTGTTTCAGCACTAAACAATGAGCAAAATACACAGAAGCAAAATAACAAGTTATAATGATGGAGAAAGAGATTCAGGAGGTCCTGAGTGAACAAAGCGATTTATCCAGGTTCGCCACAAAAGTCCTATGACTACGTTCTGTCCCCTGTGAGCGCAGTCAACAGAGATTTTAAATTCACTATTCAGAACGTTTATGGCACATTCAGAAGCTCCTTTACATCAACAGAACTTAAGCTAATTTCTCACTTAGTTCTGACTAGCATAGAATAAGTTAAAAGGAATTTTCACCAGAACAACAACACTATGTTTTCTGGAATTCTCACCCAACTTAAACCTTTACTAGATTTCTCTCAAATCTAACTTAATATCACAAATGTTATCAGTTTACAAGATTCCTATTATTAACTTGTGTTTCTTCACTCTATCTCTTTTACAAATATCAAATAAGAAAAGATTAAGAATGGGAAAGTGTCCACAACAAACAAAACCAGTTCTTCCTTGTCTACCCTTTAAGGATCCAAATAAAGAATTATTCCAGTCAACCTCATCTTTGATTTCAAATCACTTACCGGATTTAGTTAAAGAACAAGGTTAACGGAATCAAGAGTGTTTTTGAAGCCGTTTGAAACAAGACAGATTAACGGCTACAAACCTGTCGTCATCAAATTGAAGATTCAAATTCAAGCAACGGACATCTTCATCTCACTATAAATAGTAGCCAAGCTCATTTGTATTCTACACGCGAGAATTTTGAGCTATCTTAACGCACTATTCTAACAAGCAAAACAGAGCACTTTCCCATTCTTAATCTTTGTTCATCATGTTAGCATGGATCTTCTGGCCAAAGTAGCCAGAAAGCAATTGGTTAAGGGTCCGCCTGATTTTAGTTTTAAGAAAGATCATTTATGTACTGCATGTTAAGCTGGAAAACAATCCAGAAGCTCTTTCAAAACTAAGAAAACCATTTCAACAAAAAGACCTTTAGAATTACTTCATATAGATCTTTTTGGCCCTGTTCAACCAATGAGCATGGGTGGCAAAAAGTATGCCTTTGTCATTGTAGATGACTATTCTCGATTCACTTGGGTCATCCTGCTGTCTAGCAAAGATGAATCATTTGAACACTTCTCAGTTCTTGTCAAAAGACTAGAGAATGAAAAGAATGCTAAGGTTATCCATATTAGAAGCGATAATGGTGGAGAATTCAAAAACTATCAGTTTGAAGAATTCTGTGAAATCAATGGCATTAATCATAACTTTTCTGCTCCCAGAACTCCTCAACACAATGATGTAGTTAAAAGGAAGAAAAGGACTCTGGTTGAAATTACCAGAACTATGATCAATGACAGAAGGCTTCCAAAGTACTTTTGGGGAGAAGCTGTTAACACAGCTTGTTATGTTCTGAATAGAGTGCTCATCAGAAGCATTTTTGACAAAACCCCCTATGAACTTTAGAAAGATAGAAAACCTAAGATTGGGTATTTCAGAATCTTTGGTTGTAAATGTTATATTTTAAATACAAAAGAATATCTTTCAGAATTTGATTCAAAGACAGATGAGGCTATTTTTCTTGGCTACTCAACACATAGTAAAGCATATAGGGTTTTTAATGAGAGGACTCAAACTTTAGATGAATCTGTTCATGTTCAGTTTGATGAGATTAACCATGCAAATAGTAGAGCTCCTGAAGAAGATGAAGTTCCAGCTCCTGAAGTTACATCTCATGATGCTGCTGAAGATGCTTCTCCTGGAGCGGCTGAAGTTATCCCTCTTGTTACTGTCAATACAGTTCCAGAAGAGAATCATACTCCAGAATTCAACTTTATTCCAGAAGATGCTCCTATATATGATTCAATAAATGATGAACAAGTTTCAGAAGATACATTGGACATTCCAAAAGAAGTTAGAGCTCCCAGGAATAACCCCTTGGAGAACATCATTGACTCTGTTCATAATCCTGTCATGACCAGAGCTCAGCTCAGAAGATACATGGGGAATGTGGCCTTTGTGTCAGTTCTGGAGCCCAAAGACTTCTATGAAGCTGAGGATGATGAATCCTGGTTAATGGCAATGGAAGAAGAACTTCACCCGTTTAAAAGGTCAGAGGTTTGGACTTTGGTACCCAGACCTAAGAACAAGAAGATTGTTGGTACCAGGTGGGTTCTAAAGAACAAACTTGATGAATATGGAAATTTTGTGAGGAACAAGGCAAGACTTGTTGCTCAAGGTTTCAGTCAGCAAGAAGGCATAGATTATGGTGAAAGATTTGCTCATGTTGCAAGATTGGAAGCCATAAGATTTCTGTGTGCTTTTGCATCATGCAAAGGATTCAAGTTGTTCCAAATGGATGTGAAAAGTGCATTCCTAAATGGGTACATTGATGAAGAAGTTTATGTATCTCAGCCTCCTAGCTTTGAAGATCCTAAATTCCCAGATCATGTGTACAAGCTTCAGATGGCTTTGTATAGACTGAAACAAGCTCCTAGAGCTAGGTATGAGAGGCTGACAAAATTCCTTCTGTCTAAGGATTTTGTCCGAGGCTGTGTTGATACAACTCTGTTCACTCTGAAGAAAGGCAAAGATATCCTTTTAGCACAGGTATATGTTGATCATATTATATTTGGTGCTACTAATGAATCTTTGTGCAGGGAGTTCAGCAACCACATGAAGTTTGAGTTTGAAATGTATATGATGGGAGAATTAACATTCTTCTTAGGTCTTCAAATTAAGAAAAGTAATGATGGTGTGTTTATCAACCAAGCTAAGTATACTAGAGAAGTGCTGAAGAAATTTGGCATGTCAAAATCTCATGCAATTGACATTCCCATGAATGTCAGCAAAGACTTTGATGATGAAACTAAAGCTGGTAAACCTGTAGACATAAAAACCTACAAATGTATGATTGGTTCTCTTTTATATCTAATTTCTAGTAGACCAGATATACATTTTGTTGTGTGCTTCTGTGCTAGATATCAGGCTAAACTAATGGAGATTTATGATGTTGCTTTTAAGCGCATCCTGAGATATCTTAAAGGCACCTCAGAAGATGGTTTGTGGTATCCTTGTAGTACAAATTTTACTCTTGTAGGATACACAGACTCTGACTATGGTAGGGACAAATTGAAGAGAGTCAGCAGTTCTGGTGGTTGTCATTTTCTGGGGGAGTGCTTAGTCTCCTGGCATAGTAAGAAGAAAACTTCTATGGCGCTCTCTCCACTGCTGAAGCTGAGTATGTTGCTACTAGAATCTGTGTTTTCCAGATGCTCTAGATCAAGCAACATCTTGCTGACTATGGAATCACTCCTGGAACAATTACAATCAAATGTGACAACAAAAGTGCTATTGACCTTTCAAAGAATCCCATACATCACATTAGGATGAAGCATGTGCATATTAGGCATCACTTTCTAAGAGATCATGTTTTGAAGAAGGACATCATTCTGACCTATTTACCCTCTAAAGAGAATCTTGCTGATATGTTTACTAAGCCTCTGACTAGTGGACCATTCATAACTTTGAGAGAAGGCATATGTATGACTAATCCTCTTGAGTAATTTATCTTTAATGACAATTACTTCTGTGTTAGCTGCTAGCCGTTTAAGGTAGTTAATTGTGTTTAAAGATAATCATGATGTTTTATTCTCTGTTTTAAGCATGCCTACATTAAATGCTATTGCTGCGCATGTCAGTTGGAAACGGTAACTGGTTCCTGTTTTTAACGGTAGTTATCTACTTTTTGAACTTCGAACGGTTTAATCTTTTTGGGTATAAATAGGGATTTTCATACTTAGCAAATTTTCACCTAAGTTTTTCTGCTAATAGAATTTTCTGCAATCTAGTTCTTATTCTCATTTTAACCCTAAGTTCTATTCCTTCTCATTCTTAAATGGCTCAAGAACAAAACATAGTTCCCCAAATTACTATCACTCATCTTTTTGACACTTCTAGTGATTCTGAAGAAAGTCTTAATCAATATAGGGTTTTCACCTCTAGGTTTCTATAAGAAGAGATTAGAATCACTGGCCAAATCTGAAAATGGTTAGTTGCTCAAAATTGGAACCCCATAGTTTCCTTAGATGCTGCCATTTACCCCGACCGTGTGACTGAGTTCTATTAGAACCTTTATTATCGTTCTGATGAAGAAGATGTTGTGCGCTCTAAGATTGGAGAAGTCGATTTTGAGGTCAGCAGGAACTCCAATGTTGAGACAATGGGAATTGATGATGAAGGTGTCATCATTGGTGAGGATGGATCTGTTGAGGGCTTCTCAGAGGTGAATTGGGGAAAGCCAGATCTTGAGGCTAAGGAGACATACGCTACTTGGTTAACTCAGCATCAGAGGTGGGCACATTATCTCACTACTAATGTGTTCCTACCAAAATCTGGGGGAGTTAACTGTGTCTCCAATAGAGAAAGAGTGTTCATGTACCATCTAATGAACGAGAAGAAGATAAATCTGCCTGCCATGATCATTAGGCAGATGAAGACAGTCAAGTATAATAGTGTATTGGCTTTTGGATCCCTCCTAATGAGACTATATGAAGCTGTCTCAATAGTCATTCCAGGAGATGCAATCAAGAGCAGAAGTTCTCCAATCAAGATGTTGACCTTGACTAGATTGGTCTTTGGAGTTGTACCTTCAAAGAAAGCTGAGTCTTCTACTCCAGCCATTGTGAAAGATGTTCAGAAGGCAACTGTTGTGTACAAATGAGTGGATGACACTAGCAAGTGCACTAGACAAGTAATAAAGTGATAAGTTATCGTCTCCACAGGGATAGAACAGTTTCAAGCTGGTCTCTTTACTGAAACAAAACAGTCGGGTGATTGGTCTAGATTGATTGATTGATTTTAAACTAACTATATCTATTATTAAACTAAGGTTGTCACAGAGCATGAAAGTAAATTAAGAGATAACAATAATAAAGAAGCAGGTGTAAAGCACAACCAGAACTGATGGCAAACAAGCACACATTCCCTTCATACAAATCCACCATGTTTATTATAAGTCTAAGGTATCTTCACTAGAATCACTCAAGTCAGATGGTCACATGTTCCCAAGATTCTTTATACTTATGCAAAATTAGTTTCCATCAGATTACACAAGCACAAACGTTAAGCACATGAAGCATCTTATAAATAAGAACCCTTAGCACACATTTTATCCTTATTGGTCCCGGTATAAAACATATGTGTTCAATCAGTTTATCTATTGCTTGATCCGAGTTGGTCCCTACAACATCAAACAACTGAAAATACAAGTTAGCTAGACTTATATATGAATGGAGATTCTATTGAACAAGCTGAATAAACATGATTTCATTGAATAAAAGGAAAGTAACGCTTACAAACCACCACCCAGAAGACTGGCTTTCCACCTTGAGTGACTACTCACTCATTGTCATGGTTACAGCGTTTGAAGGAATGGAAAACTAAGAACAGGTTCTGCTTGGCCTCGGATGAGACTTCCACAGAAAACTGCTATATCTACTAAACTGAAAGTGAAACTAAAGTCTACTAAACTAAGATAATATGATGCATTCTAGGATGATAAACAATACTCTCGCAGGAGTATTTATACAAGAAAGAAAGGGAATAAAACAAAGTGAAGATGCTTTCTCGGAATCTGGCTGTTCTTGGGCAGATTGTTCTCCAGCAGAAGAAGACAACTGTATAATAGGACAAGTCAACCTGCAGAAAGAGACAAATGCACAAGAAGACAACTTCACATCCCAATGCCTTCACAAACCTCCAAAACCTTGCTTTTTCTCTTCCCCACATCACAAAACCAAGAACATGTGAGGAGAGGGTATCTTTGACCTGATTTTCTGCAGATTCAACCCTAAATACAAGATGTTCAGACTCAACTAAGCACAGGCAGACTAAGTGGGAGCACAGGCTGAACTTGTGCCTTAAAGAACAATCTCAGGCTGTTCGAAACACAGTTTTGGCACGAAAATACTATGAAAAACCCTTGATTTTATAGACACAAATCACACCCAACAGCAACCATAAAGGTGAATGTGAAAAAGTCCAAGACAAAGAAGGATGCTAAGGGTAAGAAGACCCAGAGCAAGCTGGTGATTGTGAAACCAGTGGTTGAGGAACCAAATCCTACCTTGGTTCAAACTACAATTGATGTTGAACCAACTGGGAAGGTGGTTGCTGAGAAACCTTCTAGAGCTAGTGGCACAAAAGTTGCCATTGAGCATGTTGTCCAGAAGAAGGCTGCTTAGAAGCATGCTGAGACTGATAGGCTTGCTGAGCTGGCAATGATTGTTGAGGAAAAAAAGCTTGCAACTATTCTTAAAGTTGCTCAAGTCAACATGGCTGCTGAAGCAGCTTCACAAGCTGTTGTGGAAGCTAATGCTGCCTTGGATGCTGCTGAGAGAAGTAAGAATGGTTCTGTGAAGATGGGCAGAACTAAGAGAGCTGCTGCCAGAAAGTTTAGGAAAAAGAACTTCATTCGAGCTCCTAATAATCCTGAGCTTGAGGATGATCTTGATGAGGAAGAACCGGTACAGGAAGATGCTGAGAATGTTATGTTGGATGATGACCAACATGTTGGATGGTGATGCTGAGGGTGATTTGGATGCCTCTTTTATTGAAGATTTGTCTGAGGACACAGAGCCTGAGGGTTCTATCAAGTTCTGGAGAATGAGCCTCTAGAGCAAGTACTTAAAACAGCCAATGGTGTGGCTGATGAAGAAGAGAACTACATTGATGATGTTCTGATGGGTCAAGGGCGTAGGATAGAAGGACGCACTGCTTATGACTACATTAAGCGTATGTCTCATCTTGATGTTGTACCTATTTCCTCCTTCAATCCATCTACTCCTAAACATTTTCCCTCTCCTCCTCCTGAATTTATCATTGAGAAGATTCATTCTCCTGTTCATTCATCTCCTATTCCATCTCCTCGAAAACACTCATCTCCACTATCTTTTGTCCCAGAAGCTAGTGCTCCTGTACTTTCACTTCCCACTACAACTTCATCTTCTGAGGTTGTAGATCCTAAAATTACTCTTCCTTTTGTGTCCTTAACATAAGTGAATCTCACCATACAACCAATCTTTACAGACTCCACTTCCATTTCCTCCACTATCTCACTTTCCACTTCCTTGGTATTTCCTCACATAGGATCTACAGCTCCTACTTTCTCAATCCCTTCCACATTACCTCATATCACTCCAACTCCTTCAACCGCACAAACTTTTTCTCCATTAAAGTCCTCTTCTGTCCCTTCCACTACTTCAACTATTCCTCCTTCTTCAACTCCCTCTGGACATACACCTCCTGTGTGTGATCCCTTAACCACTGTTGTTTCAACTCCTGGAACCTCATTTGCTGGTTTAACTTCCAACTATGAGTTTCTTCAGAATATCCTCAGTCAGCGTGAGAGAGTTGATCACTTTGGTGGTCATGGGTTTGTTGGGAGAATGCCAATCCCTTCAGGAGTCGGTCCTATCCCAACTGTTGAATATTTGAGAAGTATGAGTCAGGGTGGCTCAAGTGACTTTTTGTCCAGACTTGCTGGTTTTGGTCAGAGGACTGCTGTTGTTGATATGATCGCTCAGAGTTCCGTGGTTCAGGAACTTCAATACTTGAAGGCTCAAAATCTGCAGTTGATGTCTATGTTGCAAATGCAAGATCCTTCTGTCTACATCCAGAACATTACTAGTCTTCACTTGGCTGCGAATGATGAACTTTATAGGCTGAAATAGTTGGCCTTAACTCTTCCGACACTGGAGAATATAACAGTTTCTTCTGCCAAACAAGTCAATCCCTCTCTTGAGGCTCTGACTGGAGAAGTCACAGAAGCTAATAAGCGTTTTAAGGCTCAGAGTCAAGAGATTCCATCGAGGCTTGATGATTTACAAAGCACTACCAATCACATTCTGAGAGAAGTGAAATCTTCTGCTCCATCATCATCCTCTGCCTCTGTTCCAACTATGATTGACATCACTCCTGATCTCAACAGAAGACTTGAGGCTATTGAGAGCACACAAGTTGTACAGAATACTCAGATTGAAGAAATGACTGCTCTTCTGAAGATGCTATATGACTCTATTAAGATACACGAGAAATGCTTGGCAAATTGTGTTAGATTTGTCAAAGGTCAAAGTTATATTCAGAATGAGGCTATGTCTGGTGCCTTGTATGCAACCAATCAGTCTGTGAAGTTGCTTCTTGAAGATGTGCATAGAGAGCGACCTCTATCTGGAGAGACTTACAACCGTATGCTGAACTACGACCGAGAATTTCGCACTAGAATGAATGTTATTAATTCTGTGAGGCCTTCAGAAGCTCAACTTACTGCTCCTTTGGCTCTGTTAGAGTCTAATCAACGATCAGAGACGCGCAGCGGAAGCGAGAAATAAAACAATTTAATATTTCGTTGATAAAAAACATGATCTTAATCATAGCCTCAATGTATTTTATATTTAATGTGATAATCTACTTTAGTCACTCACATGGAATCCCTCAGAGAGAGATGAACGAACCGCACGATCAGAGGTTCCGCCAAAATCACATGCACGACACTTCAGATGACGAGTCTTCGATTCAGGCACGAAGAACGACGAACTAAAACTCCGGGATCACCTAGCTAGGTTCGGCCGAATAGGGGGATAGGGGAATTAGGGTTTCTTGATTTTCTGTGTCAGAAAGTCTAGGGTTTCAATCGATTGAGATTAATATATAATGTGTCGACTAATTACAGTTTCAGTACCTGCATTAATTTAATTAATCTGATTGTATCCCAATAGAATACAATAGATTCAATTAACATGAATTAGGTTATAATTAATCACACACTAACCCCATGAGTACACATGTACACATGTACACATACTGTTTGTAAAAGCTTACGTTCTATTGATTCCCATGAGTAGAACTAGCCTCTGGTAGTTTATGATATACAATCAACGAATACTTCATACAGTACATATAATACAAGATATATCAACTGAATGAATTAATGCTTTTATTCCATAAATTAGAGTATACAGTACAATAAACAAAAGTACAGTACTACTACAAACAACAATGCCTAAAAACTAGGGCACACCAACAGGCTCATCAGAAGAAATTGTTTGATCAAGGTGCTCTTGGTTTGCGTTTTGGCCAAACAGAGGAGAATCTGCTCAGCAGAGTGGTTCAGCTGCTGGTGTGAAGAAAGCAGGTGTTGAGTTTGGTTCTGGTTCTGGTGGTGAATTTCAGAAGAAACACAAGGCTAACGACCCATCTAAAAGGAAATAGAACTTTAGGCCTCTTAGCCATAGGTTCTGGGTTGGGTAGCTTGTCTTAGGACTTGTCTTATTCTTCCTTCTTTTAGTATTGGTTCTTTTATGCTCTGATGTGTTATCTCCTGAACTTATTAATGAACTCTGAACCTTTATTCATCTTTACTTGCCTCTGTCCACTTATTGCTTTTGAATCTTTATGCTCTTAACTTGTTTATGTTTTTGCCTGACAACTTACTTCACTAAATCTAACAACTTGATCTTAAGCCATTTCTAAAGTTAATGCAGATTGTTAGAGTTCACCATTTACATTATGATAAGCCTAATTATTACGTGTTTTTCCACTATTTTTAACCTCTATTCTTGCATGTTTATTTAGTTGAAAATCTTTCTCACAAAGATTAAGTGCAGTTATCGCTCAATTATGCAACTAAGCATTAAACATGGGCATTTGAGGCTTTTTGGGAGTTTTGGAGCTGTGTAGACTGTTTTCAGACTGCTGGAGCACGAAGGTTGTGATCCAAACTGTGTTAGATGTAGGCTGCGGTTGTGGAGCGTGGAGGCTGTGCAAGAGTGATGAAGGGATAGAATGCCACCTTGCCCTAGTGTCACCCTTGTTATTTCTATCAACAATTTGGATAATTTCATTTCTGTTTTTAAGGGTTTTGTGACCTAAACTTTTAAGGTCATTTTAGTCTTTTGCCTTTTTAGGGTTGCACCATTGTCTCCCTATTTAAGGCATTGTTTTCTTTTGCTTTCCACACACTACTTTTATGCTTTAGAAAAACTCTTATGTTTGCAACAACTTCCTTTTCACTTAGTTTTATTAATAGTAATTTTCTTTAGTCTTTTCATCATTGCTTTTTACAATATTGGGATCTGAATCCCTTTCTCTCTTCTTCTTCTTCCTTTAATCTTATGCATTCAAGCTTTAGTTTTTACATTTCCATGGGGATTTTGAGTTCATCTAGTATGAGTGAGTAGTCTCTTAGCATGGGCCGCGAGTGAAAGGTGACAGACCGTGGATTGGGGAAAGGTTTCTACTTTTGGTAACTTTTCTTACTTCGGTTTTCTTAGATCTATGCTTAGGGTGAGGTTTGGTTCGAAACAAACCTCCTAAATCGCTAGTGGATCTTAGAAATGAGTTATCTTGTGGTTTATTATGTGGATTAGATCTAAAGATGCATGCTTGTGTGGTTTAGAGAAATCTTGCCCTATTTGTATGTTGGTTATTTACTATTTAAGGAAACTTTGTAGTAAAACCCTAAGACAACACATTCCTTAGTAGATCTAGATCAAATAAATTTGCTAGATCTACTAAGTTATCAACCCCTAGGCTTGGAAACGAGCTAGGAAGAGATATTTGTGGGAAAGGGCGAACCTTTTATGTTAGAATAGTTTTTGCCATTTATAGAAACCCAGACCCAGTAGCCTATGATCCATATCCTGCCACTTGTAGCATGTGTGCCTTTAAATATTGTTGTTATATTACCTTGTTTTAGATCTATAGTTTTAATCATCAAAAATCAAATCTTGCGACTTTATTAGACTTTTGAGATTGAAAGTTGGTAACTTTAGTGTAGCTCGATCCCTTGGGTACGATAATCCGAGTCCTAGATACTCACTTTATTACTTGAACGATGGATACACTTGCCTTAAAAAGCACGTAGGTTTTAATCGTGACAAGTTTTTGGCACCGTTGCTGGGGATTGGCAATACGCTACTGTTATTAAGTTTTATTGTTGAGAGTTTAATTTGTGTGTTAAGTGCGCAGGCTTTGTTCTAGTAATATTTCTTGCAGTTTATGCCCAAAAGGCGAGGTTCTCCTGACGTGCCCTACAACCTAGAGATTGAAAGATCTTGCAGACGTAGGAACGCTATCAAGAAAGCTAAGCGTAAGCAAAGATTGCAAGAGAGGAGGTTTGCTCAGTTTGGAGAAACTTCCAACACACAGACAGAACTAGCTGAGGAGACTACAACTGTTTTCCCGCACTCTACGGAAGAAGAGACACACCCTGCGCCTGAGATACCAGAGATTAAAGGCGTAGAAACACCACCACCACCACCAAGAAACGAAGAGATCCCTTTTGTTCTTGTCATGGCTGCTGCTAGGCCATGGATGGACACTGAGGCCCCACCTCAAAGACCACAATACACCTCTTGTATTGTCCTTCCGGCTAATGAAGGAGATTTTGAGCTAACATCATCCATGCTTCACATGTTGCAGGCTACTGCTCAGTTTGATGGACTACCAAGCGGAGATCCAAATGGTCACATCCATGATTTCAAGAATATATGCGAAGCAATACGTCCAAATAGGGAAGTTACTGATAACTACCTCCGGTTGAAGCTTTTTCCTTTCTCCATCACGGGAAAAGCTAAAGTTTGGTTCAAAAATCTAGAACCGGGGAGTATTCAAAGTTGGGAAGCTATGGAGAGGACATTCCTAAACAAGTATTACCCTCCAAAGCAACTCATCAAAATGAGGTATTCTATTTCCTCATTCACACAAGGGGAAGATGAACCTCTTGCTGAAGCGTGAGAACGATTCAAGGATTACTTACAGAGAGCCCCTAACCACGGTTTGGATATGGTACTCCAGGTGCAAACCTTCTACAATGGTCTCATCACGAGCCAAAAGAGAGTCTTTGAATCAGTATGCGGAGGAGAACCGGATATGATGACACCATCAGACATTTACTCTATGATTGAGAAAATGGTAACTCAAAGCTACAAATGGCATACAAGCAGGACATATATGCAGCCTACACAGAAGACTTCCTCGAGTTCTGACTCTACGATATCTTCCTTAGCCGCTCAAGTGGCTGAGCTCACCAAGATGAACAAGCCGCAGCCTGTGGCATCGGTTTGCTCAGCACCTCCACTTCCATTTTGCAACTTTTATGGAGAGGCTCATAGAACTATTGATTGTCAGGCTACAGAATCTCCTGTTGCAGTTGAACTTGTAGACTACGTCAACCATCAGATCCAACAAGGAGGAGGACCATTCACACCTAATCCTGCGAGGGGATACCAGAATCATCCAGCCTACTCTTGGGATGCCAACAGAAGACCCTACGATCAGCAACCACATGATCAGAATCAACGTTACTCTGCGCAGTCCAGCCAACCTCAACATCAACAACAGTCACAGTCTGCGAACCCATATTCACAGCCTTCGAATAACTACTAGCAACATACGTGTTGGCCCTAACAAGATCAGAATCACCTAGAGGGGGGGTGAATAGGTGTCTAAGCGGAAAACTGATAATTTTAAGTTTTTAGGGAAACTTAATTTCTCAGAGTCAAATTTCCTCAGAGTCAGAGGCTAGTTTAATGAAACAGCTTCTGAGGGAAATTCTGCCTTTTCACCGTTTAACTGTTTTCAGCAACAGAGGCTATGAGTTAGAGAACTTCTGGACAGTCTTCTGTGATGAACCCTAAGTGTTTTGATTATGTCCAAACGTTTCAGAAGATGAAAATTAAGATTCTCTTACATACGGTTTAATGTTGACTAACAATTTTTTTTTGTCTAAGCATTGTATGTAAGTTACTCAGCAAGTGCTGAATGAAATATTTATGGATTGCCTAACAATTTCAGTTTTCAACTTAGACACCTATTCACCCCCCTCTAGGTGATTCTGTTCTTGTTAGGGCCAACAAGTGGTATCAGATCGAAGGTCACTTCGTATATTTACTAAAGATCTAACAATCTAAGTGTAAGATCCTATCAGAATCAATAGAGATGGCTAGTAGACACCAGCCTGAGAACCCTTCTCACTTTATTATCCCCGAGGGCTCTTCCACAACCAGACCTCCACTATTCAATGGTGATAATTACTCTTATTGGAAAAAGAGGATGATGTGTTTCATCCAAGCTCAGAATATGAGCGCCTGGAATGTTATCACTGATGGTGACTTCATCCCAACAAGGATGGAAGTTGGTTTAGGGAATGTTGTAATTCCTCAGAGAGAATACACTGATGATATTCTTAAAAAACTCCAAACCAATGCTTCAGCAATGAATATGTTGCATTGTGCACTTTCTGCTACTGAATATAACAAAGTTTCCTCTTGTGAAACAGCACAGGAGATTTGGAACAAGCTGGAAGTCACTTATGAAGGAACTGGAAAAGTGAAGCAATCTAAAGTCAATCAACTCATGAGAGACTATGAGTTATTTGAAATGCTTGACAAAGAATCTATTTCAAGTATGAATTCTACATTCACCAAGATTGTCAATGACTTAAAGAGTTTGGGAAAGGATATTGAAGAATCCGAGAAAGTGAAGAAGATTCTCAGAAGCTTACCAAGGTCTTGGCAAGCCAAGAAGACTGCTATTGAAGAAGTTCAGGACTTGAGCTATTATGAGTATGATGAACGCATTGGCTCCCTAATTACTCATGAGATGTCCATGAAAAATCATGACCTAAGAGAGAGGTCAGAAGGAAAAAGAGGAGTAGTCCTGAAAGCAGAATCTTCTGAAGAATCCTCTGAAGGTGAGGAACTGGCTATGCTGACCAGGAAGTTCAAGACGGCCTTTAGAAAAGGCAGAGGTGGAAAGTACAAGAAGCCTTTCAGGAGCTATGACAAGAAAACTCCTGATTCTGGTGAAAAGTTCAAGAGAGATCCAAACAAGCCTATTGTGTGCTATGGATGTCAGCAACCGGGGCACATTAAGCCTAACTGCCCGGAGCTGAAGAAAGATAAGAAAAAGTTCAAGAAAGCTATGCTGGCTGCTTGGTCAGACTCTGAGACCAGCAGTGATCCTGAAGAAAAGGAAGAGCAAGCTCAGATTTGTTTCATGGCTATTGAAGAGCCAACTTCTGAAGATGTCACAGGAGAAACTTCCGCACCTCCTGAAGCTACATATGACTCTGAGGTAAACAATTCTCATGAACTAGATATCTTTGATTCTCTTGAAGAACTCTATAGTATGTTCAAGTACCTTAAGAGGAAATTGGACAAGAGTGAGGCTGACAAGTTTCTTAGGTTTACTCAAATGTATTCTGACATGAAAGTGTTAGAAGAAAAGTTGTGTAAACAGTTCAGCACTCCTGCTGATGGCCCCAAAGCCAAAGGCAAGGAAAAGCTGCCTCTGGGAAGTGATAAACCTCAGAAGAAGAAGAAACTTGTCACTCCCTCTCTTCTGAAAGAGATAGCTTCTCCTCCTGATGTTGGTACCTCTGTGAGTGCTACTTTAGCCTCTGAAGATGTTGGACCTTCTCAGAAGAAGAAGAAATCTCCCAAGAAGCAAAGGGAAAGATCCAAGAACCCTCCCTTTTGCAAGCTTTGCAAGAGTGATGGTCACTGGTTGAAGGATTGCAAGTTTCATATTAAAAACATCTTGCAATCTGAGATATCACTAAAACCTGCTGAAGAAAAATCTAACAATGAAGGACCCAATAAGTATTGGGTACCTGTCACTAATTGATTGTGATGCAGGTGGCTCTGAGTGCTTCATCAATGCCAAAGCTGTGGTACATTGACAGTGGGTGCTCAAGGCATATGACAGGTGATGAAAAAGCATTCATCACATTTGATCCTAAAAGAGGTGGAAAAGTCAGCTTTGGAGATTCTCAGAAAGGAAGGATTCTTGGTTCTGGATCCATAGGAACTAATCCTCCGATCGAAGATGTCTCCCTAGTCAGAGGCCTGAAGTTCAATCTCTTGAGTGTTGCACAACTGTGTGATAAAGGTAGAGATGTTGTCTTCAGCTCCTCTGGATGTAAAATCTTAGACAGTAAGTCAAGGGAAGTTATTCTAACTGCTCCTAGAGTTGAAAATGTTTTCATGCTGAACCTTGAGAATCTTTGCAAAAATATATGCTTGATGTCCAAAGAGGATACCTCCTGGCTCTGGCATAGAAGACTTGCTCATGTGAGCATGGACCTTCTGGCCAAGGTAGCTAGATATCAATTGGTTGAGGGTCTGCCTGAAATTAGTTTTAAAAAGAATCATTTATGCACTGCTTGTCAATCTGGTAAACAATCAAGAAGCTCTTTTAAAACTAAGAAAATCATTTCAACTAAAAGACCTTTGGAATTACTTCATATGGACCTTTTTGGCCCTGTTCAACCAATGAGCATAGGTGGAAAAAAGTATGCCTTTGTCATAGTAGATGACTATTCAAGATTCACTTGGGTTATCTTGCTTTCTAGCAAAGATGAGTCACTTGGATGTTTCTCAGTTCTGATAAAGAAACTTGAGAATGAAAGGAATGAAAAGGTTGTTCATATCAGAAGTGATAATGGTGGAGAATTCAAAAACTTCATGTTTGAAGAATTCTGTGAAACCAAGGGCATTGATCATAACTTTTCTGCTCCCAGAACTCCTCAACAAAATGGGGTAGTTGAAAGGAAGAATAGGACTCTGGTTGAAATAGCCAGAACTATGATCAATGAAAGAAGGCTTCCAAAGTATTTTTGGGGAGAAGCTGTTAACACAGCTTGTTATGTTCTGAATAGAGTGCTAATCAGAAGCATTCTGAACAAGACCCCTTATGAACTTTGGAAAGGTCGAAAGCCTAAAATAGGTTATTTCATAACCTTTGGTTGTTAGTGTTATGTTTTGAATACAAAAGAATATCTTTCAAAGTTTGATTCAAAGGCAGATGAGGCCATTTTTCTTGGTTACTCAACACATAGTAAAGCATATAGGGTTTTTAATAAGAGGACTCAAACTTTAGATGAATCTGTTCATGTACAGTTTGATGAGACTAACCTTGCAGATAGTAGAGCTCCTGATGAAGATGTAGTTCATGCTCCTGAAGTAACATCTTCTGGTGTAAAAGAAGATGTTTCTCCTAGAGCTGCTGAAGTGGTTTCTCCCGTTGCTGAACAAGCTCAAAAAGAGAATTCTACTCCAGAAGTCAACTTCCTTCCAGAAGATGTTCCTATATATGATTCAACAAATGATGAACAAGTTTCAGAAGATACATTGGATGTACCAAGAGAAGTTAGAGCTCATAGGAATCATTCCTTAGAGAATGTCATTGACTCTGTTCACAATCATGTCATGACCAGAGCTCAGCTCAGAAGATACATGGGGAATGTGGCTTTTGTGTCACTTCTGGAACCTAAGGACTTCTATGAAGCTGCAGATGATGATTCCTGGTTAATGGCAATGCAAGAAGAACTTGACCAATTTAAAAGGTCAGAAGTTTGGATTTTGGTTCCCAGACCTAACAACATAAAGGTTGTTGGCACTAGATGGGTTCTGAAAAACAAACTTGATGAATTTGGAAATGTTGTGAAAAACAAGGCATGACTTGTTGCTCAAGGTTACAGTCATCAAGAAGGCATAGATTATGGTGAAACTTTTGCTCCTGTTGCAAGATTAGAAGCCATTAGAATCTTATGTGCTTTTGCATCATACAAAGGTTTTAAGCTCTTTCAAATGGATGTGAAAAGTGCATTCTTGAATGGTTACATTGATGAGGAAGTTTATGTATCTCAACCTCCTGGTTTTGAAGATCCTAAGTTCCCTGATCATGTGTACAAGCTGAAGAAAGCCTTGTATGGACTGAAACAAGCTCCCAGAGCTTGGTATGAGAGACTGACAAAGTTCCTTCTGTCTAAGGGATTTGTCAGAGGCTGTGTTGATACAACTTTGTTCACTCTGAAGAAGAACAAGGATATCCTTATAGCTCAGGTATATGTTGATGATATTATATTTGGTGCTACTAATGAATCTTTGTGCAGAGAGTTCAGTGACCACATGAAGGCTGAGTTTGAAATGTCTATGATGGGAGAATTAACCTTCTTCTTAGGACTTCAGATCAACCAAAGTAATGATGGTGTGTTTATCAATCAAGCCAAGTACACTAGAGAAGTGCTGAAGAAATTTGGCATGATGGATTCTAATGCTGTTGATATTCCAATGGATGTCAGCAAAGACATTGATGATGAAGAGAAAACTGGTAAACCTGTAGATATAAGAACCTACAGAGGTATGATTGGTTCTCTTTTATACCTAACAGCCAGAAGGCCAGATATACATTTTGCTGTGTGTTTTTGTGCTAGATATCAGTCTAAACCAAGAGAGATTCATGATGTTGCTGTCAAGAGAATTCTCAGATATCTTAAAGGCACACCAGAAGCTGGTTTGTGGTATCCCTGTAGTTCTGATTTTACTCCTATAGGATACACATACTCTGACTATGGTAGGGATAAATTGAAGAGAGTCAGCACTTCTGGTGGTTGTCATTTTCTAGGGGAGTGCCTAGTCTCCTGGCATAGCAAGAAACAAACCTCTGTGGCTCTCTCAACTGCTGAAGCTGAGTATGTTGCTGCTGGAAGTTGTGTTTCTCAGATGCTCTGGATTAAGCAACAAATTGCTGACTATGGAGTCATCCCTGGAACAATTACAATCTACTGTGATAATAAGAGTGCAATTGATCTTTCAAAGAATCCTATTCAGCACAGCAGGATGAAGCATGTTCATATTAGGCATCACTTTCTGAGAGATCATGTTCTGAAGAAGGATATCATCATTTCTCATGTTCCCTCTGAAGACAACCTTGCTGACATGTTTACTAAGCCTCTGGCTGGTAATCCTTTCAGTAGCTTGCGAGAAGGCATTGGTATGACTTATCCACTTCAGTAATTTAGTTTAATTATATTTCTTTCTATCTTAAGTGTTAATCGTTTAAGATAATTAAGTATGATTAAGTCTAATCATGATTTGATTTAAGCATGCGTACATTTATTGCCTTTTACGGCGCTGTTCTGGTGTTTAACGGTTATCTGCTCCCTTTTAAACGGTGTTTATTTACTTTTTGAATTGGAACAGTTGCGTTTTTGGGTATAAATAAGGGTATTCCATACTTAGAAAACTTTCACTCTCATTTTCGTTGAATTTAGATTTTTCCATAGCCAACTCTCTGTGTCTTTCTTTCTCTCAAACACTTAACCTAATTTCTTAAAAAAATCCTTCAATGGCTCAAGATCATCCCATTGAAATCACTGTCACTCACATCTTTGATACTGAAAGTAAGGAGAAAGTTAGAGAATCTAAGGTTTTCACTTCTAGGTTCCTAGATGACGAAGTCAAATCCACTGAACCCATCTCTAAATGGCTAAGTGCTCAAAACTGGAACTCGTTCGTCTCCTTGGATGAGTTCATCTATCCAAAATTAGTCACTGAGTTTTATCAGAATCTCTATTTCTTTTCTAATGAGGAGGATGTTATTCACTCGGAAGTTGGAGAAGTTGAGATTGAGGTCAGCATGGCTTCTATTTCTCAAGCTATTGGTATTGATGACGAGGGAATCATCATTGGAGATGATGGTTCCGCTGAAGGCTTTAATGATGTTAACTGGGCTAGACCTGTTCTGAGTGCCAAGGAAACCTATGCTACTTGGCTCTCTCAGCACCAGAGGTGGGCACACTACTTGACTACAAACGTGTTCCTTCCGAAGGCTGGAGGGGTTAATGGTGTTTCCAATCGGGAGAGGGTGTTTATGTGGCACTTGATGAATCAGAAGAAGATAAATCTTCCTACCATGCTGATAAGGCAGATGAAGAATGTTAAGGTTGCTAGTGCCCTTGCTTATGGTTCTCTTCTGACAAGGCTGTTTGAGGCAGCCTCTGTGGTAATTCCAGGAGATGGTGTAACCAGCAAGAGTTCTGTCATCAAGATGCAAACTCTGAGGCATCTCTCCTTTGACATGTTACCGAAGAAGAAAGAGAATGCTTCCTCTATAAGCATTGCTCAGAAGGAGATTGTTGAAGCAACTGTGAAGAAAGGCAAGAATGTTGCCAGAAAGGGTAAAGGAAAGAAAGGATTAAGTAAAGTGGTCCTAACTGTAGAAAAGGTGGTTGTCTCAGAACCTCTTCCTACTATGGTTCAAACAACAATCAGTGTTGAACCTTCTGGGAAAATCGTTGCTGAGAAACCAAAGGATGCTTCTGAGAAAGAAGCTCAGGATGCTGAGGATGCTCGCCTTGCTGAAAGAGAGAAGACAGCTGAAACTGAGAAAGTTGCAAGAGTTGTAGCTCTTGCTGATGAGAAGAGGAAGAAAAAGGAAGTTGAAGATAAGTTAGCAGCTGAGCGAGAATTTGCAGCAAAGGCTAAGGCTGATGCTAGAATTGCTGAATGCGCTGCTGAAGTTGGGAATGTAGCGTTCTCAAGAAATGTTGAGGCTACGGAAGAAGAAGAGGATTCTGAAGATATTCCTCTCTCCAGACTCCCCAGGAAGAAGATGTCAGCAAATATAAGGTCTCTGAACAAAAAGGACTTCTATATTGCTCCGAGTACTGAACTGGATGAATCAACTCCTGAAAACGAGGACTTGGTTGATGATGAAGACATGATGGATATGTCTGTTGAAGAGGATGTTGGAGCTCCTGTAATTGAAGAGCTGTCAGAGGACAGTGAACCAGAAGCTGATGTGGTTCTTAAGGAAACACAACAATTTTGTGAGAATGCTGATGATGATAGTTTCATTGACAACATTCTTCTGGGTCAAGGTAGAAACCCTGGTGATAGGGATGCTTCTGAAACACTGATCAGAATGGCTCATGTGTTTGCTGAACCAATCTCTATGTTTGATCCAAACTCTGAACAGGTTATCTCATCTCCCCTTCGTACTTCTCATCCATCCTCACCTCATACTCCTCATCCATCTCCTTCACTACCTTCTGTCACAGAAGTTAGTGATTCTCAAACTTCCATTCCTCCTACAACTTCAACCTCTGAAGTTGTACCTCCTAGAACTGCTCCTCCTTCTGGATCCTATTCAGAAGTGAATATAAATTCTGGACCCGTTTTCACAGATTCCATATCTACTTCCACTACCTCTTCCCAATCTACTTCCTCTGTAATTCCATCAATTGGATTTACTGCTCCATCTTTCTCACTACCATCCACACTACCATCCATCTCCCCTACAATTTCCTCCTATACCACACAGTCTATCCCATCCTCAACCTCACATATCCCTCCTCTCTCAACCTCCGGACATGCACCTCCTGTGTGTGATCCCTTAACTACTTCTTCCTCTACCTCTTTCTTTGCTGGACTGTCTTCCAACTATGACTTCCTACGCAATACAATGGATCGAGATAACTTGGAGAGAACTTTTGGTAGTTTTGGTTTCATGGGAAGAGCTTCTGGTGTATCCGAAGCTGGTGGTGCTCCCAGTGTTGAAGAGTTGAGAAGAATGAGTCAGAGTGGCTCTGATGAAATGCTGAATAGATTTGCTGGTTTAGGGCAACGGTCTTCTGCTACTGACATGTTTGCTCAGGGCATTGTGCTGCAAGAAATTCAATCTTTGAAAGCTCAGAACATGCAGCTCATGACTATGCTTCAAATACAGAATCCTACTGTCTATACCCGCAATCTTTCTACACTTCATCTGGCTACATATGATGAGTTATACAAGTTGAGAGAACTTGCTCTGACACTTCCAACTTTGGAAAATATTGCTCTTGCTTCTTCTCTGAAAGTTAATGAAAATCTGGAGATTTTGTCAGAAGAAGTCAAGGAAGCAAATGAGCATTATGAGGCTCATGAGAAAATTCTTCCAAGTAAGATTGATGATCTGCAAAGTACTGCTAATCATATTCTGAGAGAAGTGAAATCTTCTGCTCAAGGATCATCATCTTCAGGGGCTGCTAGGATTGTATATGACATCACTCCTGATCTCAACAATCGTCTTCAGAGCATTGAGTCCCCTGTGACTGCTCAGAGCGCCCAGATTGCTGAGCTTACTGAACTTCTGAAAGTTATGCACACTCAAGCATGAGAACAAGAGAAGGTTCTTCACAACTGCTATAGGTTTGTTCGAGGACAAACTTATATTCAGAATGAGCATTTCACTGCTGTTGTGTATGCTAACAATCGGCTGATCAAGCTCCTTCTGGAAGATGTTCAGAGACAGCGACCTTTGTCTGGACAGACTTTTGATCATATGAAAACCATTGATGCTGATTTCCGGCGAAGAATGGAATTGATCAACTTTGTAAGGCCTACTCCTCAGCAATATTAGACTGCTTTGAATGTTCAGCAGAAATTGGACTCTCAAGGTGCTTTGGGTGTTCCTGTTGGTTCTGGCCAAACGGGGGAGAAGTTTGCTCAGCAGGGTGGTCTCAAGTCTACTGGGATGAAGAGACAGAATGTTGGTGAAGGTTCAAGTGGTGTTCCTCCTCCTCAGAAGAGATCTAGAAACAATTAATCTCATTAGGACTTAAGCTTCTTAGCTAGGCTCTGAGTTGGGTAGTTTTGTCTTAGGACTTTATTCCCTTTTGATGATTATTGTGTTTGTTTCTTCTGACGACGATTATATGCAATTGAACTCTTCTTATACATATTGCCTGTCTCTGTTTATTTTTCTTACTGATTATATTCTTTTTAACTTAGCAACTTTCACTTCGATAAAATCTAACAACTTGATCTTAAGTCTATTTTAAGTTTATACAGATTGCTGAAGTTCACCATTTACACTAAAATGGGGGAGTTAAGTTACTCAGAAGTTTTAAAAAAATATGTATCAGGAAGTTTCACTCTAAACCTTGTATTTTCTCAAGAATTTTTACCTTCTCACCACGGTTTGTCCATAACCAAAATGGGGGAGAATGATGAACCCTAAGTGTTTTGATTATGTCCAAACGTTTCAGAAGATGAAAATTAAGATTCTCTTACATACGGTTTAATGTTGACTAAAATTTTTTTTTTGTCTAAGCATTGTATGTAAGTTACTCAGCAAGTGCTGAATGAAATATTTCTTGATTGCCTAAAAGACTCAGAAGTTCCGAAAGTTGAAGACAGTGTTTCAATGATCAGAAGCTGGATACTCCGCTCCGATGCTATGAAGTCTGTTAAAGCTCTTCTCAGAGGTTCTTTGCAATCAGAAGTTTTACCAATTCGATCAGAAGTCTAGACAATTGGAATTAGCTTTCAGAAGCTAAGTCACGGGTTATGCCGAGCATTTATTGCTCTGACACTTGCATTTAATGCAAGGCGCCAAAAGTTCAAAAAGCTGTTTTGAAGGAGCGCGCTTGTCTACTCAAAGCGAAACCAGAATTTCCTTGTCTACCCTTTGTTGATCCAATTGAAGAATGTTTCCAGTCAACCTTATCTTCAACTTCAAATCACTTACCGGATTTAGTTAAAGAACAAGGTTAACGGAATCAAAGTGTTTTGAAGACCGTTTAAAGACTTGACAAATTAACGGCTACAACAATTGATGTCATCTCTATTGAAGATTCAAATTCATCAACGGTCATCCTCATTCACTATAAATAGTAGCCAAGCTCCACTACATCAACTACGCGTGATAATCGAGCAAAATCTTAACGCACTGTTTGAACAAGAAAAACAGAGCAACCCTTTTTCAATTCTCAAATCTTTCTTAGCTTAGTCTTAGTTAAAGTGAGAGAGTGAAGAAAAACAAGTTCATAATAGGAATCTTGTAAACTGATATCGTTTGTGATATTCAGTTAGATTTAGAGAGAAATCTAGTTGAGATTAGAGTTGGGTGAGAAATCCAGAAAACAGAGTGTTGTTGTTCTGGTGGAAATCCTTTAACTCTTTTTAGGCTAGTCAGAACTAAGTGAGAAATTAGCTTATGTTCTGTTGATATAAAGGAGCTTCTGAACTTGCCATAAAAGTTCTGAATAGTAGATTTAAAATCTCTGGTGGCTGCGACCTCAAGGGACAAGACGTAGTCACAGAACTTATGTGGCGAACTTGTATAAATCGACGTGTTCATCAGAATCTCCTAAACCTCTTTCTCCTTCTTATACTTGTTACTTTTGCTTCTGTGTGCTTGCTTATATTTAGTGCTGAAACAGATTATCTCTTTTTATCATTGTCTTTGTTCAGAAGACTGTCCAGAAGTTCTTGAACTCAGAACTTCTGTTGCTGAAAACAGTCTAACTGTGTTTAGGCAGAATTTCCCTCAGACGCTGCTTCTGTAAGCTTGCCTCTGACTTTGAGGAAATTTGGCTCTGAAATTTAAGTTTCTTGAAAAACTTAGAAAATTTTAGTTTTCAACTTAGACACCTATTCACCCCCCTCTAGACACCTAAACAAAAGCAAGTACATAGAAGCAAAAATAACAAGTATAAGGAAGGGAGAAAGAGATTCAGGAGGTCCTGATCAACAGTTCGATTTATCCAGGTTCACCACAGAAGTCCTGTGACTACGTCCTGTCCTCTGTGATCGCAGTCACCAGAGATTTTAAATCCACTATTCAGAACTTTTATGGCAAGTTCAGAAGCTCCTTTACATCAACAGAACTTAAGCTAATTTCTCGTTTAGTTCTGACTAGCCTAGAATGAGTTAAAGGATTTCCACCAGAAGAACAACAATCCTGTTTTCTGGAATTCTCACCTAACTCAGACCTTAACTAGATTTCTCTCAAATCTAACTGAGTATCACAAACGATACCAGTTTACAAGATTCCTATTATGAACTTGTGTTTCTTCACTCTCTCACTATTACAAAGCCTAAACTATGAAAGATTGAGAATGGAAAAGGTTCCTATATTTTGCTCGTTAAAACAATGCGTTAAGATTTTGCTCGTTAATCGCGTGTATGATGCAATGGAGCTTGGCTACTATTTATAGTGCTTTGTAGATGACCGTTGCTTGACTTTGAATCTTCAATAGATGACATCAGTTATTGTAGCCATTAATCTGTCATTTCTTCAAACGGTCTTCAAACACTTTGATTCCGTTAACCTTGTTCTTTAACTAAATCCGGTAAGAGATTTGAAATCAAGGATAAGGTTGACTGGAATTTTACTTCATTTAGATCGGCAAAGGGTAGACAAGGAAATGCTGGTTTTGTTTGAAGCAGACATTCGCGCTCCATCAAAACAGCTTTTTGAACTTTTGGCGCCTTGCATTAAATGCAGAAGTCAGAGCATTAAATGCCAAGTAAGACTCGTGACTAACGCTTCCGAGTTCTTTAATCTTTTGTCTAAGCTTCTAATCGAAATGGAATTCTTCTGATTGCTTCTAATCCTCTGAGGAGAGCTTTAACAGTCTTCAGAAAATCTTCAGAGCGGAGCATCAGCTTCTAAGCTTCATCTCCTGTCTTCAGCTATTCTTCTCTTCTGAGTCTTCAAGGCAATCCAGAGTTTCTTCATTCAGCACATGCTGAGAAACTTATACAATACTTAACAAAAATTGTTAGTCAACATTGAAAAGTATATAAGTAAGAATAGAAATTCATCTTCTGAAACGTTTGAACATAATCAAAACTCTTAGGGTTCATCATTCTCCCCCATTTTGGTTATGGACAAACCGTGGTCCAGAAGGTAAAGTTACTTAAATAAAACATAGAGTTTAGAAAGCAACTTCTTGTTTTTTTTTTTTTTAAGGACTCTGATAGAAATAACTCCCCCATTTTAGTGTAAATGGTGAACTCCAACAATCTGTATTAACTTAAGAAAGGCTTAAAATCAAGTTGTTAGATTTAGTGGGATAAAAATCAGAGCAAAAACAAAAACAACATAAGCATAAGAGTACACATAGGTGTGGGTAAAGAGTTCAGAGACAGTGAGATGGATAATTCAGTGAATATTTAAAATAGTCAAAAGATACATGATAAGATCAAAACGACAAACAAGGAAAAGCAACAAAGTCCTAAGACACTCTACCCAACCTATCTCTACCATAGCTAAGAAGCTGAAGTCCTATTGTCTTTGGGTTTGATCATCAGGTTTATGTCTCTTCTGAGTATTTCCAGAACCATCTCCTTCATTCTATCTCTTCACACCAGAACCAGGACCACTCTGCTGTGCAGTCTTCTCCCCCGTTTGGCCAAACCGAATGCCTAGAGCACATTGCCTCCTCAAATTTTCGTGTGTTTTCACAACAGCAGAAAATTGAGTTTGGCTTGGTCTCACAGAATGAACCAATTCCATGCTTCTTCTGAAATCAACGTTGATAGCAGCCAGACGGTCAACAGTATCACCAGACATGGGACACACTTTCATTGCATCTTGAATCAGCAGCTTAATGGCAAGATTATTTGCATACACAGCTTTGGTAAATTCTTCATTCTGAATGTAAGTTTGACTACGAGTAAACCTATAACAGTTGTGCAGAATTTTCTCTTGTTCCTTAGCTTGATCATGCATACCCTTCAGAAACTCAGTCAATTCAACAATCTGAGCATTCTGTGCCTTAACAGATGATTCAATGCTCTCAAGTCTGTTGTTGAGATCAGGAGTGATGTCGTAGACAATTCGAGCAGCTCCAGAAGATGATGCACCGTGAGCAGAAGATTTCACTTCTCTCAGAATATGATTAGCAGTTCTTTGAAGGTCATCAATCTTCGCAGGAATAACTTTACCCTGAGACTCAAAAGTCTCATTTGCTTCCTTGACTTCTTCTATCAGAATTTCTATATAGTTGTTGACATTCTTGGTAGAAGCAAGAGCAATGTTTTCCAGCGTGGGCAAAGTTAGAGCTAACTGTCTCAACTTGTAAAGTTCATCATATCCAGCTAGATGAAGTGTGGAGAGATTGCTAATATACACAGAGGGATCTTGCATTCTCAGCATAGACATAAGTTGCAAGTTTTGAGCCTTCAATTGCTGAAGCTCTTCCATCACAGCAACTTGAGCAACCATATCAGAAGCAGAATACCTCTAAATCATAGAAGCAAATCTACCAAACACATCATCAAAGCCACCCTGACTCATTCTTCTCAACTCTTCAACAAAAGGAGTAACAGCAGCTCCTGAGAGACTGGGATTTCTCTCAATGTATCCTCTACCTCCAAAATAGGTCTCATTCTCATGCTGATTCATCAAAAATCTGACGAATTCATAGTTCGAAGAAACACCAGCAAAAGAAGAAGAGAAAATAGAAGAGGTTAAAGGATTAGACATGTTAGCACCCATTTTTGTCCGGCTTTTAAAACAAGAATTTTTATGAAAATGATATTTTTAGACATTAAAAAAATAAATCTATGTTATAGATTGTTATATACGGTTAATTCAAACAATTGTGCAGAGATAATAAGCGTGTATTTAATTCTTTCGTTTATTTCCTTGATCATTCCGTTTATTTATCCTGAACAATTCATTGGATTACGGCTTAAATGTTTATGTTATAAACGATAGTTAATTAAATCACAAAATCTTTTACATTTATCTTATCAATTCTTTTTAGTCTAAAAGTTTATGTTATGAGCTTTAGCTGATCAATTTGGAACTTGCTTTTGCACGTAAAGTAAATAAATTAAGACAATAATGTCAAAAAATAATTCTTATTATTAATTACAGAATACAAAATACAATTACAAATTACAAATAAGGAGTACACTTGCTATTTAACCATACTCTATTTTGCAGAGAAAATAAAGAATGTCACGGGATTTAGACTCCGTGTTTTTAATGTCGGAGATTATCTTCTCTCCTTTTTATCTAGACAACTGTGAAATCTCGACAAGCCGGGTCGAAGCCCACATTCAAGTCAAGAGCTTCAGGTATCTTCGGGTCAGAAATGGTCCATTTTTTCAGAAAAGAGGTCTTCTTCTTCGTTTCGGGTCAAAAGAGACAAAAAGGCGATATTTGTTTTCGGGGCAAGAGACAAAGTTTCCGTCAATTCAATTTTTCCCACAGTCCGAGTCATTTTTTTCTGAACAATCACCAAGAAGTGATTCGATACAAAAAGCCCATTGGCCCAACACAGGCCCATTAAGCCCAACTCAGCAGATTTGAAGCCCAACTTCAGAATATAATCTCAGATTTAGCAAAGATCAAATCCAAGCAAATATTCACCAAAATCAAATCCAATCTCAATATTTACCAAATCACCAAAATAATATCCAATCACAATTAGATAGGATTATGGCTAAAACCTCACTCAAACAAGTACAATGAGAGATTATTGTAAATCTAAATCAAGATCATAGAGATCATGTGGATAGTATAAAGGGGAGAGGACAGCAAGAGAGGAAAAACCAGAAAAGAGAAGAAAAAAGACGGTAAAAAAGATAAAGGCAGAAAAGGACAAGCAACTTAAAAAAGATTGAAAAGTGTTAGAGTGGAAAATTAAGAGAGTTTTGTTCCATTGTAATTACTCTACGTCTACACATTCAAAGGTAGATCTTTTCACAATCATTCTATATACACGAAAGTTCATCTTTTATTTATCTGTATCATATTTTGTTTAAATAATTTCATTCCCTTGTTTGCAATTCTTTTTTTTTTGTTTAATTTGCTTTTGTGTTAAAAAAGAAAGAGGCTTTTGTGTTAAAAAAGAAAGAGGCTCAGGATTCAATTTTTAGCTTATGCAAAGAAAGATCTATACTTCAATAGAGTAGATTTAACATGCTAATTTAACTGCCATACATTAGTAAAAACTAGTCTGCAGCAAAATTAGCGAGCAAATCAACTCTAGAGCACAAACCTTAATTTTAAAACTTTTATTGGACCTTTTTCTCATCATCGCCCTTATATTCCTGTATATGAGTTAATCCCGGGGGTTTCAATGATCGGGAACCCATTTCGGGTTTGACCGTAGAAGCCGAACCCGTGATTAAATCCCATTCTCGAAGTTATAATGTATGTTCCTGTCAATATTTTGTCCAGTATTCAATTTTGACTCAAATAGGATAGGAATAGATCGTTTAAGAATCATTTAAGAAACAGAACACTTTCACAGAACCATAGAAACACATCAGAATCATCAAAAGGTACGGGTTCAAAGCACATTTGAACCCGAGTTCAGCAGAGATAGGGATCCGAAAAATTACCTTAGAGGTCGAATAACAGTAGAAATGTTTTTTTTAAAATAATTATGAAAGTCGACAACTAGTCTCCGACGCCGGAAGTTCGCCGGGAAATTTTCCGACCGGCGGATTACTGGTCAGTCTCACTTTAAATTCAGAATTATTCCCAAAACATCCAAAGTCAGATTAGGACCTTAAGAACATTGATCAAACCTGTCAAAGAGGAGATAAGGGTATTTTAGGGAATGAAATCAAACAAATTCAGAATTAGAGTTTGGAAACGAAAATAGATAGAGAATAGAGATAACAAGAACATAAGAACTTCCCTGTAATTACTCGAGGATTAGAAACCGAGTCCGAAACCGAAATTAAGACCCTTGGAACCATAACCCACCAATAGATCCCTCTAGAAGCCATAGGACCTTGTTAAGAGTAAAACCCCACTCTTAATACGAACCAGGAAGCGTTAGAGATCAATCCCCAAATGGATCGAATTCTAGAAACATTTAAGAGACAGCCATAATGAACACAAGGGAGTACGAACCAATTGGGACTTGAATTAACATAGATTAGGTCTCGGATACATGAAGAGATTAAGAAAAAATGAAGAGAAGGATAGAAAGGGTAGGGGACGGCTGGAAGAGAAGAAAGAATGAAGGTTTTAGATTGGTAAAATTAGGTTTTGATGGATTATAGTCAACTCAAATGTGGACCGAAGGATTAGATCAAAAGCCTAGGATTAAGCCTATTTAGAGTTATTAAAATAAGCTCTTTGATCTCCACCATCATTTCAAATAAATGGTCCAGATTTAAAGTTTGTTAGGATAAATTGAAAGGACTTTTTGGTCACCATCATTGATTCTAAATTTATGATCTTCATCTTTGTTTTTTTTACTTATTCATTTATGTTCCATAAAAATGTTTAGTGGAGAGTCTGGTTTGGAGTTTAGTGGTTTTGCTAAAAAAAAGGCTAAACAACATTTAATTATGCTAAGATCATTGGTTAACATTATTAGTATTTTTATTAGTTTCTTATTGAATGTAATACTAAGCTTCAGTGTCTTTGTGATATATATAGGTCATTAATCTTGTATGTTTTTACAATTTATAGCTGTAATAAAACTTATTAACGTTCGATATATTTAGGAAGTTAAAAAGAAATAGATTAGTTCAATACAGTAAGAGAAAAATGACATCTTTTCTAAAATTGAAATTACTAATTCTGTCAAGATCTTATTCATATATTAATCTTATCCAATCAAGTTCGTTTATATGGCTTATTTTGAACTAAATTTGTTAGAACGGTTATGTAATAATCGAATTCCCTCAATTTTACAATATGACTTCTTTATACGTAATTAAAATTATCGATTCATGTCTATGTAATATTTGGGTATATTTTTCAAATTAGAAAATTAGACATTTTAAAAGTAGTCATGTTATGGCTAGTTTACAAAAAGATTATGTAATAATCTATCTCTTATTTTCTTAAAAAATTAAAGAATACGTTTCGGCCACGAGGGTTATGTTATAACTCAACATCACGTCTTCTTCTAACAAGAATAAATAAATAATGCTCAGATAAGGTTCTTATCTAGGCAAACAGAGTCAAAATCTTAACGGTATCTAATCACACCGACTAGAGATGATTAGTGGCGACTCGTCTTAAAAGAGCATAATAGCTCTTAACACATTAATTAACCTAAAAAGTAGACGAGCACGGCCTCGCGCTCCGACCCGCGTTTTTGGGGGCGCGACAGCTGGCGACTCTGCTGGGGACATTAATTTTTTTTTATTTATTCTTTCATTTATTTATTTCTGTTTATTTGTAAAGATGTAATAATTTTAATTTTCCGTATTTATTTACTGCTTAAAGCTACACTTGTGCACACGAGCACCCAAAAGGTCATGTTATGATCTACCCGTTACTATTTAGGACGAGGCAAAGTAGGGATACCTCTCGAATGCGGGAATAGGATCCTGAAACGTACTCAACTCGAGGACTGATCTCTCACAATTTTGGTGAAATAAGGAAATCGAGAACTGCTGCTTAGAACCAACCTTACCCCCACTAGTAGCCAGCCCTTTTGTGCAGGTATCCACCATATTAGGATTTGGTTACGTGTATATACGCGTATATATTGTTGGCTCTGATATTTATTTCATTGTTCATGCATTACATACATAAGATTCTTCCCAGTTTAAAGTTATGAAAATAATAAAACGATTCATTCCTATAGGGCCTAAGTCATGACTGAAGTATGGAAATTCCCCGGAATTGAGCGATTACCAGATGATGTTGTGATTGAGATAGTTCATAAGACATTGAGGGGGCATGCTGAAGAAACCATGTACTCAACCCAGATGATTATGTTCAGGAATTATGGAATCAATGATGCGCCGCTAAAATTTCTAGACTGGAATCCAAGCTTTCCTCACTTGAACTGTTTTTACATCACAACTGAAGATATGTGGAAATTCCCGCTTGAGGCTTGTACTTTCTTGAGAGCCATAACTGTATTAGGAAGGGTAGGGCTGATTCTCGACCGGCGTTCAATGTCTTCCATCCTTCAGTGGGAGGGACCTGAGAATGAAGAACCATACTTTCGCAAACTTATCAAGGACTTTATGAATCCTGAAATGTGGATGATCTTTTTTGAATATTCCCTAGACCAACCTTACCTTTTTGTCGTTTTACACACTTCAAGGAGAATGGTTGTCCAAGGACTCGAGGTTCATTCAAATCTCATTCGGCAGTCTGCAATTGAGAGACGTTTCAGGGAGAACCCGATGTTAGAACCCTTTAAGAACAAAGAAGACTGGGATTGGGTGAAAGGAAGACTAGTTGAAGTGAATGGGATTGATCCAGCTACTATTCCTCCGGGTCTTATGGATTCTGCCAATTACCATTTTGATGGTCGCATCAAGCCCTCCGAAATCACTATGCCTATTCAAGCAGTCGAGTGTTACAGACATTTGTGTGCGCTTCATTACATGAAAACTCCAGAGAACATTATGAATCCAATAGCTATAGAAGGTAGTTGGAGAATTGGACAGAATGGTCCTAAGATTAATTATTTTCCTTATATGGAGGACGAGTTATGGCCTGAGGAGGATGATTCTGTGACAGACTTCGAAAGTGATGAAGATTTAGAGTTTGGAATGAACCAATTGGGTATCCAGAATGCTGATGATAATCAAGTTTGGGGAATTGAAGCAGGGGGAATGAATGACGAGGAAGTAATGGCTTTGCTGCAAGAACAAGAAGTGCAGATGGCGGAGGAAGTGGTACCAGACCTCTTAATTCCTAAAGTTGAAGTTCAATCACCAGCTCCGGTGATCTCACAAGATGGGGAAATACAGGATTGGGATGCTCAGCCAATAGAAGGAGCTCATTTCAATGCAGATGACTACCTAGTCTTTCCTCCATATGAATTGCCTCAATTTATTCCGGTGTTTGAACAGTTGGGCGAAGCAGAAAATATGGTCCTCGTAGGTGATTCTGAAGAAGTGGAAGATATGACCATTGTGAGTAATTCTGAAGAGTCAGAAGATCTGATCCTCCTTAGTGATTCGGTGATGTCAGAAAATTCAGAAGAATATGATTATACCGAGACCGTTTCCACATCTCTAGAACTGACTGAAGAAGAAGAGGATGAAGAGGAAAGTGTGGCAAGCAGTCAGGGATCCTGTTCAGGAGGGGAGTTGCCTCCGAAAAGGCAGAAATGCGAATGAAAGGGTTGAGAGCCAAGTCCCGTCTTAAAGAGTAAAGCTAACCATGAAGGCCACCTTTTCGACGAAAGACTCTAGTAGATGATGAAGGCGAAGGACTTTAGTAAAAGCTCTAGATTAATAGGTTTTTTTTGTACAAATACCCTATAGTGTGGTGGTCATTTTTGTAATAGGACTAATATTAGGGAAATATTTCGCTAGGTTAAACAGTGAATGGATCATCCTGAGGAAGTTGTAAAGGGTGATCCTTCGATGTTTTCTTGTAATATATTATTATTATCAATGAAATGAAGTAGGCCTTTCTGGAATGAATCAATTGTTATAAGCATAACTTTAAAATGGGAGAATCTAGCATCATTAAATAATTTATGACTTCCGATAACTGACACACTTACTTCTTTTCTTACTAAATATCAAATATATATATATACAGGGACATCTGATAGACTCTCATGGCTACTTCATCTTCAAACAAGCCAGATCCTGTCAGAGAAAATACTGTGAAAAGTTGGTCAGAGGAAACTCAAAGGCTCAAAGGAGACAGTGTCATGATCCCGTGTGAACTGATGGCTTTACCCCAAACCGGAACTGATTATGTACCAAATAATCTAGGAGATGTAAAGGCATTAGTAGATATGCTCAAGGGGCCAGAACTCAGAGAATTCACCAAAAGATATGGTTGGATCCATTTCCTAGTGTATGTTCCATACCACACTTCACTATTGAAGGCATTAATCAGCTTCTGGAATCCTAGCTACAAATGTTTCGCTTTTGGAGATATTGATTTAACTCCCACTTTGGAAGAATATCATGAGCTGTTGCACGTTCCATTGGAAGATGAGAATAGGCTATATGAGCATGATACAAATGAGAAGGTCGAGAGGCAGTTAGCCAAGATGATCGGTATGCAGGCTCGGGATTTGAAGGATTGGATGATCGGCCGAGAAATTGATACCCAAAAGATAGTTGATTTAGCATGGAGTCAGTTTGGAAAGGAGATAGGATTTAAGATGTTGGCATTACTCATATATGGTCTTGTATTGTTCCCAAAAAAGAGAGGATGTGTTGATGCCAAAGTTATCATTTTCTTCTCCAAGGTGGTTCAAAGTAAGGAATACGGGGTGAATCCAATCGTCGGCATCCTCGCTGAAACTTTCAGATCTCTAGACAAATGTCGCATGTCTGGAGGAAATTTTGAAGGATGTGGTCAACTTCTTTGCATTTGGGCTATCAGTCATCTTGAGTGCCCTTCACACTTCCAATTCCCAGAGATCGCATTCCGCAAAACATATGACGGCACAAAGAACTACATCGCTGAGTTTGGCGTTGCAGAATGGCCTCAACAGAACATCCCCAAAGGAGATTGGATAAGATTTTTGGAATGCATCAAGGAACATGACATCGTTTGGAAGGCACCTTGGAATGGCAAAAGGGAGATGATCTTCAGGTGTGGAGATTACGACTTTGTACCACTGCTGGGTCCCTGGGGAGGAACAGGATACGCTCCTTGTATGGTGAGAAGACAATTTGGGGCTATGCAGTTCATACCCGCTACAGCAGGCTTAGAACAATCAATCATTATTTATGGAGGGGAAGAATCTCGGAAAAGGATTAAGGGGTACAACATGGCCTGGAAGCAGGCAAAGCAAGTTGCAATAGCCTCCAATATCTTTGTTTGTCCTGGCTATTCGGAATGGACACAAACAAGGCTCGAAAAGTTCGCATTTCCAAAACCAAGACCACACATTAGAAGAGGATTTGTTCTTCAGCCAACTCCAAACACAATCAAGGATGATGAGATCCGCAGGCTTCAACAAAGGGTGGCAGATTTAGAGCAAGTTAATCATCAAATGTCAGAAGAATATCAGCGAAATTATGGAAATCTGGCCCGTGATACTCATGCCTACATGGAGGAAAGTCATCAGCTGCGCCAGATGCATCTAGCTAACCAAGAGCGACTGGAAAATATGGGTAGAGATCTGAGTTATTACCAGGAAAAGAAAAATGAAACTGACCAGCAAATGGAGAATGTCACTAATTTTATTCGGTCAACTGCTGCAAGGGCCCGAGCTATATCCATCAACCTGAACAACATTAAGAAAGAGATGGTGGTGACTGATGTCCAAGGAAGAAGGGTTGCTGATTATCTCGACGAAATCATCGGAGAGATGGCTCATTATGGCAATGCTGTTTGAAGACCGAGAGTTTTATTAGATGTCCATGCTTATGTATTATTTTGCTATTTTGTACTAACGAAGTATCTTTTAATGAATTATGAACTTTAATGTTTTAAGTTTTTCTTATTGTTTTCTTTTTAAAAGATATTGTTTTTAGAAAATAATAAATATGCATCACGCTATACTAAAAATAAAAGAGAAAAACTAAAGTCACTCGTCCATTTAAACAGAGTTGGCAAAGGCATAATTAAAATTGCGAAAGGATCTCACTGGCTGGACGTCATCAGACCCGTTCAAAAGCAAAAGCCATGGCAGAACGACTTCAGGGAGACATGGAGGAGATGAAAGGGCAGTTAGCAGGGATAGAAGAACTAAAGAAACAGATGGCCACATTACTGAAGATGTGGGCAGATAAGGAGTCTAAGGAATCTGAAAAACCTAATGAAGAAACTAAGGGAGATGGTCCTCCAGGAACTAGAAATGCTGAGGAAGACAAGAATGACACTGAAATGCCAGACTTCGATGAGCAGAAAGAAGAGGATAGTCGTTTGGAGTTGCTTGAGGAACGTTTGAGAACTATGGAGGGCAACTATGATGTAGTAGATGCCAAGACATTGTGTCTCGTACCCGATGTGGTCATGCCACACAAGTTCAGAGTTCCAGACTTCGAAAAGTTCTCAGGAACCACTTGCCCAAAGGATCATTTAACCATGTATTGCCGAAAGATGGGATCATATGCAAGTGATGACAAGATCTTGATACAAGTCTTCCAAGAGAGTTTGCAGGGGGCAGCCCTCAGGTGGTACATGCAGTTAGAGAGAATTCACATACGCAAATGGAAAGATTTGGCTGATGCTTTCATAAGACAGTATAGGCACAACATGGACTTAGCACCTACCAGGGAGGATTTGAGAAACACTCAGAAGAAAAGTGATCAGACTTTCCGTGAGTATGCTATGATGTGGAGGGACAAAGCCGCCGAGATAAAGCCTCCTTTGGCTGAAAAAGATATGATCAATATCTTTTTGGAAACTTTACCACCACCATACTTCAATTCTCTGATCGCTCATAGTACTGTCAAATTCTCAGACTTTGTGATAGCTGGAGAAAGGATAGATGTTGCTATGAGAAATGGCCGTCTGGATATGACTAATCAAGACAAGTCAGCAGTTAAAAAGAACCCCAATCCTTTCAAAAAGAAAGAAGAAACAAACATGGTGGGAGTAAGCTCTGAAATTCCCGTTTTTCGACCAAGTCAGCCGCAAGAAGGATACGTGGCAAACATTCCCCAGAATAACAGTTATCTAGGCAGCCAGGGTAATGCCTACCCAAACCAGAGGAAGAGGGAGTATGAACCTATAGATCCTATCCCCATACCATATTCTGAGCTTTTTCCTCAACTACTACAAAACAGACAAATATCATTAACCCCGATGCAACCTATAAAACCACCCTTTCCATCTTGGTACAAACCTGGTGAAAAATGTGAATACCATGCGGGGGCTGAAGGACATACAATTGATAATTGCTTGACTTTCAAAAGAAAGGTGCAGCAGTTAGTCAAAGCTGGATGGTTGAAATTTAACCAGTCGAATGCCAAGCCAGATGTGAAGAGTAATCCTCTCCCAACTCATGGGGCAACATCTAGTACGAACGCTATCTTGGGAAATGACTGGTGTGAGTACAGGACCCGAGTTGGTAATATCATCATGCCTCTGGAGCAAGTATATCTAGCCATGTGTCAAACTGGATTAATCACTGAAAATCCAAAAAAAGGAATTTGCTTATACCACAGTGAAAGTTTGGATCATTCGATTCTGAAATGCGAAGAATTCAAAGCAAAGGTTCAGGAGCACATGGATTCGGGGATTCTGCGTTTTGAAGTGAAGAATAAGGAAGAACATTCGGTAAACATGTTGCAAGGAGCAGTGTCTGAAGAGTTGGTCCCACTAGTCGTGAATTGGGAGCCAAAAAAGCTTGTCGAAGGAGATGAATGCTTCAAAATAGAAATCCAAACTCCTTCGCCTTTTCCTTACAAAAGTGACAAGGAAGTGCCTTGGAAATACGACTCCACTGTCATCATTCAGACTCGTGATAATGCTCAAGTTAAAGGAGATATTGCTGAAATCTCGGGCCTAACTCGGAGCGGCCGCCTTTTTGCTTCAGAAGACATCGATAGAAGACGTCAGGAAGAGATTGAGAGACGTCGCAAAGGAAAGAACATAGGGGAAGAAGCCATAATGGAGGAAGAACTAGAAGCTTTGCCCGCCAAAAATCCAGTAACTGATCATGATGCACTCGAGTTCCTGAGGATAGTTAAGCAAAGTGAATACAAAGTGATTGAACAATTGAACAAAATCCCAGCTAGGATTTCTTTGTTATCTTTGATCTTGACATCTGAATCCCATCGTAATGCTTTACTCAGGGTTCTCAACCGAGCATACGTATGCAACAATATTTCGGTAGAAAACATGAATGACATCGTGGGAAATGTTGTAGCCGCAAATCACCTTACTTTCACCGAAGATGAATTGCCGTGTGAAGGAACAGGACATACTAAAGCCTTACATATCTCAATAAAATGCAAAGAGTTCACTGTGGCGAAGGTGCTGATTGATAATGGATCTTCATTAAACATAATGCCGAAAGAAACTCTCTCCAAGCTTCCAGTTGATGACTCATACATTCGCCCAAGTCGTGTCTATGTGAGGGCTTTTGATGGAACTAGAAGAGCAGTTATCGGAGATGTGGATTTACCGATTCAGATAGGTCCAACAGTTTTCAATATAACTTTCCAAGTCATGGACATACGACCATCATACAGCCTGTTGTTAGGAAGGCCATGGATTCACTCGGCCGGGGCAGTGCCGTCATCATTGCACCAGAAAATCAAGTACATTACAGACGGACAGTTAGTTGAGATTACTGGAGAGGAAGATATGCTAGTCAGTCAATGCTCATCCATGCCTTACATAGAAGGAGTCGAGGAAACTGTGGAAAACTCATTCCAGGTCTTTGAAGTTGTAAGTGCAATTTACACAGAGGATGGAGTTCAGTCATTTGACCCAAAGTTTTCCAAAGCATCAATGATGGTAGCCCGAGAGATGATCAAGAGGCAAAATTTGAAGAACTGGGAAACCTGGAAAGAAACAGATTTCACGGTCGTCAGCAACCGCTTTCATGAAGGTTTGGGATATGAAATGACTCGAGAAGACAAAGCAAGAGTTCGAGCTCAATTGAAGGAGAAGCGTCTAGCTAGACTTGGGGACAGAAAGATGATTAACCAACCTATACATATTCCGCACATAAAGCAAACTTTCAAGAAAGCAGAGAATTTCGATCCAACAGTTGCTACCATAACACAGGGAAAAATGGAAGTTGGAGACCCGCAATGGGTTCGCATTTCTGATCAGGAGCCTCAGAATTGGAAAACTTATGAACTCCCAGTAATCATGTAATAAACTGGTGTTTTGATCTTTAAATTATGCCTAAGATTTAAAGATTGAGATAAATGTTTAGGGCACTTTTAGTAAAATAAATAAAATGCGCATATTTTCCTTATTAATTCACTTTCTTCCATTACATCCTTCATCTCGTCATTCTATTTATATTTATTTGTTTAGGGAACATTACACAAATGACTTAATTGATGATCATGGACCTACGCATAATTTTGATCACCCGGTTTATGAAGTTGATTCCGACGGAGAATATGATGAAGAAATACCGGTAGAAATTGAGAGGATTCTAGAAAGAGAACAAGTCAGTATTCAGCCCCAGGGGGAATCTTTAGAAACAGTAAACCTAGGAACAGAAGAGGAGGCTAAGGAAACTAAGATCAACGAGTCTTTAAGCGATGAATTCAAGAAAAGATTGATCGAATTGTTAAGGGAATACAAAGATGTATTTGCTTGGTCCTATGAAGACATGCCAGGGTTAAGTACTGATATTGTGACACACAAACTTCCACTTAGACCAGAATGCAAGCCAGTAAAACAGAAACTGAGAAGAATGCGTCCAGAGACACTCCTTAAGATCAAAGAAGAAGTGAAGAAGCAGTTCGATGCAGGATTTTTGGCAGTCTCTAACTATCCTGAATGGGTAGCAAACATCGTACCGGTTCCCAAGAAAGACGGGAAAGTAAGGATGTGTGTTGACTATAGAGATTTGAATCGTGCAAGTCCTAAGGACAATTTCCCTCTTCCGCACATAGACGTACTCGTGGATAACACTGCAGAATATTTCATGCTATCCTTGATGGATGGGTACTCAGGGTACAACCAAATCCTTATGGACATTATGGATCGAGCAAAGACCACCTTCATCACATATTGGGGAACTTTCTGTTACAAGGTCATGCCATTTGGACTTAAAAACGCAGGGGCTACTTATCAAAGAGCAATGGTAACACTTTTTCATGATATGATCCACAAAGAGATGGAGGTATATGTGGATGACATGGTGGCAAAGTCCAAAGAAAATGAAGATCATATAGAAGTTCTAAAGAAAGTTTTCAACAGATTACGAAAATACAATATCAAACTCAATCCAGCCAAATGTGCGTTTGGGGTCACCACCGGAAAGTTGTTGGGATTCATCGTCAGCAGAAGAGGAATCGAGGCTGATCCAGCAAAAATCAAAGCTATAACAGAAATGAAGCCTCCTCAGACAGAAAAAGAAGTCAGAGGATTTCTAGGAAGACTGAATTTCATCGCTCGTTTCATTGCTCAAATGACTACAAAGTGCGAGCCAATTTTCAAATTACTGAAAAAGAAGAATCCCCGTACTTGGGACCGAGAATGCCAAGAAGCTTTTGACAAGATCAAAGAGTATTTACAGAATCCTCCAGTGCTTCATCCTCCGACTCCTGAGGGAGACCTCTTGTTATATCTGAATGTTCAGGAAAACTCCATGGGGGCATTTTTGGCACAAACAGATGAATCAGGAACCAAAGAGCGAGCCATTTATTATATCAGCAAGAAATTTACTGACTGTGAGTCAAGATATACTTCCGTGGAAAAGACTTGTGCCGCTTTAGTATGGTCGGCCCACCGCCTGAGACATTACATGTTAAATCGCACCACTCGTCTCATATCCATGATGGATCCGATCAAGTTCATCTTTGAAAAACCAGCCCTCACAGGAAAGATCGCGAGATGGCAGGTACTTTTAGCTGAATACGACATAGTGTATGTGTCCCAGAAAGCAATCAAAGGGTCAGCTATAGCAAATTTCTTGGCTGAAAATCCAGTCGCTCACAACACACCATTAGATATGCTTCTTCCAGATGAGGAAATCTTTAGTCTGAATCAAACTGCCGAAAAGTCAGACATTTGGATCATGAGGTTCGACGGAGCATCCAATGCATTGGGACATGGTATAGGAGTGGTTTTAACGTCACCAGAAGGAAAACACTTTCCTATCACCGCTAGGTTACATTTTCCATGCACAAATAACATTGCTGAATATGAAGCGTGCGCCCTTGGTGTGAGAGCCGCCTTAGAAATGGGGATTAGAAAATTGAAGGTCTACGGAGATTCTGCGTTAGTGGTGAACCAATTGAAAGGAGAATGGGAAACTAGAGATGCTAAATTAATCCCATATCAAGAATATGTCCTCGAGATGTTAGAACAATTCCAGGAAGTTCAACTGGAGCATATACCGAGAGTTGAAAATCAAATGGCAGACGCCTTAGCTACTTTGGCTTCGACATTTGAACTTGAAAAAACTCAGAGTCTACCAGCTATTGAGATTGAGTTAAGGAAATCTCAGGCTTATTGCAATCTCATCGAGAAGGAGGAGGATGAAAAGCCTTGGTATTATGATGTCAAGAATTACATTCAGTTCAAAATATATCCCTTGGGGGCATCAGAAACTGATAAAAGAACAGTGAGACGGCTGGCTGCAGGATTTTTACTCAGCGGGGAAATCTTATACAAGAGAAATCATGACACCACTCTGATCAGATGTGTCGACCAGAAGCAAAGTGAACGCTTAATCAAAGAAATACATGAGGGGTTCTGTGGCACCCATCTAGGAGGGCATGCTTTATCTAGAAAAATCTTGAGGATGGGGTATTACTGGTCCAACATGGAGTCAGATTGTACCAAATACGTTCAGAAATGCCATAAATGCCAAATATATGCCGACAATTCAAATGCGCCAGCAACTCAATTACATGTAATGACGGCTCCATGGCCCTTTTCAATGTGGGGATTGGACGTTATCGGAGCTATTGAACCAAAAGCCTCAAATGGTCATCGTTTTATCTTGGTGGCTATAGATTACTTCACCAAATGGGTAGAAGCAACCTCATATGCCAATGTAACTTCAGCAGTTGTGAAAAGGTTCATTCGAAATAACATCATATGCCGATACGGCTTACCAGAGCAAATCATAACTGACAATGCAAAGAACTTCAATAGCAAAGTAATGAAGGAAATGTGTTCCCAATTCAAGATCAAACATCATAATTCTACTCCTTACCGACCCAAGATGAACGGTGCGGTCGAAGCTGCGAACAAGAATATCAAGAAAATAGTGCAAAAAATGGCACTAACTTACAAGGATTGGCACGAAATGTTGCCATACGCTCTTCATGGATACAGAACTACTGCGCGAACTTCCGTAGGGGCCACTCCTTATTCACTGGTTTATGGTATGGAGGCTGTAGTACCAATAGAGGTAGAAATCCCCTCGTTGCGGATCATGTTGGAATCCGGACTCGATGAGTCAGAATGGATGCAGAAAAGGTATGATCAGTTAAATTTCATCGAAGAGAAGAGATTAACAGCAATTTGTCATGGACAGCTGTATCAAAGAAGGATGATACAATCTTACGGAAAGAAAGTAAGAGCGCGGGCTTATCAGGAAGGAGATCTGGTTCTAAAGAAGATCATTTTGAGAAATTTAGATTCCAGAGGAAAATGGACCCCGAAATACGAAGGCCCGTATGTGGTAAAGAAAGCATTTTCAGGTGGAGCGTTAGTACTCGCCAACATGGATGGAGATGAGCTTGAAAATCCCATTAATGCAGATGCAGTTAGGAGATATTATGCGTAATGTACTGATCATCTAACTAGTCAAAGTTGTAATGATTTCTGAATAAATAAATATAGTACTCTTTTCTTAAATCTTGTTCAAATTTCTCCGTGTAGCTTATAAATAAACTCTTCACTAAATATGCGATTTTAAAACAGAATATATGACAAGAGAGGTAGACTTTCGATGTTCGAAAAAATAAAATAAAATAAATAAAATCTGCTAGATTGAAAACCTGAAAAGGCGGTCTAGGCAACATCTAAGGTTCATTAAAAACAACAAGCCTGCTAGATTGAAAACATGTGAGGGCAATTTAGGCAACATTCAAGGTTTAAAAAGAAATTACCGGTTACAAACTTGAGACAATAGAGCAATATCATCGTTTTCTGCTTGTAAAAGAAACAAATAGTGTATTCTCAATCAAATCTTTGAAGGAAGAAGAACATCAACATTATCCCGCTAGTGAGCAAAGGCCCGAAGCGCGCTTTTCAACCAAAAAACTGAACAATAAATCAGCAAAAACACATCATTATCCTTGTTTATCTACCAAAAGCATACAAATCAAGAAAGATGAGCGAAGCAGCCCGTCTTCAACATTCTCTGCCCATATGAAGAAAGAGATTAATCACATCAGCATATTCCTGTCATCAACACAAAAGTCAAGAAAGCCAAGATTAATTTGCAAAAACTGAAAATTAAGCCTTGATAAACTCTGTTTAAAACGATTAATTCATTAAACAATTTCGTCGAAAGATTTCTTTTTCTAAAAAAAAAATCAACTTTTTCAAAATGAACAACATACATCTCATGCATACATAAACTCTTTTTATCGCAGTTAAATCCGAAAGTTATCCAATTTCGATCCTTTTTCCAAAGATAAAGGAATCACCACCAACATATATTCACTTTACTCAAAGAACTCTTAAACACGACGGATGCGCGGTTCACTTGCAATCCACAACTCTTAAACCCGAGGGATGCGCGGTTCACTTGCAATCCACAGCTCCTCTTAAACCCGAGGGATGCACGGTTCACTTGCAATCCACAACTCTTAAACCCGACGGACGCGCGTTTCACTTACAATCCATAACTCTTCAACTTAATAGACACACAAGATTACGAGCAGTCCAAACGGAGATGGCCCGTTTCATCAACCATTCAACAACAGTGTCAACCTGGAGAATGCCCAGTCAAAAGCATTCAGTTGATTTATATCCCTTTCATTTGACTCTATCTACTTTTTAACTTGGCCAAAAATGGTCGCTCCTTGGGCTTTGTATACTCCCTTTTCAATGGAGATATACAAAGGGGGGCAGCTGTTAGCACCCATTTTTGTCCGGCTTTTAAAACAAGAATTTTTATGAAAATGATATTTTTAGACATTAAAAAAATAAATCTATGTTATAGATTGTTATATACGGTTAATTCAAACAATTGTGCAGAGATAATAAGCGTGTATTTAATTCTTTCGTTTATTTCCTTGATCATTCCGTTTATTTATCCTGAACAATTCATTGGATTACGGCTTAAATGTTTATGTTATAAACGATAGTTAATTAAATCACAAAATCTTTTACATTTATCTTATCAATTCTTTTTAGTCTAAAAGTTTATGTTATGAGCTTTAGCTGATCAATTTGGAACTTGCTTTTGCACGTAAAGTAAATAAATTAAGACAATAATGTCAAAAAATAATTCTTATTATTAATTACAGAATACAAAATACAATTACAAATTACAAATAAGGAGTACACTTGCTATTTAACCATACTCTATTTTGCAGAGAAAATAAAGAATGTCACGGGATTTAGACTCCGTGTTTTTAATGTCGGAGATTATCTTCTCTCCTTTTTATCTAGACAACTGTGAAATCTCGACAAGCCGGGTCGAAGCCCACATTCAAGTCAAGAGCTTCAGGTATCTTCGGGTCAGAAATGGTCCATTTTTTCAGAAAAGAGGTCTTCTTCTTCGTTTCGGGTCAAAAGAGACAAAAAGGCGATATTTGTTTTCGGGGCAAGAGACAAAGTTTCCGTCAATTCAATTTTTCCCACAGTCCGAGTCATTTTTTTCTGAACAATCACCAAGAAGTGATTCGATACAAAAAGCCCATTGGCCCAACACAGGCCCATTAAGCCCAACTCAGCAGATTTGAAGCCCAACTTCAGAATATAATCTCAGATTTAGCAAAGATCAAATCCAAGCAAATATTCACCAAAATCAAATCCAATCTCAATATTTACCAAATCACCAAAATAATATCCAATCACAATTAGATAGGATTATGGCTAAAACCTCACTCAAACAAGTACAATGAGAGATTATTGTAAATCTAAATCAAGATCATAGAGATCATGTGGATAGTATAAAGGGGAGAGGACAGCAAGAGAGGAAAAACCAGAAAAGAGAAGAAAAAAGACGGTAAAAAAGATAAAGGCAGAAAAGGACAAGCAACTTAAAAAAGATTGAAAAGTGTTAGAGTGGAAAATTAAGAGAGTTTTGTTCCATTGTAATTACTCTACGTCTACACATTCAAAGGTAGATATTTTCACAATCATTCTATATACACGAAAGTTCATCTTTTATTTATCTGTATCATATTTTGTTTAAATAATTTCATTCCCTTGTTTGCAATTCTTTTTTTTTTGTTTAATTTGCTTTTGTGTTAAAAAAGAAAGAGGCTCAGGATTCAATTTTTAGCTTATGCAAAGAAAGATCTATACTTCAATAGAGTAGATTTAACATGCTAATTTAACTGCCATACATTAGTAAAAACTAGTCTGCAGCAAAATTAGCGAGCAAATCAACTCTAGAGCACAAACCTTAATTTTAAAACTTTTATTGGACCTTTTTCTCATCATCGCCCTTATATTCCTGTATATGAGTTAATCCCGGGGGTTTCAATGATCGGGAACCCATTTCGGGTTTGACCGTAGAAGCCGAACCCGTGATTAAATCCCATTCTCGAAGTTATAATGTCTGTTCCTGTCAATATTTTGTCCAGTATTCAATTTTGACTCAAATAGGATAGGAATAGATCGTTTAAGAATCATTTAAGAAACAGAACACTTTCACAGAACCATAGAAACACATCAGAATCATCAAAAGGTACGGGTTCAAAGCACATTTGAACCCGAGTTCAGCAGAGATAGGGATCCGAAAAATTACCTTAGAGGTCGAATAACAGTAGAAATGTTTTTTTTAAAATAATTATGAAAGTCGACAACTAGTCTCCGACGCCGGAAGTTCGCCGGGAAATTTTCCGACCGGCGGATTACTGGTCAGTCTCACTTTAAATTCAGAATTATTCCCAAAACATCCAAAGTCAGATTAGGACCTTAAGAACATTGATCAAACCTGTCAAAGAGGAGATAAGGGTATTTTAGGGAATGAAATCAAACAAATTCAGAATTAGAGTTTGGAAACGAAAATAGATAGAGAATAGAGATAACAAGAACATAAGAACTTCCCTGTAATTACTCGAGGATTAGAAACCGAGTCCGAAACCGAAATTAAGACCCTTGGAACCATAACCCACCAATAGATCCCTCTAGAAGCCATAGGACCTTGTTAAGAGTAAAACCCCTCTCTTAATACGAACCAGGAAGCGTTAGAGATCAATCCCCAAATGGATCGAATTCTAGAAACATTTAAGAGACAGCCATAATGAACACAAGGGAGTACGAACCAATTGGGACTTGAATTAACATAGATTAGGTCTCGGATACATGAAGAGATTAAGAAAAAATGAAGAGAAGGATAGAAAGGGTAGGGGACGGCTGGAAGAGAAGAAAGAATGAAGGTTTTAGATTGGTAAAATTAGGTTTTGATGGATTATAGTCAACTCAAATGTGGACCGAAGGATTAGATCAAAAGCCTAGGATTAAGCCTATTTAGAGTTATTAAAATAAGCTCTTTGATCTCCACCATCATTTCAAATAAATGGTCCAGATTTAAAGTTTGTTAGGATAAATTGAAAGGACTTTTTGGTCACCATCATTGATTCTAAATTTATGATCTTCATCTTTGTTTTTTTTACTTATTCATTTATGTTCCATAAAAATGTTTAGTGGAGAGTCTGGTTTGGAGTTTAGTGGTTTTGCTAAAAAAAAGGCTAAACAACATTTAATTATGCTAAGATCATTGGTTAACATTATTAGTATTTTTATTAGTTTCTTATTGAATGTAATACTAAGCTTCAGTGTCTTTGTGATATATATAGGTCATTAATCTTGTATGTTTTTACAATTTATAGCTGTAATAAAACTTATTAACGTTCGATATATTTAGGAAGTTAAAAAGAAATAGATTAGTTCAATACAGTAAGAGAAAAATGACATCTTTTCTAAAATTGAAATTACTAATTCTGTCAAGATCTTATTCATATATTAATCTTATCCAATCAAGTTCGTTTATATGGCTTATTTTGAACTAAATTTGTTAGAACGGTTATGTAATAATCGAATTCCCTCAATTTTACAATATGACTTCTTTATACGTAATTAAAATTATCGATTCATGTCTATGTAATATTTGGGTATATTTTTCAAATTAGAAAATTAGACATTTTAAAAGTAGTCATGTTATGGCTAGTTTACAAAAAGATTATGTAATAATCTATCTCTTATTTTCTTAAAAAATTAAAGAATACGTTTCGGCCACGAGGGTTATGTTATAACTCAACATCACGTCTTCTTCTAACAAGAATAAATAAATAATGCTCAGATAAGGTTCTTATCTAGGCAAACAGAGTCAAAATCTTAACGGTATCTAATCACACCGACTAGAGATGATTAGTGGCGACTCGTCTTAAAAGAGCATAATAGCTCTTAACACATTAATTAACCTAAAAAGTAGACGAGCACGGCCTCGCGCTCCGACCCGCGTTTTTGGGGGCGCGACAAGACACATGAGGTGCAGATCCAGAAGTTGAAAGAGGAGGTATAGAAGTAGTGGAAGAAGGAGCAGAGGTTGTTTGTGTAGGGGGTATGGTAAAAGTTGAAGTGGTAGAGGGAAAAGAAAAAGTGGATGAAGTGTTTAGAGAGAGAGAGCAGTGAATGTAGTTGTGGAGTCTGAGAAAATAGGAGTTGTGGAGAAATGAACTTCTGAATAGGATCCAGAAGGTGGAGTAGTTTTAGGAGGTACAACGTCAGAGGTTGAAGTTGTAGGAGGAATGATAGTTTCAGAAGCATCAACTTCTATGACAGAAGGAGATGCAGAAGTATGTGGTGGAGGGGGAGGAGAGATATGTTCAGGAGATTGTGTAACATGTTCAGGAGCAGAGAATTGTACATTCTCAGCAGCATTGGGATCAAAAGACGCATAAGGTGTAGCATATAGGTGACCCATTCTGTCAATCACCTCATAGGCATTCCTGCTTTGCTCAGTACTCATGCCCTGTCCAAGAAGGACATCATCCATGAAATGCTCATTATCAACATTCTGAGCAAAAACTCTAGCACCTTCCAACACAGTTTCTGAATCTTCATGCTCAGGAGATGAGTCATCAAACACATTTTCAACGGTAGCGGCACCATCAACATTAAAATTTTCTTCATCATCATCCATGTGAGTATCTTCCTCATCACTCACGATCTTGCCCCGTACTACTTCGCCATCCTCAGGAGTCTCATCCTCGAGAATAGGATCAGAAGGGGATCATGGCAGCGGAGGCCTTAGTACGGTAAATCATTTTTCTTGTTAGAGGAACATCTGTTGGCCCTATCAAGAACAGAATCACCTAGAGGGGGGTGAATAGGTGTCAAAGTTGAAAACTGAAAATTTCTAAGTTTTTCGGGAAACTTAATTTTCAGAGTCAAATTTCCTCAGAGTCAGAAGCGAGCTTATAGAAGTTGCTTCTGAGGGAAATTCTGCATAAACACAGTTAGACTGTTTTCAGCAACAGAAGTTCTGATTTGAGAACTTCTGGACAGTCTTCTGAACAAAGACAATGATACTTTAGAGAAAATCTGTTTCAGCACTAAATATGAACAAGTACACAGAAGCAAAAATAACAAGTATAAGAGGGAGAAAGAAGTTCAGGAGATCCTGATTGAACAATTCGATTTATCCAAATTCGCCACAGAAGTCCTGTGACTACGTCTTGTCCCCTGAGGTCGCAGCCTACAGAGATTTTATAAATCCACTATTCAGAACTTTTATGGCAAGTTCAGAAGCTCCTTTACATCAACAGAACTTAAGCTAATTTCTCACTTAGTTCTGACTAGCCTAAAAAGAGTTAAAGGATTTCCACCAGAACAAACAATACTCTGTTTTCTGGATTTCTCACCCAACTCTAATCTCAACTAGATTTCTCTCTTTAAATCTAACTGAATATCACAAACGATATCAGTTTACAAGATTCCTATTATGAACTTGTTTTTCTTCACTCTCTCACTTTAACTAAGACTTAGCTAAGAAAGATTGAGAATGGGAAGTGGTGCTCTGTTTTTCTTGTTAAAACAGTGCGTTGAGATTTTGCTCGATGATCACCTTTGGAGCTTGGCTACCATTTATAGTGAATGAAGATGACCGTTGGTGAATTTGAATCTTCAAAAGAGATGACATCAGTTGTTGTAGCCGTTAATTTGTCAAGTCTTCAAACGGTCTTCAAACACTTTGATTCCGTTATTCTTGTTCTTTAACCAAATCCGGTAAGTGATTTGAAATCAAAGATGAGGTTGACTGGAATCATTCTTCAATTGGATCAACAAAGGGTAGACAAGGAAATTCTGGTTTCTCTTGAACAGACAAGCGCGCTCCATCCAAACAGCTTTTTGAACTTTTGGCGCCTTGCATTAAATGCACTTGTCAGAGCATTAAATGCTATCCAGAACCCGTGACTTAGCTTCTGATCAAATTGGTAAAAGAACTTCTGATTGCAAAGAACATCTGAGGAGAGCTTTAGCAGACTTCGGCTTCAGAGCGGAGCATCCAGCTTCTGAATTATTGAAACTCTAACTTCAGCAAACGGATCTTCCGAGTCCTTTAGGCAAACCAGAAGAGATTCATTCAGCACATGCTGAGTAACTTACACATAGATTAAGTAGAAAAATATTAGTCAATAATAAACTATATGTAAGAGAGTATTAAGTTTTCATCTTCTGAAACGTTTGGACATAATCAAAATACTTAGGGTTCATCATTCTCCCCCATTTTGGTTATGGACAAACCGTGGTCAGAAGGTAACAGAAAACATGAGGTTTAGAAAATGACTTCCTGATACATATGTTTCATAACTTCTGAGTAAATTAACTCCCCCATTTTAGTGTAAATGGTGAACTTCAGCAATCTGTATAAACTTAGAAATGACTTAAGATCAAGTTGTTAGATTTAGTGAAGTATAATTTACTAAGTCACAAAGAAACATAAGCAAAAAATAAGTAGTCAGAGACACAAGAATGTATAAGAAAGATTCAGTGTATATAAAATCATCAGAAGACAACATATGAAACAAGATAATCGGAAGAGCAGAAAAAGTCCTAAGACAAAAGCTACCCAACCCAGAACCTAGCTAAGAAGCTTAAGTCCTAATAAGATTACAAGTTCCTAGGTTTCTTCTGAATAGGAGGAACACCACTAGATCCTTCAGCAACACCCTGTCTCTTAACACCAGTATTGAGACCACTCTGCTGACCAGACTTCTCCCCCGTTTGACCCGAACCAACAGGAATACCCAAAGCACCTTGAGAGTCCAATTTTTGCTGAACTTTCATTGCAGTAGAATATTGCTGAGGAGTTGGCCTCACAGTGTTGATCATATCCATTCTTCTTCTGAAATCAGCATCAATGGTCTTCATATGATCAAAAGTCTGACCAGACATAGGTCGCTGTCTCTGAACGTCTTCCAGAAGGAGCTTGATCAACCGATTGTTAGCATACACAGCAGCAGTGAGATGCTCATTCTGAATATAAGTATGTCCTCGAACAAACCTATAGCAATTGTGAAGAGTCTTCTCTTGTTCACGTGCTTGAGTGTGCATAACCTTCAGAAGTTCAGTAAGCTCAGCAATCTGTGCGTTCTGAGCAGATACAACAGACTCAATGTTGGAGAGTCGATTGTTGAGATCAGAAGTGATGTCATATACAATCTTAGCAGCCCCGGAAGATGATGAACCTTGAGCAGAAGATTTCACTTCTCTCAGAATGTGATTGACAGTACTTTGCAGGTCATCAATCTTACTTGGGAGCATCTTCTCATGAGCCTCATAATGCTCGTTTGCTTCCTTGACTTCTTCTGTCAATATCTCCAAATTCTCATTGACCTTCAGAAAAGAAGCAAGAGCAATGTTGTCCAATGAAGGAAGAGTCAGAGCTAATTCTCTTACTTTGTACAGCTCATCATATGTAGCTAGATGAAGTGAAGAAAGATTGCGTATGTAGACAGAAGGATCCTGCATTTGAAGCATAGTCATGAGCTGCAGGTTCTGAGCTTTCAAAGATTGTAATTCTTGCAGCACAATGCCCTGAGCATACATGTCAGCAGCAGAAGTCCTTTGCCCCATACCAGCAAATCTGTTCAGCAATTCATCAGAGCCACTCTGACTCATTCTTCTCAACTCCTCAACACTGGGAGCACCACCAGCTTCGGATACACCAGAAGCTCTGCCCATGAAACCAAAACTACCAAATCTGTTATCCAGATCATCTCGATTCATGTGCTTGCGTAGGAAGTCATAATTGGATGACAACCCAGCAAAACAGGAAGTAGTTGAGGAAGTAGTTAAGGGATCACACACAGGAGGTGCATGTCCAGAAGTTGAGAGTGGAGGAATTTGAGTGGTTGAGGAAGGGATTGTATGAGTGGTGGAGGAAGAAATGGTAGTTGAGATGGATGGTAGTGTGGATGGTAGTGAGAAAGATGGAGCAGTAAATCCAATTGATGGACTTACAGAGGAAGTATGAATGGAGGAGGTAGTGGATGTGGCTACGGAGTCTGTGAAAATGGGAGCAGTGTTTAGATTCACTTCTGAAAAGGATCCAGAAGGAGGAATAATTGGAGGAGGTACAACTTCAGAAGTTGAGGTTCTGATAGAATTCTGTAACTAACTTAGGATAAATGAATTCATCGAGAGAAACGAACGAATTCCAGTTTTGAGCGCTAAGCCAGTGAGAAATAGGTTCAGTCGATTTAACTTCATCATCTAGGAACCTAGAGGTGAATACCCTAGATTCGCTAACTTTTTTCTTGGATTCAGTGGTAAAGATGTGAGTAACAGTGATTTCTTGAGCCATTTGTTGAAGAAATAAGAAATTAGGTTAAGAATTTTGAGAGAAGAAAACACAGAAAATCTATGGAGATTCTAATAGCAGTGAAAAAAGAGAGTAAAAACTTCTAAGTATGGAAAACCCCTATTTATACCCAAACAAGGAAAACCGTTCCAATTCAAAAAGCAAATACACACCGTTTAAAAAAGGGAACAGATAACCATTAACCACAGAACAGCGCCGTAAAAATGCAGTAGATAACGCATGCTTAAATGTCAAATCATGATTAAAATTAATTACCACTTAATTATCTTAAACGATTAATCACTTAAGACACTCAGAAACAATTAAGCTAAGTTACTGAAGTGGATAAGTCATACCAATGCCTTCTCGTAAGTTGCTGAAGGAATTACCAGCCAGAGGCTTAGTAAATATGTCAGCAAGATATTCTTCAGAGGGAACATGAGTAATGATAATATCCTTCTTCAGAACATGATCTCTCAGAAAGTGATGCCTAATATGAACATGCTTCATCCTGCTGTGCTGAATAGGGTTTTTTGAAAGATCAATTGCACTCTTGTTATCACAGTAGATTGTAATTGTTCCAGGGATGATTCCATAGGCAGCAATTTGTTGCTTGATCCAGAGCATCTGAGAAACACAACTTCCAGCAGCAACATACTCAGCTTCAGCAGTTGAGAGAGCCACAGAGGTTTGCTTCTTGCTATGCCAGGAGACTAGGCACTCCCCCAGAAAGTGACAACCACCAGAAGTGCTGACCCTTTTCAATTTATCTCTACCATAGTCAGAGTCTGTGTATCCTATAGGAGTGAAATCAGAACTACAGGGATACCACAAACCGGCTTCTGGTGTGCCTTTAAGATATCTGAGAATTCTTTTGACAGCAACATCATGAATCTCTCTTGGCTTTGATTGATATCTAGCACAAAAACACACAGCAAAATGTATATCTGGCCTGCTGGCGGTTAGGTATAAAAGAGAACCAATCATACCTCTGTAGGTTTTTATATCTACAGGTTTACCAGCTTTCTCTTCATCATCAATGTCTTTGCTGACATCCATTGGAATATCAACAGCATTAGAGTCCATCATGCCAAATTTCTTCAGCACTTCTCTAGTGTACTTGGCTTGATTGATAAACACACCATCATTACTTTGCTTGATCTGAAGTCCTAAGAAGAAGGTTAATTCTCCCATTATAGACATTTCAAACTCAGCCTTCATGTGGTCACTGAACTCTCTGCACAAAGATTCATTAGTAGCACCAAATATAATATCATCAACATATACCTGAGCTATAAGGATATCCTTGTTCTTCTTCAGAGTGAACAGAGTTGTATCAACACAGCCTCTGACAAATCCCTTAGACAGAAGGAACTTTGTCAATCTCTCATACCAAGCTCTGGGAGCTTGTTTCAGTCCATACAAGGCTTTCTTCAGCTTGTACACATGATCAGGAAACTTAGGATCTTCAAAACCAAGGGGTTGAGACACATAGACTTCCTCATCAATGTAACCATTCAAGAATGCACTTTTCACATCCATTTGAAAGAGCTTAAAACCTTTGTATGATGCAAAAGCACATAAGATTCTAATGGCTTCTAATCTTGCAACAGGAGCAAAAGTTTCACCATAATCTATGCCTTCTTGCTGACTGTAACCTTGAGCAACAAGTCTTGCCTTGTTCCTCACAACATTTCCAAATTCATCAAGCTTGTTCTTCAGAACCCATCTAGTTCCAACAACCTTTATGTTGTTAGGTCTGGGAACCAAATTCCAAATTTCTGACCTTTTGAACTGGTTAAGTTCTTCTTGCATTGCCATTAACCAGGAGTCATCATCAGCAGCTTCATAGAAGTCCTTGGGTTCAAAAAGTGACCCAAAAGCCACATTCCCCATGTATCTTCTGAGCTGAGCTCTGGTCATGACAGGATTATGAACAGAGTCAATAATGTTCTCTAAGGAATGATTCCTATGAGTTCTAACTTCTCTTGGTACATCCAATGAGTCTTCTGAAACCTGTTCATCATTTGTTGAATCATATATAGGAGCATCTTCTGGAAGGAAGTTGACTTCTGGAGTAGGATTCTCATCTTGAGCTTGTTCAGCAACAGGAGGAACCACTTCAGCAGCTCTGGGAGAAACATCTTCTTCTTCAACAGGAGATGTAACTTCAGGAGCTTGAACTACATCTTCATCAGGAGCTCTACTATCTGCAGGGTTAGTCTCATCAAACTGTACATGAACAGATTCATCTAAAGTCTGAGTCCTCTTATTAAAAACCCTATATGCTTTACTATGTGTTGAGTAACCAAGAAAAATGGCCTCATCTGCCTTTGAATCAAACTTTGAAAGATATTCTTTTGTATTCAAAACATAGCACTTACAACCAAAGGTTCTGAAATAACCTATTTTAGGCTTTCGACCTTTCCAGAGTTCATAAGGGGTCTTGTTCAGAATGCTTCTGATTAGCACTCTATTCAGAACATAGCAAGCTGTGTTAACAGCTTCTCCCCAAAAGTACTTAGGAAGCCTTCTTTCATTGATCATAGTTCTGGCAATCTCAACCAGAGTTCTATTCTTCCTTTCAACTACCCCATTTTGTTGAGGAGTTCTGGGAGCAGAAAAGTTATGATCAATTCCCTTGGTTTCACAGAATTCTTCAAACCTAAAGTTTTTGAATTCTCCACCATTATCACTTCTGATATGAACAACCTTTTCATTCCTTTCATTCTCAAGTTTCTTTATCAGAACTGAGAAACATCCAAGTGACTCATCTTTGCTAGACAGCAAGATAACCCAAGTGAATCTTGAATAGTCATCTACAATGACAAAGGCAAACTTCTTTCCACCCATGCTCATTGGTTGAACAGGGCCAAAAAGGTCCATATGAAGTAATTCCAAAGGTCTTTTAGTTGAAATAACTTTCTTAGTTTTAAAAGAGCTTCTGGATTGTTTACCAGATTGGCAAGCATTGCATAAATGATTCCTTTTAAAACTAATTTCAGGCAGACCCTCAACCAATTGATTTCTAGCTACTTTGGCCAGAAGGTCCATGCTCACATGAGCAAGTCTTCTATGCCAGAGCCAGGAGGTATCCTCTTTGGACATCAATCATATATTTTTGCAAAGATTCTCAAGGTTCAGCATGAAAAGATTTTCAACTCTAGGAGCAGTTAGAATAACTTCCCTTGACTTACTGTCCAAGATTTTACATCCAGAGGAGCTGAAGACAACATCTCTACCTTTATCACACAGTTGTGCAAAACTTAGGAGATTGAACTTCAGGCCTCTAACTAGGGAGACATCTTCGATCGGAGGATTAGTTCCTATGGATCCAGAACCAAGTATCCTTCCTTTCTGAGCATCTCCAAAGCTGACTTTTCCACCTCTTTTAGGATCAAATGTGATGAATGCTTTTTCATCACCTGTCATATGCCTTGAGCACCCACTGTCAATGTACCACAACTTTGACATTGATGGAGCACTCAGAGCCACCTGCAACACAATCAATTAGTGACAGGTACCCAATCCTTATTGGGTCCTTCAGAGTTAGATTTCTCTTCAGCAGGTTTTAATGATATCTCAGATTGCAAGAGGTTTTTAATATGGTACTTGCAATCCTTCAACCAGTGACCATCACTCTTGCAAAGCTTGCAAAAGGGAGGGTTCTTGGATCTTTCCCTTTGCTTCTTGGGAGATTTCTTCTTCTTCTGAGAAGGACCAACATCTTCAGAGGCTATAACAGCACTCTCAGAGGTGCCAACATCAGGAGGAAAAGCTATCTCTTTCAGAAGAGAGGGAGTGACAGGTTTTTTCTTCTTCTGGGATTTATCACTTCCCAGAGGCAGCTTTTCCTTGCCTTTGGCTTTAGAGCCATTAGCAGGAGTGCTGAACTGTTTACACAGTTTTTCTTCTAACACTTTCATGTCAGAATAAACTTGAGTAAACCTAAGAAACTTGTCAGCCTCACTCTTGTCCAATTTCCTTTTCAGGTACTTGAACATACTATAGAGTTCTTCAAGAGAATCAAAGATATTTTGTTCAGAAGATATGTTTACCTCGGAATCATATGTAGCTTTAGGAGGTGCGGAAGTTTCTCCTGTGACATCTTCAGAGGTTGGCTCATCAATAGCCATAAAACAAATCTGAGCTTGCTCTTCCTTCTCTTTAGGATCACTGCTGGTCTCAGAGTCTGACCAAGCAGCCAGCATAGCTTTCTTGAACTTCTTCTTATCTTTCTTCAGCTCCGGACAGTTAGGCTTAATGTGTCCCGGTTGCTGACATCCATAGCACACAATAGGCTTATTTGGATCTCTCTTGAACTTTTCACCAGAATCAGGAGTTTTCTTGTCAAAACTCCTGACAGGCTTCTTGTAGTTTCCACCTCTGCCTTTTCTAAAGGCCTTCTTGAACTTCCTGGTCAGCATAGCCAGTTCCTCATCTTCAGAGGATTCTTCAGAAGATTCTGCTTTCAGGACTACTCTTTTTCCTTCTGACCTCTCTCTTAGGTCATGATTCTTTAATGACATCTCATGGGTAATTAGAGACCCAATGAGCTCATCATACAAGTAATAGCTCAAATCCTGAACTTCTTCAATAGCAGTCTTCTTGGCTTGCCAAGACCTTGGTAAGCTTCTGACAATCTTCTTCACTCGATCAGATTCTTCAATGTCTTTTCCTAAACTCTTCAAGTCATTGACTATCTTGGTGAATCTAGAGTTCAAATCTGAAATAGATTCTTTATCAAGCATTTCATATAACTCATATTCTCTCATGAGTTGGTTGACTTTAGATTGCTTCACTTTTCCTGTTCCTTCATATGTGACTTCCAGCTTGTTCCAAATATCCTGTGCAGTTTCACAAGAAGAAACTTTGTTATATTCAGTAGCTGTAAGTGCACAATGCAACATATTTATTGCTGAAGCATTAGTTTGGAGTTTTTTCAGAATGTCATCTGTGTATTCTCTCTGAGGAATAACAACATTCCCTAAACCTTGTTCCATTCTGGTAGGAATGAAATCACCATCAGTGATGACATACCAAGCACTCATGTTCTGAGTTTGGATGAAGTACATCATCCTTTTCTTCCAGTATGAGTAGTTGTTGCCATTAAATAATGGAGGTCTAGTAGTGGAAGAACCTTTTGGAACTATGAAGTGAGAAGAATTCTCAGGCTGGTGTCTACTAGCCATCTCTATTGATTCTGATAGGATCTTACACTTAGATTGTTAGATCTTTAGTAAATATGCGAAGTAACCTGGCTCTGATACCACTTGTTGGCCCTATCAAGAACAGAATCACCTAGAGGGGGGTGAATAGGTGTCAAAGTTGAAAACTGAAAATTTCTAAGTTTTTCGGGAAACTTAATTTTCAGAGTCAAATTTCCTCAGAGTCAGAAGCTAGCTTACAGAAGTTGCTTCTGAGGGAAATTCTGCCTAAACACAGTTAGACTGTTTTCAGCAACAGAAGTTCTGATTTGAGAACTTCTGGACAGTCTTCTGAACAAAGACAATGATACTTTAGAGAAAATCTGTTTCGGCACTAAATATGAACAAGTACACAGAAGCAAAAATAACAAGTATAAGAGGGAGAAAGAAGTTCAGGAGATCCTAATTGAACAATTCGATTTATCCAAGTTCGCCACAGAAGTCCTGTGACTACGTCTTGTCCCCTGAGGTCGCAGCCTACAGAGATTTTATAAATCCACTATTCATAACTTTTATGGCAAGTTCAGAAGCTCCTTTACATCAACAGAACTTAAGCTAATTTCTCACTTAGTTCTGACTAGCCTAAAAAGAGTTAAAGGATTTCCACCAGAACAAACAATACTCTGTTTTCTGGATTTCTCACCCAACTCTAATCTCAACTAGATTTCTCTCTTTAAATCTAACTGAATATCAAAAACGATATCCGTTTACAAGATTCCTCTTATGAACTTGTTTTTCTTCACTCTCTGACTTTAACTAAGACTTAGCTAAGAAAGATTGAGAATGGGAAGTGGTGCTCTGTTTTTCTTGTTAAAACAGTGCGTTGAGATTTTGCTCGATGATCACCTTTGGAGCTTGGCTACCATTTATAGTGAATGAAGATGACCGTTGGTGAATTTCAATCTTCAAAAGAGATGACATCAGTTGTTGTAGCCGTTAATTTGTCAAGTCTTCAAACGGTCTTCAAACACTTTGATTCCGTTATCCTTGTTCTTTAACCAAATCCGGTAAGTGATTTGAAATCAAAGATGAGGTTGACTGGAATCATTCTTCAATTGGATCAACAAAGGGTAGACAAGGAAATTCTGGTTTCTCTTGAACAGACAAGCGCGCTCCATCAAAACAGCTTTTTGAACTTTTGGCGCCTTGCATTAAATGCACTTGTCAGAGCATTAAATGCTATCCAGAACCCGTGACTAAGCTTCTGATCAAATCGGTAAAAGAACTTCTGATTGCAAAGAACATCTGAGGAGAGCTTTAACAGACTTCGGCTTCAGAGCGGAGCATCCAGCTTCTGAATTATTGAAACTCTGACTTCAGCAAACGGATCTTCCGAGTCCTTTAGGCAAACCAGAAGAGATTCAGTCAGCACCTGCTGAGTCACTTACACATAGACTAAGTAGAAAAATATTAGTCAACAATAAACTATATGTAAGAGAGTATTAAGTTTTCATCTTCTGAAACGTTTGGACATAATCAAAATACTTAGGGTTCATCAACATCTTCCTCAGCATTCTCTGAAACTGGTCCAACATTAGCATTGGCCTTAGCCTTTGCAACAATTTCTCGTTCAACAGTTTCAGCAGCATCCAACTCAGAGTTAGCTACAATAGCAGCCTCAGCTCTCTTGTTCATGTCGACATCAGCTCTCTTGTTCATGTCAACATCAGCTCTCTTGTTCATCTCAACTTGCTGTATAACAGCCTTTAACTTTTCAGCCTCAGCAATTCTGGCAAGTTCAGCCATGCGATCATCTTCTATCTCCTGTGCTGTCTTCTCAACAGCCTCACTAGGCTTCGCAGCACAAACCTTCCCAGAAGGGGCAACACTAATCCTAGTTTGCACTAAGTTAGGTACAACTTCATCAGCACAGTTTTTCTCAATAGTAATTTCAATTGTACTGCTGACCTTCTTCTTACCCTTTCCCTTATTGGAAACCTTCTGATCATCTTTCACAACATTCTTGTGAACTTCCTTAATCACCAGAGGAGCAGAAGTTGCAGCCTTCTTTAATGGCAACTGACCAAAAACTAAATTGCTCAGAGGACCATAAGTAATAGGAGTACTTCTACTTCTGATGGCATCTGCTGGAAAATCAACACCAACAGCCTCAAAAACTCTGGTCAGCAGGGAACCATAAGCTAAAGTTCCATTGGGTTTCAAACCCTTCATCTGTCTAAGTATCATTGCTGACAGATTAATCTTCTTCTCATTAATCAAATGATACATGAAAACCCTCTCCCTGTTGGAGACACATTTTACTCCTCCTAACGTAGGCAGGAACACATTAGTGGTGAGATAATGTGCCCACCTCTGATGCTGAGACAACCAGGTAGCGTATGTCTCTTTAGCAGTCAGATCTGGTCTTCCCCAGTGAGAATCATCAAAACCTTCAGCAGACCCATCTTCCCCAATACTAACCCATTCATCAGCAGTACCAAGAATGGTAGCAAGAGAGGTTCTGGAGACTTCAACATCCACTCCACGAACCACAGAATGAATAACATCAACTTCATCAGAACAAAGAAAGATGTTCTTGTAGAATTCAGTGACGAGGACTGGGTAGATGACTTCATCCAACGAAGCGAATGAAATCCAATTTTGAGTTGAGAGCCATTTGGAAATAGGAAGGGTTGTAAGGCATTGCTCATCTAGAAATTTTGAGGGAAACACTTTGGAGGGATTGAGAGTAACTTTTGATTCGAATAAACGGGTGACAGTGATTTGTTCATTTTGTCCTTGAGCCATTTGAAGAAATTAGCTTTTTGAATGGAGAGATGAAAATAGAGGTTGCAGAAAAATTCCAAGGATTCTAATGCAAAGAACAACTTTGAGTGAAAGATTTTGCTAAGTATGGAAACCTCTTATTTATACCCCAAACAAATAAACCCGTTCCAATTCAAAAAGTGAAAAAACACCGTTAAAAAGGGAACAAGTTACCGTTAACACCAGAAAAACGCAGTAAAAGCATTTATTATAGGCACGCTTAAACTAAGAATTAAACACCATAATTATCCTTAATCACACTTAATAATCTTAAACGGCTAGCATTTAAGAGAATAAAACATATAATTAGTGATAAATTACTGAAATGGATTAGTCATACCTATGCCTTCACGCAGACCTCTGAATGGAGTACTAGCCAGAGGCTTAGTAAACATATCAGCAAGGTTGTCTTCAGAGGGCAAGTAGATAAGAACAATGTCCTTCTTCAGAACATGGTCTCTTAGAAAATGATGCCTCATGTGAACATGCTTCATCCTGCTGTGTTGAATGGGATTCTTTGAAAGGTCAATAGCATTCTTGTTATCACAGTTGATTGTAATTGTTCCAGGAGTGACTCCATAGTCAGGAATTTGTTGCTTTATCCAGAGCATCTGATAAACACAACTTACAGCGGCAACATACTCAGCTTCAGCAGTTGAGAGAGCCACAAAGGTTTGTTTCGTACTATGCCAGGAGACTAAGCAATCCCCCAGAAAATGACAACCACCAGAAGTCCTAATCATCTGGTTTATGTTTCTTCTGAGTATTTCCAGAACCATCTCATTCATTCTGTCTCTTAACACTAGAACCAGGACCACCCTGCTGTGCAGTCTTCTCCCCCGTTTGGCCAAACCGAACGCTCAGAGCACCTTGTCTCCTCAAATTTTCTTGATTCTTTGCAGCAGCAGAAAGTTGAGTAGGACTTGGTCGCACAGAATGAATCAATTCCATGCTTCTTCTGAAATCAGCGTCGATAGCAGCCAGACGGTTAACAGTATCAGCAGACAAGGGACGCACTTCCATTGCATCTTGAATCAACAGCTTAATGGCAAGGTTATTGGCATACACAGCTTTGGTAAATTCTTCATTCTGAAAATAAGTTTGACTACGAGCAAACCTATAAAGCATTGTGCAGAATTTTCTCTTGTTCCTTAGCGTGATCATGCATACCCTTCAGAAACTCAGCCATTTCAACAATCTGAGCATTCTGTGCCTTAACAGATGTTTCAATGCTCTCAAGTCTGTTGTTAAGATCATGAGTGATGTCATAGACAATTCGAGAAGCTCCAGAAGTTGATGGACCTTGAGCAGTAGATTTTACTTCTCTCAGAATATGATTTGCAGTGCTTTGTAGGTCATCAAGCTTAGCATGAATAACTTTACCCTGAGACTCAAAAGTCTCATTTGCTTCCTTGACTTCTTCTGTCAGAATTTCTATATAGTTGTTGACATTCTTGGTAAAAGCAAGAGCAATGTTTTCAAGAGTGGGAAAAGTTAGAGCTAACTGTCTCAACTTGTAAAGTTCATCATATGCAGCAAGATGAAGTGTGGAGAGATTGCGAATATACACAGAGGGATCTTGCATTCTCAGCAATTACATGAGTTGCAAGTTTTGAGACTTCAACTGCTGAAGCTCTTGCATCACAGCTACTTGAGCAACCATATCAGGAGCAGAATACCTCTGTCCCATAGAAGCAAATCTACCAAACACATCATCAGAGCCGCCCTGACTCATTCTTCTCAACTCTTCAACAGTTGGAGTAGCAACTCCTGAGATTTTAGGATCTCTGCCAATGAATCCTTGTCCTTCAAAATAAGATTCTTTCTCATGCTGATTCATCATAAAACTGAGAAAGTAATAGTTTGATGAAAGACTAGCAAAAAAGGAAGAAAAAATAGAAGAGGTTAAAGGATCAGACGCAGGAGGTGCAAATCCAGAGGTTGAAGGAGGAGGTATAGAAGTAGTGGAAGAAGGAGCAGAGGTTGTTTGGGTAGAAGGTATGGTAAAAGATGAAGTAGTATAGGGAAAAGAAAAACTGGATGTGGTATTTAGAGAGGGAGTAGTGGATGTAGTTGTGGAGTCAGAGAAAATGGGAGTAGTAGAGAAATTAACTTCTGAATAGGATCCAGAAGATGGAGTAGTTTTAGGAGGTACAACTTCAGGGGTTGAAGTTGTAGGAGGAATGGAAGTTTCAGAAGCATCAACTTCTGCGACAGAAGGAGATGCAGAAGTATGTGGTGGAGGAGGAGAGTTATGGTCAGGAGATTGAATAACCTGTTCAGGAGCAGAGAGAAGAGAATCTTCAGGAGCAGAGAATTGTACATTCTCAGCATCATTAGGATCAAATGAAGCCAGAGGTTCAGTAAATAAGTGTGCTATTCTGTCAATCACCTCAGAGGCATTCCTATTCCTTTCATCATTTCTGCCCTGTCCAAGAAGGACATCATCCATGAAACGCTCATTATCAACGTTCTGAGCAAAAAATCTAGCACCTTCCAGCACAATCTCTGGATCTTCACGCTCAGGAGATGAGTCATCAGACACATTTTCAACGACAGGAGCACCATCATCATTGAAATGTTCCTCATCATCATCCATGTGAGTATCTTCCTCATCACTCACAATTTTACCTCGAACTGCTTTTCCAGCATCAGCAGTCTCATCCTCAAGATTAGGATCAGGATGGATCTCAAAATCAGATCTCCTCATAGGCTTTCTCATTGCTGCAGAAGCCTTAGTTATGTACGTCCTTTTTCTTGACAGAGGAACATCTTCCTCAACATCCTCAGCTCTCTTGTTCATGTCGACATCAGCTCTCTTGTTCATGTCAACATCAGCTCTCTTATTCATGTCAACTTGCTGAATAATAGCTCTCAACTTTTCAGCCTCAACAACTCTGGCTAGTTCAGCCATGTGCTCATCTTCTATCTCTTGTGTTGTCTTCTCAGCAGCCTCACTAGGTAATTCAGCACATACCTTCCCAAAAGGGGCAATACTAATCTTAGTTTGCACTAAGTTAGGAACAGTTTCCTCAGCAGAGTTCTTCTCAACAAGCATTTCAATTGAACTGCTGACCTTCTTCTTACCCTTGTTCTTCTTGGAGCCCTTCTGATCACCTTTCATAACATTCTTGTGAACTTCCCTAATCACCAGAGAGGCAGAAGTTGATGAACCATAAGTGTTTTGATTATGTCCAAACGTTTCAGAAGATGAAAAGTAAAATTCTCTTACATATGGTTTAATTCTGACTAATAATTTTTTCGTTGAGTTTGTATGTAAGTTACTCAGCAGGTGCTGAATGAAATAATTCTGGATTGTCTGCAAGACTCAGAAGTTTCGAAAGCTGAAGACAGTGTTTCATTGATCAGAAGCTGGATACTCCGCTCCGATGCCATGAAGTCTGTTAAAGCTCTTCTCAGAGGTTCCTTGCAATCAGAAGTTTCTACCAATTCGATCAGAAGCCTAGACAAATAAAATTAGCTATCAGAAGCTAAGTCACGGGTTCCGTTAGCATTTAATGCTCTGACAATTGCATTTAATGCAAGGCGCCAAAAGTTCAAAAAGCTGTTTTGAAGGAGCGCGCCTGTCTACTCAAAGCGAAACCAGAATTTCCTTGTCTACCCTTTGTTGATCCAATTGAAGAATGTTTCCAGTCAACCTTATCTTCAACTTCAAATCACTTACCGGATTTAGTTAAAGAACAAGGTTAACGGAATCAAAGTGTTTGAAGACCGTTTGAAGATTTGACAAATTAACGGCTAGAACAACTGATGTCATCTCCTTTCAATATTCAAATTCACCAACGGTCATCCTCATCCACTATAAATAGTAGCCAAGCTCCACTGCATCATCTACGCGTGATTATTGAGCAAAATCTCAACGCACTGTTTGAACAAGAAAAACAGAGCACCTTTTTCCATTCTCAATCTTTCTTAGCATAGCCTTAGTTAAAGTGAGAGAGTGAAGAAAAACAAGTTCATAATAGGAATCTTGTAAACTGATATCGTTTGTGATATTCAGTTAGATTTAAAGAGAGAAATCTAGTTGAGATCAGAGTTGGGTGAGAAATCCAGAAAACAGAGTGTTGTTGTTCTGGTGGAAATCCTTTAACTCTTTTTAGGCTAGTCAGAACTAAGTGAGAAATTAGCTTATGTTCTGTTGATGTAAAGGAGCTTCTGAACTTGCCATAAAAGTTCTGAATAGTAGATTTAAAATCTCTGTTGGCTGCGACCACAGGGGACAAGACGTAGTCACAGGACTTCTGTGGCGAACTTGGATAAATTGAACTGTTCATCAGGACTTCCTGAATCTCTTTCTCCCTTCCTTATACTTGTTAATTTGCTTCTCTGTACTTGCTTATATTTAGTGCTGAAACAAACTTTACTCTTTTTATCATTGTCTTTATTCAGAAGACTGTCCAGAAGCTATTCTTTTCAGAGCTTCTGTTGCTGAAAACAGTCCAACTGTGTTTAGGCAGAATTTTCCTCAGAAGCTGCTTCTGTAAGCTTGCCTCTGACTCTGAGGAAATTTGACTCTGAAATTTTAAGTTTGTTGAAAAACTTAGAACTTTTCAGTTTTCAACTTAGACACCTATTCACCCCCCTCTAGGTGATTCTGTTCTTGTTAGGGCCAACAAGTGGTATCAGAGCGAAGGTCACTTCGTATATTTACTAAAGATCTAACAATCTAAGTGTAAGATCCTATCAGAATCAATAGAGATGGCTAGTAGACACCAGCCTGAGAATTCTTCTCACTTCATAGTTCCAGAAGGTTCTTCCACAACTAGACCTCCATTATTTAATGGCAACAACTACTCATACTGGAAGAAAAGGATGATGTACTTCATCCAAGCTCAGAACATGAGTGCTTGGTATGTCATCACTGATGGTGATTTCATTCCTACCAGAATGGAACCAGGTTTAGGGAATGTTGTTATTCCTCCGAGAGAATACACAGATGACATTCTAAAAAAACTCCAAACTAATGCTTCAGCAATAAATATGTTGCATTGTGCACTTACAGCTACTGAATATAACAAAGTTTCTTCTTGTGAAACTGCACAGGACATTTGGAACAAGCTGGAAGTCACATATGAAGGTACTGGAAAGGTGAAGCAATCAAAAGTCAACCAACTCATGAGAGAATATGAGTTATTTGAAATGTTTGATAAAGAATCTATTTCAGATATGAACTCTAGATTCATCAAGATAGTCAATGACTTAAAGAGTTTAGGAAAAGACATTGAAGAATCTGAACGAGTGAAGAAGATTGTCAGAAGCTTACCAAGGTCGTGGCAAGCCAAGAAGACTGCTATTGAAGAAGTTCAGGATTTGAGCTATTACTTGTATGATGAGCTCATTGGGTCTCTAATTACTCATGAGATGTCATTAAAAAATCATGACCTGAGAGAAAGGTCAGAGGGAAAAAGACAAGTAGTCCTGAAGGCAGAATCTTCTGAAGAATCATCCGAAGATGAGGAATTGGCTATGCTGACCAAGAAGTTTAAGAGAGCCTTTAGAAAAGGCAAAGGTGGAAACTACAAAAAGTCATTCAGAAGTTTTGACAAGAAAACTCTTGATTTTGGTGATAAATCCAAGAGAGATCCAAACAAGCCCATTGTGTGCTATGGATGTCAGCAACCAGGACACATCAAGCCTAATTGTCCTGAGCTGAAAAAGGATAAGAAGAAGTTCAAGAAAGCTATGTTGGCTGCTTGGTCAGACTCTGAGACCAGCAGTGATCCTGAAGAAAAGGAAGAGCAAGCTCAGATTTGTTTCATGGCTATTGAAGAGCCAACTTCTGAAGATGTCACAGGAGAAACTTCCGCACCTCCTGAAGTTACATATGACTCTAAGGTAAACAATTCTAACGAACTAGATATCTTTGATTCTCTTGAAGAACTATATATCATGTTCAAGTATTTGAAAAGAAAGTTGGACAAAAGCGAGGCTGACAAATTTCTTAGGTTTACTCAAGTTTATGCTGATATAAAAATATTAGAAGATAAACTAAGTAAACAATTCAGTTCTCCTTCTGATGACTTAAAAGTCAAAGGTAAGGAAAAACTGCCTCTGAGGAATGATAAACCTCAAAAGAAGAAATCTGTTACTCCCTCTCTTCTGAAAGAATTCTCTTCTCCTCCTGAAGTGGGAACCTCTAAGAGTGCTTCTGCCTCTGAAGATGTAGTTCCTTCCCAGAAGAAGAAGATTGCTCCTAAGAAGCAAAGGGAAAGATCCAAGAATCCTCCTTCTTGCAAATTGTGTAAGAAAGATGGACATTGGTTAAAAGATTGCAAGTATCATATCAAGAATCTCTTGCAATCTGAAATATCAGAAGAACCTGTAGAAGTTAAATCTAACTCTGAAGGACCCAATGAGGATTGGGTACCTGTCACTAATTGATTGTGTTGCAGGTGGCTCTGAGTGCTCCATCAATGTCAAAGCTGTGGTACATTGACAGTGGGTGCTCAAGGCATATGACAGGTGATGAAAAAGCATTCATCACATTTGATCCTAAAAGAGGTGGAAAAGTCAGCTTTGGAGATGCTCAGAAAGGAAGGATACTTGGTTCTGGATCCATAGGAACTAATCCTCCGATCGAAGATGTCTCCCTAGTCAGAGGCCTGAAGTTCAATCTCCTGAGTGTTGCACAACTGTGTGATAAAGGTAGAGATGTTGTCTTCAGCTCCTCTAGATGTAAAATCTTGGATAGTAAGTCAAGGGAAGTTATTCTAACTGCTCCTAGAGTTGAAAATGTTTTCATGCTGAACCTTGAGAATCTTTGCAAAAATATATGCTTGATGTCTAAAGAGGATACCTCCTGGCTCTGGCATAGAAGACTTGCTCATGTGAGCATGGACCTTCTGGCCAAAGTAGCTAGATATCAATTGGTTGAGGGTCTGCCTGAAATTAGTTTTAAAAAGAATCATTTATGCACTGCTTGTCAATCTGGTAAACAATCCAGAAGCTCTTTTAAAACTAAGAAAATCATTTCAACTAAAAGACCTTTGGAATTACTTCATATGGACCTTTTTGGCCCTGTTCAACCAATGAGCATGGGTGGAAAGAAGTATGCCTTTGTCATAGTAGATGACTATTCAAGATTCACTTGGGTTATCTTGCTGTCTAGTAAAGATGAGTCACTTGGATGTTTCTCAGTTCTGATAAAGAAACTTGAGAATGAAAGGAATGAAAAGGTTGTTCATATCAAAAGTGATAATGGTGGAGAATTCAAAAACTTAATGTTTGAAGAATTCTGTGAAACCAAGGGCATTGTTCATAACTTTTCTGCTCCCAGAACTCCTCAACAAAATGGGGTAGTTGAAAGGAAGAATAGAACTCTGGTTGAAATCGCCAGGACTATGATCAATGAAAGAACGCATTCTGAACAGGGCCCCTTATGAACTCTGGAAAGTTCGAAAGCCTAAAATAGGTTATTTCAGAACCTTTGGTTGTTAGTGTTATGTTTTGAATACAAAAGAATATCTTTCAAAGTTTGATTCAAAGGCAGATGAGGCCATTTTTCTTGGTTACTCAACACATAGTAAAGCATATAGGGTTTTTAATAAGAGGACTCAAACTTTAGATGAATCTGTTCATGTACAGTTTGATGAGACTAACCTTGCAGATAGTAGAGCTCCTGATGAAGATGTAGTTCATGCTCCCGAAGTAACATCTTCTGGTGTAAAAGAAGATGTTTCTCCTAGAGCTGCTGAAGTGGTTTCTCCTGTTGCTGAACAAGCTCAAGAAGAGAATTCTACTCCAGAAGTCAACTTCCTTCCAGAAGATGTTCCTATATATGATTCAACAAATGATGAACAAGTTTCAGAAGATACATTGGATGTACCAAGAGAAGTTAGAGCTCATAGGAATCATTCCTTAGAGAATGTCATTGACTCTGTTCACAATCATGTCATGACCAGAGCTCAGCTCAGAAGATACATGGGGAATGTGGCTTTTGTGTCACTTCTGGAACCTAAGGACTTCTATGAAGCTGCAGATGATGATTCCTGGTTAATGGCAATGCAAGAAGAACTTGACCAGTTTAAAAGGTCAGAAGTTTGGATTTTGGTTCCCAGACCTAACAACATAAAGGTTGTTGGCACTAGATGGGTTCTGAAAAACAAACTTGATGAATTTGGAAATGTTGTGAGAAACAAGGCAAGACTTGTTGCTCAAGGTTACAGTCCGCAAGAAGGCATAGATTATGGTGAAACTTTTGCTCCTGTTGAAAGATTAGAAGCCATTAGAATCTTATGTGCTTTTGCATCATACAAAGGTTTTAAGCTCTTTCAAATGGATGTGAAAAGTGCATTCTTGAATGGTTACATTGATGAGGAAGTTTATGTATCTCAACCTCCTGGTTTTGAAGATCCTAAGTTTCCTGATCATGTGTACAAGCTGAAGAAAGCCTTGTATGGACTGAAACAAGCTCCCAGAGCTTGGTATGAGAGACTGACTAAGTTCCTTATGTCTAAGGGATTTGTCAGAGGCTGTGTTGATACAACTCTGTTCACTCTGAAGAGGAACAAGGATATCCTTTTAGCTCAGGTATATGTTGATGATATTATATTTTGTGCTACGAATGAATCTTTGTGCAGAGAGTTCAGTGACCACATGAAGGCTGAGTTTTAAATGTCTATGATGGGAGAATTAACCTTCTTCTTAGGACTTCAGATCAAGCAAAGTAATGATGGTGTGTTTATCAATCAAGCCAAGTACACTAGAGAAGTGCTGAAGAAATTCGGCATGATGGATTCTAATGCTGTTGATATCCCAATGGATGTCAGCAAAGACATTGATGATGAAGAGAAAGCTGGTAAACCTGTAGATATAAAAACCTACAGAGGTATGATTGGTTCTCTTTTATACCTAACCGCCAGCAGGCCAGATATACATTTTGCTGTGTGTTTTTGTGCTAGATATCAGTCTAAACCAAGAGAGATTCATGATGTTGCTGTCAAAAGAATTCTCAGATATCTTAAAGGTGTTGGCCCTAACAAGAACAGAATCACCTAGAGGGGGGTGAATAGGTGTCTAAGTTGAAAACTGAAAATTTCTAAGTTTTTAAAGAAACTTAAATTTCAGAGTCAAACTTTCCAGAGTCAGAAGCAAGTTTATAGAATTTGCTTCTGAGGAAAATTCTGCCTCTACACAGTTAGCCTGCTTTCAGCAACAGAAGTTCGGTAAGAGAACTTCTGGACAGTCTTCTGAACAAAGACAATGATACTTACAGAAAATCTGTTTCAGCACTAAATATAAGCAAGTACACAGAAGCAATAATAACAAGTATAAGAGGGAGAAAGAAGTTCAGGAGGTCCTGATTGAACAATTCGATTTATCCAAGTTCGCCACAGAAGTCCTGTGACTACGTCTTGTCCCCTGAGGTCGCAGCCTTCAGAGATTTTATAAATCCACTATTCAAAACTTTTATGGCAAGTTCAGAAGCTCCTTTACATCAACAGAACTTAAGCTAATTTCTCACTTAGTTCTGACTAGTCTAAAAAGAGTTAAAGGATTTCCACCAGAACAAAACAATACTCTATTTTCTGGATTTCTCACCCAACTCTAATCTCAACTAGATTTCTCTCTTTAAATCTAACTGAAGATCACAACCGATCTCAGTTTACAAGATTCCTATTATGAACTTGTTTTTCTTCACTCTCTCACTTTACTAAGACTATGCTAAGAAAGATTGAGAATGGAAAAGTTGCTCTGTTTTCTTGTTTAAAACAGTGCGTTAAGATTTTGCTCGATGATCATGCGTGTATTGATGCACTGGAGCTTGGCTACTATTTATAGTGATTGAAGATGACCGTTGTGGAGTTTGAAACTTCAAAGGAGATGACATCAGTTGTTGTAGCCGTTAATTTGTCAAGTCTTCAAACGGTCTTCAAACACTTTGATTCCGTTATCCTTGTTCTTTAACTAAATCCGGTAAGTGATTTGAAATCAAGGATGAGGATGACAGAATCATTCTTCAATTAGATCAACAAAGGGTAGACAAGGAAATTCCGGTTTCTCTTGAACAGACAAGCGCGCTCCATCAAAACAGCTTTTTGAACTTTTGGCGCCTTGCATTGAATGCAAGTGTCAGAGCATTAAATGCTCAAACAAATCCGTGACTAAGCTTTCAGAAGCTTATTTCCAGTTGTCTAGACTTCTGATCAAATTGGCATAACTTCTGATTGCAAGGAACTTCTGAGGAGAGCTTTAGCAGACTGAGGCTTTAGAGCGGAGGAGTTCCAGCTTCTGAATCGTTGAAACTCTGACTTCAGCAAACAAAACTCCTGAGTCCTTTAGGCAATCCGAAAATGATTCATTCAGCACCTGCTGAGTAACTTACACATAGACTAAAACAAAAATATTAGTCAACAATAATCTATATGTGAGATAGAATTAAGTTTTCATCTTCTGAAACGTTTGGACATAATCAAAACACTTAGGGTTCATCATTCTCCCCCATTTTGGTTATGGACAAACCGTGGTCAGAAGGTAAAAGAAAACATGAGTTTTAGAGAAAGACTTCCTTATGCACATGTTTCAAAAACTTCTGAGTAAATTAACTCCCCCATTTTAGTGAAAATGGTGAACTTCAGCAATCTGTATAAACTTAATAAGACTTAAGATCAAGTTGTTAGATTTAATGAAGTGTAATTTACTAAGTTAAAAAGAAACATAAGCAAAGAGTCAGATATGCAAGAAAGTATAGAAAAGATTCAGTGTATATAAGATCATTCAGAAGATAACATAAGAAGCAAAATAATCAGAAGAGCAGAAAAAGTCCTAAGACACAAACTACCCAACCCAGAACCTAGCTAAGAAGCTTAAGTCCTAAACGATTACAAGTTCCTAGGTTTCTTCTGAGGAGGAGGAACATCACTAGAACCTTCAGCAGCACTTGATCTCTTCTGACCAGACTTCTCCCCCGTTTGACCAGAACCAACAGCAACACCAAGAGCACCCTGAGACTTCAATTTTTGTTGAACATTCAGAGCAGTCTGATATTGCACAGGAGTTGGTCGCACAGTATTGATCATATCCATTCGTCTTCTGAAGTCATCATCAATGGTCTTCATATGATCAAAGGTCTGACCAGACATAGGTCGCTGTTTCTGAACATCATCAAGAAGGAGCTTGATCTCATAATGCTCATAATGCTCGTAATGCTCATAATGCATGTCTTCAATCTTACTAGGGAGCATCTTCTCATGAGCCTCATAATGCTCGTTTGCTTCCTTGACTTCTTCTGTCAATATCTCCAAATTCTCATTGACCTTCAGAGAAGAAGCAAGAGAAATATTGTCCAGAGAAGGAAGAGTCAGAGCTAATTCTCTCAATTTGTACAGCTCATCATATGTAGCTAGATGAAGTGTAGAAAGATTGCGTATATAAACAGAAGGATCCTGCATTTGAAGCATAGTCATGAGCTGCAGGTTCTGAGCTTTCAAGGAATGTAATTCTTGCAGCACAATGCCCTGAGCATACATGTCAGCAGCAGAAGTCCTTTGCCCTATACCAGCAAATCTATTCAGCAGTTCATCTGAGCCACTCTGACCCATTCTTCTCAATTCTTCAACACTGGGGGCACCTCCAGCTTCGGAAATACCAGAAGCTCTGCCCATGAAGCCAAAACTTCCAAACCTGTTATCCAAATCTTCTCGATTCAAGTGTTTGCGCAGGAAGTCATAGTTGGAGGACAACCCAGCAAAACCTGAAGGAGTGGGGAAGGAAGTTAAGGGATCACACACAGGAGGTGTATGTCCAGGGGTTGAGAGAGGAGGAACAAAAGTTTGTGTGGAAGGAATTGTATGTGAGAAAGAGGAAGAGAAAGTATTTGTACAGGGAGGTAAGGTTGAAGGAATTGAAAAAGGTGTTGAAAAGGGAGGAGCAGTAATTCCAGTTGATGGAAGTACAGCAGAAGATGATAGAGAAGAAGTAGTAGAAGTAGAAATGGAATCAGTGAAGATTGGTCCAGAGGACAGATTCACTTCTGAATAGGATCCAGAAGGAAGAGTAGATGGAGGAGGAACACCTTCAGATGTTGAAGTTGTTGGAGGAATGAAAGTCTGAGATTCACTTACTTCTGTGACAGAAGGTAGTGAGGGAGATGGATGAGGAGTAAGAGTAGGAGATGAGATAACCTGTTCAGAGGCATTAGGATCAAAAGTTGAAATGGGCTCAGCATATAAATGAGCCATTCTGAACAGCGTTTCAGAGGCATCCCTATCACCAGGGTTTCTTCCTTGATTCAGAAGAACGTTGTCAATGAAGTGTTCATCGTCAACATTCTCAACAAACTGTTTAGCACCTTGAAGAACCTCTTCATCTTCTGGTTCACTCTCTTCTGACAGCTCTTCAATCAGAGGAGCATCAACATTCTCTTTATCAGAAATCTCTGATAAGTCTTTATCAGCATCTTCCGGTTCCTGAGTGACAGGTTCCTCTAATTCAGCACTTGAGGCAATAACGAAGTCCTTCTTCTTCAGAACCCTTCGTTTTGCAGCAGTCTTCTTTCCAATTCTGGTAGAAAGGGAGACATTCTCAACAATCCGAGAAGATAGTGAGACATTCTCAAGATTCCCTTCTTCCTCTGAAGTCTCAACTACCTTTGAGAACTCCGCATTCTCAAGTTCAGCAACGCATTCTAAAAGTCTTGCATCGGCCTTAGCCTTTGCAGCAATTTCTCGCTCAGCAGCTAACTTGTCCTCTGCTTCCTTCTTCTTTCTTTTCTCTTCAGCAAGAGCCACAACTCTTGCAACCTTTTCAGCTTCAGCAGCCTTCTCTTTCTCAGCAAGGCGTGCTTCCTCAGCATCCTGAACATCCTTTTCAGGAACAACCGTTGGTTCGGAACCAACCACTTTCTCAACAGTTAGGACCACTCTGCTGGATCCTTTCTTTCCTTTGCCCTTCTTGGCAACATCCTTTCCTTTCAGCACACTTGGCTTCACAATCTCCTTCTGAGCAGCGCTCACAGAGGGAGCATTCTCCTTCTTCTTTGGAGTTACACCAAAGGAAAGGTTCCTGAAGGTATGCATCTTCAGAACCGTACTTCTACTGGTTACACCTTCTCCTGAGATAACCACAGAGGCAGCTTCAAAGAGCCTCGTCAGGAGGGAACCATAGGCAAGAGCACTAGAAGTAGTGACATTCTTCATCTGCCTTATCAGCATGGCAGGGAGATTAATCTTCTTCTGGTTGACCAGATGCCACATGAAAACTCGTTCTCTATTGGAAACACAGTTGACTCCTCCAGCCTTTGGAAGAAACACATTAGTAGTGAGATAATGTGCCAACCTCTGATGCTGTGAGAGCCACGTTGCATACGTTTCCTTGGCACTCAGATCTGGTCTAGCCCAATTCACTTCAGAAAACCCATCAACAGAACCATCATCACCAACGATGATTCCTTCATCATCAACACCAATAGCTTGAGAGATAGAAGCCCTGCTGACCTCAATCTCAACATCCCCAACAACCGAGTGAAGAACATCTTCCTCATTAGAAAAGAAATGGAGGTTTTGGTAGAATTCGGTGACTAACTTAGGGTAAATGAATTCATCGAGAGAAACGAATGAATTCCAGTTTTGAGCACTAAGCTAGTTTGAGATAGGTTCAGTAGTTTTAACTTCGTCATCTAGGAACCTAGAAGTAAAAACCCTAGATTCGCTAACTTTCTTTTTGCTCTCAGAAGTGAAGAGATGAGTGACAGTGATTTCTAGAGCCATTTAGGAGAAATAGGAAATTAGGTTAAGATTTTGAGAGGAGAAAAGCACAGACAACAATGGCGATTCTAATAGCAATGAAAAAATGCAAGTAAAAATTGCTAAGTATGGAAAACCTCTATTTATACCCAAACAGGAAACCGTTCCAATTCAAAAAGCAAGTAAACACCGTTTAAAAGGGAACAGATAACCGTTAAACACAGAACAGCACCGTAAAATGGCAGTAGATAACGCATGCTTACAAGTCAAATCATGATTAGAATTAATTATAACTTAATTATCTCAAACGATTAATCACTTAAGACATACAGAAATAATTAGTCTAAGTTATTGAAGGGGATAAGTCATACCAATGCCTTCTCGTAAGTTGCTGAAAGACATACCAGCCAGAGGCTTAGTAAACATGTCAGCAAGATTTTCTTCAGAGGGAACATGAGTAATGATAATATCCTTCTTCAGAACATGATCTCTCAGAAAGTGATGTCTAATATGAACATGCTTCATCCTGCTGTGCTGAATAGGATTCTTTGAAAGATCAATAGCACTTTTGTTATCACAGTAAATTGTAATTGTTCCAGGGATGACTCCATAGTCAGCAATTTGTTGCTTGATCCAGAGCATCTGAGAAACACAACTTCCAGCAGCAACATACTCAGCTTCAGCAGTTGAGAGAGCCACAGAGGTTTGCTTCTTGCTATGCCAGGAGACTAGGCACTCCCCCAGAAAATGACAACCACCAGAAGTGCTGACCCTTTTCAATTTATCTCTACCATAGTCAGAGTCTGTGTATCCTATAGGAGTGAAATCAGAACTACAGGGATACCACAAACCAGCTTCTGGTGTGCCTTTAAGATATCTGAGAATTCTTTTGACAGCAACATCATGAATCTCTCTTGGTTTAGACTGATATCTAGCACAAAAACACACAGCAAAATGTATATCTGGCCTGCTGGCTGTTAGGTATAAAAGAGAGCCAATCATACCTCTGTAGGTTTTTATATCTACAGGTTTACCAGCTTTCTCTTCATCATCAATGTCTTTGCTGACATCCATTGGAATATCAACAGCATTAGAATCCATCATGCCAAATTTCTTCAGCACTTCTCTAGTGTACTTAGCTTGATTGATAAACACCCCATCATTGCTTTGCTTGATCTGAAGTCCTAGGAAGAAGGTTAATTCTCCCATCATAGACATTTCAAACTCAGCCTTTATGTGGTCACTGAACTCTCTGCACAAAGATTCGTTAGTAGCACCAAATATAATATCATCAACATATACCTGAGCTATAAGGATATCCTTGTTCTTCTTCAGAGTGAACAGGGTTGTGTCAACACATCCTCTGACAAATCCTTTAGACAGAATGAACTTTGTCAGCCTCTCATACCAAGCTCTGGGAGCTTGTTTCAGTCCATACAAGGCTTTCTTTAGCTTGTACACATGATCAGGAAACTTAGGATCTTCAAAACCAGGAGGTTGAGACACATAGACTTCCTCATCAATGTAACCATTCAAGAATGCACTTTTCACATCCATTTGAAAGAGCTTGAAACCTTTGTATGATGCAAAAGCACATAAGATTCTAATGGCTTCTAATCTTGCAACAGGAGCAAAAGTTTCACCATAATCTATGCCTTCTTGCTGACTGTAACCTTGAGCAACAAGTCTTGCCTTGTTCCTCACAACATTTCCAAATTCATCAAGCTTGTTCTTCAGAACCCATCTAGTTCCAACAACCTTTATGTTGTTAGGTCTGGGAACCAAAGTCCAAACTTCTGACCTTTTGAACTGGTCAAGTTCTTCTTGCATTGCCATCAACCAGGAGTCATCATCAGCAGCTTCATAGAAGTCCTTGGGTTCCAGAAGTGACACAAAAGCCACATTCCTCATGTATCTTCTGAGCTGAGCTCTGGTCATGACAGGATTATGAACAGAGTCAATGATGTTCTCTAAGGAATGATTCCTGTGAGTTCTAACTTCTCTTGGTACATCCAAAGAGTCTTCTGAAACCTGTTCATCATTTGTTGAATCATATATAGGAGCATCTTCTGGAAGGAAGTTGACTTCTGGAGTAGGATTCTCATCTTGAGCTTGTTCAGCAACAGGAGGAACCACTTCAGCAGCTCTGGGAGAAAACATCTTCTTCTTCAACAGGAGATGTTACTTCAGGAGCTTGAACTACATCTTCATCAGGAGCTCTACTATCTGCAGGGTTAGTCTCATCAAACTGTACATGAACAGATTCATCTAAAGTTTGAGTCCTCTTATTAAAAACCCTATATGCTTTACTATGTGTTGAGTAACCAAGAAAAATGGCCTCATCTGCCTTTGAATCAAACTTTGAAAGATATTATTTTGTATTCAAAACATAACACTTACAACCAAAGGTTCTGAAATAACCTATTTTAGGCTTTCGACCTTTCCAGAGTTCATAAGGAGTCTTGTTCAGAATGCTTCTGATTAGCACTATATTCAGAACAGAGCAAGCTGTGTTCACAGCTTCTCCCCAAAAGTACTTTGGAAGCCTTCTTTCATTGATCATAGTTCTGGCTATCTCAACCAGAGTTCTATTCTTCCTTTCAACCACCCCATTTTGTTGAGGAGTTCTGGGAGCAGAAAAGTTATGATCAATTCCCTTGGTTTCACAGAATTCTTCAAACCTAAAGTTTTTGAATTCTCCACCATTATCACTTCTGATATGGACAACCTTTTCATTCCTTTCATTCTCAAGTTTCTTTATCAGAACTGAGAAACATCCAAGTGACTCATCTTTGCTAGACAGCAAGATGACCCAAGTGAATCTTGAATAGTCATCTATAATGACAAAGGCATACTTCTTTCCACCCATGCTCATTGGTTGAACAGGGCCAAAAAGATCCATATGAAGTAATTCCAAAGGTCTTTTAGTTGAAATGACTTTCTTAGTTTTAAAAGAGCTTCTGGATTGTTTACCAGATTGACAAGCATTGCACAAATGATTCTTTTTAAAACTAATTTCAGGCAGACCCTCAACCAATTGATTTCTAGCAACTTTGGCCAGAAGGTCCATGCTCACATGAGCAAGTCTTCTATGCCAGAGCCAGGAGGTATCCTCTTTGGACATCAAGCATATATTTTTGCAAAGATTCTCAAGGTTCAGCATGAAAACATTTTCAACTCTAGGAGCAGTTAGAATAACTTCCCTTGACTTACTGTCCAAGATTTTACATCCAGAGGAGCTGAAGACAACATCTCTACCTTTATCACACAGTTGTGCAACACTCAGGAGATTGAACTTCAGACCTCTGACTAGGGAGACATCTTCGATCGGAGGGTTGGTTCCTATGGATCCAGAACCAAGAATCCTTCCTTTCTGAGCATCTCCAAAGCTGACTTTTCCACCTCTTTTAGGAACAAATGTGATGAATGCTTTTTCATCACCTGTCATATGCCTTGAGCACCCACTGTCAATGTACCACAGCTTTGACATTGATGGAGCACTCAGAGCCACCTGCAACACAATCAATTAGTGACAGGTACCCAATCCTTATTGGGTCCTTCAGAGTTAGATTTCTCTTCAGCAGGTTTTAATGATATCTCAGATTGCAAGAGATTTTTAATATGGTACTTGCAATCCTTTAACCAATGACCATCACTTTTACAGAGCTTGCAAAAGAGAGGGTTCTTGGATCTTTCCCTTTGCTTCTTGGGAGATTTCTTCTTCTTCTGAGAAGGACCAACATCTTCAGAGGCTATAACAGCACTCTCAGAGGTACCAACATCAGGAGGAGAAGCTATCTCTTTCAGAAGAGAGGGAGTGACAGGTTTCTTCTTCTTCTGGGGTTTATCACTTCCCAGAGGCAGCTTGTTCTTGCCTTTGGCTTTAGAGCCATCAGCAAGAATGCTGAACTGTTTACACAGCTTCTCTTCTAACACTTTCATGTCAGAAAAGACTTGAGTAAACCTAAGAAACTTGTCAGCCTCACTCTTGTCCAATTTCCTTTTCAGGTACTTGAACATACTATAGAGTTCTTCAAGAGAATCAAAGATATTCTGTTCAGAAGATATGTTTACCTCGGAATCATATGTAACTTCAGGAGGTGCGGAAGTTTCTCCTGTGACATCTTCAGAAGTTGGCTCATCAATAGCCATAAAACAAATCTGAGCTTGCTCTTCCTTTTCTTCAGGATCACTGCTGGTCTCAGAGTCTGACCAGGCAGCCAGCATAGCTTTCTTGAACTTTTTCTTATCTTTCTTCAACTCCGGGCAGTTAGGCTTAATGTGCCCCGGTTGCTGACATCCATAGCACACAATTGGCTTGTTTGGATCTCTCTTGAACTTTTCACCAGAATCAGGAGTTTTCTTATCAAAGCTCCTGAAAGGCTTCTTGTAGTTTCCACCTCTGCCTTTCCTAAAGGCCTTCTTGAACTTCCTGGTCAGCATAGCCAGTTCCTCATCTTCTGAGGATTCTTCAGAAGATTCTGCTTTCAGGACAACTCTTTTTCCTTCTGACTTTTCTCTTAAGTCATGATTCTTTAATGACATCTCATGAGTGATTAAGGACCCAATGAGTTCATCATACAAGTAATAGCTCAAGTCCTGAACTTCTTCAATAGCAGTCTTCTTGGCTTGCCAAGACCTTGGTAAGCTTCTGACAATCTTCTTCACTCGATCAGATTCTTCAATGTCTTTTCCTAAGCTCTTCAAGTCATTGACTATCTTGGTGAATCTAGAATTCATATCTGAAATAGATTCTTTATCAAGCATTTCAAATAACTCATATTCTCTCATGAGTTGGTTGACTTTAGATTGCTTCACTTTTCCTGTTCCTTCATATGTGACTTCTAGCTTGTTCCAAATATCCTGTGCTGTTTCACAAGAGGAAACTTTGTTATATTCAGTAGCTGTAAGTGCACAATGCAACATATTTATTGCTGAAGCATTAGTTTGGAGTTTTTTCAGAATGTCATCTGTATATTCTCTCTGAGGAATAACAACATCCCCTAAACCTTGTTCCATTCTGGTAGGAATGAAATCACCATTAGTGATGACATACCAAGCACTCATGTTCTGAGCTTGGATGAAGTACATCATCCTTTTCTTCCAGTATGAGTAGTTGTTGCCATTAAACAATGGAGGTCTGGTAGTGGAAGAACCTTCTGGAACTATGAAGTGAGAAGAATTCTCAAGCTGGTGTCTACTAGCCATCTCTATTGATTCTGATAGGATCTTACACTTAGATTGTTAGATCTTTAGTAAATATGCGAAGTGACCTTCGCTCTGATACCACTTGTTGGCCCTAACAAGAACAGAATCACCTAGAGGGGGGTGAATAGGTGTCTAAGTTGAAAACTGAAAATTTCTAAGTTTTTAAAGAAACTTAAATTTCAGAGTCAAACTTTCCAGAGTCAGAAGCAAGTTTATAGAATTTGCTTCTGAGGAAAATTCTGCCTATACACAGTTAGCCTGCTTTCAGCAACAGAAGTTCGGTAAGAGAACTTCTGGACAGTCTTCTGAACAAAGACAATGATACTTACAGAAAATCTGTTTCAGCACTAAATATAAGCAAGTACACAGAAGCAATAATAACAAGTATAAGAGGGAGAAAGAAGTTCAGGAGGTCCTGATTGAACAATTCGATTTATCCAAGTTCGCCACAGAAGTCTTGTGACTACGTCTTGTCCCCTGAGGTCGCAGCCTTCAGAGATTTTATAAATCCACTATTCAGAACTTTTATGGCAAGTTCAGAAGCTCCTTTACATCAACAGAACTTAAGCTAATTTCTCACTTAGTTCTGACTAGTCTAAAAAGAGTTAAAGGATTTCCACCAGAACAAAACAATACTCTGTTTTCTGGATTTCTCACCCAACTCTAATCTCAACTAGATTTCTCTCTTTAAATCTAACTGAAGATCACAACCGATCTCAGTTTACAAGATTCCTATTATGAACTTGTTTTTCTTCACTCTCTCACTTTACTAAGACTATGCTAAGAAAGATTGAGAATGGAAAAGTTGCTCTGTTTTCTTGTTTAAAACAGTGCGTTAAGATTTTGCTCGATGATCATGCGTGTATTGATGCACTGGAGCTTGGCTACTATTTATAGTGATTGAAGATGACCGTTGTGGAGTTTGAAACTTCAAAGGAGATGACATCAGTTGTTGTAGCCGTTAATTTGTCAAGTCTTCAAACGGTCTTCAAACACTTTGATTCCGTTATCCTTGTTCTTTAACTAAATCCGGTAAGTGATTTGAAATCAAGGATGAGGATGACAGAATCATTCTTCAATTAGATCAACAAAGGGTAGACAAGGAAATTCCGGTTTCTCTTGAACAGACAAGCGCGCTCCATCAAAACAGCTTTTTGAACTTTTGGCGCCTTGCATTGAATGCAAGTGTCAGAGCATTAAATGCTCAAACAAATCCGTGACTAAGCTTTCAGAAGCTTATTTCCAGTTGTCTAGACTTCTGATCAAATTGGCATAACTTCTGATTGCAAGGAACTTCTGAGGAGAGCTTTAGCAGACTTAGGCTTCAGAGCGGAGGAGTTCCAGCTTCTGAATCGTTGAAACTCTGACTTCAGCAAACAAAACTCCTGAGTCCTTTAGGCAATCCGAAAATGATTCATTCAGCACCTGCTGAGTAACTTACACATAGACTAAAACAAAAATATTAGTCAACAATAATCTATATGTGAGATAGAATTAAGTTTTCATCTTCTGAAACGTTTGGACATAATCAAAACACTTATGGTTCATCAAAAGGCACACCAGAAGCTGGTTTGTGGTATTCCTGTAGTTCTGATTTTACTCCTATAGGATACACAGACTCTGACTATGGTAGGGATAAATTGAAGAGGGTCAGCACTTCTGGTGGTTGTCATTTTCTGGGGGAGTGCCTAGTCTCCTGGCATAGCAAGAAACAAACCTCTGTGGCTCTCTCAACTGCTGAAGCTGAGTATGTTGCTGCTGGAAGTTGTGTTTCTCAGATGCTCTGGATTAAGCAACAAATTGCTGACTATGGAGTCATCCCTGGAACAATAACAATCTACTGTGATAACAAGAGTGAAATTGATCTTTCAAAAAATCCTATTCAGCACAGGAGGATGAAGCATGTTCATATTAGGCATCACTTTCTGAGAGATCATGTTCTGAAGAAGGATATCATCATCACTCATGTTCCCTCTGAAGAAAATCTTGCTGACAGGTTTACTAAGCCTCTGGCTGGTACTCCTTTCAGCAGCTTACGAGAAGGCATTGGTATGACTTATCCACTTCAGTAACTTAGTTTTTATTATATTTTCTTCTATCTTAAATGTTAATAACTTAAGATAATTAAGTATGATAAAATCTAATCATGATTTTGACTTTAAGCATGCGTACATTTACTGCTTATTACGGCGCTGTTCTGGTGTTTAACGGTTATCTGTTCCCTTTTTAAACGGTGTGTATTTACTTTTTGAATTAGAACAGTTGCGTTTTTGGGTATAAAAATGGGTATTCCATACTTAGAAAACTTTCACTTGCATTTTCATTGCTCTTAGAATTCCCATAGCCATTTCTCTGTGTTTTCCACTCTCTCTCAAACACTTAACCAAATTTCGTTAAACTCCTTAAATGGCTCAAGATCATCCCATTGAAATCACTGTCACTCACATCTTCGATACCGATAAAAAGAAGAAAGTTAGCGAATCTAGGGTTTTCACTTCTAGGTTCCTAGATGATGAAGTCAAATCCACTGAACCCATCTCTAAATGGCTAAGTGCTCAAAACTAGAACTCGTTCGTCTCCTTGGATGAGTTCATCTATCCTAAGTTAGTCACTGAGTTCTATCAGAACCTCCATTTCTTTTCTAATGAGGAGGATGTTATTCACTCGGAAGTTGGAGAAGTTGAGATTGAGGTCAGCAGGGCTTCTATCTCTCAAGCTATTGGTATTGATGACGAGGGAATCATCATTGGAGATGATGGTTCTGCTGAAGGTTTTAATGAAGCCAACTGGGCTAGGCCAGATCTAAGTGCCAAGGAAACCTATGCCACCTGGCTCACTCAGCACCAGAGGTGGGCACACTACTTGACCACTAATGTGTTCCTTCCGAAGGCTGGAGGAGTTAATGGTGTTTCCAACCAGGAACGGGTTTTCATGTGGCATCTGGTAAACGAGAAGAAGATCAATCTTCCTGCCATGCTGATTCGGCAGATGAAAAATGTTTCTGTGGTTAGTGCACTTGCTTATGGTTCACTTCTGACTAGGTTGTTTGAAGCAGCCTCTGTGGTTGTTTCGGGAGAAGGTGTAACCAGCATGAGTACTGTTCTGAAGATGCATACCCTTAGGAATCTTTCCTTTGGTATGATTCCAAAGAAGAAGGAGAATGCTTCCTCTATAAGCATTGCTCAGAAGGAGATTGTTGAAGCTTTTGTGCAGAAAGGAAAGAATGTTGCCAAGAAGGGTAAGGGAAAGAAAGGATCAAGTAAGTTGGTCCTGACTGTTGAGAAGGTGGTTGTCTCAGAACCTCTTCCTACTATGGTTCAAACAACAATCAATGTTGAACCTTTTGGGAAGATCGTTGCTGAGAAGCCAAAGGATGCTTCTGAGAAAGAAGCTCAGGAAGCTGAGGATACGTCTTGCTGAAAGAGAGAAGGCTGCTGAAGCTGAGAAGATTGCAAGAGTTGTAGCTCTTGCTGATGTGAAAAGGAAGAAGAAGGAAGCTGAAGATGCTAGAATTGCTGAATGCGCTGGTGAAGAAGTTGGGAATGTAGCGTTCTCAGGAAATGTTGAGGCTACGGAAGAAGAAGAGGATTCTGAAGATATTCCTCTCTCCAGAAGACTCCCCAAGAAGAAGATGTCAGCAAATAGAAGGTCTCTGATAAAAAAGGACTTCTATATTGCTCCGAGTACTGAACTGGATGAATCAATTCCTGAAAAAGAGGACTTGGTTGATGACGAAGACATGATGGATATGTCTGCTGAAAAGGATGCTGATGCTCCTATTGTTGAAGAACTGTCTGAAGATAGTGATCAAGAACTTGATACTATCATTCAGGACGCCATGAAGTTTGCTGAAAACATCAACACTGCTGATTTTCTAGATAATGTTCTTCTGGGTCAAGGGAGAAACCCAGGTGAAAGAGATGCCTCTAAAACGCTGTTCAGAATGGCTCATGTGTTTGCTGAACCTATCTCCACATTTGATCCAAACCTCTCTGATCAGGTTATCTCATCTCCCACTCATATTCATCATTCATCTCCCCTTCGTACTTCTCATCCATCCTCTCCTCATACTCCTCATCCATCTCCTTCACTACATCCTGTCACAGAAGTTAGTGATTCTCAAACTTCCATTCCTCCTACAACTTCAACCTCTGAAGCTGTACCTCCTAAAACTGCTCCTCCTTCTGGATCCTATTCAGAAGTGAATTTAAATTCTGGACCCATTTTCACAGATTCCATATCCACTTCCACTACTTCCTCCCAATCTACTTCCTCTGTAATTCCATCAATTGGATTTACTGCTCCATCCTTCTCACTACCATCTACTCTACCATCCTTCACCCCTACAATTTCTTCCTCTACCACACATACAATCCCTTCCTCAACCTCACAAATTCCTCCCCTCTCAACCTCTGGACATGCACCTCCTGTGTGTGATCCCTTAACTACTTCTTCCTCTACCTCCTTCTTTGCTGGGTTGTCATCCAACTAAGACTTCCTACCCAATTCAATGAATCGAGATGATCAGGAGATAAGATTTGGTAGTTTTGGTTTCATGGGAAGAGCTTCTGGTGTATCCGAAGCTGGTGGTGCTCCCAGTGTTGAAGAGCTGAGAAGAATGAGTCAGAGTGGCTCTGATGAATTGCTGAATAGATTTGCTGGTTTAGGGCAACGGTCTTCTGCTGCTGACATGTTTGCTCAGGGCCTTGTGCTGCAAGAAATTCAATCTTTGAAAGCTCAGAACCTGCAGCTCATGACTATGCTTCAAATGCAGAACCCTATTGTCTACACTCGCAATCTTTCTACACTTCATCTAGCTACTTATGATGAAATTTACAAATTGAGAGAACTGGCTCTGACTCTTCCAACTCTCGAAAACATTGCTCTTGCTTCTTCTCTGAAGGTTAATGAAAATCTGGAGATTTTGGCAGAAGAAGTCAAGGAAGCAAATGCGCATTATGAGGCTCATGAGAAAATTCTTCCAAGTAAGATTGATGATCTGCAAAGTACTGCTAATCATATTCTGAGAGAAGTGAAATCTTCTCCTCAAGGATCATCATCTTCAGGGGCTGCTAGGATTGTATATGACATCACTCCTGACCTCAACAATCGTCTACAGAGCATTGAGTCTGCTGTGACTGCTCAGAGCGCCCAGATTGCTGAGCTTACTGAACTTCTGAAAGTTATGCACACTCAAGCACATGAACAAGAGAAGGTTCTTCACAATTGTTATAGGTTTGTTCGTGGACAGACTTATATACAGAATGAGCATCTCACTGCTGCTGTGGATGCTAACAATCGGTTGATCAAGCTCCTTCTGGAAGATGTTCAGAGACAGCGACCTTTGTCTGGACAGACTTTTGATCATATGAAAACCGTTGATGCTGATTTCAGAAGAAGAATGGATATGATCAACACTGTAAGGCCTACTCCTCAACAATATCAGACTGCTTTGAATGTTTAGCAGAAATTGGACTCTCAAGGTGCTCTGGGTGTTCCTGTTAGTTCTGGCCAAACGGGGGAGAAGTCTGCTCAGCAGGTTGGTCTCAAGTCTGGATTGAAGAGACAAAATGTTGATGAAAGTTCCAGTGGTGTTCCTCCTCCTCAGAAGAGATCTAGAAACGTGTAATCACTTTAGGACTTAAGCTTCTTAGCTAGGTTCTGGGTTGGGTAGTCTTGTCCTAGGACTTTCCTTCCGATTATTTCGTTTGTTGTTTCTTCTGACTATTATATACACTGAACTTTTCTTATACATATCAATTGTCTCTAATTAATTTCTTACTGTTTATGTTTCTTTTAACTTAGTAACTTTGTCTTCACTAAAAATCTAACAAACTTGATCTCAAGCCTATCTTAAGTTTATACAGATTGATGAAGGTCACCATTTACACTAAAATGGGGGAGTTAAGTTACTCAGAAGCTAAAACAAACATCTGTATTAGGAAGTTACACTCTAATCCTTATATTTACTCAAGAATTGTTACCTTCTGACCACGGTTTGTCCATAACCAAAATGGGGGAGAATGATGAACCCTAAGTGTTTTGATTATGTCCAAACGTTTCAGAAGATGAAAAGTAAAATTCTCTTACATACGGTTTAATTCCGACTAATAATTTTTTCGTTGAGTTTGTATGTAAGTTACTCAGCAGGTGCTGAATGAAACAATTCTGGATTGTCTGCAAGACTCAGAAGTTTCGAAAGCTGAAGATAGTGTTTCATTGATCAGAAGTTGGATACTCCGCTCCGATGCCATGAAGTCTGTTAAAGCTCTTCTCAGAGGTTCCTTGCAATCAGAAGTTTCTACCAATTCGATCAGAAGCCTAGACAAATGAAATTAGCTATCAGAAGCTAAGTCACGGGTTCCGTTAGCATTTAATGCTCTGACAATTGCATTTAATGAACTTGTTTTTCTTCACTCTATCATTTTAACTAAGACTATGCTAAGAAAGATTGAGAATGGGAAGTGTTGCTCTGTTTTTCTAGTTAGAACAGTGCGTTGAGATTTTGCTCGATGATCATGCGTGTTGATGCTTTGGAGCTTGGCTACTATTTATAGTGAGTGAAGATGACCGTTGGTGAGTTTGAAACTTCAAAGGAGATGACATCAGTTGTTGTAGCCGTTAATTTGTCAAATCTTCAAACGGTCTTCAAACACTTTGATTCCGTTATCCTTGTTCTTTAACTAAATCCGGTAAGTGATTTGAAATCAAAGACAAGGTTGACTGGAATCATTCTTCAATTGGATCAACAAAGGGTAGACATGGAAATTCTGGTTTCTTTTAAACAGACAGGCGCGCTCCACCAAAACAGCTTTTTGAACTTTTGGCGCCTTGCATTAAATGCACTTGTCAGAGCATTAAATGCTATCCAGAACCCGTGACTTTAGCTTTCAGAAGCTAATTTCTAGTTGACTAGACTTCTGATCACAATTGGCAAAACTTCTGATTGCAAGGAACTTCTGAGGAGAGCTGTAGCAGACTTCGGCTTCAGAGCGGAGGAATCCAGCTTCTGAATTGTTGAAACTCTGACTTCAGCAACTGATCTTCTGAGTTCTTTAGGCAATCTAGAAACGATTCATTCAGCAACTGCTGAGAAACTTACACATAGACTAAAGCAAAAGTATTAGTCAACAATAAACTATATGTAAGATAGTATTAGGTTATCATCTTCTGAAACGTTTGGACATAATCAAAACACTTAGGGTTCATCAATCAACACCAACAGACTCGAACACTGTGGTCAACAGGGAACCATAAGCTGAGGTTCCATTGGGTTTCAAACTCTTCATCTGTCTCAGTATCATTGCTGATAGATTAATCTTCTTCTCATTCATCAGATGATACATGAAAACCCTCTCCCTGTTGGAGACACAGTTTACTCCTCCTGACTTAGGTAGGAACACTTTAGTGGTGAGATAATGTGCCCACCTCTGATGTTGAGACATCCATGTGGCATAAGTCTCTTTAGCCGTCAGATCTGGTCTTCCCCACTTAGAATCATCAAAACCTTCAGCAGACCCATCTTCCCCAATGATAGCCCCTTCATCAGCAGTACCAAGAATGGTAGCCAAAGAGGCTCTGGAGACTTCAACATCCAGTCCACAAACCATAGAATGAATAGTATCTACTTCATCAGAACGACGAAAGCAGTTCTTACAAAACTCAGTGACGAGGACTGGGTAGATGACTTCATCCAATGAGGCGAATGAAATCCAGTTTTGTGTTGAAAGCCATTTGGAAATAGGAAGGGTTGTAAGGCATTGTTCATCAAGGAATTTCGAGGGAAAAACCTTGGATGGGTTTAGAGTACCTTTGGATTCAAAGAGACGGAAGGCAGTGATTTGTTCGTTTTGTTCTTGAGCCATTTGAGAAATTAGGTTTTTGAATGGAGAGAAGGGGAATAGAGATTGGAGACAAAATCTAAGGATTTCTAATGCAAAAGAAAAACTTGAGTGAAAGAATTTTTGCTAAGTTATGGAAACCTCTTATATATATATATATACCCCAAACAAGTAAACCATTCCAATTCAAAAAGTAAACTAACACCGTTAAAAAGGGAACAAGTTACCGTTATCACTATATAAAGCGCAGTATAAACATTTATTACATGCACGCATAAACCAAGAATTAAATACCATAATTATCTTTAATCATGCTTAAGAATCTCAAACGTTTAGCTTTTAAGAAAATAAAACATTTAGTTAAAGATAAATTACTGAAGTGGATTAGTCATACCTATGCCTTCACACAGACCTCTGAATGGAGTACTAGCCAGAGGCTTAGTAAACATATCAGCAAGGTTGTCTTCAGAAGGCAAGTAGATAAGAATAATATCTTTCTTCAGAACATGGTCTCTCAGAAAGTGATGCCTGATGTGAACATGCTTCATCCTGCTGTGTTGAATGAGATTCTTTGAAAGGTCAATAGCACTTTTGTTATCACAGTTGATTGTAATTGTTCCAGGAGTGACTCCATAGTCAGCAATTTGTTGCTTTATCCAGAGCATCTGAGAAACACAACTTCCAACATCAACATACCCAGCTTCAGCAGTTGAGAGGGCCACAGAGGTTTGCTTCTTACTATGCCAGGAGACTAAGCACTCCCCCAGAAAATGACAACCACCAGAAGTGCTGACTCTCTTCAATTTATCTCTACCATAGTCAGAGTCTGTGTATCCAACTGGAGTAAAATCTGTACTACAAGGATACCACAAACCAGCTTCTGGTGTGCCTTTAAGATATCTGAGAATTCTTTTGACAACAACATCATGAATCTCCTTTGCTTTAGCCTGATATCTAGCACAGAAGCACACAACAAAATGTATATCTGGCCTGCTGGCAGTTAGGTATAAAAGAGAACCAATCATACCTCTGTAGGTTTTTATATCTACAGGTTTACCAGCTTTCTCTTCATCATCAAAGTCTTTGCTAACATCCATGGGAATGTCAACAGCATTAGAGTCTAACATGCCAAATTTCTTCAGCACTTCTCTAGTATACTTGGCTTGATTAATAAACACACCATCATTTTTTTGCTTGATCTGAAGTCCTAAGAAGAAGGTTAATTCCCCCATCATAGACATTTCAAACTCAGCCTTCATGTGGTCACTAAACTCCCTGCACAAAGATTCATTAGTAGCACCAAATATAATATCATCAACATATACCTGAGCTAAAAGGATATCCTTGTTCTTTCTCAGAGTGAACAGAGTTGTATCAACACAGCCTCTGACAAATCCCTTAGACAGAAGGAACTTTGTCAGTCTCTCATACCAAGCTCTGGGAGCTTGTTTCAGTCCATACAAGGCTTTCTTCAGCTTATACACATGATCAGGAAACTTAGGATCTTCAAAACCAGGAGGTTGAGACACATAGACTTCCTCATCAATGTAACCATTCAAGAATGCACTTTTCACATCCATTTGAAAGAGCTTAAAGCCTTTGTATGATGCAAAAGCACATAAGATTCTAATGGCTTCCAATCTTGCAACAGGAGCAAAAGTTTCACCATAATCTATGCCTTATTGCTGACTGTAACCTTGAGAAACAAGTCTTACCTTGTTCCTCACAACATTTCCAAACTCATCAAGCTTGTTTTTCAGAACCCATCTTGTACCAACAACTTTCTTGTTGTTAGGTTTGGGAACCAAAATCCAAACTTCTAACCTTTTGAATTGGTCAAGTTCTTCTTGCATTGCCATTAACCAGCACTCATCATCTTCAACTTCATAGTAGTCCTTGGGTTCCAAAAGTGACACAAAAGCCACATTACCTATGTGCCTTCTGAGCTGAGCTCTGGTCATGACAGGATTGTGAACATAGTCGATAATATTCTCCAAGGGGTGGTTCCTAAGAGCTTTAACTTCTCTTGGTACATCCAATGTATCTTCTGAAACTTGTTCATCATTTGGTGAATCATATATAGGAGCATCTTCTGGAAGGAAGTTGACTTTTGGAGTAGGATTCGCTTCTAGAACTTGTTCAACAACAGGAGGAACCACTTCAGCAGCTTTGGGAGAAACATCTTCATTTTCTGCATGAGATGTTACTTCAGGGGCTTGAACTACATCTTCTTCCGGAGCTCTACTATCTGCAGGGTTAGTGTCATCAAACTGAACATGAACAGATTCATCTAAAGTTTGAGTCCTCTTATTAAAAACCCTATATGCTTTACTATGTGTTGAGTAACCAAGAAAAATGGCCTCATCTGCCTTTGAATCAAACTTGGAAAGATATTCTTTTGTATTCAAAACATAACACTTACAACCAAAGGTTATGAAATAACCTATTTTAGGCTTTCGACCTTTCCAGAGTTCATAGGGAGTTTTGTTCAAGATGCTTCTGATCAGCACTCTATTCAGAACATAACAAGCTGTGTTAACCGCTTCTCCCCAAAAGTACTTTGGAAGCCTTCTGTCATTGATCATAGTTCTGACTATTTCAACCAGGGTTCTGTTCTTCCTTTCAACAACCCCATTTTGTTGAGGAGTTCTAGGAGCAGAGAAATTATGATCAATTCCTTTGGTTTCACATAATTCTTCAAACTGGAAGTTCTTGAATTCTCCACCATTATCACTTCTGATATGGACAACCTTTTCATTCCTATCATTCTCAAGTTTCTTTACAAGAATTGAGAAGCATCCAAGTGACTCATCTTTGTTAGACAGCAAGATAACCCAAGTGAATCTTGAATAGTCATCTACTATGACACATGCATATTTCTTTCCACTCATGCTCATTGGTTGAACAAGGCCAAAAAGGTCCATATGAAGTAACTCCAAAGGTCTTTTAGTTGAAATGATTTTCTTAGTTTTAAAGAGCTTCTGGATTGTTTTCCAGATTGACAAGTAGTACAGAAATTGTTCTTTTTAAAACTAATTTCAGGCAGACTCTCAACCAATTGATATCTAGCTACTTTGGCCAGAAGGTCCATGCTCACATGAGCAAGTCTTCTATGCCAGAGCCAGGAGGTATAAATCCTTCCTTTCTGACCATCTCCAAAGCTGACTTTTCCACCTCTTTTAGGTACAAATGTGATGAATGACTTCTCATCACCTGTCATATGCCTTGAGCACACACTGTCAATGTACCACAACTTTGACATTGATGGAGCACTCAGAGCCACCTGCAACACAATCAATTAGTGACAGGTTCCCAATCCTCATTGGGTCCTTCATCGTTAGATTTATCTTCAGCAGGTTTTAGTGATATCTTAGATTGCAAGAGGTTTTTAATGTGATACTTGCAATCCTTCAACCAGTGACCGTCACTCTTGCAAAGCTTGCAAAAGGGAGGGTTCTTGGATCTTTCCTTTTGCTTCTTGGGAGCTTTCTTCTTCTTCTGAGAAGGTGTACTTTCTTCAGAGGCTATAGTTGCACTCTGAGAGGTACGGACATCAGGAGGAGAAGAGATCTCCTTCAGAAGAGAGGGAGTGACAGGTTTCTTCTTCTTTTGGGGTTTATCACTTCCCAGAGGCAGCTTTTCCTTGCCTTTGGCTTTGGAGCCATCAGAAGGAGTGTTGAACTGTTTACACAACTTTTCTTCTAACACTTTCATGTCAGAATAAATTTGAGTAAACCTAAGAAACTTGTCAGCCTCACTTTTGTCCAATTTACTCTTAAGGTATTTGAACATACTGTATAGTTTTTCAAGAGAATCAAAGATATCTAGTTCGTGAGAATTGTTTACCTCAGAGTCATATGTTACTTCAGGAGGTGCGGAAGTCTCTCCTGTGACATCTTCATAAGTTGGCTCTTCAATAGCTATGAAACAAATCTGAGCTTGCTCTTCTTTTCTCTTCAGGATCACTGCTGGTCTCAGAGTCTGACCATGCAGCCAACATAGCTTTCTTGAACTTTCTTTTATCTTTCTTCAGCTCTGGGCAATTAGGCTTAATGTGCCCTGGTTGCTGACATCCATAGCACAAAAGAGGCTTGATGGGATCTCTCTTGGATTTTTCACCAGAATCAGGAGTCTTCTTATCAAAGCTCCTGAAAGGCTTCTTGTAGTTTCCACATCGTCCTTTCCTAAAGGCTTTCTTGAAGTTCCTGGTCAACATTGCCAGTTCCTCATCTTTCCTTCTGACTTTTCTCTCAAGTCATGATTTTTCATAGACATTCTCATGGATGATTAGTGATCCAATAAGCTCATCATATAGATAATAGCTTAAGTCCTGAACTTCTTCAATAGCAATCTTCTTGGCTTGCCAAGACCTTGGTAAGCTTCTGATAATCTTCTTCACTCTTTCTGGTTCTTCAATATCCTTACCCAAACCTTTCAGATCATTGACTATTTTGGTGAATCTGGAATTCATGTCTGAAATCAATTCCTTCTCAAACATTTCAAATAACTCATAACTTCTCATGAGTTGATTGATCTTGGATTGCTTCACTTTTCCTATTCCTTCATAGGTTACTTCAAGCTTGTTCCATATATCTTTTGCTGTTTCACAAGAAAAAACTTTGTTATATTCAGTAGCAGAAAGTGCACAATGTAGCATGTTTATTGCTGAAGCATTAGTTTGGAGTTTCTTTAGGATATCATCAGTGTATTCCCTATGAGGTATTACAACATTCCCTACACCAACTTCCATTATGACTGGAATATAGTCACCATCTGTGATAACGTTCCAAGCACTCATATTCTGGGCTTCAATGAAATACATCATTCTTTTCTTCCAGTAAGAGTAGTTATCACCATTAAACAATGGAGGTCTAGTTGTGGAAGCACCCTCTGGAATTATATAGTAAGAGGAAGTCTCATGTAGATTTCTACCGGCTATCTCTATTTATTCTGATGGATCTTACACTTAGATTGTTAGATCTTAGTAAATAAAACGAAGTGACCTTCGCTCTGATACCACTTGTTGGCCCTAACAAGATCAGAATCACATAGAGGGGGGGTGAATAGGTGTCTAAGCGGAAAACTGATAAATTTAAGTTTTTAGGGAAACTTAATTTCTCAGAGTCAAATTTCTTCAGAGTCAGAGGCTAGTTTAGTAAAACAGCTCCTGAGGGAAATTCTGCCTTTTCACAGTTTAACTGCTTTCAGCAACAGAAGCTCTAAGTTAGAGAACTTCTAGACAGTCTTCTGAACAAAGACAAAGATATAAAGAGTAAATCTATTTCAGCACTAAACAGTGGCAAGTACACAGAAGCAAAATAACAAGTATAAGGAATGAAGAAAGAGATTCAGGAGGTCCTGATGAACAGTTCGATTTATCCAGGTTCACCACAGAAGTCCTGTGACTACGTCCTATCCTCTGTGATCGCAGTCACCAGAGATTTTAAATCCACTATTCAGAACTTTTATCGCAAGTTTAGAAGCTCCTTTACATCAACAGAACTTAAGCTAATTTCTCACTTAGTTCTGACTAGCCTAGAATGAGTTAAAGGATTTCCACCAGAACAACAACAATCCTGTTTTCTGGAATTCTCACCCAACTCAGACCTTAACTAGATTTCTCTCATATCTAACTGAGTATCACAAACGATACCAGTTTACAAGATTCCTATTATGAACTTGTGTTTCTTCACTCTCTCATTATTACAAAGCCTAAACTATGAAAGATTGAGAATGGAAAAGGTTGCTCTATTTTGCTCGTTAAAACAGTGTGTTAAGATTTTGCTCGTTAATCGCGTGTATGATGCAATGGAGCTTGGCTACTATTTATAGTGCTTTTTAGATGACCGTTGCTTGAGTTTGAATCTTCAATAGATGACATCAGTTGTTGTAGCCATTAATCTGTCATTTCTTCAAACGGTGTTCAGACACTTTGATTCCGTTAACCTTATTCTTTAACTAAATCTGGTAAGAGATTTGAAATCAAGGATAAGGTTGACTGGAATTTTACTTCATTTAGATCGGCAAAGGGTAGACAAGGAAATGTTGGTTTTGTTTGAAGCGGACATGCGCGCTCCATCAAAACAACTTTTTGAACTTTTGGCGCCTTGCATTAAATGCAGAAGTCAGAGCATTAAATGCTAAGTAAGACTCGTGACTAGCGCTTCTGAGTTCTTTAGTCTTTTGTCTAAGCTTCTGATCGAAATGGAATTTCTTCTGATTGCTTCTAATCCTCTGAGGAGAGCTTTAACAGTCTTCAGAAAATCTTCAGAGCGGAGGATCCAGCTTTTGAGCTTCATCTTCTGTCTTCAGCTATTCTTCTCTTCTGAGTCTTCAAGGCAATCCAGAGTTTCTTCATTCAGCACCTGCTGAGAAACTTATACAATACTTAACAAAAATTGTTAGTCAACATTGAAAACTATATAAGTAAGAATAGAAATTCATCTTCTGAAACATTTGGACATAATCAAAACTCTTAGGGTTGATCAATACGCAACGGTATTCACAGCCTGCCTCGCCTTATGTACCGCCGCAGTAAAGAAAAGAGAACAAGAAGCCTTCAATGGAAGAGTTGATGACCCAGTTCTTGCAGCAAACATCTACTTCAATTAAGAACTTGGAGACTCAAGTGTGATGAACCCTATGTGTTTTGATTATGTCCAAACGTTTCAGAAGATGAAAACTTAATATTTCCTTACATATAGTTTACTATTGACTAATAATTTTTATGTACTTAGTCTTTGTGTAAGTTGCTCAGCAGGTGTTGAATGAATCATTTCTGGATTGCCTAAATAACTCAGAAGATCGGTCTGCTGAAATCAGAGTTTAAATAAGTCAGAAGCTGGATACTCCGCTCTGAAGCCGAAGCCTGCTAAAGCTCTCCTCTGAAGTTCTTTGCAATCAGAAGTTTTGCCAATTGTGATCAGAAGTCTAGTCAAGTGGAATTTTAGCTTCTGAAAGCTAAAGTCACGGGTTCTGGATAGCATTTAATGCTCTGACAAGTGCATTTAATGCAAGGCGCCAAAAGTTCAAAAAGCTGTTTTGATGGAGCGCGCCTGTCTGTTTAAAAGAAACCAGAATTTCCTTGCCTACCCTTTCTTGATCCAATTGAAGAATGATTCTGTCATCCTTCTCCTTGATTTCAAATCACTTACCGGATTTAGTTAAAGAACAAGGATAACGGAATCGAAGTGTTTGAAGACCGTTTGAAGATTTGACAAAACTAACGGCTACAACAACTGATGTCATCTCCTTTGAAGATTCAAACTCATCAACGGTCATCTTCATTCACTATAAATAGTAGCCAAGCTCCAAAGCATCAACATACGCATGATCATCGAGCAAAATCTCAACGCACTGTTCTAACTAGAAAAACAGAGCATCTTTTCCATTCTCAATCTTTCTTAGCATAGTGTTAGTAAAGTGAGAGAGTGAAGAAAAACAAGTTCATAATAGGAATCTTGTAAACTGATATCGTTTGTGATATTCAGTTAGATTTAAAGAGAGAAATCTAGTTGAGATTAGAGTTGGGTGAGAAATCCAGAAAACAGAGTATTGTTTGTTCTGGTGAAAATCCTTTAACTCTTTTTAGGCTAGTCAGAACTAAGTGAGAAATTAGCTTAAGTTCTGTTGATGTAAAGGAGCTTCTAAACTTGCCATAAAAGTTCTGAATAGTGGATTTATAAAATCTCTGTAGGCCGCGACCTCAGGGGACAAGACGTAGTCACAGGACTTCTGTGGCGAACTTGGATAAATCGATTTGTTCAATCAGGACCTCCTGAACTTCTTTCTCCCTCTTATACTTGTTATTTTTGCTTCTGTGTACTTGCTTATATTTAGTGCTGAAACAGATTTTCTTTAAAGTATCATTGTCTTTGTTCAGAAGACTGTCCAGAAGTTCTCAAATCAGAACTTCTGTTGCTGAAAAACAGTCCAACTGTGTTTAGGCAGAATTTCCCTCAGAAGCTACTTCTGTAAGCTAGCTCCTGACTCTGAGGAAATTTGACTCTGAAAGTTAAGTTTCCCGAAAAACCTAGAAATTTTCAGTTTTCAACTTTGACACCTATTCACCCCCCTCTAGGTGATTCTGTTCTTGAAGGGCCAACAAGTGGTATCAGAGCGAAGGTTACTTCGCATATTTACTAAAGATCTAACAATCTAAGTGTAAGATCCTATCAGAATCAATAGAGATGGCTAGTAGACACCAGCCTGAGAATTCTTCTCACTTCATAGTTCCAGAAGGTTCTTCTACTACTAGACCTCCATTATTTAATGGCAACAACTACTCATACTGGAAGAAAAGGATGATGTACTTCATCCAAGCTCAGAACATGAGTGCTTGGTATGTCATCACTAATGGTGATTTCATTCCTACCAGAATGGAACAAGGTTTAGGGAATGTTGTTATTCCTCAGATAGAATACACAGATGACATTCTTAAAAAACTCCAAACAAATGCTTCAGCAATAAATATGTTGCATTGTGCACTTACAGCTACTGAATATAACAAAGTTTCTTCTTGTGAAACAACACAGGATATTTGGAACAAGCTAGAAGTCACATATGAAGGAACTGGAAAAGTGAAGCAATCTAAAGTCAACCAACTCATGAGAGAATATGAGTTATTTGAAATGCTTGATAAAGAATCTATTTCAGATATGAACTCTAGATTCACCAAGATAGTCAATGACTTGAAGAGTTTAGGAAAGGATATTGAAGAATCTGATCGTGTGAAGAAGATTGTCAGAAGCTTACCAAGGTCTTGGCAAGCCAAGAAGACTGCTATTGAAGAAGTTCAGGATTTGAGCTATTACCTGTATGATGAGCTCATTGGGTCTCTAATTACCCATGAGATGTCATTAAAGAATCATGACCTAAGAGAAAGGTCAGAAGGAAAAAGAGTAGTCCTGAAAGCAGAATCTTCAGAAGAATCCTCTGAAGATGAGGAACTCGCTATGCTGACCAGGAAGTTCAAGAAGGCCTTTAGAAAAGGCAGAGGTGGAAACTACAAAAAGCCTTTCAGGAGCTTTGACAAGAAAACTCCTGATTCTGGTGAAAAGTTCAAGAGAGATCCAAATAAGCCTATTGTGTGCTATGGATGTCAGCAACCGGGGCACATTAAGCCTAACTGTCCGGAGCTGAAGAAAGATAAGAAGAAGTTCAAGAAAGCAATGCTGGCTGCTTGGTCAGACTCTGAGACCAGCAGTGATCCTGAAGAAAAGGAAGAGCAAGCTCAGATATGTTTTATAGCTATTGATGAGCCAACTTCCGAAGATGGCACAGGAGAAACTTCCGCACCTCCTGAAGCTACATATGATTCCGAGGTAAACATATCTTCTGAACAAAATATCTTTGATTCTCTTGAAGAACTCTATAGTATGTTCAAGTACCTGAAAAGGAAATTGGACAAGAGTGAGGCTGACAAGTTTCTTAGGTTTACTCAAGGTTATTCTGACATGAAAGTATTAGAAGAAAAACTTTGTAAACAGTTCAGCACTCCTGCTGATGGCTCTAAAGCCAAAGGCAAGGAAAAGCTGCCTCTGGGAAGTGATAAACCCCAGAAGAAGAAGAAACCTGTCACTCCCTCTCTTCTGAAAGAGATAGCTTCTCCTCTTGATGTTGGAACCTCTGAGAGTGCTGGTATGGCCTCTGAAGATGTTGATCCTTCGCAGAAGAAGAAGAAATCTCCCAGGAAGCAAAGGGAAAGATCCAAGAACCTTCCTTTTTGCAAACTTTGCAAGGGTGATGGTCATTGGGTGAAGGATTGCAAGTATCATATTAAAAACCTCTTGCAATCTGAGATATCATTAAAACCTGCTGAAGAGAAATCTAACTCTGAAGGACCCAATAAGGATTGGGTACCTGTCACTAATTGATTGTGTTGCAGGTGGCTCTGAGTGCTCCATCAATGTCAAAGCTGTGGTACATTGACAGTGGGTGCTCAAGGCATATGACAGGTGATGAAAAAGCATTCATCACATTTGATCCTAAAAGAGGTGGAAAAGTCAGCTTTGGAGATGCTCAGAAAGGAAGGATACTTGGTTCTGGATCCATAAGAACTAATCCTCCGATCGAAGATGTCTCCCTAGTCAGAGGCCTAAAGTTCAATCTCCTGAGTGTTGCACAACTGTGTGATAAAGGTAGAAATGTTGTCTTCAGCTCCTCTCGATGTAAAATCTTGGACAGTAAGTCAAGGGAAGTTATTCTAACTGCTCCTAGAGTTGAAAATGTTTTCATACTGAATCTTGAGAATCTTTGCAAAAATATATGCTTGATGTCCAAAGAGGACACCTCCTGGCTCTGGCATAGGAGACTTGCTCATGTGAGCATGGACCTTCTGGCCAAAGTAGCTAGAAATCAATTGGTTGAGGGTCTGCCTGAAACTAGTTTTAAAAAGAATCATTTGTGCAATGCTTGCCAATCTGGTAAACAATCCAGAAGCTCTTTTAAAACTAAGAAAGTCATTTCAACTAAAAGACCTTTGGAATTACTTCATATGGATCTTTTTGGCCCTGTTCAACCAATGAGCATGGGTGGAAAGAAGTATGCCTTTGTCATTATAGATGACTATTCAAGATTCACTTGGGTCATCTTGCTGTCTAGCAAAGATGAGTCACTTGGATGTTTCTCAGTTCTGATAAAGAAACTTGAGAATGAAAGGAATGAAAAGGTTGTCCATATCAGAAGTGATAATGGTGGAGAATTCAAAAACTTTAGGTTTGAAGAATTCTGTGAAACCAAGGGAATTGATCATAACTTTTCTGCTCCCAGAACTCCTCAACAAAATGGGGTAGTTGAAAGGAAGAATAGAACTCTGGTAGAGATAGCCAGAACTATGATCAATGAGAGAAGGCTTCCTAAGTACTTTTGGGGAGAAGCTGTGAACACAGCTTGCTATGTTCTGAATAGAGTGCTAATCAGAAGCATTCTGAACAAGACCCCTTATGAACTCTGGAAAGGTCGAAAGCCTAAGATAGGTTATTTCAGAACCTTCGGTTGTAAGTGTTATGTTTTGAATACAAAAGAATATCTTTCAAAGTTTGATTCAAAGGCAGATGAGGCTATTTTTCTTGGTTACTCAACACATAGTAAAGCATATAGGGTTTTTAATAAGAGGACTCAAACTTTAGATGAATCTGTTCATGTACAGTTTGATGAGACTAACCCTGCAGATAGTAGTTCAAGCTCCTGATGAAGATGTAGTTCAAGCTCCTGAAGTAACATCCCCTATTGAAGAAGAAGATGTTTCTCCCAGAGCTGCTGAAGTGATTCCTCCTGTTGCTGAACAAGCTCAAGAAGTGAATCCTACTCCAGAAGTCAACTCCCTTCCAGAAGATGCTCCTATATATGATTCAACAAATGATGAACAGGTTTCAGAAGACTCATTGGATGTACCAAGAAAAGTTAGAGCTCATAGGAATCATTCCTTAGAGAACATAATTGACTCTGTTCATAATCCTGTCATGACCAGAGCTCAGCTCAGAAGATACATGGGGAATGTGGCTTTTGTGTCACTTCTGGAACCCAAGGACTTCTATGAAGCTGCTGATGATGACTCCTGGTTAATGGCAATGCAAGAAGAACTTGACCAGTTCAAAAGGTCAGAAGTTTGGACTTTGGTTCCTAGACTTGTTGCTCAAGGTTACAGTCAGCAAGAAGGCATAGATTATGGTGAAACTTTTGCTCCTGTTGCAAGATTAGAAGCCATTAGAATCTTATGTGCTTTTGCTTCATACAAAGGTTTCAAGCTCTTTCAAATGGATGTGAAAAGTGCATTCTTGAATGGTTACATTGATGAGGAAGTCTATGTGTCTCAACCCCCTGGTTTTGAAGATCCTAAGTTTCTTGATCATGTGTACAAGCTGAAGAAAGCCTTGTATGGACTGAAACAAGCTCCCAGAGCTTGGTATGAGAGACTGACAAAGTTCCTTCTGTCTAAGGGATTTGTCAGAGGCTGTGTTGATACAACTTTGTTCACTCTGAAGAAGAACAAGGATATCCTTATAGCTCAGGTATATGTTGATGATATTATATTTGGTGCTACTAATGAATCTTTATGCAGAGAGTTCAGTGACCACATGAAGGCTGAGTTTGAAATGTCTATGATGGGAGAATTAACCTTCTTCTTAGGACTTCAGATCAAGCAAAGTAATGATGGTGTGTTTATCAATCAAGCCAAGTACACTAGAGAAGTGCTGAAGAAATTTTGCATGATGGACTCTAATGCTGTTGATATTCCAATGGATGTCAGCAAAGACATTGACGATGAAGAGAAAGCTGGTAAACCTGTAGATATAAAAACCTACAGAGGTATGATTGGTTCTCTTTTATACCTAACCGCCAGCAGGCCAGATATACATTTTGCTGTGTGTTTTTGTGCTAGATATCAATCAAAGCCAAGAGAAATTCATGATGTTGCTGTCAAAAGAATTCTCAGATATCTTAAAGGCACACCAGAAGCTGGTTTGTGGTATCCCTGTAGTTCTGATTTTACTCCTATAGGATACACAGACTCTGACTATGGTAGAGATAAATTGAAAAGGGTCAGCACTTCTGGTGGTTGTCATTTTCTGGGGGAGTGCTTAGTCTCCTGGCATAGCAAGAAGCAAACCTCTGTGGCTCTCTCAACTGCTGAAGCTGAGTATGTTGCTGCTGGAAGTTGTGTTTCTCAGATGCTCTGGATCAAGCAACAAATTGCTGACTATGGTGTCATCCCTGGAACAATTACAATCTACTGTGATAACAAGAGTGCAATTGATCTTTCAAAAAATCCTATTCAGCACAGCAGGATGAAGCATGTTCATATTAGGCATCACTTTCTGAGAGATCATGTTCTGAAGAAGGATATTATCATTACTCATGTTCCCTCTGAAGAGAATCTTGCTGACATGTTTACTAAGCCTCTGGCTGGTATGTCTTTCAGCAACTTACGAGAAGGCATTGGTATGACTTATCCACTTCAATAACTTAGATTAATTATGTCTGTATGTCTTAAGTGATTAATCGTTTGAGATAATTAAGTTATAATTAATTCTAATCATGATTTGACTTGAAAGCATGCGTTATCTTCTGTATTTTACGGTGCTGTTCTGTGGTTAACGGTTATCTGTTCCCTTTTAAACGGTGTGTATTTGCTTTTTGAATTGGAACGGTTTTTGTGTTTGGGTATAAATAGAAGTTTTCCATACTTAGAAGTTTTTACTCTTTTTCTTTGCCATTAGAATTTCCATAGATTTTTCTGTGTTCTCTTCTCTCTAAAATTTTAACTTAATTTCTTATTTCTTCAAAATGGCTCAAGAAATCACTGTCACACACATCTTCTCCACTGAATCACAAAAGAAGGTTAGCGAATCTAGGGTATTCACCTCTAGGTTCCTAGATGATGAAGTTAAATCGACTGAACCTATTTCTCACTGGCTTAGCGCTCAAAACTGGAATTCATTCGTTTCTCTCGATGAATTCATTTATCCTAAGTTAGTTACAGAATTCTATCAGAACCTCCATTTCTTTTCTAATGAGGAGGATGTTCTACATTCTGAAGTCGGGGAAGTTGAGATCGAAGTCAGCAGGGCTTCCATTTCTCAAGTGATAGGGATTGATGATGAAGGAATCATCATTGGTGATGATGGCTCAGCAGATGGTTTTACTGAAGCCAACTGGGCAAGGCCAGATCTGAATGCCAAGGAAACGTATGCCACCTGGTTGACTCAGCACCAGAGGTGGGCACACTATCTGACTACAAATGTCTTTCTTCCGAAGGCTGGAGGAGTCAATGGGGTTTCCAACAGGGAAAGGGTTTTCATGTGGCATCTGGTCAACCAGAAGAAAATTAACTTACCTGCCATGCTGATAAGGCAGATGAAGAATGTAACGACCGTGAGTGCATTAGCATATGGCTCACTCCTGACGAGGTTGTTTGAGGCAGCCTCTGTTGTTGTTTCAGGAGAAGGTGTTACTAGTAGGAGTACGGTTCTGAAGATGCATACCTTCAGGAACCTGAGTTTTGGTGTGACTCCGAAGAAGATTTAGAAGGGCTCCTCTGTGAGTATTGCTCAGAAGGAAATTGTGGAAGCTACTGTGCAGAAAGGAAAGAATGCTGCCAAGAAGGGCAAGGGAAAGAAAGGATCAAGCAAGTTGGTCCTGACTGTTGAGAAGGTGGTTGTCTCAGAACCTCTTCCCACGATGGTTCAAACAACAATCAATGTTGAACCCTCTGGCAAGATTGTTGCTGAAAAACCAAAAGATGTTCAAGAGAAAGATGTTCAGGATGCTGAGGAAGCACGCCTTGCTGAGAAAGAGAAGGCTGCTGAAGCTGAAAAAGTTGCAAGAGTTGTGGCTCTTGCTGAAGAGAAAAGAAAGAAGAAGGAAGCAGAAGATCAGTTAGCTGCTGAGAGAGAAATTGCTGCAACGGCTAAGGCCGATGCAAGACTTATAGCATGTGCTGCTGAACTTCAGGATGCGGAGTTCTCAAAGGAAGTTGAGGCTTCAGAAGAAGAAGAGAATGTTGAGAATATCTCTCTGTCCTCTCGGATATTTGAGAATATCTCTCTTTCTACCAGGATTGGGAAGAAGGCTGTTGCAAAACGAAGGGTTCTGAAGAAGAAGGACTTCGTTGTTGCCTCCAGTGCTGAATTAGAGGATTCTGTTACTCAGGAACCGGAAGCTGCTGATAAAGACTTATCAGAGATTTCTGATGAAGAGAATATTGATGCTCCTCTGATTGAAGAGCTGTCAGAAGAGAGTGAACCAGAAGATGAAGAGGTTCTTCAGAATGCAAAACAATTTGTTGAGAATGTTGATGATGAAAACTTCATTGACAACATTCTTCTGAATCAAGGAAGAAACCCTGGTGAAAGGGACGCCTCTGAAACACTGATCAGGATGGCTCACATCTTTGCTGAGCCCATCTCAATGTTTGATCCAAACTCTGACCAGGTCATCTCTTCTCCCACTCTTACTCCTCATCAATCTCCTTCACTCCCTTCTGTCACAGAAGTGAGTGGATCCCAAACTTCCATTCCTCTTACAACTTCAATCTCTGAGGTTGTACCTCCTTCAATCATTCCTCCTTCTGGATCCTTTTCAGAAGTGAATTTAAACACTGCTCCCATTTTCACAGACTCTATATCCACATCAACTACCTCTTCTATTCCTTCCTCCTTTGTAAGTCCATCAATTGGATTTACTGCTCCATCTTTCTCACTACCATCTACTTTTCCTTCCATTTCCCCTACCATTTCTTCCTCTACCACCAATTCCATCCCTTCCTCAAACACTCAAATTCCTCCTCTCTCAACCTCTGGACATACACCTCCTGTGTGTGATCCATTAACTACCTCCTCCACTACTTCTTGTTTTGCTGGGTTGTCATCCAACTATGACTTCCTGCGCAAACACATGAATCGGGATGATCTGGATACCAGGTTTGGTAGTTTTGGTTTCATGGGCAGAGCTTCTGGTATTTTTGAAGCTGGAGGTGCCCCCAGTGTTGAAGAGTTGAGAAGAATGAGTCAGAGTGGCTCTGATGAACTGTTGAATAGATTTGCTGGTATAGGGCAAAGGACTTCTGCTGCTGACATGTATGCTCAGGGCATTGTGCTGCAAGAATTACATTATTTGAAAGCTCAGAACCTGCAGCTCATGACTATGCTTCAAATGCAGGATCCTTCTGTTTATATACGCAATCTTTCTACACTTCATCTAGCTACGTATGAAGAGCTGTACAAATTGAGAGAATTAGCTCTGACTCTTCCCTCTCTGGATAACATTGCTCTTGCTTCTTCTCTAAAGGTCAATGAGAACTTGGAGATATTGACAGAAGAAGTCAAGGAAGCAAACGAGCATTATGAGGCTCATGAGAAGATGCTCCCAAGTAAGATTGAAGACCTGCAAAGTACTGCCAATCACATTCTGAGAGAAGTGAAATCTTCTGCTCAAGGTTCTTCATCTTCCGGGGCTGCAAAGATTGTATATGACATCACTCCTGATCTCAACAATCGACTCTCCAACATTGAGTCTGCTGTATCTGCTCAGAACGTACAGATTGCTGAGCTTACCGAACTTCTGAAGGTTATGCACACTCAAGCACGTGAACAAGAGAAGACTCTTCACAATTGTTATAGGTTTGTTCGAGGACAGACTTATATTCAGAATGAGCATCTTACTGCTGCTGTGTATGCTAACAATAGGTTGATCAAGCTCCTTCTGGACGATGTTCAGAAACAGCGACCTATGTCTGATCAGACCTTTGATCATATGAAGACCATTGATGATGACTTCAGAAGAAGAATGGATATGATCAATACTGTGCGACCAACTCCAGTGCAATATCAGACTGCTCTAAATGTTCAGCAAAAATTGAAATCTCAGGGTGCTCTGGGTGTTGCTCTTGGTTCTGGTCAAACGGGGGAGAAGTCTGGTCAGAAGAGATCAAGTGCTGCTGAAGGATCTAGTGTTGTTGCTCCTCCTTAGAAGAAACCTAGGAACTTGTAATCTTCTAGGACTTAAGCTTCTTAGCTAGGTTCTGGGTTGGGTAGTTTTTGTCTTAGGACTTTTTCTGCTCTTCTGATTATTTTTTGCTTCTTATGTTGTCTCCTGAATGAATTTATATACACTGAATCTTTCTTATACTCTCTTGTGTCTCTGACTTCTTATTTTTTTTTGCTTATGTTCCTGTTTGACTTAGTAAATTACACTTCATCAAATCTAACAACTTGATCTTAAGTCTTTCTTTAAGTTTATACAGATTGCTGAAGTTCACCATTTACACTAAAATGGGGGAGTTAATTTACTCAGAAGTTAAGGAACATTTGCATCAGGAAGTCGTTTTTCTAAACCTCATGTTTTCTTTTTCCTTCTGACCACGGTTTGTCCATAACCAAAATGGGGGAGAATGATGAACCCTATGTGTTTTGATTATGTCCAAACGTTTCAGAAGATGAAAACTTAATATTTCCTTACATATAGTTTAGATCGGCAAAGGGTAGACAAGGATAAGGTTGACTGGAATTTTACTTCATTTAGATCGGCAAAGGGTAGACAAGGAAATGTTGGTTTTGTTTGAAGCGGACATGCGCGCTCCATCAAAACAACTTTTTGAACTTTTGGCGCCTTGCATTAAATGCAGAAGTCAGAGCATTAAATGCTAAGTAAGACTCGTGACTAGCGCTTCTGAGTTCTTTAGCCTTTTGTCTAAGCTTCTGATCGAAATGGAATTTCTTCTGATTGCTTCTAATCCTCTGAGGAGAGCTTTAACAGTCTTCAGAAAATCTTCAGAGCGGAGGATCCAGCTTTTGAGCTTCATCTTCTGTCTTCAGCTATTCTTCTCTTCTGAGTCTTCAAGGCAATCCAGAGTTTCTTCATTCAGCACCTGCTGAGAAACTTATACAATACTTAACAAAAATTGTTAGTCAACATTGAAAACTATATAAGTAAGAATAGAAATTCATCTTCTGAAACATTTGGACATAATCAAAACTCTTAGGGTTGATCAATACGCAACGGTATTCACAGCCTGCCTCGCCTTATGTACCGCCGCAGTAAAGAAAAGAGAACAAGAAGCCTTCAATGGAAGAGTTGATGACCCAGTTCTTGCAGCAAACATCTACTTCAATTAAGAACTTGGAGACTCAAGTGTGATGAACCCTATGTGTTTTGATTATGTCCAAACGTTTCAGAAGATGAAAACTTAATATTTCCTTACATATAGTTTACTATTGACTAATAATTTTTATGTACTTAGTCTTTGTGTAAGTTGCTCAGCAGGTGCTGAATGAATCATTTCTGGATTGCCTAAATAACTCAGAAGATCGGTCTGCTGAAGTCAGAGTTTCAATAAGTCAGAAGCTGGATACTCCGCTCTGAAGCCGAAGCCTGCTAAAGCTCTCCTCTGAAGTTCTTTGCAATCAGAAGTTTTGCCAATTGTGATCAGAAGTCTACTCAAGTGGAATTTTAGCTTCTGAAAGCTAAAGTCACGGGTTCTGGATAGCATTTAATGCTCTGACAAGTGCATTTAATGCAAGGCGCCAAAAGTTCAAAAAGCTGTTTTGATGGAGCGCGCCTGTCTGTTTAAAAGAAACCAGAATTTCCTTGCCTACCCTTTCTTGATCCAATTGAAGAATGATTCTGTCATCCTTCTCCTTGATTTCAAATCACTTACCGGATTTAGTTAAAGAACAAGGATAACGGAATCGAAGTGTTTGAAGACCGTTTGAAGATTTGACAAAACTAACGGCTACAACAACTGATGTCATCTCCTTTGAAGATTCAAACTCACCAACGGTCATCTTCATTCACTATAAATAGTAGCCAAGCTCCAAAGCATCAACATACGCATGATCATCGAGCAAAATCTCAACGCACTGTTCTAACTAGAAAAACAGAGCATCTTTTCCATTCTCAATCTTTCTTAGCATAGTGTTAGTAAAGTGAGAGAGTGAAGAAAAACAAGTTCATAATAGGAATCTTGTAAACTGATATCGTTTGTGATATTCAGTTAGATTTAAAGAGAGAAATCTAGTTGAGATTAGAGTTGGGTGAGAAATCCAGAAAACAGAGTATTGTTTGTTCTGGTGAAAATCCTTTAACTCTTTTTAGGCTAGTCAGAACTAAGTGAGAAATTAGCTTAAGTTCTGTTGATGTAAAGGAGCTTCTGAACTTGCCATAAAAGTTCTGAATAGTGGATTTATAAAATCTCTGTAGGCCGCGACCTCAGGGGACAAGACATAGTCACAGGACTTCTGTGGCGAACTTGGATAAATCGATTTGTTCAATCAGGACCTCCTGAACTTCTTTCTCCCTCTTATACTTGTTATTTTTGCTTCTGTGTACTTGCTTATATTTAGTGCTGAAACAGATTTTTCTCTAAAGTATCATTGTCTTTGTTCAGAAGACTGTCCAGAAGTTCTCAAATCAGAACTTCTGTTGCTGAAAAACAGTCCAACTGTGTTTAGGCAGAATTTCCCTCAGAAGCTACTTCTGTAAGCTAGCTCCTGACTCTGAGGAAATTTGACTCTGAAAGTTAAGTTTCCCGAAAAACTTAGAAATTTTCAGTTTTCAACTTTGACACCTATTCACCCCCCTCTAGGTGATTCTGTTCTTGAAGGGCCAACAAAGTGCACCAACTCTCCAACATGGTTAGCCCGAAGCAAAAAGGAATTTTACCCGGGAAAACCGAGGCTAATCCAAGGGAGGATGTCAATTCCATTACTCTACGAAGTGGCATTGAACTCCCTGACTCAGTACCAAGAGCCTTACTCACCAAAACAGGGCTCAAACCAGTTATAGCACTAGAAAAGGAACAACCTATGACTCCTACTGTTGCGGCTACATCTGTACCATCGGAGCCTATGCCTGTTCCATCTAAGCATGCGAAGCACCAATCTGAGGCTCCATCAAAGCCTAAGGTTGTTCTTGTGTATCAGCCCAAGCTTCCGTATCCTGGTATGGAGAGAGAAGCGAAGTTGGAGAAGCAAACCAACATTGTCCTTGACACACTCCGCAAGCTCACAATCAACATCCCATTTCTTGAGGCTGCGCTCACTATTCCATATTACAAAAAGTTCTTGAAGGATCTCGTAACTAACAAGACAAAGATTGAAAGCGTAGCCCACATCAGCCTATCTCAGACATGCTCATATATCCTGCAAAATAAGCAACCTTTGCCCAAAAAGCAAAATGATCCAAGGAGTTTTATTATACCTTGCTCTATTGGCCCTATTGATATTGACAATGCATTGTGTGACTTAGGAGCTAGCATAAACTTAATGCCATATTATATTTATGAGAAACTGGGATTGGGACCTCCACAGCCTACTAGAGTAGCTTTGCAACTCGCTGATAGGTCAATTAAGTACCCTATGGGGAAAGTGGAGGATTTGCTTGTTAAGGTAGATAAGTTTGTTTTTCCCGCTGATTTCATAATCATGGATATTGCTAAGGATTCTCATGTCCTCATAATTCTTGAGAGACCCTTTTTGGCCACGGGTAAAACAATCATTGATGTGGAAAGTGGAAAATTGACATTAAGGATAAATGATGAGGATGTCACTTTTAAAATGAACAATCTTACTAAGCATCCTACTTTAAGTGATGATTCTTGCTATTTCTTAGATAGAATTATTGATGTTTCCATTGTAGATATGAGGATTGTACAGGCAGTGAAGAACTTGAAGAGCTATTGCAGTCAGCTATCATTGAAATTGATTCATAGCCTGCACAGGATAACCTTGATTCGCGGCCTACTACTAGCAATGAAGACTGCGGGGTAGTCACATCTTGGTCCAAGCTTTGGGAATTTGAACCTCTGGAAAATACTCCATCCCTTATGGCTAAACCCTCAATAGAAGATCCCCCTGACCATGATCTCAAACCCTTACCCACCCACCTTGAATACGCTTTCTTACAACCTCCAAATCACTTACCCGTTATCATTTCCTTAACCCTTGAGCCCACTCAAAAAGCCCAACTCGTTAAGGTCTTGAAAACCAATAAAGAAGCCTTGGGATGGAAGATTGCTGACATTAAGGGGATTAATCTAGAGATTTTTGAGCATAGGATCTTCATGGAGGAGGATCACAAGACTACAAGGCAGCCCCAACGTAGACTCAACCCACCAATGAAAGAAGTTGTGAGAGCCGAGGTGATCAAGCTTGTGGACGCGGACATTATCTTCCCAATCTCAGATAGTGAATGGACAAGCCCGGTCCAAGTGGTTCCCAAGAAAGGAGGTCTCACAGTGGTAGAAAATGACAACGGCGAGCTTCTGCCTACGTGTACTGTTATGGTATGTTTGCTTACAATAGAATGCCCTTTGGCCTATCCAATGCTCCGACCACCTTTCAACGATGCATGATGTCCATTTTTCACGATATGGTGGAAAAGATTGTGGAGGTTATCATGGATGACTTTTCCGTTTATGGAAAGTCATTTGATGATTGCTTACATAATTTGGAAATGGTGTTAGAACGGTGTAAGGAGACAAATCTAGTGCTTAATTGGGAGAAGTGCCACTTCATTGTACGGGAAGGAATTGTTTTGGGTCACAAGATATCAGAGAAAGGATTAGAAGTTGATAAAGCGAAGGTTGAGGTCATTGAGAAGCTGACAACACCAAAAACTGTGAAGGATATATGTAGCTTCCTAGGTCACGCTGGATTCTATCGTAGGTTCATCCAAGACTTCTCCAAGATTGCTTAACCTCTCTCTGTCATGCTCCACAAAGAAATAGACTTTGTCTTTGATGCAGCATGCGAAGCTGCCTTCGCACAGCTCAAGGACAAACTTGTTACATCTCCAATCCTTGTAGCCCCAAATTGGGACATCCCCTTCAAGATGATGTGTGATGCAAGTGACTATTGCGTAGGAGCAGTTTTGGGACAAAGGTGGATAAGAATTTCAAGCCTATTCACTATGCAAGCAAGACAATGAACGAGGCCCAACAAAATTACACAACCACTGAGAAGGAGTTGCTAGCTGTGGTATTTGCCTTCGACAAATTCCGGTCCTACCTACTATTGTCCAAAGTCATGGTCTACACAAACCACTCAGCCTTGAAGTATTTGATGACAAAGCAGGATGCAAAGCCACGTCTCATACGTTGGCTACTGCTACTTCAAGAGTTTGATGTTGAGATCCGTGACAAGAAGGGAACGGAAAATCTTGATGCAGACCACTTGTCAAGATTACAAGACGTAGCCTGTGATTCTGAGACAACAATCCAAGAGTCGTTTCCCGATGAAAAACTTTTCATGGTAAAATCCGTAGGTGTGTGACAAAGGAGCAAAGTGTCTCCATCTTAGAGCATTGTCATGCTAAAGATGCTGGTGGCCACTTTAAAGCACAAAGGACAGTGATGAACCCTAAGAGTTTTGATTATGTCCAAACGTTTCAGAAGATGAAATTCTATTTTTACTTATATACTTTTCAATGTTGACTAACAATTTTTGTTAAGTTTTGTATAAGGTTCTCAGCAGGTGCTGAATGAAGAAACTCTGGATTGGCTTAAAGACTCAGAAGAGAAGAAAAGTTGAAGACAGAAGTTTAAAGCTCAGAAGCTGGATGCTCCGCTCTAAAGTTCTTATGAAGACTGTTAAAGCTCTCTTCAGAGGTTCAGAAGCATCTAGAAGAAATTCCATTTTGATCAGAAGCTTAGACAAAAGAATAAGGAACTCAGCAGCGCTAGTCACGAGTCTTCCTTAACATTTAATGCTCTGACTTTTGCATTTAATGCAAGGCGCCAAAAGTTCAAAAAGCTGTTTTGATGGAGCACGCATGTCTGCCACAAACAAAACCAGCATTTCCTTGTCTACCCTTTGCCGATCTAAATGAAGTAAAATTCCAGTCAACCTTATCCTTGATTTCAAATCTCTTACCGGATTTAGTTAAAGAACAAGGTTAACGGAATCAAAGTGTTTGAAGATCGTTTAAAGAAATGACAAATTAACGGTTACAACAAACTGATGTCATCTATTGAAGATTCAAATTCAAGCAACGGTCATCTACAAAGCACTATAAATAGTAGCCAAGCTCTATTGCATCACACACGCGATTATCGAGCTAAAATCTTCACGCAATGTTTTAACGAGCAAAACAGAGCAACCTTTTCCATTCTCAATCTTTCATAGTTTAGGCTTTGTAATAGTGAGAGAGTGAAGAAACACAAGTTCATAATAGGAATCTTGTAAACTGGTATCGTTTGTGATACTCAGTTAGATTTTGAGAGAAATCTAGTTAAGGTTTGAGTTGGGTGAGAATTCCAGAAAACAGGATTGTTGTTGTTCTGGTGGAAATCCTTTAACTCATTCTAGGCTAGTCAGAACTAAGTGAGAAACTAGCTTAAGTTCTATTGATGTAAATGAGCTTCTGAACTTGCCATAAAAGTTCTGAATAGTGGATTTGAAATCTCTGGTGACTGCGATCACAGAGGACAGGACGTAGTCACATGACGTCTGTGGTGAACTTGGATAAATCGAACTGTTCATCAGGACCTCTTGAATCTCTTTCTCCCTTCCTTATACTTGTTATTTTGCTTCTGTGTACTTGCTTCTGTTTAGTGCTAAAATAGATTTTCTCCTTATATCATTGTCTTTTAGAAGACTGTCCAGAAGTTCTCTAACTCAGAGCTTCTGTTGCTGAAAGCAGTTAACCTGCGTAAAGGCAGAATTTCCCTCAGAAGCTGTTTCATTAAACTAGCCTCCGACTCTGAGGAAATTTAACTCTGAGAAATTAAGTTTCTCTAAAAAACTTAAAATTATCAGTTTTCGGCTTAGACACCTATTCACCCCCCTCTAGGTGATTCTGATCATGTTAGGGCCAACAAGTGGTATCAGAGCGAAGGTCACTTCGTTTTATTTACTAAGATCTAATAATCTAAGTGTAAGATCCATCAGAATCAATAGAGATGGCCGGTAGAAATCTACCTGAGCCTTCCTCTTACTATATGATTCCAGAGGGTGCTTCCACAACTAGACCTCCACTGTTTAATGGTGATAACTACTCTTACTGGAAGAAAAGAATGATGTATTTCATTCAAGCCCAGAATATGAGTTCTTGGAATGTTATCTCGGATGGTGACTACATTCCAGTCAGAATGGAAGTTGGTCTAGGGAATGTTGTAACACCTCCTAGGGAATACACTGATGATATCCTAAAGAAACTCCAAACTAATGCTTCAGCAATAAACATGCTGCATTGTGCACTTTCTGCTACTGAATATAACAAAGTTTCTTCTTGTGAAACAGCAAAAGACATATGGAACAAGCTTGAAGGAACTGTTGGCCCAAATATGACTATATAAAGACTAGAGGGGGGGGGGTGAATAGGATTTATTGGTTTTAAATATACTTTATTATACTCTTAAAATATTTGCCTATTTTAATAAACAACAGCTCAAATAAGTTTTGCGGAAGAAACAGTTGTTTATAGAAAATAAGAGTATAAAAGAATTAAGCACAATTAATCACTAGCAGTTATATAATAAATAAATAAATGCAGAGCAAGTGATTAAATAACAATAATAAAGAGAGTAAGGGATAGAAGGTTTTGACACAGTTATTTATCCAAGTGCGGTCTCCTTGTGAGCCTAATCCTGTCCCCGGGAGAACCTCTCGAGATTTTCCACTATGATTTCTTTACGGGCAGAAATCAAGCCTGAGACAGTTCTCACAATTCGAGACACTGCCAGCAAATACCTCTACCAGTATTTACTCTCTCGAACTCCAAGCGTCCAGTGACTTCTCTTAGTTTTGCTCAAGCTCAACTAAGAAACTTATGCACTTTCAAGGCTCAGTGTTAACCTCTCTTAAGCTTGCGGGTGCTTAAGAACCTTTTACACTTTTATAAGGATCTAGTGTAAAACCCAGATTAAACTCCACCGTTTAATCTTTACTGTATCTTTTTGAATGAAATAAATTACACTCAAACTCTCTTAATACAGTTGAAGGAAAATATTAATCAAAGCTGTGAAATCTCTCGTATGATAGCTTTAATTCTCGTTGTTTTTCCTTGTCTTCAACTGTGAGCTTCCTGGGCTATTTATACACCGAAATATGGCTGTTGCAACTTCAAATTCGTGCAACATCTCCTTTATAGCCGTTGGAAGCATTTGTCCCTTCACCATCAACTTTATGTCCTTCAAAAGTCATATTTATGTCATTCTTGTAAGTGTACTTGTTTGCTTTGTTGACTAAGGCTTTATCTCTTCCATGCTACTTCGTTTTTTGTGCGTAAAGGAATGGTTGAGAGAGCTTTGAAGGTACAACATGAGTTGTCTTGATGGGATCTCAAACTTGTTGAACAAGTTCAAACCGTAGCCGTAGGATGAAGATCAAGATGGAATTTGGATGGTGTAGATTAATCCTTGAGATGAACATATTTTGCAAGACATTAAACACCAATTTCGAATTCCATACATACATATATTATCATCAATAAAATGTATCAATATTGTTAGAAATATGGATGATAAATATGTTTAATCAACATCATGGCAAGTATGTATTTACCGGAAATATTAGTGAAGTAGAGATGTCGTAGAATTTATGAACTTCGTAAAATAATCATGGCAAATATGTATGATTCAAATAAGATCATGACATGATTAATTAGTCCATAATATACCTCATATTCACACAATTAAGTTCATGACATACATACATAAAAACTATTGATCTCAAGTAAATATGGCATAAGTTAGAGCACGTAAGATCAAAAGTTAAATCATATACTTTCTCGGGATAACTCTAGATATTTCTTTTAAAGCTCGTTGAAATATCTTTTAATAAATAATCTAGAGTTATATAAAACATTTAAGTATATAATATATGATTAAAATGATTTTGTCACATTATGGAGCATAATATAAAAACCATTAATTAATGGGTAATTGCCAAAAAAAACCTATGTGTTTATCAATTTTGTCAAAAAGGTGTCTGTGTTTATTTTTTTGACAAAATGAGGATTGTGTTTATCTCCGTTAACCAAAGAGCGGAAAAATCATTAACGGTGTTAAATGTGATGACGTGGCAAGGGGTATTTTGGTCTTAATTTATGGGTTATGATATAAAAAATTCATTTCTCACATTTTAAAGTTGTAAACACATGAATGTTTAAGAAATTTAAGGGTTTTCGGTCTTTATTTATTGATAAATTTCTTAAACATTCATGTGTTTACATCTTTAAAGTGCGAGAAATGACTTGTTTATATCATAACCCATAAATAAAGACCCAAATACCCCTTGCCACGTCATCACATTTAACACCGTTAATGATTTTTCCGCTTTTTGGTTAACGGAGATAAACACAATCCTCATTTTGTCAAAAAAATAAACACAGACACCTTTTTAACAAAATTGATAAACACAGAGGTTTTTTTTTGGAAAGTACCCTTAATTAATTAAGTCATCAAAACAAGATGTTAGAATAACAATCTCCCCCTTTTTGAGGGCTTGCAAAATAGCACGGGTTTTTATATACTCGGCTCCCCCTGAGATCTAGGCTCTCCCTCTGAGATATAGATCTATTTAAAGTGTTTGGGCTTTTTATATGACAAACTATTTTAGGCTCATAGAAATGAAAAAAGCTTTCTTTTAAATCAGAGCTTATACTTAAGATAACAAGCCTTTAAGAAATTTCTAGCCTAAAACATTAAACTTCTCGAGCTAAGCATGACAGCATGGCATAAGATTCAAAACTACTTCAGTAAACCATGGAATCGCATATAAAAACAGTGTAACTTCTCCCCCTTTTTGAAAGACACCAAAAAGAGCTCAAGTTAAACTATTCCTGCAATGGAAGTGTCAGATTCATGGAATCAAGCACGGAAGCATTTAATCTTAAGCAAACATTATTCCCTAGCATGCATAGCTACTCTGTCAAGACAAGCAACTACCAGAAGATAGTTAATGACAGTTTATGTCATAAATGCCATCTGGAGTACCTACAATAAAGAAGACATCAGATAGAGAAGCATTCATGCATATATATAGTAACCTCTCATAGGTTACAAAAGAAAACATCATCCAGAATGTAATGATCCAAAACAGATACTTCTAAAACTACTTAAACTGTTAGAGGTTAGATAGTAGTTTTAAAATAGAAGGATGATAGATAGATAGTAGAGTAAGATAGGAGGATTGATCATGAGGTCTGAGGATGAACTGAAGCAGAACCAGAGTTAGCAGATGCAGAGGATGGACTCTCAGAAGAGGTAGGAGGCTCATCATGTTCAGGCATGGTAATTCCTGGAATGGTAGCCAGAGCCTCATTCTGATCAACAAGTTCAGCTCTAATGATTTGAAGATCTGAATCCAACTTGTCAACATCAGCTAAAGTCATCCTTACATCCTTCTGAATTGCAAAAATCCTGGTGTTCTGACTATCCAGCTTTCCAGCCATCTCCCTCATTGCAGCTTCTTGAATCTGATTTCTCTCTTTCATGTAAGTGCACATGGAGTCAATCCTAACAGACAGATTCTGAAAAGCTCCTCCATCTCAAGCTGTTGCTTGGCAATCCTCTGAGAAACAATGTCTGCTTGAGCCATTGTTGATGCCAAGAACTTGGAGTGGGAATCCAATGTATGCACTGTGTTTTTCACTGCTTTGAACATTTCAGCAAGTTTATTTCCAAGCTTTACTAGCTGCTCAGGAGAAGGATGGGATGCAATCCTAGGTTCAACATTTTCCAGAAAATCTGAGTTCAGATTGTACTGAGAGTAGAACAATGGAGTGGACTCTGGTTGAACCTGTTGATACTCATCTACATCAACATAAACACGACAGTTAGGCAGCACAAAAAGCAGACTTCCCTGCAGAAGAATCCAAGTTAGAGGACATGCTCTTTAGCAACTTCAATTCTTCATTTGTGAACAAGGGATTCTGCTCTGCTTCCTCTTTCTCTAGATCAGACATCTTCCCTTTCTTTCTCTGCAAAAGTAGCTCATGTTCGTAAAGAGAATTTAAACTACAACAAGGAGATAATTCTCTTAACTCTAAGGCTGACTCAGAATCAACAAGCATAATGGATTTGGGTGACTCTATAAAACTCTTAATAGTTCTGGTTTTAGATGCTTTCCTTATTCTAGCCTTGGCAAGTTTCTGAACATGCATAGTCTTAATAAATTCTTTCCTCTCATCTTTATCTTTGTTCCTTGAGAACATTTTATGAAATTCCTGTCTAGATATGCATTTTGAGAGGGCAAATTGAGATTCAGGTTCAAGGTTGATATCAAAGTATTTAAACACAGAAGTTAGGATCATAGCATAGGGCAATTCATCTTTCTTCCTAAGACTGGACATATGTTCAAGCATGATATATGGTAAACTGACATTGACATAATGTGTAATATTCCATATCATATGAACATCAAATGCAATTAATAGACAAGCATTGCTCCTAATTGGAGTTATGACTCTGGTAATGACATAATGCAGGGCTTCCAAGTTAGGTTCTAATTTGGTTCTCCTAAGCACATAAGGAATTCCTTCAACACAACTAAACTTAAAAATCTTTCTGATAAAAGCATGATAGTTGTAATTCCCTATGGTTAATGCATGGTTGTGTCTGGAAATCCTTTTTCCAGAGTATGGAATGTTTAGAATTGAACCTAATATGATATCATCAATTATGAGTTCTTTTCTTTTCACATTGGCAGAAAAAGTTCCACTATCAATCTCAGTCAGAGATTCATAGAACTCATATACGAGGCTGGGATATATTTTATCCCTTTGAGACACTAAACTTAACCAATCTTGACTCTTAAACCAATGTTTTAAAGACAAGTTCAGAGATTTCAGAAACCCTAAATCTAAGTAATTGGATTTCAGAATCCTTCTATCATGTATATCACTATAGATAGGTTTCTTACTTGGTAGAAAGGGGTTTAGAATTACCTCGTTGTAGACATTTGGATTAATGGAGTTAGTTATATGGTCTCTTAACCAATCACTCCTTGACATGATTTCAGAAAGCGATCATTCGTTAATCCTTAAACTTCTAGACCGGGTTCTAGTGGCAGATGATCTTGAAGGTTTGAACTCTGGTTTGGTTTTCATTTTGACAGAAAGTTGAAGGGATCTGTTTTTGGATGTAGGAAAGGACGTAACCAAAATAGTGATCATTGTGAAAGTATAGGTATAGGTACTTTTAATCGGCGGAGGTGTCTGAAGTGATCGCTTCTCTTCCCAAGATGGTGCAACGAACAAACATAGGCGACTGTTCAAGTTCTTTCAGTTTTAGAGGGAAGAAAAATATCACTTCCAGTCCCTATTCTCTCAAATTCTCTGTGATTGTATCCTTAATTAGCTTGCACGGTTAACTTAATCCAGGCCTTAAAATTGATTTAAAGAAAATAGGGCCGGTTTCGTGAAGACTTAAGCTAATGGGCTTTGCTAGAGAGTAGGTTAAGTACACCTAATACTTACACAAATCAAATCAACATCTTTTCCTACTTTTGACTAATATATGGTAAGAATAGAAGAGATTAATTTATTCAATTAACAAGTTTAAACTCCATCACACAATATATTATTCAAGAATAGGATTAGTCATTCCTAATTCGTTACGTAAGATAGCAAATCGCTCTGAACTTAATGGTTTAGTAAAAATGTCAGCGATTTGATCTTCCGTAGGAACGGATTCTAGATTAATATCTCCCTTTTGAATATGGTCCCGTATGAAATGGTGTTTAATATCTGTGTGCTTAGCCTTTGAATGCTGACTGGGATTTTTACCCAAATTAATTGCACTAGTATTATCACATTTAACGGGGACATGTTCGAAAGTTAGACCATAATCCTTTAAATGTTGTCTCATCCATAAAATCTGAGCAACACAATTCCCCACAGAATTATATTCTGCCTCAGTGGTAGAGATTGCTACAGAGTTTTGCTTTTTGCTGGACCATGAGACTAAAGCATTTCCCAAAAACTGACACGTACCTGAGGTACTCTTTCTCTCTAACCTGCAACCTGCATAGTCAGCGTCACTATATCCAACAAGATTTATATCTTTACACCTTGGATACCATAGACCGACATTTTGTGTTCCTTTGAGATATCTGAAAATTCTTTTTACTGCTGTATAATGAGATTCTTTGGGATCTGATTGATACCTGGCACATAGACATACACTGAATTGAATATCAGGTCTACTAGCTGTAAGATACAGTAAAGATCCAATCATTCCTCTGTATTTCCTTATGTCTACACTCTTGCCATTTTCATCTTTCTTGATCTTTACAGCAGTGCTCATAGGAACCTTTTCTTCGTTGCAGTTGTCAAAGTCAAACTTTTTCAAAAGCTCTCTGACATACTTTCCTTGATTGATGAAGATACCTCTTTTACTTTGTTTAATCTATAAACCTAAGAAGAAATTTAACTCACCCATCATGGACATCTCAAATTCATTGCTCAATTCTCTTGCAAAGGTTTCACACAAAAATTCATTAGTTGATCCAAAAATAATATCATCGACATATATTTGCACAATCAACAAATGACTATTTTCATATTTAGTAAACAAAGTGATATCAACTTTTCCTCTTTGGAAATTTTGTTTAATCAAGAAAGTACTCAATCTTTCATACCAAGCACGAGGGGCTTGTTTCAAACCATATAAAGCTTTTGAGAGTTTAAAAACATGAACCGGAAAGTCAGAATCCTCAAAACCAGGAGGTTGTTTAACATAAATTTCCTCAGAAATAAAGCCATTTAGAAAAGCACTTTTGACATCCATTTGATAGAGTTTAAATCCTTTGTAGCAAGCAAAAGCACAAAGCATACGTATAGACTCTAACCTAGCAACTGGAGCATAAGTCTCATCAAAATCTATTCCTTCTTGTTGGTTATAGCCTTGTGCAACCAACCTAGCTTTATTCCTAGTGACACAACCAGACTCATCTAACTTATTTCTAAAGACCCACTTAGTTCCTATGATGGTCTTTCCTAATGGTCTCGGAACTAATGTCCACACATTGTTCCTTTTGAACTGGTCTAGTTCTTCTTGCATGGTGAGAATCCAATTCTCATCATCTTCAGCTTCTTTGAAGCTTTTAGGTTCAAGTTTAGATACAAAGGCAACATTTCCAAAGTATTTCCTAAACTGGGCTCTAGTCATGACCTTTTCAGAAGGGTCATCAATAATGTCTTCCTTAGAATGATTTCTTGGAAGTCTAATTTCCTTGGGAAGATCATTATTCTCAATTCTAGGTACAGACTGTTCTGAAGTACAAGCATTTAACTGAGGACTTTCAACAGATGGTAAATCATCATTTATTCTTTCCACAGTTAAATTATTTTCATCAAAAATAACATGAATAGACTCTTCTACAACTAGGTTTTTCTTATTAAAAACTCTATAAGCCTTGCTAGATAAGGAATATCCTAGAAAGATTCCTTCATCAGACTTTTCATCAAATTTTCCTAGTTGGTCTTTGTTGTTGTTGTGAATGAAACATCTAGAACCAAATATGTGAAAGTAGCTTATGTTGGGCTTTCTTCCTTTCCACAACTCATAAGGAGTCTTTTTCAAAATGGGCATGATCAAAGCTCTATTCAAGATATAGCACGCTGTGTTAGTAGCTTCGGCCCAAAAATATTTAGGAAGATTACTTTCACTTATCATAGTTCTAGCCATTTCCTCTAACGTCCTATTCTTACGTTCTACAACTCCATTTTGTTGCGGAGTTCTTGGGGCAGAAAACATATGGTTAATCCCCGACTCATTACAAAATAGTTCAAATGACTGATTTTTGAACTCACTACCATTATCACTTCTAATAGATGATAATTTGGCATTTTTGTCGTTTTGGAGTTTCTTGACAAGTTTAACAAATTGGTCAAAGGTCTCATCCTTAGATGCTAGAAATAAGGTCCAGGTAAATCTAGAATAGTCATCAATTACTACCAAAGCATACTTCTTTCCTCCTAGGATTGATGGTTGGATTGGTCCAAACAAGTCTAGGTGAAGTAATTCAAGTGGTCTACTAGTTGATACAATTCCTTTGCTAAAAGAGCTCCTAGTCTGTTTACCTTTTTGACATGCATCACAAATGTGATCTTTATTGAAACTTATCTTAGGGAGACCTTTTACAAGTTCTTTCTTAGATAATTTCGAAATTAAGTACATACTAGCATGTCCTAACCTTTTGTGCCACAACCAACTCTCATCATTATGTGAAACAAGGCATTTATCGTAAGATACTTTATCAAGATTAAGCATATAAACATTTTCAACTCTTGGAACTGTGAATAAAACCTTGTCAGATTTTGCATCAAAAACTTCACAGCTTTTGGAGTTGAAAACTACCTTCATACCTTTATCACATAGATGACTTACACTCAAAAGATTGTATTTTAGCCCGTCGACCAAGGATACATCTTCAATTGATGGTTGAGCACCAACTTGACATTTTCCTATTACTTGTCCTTTTCTTTTATCTCCAAAACTAACACTTCCTCCACTATAAGATTTAATTGAGGTGAATGCATTCTTATCACCAGTCATGTGTCTTGAGCAGGCACTGTCAACATACCACTGTTTTGACCTTTGTGTGCCTCTCACGTGTCACTGCAATTAATCAATTAGACTTAGGTACCCAATTAATTTTGGGTCCTGGTAAGTTAGCAGCAGACAATCTCGACACCTTTTTAACCCAGATAAACTTTCCTTTATATTGACCATTTTTGAATTTGCAATTTTTAATAGTATGGTCAGTATGATTACAATAATAACAGTTCTTGACCTTTTTAGTCTTTAACTGTTTATTGTAATCCTTATTTTTCTTTGGTTTATCTTTAGCAAATCTTTCATGACTTTCACTATAACATCCAATCCCAGATCTGTCATTATAACTTCTTTGGGAGTTTATGATATCATGAAGGATTTCCTTACCCTTTGAAAAACCATTTATGACTTGATCATCTTTTATTTTCTGGTTTTTCAAGGTTTGTACCTCATTGAGAATTTGAGAATTGCTCATTTCTAGAAATTTTACTTTGTCTAGTAATTCTGAGTTTTCTCTTTTAAGACTCTTATTCTCTTTCTTGTATTTTTTGAATTTCTTTAGAGTCTCAATGGATGTATCATATAATTCATGCAGCATACAGAAATTAATTCATCTTTAGACATAAGACTGAAAGTTACCTCGGGGGATTCATCTTCACAGTCGTCTGATGAATTTTCGGATAGCTCTTCTTTTGCCATGAAACAAATATGAGCAACTTCATCATCTTCTTCATCACTATCACTCCAAGTTGCCACCATAGCCCGTTTACCCTTCTCCTTTTTCTTGTTTTGATTCTTCAAGTTAGGACAATTTGGTTTGATATGTCCTGGCTTATCACACTCAAAACAGACAACATCATGAGAGGAGTCCTTTTTGAACTTATCAGAAGTTCTGGGCTCTTTGTGAAAGTTATTTTTAGGAAATTCTCGAAAATTCTTTTTCTTTAAGAATTTGTTAAATTTTCGAGTGAGTAAAGCAATTTCCTCTTCAGACTCATCATCTGAACTTTCACTTACAACCTTAGCTTTTAATCCTGTGGATTTAAGCTTTCTTGTCTCGGGTTCTTTATCATTGACAGAAGACATTTTTATTTCGTGAGTAAGCAGAGATCTTATAAACTCATCATAAGCATAAATGGATAGATCTCTAGCTTCATCAATTGCTGTCAATTTAGGATCCCAGACTGAGGGCATTGTTCTCATTAATTTTTTAATTAGCTCCTCATGTTGAAAGGTTTTTCGAAGGGCTTTTAGGTTATTTATGATGGCGGTAAACCTCATATTCATTTCTGAAATGGTTTCGCTTACCTCCATCTTAAATAACTCATATTCGCGCATGTACAAATTTACCCTTAGATCCTTTTGTTTTTGTGTCCCTTAATATGTGATCTCCAGTTTATCCCATATCTCCTTCGCATTTGCACATCCTGAAACACGATGATATTCATTAGTATCTAAAGCACAATGTAAAATATTAATAGCTTTAGCATTTAATTGCAACTGTTTCCAGTCCTCATCAGTGTATTCAGATTCAGTCTTTTCTATTTTTACACCGTCAACTATTTTTGTGGGAATAGTTGAACCCTCTCTAATATTTTTCCAAACAAAAATATCTGAAGGCTGAATAAAATTTCTCATCATATTTTTCCAGTAGGAGTAATTTACTCCATAAAATAGGGGCGGTTTAACTGTAGACTGTCCCTCAGGAATCATCTGTGTAGACATGTTCCCTGGAAAATTAATAGTCTTGTTAGTCATTTACGAATCTCTCTAAAGTTGTTAGACTTTATAAAGACTAGAGGGGGGTGAATAGGATTTATTGCTTTTTAAAATACTTTATTATACTCTTAAAATATTTGCCTATTTTAATAAACAACAGCTCAAATAAGTTTTGCGGAAAAAACAGTTGTTTATAGAAAATAAGAGTATAAAAGAATTAAGCACAATTAATCATTAGCAGTTATATAATAAATAAATAAATGCAGAGCAAGTGATTAAATAACAATAATAAAGAGAGTAAGGGATAGAAGGTTTTGACACAGTTTTTTATCTAGGTTCGGTCTCCTTGTGAGCCTAATCATGTCCCCGAGAGAACCTCTCGAGATTTTCCACTATGATTTCTTTACGGGCAGAAATCAAGCCTGAGACAGTTCTCACAATCCGAGACACTGCCAGCAAATACCTCTACCAGTATTTACTCTCTCGAACTCCAAGCGTCGAGTGACTTCTCTTAGTTTTTCTCAAGCTCAACTAAGAAACTTATGACACTTTCAAGGCTCAGTGTTAACCTCTCCTAAGCTTACGGGTGCTTAAGAACCTTTTACACTTTTATAAGGATCTAGTGTAAAACCTAGATTAAACCCCACCATTTAATCTTTACTGTACACTCAAACTCTCTTAATACAGTTGAAGGAAAATATTAATCAAAGCTGTGAAATCTCTCCTATAATAGCTTTAATTCTCGTTGTTTTTCCTTGTCTTCAACTGTGAGCTTCCCAGGCTATTTATACACCGAAATATGGTTGTTGCAACTTCAAATTCGTGCAACATCTCCTTTATAGCCATTGGAAGCATTTGTCCCTTCACCATCAACTTTATGAACTTCAAAAGTCACCTTTATGTCATTCTTGTAAGTGTACTTGTTTGCTTTGTTGACTAAGGCTTTATCTCTTCCATGCTACTTCGTTTTTCGTGCATAAAGGAATCCTTGAAAGAGTTTTGAAGGTACAACATGAGTTGTCTTGATGGGATCTCAAACTTGTTGAAGAAGTTCAAACTGAGCCGTAGGATGAAGATCAAGATGGAATTTGGATGGTGTAATCCTTGAGATGAACATATTTTGCAAGACATTAAACACTAATTTCGAATTCCATACATACATATATTATCATCAATAAAATGTATCAATATTGTTAGAAATATGGATGATAAATATGTTTAATAAACATCATGGCAAGTATGTATTTACCGGAAATATTAGTGAAGTAGAGATGTCGTAGAATTTATGAACTTCGTAAAATAATCATGGCAAATATGTATGATTCAAATAAGATCATGACATGATTAATTAGTCCATAATATACCTCATATTCACACAATTAAGTTCGTGGCATACATACATAAAAACTATTGATCTCAAGTAAATATGGCATAAGTTAAAGCACGTAAGATCAAAAGTTAAATCATATACTTTCTCGGGATAACTCTAGATATTTCTTTTAAAGCTCGTTGAAATATCTTTTAATAAATAATCTAGAGTTATATAAAACATTTAAGTATATAGTATATGATTAAAATCATTTTGTCACATTATGGAGCATAATATAAAAACCATTAATTAATTAAGTCATCAAAATAAGATGTTAGAATAACAGGAACATGCAAAGTGAAACAATCCAAGATCAATCAACTCATGAGAAGTTATGAGCTATTTGAAATGTTTGAGAATGAATCGATTTCAGACATGAATTCCAGATTCACCAAAATAGTCAATGATCTGAAAGGTTTGGGTAAGGATATTGAAGAACCAGAAAGAGTGAAGAAGATTATCAGAAGCTTACCAAGGTCTTGGCAAGCCAAGAAGACTGCTATTGAAGAAGTTCAGGACTTAAGCTACTATCTATATGATGAGCTTATTGGTTCACTAATTACCCACGAAATGTCAATGAAAAATCATGACTTGAGGGAAAAGTTAGAAGGAAAAAGGGGATTAGTCCTGAAGGCAGAATCTTCTAATGAATCCTCTAAAGATAAGGAACTGGCTATGCTGACCAGGAAGTTCAAAAAAGCCTTTAGAAAAGGCAGAGGTGGAAACTACAAGAAGCCTTTCAGGAGCTTTGATAAGAAGACTCCTGATTCTGGTGAAAAATCCAAGAGAGATCCTAGCAAACCCATTGTATGCTATGGATGTCAGCAACCCGGGCACATTAAGCCTAACTGCCCAGAGCTGAAGAAAGATAAAAGAAAGTTCAAGAAAGCTATGCTGGCTGCATGGTCAGACTCTGAGACCAGCAGTGATCCTGAAGAGAAGGAAAAGCAAGCTCAGATTTGTTTTATGGCTATTGAAGAGCCAACTTCTGAAGATGTCACATGAGAGACTTCCGCACCTCCTAAAGTAACATATGTTCAAATACCTTAAGAGGAAATTAGACAAAAGTGAGGCTGACAAGTTTCTTAGGTTTACTCAAATCTATTCTGACATGAAAGTGTTGGAAGAAAAGCAGTGTAAACAGTTCAGCACTCCCACTGATGGCCTCAAAGCCAAAGGCAAGGAAAAGCTGCCTCTGGGAAGTGATAAACCCCAGAAGAAGAAGAAACCTGTCACTCCCTCTCTTCTGAAGGAGATCTCTTCTCCTCCTGATGTTGGTACCTCTGAGAGTGCTAATATAGCCTCTGAAGAAAGTACACCTTCCCAGAAGAAGAAAGCTCTCAAGAAGCAAAGGGAAATATCCAAGAACCCTCCCTTTTGCAAGCTTTGCAAGAGTGATGATCACTGGTTGAAGGATTACAAGTATCACATTAAAAACATCTTGCAATCTGAGATATCACTAAAACCTGCTGAAGATAAATCTAACGATGAAGGACCCAATGAGGATTGGGTACATGTCACTAATTGATTGTGTTGCAGGTGGCTCTGAGTTCTCCATCAATGTAAAAGCTGTGGTACATTGACAGTGGGTGCTCAAAGCATATGACAGGTGATGAAAATGCATTCATCACATTTGATTCTAAAAGAGGTGGAAAAGTCAGCTTTGGAGATGCTCAGAAGGGAAGGATCCTTGGTTCTGGATCAATTGGAACCAATCCTCCTATTGAAGATGTCTCCCTAGTCAGAGGCCTGAAGTTCAATCTCCTGAGTGTTGCACAACTGTGTGACAATGGTAGAGATGTTGTAATTAGCTCCTATGGATGTAAAATCTTGGACAGTAAGTCAAGGGAAGTAATTCTAACTGCTCCTAGAGTAGAAAATGTTTTCATGCTGAACCTTGAGAATCTCTGTATATATGTTTGATGTCCAAAGAGGATACCTCCTGGCTCTGGCATAGAAGACTTGCTCATGTGAGCATGGACCTTATGGCCAAAGTAGCTAGATATCAATTGGTTAAGGGTCTGCCTGAAATTAGTTTTAGAAAGAACCATTTGTGTACTGCTTGTCAATCTGGAAAACAATCCAGAAGCTCTTTTAAGACTAAGAAAACCATTTCAACTAAAAGACCTTTGGAGTTACTTCATATGGATCTTTTTGGCGCTGTTTAACCAGTGAGCATGGGTGGAAAGAAGTATGCCTTTGTCATAGTAGATGACTATTCAAGATTCACTTGGGTTATCTTGCTGTCTAGCAAAGATGAGTCACTTGGATGTTTCTCAGTTCTGATAAAGAAACTTGAGAATGAAAGGAATGAAAAGGTTGTTCATATCAGAAGTGATAATGGTGGAGAATTCAAAAACTTTATGTTTGAAGAATTCTGTGAAACCAAGGGCATTGGTCATAACTTTTCTGCTCCCAGAACTCCTCCACAAAATGGGGTTGTTGAAAGGAAGAACAGAACTCTGGTTGAAATAGCTAGAACTATGATCAATGACAGAAGGGTTCCAAAGTACTTCTGGGGAGAAGCTGTTAACACATCTTGTTATGTTCTAAATAGAGTGTTGATCAGAAGCATTTTGAACAAAACCCCCTATGAACTCTGAATAGAGTGCTGATCAGAAGCATTTCAGAACCTTTGATTGTAAGTGTTTTGTTTTGAATACAAAATAATATCTTCCTAAGTTTGATTCAAAGGCAGATGAGCCCATTTTTCTTGGTTACTCAACACATAGTAAAGCATATAGGGTTTTTAATAAGAGGACTCAAACTTTAGATGAATCTGTTCATGTTCAGTTTGATGAGACTAACCCTGCAGATAGTAGAGCTCCTGAAGCAGATGTAGTTCAAGCTCCTGAAGTAACATCTCCTGCAGAAAAAGAAGATGTTTCTCTCAAAGCTGTTGAAGTGGTTTTTCCTGTTGCTGAACAAGTTCCAAAAGAGAATCCTACTCCTGAAGTCAACTTCCTTCCAGAAGATGCTCCTATATATGATTCACCAAATGATGAACAAGTTTCAGAAGATACATTGGATGTACCAAGAGAAGTTAGAGCTCCTAGGAACCACCCCTTGGAGAATATTATTGACTTTGTTCACAATCATGTCATGACCAGAGCTCAGCTCAGAAGATACATGGGGAATGTGGCTTTTGTGTCACTTTTGGAACCCAAGGACTACTATGAAGCTGAAGATGATGAGTTCTGGTTAATGGCAATGCAAGAAGAACTTGACCAGTTCAAAAGGTCAGAAGTTTGGATTTTGGTTCCCAGACCTAACAACAAGAAAGTTGTTGGTACAAGATGGGTTATGAAGAACAAGCTTTGATGAGTTTGGAGATCATATGTACAAGCTGAAGAAAGCCTTGTGTACAAACTGAAGAAAGCCTTGTATGGACTGAAACAAGCACCCAGAGCTTGGTATGAGAGACTGACAAAGTTCCTTCTGTCTAAGGGATTTGTCAGAGGCTGTGTTGATACAACTCTGTTGACTCTGAGAAAGAACAAAGATATCCTTTTAGCTCAGGTATATGTTGATGACATTATATTTGGTGCTACTAATGAATCTTTGTGCAGGGAGTTCAGTGATCACATGAAGGCTGAGTTTGAAATGTCTATGATGGGAGAATTAACCTTCTTCTTAGGACTTCAGATCAAGCAAAGTTGTGATGGTGTGTTTATCAATGAAGCCAAGTATACTAGAGAAGTGCTGAAGAAATTTGGCATGTCAGACTCTAATGTTGTTGACATTCCCATGGATGTCAGCAAAGACTTTGATGGTGAAGAGAAAGCTAGTAAACCTGTAGACATAAAAACCTACAGAGGTATGATTGGTTCTCTTTTATATCTAACTGCCAGTAGGCCAGATATACATTTTGATGTGTGCTTCTGTGTTAGATATCAGGCTAAACCAAAGGAGATTCATGATGTTGCTGTCAAAAGAATTCTCGGATATCTTAAAGGCACACCAGAAGCTGGTTTGTGGTATCCTTTTAGTACAAATTTTACTCCTGTAGGATACACAGACTCTGACTATGGTAGAGATAAATTGAAGAGAGTCAGCACTTCTGGTGGTTGTCATTTTCTGGGGGAGTGCTTAGTCTCCTGGCATAGTAAGAAGCAAACCTCTATGGCTCTCTCAACTGCTGAAGCTGAGTATGTTGCTGCTGGAAGTTGTGTTTCTCAGATGCTTTGGATAAAGCAACAAATTGCTGACTGTGGAGTCACTCCTGGAACAATTACAATCAATTGTGATAACAAGAATGCTATTGACCTTTCAAAGAATCCTATTCAACACAGCAGGATGAAGCATGTTCACATTAGGCATCAGTTTCTGAGAGACCGTGTTCTGAAGAACGATATTATTCTTATTTACTTGCCCTCTGAAGACAACCTTGTTGATATGTTTACCAAGCCTCTGGATAGTACTCCTTTCAGAGGTTTGCGTGAAGGCATAGGTATGACTAATCCACTTCAGTAATTTATCATTAATTGTATGGTTTATCTTCTTAAATGCTAGCCGTTTAAGATTATTAAGTGTGATTAAGGATAATTATGGTGTTTAATTCTTAGTTTAAGCGTGCCTATAATAAATGCTTTTACTGCGCTTTTTCTGTTGTTTAACGGTAACTTGTTCCCCTTTTAACGGTGTTTATTGACTTTTTGAATTGGAACGGTTTATTTGTTTTGGGTATAAATAAGGGATTTCCATACTTAGCAAAATCTTTCACTCAAGTTTTTTCATTGCATTAGAATCCCTAGAATTTTTCTGCAATCTCTATTTTCTTTCTCGCCATTCGAAAACCTAATTTCTTCAAATGGCTCAAGAACAAAATGAACAAGTCACTATCACCCGTATCTTCAAACCAAAAATCAATCTCAATCCCTCCAAAGTGTTTCCCTCTAAATTTCTAGATGAGAAATGCCTTACAACCCCTCCAATTTCCAAATGGCTTTCAACCCAAAATTGGATTTCATTCGCTTCGTTGGATGAAGTCATCTATCCAACCCAAGTCACTTAATTCTACAAGAACATCTTTTTTCATTCTGATGAAGTTGATATGGTTCATTCTGTGGTTTGTGGAGTAGATGTTGAAGTCTCCAGAACCTCTCTTGCTACCATTCTCGGTACTGCTTATAAAAGGGTTATCATTAGGGAAGATTGGTCTGCTGAGGGCTTTCCTTACTCTAACTGGGGAAGACCTGATCTGACTGCTAAAGAGACATATGCTACTTGGTTGTCTCAGCATCAGAGGTGGGCACATTATCTCACCACTAATGTGTTCCTGCCTAAGTCAGGAGGAGTAAACTGTGTCTCCAACAGGGACAGGGTTTTCATGTATCATTTGATTAATGAGAAGAAGATTAATCTGTCAGCAATGATACTTAGACAGATGAAGGGTGTGAAACCCAATGGAACCTTAGCCTATGGTTCCCTGCTGACCAGGGTTTTGAATCTGTTGGTGTTGATATTCCAGCAGATGCCATCAGAAGTAGAAGTTCTCCTATTGCTTATGGTCCTCTGAGCAAGCTAGTGTTTGGTCAGTTGCCATCAAAGAAGACTACCACTTCTGCTCATCTGGTGATTAAGGAAGTTCACAAGAATGTTGTGAAAGGTGATCAGAAGGTTTCCAAGAAGGGAAAGGGTAAGAAGAAGATCTGCTGCTCAATAGAAATAACTGTTGAGAAAAGCTCTGCTGACCTAGCTGTACCTAACTTAGTGCAAACTAAGATTAGTGTTGCCCCTTCTGGGAAGGTTTGTGCTGAGAAGCCTAGTGAGGCTGCTGAGAAGACAGCACGGGAGATAAAAGATGATCGCATGGCTGAACTAGCCAGAGTGGCTGAGGCTGAAAAGATAAAAGCTGTGATAAAGCAAGTTGAGATGAATAAGAGAGCTGATGTTGACATGAACAAGAGAGCTGATGTTGACATGAACAAGAGAGCTGAGGCTGTTGTTGCAGCTCACTCTGTCAAGAAAAAGGGTTTTTCGTACTAAGGCCTCTGCTGCCATGAGAAGGCCAATGAGGAGATCAGATTTTGAGATCCCCTCTGATCCTATTCTTGAGGATGAGACTCCTGAGGATGGCGAAAAAGTACGAGCCAAAATTGTGAGTGATGAGGAAGATACTCACATGGATGATGATGATGAAGATGATGAACCCTAAGTGTTTTGATTATGTCCAAACGTTTCAGAAGATGATAACCTAATACTATCTTACATATAGTTTATTGTTGACTAATACTTTTGCTTTAGTCTATGTGTAAGTTTCTCAGCAGTTGCTGAATGAATCGTTTCTAGATTGCCTAAAGAACTCAGAAGATCAGTTGCTGAAGTCAGAGTTTCAACAATTCAGAAGTTGGATTCCTCCGCTCTGAAGCCGAAGTCTGCTACAGCTCTCCTCAGAAGTTCCTTGCAATCAGAAGTTTTGCCAATTGTGATCAGAAGTCTAGTCAACTAGAAATTAGCTTCAGAAAGCTAATCTCACGGGTTCTGGATAGCATTTAATGCTCTGACAAGTGCATTTAATGCAAGGCGCCAAAAGTTCAAAAAGCTGTTTTGGTGGAGCGCGCCTGTCTGTTTAAAAGAAACCAGAATTTCCATGTCTACCCTTTGTTGATCCAATTGAAGAATGATTCCAGTCAACCTCGTCTTTGATTTCAAATCACTTACCGGATTTAGTTAAAGAACAAGGATAACGGCATCAAAGTGTTTGAAGACCGTTTGAAGATTTGACAAATTAACGGCTACAACAACTGATGTCATCTCCTTTGAAGTTTCAAACTCACCAATGGTCATCTTCACTCACTATAAATAGTAGCCAAGCTCCAAAGCATCAACACGCATGATCATCGAGCAAAATCTCAACGCACTGTTCTAACTAGAAAAACAGAGCAAGACTTCCCATTCTCAATCTTTCTTAGCATAGTCTTAGTTAAAGTGAGAGAGTGAAGAAAAACAAGTTCATAATAGGAATCTTGTAAACTGAGATCGTTTGTGATCTTCAGTTAGATTTAAAGAGAGAAATCTAGTTGAGATTAGAGTTGGGTGAGAAATCCAGAAAACAGAGTTGTTGTTTGTTCTGGTGGAAATCCTTTAACTCTTTTTAGGCTAGTCAGAACTAAGTGAGAAATTAGCTTAAGTTCTGTTGATGTAAAGGAGCTTCTGAACTTGCCATAAAAGTTCTGAATAGTGGATTTATAAAATCTCTGTAGGCTGCGACCTCAGGGGACAAGACGTAGTCACAGGACTTCTGTGGCGAACTTGGATAAATCGAATTGTTCAATCAGGATCTCCTGAACTTCTTTCTCCCTCTTATACTTGTTATTTTTGCCTCTGTGTACTTGTTCATATTTAGTGCTGAAACAGATTTTCTCTAAAGTATCATTGTCTTTGTTCAGAAGACTGTCCAGAAGTTCTCAAATCAGAACTTCTGTTGCTGAAAACAGTCTAACTGTGTTTAGGCAGAATTTCCCTCAGAAGCAACTTCTGTAAGCTAGCTTCTGACTCTGAGGAAATTTGACTCTGAAAATTAAGTTTCCCGAAAAACTTAGAAATTTTCAGTTTTCTACTTTGACACCTATTCACCCCCCTCTAGGTGATTCTGTTCTTAATAGGGCCAACAGAAGAAAATTTCAATGATGATGGTGCTCCTACCATTGAAAATTTGTCTGATGACTCATCTCCTGAGCATGAAGATTCACATACTGTGCTGGAAGGTGCTAGAGTTTTTGCTCAGAATGTTGATAATTAGTGCTTCATGGATGATGTCCTTCTTGGACAGGGCAGAAGTGATGAAAGGAATAGGAACGCCTCTGAGGTGATTGACAGAATGGCACACTTATTTGTTGAACCTCTGGCGTCTTTTGATCCTAATACTGATGAGAATGTACAATTCTCTGCTCATGAAGATACTCTTATCTCTGCTCCTGAACAGGTTACTAAATCACCTGAACTTAACTCTCCTCCTCCTGCACCACATACTTTTGCATCTCCTTCTGTCACAGAAGTTGATGCTTCTGACACTATTATTCCTCCTACAACTTCAACCTCTGAAGTTGTACCTCCTAAAACTACTCCACCTTCTGGATCCTATTCAGAAGTGCATGTCTCCACAACTCCTCTTTTCTCTGACTCCACTACTACATCCACTGCTCCCTCTTTAAATACTTCATCCACTTTTTCTTTTCCCTCTACCACTTCACCTTTTACCATACCTTGTACACAAACAACCTCTGCTCCTTCTTCCACTACTTCCATACCTCCTCTTTCAACCTCTGGACATGCACATCCTGTGTCTGATCCTTTAACCTCTTCCATTCCCTCTTCTTCTTTTGCTGGTATTTCTTCAAACTATGAGTTTCTCAGAAATTTGATGAATCAGCATGAGAGAGAAACCATTTTTGGAGGTAGGGGATTCATTGGGAGACATCCTAATGTTTCAGGTGCTGGTGCCTCTCCTTCTGTTGAAGAGTTGAGAAGAATGAGTTAGGGTGGCTCTGATGATTTGTTTAGTAGGTTTGCTCCTATGGGTCAGAACTATCCTGCTGCTGATATGGTTGCTCAAGCTGTTGTGATGCAAGAGCTTCAGCAAGTGAAAGCTCAGAACTTGCAACTTATGTCAATGCTGCAGATGCAAGATCCTTCTGTATTCATTCGCAGCCTTTCTTCACTTCATCTTGCTACTTATGATGAACTATACAAGTGGAGACATCTGGCTCTGACCTTGCCAACCTTGGAAAACATTGCTCTTGCCTCTTCCAAGAATGTCAACGATGCTATCGAGACTTTGACAGAAGAAGTCAAGGAAGCAAATGAGACCTTTGAAGCTCAGGGCACGGTTATTCCAAAGAGGCTTGATGACCTGCAAAGTATTGCTAATAGTATTCTGAGAGAAGTGAAATCTTCTGCTCAAGGTGCATCATCCTCTGGAGCTGCTCGAATTGTTTATGACATCACTCCTGATCTCAATAATAGACTGCAGAGTATTGAGGACACTCTGACTGCTCAGAATACTCAGATGGGAGAACTTACTGAATTCTTGAAGACTGTACAAAATCAGGTGCATGAACAAGAAAAGATTCTGAACAATTGTTATAGGTTTGTCCGTGGACAGACTTATATTCAGAATGAACATCTGACTACTGCTGTGTATGCCAACAATCAATTCTTTAAGATAATCCTTGATGATATTCAAAGAGAGCACCCTTTGTCTGGAACAACTTTTGATATAATGATGGCCATTAATTATGATTTCAGAAGAAGAATGGAAATCATCAATTCTGTCAGACCTAATCCACACTAATACAATGATGCTCTTGCTCATCAGCAAAAACTTCACGATAGAGGTGTTTTGGGTCAGGTTTCTGGACAAACAGGGGAGAAGTCTGCTCAGCAGAGTGGTTCCAAAGAGAAGAGACAGAATGAGAATGTTGGTGCAAATCCTCCTCAAAAGAAAGCCAAAAGATAATCTCTTAGAAAATAGAACTTAGTCTTCATAGCTAGGTTCTGGGTTGGGTAGCATGTCTTAGGACCCTTGTTATCTTTTCCTTCTTTGTTGATTTGTGCTTATTTGTTTACTCTGAGGATGTTTATAAATTGGCTCTGACTTTTCTACATTTCTTGTCTCTGATCTTTCTTATCTGCATAACTATAAATATTACTGTTTATGTTTTTATTGCTTTTGCTCTGAACTTATCCCACTAAATCTAACAACTTGATCTTAAGCCGTTTCTTAAGTTAACACAATTGTTGGAGTTCACCATTTACAATAAAATGGGGGAGCTAAAATCTTTCAGAGGCACTTAAAAACATAACAAACAGGAAGTTACTTTCTAACCCTTGTGCTTATTTAAGTAACTTTACCTTCTGAACCACGGTTTGTCCATAACCAAAATGGGGGAGAATGATGAACCCTAAGAGTTTTGATTATGCCCAAACGTTTCAGAAGATGAAATTCTATTTTTACTTATATACTTTTCAATGTTGACTAACAATTTTTGTTAAGTATTGTATAAGTTTCTCAGCAGGTGCTGAATGAAGAATTTCTGGATTGCCTTGAAGACTCAGAAGAGAAGAATAGCTGAAGACAAAAGTTAAAGCTCAGAAGCTGGATGCTCCGCTCTGAAGATTTTCTGAAGACTGTTAAAGCTCTCCTCAGAGGTTCAGAAGCAACCAGAAGAAATTCCATTTTGATCAGAAGCTTAGACAAAAGAATAAGGAACTCAGAAGCGCTAGTCACGAGTCTTACTTAGCATTTAATGCTCTGATTTCTGCATTTAATGCAAGGCGCCAAAAGTTCAAAAAGCTGTTTTGATGGAGTGCGCATGTCTGCTACATACAAAACAAGCATTTCCTTGTCTACCCTTTGCAGATCTAAATGAAGCAAATTTCCAGTCAACCTTATCCTTGATTTCAAATATCTTACCGGATTAAGTTAAAGAACAAGGTTAACGGAATCAAAGTGTTTTGAAGACCGTTTGAAGAAATGACAGATTAACGGCTAAAACAAACTGATGTCATCTATTGAATATTCAAATTCAAACAATGGTCATCTACAAAGCACTATAAATAGTAGCCAAGCTTCTTTGCATCACACACGCGATTATCGAGCTAAAATCTTAACGCACTGTTTTAACAAGCAAAACAGAGCAACCTTTTTCCATTCTCAATCTTTCATAGTTTAGGCTTTGTAATAGTGAGAGAGTGAAGAAACACAAGTTCATAATAGGAATCTTTTAAACTAATATCGTTTGTGATACTCAGTTAGATTTTGAGAGAAATCTAGTTAAGGTTTGAGTTGGGTGAGAATTCCAGAAAACAAGATTGTTGTTGTTTTTGTGGCAATTCTTTAACTCATTCTAGGCTAGTCAGAACTAAGTGAGAAATTAGCTTAAGTTTTATTGATGTAAAGGAGCTTATGAACTTGCCATAAAAGTTCTGAATAGTGGATTTAAAATCTCTGGTGACTGCGATCACAGAGGACATGACGTAGTCACAAGACTTTTGTGGTGAACCTGGATAAATCGAACTGTTCATTAGGACCTCTTGAATCTCTTTCTCCCTTCCTTATACTTGTTATTTTGCTTCTGTGTACTTGCTTTTGTTTAGTGCTGAAACAGATTTACTCTTTATATCATTGTCTTTGTTCAGAAGACTGTCCAGAAGTTCTCAAACTCAGAGCTTATGTTGCTGAAAGCAGTCAAACTGTGAAAAGGCAGAATTTCCCTCAGAAGTGGTTTCATTAAACTAGCCTATGACTCTGAGGAAATTTGACTCTGAGAAATTAAGTTTCCCTAAAAACTTAAAATTTTCAGTTTTCTGCTTAGACACCTATTCACCCCCCTCTAGGTGATTCTGATCTTGTTAGGGCCAACACTAGATACTCACTTTATTACTTGAACGATGGGTACACTTGCCCTAAAAAGCACGTAGGTTTCAATCATGACACATTATAATGGGGGAGTTAAGTTAATTAGAGGCACTGAAAAACATAACCATCAGAAAGTTGCTTTCTAAACTCTGTGTTTATTTAAGTAACTTTACCTTTTCAACCACGGTTTGTCCATAACCAAAATAGGGGAGAATGATGAACCCTACATGTTTTGATTATGTCCAAACGTTTTCAGAAGATGAAATTTAATTTGTACTTATACACTTATTAATGTTGACTAATAATTTTTTGTTAAGTGTTTGTACAAGTCTTTTTCTCAGCAGGTGCTGAAAGAATTAAGTCTGGAATGCAAATGGAACTCAAAAGAGAAGATCAATTCAAGACATAAGACAAAGCTCAAAAGCTGGATGCTCCGCTCTGAAGAACTTCAGAAGATTGATAAAGCTCTCCTCAAATGTTCAACTGCAACCAGAAGCCTTGATTCCATTTGATCAGAAGTTAAGACAAAAGGAATTTAGTGATCAGAAGCTTGATCACAGGTTTTGTTATGCATTTAATGCACCTGTCAACTACATTTAATGCTAGGCGCCAAAAGTTCAAAAAGCTGTTTGAATGAGCGCGTCTTGTCCAAATGAAGAATCATTCCAGTCAACCTTATCTTTGATTTCAAATCACTTACCGGATTTAGTTAAAGAACAAGGTTAACGGAATCAAGAGTGTTTTGAAGACCGTTCGAAGACAAGACAGATTAACAGCTACAACTCTGTCGTCATCAAATTGAAGATTCAAATTCGACAACGGACATCTTGAAGACACAATAAATAGTAGCCTAGCTCAGTTGTGTTCATACACTCGAATATTTGAGCTATCTTAACGCACTGTTATTCTAAGCAAAAACAGAGCACTTTCCATTCTTAATCTTTTCTTATTTGATATATGTAAAAGAGAGAGTTAAGAAACACAAGTTCATAATAGGAATCTTGTAAACTGATATCGTTTGTGATACTCAGTTAGATTATAGAGAAATCTAGTTAAGGTTTAAGTTGGGTGAGAATTCCAGAAAATAGAGTGTTGTTGTTCTGGTGAAAATCCTTTAACTTATTCTAGGCTAGTCAGAACTAAGTGAGAAATTAGCATAACTTCTGTTGATGTAAAGGAGCTTCTGAACGTGCCATAAACATTATGAATAGTGGATTTAAAATCTCTGTGGCGCACCTGGATAAATCGAGCTATTCACTCAGGACCTCCTGAATCTCTTTCTCCCTTCTTTAACTTGTTATTTTTGCCTCTGTGTACTTGCTCATTATTTAGTGCTGAAACAGTTTGCTCATTATTATTCACTGTCTTTGTTCAGAAGACTGTCCGAAAGCTCTATCTAACAGAACTTCTGTTGCCAAGAAGACATAAACTGTCTTAAGGCAGAATTTCTCTCAAAAGCGATTTCATCAAGCTTGCTTCTGACTCTGAAGAAATTTGATCCTGACTTAAGTTTCTATAAAAACTTAATTTCAGAATTAGACACCTATTCACCCCCCTTTAGGTGATTCTAATCTTGTTAGGGCCAACAAGAGTGTCATTTCCCTCCTATCAATGTAGATCTCTTTAATCTGTCGACCTGATTTCATTATAATATTGAATGAGGAATCTGATTAGATTTGACATACGCCTAACAAGTCTGTAAAAGGATGCCAAATACGGGTATGATTGGTTTGATCAGTGAACTCGTTCATACTGATAGTTGAAGTGAAGGGATTACCACTCACTGTATTAGTGAGATGATATCGCTAGGCCACTCGATGAGTTGAATTGAGAAATGTGTGGCCACACTCAGATGTTCTGCTCTTCAGTTTAACTCAAGATCGGGAAATATCCCAAGCTGTAGAGGATGACTTCCACCATGCCTCATGCTTGATATATAGATATGCATGGTAAGAGATATATGAGAATTCTACAGGGGTATCTATCTGTATGAGATGGACTTACACTGTAATCAATTGGTGACTGACATGGTCTTGGCAACTCTTTATCAGTCATAGAGCTAATTGATTATGGCCCATAGGATCGTGCACACTAGACACTGAGACTAGTACTCGAAGAATTAATACATGTATTGTATTAATGATGAACTTATTATTAGTGATGTGCACAGACTGTGCGGTTATTTTGATAGTATTTAGGGTTGTTTCATTGCATTTATTTGCATCTTTTATCTCTTTTTCGTTTTTTTTTTGCTTATAAATGCTTTGGAGCAGGTCTAATTGCTTGTTGAGAGAAGTTTGTGCTGAAAAGAATTAATTTGAAGTCTAAGCTGGGAAAGGAGCAGTCTGTGCTTGGAGAGTAGCCTGTGCCAGGGAGAAAAGCTGGATTTGAAGACCCGTGTCATGCTGGTGACGTCACTAGGACGCTCACCTGTTTTGCTTTCTGTTTTGCGTCAGAACATTTGTCCTTTTGCTGGGTATTTTGGGGATTGCCATTTATTAGGGCATCCCTTTTGTTTGGCTATTTAAGGGAATGTTCCCATTTGCTTGAAAAGCACTCTTTTTATCCTTATCATTTCACCAACTTTTCCTTTGTTAGCTTTTGTATTTTCTCTCCTTTTCTTTAACGGTTTCTGGTTTTTACTTCTTCTTCCCTGGTTATTCATTGCCATTGGAGGAGGGGAGTTCTTATCCCTTAAATCTTTAATATAAAAGTTATATTTGGATGATATTTTGTGTTCATGATATAGATCTTACGTTATGAGTAGTGAGTAGTTTTATTTACATGGAGTGGGCTGGGAAAGCAATGCTGGAGCTCTAAATATCTTTGTTATTCTTGTTTTTACGTGTTAACTTGTAGATCTGTGCTTAAGAGATCATTATATGTTAAAGGCCTTAATATATATGCTTGGTTTGCCTATGTTTCGAAAGGAAATAGGTAAGATCTAGATCTAGACTGCAAGATTAGGCAAATAGTTAGCTAGAAATGGCTGCTAAACTTGCTTAATGTGTACAGAACTAGAGAGAAATCCAAGTTACCCTGTTCTGATGCTTAGATCCGTGCTAGTTAGATAAGAGTCCGCAGAAATGCTATTTTATCTATCATTTATTCACTCTTGTCATGGAAACGTGAGAGAGTGATACTTTTGGAACCACTTAACACGTATTAACAAGTATAACCTAGAATCAAGAGATCTGTGCTTGCTGACCCCCTGTGCTCATTCCATGTGCCCTTTTATTATTGTTTTACAAACCTTCTTCCAGCCTTGTGCTCGAGAACACCACTGTTCTCACCCAAATCTGCCTTTCATAATTTGTTTACTTGCTTTCTCTTTATTCCTTGTCATTTTCTGCTTTAAAACCCCCCTTGTTACTAAACTCTCTTTAATCTTAAACCCTGAAACGAATGACCCAAAGATCTCTGTGGATCGATACTCTTTCTTACTGTTTTATACTGTGATTGATGACCTGTGCGTATTCTGATTCTATTATACTCCTGTGCTAAAACACGCATCAATTAGTTGTAGACTAATTATGTTAATTAATTGAAACAAGTTAATTAATTATTTAGAAGGATTAATTATTCAATCAGGTTAATTAATTAAGCGATTGATTAATTATATTTTCTTTAGGGGTTAGTGTGTGATTAATTATGACCTAATTGATGTTAATTGAATCTATTGTATTCTATTGGGGTACAATTAGATTAATTAAATTAATACATGTAGTAAAACAATAATTAATCGACACACTATAAATTAATCTCGGATTAATGAAACCCGGAGGTCTTCGTTCATCGTTCCTGACTCGATAAGTTGTCGTCTAGAGGTGTCGTGCACGTGAATTTGGAGGAATCATAGATCGTGCGATTCGTCGATCTCTCTCAGAGGGATTCCATGTGAGTGATTAAATTAGTTTTTATCACGATAATTAAAATACGTTGATGCTTTGATTAAGATCAGTTTTCTGATCAACGAACTAAATTTATGATTTCCGCTTCTGCTTCGCGTCTTTGATCGTTGATCAGACTCTAACATTGTCCCCAAGTCAAAGCAGGTATGGATCCCGAAAGGAACTCCGTCACCAAATCAGACACGATAGAAACCAAGAAGGTCAGGGAGTTAAGGCAAAAAGAAGGTTAAAGAACCCTAATGTCTGCCGAGATTCATCGTACCTTCCTCTCTAGGTCAAAGAGGCTAATATCATGTAAATCAACATAAGAAGTTCTGTAGACCTCTCTTAGAACAATAGAAGAGAAAATGAGAGGTTGAAAGAAGAAAAAGATATCAGATAGGGACTTCTAGTGTAAATTTTAGTTTGGACCCGAAAGAAAAGTGTGAGAAGAAAAATTGGTTGAAATAAGGGTAGGAGATTTTGTCATTCATGTTGGTTGTGCAGCTGCCTCGTTAATTTTGCCTTCAAATCTTTGAGATGACGAGCCTAGAGAGAAAACAGAATAAACTAGATGAGCCAAGTGGAGTTACGATTAAAGAGTCAGCCCAAGGTCGTACAAAGTGACTTTACTTTAATAAACCCACTCTTAAGATGATTCGTCACTTAAGGCCTTTGTATCTGAACACCCATATAGAAAGAAAGCCAATTTTCATAGTGTTGATCGACAACGGATCCGCTACCAACATTATACCACTAAAAATGGTATTAACACTCGGAAAGTCAGAGGAAGGCATTGCGTCCTCTGAGATCTCAGTGTCACCATTCACAAGAGAGGTCACCAAGACGTGCATGGTTTTGTCAACAGAATTGAGCATAAATTCCAACACTTCTCCTACTGCATTCTTTGTAGTAAATTCATCTGCCAACTACCGAACGTTGTTGGGGTGAGATTGGATTCACTCAAATGCATGCATACCATCTTCTTTGCACCAACTTATGCTATTTTGGGAAAGAGATAAGGTTGAAATAGTTTGGGCCAACAATAAGCCATTCAGTGCTCGCTCATATATGGCTGAGTCCAGACTCTATGAACCATGTATCAGTCTGATCAAGGTTGAGCCTGAAGAGAAGAAGACTCATGATGAGCATAACAGACACATGTTTGGATCAATTGCTATCGTGATGAGCCTGAAGAAGACTACAATGCCATTCAAGGTATGGGCAAAATTGGTGTATAGGCTAGGTGTAGGAATGTTTTGTTGCTTTTTGTTCATTCTAGTACATTATAGATTAAGTTTTAGTGATTTTTCTTGGCACATTTTGGTGTATATTTCTACATTTTGGATTTAATATATATCCATATAGGTTTATATATATTTATGCTATTGGAGATATTTTACAGGTTAAATGCCGCAAATCGCAAAACATAAATGACATTATCAAAGAAAAGCGTCGTGTTCATGTAGTAATAATGACACAAAACATATGTTATACTGTTATACCAATGACAAAAATGTAAATTAAAATGACAATATTAAAATAAAAACAGTAAGAGAATTCAGTGACACAAAACAAATAAAAATCGTCATTTTAATTTGTTACTAATTGGCAGATTATTTACCACAACTGTCATCTCAAATTTGAGAAAATCCAATTAAGCATAGATTAGTTGACAAAATATTTAAACGTTTGGTCATGTGAATAAAGGTACAAGGACGAATTCTTATAAAATGTCTATCAAATGAAGTGTATACAATGCGCTTCACCATTAGCTGACCGTCATGGGAATTATATTCACATGATAGTTTTCGACCGTCGTCTGAAAGGTCGAGAGATGGTGTTGAGCCCTGTGACGGCAAATTTTTTATCACATGACGGTTTTTGCCCGTCATCTGAAGAGGAAAATGACATAGTGTTTAAGATTTGATGTAGCTTAATAAGAGAGTTTATTGCTTATGTGTAATTTTTATAGAATTTTAGAGTTTTAAATGGAAAAAATAAAATAAAATTTTAAAATAAAAATCATATCTAATGTTATCACTTTAAATAGATACGTATTATCTTTTAATAAGATTGAGTAATTTTTCATTATAAAAATACTTTATTAATTTTCGTTTCTCATTTCTATTTTGGATGATCAATGGATTGCTATTAGGGATTTTTATAGCATAATAAAAATTAGAAAATACTTTTAAACCATTGGAATATACAATATATCATTGAGTGCATTAAAAACTATTTTAGAGTGTAATTAAAAAAAGAAGCAACTTTTGTAATCTAATGTTAACGGATTGTTGCTGGAGACTTTTAGGGTGTAAAAAAAATTACGTTTATAACCAAGGGTTAATGGATTGTTGCTAAGGATTTTTAGGAAATAAGAAAAAGTAGAAATTACTTTTCTAACGAAGGATTAAAGAATATTGCTAAGAGCTTGTAGCGGATAAGAAAAAGTAGATGATGAACCCTACATGTTTTGATTATGTCCAAATGTTTCAGAAGATGAAATTTAATTTATGCTTATATACTTATCAATGTTGACTAACAATTTTTGTTAAGTTTTGTATAAGTTTTTCTCAGCAGGTGCTGAAAGAAGAAACTCTGGATTGCTTAAAGATCTCAAAAGAGAAGAATAATTGAAGACTGTGTTGGCCCTAACAAGATCAGAATCACCTAAAAGGGGGTGAATAGGTGTCTAAGTTGAAAACTGATATTTTTAAGGTTTTTAGAGAAACTTAATTTTTCAAAGTCAAATTTCTTCAGAGTCAGAGGCAAGCTTAGTGAAGTAGCCTCTGAGAGAAATTCTGCCTTCTCACAGTTTAACTGCTTTCAGCAACAGAAGCTTTGAGTAAGAGAACTTCTAGACAGTCTTTTGAACAAAGACAATGATATAAAGAGTAGATTTGTTTCAGCACTAAACACTAACAAGTACACAGAAGCAAAATAACAAGTATAAGGAAGGGAGAAAGAGATTCAGGAGGTCTTGATGAACAGTTCGATTTATCCAGGTTCACCACAGAAGTCCTGGGACTACGTCCTGTCCTCTGTGATTGCAGTGACCAGAGATTTTAAATCCACTATTCAGAACTTTTCTGGCAAGTTCAGAAGCTCCTTTACATCAAAAGAACTTAAGCTAATTTCTCACTTAGTTCTGACTAGCCTAGAATGAGTTAAAGGATTCCACCAGAACAACAACAACCCTGTTTTCTGGAATTCTCACCCAACTCAAACCTTAACTAGATTTCTCTCAAATCTAACTGAATATCACAAACGATATCAGTTTACAAGATTCCTATTATGAACTTGTTTTTCTTCACTCTCTCACTATTACAAAGTCTAAACTAAGAAAGATTGAGAATGGAAAATGAGTTGCTCTGTTTTGCTCGTTAAAACAGTGCGTTAAGATTTTTGCTCTATATGCGCGTGTGTAGATGCAATGGAGCTTGGCTACTATTTATAATGCTTTGTAGATGACCGTTGTTTGAATTTGAATCTTCAATAGATGACATCAGTTAGTTGTAGCCGTTAATCTGTCATTTCTTCAAAGGGTCTTCAAAACACTTTGATTCCGTTAACCTTATTCTTTAACTTAATCCGGTAAGTGAGTTGAAATCAAGGATAAGGTTGACTGGAAATTTGCTTCATTTGGATCAACAAAGGGTATACAAGGAAATGCTTGTTTTGTTTGTAGCAGACATGCGCACTCCATCAAAACAGTTTTTTGAACTTTTGGCGCCTTGCATTAAATGCAAGTGTCGGAGCATTAAATGCTAAGCAAGACCCGTGACAAGCGATTCCGAGTCCTTAATTCCTTTTGTCTAAGCTTCTGATTAGAATGAAATTTCTTCTGGTTGCTTCTAAATGTCTGAGGAGAGCTTTAACAGTCTTCAGTAAATCTTCAGAGCGGAGCATCCAGCTTCTGAGCTTTAAACTTCTGTCTTCAGCTATTCTTCCCTTCTGAGTATTCTAGGCAATCTAGAGTTTCTTCATTCAGCACCTGCTGAGAAACTTATACAATACTTAACAAAAATTATTAGTCAACATTGAAAAGTATATAAGTAAAAATAGAATTCATCTTCTGAAACGTTTGGACATTAATCAAAACACTTAGGGTTCATCATTCTCCCCTATTTTGGTTATGGACAAACTGTGGTTCAGATGGTAAAATTACTTAAATAAACACAGAGTTTAGAAAGTAACTTCCTGACTATTATGTTTTAAAGTGCATCTGAAAGATTTTAACTCCTCCATTTTAGTATAAATGGTGTACTCCAACAATCTGTGTTAACTTAAGAAAAAGCTTAAGATCAAGTTGTTAGATTTAGTGGGATAAATTCAGAGCAAAAACAATTAAAACATAAACAGTAATATTTATAAGAATGCAGATAAAAAGATCAGAGACAAGATGTGATAAAATGTCAGAACTAGTTATATAAATCATCAGAGCAAGACATATAAGAGTAAAACATCAAGGAAGGTAAAAGATAACATAAGTCCTAAGACATGCTACCCAACCCAGAACCTATAGCTATAAAGCCTAAGTTCTATTTCCTAGGATGATTATCTTTTGGCTTTCTTCTGAGGAGGATATGCACCAGAACCAACATTCTCATTCTGTCTCTTCTCTTTGGAACCACTCTGCTGAGCAGACTTCTCCCCCGTTTGTCCAGAAACCTGACCCAAAGTACCCTAAGCTTTAAGCTTTTGATGTTGAGCAAGAGCAGCATTGTATTGATGTGGATTAGGTCTGACAGAATTGATGATATCCATTCTTCTTCTGAAATCAGCATCAATGGAGACCATTCTATCATAGGCAGAACCAGACAAAGGGCGCTCTCTATGAACATCGTCAAGGATAATCTTAATGAGTTGATTGTTGGCATACACAACAGTAGTCAAGTGTTCATTCTGAAGATAAGTCTGTTCACGGACAAACCTATAACAATTGTTAAGAACCTTCTCTTGTTCATGAACCTGATTGTGTACAACCTTCAAGAATTCAGTAAGTTCTCCAAGCTGAGTGTTCTGAGCAGTCAGAGTGTCCTCAATACTCTGCAGTCTATTATTGAGATCAGGAGTGATGTCATAAACAATTCGAGCAGCTCCAGAAGATGATGCACCTTGAGCAGAAGATTTCACTTCTCTCAGAATATGATTTGCAGTGCTTTGCAGGTCATCAATCACTACAATAAATTGTGTCTCTAACGACCACATATAACGACGGTACCTCTAAAACTCCCGTTAAAAACGATTTTTAACGAAAGTAAAAAATTACTCTTGTTAAACAAGTATATTATTAATGACCGTAAATTAAAATGGTTGCTATTGCATATATTACTCCCATTATTGGTATGCAACTTATTAACCACAGAAAAATACGGTCATTATACCTAAACTACTCCCACAATAAAATTTTAAAGATCATTTTTTATTAATGTTAATACAGAGAAAAAATTAAGAGAGTAAAGTTACACATAAATTTTCTTTTTCTTTTTTAGGGTTTAGGACGATCTCCTCTCTCAAGACCCTCTGCCTCCATTGTTCTAAAATTGCGACCTTCCTCTGTCATCCCTTCCCAACCCAAAAATCTACGGTGTTTGCAACCATCAATTTCTTTTCCATCTCCCGACATTGTGTGAGATTGGACTCAGATTCAGATAAATTTGTGCCGTATTGATGAACCCTATGTGTTTTGATTATGTCCAAACGTTTCAGAAGATGAAAACTTAATATTCCCTTACATATAGTTTATTGTTGACTAATAATTTTTGTTTACTTAGTCTATGTGTAAGTTACTCAGCAGGTGCTGAATGAATCATTTCTGGATTTCCTAAAGGACTCAGAAGATCTGTTTGCTGAAGTCAGAATTTCAATAATTCAGAAGCTGGATGGTCCGCTCTGAAGCCGAAGTCTACTAAAGCTCTCCTCAGAAGTTCTTTGCAATCAGAAGTTTGTTTTACCAATTTGATCAGAAGTCTAGACAACTGGAAATTAGCTTCTGAAAGCTTAGTCACGGGTTCTGTTTGAGCATTTAATGCTCTAACAATTGCATTCAATGCAAGGCGCCAAAAGTTCAAAAAGCTGTTTTGATGGAGCGCGCCTGTCTGTTCAAAAGAAACCAGAATTTCTTTGTCTACCCTTTGTTGATCCAATTGAAGAATGATTCCAGTCAACCTCATCTTTGATTTCAAATCACTTACCGGATTGAGTTAAAGAACAAGGATAACGGAATCAAAGTGTTTGAAGACCGTTTTGAAGATTTGACAAATTAACGGCTACAACAACTGATGTCATCTCCTTTGAAGATTCAAACTCACCAACGGTCATCTTCATTCACTATAAATAGTAGCCAAGCTCCAAAGCATCAACACACGCGTGATCATCGAGCGAAATCTCAACGCACTGTTTTAACAAGAAAAACAGAGCAACACTTTTCCATTCTCAATCTTTCTTAGCATAGTCTTAGTTAAAGTGAGAGAGTGAAGAAAAACAAGTTCATAATAGGAATCTTGTAAACTGAGATCGTTTGTGATCTTCAGTTAGATTTAAAGAGAGAAATCTAGTTGAGATTAGAGTTGGGTGAGAATTCCAGAAAACAGAGTATTGTTTGTTCTGGTGGAAATCCTTTAAATCTTTTTAGGCTAGTCAGAACTAAGTGAGAAATTAGCTTAAGTTCTGTTGATGTAAAGGAGCTTCTGAACTTGCCATAAAAGTTCTGAATAGTGGATTTATAAAATCTCTGTAGGCTGCGACCTCAGGGGACAAGACGTAGTCACAGGACTTCTGTGGCGAACTTGGATAAATCGAATTGTTCAATCAGGATCTCCTGAACTTCTTTCTCCCTCTTATACTTGTTATTTTTGCTTCTGTGTACTTGCTTATATTTAGTGCTGAAACAGATTTTCTCTAAAGTATCATTGACTTTGTTCAGAAGACTGTCCAGAAGTTCTCAAATCAGAACTTCTGTTGCTGAAAACAGTCTAACTGTGTTTAGGCAGAATTTCCCTCAGAAGTTGCTTCTGTAAGCTTGCTTCTGACTCTAAGGAAATTTGACTCTGAAAATTAAGTTTCCCGAAAAACTTAGAAATTTTCAGTTTTCACCTTTGACACCTATTCACCCCCTCTAGGTGATTCTGTTCTTGATAGGGCCAACACGTATAAGTCGCACTTAGGGTTTTGAGAGTTCAGGAAAGAGATATAGATAAACTCGCATCTTTTTAAGAAGAAAATCGGATTTAGTGACTTTCATTTCCTTTATTCACCCCTGAGCCTCCGATGATAGTATGGTATTCGAATTTTCTTTGTATCATTCTACTATATAAAAGTTTTATGTGTTTTGTTTGATGATTTGGTGATTTGTTTGATGTAGATCTTGTACGAGCCCTTTGAAGGCAACATGTTCTTTTATGAGAATGACGAGTACAACGGTTTGTTAATTTATTCCAATCTCAATATATTTTCATGCCTTTGACTGTCATGTCTGTTATTATCGTGATCTGACTCTGTTAATGTTTATCTACATATATGATTGAAACTTTTATTCTTGTCTTTGGTTTTGTTATGCATATTGTTGCTAATCTAGCTGATTCATTTGATGTTTTGTTTGTTATTTTTATTTTCCATCTTGTAAATTGAGTGTTATTTTCTTACATGTTAGTATAAAGAGCACTAGCAGTTTGTTGTTTCGGTTTGAAATTTAGCTAGTCAAGGTCCTTGTGCTTTCATTAAGTTTTTGAACTTGTACAAGTTGAACTAGTTGTTTGTGATAATTTTTAAGATTGATGGTAATTTACTGGGATCCAATATTACAAACATGATCCTAGTTTTGGTTGAAGTGTCAAACTTGTTCTTGGGGAAAGTTAAAACTAGTTAGAGTTGAAGAGCTCACCTAGTTAGAGTTATCCTTGTGTTTAACTTGACAAGTATTGACTCGTCATCACTTGACATGTATTAACTCTGTTTAAGTCTGATACATCTTTTGTTCTTTTTTTCATCAAGAATTCCATTGGAAGTCCAAGCTAGTAACTTGTATTTCATTTTCTTAACTGCAGGATCCCCTAGATATATGAATTTTCTGCTGACATTTATGGTTCTTCAGGCTGAATTCGGGCCTCTTTTCATACCTCTCAACCCAGGAGAAGATGTCTATCAGAATTGCTTTACATTGTAAGCTGATGTGGCAGCTCATGCCCACAATGTGTTAGTTTTTCTCTATAAATACCTATAGTTCTGTTTCTTGAATTATATGAGAATTACACCTTTTCTCTTCTTCAATCTTTCTACTGTTTCTAATTCTACAAGAATATGTTTTTCCTTGTATGCTCTGCAGTTTCTTTGAAACCTATTTCTTGCAATTGAGTTGATCAGCAAATGCAGACCCCTGGTTCTACCAACAACCCTTAGTGGTATAATCACAACATATTCAATTCATAGCAGATTTGTTTTTTGAAAGAAATTCATAACATATTTTATCTTATATAAAATAGTTTAATCATAATGTTAATATTCAGAGGTGCATCAATATTGCTTTTTTGTGCTATATGTGGATAGTGCTCATGATGATTTGATTATTGATATTATAAATCTTTAAAATCATTAATACTTTGTTTTACTAATGTTTTTCACGAAACAGTCCCATTTTTATTTTTATTTCTCGGCATAATCTATAATTTTTAGTTTTCATTGAAGTTTTCATACTTATTCTATTTATTGAACTTGATTTTGCTGCAAATCCTTTTGTATGCACCTAGGGAACATAAAGTGCCAAAGTTCTCAGTTCATAAGTTAAGCTATTTGCTCTCTTTAGGATTTGCTAATTCCAAACTTACATTTTTGTACATATTCTGTGACTATACTCGCATTAGTTATTGGGTCAGTTCAATTTCTTCAATTCTCAGCAGTTCTTGTTTCATCAACTTCTTTTTTATTTATCAGTAATGTCACTTTCATTTGTTCTAAATATTTTCTTTGTCAAATAGGGGATGTGTTTATTGAACTCTAAGCACTTGACCATTTGATTCTTTGATCAACTTACAAGAGAATTAAAATTGAGCAGATGTCTTAAGTATCTATTTAGATTAGATATGTATACTTTGTATACGATACAAAAGGATTATGTGTATACTTTGTGTATGATCCTATACTTTTTAGATTATTGTAAATCTAGCTACTTAATTATGCACATTTGAATTTGTAAGTATTAATAATATTATTTTAGTTTATAGTGATTATAGAATTCCATTCAATCCAAATATTTTTTCTTTTAAAATAATATACCATTTCCAGAAAAGTTGTTTGGAAAAATGCCACATTAGCGACGGTAGAATCATTAGTAACGACGGTAATGTTTATCAGTAATATTAAATTTTAACGACTGGTTCCAACAGTTGTTGTTCACCTTTAACGTTGGGTTCAATTATACTGGCATTATTAAAATTTTACCGTCGTTATTAACTTTTAACGACAGAAGTAATAATAGGGCTCCATGACGGTAAGATACCGTCGTTATAAGTCAACAACGACGGTATTTACACTTTCAGTGACGGGATTTACTCCCGTTACAGACGATTTTGTTGTAGTGAATCTTCGCAGGAATAACCTTACCCTGAGCCTTAAAAGTCTCATTTGCTTCCTTGACTTCTTCTGTCAAAATCTCTATAATGTTGTTGACATTTTTGGTAGAAGCAAGAGCAATATTCTCTAAGGTAGGCAAAGTCAGAGCCAGCTGTCTCAACTTGAATTATTCATCATAAGTAGCAAGATGAAGTGTAGAGAGGTTGCGAATATACACAGAGGGATCTTGCATCTGCAGCATTGACATGAGTTGCAAGTTCTGAGCTTTCACTTGCTGAAGTTCTTGCATAATAGCAGCTTGAGCAACCATATCATCAGCAGGATACCTCTGACCCATAGTAGGAAACCTACTAAACAAATCATCAGAGCCACCCTGACTCATTCTTCTCAACTCTTCAACAGAAGGAGTAGCACCAGCTCCTGAGAGATTAGGATTTCTCCCAATGAATCCTCTGCCTCCAAAATAGGTTTCATTCTCATGTTGATTCATCAAATTTCTGAGAAAGTCATAATTTAAAGAAACACCAGCAAAAGAAGAAGTGGGAATGGAAGAGGTTAAAGGATCAGACACAGGAGGTGCTTGTCCATAAGTTGAAGGAGGAGGAATGAAAGTAGTGGAAGAAGGAGCAGAAGATGTCTTGGTAGAAGGTATGGTAAAAGATGAAGTGGTAGAAGGAAAAGAAAAGGTGGATGAAGTATTTAGAGATTGAGCAGTGGATGTTGTAGTGGAGTCAGAAAAGATAGGAGAAGTAGAGAAATTCACTTCTGAATAGGATCTAGAAGGAAGAGTAGTCTTAGGATCTACAACCTCAGAGGTTGAAGTTGTAGGAGGAATAGAAGTTTCAGAAGCATCAACTTCTGTGACAAAAGGAGATGCAAAAGTATGTGGTGGAGGAGGAGGAGAGTTATGGTCAAGAGATTCAATAACCTGTTCAGGAGAAGTAGGAGGAGCATCCTCAAAGGCATTAGGATCATAAGAACCCAGAGGTTCAGCATATAAGTGTGCCATCTTGTCAATCACCTCAGAGGCATTCCTATTCCTCTCAGCACTTCGGCCCTGTCCAAGAAGGACATCATCCATGAAACGCTCATTGTCTACGTTCTGAGCAAACACTTTGGCACCTTCCAGCACATTCTCTGAATCTTCATGTTCAGGAGATGATTCATCAGATAAATTTTGAATGGTGGGAGCACCATCATCATTGAAATTTTATTCATCATCATCCATGTGAGCATCTTCCTCATCGCTCACTATTTTGGCTCGTACTTCTCCGCTCACTATTTTGGCTCGTACTTCTTCATCTTCCTCTGTGATAACATCCTCAAGAATAAGATCAGAGGGCAATTCAAAATCACTATTTTGGCTCGTATTTCTGTAAGTCCTTTTTCTTGACAGAGGAACATCTTCCTCAGCATCCTCTGAAACTGTCTCAGCATCAACATTGGCCTTAGCGTTTGCTACATTTTCTCGCACAGCAGCTTCAGCTTCATCAAGCTCATTATGAGCTGCCACAGCAGCCTCAGCTCTCTTACTCATCTCAACTTGATGTAACACAGCTTTTATCTTTTCAGCCTCAGCAATTCTGGCAAGTTCTGCCAGGCGATGATCTTCTATCTCTTGTGCTGACTTCTCAACAGCCTCACTAGGCTTCTCAGCACAAACCTTCCTAGAAGGGGCAACACTAATCCTAGTTTGCACTAAGTTAGGTAAAGGTTCTTCAACAACACTTTTATCAACAGTCATTACAACTGTGCTGCTGGTCTTCTTCTTTCCCTTATCACCCCTTCCCTTCTTGGAAACCTTCTGAGCATCCTTCACAACATTATTGTGAACTTCCTTAACCACTAGAGGAGCAGAGGTCACAGCTTTCTTAGCTGGCAGCTGACCAAAAGATAACTTGGTCAGAGGACCATAAGCAATTGGAGTGCTTCTGCTTCTGATGGCATCTGCTGGAATCTCAACACCAACAGACTCAAAAAGCCTGGTCAACAGGGAACCATAGGCTAGGGTTCCATTGGGTTTCACACTCTTCATATGTCTCAAAATCATTGCAGACAGGTTGATCTTCTTCTCAGCAATCATGTGATACATGAAAACCCTTTCCTTGTTGGAGACACAGTTCACTCCTCCTGACTTAGGCAGGAACACATTGGTAGTGATATAATGTGCCCACCTCTGATGCTGAGTCAACCAAGTAGCATAAGTCTCTTTGGCACTAAGATCTGGCCTTCCCCAGTTCGAATTAGCAAAGCCCTCAGCAGACTCATCTTCCCCAATAATCAGCCTTTCATCAGCAGTACCTAGAATGGTAGCAAGTGAAGTTCTGGAAACCTCAACATCAACTCCACAGACCACAGAGTGAATCACATCAACTTCATCAGAACGGAAGGAGATGTTTTTGTAGAACTCAATGACTTGGGTTGGAAAGAGAACCTCATCCAAAGAAGCGAATGAGATCCAGTTTTGTGTGGTTAGCCATTTAGAAATTGGAGGGGTGGTGAGGCACTGTTCATCTAAGAACCTAGAGGTAAAGACCTTGGAGGGATTAAGTTCGACTTTGGCCTCGAAGATACGAGTGATAGTGACTTGAGCATTTTGTTCATCGGCCATTTTAGGAAATTAGGTTTTGGAGTAGAGAGAAAGAAATAGAGATTGCAGAAAACTTGTGAATTCTAATAGCAATGAAAACTTAAGTGAAAGAAAAATTGCTAAGCATGGAAATCCCTATTTATACCCAAAAACAATAAATCGTTCCAATTCAAAAAGTGGATAAGCACCGTTAAAAAGGGAACATGTTACCGTTAACACAAGAAAAAACACAGTAATAGCATTTAATGTAGGCATGCCTTAAGCGAAAAATTAAAACACCATAATTATCCTTAATCACACTTAACTACCTTAAACGGCTAGCAGTTAAGACAGAGAATATAATTAAAGATAAATTACTGAAGTGGATAAGTCATACCTATGCCTTCACGCAAGCTTCTGAAAGGAGTACTAGCCAGAGGTTTAGTAAGCATATCAGCAAGATTGTCTTCAGAGGGCAAGTATGTCAGAACAATATCTTTCTTCAGAACATGATCTCTTAAAAAGTGATGCCTAATATGAACATGCTTCATCCTGCTATGTTCAATGGGATTCTTTGAAAGGTCAATAGCACTTTTGTTATCACAATTGATTGTAATTGTTCCAGGAGTGATTCCATAGTCAGCAATCTGTTGCTTTATCCAGAGCATCTGAGAAACACAACTTCCAGCAGCAACATACTCAGCTTCAGCAGTTGAGAGAGCCACAAAGGTTTGCTTCTTACTATGTCAGGAGACTAAGCACTCCCCGTGAAAATGACAACCACCAGAAGTGCTGACTCTCTTCAATTTATCTCTACCATAGTCAGAGTCTATGTATCCTACAGGAGTGAAATTTGTACTACAAGGATACCACAAACAAGCTTATGAAGTGCCTTTAAGATATCTGAGAATTCTTTTGACAGCAACATCATGAATCTCCTTTGGTTTAGCCTGATATCTAGCACAGAAGCACACAGCAAAATGTGTTGGTGTGCCCTAGTTCTAGGCATAGTTATTTTGTTATTGTATTGTACTTTTGTTGATTGTACTATACAATTATTTTATGGAATAAATGCATTAATTCATTCAGTTAATATATCTTGTATTATATGTACTGTATGAAGTATCCATTGATTGTATATCATAAATAACCAGAAGCTAGTTCTACTCATTGGAATGAATAGAATGTAAAGCTTTTACGAACAGGATATGTACACGTGTACATGATATGTTTGTAGGTACGTATGACCAATACGGGACTTGGTCGATCCGCTTTAGAAGGCACATGGTGGAAGTGTCATTGCCCTTCTATAAATGTAGATCTCTTTTATCTGTCGACCTGATTTCAATATAGTATTGAATGAGGAATCTGATTAGATTTGACATACGCCTAACAGGTCTGTAAAAGGATGCCAAATACGGGTATGATTGGTCTGGTCAGTGAACTCATTCATACTTATAGTTGAAGTGAAGGGATTACCACTCACTCCATAAGTGAGATGATATCATTAGGCCACTCGTTGAGTTGAACTGAGAAATGTGTGGCCACACTCAGATAAGCTGGTTACTTATCTGTTCTTCAGTTAACTCTAGATCGAGAAATATCTCAAGTTGTAGAGGATGACGTCCACCATGCCTCATAATTGATATATCGATATGCTTGGTAAGAGATATTAGAGAATACTACAGGGTATCTATCTGTATGAGATGGACTAACACTGTAATCAATTGGTGACTGATAAGGTCTAGGCAACTCTCTATCAGTCGTTTAGGTTTTACTCGAAGAAGGAACATCATTAAGCTTGTTGCGGGTTCCTAAGCATGGATAGGTAAAGTGTCAATAGACCTATCAAACCAAGAGTTCTCTAGGTGGGAGAATTGAGTAGGTTGCTGTACCAAATACGCTAATATGAGATACAAGCCCTAGCTTGATCAATTATTAATGGGATTATGGATCTTGGTATAACGAAGTCAATATAATCACCAAAAGAAATTAATTTAACAGATATTAATTTGTTTATTGACATTAAAGTCCTTATTCTAATTCTCTCTCTCTTTCTGCATAATCTACTTAAAACTTAAACTCGATTAAGAAAAGAGATGGCAACTAACAATACTCTCAAACCACTGTTGGAAAAGGAGAAGTTGACGGGGTCAAACTTCCTAGATTGGGCTAGGGCGGTGCAAATCGTCCTAAGGCACGAGGCTAGGGAGTATGTGCTGACAACTCCTATTCCAGCTGCTCCTGTTGCACGTGCCACTGCTGCAGTCATCCAAGCTTATGAAAAGCATATTAAGGATGACAGAGAGGTGGCATGTGTGATGCTTGGTACAATGACTGCTGAGTTACAAAAGCAGTTCATGGATCAGGGTGCCCGTCAAATGATGACCAATCTTAGAACTATGTTCCAAGACCAGGCTCGTCAGGAGAGGTACCTGACCACCAAGGCATTGAGCACCACTGTGATGCAACCTGGGACTTCTGCTAGCGCTCATGTGCTAAAGATGAAGGGCTACATTGACAGGTTGGCAGGTCTCAACTCTGCTGCGCTTGAGACCACTGCAGTGGACATGATCCTCAGTTCACTCCCTCCTTCCTTTGACGCTTTTATCCTGAACTACAATATGCAGGGTCGGGATAGAACAGTTATGGAGTTGCATGGCCTGCTAAAACAGGCTGAGCAAACTATGACTAAAGGTAGGAAGGTGGAGGTGAATGTGGTGAGTGGTGGCAAGGCTAATGGGCCTAAGAACAAGAAGACGTTCAAGAACAAGGGTAGGAAGCCCGCTGGCAAAGGCAAGAAGAAACCCTTCAAGCCTCACCCATTAGACCTATGCCACGAGTGTGGTGAAAAGGGGCACTGGAAGAGTGCATGTCCTAAGCTAAGGGGAAATGTGAAGAACAAGCAGGCTGCTTCATCTTCAGGTATTTATATTGTTGAGATTAATCTCACTATTTCATCATCTTGGGTTTTAGACACAGGATGTGGTTCTCACATTTGTTCTAATGTGCAGGGACTGAGAAATAGGAGGAGCTTGAGTTCGAGTGATGTGGATCTCCGCGTCGGAAATGGTGCCAGAGTGCAGGCATTAGATGTAGGAGATTATTACTTATGTTTGCCCACTGGGCTGGAACTCATTTTGAGAAATTGTTACTATGTACCTGCGATGCGCAGGAATATTATTTCAGTTTCTTGTTTGGATGATTTGGGATTTTCCTTTAATATTATGCATGGAACTTTTAGTATCTTATGTGGTAATATTTTGTATGGAACAGGCGTTCTTCAGAACGGGTTGTATGTCTTAGATTTATCAAATCAATCTCATGTATACAATGTAAATAAAAGGATTAAGATAAGTGATTATAATAATCCTACATATGTCTGGCATTGCCGTCTTGGGCACATAAACGAGAGACGTATCGCTTAGCTCCACTCAAGTGGAATTTTAGGATCTTTTGATCTACAGGCTCTAGATACTTGTGAATCTTGTTTACGTGGCAAGATGACAAAAGCACCTTTCAAGAAGACTGGTGAAAGATCAACTGAGCTATTGGGGCTTATACATTCAGATGTATGTGGACCAATGAGCACACAAGCTAGACAAGGTTTTCAGTATTTCATTACCTTCACAGATGACTATAGCCGTTTCGGCTATGTGTATTTGATGAGACACAAATCTGAGACACTTCATAAGTTCAAGGATTTTAAGAATGAAGTTGAAAACCAGCTTGGTAAGAAGATTAAAGCACTCCGGTCTGATAGAGGGGGTGAATATCTGAGCCAAGAGTTTGACGAATTCTTGAGTGAGTGTGGGATAGTATCCCAACTTACTCCTCCTGGTACACCTCAATGGAATGGGGTTTCAGAGAGGAGAAACAAGACCTTGTTAGACATGGTCCGCTCAATGATGAGTCAGGCTAATCTCCCTATATCCTTTTGGGGATATGCTTTAGAGACTGCTACTTACATTCTAAACAATACACCCAGCAAGGCAGTTAAGGGAACACCATACGAGCTATGGAAGGGCAGGAAACCCTGTGTGTCCTTTATGAAGATCTGGGGCTGTGATGCTCATGTCAAGAAATTGATTAGTAGCAAACTAGAGTCCAGAACTGTCAAATGCCAGTTTGTAGGTTACCCTAAGGAAACTAAGGGTTACTATTTCTACAATCCATTAGAGAACAAAGTTTTTGTTGCTCGAATTGGAGTCTTTTTGGAAAAGGATTTCATTTCCAAGAAAGACAGTGGGAGCAGTATTGAACTTGGAGAAGTTCAAGAACCGCAAACTCCTGCAGCAACTGCTGAGGAAGCTGAGACAATTGTTCTTGATGTTCAGGTTGATGAACAGGTAGAACATATTGTACGGGAACCTAGAAGGTCTGGTAGGTCACGTCAAGGGCCTGAGAGGTATGGATACATGGTCACCCAAGACGAAGAGATCATGGTTGTGGAACAAGATGATCCAAAATCCTACAAGGAGGCTATTGAAGGACCACAATCAGATAAATGGCGTGGAGCTATGGAATCTGAAATGCAATCTATGTATGACAATGAGGTCTGGCGGTTGGTTGATCCCTTCCCTGGAGTCAAAGTTGTGGAGAGCATGTGGCTTTTCAAGCTAAAAGCTGACAACACCTTCAAGGGGCGTCTGGTGGCAAAAGGATTCAGGCAAATTCATGGAATTGATTATGATGAAACCTTCTCACCAGTAGCTATGCTCAAATCCATAAGGATATTGCTTGTTATAGCGGCATGGTACGACTATGAGATATGGCAAATGGATGTCAAGACCGCTTTCTTGAATGGAGAGCTAGAGGAGGATGTCTATATGGCTCAACCTGAAGGTTTTGTAAATCCAAAATATCCTAACCGAATATGCAAGCTTCAAAAGTCCATCTATGGACTTAAGCAAGCTTCTAGGTCTTGGAACAAGAAGTTCAATGAATCCATAAAGGAATTTGGATTCATTCAGAACCTCGATGAGCCCTGTGTGTATCGTAAGAATAGTGGGAGCTCGGACACTTTCCTAGTGCTCTATGTCGATGACATTTTATTGATAGGAGGAAACATTTCAGAGCTGCAAGCCACAAAGCAGTGGCTGAACAAATGTTTTGCAATGAAGGACCTTGGGGAGGCTGAGACTATCTTGGGGATTAGAATCCACAGAGATAGGGAAAAACGCCTGCTGGGGCTTTCTCAGGCAAAGTACATAGACAAAATCCTTAAGAGGTTCAACATGTCCAACTCAAAGAAGGGATTCATCCCTATGGCACATGGTTTGAAACTGTCTAAGAAGGAACACAGTCCTAAGACTGAGAAGGAGAGGCGCAAGGTCTCCAAGTACCCTTATGCTTCTGCTATAGGGTCGATTATGTACGCTATGCTATGTACCAGGCCTGATGTTGCTTTTGCCCTCAGTATGACTAGCCGTTTCCAGTCTTGCTTCGGCGAGAAACACTGGAAGGCAGTCAAGGCAATTCTAAAGTACTTGAGACGTACTAGAGATCTTTTCTTGGTTTATGGTGGCGATGATGAGTTGGCTGTGTCCAGTTACACTGACTCAGGATTCCAGACTGATCAGGATGAACAACAATCCCAATCTGGCTTTGTGTTCCTCTTGAATGGCGGTGCCATTAGTTGGAAGTCCACTAAACAACCAACAGTTGCAGATTCTACAGCAGAAGCTGAGTACATTGCTGCTTGTGAGGCTTCTAAGGAAGCGGTCTGGATGAGGAAGTTCATTTCTGATCTTGGAGTAGTACATTCTATCCAGGATTCAGTAGTGCTCTTCTGTGACAACAATGGGGCCATGATACAAGCTAAGGAGCCCCAGTCTACAAAGAAGAATCAGCATGTACTCAGGAAGTTTCACCTTATCCGGGAGATTATCGAAAGAGGTGATGTTAGACTACAGAGAGTTGATACAGATAACAATGTTGCGGATCCGATGACGAAGGCTCTTGCTGAACACAAGAACAATGCTCATGCTAGATCTATAGGAATTAGGGCTATGCCTGCTTGGACCTAGGTCAAGTGGGAGATTGTTGGTGCGCCCTAGTTCTAGGCATAGTTATTTTGTTATTGTATTGTACTTTTGTTGATTGTACTATACAATTGTTTTATGGAATAAACGCATTAATTCATTCAGTTAATATATCTTGTATTATATGTACTGTATGAAGTATCCATTGATTGTATATCATAAATAACCAGAAGCTAGTTCTACTCATGGGAATGAATAGAATGTAAAGCTTTTACGAACAGGATATGTACACGTGTACATGATATGTTTGTAGGTACGTATGACCAATACGGGACTTGGTCGATCCGCTTTAGAAGGCACATGGTGGAAGTGTCATTGCCCTTCTATAAATGTAGATCTCTTTTATCTGTCGACCTGATTTCAATATAGTATTGAATGAGGAATCTGATTAGATTTGACATACGCCTAACAGGTCTGTAAAAGGATGCCAAATACGGGTATGATTGGTCTGGTCAGTGAACTCATTCATACTGATAGTCGAAGTGAAGGGATTACCACTCACTCCATAAGTGAGATGATATCATTAGGCCACTCGTTGAGTTGAACTGAGAAATGTGTGGCCACACTCAGATAAGCTGGTTACTTATCTGTTCTTCAATTAACTCTAGATCGAGAAATATCTCAAGTTGTAGAGGATGACGTCCACCATGCCTCATACTTGATATATCGAAATGCTTGGTGAGAGATATTAGAGAATACTACAGGGTATCTATCTGTATGAGATGGACTAACACTGTAATCAATTGGTGACTGATATGGTCTAGCCAACTCTCTATCAGTCGTTGAGCTAATTGATTATGGCCCACAGGATCGTGCACACTAGACACTGAGACTTGTACTCGGAGAACTAATACATGTATTGTATTTGCGATGAACTTATTATTAGTTGTTAACTGATAATGTCAATTGATTAATTGTTCTAAATGGAACAAGTTAATTAATTGTTTGGAGGGATTAATTATTCAATCGGGTTAATTAATTAAGCGATTGATTAATTAGATTTTCTTTAGGGGTTAGTGTGTGATTAATTATAACCTAATTGATGTTAATTGAATCTATTGTATTCTATTGTGGTACAATCAGATTAATTAAATTAATGCAGGTACTAAAACTGTAATTAGTCGACACACTATAAATTAATCCTAATCGATTGAAACCCTAGACTTTCTGACACAGAAAATCAGAAACCCTAATTCCCTCCTAACCCCATTCGGCCGAACTCCCTAGAGTGATCCCGGAGTCTCCGTTCATCGTTCTTCGTGCCTTTTGCGAGTACCTGTTCACTGTAGGTGTCGTGCACGTGATTTTGGCGGAACCTCCGATCGTGCGGTTCGTCCATCTCTCTCAGAGGGATTCCATGTGAGTGACTAAAATAGTTTTTATCACCATTAATTAAGTAAATAACATTGAGGAAATGATAAAGATCAAGTGTAATCTGATCAATGATGTTTAAATCGTTATTCTCGCTTCCGCTGCGCAACTCTGATCGTTGATCAGATTCCAACAATGTATATCTGGCCTACGGGCAGTTAGATATAAGAGAGAACCAATCATACCTCTGTAGGTTTTTATGTCTATAGGTTTACCAGCTTTCTCTTCTTCATCAAAGTCTTTGCTAACATCAATGGGAATGTCAACATCATTAGAATCTGTCATGCCAAATTTCTTCAGCACTTTTCTAGTATATTTCGCTTGATTGATAAACACACCATCATTACTTTGCTTTATCTGAAGTCCTAAGAAAAAGGTTAATTCTCCCATTAAGTTTCCCTATGAGGTATTACAACATTCCCTAGACCAACTTCCATTCTGATTGGAATATAGTCACCTTTTGTGATAACATTCCAGGCACTCATATTCTGGGCTTGAATGAAATACATCATTCTTTTCTTCCAGTAAGACTAGTTATCACCATTAAACAGTGGAGGTCTAGTTGTGGAAGCACCCTCTGGAATCATATAGTAAGAGGAAGTCTCAGGTAGATTTCTACCGGCCATCCCTATTGATTCTGATGGATCTTACACTTAGATTGTTAGATCTTAGTAAATAAAACGAAGTAACCTTCGCTCTGATACAACTTGTTGGCCCTAACAAGATCAAAACAACCTAGAGGGGGTGAATAAGTGTCTAAGTTGAAAACTGATATTTTTAAGTTTTTATAGAAACTTAATTTTTCAGAGTCAAATTTCTTCAGAGTCAGAGGCAAGCTTAGTGAAGTAGCCTCTGAGAGAAATTCTGCCTTCTCACAGTTTAACTGCTTTCAAAAACAGAAGCTCCTTCATTAAGCTTGTCTCTGACTCTGAGAAGTTCTCTAACACATAACCTTTTTTACTGAAAAGCAGTAAACTGCTTAAAGGCAGAATTTCCCTCAGAGGCTCCTTCATTAAGCTTGTCTCTGACTCTGAGAAAATTTGACTCTGAAAATTAAGTTTCTCTAAAAGCTTGAGATTTTCAGTTTTTGAATTAGACACCTATTCACCCCCTCTAGGTGATTCTGATCTTGTTAGGGCCAACAGTAGAAACTACTTTTCTAACTAGAATTAACGGGTTGTTGCTAGGAGCTTTTAGTGTATAATTAAAAAAATAAACTCTTTTCATATTCAAGAGCTAATGGGTTGTTTCTAAGGACGTTTAAGGTTGGGTTGGTGTTAGAGGCTTTTGGGATAAACTACTTTTATAACCAAGAGTTAACGGGTTGTTGCTATGAGCTTTTAGAGTATAATTAAAAAATAAATTCTTTTCATATTCAACAGTTAATGGGTCGTTTCTAGGGATGTTTAAGGTTGGGTTGTTGCTAGGGGCTTTTACGGTATAATAAACAACCTACTTTTATACCAAATGTTAACATGTTGTGTTGGCCCTAACAAGATCAGAATCACCTAGAGGGGGGGGGGGGGGTGAATAGGTGTCTAAGCGGAAAACTGATAATTTTAAGTTTTTGAAGAAACTTAATTTCTCAGAGTCAAATTTCTTCAGAGTCAGAGGCTAGTTTAATGAAACAGCTTCTGAGGGAAATTCTGCCTTATCACAGTTTAACTGTTTTCAGCAACAAAAGCTCTGAGTTAGAGAACTTCTCGACAGTCTTCTGAACAAAGACAATGATATAAAGAGTAAATCTGTTTCAGCACTAAACAGAAGCAAGTACACAGAAGCAATAATAACAAGTATAAGGAGATGAGAAAAGAATTCAGGAGGTCCTGATGAACATATCGATTTATCCAAGTTCGCCACAGACGTCATGTGACTACGTCTTGTCCTCTGTGATCGCAGTCACCAGAGATTTTTTAAATCTACTATTCAGAACTTCTATGGCAAGTTCAGAAGCTCCTTTACATCAACAGAACTTAAGCTAATTTCTCACTTAGTTCTGACTAGCCTAGAATGAGTTAAAGGATTTCCACCAGAACAACAACAATCCTGTTTTCTGGAATTCTCACCCAACTCAAACCTTAACTAGATTCTCTCAAATATAACTGAGTATCACAAACGATACTAGTTTACAAGATTCCTTTTATGAACTTGCGTTTCTTCAGTCTCTCACTGTTACAAAGTCTAAACTATGAAAGCTTGAGAATGGAAAAGATTGCTCTGTTTTGCTCGTTAAAACAGTGCGTTAAGATTTTGCTCGTTAATCGCGTGTGTGATGTACTGGAGCTTGGCTATATTTATAGTGCTTTGGAGATGACCGTTGTTTGAATTTGAATCTTCAATGAATGACAACAGTTGTTGTGGCCGTTATTCTGTCACTTCTTCAAACGGTCTTCAAACACTTTGATTCCGTTAACCTTGTTCTTTAACTAAATCTGGTAAGAGATTTGAAATCAAGGATAAGGTTGACTGGAATTTTACTTCATTTAGATCGGCAAAGGGTAGACAAGGAAATGGTTGTTTTGCTTGAGGCAGGCATGCGCGCTCCATCAAAACAACTTTTTGAACTTTTGGCGCCTTGCATTAAATGCAGAAGTCAGAGCATTAAATGCTAGATAAGACTCGTGACTAGCGCTTCTGAGATCTTTAAAAGACTTGTCTAAGCTTCTGATCGAAATTGAATATCTTCTGATTGCTTCTAGTCCTCTAAGGAGAGCTTTAACACACTTCAGAGCGGAGAACCAGCTTCTGACTTTTTAACTTCTGTCTTCAATAATACTCCTCTTCTGAGATTTAAAGGCAATCCAGAATTTCTTCATTCAGCACCTGCTGAGAAACTTATACAGTACTTAACAAAAATTGTTAGTCAACATTGAAAAATATATAAGTAAGAATTGAATTTCATTTTCTGAAACATTTGGACATAATCAAAACATGTAGGGTTCATCATTCTCCCCCATTTTGGTTATGGACAAACCGTGGTCCAGAAGGTAAAGTTACTTAGATAAAACATAGAGTTTAGAAAGCAACTTCCTGTTTGTTTTGTTTTTAAGAACTCTGATGAAAATATCTCCCCCATTTTAGTGTAAATGGTGAACTTCAACAATCTGTATTGTCTAAAGAAAATGCTTAAGATCAAGTTGTTAGATTTAGTGGGATAAAATCAGAGTAAAAACAAACACAACGTAATTATAAGAATACACAGTGGTGTTAGTAAAGGGTTCAGAGACAATGAGATGGATAATTCAATGAATATTAAAATACTCAGAAGATATACAGGATAAGATCAAAAAACAGAAAACAAGGAAAAGCAACAAAGTGCTAAGACAAGCTACCCAACCCATAACCTATAGCTAAGAAGCTTAAGTCCTATTGTCTTTGAGTTTGATCATCTGGTTTACGTTTCTTCTGAGTATTTCCAGAACCATCTCCTTCATTCTGTCTCTTCATACCAGAACTAGGACCACCCTGATGTGCAGTCTTCTCCCTCGTTTGGCCTAACCGAATGCCTATAGCACCTTGTCTCCTCCTTCTCTCCTCAAATTCTCTTGATTCTTCACAGCAGCAGAAAATTGAGTTTGACTTGGTCGCACAGAATGAACTAATTCCATGCTTCTTCTGAAATCAGCATCGATAGCAGCCAGACGTTCAACAGTATCACCAGACATGGGACGCACTTTATTTGCATCTTGAATCAGCAGTTTAATGGCAAGATGATTGGCATACATAGCTTTGGTAAATTCTTCATTCTGAATATAGGTCTGAGAACGAGAAAACCTATAAGCATTGTGCAAAATTTTCTCTTGTTCCTTAGCATGAGCATGCAAAATCTTCAGAAACTCAGTCAGTTTAGCAATCTGAGCGTTCTGTGCCTTAACAGATGATTCAATGCTCTCAAGTATGTTGTTGAGATCAGGAGTGATGTCATAGACAATTCGAGCAGCTCCAGAAGATGATGAACCTTGAGCAGAAGATTTCACTTCTCTCAGAATATGATTGGCAGTGCTTTGCAAGTCATCCATCTTCGCCGGAATGACTTCTAGTGTCAGAATCTCTAGAGACTCAAAAGTCTCATTAGCTTCCCTGACTTCTAGTGTCAGAATCTCTAGAGACTCGTTGATATTCTTGTCAGAAGCAAAAGCGATGTTCTTCAGAGTGGGCAAAGTCAGAGCTAACTGTCTCAACTTGTATAATTCATCATATGCAGCTAGATGTAGGGGAGAGCAAAACCGAACCGAATACCCGAAGACCGAAAAAACCGACATGGACCGAACCGGACCAAACTTAATTCGGTTCAGTCCGGTTCTATTTTTTTTGTAATTTCGGGTCTCGGTTCGATTCGGTCCGGTTCAAGTCCAAAACCGACAAAAACCGAACCGAATTGATTTAGGTTTAATTTTTTGTATAGGGCCTTCAGTTTCATAATTTCATTCATCACCTAAAACTAAAAACAATACCCAGCCGCCACCAAAATGCGAAATACCTAGCTAGCCACCACCACCGCACCGCCCATCTCAAATCTCATTTTCACAGCAGCCCCGCCCCAACCACCACCGCTGCCCATCTCAAATCCCAGCCACCACCACCGCCCATCTTAAATACCCAGCCGCCGTCCACCGTCCATCCCAAATACCCAGCCGCCGCCCATCTCAAGTTCAACACCGGTCTTCAATTCTTAAGGTAAGTAACATAGACTTATCAAAATAGAGATGGTGAAAAGAGATATTATATTATGTTTTAGTTCGGACTCGACATCTCTAGCTCGAGCCTTAATCGTTCATCGTTTGCTGCATTTTATCTACTTCTACCTATATTTGCAATGGTTCTACTTCTACCTATATTTGTTGAATTAAGTTTGCTAGAATTGAATTGCCTCTTTCGTTAAATTGGAATCATCTAAGCTATTTGATCAAACAAATAACATGTTGCTTTGTAAATAGATATAATGAAGTTATATCTTTTGGTAATATCTATTATGTATCTGTGTATTTTAGGCTTGCTCATCAGTATTTTGTTGTTTTCTATACTTGGTTGTTTCTTTTTCTCTTTTATCTAATCATCATCATCACACCTATACTTGGTTGTTTGAATAATGAAGTTTGTTGTCATAAACTCATCAGTATTTTGTTGTTTTCTATACTTGGTTGTTTTGAGTTTTATAATAGATAGAAGTTGCCTCATTAAGAGTTTTGAAAAAAATAATATATACTACTACTGAAGTATGAAACCAGTTTGTTAATTATTAATGTTGCAAGTATGATTCTCTGATTATTAAGTAAAGAATGTATTGACGAATTGATTAGATTTCCATTATTAGAGTAGACAGGTCATGTAGCTTTAACTTGAGCTTTAACATAGACATATTTTCATTGTTATTGTTATCATCAGGGTATATCTATGTCATTGTATCAGTGTATATTTATATCTATATCAATTGTTATTGTTATCAGTTAACTATGTATATTATATATATGTCTAATTATTTGCTTATTATTTTTAAGATGTCGAATTGAATGCCTCCTTCAAATTCAATTGACATTGAGGGAGAAGAAAACGAAGACGAGAAAAGTGATTCTGATCCTTTTCCCGAGCTAGGAGATGCTGCTAATTCTCAAGCTACTCAGAGTGAGGTAGAATCTGCTCCGAAAAAGAAAAAGGGAAAGAAGAAGATGGAAAAAAGATCTGTAGTGTGGCAACATTTTAAAGAGTTCAAGGATGGGGATAAAACAAGAGGTAAGTGTAACTATTGCGGAAATACTTATTTATGTGATGGGCATATAAATGGGACAAGTAGTCTTAATAAACACATGAAAAAGTGCAAGAAAAACCCAGAAGCTATAAAGGCAAGGCAAAGTCAACTGTCTTTGCAACCTTCAGTAACTTCTGAGTTCGGAGAAAATGAGAAACAAGGCACTTTAACTACTTGGAAATTTAGTCAAGAAGAAATGATAGATAGTATAATTAGATTTGTTATTAAGGAGGAACAACCTTTTAGAATTGTAAACACGGAAGGGTTTAGGGAAATGATGGCAAAATGCAGTCCTCAATTGAAAGTTCCTTCTAGGTGGACTGTTAGTAGAGATTGTACTGAACTGTTTTATGATGAAAAGGAAAGGTTGAAAAACTACTTGAGAGACAATGGTCAAAGAGTTTCCATAACAACTGATTCATGGACTTCTGTGGCTAGACAAAATTACATGGTCATAACTGAACATTTTATAGATGGGGATTGGGCTTTACAAAAGAAAATCTTGAATTTTGTTGAGATAGATTCACACAAGGGTACTGATATGGGGATGGCAATAGAGAATTGTTTGATTGATTGGGATATTAAGAGATTGTTTACCATAACTGTTGACAATGCTAATTCTAATGATGTTGCGGTGAATTATTTGAAAAATGTTCTTAGGCAATGGGGTGCTTCTATTTCATCTTCTGAGTACACACATATGAGATGTATGGCCCATATAATCAATTTAGTTGTACAAGATGGCTTGAAAGAATCAAATTTGTCAGTGTCAAGAGTTAGAGATGCAATAAAATTTGTTAGGATTTCTCCTCAGAGACTTAAAACATTTAAGGAGTGTGTGAAATACAAAAACGTAGACTCTAAGAGCTTGTTGTGTGGAGATCTTCCTACTAGGTGGAATTCTACATATTTAATGTTGTCATCTGCTGAAAAGTTTCAGTCTGCATTTGAGAGGTTTGGAAAAATTGATCCACTTTTTGTACATGATTTAAGTTCTCGTGATGGTGAGCCTACGACTGATGATTGGGATGTTGTTAGGAAAATTGTTGTTATGTTGAAAACATTTTATGATGTTACAGTAAAAATTTCAGGTTCAAAGTATGTTACATCAAATAATTTTTGGGCTGAAATTTGTGACTTGTATGTGGCATTAGATTTTTGGAAAAATAGTGGTGATGTTCAGTTGAGTGGAATGAGTGTTAGGATGAAGCAGAAATTTGATAAGTATTGGGGTAATCCAAAAAAAATGAACAAATTTATTTGGTTTACTGCTGTTTTTGATTCTAGAGAAAAATTTGAAATTGTTCAAATTTCTCTTAAGGAGATATATGGAGAAGAATGTGGCTCTCAATTTTTTGATGATGTGCATAGTTCTTTTTTTGCATTATTTCAAGAGTATCAGAAAATGCATGATGTTGTAGATGAATGTTGTGACGTCTCCATTGTGTCACGAAATGTTGAGTTGGAAAAAACGACCTCTAGTGTGTTTGAACCTCCAAAATCTGTATTTAAGGGAATGCATAAAAAACAGAAAGTAAATAGCGGGGGTAGTAGAGGGGGCAAAAGAATGGAGCTAGATGCATATTTGGATGAGATTTTAGTAGAGGATGATAACAAAGAGCTTGATGTATTGAATTGGTGAAGGATCCATTCGACAAGATTTCTCATTCTTAGTATCATGGCTAGAGATATATTGGCCGTGCCAATTTCTACAGTTGCATCCGAGTCTACTTTTAGCACCGGTGGACGAGTGATTGATGAGTATGGGAATTCTCTATCTGCCGAGGTTGCTGAAGCTTTGATTTGCACACAAGATTGGATTCGAAAAACGCCTAATCCTCTATTTAAAGAAGAAGATCCAGAAGATGTTGAGAGACTTCGAGACGGTAATTTATTACTTTTATTATTATGCAAGTTTTAGAATAAATTACTATAACTGAATCACTTATAACTTGAGTTAAATTTGTTATTTCCAGAGTTCGCAGCGTTGGGTACAAAGAAGAAGAACAAATCATGTGAGTCTACTAATCGATTTTGAATTGAGTACTAATGTTTGCATATATCTTAATTATAATTTTTATTGGTGATTTTTAATTTGTAGGTTCAAGTTCAAATGTTGGTGGCGTTAAACATTAATTTGAAGTTGGATTTGCGATGTGGAACTCTAAGAAAATGCTAATATTTTTAGACTTTGGATTTATGGTTGTTATTTCATATTAGACTTTTACTTTTCCCGTGAATTATTTTAGCTATGGGATATTTGGATGGAGACATTATTTAAGATGACAAGAGACTATTTTTTTTATTTCAAATTGATAGAGAGTTTTTAAAAATATAAGAAAAAATACTCAAAAATTAGAATAAAATGGTAATTCGGTCCACACCTAAACCGGACCGGACTGGACCGAATTAAATTTCGGTCCAGTCCGGTCCAAATTTTTTCCTCTAATTTGGTTCGGTTCTGTACGGTTCGGTTCGGTTTTTTGACCGAACCGGACCATGCTCTCCCCTAGCTAGATGTAGTGTAGAGAGATTGTTGATGTACACAGAGGGATCCTGCATCCTCAGCATATACATGAGTTGCAAGTTTTGAGACTTCAATTGCTGAAGCTCTTGCATCATTGCAACTTGAGCAACCATATCCGGAGCAAAAGATCTCTGTCCCATAGGAGCAAAACTTCCAAACATACCATCAGAGCCACCCTGACTCATTCTTCTCAATTCTTCAACACTTGGAGTAGCAGCAGCTCCTGAGAGATTAGGATTTCGCTCAATGTATCCTCTACCTCCAAAGTAGTTCTCATTCTCATGATGATGCATCTTAAACTTGAGGAAATCGTAATTTGAAGAAAGACCAGCAAAAGAAGAAGTGAAAATGGAAGAGGTTAAAGGATCAGACACAGGAGGTGCAGATCCAGAAGTTGAAGGAGGAGGTATAGAAGTAGTGGAGGAAGGAGCAGAAGTTGTTTGAGTAGAAGGTATGGTAAATGATGAAGTAGTAGAGGGAAAAGAAAAAGTTGAAGAGGTGTTTAGAGAGGGAGTAGAAGATGTAGTTGTGGAGTCTCAGAAAATAGGAGTAATGGAGAAATGGACTTCTGAATAGGATCCAGAAGATGGAGTACTTTTAGGAGGTACAACTTCAGAGGTTGAAGTTGTAGGAGGCATGATAGATTCAGAAGCATTAACTTCTGTGACAGAAGGAGATGCAGAAGTATGTGGTGGAGGAGGAGGAGAGATATGCTCAGGAGATGGTATAACTTGTTCAGGAGCAGGGAGGAGAGTATCTTCAGGAGCAGAGACTTGTACATTCTCCGCAGCATTAGGATCAAAAGAAGCCAGAGGTGCAGTAAAGATATAAGCCATTCTGTCAATCACCTCAGAGGCATTCCTATTCCTTTCATTACTTCTTCCCTGTCCAAGAAGGACATCATCCATGAAATGCTCATTATCAACATTCTGAGCAAAGACTCTAGCACCTTCCAGCACATTCTTTGGATCTTCATGCTCAGGAGATGAGTCATTAGACACATTTTCAATGACAGGAGCATCATCATCATTGAAATGTTCCTCATCATCATCCATGTGGGTATCTTCCTCATCACTCACAATTTTTCCTATAACTGCTTCTCCAGCCTCAGCAGTCTCATCCTCAAGGATAGGATCAGGATGGATCTCAAAATCAGATCTCCTCATAGGCTTTATCATTGCTGCAGAAGCCTTAGTTTTGTACGACCTTTTTCTTGTCAGAGGGATATCTTCCTCAGCATCCTCAGCTCTCTTGTTCATGTCAACATCAGCCCTTTTGTTCATGTCAACATCGGCTTTCTTGCTCATCTCAAAGTGCTGAATCACAGCATTGATCTTAACAACCATGAGTTCTTCTTCAATTTCTTGTGCTGTCTTCTCAGTAGCCTCACTAGGCATTTCAGCACAAACCTTCCCATAAGGGGCAATACTAATCTTAGTTTGCACCAAGTTAGGTACAACTTCATCAACAGGGTTCTTCTCAACAATAAGTTCAATAGAACTACTGACATTCTTCTTACCCTTGTTCTTCTTGGAGCCCTTCTAATCACCTTTCACAACATTCTTGTGAACTTCTCTAATCACCAGAGGAGCAGAAGTAGGACCCTTCTTTGATGGCAACTGATCAAAAACTAACTTTCTCAGAGGACCAAACATAATAGGAACACTTCTAATTCTGATGGCATCTGCTGGAATAACAACACCAACAGCCTCAAATACTCTGGTCAGAAGGGAACCATAAGCCAAAGTTCCATTGGTTTTCAAACTCTTCATCTGTCTCAGTATCATTGCTGATAGATTAATCTTCTTCTCATTCATCAGATGATACATGAAAACCCTCTCCCTGTTGGAGACACAATTAACACCTCCTGACTTAGGCAGGAACACATTAGTGGTAAGATAATGTGCCCACCTTTGATGCTGAGACAGCCATGTGGCATAAGTCTCTTTAGCACTCAGGTCAGGTCTTCCCCATGTAGAATCATCAAAACCTTCAGCAGACCCATCTTCCCCAATAATAACCCCTTCATCAGAAATGCCAAGAATGGCATCCAAAGAGGCTCTGTAGACTTCAACATCCACTCCACAGACCACAGAATGTAGAACATCAACTTCATCAGAACGATGAAAGCAGTTATTGTAAAACTCAGTGACAAGGACATGATAGATGACTTCATCCAACGAGGCGAATGAAATCCAATTTTGTGTTGAAAGCCATTTGGAAATGGGAAAGAGAGTAAGGCATTGTTCATCAAGGAATCTCGAGGGAAAAACCTTGGAAGGGTTAAGTGTAACTTTGGATTCAAAGAGACGAGTGACAGTGAGTTGTTCTTGAGCCATTTGGGAAAAAAAATTTAGGTTTTTGAAAAAGAGAGAAAGAAATTAGAGATTGTAGAACAGACAAAATCTAGGGATTCTAATGCAAAAAAGAAATTGAGTGAAATAATTTGCTAAGTTATGGAAACCTCTTATATATATACCCCAAACAAGTAAACCGTTCCAATTCAAAAAGTGCACGAACACCGTTAGAAGGGGAACATGTTACCGTTATCTCCAGAAAAAGCGCAGTAAAAAGCATTAATTACACGCACGCATAAACTAAGAATTAATTACCATAATTATCTTTAATCATGCTTAAGAATCTCAAACCACTATCATTTAAGAGAATAAAGCAAGTAATTAACAGATAAGTTACTGAAGAGGGTTAGTCATACCTATGCCTTCTCACAAACTTCTGAAAGGTGTACTAGCCAGAGTCTTAGTAAACATATCAGCAAGGTTGTCTTCTGAGGGCAAGTAAATGAGAATAATATCCTTATTCAGAACATGGTCTCTCAGAAAATGATGCCTGATGTGAACATGCTTCATCCTGCTGTGTTGAATGGGATTCTTTAAAAGGTCAATAGCACTTTTGTTATCACAGTTGATTGTAATTATTCCAGGAGTGATTTCATAGTCAGCAATTTGTTGCTTTATCTAGAGCATCTGAGAAACACAACTTCCAGCAGCAACATACTCAGCTTCAGCAGTTGAGAGAGCCACAGAGGTTTGTTTCTTACTATGCCAGGAGACTAAGCACTCCCCCAGAAAATGACAACCACCAGAAGTGCTGACTCTCTTCAATTTATGTCTACCATAGTCAGAGTCTGTGTATCCTACAGGAGTAAATTCTGTACTACAAGGATACCACAAACCAGCTTCTGGTGTGCCTTTAAGATATAAGAGAATTCTTTTCACGGCAATATCATGAATCTCCTTTGGTTTAGCCTGATATCTAGCACAGAAGCACACATCAAAATGTATATCTAGCATGCTGGCAGTTAGATATAAAAGAGAGCCAATCATACCTCTGTAGGTTTTTATGTCTACAGGTTTACCAGCTTTCTCTTCAGCATCAGAATCTTTGTTAACATCCATGGGAATGTCAACAGCATTAGAGTCTGACATGCCAAATTTCTTCAGCACTTCTCTAGTATACTTGGCTTGATTGATAAACACACCATCATTACTTTGCTTGATCTGTAGTCCTAAGAAGAAGGTTAATTCTCCCATCATAGACATTTCAAATTCAGCCTTCATGTGGTCACTGAACTCCCTGCACAAAGATTCATTAGTAGCACCAAATATAATATCATCAACATATACCTGAGCTAAAAGGATATCTTTGTTCTTTCTCAGAGTGAACAGAGTTGTATTAATACAGCCTCTGACAAATCCTTTAGATAGAAGGAACTTTGTCAGTCTCTCATACCAAGCTCTGGGAGAGCTTGTTTCAGTCCATACAAGGCTTTCTTCAGCTTATACATATGATCAGGAAACTTAGGATCTTCAAAACAAGGAGGTTGAGACACATAGACTTCCTCATCAATGTAACCATTCAGGAATTCACTTTTTACATCCATTTGAAAGAGCTTAAAACCTTTGTATGATGCAAAAGCACATAAGATTCTAATGGCTTCCAACCTTGCAACAGGAGCAAAAGTTTCACCATAATCTATGCCTTCTTGCTGACTGTAACCTTGAGCAACAAGTCTTACCTTGTTTCTCACTACATTTCCAAACTCATCAAGCTTGTTTTTCAGAACCCATCTTGTACCAACAACTTTCTTGTTGTTAGGTCTGGGAACCAAAATCCAAACTTCTGACCTTTTCAACTGGTCAAGTTCTTCTTACTTTGCCATTAACCAGCACTCATCATCTTCAGCTTCATAGTAGTCCTTGGGTTACAATAGTGACACAAAAGCCACATTACCCATGTACCTTCTGAGCTGAGCTCTGGTCATGACAGGATTGTGAACAGAGTCAATAATATTCTCCAAGGGGTGATTCCTAGGAGCTCTAACTTCTCTTGGTACATCCAATGTATCTTCTGAAACTTGTTCATCATTTGGTGAATCATATATAGGAGCATCTTCTGGAAGGAAGTTGACTTTTGGAGTAGGATTCTCTTCTGGAACTTGTTCAGCAACAGGAGGAATCACTTCAGCAGCTCTGGGAGAAACATCTTCTTTTTCAACAGGAGATGTTACTTCAGGCGCTTGAACAACATCTTCATCAGGAGTTTTACTATCTGCAGGGTTAGTCTCATCAAACTGAACATGAACAGATTCATCTAAAGTTTGAGTCCTCTTATTAAAAACCCTATATGCTTTACTATGTGTTGAGTAACCAAGAAAAATGGCCTCATCTTCCTTTGAATCAAACTTTGAAAGATATTCTTTTGTATTCAAAACATACACTTACAACAAAAGGTTCTGAAATAACCTATTTTAGGCTTTCGACCTTTCCAGAGTTCATAGGGGGTTTTGTTCAGGATGCTTCTGATCAGCACTCTATTCAAAACATAACAAGCTGTGTTAACAGCTTCTCCCCAAAAGTTCTTTGGAAGCCTTCTGTCATTGATCATAGTTCTGGCTATTTCAACCAAGGTTCTGTTCTTCCTTTCAACAACCCCATTTTGCTGAGGAGTTCGAGGAGCAGAGAAATTATGATCAATTACTTTGGTTTCACAGAATTTTTCAAACTGGAAGTTCTTGAATTCTCCACCATTATCACTTCTGATATGGACAACCTTTTCATTCCTTTTATTCTCAAGTTTCTTTACAAGAATTGAGAAGCATCCAAAGTGACTCATCTTTGCTAGACAGCAAGATAACCCACGTGAATCTTGAATAGTCATCTACTATGACAAAGGCATACTTCTTTCCACCCATGCTCATTGGTTGAACAGGCCCAAATAGATCCATATGAAGTAACTCCAAAGGTCTTTTAGTTGAAATGGTTTTCTTAGTTTTAAAAGAGCTTCTGGATTGTTTTCCAGATTGACATGCAGTACACAAATGATTCTTTTTAAAACTAATTTCAGGCAGACCCTCAACCAATTGATGTCTAGCTACTTTGGCCAGAAGGTCCATGCTCACATGAGCAAGTCTTCTATGCCAGAGCCAGGAGGTATCCTCTTTGGACATCAAGCATATATTCTTACAGAGATTCTCAAGGTTCAGCATGAAAAAATTTTCTACTCTAGGAGCCGTTAGAATTACTTCCCTTGACTTACTGTCCAAGATTTTACATCCAGAGGAGCTGAATACAACATCTCTACCATTGTCACACAGTTGTGCAACACTCAGGAGGTTAAACTTCAGGCCTCTGACTAGAGAGACATCTTCGATGGGAGGATTGGTTCCAATTGATCCAGAACCAAGGATCCTTCCTTTCTGAGCATCTCCAAAGCTGACTTTACCACCTCTTTTAGGTACAAATGTGATGAATGACTTCTCATCACCTGTCATATGCTTTGAGCACCCACTGTCAATGTACCACAGCTTTGACATTGATGGAGCACTCAGAGCCACCTGCAACACAATCAAGTAATGACAGGTACCCAATCCTTATTGGGTCCTTCATTGTTAGATTTATCTTTAGCAGGTTTTAGTGATATCTCAGATTGCAAGAGGTTTTTAATGTGATACTTGCAATCCTTCAACCAGTGACCATCACTCTTGCAAAGCTTGCAAAATGGAGGGTTCTTGGATCTTTCCCTTTGCTTTTTGGGAGCTTTCTTCTTTTTCTGGGAAGGTGTACTTTCTTCAGAGGCAATAGCAGCACTCTCAGAGGTACCCACATCAGGAGGAGAAGAGATCTCCTTCAGAAGAGAGGGAGTGATAGGTTTCTTCTTCTTATGGGGTTTATCACTTCCCAGGGGCAGCTTTTCCTTGCCTTTGGCTTTGGGGCCACCAGCAGGAGTGCTGAGCTGTTTACACAATTTTTCTTCCAACACTTTCATGTCAGAATAAACTTGAGTAAACCTAGGAAACTTGTCAGCCTCACTTTTGTCCAATTTCCTCTTAAGGTATTTGAACATATTGTATAGTTCTTCAAGAGAATCAAAGATATCTAGTTCGTGAGAATTGTTTACCTCAGAATCATATGTAACTTCAGGAGGTGCAGAAGTTTCTCCTGTGACATCTTCAGAAGTTGGCTCTTCAATAGCCATGAAACAAATCTGAGCTTGCTCTTCATTCTCTTCAGGATCACTGCTAGTCTCAGAGGCTGACCACGCAGCCAGCATAGCTTTCTGAAAGGCTTCTTGTAGTTTCCACCTCTGCCTTTCCTAAAGGCTTTCTTGAACTTCCTGGTCAACATTGCCAGTTGCTCATCTTCAGAGGATTCTTCAGAAGTTTCTGCCTTCAGAACTAATCCCCTCTTTCCTTCTGACTTTTCTCTGAAGTCATGATTTTTCATAGACATCTTATGGGTCATTAGTGAACCAATAAGCTCATCATATATATAATAGCTTAAGTCCTGAACTTCTTCAATAGCAGTCTTCTTGGCTTGCCAAGACCTTGGTAAGCTTCTGATAATCTTCTTCACTCTTTCTACTTCTTCAATATCCTTACCCAAACCCTTTAGATCATTGACTATTTTGGTGAATCTGGAATTCATGTCTGAAATCGATTCCTTCTCAAACATTTCAAATAACTCATAACTTCTCATTAGTTTATTGATCTTGGATTGCTTCACTTTGCCTGTTCCTTCATAAGTTACTTCAAGCTTGTTCCAAATATCCTTTGATGTTTCACAAGAAGAAACTTTGTTATATTCAGTAGCAGAAAGTGCACAATGCAGCATGTTTATTGCTGAAGCATTAGTTTGGAGTTTCTTTAGGATATCATCAGTGTATTCCCTATGAGGTATTACAACATTCCCTAGACTGGCTTCCATTATGACTGGAATATAGTCACCATCTGTGATAACGTTCTAAGCACTCATATTCTGGGCTTGAATGAAATACATCATTCTTTTCTTCCAATAAGAGTAGTTGTCACCATTAAACAATGGAGGTCTAGTTGTGGAAGCACCCTCTAGAATCATATAGTAAGAGGAAGTCTCAGGTAGATTTCTACCGGCCATCTCTATTGATTCTGATGGATTTTGCACTTAGATTGTTAGATCTTAAGTGACCTTCGCTCTGATACCACTTGTTGGCCCTAACAAGATCAAAATCACCTAGAGGGGGTGAATAGGTGTCTAAGCGGAAAACTAATAATTTTAAGTTTTTGGAGAAACTTAATTTCTCAGAGTCAAATTTCTTCAGAGTCAGAGGCTAGTTTAATGAAACACCTTATGCGGGAAATTCTGCCTTATCACAGTTTAACTGTTTTCAGCAACATAAGCTCTGAGTTAGAGAACTTCTCGACAGTCTTCTGAACAAAGACAATGATATAAAGAGTAAATCTGTTTCAGCACTAAACATAAGCAAGTACACAGAAGCAATAATAACAAGTATAAGGAAAGGAGAAAAGAATTCAGGAGGTCCTGATGAACAGATCGATTTATCCAAGTTCGCCACAGAAGTCCTGTGACTACGTGTTGTCCTCTGTGATCGCAGTCACCAGAGATTTTTTAAATCTACTATTCAGAACATTTATGGCAAGTTCAGAAGCTCCTTTACATCAACAGAACTTAAGTTAATTTCTCACTTAGTTCTGACTAGCCTAGAATGAGTTAAAGGATTTCCACCAGAACAACAACAATCCTGTTTTCTGGAATTCTCACCCAACTCAAACCTTAACTAGATTCTCTCAAATCTAACTGAGTATCACAAACGATACCAGTTTACAAGATTCCTATTATGAACTTGTGTTTCTTCACTCTCTCACTGTTACAAAGTCTAAACTATGAAAGCTTGAGAATGGAAAAGATTGCTCTGTTTTGCTCGTTAAAACAGTGCGTTAAGATTTTTCTCGTTAATCGCGTGTGTGATGTACTGGAGTTTGGCTACTATTTATAGTGCTTTGGAGATGACCGTTGTTTGAATTTGAATCTTCAATGAATGACATCAGTTGTTGTAGCCATTATTCTGTCACTTCTTCAAACGGTTTTCAAACACTTTGATTCCCTTAACCTTGTTCTTTAACTAAATCTGGTAAGAGATTTGAAATCAAGGATAAGGTTGACTGGAATTTTACTTCATTTAGATCGGCAAAGGGTAGACAAGGAAATGATTGTTTTGCTTGAGGCAGACATGCGCGCTCCATCAAAACAGCTTTTTGAACTTTTGGCGCCTTGCATTAAATGCAGAAGTCAGAGCATTAAATGCTAGATAAGACTCGTGACTAGCGCTTCTGAGATCTTTAAAAGACTTGTCTAAGCTTCTGATCGAAATGGAATATCTTCTGATTGCTTCTAGTCCTCTTAGGAGAGCTTTAACACACTTCAGAGCGGAGAACCAGCTTCTGACTTTTGAACTCCTATCTTCAATAATACTCCTCTTCTGAGATTTAAAGGCAATCCAGAATTTCTTCATTCAGCACCTGCTGAGAAACTTATACAGTTCTTAACAAAAATTGTTAGTCAACATTGAAAAGTATATAAGTAAGAATAGAATTTCATCTTCTGAAACGTTTGGACATAATCAAAACATGTAGGGTTCATCAGGTTGTTGCTAAAGGCTCTTAGTGTATCTATAGTTAATGTGTTTCTAGGAGCGCTTAAGTTATGATGCAAAAATGAAAGTACTTATATGAAAAATAAATACAATAAAATCAATCACACTCAACAATTTCAAATTAAATACAAGTCTAGAGATATTTGACATTCAATATTATATTTTTTAGTAAATAAAGGTTCGCTACCGTGGTTAAAAGCTTTAAGTCGATTTAATCAGACTTCTGGTTCGAGTCCTGGTATATGCAAAAAAATTTTACCTACCTCAAACCGAAAATTATTGTCGAATAAAAAAGATATATAGAAAATACTCATGCATCGCGTGGGTCAAAAGCTAGTATATATAAAATGGAAGCTCAAAAACTCTTCCCACAATCATCCACCTCATCAAAAAATTAAGTGTTATCACAAAAAAATTTCAAAAATTTTAACTAAAAAAATAAAAAAATAAAAATTTCATTTATAATTACTAATAACATTTTATTGAATACTTTTAAGAGAAGTTAAATGGTATACAAAATATGATGGTTACAAAGCTTTATGGCTTCTAACAATTTTTGCCATTAGTATAAATTTATTGAGTCATTACATAATAATTTAAAACGTTACAAAAATTATCTCCTATATATATAAAACTTTTGTTGTTTTCAATATTAGTACCTTCTTCGTCCCCATTATCCCTCAATTGCGGAAATTTCTAATGAAATTTTATATGGCATATGTTAGTATATAATTCTATCTTGGAGGCACTACAATGATTTCATGTAGCTTTGAATGATTTGAGTTCCAAAACAGATTTTGAAGAAAAAGAAATCCATAAAAAAGTTGTTAATATTTTCAAATCACCATTGACATTTGGTAAGTAATTTCCTTTTATTGTACTAATTTTTTTTTCCTGTTTTTTTAGACTATTTTACAGGGAAAGCAATTGACTTTAAAGGTCTTTTGATTCACCTAAAAATCGCAATGTCTATCCTTCAAATAATAGCCAAATTATAATCTAAGTTTTTTTTTTTTCAATCCCACATTTGTATTTCTGTATGGTTATTCAATATAAAACGTATTTCTAACAATTAGCGAGTTAGCTAAAATGAAGAACCGAATAGATACATCATATAATCACATATATATTAGTATTTTTTTATTATTGAGAAGTAATGTACCCAATTTTTTGTTTGTGTTTCTATTTACGTGACAATATTATTTTTACTATAAACAAAATGAGCCTATGGTGTTATTATGTCTAAAAATACATATAACTAATTAAAGGCTTAATAGTGAGATAACCTCCTGAACTTGGACCCAATTGACAAGTGACACTCCCAACTTTCAATCGTAACAAAAATCTCACTGAACTTGCAAAATTGGACAATTAACCTCCATATCCGGCACGGTCTACTTGCAGCCAAAATGTGGACTACACGCGCGACACGTGGCAGCATGGCATAGGTCGTTGAAAAGTCAAATGCCACATGTATAAAAAAATTAAAGAAATTAAACAAAAATCATTTTCTTTTTCTTGTTCTTATTCTTTTTTATTTCTCCTTTTTCTTTCTCTTTTTTTTTCTTTTTTTCCTTTTTTTCTTCTTCTTCTTCTTCTTCTTCTTCTTCTTCTTCTTTTTCTTTATTTCTAGATATCCACGAAATCTGGAAAATTCCAGATTTCGTCGAAAATTTGGAAAGTTTCTGGAAATTTCCAGATTTCCGACGGAAATTCCGTCGTTTTGTCCTGAAAATTCCGGGAATTTCCAGATTTCCTGGAACCGTGTACCATGAAAAAGAAAATGCTTAATACATATTTAGCCCCTTCAAGTTGTCTCAAAACTGCAAATGACCCCCTCAACTTCCAAAGGTTACAAATAACCCCTCCAAGTTGGCTTTTTGAAACAAATAACCCCCTATATAAAGTAGAAGAAATGCGTGAAAATCATGCACAGCCACCTGGCACTTTGAAATTTGAAAAGTCAACAAAAAAAACTATATAATTCAAATAAAAAATTATAATATTTTATTTCAATTTGTTCTCATTTTAGTTATCATTTATCTGAAAAAAGGAAAAAAAAATCAAACAGTATTTGAAGATTACAAAACCCATATTGGAAATTCCTCCACTCTCATCGCAACATAAATTATGAAAGAGAAATCAAAATTCCTCCACACTTTTTGATGCTAGATACTGTTCCATCTAGCACTAGTTTCTTAACTTTTCAATTTGAGCTCTAGTTCGCCGAAATCTAGCTGCGGCTAAGGTTCTTCTTCCGAGTTCTAATCTAATTATGCAGTCAATATGAGGAAGGGGAAGTAGTTTGTTGGCCCTATCAAGAACAGAATCACCTAGAGGGGGGGTGAATAGGTGTCAAAGTTGAAAACTGAAAATTTCTAAGTTTTTCGGGAAACTTAATTTTCAGAGTCAAATTTCCTCAGAGTCAGAAGCTAGCTTACAGAAGTTGCTTCTGAGGGAAATTCTGCCTAAACACAGTTAGACTGTTTTCAGCAACAGAAGTTCTGATTTGAAAACTTCTGGACAGTCTTCTGAACAAAGACAATGATAATTTAGAGAAAATCTGTTTCAGCACTAAATATAAACAAGTACACAGAAGCAAAAATAACAAGTATAAGAGGGAGAAATAAGTTCAGGAGATCCTGATTGAACAATCCGATTTATCCAAGTTCGCCACAGAAGTCCTGTGACTACGTCTTGTCCCCTGAGGTCGCAGCCTACAGAGATTTTATAAATCCACTATTCAGAACTTTTATGGCAAGTTCAGAAGCTCCTTTACATCAACAGAACTTAAGCTAATTTCTCACTTAGTTCTGACTAGCCTAAAAAGAGTTAAAGGATTTCCACCAGAACAAACAATACTCTGTTTTCTGGATTTCTCACCCAACTCTAATCTCCACTAGATTTCTCTCTTTAAATCTAACTGAATATCACAAACGATATCAGTTTACAAGATTCCTATTATGAACTTGTTTTTCTTCACTCTCTCACTTTAACTAAGACTATGCTAAGAAAGATTGAGAATGGGAAGTGTTGCTCTGTTTTTCTTGTTAAAACAGTGCGTTGAGATTTTGCTCAATAATCACGCGTATGTTGATGCTTTGGAGCTTGGCTACTATTTATAGTGAATGAAGATGACCGTTGGTGAGTTTGAATCTTCAATAGAGATGACATCAGTTGTTGTAGCCGTTAATTTGTCAAATCTTCAAACGGTCTTCAAACACTTTGATTCCGTTATCCTTGTTCTTTAACTCAATCCGGTAAGTGATTTGAAATCAAGGATGAGGTTGACTGGAATCATTCTTCAATTGGATCAACAAAGGGTAGACAAGGAAATTCTGCTTTCTTTTGAACAGACAGGCGCGCTCCAACAAAACAGCTTTTTGAGCTTTTGGCGCCTTGCATTGAATGCAAGTGTCAGAGCAATAAATGCTCAAACAGAACCCGTGACTAAGCCTTCAGAAGCAAATTTCCAGTTGTCTAGACTTTTGATCAAATTGGCAAAAGATCTTCTGATTGCAAAGAACATCTGAGGAGAGCTTTAGCAAACTTCGGCTTCAGAGCGGAGCATCCAGCTTCTGAATTATTGAAACTCTAACTTCAGCAAACAGATCTTCTGAGTCCTTTAGGCAATCCAGAAGTGCTTCATTCAGCACCTGCTGAGTAACTTACACATAGACTAAGTAGAAAAAATATTAGTCAACAATAAACTATATGTAAGAGAGTATTAAGTTTTCATCTTCTGAAACGTTTGGACATAATCAAAACACATAGGGTTCATCATAGTTGATTTCACCAAGCGGCCAGCTTGCGAAGTTTCTTAACTTCACTGCCGGAAATGCGAAGATGAGAAGAACGTGATGAAGAAGCCGAAGATTTCATCATCTGATTATGAGAGATGAAAATGAAGTTGGAGCAAAATTCTTCAGATTCTTCTTTCTCGAGATCTTGCACGAGTAAAACATCTTCTTGCTGAGGGAAATTGATCAACAATGGAAATAAAATATTGCAGAGTTTTTTCCAGTGAGATAGATTTGGGGATTAAAGAAAGAGAAAGTAAGGATTTGAAGAAAAAATTAAAGATTTTAAGTAAATCTCATTTCTTTTTAATTAATATTCATGTATTTGAACAAGCATCACGCGCTCGGCCTACCAGATTTTTCACGCATTTCACGTGTAGTGCTCCACCTCAGACTTGAGGGGTTATTTGTTTCAAAAAGCCAACTTGAAGGGGTTACTTGTAACCTTTTGAAGTTGAGGGGGTCATTTGCAGTTTTAAGACAAGTTGAAGGGGCTGGATATGTATTAAGCCAAAAGAAAAAGAAAAAGAAAAAGAAAAAGAAGAAGAAATAAAAGAAAAAGAAAAAGAAAGAATGAAGAACATGAAGAATACAGAGAGAGAAAATGAAGAATTAGTTTTTGTTTAATTTTTTATACTTTTTCTAATTTTTTTTAATTGATTTTTTTTTCGTTTTTCAACCATTTCACGCGCCCCCAAGGGTTTGAGTCTCACTCTCTATGTCATGTCAGCAATTTGGGGTTAGTTCATACGATTTTGCAAGTTCAGTGGATTTTTGTTACAATTGAAAGTTTGGGGTGTCACTTGTCAATTTGATTCAAGTTTAGGGGGTTATCTTACTATTAAGCCTTAATTAAATTTAAATTCATATACATATATATTAAATTTTCTTGTATTTTAATAACAATTATCCTTTAATTTGTAAAAAAAATAAGACATTTTACTCTAATTGAATAATCTATTGATTTTAATAAAAAATGTTAAATGATATATAAGAAAATAATATAGATAATTTTTATTTATATTCTTAAACATATTAAATGAATCCGTGCAACGGCACGGGTAAATGATTAGTGATAGAAGGAAAACGAAACAAATCATTCTATCTAAAAGTCTAAAATCAATTTGTAAAGTATATTTATATACTTAGTATGACAAAGAATTAATGGAAATAAATAAATTTTTTACTTTTTTTTTCTATGAAAAATGACACGTGAAAATACAGGAGAATGCAACTCATATTTAACATTGTTATTGCTTTAACAAACCATATAAATAAATTATAAACCACCAAAATCTTGAACTAATGAAATCAAAATTGCAAAGTTGTACTATAAAAAGGCACAATCCAAGTGGAGACTAATCTCAATTTTGAGTCCACCACCTTGAGGCACAATTCATAAAACAGGTGAACTGCTACGTCAGTTTTCAACAACAATCTCAAACTAAGTCGTAGTGGAAGTATAGTCGGAGTCTGTTAGCTCGTCATTCACTTTTCTTCCATTACATTTCCTATAAATATCACAAACTGAATAAGATTTTTTGTAATTTCGAAAAACAACAGTGAAAGAGCACCTATGTTCTGCCAAATCGCTATAGTTTTTTAGCTATTCTTTTCTTCTGCTGGTTTCATATTGTCCTTGTCTTTGTTGGTGTTCACGGTCGCCGTTTGCATGCGAAGTTTGAGCGCAGATGCTCCCATTTATTGTCTCGGAAAATAGTTTCCACGGAAAAGAAAATCGAATCAGGTACCTTGTTTCTTTAATCGTTATTTTCAATTAGTTTATATAAATTACAGATGATTTCGTGAATTTTATCTGTGTGGATTTGGCGAACACTTATTATACGGTATTGTCCCGAGTTAAAATTCAGTCTCGGTCCCTAAGGAACCCTAGAATCCGGCCCAAAATCCCCAAAACCTAAACGACCCATAACTTCTTATACGTGTTAGTCGGGGTATTGGGACATCCAAAATCTGAGCTCGAGTTAAAGTTTTGTCCGATTCATCAAAAAACCCGAGTTAAAATTCAGTCTTGGTCCCTAGGGCACCCTAGCATCCGGCCCAAACAACCCACAAATTGAACGACATCTAACTTCTTATACGTGTTAGTCGGGGTATTGGGACATCCAAAATGTGAGCTCGTGTTAAAGCTTTGTCCGATTCATCCAAAAACCCGAGTTAAAATTCAGTCTCGGTCCACAGGGAACCCTAGAATCCGGCCCAAAATCCCCAAAAACTAAACGACCCATAACTTCTTATATGTGTTAGTCGGATTATTGGGACATCCAAAATCTGAGCTCGAGTTAAAGTTTTGTCCGATTCATCAAAAAACCCGAGTTAAAATTCAGTCTCGGTCCCTAGGGCACCCTAGCATCCGGCCCAAACAACCCCAAAATTGAACGACCTATAAGTTCTTATACGTGTTAGTCGGGGTATTAGGACATCCAAAATGTGAGCTCGTGTTAAAGCTTTGTCCGATTCATCCAAAAACCCGAGTTAAAATTCAGTCTCGGTCCTTAGAGAACCCTAGAATCCGGCCCAAAATCCCCAAAAACTAAACGACCCATAACTTCTTATATGTGTTAGTCGGGGTATTGGGACATCCAAAATCTGAGCTCGAGTTAAAGTTTTGTCCCATTTATCAAAAAACCCGAGTTAAAATTCAGTCTCGGTCCCTAGGGCACCCTAGCATCCGGCCCATACAACCCAACAATTGAACGACCCATAACTTCTTATAAGTGCTAGTCAGGGTATTGGGACATCCAAAATATGAGCTCGTGTTAAAGTTTTTTCCGATTCATCCAAAAACCCGAGTTAAAATTGAGTCTCTATCCCTAGGGAACCCTTGAATCTGGCCCAAAATCCCCAAAAACTAAACGACCCATAACTTTTTATACGTCTTAATCGGGATATTGGGACATCCAAAATTTAAGCTCGAGTTAAATTTTTGTCTGATTCATCAAGAAACACGAGATAAAATTCAATCTCGGTCCTTAGGGCACCCTAGAAACCGGCATAAACAACCCAACAATTGAACGAAACATAACTTATTATACGTGTTAGTTGGGGTTAAGGACATCCAGAATCTAAGCTCGTGTTAAAGTTTTGTCTGATTCATCCAAAAACCTGAGTTAAAATTTAGTCCCGGTCCCTAGGGAACCCTGGAATCCGGCCCAAAATCCCGAAAAACTAAACGACCCATAACTTCTTATCCGTGCTAGTTGGGGTTGTTGGTGTGCTCTAGTTCCTAGGCATAGTTGTTTGTTGTAGTACTGTACTTTTGTTTATTGTACTGTATACTTTGATTTATGGAATAAAGGCATTAATTCATTTAGTTGATATATCTTGTATTATATGTATTGTATGAAGTATTCGTTGATTGTATATCATAAACCACTAGATGATAGTTCTACTCATGGGAATGAATAGAACGTAAGGCTTTTACAAACAGGATATGTACACGTGTACAACATATGTTTGTAGGTACGTATGACCAATACAGGACTTGGTCGATCCACTTTAGAAGGCACATGGTGGGAGTGTCATTGCTCTTTTATTAATGTAGATCTCTTTTATATGTCGACCTGATTTCATTATAGTATTGAATGAGGAATCTGATCACATTTGCCATACGCCTAATAAGTCCATAAAAGGATGCCAAATACGGGTATGATTGGTCTAGTCAGTGAACTCGTTCATACTGATAGTTGAAGTGAAGGGATTACCACTCACTCTATTAGTGAGATGATATCGCTAGGCCACTCGATGAGTTGAACTGAGAAATGTGTGGCCACACTCAGATAAGCTGGTAACTTGTCTGTTCTTCAATTTCACCCAAGATCGAGAAATATTTCAAGCGGTAGAGGATGACTTCCACCGTGCCTCATGCTTGATATATAGATATGAATGCTAAGAGATATATGAGAATTCTACAGGGAAATCTATCCGTGTGAGATGGACTTGCACTGTAATCAATTGGTGACTGATATGGTCTAGGCAACTCTCTATCCGTCATAGAACTAATTGATTATGGCCCACATGATCGTGCACACTAGACACTGATACTAGTACTCGAAGAATTGATACATGTATTGTATTAATGATGAACTTATTATTAGTTGCTAACTAACGATGTTAATTGATTATGTGTTTTGATTGAAACAAGTTAATTAATTGTTTAGAGGGATTAATTATTCAATCGGATTAATTAATTAAGCGATTGATTAATTATATTTTCTTTAGGGGTTAGTGTGTGATTAATTATGACCTAATTGATGTTAATTGAATCTATTGTATTCTATTGGGTACAATTAGATTAATTAAATTAATACAAGTACTGAAACCGTAATTAGTCGACACACTATAAATTAATCTCAATCGATTGAAACCCTAGACTTTCTGACACAGAAATCAAAAGAAACCCTAATCCCTCTATTGGTGGCCGGCCGAACTCCCTAGAGTGATCCCGGAGACTTTCGTTCATCGTTTTTCGTGCCTGAATGGAGGACTCGTTGTCTGAAGTGTTGTGCACGTGATTTTGGCGGAACCTCCGATCATGCGGTTCATCCATCTCTCTCAGAGGGATTCCATGTGAGTGACTATATTAGTTTATCACGTTAATATTAAAATACATTGAGGCTTTGATTAAGATCAAGTTTTTCTGATCAACGAACTAAATAATCGTTTTTCTCGCTTCCGCTGCGCGTCTCTGATCCTTGATCAGACTGTAACAGTGGCATCAGAGCCGTTGGTTCGATCAAAGATTAATGTATTTTTAGTTAAATCGGGTTTTTGATATTTTTCCCAATCTAGGATTTTAATCGGATCATATGGCATATGTGTTTAGTCGTTTAGATTATTTTTCTATGTCGTGTGGTTGATGGATTAATTTCTCTGATTTTAATTTTATTAAAAAAAAAAGGTTTTTGGGGGTCGGGGAGGTGGTCGGAGCCAGCCTCCCTGGCAGCACCAGCGGCGGTAGCCGACTGCGGACTAACGCAACTCCTCGCCACTGCTGGCCAGGCGTTGCAATACCCTGGACTGCTGCCTCGAACGTGCCCCGAAACCCTAATTTTTGAAATTTTGGGTCGGGACGCGGGTCGGAGCGGGAAACGGGTCTAGCCCGATGTATTTGGGGGCAATTCAAATTTTTTTTCTCGTTTTAAATTAAATTCGTTTTTGTTAAAAGTTATTTTGGCCCAAATACATTTTTTAATTTTAATTAGCTTAAGTTAAGTTAATTAAACTATTTTTATGTTGTGCCATGCATTTGTATATGTTAGATTTATTTTTGACGATATTTAAATGAATATGGTATGAAGATAAAATTAATTTAACTGATTGAGACACCGGTGGCGTTAAATGGGTTTAAGATTTTGATTGAGTAATTTCCAAAGTTTAGTGGGAGCAATGATTAAATCATCGGGCTTTTAAGGGCTAATTTACTGGTTGATAAATCTGAAATGATTTTATCAAACTGGGTTGGCTTAATTTAATAAAATGTGAATTAAGATTTGCCATAGTCATGCATTTATTTTATGTCGTCTAATGTTCTTCTGCAGCAACATGTCATAAAATCTTATGGGCTTTTATTGAAGTATGGAATGTAAATTTTGGTTTTATTATTTTTCATTACTTTTGCTTAGACCATTGTATATGTTTTGTTTTCGATGTAATCTTAAGAAGACCGAAGACATGTTCCTGATCCCAAGCCCATGGAGGAAGCACGAAGTTTTTATTTTTGTATATTTCAATTAATAGTCCATTAGGATGTATTAGAAAACCCCATATGATGTCTATTTTATATTTATATTGTTATACTTATAAATGTAATTGAACCTTAAAACGAATTGAATAAGTTGCATCGCTATTAATCACCAGATAATTCATTTTCACATGTTAAGCCGAGCACACAAAGTAATCTTTTAAACAAAATATCGGGTATTTTATAAATGCTTTATCTAAATCTCACATCTTCCTCCCAGGTGGTGCTACAATATAGATCATGCCCTAACAAGAGTATGTTGTAGTAACTGGTGGGGCGTTGAGTGTTAAGATACTTTCTTTTGAGAGTGTGGTTAACTGAGATTGTAGGTTTTACTCGAAGAATGAACATCATTAAGCTTGTTGCGGGTTCCCAAACATGGATAGGTAAAGTGTCAATAGACCTATCAAACCAAGAGTTCTATAGGTGGGAGAATTGAGTAGGTTGCTCTGTTGGCCCTAACAAGATAAGAATCACTTAGAGGTGGGGGGGGGGGGGGTGTGAATAGGTGTCTAATATAAAAACTGAAAATCTCAAGCTTTTAGAGAAACTTAATTTTCAGAGTCAAATTTCCTCAGAGTCAGAGGCTAACTTAATGAAGGAGCCTCTAAGGAAAATTCTATCTTTAAGCAGTTTACTGCTTTCAAGTAACAGAAGTTCTGTGTAGAGAACTTCTGGACAGTCTTCTGAACAAAGACAAGAGATAAAGAGCAATATTATTTTAGCACTAAATATTCAGCACAGAAGCAAAATAACAAATTAAAGGAAGGGAGAAAGAGATTCAGGAGGTCCTGATGAACATATCGATTTATCCGAGTTCGCCACAGAAGTCCTGTGACTACGTTGTTGGTGTGCCCTAGTTCTAGGCATAGTTATTTGTTATTGTATTGTACTTTTGTTGATTGTACTATACATTTATTTTATGGAATAAAAGACATTAATTCATTCAGTTAATATATCTTGTATTATATGTACTGTATGAAGTATCCATTGATTGTATATCATAAATAACCAGAAGCTAGTTCTACTCATGGGAATGAATTCAACGTAAGGCTTTTACGAACAGGATATGTACACGTGTACATGATATGTTTGTAGGTGGGACTTGGTCGATCCGCTTTAGAAGGCACATGGTGGGAGTGTCATTGCCCTTCTATAAATGTAGATCTCTTTTATCTGTAGTATTGAATGAGGAATCTGATTAGATTTGATATACGCCTAACAAGTCTGTAAAAGGATGCCCAATACAGGTATGATTGGTCTAGTCAGTGAACTCATTCATACTGCTAGTTGAAGTGAAGGGATTACCACTCACTCCATAAGTGAGATGATATCATTAGGCCACTCGATGAGTTGAACTGAGAAATGTGTGGCCACACTCAGATAAGCTGGTTACTTGTCTGTTCTTCAGTTTAATTCAAGATCGAGAAATATCTCAAGCTGTAGAGGATGACCTCCACCATGCCTCATGCTTGATATTTTTGATATTTCAATATGCATGGTAAGAGATATTTGAGAATTCTACAGGGTATCTATCTGTGTAAGATGGACTAACACTGTAATAAATTGGTGACTGATATGGTCTAGGCAACTCTCTATCAGTCATTTAGTTGATTGATTATGCCCACAAGATCGTGCACACTAGACACTAAGACTTGTACTCGGAGAACTGATACATGTAGTGTATTTATGATGAACTATTTATTAGTTGTTAACTAATAATATTAATTGATTAATTGTTCTGATTGGAACAAGTTAATTGATTGTATGGAGGGATTAATTGTTCAATCGGGTTAATTAATTAAGCGGTTGATTAATTAGATTTTCTTTAAGGGTTAGTGTGTGATTAATTATAACCTAATTGATGTTAATTGAATCTATTGTATTCTATTGTGGTACAATCAGATTACTTAAATTAATACAGGTACTAAAATTGTAATTTATTCGACACACTATAAATTAGTCCTAATCGATTGAAACCCTAGACTTTCTGACACAGAAATCAGAGAAACCCTAATTCCTCCATACACCATTCGGCCGAACCTAGCAAGGGGATTCCGGAGTTTTGTTCGTCGTCGTTCTTCGTGCCTGAATCGAGTACCTGATCACTGTAGGTGTCGTGCACGTGATTTTGGCAGAACCTCCGATCGTGTGGTTCGTCCATCTCTCTCAGAGGAATTCCATGTGAGTAACTGATGAAGGATTAATCACCATATTAATTAAATAACATTGAGGCAATGATAAAGATCAAAGTTTTCTGATCAATGATCTATAATATCGCTTTTCTCGCTTCCGTTGCGCGTCTTTGATTGTTGATCAGATTCCAACATACGTCATGTCCTCTATGAGCGCAGTCAGTAGAGATTTTAAATCCACTATTCATAACGTTTATGGCACCTTCAGAAGCTCATTTACATCAACATAACTTAAGTTAATTTCTCACTTAGTTCTCACTAGCCTAGAAAGAGTTAAAGGATTTCCACCAAAACAACAACACTCTGTTTTCTGGAATTCTCACCCAACTCAAACCTTAACTAGATTTCTCTCAAAATCTAACTGAATATCATAAATGATATCAGTTTACAAGATTCCTATTATGAACTTGTGTTTCTTCACTCTCTCACTTTTACAATTAAAATAAGAAAAGATTGAGAATGGAAAAGTGCTCTGTTTTGCATGTTAAAATAGTGCGTTAAGATTTTTGCTCAAAAGAGCTTGGCTACTATTTATAATGACTTGAGATGACCGTTGCTTGAATTTGAATCTTCAGTTTGATGATGACATGGTTGTAGCCGTTAATCAGTCATTTCTTTAAACGGTCTTCAAACACTTTGATTCCGTTAACCTTGTTCTTTAACTTAATCTGGTAAGTGATTTGAAATCAACGATAAGGTTGACTGGAGTGTTTCTTCATTTAGATCAACAAAGGGTAGACAAGGAAAAACTAGTTTTGTTTGTTGTGGACAGACGCGCTCCTTCAAAATAGCTTTTTGAACTTTTGGCGCCTTGCATTAAATGCAGATGTCAGAAGCATTAAATGCTTAACAAAAACCGTGACTAAGCTTCTGAGTGCTTAATTCCTTTTGTCTAAGCTTCTGATCAAATGGAATCAGCTTCTGGTTGCAGTTGAATGTTGAGGAGAGCTTTCTCATACTTCTGAAGATCTTCAGAGCGGAGCATCCAACTTCTAAGCTTTAACTTCAGTCTTCAATTATTCTTCTTTTCTGAGTTCCTTATGCAATCCAGAGTTTCTTCTTTCAGCACCTGCTGAGAAATACTTCTACAAAAATTGTTAGTCAACATTGATAAGTGAATAAGTATAAATTGAATTTCATCTTCTGAAACATTTGGACATAATCAAAACATGTTGGCTCATCAATAGCCATGAAACAAATCTGAGCTTGCTCTTCCTTCTCTACAGGATCACTGTTGGTCTCAGAGTCTGACCATGCAGCCAGCATAGCTTTCTTGAAGTTTCTTTTATCTTTCTTCAGCTCTGGGCAGTTAGGCTTAATATGCCCGGGTTGCTGACATCCATAGCACACAATAGGCTTGCTAGGATCTCTCTTGGATTTTTCATCAGAATCAGGAGTCTTTTTTATCAAAGCTCCTGAAAGGCTTCTTGTAGTTTCCACCTCTGCCTTTTCTAAAGGCTTTCTTGAACTTCCTGGTTAGCATTGACAATTCCTCATCTTCAGAGGATTCTTCAGAAGATTCTACCTTCAAGACTAATCCCCTTTTTGAACTTTTGGCGCCTTGCATTAAATGCAGATGTCAGAAGCATTAAATGCTTAACAAAAACCGTGACTAAGCTTCTGAGTGCTTAATTCCTTTTGTCTAAGCTTCTGATCAAATGGAATCAGCTTCTGGTTGCAGTTGAACGTTGAGGAGAGCTTTCTCATACTTCTGAAGATCTTCAGAGCGGAGCATCCAACTTCTGAGCTTTAACTTCAGTCTTCAATTATTCTTCTTTTCTGAGTTCCTTATGCAATCCAGAGTTTCTTCTTTCAGCACCTGCTGAGAAATACTTCTACAAAAATTGTTAGTCAACATTGATAAGTGAATAAGTATAAATTGAATTTCATCTTCTGAAACATTTGGACATAATCAAAACATGTTGGCTCATCAATAGCCATGAAACAAATCTGAGCTTGCTCTTCCTTCTCTACAGGATCACTGTTGGTCTCAGAGTCTGACCATGCAGCCAGCATAGCTTTCTTGAACTTTCTTTTATCTTTCTTCAGCTCTGGGCAGTTAGGCTTAATATGCCCGGGTTGCTGACATCCATAGCACACAATAGGCTTGCTAGGATCTCTCTTGGATTTTTCATCAGAATCAGGAGTCTTTTTATCAAAGCTCCTGAAAGGCTTCTTGTAGTTTCCACCTCTGCCTTTTCTAAAGGCTTTCTTGAACTTCCTGGTTAGCATTGACAATTCCTCATCTTTAGAGGATTCTTCAGAAGATTCTACCTTCAAGACTAATCCCCTTTTTCCTTCTGACTTTTCTCTCAAGTCATGATTTTTCATTGAGATTTCGTGCGTAATTAGTGATCCAATAAGCTCATCATATAGATAATAGCTCAAGTCTTGAACTTCTTCAATGGCAGTCTTCTTGGCTTGCCAAGACCTTGGTATGCTTCTGATAATCTTCTTCACTCTTTCTAGTTCTTTAATATCCTTTCCTAAACCTTTCAGATCATTGACTATCTTGGTGAATCTTGAATTCATGTCTGAAATAGATTCCTTCTCAAGCATTTCAAATAACTTATAACTTCTCATGAGTTGATTGATCTTGGATTGATTCACTTTGTATGTTCCTTCATAAGTTACTTCAAGCTTGTTCCATATGTCTTTTGCTGTTTCACACGAAGAAACTTTGTTATATTCAGTAACAGAAAGTGCACAATGCAGCATGTTTATTGTTGAAGCATTAGTTTCGAGTTTCTTTAGGATATCATCAGTGTAGACCCTAGGAGGTATTACAACATTCCCTAGACCTGCTTCCATTCTGACTGGAATATAGTCACCTTCTGTGATAACATTCCAAGCACTCATGTTCTGAGCTTGAATGAAATACATCATTCTTTTCTTCCAGTAAGAGTAGTTATCATCATTAAATAGTGGAGGTCTAGTTGTGGAAGCACCCTCTGGAATCATATAGTAAGAGGAAGTCTCAGGTAGATTTTTACCGGCCATCTCTATTAATTCTGATGGATCTTACACTTAGATTGTTAGATCTTAGTAAATAAAACGAAGTGACATTCGCTCTGATACCACTTGTTGGACCTAACAAGATCAGAATCACCTAAAGGGGGTGAATAGGTGTCTAAGCAGAAAACTGATAATTTTAAGTTTTTAGAGAAACTTAATTTCTCAGAGTCAAATTTCCTCAGAGTCAGAGGCTAGTTAAATGAAACAGCTCCTGAGGGAAATTCTGCCTTTTCACAGTTTAACTGCTTTCAGCAACATAAGCTCTGAGTTAGATAACTTCTAGACGGTCTTCTGAACAAAGACAAAGATATAAAGAGTAAATCTGTTTCAGCACTAAACAAAAGCAAGTACACAGAAGAAAAAATAACAAGTATAAGGAAGGGAGAAAGAGATTCAGGAGGTCCTGATGAACAATTCGATTTATCCAGGTTCACCACAAAAGTCTTGCGACTACGTCCTGTCCTCTGTGATCGCAGTCGCCAGAGATTTTAAATCCACTATTCAGACTTTTATGGCAAGTTCAGAAGCTCTTTTACATCAACAGAACTTAAGCTAATTTCTCACTTAGTTCTGACTAGCCTAGAATGAGTTAAAGGATTTCCACCAGAACAACAACAATCATGTCTTCTGGAATTCTCACCCAACTCAAACCTTAACTATATTCTCTCAAATCTAACTGAGTATCACAAATGATACCAGTTTACAAGATTCCTATTATGAACTTGTGTTTCTTCACTCTCTGACTATTACAAAGCCTAAACTAAGAAAGATTGAGAATGGAAAATATTGCTCTGTTTTGCTCGTTAAAACAGTGCGTTAAGATTTTGCTTGTTAATTACGTGTATGATGCAATGGAGCTTGGCTACTATTTATAGTGCTTTGGAGATGACCGTTGTTTGAATTTGAATCTTCAATAGATGACATCGGTTGTTGTAGCCGTTAATCTATCACTTCTTCAAACGGTCTTCAAACACTTTGATTTCGTTAACCTTGTTCTTTAACTAAATCCGGTAAGAGATTTGAAATCAAGGATAAGGTTGATTAGAATTTTACTTCATTTAGATCGGCAAAGGGTAGACAAGGAAATTCTTGTTTTGATTCAGGCAGGCATGCGCGCTCCATCAAAACAGCTTTTTGAACTTTTGGCGCCTTACATTTATTGCATTAAATGCAGAAGTCAGAGCATTAAATGTTAGATAAGACTCGTGACTAGCGCTTCTGAGTTCTTTAAACTCTTGACAAAAATTGTTAGTCAACATTGAAAAGTATATAAGTAAAAATAGAATTTCATCTTCTGAAACGTTTGGACATAATCAAAACATGTAGGGTTCATCAATCTTACCCAGTTAACCACAGTAAAGCCCTCAGCAGAGCCATCTTCTCCTATAATAATACTAGCATCTGAAGCACCAATTGCCTCAGCAATGGAGGTTCTGGAGACCTCAAAAACCACATCACCAACCTTAGAGTGAATCACATCAACTTCATCAGATCTGTAGGAAATGTTCTGGTAGAATTATGTAACTTGGGTAGGAAAGATAACTTCATCGCGAGAAGCGATGGAAGTCTAGTTTTGGGTTGTCAACCATTTAGAAATGAGAGCAGAAAAAAGGATTTCTTCATCTAGAAACCTAGAAGTGAAGACCTTAGACCTATTAAGTTTGGTTTTGGCATCAAAGAGATGAGTAATGGTGATTTGAGCAACTTCAGCCATTAGAGAGATTGAAATGAGGAATTAGGTCAAGTAGAGAGAAAGTTGAGATTGCAGAAATTGCAAAGAGATTCTAATTGCAAATAAAACTTAGGTGAAAATTTGCTAAGTATGGAAATCCCTATTTATACCCAAAGATTAAACTGTTCACATTTCAAAAAGTGGATAACCACCGTAAAAAGGGGAACCAGTTACCATTAACAACAGAATGCATACTAATAGCATTAAATGTAGTCACACTTTAAAATAGAGAATAAAAGATCATGATTAACATTAAGCATACTTAACTACCTTAAACGGCTAGAAGTTAAGACAAACATCAATGATAATTACTGAAGAGGATTAGTCATACCTATGCATTCTCTCAAGCTTCTGAAAGGAGTACTAGCCAGAGGCTTAGTAAACATATTGGCAAGATTTTCTTCAGAGGGTAAATAAGTAAGAATAATATCCTTCTTCAGAACATGATCTCTCAGAAAGTGATGCCTAATATGAACATGCTTCATCCTGCTGTGTTGAATGGGATTCTTTGAAAGGTCAATTGCACTCTTGTTATCACAATTAATAGTAATTGTTCCAGGAGTAACACCATAGTCAGCAATTTGTTGCTTTATCCAGAGCATCTGAAAAACAGAGCTTCCAGCAGCAACATATTCAGCTTCAGCAGTTGAAAGTGCCACAGAAGTTTGCTTCTTACTATGCCAGGATACTAAGCACTCCCCCAGAAAATGACAACCACCAGAAGTGCTGACTCTCTTCAATTTATCTCTACCATAGTCAGAGTCTGTGTATCCAACATGAGCAAAATTTGTATTACAGGGATACCACAAACCAGCTTCTGAAAGTGCCTTTAAGATATCTGAGGATTCTTTTGACAGCAATATCATGAATCTCCATTGGCTTAGCCTGATATCTAGCACAAAAGCGCACAACAAAATGTATATCTGGCATGCTTATTGTTAGATATAAAAGAGAACCAATCATAAATCTGTAGGTTTTTATGTATACAGGATTACCAGCTTTAGATTCATCATCAAAGTCTTTTCTGACATCCATGGGAATGTCAACAACATTAGATTCTGACATGCCAAATTTCTTCAGCACTTCTCTAGTATACTTGGTGTTAACTTGAAACTGTAACTTGAATCCACGTAAGCTGTGTTCACTGCAAAATAACAAACGTTAGCCTAAAGGAGGCCGCTGACCGGCGACCCCTCTCCGATGCTAAAGTCAGTATTGAACTAGTGATCGGAAAGTAATTAACTCAGAGCTTAAGTCAAGAATAATGTACCTTAGATTGTAGAAAATCCCATGTATTTATAGTGTCTGATCATGTATCCGAATCCTAGTTGTATTAGGACATATCATAAATCACGCCTAGTTAGGCTCATGATCATAGTCCTAATTAGCTTGAACTCTCCTAATTGAACTAGGAGACTAAATGAGAAACATAATCCACGTAGGAGAGAGATTCTCCTAGTTTTGACTATTCAACGCACGCCCTATGTGGCAAGTGAGACTATTCGACTTAGTCCTCTCAAACCGACGTGGCAATATTAATCATTCCTATTGGTCCACGTGTCATCTTAAATATTACATGATAACACTTGGCTTGATTGATAAACACACCATCATTACTTTGCTTGATCTGAAGTCCTAAGAAGAATGTTAATTCTCCCATCATAGACATTTCAAACTCAGCTTTCATGTGGTTGTTGAACTCCCTGCACAAAGATTCATTAGTAACACCAAATATAATATCATCAACATATACCTGAGTTAAAAAAATATCTTTGTTCTTCTTCAGAGTCAACAGAGTTGTATCAACGTAGCCTCTGACAAATCCCTTAGACAAAAGGAACTTTTTCAGTCTCTCATACCAAGCTTTGGGAGCTTGTTTCAGTCCATACAACGCCTTTTGAAGCTTGACCACATGATTTGGAAATTTAGGATCTTCAAATCCAGGAGGTTGAGACAGATTAACTTCTTCATCAATGTAACCATTCAAGAATGCACTTTTCACATCCATTTGAAACCACTTGAAACCTTTGTATGATGCAAAAGCACACAGAATCCTTATGGCTTCCAACCTTGCAACAGGAGCAAAACTTTCAGCATAGTCTATGCTCTCTTACTGACTGTAACCTTGAGCAACAAGTCTTGCCTCGTTCCTCACAACATTTCCAAATTCATCAAGCTTGTTCTTCAGAACCCATCTTGTACCAACAACTTTCTTGTTCTTAGGTCTGGGTACCAAAGTCCAAACTTCTGACCTTTTAAACTGGTCAAGTTCTTCTTGCATTGCCATTAACCAGGATTCATCATCTTCACCTTCATAGAAGCCCTTGGGCTCCAAAAGTGAGACAAAGGCCACATTCCCCATGTATCTTCTGAGCTGAGCTCTGGTCATGACAGGATTATGAACAGAGTCAATGATGTTCTCCAAGGGGTGATTCCTAGGAGCTCTAACTTCTCTTTGTACATCCAATGTATCTTTCGAAACTTGTTCATCATTTATTGAATCATATATAGGAGCATCTTCTGGAATAAAGTTAACTTCTGGAGTTGGATTATTTCTGGAACTGGATTAAACCTTTTCATTCCTTTCATTCTCAAGTTTCTTTACAAGAACTGAGAAGCATTCAAATAACTCATCTTTGCTAGCAAGCAAGATAACCCAAGTGAATCTCGAATAGTCATCTACTATGACAAAGGCATATTTCTTTCCACTCATGCTCATTGGTTGAACATGACCAAAAAGATCCTATGAAGTAATTCTATAGGTCTTTTAGTTGAAATTGTTTTCTTAGTTTTAAAAGAGTTTATGAATTGTTTTCCAGATTGACAAGCAGTACATAAATGGTTATTTTTAAAACTAATTTCAGGCAGATCCTCAACCAATTGATATCTAGCTACTTTGGCCAGAAGGTCCATGCTCACATGAGCAAGTCTTCTATGCCAGAGCTAGGAGGTATCCTCTTTGGACATGAAGCATATATTTTTGTATAGATTCTCAAGGTTCAACATGAAAACATTTTCTACTCTAGGAGCAGTTAGAATTACTTCCCTTGACTTATTGTCCAAGATTTTACATCCAGATGAGCTGAATACAACATCTCTACCTTTGTCAAACAGTTGTGCAACACTCATGAAGTTGAACTTCAGGCTTCTGACTAGGGAAACATCTTCAATAGGGGATTGGTGTGCTGATTACTAGGATGTCCTCATAGCTTCGGGACACCGTTCGCCGTGCATGAAGCATGGGAATGTCGTTAATCCCTTTGAGGCTCTATGGACGTGATCCATTTTTGATATGTGAGCCCCCCTGAAGGATGGCTTCACTTCTCCTTTTTGTTTCTCCCTTCGTCCGTGGGCATATTCGTTGCAGATTGTAGTAAGGGGATTCTGAGGTTAATTTTGAAGGCCGACGGATTCTGGTTCATCTTAAAATGGAGACACCTTGAGTACTTGGACTTTCCATTTAACCTTTGGGCATTGTACGTACTAGTTCCCCAGAGTGAGGTTCCTTCTTTTTGCAGGGCTCTGAAGGAGATGTGCTTCTACATTTATCCGGTAATTCCTCCTTACACAGTTTCTCCATCTCCCGGGGTATGTCCTAGTCGGGGCCGTTCCTCTAGACGTGGTTCTCTCTCTTACAGTCAAGGGCATATTCATACTGGACACACATGCTTTAACTATGCCTATAACTTCCTAATGTACTCTATTTCAAAGATGCAAAATGAATGTTGATACAAGTGAGCTTAAACGTTTTTTTCTATCCAAGCATGGGTCTGCAAACTCGTGGATAGGATAAACGGGATAGAGCCTAGTCGATGTTTAATGATGTTGCTCCGTTCTTCATCTGCATGGATGTTCTTGATGCGATGGTTGTGACCTAGAGTCCTCCATCAATCCTCTCAAGGGTGTATTCTTAGCGTTTCGAGCCACTAGGTATTAATCGATTTTGGGTTCGAATGTGGTCTTTTGTTTGCTCTGAAGTAAGATGGGGTGCTGTATATGTCGGGGTAGTTTGGCGAAGTTTGGGGTAATGTCTTTTCGAGTGTTGGGTAATACATAGGGAGTGGTTTATTTGTGAGGTAGGTTAAGGGTAAAGGCTTGCATCATCCTTAATTTGGGTTAGGGTTCGAGAGGATATCACGGAGAACTCCCTTTGGTCATTTCATACTTCGTTCGAGGGCTTGCCCCTATCTCTAATTCCTCCTTGTTGATCTGACGGTCTCTCTGATGGAAGCTGGCTTGGGTTCAGGTGTGTTGTGGTTTTGTGATTTTGGGTTGGGTCAAGTAGTGATTTAGGAGTTTTGGGCAAAGGGGAAACATTCACATATAGGTGGGGTTTCTGACGTTTAGACAACTTGTGTGTGTGCCCTAACCTAAAGTGTGCCTATGACATCTAGACGAATTATACTTGTGGGATTATGGTACCTCGTTTGTAATTTTCCTATTTCCCTCTGTCATGGTACCGATGTGTATGTATGCCTAAGACACGTGACAATGTGCATGCATGCAGACCCTATTATGTAGGATGGTGCAAAAAAAGTGACCTAACGTATGACACTCTAAGGGTAGACACACCCAAAGGACACAAACCTATCAGGTAAGGGGACACATGCATTTATGCTTTGGACATCGTGCATGTTTGTGTGTGACACGTTTAGGTAAGATGATGGTGGTGCACTAGCTCCCATTTTAGCTCATCGCATGTATCCTATGCGTGGTTTGACGATGTACGCTAATTCGCACAGGTAATGCTTGACATGTATATATGTATATGCAATGGATGCACATCACACCTTGGATCCTAAACTGATGACTACATATACTGACAATAATCACGACTCTTGACTCTATAAGTGACGACCAACATAAACATGTGGATTTTAAGTGATCCGATGATGGACTGTTGTGTATTCATACATGAAGGCAAACAAGACCCGATTTTCACATAGAGATGGGGGGACATATACTGGGTACAAGAGTAAGGTTTGACTCTATGCTAAAGCACATTATTGACACGTCATTTATTTCTCGAATGGAGAATGCTTGTGCGACAACCCTATCTTACATTGGTTTGGAAGACTCAACATGATAATGAACCATGTAGACTCACGGGATATCGTGCCCCTACCTTGGTTCAGACAATCATTTATGACGTGCAAATGGGACTTCAAGCACCCTTTCCGAAGCGTAATGATTCCAACATCCCATTTCACTTCACAAACTCAAAACTCCTTTCGGATGAGCAGGAGACAGCGTATGTTTGATCTAATAGGTCATATCATTGTGATGGTATAGCCCCAATTTTACATGAAATAATTAAAGTGTTCCTTGCAATAAGGAACGGACGGCGTAACCGTTTATTTCATGTATACGAACGGGTATCATAACGTTATGTCCTTTTAGGTCTTATGAAATTTTAACATTATCTCAAGGTGACATTTGTTTGGTTTAAGGAATTGACCTTTTGGGTCGTAGAACTTCGTCATGTGAAATAAAATAAGTTTCTTCTCGAATTGAAATAGACGTCGTGATGACGTATTTCACATGACAAAGTGAGTGACATCATTGGTCGATTCGTTAGACCCTACAAACCACATGACTGTTTGACATGACTGGACCTAGCACATATATTCTTAATATTTGTTTGGCTTAAGGAATTGACCATTGGAGCGGTAAAATTTCGTTACGTGAAGATAGACTAAGCTTCTTCTTGAATTGAAATAAACACCGGGACGACGTTCTTCTTATAACAAAACGAGAGGCAACATTGGTCGGTTTGTTAACCCTTACAAATGTTTCCTGACGTGGTTTGACATGTGACACTATACTTAACTCACTTGGGGATTTTGTCGTCATGGTCTATGCAATTTTTTTTTATTTTTTTTTATATTGATCCAACGCGATATTGACCTGCGTGGACTTATGAGGCGGTGTGCCTTTAGACTCAAGAGGAACCCTAAACTCCTTTTCAAGTGGAGCACAAGACAATGTATGTTTGGTTCAACAGATTAAACCGTTACACCGGTATGGCCTTATCCTACACGAAATCATTAAAGCGTCTTTCATAATCTGGGACATGCGGCTTCATATGACACCCGTTTTGGCTTAAGGGGGCGATATTTGTAACGCCATGATTTTATCTCACGAGATTGAGTTTCTTTACGAAAAGAAACAGACGACATAACGTCGTGTTTCGTGTGATAAAATGTCTGGCGTAACAGGATGCCCTCTTACTTCAAAGGACTGTCATGGAAACTGGACTCTTTCCTAGGTTAAGGCTACATTTGGGACTCGTTTCAACTTTATTTTCTATCTCCTTATTCTCATACTTGTTTCGTTTTGAATCTTAGTTCTGGAACTCTCGATTTGACAAGGGATCCCTCAACCATCCTGAGGTTGCTGAGGCCATTTGCTATACTACGCTCGTTCCTGAGGAGGGTGAGTTGAGCGAACGCCTCACTGATGAAGAGGTGTTCCAGCTGACTCGCATCAGAGATGTGAAGGTAAAACATACACACTCTTTTTCTTTCCTTAACTTTTTTTTCTACCTCGAAACTCATACTCTTTCTTCTTGCACATCATCTCAGGCCATGGCGTCCATCAACATCCTCATTCATCGATTCGAGTCACAAGCTCGTTCCTTAAACGAATACAGCCGGAAGTGGGTGGAGACGGAAGAAGAGTTAAAGGCTAAACAGGCCGAGCTTGTTTCTTGCAAGCTCGAGCTCTTGGCTTCCTAAGCAAGAGAAATGGAAGCCGTCGTCGAGAAAGAAATCGCAAGGGTCGAGGCCATGAGGTGGCAAGGTAGGACTGCTAGTGCGCGATCTCACTTCGAGGAGCGCACATGAGAGTTCATGGTTGCGCTTGCCACTCAAGGCTCGACCTCAATTTCTGTGTTTAGACAGGAAAAGGCAGAGAAGGCCAAACTCCTAAACAAATGTATCATGCTCCGAGAGGAGACGATAAGCTTGAACCGTTCACTCGACGAGGAGAAAGAGAAAAGGCGTAAGCTTAAACCGAAACGAGATCGAGACATCGAGACTTTTGAGAGAACCAACCTTTGGAGGCTCTCGAGGTATCATGCTCGAGTATGTCTGGCTATTAAGGACAAGTTCCCCAACATATCCGAGGAGGACTTGAAGTTTTGGGTTAACTTAACTCCTTCTGAGGATGATGAAGAAGCTCCTTCCTGCCTCGACGAAACCTTTCCTCTGCCTGATATTCAAGATCCAATACCAGCCACTCCTCTCCAAGCCATGCCTTTACAACATCCTGGTGACCGAGCACCAAAATAGTCTAGGGTAGCTTAACTTTCTGTAACCTTGTAACTTTGTATATATTTAATGACAAATCTTTCTTTGTTTCACTTGTCTCGTAATATTACGTCTAATATTGTTTGCACAAGTAATCCTTTAATTTTGTCCTAAGTAAACTTTGTTTCTGAAATTTTCAATTATTTCAACTTGCAATTATTTCAACTATATTTGTTCGAAACCCTTATAGTAGCCCCCCTCGATTCTGGTCAGGCCAACTCTTTAGAGGGTGGATTCTTACCACGACGTTTCTTAGATTTTGGATATAATCGAAACCTTCTAGAATGCAATAGGTTTGATTTTAAGAATTTAATCCAACCAAAGTGTCCGGTGTCGAATACTTAGAACAAGTTTTAAATAAATCTTTGTTTTTTCGAGGAGAAATTTTAAAGTTTCATTCTGAATTTTGTAATAATGTGAGCACTTTTCATAAACATAATTTCCTAAGTTAATTTTGAAATGATGTCATAGATGAAAACAATGCCTCGATGGCTTTATTATTATAACTCCTAAGTTAAATTCTGAGCTTATTACATGAAATCAAAGAACTTGTAACATAAATAGTCTCTAAAAAAATATTTTCTGAGAGAGACAGCATTCCATGTCCTTGGGACTTCAGTTCCATCTAGATGTTGCAAACGATAAGTTTGTGGTCCGACGCATTCTATTATCTGGAATGGTCCTTCCCACTTAATCTCCAATTTGCCTTTGCCTTGTCTCATGCTCGAGGCTGTTGTACTACGCAAGACATAATCTCCCTCGGAATACTGTCAAGGTCTTACTCCTTTATCATATATTCTCTTCGATCTTGCCTTGTAAGCCTCAATTCAAGCATGAGCCATCTCTCTTTTCTCTTCGAGGTCATCCAAGTTATCACGTAGGTTGAGCTCGTTGACTCCTCCGTATAATTAAGAACTCTAGTACTCGAAACCTTGATCTCGACTAGAATAAAAGCTTTTGTCCCATAAGTCAACGAGAATTGGGTTTCTCCAGTCGCTGTTTTCGGAGTTGTTCTATATGACCATAAAACATGATACAGCTCTTCGACCCAATTTTTTAACTTCTCGAGATGAGTTAAATGCTTCTTGATTCCTTCCATGATCATTCTATTAGTTCTCTCTATCATTCCATTAGTTTGCGGGTGAAACACCGAACTGAACCTTAGCTTGATTCCTTCTCTTTCACAGAAATTCCTGAACACAACACTATCAAATTGTTTCCCATTGTCTGTGATTATCGTATTGGGTATCCCGAAATGATATACAATGCTATTCTTCACAAATTTCATGATTTGTTGTCTTGTAATCGAGGAAACTGCCTCAACCTCGACCAATTTAGTAAAGTGATCGACTGCAACTATAACGTATTGCTTTTGATTTGTAGACACTGGAAACTATCCTACTATATCAATTCCTCAGGTGGCGAACGGCCAAGATACCTTGATTTCTTCCAGGCCCGAGGCTGGACTTTGTAAAACTGGAGCATGAGCCTGGCAAGCGCCACATTTCTTTATGAATTCCATTGCATCGTTGTTCATCTGAGGCCAATAATAGCCCAACAACCTAGCTTTGCGAGCAAAGACATTCCAACCCTCGTGAGCTCCACAAGCTCCTTCATGGATTTCTTCTAAAATTTTGGCCCCTTCTTGTATTCCAACCGCTTTGAGCCACAGTTGCGAGTAAGACCTTCTGTACAGATTTCCATCAACAACACTATATCTGCTAGCTTTTCTCATGATCTTGGGGTGATGCGACTTATCCTCGGGAAGCTTACCCTCGTACAGATACTTAAAGATTGGCCAATACCATTCCATAGCTCGATCTGTAAACAAAACTTCCTCAAAGTCGATGTTTGCACAAGGAATTACATGCACGTCACATAGACACAACTGTGGGTTACTAAGATCCGAAGCTAATTTACCTAAATAATCAGCTTCCATGTTTTCCTCTCGAGGGATTTGGATTATCTCGATTTTGCATCCCATAATCTCACATTCTTCTATCATACGCTTCACAAGCTCGTGATATTTCTTCATTCGAGCGTGCTTGGTTTCCCACGAGTTTCTAATTTGATTCGTTGCAAGACCCGAGTCACTCTTGATTACAGCTTTGTCTGCTCTAATGATTTATACCAAACATAGACCGAGCAATATTTCCTCATATTCTGCTGCGTTATTCGAAGAATAAAAGCCCAAAGTTGCAGCGTGCCTGAAAATCATACCATCCAGGCTACGAGTGAAAACAACGATCCCGGATTGACTCTTATTTGCACTCCCATCCATGAAGATCTCCCAAGTATTTGATATTGGCTCAGTTTCTTCTTCAGGTGGAACTTCAACAAGAAAATCTGCAAGAACCTGCTCTTTTTTCAAAGGCCTTGGTTCGAAGCGCACATCAAACTCGGTTAGCTTTATAGACCATTCTGTCAGTCTCCTCGAGGCCTCAGGTCGAGAAAGTATCTTCCTGAGTGGGGTGTCTGTTCAAACAATTATGATATAACTCAGGAAATAGTGCCTCAATTTCTGTGTAGCGAAATATACTGCATAAGCGAGTTTCTCCATTTTAGGATACCTTGATTCCGCTCCACGAAGCACACGGCTTACATAATAAACTGGGAACTGTACTTTACCCTCGTCTTCTTCTCGTACCAAAACCATGCCAATGCTTTCCTCACCAACGCTTATATACAAGTACAAATTCTTACCTTGTACTGGTTGACTCAACAAAGCAGAAGATCCTCAAAAGAGGTTTGACACTCTTCAGTCCATGTTGTGTCAAAATGTAAAGAGGACACTCTGGCAAGAGGACCAGGTCACAAATAGCACAGCAAAAGTAAATTATCGTATTCCACAAAGAATAAAACGATCCATAGTTGTTCTAATGTTAAAGCACAGTCAACTTTCAGTTGGGTAACAAGTAAATGAGAGATTTTTTTGCACTAATTCTAACAGTGAACAGTAATAACGAGCAACTAAAATTGAGATAACTAAAACAAGCAAGAATAAACTCCAATCACTTAAAAAACAGGCAAAGGCACAGCCAGAACAGGAAAAAATAATTGTTCTCTCTCTCTCTCTACCATACATGAAGTCTTGATTTGATAGGTTTAGGGTCTCTTTCCTCTCCAAACACTCAAGTCAGGGGGTAACGTCATCGAGATCTATAGATGCATGATATCCGCGGTTTACTTCTAGCATACATCTAAGCATTAAGCATGGGAAAGCATTATAAATCAGAAGAATATAAACCCCTAACATGTTAAGCTTAGGTCTGAGACATAACATGCATTAAATGGTAGATCCGCTTCATAACTTCGGAGGTATCCTAATTAATCCACTGATTACTAAGGTTAGCAAAGCCTTAGATGCAATATTGCTCCATTTAATAACCAACAAGCATTTTCATGTTAACAGAAAGAGAGGAACGAACTTACTTTCACCAGCTCTTAGGCTGGCCCTAGCCTGTAAACAGACTACTCACTCATCGCCCTGATTGTTCTCACAATAAATTCCGTAGATTTTAATACAAACATTTAAGGAGATGATGAATAAATGCAGTAGATTGAGGCTGGAATAAATTCCCAGAAGAGTTTCAAACTTTAATACAGGAAGAGAGAAGGAAGAACTACAACTACAAATTACCACTTCTCTCTCTAAAAACTAAAGTTACAATTAAGCTAAAGTAAAAGTTAACTACTACCATCTACTTCCACTCACTCTGATCTTTCCCTTTTATCTTCCCTAAACAATACTTTCGCCGAAGGTCAGACCCTCTTGGAAATTGGAGAAGAAAATAAACGGACCAGATCAAAGCAAGTACAAAAAGGTACAACGAATGAACAGTGACTCAACTGTTCTCCTTTACAGAAAAAGCAATAAAGTAAAAGTGTTTTCTTCTCCTCTCCTATCACTTCACACCATGCTTTCACTCAACAAGTCAACCCATACTTTTCAGTCCCACTTGCCAAACTTCAACTTTTCTCAAACACTTCGCTGACAAGAATACCCTCCTTGAAGATCCTTCAACAAATCTGCTGAAATGAGCTAAAGAACAGCCAGAAACGCCTGTTCTCTGAAAACAGAACATTCTGCACCAATCTTCAATAAATATCCCATTTAAGCACAATTCTCCTTCTTTTGGGTCAAAACTTGATGAAATATACCCATAAAACATGAGCACATTTTGGACTCATCACAACCCCCAAAATAGCATTTGCTTGTCCTCAAGCAATACAGACTCAAGAAAAAAAAAATCCTAGACTCAAAGTGGAACAATCTGGTTAAAATTTAACATGTTCAATCCTTAGAGCATTCTTGAATATTTATGCACAAGAGAACAACCTGGCTGGTAACTGCCCAGGACTACACTCACAATCACTCTAAGTGTTTAGGTTAAGTGTTTAATCCCACAGCAGCTTGCAAGAAAAGTTGAGGAACAAGAGTTTGCAATTCGGTCCAAAGTCAAATGCTTGAATTTTTCAATCAAAGGGTCTTTGACACAGTTATAATGCGGACGGGTAAAGAAGTGAAATGAAAACTGAGGTAAAAGGAAAACTAAAAGAGAAGAAAAAGATAAAGTTGAGCTTTCATGAACTTACATAAGTTAGCAGATGTGATGAAGTTGTGCTAACAACTGGATTTGAAGCTTCAGAGGTTGGTTTTCAACTAAGAAGAGCAAGGAAATAAAGGATTCCTTTTTGTAGAACAGTCAGTCATAACCCAACTAAAATAGTATTATATTTCATTTTTTTTTTAACTTTATTCGAGCAAGGAAGAGGACTATTTGACAGGATATCAAGCAAAGCTTGAGATTGGAAACAACATAGGAGTTCTCTTCTTGCAAAGGTAGAAGAACAACCAGATTTGAATTGATCTGCTTGGGTTCTACAAAGAATCAAGTGGGTTAATGAATTAATGACTGACTGACTTAATTCGAAAGATTTTGAAATTAAGAACTTTTGAATTTTCCTCTTGTTCCAACTTTTTGAAAGACTCAACAGGAACAAGAGAAAGACAAACATAACAATGAGGGAAGAAGAAGAGAGATGAGGCAGACACAAAGAGCTTTTGGCTAGGATGGGCGAAACTAATATGAGGAAGACACAATGTACAAGGGAGAACAATCTAAATTACAAGGTTAAGCTTAAAACAAAAGGTTAACATCCTAATCTAATCCCAGTGCCCTTATCGTTTTGACTTTATTCAAGGTCTTAAGATTGACTTTAGGCTACCAGAGCAAACACTTGCACTCATTGATCACATTCCCACTGTTCAAGCAAGCCCACTCAGTGTTTAACAAGTCTGGCTAGAGGCAGACTGTTCTCCATCTCCTAATAAACAAGTCCGGTGTGATTTACAGACTGTTTCTCCTTCGGCTCTAAATGCTCACAGGGTTTTGCACTCTCAAGTTCAAATTTTAACCAAAATGCAAGATTTTATGTTGTATCTATGCATTGCAATTGTTCCACAAAAATAAAAGCTAAAACTAAGAAAGAAAACAGAGCAATTGCTCAAACACTAATAAACAAACAAGACTTTCATTAATAAGAACAAACAGGCTACATTCTCACTATGCAGCATTGAACAACTAGAACAAACTAAAACTTGACAACTGGTTGGCTAGAAAATTACAAAATAAATTTCCTAAGAACAAAATAAACTAAGACTTGAGGACATCAGCAGAAAACTATGACATTATGGAGTAAGCATATCAAAACAGCAATTCAGCACAGGTAGAACAAGCGGACATGAAACCCCCAAAATAGCTCATAGAGCACAATCACCCCCAAAATAAGAGTAGCATGCCCTCATGCAACTTTGCAAAAATATCCGACACCAGTGTAGGCAATCATTGGGCAAACCGGGTGATTAAGGGGCACCAAAATGCAGACTCCATAATGCAAAGGCAGCTAGTTAAGCTGCGGGCGAGTCAGGAACAGTTTGGGCCCGCTTGCCGATCTCCTCTTTAATAGCAATGTCAAAATCTGGGAGTTTTGCTGTATCACCTTCTGCAATATCATCATCATTCAAGTCCAGAGTACCTCGCAGGAGAGGGGTGGTTTGGTGGCTTTCATCCACCTGCTCAGATTCAAAATCAACCGGGCGAGAGCTTGAGGGACCAGCACTACCCTTGTTCTTCTTCAAAACCTGAACATCTGCCTCAAGCTTTTTGATACGCTTGAAGGGCAGACCGATCAACTGCAACAGCTGACCCATAGTGACATCACCAGCAGCAGGAAAGGCAATCTCTTCAGGGGAGAACAGACGACGCTGAGGATCAGGGGCCAAAGCTTGCATAACATCAATGTCAGTAAAATCCAGGGTGGTCTTCACTTTCTTGGCAGCAGGCATGTCTGTGGTCCCAAACAACTTCCAGGTCTTCCCTGCTTTCCTGCAAATATCCAGGCGACTCAAAGCATTGCAATCAAACCTTTCCATTTTCACCTCAAGTGTTAGGTGATGGAGAACAGGCAGAATAACTCCCAAACTTTTGCCAAGTTTAGTGATGAAAGGACCACAGAGAATGGCATTAGAAGAACGAGCAGAGATTAAAGACATATGAAGACCTAGCCAATGAGCAACATTGATGCGGCGGTGATTGGTCATAGCCCATAGAACAAACAGATCATTGGTGGGGCAGTTGCTCTGGCTGCGACGAGAGAACAGGGTAGTGGCAAGATACTTCTGCATAAATCGTAGAGGATGATAAGGGATAAGGGAAGATTTGGAATCACCGGACCTATAATAGTCCTCCCCAGTGAGATCTTTCCAGTACTCAGCATCATTAAACTCCTTTGGAAAATCAACCAGGCTGTTCTGGTACGAATCAGTCGCCAACTCATTGAAAGGAACGCACCCCAGGAACTCGTTGAAAGTATTCAACGACATGGACATATCCATCCCCATCATTCTGAACTTGTAGCGATCACGATCGGTGAAAGACTTGATCTCAGGGTTGTATTTGAAGGTTGCAAGAAACTCCAAGGTTAATTCACGATAAGCGGACTCATTGATTTTTAAGAATCCCTCCATGCCAGTGGCCTTGAACATTTCACGGACCTCGCACTCAATACCCAGAACTTTCAGAGCACCCCAATCAACAGTGCGAGAGGGCAAGAAATTGAAACCAGAGAATAACTCATACTTAGTCTGAGCCTCATCGTCAACGAAGGTGGTAAACTTGCTCCTAGTATAAGAGCGGATGGGATCTGAATCAATGCCACCGTCGGAGGCGGCTGGCTTTTCTTGCTTGATAATTCCAGAACGAGTAGCTCGAGGCATTTTCAAGATCTGTTTGATAACTGAGAAAATAGAGAAAAAGTGAAGGCAGAAATGTAATGGTGGAATGGTGAAGTCCATTCGCTTAAATAGAAGATAAAATGAGGGAATGGGAAAAGTCAGTTACTGGAAGAGAGATGTAGCCGTTTCAAAAATCAAATCCATTAGTGGTATAGAGCAGTTGAAAAAAAGGAGAAGTGGCAGACCTAGAGTAGCGCGTGGGAGAGAAGAGTGGTCAGATCAAGAGTGGAAAGACAACTCTACCCCCAACACGTCTCACCAGTGCATGGTGATGGGATGGCCACGTGGGTCTGCAGCCTCTGGTTTCCAATAAAGCAAACTAAAGCAACTAAAGGTAATTTAAATGTAACCGGCCCAACTTTCTAGTTACAACAGTAAAAAAGGCTTATAATCCCAAATTAATTAAAGAGAAGCCCATTAAAATTTACTCTTGGTAAAATGACTTAAGCAAAAATGCAAGTTTTACCTCCAAATAAATTTCAGATTCTCTTAAGGCATTAAGTACCTCCAAAATAAGATTATGGACACGACTAAAAATGAAGTATGAAGTGAGAAGAAACATGAGAAAGAAAGCATAGAAAATCCTTGTAAGACAAAATTTGCAAAAATAATGCAAGGCAATTAGCAACGAGTAAATGGTGTGAGTCAGAACAACCAAAAACTCAAGGATTTGACCAAAAGAAACTGAATAACCAAGAAATTAAGAGATTATGTACAACTTGAGTGGAGACCTAAGTAATCACTCCAATTGGTGGGTGGAGGCAACACAGTGCCCCTCACATTCAAGGAGGGTCAGTTAGAGGGATGGTCTCCTCCTGATTGGTCACATTCACCAAATAAGGCTTAAGCCTTTGACCGTTCACCTTGAACAACAAACCAGCAGAATCACATAACTCAACAGCCCCATGTGGAAATACTTTAGAAACAGTATAAGGACCATACCACCGTGACCTGAGTTTACTAGGAAACAATTTCAAGCGAGAATTGTAGAGAAGCACTTGGTCTCTTGGTAGGAAAGTTTTCCTTAGAATGTGTTGGTCATGCCATTTCTTGGTTTTCTCCTTGTATAAGAGAGCATTCTCGTACGAGAACAACCTGTACTCATCCATTTCTAGCAATTGCATCTTTCTATGATCTCCACCTGCTTGTTCATCAAAATTCAAAAAGCATAATGCCCACAAAGCTTTATGTTCTAACTCAACTGGGAGATGACATGATTTTCCATAAAGCAACCGGTATGGTGACATTCCTATTGGGGTTTTAAATGCAGTTCTATATGCCCACATAGCATGTTCTAACTGATTTGCCCAATCCTTGCGAGAACAACCAACGGTTTTCTCTAAGATACGCTTGATCTCCCTATTTGAAAGCTCAACCTGTCCACTGGTTTGTGGATGGTAAGGAGTAGCGATCTTGTGAGTGACACCATACCTACCAAGCAACTTTTCAAATTGTTTATTACAAAAGTGGGTGCCTTGGTCACTGATTATTGCTCTAGGAACTCCAAATCTAGCAAATAATTTCTTTAAAAACTTCACAACCACTCTAGCATCATTGGTTGGACTAGCTACTGCCTTTACCCACTTGCTCACATAATCTACAGCAACCAAGATATACTTATTGCCATAAGAGCTAGAGAAGGGCCCCATGAAATCAATCCCCCATATATCAAAAATCTCACAGACCACAACATTGGTTAGAGGCATAGCATTTCTAGAGGAGATATTACTTGTCCTTTGACATTCATTGCATTGGGAGACAAACCTTTGAGCATCATGAAACAATGAGGGCCAATAAAAACCAGCCTCAAGAATCTTGGCGGCTGTTCTGTTGGCAGCAAAGTGTCCGCCTGCTTCCTTAGCATGACAATGAGTCAAGATAGAGTGAGTCTCCTCTTGTGCTACACACCTCCTCATTATTTGATCTGCACACAAACGAAATAAAAAGGGTTCCTCCCAAAAGTAGTACTTAATTTTAGAGAAGAATTTCTTTTTCTGGTTTGAGGAAAAATGATTAGGAATGATTCCACAAGCAAGGTAATTTTCCAAATGGGCAAACCATGGGTTAGCTGTCTCATTGATAGAGAGCAATTGTTCATCAGGGAAAGAATCACCAATCTCTGGTTGTTCAGTCTGGCTGTTCTCCTCAAATCTGGACAAATGGCAGCACAAACATTTTCCACACCTTTCTTATCCTTTATTTCAAGATCAAACTCCTGAAGCAAGAGTATCCACCGTATCAAACGTGGCTTGGCATCTTGCTTTGCTAGCAAGTATTTGAAAGCAGAGTGACCTGTAAAAAAACTACCTTTGATAGAACAAGATAAGATCTAAATTTGTCAAATGCATAAACAATAGCAAGTAGTTCTTTTTCTGTAACAGTGTAATTCTTTTGAGGATCACTAAGTGTTTTGCTAGCGTAGTATATGGGTTTAAAGTGTTTTTCAACCCTTTGGCCAAGAAAAGCCCCAATGCAAGTATCACTAGCATCGCACATTAGTTCGAAAGGTAGTGTCCAATCAGGAACAACTAAGATAGGTGCAGTGATTAGCATAGATTTCAATTTATCAAATGCAGCTAAACAAGATTCAGTCATTTTGAATTCAGCATCTTTATGTAAGAGAGCAGATAATTGTAATGCAATTTTAGAAAAGTCTTTGACAAACCTCCTATAGAAACCGGCATGACCAAGAAAGCTCCTTATGTCTTTCACACAAGAGGGAACATGCAGCTTCTCAATTGCTTCCACTTTAGCACGATCAACCTCCAACCCTTTCTCTGAGATTTTGTGTCCAAGAACAATCCCCTCAGTTACCATAAAATGGCATTTCTCCCAGTTGAGAACAAGGTTAGTGTCCTTGCATCTTTCCAAGACAGCTTCTAGGTTGTTCAGGCAGTCCTTGAATGATCTCCCGTAGACTGAAAAGTCATCCATGAAGACTTCGATGGTTTTTTCAATCATATCATGAAACACTGCCATCATGCACCTCTGGAACGTGGCTGGGGCATTACACAAGCCAAATGGCATCCTCCTATAAGCGAAGGTTCCATAAGGGCAAGTGAATGTCGTTTTCTCTTGGTCAGGTGGGTTGACTGTAATTTGATAGTATCCAGAATAACCATCCAAAAAGCAATAGTAAGCAAATCCAGACAACCTCTCCAGCATTTGATCAATAAATGGTAAAGGGAAATGATCCTTTCGTGTTGCATCATTCAAACGACGGTAATCGATGCAAACACGCCATCCTGTGACTGTTCTCGTGGGGATCAGCTCATTGTTCTCATTCTTCACCACCATCATCCCTCCTTTCTTGGGAACAACCTGGACTGGACTGGTCCAAGTGCTATCTGAGATTGGATAAATGATTCCAGCATCCATGAGCTTAATTACTTCAGCTTTAACCACTTCCTTCATGTTAGGATTCAATCTCCGCTGAGGTTGAACAACCGGCTTATGAACTTCCTCCATCATGATCTTGTGCACACACAAGCCCGGACTTATACCATTTATGTTTGATATCTTCCAACCCAAAGCCTCCTTGTTGTTTTTGAGGATGCAGAGTAATTCCTCTTTTTGGTCAAGGGTTAATTTGGATGAAATGATGACTGGTAGTTTGTCTGGTGGTAACAAGAATGCATATTCGAGGTGTGGAGGTAAAGGTTTGAGCTCAAGATCCGGTGGATCTTCAAGTGAAGTTTTCATGGGTGGTTTAAGTTCATTTTCAAGAGGCTCAGGTTTTTGCTTGTGCCAGTAGGCATCAGAACAGTTTTGTTCAGTTGTTCCTTCCTCTTGTTCTGTCTCACAGGTTATTCTATCCTCTTTTGAACACATTTTCACCTGTTCCTGCGAAATCTCATCCAAAGACCCATCAATCACATCAAAGTAATAGCATGCATCATCTTTAGCATTAATATGATTTATGGCATTGTTCATTTTGAAAATAACTCGTTGGTCATGGACCTTCAAGACTAATTCTCCATGTTCCATATCAATTACAGCTTTTCTAGTTGCCAAAAATGGTCTTCCTAAGATGATGGGCACATGCATATCCTCTTCAATATCCATTATGACAAAATCTACAGGCAATAGCAACTTATCAACCTTAACTAGAACATCTTCTACAATGCGTACTGGATACTTCACTGAACGGTCTGCAAGTTGAATAGACATCCTAGTAGGAGTAGGTTCTCCTAACTCTAACCTTTTGTAAATTGAAAGAGGCATCAAGTTTACACTTGCTCCTAGATCACACAAGGCATTACTGATGTTAAGATTACCAACAGCGCAAGGAATAGAAAAACTCCCTAGGTCTTTCATCTTTTTGGGTAGGACTTGCTTGTTCTGCAGTATGGAAGAACATACATGATTCAACTGGACCATGGCCACATTCTCCAGTTTTTCTTTGTTGTGCAGCAAGTCTTTCAGGAACTTCATGTAGGTAGGCATTTGAAAGATTCCCTCAAGAAAAGAAATGTTGATGTGAAGCTTTGACAACAACTCAACAAACTTTGCATGTTGTTTGTCTAGCTTAGCCTTTTTCAAGTCAGGTTGGTATGGATAGGGTGCTGGTGGAGCATAGGGTAATTTCACTTGAACCATAGCAGGTGGCTTGGTCGTGCTTGGCTTAGGATCATTTGAGGTAGGGGGTAGAACAGGTGGGGCAGTATCAAGAATAGGCAAGGTAGACTGATCAACTGCCTTCCCCTTAGATTTTTCAGGATTTGGTGGTGGTGGTTGAGAATCAGGAAGCTTCATCCACTCCTCAGGGTGATAGAATGGATGGTTTCCTTTGGATTTTTCTCAGTATTCCCTGGAAGAGCTCCCTTTCGCTTTGGGGTAACACTAGAGGCAAGTTGTTGCATTTGGGTTTCTAGGTTCTTGATGGCATTTTGTTGTGTTTGCATCTGGCTTAGCATTTGCTGCATCAAGTCTTCCATTTTGGGTTTTGGCTCTTCCCTTTGGTAGTTATTGGTGGAAGGTGGTGTCTGGTTTTGGTTTGGCTGATGGTTTTGTTGATAAGGTGGGTTATGTTGCTGGTTGTTCTGAAGATGTGGTGGTGTGTAAGGCTGGCGATTGTTCTAGTTGTTCTGCTGTTGATAATTGTTCTGGGGGCGCTGATAAGAAGTTCCAGATTGGTTTCCTCCTGATGACTGCCAGTTCAGGTTGGGGTGATTTCTCCATCCCTCATTGTAGGTGTTGGAGTAGGGATCCCTTGGCCTTTGATTGTTCCCTGCATAATCACAATGTTCAAGAATAGCACTAGGCATATTGTTAGTACCCTGACAATCAGCAGAACGATGGTTCCCTTCACAAAAATCACACTGGACAACATGAACATTGCTAGGTGGATTGTTCAGCTTAATGATCTGCTTGCTCAATTGTTCCACCTGAGCAGTCAGCTTTGACACAGACTCAGCAACTGGCGAATCAGAATCTCTTCTCCCATCTTCCCTCACTGAGTGCCACTTGTAGCTGGTGTTAACCAATCTTTCAATCAGTTCATACAAGGCTTCCGGATCCAACTCACGGTTGAGAAAACAGTTGAAATCTTCATGGATGACTTTTCTGTCTATGGGAGATCATTCACGGACTGTTTGAACAACCTGGAAGCTGTGCTAGAAAGGTGTGAAGAGACCAATCTTGTTCTCAACTGGGAGAAATGTCATTTCATGGTAAAGGAAGGGATAGTCCTTGGACACAAAATCTCAGAGAAAGGTCTTGAAGTTGACCGAGCCAAGGTAGAAGTCATAGAAGGACTACCTGTTCCTTCTTCTGTCAAGGATGTTCGAAGCTTCCTTGGGCATGCTGGTTTCTACAGAAGGTTCATCAAGGACTTTTCAAAGCTTGCAATACCATTGTCCAACTTACTCCACAAAGATGCTAAATTCAGGTTTGATGAAACATGTATTCATGCTTTTGAACAACTTAAGACTAGACTAGTCACTGCACCCATACTTATATCACCAAACTGGGAATTACCTTTTGAGATAATGTGTGATGCTAGTGACACATGTATAGGAGTTGTTCTAGGGCAGAGAATTGATAAGCATTTCAAACCAATCTACTATGCAAGCAAAACATTAAATGATGCACAACAAAACTACACCGTAACTGAAAAAGAATTACTTGCAGTTGTGTATGCTTTTGATAAATTCAGATCTTACCTTGTTCTTTCCAAAGTGGTTGTGTTTACAGATCATGCAGCCTTGAAATATTTGCTCTCCAAGCAAGATGCCAAGCCTAGACTGATCAGGTGGATCTTGCTCCTCCAAGAATTTGATCTTGAAATCAAAGACAAGAAGGGAGCAGAGAATGTGGCAGCTGATCACCTATGCAAGTTGGAAGAGAACAAGCAGGCAGCACAAGCAGACATCCTGGATACCTTTCCAGATGAACAACTTTATGCTGTGCAAAGTGATTTTGTCCCATGGTTTGCTGACATAGCTAATTATCTCGCTTGTAAGGTTGTGCCTAACCACCTGCCTTATAACTAGAAGAAGAAGTTCTTTGCAGACCTCAAGTATTACTTATGGGAAGAACCATATTTTTTTTCAAGCTGTGCGCCGACCAGATTGTGAGGAGATGTGTAGCACAAGAGGAAACTAATCCTATTTTACATCATTGCCATAACAGAGAGGCAGGAGGTCACTTTGGAGCTAACAGAACAGCTGCCAAGATACTCGAATCAGGTTTTTATTGGCCTTCCTTGTTCAAGGATGCCCACAGGTATGTCTCTGAATGCAATGAGTGTCAAAGAACAGGTAACATCTCATCTAAGAATGCCATGCCACTAAATAACATTGTGGTATGCGAAGTGTTTGATATTTGGGGAATTGACTTCATGGGACCCTTCCCTTGCTCTTATGGGAACAAGTATATACTTGTGGCCGTAGACTATGTGAGCAAATGGGTTGAGGCCATGGCAACTCCCACAAATGATGCAAGAGTAGTTGTGAAATTCCTGAAAAAGTTGTTTTCCAGATTTGGTATGCCTAGAGCGATTATAAGTGACCAAGGAACTCATTTTTGTAATGCACAATTTGAAAAACTCCTTGGAAGATATGGTGTGACCCATAGAGTAACCACTCCCTACCACCCACAATCAAATGGACAAGCCGAGATATCTAATAGAGAAATTAAAAGAATCTTGGAGAAAACAGTTGGCTGTGCTAGGAAAGAATGGACCAATAGGCTAGATGATGCTCTTTGGGCATATAGAACAGCCTATAAAACTCTAATTGGAATGTCACCCTATAGATTGCTTTATGGTAAATCATGTCACCTACCTGTTGAACTAGAGCATAGAGCTCTTTGGGCTATTAAGTTTTTGAATTTTGATGAGCAGGCAGTAGGTGATCATAGGAAAACACAACTGGATGAGCTTGATGAGTTCAGACTATTCTCTTTTGAGAATGCCCAAATCTACAAGGAGAAAACCAAGAAGTGGCATGACAAGCACATCCACATCAAGGAATTCTACCCAGGGCAGAGGGTGTTGTTGTTCAACTCACGCCTCAGACTGTTCCCTGGAAAGTTGAAGTCAAGATGGTCAGGACCATTCAATGTGACCAAGGTGTTCCCACACGGTGCTGTTGAAATATCCGATGGAACATGTGAGCCATTCAAAGTCAATGGACAAAGGCTCAAGCCCTACCTCGTTGGAGAGAACAACCAAGTGGAGGACTACCGTGTCCATGAACCACCCTGAGGCTAGTTGGAGCAAGTCTAGCTCAAGACAGAAAATAGAGCAACCTGAGGGAACAAGCTGTACCTGTTCTCTCTGCCCGTTCCAGAAAAACAATAAAAACAAAAATAAAATTAAAGTCTTTTGGCCTTGGATAAATGAGTTGGCCGGTTATTTGTTGTTTGTGGACTAACTTTTGTTGTTTTGTAGGTTTTTGTCTTAAGTGGGCTTTGTCCTTGTGCAGGCTCAGAAAAAAATAAAAACCACCAATCAAAACAGCCACATCAGCCCACTACTTGAAAAGTAACCTACACGCCCAATCCCAGCCAAACCCAACTGCCCACCACTCCAAACCGCCTGCCCATTCCCACTTCCCCATAACCGTTCCCCAAACTGCTCTCTCTCCACCACCCCTTCAAATTCTTACTTCCAAATCCATTCAATCACCAGAATCCACACCACCACCATAACTTCATCTTTTTTCAAACTCAAACCTACCCCCCTTTCCAATCTCAGAAAACAAAAATCACCATGGGACCTCGTCTGCGCCCTAAGAGAAACCAAACCCCTGTTCCAATTGAAAACATCGAACTGAGTGATGATACTCAGAGGTCCGATGAGCTGCTAAACCGTCTAACCACCTTCACCGAACCAGAATCCAGGATAAGATACAAAGCGCTCAAGGGCTTTGCATTCATTCCGGCGCGAGTGATTGACTGGAACAGCATGCAAGTTCTAGGTCTTGATGATGAAATCCACACGCTTCTACAAGGTGCTGGTTTGTTGGAGTTCTCTGAGATCAATGAGATCGCTTTTCGTGAATGTACTCTCGAATTTCTGTCCACATTCAAGATCGATGCTGCCATCAAGGATCCCGCCGATTCGAAGAAGTATAAGTTCAGGCTCATGGGGATTGACATGAGTATCTCCTTGAACATCCTGAATGTGTACTTAGGCGTTGTCAGTTCCAAAGATGTTGCTAAACCTGAGTTTCAGAGTAGGTTGAGAGATTTTGATCCCAAGTTCAAAGCCAAGACATTTTGGACCGAGCTGACTGGTCAGAAGGAGTACAATGCCAGTGATTCCAAGTCCACTTTTCTCCAGACTCATTCCATGAGATTCATCCAAAGGTACCTTGCTTCCAGCCTATTCGCCAGGTATAGCCAGAGTAACATGCCAAAGAATGATCTATTTGTGGTATGGTGCATGCTGAACAAGAAGCCGATCAATGTTGGACATTGGCTTGCTACATACTTGAACAGCCAGGAGAGCACCACTTCCAAGTATATCTGTGCAGGACCCTTCATCACCAAGCTGGCCAAGACCATGGGTATTTTTAATCCTCAGATCCACACTTTGACCCTTGCATGAAGATGGAGAAATTTGACTATGCTGATATGGGAAAGCTAGGAATGTGCTCCAAAGCTGGTAACACTTGGAACCTGAAGGCACTTGAGCCTAGATCAGCTGCAACTACTGTCAAGAGGAAGCAAGATGAAAGTGCTTTGCCTGAGTCAAGTGTGCCTGCATCCAAGCGCCACTTGTTCACTGATGCTCACTTTGTCCCTGATGCCGCTGATGTTACAATGAGGCAAGTGATGGGATATTTGGCTCAGTTATTTGACAAGAACAAGGAACTGGAGGAGAAGACCAAGCAGCAGGATAAGGAGATCAGTCTGTTGAGGAGGCTGTGCATGGTGCAACCAATTTCCATGATTCGTCCCAAGAGTCTTAAGAAAGCTGGAGGAGAAGCATCCTGCCAGAGTGCATCATCCAAGCCCAGGAAGGAGAAGAACAATGGAAAAATGGTAATGGTTGAGGAGCAGCCTGAGAAAACCAAGTCTGATTCTGAGAAGTTGTCGGAGGAGATTGAGGAGGCACTGAGGTGTGCTGAAGGAGAAGTGAAGCGAGCTAAGGAAGTGTTTCAGGCTGCTGATCTGAATGTTAAGTAGCCTAAAGAGACCAGTGAAGAGGATCCTGAAGAGGAGCAGGAGGAAGAACAAGCACCAGACACTGAGGAGGAGCTGGAAGAAGATGCAGAAGCAGGGAAGAAGGTTGAAACCCCTGCTAAGACACCAAAGAAGTAATCCAGCGCAGCTTTGGCCTGATGAGGTATTATCTGAACCAATCCTGATATTTCAAGCTGTTCATAGGTTTGTCTATTCTGTGTCTGTGCTGTGTCAAGTCGAAATCTTAGTTTAGGTTGTTTTTGCTTAAGTGCATTGAGGACAATGCCAGATTTTTGTTGGGGGTGGGATGCCTTAGTCTTATTTTGGGGGTCCCTTATGCTGTGCTTTATAGAATTTCCCCTGTGCTCATATGGAAAAATTTAATTTGTTGAATGTTTGTCCAAACAACCTAAGTCTCTAAGATATTCTGTCTAGTTAGTGTCCCTGCTCTGTTTCCAAATTGTATATATGTGTGTGGATAAGGTCAAAAATTAAGCACCTAAAAGCCAATAGATGATCAGTTTACCAAAAGTTTCCCTGTTCCATACCCAAAAACACCATTTTAACCAACCTTCGCATGTATATATGTGTTTACCACCCATTAGCCTTACCCTGTTCACCACCACATTTTCCCTGTTCAAATTCTCTTTTTACCCTTTTAAACCAAACTACCAAGTAAATAACTTCAAATTGAGCTAGAACAATCAGACCACTGTTCAATCTGCCCAGCCAGTATTAAAAAAAAAATAAATAAATAAAGTTAAAAATAAAATTACTGGCTGTTCTCTACTTTTTGTGGTTGTTCATCAAGGAATCTAGCTCATTACTTATAAAAATTGGTAGTTCACCCTTACCCAAAATCAACCCTGTTTTGCCCCAAACCAGTTTAAACTTGTTCAACCTTTTGAGTTGACTGTTCTCTAACCAAACAATGAGAAGATTGGTGCAATTGACCTTTACAGTCGTGTCTGTTCGTGTCTTTTTGTTTCGTTTCTTCGTTCTTATCTTTTTTTCTGTCCAGTCCGAGTCTTTTGAGTCTAGTCCAGTCTGTCCTTGTGTCTTTTTAGTTCGTCTCTTCGTTCTTTTCTTTTGCTTTAGGACAAGCAAAGTCTATTTTGGGGGTATTTGTTGGGTGTGATTTGTGTCTATAAAATCAAGGGTTTTCCATAGTATTTTCGTGCCAAAACTGTGTTTCGAACAGCCTGAGATTGTTCTTTAAGGCACAAGTTCAGCCTGTGCTCCCATTTAGTCTTCCTGTGCTTAGTTGAGTCTGAACAGCTTGTATTTAGGGTTGAATCTGCAGAAATCAGGTCAAAGATACCCTCTCCTCACATGTTCTCGGTTTTGTAATGTGGGGAAGAGAAAAAGCAAGGTTTTGGAGGTTTGTGAAGGCATTGGGATGTGAAGTTGTCTTCCGAGAAGCATCTTTACTTTGTTTATTTCATTTATTTCTTGTATAAATACTCCTGCGAGAGTATTGTTTATCATGCTTCAGATTATCTTAGTTTAGTAGACATTAGTTTCACTTTCTGTGGAAGTCTCATCCGAGGCCAAGCAGAACCTGTTCTTAGTATTTTCATTCCTTCAAACGCTGTAAACATGATGATGAGTGAGTAGTCACTCAAGGTGGAAAGCCAGCTTTCTGGTTGGTGGTTTGTAAGCGTCACTTTCCTTTTATTCAATGAAATCATGTTTATTCAGCTTGTTCAATAGAATCTCCATTCATATATAAGTCTAGCTAACTTGTATTTTCAGTTGTTTGATGTTGTAGGGACCAACTCGGATCAAGCAATAGATAAACTGATTGAACACATATGTTTTATACCGGGACCAATAAGGATAAAATGTGTGCTAAGGGTTCTTATTTATAAGATGCTTCCTGTGCTTAACGCTTGTGCTTGTGTAATCTAATGGAAACTAATTTTGCATAAGTATAAAGAATCTTGGGAACATGTGACCATCTGACTTGAGTGATTCTAGTGAAGATACCTTAGACTTATAATAAACATGGTGGATTTGTATGAAGGGAATGTGTGCTTGTTTGCCATCAGTTCTGGCTGTGCTTTACACCTGCTTCTTTATTATTGTTATCTCTTAATTTACTTTCATGCTCTGTGACAACCTTAGTTTAATAATATATATAGTTAGTTTAAAATCAATCAATCAAATTAAGATCAACCACCCGACTGTTCTGTTTCAGTAAAGAGACCAGCTTAAAACTGTTCTATCCTTGTGGAGACGATAACTTATCACTTTATTACTTGTCTAGTGCACTTGCTAGTGTCATCCACTCATTTGTACACAACAATATACAATCAATGGATACTTCATTTAGTTACTATAGTACAAGATATATAACTCAAATGAATTAATGCCTTTATTCATAAAACACCAATAACATAGTATGTAATCATCATCAAATACAATGTCATAAAACAACGCCTAGGGCCTAGGGCACACCAACAATCTCCCGCTTGACCTAGGGCCTAGGGCACAACAACAATCTCCCACTTGACCTAGGTCCAAGAGGGCATATCCCTAATCCCTATAGATCTAGCATGACTATTGTTCTTGGCTTGAGCAAGAGCCTTCGTCATCGGATCTGCGACATTGTTATCCGTGTCAACTCTCTCGATCCTCACATCTCGTCTTTCAACGATCTCTCTAATCAGATGAAACTTCCTGAGCACATGTTGGTTCCCCTTTGTCAACTGGGGCTCTGTCGCTTGTACAATAGCCCCATTGTTGTCACAGTAGAGGTCAATAGGATGCTGGATAGATGGAACTACTCCAAGATCCCCAATGAACTTCTTCAACTAGACTGCCTCCTTGGCAGCCTCACATGCAGCAATGTACTCAGCTTCACAAGTATAATCAGAAACAGTGGGCTGTTTCCGGGACTTCCAAACTATGGCACCGCCATTGAGAACAAACACAAAACCAGATTGGGATTGCTGCTTGTCTGCATCAGTTTGGAATCCCGCATCCGTGTAACCCGATACTATCAGCTCATCATCACCTCCAAAAACCAAGAATTGATCCCGAGTACGTTTCAAGTACTTGAGAATGTCCTTGACAGCTTTCCAGTGTTCCTCTCCGGGATCGGATTGGAAACGGCTGGTCATGCTCAGCGCAAAGGCAACATCAGGTCTAGTACATAACATGGCATACATGATAGAACCTATAGCCGAAGCATATGGTTTCTTCTTCATTTTCTGCCTAGCCTCATCAGTCTTAGGACTGTGATCTTTCATGGAGAGTTTGTCACCTTTCTTCCTATGGACCATAGGGATAAATCCCCTTTTATCATGTTCCATACCGAATCTCTTCACGATTTTGTCAATGTACTTGGCTTGACTCAATCCCAGCAGCTTCTTGGATCTATCTCTATAGATCCTGATCCCAAGGATCGTTTCGGCTTCTCCGAGATCCTTCATTGAGAACCACTTGTTCAGCCACTGCTTTGTAGAAAGCAACTCTGATTTGTTTCCTCCAATGATCAATATGTCATCGACATACAACACCAAAAAAGTATTGGATCTCCTACTAAATTTTCTGTACACATCAGGATTTTGTATAAAACCAAATTCTTTTATGGCTTCATTGAATTTCATGTTCCAAGATCGGGATGCTTGCTTCAATCCATAAATGGTTTTCTGAAGCTTGCATATCCGATTAGGATACTTGGGATCGACAAAACCTTCAGGTTGAGCCATATAGACTTCTTCCTCTAGCTCTCCATTCAGAAAAGCGGTTTTGACATCCATTTGCCATATCTCATAGTCGCGCCATGCAGCTATAGCAAGCAGTATCCTTATGGATTTGAGCATAGCGACTGGTGAAAAGGTTTCATCATAATCCACACCGTGAATTTGCCTGAATCCTTTTGCCACCAGGCGCCCCTTGAAAGTATTGTCAGCTTTCTTCTTGAATAGCCACATGCTCTCCACTACTTTGACTCCAGGATATAGGTCCACCAATTCCCAGACGTCATTGTCGTACATGGATTGCATTTCAGAATCAGCGGCTTTACGCCATTCTCCTGAATTCGGGCCAGACATAGCTTCCTTAAAAGACCTGGGATCATCCTGTTGTGTGAGCATAAGTTCCCCATCATGCATGACCAGGTACCCATACCTCTCAGGCGGTTGATGTGTCCTTTGCGACCTTCTAGGTGCCTGTACGACTGGTTAAGTCTGTTCAACTGGTTGAACATCCGGTACAGCCTGTTCAACTGGTTCAACATTTGTAACAGTCGTCATAGTAACCTCAGCTTCTGCGGAAGGATTTTGTGTCACTTGAACTTCCTCGAGTTCAACATTGCTCCCACTATCTTTCACAGATAAGAAATTCTTTTCCATGAACGTCCCATTTCGAGCCACAAAAACTTTGTTCTCTAATGGGTTGTAGAAGTAATAACCCTTAGTTTCCTTAGGGTATCCCACAAACTGGCATTTAACATATTTGGACTCCAGCTTGCCACTTGTCAATTTCTTGACAAAAGCATCGCATCCCCATATCTTCATGAAGGACACATTGGGTTTTGTGCCCTTCCACAGTTCATGTTGTGTTCCTTCAACTGCCTTACTAGGTGTATTATTTAGTATTTGAGCTGCCGTTTCCAAAGCATATCCCCAAAAGGATACATGGAGATTAGCCTGACTCATCATTGAGCGGACCATGTCTAGCAAGGTCCTGTTTCTCCTCTCTGAAACTCCATTCCACTGGGGTGTACCAGGAGGCGTGAGTTGAGATACGATCCCACACTCGCTCAAGAAATCGTCAAACTCTTGGCTCAGACATTCAACCCCCTCTATCAGACCGGAGTGCTTTGATCTTCTTGCCAAGTTGGTTCTCTACTTCGTTCTTAAAATCTTTGAACCTTTGCAGGGTCTCAGATTTATGTCTCAACAAATATATATAGCCGAAACGACTATAATCATCTGTAAATGTAACGAAGTACAAGTAACCAGATCTAGCAGTTGTACTCATCGGTCCACAAACATCTGAGTGAATGAGTTACAATAGTTCAGTGGCTCTTTCACCTTTCTTCTTGAAAGGAGCCTTCGTCATCTTGCCACGTAAACAAGATTCACAAGTATCGAAAGCTTGCAGGTCAAAAGACCTCAGTACACCACTTGCGTGGAGCTTAGCGATACGCTTCTCATTTATGTGCCCAAGGCGACAATGCAAGACATAAGTAGGATTATTTTCATTTAATTTAATCCTTTTAGCATTTATGTTAAATATATGAGATTCATTGGATGTATCTAAGACGTATAGCCCGTTCTGAAGAACGCCCGTTGCATACAAAATATTGCCACACATAATTTTAAAAATTCCATGTCCAATTTAAAAATAAATTCAAAATGATCCAAACAAGAAATCGAAATAATATTCCTCCTCATCGAAGGCACATAATAACAATCTCTCAAAACTAGTTCAAGCCCACTGGGCAAAGACAAGTAATAATCTCCGATCTGCAATGCTTCCACATGGGCTCCATTGCCAACTCGGAGATCCACATCACCTGCTGCTAGCTTTCTCCTATTGCTTAGCCCCTGCACATTTGAACAAATGTGAGACCCACATCCTGTGTCTAAAACCCAAGATGATGAAATAGTGAGGTTTATCTCATCAACATAAATGCTTGAAGTAGAAGTATCCTGCTTCCTCTTCACATTTCCCTTCAGCTTCGGACATGCACTCTTCCAATGACCCTTCTCGCCACGCTTATGGTACAAGTCTAGAGGGAGAGGCTTGAAGGGCATCCTACCCTTAGCCACGGGCTTCTTGCCCTTTGCCTTGAACTTCTTGTTCTTTGCTCCCTTTACGCCCTTGCCCTTGCTCACGAGGTTCACCTCAGCCTTGGTGGTCAAGAACCTCTCTTGACGGGCTTGATCCTGAAACTTAAGCTTCAGGGTCTCCATCAGTTCACGGGCTCCTTGAGTCATGAACTGCATCTGAAGATCAACAAACATGGTACCAAGCATCAGACATGATACCTCCCTGTTGTCCTTGATGTGTCTGTTATAACTCACCACTTCGGCTGAGTTAACAGCACCCTCAGGGCGTACAGTAGGCAGAGGAGTTGTAAGGACATATTCTCTAGCCTCGTGCCTAAGGACGATTTCAACCGCCCTAGCCCAATCTAGAAACTTTGGTCCAATCAACTTCTCTCTATCCAAGAGTGGCCTTAAAGTATTAGTAGTTGCCATTGTTGTAATTCTTTCGGTTTAAGTTTGAAGTAGTTTCTACAGAAAGAGAGAGAGAGAGAGAGACAGAATTTAGAGGACTTTAATGTCAATTACAATAATTAAAACTGTCATAAAATTATTTGGTGATTATTGACTTGGTGAGACCAAGATCCATAGTCATGTTCATTAATGACCAAGCTAGGGCCTGTAAGACGTTAATGAACATACTGGGTAGAGAAACCTTCTCAATTCTCCAACCTAGAGAACTCTTGGTTTGATGGGCCTATTGGCACTTTACCCATCCATGCTTAGGGGCCCGCGACAAGCTATAATGATACCCCATCTTCGAGCCAAACCTACCTTCTCTATGTTAACCACACCCTTTAGAAAAGAGTATCTTAACGCCTCAACGGCCCACCAGACACTATAACGTACTCCGCTTGAGCTTACATACATTATAGCTCTACCTGCGAGGAAGAGGTGAGAACTAGGAGAAGCATTTATAAATTACTCGATACTTTTAGTTGACAATTTTTAATAAGGTGTTCGGCTTAAACTGTTGGCCCTAACAAGAACAGAATCACCTAGAGGGGGGTGAATAGGTGTCTAAGTTGAAAACTGAAATTTTCTAAGTTTTTCAAGAAACTTGAATTTCAGAGCCAAATTTCCTCAGAGTCAGAGGGTAGCTTAGAGAAGCAGCTTCTGAGGGAAACTCTGCCTAAACACAGTTAGACTGTTTTCAGCAACAGAAGTTCTGAGTTCAAGAACTTCTGGACAGTCTTCTGAACAAAGACAATGATATTAAGAGGCAATCTGTTTCAGCACTAAATATAAGCAAGCACACAGAAGCAAAAGTAACAAGTATAAGAGGGAGAAAGAGGTTTTAGGAGATTCTGATGAACACGTCGATTTATACAAGTTCGCCACAGAAGTTCTGTGACTACGTCTTGTCCCCTGAGGTCGCAGCCACCAGAGATTTTAAATCTACTATTCAGAACTTTTATGGCAAGTTAAGAAGCTCCTTTACATCAACAGAACATAAGCTAATTTCTCACTTAGTTCTGACTAGCCTAAAAAGAGTTAAAGGATTTCCACCAGAACAACAACAACTCTGTTTTCTGGATTTCTCACCCAATTCTAATCTCAACTAGATTTCTCTCTAAATCTAACTGAATATCACAAACGATATCAGTTTACAAGATTCCTATTATGAACTTGTTTTTCTTCACTCTCTCACTTTAACTAAGACTAAGCTAAGAGAGATTGAGAATGGAAAGAGTGCTCTGTTTTTCTTGTTCAAACAGTTCGTTAAGATTTTGCTCGATTATCACGCGTAGATGATGTAGTGGAGCTTGGCTACTATTTATAGTGGATGAAGATGACCGTTGGTGAATTTGAATCTTCAAGGAGATGACATCAGTTGTTGTAGCCGTTAATTTGTCAAGTCTTCAAGCGGTCTTCAAACACTTTGATTCCGTTAACCTTGTTCTTTAACTAAATCCGGTAAGTGATTTGAAGTTGAAGATAAGGTTGACTGTAAAACATTCTTCAATTGGATCAACAAAGGGTAGACAAGGAAATTCTAGTTTCGCTTTGAGTAGACAGGCGCGCTCCTTCAAAACAACTTTTTGAACTTTTGGCGCCTTGCATTAAATGCAATTGTCAGAGCATTAAATGCTAACGGAACCCGTTACTTAGCTTCTAAAAGCTAATTTCATTTGTCTAGGCTTCTGATCAAATTGGTATAACTTCTGATTGCAAAGAACCTGTGAGAAGAGCTTTAACAGACTTCATAGCATCGGAGCGGAGAATCCAGCTTCTGATCAATGAAACACTGTCTTCAGCTTTCGAAACTTCTGAGTCTTGCAGATAATCCAGAATTATTTCATTCAGCACCTGCTGAGTAACTTACATACAAACTCAACGAAAAAATTATTAGTCAGAATTAAACCGTATGTAAGGGAATTTTAATTTTCATCTTCTGAAACGTTTGGACATAATCAAAACACTTAGGGTTCATCATTCTCCCCCATTTTGGTTATGGACAAACCGTGGTCAGAAGGTAAAAAATTCTTTGAGAAAATACAAGGTTTAGAGTGTAACTTCCTGATACAAATGTTTTTATAACTTCTGAGTAACTTAACTCCCCCATTTTATTGTAAATGGTGAACTTCAGCAATCTGTATAAACTTAACATAGACTTAAGATCAAGTTGTTAGATATTAGTGAAGTGTAAGTTACTAAGTCAAAAGAAAACATAATCAGTAAGAAAGTAATCAGAGACAAGCAATATGTGTAAGAATAGTTCAATTGCATAAAATCGTCGTCAGAAGAAACAAACACAATAATCATCAGAAGGGAATAAAGTCCTAAGACAAAACTACCCAACCCAGAACCTAGCTAAGAAGCTTAAGTCCTAACGAGATTAAATGTTTCTAGATCTCTTCTGAGGAGGAGGAACACCACTTGAACTTTCATTAACATTCTGTCTCTTCAATCCAGTCCTGAGACCACCCTGCTAAGCAGACTTCTCCCCCGTTTGGCCAGAACCAACAGGAACACCAAGAGCACCTTGAGAGTCCAATTTCTGCTGAACATTCAAAGCAGTCTGATATTGCTGAGGGGTAGGCCTTACAGTGTTGATCAATTCCATTTTTCGCCTGAAATCAGCATAAATGGTTCTCATATGATCAAAGGTCTGTCCAGATAAAGGTCGTTGTCTCTGAACATCTTCTAGAAGGAGCTTGATCAAACGATTGTTAGCATACACATCAGCAGTGAAATGCTCATTCTGAATATAAGTCTTTCCTCGAACAAACCTATAGCAGTTATGAAGAACCTTCTCTCGTTCGTGTGCCTGAGTGTGCATAACTTTCAGAAGTTCAGTAAGCTCAGCAATCTGGGCGCTCTGAGCAGTCACAGCGGACTCAATGCTCTGAAGACGATTGTTGAGATCATAGTGATGTCATATACAATCCTAGCAGCCCCTGAAGATGATGAACCTTGAGCAGAAGATTTCACTTCTCTCAGAATATGATTGGCAGTACTTTGCAGGTCATCAATCTTACTTGGAAGAATTTTCTCATGAGCCTCATAATGCTCATTTTCTTCCTTAACTTCTTCTGTCAAAATCTCCAGAGCAATATTTTCCAAAGTTGGAAGAGTCAGAGCAAGTTCTCTCAACTTGTATATCTCATCATATGTAGCCAGATGAAGTGTGGAAAGATTGCGAGTGTAGACAGAAGGATTCTGCATTTGAAGCATAGTCATGAGCTGCAGGTTCTGAGCTTTCAAAGATTGAATTTCTTGCAGCACAATGCCCTGAGCATACATGTCAGCAGCAGAAGACCGTTGCCCTAAACCAGCAAATCTATTCAGCAATTCATCAGAGCCACTCTGACTCATTCTTCTCAACTCTTCAACATTGGGAGCACCACCAGCTTCGGATACACCATAAGCTCTTCCCATGAAACCAAAACTACCAAATCTTGTTTCCAGATCATCTCGATTCATGAAATTGCGTAGGAAGTCATAGTTAGATGCCAACCCAGCAAAGAAAGAGTTAGAGGAAGTAGTTAAGGGATCACACACAGGTGGTGCATGTCCGGAGGTTGAGAGGGGAGGAATTTGTGAGGTTGAGGAAGGGATAGTATGTGTGGTAGAGGAAGAAATTGTAGGGGTGAAGGAAGGTAGTGTGGATGGTAGTGAAAAAGATGGAGCAGTAAATCCAATTGATGGAATTACAGAGGAAGTAGATTGAAAGGAGGTAGTGGAAGTAGATATGGAATCTGTGAAAATGGGTCCAGAATTTATATTCACTTCTAAATATGGTCCAGAAGGAGGAGCAGTTTTAGGAGGTACAACTTCAGAGGTTGAAGTTGTAGGAGGAATGGAAGTTTGAGAATCACTAACTTCTGTGACAGAAGGTAGTGAGGGAGATGGATGAGGAGTATGAGAGGGAGATGAGATAACCTGTTCAGAGTTTGGATCAAACATAGAAATGGGTTCAGCAAACACATGAGCCATTTTGATCAGTGTTTCAGAAGCATCCCTATCACCAGGGTTTCTACCTTGAGCCAGAAGAATGTTGTCAATGAAACTATCATCATCAGCATTCTCACAAAATTGTTGTGCTTCCTTAAGAACCACATCAGCTTCTGGTTCACTTTCCTCTGACAGCTCTTCAATAACCGGAGCATCAGCATCCTTTTCAGCAGACATATCCATCATGTCTTCGTCATCAACCAAGTCCTCTTTTTCAGGAGATGATTCGTCCAGTTCAGTACTTGGAGCAATATAGAAGTCCTTTTTGTTTAGAGACCTTCTAGTTGATGACATCTTCTTCCTGGGGAGTCTTCTGGAGAGAGGAATATCTTCAGAATCCTCTTCTTCTTCCGTAGCCTCAACATTTCCTGAGAACTCCACGTTCCCAACTTCAGCAGCGCATTCAGCAATTCTAGCATCAGCCTTGGCCTTTGCTGCAATTTCTCGCTCAGCTGCTAACTTATCTTCAGCTTCCTTTTTCTTTCTTTTCACATCAGCAAGAGCTACAACTCTTGCAATCTTCTCAGCTTCAGCAGCCTTCTCTCTTTCAACAAGGCGTGCATCCTCAGCATCCTAAGCTTCTTCCTCAGAAGCATCCTTGGGCTTTTCAGCAACGATCTTCTCAGAAGGTTCAACATTGATTGTTGTTTGGACCATAGTAGGAAGAGGTTCTGAAACAACCACCTTTTCCACAGTTAAGACCATCTTACTTGATCCTTTCTTTCCTTTTCCCTTCTTGGCAACATTCTTGCCTTTCTTCACAGTTGCATCAACTATCTCCTTCTGAGCAATACTTACAGAGGAAGCATTCTCTTTCTTCTTTGGCAACATGTCAAAGGAGAGATGCCTCAGAGTTTGCATCTTGATGACAGTACTTTTGCTGGTTACACCAACTCCTGAAAATTCTACAGAGGCTGCTTGTCAGAAGAGAACCAAAGGCAAGAGCACTAACAACCGTAACATTCTTCATCTGCCTTATTATCATGGTAGGAAGATTGATCTTCTTCTCATTCATCAAATGCCACATAAAAACCCTTTCTCGGTTGGAAACACCATTGACTCCTCCAGCCTTCGGAAGGAACACATTTGTAGTCAGGTAGTGTGCCCACCTCTGGTGCTGAGAGAGCCAGGTGGCATAGGTTTCCTTGGCACTCAGAACATGTCTATCCCAGTTACCCTCATTAAAACCAACAGCGGAACCATCATCTCCAATGATGATTCCCTCGTCATCAATACCAATAGCTTGAGAAATAGAAGCCCTGCTGACCTCAATCTCAACTTCTCCAACTTCCGAGTGAAGAACATCCTCCTCATTAGAAAAGAAATGGAGGTTTTGATAGAACTCAGTGACAAATTTTGGATAGATGAACTCATCCAAGGAGATGAACGAGTTCCAGTTTTGAGCACTTAGCCATTTAGAGATGGGTTCAGAGGATTTGACTTCATCATCTAGGAACCTAGAAGTAAAAACCCTAGATTCGCTAACTTTCTTCTTGTTTTCGGTATTAAAGATGTGAGTGACAGTGATTTCAATGGGTTGATCTTGAGCCATTGAAGGATTTTAAGAAATTAGGTTAAGTGTTTGAGAGAAAGAAAAACACAAAGAGATGGCTATGGAAATTCTTAAAAGCAATGAAAATGCAAGTGAAAGTTTTCTAAGTATGGAATACCCTTATTTATACCCAAAAACGCAACTGTTCTAATTCAAAAAGTAAATACACACCGTTTAAAAGGGAACATATAACCGTTAAACACCAGAAAAGTGCCGTAATAGCAGTTAACGCACGCATGCTTAATTCAAAATCATGATTAGATTTTATCACACTTTATTATCTTAAGTTATTATCATTTAAGATAGGAAAAAGAAATAATAAAAACTAAGTTACTGAAGTGGATAAGTCATACCGATGCCTTCTCGCAAGCTGCTGAAAGAATTACCAACCAGAGGCTTAGTAAACATGTCAGCAAGATTGTCTTCAGAGGGAACATGAGAAATGATGATATCCTTCTTCAGAACATGATCTCTCAGAAAGTGATGCCGAATGTGAACATGCTTCATCCTGCTGTGCTGAATAGGATTCTTTGAAAGATCAATTGCACTCTTATTATCACAGTAGATTGTAATTGTTCCAGGGATGACTCCATAGTCAGCAATTTGTTGCTTAATCCAGAGCATCTGAGAAACACAACTTCCAGCAGCAACATACTCAGCTTTAGCAGTTGAGAGAGCCACAGAGGTTTGTTTCTGGCTATGCCAGGAGACTAGGCACTCCCCCAGAAAATGACAACCACCAGAAGTGTTGACTCTCTTCAATTTATCCCTACCATAGTCAGAGTATGTGTATCCTATAGGAGTAAAATCAGAACTACAGGGATACCACAAACCAGCTTCTGGTGTGCCTTTAAGATATCTGAGAATTCTCTTGACAGCAACATCATGAATCTCTCTTGGTTTAGACTGATATCTAGCACAAAAACACACAGCAAAATGTATATCTGGCCTTCTGGCTGTTAGGTATAAAAGAGAACCAATCATACCTCTGTAGGTTCTTATATCTACAGGTTTACCAGCTTTCTCTTCATCATCAATGTCTTTGCTGACATCCATTGGAATATCAACAGCATTAGAATCCATCATGCCAAATTTCTTCACCACTTCTCTAGTGTACTTGGCTTGATTGATAAACACACCATCATTACTTTGGTTGATCTGAAGTCCTAAGAAGAAGGTTAATTCTCCCATCATAGACATTTCAAACTCATCCTTCATGTGGTCACTAAACTCTCTGCACAAAGATTCATTAGTAGCACCAAATATAATATCATCAACATATACCTGAGCTATAAGGATATCCTTGTTCTTCTTCAGAGTGAACAGAGTTGTATCAACACAACCTCTGACAAATCCCTTAGACAGAAGGAACTTTGTCAGTCTCTCATACCAAGCTCTGGGAGCTTGTTTCAGTCCATACAAGGCTTTCTTCAGCTTGTACACATGATCAGGAAACTTAGGATCTTCAAAACCAGGGGGTTGAGACACATAGACTTCCTCATCAATGTAACCATTCAAGAATGCACTTTTCACATCCATTTGAAAGAGCTTAAAACCTTCGTATGAAGCAAAAGCACATAAGATTCTAATGGCTTCTAATCTTGCAACAGGAGCAAAAGTTTCACCATAATCTATGCCTTCTTGCTGATTGTAACCTTGAGCAACAAGTCTTGCCTTGTTCCTCACAACATTTCCAAATTCATCAAGTTTGTTTTTTAGAACCCATCTAGTTCCAACAACTTTTATGTTGTTAGGTCTGGGAACCAAAGTCCAAACTTCTGACCTTTTAAACTGGTCAAGTTCTTCTTGCATTGCCATTAACCAGGAATCATCATCTGCAGCTTCATAGAAGTCCTTGGGCTCCAGAAGTGACACAAAAGCCACATTCCCCATGTATCTTCTGAGCTGAGCTCTGGTCATGACAGGATTGTGAACAGAGTCAATGACATTCTCTAAGGAATGATTCCTATGAGCTCTAACTTCTCTTGGTACATCCAATGTATCTTCTGAAACTTGTTCATCATTTGTTGAATCATATATAGGAACATCTTCTGGAAGGAAGTTGACTTCTGGAGTAGAATTCTCTTCTTGAGCTTGTTCAGCAACAGGAGAAACCACTTCAACAGCTCTGGAAGAAACATCTCCTTTTACACCAGGAGATGTTACTTCATCAGGAGCTCTACTATCTACAGGGTTAGTCTCATCAAAATGTACATGAACAGATTCATCTAAAGTTTGAGTCCTCTTATTAAAAACCCTATATGCTTTACTATGTGTTGAGTAACCAAGAAAAATGGCCTCATCTGCCTTTGAATTGAACTTTGAAAGATATTCTTTTGTATTCAAAACATAACACTTACAGCCAAAGGGGTCATGTTCTTTGAAATAACCTATTTTAGGCTTTCGACCTTTCCAGAGTTCATAAAGGGTCATGTTCAGAATGCTTCTGATGAGCACTCTATTCAGAACATAGCAAGCTGTGTTAACAGCTTCTCCCCAAAAGTACTTAGGAAGCCTTCTCTCATTGATCATAGTTCTGGCAATCTCAACCAGAGTTATATTCTTCCTTTCAACTACCCCATTTTGTTGAAGAGTTCTGGGAGCAGAAAAGTTATGATCAATGCCCTTAGTTTCACAAAATTCTTAAAACATAAAGTTTTTGAATTCTCCACCATTATCACTTCTGATATGAACAACCTTTTCATTCCTTTCATTCTCAAGTTTCTTTATCAGAACTGAGAAACATCCAAGTGACTCATCTTTGCTAGACAGCAAGATAACCCAAGTGAATCTTGAATAGTCATCTACAATGACAAAGGCATACTTCTTTCCACCCATGCTCATTGGTTGAACAGGGCAAAAAAGGTCCATATGAAGTAATTCCAAAGGTCTTTTGGTTGAGATGATTTTCTTAGTTTTAAAAGAACTTTTGGATTGTTTACCAGATTGACAAGCATTGCATAAATGATTCTTTTTATAACTAATTTCAGGCAGACCCTCAACCAATTGATATCTAGCTACTTTGGCCAGAAGGTCCATGCTCACATGAGCAAGTCTTCTATGCCAGAGCCAGGAGGTATCCTCTTTTGACATCAAGCATATATTTTTGCAAAGATTCTCAAGGTTCAGCATGAAAACATTTTCAACTCTAGGAGCAGTTAGAATAACTTCCCTTGACTTACTGTCCAAGATTTTACATCCAGAGGAACTGAATACAACATCTCTACCTTTATCACACAGTTGTGCAACACTCAGGAGATTGAACTTCAGGCCTCTGACTAGGGAGACATCTTCGATCGGAGGATTAGTTCCGATGGATCCAGAACCAAGAATCCTTCCTTTCTGAGCATCTCCAAAGCTGACTTTTCCACCTCTTTTAGGATCAAATGTGATGAATGCTTTTTCATCACCTGTCATATGCCTTGAGCACCCACTGTCAATGTACCACAGCTTTGACATTGATGGAGCACTCAGAGCCACCTCAGAGTCATATGTAACTTCAGGAGGTGCGGAATTTTCTCATGTGACATCTTCAGAAGTTGGCTCTTCAATAGCCATGAAACAAATCTGAGCTTGCTCTTCCTTTTCTTCAGGATCACTGCTGGTCTCAGAGTCTGACCAGGCAGCCAGCATAGCTTTCTTAAACTTTTTCTTATCTTTCTTCAGCTCCGGGCAGTTAGGCTTAATGTGCCCCGGTTGCTGACATCCATAGCACACAATAGGCTTGTTTGGATCTCTCTTGAACTTTTCACCAGAATCAGGAGTTTTCTTCTCAAAGCTCCTGAACGGCTTCTTGTAGTTTCCACCTCTGCCTTTTCTAAAGGCCTTCTTGAACTTCCTGGTCAGCATAGCCAGTTCCTCATCTTTAGAGGATTCTTCAGAAGATTCTGCTTTCAGGACTACTCCTCTTTTTCCTTCTGACCTTTCTCTTAGGTCATGATTCGACATCTCATGAGTAATTAGAGAGCCAATGAGTTCATCATACTCATAATAGCTCAAGTCCTGAACTTCTTCAATAGCAGTCTTCTTGGCTTGCTAAGACCTTGGTAAGCTTCTGAGAATCTTCTTCACTTTCTCGGATTCTTCAATATCCTTTCCCAAACTCTTCAAGTCATTGACAATCTTGGTGAACCTAGAGTTCATACTTGAAATAGATTCTTTGTCAAGCATTTCAAATAACTCATAGTCTCTCATGAGTTGATTGACTTTAGATTGCTTCACTTTTCCAGTTCCTTCATAAGTGACTTCCAGCTTGTTCCAGATCTCCTGTGCTGTTTCACAAGAGGAAACTTTGTTATACTCAGTAGCAGAAAGTGCACAGTGCAACATATTCATTGCTGAAGCATTGGTTTGGAGTTTTTTAAGAATATCATCAGTGTATTCTCTCTGAGGAATTACAACATTCCCTAAACCAACTTCCATCCTTGTTGGGATGAAGTCACCATCAGTGATAACACTCCAGGCACTCATATTCTGAGCTTGGATGAAACACATCATCCTCTTTTTCCAATAAGAGTAGTTATCACCATTGAATAGTGGAGGTCTAGTTGTGGAAGAGCCCTCGGGGATAATAAAGTGAGAAGGGTTCTCAGGCTGGTGTCTACTAGCCATTCTCTATTGATTCTGATAGGATCTTACACTTAGATTGTTAGACCTTTAGTAAATATACGAAGTGACCTTCGCTCTGATACCACTTGTTGGCCCTAACAAGAACAGAATCACCTAGAGTGGGGTGAATAGGTGTCTAAGTTGAAAACTGAAATTTTCTAAGTTTTTCAAGAAACTTGAATTTCAGAGCCAAATTTCCTCAGAGTCAGAGGCTAGCTTAGAGAAGCAGCTTCTGAGGGAAACTCTGCCTAAACACAGTTAGACTGTTTTCAGCAACAGAAGTTCTGAGTTCAAGAACTTCTGGACAGTCTTCTGAACAAAGACAATGATATTAAGAGGCAATCTGTTTCAGCACTAAATATAAGCAAGCACACAGAAGCAAAAGTAACAAGTATAAGAGGGAGAAAGAGGTTTTAGGAGATTCTGATGAACACGTCGATTTATACAAGTTCGCCACCGAAGTTCTGTGACTACGTCTTGTCCCCTGAGGTCGCAGCCACCAGAGATTTTAAATCTACTATTCAGAACTTTTATGGCAAGTTCAGAAGCTCCTTTACATCAACAGAACATAAGCTAATTTCTCACTTAGTTCTGACTAGCCTAAAAAGAGTTAAAGGATTTCCACCAGAATAACAACAACTCTGTTTTCTGGATTTCTCACCCAACTCTAATCTCAACTAGATTTCTCTCTAAATCTAACTGAATATCACAAACGATATCAGTTTACAAGATTCCTATTATGAACTTGTTTTTCTTCACTCTCTCACTTTAACTAAGACTAAGCTAAGAGAGATTGAGAATGGAAAGAGTGCTCTGTTTTTCTTGTTCAAACAGTGCGTTAAGATTTTGCTCGATTATCACGCGTAGATGATGTAGTGGAGCTTGGCGACTATTTATAGTGGATGAAGATGACCGTTGGTGAATTTGAATCTTCAAGGAGATGACATCAGTTGTTGTAGCCGTTAATTTGTCAAGTCTTCAAGCGGTCTTCAAACACTTTGATTCCGTTAACCTTGTTCTTTAACTAAATCCGGTAAGTGATTTGAAGTTGAAGATAAGGTTGACTGGAAACATTCTTTAATTGGATCAACAAAGGGTAGACAAGGAAATTCTGGTTTCGCTTTGAGTAGACAGGCGCGCTCCTTCAAAACAGCTTTTTGAACTTTTGGTGCCTTGCATTAAATGCAATTGTCAGAGCATTAAATGCTAACGGAACCCGTGACTTAGCTTCTGAAAGCTAATTTCATTTGTCTAGGCTTCTGATCAAATTGGTATAACTTTTGATTGCAAAGAACCTCTGAGAAGAGCTTTAACAGACTTCATAGCATCGGAGCGGAGAATCCAGCTTCTGATCAATGAAACACTGTCTTCAGCTTCCGAAACTTCTGAGTCTTGCAGATAATCCAGAATTATTTTCATTCAGCACCGGCTGAGTATTTTACATACAAACTCAACGAAAAAATTATTAGTCAGAATTAAACCGTATGTAAGGGAATTTTAATTTTCATCTTCTGAAATGTTTGGACATAATCAAAACACTTAGGGTTCATGATAAACATGTAAAGAAGATCTAGTGATCGCGATGCAACTTCTTAATTCATTTATTATTACTGATTTGGATTTGCAGAAACAAAACATACATATTAACAATATATATAATCAAGAACTCCTATGGGCCTTTAATATTACATAAGTAATAAAAGTCTTCTTGGTTGTCATGTTGGGCCTCCTCCACGGGCTTCAACTCATCAAGATCTCCAGGATGGGCTAGATTACAAAATTATAAATTTACATGCCCTATGGGCCAAAAATTACATAAATAATTTTACCAATACTTCAAATAAAATCCCATAGGATTCTATTAACCACGTTGCTGCAAAGTTAGTAAAATAACGAATAAAAATGCCTGATCATGTCAATCCAATTTTATCAATTAATTAAGCCCGATCAAATTTGTAAGACCAATCCAATTTGTCAACAAGTGAATTAAAAAGCCCATAAAGGCCCAATGAATATTTCATTACTCCCACTCAAATTAGGAATTCATTTAATCAAAATTGAAATTTCAACTAAGGCCACCGGTGCCCCGATCCACTAATTAAATCTCATCATCATATCATATTCAATTTTATATCGTCTTATGAAATAAAACAAAAATAAAATGCATGGCACGACATAAACAATTTCCGTTTTTAATTAAAAGAAGTCTAAAACAATTTTAATTAAAACGACTTTAACTTTGGTGCCCGAAATAAAATTAAAAATTAAAACCTATTTAGAAAACATTTTTAAATTTAATAGAATTAAATGGGCCTCAAAAATACCCCGAATCCGACCCGTACTTCACTTCGATCGAAAAAATCCTAAAATTTTCGTTCGAGTAAAATCGGATCGCCCCGACTAAATGGCGACTGCTAGGTGCAGCCCGCCTGGGCTGCTGGATGCAGCCCACTTTGGCTGCATCATGCAGCCAAGGTTGCTGCAAAAAATTTGCAGCAGCTTGATTTAATAAGCTGCTGCGGTTTTTTGCAGCAACAACACTGTTCACGACGTGAACAGTGTTTTCTACTACTGTTCACGTCGTGAACAGTACCCCGAAAATCTGTTGGGTGTGATTTGTGTCTATATAATCAAGGGTTTTCCATAGTATTTTCGTGCCAAAACTGTGTTTCGAACAGCCTGAGATTGTTCTTTAAGGCACAAGTTCAGCCTGTGCTCCCATTTAGTCTGCATGTGCTTAGTTGAGTCTGAACAGCTTGTATTTAAGGTTGAATCTGCAGAAAATCAGGTCAAAGATACCCTCTCCTCACATGTTCTCGGTTTTGTAATGTGGGGAAGAGAAAAAGCAAGGTTTTGGAGGTTTGTGAAGGCATTGGGATGTGAAGTTGTCTTCTTGTGCATTTGTCTCTTTCTGCAGGTTGACTTGTCCTATTATGCAGTTGTCTTCTTCTGCTGGAGAACAACCTGCCCAAGAACAGCCAGATTCCGAGGAGCATTTTTACTTTGTTTATTTCATTTCTTTCTTGTATAAATACTCATGCGAGAGTATTGTTTTATAATCCCAGAATATTATCATTCACTTTAGACATTAGTTTAGTAGTTGTAACAATTTTCTGTGGAAGTCTCATCCGAGGCCAAGCAGAACCTGTTCTTAGTATTTTCATTCCTTCAAACGCTGTAAACATGACAATGAGTGAGTAGTCACTCAAGGTGGAAAGCCAGCCTTCTGGCTGGTGGTTTGTAAGCGTCACTTTCCTTTTATTCAATGAAATCATGTTTATTCTGCTTGTTCAATAGAATCTCCATTCATATATAAGTCTAGCTAACTTGTATTTTCAGTTGTTTGATGTTGTAGGGACCAACTCGGATCAAGCAATAGATAAACTGATTGAACACATATGTTTTATACCGGGACCAATAAGGATAAAATGTGTGCTAAGGGTTCTTATTTATAAGATGCTTCCTATGCTTAACGCTTGTGCTTGTGTAATCTAATGGAAACTAATTTTGCATAAAGTATAAAGAATCTTGGGAATATGGTGGATTTGTATGAAGGGAATGTATGCTTGTTTGCCATCAGTTCTGGCTGTGCTTTACACCTGCTTCTTTATTATTGTTATCTCTTAATTTACTTTCATGCTCTGTGACAACCTTAGTTTAATAATAGATAAAGTTAGTTTAAAATCAATCAATCAATCTACACCAATCACCCGACTGTTCTGTTTCAGTAAAGAGACCAGCTTGAAACTGTTCTATCCCTGTGGAGACGATAACTTATCACTTTATTACTTGTCTAGTGCACTTGCTAGTGTCATCCACTCATTTGTACACAACATGTTTTTGGCGCCGTTGCCGGGGATAGGAAGATTTTAAGCCAAACCATTTTTACCTTTATTGTGATAAAACAGTTGGAGTTTACCTGTTTGTTTCAGTGTGCAGTTTGATTTTAGGTTGTTTATGCGAAGAGCCCGACTTCCACCAGAGCCTATTGATCGTGAGATTGAGGCAACCTTGAGAAGGAGAAACGGCCTTAGGAGAATTAGACAAAGGAAAAGACTGGCTACTCTCAACCAGGAACAGCCTGTTCACAGCGTTGTTCCAGAAAGACAACCTGAACAAGAACAAATACACCCAGAACAACTAGAGGAAGGGCAAGGAGACAACATGGAGGACGGAGCCGTTCCACCCTTTCCAATGAAGGAATACTCAAAACCTTCCACCGAGGGTCACTCATCTTGCATTGTGATCCCCGATGAAGGAGACAACCATTTTGAGGTCAAGGCGTTCATGATCCAAATGTTACAAACAACTGTTCAATTTGGAGGACTGCCTAGTGAAGACCCAAATGCTCACATCCAAGACTTTGTCACGATGTGTAATACTTTCAAGACCAACCGAAGAGTCAGCGATGACGTGATCAGGCTCAAGCTGTTCCTATATTCAATAAGGGACAAAGCTAGAACCTGGATGAAAAATTTGCAACCTCGCTCAATCACAACATGGGAGGCCATGGCAAATGCCTTCCTCACTAAGTTCTTTCCACCAAGACAAGCAATCAAACTCAGAAATGCTGTGTCCCATTTCTCTCAACACCCCGAAGAGTCTCTTTCCGAGGCATGGGAGAGATATAAAGACCTTTTGAGGAGAGTGCCCAACCACAAGATTCCCATGTGGATGCAGATTCAGAACTTTTATAATGGCCTAACGAATGTTTACAAAATTCAGTTGGAGTCCGTAGCAAATGGAGACCCAGAAGAACTTGATCCCGAAGCATTGTATGAACTCATAGAGCGCCTGGTCAACACCAGTTATAAATGGCACTTTGTGAGGGAAGATGGCAGAAATGAATCAAACTCTCCAGTGGCTGAAGAAGTTTCTAGACTGACTGCACAAGTTGAGCAGTTGAGCAAGCAAATTGTCAAACTGAACAAGCCAACCAACCAAGTTTATGTTGTTCAATGTGATTTTTGTGAAGGAAATCATCGTGACTATGCAGGGAACAACCAGAGGCCGCGCTCAGATCCATACTCAAATCATTACAATGATGGATGGAGGAATCATCCAAACCTTAGTTGGACTCCCCAGCCCAACCAGAATTCTCATCCACCATACCAGAGACCTCAGAACAACTACCAGCAGAACAGCCAACCCAGGCAGAACAACTATCAACAAGGTGGCCCCTCAAACTACCAGCAGCACAACCAGGGAGGAGAAGACAAGAAGTCCAAGGTGGAGGAGATGTTATCTCAAATGATGCAGCAGATGCAGCAGCAATAGAGCACAATCAAAAACCTTGAGACACAGTTTCACCAACTCACCAATATTGTGATGCCAAAGAACAAGGGGGTGATTCCAAGCAAGACGGAAGCTAACCCCAAGGAGACTGTGCAAGCTATCTCACTCAGAAGTGGAAAAGAAGTAGACCAACCTGTGGGAGAGAAGCACAAGTCAGTTCGGATAGATCAGGCAGGGACCAGTGAACAAGCTCCACCTGTTCCATCCATAGATCATGTCATTGACATACCAGTAGCAACCGGATCAGAAGCTGTTCCACCAGAGCAAGCTGAGCCTGCTTATGTTCCAAGAATTCCGTACCCAACCAGGCTCAAGCAACCAAGCTTGGACAAACAGCAAACAAGATTCTTAGAGATGCTCAGGAAGATCCACATCAACATACCATTTGTGGATGCTTTATCAGCATCACCAGTCTATGTAAAATTCCTCAAGGACTTGCTGCAGAACAAGACAAAGCTGGAAAGTATATCAATGGTCCAGCTGAATCGTACATGTTCTTCAATATTGCAGAACAAGCAGCTTCTCCCCAAAAAGGAGAAAGACCCAGGAAGTTTTACTATACCTTGCTCATTTGGTAGTCTTAACATTGATAATGCTTTATGTGACCTAGGAGCTAGCATAAATCTCATGCCATATTCAATTTACAAACAGCTTGGCCTAGGAGAACCCCAACCAACTAGGATGTCTATCCAACTGGCTGATCGTTCATTCAAGTACCCTATGGGAATGGTTGAGGATGTTCTGGTCAAGGTGGATAAGTTTATACTTCCAGCTGACTTTGTAATAATGGACATAGAAGAAGATGCATATGTTCCTATCATCTTAGGTAGACCATTTTTAGCTAGTGCTAGAGCTATAATAGATGTCTACGCTGGAGAACTTAGGCTTAAAGTGAACAATCAACAAGTAGTGTTTAAAATGAATGAAGCAATGACACATCCACCAACCAGTGATGATACATGTTACTTTCTTGAAACTTTTGATGCACCGTATTATGATAATTTGCAGGAATAGGTTGAACCTGACCTCAAGGAGGAGGCACATGATGACAAAGAGGCCAATGAGAGCAGTTTTGTGGTCTATGGGAACAAGCAGACCCTTGCTGAACCCTTAAACAACCCACCAAAGCCACCTCTCAAACCCTTACTCGAAGAACCACCTGTTCTAGAGTTCAAAACTTTGCCAAGTCATTTGGAATATGCCTACCTACAACCCCCCTGACAAATTACCAGTTATCATCTCATCAGACTTGACCCCTGAAGATAAAGCCCAACTTCTGCTTGTTCTCCAAAAACATAAGGATGCTCTGGCATGGCAGATCTCTGACATCAAAGGCATTAGCCCAGGGATCTGTGTGCATAGGATCCTGATGGAGGAAAACCACAAGACAAGTGTGCAGCCGCAAAGGAGGCTCAATCCAAACATGAAGGAGGTTGTGCGCAAGGAGGTCATCAAGCTGATCGATGCGGGCATCATATTTCCAATCTCAGATAGTGCTTGGACCAGTCCTGTTCAAGTAGTACCAAAGAAGGGAGGAATGACCTGTTGGCCCTATCAAGAACAGAATCACCTAGAGGGGGGTGAATAGGTGTCAAAGTTGAAAACTGAAAATTTCTAAGTTTTTCGGGAAACTTAATTTTCAGAGTCAAATTTCCTCAGAGTCAGAAGCAAGCTTACAGAAGTAGCTTCTGAAGGAAATTCTGCCTAAACACAGTTAGACTGTTTTCAGCAACAGAAGTTCTGATTTGAAAACTTCTGGACAGTCTTCTGAACAAAGACAATGATACTTTAGAGAAAATCTGTTTCAGCACTAAATATAAACAAGTACACAGAAGCAAAAATAACAAGTATAAGAGGGAGAAAGAAGTTCAGGAGATCCTGATTGAACAATCCGATTTATCCAAGTTCGCCACAGAAGTCCTGTGACTATGTCTTGTCCCCTGAGGTCGCAGCCTACAGAGATTTTATAAATCCACTATTCAGAACTTTTATGGCAAGTTCAGAAGCTCCTTTACATCAACAGAACTTAAGCTAATTTCTCACTTAGTTCTGACTAGCCTAAAAAGAGTTAAAGGATTTCCACCAGAACAAACAATACTCTGTTTTCTGGATTTCTCACCCAACTCTAATCTCAACTAGATTTCTCTCTTTAAATCTAACTGAATATCACAAACGATATCAGTTTACAAGATTCCTATTATGAACTTGTTTTTCTTCACTCTCTCACTTTAACTAAGACTATGCTAAGAAAGATTGAGAATGGGAAATGGTGCTCTGTTTTTCTTGTTAAAACAGTGCGTTGAGATTTTGCTCGATGATCACGCGTGTTTTGATGCTTTGGAGCTTGGCTACTATTTATAGTGAATAGAGATGACCGTTGGTGAGTTTGAATCTTCGAAAGAGATGACATCAGTTGTTGTAGCCGTTAATTTGTCAAATCTTCAAACGGTCTTCAAACACTTTGATTCCGTTATCCTTGTTCTTTAACTCAATCCGGTAAGTGATTTGAAATCAAGGATGAGGTTGACTGGAATCATTCTTCAATTGGATCAACAAAGGGTAGACAAGAAAATTCTGGTTCCTTTTGAACAGACAGGCGCGCTCCATCAAAACAGCTTTTTGAACTTTTGGCGCCTTGCATTGAATGCAAGTGTTAGAGCAATAAATGCTCAAACAGAACCCGTGACTAAGCCTTCAGAAGCTAATTTCCAGTTGTCTAGACTTCTGATCAAATTGGCAAAACTTCTGATTGCAAAGAACATCTGAGGAGAGCTTTAGCAGACTTCGGCTTCAGAGCGGAGTATCCAGCTTCTGAATTATTGAAACTCTGACTTCAGCAAACAGATCTTCTGAGTCCTTTAGACAATCCAGAAAAGATTCATTCAGCACCTGCTGAGAAACTTACACATAGACTAAAAAAAATATTAGTCAACAGTAAACTATATGTAAGAGAGTATTAAGTTTTCATCTTCTGAAACGTTTGGACATAATCAAAACACATAGGGTTCATCATTCTCCCCCATTTTGGTTATGGACAAACCGTGGTCAGAAGGTAACAGAAAACATGAGGTTTAGAAAATGACTTCCTGATTCAAATGTCTCATAACTTCTGAGTAAATTAACTCCCCCATTTTAGTGTAAATGGTGAACTTCAGCAATCTGTATAAACTTAGAAATGACTTAAGATCAAGTTGTTAGATTTAATGAAGTATAATTTACTAAGTCAGAAAGAAACATCAGCAATAAGTAGATAGTCAGAGACACAAGAAAGTATAAGAAAGATTCAGTGTATATAAGTTCATCAGAAGACAACATATGAAACAAGATAATCAGAAGAGCAGAAAAAGTCCTAAGACAAAAACTACCCAACCCAGAACCTAGCTAAGAAGCTTAAGTCCTAAAAAGATTACAAGTTCCTAGGTTTCTTCTGAGGAGGAGGAACACCACTAGAACCTTCAGCAGCACTTGATCTCTTAACACCAGTATTAAGACCACTCTTCTGACCAGACTTCTCCCCCGTTTGACCAGAACCAAGAGCAACACCCAGAGCACCCTGAGAGTTCAATTTTTGCTGAACATTCAGTGCAGTCTGATATTGCTGAGGAGTTGGCCTCACAGTGTTGATCATATCCATTCTTCTTCTGAAATCATCATCAATGGTCTTCATATGATCAAAAGTCTGACCAAACATAGGTCGCTGTTTCTGAACGTCTTCCACAATGAGCTTGATCAACCGATTGTTAGCATACACAACAGCAGTGAGATGCTCATTCTGAATATAAGTCTGTCCTCGAACAAACCTATAGCAATTGTGAAGAGTCTTCTCTTGTTCACGTGCTTGAGTGTGCATAACCTTCAGAAGTGCAGTAAGCTCAGCAATCTGTGCGTTCTGAGCAGATACAGCAGACTCAATGTTGGAGAGCCGATTGTTGAGATCAGGAGTGATGTCATATACAATCTTTGCAGCCCCGGAAGATGATGAACCTTGAGCAGAAGATTTCACTTCTCTCAGAATGTGATTGGCAGTACTTTGCAGGTCATCAATCTTACTTGGGAGCATCTTCTCATGAGCCTCATAATGCTCGTTTGCTTCCTTGACTTCTTTTGTCAATATCTCCAAATTCTCATTGACCTTGAGAGAAGAAGCAAGAGCAATGTTGTCCAATGAAGGAAGAGTCAGAGCTAATTCTCTTAATTTGTACAGCTCTTCATAGGTAGCTAGATGAAGTGTAGAAAGATTGCGTATGAACAGAAGGATCCTGGATTTGAAGCATAGTCATGAGCTGCAGGTTCTGAGCTTTCAAGGTGTGTAGTTCTTGCAGCACAATGCCCTGAGCATACATGTCAGCAGCAGAAGTCCTTTGCCCCATACCAGCAAATCTATTCAGCAATTCATCAGAGCCACTCTGACTCATTCTTCTCAACTCCTCAACACTGGGAGCACCACCAGCTTCAGATACACCAGAAGCTCTGCCCATGAAACCAAAACTGCCGAATCTGTTATCCAGATCATCTCGATTCATATGCTTGCGTAGGAAGTCATAATTGGATGACAACCCAGCAAAGCAAGAAGTAGTGGAGGAGGTAGTTAAGGGATCACACACAGGAGGTGCATGTCCAGAAGTTGAGAGTGGAGGGATTTGAGTGTTTGAGGGAGGAATTGTATGTGAGGTTGAGGAAGAGATTGTAGTTGAGATGGATGGTAGTGTGGATGGTAGTGAGAAAGATGGAGGAGTAAATCCAATTGATGGACTTACAGAGGAAGTATGAGTGGAGGAGGTAGTGGATGTGGCTATGGAATCTGTGAAAATGGGAGCAGTGTTTAGATTCACTTCTGAAAAGGATCCAGAAGGAGGAATAATTTGTGGAGGTACAACCTAAGAGGTTGAAGTTGTAGGAGGAATGGAAGTGTGAGAATCACCAACTTCTGTGACAGAAGGTAGTGAAGGAGATGGATGAGGAGTATGAGGAGAGGATGGATGAGAAGTACGGAGTGGAGATGGAATAACCTGATCAGAGAGGTTTGGATCAAATGTGGAGATTGGTTCAGCAAACACATGGGCCATTCTGAACAGCGTTTCAGAGGCATCTCTTTCACCAGGATTTCTCCCTTGTCCCAGAAGAACATTGTCTAGAAAATCATCAGTGTTGATATTTTCAGCAAAATTCATAGCATTCTGAATGATAGTATCAGGTTCTTGATCACTATCTTCAGTCAGTTCTTCAACAATAGGAGCATCAGCATCCTTTTCAGCAGACATATCCATCATGTCTTCGTCATCAATCAAGTCCTCTTTTTCAGGAATTGATTCATCCAGTTCAGTACTCGGAGCAATATAGAAGTCCTTTTTGATCAGAGACCTTCTCTTTGCTGACATCTTCTTCTTGGGGATTCTTCTAGAGAGAGGAATATCTTCAGAATCCTCATCTTCTTCAATAGCCTTTGTACTTATCCGAGTAGAGAGAGAGATATTCTCAAGTTCTTCTCCTTCTTCTGAAGCCTCAACATACTTTGAGAACGCCACATTCTCAAGTTCAGCAGCACATGCAATGATTCTTGCATCGGCCTTAGCCTTTGCAGCAATTTCTCTTTCAGCTGCTAACTTATCTTCTGCTTCCTTCTGCTTTCTTTTCTTATCAGCAAGAGCCACAACCCTTGCAACCTTTTCAGCTTCAGCAGCCTTCTCTCTTTCAGCAAGGCGTGCGTCCTCAGCATCCTGAGCTTCCTTCTCAGAAACATCCTTAGGTTTCTCAGCAACGATCTTGCCAGAGGGTCCAACGATCTTGTTTGAACCATCGTGGGAAGAGGTTCTGAGACAACCACTTTCTCAACAGTCAGGACCAACTTACTTGATCCTTTCTTTCCCTTGCCCTTCTTGGCAGCATTCTTTCCTTTCTGTACAGCAGCCTCAACAATTTCCTTCTGAGCAATGCTCACAAAGGAGCCCTTCTCATTCTTCTTTGGTAACAAACCAAAGGAAAGATGCATAAGTGTCTGCATCTTGAGGACAGTACTACTGCTGGTTACACCTTCTCCTGAGATCTCCACAGAAGCAGCTTCAAAAATCCTTGTCAGGAGAGAACCATAGGCCAGAGCACTGACAACCTTTACATTTTTCATCTGCCTTATAATCATGGCAGGAAGATTGATCTTCTTCTGATTCATCAAATGCCACATGAAAACCCTTTCCCGGTTGGAAACACAATTAACTCCTCCAGCCTTCGGAAGGAACACATTTGTTGTCAAATAGTGTGCCCACCTCTGGTGCTCAGTGAGCCAGGTGGCATAGGTTTCCTTGGCACTTGGAACTGGTTTACCCCAAAAAGCATCACAAAAACCTTCAGCAGAACCATCATCTCCAATGATGATTCCCTCATCAACAACTCCAATAACTTGAGAAATAGAAGCCCTGCTGACCTCAATCTCAACATCTTCGACCACCGAATGAACAACATCCTCCTCATTGGATAGGTAGTAGAGATTCTGATAGAACTCAGTGACTAACTTAGGGTAGATGAATTCATCCAAGGAGACGAACGAATTCCAATTTTGAGTACTTAGCCATTTAGAGATGGGTTCAGTAGATTTGACTTCATTATCTAGGAACCTAGAAGTGAAAACCCTAGATTCGCTAACATTCTTCTTTTTCTCAGAGTCAAAGATGTAAGTGGCAGTGACGATTTCAATGGGTTATTCTTGAGCCATTGAGAGATTTTTAGGAAGTTTGTTTAAGTGTTTGAGAGAAAGGAAAAATACAGAGAAATATCGATGGGAATTCTAAAAGCAATGAAAATGCAAGTGAAAGATTTTCTAAGTATGGAATACCCTTATTTATACCCAAAAACGCAACGGTTCCAATTCAAAAAGTAAGTACACACCGTTTAAAAGGGAACAGATAACCGTTAAATACCAGAACAGCGCCGTAATAGACAGTAAATGTACGCATGCTTAAAGTCAAGATCATGATTAGATTTTATCATACTTAATTATCTCAGAATATTAACATTTAAGATAGAAGAAATATAATAAAAGCTAAGTTACTGAAGTGGATAAGTCATACCAATGCCTTCACGTAAGCTGCTGAAAGAAGTACCAGCCAGAGGCTTAGTAAACATGTCAGCAAGATTCTCTTCAGAGGGAACATGAGTAATGATAATATCCTTCTTCAGAACATGATCTCTCAGAAAGTGATGCCTAATATGAACATGCTTCATCCTGCTGTGCTGAATAGGATTCTTTGAAAGATCAATTGCACTCTTATTATCACAGAAGATTGTAATTGTTCCAGGGATGACTCCATAGTCAGCAATTTGTTGCTTAATCCAGAGCATCTGAGAAACACAACTTCCAGCAGCAACATACTCAGCTTCAGCAGTTGAGAGAGCCACAGAGGTTTGCTTCTTACTATGCCAGGAGAATAGGCACTCCCCCAGAAAATGACAACCACCAGAAGTGCTGACCCTTTTCAATTTATCTCTACCATAGTCAGAGTCTGTGTATCCTATAGGAGTGAAATCAGAACTACAGGGATACCACAAACCAGCTTCTGGTGTGCCTTTAAGATATCTGAGAATTCTTTTGACAGCAACATCATGAATTTCTCTTGGCTTTGATTGATATCTAGCACAAAAACACACAGCAAAATGTATATCTGGCCTGCTGGCTGTTAGGTATAAAAGAGAACCAATCATACCTCTGTAGGTTTTTATATCTACAGGTTTACCAGCTTTCTCTTCATCATCAATGTCTTTGCTGACATCCATTGGAATATCAACAGCATTAGAGTCCATCATGCCAAATTTCTTCAGCACTTCTCTAGTGTACTTGGCTTGATTGATAAACACACCATCATTACTTTGCTTGATCTGAAGTCCTAAGAAGAAGGTTAATTCTCCCATCATAGACATTTCAAACTCAGCCTTCATGTGATCACTGAACTCTCTGCACAAAGATTCATTAGTAGCACCAAATATAATATCATCAACATATACTTGAGCTATAAGGATATCCTTGTTCTTCTTCAGAGTGAACAGAGTTGTATCAACACAGCCTCTGACAAATCCCTTAGACAGAAGGAACTTTGTTAGTCTCTCATACCAAGCTCTGGGAGCTTGTTTCAGTCCATACAATGCTTTCTTCAGCTTGTACACATGATCAGGAAACTTAGGATCTTCAAAACCAGGAGGTTGAGATACATAAACTTCTACATCAATGTAACCATTCAGGAATGCACTTTTCACATCCATTTGAAAGAGCTTAAAACCTTTGTATGATGCAAAAGCACATAAGATTCTAATGGCTTCTAATCTTGCAACAGGAGCAAAAGTTTCACCATAATCTATGCCTTCTTGCTGACTGTAGCCTTGAGCAACAAGTCTTGCCTTGTTCCTCACAACATTTCCAAATTCATCAAGCTTGTTCTTCAGAACCCATCTAGTTCCAACAACTTTTATGTTGTTAGGTCTGGGAACCAAAGTCCAAACTTCTGACCTTTTGAACTGGTCAAGTTCTTCTTGCATTGCCATTAACCAGGAGTCATCATCAGCAGCTTCATAGAAGTCCTTGGGTTCCAGAAGTGACACAAAAGCCACATTCCCCATGTATCTTCTGAGCTGAGCTCTGGTCATGACAGGATTATGAACAGAGTCAATTATGAGTTCTAACTTCTCTTGGTACATCCAATGAGTCTTCTGAAACCTGTTCATCATTTGTTGAATCATAAATAGGAGCATCTTCTGGCAGGAAGTTGACTTCTGGAGTGGGATTCACTTCTTGAGCTTGTTCAGCAATAGGAGGAACCACTTCAGCAGCTCTGGGAGAAACATCTTCTTCTACATCAGGAGATGTAACTTCAGGAGCTTGAACTACATCTTCATCAAGAGCTCTACTATCTGCAGGATAAGTCTCATCAAACTGTACATGAACAGATTCATCTAAAGTTTGAGTTCTCTTATTAAAAACCCTATATGCTTTACTATGTGTTGAGTAACCAAGAAAAATGGCCTCATCTGCCTTTGAATCAAACTTTGAAAGATATTCTTTTGTATTCAAAACATAACACTTACAACCAAAGGTTCTGAAATAACCTATTTTAGGCTTTCGACCTTTCCAGAGTTCATAAGGGGTCTTGTTCAGAATGCTTCTGATTAACACTCTATTCAGAACACAGCAAGCTGTGTTCACAAAAGTACTTAGGAAGCTTTCTTTCATTGATCATAGTTCTGGCAATCTCAACCAGAGTTTTATTCTTCCTTTCAACTACCCCATTTTAAACCTAAAGTTTTTGAATTCTCCACCATTATCACTTCTGATATGAACAACCTTTTCATTCCTTTCATTCTCAAGTTTCTTTATCAGAACTGAGAAGCATCCAAGTGACTCATCTTTTCTAGACAGCAAGATGACCCAAGTGAATCTTGAATAGTCATCTATAATGACAAAGGCATACTTCTTTCCACCCATGCTCATTGGTTGAACAGGGCCAAAAAGATCCATATGAAGTAATTCCAAAGGTCTTTTAGTTGAAATGACTTTCTCAGTTTTAAAAGAGCTTCTGGATTGTTTACCAGATTGGCAAGCATTGCATAAATGATTCTTTTTAAAACTAATTTCAGGCAGACCCTCAACCAATTGATTTCTAGCTACTTTGGCCAGAAGATCCATGCTAACATGAGCAAGTCTTCTATGCTAGAGCCAGGAGGTATCCTCTTTGGACATCAAGCATATATTTTTGCAAAGATTCTCAAGGTTCAGCATGAAAAGATTTCAACTCTAGGAGCAGTTAGAATAACTTCCCTTGACTTACTGTCCAAAATTTTACATCCAGAGGAGCTGAAGACAACATCTCTACCTTTATCACACAGTTGTGCAACACTCAGGAGATTGAACTTCAGGCCTCTGACTAGGGAGACATCTTCGATCGGAGGATTTGTTCCTATAGATCCAGAACCAAGTATCCTTCCTTTCTGAGCATCTCCAAAGCTGACTTTTCCACCTCTTTTAGGATCAAATGTGATGAATGCTTTTTCATCACCTGTCATATGCCTTGAGCACCCACTGTCAATGTACCACAGCTTTGACATTGATGGAGCACTCAGAGCCACCTGCAACACAATCAATTAGTGACAGGTACCCAATCCTTATTGGGTCCTTCAGAGTTAGATTTCTCTTCAGCAGGTTTTAATAATATCTCAGATTGCAAGAGGTTTTTAATATGCTACTTGCAATCCTTCAACCAATGACCATCACTCTTGCAAAGCTTGCAAAACGAAGGGTTCTTGGATCTTTCCCTTTGCTTCTTGGGAGATTTCTTCTTCTTCTGAGAAGGACCAATATCTTCAGAGGCTATAACAGCACTCTCAGAGGTACCAACATCAGGAGGAGAAGCTATCTCTTTCAGAAGAGATGGAGTGACAGGTTTCTTCTTCTTCTGGGGTTTATCACTTCCCAGAGGCAACTTTTCCTTGCCTTTGGCTTTAGAGCCATCAGCAGGAGTGTTGAACTGTTTACACAGTTTTTCTTCTAACACTTTCATGTCAGAATAAACTTGAGTAAACCTAAGAAACTTATCAGCCTCACTCTTGTCCAATTTCCTTTTCAGGTACTTGAACATACTATAGAGTTCTTCAAGAGCATCAAAGATATCTAGTTCATGAGAGTTGTTTACCTCAGAATCATATGTAGCTTCAGGATCACTGCTGGTCTCAGAGTCTGACCAGGCAGCCAGCATAGCTTTCTTAAACTTTTTCTTATCTTTCTTCAGCTCCGGGCAGTTAGGCTTAATGTGCCCCGGTTGCTGACATCCATAGCACACAATAGGCTTGTTTGGATCTCTCTTGAACTTTTCACCAGAATCAGGAGTTTTCTTGTCAAAGCTCCTGAACGGCTTCTTGTAGTTTCCACCTCTGCCTTTTCTAAAGGCCTTCTTGAACTTCCTGGTCAGCATAGCCAGTTCCTCATCTTCAGAGGATTCTTCAGAAGATTCTGCTTTCAGGACTACTCTTTTTCCTTCTGACCTTTCTCTTAGGTCATGATTCTTTAATGACATTTGATGAGTAATTAGAGACCCAATGAGCTCGTCATACAAGTAATAGCTCAAATCCTGAACTTCTTCAATAGCAGTCTTCTTGGCTTGCCAAGACCTTGGTAGGCTTCTGACAATCTTCTTCACTCGATCAGATTCTTCAATGTCTTTTCCTAAACTCTTCAAGTCATTGACTATCTTGGTGAATCTAGAGTTCATATCTGAAATACATTCTTTATCAAGCATTTCAAATAACTCATATTCTCTCATGAGTTGGTTGACTTTAGATTGCTTCACTTTTCCTGTTCCTTCATATGTGACTTCCAGCTTGTTCCAAATGTCCTGTGCAGTTTCACAAGAAGAAACTTTGTTATATTCAGTAGCTGTAAGTGCACAATGCAACATATTTATTGCTAAAGCATTAGTTTGGAGTTTTTTCAGAATGTCATCTGTGTATTCTCTCTGAGGAATAACAACATTCCCTAAACCTTGTTCCATTCTGGTAGGAATGAAATCACCATCAGTGATGACATACCAAGCACTCATGTTCTGAGCTTGGATGAAGTACATCATCTTTTTCTTCCAGTATGAGTAGTTGTTGCCATTAAATAATGGAGGTCTAGTAGTGGAAGAACCTTCTGGAACTATGAAGTGAGAAGAATTCTCAGGCTGGTGTCTACTAGCCATCTCTATTGATTCTGATAGGATCTTACACTTAGATTGTTAGATCTTTAGTAAATACGCGAAGTGACCTTCGCTCTGATACCACTTGTTGGCCCTATCAAGAACAGAATCACCTAGAGGGGGGTGAATAGGTGTCAAAGTTGAAAACTGAAAATTTCTAAGTTTTTCGGGAAACTTAATTTTCAGAGTCAAATTTCCTCAGAGTCAGAAGCAAGCTTACAGAAGTAGCTTCTGAGGGAAATTCTGCCTAAACACAGTTAGACTGTTTTCAGCAACAGAAGTTCTGATTTGAAAACTTCTGGACAGTCTTCTGAACAAAGACAATGATACTTTAGAGAAAATTTGTTTCAGCACTAAATATAAACAAGTACACAGAAGCAAAAATAACAAGTATAAGAGGGAGAAAGAAGTTCAGGAGATCCTGATTGAACAATCCGATTTATCCAAGTTCGCCACAGAAGTCCTGTAACTACGTCTTGTCCCCTGAGGTCGCAGCCTACAGAGATTTTATAAATCCACTATTCAAAACTTTTATGGCAAGTTCAGAAGCTCCTTTACATCAACAGAACTTAAGCTAATTCCTCACTTAGTTCTGACTAGCCTAAAAAGAGTTAAAGGATTTCCATCAGAACAAACAATACTCTGTTTTCTGGATTTCTCACCCAACTCTAATCTCAACTAGATTTCTCTCTTTAAATCTAACTGAATATCACAAAAGATATCAGTTTACAAGATTCCTATTATGAACTTGTTTTTCTTCACTCTCTCACTTTAACTAAGACTATGCTAAGAAAGATTGAGAATGGGAAATGGTGCTCTGTTTTTCTTGTTAAAACAGTGCGTTGAGATTTTGCTCGATGATCACGCGTGTTTTGATGCTTTGGAGCTTGGCTACTATTTATAGTGAATAGAGATGACCGTTGGTGAGTTTGAATCTTCGAAAGAGATGACATCAGTTGTTGTAGCCGTTAATTTGTCAAATCTTCAAACACTTTGATTCCGTTATCCTTGTTCTTTAACTCAATCCGGTAAGTGATTTGAAATCAAGGATGAGGTTGACTGGAATCATTCTTCAATTGGATCAACAAAGGGTAGACAAGGAAATTTTGGTTTCTTTTGAACAGACAGGCGCGCTCCATCAAAACAGCTTTTTGAACTTTTGGCGCCTTGCATTGAATGCAAGTGTCAGAGCAATAAATGCTCAAACAGAACCCGTGACTAAGCCTTCAGAAGCTAATTTCCAGTTGTCTAGACTTCTGATCAAATTGGCAAAACTTCTGATTGCAAAGAACATCTGAGGAGAGCTTTAGCAGACTTCGGCTTCAGAGCGGAGTATCCAGCTTCTGAATTTTTGAAACTCTGACTTCAGCAAACAGATCTTCTGAGTCCTTTAGACAATCCAGAAAAGATTCATTCAGCACCTGCTGAGAAACTTACACATAGACTAAAAAAAATATTAGTCAACAGTAAACTATATGTAAGAGAGTATTAAGTGTTCATCTTCTGAAACGTTTGGACATAATCAAAACACATAGGGTTCATCATGACCGTGATCCAAAATGAGAACAATGAACTGATTCCTACAAGAACAATCACAGGCTGGCGTGTTTGCATAGACTACAGAAAATTGAATGATGCAACACGCAAGGATCACTTCCCTCTTCCATTTATTGATCAAATGCTTGAGAGATTAGCAGGCTATGCCTTCTATCGTTTTCTTGATGTTTATTGTACAACCAAATTCCAATACACCCAAATGACATTGAGAAAACAACCTTTACTTGCCCCTATGGTACTTATGCCTATAGGAGAATGCCCTTTGGTCTTTGCAATGCACCAGCCACTTTTTAGAGGTGTATGATGGCTATCTTTCATGACATGGTTGAGAAAATAGTTGAAATCTTCATGGATGACTTTTCTGTCTATGGGAGATCATTCACGGACTGTTTGAACAACCTGGAAGCTGTGCTAGAAAGGTGTGAAGAGACCAATCTTGTTCTCAACTGGGAGAAATTTCATTTCATGGTAAAGGAAGGGATAGTCCTTGGACACAAAATCTCAGAGAAAGGTCTTGAAGTTGACCGAGCCAAGGTAGAAGTCATTGAAGGACTACCTGTTCCTTCTTCTGTCAAGGATGTTCGAAGTTTCCTTGGACATGTTGGTTTCTACAGAAGGTTCATCAAGGATTTTTCAAAGATTGCAATACCATTGTCCAACTTACTCCACAAAGATGCTGAATTCAGGTTTGATGAAACATGTATTCATACTTTTGAACAACTTAAGACTAGACTAGTCACTGCACCCATACTTATATCACCAAACTGGGAATTACCTTTTGAGATAATGTGTGATGCTAGTGACACATGTATAGGAGCTGTTCTAGGGCAGAGAATTGATAAGCATTTCAAACCAATCTACTATGCAAGCAAAACATTAAATGATGCACAACAAAACTACACCGTAACTGAAAAAGAATTACTTGCAGTTGTGTATGCTTTTGATAAATTCAGATCTTACCTTGTTCTTTCCAAAGTGGTTGTGTTTACAGATCATGCAGCCTTGAAGTATTTGCTCTCCAAGCAAGATGCCAAGCCTAGATTGATCAGGTGGATCTTGCTCCTCCAAGAATTTGATCTTGAAATCAAAGACAAGAAGGGAGCAGAGAATGTGGCAGCTGATCACCTATCCAGGTTGGAAGAGAACAAGCAGGCAGCACAAACAGACATCCTGGACACCTTTCCAGATGAACAACTTTATGCTGTACAAAGTGATTCTGTCCCATGGTTTGCTGACATAGCTAACTATCTTGCTTGTAAGGTTGTGCCTAACCACCTGCCTTACAACCAGAAGAAGTTCTTTGCAGATCTTAAGTATTACCTATGGGAAGAACCATATTTGTTCAAGCTGTGCGCCGACCAGATTGTGAGGAGATGTGTAGCACAAGAGGAAACTGTTCCTATTTTACATCATTGCCATAACAGAGAGGCAGGAGGTCACTTTGGAGCTAATAGAACAGCTGCCAAGGTACTCGAATCAGGTTTTTATTGGCCTTCCTTGTTCAAGGATGCCCACAGGTATGTCTCTGAATGCAATGAGTGTCAAAGAACAGGTAACATCTCATCTAAGAATGCCATGCCACTAAATAACATTGTGGTATGTGAAGTGTTTGATATTTGGGGAATTGACTTCATGGGACCCTTACCTTGCTCTTATGGGAACAAGTACATACTTGTGGCCGTAGACTATGTGAGCAAGTTGGTTGAGGCCATGGAAACTCCCACAAATGATGCAAGAGTAGTTGTGAAATTCTTGAAAAAGTTGTTTTCCAGATTTGGTATGCAAAGAGCAATTATAAGTGACCAAGGAACTCATTTTTGTAATGCGCAATTTGAAAAACTCATTGGAAGATATGGTGTGACCCATAGAGTAGCCACTCCCTACCACCCACAATCAAATGGACAAGCTGAGGTCTCTAATAGAGAAATCAAAAGAATCTTAGAGAAAACAGTTGGCTGTGCTAGGAAAGAATGGACCAATAGGCTAGATGATGCTCTTTGGGCATATAGAACAGCCTATAAAACTCCAATTGGAATGTCACCCTATAGATTGCTTTATGGTAAATCATGTCACCTACCTGTTGAACTAGAGCATAGAGCTCTTTGGGCTATTAAGTTTTTGAATTTTGATGAGCAGGCAGCAGGTGATCATAGGAAAACACAACTGGATGAGCTTGATGAGTTCAGACTGTTCTCTTTTGAGAATGCCCAAATTTACAAGGAGAAAACCAAGAAGTGGCATGACAAGCACATCCACATCAAGGAATTCTACCCAGGGCAGAGGGTGTTGTTGTTCAACTCACGCCTCAGACTATTCTCCGGAAAGTTGAAGTCAAGATGGTCAGGACCATTCAATGTGACCAAGGTGTTCCCACACGGTGCTGTTGAAATATCCGATGGAACAGGCGAGCCATTCAAAGTCAATGGACAAAGCCTCAAGCCCTACCTCGTTGGAGAGAACAACCAAGTGGAGGACTACCGTGTCCATAAACCACCATGAGGCTAGTTGGAGAAGTCTAGCTCAAGACAGAAAACATAGCAACCTGAGGGAACAAGCTGTACCTGTTCTCTCTACCCGTTCCAGAAAAACAATAAAAACAAAAATAAAAATAAAGTCTTTTGGCATTGGAAACATGAGTTGGCCGGTTATTTGTTGTTTGTGGACTAACTTTTCTTGTTTTGTAGGTTTTTCTCTCAAGTGGGCTTTGTCCTTGTGCAGGCCCAAAACAAAATAAAAACCACCAATCAAAACAGCCACATCAGCCCACTACCTGCAAAAGCAACCTGCACGCCCAATCCCAGCCAAACCCAACTGCCCACCACTCCAAACCGCCTACCCATTCCCACTTCCCCATAACCGTTCCCCAAACTGCTCTCTCACCACAACCCCTTCAAATTCTCACTTCCAAATCCATTCAATCACCAGAATCCACACCACCACCATCACTTCATCTTTTTCAAACTCAAACCTACCACCTTTCCAATCTCAGAAAACCAAAATCACCATGGGACCTCGTCTGCGCCCTAAGAGAAACCAAACCCCTGTTCCAATTGAAAACATCAAACTGAGTGATGATACTCAGAGGTCCGATGAGCTGCTAAACTGTCTAACCACCTTCACCGAATCAGAATCCAGGATAAGATACAAAGCGCTCAAGGGCTTTGCCTTCATTCCGGCGAGAGTGATTGACTAAAACAGCCTGCAAGTTCTAGGTCTTGATGATGAAATCCGCACGCTTCTACAAGGTGCTGGTTTGTTGGAGTTCTCTGAGATCAATGAGATCGCTTTTCATGAATGTATTCTCGAATTTTTGTCCACATTCAAGATCGATGTTGCCATCAAGGATCCTGCAGATTCAAAGAAGTATAAGTTCAGGCTCATGGGGATTGACATGAGTATCTCCTTGAACAGCCTGAATGTGTACTTAGGCGTTGTCAGTTCTAAAGATGTTGCTAAACCTGAGTGTCAGAGCAGGTTGAAAGAATTTGATCCTAAGTTCAAAGCCAAGTCGTTTTGGACCGAGCTGACTTGTCAGAAGGAGTACAATGCCAGTGATTCCAAGTCCACTTTTCTCCAAACCCATTCCATGAGATTCATCCAAAGGTACCTTGCTTCCAGCCTGTTCGCCAGGTATAGCCAGAGTAACATGCCAAAGAATGATCTATTTGTGGTATGGTGCATGCTGAACAAGAAGCTGATCAATGTTGGACATTGGCTTGCTACATACTTGAACAGCCAGGAGAGCACAACCTCCAAGTATATCTGTGCAGGACCCTTCATCACCAAGCTGGCCAAGACCATGGGTATTTTTAATCCTCAGATCCACACTTTGACCCTTGCATGCAAGATGGAGAAATTTGACTGTGCTGCTATGGGAAAGCTAGGAATGTGCTCCAAAGCTGGTAACACTTGGAACCTGAAGGCACTTGAGCCTAGATCAGCTGCAACTACTGTCAAGAGGAAGCAAGATGAAAGTGCTTTGCCTGAGTCAAGTGTGCCTGCATCCAAGCGCCACTTGTTCACTGATGCTCACTTTGTCCCTGATGCCGTTGATGTTACAATGAGGCAAGTGATGGGATATTTGGCTCAGTTATTTGACAAGAACAAGGAACTGGAGGAGAAGACCAAGCAGCATGATAAGGAAATCAGTCTGTTGAGGAGGTTGTGCATGGTGCAACCAATTTCCATGATTCGTCCCTAGAGTCCTGAGAAAGCTGGAGGAGAAGCATCCTGTCAGAGTGCATCATCCAAGCCCAGGAAGGAGAAGAACAGTGGTAAAATGGTAATGGTTGAGGAGCAGCCTGAGAAAACCAAGTCTGATTCTGAGAAGTTGTCGGAGGAGATTGAGGAGGCACTGAGGTGTGCTGAATGAGAAGTGAAGCGAGCTGAGGAAGTGTTTCAGGCTAATCTGAATGTTAAGCAGCCTGAAGAGAACAGTGAAGAGGATCCTGAAGAAGAGCAGGAAGAGGAACAAGCACCAGACACTGAGGAGGAGCTGGAAGAAGATGCAGAAGCGGGGAAGAAGGTTGAAACCCCTGCTAAGACACCTAAGAAGTGATCCACCGCAGCTTTGGCCTGATGAGGTATTATCTAAACCAATCCTGATATTTCAAGTTGTTCATAGGTCTGTCTATTCTGTGTTTGTGCTGTGTCAAGTCAAAATCTTAGTTTAGGTTGTTGTTGCTTAAGTGCATTGAGGACAATGCCAGATTTTTTGTTGGGGGTGGGATGCCTTAGTCTTATTTTGGGGGTCCCTTATGTTGTGCTTTATAGAATTTCCCCTGTGCTCATATGGAAAAATTTAATCTGTTGAATGTTTGTCCAAACAACCTAAGTCTCTAGGATATTATGTCTAGTTAGTGTCCCTGTTCTGTTTCCAAATTGTATATATGTGTGTGGCTAAGGTCAAAAATTTGCATAAAAATCAAGCACCTAAAAGCCAAAAGATGATCAGTTTACCAAAAGTTTCCCTGTTCCATACCCAAAAACACCCTTTTAACCAACCTTCGCATGTATATATGTGTGCCACCCAAATAGCCTACCATGGTCACCACCACATTTTCCCTGTTCAAATTCTCTTTCTACCCTTTTAAACCAAACTGCCAAGTAAATAACTTCAAATTGAGCTAGAACAATCATACCACTGTTCAATCTGCCCAGCCAGTATTCAAAAAAAAAAAAAATAAAAGAATAAAAACAAAAATAAAATTACTGGCTGTTCTATACTTTTTGTGGTTGTTCATCAAGAAATCTAGCTCATTACTTATCAAAATTGGTAGTTCACCCTTGCCCAAAATCAACGCTGTTTTGCCCCAAACCAGTTTAAACCTGTTCAACTTTTGAGTTTGACTGTTCTCTAACCAAACAATGAAAAGATTGGTGCAATTGACCTTTAGAGTCGTGTCTGTTCGTGTCTTTTTGTTTCGTTTCTTCGTTCTTATCTCTTTTTCTGTCCAGTCCGAGTCTTTTGAGTCTAGTCCAGTCTGTCCTTGTGTCTTTTTAGTTCGTTTCTTCGTTTCTTTTCTTTCTTTTCTTTTGCTTGAGGACAAGCAAAGTCTATTTTGGGGGTATTTGTTGGGTGTGATTTGTGTCTCTAAAATCAAGGGTTTTCCATAGTATTTTCGTGCCAAAACTGTGTTTCGAACAGCCTGAGATTGTTCTTTAAGGCACAAGTTCAGCCTGTGCTCCCATTTAGTCTGCTTGTGCTTAGTTGAGTCTGAACAGCTTGTATTTAGGGTTGAATCTGCAGAAAATCAGGTCAAAGATACCCTCTCCTCACATGTTCTCGGTTTTGTGATGTGGGGAAGAGAAAAAGCAAGGTTTTGGAGGTTTGTGAAGGCATTGGGATGTAAAGTTGTCTTCTTGTGCATTTGTCTCTTTCTACAGGTTGACTTGTCCTATTATGCAGTTGTCTTCTTCTGCTGGAGAACAATCTGCCCAAGAACAGCCAGATTCCGAGAAAGCATCTTCACTCTGTTTTATTCCCTTTCTTTCTTGTATAAATACTCCTGCGAGAGTATTGTTTATTATCCCAAAATATTATCATTCACTTTAGTTTTAGTTTCACTTTCAGTTTAGTAATTATAGCAGTTTTCTGTGGAAGTCTCATTCGAGGCCAAGCAAAACCTGTTCTTAGTTTTCTATTCCTTCAAACGCTGTAACCATGACAATGAGTGAGTAGTCACTCAAGGTGGAAAGCCAGCCTTCTGGCTGGTGGTTTGTAAGCGTCACTTTCCTTTTTTTCAATGAAATCATGTTTATTCTGCTTGTTCAATAGAATCTCCATTCATATATAAGTCTAGCTAACTTGTATTTTCAGTTGTTTGATGTTGTAGGGACCAACTCGGATCAAGCAATAGATAAACTGATTGAACACATATGTTTTATACCGGGACCAATAAGGATAAAATGTGTGCTAAGGGTTCTTATTTATAAGATGCTTCCTGTGCTTAACGCTTGTGCTTGTGTAATCTAATGGAAACTAATTTTGCATAAGTATAAAGAATCTTGGGAACATGTGACCATCTGACTTGAGTGATTCTAGTGAAGATACCTTAGACTTATAATAAACATGGTGGATTTGTATGAAGGGAATGTGTGCTTGTTTGCCATCAATTCTGGCTGTGCTTTACACCTGCTTCTTTATTATTGTTATCTCTTAATTTACTTTCATGCTCTGTGACAACCTTAGTTTAATAATAGATATAGTTAGTTTAAAATCAATCAATCAAATTAAGATCAACCACCCGACTGTTCTGTTTCAGTAAAGAGACCAGCTTAAAACTGTTCTATCCCTGTGGAGACGATAACTTATCACTTTATTACTTGTCTAGTGCACTTGCTAGTGTCATCCACTCATTTGTACACAACAAACACCATCCAAACGGGTAAGAACTTGCTTCCAACCCTCAACTTCTTCATCGTCCGACTCACTTTCTTCCTCAACGGGAGTGGATTTCTTACCCCGAGAGCGAGAAGTAGAAGGACCCGCGATGTCCTTAACACCGCAACGAACCTCATGAGAGAAAAGCTTTGGTGCCCGAGGATGTAACTACATGAGCTTTGGAGAGTGCCGCGTAATCCAAATAAGGATACTTATACCCCGGAGTAGTGAAAGCACGACCGGAAGAGGAGTAGACAATGGCGGTAATTAAATTGGCACCACCAATCTCCAAAGTCTTGGAAGATGCATTTCGCAACAAACTATCAAAGATGCATGAGTATGTCCGGATTTCCTTTCCCTGCAAAATTGAATGAAGCACAAACAAATCTTTGGCTTGCACCCGAGCAAACAAAGAGTAAGCCAAATACTTATGCAAATACAATAAGGCTCCATCTTTAATGATTTTACCATGGGCGTTTTGGGGATCAAAGTCAGTTGAACCCGAGATCAATTCCCAAGTGTCTCGTGCATTAAAATCAGTTATGGAATCTTGATGTATGCCTTCACTATTAAAACCAAACCAAGAGGTCATTTTTGCAATTGTTACTATCTTTTCTTCTCCATTTACCCGAAATTTCAGGGCTAACCTATGGAAATCTTTGGGATCAGCATATTCCACAGTAACTAAAAATTCACAAACCGCATCACGATCCATATGAAATCGAAGTTTAGAGAATTTAATCCAGGACATAGTTTTGAGAAAGGTGTAAACCTGAGATTTGATGCCTAAAGTTTGAAGAGTAGGATCGTGAATAAACCTCATTTCACGGAAGTGAACTTTCTCCAAACGTTGATAGTGCTTCCCTTCGGCGGCTGTGAAGATTGGAAAAGGGCACCCATAAGTTGCACTAATATCCTTCGGCCCAGAGTCCTTTCGATTAGCAACGGCCTTCAATCTTGGAGGCATGGTGAATTTTGTTGATGTTGGAGAGATGAAAAATGGAAGGTATGGAGTTTGGAAAAGTATGGAGTTTGAAGAGAGAAGATGGGTTGAAGGTAAGTTGTAAGAAAATATGGGAGAGGAAAGGTTAATTTAAAGGAGAAGAAAGTGAAGTGGTGTAAGTGGAATCAATTGTGTGTAGTTTGAATGGGGAACAAGAAATTGAATGGAGGTTTGAATGGAAGAGTAGTGTGATTAAAGTGATATAGGGAAGAGGTGTGTAAGGTTTGGGGAAGATGAGGTGAAAGGGAAAGGTTTGACCAAAGGTTGAAAAACAAAAACCCTAGCAAAAGATTTGTTTTCGCCGGATTTACCCTTGTCGCGCCCGAGACCTTCAACGTCGCGCCCGGGAGTGAACCCAGGGAATCTCGCGCCCGAGACCTTCCTGTCGCGCCCGCAACCTGCCCAAAAATCCAAAACGTGCTTGCTTGACCGTTTAAGTGTGCTATTAATTAAAACAAACGTACGGGGATGATTAGATCGATTCAAAACGTGTCTAATACTTAAAAGTAAAGAAAAAGGGTAGAACCTCAATGAGATATTCCCCGAAACATAATCAATAACGAAAAAGGGAAATAGTTTTATTTATTCACAAAGCCTAACTACATAGGCAATCAATACCATCTTATGTGGTATGAAAATACAAACACATAAACAAACGGAAAGGGAAACACATAGATACACACATAGTTTCAACATAAATTATTAAAATACTACAATAAAACACTTCAAACGTCCGAATTGGCCTCATTCACATCCGAACTTCCATTGCGCTTAGCAAGAATAGCAAGGACGCGATTTTGATGAGTTAAGAACACGGGACCAACACGGAAAATACGCTTCACAAGTCCCTCATTCTCGAGAAATTCAAAGTCGAGCAAATCAAAACGGTGAACGCGATTTCCGTTCACACGTCCCCAAAGTGAATAGCACAGAAATTTATGGAATTAGACTAGGACTTCGGGAATGATAAGCTTGTTATAGGCAAAACGAGGATTAAATGTCTCCATACCAGTGAGAGAAGCCCAAACATCAGTAGCGGAACGGAAGCGGTTAATCTCTCGAGTCTCGCACTCAACGCGATTTGGGAACCCGAACCAAAGGTGCAATTCCGGGTACCCAAAATTGTACTCGATCCCTCCATTTCTGAAACTCAAACGATCTCGGCGCTCGTCGACCCAACGAAGAGTGGAGAAGAACTCTATGACCCAATTTCCTATGACCGGATACTTCATGGACACGAATTTGTCCCAGGACATGTTGGTGATGAAGCGAGAAACATGCTCACTTATGCAAAGTTCATCATTTAGAAATTCATCGAGATGAAACATCCCGGAGAACATTGCATATCGGAAACGAAGATAACGACGACCCTCATTTTCACTAAAAATGGGAAACCAAGCACCGAATCGAGAAGAGATTTCGGTGAGAATGACTGAAAAACCGAAGAACTTGAAGAACTTGAAGACACGTTTTGAGACTTGGGTTTTCGACCCATTTTCACTCAGAATTTCTGGAGATCTTATGAAATGTAGTAGTGAAAAACATGAAGACAAAACAGCTATTTAAGGTGTCCAAAAATTCGGTTATAAAAAGTTGGTTATACAAAAAATTTAAAATTGAAATGAGGTAGTTTTTCACCAAGGGTTGTCTTGATCCATTCAAAAATCTACTGCAGCAATATTTATTCCCAAAATGTCACAAACTGACATTTATTTTTTAATAGTCAAATCTGAAAATAACTACCATAAATAACTAATTAATTAATACTAATAAAATGTGGGTAAAGTAATATTATAACTAAGGAAAAATTAATATACTAAACTAACTATCCTATACACTAAAATTAAATATACTATACTAAGAGACATATGATAAACATGATTTAGGAGTATCAAAATACTCGATCAAATTGCATGGTTTGATCGCTCCTCCATCAAAGTAAATTTTGCAACGGTGCCCATTAGCCCTAAACCTTTCACCCTTAAGATTTTCTAATTCTAAAGCTCCATGGTCGAAGGTATTAGTCACTAAATAAGGTCCCGTCCACCTAGTTTTTAACTTACCCGGAAACAATCGGAGTCGGGAATTAAAAAGTAAAACCTTATCCCCTATTTCGAAAGTTTTGACTTTAATCTGAGCATCATGCCATTTCTTAACTCTATCCTTATATAACTTAGCATTCTCATAGGACAAGTAGCGCAGTTCATCTAACTTATTTAACTCTAAGAGACGCTTTTCACCGGCATTTTTCAAATCATAATTCAAGGTTTTAATAGCCCAAAACGCCTTATGTTCTAATTCAACCGGCAAATGACACGCCTTACCATAAACCAAACGATAAGGGGTCATGCCAATCGGTGTCTTAAATGCAGTACGGTAGGCCCATAAAGCATCGTCAAGTTTGTGAGACCAATCTTTGCGAGATGACGAAACAGTCTTCTCTAAAATCCATTTGAGTTCCCTATTAGATATCTCTACTTGACCATTAGTTTGAGGGTAGTAAGGAGTAGAAACTCGGTGATGAACATCGTATTTTTTCATTAGCGACTCAAAAGCTTTATTAATAAAGTGGGTTCCTCCGTCGCTTATCATGGCTCTAGGTACTCCAAAACGACTAAAGATCTTTTTCAAAAACTTGACTACAACATTGGCATCATTAGTAGGAGTAGCAATTGCCTCAACCCACTTAGACACGTAGTCAACGGCAACTAAAATATAATTTTGGCCAAAAGAGGGAGGAAATGGACCCATAAAGTCAATCCCCCAGACGTCGAAAATGTCGACTTCCAAGACATTTCTTAAAGGCATCTCGTCTCTTTTTCCTAAATTACCTACCCTTTGACACTTATCACAATGTTCAACAAACAAACGTGTGTCCTTAAACAAGGTTGGCCAAAAGAATCCACTTTCGAGGACCTGAGCCGCCGTTTTGCTTGCCCCATTGTGACCTCCGTAGGCACTAGAGTGACTTTGGCGTGTAATACCTACGTGCTTTTTAGGGAAAGTGTACCCATCACTCAAGTAATAAAGTGAGTATTTTAGACTCAAATTATCGTACCCAAGGGATCGGGCGAAGCTATAGTTACTAACTTTCAGTCTCAAAGGTCTAATAAAGTTCAGGAGAATTGATTTCGAGTGATTAAAACTAAAGATTTAAAGCAGGGTAATGTAATAACAATATTTAAAGGTACACAGGCTACAAGTGGCTGGATCTGGATCATAGGCTACTGGATCTGGGTTTCTGGTAATAGCAAAGACTAAACTAGCAGCAAAGGTTTGGCCTTTCCCACAAATATCTCTTCCTAGCTCGTTTCCAAGCCTAGGAGTTGATAACTTAGTAGATCTAGCAAGGTTATTTGGTCTAGATCTACTAAGGAGTGTGTTGTCTTTGGGTTTTACTAAAACGTTTCCTTAAATAGTAAATAACCAACATACAAATATAGTAAGATTTCTCTAGACCACAAAAGCATGCATCTTTAGATCTAATCCGTATAGTAAACCACAAGATAGCTCATTTCTAAGCTCCACTAATGCTTTTAGGAGGTTTGTTTGCAACCAATCCTCACCCGAAGCACAGATCTAAGAAAACGAAAGCTAGAATAATATTACCATAAGTAGAAACCTTTCCCAAAGCTACGATCCTTCACCTTTCACTCGCGGCCCATGCTAAGAGACTACTTACACATCAAGAGTGAGTTCATCGTCTCCATGGAAATGTAAAGAACAAAGCTTGAAGACATTAATCTAAAGGAAGAAGAAGAGATTCGGATTTCAAGGTTGTCAGAACAACTTTGAAAGACTAAAGAAATATTACTATAAATGGAACTAAGTAAAAAGAAAGTTGTTGCAAAGTTAAAAGTTGACTAACATAAAAATAGTGTTATATCATAAAGCACACTGCACACACAAAAACAAAAGAAAACATTGCCTTATATAGGGAGACAAGGGTGGCAACCCTAAAAAGGCAAAAGACTAAAATGACCCTAAAAGTTTAGGTCACAAATACCCTTAAAACTGAAATTCAAATTATCCAAATTGTTGATAAAATGAACAGGATTGCCACTAGGGCTGGGTGGCATTCCACCCCTTCAATTCTTCTTGCACAACCTCCTCCACTTCACGGCCGCAGCCTGCATCAAACACTGCCTGGTTCACAGCCTTTGCGCTTCTGCAGTCCGGAAGCAGTGTACACAGCTCCAATTCGCCTACAAGGCCTTCAATGCCTAGATTCACCTTTTGTTTGCATAAGTGAGCGAAATCTGCACTAAATCTTTATGAGCAAGACTTTCAAGGATAAAAACATGCAAGAATAGAAGCTAAAAAGAGTGGAAAACCACGTAAATATTAGGCCTATCAATTCCCCCACACTAAGCTAGTGTGTGTCCCCACGCACGAAGATTAGACAATTAAAACTCTTTAAGCACATAGGCCTTAGATCCCCCTAAAAGCAATACTTACGACCCATGTCTCTCTTCCCTACTTAATACAGTTTTGAGCTAAGGAAGTTAGAATAGTCAACGACAACTTTAGTTCTAAGCTAACTTTAACAACCGCACCCTACGCTTTCGAATGGAAACTTAATTTTGTTAACTCGACTAGAATAATTTACAAAATTTACAACTTTAAGCTTTCACTTGCATTTCCCTTTAGCACCAATTAGTTTCAGATTTTAGTCTCTTTTTTGATTCAGTCAAGGGCAAACAACTTGGTAGTCTCGTATTGGTCATACGTACTTCCAAGCCTACACCTCATCACCTGATCAAAATGCTTTGCATACTCATACCAATTGGCATAGGAGTAGGATGACTGAGTTTTTAGCACATTGGCTAGCTTTATTTACATTTCATTTCATTTATTGGCTTTGTTTCACCAATTTTTTCAAAACAGTTTCATCAAAGCTTCACAATTTGGGCTCCATTCTACTAAGCAGGGCTAGATTGTTAAAGTCCACTCAAATCTAAACTAAACATTTGACTAAACTAGCTTTCTCTAATCAAAAGGCAATAGTAGCCTAGGCAGCATGCAAACATAGTCCTTATTTTGGGGTCCCTAAAGTTAAGCAATTAAAAAGCTGTAAAAGTTATCACCAACTATGCAGGGTGCACTAACTAGGAGTAAAGCGAATTGACAAACTTAAACATCATGCAATTTTCAACAATTTAAAACTCCTAACTTAGCATATTTACAAAGTCTAAACATCAAAAACATAGCAGCACAAAATTTCAACCACAGTTAACCAAGGCAGCAGCACCATTCGCAATTAAGCAGCTTCAAAAGGTATTCACAGGGTTCGAAAACATACCAAATTGGAGACTGCACAAAAATCAAGTCATGCTGTGGCATTAGGATCCTCCTCATTAGAGGGGTCCTGGATTGGCTTAACTGGAGTGGTCTCTTGCTCAAAAGCAGTGTTCAAGGAAGGCACAGGAGACTGCGCAGGCTTTGATGTCCCAGTCGTAGGGTCTGACTGGAAAAGCGCAGCCTTTGCAGAGTGAAACACAGGGTCCTCAGGGGCATCTTCTTTCACATCCTCCGCCAGGGGAGAAGTAGGATCAGAATGTGATTTGGCATCAGAAGTTGCAGGCTTCGCTGGGGCCTCCCTATTCACAGGCTGCGATTGCTCAAAAGCAACCATGTTCAACTTTGCAACCTGTGCACTCAGATGTGCAATCTGCTCCTACATATTCATGAACTGCTCACCGATCTGCTCAAGGGTCATATTTCGCCACATCTCGACCTTCGAATGGCCATACTCATCCGTAACCTCAAATCTCATGGGAGAAAATTGGCGGGGCACACTCTCCGGGCGACTAACTGGTTTCTTCGCAGCCCTCGTCTCTGCCATTTTCTTTTCATCCCAAGCCTGCGCACTGCAGTCCCTCATCAGCACATACTCACCAGTGGCTTCATCCACATAGTACAGCCCTATCCTAGAACACATGTTCAGATCAAAGGGTGTTCTATAGATGGGGCAGACATTTCACTTTCATGTACTGCAGCCTTAAATGCCGAGATATTCTTGGCAATCCTGGTTACAACCGTGCCAAACAGAAGCGCAGAGTCCTTGGAGAAAGTTCCAGACAAGGAATTGGCAAACCACCAGCCTACATTCACTCTAAATCCCTCCTCCGAGCACCAAAGCAAGAAAAGATCCCCATTTGAAATCGGGGCAGCATTTGACTTTCGCCCAAGCAATGAAAAGGCTATATACCTGTGAAGGTATTTCAAGGCCGGGACATGGATTTTGATGGATTTGGATTTCCCGGCCTCGAAGGGCTTGGTGTCATTTGCTATCTTTTCCCAGAATGCCACAGGGTCAAACCTGGGGTGCTTGTCCGTCAAAGCGCTCAAATAGCCAGGGGACTTGAGTTCCTTCTCGTCGATGAACCCACAGTTGACATTAAAGTCCCCTAGCGTGTCATCGGAGGAGCGTGAAAGCACCTTGTAAGAGAAGAAATCCTCGTCACCATCGGTGGAGGATACGACTTTGAAGGAGGAGATAAACTGGATGGTGAGTTCAGGGTACGCCGGGTCATCAATCTCCACGAACTTCATCAACCGGAGGTTTTCAACCCTCTTCTTTACTTCATCTTCAAGGCCAATCATCCCGAGCACTTCCCAGTCAATGGATCTAGCAGACTGGACGGGCAGTTTGTTGAAGAAGTTGAAACGGGAGATTTGGCCGGGATCGGAAAAGTTAAACATCCGGCGAACGAAGTCAGTGATGGCACCAGGGAGTTCGAGTTCGACGGCCTCGAGTTTGGGCTTTTTGCTCTTGCTGCCGGAGGCAACAGTAGCCAGGCGTGAAGAGTGGCGTTTAGCGGTGGCTTTTGTCATGGTGTTTTCTGGAAAATGGGGGCTTGAGGAGTTAGGAAATTTTGGGAAAAGTTTGGGGGTTAGGTTTCTGGGTTGTGTTTGCGTAGTGAAGGAAAATGGAGAAGGATGATGGTAAAAAGATGAGAGAGAAGGCGACGGTTGAGATGGAGTGTAATTATGGTGTGTAAGAAAAGGTGGGGTTGTGATTGGTGGAGTGAAAAGGTGAGAAGATAACCGTGCCCTAGAAATTCCAACAATACCCCTCAACTCCTCTCTCCTCAATAACCGGACACGACACGCGTGGGCTTGAGCGGTTGGGCCAAAATTCAAATTTGAATTTTCTCTTTCTTTCCCAATTTAGGCCTGCGCAAAAGAAGAAACAAAACCTAGGCAAAATATATTTCCTAAACTACTCTAAGGTTAGAACTAAAAACATAAATAATTAAAGACTAACACTAAAATAGCTTAAATCATGCAATACTTTTCAGCAAATTAAAAGGGTTTACACAATTAAGGCAATATTATCAAGCATGGCAACAAAGATTCCACAATTTAAGACTCAAAAATCGAAAAATTGGGTGTACATTATGTTGACCGAGACTTGCCTAAAATACCATAAAGACATGCAATTCCCTCCCCCACACTTAAGTTGTGCATTGTCCTCAATGAACGAAATGATGGTGAAAATAATGGATGAGATGGGATTTTAGCAAGGACAAAAACACATGCAGAGTGAAATTTCATCAAGTAAAGCAAAGATGTAGGCTACGACGAACAAAACATATATACAAAGGGTACTACTGCTCCATTGGGTGCAAGGAGCGGGCACAGAGATGTAGGGTACATCTCAGGGGGGTTCCAACAATCTCAAGGATGCAATGGCAGCAGGGGTTGGAGAGGAATAAAAGGGCTTTACCCTATGTCCGTTTACTTTAAAACTCGCACCCTCAGAGCCTTGAAGCTCTACTGCACCATGTGGAAAAGCTTGTACCACAGTGTAGGGTCCAGACCATTTGGATTTCAACTTTCCCGGAAAAAGTCTCAAACGGGAATTGAATAAAAGAACTTGTTGGCCTGGGAAAAACTTTTTCCTAGCAAGCTTTTGGTCATGCAAGAGTTTGGTTCGATCTTTGTACATCTTGCTGTTCTCGTAGGCACACAACCTAAATTCTTCCAACTCACAGAGTTGAAGCTGCCTAAGCTCTCCCACAGCCTGCATCAAAGTTAAGAAACTTGATGGCCCAGTAGGCTTTGTGTTCCAGTTCAACAGGGAGATGGCAGGCTTTGCCATAGAGCAGTCTAAAGGGAGACATCCCAATAGGTGTCTTAAAGGCTGTGCGATATGCCCACAAGCATTCTCAAGGAATTTTGACCAATCTTTTCTTGCAACTCCTACGGTTTTCTCTAGAATACGCTTAATTTCTCGATTGGAGATTTCAGCTTGCCCATTGGTTTGGGGGTGATAAGGTGTAGCAACTTTATGAGTCACCCCAAACTTAGTCAAAAGTTTCTCAAACTGAGCATTGCAAAAGTGGGTCCCTTGATCACTTACAATGGCACGTGGGACTCCAAACCTAGCAAAAAGCTGTTTGAGATGCTTCACTACAATCCTAGCATCATTGGTTACACAAGCATAGGCTTCTACCCATTTAGACACGTAGTCTACCATAAGCAAAATGTATTTGAAACCAAATGAGCTTGGGAATGGGCCCATGAAATCAATACCCCAAACATCAAAGACTTCACAAACAAGGATGTTGGTCAAAGGCATTTCATGTTTCGTAGAGATATTACCTGTGCGTTGGCACTGTGCGCAGGCTGCGACAAACTGGTGAGCGTCTTTAAAGATAGAGGGCCAATAAAAGCCACATTGCAACACCTTTACAGCTGTTCTTTGTGCTCCAAAGTGTCCTCCAGCATCTTTAGCATGACAATGCTCCAAGATGGAGACACTTTCCTCCTTTGTCACACACCTACGGATGATTGAATCCACACAAAGCTTGAACAAGTGTGGATCTTCCCATATGTAATTTTTGACATCGAATAAGAATTTCTTTCTTTGATGGTAATCCATGTCATTGGGGATAACACTACAAGACAAGTAGTTAGCATAATTAGCAAACCAAGGAAAGGTTAAAGATTGTACCATGAAAAGTTTCTCATCGGGAAACAACTCTTGGATTGCTATTTCTGAATCACAGGCTACGTCTTGTAATCTTGACAAATGGTCTGCAGCAAGATTTTCCGTACCCTTCTTTTCACGGATCTTAACATCAAACTCTTGAAGCAGCAGTAGCCAACGTATGAGACGTGGCTTAGCATCCTACTTTGTCATCAAATACTTCAAGGCTGAGTGGTCTGTGTAGACTACGACTTTGGACAATAGTAGGTAGGATCGGAATTTGTCGAAGGCAAACACCACAGCTAGCAACTCTTTCTCAGTGGTTGTGTAATTCTGTTGGGCCTCGTTCATTGTCTTGCTTGCATAGTGAATAGGCCTGAAATGCTTATCCACCCTTTGTCCTAAAACTGCCCCTACGCAATAGTCACTTGCATCACACATCATCTCGAAGGGGATGTCCCAGTTTGGAGCTACAAGGACTGGTGATGTAACAAGTTTGTCCTTGAGCTGTGTGAAGGCAGCCTCGCAGGCTGCATCAAAGACAAAGTCTACGTCTTTGTGGAGCAGGGCAGAGAGAGGTTGGGCAATCTTGGAGAAGTCCTGGATGAACCTACGATAGAACCCTGCATGACCCAGGAAACTACGGATATCCTTCACAGTCTTCGGTGTTGACAATTTCTCAATGACCTCAACCTTCGCTCTATCAACTTCTAATCCTTTCTCTGAAATCTTGTGACCCAAAACAATTCCTTCCCGTACCATGAAGTGGCACTTCTCCCAATTGAGTACTAAGTTTGTCTCCCTACACCGTTCTAGCACCATTTCCAAATTATGTAGGCAATCATCAAATGACTTTCCATAAACGGAGAAGTCATCCATGAAAACCTCCACAATCTTCTCCACCATATCGTGAAAAATGGACATCATGCATCGTTTGTGAATCAATGTCAATGATGGCTGACTGCAATAGTTCTTCAAGTTCTTCATTGCCTGTTATATCCTGCATCTCCACAGAGGAAACATCAGTAATTGTATCTAGAAAATAGCAAGAATCATCACTTGAAGTAGGATGCTTTGTAAGATTATTCATTTTGAAGGTTACATCCTCATCATTTATCCTTAGTGTCAATTTTCCACTTTCCACATCAATAATTGTTTTGCCCGTGGCCAAAAAGGGTCTCCCAAGGATTATGGGGACATGAGAATCCTTAGCCATATCCATGATTATGAAATCAGCGGGCAACACAAATTTATCTACCTTAACAAGCAAATCCTCTACTTTCCCCATAGGGTACTTAATTGACCTATCAGCAAGTTGCAAAGCTACTCTAGTAGGCTGTGGAGGGCCTAGACCTAGTTTCTCATAAATATAATATGGCATTAGATTTATGCTAGCTCTTAAGTCACACAATGCATTGTCAATATCAATAGGACCAATAGAGCAAGGAATAGTAAAACTCCCTGGATCCTTTTGCTTTTTGGGCAAAGGTTGCTTATTTTGCAGGATAGATGAGCATGTCTGAGATAGACTGATGTGGGCTACGCTTTCAATCTTTGTCTTGTTGGTGACCAGCTCCTTCAAGAAATTTTTGTAGGATGGAATAGTGAGCGCAGCATCCAGAAGTGGTATGTTGATAGTGAGCTTGCGAACTATATCAATGATCACGTTGGTTTGTTTCGACAACTTCGTTTCCTTCTCCATACCAGGGTACGGAAGCTTAGGCTGATAAACAGGAACAACCTTATGATGAACCCTAAGTGTTTTGATTATGTCCAAACGTTTCAGAAGATGAAAACCTAATACTCTCTTACATATAGTTTTTTGTTGACTAATATTTTCTTTTTCTACTTAGTCTATGTGTAAGTTTCTCAGCAGGTGCTGAATGAAGAATTTCTAGATTGCCTGAAGTACTCAGAAGTCTCGATTGCTGAAGACACAGTTTCATTATCAGAAGCTGGATGCTCCGTTTTGAAGATATTAAAGTCTGTTGAAGCTCTCCTCAGAGGTCATTTGCAATCAGAAGTTCATCTACCAATTTGATCAGAAGCTTAGTCACGGGTTCTGGATAGCATTTAATGCTCTGACAAGTGCATTTAATGCAAGGCACCAAAAGTTCAAAAAGCTGTTTTGATGGAGCGCGCTTGTCCGTTCAAGAGAAACCAGAATTTCCTTATCTACCCTTTGTTGATCCAATTGAAGAATGATTCTAGTCAACCTCATCTTTGATTTCAAATCACTTACCGGATTTAGTTAAAGAACAAGGATAACGGATTCAAAGTGTTTGAAGACCGTTTGAAGACTTGACAAATTAACGGCTACAACATCTGATGTCATCTCTATTGAAGATTCAAATTCACCAACGGTCATCCTCATTCACTATAAATAGTAGCCAAGCTCCAAAGCATCAACCACGCATGATCATCGAGCAAAATCTCAACGCACTGTTTTAAACAAGAAAAACAGAGCATTCCTTTCCATTCTCAATCTTTCTTAGCATAGCTTAAGTTTAAGTGAGAGAGTGAAGAAAAACAAGTTCATAATAGGAATATTGTAAACTGATATCGTTTGTGATATTCAGTTAGATTTAAAGAGAGAAATCTAGTTGAGATTAGAGTTGGGTGAGAAATCCAGAAAACAGAGTATTGTTTGTTCTGGTGGAAATCCTTTAACTCTTTTTAGGCTAGTCAGAACTAAGTGAGAAATTAGCTTAAGTTATGTTGATGTAAAGGAGCTTCTGAACTTGCCAGAAAAGTTCTGAATAGTGGATTTATAAAATCTCTGCAGGCTGCGACCTTAGGGGACAAGACGTAGTCACAGGACTTCTGTGGCGAACTTGGATAAATCGAATTGTTCAATCAGGATCTCCTGAACTTCTGTGTACTTGCTGAAACAGATTTTCTCTAAGTATCATTGTCTTTTTTCAGAAGACTGTCCAGAAGTTCTCAAATCAGAACTTCTGTTGCTGAAAACAGTCTAACTGTGTTTAGGCAGACTTTCCCTCAGAAGCAACTTCTGTAAGCTAGCTTCTGACTCTGAGGAAATTTGACTCTGAAAATTAAGTTTCCTTAAAAACTTAGAAACTTTTAGTTTTCAACTTTGACACCTATTCATCCCCCCCCCCCTCTAGGTGATTCTGTTCTTGTTAGGGCCAACAAGTGGTATCAGAGCGAAGGCACTTCGTATATTTACTAAAGATCTAACAATCTAAGTGTAAGATCCTATCAGAATCAATAGAGATGGCTAGTAGACACCAGCCTGAGAATTCTTCTCACTTCATAGTCCCAGAAGGTTCTTCCACTACTAGACCTCCATTATTTAATGGCAACAACTACTCATACTGGAAGAAAATGATGATGTACTTCATCCAAGCTCAGAACATGAGTGCTTGGTATGTCATCACTGATGGTGATTTCATCCCAACAAGGATGGAAGTTGGTCTAGGGAATGTTGTTATTCCTCAGAGAGAATACACAGATGACATTCTGAAAAAACTCCAAACTAATGCTTCAGCAATAAATATGTTGCATTGTGCACTTACAACTACTGAATATAACAAAGTATCTTCTTGTGAAACTGCACAGGATATTTGGAACAAGCTGGAAGTCACATATGAAGGAACAGGAAAAGTGAAGCAATCTAAAGTCAACCAACTCATGAGAGAATATGAGTTATTTGAAATGCTTGATAAAGAATCTATTTCAGATATGAACTCTAGATTCACCAAGATAGTCAATGACTTGAAGAGTTTAAGAAAAGACATTGAAGAATCTGATCGAGTGAAGAAGATCGTCAGAAGCTTACCAAGGTCTTGGCAAGCCAAGAAGACTGCTATTGAAGAAGTTCAGGATTTGAGCTATTACCTATATGATGAGCTCATTGGGTCTCTAATTACTCATGAGATATCATTAAAGAATCATGACCTAAGAGAAAGGTCAGAAGGAAAAAGAGTAGTCCTGAAAGCAGAATCTTCTGAAGAATCCTCTGAAGATGAGGAACTGGCTATGCTGACCAGGAAGTTCAAGAAGGCCTTTAGAAAAGGCAGAGGTGGAAACTACAAGAAGCCTTTCAGGAGCTTTGACAAGAAAACTCCTGATTCTGGTGAAAAGTTCAAGAGAGATCCAAACAAGCCTATTGTGTGCTATTGATGTCAGCAACCGGGGCACATTAAGCCTAACTGTCCGGAGCTGAAGAAAGATAAGAAAAAGTTCAAGAAAGCTATGCTGGCTGCCTGGTCAGACTCTGAGACCAGCAGTGATCCTGAAGAAAAGGAAGAGCAAGCTCAGATTTGTTTTATGGCTATTGATGAGCGAACTTCTGAAGATGTCACAGGAGAAACTTCCGCACCTCCTGAAGCTACATATGATTCCGAGGTAAACATATCTTCTGAACTAGATATCTTTGATTCTCTTAAAGAACTCTATAGTATGTTCAAGTACCTGAAAAGGAAATTGGACAAGAGTGAGGCTGACAAGTTTCTTAGGTTTACTCAAGTTTATTCTGACATGAAAATGTTGGAAGAAAAGCTGTGTAAACAGTTCAGCACTCCTGCTGATGGTTCCAAAGCCAAAGGCAAGGAAAAGCTGCCTCTGGGAAGTGATAAACCCTAAAAGAAGAAGAAACCTGTCACTCCCTCTCTTCTGAAAGAGATAGCTTCTCCTCCTGATGTCGGTACCTCTGAGAGTGCTGTTGTAGCCTCTGAAGATGTTAAACCTTCTCAGAAGAAGAAGAAATCTCCCAAGAAGCAAAGGGAAAGATCCAAGAACCCTCCCTTTTGCAAGCTTTGCAAGAGGGATGGTCATTGGTTGAAGGATTGCAAGTATCATATTAAAAACCTCTTGCAATCTGAGATATCATTAAAACCTGCTGAAGAGAAATCTAACTCTGAAGGACCCAATAAGGATTGGGTACCTGTCACTAATTGATTGTGTTGCAGGTTGCTCTGAGTGCTCCTTCAATGTCAAAGCTGTGGTACATTGACAGTGGGTGCTCAAGGCATATGACAGGTGATGAAAAAGCATTCATCACATTTGATCCTAAAAGAGGTGGAAAAGTCAGCTTTGGAGATTCTCAGAAAGGAAGGATACTTGGTTCTGGATCCATAGGAACTAATCCTCCGATCGAAGATGTCTCCCTAATCAGAGGCCTGAAGTTCAATCTCCTGAGTGTTGCACAATTGTATGATAAAGGTAGAGATGTTGTCTTCAGCTCCTCTGGATGTAAAATCTTGGACAATAAGTCAAGGGAAGTTATTCTAACTGCTCCTAGAGTTGAAAATGTTTTCATGCTGAACCTTGAGAATCTTTGCAAAAATATATGCTTGATGTCCAAAGAGGATACCTCCCGGCTCTGGACCTTCTGGCCAAAGTAGCTAGAAATCAATTGGTTGAGGGTCTGCCTGAAATTAGTTTTAAAAAGAATCATTTATGCAATGCTTGCCAATATGGTAAACAATCCAGAAGCTCTTTTAAAACTAAGAAAGTCATTTCAACTAAAAAACCTTTAGACTTACTTCATATGGATCTTTTTGGCCCTGTTCAAGCAATGAGCATGGGTGGAAAGAAGTATGCCTTTTTCATAGTAGATGACTATTCAAGATTCACTTGGGTCATCTTGCTGTCTAGCAAAGATGAGTCACTTGGATGCTTCTCAGTTCTGATAAAGAAACTTGAGAATGAAAGGAATGAAAAGGTTGTTCATATCAGAAGTGATAATGGTGGAGAATTCAAAAAATTTATGTTTGAAGAATTCTGTGAAACCAAGGGAATTGATCATAACTTTTCTGCTCCCAGAACTCCTCAACAAAATGGGGTAGTTGAAAGGAAGAATAGAACTCTGGTTGAGATTGCCAGAACTATGATCAATGAAAGAAGGCTTCCTAAGTACTTTTGGGGAGAAGCTGTTAACACAGCTTGCTATGTTTTGAATAGAGTGCTAATCAGAAGCATTCTGAACAAGACCCCTTATGAACTCTAGAAAGGTCGACAGCTTAAAATAGGTTATTTCAGAACCTTTGGTTGTAAGTGTTATGTTTTGAATACAAAAGAATATCTTTCAAAGTTTGATTCAAAGGCAGATGAGGCCATTTTTCTTGGCTACTCAACACATAGTAAAGCATATAGGGTTTTTAACAAGAGGACTCAAACTTTAGATGAATCTGTTCATGTACAGTTTGATGAGACTAACCCTGCAGATAGTAGAGCTCCTGATGAAGATGTAGTTCAAGCTCCTGAAGTAACATCTCTTGATTTTGAAGAAGATGTTTCTTCCAGAGCTGCTGAAGTGGATCCTCCTGTTGCTGAACAAGCTCAAGAAGAGAATCCTACTCCAGAAGTCAACTTCCTTCCAGAAGATACTCCTATATATGATTCAACAAATGATGAACAAGTTTCAGAAGACTCATTGGATGTACCAAGAGAAGTTAGAGCTCATAGGAATCATTCCTTAGAGAACATAATTGACTCTGTTCATAATCCTGTCATGACCAGAGCTCAGCTCAGAAGATACATGGGGAATGTGGCTTTTGTGTAACTTCTGGAACCCAAGGACTTCTATGAAGCTGCAGATGATGATTCATGGTTAATGGCAATGCAAGAAGAACTTGACCAATTCAAAAGGTCAGAAGTTTGGACTTTGGTTCCCAGACCTAACAACATAAAGGTTGTTGGAACTAGATGGGTTCTGAAGAACAAGCTTGATGAATTTGGAAATGTTGTGAGGAACAAGGCAAGACTTGTTGCTCAAGGTTACAGTCAGCAAGAAGGCATAGATTATGGTGAAACTTTTGCTCCTGTTGCAAGATTAGAAGCCATTAGAATCTTATGTGCTTTTGCATCATACAAAGGTTTTAAGCTCTTTCAAATGGATGTGAAAAGTGCATTCTTGAATGGTTACATTGATGAAGAAGTTTATGTATCTCAACCTCCTGGTTTTGAAGATCCTAAGTTTCCTGATCATGTGTACAAGCTGAAGAAAGCTTTGTATGGAATGAAACAAGCTCCCAGAGCTTGGTATGAGAGACTGACAAAGTTCCTTCTGTCTAAGGGATTTGTCAGAGGCTGTGTTGATACAACTCTGTTCACTCTGAAGAAGAACAAGGATATCCTTATAGCTCATGTATATGTTGATGATATTATATTTGGTGCTACTAATGAATCTTTGTGCAGAGAGTTCAGTGACCACATGAAGGCTGAGTTTGAAATGTCTATGATGGGAGAATTAACATTCTTCTTAGGAGTTCAGATCAAGCAAAGTAATGATGGTGTGTTTATCAATCAAGCCAAGTACACTAGAGAAGTGCTGAAGAAATTTGGCATGATGGACTTTAATGCTGTTGATATTCCAATGGATGTCAGCAAAGACATTGATGATGAAGAAAAAGCTGGTAAACCTGTAGATATAAAAACCTACAGAGGTATGATTGGTTCTCTTTTATACCTAACAGCCAGCAGGCCAGATATACATTTTGCTGTGTGTTTTTGTGCTAGATATCAATCAAAGCCAAGAGAAATTCATGATGTTGCTGTCAAAAGAATTCTCAGATATCTTAAAGGCACACCAGAAGCTGGTTTGTGGTATCCCTGTAGTTCTGATTTTACTCCTATAGGATACACAGACTCTGACTATGGTAGACATAAATTGAAAAGGGTCAGCACTTCTGGTGGTTGTCATTTTCTGGGGGAGTGCCTAGTCTCCTGGCATAGTAAGAAGCAAACCTCTGTGGCTCTCTCAACTGCTGAAGCTGAGTATGTTGCTGCTGGAAGTTGTGTTTCTCAGATGCTATGGATTAAGCAACAAATTGCTGACTATGGAGTCATCCCTGGAACAATTACAATCCACTGTGATAACAAGAGTGCTATTGATCTTTCAAAGAATCCTATTCAGCACACCAGGATGAAGCATGTTCATATTAGGCATCACTTTCTGAGAGATCATGTTCTGAAGAAGGATATTATCATTACTCATGTTCCCTCTGAAGAGAATCTTGCTGACATGTTTACTAAGCCTTTGGCTGGTAATTCCTTCAGTAACTTACGAGAAGGCATTGGTATGACTTATCCACTTCAGTAATTTAGTTTAATTATTTCTGTATGTCTTAAGTGATTAATCGTTTGAGATAATTAAGTGATAATTAATTCTAATCATGATTTGACATCTAAGCATGCGTTATCTACTGTTTTTTTACGGCGCTGTTCTGTGGTTAACGGTTATCTGTTCCCTTTTAAACGGTGTGTATTTACTTTTTGAATTGGAACGGTTTCCTTGTTTGGGTATAAATAGGGGTTTTCCATACTTAGAAGTTTTTACTCTCTTTTTCATTGCTATTAGAATCTCCATAGATTTTCTGTGTTCTCTTCCTCTCAAAATTCTTAACCTAATTTCTTATATCTTCTACAATGGCTCAAGAAATCACTGTTACTCACATTTTCACCACCGAGAACAAAGAGAAAGTTAGCGAATCTAGGGTATTTACCTCTAGGTTTCTAGATGATGAAGTTAAATCCACTGAACCTATCTCAAAATGGCTTCGCGCACAAAACTGGAATTCATTCGTTTCTCTCGATGAATTAATCTACCCTAAGTTAGTCACCGAATTCTTCAAAAACCTCCATTTCTTTTCTAATGAGGAGGATGTCCTACACTCAGAAGTTGGAGAAGTTGAGATTGAGGTCAGCAGGGCTTCTATCTCTCAAGCAATCGGTATAGATGATGAAGGAATCATCATAGGTGATGATGGTTCAGCAAATGGTTTTTCAGAAGCAAATTCGGCTAGACCAGATCTTAGTGCCAAGGAAACTTATGCCACTTGGCTCACTCAGCACCAGAGGTGGGCACACTATCTTACAACTAACGTGTTCCTTCCGAAGGCTGTAGGGGTTAATGGTGTTTCCAACAGGGAAAGAGTTTTTATGTGGCATCTGGTCAATCAGAAGAAGATCAATCTCCCTGCCATGCTGATAAGGCAGATGAAAAATGTGACTACCGTGAGTGCATTAGCTTATGGCTCACTCCTGACTAGGTTGTTTGAGGCAGCCTCTGTGGTGGTCTCAGGAGAAGGTGTTACAAGTAGGAGTACGGTTCTGAAGATGCATACCTTCAGGAACCTTAACTTTGGTGTGACTCCGAAGAAGAATGAGAAGGTCTCCTCTGTGAGTATTGCTCAGAAGGAGATTGTGGTTGACACTGCTCAGAAAGGAAAGAAAGCTGCCAGAAAGGGCAAAGGAAAGAAAGGGTAAAGTAAGTTGGTCCTGACCATTGAGAAGGTGGTTGTTTCAGAACCTCTTCCCACGATGGTTTAAACTACTATTAGTGTTGGACCTTCTGGAAGGATCGTTGCTGAAAACCAATGGATGCTACTGAGATAGCAAATCAAGAAGCTGAGGACGCACGTCTTGATGAACGGGAAAAGGCTGCTGAAGCTGAAAAGATTGCAAGAGTTGTAGCTCTTGCTGAAGAGAAAAGATTGAGAAAGGAAGCTGAGGATAAGTTAGCAGCTGAAAGAGAAATTGCTGCAAAGGCTAAGGCCGATGCAAGACTTATAGCATGTACTGCTGAACTTAAGGATGCGGAGTTCTCAAAGGATGTTGAGGCTTCAGAAGAAGGTGAGAAACTTGAGAATATCTCTCTTTCCACTCGGATTCTTGAGAATATCTCTCTCTCCACAAGGATCGGAAAGAAGGCTGTAGCAAAACGAAGGTCTCTTAGGAAAAAGGACTTCGTTGTTGCTCCTAGTGCTGAATTAGAGGATCCTGTTGTTGAGGAACAGGAAGTTGCTGCTGATGAAGACATGTTGGAGATGTCTGCTGAAGAAGATGTTGATGCTCCTCTGATTGAAGAGTTGTCAGAAGAGAGTGAACCAGAAGATGAAGAGGTTCTTCAGGGTGCAAAACAGTTTGTTGAGAATGTTGATGATGAAAATTTCATTGACAACATTCTTCTGAATCAAGGAAGAAACCCTGGTGATAGGGATGCCTCTGAAACACTTATCAGAATGGCTCATATCTTTGCTGAGCCCATTTCTATGTTTGATCCAAACTCCTCTGAACAGGTTATCTCATCTCCCACTCATACTCCTCATCCATCTCCTTCACTACCTTCTGTCACAGAAGTGAGTGAATCTCTCACTTCCATTCCTCTTACAACTTCAACTTCTGAAGTCGTACCTCCACAAATTATTCCTCCTTCTGGATCCTTTTCAGAAGTGAATCTAAACACTGCTCCCATTTTCACAGACTCCATAGCCACATCCACTACCTCCTCCATTCATACCTCCTCTGTAAGTCCATCAATTGGATTTACTGCTCCATCTTTCTCACTACCATCCACTCTCCCATCCATCTCAACTACCATTTCCTCCTCAACCACACATACAATCCCTTCCTCATCCACTCAAATCCCTCCTCTCTCAACCTCTGGACATGCACCTCCTGTGTGTGATCCCTTAACTACCTCCTCCACTACTTCCTGCTTTGCTGGGGTGTCATCCAATTATGACTTCCTACGCAAGCACATGAATCGAGATGATCTGGATAACAGATTCGGTAGTTTTGGTTTCATGGGCAGAGCCTCTGGTGTGTCCGAAGCTGGTGGTGCTCCCAGTGTTGAGGAGTTGAGAAGAATGAGTCAGAGTGGCTCTGATGAATTGCTGAATAGATTTGCTGGTATGGGGCAAAGGACTTCTGCTGCTGACATGTATGCTCAGGGCATTGTGCTGCAAGAATTACAATCCTTGAAAGCTCAGAACCTGCAGCTCATGACTATGCTTCAAATGCAGGATCCTTCTGTTTACATACGCAATCTTTCTTCACTTCATCTAGCTACCTATGATGAGCTGTACAAGTTAAGAGAATTAGCTCTGACTCTTCCTTCATTGGACAACATTGCTCTTGCTTCTTCTCTGAAGGTCAATGAGAATTTGGAGATATTGACAGAAGAAGTCAAGGAAGCAAACGAGCATTATGAGGCTCATGAGAAGATGCTCCCAAGTAAGATTGATGACCTGCAAAGTACTGCCAATCACATTCTGAGAGAAGTGAAATCTTCTGCTCAAGGTTCATCATCTTCCGGGGCTGCTTAGATTGTGTATGACATCACTCCTGATCTCAACAATCGACTCTCAAACATTGAGTCTGTTGTATCTGCTCAGAACGCACAGATTGTTGAGCTTACTGAGCTTCTGAAAGTTATGCACACTCAAGCACGTGAACAACAGAAGACTCTTCACAATTGCTATAGGTTTGTTCGAGGACAGACTTATATTCAGAATCAGCATCTCACTGCTGCTGTGTATGCTAACAATCGGTTGATCAAGCTCCTTCTGGAAGACGTTCAGAGACAGCGACCTATGTCTGGTCAGACTTTTGATCATATGAAGACCATTGATGCTGATTTCAGAAGAAGAATGGATATGATCAACACTGTGAGACCAACTCCTCGGCAATATTCTACTGCAATGCAAGTTCAGCAAAAATTGGACTCTCAAGGTGCTTTGGGTATTCCTGTTGGTTCTGGTCAAACGGGGGAGAAGTCTGCTCAGCAGAGTGGTCAGACGTTGAAGAGATCAAGTGCTGCTGAAGGATCCAGTGGTGTTCCTCCTCAGAAGAAGAAACCTAGGAACTTGTAATCTCATTAGGACTTAAGCTTCTTAGCTAGGTTCTGGGTTGGGTAGTTTCTGTCTTAGGACTTTTTCTGCTCTTCTGATTATCTTGTTTCATATGTTCCCTTCTGATGATTTAATACACTGAATCTTTCTTATACATTTCTGTGCCTCTGATTACTTACTTGTTGCTTATGTTTCTTTTTTTGACTTAGTAAATTATACTTCACTAAATCTAATAACTTGATCTTAAGTCATTTCTAAGTTTATACAGATTGCTGAAGTTCACCATTTACACTAAAATGGGGGAGTTAATTTACTCAGAAGTTATGAAACATTTGTATCAGGAAGTCATTTTCTAAACCTCGTGTTTTCTTTTACCTTCTGACCACGGTTTGTCCATAACCAAAATGGGGGAGAATGATGAACCCTAAGTGTTTTGATTATGTCCAAACGTTTCAGAAGATGAAAACCTAATACTCTCTTACATATAGTTTTTTGTTGACTAATATTTTTTTTTCTACTTAGTCTATGTGTAAGTTTCTCAGCAGGTGCTGAATGAAGAATTTCTAGATTGCCTGAAGTACTCAGAAGTCTCGATTGCTGAAGACACAGTTTCATTATCAGAAGCTGGATGCTCCGTTCTGAAGATATTGAAGTCTGTTGAAGCTCTCCTCAGAGGTCATTTGCAATCAGAAGTTCATCTACCAATTTGATCAAAAGCTTAGTCACGGGTTCTGGATAGCATTTAATGCTCTGACAAGTGCATTTAATGCAAGGCGCCAAAAGTTCAAAAAGCTGTTTTGATGGAGCGCGCTTGTCTGTTCAAGAGAAACCAGAATTTCCTTGTCTACCCTTTGTTGATCCAATTGAAGAATGATTCCAGTCAACCTCATCTTTGATTTCAAATCACTTACCGGATTTAGTTAAAGAACAAGGATAACGGAATCAAAGTGTTTGAAGACCGTTTGAAGACTTGACAAATTAACGGCTACAACATCTGATGTCATCTCTATTGAAGATTCAAATTCACCAACGGTCATCCTCATTCACTATAAATAGTAGCCAAGCTCCAAAGCATCAACCATGCATGATCATCGAGCAAAATCTCAACGCACTGTTTTAAACAAGAAAAACAGAGCATTCTTTTCCATTCTCAATCTTTCTTAGCATAGCTTAAGTTTAAGTGAGAGAGTGAAGAAAAACAAGTTCATAATAGGAATCTTTTAAACTGATATCGTTTGTGATATTCAGTTAGATTTAAAGAGAGAAATCTAGTTGAGATTAGAGTTGGGTGAGAAATCCAGAAAACAGAGTATTGTTTGTTCTGGTGGAAATCCTTTAACTCTTTTTAGGCTAGTCAGAACTAAGTGAGAAATTAGCTTAAGTTCTGTTGATGTAAAGGAGCTTCTGAACTTGCCAGAAAAGTTCTGAATAGTGGATTTATAAAATCTCTGTAGGCTGCGACCTTAGAGGACAAGACGTAGTCATAGGACTTCTGTGGCGAACTTGGATAAATCGAATTGTTCAATCAGGATCTCCTGAACTTCTTTCTCCCTCTTATACTTGTTATTTTTGCTTCTGTGTACTTGCTTATATTTAGTGCTGAAACAGATTTTCTCTAAGTATCATTGTCTTTGTTCAGAAGACTGTCCAGAAGTTCTCAAATCAGAACTTCTGTTGCTGAAAACAGTCTAACTGTGTTTAGGCAGAATTTCCTTGAGAAGCAACTTCTGTAAGCTAGCTTCTGACTCTGAGGAAATTTGACTCTGAAAATTAAGTTTCCTTAAAAACTTAGAAACTTTCAGTTTTCAACTTTGACACCTATTCACCCCCCCCCCCCCCCTCTAGGTGATTATGTTCTTGTTAGGGCCAACACCTTAGGCTTTGGTGGAGCCTCAGATTGCTGCTTCGTAGGCTCAGATGGAACAGGCGTAGGCTCCGATGGCTCAGATGTAGCCTCAACAGTAGGAGTCGCAGGTTGTTCCTTTGCTGGTGCAATAACTGACTTGAGCCCTGTTTTGGTGAGTAAGGCTCTTGGTACTGAGTCAGGAAGTTCAAGCCCACTTCGTGTGGTGATGGAATTGACGTCCTCCCTTGGATTAGCCTCGGTTTTCCCGGGTAAAGTTCCTTTTTGCTTCGGGCTAACCATGTTGGAGAGTTGGTGCACTTGAGTCTCCAGGTTCTTGATTGAAGTGGATGTTTGCTGCATGAACTGGGTCATCAACTCTTCCATTGAAGGCTTCTTGTCCTCTCTTCTTTGCTGCGGCGGTACATAAGGCGGGGCAGGCTGTGAATACCGCTGCGTAGGCTGTGGTTGATGTTGGGGCTGGCTGGACTGCGCAGTGTAACGTTGATTCTGATCCTGTGGTTGCTGATCGTAGGGTCTTCTGTTGGCATCCCAAGAGTAGGCTGGATGATTCTGATAACCTCTCGCAAGGTTAGCTACAAATGGTCCTCCTCCTTGTTGGCGCTGATGGTTGACGTAGTCTACAAGTTCAACTTCAACAGTAGGTTCCGTAGCCTGGCAATCAATGGTTCTATGAGCCTCTCCACAAAAATTACAAGATGGTTGTGGAGGTGCTGAAGAGACCGATGCCACAGGCTGCGGCTTGTTCATCTTAGCAATCTGCTTGGTGAGTTCAGCCACCTGAGTAGCTAAAGAAGATATCATACGGTCAGAACTCGAGGAAATCTTCTGTGTAGGCTGCATATCTGTCCTACTTGCATGCCATTTGTAGCTTTGAGCTACCATTTCTTCAATCATAGAGTACATATCTGCTGGTGTCATCATATCCGGCTCTCCTCCGCAAACTGATTCAAAGACTCTTTTTTGGCTCGTGATGAGACCGTTATAAAAAGTCTGCACTTGGAGTGCCATATCCAAACCGTGGTTAGGAGCTCTCCGTAGGTAGTCCTTGAATCGTTCCCACGCTTCAGCAAGAGGTTCATCTTCCCCTTGTGTGAATGAGGCAATAGAGTTCCTCATTTTGATGAGCTGCTTTGGAGGGTAATACTTGTTCAAAAATGTCCTCTCCATAGCTTCCCAACTTCGAATACTACCCGGTTCTAGATTTTTGAACCAAACTTTTGCTTTTCCCGTGATGGAGAATGGAAAAAGCTTCAACCGGAGGTAGTTATCAGTAACTTCCCTATTTGGACGAATTGCTTCACATATATTCTTGAAATCATGGATGTGACCATTCGGGTCTCCGCTTGGTAATCCATCAAACTGAGCAGCAGCCTGCAACATGTGGAGCATGGATGATTTTAGCTCAAAGTCTCCTTCATTGGCCGGAAGGACAATACAAGAGGTGTATTGTGGTCCTTGAGGTGGCGCTTCAGTGTCCATCCATGGCCTAGCAGCAGCCATGACAACAAAAGGGACTTCTTGATTTCTGAGTGGTGGTGGTGGTGGTGTTCCTACGTCTTTAACCTCTGAAGTCTCAGGCGCAGGGTGTTCTTCTTCCGTAGGGTTCGAGAAAACAGCTGTATTATGCTCAGCGTGTTCTGCCTGTGTGTTTGAAGTTTCTCCAGACTGAGCCAGCCTCCTCTCCTGCAATCTCTGCCTACGCTTAGCCTTCTTGATAGCGTTCCTACGTCGGCAAGATCTTTCAATCTCTGGGTTGTAGGGTACGTCAGGAGAGCCTCGCCTATTGGGCATAAACTGCAAAAGATATTACTAGAACAAAGCCTGCACACTTAACACACAAATTAAACCCTTAAAAATAAAACTTAATAACAGTAGCGTATTGCCAATCCCCGGCAACGGCGCCAAAAACTTGTGGCGTGTAATACCTACGTGCTTTTTAGGGCAAGTGTACCCACCGCTCAAGTAATAATGTGAGTATTTTAGACTCGGATTATCGTACCCAAGGGATCGGGCGAAGCTATAGTTACTAACTTTCAGTCTCAAAGGTCTAATAAAGTTCAGGAGAATTGATTTCGAGTGATTAAAACTAAAGATTTAAAGCAGGGTAATGTAATAACAATATTTAAAGGTACACAGGCTACAAGTGGCTGGATCTGGATCATAGGCTACTGGATCTGGGTTTCTGGTAATAGCAAAGACTAAACTAGCAGCAAAGGTTTGGCCTTTCCCACAAATATCTCTTCCTAGCTCGTTTCCAAGCCTAGGAGTTGATAACTTAGTAGATCTAGCAAGGTTATTTGGTCTAGATCTACTAAGGAGTGTGTTGTCTTAGGGTTTTACTAAAAAGTTTCCTTAAATAGTAAATAACCAACATACAAATATAGTAAGATTTCTCTAGACCACAAAAGCATGCATCTTTAGATCTAATCCGTATAGTAAACCACAAGATAGCTCATTTCTAAGCTCCACTAATGATTTTAGGAGGTTTGTTTGCAACCAATCCTCACCCGAAGCATAAATCTAAGAAAACCAAAGCTAGAATAATATTACCATAAGTAGAAACCTTTCCCAAAGCTACGATCCTTCACCTTTCACTCGCGGCCCATGCTAAGAGACTCCTCACACATCAAGAGTGAGTTCATCGTCTCCATGGAAATGTAAAGAACAAAGCTTGAAGACATTAATCTAAAGGAAGAAGAAGAGATTCGGATTTCAAGGTTGTAAGAACAACTTTGAAAGACTAAAGAAATATTACTATAAATGGAACTAAGTAAAAAGAAAGTTGTTGCAAAGTTAAAAGTTGACTAACATAAAAATAGTGTTATATCATAAAGCACACTTCACACACAAAAGCAAAAGAAAACATTGCCTTATATAGGGAGACAAGGGTGGCAACCCTAAAAAGGCAAAAGACTAAAATGACCCTAAAAGTTTAGGTCACAAATACCCTTAAAACTGAAATTCAAATTATCCAAATTGTTGATAAAATTAACAGGATTGCCACTAGGGCTGGGTGGCATTCCACCTCTTCAATTCTTCTTGCACAGCCTCCTCCACTTCACGGCCGCAGCCTGCATCAAACACTGCCTGGTTCACAGCCTTTGCGCTTTTGCAGTCCGGAAGCAGTCTACACAGCTCCAATTGGCCTACAAGGCCTTCAATGCCTAGATTCACCTTTTGTTTGCATAAGTGAGCGAAATCTGCACTAAATCTTTATGAGCAAGACTTTCAAGGATAAAAACATGCAAGAATAGAAGCTAAAAAGAGTGGAAAACCACGTAAATATTAGGCCTATCAGTGACATTCATGCATGATAGAATCAAATTCAGATTCATTAACACATCGTCTAAACATGCCATCACCACATATTTTGAACAAGTAAGGATCATCCCAAAAATATCTCCTAACATTTGAGAAAAACTTCTTCTTTTGATGATAAGTCAAGTCACTAGGGATTATATTTGCCGCATGGTAATTTGCAAAATCTTCATACCAAGGTGTTAACTGAGTATCGATCTTCATGAGATACTCATCGGGAAAATCATCTTTAATCCCAGTATTTTCTCCTATAGGACCATTCTCGTCCTCTAACCGTGAAAGATGGTCGACAACTAAGTTCTCGACACCCTTCTTATCCCTAATCTCAATGTCAAACTCTTGCAACAATAAGACCCAACGAATAAGACGCGGCTTCGCATCTTTTTTAGCAAATAGATATCTTAAAGCTGCATGGTCGGTATAGATTATGACTTTAGACCCTAACAAATATGACCTAAACTTATCACATGCAAAGACTACGGCCAACATTTCTTTTTCTGTTGTGGTGTAATTTAATTGAGCACCGGACAAGGTATGACTAGCATAGTAAATAACATGTAACTTATTATCATGCCTTTGTCCCAAAACACATCCTACGGCTAAATCACTTGCATCACACATTATTTCGAATGGCAAATCCCAATCGGGCTTAGCAATAATAGGTGCACTAACTAAAGCGGTCTTTAATATGTCAAATGCTTTTAGGCATTCCTCATTGAAGTCAAAAGGAGCATCTTTCATAAGCAAATTAGTAAGTGGTTTAGCTATTATAGAAAAATCTTTAATGAACCTTCTATAAAAGCCAGCGTGGCCTAAAAATGATCGTACACCCTTGACAGTAGTCAGTGGGGGTAGACTTTCGATCGTTGATGTTTTAGCCCTATCCACTTCTAATCCGTTTTCAGAAATCTTACGTCCTAAAACTATACCCTCATCAACCATAAAATGGTATTTTTCCCAATTAAGCACAAGGTTAGTTTCCTCACATCTAGCCAAAACTTTGTCTAAATTTTGTAAACAAACATCAAATGAATCACCATACACAGAAAAATCGTCCATGAATACCTCCATGATATCTTCAATAAAATCATTAAAGATAGCGGTCATACAACGTTGAAAAGTTGCGGGGGCGTTACATAGACCAAAGGGCATTCTTCGATAAGCGAAGGTGCCACAGGGACATGTGAAGGTAGTCTTGTCTTGGTCATCCGGGTATATGTAGATTTGGAAAAATCCTGAATACCCATCCAAAAAGCAGTAGAACGCATGTCCGGCTATCCTCTCTATCATTTGATCGATGAAAGGAATAGGAAAGTGATCTTTTCTGATGAACCCTAAGTATTTTGATTATGTTCAAACGTTTCAGAAGATGAAAACTTAATACTCTCTTACATATAGTTTGTTGTTGACTAATATTATTCTACTTAGTCTATGTGTAAGTTACTCAGCAGGTGCTGAATGAATCTCTTCTGGTTTGCCTAAAGGACTCGGCAGATCCGTTTGCTGAAGTCAGAGTTTCAATAATTCAGAAGCTGGATGCTCCGCTCTGAAGCCGAAGTCTGCTAAAGCTCTCCTCAGATGTTCTTTGCAATCAAAAGTTCTTTTACCAATTTGATCAGAAGCTTAGTCACGGGTTCTGGATAGCATTTAATGCTCTGACAAGTGCATTTAATGCAAGGCGCCAAAAGTTCAAAAAGCTGTTTTGGTGGAGCGCGCTTGTCTGTTCAAGAGAAACCAGAATTTCCTTGTCTACCCTTTGTTGATCCAATTGAAGAATGATTCCAGTCAACCTCATCTTTGATTTCAAATCACTTACCGGATTTAGTTAAAGAACAAGGATAACGGAATCAAAGTGTTTGAAGACCGTTTGAAGACTTGACAAATTAACGGCTACAACAACTGATGTCATCTTTATTGAAGATTCAAATTCACCAACGGTCATCTTCATTCACTATAAATAGTAGCCAAGCTCCATTACATCAATGATGCATGATCATCGAGCAAAATCTCAACGCACTGTTTTAACAAGAAAAACAGAGCATTCTTTTTCCATTCTCAATCTTTCTTAGCATAGCTTAAGTTTAAGTGAGAGAGTGAAGAAAAACAAGTTCATAATAGGAATCTTGTAAACTGATATCGTTTGTGATATTCAGTTAGATTTAAAGAGAGAAATCTAGTTGAGATTAGAGTTGGGTGAGAAATCCAGAAAACAGAGTATTGTTTGTTCTGGTGGAAATCCTTTAACTCTTTTTAGGCTAGTCAGAACTAAGTGAGAAATTAGCTTAAGTTCTGTTGATGTAAAGGAGCTTCTGAACTTGCCATAAAAGTTCTGAATAGTGGATTTATAAAATCTCTGTAGGCTGCGACCTCAGGGGACAAGACGTAGTCACAGGACTTCTGTGCCGAACTTGGATAAATCGAATTGTTCAATCAAGTTCTCCTGAACTTCTTTCTCCCTCTTATACTTGATATTTTTGTTTCTGTGTACTTGCTTATATTTAGTGCTGAAACTGATTTTCTCTAAAGTATCATTGTCTTTGTTCAGAAGATTGTCCAGAAGTTCTCAAATCAGAACTTCTGTTGCTGAAAACAGTCTAACTGTGTTTAGGCAGAATTTCCCTCAGAAGCAACTTCTGTAAGCTAGCTTCTGACTCTGAGGAAATTTGACTCTGAAAATTAAGTTTCCCGAAAAACTTAGAAATTTTCAGTTTTCAACTTTGACACCTATTCACCCCCCTCTAGGTGATTCTGTTCTTGATAGGGCCAACAAGTGGTATCAGAGCGAAGGTCACTTCGCATATTTACTAAAGATCTAACAATCTAAGTGTAAGATCCTATCAGAATCAATATAGATGGCCAGTAGACACCAGCCTGAGAATTCTTCTCACTTCGTAGTTCCAGAAGCTTCTTCCACTACTAGACCTCCATTATTTAATGGCAACAACTACTCATACTGGAAGAAAAGGATGATGTACTTCATCCAAGCTCAGAACATGAGTGCTTGGTATGTCATCACTAATGGTGATTTCATTCCTACCAGAATGGAACAAGGTTTAGGGAATGTTGTTATTCCTCAGAGAGAATACACAGATGACATTCTGAAAAAACTCCAAACTAATGCTTCAGCAATAAATATGTTGCATTGTGCACTTACAGCTACTGAATATAACAAAGTTTCTTCTTGTGAAACTGCACAGGATATTTGGAACAAGCTGGAAGTCACATATGAAGGAACAGGAAAAGTGAAGCAATCTAAAGTCAACCAACTCATGAGAGAATATGAGTTATTTGAAATGCTTGATAAAGAATCTATTTCAGATATGAACTCTAGATTCACCAAGATAGTCAATGACTTGAAGAGTTTAGGAAAAGACATTGAAGAATCTGATCGAGTGAAGAAGATTGTCAGAAGCTTACCAAGGTCTTGGCAAGCCAAGAAGACTGCTATTGAAGAAGTTCAGGATTTGAGCTATTACTTGTATGATGAGCTCATTGGGTCTCTAATTACTCATGAGATGTCATTAAAGAATCATGACCTAAGAGAGAGGTCAGAAGGAAAAAGAGTAGTCCTGAAAGCATAATCTTCTGAAGAATCCTCTGAAGATGAGGAACTGGCTATGCTGACCAGGAAGTTCAAGAAGGCCTTTAGAAAAGGCAGAGGTGGAAACTACAAGAAGCCTTTCAGGAGCTTTGACAAGAAAACTCCTGATTCTGGTGAAAATTTCAAGAGAGATCCAAATAAGCCTATTGTGTGCTATGGATGTCAGCAACCGGGACACATTAAGCCTAATTGTTCGGAGCTGAAGAAAGATAAGAAGAAGTTCAAGAAAGCTATGCTGGCTGCTTGGTCAGACTCTGAGACCAGCAGTGATCCTGAAGAGAAGGAAGAGCAAGCTCAGATTTGTTTTATGGCTATTGATGAGCCAACTTTTGAAGATGTCACAGGAGAAACTTCCGCACCTCCTGAAGCTACATATGATTCTGAGGTAAACATATCTTCTGAACAAAAAATCTTTGATTCTCTTGAAGAACTCTATAGTATGTTCAAGTACCTAAAAAGGAAATTGGACAAGAGTGAGGCTGACAAGTTTCTTAGGTTTACTCAAGTTTATTCTGACATGAAAGTGTTAGAAGAAAACCTGTGTAAACAGTTCAGCACTCTTGCTAATGGCTCTAAAGCCAAAGGCAAGGAAAAGCTGCCTCTGGAAAGTGAAATCCCAGAAGAAGAAGAAACCTGTCACTCCCTCTCTTCTGAAAGAGATAGCTTTTCCTCCTGATGTTGGCACCTCTGAGAGTGCTGTTATAGCCTCTGAAGATGTTGGTCCTTCTCAGAAGAAGAAGAAATCTCCCAAGAAGCAAAGGGAAAGATCCAAGAACCCTCCCTTTTGCAAGCTTTGCAAGAGTGATGGTCACTGGTTGAAGGATTGCAAGTACCATATTAAAAACCTCTTCCAATCTGAGATATCATTAAAACCTGCTGAAGAGAAATCTAACTCTGAAGGACCCAATAAGGATTGGGTACCTGTCACTAATTGATTGTGTTGCAGGTGGCTCTGAGTGCTCCATCAATGTCAAAGCTGTGGTACATTGACAGTGGGTGCTCAAGGAATATGACAGGTGATGAAAAAGCATTCATCACATTTGATCCTAAAAGAGGTGGAAAAGTCAGCTTTGGAGATGCTCAGAAAGGAAGGATACTTGGTTCTGGATCCATAGGAACTAATCCTCCGATCGAAGATGTCTCCCTAGTCAGAGGCCTGAAGTTCAATCTCCTAAGTGTTGCACAACTGTGTGATAAAGGTAGAGATGTTGTCTTCAGCTCCTCTGGATGTAAAATCTTGGACAATAAGTCAAGGGAAGTTATTCTAACTGCTCCTAGAGTTGAAAATGTTTTCATGCTGAACCTTGAGAATCTTTGCAAAAATATATGCTTGATGTCCAAAGAGGATACCTCCTGGCTCTGGCATAGAAGACTTGCTCATGTGAGCATAGACCTTCTGGCCAAAGTAGCTAGAAATTAATTGGTTGAGGGTCTGCCTGAAATTAGTTTTAAAAGGAATCATTTATGCAATGCTTGCCAATCTGGTAAACAATCCAGAAGCTCTTTTAAAACTAAGAAAGTCATTTCAACTAAAAGACCTTTGGAATTACTTCATATGGACCTTTTTGGCCCTGTTCAACCAATGAGCATGGGTGGAAAGAAGTTTGCCTTTGTCATTGTAGATGACTATTCAAGATTCACTTGGGTTATCTTGCTGTCTAGCAAAGATGAGTCACTTAGATGTTTCTCACTTCTGATAAAGAAACTTGAGAATGAAATGAATGAAAAGGTTGTTCATATTAGAAGTGATAATGATGGAGAATTCAAAAACTTTAGGTTTGAAGAATTCTGTGAAACCAAGGGAATTGATCATAACTTTTATGCTCCCAGAACTCCTCAACAAAATGGGGTAGTTGAAAGGAAGAATAGAACTCTGGTTGAGATTGCCAGAACTATGATCAATGAAAGAAGGCTTCCTAAGTACTTTTTGGGAGAAGCTGTTAACACAGCTTGCTATGTTCTGAATAGAGTGCTAATCAGAAGCATTCTGAACAAGACCCCTTATGAACTCTGGAAAGGTCGAAAGCCTAAAATAGGTTATTTCAGAACCTTTGGTTGTAAGTGCTATGTTTTGAATACAAAAGAATATCTTTCAAAGTTTGATTCAAAGGCAGATGAGGCCATTTTTCTTGGTTACTCAACACATAGTAAAGCATATAGGGTTTTTAATAAGAGGACTCAGACTTTAGATGAAGATGTTTCTCCCAGAGCTACTGAAGTAGTTCCTCCTGTTGCTGAACAAACTCAAGAAGAGAATCCTACTCCAGAAGACAACTTCCTTCCAGAAGATGCTCCTATATATGATTCAACAAATGATGAACAAGTTTCAGAAGACTCATTGGATGTACCAAGAGAAGTTAGAGCTCATAGGAATCATTCCTTAGAGAACATAATTGACTCTGTTCATAATCCTGTCATGACCAGAGCTCAGCTCAGAAGATATATGGGGAATGTGGCTTTTGTGTCACTTCTGGAACCCAAGGACTTCTATGAAGCTGCTGATGATGACTCCTTGTTAATGGCAATGCAAGAAGAACTTGACCAGTTCAAAAGGTCAGAAGTTTGGACTTTGGTTCCCAGACCTAACAACATAAAGGTTGTTGGAACTAGATGGGTTCTGAAGAACAAGCTTGATGAATTTGGAAATGTTGTGAGGAACAAGGCAAGACTTGTTGCTCAAGGTTACAGTCAGCAAGAAGGCATAGATTATGGTGAAACTTTTGCTCCTGTTGCAAGATTAGAAGCCATTAGAATCTTATGTGCTTTTGCATCATACAAAGGTTTTAAGCTTTTTCAAATGGATGTGAAAAGTGTATTCTTGAATGGTTACATTGATGAGGAAGTCTATATGTCTCAACCCCCTGGTTTTGAAGATCCTCAGTTTCCTGATCATGTGTACAAGCTGAAGAAAGCCTTGTATGGACTGAAACAAGCTCCCAGAGCTTGGTATGAGAGACTGACAAAGTTCCTTCTGTCTAAGGGATTTGTCAGAGGATGTGTTGATACAACTCTGTTCACTCTAAAGAAGAACAAGGATATCCTTATAGCTCAGGTATATGTTGATGATATTATATTTGGTGCTACTAATGAATCTTTGTGCAGAGAGTTCAGTTACCACATGAAGGCTGAGTTTGAAATGTCTATGATGGGAGAATTAACCTTCTTCTTAGGACTTCAGATCAAGCAAAGTAATGATGGTGTGTTTATCAATCAAGCCAAGTACACTAGAGAAGTGCTGAAGAAATTTGGCATGATGGACTCTAATGCTGTTGATATTCCAATGGATGTCAGCAAAGACATTGATGATGAAGAGAAAGCTGGTACACCTGTAGATATAAAAACCTACAGAGGTATGATTGGTTCTCTTTTATACCTAACAGCCAGCAGGCCAGATATACATTTTGCTGTGTGTTTTTGTGCTAGATATCAATCAAAGCCAAGAGAGATTCATGATGTTGCTGTCAAAAGAATTCTCAGATATCTTAAAGGCACACCAGAAGCTGGTCTGTGGTATCCCTGTAGTTCTGATTTCACTCCTATAGGATACAAAGACTCTGACTATGGTAGGGATAAATTGAAAAGGGTCAGCACTTCTGGTGGTTGTCACTTTCTGGGGGAGTGCCTAGTCTCCTGGCATAGCAAGAAGCAAACCTCTGTGGCTCTCTCAACTGCTGAAGCTGAGTATGTTGCTGCTGGAAGTTGTGTTTCTCAGATGCTTTGGATTAAGCAACAAATTGCTGACTATGGAATCATCCCTGGAACAATTACAATCTACTGTGATAACAAGAGTGCTATTGATCTTTCAAAAAACCCTATTCAGCACAGCAGGATGAAGCATGTTCATATTAGGCATCACTTTCTGAGAGATCATGTTCTGAAGAAGGATATTATCATTACTCATGTTCCCTCTGAAGAAAATCTTGCTGACATGTTTACTAAGCCTCTGGCTGGTAATTCCTTCAGCAACTTACGAGAAGGCATTGGTATGACTTATCCACTTCAGTAACTTAGCTTAATTGTTTGTGAGTGTCTTAAGTGATTAATCGTTTAAGATAATTAAGTGATAATTAATTCTAATCATGATTTGACATTTAAGCATGCGTTATCTACTGCATTTTTACGGCGTTGTTCTGTGGTTAACGGTTATCTGTTCCCTTTTTAAACGGTGTGTATTTGCTTTTTGAATTGGAACGGTTTTCCTTGTTTGGGTATAAATAGGGGTTTTCCATACTTAGAAGTTTTTACTCTCTTTTTTCACTGCTATTAGAATCTCCATAGATTTTCTGTGTTTTCTTCTCTCAAAATTCTTAACCTAATTTCTTATTTCTTCAACAATGGCTCAAGAAATCACTGTTACTCACATCTTTACCACTGAATCCAAGAAAAAAGTTAGCGAATCTAGGGTATTCACTTTTAGGTTTCTAGATGATGAAGTTAAATCCACTGAACCTATCTCCAAATGGCTTAACGCTCAAAACTGGAATTCTTTCGTTTCTCTCGATGAATTCATTTACCCTAAATTAGTCACTGAATTCTATCAGAACCTCCATTTCTTTTCAAATGAGGAGGATGTTCTACACTCAGAAGTCAGAGAAGTTGAGATTGAGGTCAGCAGGGCTTCTATTTCTCAAGTGATCGGTATTGATGATGAAGGAATCATCATAGGTGATGATGGTTCAGCAGATGGTTTTACAGAAGCTAACTGGGCTAGACCAGATCTCAGTGCCAAAGAAACTTATGCCACTTGGCTCACTCAGCACCAGAGGTGGGCACACTATCTTACAACTAATGTGTTCCTTCCGAAGGCTGGAGGGGTTAATGGTGTTTCCAACAGGGAAAGAGTTTTTATGTGGCATCTGGTCAATCAGAAGAAGATCAATCTCCCTGCCATGCTGATAAGGCAGATGAAAAATGTGACTACCGTGAGTGCATTAGCTTATGGCTCACTCCTGACTAGGTTGTTTGAGGCAGCCTCTGTTGTGGTTTCAGGAGAAGGTGTTACAAGTAGGAGTACGGTTCTGAAGATGCATACCTTCAGGAACCTTAACTTTGGTGTGACTCCAAAGAAGAATGAGAAGGGCTCTTCTGTGAGTATTGCTCAGAAGGAAATTGTTGAGGCAACTGTGCAGAAAGGTAAGAAAGCTGCCAGAAAGGGCAAAGGAAAGAAAGGGTCAAGTAAGTTGGTCCTGACTGTTGAGAAGGTGGTTGTCTCAGAACCTCTTCCCACTATGGTTCAAACAACAATCAGTGTTGAACCTTCTGGCAAGATCGTTGCTGAGAAACCTAAGGATGTTTCTGAGAAGGAAGCTCATGATGCTGAGGACGCACGCCTTGCTGAAAGAGAGAAGGCTGCTGAAGCTGAAAAAGTTGCAAGAGTTGTGGCTCTTGCTGATGAGAAAAGAAAGAAGAATGAAGTTGAGGATAAGTTAGCAGTTGAAAGAGAAATTGCTGCAAAGGCTAAGGCCGATGCAAGACTTATAGCATGTGCTGCTGAACTTGAGGATGCGGAGTTCTCAAAGGAAGTTGAGGCTTCAGAAGAAGGTGAGAAACTTGAGAATATCTCTCTGTCCTCTCGGATACTTGAGAATATCTCTCTCTCCACCAGGATCGGAAAGAAGGTTGTTGCAAAACGAAGATCTCTGAGGAAAAAGGACTTCGTTGTTGCCCCCAGTGCTGAATTAGAGGATCCTATTGTTGAGGAACCGGAAGCTGCTGATGAAGACATGTTGGAGATGTCTGCAGAAGAGGATGTTGATGCTCCTCTGATTGAAGAGCTGTCAGAAGAGAGTGAACCAGAAGATGAAGAGGTTCTTCACGGTGCAAAATAGTTTGTTGAGAATGTTGATGATGAAAATTTCATTGACAACATTCTTCTGAATCAAGGAAGAAACCCTGGTGATAGGGATGCCTCTGAAACACTGATCAGAATGGCTCATATCTTTGCTGAGCCCATTTCTATGTTTGATCCAAACTCCTCTGAACAGGTTATCTCATCTCCCACTCACACTCCTCATCCATCTCCTTCACTACCTTCTGTCACAGAAGTGAGTGAATCTCACACTTCCATTCCTCTTACAACTTCAACTTCTGAAGTTGTACCTCCTCCAATTATTCCTCCTTCTGGATCCTTTTCAGAAGTGAATCTAAACACTGCTCCCATTTTCACAGACTCCATAGCCACATCCACTACCTCCTCCATTCATACTTCCTCTGTAAGTCCATCAATTGGATTTACTGCTCCATCTTTCTCACTACCATCCACACTACCATCCATCTCAACTACCATTTCTTCCTCCACCACTCATACAATCCCTTCCTCAACCACTCAAATTCCTCCACTCTCAACTTCTGGACATGTACCTCCTGTGTGTGATCCCTTAACTACTTCCTCCACTACTTCCTGTTTTGCTAGGTTGTCATCCAATTATGACTTCCTACGCAAGCACATGAATCGAGATGATCTGGATAACAGATTTTGTAGTTTTGGTTTCATGGGCAGAGCTTCTGGTGTATCCGAAGCTGGTGGTGCTCCCAGTGTTGAGGAGTTGAGAAGAATGAGTCAGAGTGGCTCTGATGAATTGCTGAACAGATTTGCTGGTATGGGGCAAAGGACTTCTCTGCTGACATGTATGCTCAGGGCATTGTGCTGCAAGAATTACAATCTTTGAAAGCTCAGAACCTGCAGCTCATGACTATGCTTCAAATGCAGGATCCTTCTGTCTACATACGCAATCTTTCTTCACTTCATCTAGCTACATATGATGAGCTGTACAAAGTAAGAGAATTAGCTCTGACTCTTCCTTCATTGGACAACATTGCTCTTGCTTCTTCTCTGAAGGTCAATGAGAATTTGGAGATATTGACAGAAGAAGTCAAGGAAGCAAACGAGCATTATGAGGCTCATGAGAAGATGCTCCCAAGTAAGATTGATGACCTGCAAAGTACTGCCAATCACATTCTGAGAGAAGTGAAATCTTCTGCTCAAGGTTCATCATCTTCTGGGGCTGCTAAGATTGTATATGACATCACTCCTGATCTCAACAATCGACTCTCCAACATTGAGTCTGCTGTATCTGCTCAGAACGCACAGATTGCTGAGCAGACTGAACTTCTGAAGGTTATGCACACTCAAGCACGTGAACAAGAGAAGACTCTTCACAATTGCTATAGGTTTGTTCGAGGACAGACTTATATTCAGAATGAGCATCTCATTGCTGCTGTGTAAGCTAACAATCGGTTGATCAAGCTCCTTCTGGAAGACGTTCAGAGACAGCGACCTATGTCTGGTCAGACTTTTGATCATATGAAGACCATTGATGCTGATTTCAGAAGAAGAATGGATATGATCAACACTGTGAGGCCAACTCCTCAGCAATATTCTACTGCAATGAAAGTTCAGCAAAAATTGGACTCTCAAGGTGCTTTGGGTATTCCTGTTGGTTCTGGTCAAACGGGGGAGAAGTCTGCTCAGCAGAGTGGTCTCAATACTGGTGTTAAGAGACAGGGTGTTGCTGAAGGATCTAGTGGTGTTCCTCCTCAGAAGAAGAAACCTAGGAACTTGTAATCTTATTAGGACTTAAGCTTCTTAGCTAGGTTCTGGGTTGGGTAGCTTTTGTCTTAGGACTTTTTCTGCTCTTCTGATTATCTTGTTTCATATGTTGTCTTCTGATGATTTTATATACACTGAATCTTTCTTATACATTCTTGTGTCTCTGACTACTTACTTTTTGCTTATGTTTCTTTGTGACTTAGTAAATTATACTTCACTAAATCTAACAACTTGATCTTAAGTCATTTCTAAGTTTATACAGATTGCTGAAGTTCACCATTTACACTAAAATGGGGGAGTTAATTTACTCAGAAGTTATGAAACATATGTATCAGGAAGTCATTTTCTAAACCTCATGTTTTCTGTTACCTTCTGACCACGGTTTGTCCATAACCAAAATGGGGGAGAATGACGAACCCTAAGTATTTTGATTATGTCCAAACGTTTCAGAAGATGAAAACTTAATACTCTCTTACATATAGTTTGTTGTTGACTAATATTTTTCTACTTAGTCTATGTGTAAGTTACTCAGCAGGTGCTGAATGAATCTCTTCTGGTTTGCCAAAAGGACTCGGAAGATCCGTTTGCTGAAGTCAGAGTTTCAATAATTCAGAAGCTGGATGCTCCGCTCTGAAGCCGAAGTCTGCTAAAGCTCTCCTCAGATGTTCTTTGCAATCAGAAGTTCTTTTACCAATTTGATCAGAAGCTTAGTCACGGGTTCTGGATAGCATTTAATGCTCTGACAAGTGCATTTAATGCAAGGCGCCAAAAGTTCAAAAAGCTGTTTTGATGGAGCGCGCTTGTCTGTTCAAGAGAAACCAGAATTTTCTTGTCTACCCTTTGTTGATCCAATTGAAGAATGATTCCAGTCAACCTCATCTTTGATTTCAAATCACTTACCGGATTTGGTTAAAGAACAAGGTTAACGGAATCAAAGTGTTTGAAGACCGTTGGAAGACTTGACAAATTAACGGCTACAACAATTGATGTCATCTCTTTTGAAGATTCAAATTTACCAACGGTCATCTTCATTCACTATAAACGGTAGCCAAGCTCCAAAGCATCAATATACGCGTGATCATCGAGCAAAATCTCAACGCACTGTTTTAATAAGAAAAACAGAGCACCACTTCCCATTCTCAATCTTTCTTAGCTAAGTCTTAGTTAAAGTGAGAGAGTGAAGAAAAACAAGTTCATAATAGGAATCTTGTAAACTGATATCGTTTGTGATATTCAGTTAGATTTAAAGAGAGAAATCTAGTTGAGATTAGAGTTGGGTGAGAAATCCAGAAAACAGAGTATTATTTGTTCTGGTGGAAATCCTTTAACTCTTTTTAGGCTAGTCAGAACTAAGTGAGAAATTAGCTTGAGTTTTGTTGATGTAAAGGAGGTTCTGAACTTGCCATAAAAGTTCTGAATAATGGATTTATAAAATCTCTGTAGGCTGCGACCTCAGGGGACAAGACGTATTCACAGGACTTCTGTGGCGAACTTGGATAAATCGAATTGTTCAATCAGGATCTCCTGAACTTCTTTCTCCCTCTTATACTTGTTATTTTTGCTTCTGTGTACTTGTTCATATTTAGTGCTGAAACAGATTTTCTCTAAAGTATCATTGTCTTTGTTCAGAAGACTGTCCAGAAGTTCTCAAATCAGAACTTCTGTTGCTGAAAACAGTCTAACTGTGTTTAGGCAGAATTTCCCTCAGAAGCAACTTCTGTTAGGTCGCTTCTGACTCTGAGGAAATTTGACTCTGAAAATTAAGTTTCCCGAAAAACTTAGAAATTTTCAGTTTTCAACTTTGACACCTATTCACCCCCCTCTAGGTGATTCTGTTCTTGATAGGGCCAACATTTTCTAGTAGCCGTATTTAGGTTCCTATAGTCTATACAAACCCTCCAACCGGTGGTGGTTCGTGAAGGTATTAATTCACCTTCATCATTTTTACTACGGTAATCCCTCCTTTCTTAGGTACACAATGGATTGGACTAACCCATTCACTATCCGAAATTGGATAGATAATCCCATTATCTAAAAGCTTTGTGATTTCATTTTTCACAACTTCCTTCATATTGGGATTCAATCGTCATTGGCGGTCCGCCTTAGGAGGTCTTCCTTCTTCTAAATGTATCCTATGCATAACAATGCTAGGATTTATCCCCTTAAGGTCAGAGATTTGCCAACCGATACTTCCTATCCTAAGTTTAACAACTCCAAGTAATTTCATTTCTTGATCTAGAGTCAATTTGTTAGAAATAATTATAGGCAGAGTATCGCCTTCCCCTAAGAAAGCATATCTCAAGTGACTTGGCAATTCTTTCAGTTCTAATTGTGGTGGTTGTTCAACCGACGATGGAATTGGTCCATCATCTCGTATTAATGGCTCAGGCATTATTTCCTCAATAACTTCTTCAATCTCGGGTTCAACTAGGTCAACATAATCACTATCATCAGCAGCAATAGAATTAACACATTCATCACCCAAGTCAACTTTCATGCAAACATGTTCATCCATAGGGTACTTCATCGCTTTATTCATGTTAAACTCGATCTTGCTATCCCTTATTCGTAAAATTATCTTTCCTTCAGATACATCAACTAATGCACGCCCCGTATTCATGAATGGTCTTCCAAATATTAAAGGGCAATTCAAGTCATAAGCAAAGTCAAGTATCACAAAGTCTGTAGGAAAAATAAACTTATCAACCTTAACTAACACATCCTCGACAATACCATAGGGTTTCTTGATAGTTTGATCCGCTAATTGTAAAACCATGCTAGTTCGTTTAACATCTTCTTCCAAACCTAGCATCTTAAAAATAGACAACGGCATCAAGTTTATACTAGCTCCTAAATCACACAAGCAATTAGGGAATTTCATATCACCTAAAGTACATGGTATCGTGAAACATCCCGGATCTTTTAACTTAGTAGGCATAGTGCTTGACACGATACTACTACAATCTTCAGTCAAAGCAATAGTAGAAACATCTTCCCAACTTATTTTCTTAGATATCAAGTCTTTCAAAAACTTGCTATAATTTGGAATTTGCGTAATTGCATCCATAAATGACAAATTAATATGCAAATTTTTCAGCTTATCAATAAAAGTTAGGAGTTGCTTATCGTAGTTCTTATTGCGGATCCTTGGTGGATATGGCGCCTTCGGTTGAAACACATTAGCACTAGTCTCCTTTGGAACAGCTTTTGGAACTTCATTCACGTCTTCAGAACTTGGTGTCAAATTAGTTTCCTGCAAAATGTTAGTAGCATCTCCGGATAACTCCGGGCCTAAGTATTGCTTTCCTGAACGAAGAGTGATACCCTTCACTTGTTCTTTAGAATTTTCCTCCGTATTACTAGGAAGACTACCTTCTCTTCGTGATGGAATTGACTTGGCAATTTGTCCTATTTGAACCTCCAAGTTGTGAATGGAAGAAGAATGATTTTTAAACAATTGGTCAAACTTGTTTTCAACACGCTTAAAATTGTCATCTTGAGTATTGATCTTGCCGCCAATAGCATCGATAAATTTATCGATCTTGGTGGAAAGTGTTCCAATAGAATCTCTAGGTTGATTTTGATAGTTGGTAGACTTATCTTGATTCTGATAGTTACTAGTTCTATCCTGATTTTGATAGTTGTTAGATCTATCTTGGGTTGTATTGGCATTACTATTGTCCTTCCAACAAAAATTTGGATGGTTCCTCCATCCAGGATTATAGGTGTTCGAATATGGATTGTTATTTCGATTTTGTCCTTGAACGAAATTGACTTGTTCAACCATATCCGGACCACTATCATCCATACAATTTTGGACGGGGTTACCATTAGTATCACATGGTGTAAACAACTTGTCAACCTTAAGAGTCAAAGCAGAAAGTTGTGCTTGCATCATACTAACTGGGTCTAGACTATGTATACCTTTAGCAGACGATGAACTGGAAGAAGACGGACCTGAGTTTGTTTGAGTTTGAGATTGTGCTCGATCAACGGGCCACATGCTACTGTTTATAGCCATCTCCTGTAGAAGTTCCCTTGCTTCAATGGATGTTTTCTTCATAAATAAGCCTCCCGATATTGCATCTAACGAACTCCTAGTAGTAGGGTTAATCCCATTGTAGAATGTTTGCATTAGAAGTTCATCGGGTAAGTGATGGTGGGGGCATAGACATTGAAGTTCTTTGAAGCGTTCCCAAGCTTCATACAAGGTTTCATGATCTTGTTGGGTGAAAGAGGTAATTTCCTTGATTATACGGGCTGTTTTGGCTAAAGGAAAGTACTTTGAAAGAAATGCTTGGGCTAATTGGTTCCAAGAAGTGATACTTCCTTGTGGTAATGAAGTTAACCAAACTTTTGCCCGATCTTTCAATGTGAAAGGAAATAAGCGAAGTTTGATTGCTTCGGCAGGAACATCATTTATTTTGAAAGTATCACAAACCTCAAGAAAATTGGTTAAATGATCGTTTGGATTTTCGCTTGGTAATCCATAAAATGTGACATTATTAGTCAACATGTTCAAAAGTGCAGGTTTTATCTCCCATTGATTTGCAGCAATACGGGGTCGAACTACACCCTCCGCGGCAACATTTAATCCCGGGGTAGCATAGTCCACAAGCCTTTGATGTGGGCCAACCATTTCGTTGACTCGTCCTCCTAGTTCTTGTTGCTCTTTATTTCTCTGCCTCCTTTGTTTCTTCTTTTTCTTTAAAGTCTTCTCAATCTCAGGATCTGGCGGTTCAAGTGGTGGGCCGGAACTTCGCGTCCCGCGCATAAACTACTATCTCCTGAAGAATCCAAAAATTGGAAAACCAAGTAAGACTATAGACGAAAAATTCGGAATCAAATAATAAGACTGATAATAAGCACAACAATATTAAACCGTTTGGCTCCCCGACAACGGCGCCAAAAACTTGTTAGGCGAAATCCGCAAGTGTACGGTGTCCGCTTTGTAGTTATAAAAGATTATCGATCCCACAGGGAACAAAACATTATTAACACACGATATCTTACTTAGTCGAATTACAGATTCGTTTTCTCTTAAGTCTATAGTTAATTCAATTATCAAGTTGAGTTTGAATTCTAATCTAAACTAAACTACATCAAATAGACCAACTAAGTTAATATCTAATGTACCAATAGAGTTACGACTATGAACACAATTATCTAAGTTAATATTTAAGACATTAAATCAAAGCGTTTCTTCTAAGTTAGTAATCAATCTAAAACTAATCGTTACATTCAGAATTAGAAACTTAAGTAAGTTAACCCTTAAATCAACTAGTCAAGTTAAAGCACGAGTTAAAGTAAAAACCAAGTTCACTTAAGTCGATTACCAAGTTCATTTTAAGCGTATAATATACCGTTGGAAAGTTTACGTGTCATAGAATATGTTTATGTGAAAACATCATTATAATGACCACTTTACCCCTTGTATACATTGCCTTAAAAATGACACAAAATAATGTACATAATACATTATTTCCAACAAGATGAACGCAGCAGAGATGAGAACTTAAAATAGAGGGAAAGTTCAAAGATCAGGGATTAGGATTTTCTTTTCAATCAATCTCCTCGGCTCAGCATTCAATGAACGGGCTAAGATAGAAGAAAGGCAGGCAGAATGAAACCGCAGACGACTCTCCAGTGATTCAATTTCTTCTTTCAGCAAATGATATGTCCAATATGGATGTAGGGAGAAGTGCTCAAGAAACGAAGTATTCGAGCTAAACGCATAGATGAACACAGAGAATAGAGAAAGGGGCGGCGTGTTAGGGCAGCAGAGAAGAGAGGAAGGGGCGGCGGGTTACGGTTGAGAGGAAGGCTGTGTTTTTTTTTTGAAAGGCTGTGTTTTATTCATCTGTTTCAATATAATTTATGTTATTTTTTGGTTTCTTTTACACATTAATTAATGTCATATGTACTCTCAAAAAAAAAATTAATGTCATATGTATTATACTTTTTTTTAAAACATATTATGTAGTATTAATTTTTAAATATTAAAAACTATAACCGATGTATTTAACGAGCTTTTATCGAGCATGTTCATGAACCTGTTCACGAGCCTATAGACGAGCTTGCTCGCGAGCTATCGAGTCGAGCTTTGACTTGCTCAAGCTCGGCTCGTTTACAACTCGAGCCTGGAAATCGTGTTCAAGCTCGGCTCGTTTACATATCGAACCGAGCCGAGCCGAGCTTTTATCGAGCCGAACGTCGACCCGCTCATGAGCAGCTCAGCTCATTTACAGCCCTATCTGAAAATATATAAAAATATTAACATGAAGTAATATTTTAGAAATTTTATATGAACATTATTCTGACATGTCTCAAATAATCATATTAGCGGGAGGTATAGAAGGCAGCCCGATAATGTAGTCTAGATAGAAACTATGTATCATGTGTGTTAGGCGAAATCCGCAAGTGTACGGTGTCCGCTTTGTAGTTATAAAAGATTATCGATCCCACAGGGAACAAAACATTATTAACACACGATATCTTACTTAGTCGAATTACAGGTTCGTTTTCTCTTAAGTCTAAAGTTAATTCAATTATCAAGTTGAGTTTGAATTCTAATCTAAACTAAACTACATCAAATAGACCAACTAAGTTAATATCTAATGTACCAATAGAGTTACGACTATGAACACAATTATCTAAGTTAATATTTAAGACATTAAATCAAAGCATTTCTTCTAAGTTAGTAATCAATCTAAAACTAATCGTTACATTCAGAATTAGAAACTTAAGTAAGTTAACCCTTAAATCAACTAGTCAAGTTAAAGCACGAGTTAAAGTAAAAACCAAGTTCACTTAAGTTGATTACCAATGTTTATCTAATTTCGATTCCTAAATCTCTTTACGTCAATCGAACTTAGATAAACGCCATAATAAAATACCAAAAGAGTTTTCTTTAGAAACAAACTTAAGGCAATAATCATGTTTAAGTAAAACTGAAATCTTTCATTGATTAACAAGTCAAATATCAAACATATATAACCAAGTTCAAACAAGAACGATACAATTGAAATGCAAAGCAAAGAAGGGATCGGGGTTGTGAATCCTTTTACTCTTCCTTGGAGGTTTGTCAATCCTCAAGTCGCTATCGCTTGCACCTTCTCGTCGTTTCTCTACGATAAGTTACCCTTTCGGATCAACTTTGATACACTTAATAAAAACAAAGATAAACTACTTGAAATAGAATAGATTTGTATGTCAAAATATTCTCATATGTTCAACAACTCCTAAAATGATGATACAAGCATTCTATTTATAATTCTCCAAGAGTTGTGTTATGGAGAGTTGCAATCTTTGGTGAAGGGATGCTTCTATCTTCAAGAAGTGTTGTCTTTATCCATAGTGAAATGTTGCTTCTATCCATAAGTGAAGGGACACAAAGCTTGAGAGAAATTCGGATGAGATAGTGGCGAAGAGTTGCCAAGATAAAGCGAAAGAATGCAATGGTTCGGAGGTGGAAAATAGCCAGGTCGCGCCCGCAAGTCATCTAGTCGCGCCCGCAACCAGACCCAGGGAATCTCGCGCCCGCAAGTCCTCAGCTCGCGCCCGCAATTGGTGGCAGTCATCCAACAAAGCTCTCTTTGCTCGTTTTCAACCTCGTTTTTGCTCCAAATCATTCCGAATCACCAAGGATCAAGTCCTAACACACAAATAGGCAAACAAGAAGTAATAACATCCTAAAGTAATAATAAAACAAGTAAAACATAAACAAACAATGATAAACAAATATGAAATGCATGCTAAAAACACGTAAAGAACGGACTTATCAATGTGCTTAGGCAAGTGACTGGGGTCTAATTCAATCTAAATATTGAAACTTAAAATCAATTAACTGCAAAATTTGAAAGCTGACTAACAAATTGTGGTGATTTGCAGTATGTTCAACCTGATGTTTCTCCATGTGTTTCTTTACGGTTGCAACGTATGTCACTTCTCTACTCGCTACAATTTTCTTTGTATTATCAGAAACATTATATTGCACCTTTATAAGGTTGTAATGATTGACTTTTTCATGGCGGATCAAATGTGCAGTCAGGTAGCTGCATTTTCAAAGTATAAAATGAGTATATTGGTGAAAACATTGAACACACATATTGATCAAAACTACTATAATGAAATAGGTGTGATGCTAAGAAACCTCGAGTATGCAGCATGTTATTAGATAACCGGGAGCTTCAAAATACAAGACTATAACTACGCATGAGGGGGTAAATTGCACCACACGTACCTAAACTATGCTCATTTTTCCAAACTGGTACCTAGAAAACTACACATCTAAGTACCCAAACTATCGATGACCTCCCAAATTGGTACCTAGTGACTTCTATAGCAGGTTTACCTCAAGTCGACGCTGGTCAACAGAAGTCAATGCATGTTTGACCAATTTTTTAGTTGACTCAGTTGACCAAATTATGAAAAAGACCAATTTGCCCTTCATCATCTTCCTCCTCCTCCTTCCTCTTTCATCTTCTTCCTCCATTCAACCTTCACCTTCCTCCACCATTTTCTTCCTCCCTTCAACTTTGTCTCTCCTCTTCCCCTCTCACACTTTTCCACCTATTTTTTTTTCCTTCTTTTTTTAAAAAAAAAAATCTAAAATCCGATGGGTAGTCAAACCCACCAGAATCTCGAAAATCCACTTCCAAAACCAGTTCCCAAGCGGCGATGGGATCTCGAAATCCAGTTCTCGTCGCCGCCTGGGAACTAGAGTTCCAGTTCCCGGCGCGCTGGGATTTCCAGATCCCAACAGCGGCCCGACGTCTAGAGTTTCCAGATTCCGGTCGCCGCTAGAATCTGGATCCATAATTGACTTCTTTTTTTTGATTTATTTTTTTTGGGTTTATTTTTTTGTTTATTAAAAATAAATTAAAGAAAAAAAGATGAAGGTGGGTAATTTGAAAAAGAAATAAGAGGAAAAAATGAAGAAAACAAATGAATAAAGAAGAAGAGTAAGAGAGAGAAGGGAGGAGGAAGATGAAGGTGGGGTAATTTTGTCATTTTATTTTAGGGAGTCAAAAAGTCACCAAATTTGCATTGACTTGGGGTAATCCTGCTGTAGGAGTTCACTAGGTACCAATTTGGAAGGTCATCGATAGTTTGGGTACTTAGATGTGCAAAATAGTTTTCTAGGTACCAGTTTGGAAAAATGGACATAGTTTAGGTACATGTGGTGCAATTTACCCCGCATGAGTGGGATCTTGCATATGCATTATATTTTTTTTCTAACATTATGTAATAAATTAAAGGATACTTAATTTGATGAAACTAAAAAGGAAACTCTGGAGAAAAAACCAATTCGAACAAAATATATGAGCAGAAAAAAGGAATTAAAAAGGGAAAAAGCAAAACTAAAAATCCCGCGTATCGCGCATGTATTCTTCTAGTATGAAATTTAATGAGACGGAAAGTAAATCGTTTGATAAATCATTATCCCTGAAAAGATCAAGTGCTTAATAAATAAAAGTAATAAATTAGAGATCCATGATAATCAAATTTGTTATGCTAACATAATTCATAAAATAATTGTGTATAAATAATAGTGTATAAATGATAACTACACATGAGTTCACCCCTCCACAGTTGTGCTCACATGGTCAATGATTGATCAAATACAATTTAGTCAATCACCGTCAGATCAAAATCTAAGGGTTGAGATTAGTTTGGTGGTTTCATTAGTATTTAATGAAACCCTTAGATTTTGATCTAATGGTAATTGACTAAATTGTATTTGGTCAATCATTGACCATGTGAGCACCACTCATCTCATCCATAGGTAATATAATAACAACCATCAAATATTAATCCAATGGTTCGCTTTTAAGTATATTCAGTAACTATGTTGACTTTTTTTAAATTAATAATAATTTTCACTATTTTTTATAACAATCATACATAGGTAATACTCATTGAAAAGTACATATGTTTATGATCTGTTACTTATAAATGATAAATTAACGTGTATAAAAAATAGAAATGAAAAAATTCATGATTGAGAAGAAAATCTCGATGCACAACTTTTTGTATTGGTCCAACTTTCTAAGAGTAAAAAATAAAATTCTCTTGACTAAAGTTAGGGGTGAAATTGCTTAGAAGTTCAATGCTGGTATTTTTGCAGCTTCATACCCAAAATAATATTAATCAAAGTATTAGTTGATGGAAAAGTTTAAAAATAATGTTCGTGGTTTGTAACTTTTGCAAATATTGCGATTTTAACGTTTGCACATAAAAATATAAGGTTTTGTTCTGTTAGTAAAAACGGTATTTCCACTAACACCGTTTACTAAAATTTATATTACACTTCAAAATAATTATTTTATATTATTCGTTTTTTATCGTAAATTTACATTTGTTATTTTTTAAAGTCATACTATATAATATAGAAATACAACATATCAAATTCAATTTTATTTTAGTAAATAATTTCAAATTTTTTTTGTAAAATAACAATTCTAAATGTAAAATGATTTATTATTATTATTATATATGAATTTTAATAAATGAATTTTAATTTTATTTTAAGGAACTTGTAGTGTATTATTGAAAACAGAGAACTAAACGGTGTATTTTGTCATACAATAGAAACTATTATTAAATTATTTAGCCAAATATAAAAACCGTATTTGGTAATTAAATCAAACCTCATACTTTTTTTTTAATAAAATGTTTAACCACAAGCTGATATTTGCAAAAAAAAAAAAACTCAAACCACAAACCTTATTTTTTTTGCTTTTACTTTTTCTTATTTTTTGAAAGACAAAATTGCCCTTTGGTCAAATTGTGGTCAAAGTGCCACATCAGCAATAATAAACGGTGTTAGTGGAAATACCTTTTTTTGCTAATGGAAAGAAACCTCGTACCTTTAATTACAAACGTTGAAACCGTGGATATTTATTTGCAAAATTTGTAAACTACAACCATTAAAAAATTCATTGTTTAACGGTTAATAAGAAATTAATTAAGTTAGTCTTGTAAAAACAATTAATTAAGATGAAAGATTAAAGAAACAAAAACAAAAATGGTGAATGCCAAGTAAGTTACCTAAAAAGAGCGAAGCAACAGCCAAAAGCAAGGGAGCATAACGTGTGAGCCTTAAATGTTTCTTCTTAACCAAAATAAATCAAATTCCTTTTTTATATGCTTTCTATTTCCTAAAATCTTCATTTTCTAACCCCTCTTAATATTCCTACCTTTTTCTATTATATATTTTCAAAATTTAAAGAGAAAATTTAGGATGCGTTTTAGTACGATAACACAATTTACAAAGACAAAGTAATTAGACGAAGATATACACCATTTAAGTGATCCCGTGACTATTTGAACCCGAGAGTAGTATTATACACCGGAGAGAGGATGATGTTGTCTCATTGGTCTCATCTCATGGCCCTTAATTTCTTGTAACAGTAGTCATTCTTAAGGAGTGAAGAAGCAAAAGAAACAGTCTTGAGTGTTAAGATTTAATTGAGAAACCCATTTTTGCTTATGAATGATAGATAGATGGATAGATTAATGGGTTGTATCGTTTGGGTTTTGGTTTTGTTCTTCATCCGATATTCTTGTAAGTGCAGTTTTCAATTCCCTTTTTGGTAATTACTAGAGTGTTGTTTCATCTTCTACATAAATAATTGATTTTTGTATGTATATATAGATGGATTTGATCCGCTGGATCCTCATGCAAATGTAACAATCAAATGGGATCTTTTGCAATCCTCCGATACTAGTGATGTAAGTTTCATATTATCATTCCTTTTTTTATTTATTACTCCAATTTTAGTTTTCTCATTCTAATATCAAATTTAGGAGAATCCCATGTTTTTTTTTATTAGGAAATAATAGTAAAAAAAAGATGATGAAATGAGGAATGAATCCGTGGTTCCTATCTGGGTTTTCACTGTTCCATAGAATATGTGTTATGTTATGTTATGTTATGTTTGGCTTATGGCTTAGGATCCCACAAAATCTCTGAGTTCAATCCAATCACTGCTAACCATGTCATCCTTTACAAGGGCAGTCTTGTCTTTCTACTTTAAAAGCTTTTTGGAACTAGAACAATAGAATTATAGAAGGCTATTATAATTTACCATTTTATTTTCTCTACTTGAGTTTTTCTTTATACACATTTTGGGTACATATTTGAGACTTATTATTTTATCTACTTATCTTTTTTTTTCTTCTGTTCATGAACTATTTTATTTTACTGGATAAATACCTCATAAATTTTTGAACAAGTTTATATATAATGCAAGAAAATGGGAAGTTTTGTTTTTAATATTTCTAACTTGGTGCAACTTTGAATCTAAATAACAATGCATAGAGCTATTCTGAACATAGGTAACTAAACTCATATAATTAAAACTCTTACCTGAGTTAGAGATGGGAATGGAGATATAAGTTTGGAATAAAGTAAAAATAGCCTACACTTTGTGAATAAAAGTTTTTGTATCTCTATGTTAAAGAGTATATCTGCATTTTCCTGGAAAACATTATGAAATTTTATAACATTCTTAATCAATAGTTTAATTGGGTATTATGAGTAACTTACTCTGAGAAATTTTGTAGGGATGCTTGGAAACAACACACTAAAGAAGCTATTTCTAGAAATTATTTCAATAGATTTTATAAAAATTACTGACCGAATCATAATTCTTTGGAATTGTTCCCGGTATCACTTGAAAGAAAGAACAAATTAACTGAACTACACTAGTGAGAAAATGGTTTTTGGTGACAGTATGTCTATAGACATGACCACACTTGTCGAAATACATCAGAGGTATTTTTGACGCGTATTCGAATAAAAAACATACAACTTTGTATGAACAAATATATTGAATGATGTTCCAACATGTATATGGAAATTTTACAGATAAAAGTATCAGTGTACAACTACCAGCTATACAGGCACATAGAGTCACCAGGTTGGAAAATAAGTTGGATATGGCAAGGCAAAGAAGTGATCTGGGGAATGTGGGGAGCTGAAGCTACCGAACAAGGAAACTGCTCCGATTTCAAAGGGGGAAACCTCCCTCATTGTTGTGAAAAGAAGCCTCTCATTGTTGATCTTCTCCCGGGTGCCCCTTACAATCTCCAATCACAGAATTGCTGTAAAGGAGGTGTTCTAACTTCCATGAAACAAGACCCTTCCAATTTTGCTTCTACTTTTCAGATGAGTATTGGTGCTTCTGCTGATTATTCCGGTTTCCAAATGCCTGATAACTTTAGTCTTGGAGTTCCTGGTTATACTTGTGGAATGCCTAAACAAGTAAAGCCTACACGGTTTCCTTCTCAAGGTGGTCGCCGCTGGACTCAAGCTCTTGGAACATGGAACGTAACTTGCATCTATTCTCAGTTCATATCAGCAGCAACTCCAAAATGTTGTGTTTCATTGTCAGCATTCTACAATAATACTATAGTACCTTGCCCGAAATGCAGCTGCAGCTGCCAGGGACTACCTGGTTCCAAATGTGTCAAGTACGTACAAGTTTACCACTTTCTTACTATTCATACATTTTCAGCTTCTTTAACTCACTTGCTATTTTTGACATAGGTTTGGAGAAACACCAGGGTTGCTGCAACAGAAACATGACCCGAACGACGAATTAGCACCGGTTGTGAGATGTTCACAGCACATGTGTCCGATTAGAGTGCACTGGCATGTCAAAGAAAGTTACAAGGAATATTGGAGAGTTAAAATGACATTGACGAATCTGAACATGATGAAAAATTATTCAAAGTGGAATTTGGTACTGTTGCATCCTAATTTACAGAGCTTAGTTCAGTCTTTCAGCTTCAATTATGCCCCACTTAATCAGTATGGTTACATTAGTAAGTCAATACTAGACTTGCCCTTGTTTTAAATGTTATAATGAATATTAGTTTAAGGATTTGTTGATATATTTGCCCCTAATTTGTAATCATATATATGATGATGAGTGCAGATGACACAGGAATGTTTTGGGGGATACAATACTACAATGACATGTTGCTCCAAGAAGGTGGGAGTGGGAATGTACAATCAGAAATCTTGTTGAGGAAAGATTCTGGAATATTCACTTTTGGACAAGGTTGGGCTTTTCCCAGAAGGATTTTATTTAATGGAGATGAATGTGTTATGCCTCAACCTGATGATTATCCTAGGCTACCAAATTCTGCTCGCAATATCTTCAATATTACTCCTTTTACCACCCTAATTTTCTCATTCTTGTCCTTGCTTTTACTTGTCTTTTCATCTCCTTAACAACATTATCTGGGACTACATATTATATATATTAGAATTACTCATTCATTGTTAGCATAAATGTTCAAGAATTTATTTCATTGGTTTGATTTTTGTGGATCAAGGTCTTTCTTAAGATTTTCCATATAAACAGTAATTTGTTTCATTTGTTTTTCGTACAAATCTTTCTTGGTTTTTTCATGGAACACATGATTAACAAGTAGATGGGTTAGAGTCTTCTTTCTCACACTTTGTCTCAACTTTTGTTGAGAGCTTTATTCCTTGATGAAAAACCTTAATACCTAAGCCGTCATAATTACTCTCGCCTCTTTTTTTGCCGCCGCTCTAGCCACCATGGCTGGATCAGCATCTCCACCAGACACTGGTTGTGGAATTGCTGAGATATTCACATCCTACAAAAACAAAAAAGCCCTTGTTACAAACCCTAAGTCATATGTTGAAGCCACCTCTTCCTTGCAGATGTCTCTTCCGATTCCGGAAGCCGTTGTATATGATGACAGGGAATATAAATTTGTGAAGATCAACCAGAAAGCGCTCGAGACTTCTCGTTAATTGGCAGATTAAACCTAAACAAAGGTGATACACCAAGAAAATTGGATGAACTTCGTTCAGAGCTTACTAAAGCTTGGGGTGTCTCGATTTCATGGCATTTGATATCTCTGGGTAAAGGTTTTTACCATATTTTGCTTCCCTCTCAAGAATCTAGACAATTAATTCGTCGTCGTGGAGTAATCAGATTTAAACCTGGAACTTTTAGAGTGCAACCCTGGACACTAGATTTTGATCCTCAGTCTTAAAAAACAACAAATGCTCAGGTTTGGGTTCGATTATATAACTTGCCCTGAGTTTACTGGGATCCTATTATCCTATCTGATATTACTCATTGTCTTGGCAGTGTGATTAAGATTGATTGTGCAACTTTAGAAGGGGATTACGGACAGTTACATTACAAATAGCCTAATACTTGTACAAAACCCATGTAAGTTACACTTTTTGGTCACTTTACCCTCTCAAGACATGGGGACATCGTATTTATCTCTTTATTACTTCCTTCAACTCGCATATTTGAAGACTGAATTGACATTCTGCAGGTGTTTGAGTCATATTCAACACTTATATGCTTAGACTTCATGTATTTTATTCTATTCTTTACTATATGTACCTAGGACAATTATGCACAAATAATAAACTAATTTCATTCAACCCAGTAGCATACACATACCTTAATTTACCAATACATTGTCTCACAATTCCTACTGACTATATTACAAATAGCCACTAATCTATATATATATATTTAAACCTCTAACGATGGTCCTACGTGTCGGCCTCTCCTTATTTCACTCCTCTAATGTCATATGTGTCGTGTTCTCCTTAAAACACTCTTCTAAATAACATTTATTTCATTTTGTTCTCATTTTCAATATATTTGTTACCTTTTAACCATAGTTTAATAATTATATTAATTTAAATTATATTTTTAAACATTATATTACCATATTATTAACTCATCAATTATTTTTTCTTCTATAAACGTTTTTTCCTAAAGATAAAATATAATTTATTATTTCTATTTTTTTGTTATTATTATTTCTTATTTTGATAATTAATTTAATTAATAAAATAGCTTTCTATTTTTTGTATATTTTCTTTCAAATTTTCTTAATATGGTAACTTTTAATGGTAATTTGTTTTTATTACAATTCAATTTATAGCACTTTTTAAAAAATTTCTATCACTGTATATTTTTTTGTATTTGTCTATGTGCATGTAGTTAATTGTATATATTTTCTCACCTTTAATATTTTATTTTCTACACGTATCTCCTCAAGGGCCTGTCTAGGATGGAATCACTCCATACATGGATGAAAAAATTGGACCGTTAGATCTGATCCAACGGTCCAGATCAATACATGCTGACCTGCTGAGGTGGCGGTAAAGAGGAGAGATGAAACTTGTTAAAATTGTTGGTACCCTTGTCATTTAAAGTGAGAAAACCACTTCAAGAGGTAATATTTTGTGGTATCCTTTTACTTTTTACTTTTTACTTTTTGTATTTCTCCTCTTTAATAACAAACAATTACTCCAATAATTGATCTTCTCTAATTTTTTCCTCAGACAAATCCTTCCAATTTAACAAAAAAAAATAAAATTTCCGGATTAATATTTCCTCTCTCTTCTAAACAAATATTTTTGAATTCCAGCGTTTCTTCTCAGCGTCTCTTTAGCGTTTTACTTCTCAATTCAGACGCTCAGACTCTCTTCCAATTCAGACGCTAAGACTCTTTAGCGTTTTACTTCTCTTCCATTGGTAAACAAACCACAAGTTGAAATTTGAAATTGTGCTTCTTCTATGGACTCTGAAACGGCGGATGAACAAGTTGCTGCTGTTGTGGGAGGCGCAAGTGATACTCGAGGGGAGCATCAGATTCTTGCTCAACTTAAACGGCTTGACCAAGAAATCAACTTCTCCCAGGTCTCCTATTCTCTATTCCCGCTCTTCACTTTTTCTTATTTTAGGTTTGCATATAAATAATCTTCCATTGTAATTATCATGAATGAGCTTCTTTCTCATCAACAAACTAAACTCATCATCATCCTAATCTTATGCTCTTATTCTCAATGCTTGTTTCTGCCATACATCAATGTCTTGTTTCTCATCCATATTCTTTTACTGTTCAAATTGTGTTTCAACCTCCTAATGATTTTGTTACTCAACAGTCCTTCTTAACACATTTCGTTCTCTCTCGTAATCTTGTCCTGTAAGCCGCATTCATGATGATATTCGTCTTGTTTAGTATACCAACTCACTCTAGTAGTCATGTTTTCTCCTAAACATTAAGCACAGTTTACCACTCAACTTACTAAATTTTAGTCACATAATTGTGGTCAAGCATTAGCACCATCTAGTTTACCACCACTAATAACCCCTCTAAGAGCCTCTTATTACATTTATCTGCTTCAAAGACTTGATGAACCCTATGTGTTTTGATTATGTCCAAACGTTTCAGAAGATGAAAACTTAATACTCTCTTACATATAGTTTTTCTGTTAACTAATATTTTTTTTTACTTAGTCTATGTGTAAGTTACTCAGCAGGTGCTGAATTAATCATTTCTGGATTGCCTAAAGGACTCAGAAGATCTTTTTGCTGAAGTCAGAGTTTCAATTATTCAGAAGCTGGATGCTCCGCTCTGAAGCCGAAGTCTGCTAAAGCTCTCCTCAGATGTTCTTTGCAATCAGAAGATCTTTTACCAATTTGATCAGAAGCTTAGTCACGGGTTCTGGATAGCATTTAATGCTCTGACAAGTGCATTTAATGCAAGGCGCCAAAAGTTCAAAAAGCTGTTTTGTTGGAGCGCGCCTGTCCGTTCAAAAGAAATCAAAATTTCCTTGTCTACCCTTTGTTGATCCAATTGAAGAATGATTCCAGTCAACCTCATCTTTGATTTCAAATCACTTACCCGATTTAGTTAAAGAACAAGGATAACGGAATCAAAGTGTTTGAAGACCGTTTGAAGATTTGACAAATTAACGGCTACAACAACTGATGTCATCTCCTTTGAAGATTCAAACTCACCAACGTTCATCTTCATTCACTATAAATAGTAGCCAAGCTCCAAAGCATCAACATATGTGTGATCATCGAGCAAAATCTCAACGCACTGTTTTAACAAGAAAAACAGAGCACCATTTCCCATTCTCAATCTTTCTTAGCATAGTCTTAGTTAAAGTGAGAGAGTGAAGAAAAACAAGTTCATAATAGGAATCTTGTAAACTGATATCGTTTGTGATATTCAGTTAGATTTAAAGAGAGAAATCTAGTTGAGATTAGAGTTGGGTGAGAAATCCAGAAAACAGAGTATTGTTTGTTCTGGTGGAAATCCTTTAACTCTTTTTAGGCTAGTCAGAACTAAGTGAGAAATTAGCTTAAGTTCTGTTGATGTAAAGGAGCTTCTGAACTTGCCATAAAAGTTCTGAATAGTGGATTTATAAAATCTCTGTAGGCTGCGACCTCAGGGGACAAGACGTAGTCACAAGACTTCTGTGGCGAACTTGGATAAATCGAATTGTTCAATCAGGATCTCCTGAACTTCTTTCTCCCTCTTATACTTGTTGTTTTTGCTTCTGTGTACTTGTTTATATTTAGTGCTGAAACAGATTTTCTCTAAAGTATCATTGTCTTTGTTCAGAAGACCGTCCAGAAGTTCTCAAATCAGAACTTCTGTTGCTGAAAACAGTCTAACTGTGTTTAGGCAGAATTTCCGTCGGAAGCAACTTCTGTAAGCTAGCTTCTGACTCTGAGGAAATTTCACTCTGAAAATTAAGTTTCTCAAAAAACTTAGAAATTTTCAGTTTTCAACTTTGACACCTATTCACCCCCCTCTAGGTGATTCTGTTCTTGATAGGGCCAACAAGTGGTATCAGAGCGAAGGTCACTTCGCATATTTACTAAAGATCTAACAATCTAAGTGTAAGATCCTATCAGAATCAATAGAGATGGCTAGTAGACACCAGCCTGAGAATTCTTCTCACTTCATAGTTCCAGAAGGTTCTTCCACTACTAGACCTCCATTATTTAATGGCAACAACTACTCATACTGGAAGAAAAGGATGATGTACTTCATCCAAGCTCAGAACATGAGTGCTTGGTATGTCATCACTAATGGTGATTTCATTCCCACCAGAATGGAACAAGGTTTAGGGAATGTTGTTATTCCTCAGAGAGAATACACAGATGACATTCTGAAAAAACTCCAAACTAATGCTTCAGCAATAAATATGTTGCATTGTGCACTTACAGCTACTGAATATAACAAAGTTTCTTCTTGTGAAACTGCACAGGACATTTGGAACAAGCTGGAAGTCACATATGAAGGAACAGGAAAAGTGAAGCAATCTAAAGTCAACCAACTCATGAGAGAATATGAGTTATTTGAAATGCTTGATAAAGAATCTATTTCAGATATGAACTCTAGATTCACCAAGATAGTCAATGACTTGAAGAGTTTAGGAAAAGACATTGAAGAATCTGATCGAGTGAAGAAGATTGTCAGAAGCTTACCAAGGTCTTGGCAAGCCAAGAAGACTGCTATTGAAGAAGTTCAGGATTTGAGCTATTACTTGTATGACGAGCTCATTGGGTCTCTAATTACTCATGAGATGTCATTAAAGAATCATGACCTAAGAGAAAGGTCAGAAGGAAAAAGGGTAGTCCTGAAAGCAGAATCTTCTGAAGAATCCTCTGAAGATGAGGAACTGGCTATGCTGATCAGGAAGTTCAAGAAGGCCTTCAGAAAAGGCAGAGGTGGAAACTACAAGAAGCCTTTCAGGAGCTTTGACAAGAAAACTCCTGATTCTGGTGAAAAGTTCAAGAGAGATCCAAACAAGCCTATTGTGTGCTATGGATGTCAGCAACCGGGGCACATTAAGCCTAACTGCCCGGAGCTGAAGAAAGATAAGAAAAAGTTCAAGAAAGCTATGCTGGCTGCCTGGTCAGACTCTGAGACCAGCAGTGATCCTGAAGAAAAGGAAGAGCAAGCTCAGATTTGTTTTATGGCTATTGATCAGCTAACTTCTGAAGATGTCACAGGAGAAACTTCCGCACCTCCTGAAGCTACATATGATTCCGAGGTCAACATATCTTCTGAACAAAATATCTTTGATTCTCTTGAAGAACTCTATAGTATGTTCAAGTACCTGAAAAGGAAATTGGACAAGAGTGAGGCTGACAAGTTTCTTAGGTTTACTCAAGTTTATTCTGACATGAAAGTGCTAGAAGAAAAACTGTGTAAACAGTTCAGCACTCTTGCTGATGGCTCTAAAGTCAAAGGCAATGAAAAGCTGCCTCTGGGAAGTGATAACTCTTCTGAAAGAGATAGCTTCTCCTCCTGATGTTGGTACCTCTGAGAGTGCTGTTATAGCCTCTGAAGATGTTGGTCCTTCTCAGAAGAAGAAGAAATCTCCCAAGAAGCAAAGGGAAAGATCCAAGAACCCTCCCTTTTGTAAGCTGTGCAAGAGTGATGGTCATTGGTTGAAGGATTGCAAGTACCATATTAAAAACCTCTTGCAATCTGAGATATCATTAAAACCTGCTGAAGAGAAATCTAACTCTGAAGGACCCAATAAGGATTGGGTACCTGTCACTAATTGAATGTGTTTCAGGTGGCTCTGAGTGCTCCATCAATGTCAAAGTTGTGGTACATTGACAGTGGGTGCTCAAGGCATATGACAGGTGATGAAAAAGCATTCATCACATTTGATCCTAAAAGAGGTGGAAAAGTCAGCTTTGGAGATGCTCAGAAAGGAAGGATACTTGGTTCTGGATCTATAGGAACAAATCCTCTGATCGAAGATGTCTCCCTAGTCAGAGGCCTGAAGTTCAATCTCCTGAGTGTTTCACAACTGTGTGATAAAGGTAGAGATGTTGTCTTCAGCTCCTCTGGATGTAAAATCTTGGACAGTAAGTCAAGGGAAGTTATTCTAACTGCTCCTAGAGTTGAAAATGTTTTCATGCTGAACCTTGAGAATCTTTGCAAAAATATATGCTTGATGTCCAAAGAGGATACCTCCTGGCTCTGGCATAGAAGACTTGCTCATGTGAGCATGGATCTTCTGGCCAAAGTAGCTAGAAATCAATTGGTTGAGGGTCTGCCTGAAATTAGTTTTAAAAAGAATCATTTATGCAATGCTTGCCAATCTGGTAAACAATCCAGAAGCTCTTTTAAAACTAAGAAAGTCATTTCAACTAAAAGACCTTTGGAATTACTTCATATGGATCTTTTTGGCCCTGTTCAACCAATGAGCATGGGTGGAAAGAAGTATGCCTTTGTCATTGTAGATGACTATTCAAGATTCACTTGGGTCATCTTGCTGTCTAGCAAAGATGAGTCACTTGGATGTTTCTCAGTTCTGATAAAGAAACTTGAGAATGAAAGGAATGAAAAGGTTGTTCATATCAGAAGTGATAATGGTGGAGAATTCAAAAACTTTAGGTTTGAAGAATTCTGTGAAATCAAGGGAATTGATCATAACTTCTCTGCTCCCAGAACTCCTCAACAAAATGGGGTAGTTGAAAGGAAGAAGAGAACTCTGGTTGAGATCGCCAGAACTATGATCAATGAAAGAAGGCTTCCTAAGTACTTTTGGGGAGAAGCTGTGAACACAGCTTGCTATGTTCTGAATAGAGTGCTAATCAGAAGCATTCTGAACAAGACCCCTTATGAACTCTGGAAAGGTCGAAAGCCTAAAATAGGTTATTTCAGAACCTTTGGTTGTAAGTGTTATGTTTTGAATACAAAAGAATATCTTTCAAAGTTTGATTCAAAGGCAGATGAGGCCATTTTTCTTGGTTACTCAACACATAGTAAAGCATATAGGGTTTTTAATAAGAGGACTCAAACTCTAGATGAATCTGTTCATGTCAGTTTGATGAGACTAACCCTGCAGATAGTAGAGCTCCTGATGAAGATGTAGTTCAAGCTCCTGAAGTTACATCTCCTGATGTAGAAGAAGATGTTTCTCCCAGAGCTGCTGAAGTGGTTCCTCCTGTTGCTGAACAAGCTCAAGAAGTGAATCCCACTCCAGAAGTCAACTTCCTGCCAGAAGATGCTCCTATTTATGATTCAACAAATGATGAACAGGTTTCAGAAGACTCATTGGATGTACCAAGAGAATTTAGAACTCATAGGAATCATTCCTTAGAGAACATAATTGACTCTGTTCATAATCCTGTCATGACCAGAGCTCAGCTCAGAAGATACATGGGGAATGTGGCTTTTGTGTCACTTCTGGAACCCAAGGACTTCTATGAAGCTGCTGATGATGACTCCTGGTTAATGGCAATGCAAGAAGAACTTGACCAGTTCAAAAGGTCAGAAGTTTGGACTTTGGTTCCCAGACCTAACAACATAAAGGTTGTTGGAACTAGATGGGTTCTGAAGAACAAGCTTGATGAATTTGGAAATGTTGTGAGGAACAAGGCAAGACTTGTTGCTCAAGGTTACAATCAGCAAGAAGGCATAGATTATGGTGAAACTTTTGCTCCTGTTGCAAGATTAGAAGCCATTAGAATCTTATGTGCTTTTGCATCATACAAAGGTTTCAAGCTCTTTCAAATGGATGTGAAAAGTGCATTCTTGAATGGTTACATTGATGAGGAAGTCTATGTGTCTCAACCACCTGGTTTTGAAGATCCTAAGTTTCCTGATCATGTGTACAAGCTGAAGAAAGCCTTGTATGGACTGAAACAAGCTCCCAGAGCTTGGTATGAGAGACTGACAAAGTTCCTTCTGTCTAAGGGATTTGTCAGAGGCTGTGTTGATACAACTCTGTTCACTCTAAAGAAGAACAAGGATATCCTTATAGCTCAGGTATATGTTGATGATATTCTATTTGGTGCTACTAATGAATCTTTGTGTAGAGAGTTCAGTGACCACATGAAGGCTGAGTTTGAAATGTCTATGATGGCAGAATTAACCTTCTTCTTAGGACTTCAGATCAAGCAAAGTAATGATGGTGTGTTTATCAATCAAGCCAAGTACACTAGAGAAGTGCTGAAGAAATTTGGCATGATGGACTCTAATGATGTTGATATTCCAATGGATGTCAGCAAAGACATTGATGATGAAGAGAAAGCTGGTAAACCTGTAGATATAAAAACCTACAGAGGTATGATTGGTTCTCTTTTATACCTAACAGCCAGCAGGCCAGATATACATTTTGCTGTGTGTTTTTGTGCTAGATATCAATCAAAGCCAAGAGAAATTCATGATGTTGCTGTCAAAAGAATTCTCAGATATCTTAAAGGCACACCAGAAGCTGGTTTGTGGTATCCCTGTAGTTCTGATTTCACTCCTATAGGATACACAGACTCTGACTATGGTAGAGATAAATTGAAAAGGGTCAGCACTTCTGGTGGTTGTCATTTTCTGGGGGAGTGCCTAGTCTCCTGGCATAGCAAGAATCAAACCTCTGTGGCTCTCTCAACTGCTGAAGCTGAGTATGTTGCTGCTGGAAGTTGTGTTTCTCAGATGCTCTGGATTAAGCAACAAATTGCTGACTATGGAGTCATTCCTGGAACAATTACAATCTACTGTGATAACAAGAGTGCAATTGATCTTTCAAAGAATCCCATTCAACACAGCAGGATGAAGCATGTTCATATTAGGCATCACTTTCTGAGAGATCATGTTCTGAAGAAGGATATTATCATTACTCATGTTCCCTCTGAAGAGAATCTTGCTGACATGTTTACTAAGCCTCTGGCTGGTATTTCTTTCAGCAACCTACGAGAAGGCATTGGTATGACTTATCCACTTCAGTAATTTAGTTTAATTATTTCTGTGTGTCTTAAGGTATTAATCGTTTGAGATAATTAAGTGATAATTAATCCTAATCATGATTTGACATTTAAGCATGCGTTATCTACTGCATTTTTACGGCGCTGTTCTGTGGTTAACGGTTATCTGTTCCCTTTTAAACGGTGTGTATTTGCTTTTTGAATTGGAACGGTTTCCTTGTTTGGGTATAAATAGGGGTTTTCCATACTTAGAAGTTTTTACTCTCATTTTCTCTGCTATTAGAATTTCCATAGATTTTCTGTGTTCTCTTCTCTCAAAACTCTTAACCTAATTTCTTATATCTTCAACAATGGCTCAAGAAATCATTGTTACTCACATCTTTACCACTGAATCCAAGAAGAAAGTTAGCGAATCTAGGGTATTCACCTCTAGGTTCCTAGATGATGAAGTTAAATCCACTGAACCTATCTCCAAATGGCTTAGCACTCAAAACTGGAATTCATTCGTTTCTCTCGATGAATTCATCTACCCTAAGTTAGTCACCGAATTCTATCAAAACCTCCATTTCTTTTCTAATGAGGAGGATGTTCTACACTCGGAAGTCGGAGAAGTAGAGATTGAGGTCAGCAGGGCTTCTATTTCTCAAGTGATCGGTATTGATGATGAAGGAATCATCATAGGTGATGATGATTCAGCAGATGGCTTTTCAGAAGCTAATTGGGCCAGACCAGATCTAAGTGCCAAGGAAACTTATGCCACTTGGCTCACTCAGCACCAGAGGTGGGCACACTATCTTACAACTAATGTGTTACTTCCGAAGGCTGGAGGGGTTAATGGTGTTTCCAACAGGGAAAGAGTGTTTATGTGGCATCTGGTCAATTAGAAGAAGATCAATCTTCCTGCCATGCTGATAAGGCAGATGAAAAATGTGACTACCGTGAGTGCATTAGCTTATGGCTCACTCCTGACTAGGTTGTTTGAGGCAGCCTCTGTTGTGGTTTCAGGAGAAGGTGTTACAAGTAGGAGTACGGTTCTGAAGATGCATACCTTCAGGAACCTTAACTTTGGTGTGACTCCGAAGAAGAATGAGAAGGGCTCCTCTGTGAGTATTGCTCAGAAGGAAATTGTTGAGGCAACCGTACAGAAAGGAAAGAATGCTGCCAGAAAGGGCAAGGGAAAGAAAGGATCAAGTAAGTTGGTCCTGTTTGTTAAGAAAGTGGTTGTCTCAGAACCTCTTCCCACGATGGTTCAAACAACAATCAGTGTTGAACCCTCTGGCAAGATCGTTGCTGAGAAACCTAAGGATGTTTCTGAGAAGGAAGCTCAGGATGCTGAGGAAGCACGCCTTGCTGAAAGAGAGAAGGCTGCTGAAGCTGAGAAGGTTGCAAGAGTTGTGGCTCTTGCTGATAAGAAAAGAAAGCAGAAGGAAGCAGAAGATAAGTTAGCAGCTGAAAGAGAAATTGCTGCAAAGGCTAAGGCCGATGCAAGAATCATTGCATGTGCTGCTGAACTTGAGAATGTGGAATTCTCAAAGAATGTTGAGGCTTCAGAAGAAGGAGAAGAACTTGAGAATATCTCTCTCTCTACTCGGATAAGTACAAAGGCTACTAAAGAGGATGAGGACTCTGAAGATATTCCTCTCTCCAGAAGAATCCCCAAGAAGAAGATGTCAGCAAAGAGAAGGTCTCTGATCAAAAAGGACTTCTATATTGCTACGAGTACTGAACTGGAAGAATCAATTCCTGAAAAAGAGGACTTGGTTGATGACGAAGACATGATGGATATGTCTGCTAAAAAGGATGCTGATGCCCCTATTATTGAAGAACTGACTGAAGATAGTGATCAAGAACCTGATACTATCATTCAGAATGCTATGAATTTTGCTGAAAACATCAACACTGATGATTTTCTAGACAATGTTCTTCTGGGACAAGGGAGAAATCCTGGTGAAAGAGATGCCGCTGTTCAGAATGGCTCATGTGTTTGCTGAACCTATCTCCACATTTGATCCAAACCTCTCTGATCAGGTTATTCCATCTCCACTTCGTACTTCTCATCCATCCTCTCCTCATACTCCTCATCCATCTCCTTCACTACCTTCTGTCACAGAAGTTGGTGATTCTCACACTTCCATTCCTCCTACAACTTCAACTTCTGAGGTTGTACCTCCACAAATTATTCCTCCTTTTGGATCCTTTTCAGAAGTGAATCTAAACACTGCTCCAATCTTCACAGATTCCATAGCCACATCCACTACCTCCTCCATTCATACTTCCTCTGTAAGTCCATCAATTGGATTTACTGCTCCATCTTTCTCACTACCATCCACACTACCATCCATCTCAACTACCATCTCTTCCTCAACCTCACATACAATTCCTCCCTCAAACACTCAAATCCCTCCACTCTCAACCTCTGGACATGCACCTCCTGTGTGTGATCCCTTAACTACCTCCTCCACTACTTCTTGCTTTGCTGGGTTGTCATCCAATTATGACTTCCTACGCAAGCATATGAATCGAGATGATCTGGATAACAGATTCGGCAGTTTTGGTTTCATGGGTAGAGCTTCTGGTGTATCCGAAGCTGGTGGTGCTCCCAGTGTTGAGGAGTTGAGAAGAATGAGTCAGAGTGGCTCTGATGAATTGCTGAACAGATTTGCTGGTATGGGGCAAAGGACTTCTGCTACTGACATGTATGCTCAGGGCATTGTGCTGCAAGAATTACAATCCTTGAAAGCTCAGAACCTGCAGCTCATGACTATGCTTCAAATGCAGGATCCTTCTGTCTACATACGCAATCTTTCTACACTTCATCTAGCTACCTATGAAGAGCTGTACAAATTAAGAGAATTAGCTCTGACTCTTCCTTCATTGGACAACATTGCTCTTGCTTCTTCTCTGAAGGTCAATGAGAATTTGGAGATATTGACAGAAGAAGTCAAGGAATCAAACGAGCATTATGAGGCTCATGAAAAGATGCTCCCAAGTAAGATTGATGACCTGCAAAGTACTGCCAATCACATTCTGAGAGAAGTGAAATCTTCTGCTCAAGGCTCATCATCTTCCGGGGTTGCAAAGATTGTATATGACATCACTCCTGATCTCAACAATCGACTCTCCAACATTGAGTCTGCTGTATCTGCTCAGAACGCACAGATTGCTGAGCTTACTGAACTTCTGAAGGTTATGCACACTCAAGCATGTGAACAAGAGAAGACTCTTCACAATTGCTATAGGTTTGTTCGAGGACAGACTTATATTCAGAATGAGCATCTCACTGCTGTTGTGTATGCTAACAATCGGTTGATCAAGCTCCTGGTGGAAGACGTTCAGAGACAGCGACCTATGTCTGGTCAGACTTTTGATCATATGAAGACCATTGATGATGATTTCAGAAGAAGAATGGATATGATCAACTTTGTGAGGCCAACTCCTCAGCAATATCAGACTGCACTGAATGTTCAGCAAAAATTGAAATCTCAGGGTGCTCTGGGTGTTGTTCTTGGTTCTGGTCAAACGGGGGAGAAGTCTGGTCAGAAGAGTGGTCTTAATACTGGTGTTAAGAGATCAAGTGCTGCTGAAGGTTCTAGTGGTGTTCCTCCTCCTCAGAAGAAACCTAGGAACTTGTAATCTTTTAGGACTTAAGCTTCTTAGCTAGGTTCTGGGTTGGGTAGTTTTTGTCTTAGGACTTTTTCTGCTCTTCTGATTATTTTGTTTCATATGTTATCTTCTGATGATTTTATATACACTGAATTCTTCTTATACCTTCTTTTGTCTCTGACTACTGACTTATTACTTATGTTTCTTTGTGACTTAGTAAATTATACTTCATTAAATCTAACAACTTGATCTTAATTCATTTCTAAGTTTATACAGATTGCTGAAGTTCACCATTTACACTAAAATGGGGGAGTTAATTTACTCAGAAGTTATGAAACATTTGAATCAAGAAGTCATTTTCTAAACGTCATGTTTTCTGTTACCTTCTGACCACGGTTTGTCCATAACCAAAATGGGGGAGAATGATGAACCCTATGTGTTTTGATTATGTCCAAACGTTTCAGAAGATGAAAACTTAATACTCTCTTACATATAGTTTTTCTGTTAACTAATATTTTTTTTTACTTAGTTTATGTGTAAGTTACTCAGCATGTGCTGAATGAATCATTTCTGGATTGCCTAAAGGACTCAGAAGATCTTTTTGCTGAAATCAGAGTTTCAATTATTCAGAAGCTGGATGCTCCGCTCTGAAGCCGAAGTCTGCTAAAGCTCTCGTCAGATGTTCTTTGCAATCAGAAGATCTTTTACCAATTTGATCAGAAGCTTAGTCACGGGTTCTGGATAGCATTTAATGCTCTGACAAGTGCATTTAATGCAAGGCGCCAAAAGTTCAAAAAGCTATTTTGTTGGAGCGCGCCTGTCCGTTCAAAAGAAACCAGAATTTCCTTGTCTACCCTTTGTTGATCCAATTGAAGAATGATTCCAGTCAACCTCATCTTTGATTTCAAATCACTTACCGGATTTAGTTAAAGAACAAGGATAACGGAATCAAAGTGTTTGAACACCGTTTGAAGATTTGACAAATTAACGGCTACAACAACTGATGTCATCTCCTTTGAAGATTCAAACTCACCAACGGTCATCTTCATTCACTATAAATAGTAGCCAAGCTCCAAAGCATCAACATATGCGTGATCATCGAGCAAAATCTCAACGCACTGTTTTAACAAGAAAAACAGAGCACCATTTCCCATTCTCAATCTTTCTTAGCATAGTCTTAGTTAAAGTGAGAGAGTGAAGAACAACAAGTTCATAATAGGAATCTTGTAAACTGATATCGTTTGTGATATTCAGTTAGATTTAAAGAGAGAAATCTAGTTGAGATTAGAGTTGGGTGAGAAATCCAGAAAACAGAGTATTGTTTGTTCTGGTGGAAATCCTTTAACTCTTTTTAGGCTAGTCAGAACTAAGTGAGAAATTAGCTTAAGTTCTTTTGATGTAAAGGAGCTTCTGAACTTGCCATAAAAGTTCTGAATAGTGGATTTATAAAATCTCTGTAGGCTGCGACCTCAGGGGACAAGACGTAGTCACAGGACTTCTGTGGCGAACTTGGATAAATCGAATTGTTCAATCAGGATCTCCTGAACTTCTTTCTCCCTCTTATACTTGTTGTTTTTGCTTCTGTGTACTTGTTTATATTTAGTGTTGAAACAGATTTTCTCTAAAGTATCATTGTCTTTGTTCAGAAGACCGTCCAGAAGTTCTCAAATCAGAACTTCTGTTGCTGAAAACAGTCTAACTGTGTTTAGGCAGAATTTCCCTCAGAAGCAACTTCTGTAAGCTAGCTTCTGACTCTGAGGAAATTTGACTCTGAAAATTAAGTTTCTCGAAAAACTTAGAAATTTTCAGTTTTCAACTTTGACACCTATTCACCCCCTCTAGGTGATTCTGTTCTTGATAGGGCCAACAAGACTGATCTATTAGCTGCCTTTATTGGCTGAGACGTTCCCGTTCCACCTCTTGATGTGCATCAAAATGATCAGACTAAATCACTAAAACAGAAAACCTAGATTTCCTTTATTATTCAGTTGGATTATTCAATACAACTCTTTCATACTTCTCATCTACTGATAGCGTTTCTGAGAAATTTTTTCCGATTAACAAGTATTGCCATGCACCAAATTACCATTGTTGAAACGTGAAAGCATGTGCTCTTACGTGCATATTGAGAATAATTGATCTCAACCATTGATTGAGTTTGCTTTTAAATAGATTACAAGGTATTTGGTTGCAACAGAATAATATTGGAAGATATATGAGCTTAGGACTAATTCAAATACCAATATCATCCTAACTAATAATCACAAAATTAGTTATTATTTACAAATATGAACGAGAGAATGAGAGAATGAGAGCCGGACAAGCCAAGTACAGAAATATGACTGTAAAAAGAACAAGTTATATGAATACTTGTATTGTTCAATTTTTGTTTATGCTTTGTGTTGTTATTTTTTAGATGTCCAGTTACATCCATTGCTTTTGCTTCTTAATTGAAACGATAGTGATTTTGGAGGTATGGCAATTCTCTATTTAATTGGAAATTTTTTTCTCAAATTCTTATGACCGATATAGTAGAAATTTTGGTGAAATAGTTCTCAATTATATTATCATCTAACATTTTGTTATTCGTTTATATCCAAGGCATGTTTGACACTTTGCTACTATGATCTTGTTGAATCAATAGGTTGAGGGACTACAACTACAAAACTTTGATCAGTTTGACAAGTATAAGTGAATGGGTAACTTATATAAAACCAAGTTTATAGTGTCTTACCACTTCGTCTCAGGCGATAGATCCAAGTTTCATTTTTGTCTAAAATATCATATAATATAACTTGATTTGCCATAGCTGTTTGGTTCTTCATTAGACTTAGGTAGTAATGGAATTGACAAACTGGACATATATATGAATATGATACATTGGATTTCTCGTATTAAATTTTCAACTTTTAAATTTTAAAGTTATTTTAGAGTTGTTTAGCTACGATAGAAAATAAATATGTAGACACTACACTATAAATGGTCTGTTGCAACACCGACTAAGTGTTACCGAAAGTCATGAAAATGTTGCCTAAGCTGAATAGGCAACTCTTTTGGAAAAAAAAAAAAGAGTTGCAATTTTCGCCGTTACCAAAAGTGTCTTTGGCAACACTTTTTCCTATCTCCAGCAACACCGCGAAATGTGTTGTCATACATCGATTTAGCAACTCTTTCGTATCCTTGGACAATGTTAGTGAAAGTGTTGCTAGATTTAGACTTATTGTATATGCCTTTTGGTAGTCGATGCAAAATGCAATTCATTTGCATCAGCCCTTACAAAGAGCCGAGGCAAATATTTCTTCTTTTTATTTAAAAAAAAAAAGAATTTGGATTGAATGGAGCTCTAATAGTATTGCCAAATAAACCATATAATATTTCACCAGCTAGATTAAATTAAGATATTATAGAATTGTAAGAATAAATTAAGATTTAAATTTACAAAATGATCAAGTAAAGGCAATCAATTAATCTTAAACAAGGATATATAAGGTGTATGTGCATGTAATTAACCTTTTCATTAATCAGTCCATCAATCTTACCATAAGATAATTTTGTAAAACAATCTTGTATTGCTAGGGATAATGGTATATCAAAGCAATTTCAGCAGCAAAATGTATAAAGCAATCTGCTGAAACCGAGCGGATGATTATCAGGGTAACCATTGTTGAAGAGAAATCTTAACTCTTGAAAACTCTAACCATTGTTGGAGCAGCCTGCAAACAAGTAAATACAACTACAATTTCTCATTTATATGGCAGCAACAATATATTGCACAAGAAGAAAATGAGCAGACAAAGAATAGTATCATAGTTGTCAAGCCAACTAAACAAGATAATGAGAAAAGAGGACATGTGACAACTTAAATTCCTAGCATTTCGCGGATACTAACAAACGTTTAACATTCACTTCAGTTCACAAAATCCACAGACAATTAACTAACCTTTATTCTGAGCAAAGGGTCAAAGGCTACTATATATAAAGGGTATATATAAAGGGATCATCAACAATATTTAAAAACACTCTAAGAAGCTTTACCAAGAAAATTTCCTAATTCTTGTTAATCCTCATTAATCAATTTATAAAAGTGAGTACATTTTCTCTGATCAAAGGTAAAAGCAGAATGTGTATATAACTACATATTAAATACAAAACTTAAAATTATGAGACAACTATACATGCTTTAATATACTATATATTCTTTGAAACTTTAAATGCATCTTAGCCAATTAGAGCTGCATTGGAGTCGACAAATAATTATGAGACAACTATGCATGCTGTAATATACTTTATTTTTTTGTCCTTTTGTATATAAAAGAATTATATAAAAGAATAAATTAATGTAAAAAGTAGCATTTATTACAACTAATTAATTAGTTATTTTCTTTACTTTCTCAAATTTTGATCAGTACTAGGATTTACAAATGTCCAAGTGCTTGTAATAAAATTGTTGGTTTTATATTACTTTTATTTTTTTTCCATTAAAATCTAGCGATTAATGCTCTTAAGTAGAAAAATCAACACGAACGTCAAAATCTATCGAAGAATTCACATACAATGAAAGTCAACATTAAAAGTCAAAACTGTAGCGATTAATGCGCTTAACTAGCAAAGTCAACAGGAATGTCAAAATCAGTTGAAGAGTACACGTACAATTGAAAGTTCACATTAAAAGTCAAACTCTAGCGTTAATGCTATTAAGTAGAACAGTCAACGGGAAAGTCAAAATTAATCGAAGAATTCACCTACAAGTGAAAGTCAACATTAAAATGAGCAGACAAATAATAGTATTGCACAAGAAGAAAATGAGCAAACAAGTAAATACAACTACAATTTCTCATTTATATGGCAGCAACAATATATTGCACAAGAAGAAAATGAGCAAACAAAGAATAGTATCATAGTTGTCAAGCCAACTAAACAAGATAATGAGAAAAGAGGACATGTGACAACTTAAATTCCTGGCATCATCTTCTTATTCTAACAAACGTTTAACATTCACTTCAGTTCACAAAATCCACAGACAATTAACTAACCTTTATTATGAGCAAAGGGTCAAAGGCTACTATATATAAAGGGTATATATAAAGGGATCATCAACAATATTTAAAAACACTCTAAGAAGCTTGACCAAGAAAATTTCCTAATTCTTGTTAATCCTTATTAATCAATTTATAAAAGTGAGTACATTTTCTCTGATCAAAGGTAAAAGCAGAATGTCTATATAACTACATATTAAATACAAAACTTAAAATTATAATGAAATTTCAAACTGTCTCCTTAGGTTAATAATCAATAAGCTAAGTAGCTATCCTAAAAGCCCTATGAAACAACAATAGAAAATTTGTGTTGTGACTTGATAGATCATAAGATGAGTAAGACAACATGCTCTCTCACAATTCTCATTCTAGAATAGATGAGGAAATTAGAAGGAAATAATAATTAAGTGTTGTCACAACTAATTTTATTCAATATCAAGGACAAGACAACTATAATATCGACAATAAATTAAAAGAATAATGTCCCACCTCCATGTAAAATACAAGATGTAACAGTTAAGCGACTAACCATTTTGATGATCTTCACCTACACAAAAGATGTCAATTCATGGAAATTTTGAGGCATCAACTAGAAGAACAATAACAAAAATTGAGGCATAAACTTCACATTACCTTCCTCAAAAGTGAAGGGTTAACAACACCCTGGACTTGTAATTCACTACTGGTCCAGCTCGTCCACGTGCTCTGCTTTCGATTCTAAATGTATGGATTCCATATACAGACTGCAAACAACCTATAAAGATGAGAAATATGTTGGCCCAAATTATGACTATATAAAGACTAGAGGGGGGTGAATAGGATTTATTGCCTTTAAAAACAATTATTTTCTCTTTAAAATCTTTTGCCTATTAATTAATCAACTATAAAAGATTTTGCGGAATATTAAGTTGATTAAGAGATGAGAGAAAATAATCAAGTTTTAGCACAGATAATCACAAACAATTAAAGATAAAAGCTTAAAGCAGAGCAAGTGATTAAAAACAATAATAAAGAGAGTAGGGATGGAAGGATTAGACGCAGAGCATTTATCTAGGTTCGGTCTCCTTGTGAGCCTAGTCCTCTCCCCGAGAGCACCTCTCGAGATTTTCCACTAAGGATTTCTTTAAGGGCAGAAATCAAGCCGGTAGAGTAGTTCTCACAATCCGAGACACTACTAGAGCTGAACACCTCTCCCAGTATTCACTCCCTCAAACTTCCAAGTGTTTGAGAAACTCCACTTAGTTTTTCTCAAGATCAACTAAGAAACTTATGGCACTTTTCAAGGCTCAGTGATAACCTCCTAAGCTTGCGGGTGCTTAAGAACCTATATGCTTTTCAAGGCTAAGCAAGAACCTCTCTTACACTTTTATAAGGATGTTGTGTAAAACCCAAGATTAAACCCCACCGTTTAATCTTTTACAATGATCTTTGAATGAAAGAATATAACACTCAAACTCTCGTTGTAAAGTTGAAGCAAAAATATAATCAAAGCTTTCTTGAATATCTCGTGTTGATAGGTATGATTCTCGGTTTGTTTTCCTTACCTTCAACCTTCACTTCTCCAAGCTATTTATAGCCGAAATTCTTCAACATTTGTGAGAGATGTAGCCGTTGGAAAAGCTTGAGTTGTCACATCAAATCTTCATCTTCTTACATTAGTAGATTCTCTTACATTAGTAGCCTTATCACCTTCCATTAGGAAACCTACTCTTTCATTAGGAAACCTACTCTTTCTTTAGTAATCTTATCTTCTTACATTAGGAAATGAAAAGATATGATAAGACTTTATACTAAAGGTGAGTTTGTAAGAAAGATTTGATGAGACATGTCCTTTTGATGATTTCAAATTGCTTGTGGCCGTAGGATTGAGATGATGGCACAATGTGTGATTGAATCCTAGCCATTCATTTATACTAAACTTAAATCACCAATAAACTTATATCATTTGCATTCATCTAAGCATGGATATCATATGAGTTCATTTAATTCATATCACATGCATTCATCATCATAAACATGGTAATCACATACGTAACATAGATGATGATATCATAGATGGCAACATGACATAGTTTGTATGTATGCAAATATCTTAACTATGGCATAGCTTATGATAAACATATAAATCATGTTGAGTTCATATCATAAGATTTCAATGAAGAGCATGTTAAGATATGTCATTTTTGATCACATAATAAGCCATAATTCATAGAATAAAATAAGTGTTTGATCATGGCATACACATATAGTTCATGGCATAGAAATATCATTAAGTATATTTGAATCATGTGAGCATATGATATTTCAACCCATTAGATGTGATCATGACATGCATACATTTATATTTAATCATATACTTTAACTAAAGTAACTCTAGATAGAATAATGTTCTCATTTAAGCATTTCTAGAGTTAATCATATTCTTAGCATATAAAGTATATAATTAAATTACTTTCTCACAATATATATATATATATATATATATAAATAAAGTATATTATAAAAACATATATATATATATATAAAGCATATTATAAAAACCATATATTAAATCAAGTAATCAAAATCAACTAGAGTGAAATAATAAAATATACAAGTACAATCACAAGTCCAAATGAGATGGCATCATTTAAAATGATTTGTTCAAACTCAAAAAGGTATTATTTTGTTAGTTATAAAATATGCATAGATTAAAACATATAATATCTTCAAACAATTTACATTGTATACATGCTATTAATCTCCAAGCATTAATTACTTGTCTTATGTAAACAACAGCTATAGAACACTAACCCAAGACAAATGTTGATAAATCTTTGAGTATCACAAGAAAGAAGAGTACCTCTAGAAAACAAAAAAACGAATACGACCACCCAAAACTGTTCCAAAGAAGCAATTCTAGGCCCCAAGCTCCAAACCAGCTACCACTCACTGCGGACAGTTGACGGTTATATCCCAAGTCGAATAGAACTTTACTTAAGCCACCCTTTGCATTCACCTGAGGTATGAAGAATTGAATCCTCAAAATTTATTAGGAAATGATATCAAGCACTTCCAGAATACAGAACCTCTCCAACTTGAACACAAACTTCCGGAAATCAATTAACTAAATCATATTTTTATGATCCTATTAAACGTAAGTGATTTCTAGACATCCAAATATAATCCACTTCTACAATCCAGACACATTTCAGACGCCTAATTGGCCCAATTGTTCACTTCCAAACTCAAATTCTCACCTCCTCATTCAAAAAAGCTTTTTACAAGTCAATATATAAACTCATAGATTGAAATGAACTCATGCTTAAATAAACATTCACAAGATGTCAAGCTATCACCAAAATCAAAAGTAAGAAATCTCAAATCTCATCATTAGAATTGTGTCAAGCAATCATGTTATCAATTTATTAACAATTTCAAATGCTAGTGTTAAACCTTTAAGACTCTATGGTTATTAGTACCATGAATAAAATGCCAATTTATTCCTTGACGTAGGAGCATATATATGAAACTAACAACTATAATTGAGCAAATATCTTATAATCAAATTTATATAGTAGAACTAAAATAACAAAATAATAAAGAGAACTCCATTTTGACAATTCAACAAACACCTTACATACAAAATATTCTACAAGAGCTTATTACTCAATTTAGGAAAGTTTTTTTACCTCAATAGCTCGAAAGTGACACTTACACTAATGAAATGTTCCCCTACCAGTATGGAGTTGCCACAATCAAAAAGAAGAATTAAATTAAATCAACAAACGGAAGCAGCCGGAGTTTGTAACTGTTTAGCCTCTATGGCGACTTCAGCTCGAGGTAAAACAGAAGGTAAGTTGAGGCTAGATACGATGTGGTCCAAGGATATCCCATTCAAATTTTCTCCTATCTATAGAGAGATAAGCATTGTAAGTAATTGAAAGAAAAAAGAATCAAGAGACGAAAACTATGTCGTTAACAAGAAAACCTAATTTAAGATTGAAAGTTGATAAGAATGAAACTAGCTGACCTCAAATTAGCTGATATTGAGAACTCAATCAAGGGATGGAATGAGATTTCAGGAGATATGAGCTTCTATCTTCTGCTAAAATGAGAAGACCGAAAAGTTTTCGGCGTCGTCGGAGAGGAGGAAGGTGGCGGCGAGGAGTAGGAGAAGCGGAATGAGACTGGAGTTTCGTGTGAGTGAATAACAGGGTTTAGAACGGTGAGACAGGTTTAGAGGCGAGAGGCATTTCTAGACATCACAAATCATAGGGTTTAGATGGTGAGTGAAAATTTTTGGTAAGTGACAAAATTTGGGGAAAGGTTAAGTGAAAGTCAATGAAGCCAAAGTGGTGGGAAAAGAGAAAGGTTTAAAAAGTTAATGGAGGGAACTGAAAAAACGGATGGAGGGAAGTGAAAATATTATGGAGGAAATATAATAAGTGAAACTAAATGTGTCACATATCTTTTCTCCTCTCTTCCTTCTCTCCTTTATTAATATTATATTTATTTCTCTCACATATCTTTCATCAATGTTACAAAAAGAGAGATGATGTGAGCTCATTTTTATGATGTATCAATCATTGAAATGTCATAATGCTAACTTTTTTAAATTAATTTATTCTTTTATTCCTTAGTTCCAAAATTTGATACATATGGATTGAGAAATGTCGTAACGCTCTTAAGTAGCAAAGTAAACATGAAAGTCAAAATGAATCGAAGAATTCACGTACAAGTGAAAGTCAATATTAAAAGTCAAACTCTAGCGACTAATGCTCTGAAGTATCAAAGTGAACAGAAAAGTCAAAATCAATCGAATAATTCACGTACGATAGGAAGTCAACACTAAAAGTGAAACTCTAGCGATTAATGCTCTTAAGTAGAAAAATCAACACGAACGTCAAAATCTATCGAAGAATTCACGTACAATGAAAGTCAACATTAAAAGTCAAAACTGTAGAGATTAATGCGCTTAACTAGCAAAGTCAACAGGAATGTCAAAATCAGTCAAAAAATTCACGTACAATTGAAAGTTTACATTAAAAGTCAAACTCTAGCGATTAATGCTATTAAGTAGAAAAGTCAATGGGAAAGTCAAAATTAATCGAAGAATTCACGGACGAGTGAAAGTCAACATTTAAAGTCAAACTTAGCGATTAATGCTCTTAACTAGCAAATTCAACAGCAAAGTCAAAATCAATCCAAGAATTGACGTATAAGTGGAAGTCAACATTAAAAGTCAAACTCTAGAGATTAATGCTCTTAAATAGCAAAGTGAACTGGAGAGTCAAAATCAATCGAAGAATTCACGTATGAGTGAAAATAAACATTTAAAGTCAAACTCTAGCGATTAATAATCTTAAGTAGCAAAATCAACAGGAAAAACAAAATCAATCGAAGAAATCACGTACAAGTGAAAGTCAACATTAAAAGTCAAACTCTACAAATTAATGACCTTAAGTAGGAAAGTCAAAATCAATCGAAGAATTCACGTACAAATCTAAGTCAACATTAAAAGTCAAATTCTAGCGATTAATGCTCTTAAGTAGCATAGTCGACTGGAAAGTAAAAATCAATCAAAGAATTCACCTACAAATGAAAGTCAACATTAAAAGTCAAACTCTATCGAATAATTCACGTTCAAGTGAAAGTCAACATTAAAAGTCAACTCTTAGGATTAGGGTTAGGAGTTTAGGGTCAGGGGCTTAAGAATTTAATTTAGACTTTCACTTGTATGAATTATTTGATTGATTTTGACTTTCATGTTGACTTTGTTGCTTTAGTGCATTACTCGCTAGACTTTGACTTATAATGTTTACTTTCACTTGTACGAGAAATTCTCGACTGATTTTTTAATATATGTTGACTTTTTTTATTCAAATTCAATAAGAGACTTTCTTTTATTTTACTCTATTCGAAAATTTTCTAGTTTCTAACATTAGAGTTATGGAACCCTCGTCACTAAATTCTAATAGTTGTTTTGTAGACTATAAATAAATAACATAAGAAGATGGCTTAGGTTTTATCCAAAAAATAGACAGCTTATATATAAAAAAAAAATAAAAAAAAATAGGAGACTTCTCCTGTATTTCTGTTTGAATTCAACATGTTCTCAAATCTGATTCGGTCATAAATTCCCTAATTAATAGAATTGTTTTCCCTTTCTTTGAAACTTTTAATGCATCTTAGCCAATTAGAGCTCCATTGGAGTCGACAAATAATTATGAGACAACTATACATGCTTTAATATACTTTATTTTTTTGTCCTTTTGTATATAAAAGAATTATATAAAAGAATAAATTAATGTAAAAAGTAGCATTTATTACAACTAATTAATTAGTTCTTTTCTTTACTTTCTCAAATTTTGATCAGTATTAGGATTTACAAATGTCCAAGTGCTTGTAATAAAATTTGTTGGTTTTATATTACTTTTATTTTTTTCCATTAAAATCTAGTGATTAATGCTCTTAAGTAGAAAAATCAACACGAACGTCAAAATCTATCGAAGAATTCACATACAATGAAAGTCAACATTAAAAGTCAAAACTGTAGCGATTAATGCGCTTAACTAGCAAAGTCAACAGGAATGTCAAAATCAGTTGAAGAGTACACGTACAATTGAAAGTTCACATTAAAAGTCAAACTCTAGCTTTAATGCTATTAAGTAGAACAGTCAACGGGAAAGTCAAAATTAATCGAAGAATTCACCTACAAGTGAAAGTCAACATTAAAAGTCAAACTCTATCGAATAATTCACGTACAAGTGAAAGTCAACATTATAAGTCAACTCTAACGATTAATGCTCTTATGAAGCAAAGTCAACATGAAAATCAAAATATATCGAAGAATTCACGTACAAGTGAAAGTCAAAATTAAAATTCAAACTCTAACGATTAATGCTCTTATGTAGCAAAGGCAACGTGAAAGTCAAAATCTATCGAAGAATTCATGTATGATGGAAGTCAACATTAAAAGTCAAACTGTATCGATTAATGCTCTTAACTATCAAAGTTAACAGGAATGTCAAAATCAATTGAAGAATTCACGTACAATTCAAAGTTGACATTAAAAGTGAAACTCTAGCGATTAATGCTGTTAAGTAGCGAAGTCAACGAGAAAGTCAAAATCAATCGAACAATTCACGTACGAGTAAAAGTCAACATTTAAAGTCAAACTCTAGCAATTAATGCTCTTAAGTAGCAAAGTGAACGGGAAAATCAAAATCTATCGAAAAATTCACGTACAAGTGAAAGTCAACATTAAAAGTCAAACTCTAGCGAAGAATTCACGTACAAGTGAAAGTCAACATTAAAAGTCAAACTCTAACGATTAATGCTCTTAAGCAGCAAAGTTAACATGAAAGTCAAAATCTATCGAAGAATGCACTTATAAGTGAAATTCAACATTAAAAGTCAAATTATAGAGATTAATGCTCTTAAGTAGGAAAGTCAACATGAAAGTCAAAATCAATCGAATAATTGACGTACAAATCCAAGTCAACCTTAAAAGTCAAATTCTAGCGATTAATGCTCTTCAATAGCATAGTCGAGTGGAAAGTCAAAATCAATCAAAGAATTCATGTACAAGTGAAAGTCAACATTAAAAGTCAAAATCTAGCGATTAATGCTCTTGAGTAGCAAAATGGACTTGAAAGTCAAAATCAATCGAACAATGAATTTAAGCAGATGTGGAAACATGATAGTATGCATGGTTCGTGCGTGTCGAACTTCGTATAGAGGTTGAACTATTACAACAAGGGAGAGTGTTAGGGTTGTTGGCCCTATTAAGAACAGAATCACCTAGAGGGGGGTGAATAGGTGTCAAAGTTGAAAACTGAAAATTTCTAAGTTTTTCGGGAAACTTAATTTTCAGAGTCAAATTTCCTCAGAGTCAGAAGCAAGCTTACAGAAGTAGCTTCTGAGGGAAATTCTGCCTAAACACAGTTAGACTGTTTTCAGCAACAGAAGTTCTGATTTGACAACTTCTGGACAGTCTTCTGAACAAAGACAATGATATTTAGAGAAAATCTGTTTCAACACTAAATATAAGCAAGTACACAGAAGCAAAAATAACAAGTATAAGAGGGAGAAAGAAGTTCAGGAGATCCTGATTGAACAATTCGATTTATCCAAGTTCGCCACAGAAGTCCTGTGACTACGTCTTGTCCCCTGAGGTCGCAGCCTTCAGAGATTTTATAAATCCACTATTCAGAACTTTTATGGCAAGTTCATAAGCTCCTTTACATCAACAGAACTTAAGCTAATTTCTCACTTACTTCTGACTAGCCTAAAATGAGTTAAAGGATTTCCACCAGAACAACAACACTCTGTTTTCTGGATTTCTCACCCAACTCTAATCTCAACTAGATTTCTCTCAAAATCTAACTGAATATCACAAACGATATCAGTTTACAAGATTCCTATTATGAACTTGTTTTTCTTCACTCTCTCACTTAAACTTAAGCTATGCTAAGAAAGATTGAGAATGGGAAGAGTGCTCTGTTTTTGCTTCAAACAGTGCGTTGAGATTTTTGCTCGATTATCACGCGTCCATGATGCATTAGAGCTTGGCTACTATTTATAGTGAATGAGGATGACCGTTGGGAAATTTGAATCTTCAACAGAGATGACATCATTTGTAGTAGCCGTTAATTTGTCAAGTCTTCAAACGGTCTTCAAACACTTTGATTCCATTATCCTTGTTCTTTAACCAAATCCGGTAAGTGATTTGAAATTGAAGATAAGGTTGACCGGAAACATTCCTCAATAAGATCAACAAAGGGTAGACAAGGAAATTCTGGTTTCACTTTGAGTAGACAAGCGCGCTCCATCAAAACAACTTTTTGAACTTTTGGCGCCTTGCATTAAATGCACTTGTCAGAGCAATAAATGCTATCCAGAACCCGTGACTAAGCTTCTGATCAAATTGGTAGATGAATTTCTGATTGCAATGGACCTCTGAGGAGAGCTTCAACAGACTTCAATAGCTTCAGAGCGGAGCATCCAGCTTCTGAAATAATGAAACTCTGTCTTCAGCAATCGAGACTTCTGAGTACTTCATGCAATCTAGAAATTCTTCATTCAGCACATGCTGAGTAACTTACACATAGACTAAGTAGAAAAATATTAGTCAACAAAAAAACCTATATGTAAGAGAATGTTAAGTTTTCATCTTCTGAAACGTTTGGACATAATCAAAACACTTAGGGTTCATCATTCTCCCCCATTTTGGTTATGGACAAACCGTGGTCAGAAGGTAAAAGAAAATATAAGTTTTAGAAAATAACTTCCTGATACATATGTTTCATAACTTCTGAGTAAATTAACTCCCCCATTTTAGTGTAAATGGTGAACTTCAGCAATCTGTTTAAACTTAAAAAAAATTTGGCTTAAGATCAAGTTGTTAGATTTTAGTGAAGTATAATTTACTAAGTCAAAAAGAAACATAAGTAAAGTAAGTAATCAGAGACACAAGAGTGTATAAGAAAGATTCAGTGTATAAAATCGTCAGAAGAAACAACAAACAAGATAATCATCAGAAGAGCAGATAAAGTACTAAGACAACACTACCCAACCCAGAACCTAGCTAAGAAGCTTAAGTCCTAATGAGATTACAAGTTCCTAGGTTTCTTCTGAGGAGGAGGAACAACACTAGATCCTTCAGCAGCACTTGGTCTCTTCATCCCATCAGACTTGAGACCAGTCTGACCACTCTGCTGAGCAGACTTCTCCCCCGTTTGACCAGAACCAACAGCAATGCCCAAAGCACCTTGAGAGTCCAATTTTTGCTGAACTTTCAGTGCAGTTTGATATTGCTGAGTAGTAGGTCTTACAGAGTTGACCAAATCCATATGCTTCTTGAAATCAGCATCAATGGTGCGCAAGTGGTCATAAGTCTGTCCAGACAATGGTCGTTGCCTGTGAACATCTTCCAGAAGGAGCTTGATTAACCGATTGTTAGCATACACAGCAGCAGTGAGATGCTCATTCTGAATATAAGTCTGTCCTCGAACAAACCTATAGCAATTGTGAAGAGCCTTGTCTTGTTCACGTGCTTGAGTGTGCATAACCTTCAGAAGTTCAGTGAGCTCAGTAATCTGGGCGCTCTGAGCAGTCACAGCAGACTCAATGCTAGAGAGACGATTGTTGAGATCAGGAGTGATGTCATATACAATCTTTGCAGCCCCTGAAGATGATGAACCTTGAGCAGAAGATTTCACTTCTCTCAGAATATGGTTGGCAGTACTTTGCAGGTCATCAATCTTACTTGGGAGCATCTTCTCATGAGCCTCATAATGCTCGTTTGCTTCCTTGACTTCTTCTGTCAAAATCCCCAAATTCTCATTGACTTTCAGAGAAGAAGCAAGAGCAATATTGTCCAAGGTAGGAAGAGTCAGAGCTAATTCTCTTAATTTATACAGCTCATCATATGTAGCCAGATGAAGTGTAGAAAGATTGCGTGTGTAGACAGAAGGATCCTGCATTTGAAGCATAGTTATGAGCTGCAGGTTCTGAGCTTTCAAAGATTGAATTTCTTGTAGCACAATGCCCTGAGCAAACATGTCAGCAGCAAAAGGCCTTTGCCCCACACCGGCAAATCTATTCAGCAATTCATCAGAGCCACTCTGAGTCATTCTTCTCAACTCTTCAACACTGGGAACACCACCAGCTTCGGAAACACCAGAAGCTCTGCCTATGAAACCAAAAGGACCAAAATTTCTCTCCAAGTTATCTCATTCCTGGAAATTGCGTAGGAAGTCATAGTTGGATGACAACCCAGCAAAACAGGAAGTGGTGGAGGAGGTAGTTAAGGGATCACACACAGGAGGTGCATATCCTGAGGTTGAAGGAGGAGGGATAGATGTGTTTGTGGAAGGGATTGTATGTGTGGACGAGGAAGAGAGAGTAGGAGAAATAGATGGTAAGGTGGATGGTAGTGAAAAGGAGGGAGCAGTAGATCCAATTGATGGAATTACAGAGGAAGATGATAGTGAGGAAGTAGTAGAAGTAGAAATGGAGTCTGTGAAAATGGGTCCAGAGGACAAATTCACTTCTGAATAGGATCCAGAAGGAAGAGTAGATGGAGGAGGTACAACCTCAGAGGTTGAAGTTGTAAGGGGAATGGAAGTATGAGATTCACTCACTTCTGTGACAGAAGGTAGTGAGGGGGATGGATGAGGAGTATGAGTCGGAGATGAGATAACCTGGTCAGAAGAGTTAGGATCAAACATAGAAATGGGCTCAGCAAACACATGAGCCATTCTGATTAGCGTTTCAGAGGCATCCCTATCACCAGGGTTTCTTCCTTGGCCTAGAAGAATGTTGTCAATAAAGTTGTCATTATCAACATTCTCCACAAACTGTTGTGCATCCTGAAGAACCTCATCAACTTCTGGTTCACTCTCCTCTGATAGCTCTTCAACAAGAGGAGCATCAACATCTTCTTCAGCAGACATCTCCAACATGTCTTCGTCATCAGCAACTTCCTGTTCCTCAGTAACAGAATCCTCTAACTCAGCACTTGGAGCAACATAGAAGTCCTTTTTCTTCAGAGACCTTCTATTTGCTACAGTCTTCTTCCTGATCCGAGTGGAGAGAGAGATATTCTCAAGGTCCTCTCCTTCTTCTGAAGCCTCAACATCCTTTGAGAACTCCACATTTTCAAGTTCAGCAGCACATGCAATAATTCTAGCATAGGCCTTAGCCTTTGCAGCAATTTCTCTTTCAGCTGCTAACTTATCTTCTGCTTCTTTTCTCAGCCTTTTCTCTTCAGCAAGAGCCACAACTCTTGCAACCTTTTCAGCTTCAGCAGCCTTTTCTCTTTCATCAAGGCGTGCGTCCTCAGCATCCTGATTTGCTATCTCAGCAGCATCCTTTGGTTTCTCAGCAACAATCTTGCCAGAAGGTTCAACACTGATTGTTGTTTGAACCATAGTGGGAAGAGGTTCTGAGACAACCACCTTTTCTACAGTTAGGACCACTCTGCTGGATCCTTTCTTTCCTTTGCCCTTTCTGGCAGCTTTCTTACCTTTCTGTGTTGAATCATCCACAATCTCCTTCTGAGCAATACTCACAGAGGAGCCCTTCTCATTCTTCTTTGGAGTCACACCAAAGTTAAGGTTCCTGAAGGTGTGCATCTTCAGAACCGTACTCCTGCTTGTTACACCATCTCCTGAGATAACCACAGAGGTAGCTTCAAACAGCCTCGTCAGGAGGGAACCATAAGCCAGGGCACTTACAGTAGTGACATTCTTCATCTGCCTTATCGGCATGGCAGGGAGATTGATTTTCTTATGATTGACTAGATGCCACATAAACACCCTTTCCCTATTGGAAACATCATTAACTCCTCCAGCCTTCGGAAGGAACACATTTGTTGTTAGGTAATGTGCCCACCTCTGGTGCTGAGTGAGCCAAGTGGCATAAGTTTCCTTGGCACTAAGATCTGGTCTGGCCTAATTAGCTTCTGAAAACCCATCAGCTGATCCATCATCACCAATGATGATTCCTTCATCATCAATACCAATTGCTTGAGAAATAGAACCCCTGCTGACCTCAATCTCAACTTCTCCGATAACCGAGTGAAGCACATCCTCCTCATTAGAATAAAAATGGAGGTTCTTATAGAATTCGGTGACTAACTTAGGGTAGATAAATTCATCAATAGAAACGAATGAATTCCAATTTTGAGCACTTAGCCATTTGGAGATAGGTTTAGTGGATTTTACTTCGTCATCTAGGAACCTATAAGTGAATACCCTAGATTCGCTAACTTTCTTCTTAGTTTCAGCGGTAAAGATGTGAGTGACAGTGATTTCTTGAGCCATTGTAAGAAATAGGAAATTAGGTTAAGAATTTCGGGAGAAAGAAAACACAGAGAATCTATGGAAATTCTAATAGCAGTGAAAATGAAAGTAAAAACTTCTAAGTATGGAAAACCCCTATTTATACCCAAACGAATAAACCGTTCCAATTCCAAAAGTAAATACACACCGTTTAGAAGGGAACAGATAACCGTTAACCACAGAACATCATCGTAAAATGCAGTAGATAACGCATGCTTAAATGTCAAATCATGATTAGACTTAATTAACACTTTAATCATTTTAAACGATTAATCACTTAAGATAAACAGATATAATTAAACTAAATTACTGAAGTGGATAAGTCATACCAATGCCTTCTCGCAAGCTGCTGAAAGGATTAACACTTTAATCATCTTAAACGATTAATCACTTAAGATAAACAGATATAATTAAACTAAATGACTGAAGTGGATAAGTTATACCAATGCCTTCTCGCAAGCTGCTGAAAGGATTACCAGCCAGAGGCTTAGTAAACATGTCAGCAAGATTCTCTTCAGAGGGAACATAAGTAATGATAATATCCTTCTTCAGAACATGATCTCTCAGAAAGTGATGCCTAATATGAACATGCTTCATCCGGCTGTGCTGAATAGGATTCTTTGAAAGATCAATTGCACTCTTGTTATCACAGTAGATTGTAATTGTTCCAGGGATGACTCCATAGTCAGCAATTTGTTGCTTAATCCAGAGCATCTGAGAAACACAACTTCCAGCAGCAACATACTCAGCTTCAGCAGTTGAGAGAGCCACAGAGGTTTGCTTCTTCCTATGCGAGGAGACTAGGCACTCCCCCAGAAAATGACAACCACCAGAAGTGCTGACCCTTTTCAATTTATCTCTACCATAGTCAGAGTCTGTGTATCCTATAGGAGTGAAATCAGAACTACAGGGATACCACAAACCAGCTTCTGGTGTGCCTTTAAGATATCTGAGAATCCTTTTGACAGCAACATCATGAATCTCTCTAGGTTTAGAATGATATCTAGCACAAAAACACACAACAAAATGTATATCTGGCTTGCTGGCTGTTAGGTATAAAAGAGAACCAATCATACCTCTGTAGGTTTTTACATCTACAGGTTTACCAGCTTTCTCTTCATCATCAATGTCTTTGCTGACATCCATTGGGATATCAACAGCATTAGAGTCCATCATGCCAAATTTCTTCAGCACTTCTCTAGTGTACTTGGCTTGATTGATAAACACACCATCATTACTTTGCTTGATCTGAAGTCCTAAGAAGAAGGTTAATTCTCCCATCATAGACATTTCAAACTCAGCCTTCACGTGGTCACTGAACTCTCTGCACAAAGATTCATTAGTAGCACCAAATATAATATCATCAACATATACCCGAGCTATAAGGATATCCTTGTTCTTCTTCAGAGTGAACAGAGTTGTATCAACACAGCCTCTGACAAATCCCTTAGACAGAAGGAACTTTGTCAGTCTCTCATACCAAGCTCTGGGAGCTTGTTTCAGTCCATACAAGGCTTTCTTCAGCTTGTACACATGATCAGGAAACTTAGGATCTTCAAAACCAGGAGGTTGAGACACATAAACTTCCTCATCAATGTACCCATTCAAGAATGCACTTTTCACATCCATTTGAAAAAGCTTAAAACCTTTGTATGATGCAAAAGCACATAAGATTCTAATGGCTTCTAATCTTGCAACAGGAGCAAAAGTTTCACCATAATCTATGCCTTCTTGCTGACTGTAACCTTGAGCAACAAGTCTTGCCTTGTTCCTCACAACATTTCCAAATTCAACAAGCTTGTTTTTCAGAACCCATCTAGTTCCAACAACCTTTATGTTGTTAGGTCTGGGAACCAAAATCCAAACTTCTGACCTTTTGAACTGGTCAAGTTCTTCTTGCATTGCCATTAACCAGGAATCATCATCTGCAGCTTCATAGAAGTCTTTGGGTTCCAGAAGTGACACAAAAGCCACATTCCCCATGTATCTTCTGAGCTGAGCTCTGGTCATGACAAGATTATGAACAGAGTCAATTATGTTCTCTAAGGAATGATTCCTATGAGCTCTAACTTCTCTTGGTACATCCAATGAGTCTTCTGAAACTTGTTCATCATTTGTTGAATCATATATAGGAGCATCTTCTGGAGTGGAAGTTGACTTCTGGAGTAGGATTCTCTTCTTGTGCTTGTTCAGCAACAGGAGGAATTATTTCAGCAGCTCTGGGAGAAACATCTTCTACTACATCAGGAGATGTAACTTCAGGAGCTTGAACTACATTTTCATCAGGAGCTCTACTATCTGCAGGATTAGTCTCATCAAACTGTACATGAACAGATTCATCTAAAGTTTGAGTCCTCTTATTAAAAACCCTATATGCTTTACTATGTGTTGAGTAACCAAGAAAAATGGCCTCATCTGCCTTTGAATCAAATTTTGAAAGATATTCTTTTGTGTTCAAAACATACCAATTACAACCAAAGGTTCTGAAATAACCTATTTTAGGCTTTCGACCTTTTCAGAGTTCATAAGGGGTCTTGTTCAGAATGCTTCTGATTAGCACTCTATTCAGAACATAGCAAGCTGTGTTGACAGCTTCTCCCCAAAAATACTTTGGAAGCCTTCTTTCATTGATCATAGTTCAGGCAATCTCAACCAGAGTTCTATTCTTCCTTTCAACTACCCCATTTTGTTGAGGAGTTCTGGGAGCAGAAAAGTTATGATCAATTCTCTTGGTTTCACAGAATTCTTCAAACATAAAGTTTTTGAATTCTCCACCATTATCACTTCTGATATGAACAACCTTTTCATTCCTTTCATTCTCAAGTTTCTTTATCAGAACTGAGAAACATCCAAGTGACTCATCTTTGCTAGACAGCAAGATGACCCAAGTGAATCTTGAATAGTCATCTACTATGACAAAGGCATACTTCTTTCCACCCATGCTCATTGGTTGAACAGGGCCAAAGAGATCCATATGAAGTAATTCCAAAGGTCTTTTAGTTGAAATGACTTTCTTAGTTTTAAAAGAGCTTCTGGATTGTTTACCAGATTGGCAAGCATTGCATAAATGATGATGAACCCTATGTGTTTTTGATTATGTCCAAACGTTTCAGAAGATGAAAACTTAATTCTCCCTTACATATAGTTTACTGTTGACTAATATTTTTGTTTACTTAGGATTGCCTAAAGGACTCAGAAGATCTGTTTGCTGAAGTCAGAATTTCAATAACTCAGAAGCTGGATACTCCGCTCTGAAGCCGAAGTCTTCTAAAACTCTCCTCAGAACTTCTTTGCAATCAGAAACTTTGCCAATTTGATCAGAAGTATAGACAACTGGAAATTAGCTTCTGAAAGCTTAGTCACGGGTTCTGTTTGAGCATTTAATGCTCTGACAAGTGCATTTAATGCAAGGCGCCAAAAGTTCAAAAAGTTGTTTTGATGGAGCGCGCCTGTCTGTTCAAAAGAAACCAGAATTTCCTTGTCTACCCTTTGTTGATCCAATTGAAGAATGATTCCAGTCAACCTCATCTTTGATTTCAAATCACTTACCGGATTGAGTTAAAGAACAAGGATAACGGAATCAAAGTGTTTGAAGACCGTTTGAAGACTTGACAAATTAACGGCTACAACAACTGATGTCATCTCCTTCGAAGATTCAAACTCTCCAACGGTCATCTTCATTCACTATAAATAGCAGCCAAGCTCCAAAGCATCAACACGCGTGATCATCGAGAAAAATCTCAACGCACTGTTTTAACAAGAAAAACAGAGCAACATTTTCCATTCTCAATCTTTCTTAGCATAGTCTTAGTTAAAGTGAGAGAGTGAAGAAAAACAAGTTCATAATAGGAATCTTGTAAACTGAGATCATTTGTGATCTTCAGTTAGATTTAAAGAGAGAAATCTAGTTGAGATTAGAGTTGGGTGAGAAATCCAGAAAACAGAGTATTGTTTGTTCTGGTGGAAATCCTTTAACTCTTTTTAGGCTAGTCAGAGCTAAGTGAGAAATTAGCTTAAGTTCTGTTGATGTAAATGAGCTTCTGAACTTGCCATAAAAGTTCTGAATAGTGGATTTATAAAATCTCTGTAGGCTGCGACCTCAGGGGACAAGACGTAGTCACATGACTTCTGTGGCGAACTTGGATAAATCGAATTGTTCAATCAGGATCTCCTGAACTTCTTTCTCCCTTCTTATACTTGTTATTTTTGCTTCTGTGTACTTGTTTATAGTTAGTGCTGAAACAGATTTTCTCTAAAGTATCATTGTCTTTGTTCAGAAGACTGTCCAGAAGTTCTCAAATCAGAACTTCTGTTGCTGAAAACAGTCTAACTGTGTTTAGGCAGAATTTCCTTCAAAAGCAACTTCTGTAAGCTAGCTTCTGACTCTGAGGAAATTTGACTCTGAAAAATAAGTTTCCCGAAAAACTTAGAATTTTTCAGTTTTCAACTTTGACACCTATTCACCCCCCTCTAGGTGATTCTGTTCTTGTTAGGGCCAACAAGTGGTATCAGAGCGAAGGTCACTTCGCATATTTACTAAAGATCTAACAATCTAAGTGTAAGATCCTATCAGAATCAATAGAGATGGCTAGTAGACACCAGCCTGAGAATTCTTCTCACTTCATAGTTCCAGAAGGTTCTTCCACTACTAGACCTCCATTATTTAATGGCAACAACTACTCATACTGGAAGAAAAGGATGATGTACTTCATCCAAGCTCAAAACATGAGTGCTTGGTATGTCATCACTAATGGTGATTTCATTCCCACCAGAATGGAACAAGGTTTAGGGAATGTTGTTATTCCTCAGAGAGAATACACAGATGACATTCTGAAAAAACTCCAAACTAATGTTTCAGCAACAAATATGTTGCATTGTGCACTTACAGCTACTGAATGTAACAAAGTTTCCTCTTGTGAAACTGCACAGGATATTTGGAACAAGCTAGAAGTCACATATGAAGGAACAGGAAAAGTGAACCAATCTAAAGTCAATCAACTCATGAGAGAATATGAGTTATTTGAAATGCTTGATAAAGAATCTATTTCAGATATGAACTCTAGATTCACCAAGATAGTCAATGACTTGAAGAGTTTAGGAAAAGACATTGAAGAATCTGATCGAGTGAAGAAGATTGTCAGAAGCTTACCAAGGTCTTGGCAAGCCAAGAAGACTGCTATTGAAGAAGTTCAGGATTTGAGCTATTACTTGTATGATGAGCTCATCGGGTCTCTAATTACCCATGAGATGTCATTAAAGAATCATGACCTAAGAGAAAGGTCAGAAGGAAAAAGAGTAGTTCTGAAAGCAGAATCTTCTGAAGAATCCTCTGAAGATGAGGAACTGGCTATGCTGACCAGGAAGTTCAAGAAGGCCTTTAGAAAAGGCAGAGGTGGAAACTACAAGAAGCCTTTCAGGAGCTTTGACAAGAAAACTCCTGATTCTGGTGAAAAGTTCAAGAGAGATCCAAACAAGCCTATTGTGTGCTATGGATGTCAGCAACCGGGGCACATTAAGCCTAACTGTCCGGAGCTGAAGAAAGATAAGAAAAAGTTCAAGAAAGCTATGCTGGCTGCCTGGTCAGACTCTGAGACTAGCAGTGATCCTGAAGAAAAGGAAGAGCAAGCTCAGATTTGTTTTATGGCTATTGATGAGCCAACTTCTGAAGATGTCACAGGAGAAACTTCCGCACCTCCTGAAGCTACATATGATTCCGAGGTAAACATATCTTCTGAACAAAATATCTTTGATTCTCTTGAAGAACTCTATAGTATGTTCAAGTACCTGAAAAGGAAATTGGACAAGAGTGAGGCTGACAAGTTTCTTAGGTTTACTCAAGTTTATTCTGACATGAAAGTGTTAGAAGAAAAACTGTGTAAACAGTTCAGCACTCCTGCTGATGGCTCTAAAGCCAAAGGCAAGGAAAAGCTGCCTCTGGGAAGTGATAAACCCCAGAAGAAGGAGAAACCTGTCACTCCCTCTCTTCTGAAGGAGATAGCTTCTCCTCCTGATGTTGGTACCTCTGAGAGTGCTGTTATGGCCTCTGAAGATGTTGGTCCTTCTTAGAAGAAGAAGACATCTCCCAAGAAGCAAAGGGAAAGATCCAAGAACCCTCCCTTTTGCAAGCTTTTCAAGAGTGATGGTCACTGGTTGAAGGATTGCAAGTACCATATTAAAAACCTCTTGCAATCTGAGATATCACTAAAACCTGCTGAAGAAAAATCTAACAATGAAGGACCCAATAAGGATTGGGTACCTGTCACTAATTGATTGTGTTGCAGGTGGCTCTGAGTGCTCCATCAATGTCAAAGCTGTGGTACATTGACAGTGGGTGCTCAAGGCATATGACAGGTGATGAAAAAGCATTCATCACATTTGATCCTAAAAGAGGTGGAAAAGTCAGCTTTGGAGATGCTCAGAAAGGAAGGATACTTGGTTCTGGATCAATAGGAACTAATCCTCCGATCGAAGATGTCTCCCTAGTCAGAGGCCTGAAGTTCAATCTCCTGAGTGTTGCACAACTGTGTGATAAAGGTAGAGATGTTGTCTTCAGCTCCTCTGGATGTAAAATCTTGGACAGTAAGTCAAGGGAAGTTATTCTAACTGCTCCTAGAGTTGGAAATGTTTTCATGCTGAACCTTGAGAATCTTTGCAAAAATATATGCTTGATGTCCAAAGAGGATACCTCCTGGCTCTGGCATAGAAGACTTGCTCATGTGAGCATGGACCTTCTGGCCAAAGTAGCTAGAAATCAATTGGTTGAGGGTCTGCCTGAAATTAGTTTTAAAAAAAACCATTTATGTAATGCTTGCCAATCTGGTAAACAATCCAGAAGCTCTTTTAAAACTAAGAAAGTCATTTCAACTAAAAGACCTTTGGAATTACTTCATATGGATCTTTTTGGCCCTGTTCAACCAATGAGCATGGGTGGAAAGAAGTATGCCTTTGTCATTGTAGATGACTATTCAAGATTCACTTGGGTCATCTTGCTGTCTAGCAAAGATGAATCACTTGGATGTTTCTCAGTTCTGATAAAGAAACTTGAGAATGAAAGGAATGAAAAGGTTGTTCATATCAGAAGTGATGAAGAAATTTGGCATGATGGACTCTAATGCTGTTGATATTCCAATGGATGTGAGCAAAGACATTGATGATGAAGAGAAAGCTGGTAAACCTGTAGATATAAAAACCTACAGAGGTATGATTGGTTCTCTTTTATACCTAACAGCCAGCAGGCCAGATATACATTTTGCTGTGTGTTTTTGTGCTAGATATCAATCAAAGCCAAGAGAAATTCATGATGTTGCTGTCAAAAGAATTCTCAGATATCTTAAAGGCACACCAGAAGCTGGTTTGTGGTATCCCTGTAGTTCTGATTTTACTCCTATAGGATACACAGATTCTGACTATGGTAGAGATAAATTGAAAAGGGTCAGCACTTCTGGTGGTTGTCATTTTCTGGGGGAGTGCCTAGTCTCCTGGCATAGCAAGAAGCAAACCTCTGTGGCTCTCTCAACTGCCGAAGCTGAGTATGTTGTTGCTGGAAGTTGTGTTTCTCAGATGCTCTGGATCAAGCAACAAATTGCTGACTATGGAGTCATCCCTGGAACAATTACAATCTACTGTGATAACAAGAGTGCAATTGATCTTTCAAAGAATCCTATTCAGCACAGCAGGATGAAGCATGTTCATATTAGGCATCACTTTCTGAGAGATCATGTTCTGAAGAAGGATATTATCATTACTCATGTTCCCTCTGAAGAGAATCTTGCTGACATGTTTACTAAGCCTCTGGCTGGTAATTCCTTCAGCAACTTACGAGAAGGCATTGGTATGACTTATCCACTTCAATAACTTAGCTTAATTATTTCTGTGTGTCTTAAGTGATTAATCGTTTAAGATAATTGAGTGATAATTAATTCTAATCATGATTTGACATTTAAGCATGCGTTATCTACTCCATTGTACGGCGCTGTTCTGTGGTTAACGGTTATCTGTTCCCTTTTAAACGGTGTGTATTTGCTTTTTGAATTGGAACGGTTTCCTGTTTGGGTATAAATAGGGGTTTTCCATACTTAGAAGTTTTTACTCTCATTTTCTCTGCTATTAGAATCTCCATAGATTTTCTGTGTTTTCTTCTCTCTAGATTCTTAACCTAATTTCTTATATCTTCAACAATGGCTCAAGAAATCACTGTTACTCACATCTTTACCACTGAATCCAAAAAGAAAGTTAGCGAATCTAGGGTATTCACCTCTAGGTTCCTAGACGATGAAGTTAAATCCACTGAACCTATCTCCAAATGGCTTAGCGCTCAAAACTGGAATTTTTTCGTTTCTCTCGATGAATTCATTTATCCTAAGTTAGTCACCGAATTCTATCAGAACCTCCATTTCTTTTGTAATGAGGAGGATGTTCTACACTCAGAAGTCGGAGAAATTGAGATTGAGGTCAGCAGGGCTTCTATTTCTCAAGTGATCGGTATTGATGATGAGGGAATCATCATAGGTGATGATGGTTCAGCAGATCGTTTTACAGAAGTAAACTGGGCTAGACCAGATCTAAGTGCCAAGGAAACTTATGCCACCTGGCTCACTCAGCACCAGAGGTGGGCACACTATTTGACAACTAATGTTTTCCTTCCGAAGGCTGGAGGAGTTAATGGTGTTTCCAACAGAGAAAGGGTGTTTATGTGGCATCTGGTCAATCAGAAGAAGATTAATCTCCCTGCCATGCTGATTAGGCAGATGAAGAATGTAACTACCGTGAGTGCATTAGCATATGGCTCACTCCTGACTAGGTTGTTTGAGGCAGCCTCTATTGTGGTGTCAGGAGAAGGCGTTACAAGTAGGAGTACGGTTCTGAAGATGCATACCTTCAGGAACCTTAACTTTGGTGTGACTCCGAAGAAGAATGAGAAGGGCTCCTCTGTGAGTATGGCTCAGAAGGAAACTGTTGAGGCTGCTGTTCAGAAAGGAAAGAATGCTGCCAATAAGGGCAATGGAAAGAAGGGATCAAGTAAGTTGGTCCTGAACGTTGAGAAGGTGGTTGTCTCTGAACCTCTTCCCACGATGGTTCAAACAACAATCAGTGTTGAACCATCTGGCAAGATCGTTGCTGAGAAACCTAAGGATGTTCCTGAAAAGGAAGCTCAGGATGCTGAGGACGCACGCCTTGCTGAAAGAGAGAAGGCTGCTGAAGCTGAGAAGGTTGCAAGGGTTGTGGCTCTTGCTTATAAGAAAAGAAAGCAGAAGGAAGCAGAAGACAAGTTAGCAGCTGAAAGAGAAATTGTTGCAAAGGCTAAGGCCGATGCAAGAATCATTGCATGTGCTGCTGAACTTGAGAATGTGGAGTTCTCAAAGAATGTTGAGACTTCAGAAGAAGGAGAAGAACTTGAGAATATCTCTCTCTCTACTCGGATTAGTACAAAGGCTACTGAAGAGGATGAGGACTCTGAAGATATTCCTCTCTCCAGAAGAATCCCCAAGAAGAAGATGTCAGCAAAGAGAAGGTCTCTGATCAAAAAGGACTTCTATATTGCTTCGAGTACTGAACTGGAAGAATCATTTCCTGAAAAAGAGGATTTGGTTGATGACTAAGACATGATGGATATGTCTGCTGAAAAGGATGCTGATGCTCCTATTATTGAAGAACTGACTGAAGATAGTGATCAAGAGCCTGATACTATCATTCAGAATGCTATGAAGTTTGCTGAAAACATCAACACTGATGATTTTCTGGATAATGTTCTTCTGGGACAAGGGAGAAATCCTGGTGAAAGAGATGCCTCTGAAACGCTGTTCAGAATGGCTCATATCTTTGCTGAGCCCATTTCTACATTTGATCCAAACCTCTCTGATCAGGTTATTCCATCTCCACTTCATACTTCTCATCCATCCTCTCCTCGTACTCCTCATCCATCTCCTTCACTACCTTTTGTCACAGAAGTTGGTGATTCTCACACTTCCATTCCTCCTACAACTTCAACTTCTGAGGTTGTACCCCCACCAATTATTCCTCCTTCTGGATCCTTTTCAGAAGTGAATCTAAACACTGCTCCAATTTTCACAGATTCCATAGCCACATCCACTTCTTCCTCCATGCATACTTCCTCTGTAAGTCCATCAATTGGATTTACTGCTCCATCTTTCTCACTACCATCCACACTACCTCCCATCTCAACCTCACATACAATCCCTTCCTCAACCACTTCCATCCCTCCACTCTCAACCTCTGGACATGCACCCCCTGTGTGTGATCCCTTAACTACCTCCTCCACTACTTCTTGTTTTGCTGGGTTGTCATCCAATTTTGACTTCCTCCGCAAACACATGAATCGAGATAATTTGGATACCAGGTTTGGTAGTTTTGGTTTCATGGGCAGAGCTTCTGGTATATCCGAAGCTGGTGGTGCTCCCAGTGTTGATGAGTTGAGAAGAATGAGTCAGAGTGGCTCTGATGAACTGCTGAACAGATTTGCTGGTATGGGGCAAAGGACTTCTGCTGCTGACATGTATGCTCAGGGCATTGTGCTGCAAGAATTACATTCCTTGAAAGCTCAGAACCTGCAGCTCATGACTATGCTTCAAATGCAGGACCCTTCTGTCTACATACGCAATCTTTCTACACTTCATCTAGCTACCTATGAAGAGCTGTACAAATTAAGAGAATTAGCTCTGACTCTTCCTTCATTGGACAACATTGCTCTTGCTTCTTCTCTGAAGGTCAATGAGAATTTGGAGATATTGATAGAAGAAGTCAAGGAAGCAAACGAGCATTATGAGGCTCATGAGAAGATGCTCCCAAGTAAGATTGATGACCTGCAAAGTACTGCCAATCACATTCTGAGAGAAGTGAAATCTTCTGCTCAAGGTTAATCATCTTCCGGGGCTGCAAAGATTGTATATGACATCACTCCTGATCTCAACAATCGACTCTCCAACATTGAGTCTGCTGTATCTGCTCAGAACGCACAGATTGCTGAGCTTACTGAACTTCTGAAGGTTATGCACACTCAAGCACGTGAACAAGAGAAGACTCTTCACAATTGTTATAGGTTTGTTCGAGGACAGACTTATATTCAGAATGAGCATCTCACTGCTGCTGTGTATGCTAACAATCGGTTGATCAAGCTCCTTGTGGAAGACGTTCAGAAACAGCGGCCTATGTCTGGTCAGACTTTTGATCATATGAAGACCATTGATGATGATTTCAGAAGAAGAATGGATATGATCAACACTGTGAGGCCAACTCCTCGGCAATATCAGACTGCACTGAATGTTCAGCAGAAATTGAAATCTCAAGGTGCTCTGGGTGTTGCTCTTGGTTCTGGTCAAACGGGGGAGAAGTCTGGTCAGAAGAGTGGTCTTAATACTGGTGTTAAGAGATCAAGTGCTGCTGAAGGTTCTAGTGGTGTTCCTCCTCAGAAGAAGAAACCTAGGAACTTGTAATCGTTTAGGACTTAAGCTTCTTAGCTAGGTTCTGGGTTGGGTAGTTCTTGTCTTAGGACTTTTTCTGCTCTTCTTATTATTTTGTTTCATATGTTGTCTTCTGATGAATTTATATACACTGAATCCTTCTTATACCTTCTTGTGTCTCTGACTTTTTACTTTTGCTTATGTTTCTTTGTGACTTAGTAAATTATACTTCATTAAATCTAACAACTTGATCTTAAGTCATTTCTAAGGTTATACAGATTGCTGAAGTTCACCATTTACACTAAAATGGGGGAGTTAACTTACTCAGAAGTTATGAAATATATGTATCAGGAAGTCACTTTCTAAGCCTCATGTATTCTGTTACCTTCTGACCACGGTTTGTCCATAACCAAAATGGGGGAGAATGATGAACCCTATGTGTTTTTGATTATGTCCAAACGTTTCAGAAGATGAAAACTTAATTCTCCCTTACATATAGTTTACTGTTGACTAATATTTTTGTTTACTTAGTCTATGTGTAAGTTGCTCAGCAGGTGCTGAACGAATCTTTTCTGGATTGCCTAAAGGACTCAGAAGATCTGTTTGCTGAAGTCAGAATTTCAATAACTCAGAAGCTGGATACTCCGCTCTGAAGCCGAAGTCTTCTAAAACTCTCCTCAGAAGTTCTTTGCAATCAGAAACTTTGCCAATTTGATCAGAAGTATAGACAACTGGAAATTAGCTTCTGAAAGCTTAGTCACGGGTTCTGTTTGAGCATTTAATGCTCTGACAAGTGCATTTAATGCAAGGCGCCAAAAGTTCAAAAAGTTGTTTTGATGGAGCGCGCCTGTCTGTTCAAAAGAAACCAGAATTACCTTGTCTACCCTTTGTTGATCCAATTGAAGAATGATTCCAGTCAACCTCATCTTTGATTTCAAATCACTTACCGGATTGAGTTAAAGAACAAGGATAACGGAATCAAAGTGTTTGAAGACCGTTTGAAGACTTGACAAATTAACGGCTACAACAACTGATGTCATCTCCTTCGAAGATTCAAACTCTCCAACGGTCATCGTCATTCACTATAAATAGTAGCCAAGCTCCAAAGCATCAACACGCGTGATCATCGAGAAAAATCTCAACGCACTGTTTTAACAAGAAAAACAGAGCAACATTTTCCATTCTCAATCTTTCTTAGCATAGTCTTAGTTAAAGTGAGAGAGTGAAGAAAAACAAGTTCATAATAGGAATCTTGTAAACTGAGATCATTTGTGATCTTCAGTTAGATTTAAAGAGAGAAATCTAGTTGAGATTAGAGTTGGGTGAGAAATCCAGAAAACAGAGTATTGTTTGTTCTGGTGGAAATCCTTTAACTCTTTTTAGGCTAGTCAGAGCTAAGTGAGAAATTAGCTTAAGTTCTGTTGATGTAAATGAGCTTCTGAACTTGCCATAAAAGTTCTGAATAGTGGATTTATAAAATCTCTGTAGGCTGCGACCTCAGGGGACAAGACGTAGTCACAGGACTTCTGTGGCGAACTTGGATAAATCGAATTGTTCAATCGGGATCTCCTGAACTTCTTTCTCCCTTCTTATACTTGTTATTTTTGCTTCTGTGTACTTGTTTATATTTAGTGCTGAAACAGATTTTCTCTAAAGTATCATTGTCTTTGTTCAGAAGACTGTCCAGAAGTTCTCAAATCAGAACTTCTGTTGCTGAAAACAGTCTAACTGTCTTTAGGCAGAATTTCCCTCAAAAGCAACTTCTATAAGCTAGCTTCTGACTCTGAGGAAATTTGACTCTGAAAAATAAGTTTCCCGAAAAACTTAGAATTTTTCAGTTTTCAACTTTGACACCTATTCACCCCCCTCTAGGTGATTCTGTTCTTGTTAGGGCCAACAAATGATTCTTTTTAAAACTAATTTCAGGCAGACCCTCAACCAATGGATTTCTAGCTACTTTGGCCAGAAGATCCATGCTCACATGAGCAAGTCTTCTATGCCAGAGCCAGGAGGTATCCTCTTTGGACATCCAGCATATATTTTTGCAAAGATTCTCAAGGTTCAGCATGAAAACATTTTCAACTCTAGGAGCAGTTAGAATAACTTCCCTTGACTTACTGTCCAAGATTTTACATCTAGAGGAGCTGAAGACAACATCTCTACCTTTATCACACAGTTGTGCAACACTCAGGAGATTGAACTTCAGGCCTCTGACTACGGAGACATCTTCGATCGGAGGATTAGTTCCTATGGATCCAGAACCAAGTATCCTTCCTTTCTGAAGAATCCTCCAAAGCTGACTTTTCCACCTCTTTTAGGATCAAATATGATGTCATATGCCTTGAGCACCCACTGTCAATGTACCACAGCTTTGACATTGATGGAGCACTCAGAGCCACTTGCAACACAATCAATTAGTGACAGGTACCCAATCCTTATTGGGTCCTTCATTGTTAGATTTTTCTTCAGCAGGTTTTAGTGATATCTCAGATTGCAAGATGTTTTTAATGTGATACTTGCAATCCTTCAACCAGTGACCATCACTCTTGAAAAGCTTGCAAAAGGGAGGGTTCTTGGATCTTTCCCTTTGCTTCTTGGGAGATTTCTTCTTCTGAGAAGGTCCAACATCTTCAGAGGCTAAAATAGCACTCACAGAAGTACCAACATCAGGAGGAGAAGCTATCTCTTTCAGAAGAGAGGGAGTGACAGGTTTCTTCTTCTTCTGGGGTTTATCACTTCCCAGAGGCACCTTTTCCTTGCCTTTGGCTTTGGGACCATCAGCAGGAGTGCTGAACTGTTTACACAACTTTTCTTCTAACACTTTCATGTCAGAATAAACTTGAGTAAACCTAAGAAACTTGTCAGCCTCACTCTTGTCCAATTTCCTTTTCAGGTACTTGAACATACTATAGAGTTCTTCAAGAGAATCAAAGATATCTAGTTCGTGAGAATTGTTTACCTCAGAGTCATATGTAGCTTCAGGAGGTGCGGAAGTTTCTCCTGTGACTTCTTCAGAAGTTGGCTCATCAATAGCCATAAAACAAATATGAGCTTGCTCTTCCTTTTCTTCAGGATCACTGCTGGTCTCAGAGTCATAAGCAGCCAACATAGCTTTCTTGAACTTTTTCTTATCTTTCTTCAGCTCCAGGCAGTTAGGCTTAATGTGCCCCGGTTGCTGACATCCATAGCACACAATAAGCTTGTTTGGATCTCTCTTGAACTTTTCACTAGAATCAGGAGTTTTCTTGTCAAAGCTCCTAAAAGGCTTCTTGTAGTTTCCACCTCTGCCTTTTCTGAAGGCTTTCTTGAACTTCCTGGTCAGCATAGCCAGTTCCTCATCTTCAGAGGATTCTTCAGAAGATTCTGCTTTCAGGACTACTCTTTTTCCTTCTGACCTTTCTCTTAGGTCATGATTCTTTAATGACATCTCATGAGTAATTAGAGACCCAATGAGCTCATCATACAAGTAATAGCTCAAATCCTGAACATCTTCAATACCAGTCTTCTTGGCTTGCCACGACCTTGGTAAGCTTCTGACAATCTTCTTCACTCGATCAGATTCTTCAATGTCTTTTCCTAAACTCTTTAAGTCATTGACTATCTTGGTTGACTTTTGGTTGCTTCACCTTTCCAGTACCTTCATATGTGACTTCCAGCTTGTTCCAAATGTCCTGTGCAGTTTCACAAGAAGAAACTTTGTTATATTCAGTAGCTGTAAGTGCACAATGCAACATATTTATTGTTGAAGCATTAGTTTGGAGTTTTTTCAGAATGTCATCTGTGTATTCTCTCGGAGGAATAACAACATTTCCTAAACCTGGTTCCATTCTGGTAGGAATGAAATCACCATCAGTGATGACATACCAAGCACTCATGTTCTGAGCTTGGATGAAGTACATCATCCTTTTCTTCCACTATGAGTAGTTGTTGCCGTTAAATAATGGAGGTCTAGTAGTGGAAGAACCTTCTGGAACTATGAAGTGAGAAGAATTCTCAGGCTGGTGTCTACTAGCCATCTCTATTGATTCTGATAGGATCTTACACTTAGATTGTTAGATCTTTAGTAAATATGCGAAGTGACCTTCGCTCTGATACCACTTGTTGGCCCTATTAAGAACAGAATCACCTAGAGGGGGGTGAATAGGTGTCAAAGTTGAAAACTGAAAATTTCTAAGTTTTTCGGGAAACTTAATTTTTAGAGTCAAATTTCCTCAGAGTCAGAAGCAAGCTTACAGAAGTAGCTTCTGAGGGAAATTCTGCCTAAACACAGTTAGACTGTTTTCAGCAACAGAAGTTCTGATTTGACAACTTCTGGACAGTCTTCTGAACAAAGACAATGATATTTAGAGAAAATCTGTTTCAGCACTAAATATAAGCAAGTACACAGAAGCAAAAATAACAAGTATAAGAGGGAGAAAGAAGTTCAGGAGATCCTGATTGAACAATTCGATTTATCCAAGTTCGCCACAGAAGTCCTGTGACTACGTTTTGTCCCCTGAGGTCGCAGCCTTCAGAGATTTTTTAAATCCACTATTCAGAACTTTTATGGCAAGTTCAGAAGCTCCTTTACATCAACAGAACTTAAGCTAATTTCTCACTTACTTCTGACTAGCCTAAAAAGAGTTAAAGGATTTCCACCAGAACAACAACACTCTGTTTTCTGGATTTCTCACCCAACTCTAATCTCAACTAGATTTCTCTCAAAATCTAACTGAATATCACAAACGATATCAGTTTACAAGATTCCTATTATGAACTTGTTTTTCTTCACTCTCTCACTTAAACTTAAGCTATGCTAATAAATATTGAGAATGGGAAGAGTGCTCTGTTTTTGCTTCAAACAGTGCGTTGAGATTTTTGCTCGATTATCACGAGTCCATGATGCATTAGAGCTTGGCTACTATTTATAGTGAATGAGGATGACCGTTGGGAAATTTGAATCTTCAACAGAGATGACATCATTTGTAGTAGCCGTTAATTTGTCAAGTCTTCAAACGGTCTTCAAACACTTTGATTCCATTATCCTAGTTCTTTAACCAAATCCGGTAAGTGATTTGAAATTGAAGATAAGGTTGACCGGAAACATTCCTCAATAAGATCAACAAAGGGTAGACAAGGAAATTCTGGTTTCACTTTGAGTAGACAAGCGCGCTCCATCAAAACAGCTTTTTGAACTTTTGGCGCCTTGCATTAAATGCACTTGTCAGAGCAATAAATGCTATCCAGAACCCGTGACTAAGCTTCTGATCAAATTGGTAGATGAATTTCTGGTTGCAATGGACCTCTGAGGAGAGCTTCAACAGACTTCAATAGCTTCAGAGCGGAGCATCCAGCTTCTGAAATAATGAAACTCTGTCTTCAGCAATCGAGACTTCTGAGTACTTCAGGCAATCTAGAAATTCTTCATTCAGCACATGCTGAGTAACTTACACATAGACTAAGTAGAAAAATATTAGTCAACAAAAAAACCTATATGTAAGAGAATGTTAAGTTTTCATCTTCTGAAACGTTTGGACATAATCAAAACACTTAGGGTTCATCAAGGGTTAGGGTTAGGGTTAGGATATAGGATTTCTAGAACAAAATTTTATATCAACCGACAATTTCAAACACGAAACTTGTTTGTATTCACGACGTGGCGTTGTATAAACACGATTTTATAAACTTAAAGGTATTTTTTTAGATCATTTTCATAATTTAGTTCGTAATTTTTTGAATTAAAATATTTAATCACACGCCCGAAAATGAACTCCATTTAATTATTTTTATTCCATTATTGGAAATTTTTTAATCATAACAAAGAATATTATTTTTTAATAGGAAAAAGGCAAAAGAATATTCTTTTGATAGGAAAGAGATTAAACAATATTCTTTTGATAGGAAAAAGACAAAAAAATAAATGAACTGTTGTGAATAAACTAGAGAGATGTAGAGAGAGAATATCGATGTGTGTTTTATTCCATATAGAGAGGTCATTTATATAGGATACAAGGATTAGAGTTTGAGTAGGAATAAGACATGTAGAATACTCCGGGGGTATAATGGTCATCCACTTAATTAATTCATAACACTCCCCCTTGGATGTCCATTATACAAAAATAAGTAAATGCGCTTGAGGATGCTGCCTCATTAAAAACCTTACCAGGAAAACCCAGTGGGAAAAAACCATGGTTAAGGAAAAGAGTGCAGCACGCATTTACTCCCCCTCATAAATACATAACTAAAAAAATTTACAACGACGCAATCCAATACGATACACTAACTTCTTGAAAGTAGCAGTTGTAAGCGCCTTGGTAAATAAATCCGCCAAATTGTCACTCGAACGAACCTGTTGAACTTGTACATCAACATTCTTTTGTAGATCATGGGTGAAGAAGAATTTTGGTGAGATGAGCTTCGTTCTGTCTCCTTTAATGTATCGTTGCTTCAGATGTGCAATACATGCAACATTATCTTCATATAAAATTGTTGGAGCTTCTTTTCGGGTGGATAAACCACAATCTTCTCCAATATGTTGAGTCACAGACCGTAACCATACACATTCACGACTAGCTTCATGAATAGCTAGAATTTATGCATGATTATAAGAAGTAGCTGTTATGGTTTGCTTCATAGAACGCCAAGAAATAACAACACCATCACATGTAAACACATATCCCGTTTGTGATCGAGCAGTATGGGGATTAGACAAATATCCTGCATCACTCTAACCAATCAAGTCCTCTTGGGACTGGTTAGAAAAGAATAAGCTCGCATCTTTCGTACCTTGAAGGTAATAGAATACATGTTTAATTTTATTCCAATGCCTTCGGGTTGGACATGAGCTAAACATTGCTAACTGTTGGCCCTAACAAGAACAGAATCACCTAGAGGGGGGTGAATAGGTGTCAAAGTTGAAAACTGAAAATTTCTAAGTTTTTCGGGAAACTTAATTTTCAGAGTCAAATTTCCTCAGAGTCAGAAGCTAGCTTACAGAAGTTGCTTCTGAGGGAAATTCGGCCTAAACACAGTTAGACTGTTTTCAGCAACAGAAGTTCTGATTTGAGAACTTCTGGACAGTCTTCTGAACAAAGACAATGATACTTTAGAGAAAATCTGTTTCAGCACTAAATATAAGCAAGTACACAGAAACAAAAATATCAAGTATAAGAGGGAGAAAGAAGTTCAAGAGATCCTGATTGAACAATTCGATTTATCCAAGTTCGCCACAGAAGTCCTGTGACTACGTCTTGTCCCCTGAGGTCGCAGCCTACAGAGATTTTATAAATCCACTATTCAGAACTTTTCTGGCAAGTTCAGAAGCTCCTTTACATGAACAGAACTTAAGCTAATTTCTCACTTAGTTCTGACTAGCCTAAAAAGAGTTAAAGGATTTCCACCAGAACAACAACAACTCTGTTTTCTGGATTTCTCACCCAACTCTAATCTCAACTAGATTTCTCTCTTTAAATCTAACTGCATATCACAAACGATATCAGTTTACAAGATTCCTATTATGAACTTGTTTTTCTTCACTCTCTCACTTAAACTTAAGCTATGCTAAGAACGATTGAGAATGGAAAAAGAATGCTCTGTTTTTCTTGTTAAAACAGTGCGTTGAGATTTTGCTCGATGATCATGCGTCATTGATGCAATGGAGCTTGGCTACTATTTATAGTGAATGAAGATGACCGTTGGTGAATTTGAATCTTCAATAAAGATTACATCAGTTGTTGTAGCTGTTAATTTGTCAAGTCTTCAAACGGTCTTCAAACACTTTGATTCCGTTATCCTTGTTCTTTAACCAAATCCGGTAAGTGATTTGAAATCAAAGATGAGGTTGACCGGAAACATTCCTCAATAAGATCAACAAAGGGTAGACAAGGAAATTCTGGTTTCACTTTGAGTAGACACGCGCGCTCCATTAAAGCAGCTTTTTGAACTTTTGGCGCCTTGCATTAAATGCACTTGTCAGAGCAATAAATGCTATCCAGAACCCGTGACTAAGCTTCTGATCAAATTGGTAGATGAACTTCTGATTGCAAAGGACCTCTGAGGAGAGCTTCAACAGACTTCAATAGCTTCAGAGCGGACCATCCAGCTTCTGAAATAATGAAACTTTGTCTTCAGTAATCGAGACTTCTGAGTACTTCAGGCAATCTAGAAATTCTTCATTCTGCACCTGCTAAGTAACTTACACATAGACTAAGTAGAAAAATATTAGTCAACAAAGAAACTATATGTAAGGGAATGTTAAGTTTTCATCTTCTGAAACGTTTGGACATAATCAAAACACTTAGGGTTCATCATTCTCCCCCATTTTGGTTATGGACAAACCGTGGTCAGAAGGTAAAAGATAGTATAAGTTTTAGAAAATAACTTCCCGATACATATGTTTCATAACTTCTGAGCAAATTAACTCCCCCATTTTAGTGTAAAAGGTGGACTTCATCAATCTGTTTAAACTTAAAAATGGCTTAAGATCAAGTTGTTAGATTTTTAGTGAAGTATGATTTACTAAGTCAAAAAGAAACATAAGTAAAGTAAGTAATCAGAGACATAAGAGAGTATAAGAAAGTTTCAGTGTTTAAAGTCGTCAGAAGAAACAATAAACAAGATAATCAGAAGAGCAGATAAAGTCGTAAGACAAAAACTACCCAACCCAGAACCTATAGCTAAGAAGCTTAAGTCCTAATGAGATTACAAGTTCCTAGGTTTCTTCTGAGGAGGAACACCACTAGATCCTTTAGCAGCACTCGGTCTCTTCATCGTCTGACCACTCTGCTGGGCAGACTTCTCCCCCGTTTGACCAGAACCAACAGGAATACCCAAAGCACCTTGAGAGTCTAATTTTTGCTGAACTTTCAGTGCAGTGTGATATTGCTGAGTAGAAGGTCTTACAGAGTTGACCAAATTCATACGCTTCCTGAAATCAGCATCAATGGTGCGCAAGTGGTCATAAGTCTGTCCAGACAATGGTCATTGCCTGTGAACATCTTCCAGAAGGAGCTTGATTAATCTGTTGTTAGCATACACAGCAGCAGTGAGATGCTCATTCTGAATATAAGTCTGTCCTTGAACAAACCTATAGCAATTGTGAAGAGCCTTGTTTTGTTCACGTGCTTGAGTGTGCATAACCTTCAGAAGTTCAGTGAGCTCAGCAATCTGGGCGCTCTGAGCAGTCACAGCAGACTCAATGCTTGAGAGACGATTGTTGGCAGTACTTTGCAGGTCATCAATCTTAGCAGCCCCTGAAGATGATGAACCTTGAGCAGAAGATTTCACTTCTCTCAGAATATGGTTGGCAGTACTTTGCAGGTCATCAATCTTACTTGGGAGCATCTTCTCATGAGCCTCATAATGCTCGTTTGCTTCCTTGACTTCTTCTGTCAAAATTCCCAAATTCTCATTGACCTTCAGAGAAGAAGCAAGAGCAATATTGTCCAAGGTAGGAAGAGTCAGAGCTAATTCTCTCAGTTTATACAGCTCATCGTATGTAGCCAGATGAAGTGTAGAAAGATTGCGTGTGTGGACAGAAGGATCCTGCATTTGAAGCATAGTCATGAGTTGCAGGTTCTGAGCTTTTGAAGGATTGAATTTCTTGCAGCACAATGCCCTGAGCAAACATGTCAGCAGCAAAAGACCTTTGCCCCACACCAGCAAATCTATTCAGCAATTCATCAGAGCCACTCTGACTCATTCTTCTCAACTCCTCAACACTGGGAACACCACCAGCTTCGGATACACCAGAAGCTCTGCCCATGAAACCAAAAGGACCAAAATTTCTCTCCAAGTTATCTCGTTCCTGAAAATTGCGTAGGAAGTCATAATTGGATGACAACCCAGCAAAACAGGAAGTGGTGGAGGAGGTAGTTAAGGGATCACACACAGGAGGTGCATGTCTAGAGGTTGACGGAGGAGGAATAGATGTGTTTGTGGAATGGATTGAATGTGTGGACGAGGAAGGTATAGTAGGAGAAATAGATGGTAAAGTGGATGGTAGTGAAAAGGAGGGAGCAGTAAATCCAATTGATGGAATTACAAAGGAAGATGAAAATGAGGAAGAAGTAGAAGTAGAAATGGAATCTGTCAAAATGGGTCCAGAGGACAAATTCACTTCTGAATAGGATCCAGAAGGAAGAGTAGATGGAGGAGGTACAACCTCAGAGGTTGAAGTTGTAAGGGGAATGGAAGTATGAGATTCGCTCACTTCTGTGACAGAAGGTAGTGAGGGAGATAGATGAGGAGTATGAGTAGGAGATGAGATAACCTGGTCAGAAGAGTTAGGATCAAACATAGAAATGGGCTCAGCAAACACATGAGCCATTCTGATCAGCGTTTCAGAGGCATCCCTATCACCAGGGTTTCTTCCTTGGCCTAGAAGAATGTTGTCAATAAAGTTCTCATTATCAACATTCTCCACAAACTGTTGTGCATCCTGAAGAACCTCATCAGCATCTGGTTCACTCTCCTCTAATAGCTCTTCAACAAGAGGAGCATCAACATCTTCTTCAGCAGACATCTCCATCATGTCTTCGTCATCACCAACTTCTTGTTCCTCAGCAACAGGATCCTCTAACTCAGCACTAGAAGCAACATAGAAGTCCTTTTTCTTCAGAGACCTTCTTTTTGCTACAGCCTTCGTCCTGATCCGAGTGGAGAGAGAGATATTCTCAAGTTCCTCTCCTTCTTCTGAAGCCTCAACATCCTTTGAGAACTCCACATTTTTAAGTTCAGCAGCACATGCAATAATTCTTGCATCGGCCTTAGCCTTTGCAGCAATTTCTCTCGCAGTTGCTAACTTATCTTCTGCTTCCTTCTTCTTTCTTTTCTCATCAGCAAGAGCCACAACTCTTGCAACCTTTTCAGCTTCAGCAGCCTTCTCTCTTTCAGCAAGGCGTGCGTCCTCAGCATCCTGAGCTTCCTTCTCAGAAGCATCCTTCGGTTTCTCAGCAACGATCTTGCCAGAAGGTTCAACATTGATTGTTGTTTGAACTATAGTGGGAAGAGGTTCTGAGACAGCCACCTTCTCAACAGTCAGGACTGTTATTTCACTCTAGTTGATTTTGATTACTTGATTTAATATATGGTTTTTATAATATGCTATATATATATATATATATATATATATATATATATATGAGCTTTTATAATATACTTTATTTACATATATATATATATATATTTGTGACAAAGTTATTTAATTATATACTTTATGTGTTAAAGAATATGATTAACTCTAGAAATGCTTTAATGAGAAATACTATTTAATCTAGAGTTACTTTAAGTAAAGTATATGATTAAATATAAATGTATGCATGTCATAATCACATTCTTTATGGCTTAAATATCACATGCTCACATGAATCTAAATGATGTTTAATTGATATTTATGCCACGAGCTAAAAAGTTATGCCATGATAAAACACTCTTTTTATCTTATGAATTATGGCATTCTACGTGATCAAAATGACATATCTTAACATGTTCTTCATTGAAGTCTTATGATACAAACTTAATATGATTAATATATTTATCATAAGCTATACCATGGTTAAGATACTTGCATACATACAAACTATGTCATATTGCCATCTATGATATCATCATCTATGTTATGTATGTGATTACCATGTTAACGATGATGAATGCATGTGATATGAATTAAATGAACTCATATGATATCCATGCTTAGATGAATGCAAATGATATAAGTTTATTTGATGATTTAAGAGAAGTATAAAATGAATGGCTAGGATTCAATCACACATTGTGCCATCACCTTAATCCTACGGCCACAATTGTCTCGAAATCATCAAAGCATCATGTCTCATCATATCTTCCTACAATCTTCCCATTTCGTATGAGATCTTATCAAATCCATGTGTAAGAGATAAGGTTACTAATGGAAGAGTAGGTTTACTAATGGAAGAGTAGGTTTCCTAATGTAAGAGTAGGTTTCCTAAGAGCATCTCTAGTGGTTCAAAAGAGGGACTATTCAGCAATTTAATAAAGTATAAAATTGCTGAATAGTCCCTCCATAAACTTGGGGAATGCTCAAATATGAGTATTGCTCAAAAATGCCACATGTCTCTTTTTAATTGAAGTGTGACACTCACAATGGAAAAATGGAGAGTGAGTGCAAACAAATTATTATTTTTAATTAATTTAATGGGACCCATTCACTATAATTGAATATAAAAAATACAAAAATTTAATTAATAGTATTTTTTTAATAATAGAAATGGTGAGAGTGCCCAACCACTAGAGTACTTAATTGTGAAAGTGTTTTGTAATAGTGTTAAATATGAGTTGAAAGTGTTCAACCATAAGAGATGCTCTAAGTGGGAGATATTGAAGAAAGAGAATCTCCTAATGTAAGAAGATAAAGATATGATGTGACAACACATCTTCTCCAAATTCGGCTACAACTTGAAGAGGTGAAGAAGTTTGCCTATAAATAGCAAGGAGAAGAGAAGGTTGAAGTAAGGAAAATCAAACCGAGAATCATAGCTTTCAACACGAGATATTCAAGCAAGCTTTGATTATATTTTTCCTTCAACTTTACAACGAGAGTTTGAGTGTTTTATTTCATTCAAAGATCATTGTAAAAGATTAAACGGCGGGGTTTAATCTTGGTTTTTACGCTAGATCCTTATAAAAGTGTAAGAGAGGTTCTTGCTTAGCCTTGAAAAGCATATAGGTTCTTAAGCACCCGCAAGCTTAGGAGGTTATCACTGAGCCTTGAAAAGTGCCATAAGTTTCTTAGTTGATCTTGAGAAAAACTAAGTGGAGTTGCTCAAACACTTGGAAGTTTGAGGGAGTGAATACTTGGAGAGGGGTTCAGCTCTAGTAGTGTCTCAGATTGTGAGAACTACTCTACCGGCTTGATTTCTGCCCTTAAAGAAATCCTTAGTGGAAAATCTCGAGAGGTGCTCTCGGGGACAGGACTAGGCTCACAAGGAGACCGAACCTGGATAAATGCTCTGCGTCTAATCCTTCTATCCCTACTCTCTCCACTTATTGCTTTTAATCACTTGCTTTGCTTTATGCTTTTATCTTTAATTGCTTGTGATTAAATCGTGCTAAACTTGCTTATTTTCTCTCATCTTTTAATCAACTAAATATTCCGCAAAATCTTTTGTAGTTGATTATTTAATACGCAAAACATTTTAAAGAGTAAATAATATTTTTAAAATGCAATAAATCATATTCACCCCCCTCTAGTCTTTATATAGTCATAATTTGGGCCAACAATTGGTATCAGAGCCAATCTCTTTGCCTATAAAGATTAACATCTTTAGAGAGATTCAATATGACTAATAGGGTGATTAATTTTCCAGGAAATATGTCTACACAGATTCCTGAGGGACAGTCTACAGTTAGACCGCCCCTATTTTATGGAGTAAATTACTCCTACTGGAAAAATAGGATGAGAAATTTTATTCAATCTCGTGATATTTTCGTTTGGAAAATAATTAAAGACGGATCATCTATTCCCACAAAAATAGTTGATGGTGTCACAATTAACAAGACTGAATCTGAGTACAACGACGATGATTGGAAGCAATTACAGTTAAATGCTAAAGCTATTAATATTCTACATTGTGCTTTAGATACTAACGAATATCATCGTGTTTCAGGGTGTACAAGCGCCAAGGAGATATGGGACAAACTTGAGGTCACATATGAAGGAACTCAAAAGCAGAAGGATCTAAGGGTAAATTTGTATATGCGCGAATATGAGTTATTTAAGATGGAGGTAAATGAAACCATTTCAGAAATGAATACGAGGTTTACCACCATCATAAATAATCTAAAAACCCTTGGAAAAACCTTTCAAGATGAGGAGCTAATTAAAAAATTAATGAGAACAATGCCCTCAGCTTGGGATCCTAAATTGACAGCTATTGATGAGGCTAGAGATCTATCCACATATGCTTATGATGAGTTTATTGGATCTCTCCTCACTCATGAGATAAAAATGTCATCTGTCAATGATAAAGAGCCCGAAGCAAGAAAGCTTAAATCCACAGGATTAAAAGCTAAGACTATAAGTGAAAGTTCAGAAAATGAATCTGAAGAGGAAATAGCTTTACTTACTCGAAAATTCAACAAGTTCTTGAAAAAGAAGAACTTTAAAGGATTTCCTAAAAATAACTTTCACAAAGAGCCCAGAACTTCTGATAAGTTCAAAAAGGACTCTTCTCAAAATGTTGTTTGCTTTGAGTGTGATAAGCCAGAACATATCAAGCCAAACTGTCCAAACTTGAAGAATGACAACAAGAAGAGAGAGAAGGGAAAAAGGGCTATGGTGGAAACTTGGAGCGATTGCGATGAATCTTCAAGTGATGAAGAAGATGATGAAGTTGCACACATTTGTTTCATGGCAAAAGATGAATCAGAAAATTCTTCAGACGATGGAGATGATGAATCTCCCGAGGTAACTTTTGGTCTTATGACAAAAGAAGAATTAATTTCTGTTTGCTGTGATTTATATGATGCCTCTATTGAGACTTTGCTAAAATTCAAAAAATGCAAGAAAGAAAATAAAAGTCTCAAAAAGGAGAATTCAGAATTGCTAGATAAAATTGAAAATTTAGAGACTAGCAATGCTGAAGTTCTTAAAAAGGTAGAATCATTGAAAAACCAAAAAGCAAAAGATGATCATATAATAAAGGGTTTTTCAAAGGGAAAAGAAATCCTTCATGATATTATTAACTCCCAACGATCTTGTAATGACAAATCTGGGATTGGATGCTTCACTGATTATCATGAAAGATTTGCTACAGATAAATCAAAGAAAAAGAAGGATTAGAATAATAAACAGTTAAAACTTCCAAAAATTAAGAACTGTTATTATTGTAATCATAATGACCATGTAATTAAAAATTGCAAATTTAGAAATGGTCAATATAAAGGAAAGTTTATCTGGAAAGAAAAAGTGTCGAGATTGTCTACTGCTAACCTCCGAGGACCCAAAATTCATTGGGTACCTAAATCTAAGTGATTAATTGCAGGGACATGTGAGAGGCACACAAAGGTCAAAACAATGGTATGTTGACAGTGCCTGCTCAAGACACATGACTGGTGATAAAAGTACGTTCACCTCAATTAAAGCCTTTAATGGAGGAAGTGTCAGTTTTGGAGACAAGAAAAAAGGACAAGTCATAGGTAAAGGTCAAATTGGCTCACAACCATCCATTGAAGATGTATCTTTGGTCGACGGGCTAAAATACAATCTTCTAAGCGTAAGTCATCTATGTGATAAAGGTGTGAAGGTAGTTTTCAACTCCAAAAGCTGTGAAGTTTTTGATGCAAAATCTGACAAGGTTTTATTCACAGTTCCAAGAGTTGAAAATGTTTATATGCTTAATCTAGATAAAGTATCTTACGATAAATGCCTTGTTTCACATAATGATGAGAGCTGGTTGTCGCACAAAAGGTTAGGACATGCTAGTATGCACTTAATTTCAAAATTATCTAAGAAAGAACTTGTAAAAGGTCTTTCTAAGATAAACTTCAACAAAGATCACATTTGTGATGCATGTCAAAAGGGTAAACAAACTAGAAGCTCTTTTAGCTTAAAAGGAGTTGTATCAACTAGCAGACCACTTGAATTACTCCACTTAGATTTGTTTGGTCCAATTCAACCACCAAGTCTAGGAGGCAAGAAGTATGCTTTGGTAATAGTTGATGACTACTCCAGATTTACCTGGACCTTATTTCTAGCATCTAAGGATGAGACCTTTGACCAATTTGTCCACCTAGTTAAGAAACTCCAAAATGACAGAAATGTCAAACTTTCTTCTATTAGAAGTGATAATGGAGGTGAGTTCAAAAATCAGTCTTTTGAACTATTTTGTAATGAGTCGGGGATAAACCATGAGTTTTCTGCCCCAAGAACTCCACAACAAAATGGAGTTGTAGAACGTAAGAATAGGACGTTGGAAGAAATGGCTAGAACTATGATAAGTGAAAGTAATCTTCCTAAGTATTTTTGGACTGAAGCTACTAACACAGCTTGCTATATTTTGAATAGAGCTTTGATCAGGCCCATCTTGAAAAAGACTCCATATGAATTATGGAAAGGAAGAAAACCCAACATAAGCTACTTTCACATATTTGGTTCTAAGTGTTTTATTCACAACAACAATAAAGACCAACTAGGAAAGTTCGATGAAAAGTCTGATGAAGGAATCTTCTTAGGATATTCCTTATCTAGCAAAGCTTTTAGAGTGTTCAATAAGAGGAACCTAGTGGTAGAAGAGTCTGTTCATGTAGTGTTTGATGAAAATAACTTAACTGTGGAAAAGATAAATGATGATTTATTATCAGTTGAAAATCCTCAGTTAAATGTATCTTCATTTGAACAGTCTGTACCTAGGGAAGAGAAAGTAGAGAATAATGAACTTCCAAAGGAAATTAGAGTTCCGAGAAATCACTCTCAGGAAGACATTATTGATGATCCTTCTGAAAAGTTCATGACTAGAGCCCAGTTCAAAAAATACTTTGGAAATATAGCCTTTGTATCTGAACTTGAACCAAAAAGCTTCAAAGAGGCTGAAGATGATGAAAACTGGATTCTTGCCATGCAAGAAGAACTAGACCAGTTCAAAAGGAACAATGTATGGACATTGGTTCCTAGACCAATAGGAAAGACTATCATAGGAACTAAATGGGTCTTTAGAAATAAGTTAGATGAATCCGGAAATGTAACCAGAAATAAGGCTAGATTGGTTGCCAAAGGCTACAACCAACAAGAAGGTACTGATTTTGATGAGACTTATGCTCCAGTTGCTAGGTTAGAGTCTATTCGTATGCTTTGTGCTTATGCTTGTTATAAAGACTTCAAACTCTATCAAATGATGTCAAAAGTGCTTTTTTAAATGGTTTTATTTCTGAAGAGGTTTATGTCAAACAACCTCCTGGTTTTGAGGATTGTGATCTTCCGGATCATGTGTTTAAACTGTCAAAAGCTTTATATGGTTTGAAGCAAGCTCCTAGAGCTTGGTATGACAGGTTAAGCTCTTTCTTGATTAAAAAGGAATTTCAAAGAGGAAAAGTTGACATTACTCTGTTTATTAAATATGAAAAAGGTCATTTGTTGATTGTGCAAATATATGTCGATGATATTATTTTTGGATCAACTAATGAATCTATGTGTGAATCCTTTGCAAAAGAAATGAGTGAAGAATTTGAGATGTCCATGATGGGCGAGTTAAATTTCTTTTTAGGATTACAGATTAAACAGGGTAATCGAGGCATCTTCATTAATCAAGAAAAATATGTCAGAGAGCTTCTGAAAAAGTTTGATTTTGAGAACTGCAATGAGGAGAACACTCCAATGAGCACTGTTGTGAAGATCAAGAAAGATGAGAAAGGCAAGAGAGTAGACATAAGGAAATACAGAGGGATGATTGGGTCACTACTGTATCTTACAGCTAGTAGACCTGACATTCAATTCAGTGTATGTCTATGTGCCAGATATCAATCAGATCCTAAGGAATCACACTATGCTGCAGTCAAAAGAATTTTCAGATATTTGAGAGGAACACAAAATGTAGGTCTGTGGTATCCAAAGTGCAAAGAAATCAATCTTGTGGGATACAGTGATGCAGACTATGCTGGATGTAGATTGGAGAGAAAGAGCACTTCAGGTACGTGTCATTTTCTTGGAAATGCTTTGGTCTCATGGTCTAGCAAAAAGCAAAATTCAGTAGCACTATCTACCGCTGAGGCAGAATATATTTCTGTAGGTAATTGTGTTACTCAAATTTTGTGGATGAGACAGCATTTGAAAGATTATGGTCTAACTTTTGAACATGTTCCCGTAAAGTGTGACAATACAAGTGCAATCAATTTGGGTAAAAATCCCAGTCAGCACTCAACGTGCAAAGCACATTGACATTAAGCATCACTTCATACGAGATCATATTCAAAAGGGTGACATTAATCTAGAATTCGTTTCAACGGAAGATCAAATTGCTGACATTTTTACTAAACCATTAAGTTCAGAGCGATTTGCTATCTTACGTAACGAATTGGGAATGACCAACCCCATACTTGATTAAAAGAGCTTTAATGATATGGTTAAGATTAATTAAACTTAATGTTTGATTAATGAAAAATTAATCTCAACCATATATGAAAATGAAAATCAAGTACACCATATATGTTGATTTGACAAGAGATAAAATGTGGGCCTTTAAACTGGTAAAATATGAGATCAGTCCTTAGCCCATTAACTTGTTAATGACCGGCCCATTCTTTCAATTTCATTCTTTAATGGCCGTGTATTAAATGCTCTTAATTGCTAATTACTTGGGCTGAATTTGAAACGATCTGAAGAATAGGGACCAGTTACGTAATTTCACTTTCCCTCCACTTCGCAAGAAAGTGAAGAGGCGTCTGCCTATTCATGTACTTGCTTGGGGAAATGAGAAAATCCCCTGAAATCGTTTCAGTTCATCTGTCGATTGATTTACTCTATACACCCCTATCTCTGTCACAATGATAGATTACCTATCCCCATCAAATCAACAAGCCCTTCTCAAAGCTTTCTATCGATCCAGAAAAATGAAAGACAAAAAGAAAGCCACCAGAACCACCGTTATCAGAACCCGATCAAAATCTGGGAAGATCAAGAAACTGTCTGAGATAGAAGCTATGGATCGTGCGATTAGGATGAAGGAAATCATGACCAAATCCCAAAATCCAAACTGCATGATAGATAGTGGCAACAAAGAGGTAATGCTTAATCCCTATGTCTTTAGAGATAGACTTGTTTATCAAAACGGTGCTAGCAAAGTTCTTCTAACTGCTATGTTCATAGATTCAGGGTTTCTGGAAACCCTAAATCTGCCTCTGAAGCATTGGTTTAAAAGCCAAGGCTGGTTGTCAGTCCTAACTCTCAGGGATAAAATATATCCCGATCTTGTTCATGAGTTTTATAGGACTCTAACAAAAATCAATGAAGGAACTTTTATGTTTAGTATAAAAGGTGAGAAGTTCTTTATTGATGATGTCATATTAGGATCTATTCTAAGCATTCCATTCACTGGAAAACATATTTCCAGACATGTTCATGCATAACAGATAGATAACTATGACTATTATGGTTTTGTTAGAAAAATCTTTAAGATTAAGGATGACCAACCGATTGCATATGTGCTAAGAAGGAGCAAATTAGACCCTGAGTTAGAAACCCTACATTATTTCATGACAAGAGTAATAGTTCCCATTAGAAGCAATCTAGGAACCATGACATCATTCGATATTCACTTCATTTGGAATGTCATGCATTACCTAAGCATAAATTTGCCCTCTGTCATGTTAGAACATATGTCAAACCTTAGGATGCAGGATGACTTACCATATAGCATGATCCTGACCTCTATTTTTAGACACTTTAAGATTAACTTTGAGAAAGAACCTACATTGAATTACTCAAGGTGTCTAGGAAAAACTGAGGTTTATAAGATGTTGGTAAGATATAAGGACAGAAATGAAAGCGTTAGGATATCTAGAGAAATTTTCTGTACTCAACCAAGGAATCCATACAGATTCAAGTTATTTGTTAGGCAAAATTCCTCTAGAACTTCATTAGATGATGTCTTGATGTCATTACCCCAATCCATCTCATCAGAGTCAAACATGTTTAGGACAGATTCACCATGTTTGAGCATAGATTCTTTGTATGTTAATGAGTTGAATTTACAGAAGAGGAAGGGGATCATGACTGAACAGGAGGCTGACTCTGCTATTGAGAATCAGGAGCTTACTCAGGAGGAATTGGACATTATGAACTCCATTGCTGACAGTATGGAGAAACCTCCAAGCTCCTCAGGATTTGTCATGCCTAACTGCCCTGTGTATATCGATGCTGATGCATACCGGCCTGCACAAAAGGAGACCACACCCTTGTTTTTCACTCAGCATAACTTGCAGTCTGATTTCTTGGATGAAGTAGAGCCAAGTTTTCCGTATAAGTTCACTACTGCACAGATAGTGAATCTGAGTGGTCACCTGAGAAACATGTTTGGGGAAGTAAACAACACTGCATATAATCTGGACTCCCATTCAAAGTTTCTTGCAAGCACAATGGCACAGGTGGATGAAATGTCACAAAGGATGACTAAGCAGTCACAGAACTTGGAGGGACATATTTCTAACTTGACTGCAAAGATGGATTCTTTGTGCTGTTTTGTGCAGGATAGGATGACCAAGCAGAGCCTTGCACTCAAGGAACTTAACAATAAGCTGGATGATCAACATGGACATGTATTTACACTACACAACAACCAGCAGTTCCTTTTGGGAAGGCAAGAGGATGTGCTAGTAGCCATCAGGAGTCTTGAGCGAGAGACTGATGAGTTAAAAACTGCTATCAAAAGCATTACTGGAGTCACCATGGTTCCTAAACCCAGTCCACCTCACTCAGATTAAGTGAACTCCTGCTATCTCCTGCAATATTGAACTGTCTATCTACCACCACCATCACCACAGCCATAGATAGTTTTTGAAACTACTTGTCACCGGTACAATTTTAAGTAGTTTTCTAATTATCTTAGGGTAATTTTTTTTGGATATTTGTGGTGTTTGTTTTGTTAAGAGCTGATACATTGCTCTTATCCTACCATCTATATATATATATGCTAATCCATTGCAGGTACAATTCTCCAGAATTCTTTGTAATTCTGAAACTTCATGAGTTGTCTTTACTAACAATATGCTGAATTGAATTGACCTAAGATAAATGGAATCTTAACTGGATATAGGACCTATGCATGCGTAGTACCACCTCATATCTGTCTGGCATGTTATGCTCTGTTTTCTACCTGCTGTGTTTTTATCCAAATACTACAGGAAACTTTTCATGCCTGCGATATGTGCTCTTTTTAACTTCTATCTACCCTGTTATGCTTCATTTTTTTTTATTACTTCCAAAACTAAGGGGGAGAAGCTACTATTTGGTGGTTTATGGGGAGAAGTTATGCATGCTACGAAAAATCTGAAATCTGGAAATCAACATATGCGCATGAACTGTGTTCTTGAATTCATTGATGAAATGTTGATTTGCTTGGCCCTGTTATATGCTTAATTTGTTAATTATCTCTTGGGCCTAGATTATAACTAATCAGATTCCAAAATCCTTTGTTGGGCCTAATTAAAACTTAAGTGTTTAAAGGCCTCTTTTGTTTTAAAAAATTGAATAATAAGTTAAGTGGGCCTAATCTCTTTTGTTTTAAAACTCAAGCCCATTTACTTATTGTTTCTTTGTCACAAAAGCCCTATACTTACAAAAGTGTTTTACATAGGGGGAGCCTTAAATTTAGGAGGAGCATCTTTATAAAAACCACCAAGCGTATTTTTGCAAGTTATCAAAAAGGGGGAGATTGTTATTTCACTCTAGTTGATTTTGATTACTTGATTTAATATATGGTTTTTATAATATGCTTTATATATATATATGAGCTTTTATAATATACTTTATTTACATATATATATATTTGTGACAAAGTTATTTAATTATATACTTTATGTGTTAAAGAATATGATTAACTCTAGAAATGCTTTAATGAGAAATACTATTTAATCTAGAGTTACTTTAAGTAAAGTATATGATTAAATATAAATGTATGCATGTCATAATCACATTCTTTATGGCTTAAATATCACATGCTCACATGAATCTAAATGATGTTTAATTGATATTTATGCCACGAGCTAAAAAGTTATGCCATGATAAAACACTCTTTTTATCTTATGAATTATGGCATTCTACGTGATCAAAATGACATATCTTAACATGTTCTTCATTGAAGTCTTATGATACAAACTTAATATGATTAATATATTTATCATAAGCTATGCCATGGTTAAGATACTTGCATCCATACAAACTATGTCATATTGCCATCTATGATATCATCATCTATGTTATGTATGTGATTACCATGTTTACGATGATGAATGCATGTGATATGAATTAAATGAACTCATATGATATCCATGCTTAGATGAATGCAAATGATATAAGTTTATTTCATGATTTAAGAGAAGTATAAAATGAATGGCTAGGATTCAATCACACATTGTGCCATCACCTTAATCCTACGGCCACAATTGTCTCGAAATCATCAAAGCATCATGTCTCATCATATCTTCCTACAATCTTCCCATTTCGTATGAGATCTTATCAAATCCATGTGTAAGAGATAAGGTTACTAATGGAAGAGTAGGTTTCCTAATGTAAGAGTAGGTTTCCTAAGTGGGAGATATTGAAGAAAGAGAATCTCCTAATGTAAGAAGATAAAGATATGATGTGACAACACATCTTCTCCAAATTCGGCTACAACTTGAAGAGGTGAAGAAGTTTGCCTATAAATAGCAAGGAGAAGAGAAGGTTGAAGTAAGGAAAATCAAACCGAGAATCATAGCTTTCAACACGAGATATTCAAGCAAGCTTTGATTATATTTTTCCTTCAACTTTACAACGAGAGTTTAAGTGTTTTATTTCATTCAAAGATCATTGTAAAAGATTAAACGGTGGGGTTTAATCTTGGGTTTTACACTAGATCCTTATAAAAGTGTAAGAGAGGTTCTTGCTTAGCCTTGAAAAACATATAGGTTCTTAAGCACCCGCAAGCTTAGGAGGTTATCACTGAGCCTTGAAAAGTGCCATAAGTTTCTTAGTTGATCTTGAGAAAAACTAAGTGGAGTTGCTCAAACACTTGGAAGTTTGAGGGAGTGAATACTGGGAGAGGTGTTCAGCTCTAGTAGTGTCTCGGATTGTGAGAACTACTCTACCGGCTTGATTTCTGCTTTTAAAGAAATCCTTAGTGGAAAATCTCGAGAGGTGCTCTCGGGGACAGGACTAGGCTCACAAGGAGACCGAACCTGGATAAATGCTCTGCGTCTAATCCTTCTATCCCTACTCTCTCTACTTATTGCTTTTAATCACTTGCTTTGCTTTATGCTTTTATCTTTAATTGCTTGTGATTAAATCGTGCTAAACTTGCTTATTTTCTCTCATCTTTTAATCAACTAAATATTCCGCAAAATCTTTTGTAGTTGATTATTTAATAGGCAAAACATTTTAAAGAGAAAATAATATTTTTAAAAGGCAATAAATCCTATTCACCCCCCTCTAGTCTTTATATAGTCATAATTTGGGCCAACAAGGACCAACTTACTTGATCCTTTCTTTCCTTTGCCCTTTCTGGCAGCTTTCTTACCTTTCTGAACTGTATCATCCACAATCTCCTTCTGAGCAATACTCACAGAGGAGCCCTTCTCATTCTTCTTTGGAGTCACACCAAAGTTAAGGTTCCTGAAGGTATGCATCTTCAGAACCGTACTCCTGCTTGTTACACCAACTCTTGACACAACTATAGAGGGAGCTTCAAACAGCCTCGTCAGAAGGGAACCATAAGCCAGGGCACTTACAGTAGTGACATTCTTCATCTGCCTTATCAGCATGGCAGGGAGATTGATTTTCTTCTGATTGACCAAATGCCACATAAACACTCTTTCCCGATTTGAAACACCATTAACTCCTCCAGCCTTCGAAAGGAACACATTTGTAGTTAGATAATGTGCCCACCTCTGGTGTTGAGTGAGCCAAGTGGCATAAGTTTCCTTGGCACTAAGATCTGGTCTGGCCCAATTTGCTTCTGAAAACCCATCAGCTGAACCATCATCACCAATGATGATTCCTTCATCAACAATACCGATTGCTTGAGAAATAGAAGCCCTGCTGACCTCAATCTCAACTTCTCCGACTTCCGAGTGAATAACATCCTCCTCATTAGAAAAGAAATGGAGGTTCTGATAGAATTCGGTGACTAACTTAGGGTAGATAAATTCATCGAGAGAAAGGAATGAATTCCAGTTTTGAGCACTTAGCCATTTGGAGATAGGTTCAGTGGATTTTACTTCGTCATCTAGGAACCTAGAAGTGAATACCCTAGATTCGCTAACTTTCTTCTTAGATTCAGTGGTAAAGATGTGAGTGACAGTGATTTCTTGAGCCATTGTAAGAAATAGGAAATTAGGTTAAGAAATTTTGAGAGAAGGAAAATACAGAGAATCTATGGAAATGCTAATAGCACTGAAAATGAAAGTAAAAAACTTCTAAGTATGGAGAACACCTATTTATACCCAAACGAATAAACCGTTCCAATTCAAAAAGTAAATACACACCGTTTAAAAGGGAACAGATAACCGTTAACCACAGAACAGCGCCGTAAAATGCAGTAGATAACGCATGCTTAGATGTCAAATCACGAATAGATTTAATTAACACTTTAATCATCTTAAACGATTAATCACTTAAGATAAACAGATATAATTAAACTAAATTACTGAAGTGGATAAGTCATACCAATGCCTTCTCGTAAGCTGCTGAAAGAATTACCAGCCAGAGGCTTAGTAAACATGTCAGCAAGATTCTCTTCAGAGGGAACATGAGTAATGATAATATCCTTCTTCAGATTATGATCTCTCAGAAAGTGATGCCTAATATGAACATGTTTCATCCTGCTGTGCTGAATAGGATTCTTTGAAAGATCAATTGCACTCTTGTTATCACAGAAGATTGTAATTGTTCCAGGGATGACTCCATAGTCAGCAATTTGTTGCTTAATCCAGAGCATCTGAGAAACACAACTTCCAGCAGCAACATACTCAGCTTCAGCAGTTGAGAGAGCCACAGAGGTTTGCTTCTTGCTATGCCAGGAGACTAGGCACTCCCCCAGAAAATGACAACCACCAGAAGTGCTGACCCTTTTCAATTTATCTCTACCATAGTCAGAGTCTGTGTATCCTATAGGAGTGAAATCAGAACTACAGGGATACCACAAACCAGCTTCTGGTGTGCCTTTAAGATATCTGAGAATCCTTTTGACAGCAACATCATGAATCTCTCTAGGTTTAGACTGATATCTAGCACAAAAACACACAGCAAAATGTATATCTGGCCTGCTGGCTGTTAGGTATAAAAGAGAACCAATCATACCTCTGTAGGTTTTTATATCTACAGGTTTACCAGCTTTCTCTTCATCATCAATGTCTTTGCTGACATCCATTGGGATATCAACAGCATTAGAGTCCATCATGCCGAATTTCTTCAGCACTTCTCTAGTGTACTTGGCTTGATTGATAAACACACCATCATTACTTTGCTTGATCTGAAGTCCTAAGAAGAAGGTTAATTCTCCCATCATAGACATTTCAAACTCAACCTTCATGTGGTCACTGAACTCTCAGCACAAAGATTCATTAGTAGCACCAAATATAATATCATCAACATATACCTGAGCTATAAGGATATCCTTGTTCTTCTTCAGAGTGAACAGAGTTGTATCAACACAGCCTCTGACAAATCCCTTAGACAGAAGGAACTTTGTCAGTCTCTCATACGAAGCTCTGGGAGCTTGTTTCAGTCCATACAAGGCTTTCTTCAGCTTGTACACATGATCAGGAAACTTAGGATCTTGAAAACCAGGAGGTTGAGATACATACACTTCCTCATCAATGTACCTATTCAAGAATGCACTTTTCACATCCATTTGAAAGAGCTTAAAACCTTTGTATGATGCAAAAGCACAAAAGATTCTAATGGCTTCTAATCTTGCAACATGAGCAAAAGTTTCACCATAATCTATGCCTTCTTGCTGACTGTAACCTTGAGCAACAAGTCTTGCCTTGTTCCTCACAAAATTTCCAAATTCATCAAGTTTGTTCTTCAGAACCCATCTAGTTCCAACAACCTTTATGTTGTTATGTCTGGGAACCAAAGTCCAAACTTCTGACCTTTTGAACTGGTCAAGTTCTTCTTGCATTGCCATTAACCAGGAGTCATCATCTGCAGCTTCATAGAAGTCCTTGGGTTCTAAAAGTGACACAAAAGCCACATTCCCCATGTATCTTCTGAGCTGAGCTCTGGCCATGACAAGATTATGAACAGAGTCAATTATGTTCTCTAAGGAATGATTCCTATGAGCTCTAACTTCTCTTGGTACATCCAATGAGTCTTCTGAAACTTGTTCATCATTTGTTGAATCATATATAGGAGCATCTTCTGGAAGGAAGTTGACTTCTGGAGTAGGATTCTCTTCTTGAGCTTGTTCAGCAACAGGAGGAACCACTTCAGCAGCTCTGGGAGAAACATCTTCTACTACATCAGGAGATGTAACTTCAGGAGCTTGAACTACATCTTCATCAGGAGCTCTACTATCTGCAGGGTTAGTCTCATCAAACTGTACATGAACAGATTCATCTAAAGTTTGAGTCCTCTTGTTAAAAACCCTATATGCTTTACTATGTGTTGAGTAACCAAGAAAAATGGCCTCATCTGCCTTTGAATCAAATTTTGAAAGATATTCTTTTGTGTTCAAAACATAACACTTACAACCAAAGGTTCTGAAATAACCTATTTTAGGCTTTCGACCTTTCCAGAGTTCATAAGGGGTCTTGTTCAGAATGCTTCTGATTAGCACTCTATTCAGAACATAGCAAGCTGTGTTGACAGCTTCTCCCCAAAAATACTTTGGAAGCCTTCTTTCATTGATCATAGTTCTGGCAATCTCAACCAGATTTCTATTCTTCCTTTCAACTACCCCATTTTGTTGAGGAGTTCTGGGAGCAGAAAAATTATGATCAATTCCCTTGGTTTCACAGAATTCTTCAAACATAAAGTTTTTGAATTCTCCACCATTATCACTTCTGATATGAACAACCTTTTCATTCCTTTCATTCTCAAGTTTCTTTATCAGAACTGAGAAGCATCCAAGTGACTCGTCTTTGCTAGACAGCAAGATGACCCAAGTGAATCTTGAATAGTCATCTACAATGATAAAGGCATACTTCTTTCCACCCATGCTCATTGGTTGAACAGGGCCAAAAAGGTCCATATGAACTAATTCCAAAGGTCTTTTAGTTGAAATGACTTTCTTAGTTTTAAAAGAGCTTCTGGATTGTTTACCAGATTGGCAAGCATTGCATAAATGGTTCTTTTTAAAGCTAATTTCAGGCAGACCCTCAACCAATTGATTTCTAGCTACTTTGGCCAGAAGATCCATTCTCACATGAGCAAGTCTTCTATGCCAGAGCCAGGAGGTATCCTCTTTGGACATCAAGCATATATTTTTGCAAAAAATCTCAAGGTTCAGCATGAAAACATTTTCAACTCTAGGACCAGTTAGAATAACTTCCCTTGACTTACTGTCCAAGATTTTTCATCCAGAGGAGCTGAAGACAACATCTCTACCTTTATCACACAGTTGTGCAACACTCAGGAGATTGAACTTCAGGCCTCTGACTAGGGAGACATCTTCGATCGGAGGATTAGTTCCTATGGATCCAGAACCAAGTATCCTTCCTTTCTGAGCATCTCCAAAGCTGACTTTTCCACCTCTTTTAGGATCAAATGTGATGAATGCTTTTTCATCACCTGTCATATGCCTTGAGCACCCACTGTCAATGTACCATAGCTTTGACATTGATGGAGCACTCAGAGCCACCTGCAACACAATCAATTAGTGACAGGTACCCAATCCTTATTGGGTCCTTCATTGTTAGATTTCTCTTTAGCAGGTTTTAAAGATATCTCAGATTGCAAGAGGTTTTTAATATGATACTTGCAATCCTTCAACCAATGACCATCACTCTTGCAAAGCTTGCAAAAGGGAGGGTTCTTGGATCTTTCCCTTTGCTTCTTGGGAGATTTCTTCTTCTTCTGAGAAGGTTCAACATCTTCAGAGGCTACAACAGCACTCTCGGAGGTGCCAACATCAGGAGGAGAAGCTATCTCTTTCAGAAGAGAGAGAGTGACAGGTTTCTTCTTCTTCTGGGGTTTATCACTTCCCAGAGGCAGCTTTTCTTTGCCTTTGGCTTTAGAGCCATCAGCAGGAGTGCTGAACTGTTTACGCAGCTTCTCTTCTAACATTTTCATGTCAGAATAAACTTGAGTAAACCTAAGAAACTTGTCAGCCTCACTCTTGTCCAATTTCCTTTTCAGGTACTTGAACATACTATAGAGTTCTTCAAGAGAATCAAAGATATCTAGTTCGTGAGAATTGTTTACCTCAGAGTCATATGTAGCTTCAGGAGGTGCGGAAGTTTCTCCTGTGAAATCTTCAGAAGCTGGCTCATCAATAGCCATAAAAAAAATCTGAGCTTGCTCTTCCTTTTCTTCAGGATCACTGCTGGTCTCAGAGTCTGACCAAGCAGCCAGCATAGCTTTCTTGAACTTTTTCTTATCTTTCTTCAGCTCCGGGCAGTTAGGCTTAATGTGCCCCGGTTGCTGACATCCATAGCACACAATAGGCTTGTTTGGATCTCTCTTGAACTTTTCACCAGAATCAGGAGTTTTCTTGTCAAAGCTCCTGAAAGGCTTCTTGTAGTTTCCACCTCTGCCTTTTCTGAAGGCTTTCTTGAACTTCCTGGTCAGCATAGCCAGTTCCTCATCTTCAGAGGATTCTTCAGAAGAATCTGCTTTCAGGACTACTCTTTTTCCTTCTGACCTCTCTCTTAGGTCATGATTCTTTAATGACATCTCATGACTAATTAGAGACCCAATGAGCTCATCATACAAGTAATAGCTCAAATCCTGAACTTCTTCAATAGCAGTCTTCTTGGCTTGCCAAGACCTTGGTAGGCTTCTGACAATCTTCTTCACTCGATCAGATTCTTCAATGTCTTTTCCTAAACTCTTTAAGTCATTAACTATCTTGGTGAATCTAGAGTTCATATCTGAAATAGATTCTTTATCAAGCATTTCAAATAACTCATATTCTCTCATGAGTTGGTTGACTTTTGATTGCTTCACCTTTCCAGTACCTTCATATGTGACTTCCAGTTTCTTCCAAATGTCCTGTGCAGTTTCACAAGAAGAAACTTTGTTATATTCGGTAGCTGTAAGTGCACAATGCAACATATTTATTGCTGAAGCATTAGTTTGGAGTTTTTTTAGAATGTCATCTGTGTATTCTCTTGGAGGAATAACAACATTCCCTAAACCTGGTTCCATTCTGGTAGGAATGAAATCACCATCAGTGATGACATACCAAGCACTCATGTTCTGAGCTTGGATGAAGTACATCATCCTTTTCTTCCAGTATGAGTAGTTGTTGCCATTAAATAATGGAGGTCTAGTAGTGGAAGAACCTTCTGGAACTATGAAGTGAGAAGAATTCTCAGGCTGGTGTCTACTAGCCATCTCTATTGATTCTGATAGGATTTTACACTTAGATTGTTAGATCTTTAGTAAATATACGAAGTGACCTTCGCTCTGATACCACTTGTTGGCCCTAACAAGAACATAATCACCTAGAGGGGGGGTGAATAGGTGTCTAAGTTGAAAACTGAAGAATTCAAAGTTTTTAAAGAAACTTATATTTCACAGTCAAATTTCCTCAGAGTCAAAAGCGAGCTTACAGAAGTTGCTTCTGAGGGAAATTCTGCCTAAACACAGTTAGACTGTTTTCAGCAACAGAAGTTCTGATTTGAGAACTTCTGGACAGTCTTCTGAACAAAGACAATGATACTTAGAGAAAATCTGTTTCAGCACTAAATATAAGCAAGTACACAGAAGCAAATTAACAAGTATAAGGAAGGGAGAAAGAGATTCAGGAGGTCCTGATGAACAGTTCAATTTATCCAAGTTCGCCACAGAAGTCCTGTGACTACGTCTTGTCCCCTGAGGTCGCAGCCTACAGAGATTTTATAAATCCACTATTCAGAACTTTTCTGGCAAGTTCAGAAGCTCCTTTACATCAACAGAACTTAAGCTAATTTCTCACTTAGTTCTGACTAGCCTAAAAAGAGTTAAAGGATTTCCACCAGAACAACAACAACTCTGTTTTCTGGATTTCTCACCCAACTCTAATCTCAACTAGATTTCTCTCAAAATCTAACTGAATATCACAACCGATATCAGTTTACAAGATTCCTATTATGAACTTGTTTTTCTTCACTCTCTCACTTAGACTTAAGCTATGCTAAGAAAGATTGAGAATGGAAAAAGAATGCTCTGTTTTTCTTGTTGAAACAGTGCGTTGAGATTTAGCTCGATTATCACGCGTGGTTGATGCTTGGAGCTTGGCTACTATTTATAGTGAATGAGGATGACCGTTGGGAAAATTTGAATCTTCAACAGAGATGACATCAGTTGTTGTAGCCGTTAGTTTGTCAAGTCTTCAAACGGTCTTCAAACACTTTGATTCCGTTATCCTTGTTCTTTAACCAAATCCGGTAAGTGATTTGAAATTGAAGATAAGGTTGACCGGAAACATTCCTCAATAAGATCAACAAAGGGTAGACAAGGAAATTCTGGTTTCACTTTGAGTAGACACGCGCGCTCCATCAAAGCAGCTTTTTGAACTTTTGGCGCCTTGTATTAAATGCACTTGTCAGAGCAATAAATGCTATCTAGAACCCGTGACTAAGCTTCTGATCAAATTGGTAGATGAACTTCTGATTGCAAAGGACCTCTGAGGAGAGCTTCAACAGACTTCAATAGCTTCAGAGCGGACCATCCAGCTTCTGAAATAATGAAACTCTGTCTTCAGCAATCGAGACTTCTGAGTACTTCAGGCAATCTAGAAATTCTTCATTCAGCACCTGCTGAGTAACTTACACATAGACTAAGTAGAAAAATATTAGTCAACAAAGAAACTATATGTAAGGGAAAGTTAAGTTTTCATCTTCTGAAACGTTTGGACATAATCAAAACACTTAGGGTTCATCAAAACTGAAGTCATGATAATATAAAATTTCAAATATTATAAATTCACACAAACTAAGATCGTGTATTATGGCTATAACAAAATTATATTTGTATTTCATAACAATCAATATCTAATCGAATTAATATCACACGGTTACAAATATTAATGGTCATGATATTCCTCAAGCAAGTCATAATAATCACATATAGTTTCAATCATCATAACTTTGACCATAGATTACATATTCTTGAGTTTAACACATCAACCAACCAAACCAATAATTACAAATTCGACCATCAAATACAAGAATCACCTAAATTTGATCAAACTCTCATCAAAATATTTCCAAATAATAATGATAATACTATCTTAGAAGACGTTTACTAAATCTGTTTTACAGATCATATTTCTCAAATATCTACTAAATAATAATAACTCCAAATAAATTTAAACTTAATTCTCGGAACACAAGTAGAAATATCATATACGTCCACAAAAGCAATAAATCACAGAAATTATCATTAACTAAATGTCCTCACAAACATGTTTATATGAACCCGGACTTTTCCTCTATAGTCTAATCAATTCCGTGGTTATACTAATTAATTTTAATTACTGTCTGACATTAGATACTAATATAACCTTTGTAGATATAGGTGTGGACAATGCATATACTTCACAAGTTCATGAATAAGTAATTTGATATTGAACAAGTAAAATAAAATATACAGAAATAATAATTCCCAAAAGTTATTAAAAGAATGTATTCCTTTGTGCATATTAATCAATACTAAGGCACAATTAGAAAACGGTAAAAGAAAGAGCTCTTTGTTCTTTCTATAATCAATCCCAAATCTCAGAAGGTATTTTCTCCATGATAAAAAACAAAAAAAATAAAAACATGATATAATATCTTTCAGATATCTAATTAGCTCATTCAAAATTGCTTGCATATAGGAGATTTGATTATTATAACTCAAGATCTATATATATAACATGAACACTGGTCTACCAAAATAATTTAAGTATCATAAGATCACTGAGGGAGCAAGAAGGCTTCGGGATTTCCCTTACCTCAAAAAAAACTTTTGAATTTCTAGAGCTAATTCTAAAAGGTAATCATCATACTCTTATATATTAGAATACAAATTTATTGATACACAAATAGATCAATATACAAAAGCATATCAAACTTAATTATGATGAACCCTAAGTGTTTTGATTATGTCCAAACGTTTCAGAAGATGAAATTTGAATATTCTTTACATACGCTTTAATGTTGACTAACATGTTTTTTAAGTATGTATGTAAGTTTCTCAGCAGGTGCTGAATGAAGAATCTCTGGATTGCTTGGAAGACTCAGAAGAAACGAGAAAGCTGAAGACAGTTTCCTAAATTTCAGAAGCTGGATACTCCGCTCTGAAGTTATCAAAGTCTGTTAAAGCTCTCCTCAGAGGTCCATTGCAATCAGAAGATATTTCCTCCCAATTCGATCAGAAGTTTAGACTAAAGGAATTAGCTTTCAGAAGCTAAGTCACGGGTTCTGTTTAGCATTTATTGCTCTGACAAGTGCATTTAATGCAAGGCGCCAAAAGTTCAAAAAGCTGTTTTGAAGGAGCGCGCTTGCCACTGAAAACGAAACCAGAATTTCCTTGTCTACCCTTTGTTGATCCAATTGAAGAATGTTTCCAGTCAACCTCTACTTCAACTTCAAATCACTTACCGGATTTAGTTAAAGAACAAGGTTAACGGAATCAAAGTGCTTGAAGACCTTTTGAAGACTTGACACATTAACGGCTACAACAACTGATGTCACTTCTTTGAAGATTCAAATTCACCAACGGTCATCCTCATTCACTATAAATAGTAGCCAAGCTCCACTGCATCATCTAGCGTGATAATCGAGCAAAATCTCAACGCACTGTTCTACTCAAGAAAACAGAGCACCTTTTCCATTCTCAATCTTTCTTAGCATAGTGTTAGTTAAAGAGAGAGAGTGAAGAAAAACAAGTTCATAATAGGAATCTTGTAAACTGATATCGTTTGTGATATTCAGTTAGATTTAGAGAGAAATCTAGTTGAGATTAGAGTTGGGTGAGAAATCCAGAAAACAGAGTGTTGTTGTTCTGGTGGAAATCCTTTAACTCTTTTTATGCTAGTCAGAACTAAGTGAGAAATTAGCTTATCTTCTGTTGATGTAAAGGAGCTTCTGAACTTGCCATAAAAGTTCTGAATAATAGATTTAAAATCTCTGGTGGCTGTGACCTCAGGGGACAAGACGTAGTCACAGGACTTCTGTGGCGAACTTGGATAAATCGAATTGTTCATCAGGATCTCCTGAACTTCTTTCTCCCTCTTATACTTGTTTACTTGCTTCTGTGTACTTGCTTATATTTAGTGCTGAAACAGATTTACTCTTTATATCATTGTCTTTGTTCAGAAGACTGTCCAGAAGTTTGTTAACTCTGAACTTCTGTTGCTGAAAAAAGTCTATCTGTGTTTACGCAGAATTTCCCTCAGAAGCTGCTTCCTTAAGCTAGCCTTTGACTCTGAGGAAATTTGACTCGGAAAAATAAGTTTCTCAAAAACTTAGAAAATTTAAGTTTAGGACTTAGACACCTATTCACCCCCCTCTAAGTGATTCTGTTCTTGTTAGGGCCAACAAGTGGTATCAGAGCGAAGGTCGCTTCGTATATTTACTAAAGATCTAACAATCTAAGTGTAAGATCCTACCAGAATCAATAGAGATGACTAGTACACACCAGCCTGAGAATTCCTCTCACTTTACTATCCCTGAGGGCTGTTCTACAACCAGACCTCCACTATTTAATGGTGATAACTATTCTCACTGGAAGAAAAGGATGATGTGTTTCATCCAAGCTCAGAATATGAGCGCCTGAATTGTTATCACTAATGGTGACTTCATCCCAACAAGGATGGAAGCTGGTTTAGGACAGGTTGTTATTCCTCAAGAAGAATACACTGATGATATTCTTAAGAAACTCCAAACTAATGCTTCAGCAATAAATATGCTGCACTGTGCACTTTCTGCTACAGAATATAATAATATTTCTTCTTGTGAAACAGCACAGGACATCTGGAACAAGCTGGAAGTCACTTATGAAGGAACTGGAAAAGTGAAGCAATCTAAAGTCAATCAACTCATGAGAGATTATGAGTTATTTGAAATGCTTGACAAAGAATCTATTTCAAACATGAATTCTAGATTCACCAAGATTGTCAATGACTTGAAGAGTTTGGGAAAGGATATTGAAGAATCAGAGAAAGTGACAAAGATTCTCAGAAGCTTACCAAGGTCTTGGCAAGCTAAGAAGACTGCTATAGAAGAAGTTCAGGACTTGAGCTATTATCAGTATGATGAACTCATTGGTTCATTAATTACTCATGAGATGTCAATGAAGAACCATGACCTGAGAGAAAGGTCAGAAAGAAAAAGAGGAGTAGTCCTGAAAGTAGAATCTTCTGAAGAATCCTCTGAAGATGAGGAACTGGCTATGCTGACCAGGAAGTTCAAGAAGGCCTTTAGAAAAGGCAGAGGTGGAAACTACAAGAAGTCATTCAGGAGCTTTGACAAGAAAACTCCTGATTCTGGTGAAAAATCCAAGAGAGATCCTAGCAAGCCTATTGTGTGCTATGGATGTCAGCAACCAGGGCATATTAAGCCTAACTGCCCGGAGCTGAAGAAAGATAAGAGAAAGTTCAAGAAAGCTATGCTGGCTGCTTGGTCAGACTCTGAGACCAGCAGTGATCCTGAAAAAAAGGAAGAGTAAGCTCAGATTTGTTTCATGGTTATTGAAGAGCCAACTTCTGAGGATGTCACAGGAGAAACTTCCGCACCTCCTGAAGCTACATATGACTCTGAGGTAAACAATTCTCACGAACTAGATATCTTTGATTCTCTTGAAGAACTCTACAGTATGTTCAAATACTTTAAGAGGAAATTGGACAAGAGCGAGGCTGACAAGTTTCTTAGGTTTACTCAAGTTTATTCTGACATGAAAATGTTAGAAAAAAAGTTGTGTAAACAGTTCAGCACTCCTTCTGATGGCCTCAAAGCCAAAGGCAAGGAAAAGCTGCCTCTGGGAAGTGATAAACCCCAGAAGAAGAAGAAGAAGAAACCTGTCACTCCCTCTCTTCTGAAAGAGATAGCTTCTCCTCCTGATGTTGCTACCTCTGAGAGTGCTGTTGTAGCCTCTGAAGATGTTGCACCTTCTCAGAAGAAGAAGAAATCTCCCAAGAAGCAAAGGGAAAGATCCAAGAACCCCCCCCCCCCCTTTTGCAAGCTTTGCAAGAGTGATGGTCATTGGTTGAAGGATTGCAAGTATCACATCAAAAACATCTTGCAATCTGAGATATCACTAAAACCTGCTGAAGAGAAATCTAACAATGAAGGACCCAATAAGGATTGGGTACCTGTCACTAATTGATTGTGTTGCAGGTGGCTCTGAGTGCTCCATCAATGTCAAAGTTGTGGTACATTGACAGTAGGTGCTCAAGGCATATGACAGGTGATGAAAAAGCATTCATCACATTTGATCCTAAAAGAGGTGGTAAAGTCAGCTTTGGAGATGCTCAGAAAGGAAGGATTCTTGGTTCTGGATCTATAGGAACAAATCCTCCGATCGAAGATGTCTCCCTAGTCAAAGGCCTGAAGTTCGATCTCCTGAGTGTTGCACAACTGTGTGATAAAGGTAGAGATGTTGTCTTCAGCTCCTCTGGATGTAAAATCTTGGACAGTAAGCCAAGGGAAGTTATCCTAGAGTTGAAAATGTTTTCATGCTGAACCTTGAGAATCTCAGCAAAAATATATGCTTGATGTCAAAAGAGGATACCTCCTGGCTCTGGCATAGAAGACTTGCTCATGTGAGCATGGACCTTCTGGCCAAAGTAGCTAGATATAAATTGGTTGATGGTCTGCCTGAAATTAGTTTTAAAAAGAACCATTTATGCACTGCTTGTCAATCCGGTAAACAATCCAGAAGCTGTTTTAAAACTAAAAAAATCATTTCAACTAAAAGACCTTTGGAATTACTTCATATGGACCTTTTTGGCCCTGTTCAACCAATGAGCATGGGTGGAAAGAAGTATGCCTTTGTCATAGTAGATGACTATTCAAGATTCACTTGGGTTATCTTGCTGTCTAGCAAAGATGAGTCACTTGGATGCTTCTCAGTTCTGATAAAGAAACTTGAGAATGAAAGGAATGAAAAGGGCTTTCATATCAGAAGTGATAATGGTGGAAAATTCAAAAACTTTCTGTTTGAAGAATTCTGTGAAACCAAGGGCATTGATCATAACTTCTCTGCTCCGAGAACTCCTCAACAAAATGGGGTAGTTGAAAGGAAGAATAGAACTCTGGTTGAAATCGCCAGAACTATGATCAGTGAAAGAAGGCTTCCAAAGTACTATTGGGGAGAAGCTGTTAACACAGCTTGCTATGTTCTGAATAGAGTGCTGATCAGAAGCATCTTGAACAAAACTCCTTATGAACTCTGGAAAGGTCGAAAGCCTAAAATAGGTTATTTCAGAACCTTTGGTTGTAAGTGTTATGTTTTGAATACAAAAGAATATCTTTCAAAATTTGACTCAAAGGCAGATGAGGCCATTTTTCTTGGCTACTCAACACATAGTAAAGCATATAGGGTTTTTAATAAGAGGACTCAAACTTTAGATGAATCTGTTCATGTACAGTTTGACGAGACTAACCCTGCAGATAGTAGAGCTCCTGAAGAAGATGTAGTTCAAGCTCCTGAAGAATCATCTCCTGTTGTAGAAGAAGATGTTTCTCCCAAAGCTGCTGAAGTAGTTCCTCCTGTTGCTGAACAAGCTCAAGAAGAAAATCCTACTCCAGAAGTTGAGAATCCTACTCCAGAAGTCAACTTCCTTCCGAAAGATGCTCCTATATATGATTCAACAAATGATGAACAAGTTTCAGAAGATACATTGGATGTACCAAGAGAAGTTAGAGCTCATAGGAATCATTCCTTAGAGAATATAATTGACTCTGTTAATAATCCTGTCATGACCAGAGCTCAGCTCAGAAGATATATGGGGAATGTGGCTTTTGTGTCAATTGTGGAACCCAAGGACTTCTATGAAGCTGCAGATGATGATTCCTGGTTAATGGCAATGCAAGAAGAACTTGACCAGTTTAAAATGTCAGAAGTTTGGATTTTGGTTCCCAGACCTAACAACAAAAAGGTTGTTGGCACTAGAGGGGTTCTGAAAAACAAGCTTGATGAGTTTGGAAATGTTGTGAGGAACAAGGCAAGACTTGTTGCTCAAGGTTACAGTCAGCAAGAAGGCATAGATTATGGTGAAACTTTTGCTCCTGTTGCAAGATTAGAAGCCATTAGAATCTTATGTGCTTTTGCATCATACAAAGGTTTTAAGCTCTTTCAAATGGATGTTAAAAGTGCATTCTTGAATGGTTACATTGATGAGGAAGTTTATGTATCTCAAACTCCTGGTTTTGAAGATCCTAAGTTTCCTGATCATGTGTACAAGCTGAAGAAAGCCTTGTATGGACTGAAACAAGCTCCCAGAGCTTCGTATGAGAGACTGACAAAGTTCCTTCTGTCTAAGGGATTTGTCAGAGGCTGTGTTGATACAACTCTGTTCACTCTGAAGAAGAACAAGGATATCCTTTTAGCTCAGGTATATGTTGATGATATTATATTTGGTGCTACTAATGAATCTTTGTGCAGAGAGTTCAGTGACCACATGAAGGCTGAGTTTGAAATGTCTATGATGGGAGAATTAACCTTCTTCTTAGGACTTCAGATCAAGCAAAGTAATGATGGTGTGTTTATCAATCAAGCCAAGTACACTAGAGAAGTGCTGAAGAAATTCGGCATGATGGATTCTAATGCTGTTGATATTCCAATGGATGTCAGCAAAGACATGGATGATGAAGAGAAAGCTGGTAAACCTGTAGATATAAAAACCTACAGAGGTATGATTGGTTCTCTTTTATACCTAACCGCCAGCAGGCCAGATATACATTTTGCTGTGTGTTTTTGTGCTAGATATCAGTCTAAACCATGAGAGATTCATGATGTTGCTGTCAAAAGAATTCTCAGATATCTTAAACGCACACCTGAAGCTGGTTTGTGGTATCCCTGTAGTTCTGATTTTACTCCTATATGATACACAGACTCTGACTATGGTAGGGATAAATTGAAGAGGGTCAGCACTTCTGGTGGTTGTCATTTTCTGGGGGAGTGCCTAGTCTCCTGGCATAGCAAGAAACAAACCTCTGTGGCTCTCTCAACTGTTGAAGCTGAGTATGTTGTTGTTGGAAGTTGTGTATCTCAGATGCTCTGGATTAAGCAACAAATTGCTGACTATGGAGTCATCCCTGGAACAATTACAATCTACTGTGATAACAAGAGTGCAATTGATCTTTCAAAGAATCCTATTCAGCACAGCAGGATGAAGCATGTTCATATTAGGCATCACTTTCTGAGAGATCATGTTCTGAAGAAGGATATCATCATCACTCATGTTCCCTCTGAAGAAAATCTTGCTGACATGTTTACTAAGCCTCTGGCTGGTACTCCTTTCAGCAGCTTACGAGAAGGCATTGGTATGACTTATCCACTTCAGTAACTTAGTTTTATTGTATCTTTCTCTATCTTAAATGTTAATAACTTAAGATAATTAAGTATGATAAAATCTAATCATGATTTTGACTTTAAGCATGCGTACATTTACTGCTTATTACGGCGTTGTTCTGATTTTTTAACGGTTATCTGTTCCCTTTTAAACTGTGTGTATTTACTTTTTGAATTGGAACAGTTGCGTTTTTGGGTATAAATAAGGGTATTCCATACTTAGAAAACTTTCACTTGCATTTTCATTGCTCTTAGAATTTCCATAGCCATTCTTTTTTTTCTGTGTTTTTCTTTCTCTCAAACACTTAACCTAATTTCTTTAAACTCCTTCAATGGCTCAAGATCATCCCATTGAAATCTCTGTTACTCACATCTTTGACACCGATAAAAAGAAGAAAGTTAGCGAATCTAGGGTTTTCACTTCTAGGTTCCTAGACGATGAAGTCAAATCCACTGAACCCATCTCTAAATGGCTAAGTGCTCAAAACTGGAACTCGTTCGTCTCCTTGGATGAGTTCATCTATCCAAAATTAGTCACCGAGTTCTATCAGAACCTCCATTTCTTTTCTAATGAGGAGGATGTTATTCACTCGGAAGTTGGAGAAGTTGAGATTGAGGTCAGCAGGGCTTCTATCTCTCAAGCTATTGGTATTGATGACGAGGGAATCATCATTGGAGATGATGGTTCTGATGAAGGTTTTAATGAAGCCAACTGGGCTAGGCCAGATCTAAGTGCCAAGGAAACCTATGCCACCTGGCTCACTCAGCACCAGAGGTGGGCACACTACTTGACCACTAATGTGTTCCTTCCGAAGGCTGGAGGAGTTAATAGTGTTTCCAACCGGGAACGGGTTTTCATGTGGCATCTGGTAAACGAGAAGAAGATCAATCTTCCTGCCATGCTGATTCGGCAGATGAAAAATGTGTTTGTGGTTAGTGCACTTGCTTATGGTTCTCTTCTGACTAGGTTGTTTGAAGCAACCTCTGTGGTCATTTCGGGAGAAGGTGTAACCAGCAGGAGTACTGTTCTTAAGATGCATACCCTTAGGAATCTTTCTTTTGGTATGATTCCAAAGAAGAAGGAGAATGCTTCCTCTGTAAGCATTGCTCAGAAGGAGATTGTTGAAGCTTCTGTGCAGAAAGGAAAGAATGCTGCCAAGAAGGGAAAAGGAAAGAAAGGATCAAGTAAGTTGGTCCTGACTGTTGAGAAGGTGGTTATCTCAGAACCTCTTCCTACTATGGTTCAAACAACAATCAGTGTTGAACCTTCTGGGAAGATCGTTGCTGAGAAGCCAAAGGATGCTTCTGAGAAAGAAGCTCAGGATGCTGAGGATGCACGCCTTGCTGAAAGAGAGAAGGCTGCTGAAGCTGAGAAGATTGCAAGAGTTGTAGCTCTTGCTGATGTGAAAAGGAAGAAGAAGGAAGCTGAAGATAAGTTAGCAGCTGAGCGAGAAATTGCAGCAAAAGCTAAGGCTGATGCTAGAATTGCTGAATGCACTGCTGAAGTTGGGAACGTGGAGTTCTCAGGAAATGTTGAGGCTACGGAAGAAGATGAGGATTCTGAAGATATTCCTCTCTCCAGAAGACTCCCCAGGAAGAAGATGTCAGCAAATAGAAGGTCTCTGAACAAAAAGGACTTCTATATTGCTCCGAGTACTGAACTGGATGAATCAACTCCTGAAAAAGAGGACTTGGTTGATGACGAAGACATGATGGATATGTCTGCTGAAAAGGATGATGATGCTCCTGTTATTGAAGAACTGTCAGAAGATAGTGATCAAGAACCTGATACTATCATTCAGAACGCCATGAAGTTTGCTGAAAACATCAACACTGATGATTTTCTAGATAATGTTCTTCTGGGTCAAGGGAGAAACCCTGGTGAAAGAGATGCCTCTGAAACTATGTTCAGAATGGCTCATGTGTTTGCTGAACCTATCTCCATGTTTGATCCAAACCTCTCTGATCAGGTCATCTCATCTCCCACTCATATTCATCATTCATCTCCCCTTCGTACTTTTCATCCATCCTCTCCTCATACTCCTCATCCATCTCCTTCACTACCTTCTGTCACAGAAGTTAGTGATTCTCAAACTTTCATTCATCCTACAACTTCAACCTCTGAAGTTGTACCTCCTAAAACTGCTCCTCCTTCTGGATCCTATTCAGAAGTGAATTTATCTTCTGGACCCATTTTCACAGATTCCATATCTACCTCCACTACTTCTTCTCTCTCTACTTCCTCTGTAATTCCATCAATTGGATTTACTGCTCCATCTTTCTCACTACCATCCACACTACCTTCCTTCACCCCTACAATTTCTTCCTCTACCACACATACTATCCCTTCCACAACCTCACATATTCCTCCTCTCTCAACCTCTGGACATGCACCTCCTGTGTGTGATCCCTTAACTACTTCTTCCTCTGGATGGAACTAATTAAAGTTAAGCTGTTTATTTATTTGCTATTTTTACTCATCTCACAGGGCATAATTCGATGATTTACTTTGTTGATGAAGTTGGTCCTTCTCCATTGGCCCAAAGTGTTGCATTTCGTGATTTACCACTCCGTGATGTGGGTCAGCATCCACTCTTGCTAACCTTTTCATGTGCTAATTTATTTCCCCTAGCTAGTTGTGACTAACATCTTGTTATATAAACGTTGATGTTGTACTTGTTTCCAGGTCTTATTTGTTTCTGAAAAAATGGTCATTGGTGTGGGATTTGACTGCAACCCTATGGTTTTTGCGGCAGATGAAAGAGAAATATGGTATGTTATTTTTCTTTAAGTATTAACTTTGAAGTGCTTTGAATGAGCGGGGTTGCTCTAAGTGGGACTACTTGGATACATTTGAGCAACAATATTTTTGGTCACTCATAGCAGAATAATGTTGAAGTGATTTTGTTGTTTTCTTCTCAAGAAAAGTATATATCCTTATGTTTTATTTCTAGTTTCTTAATCTGTTTGTCTTTTCTTTGAAAAATTACAATCTTTAGCTACTCAGGTTTTTTCATATTTTCATGCAAGTTGTGATGGTGTTCATGTAGGATAACAAGTGTTTTTGTATGAAATAGCATTCCATATATTACTAGAGATTTGCAAATTGAAATTGGAAAGAGCATTGCTTTCTGGGTTGGCATTGGGGTCTCCAAAGTCACATTTGTCAGCTTTAGTAGTGTCTGCTATAGCCATAAATCTAGTTACTCTTTCAACAATTATTATCATGTCCCCAGTTCACCTATGATTTTGATCACCTCAGTGTTTTTGGATGCAACCTTTTTTTTTTCCTCTTGTTTGTGTGGACTTGTAAATTCTAATCTTTTATCTCTTTGTCCTCTTAAATTCTCACAGGAGCTTTATCAGGTTTCTTGGTGAAAAAAAATCATCATTATCAGGTTCAAAATACGGGTCACAGGTACGCTGGCTTGAATTTACATTGAATTTTTGTTTATGATTGTTTGATTGTTTAGTCATGAAATTAATTGTTATTTGTACAGTGCTCTATTCAATCCAAAGTGTTAATATTTCATTGGAACAACCGATTATTATTTCGGAACAACCGAGTATTAATTTGAAACAACCGAGTATTAATTCGGAACAACCATAGAAAAATTAAAAAAGTAAAAATCGCTTATAAATAGCAATAATGGGTCTCAAAATGACCGCCTAATTAATACGAGTTTAGTGGTATAATTTGTTTTGAAAAGTGAGTTCGGGAGGAGCGGGAAAATACATTTTAAAGAAAATAATTAAAACTTTTTCTCTCTCCAGATGTGACATCAGTGCTGACATCACCTTCTCTTCCTTCCCTCCATTTTCCACGCATAAGGCTTTTTCTTTTAATTACAAGTTTGCCACCTTGCCCTGTTCAATTACAAAATTACCCCACCTTTTTCTCTTGTCACACCATAACTAGGCTGTCACACCATAAACTCATTGTCACACCTGAGCTTTTCTCTATATTAATATATATTTTATATTCATTTAATTACGTTTAATATATATATATATATAGATAATTACACGCCGTGCATCGCACGGGTAGAAGACTAGTAAAAATGTTAAACTAATTCCCTACTAGTTACATTACAAATAGCCACTAATACTTGTACAAAACCAATTCAGCCTCAAGCACTAATTAATACTCCTACGAGAAATCCAATCAGAGCGTATATTACGAATTTCACCCATTCTTTTTTGAACAAATTGTCTGTCCTTCTTTTCTTTTGTTATAGTATCTTTCCCCTGCTCACTCTACTTCCTCCTCCTTATTAGCCTCATTGGTTCATCACACCACTTGAAAAATCCACAAAATTCATCACAACCGTAGTTTGGGCATCCATAGAAATGTCTACCTCGATATGGAAGTTTCCAACAAATCTTAATAAAAGCAGCTTCACCGCAATAGTAAATTTCATCTTTGTCCATCGGAGATTCGAATTAGGAACTCGGTGAAGATGAAAAACGAGCAACAAGAAGAAGATCGATGCAGTTTATAAGAAGGAAAAAGAAGTAGCTCGATGAGGATAAAAACAAGGATGAAGACGAAGAAGAAGCAAGATTTGAGATTAATCCGTTGGAATCGTAATAGAGAAGAAGGATGAAGATTTTGAGGAAATGCAGCAGCAATGGAGGAAAGAAGGATGAAGATGAATTGATTTTAGCTTTAGGAATTTCAATCTGAAGTAATCTGGAAATTTTACATATAAAATGATTTTTTTTATGATTTTTTTTTACTGTTGTTATCTTTAATTTCATGGCTCACACGCTTTGGGGGTTTGTATCTCAAACAAAAGTAAAAATTAATACCATGTCAGCTGATAAGGGACAAATAGGAAGTATTATGATAACTTAAAGGGGTAAATAGGATGTCCCATGTCTTGAGGGCGTAAAGTGACCAAAAAGTGTAACTTAAAGGGGTTGAAGAGGTATTAAGTCTTAAATTAAAGAAAGATGATGCAATGGTAAATATAAGGAAAAATTAGTCTTTTATTCAACTTAATTGACGAAAAGTTTTAACACTTATATGATAAACTAAAAGACCTTACAAATAAATTAGTTAGACAAAACCTTGAGGATTAAATAATTATTTACCAAGGAAAATGACAAAAAAAAAAAAAAAGTAAAACGTTTGTAAATACCAAGTGCAGTTGAAAAAGAGTGACAACAGAAAAAAGGTGATGAAATCCAAAACAAATACTTGAACTTCTTTTTTTGTCGATATTTATGCGATTGAAACAACCATTGAAATTGAACAAAATGCACAAATGAAAGAAAACCAAAACACGTTATACCTACCTACCTACCAGCAAAATAAGCAAAGAAGCAGTAAATCTCATTGAATAGATTTTACGATAAAGCATTTTGTGTTGAATAATGATGCCATTACAAATATTCAACAATTTCTAAAACATCCTTCCTTCACTTCACTACCATTCCAATTTGAGTCCACCAAAATACCAACAACTTCTAAAGATCCTTCACTACATTTTGACTCCACCAAAAATAGATAGTCTACATGGATTAGAGAGAGAGAGAGAGAGAGAGAGAGAGAGAGAGAGAGAGAGGTGGAGCACACAAATTTTAATTACTTCAACATACATAAAGGGCCAAAACATGGAACCTCTTTTATAGTTACCACCTCAGGTGCGTCGTCTTATCTTGTCTGAAAATACCCTTTTTCAGCATCGACTACCAGGTGCCGTGATATGGAGAGATATATTAAGTTACCGAGTGGAAAGGGGCAATAAAACAGCAGAAGAAGAAAAAACAAATTGTGCAAATCAGGGAGAGAAATAGGATCAAAGCTGGATTAACTCAGCTTAATCTCACACTCCCAAGGAGAAAATAATGATGGTTAATGTGTGGAAGCCCAGCTAAGGGAAAAGGCAGCGGAAAACAGTGGCACAGCAGATTCTCAGGTTATTTCATTTAGGTAAAATATCTAGGTGCGAAGCGGACCTGTGACAGGATCACGGCCGCTGTTGGTGTCCTTATGTTTCAAAGAGAGATTGGAAAACTGGGATTCAAAGTCCCTGCTCTTAGATCGGCGGTGACTAGAAGATGGTTGTGGTTGCTGCTGTTGAAGTTGCTGCTGCTGATACAACGCTCGTAGCCTCCCAATCTCCCTCTCCAAAACTTCATGCTCCACTGCAAAGTGCAAACAAACCTTAGAACTTTAGAAATTGTGAAATTAAAATATACATTTCATTATGCAGGTTCTGCCAAGACGCCTGATATGACTAGCCTTCCTAAAGGGAACAGCATAATATAAATCCCGTAACATGTGTATATACACACATGTATAAATGTACGTTTCCATGAAAAGTGGAGTACATCTATAGAGTCACTCACAAGCAAAATGTTAACTTTCTCAATCTGAGAACGACGAAAGTTAGCTCCTTGATCAGTCAAAACAACCAGTAGAAAGCACAATAGCTCTTTCATTACAAGTTTCGTGAGCTGAATGTTAGAAAGCTCAATAGTAACTGGACGTGAGCTGAATGTTAGAAAGCTCAATAGTAACTGGATAAGGGTATCATAACAACTTTCTTATGTTAAGATGCAATGTCCAAACCTAGAATGGCCCTGAAGTTGACAGTTCTAACCCAATAGTATTTGAGATCAAGCCTCCTGCAGTTGTCAGTGCGCAGAAATCTCTTTCTTTAGGAGAGCAATTTCTAAGGATATCAACAAGTAAAACAAAAAGAACCTTCCACAAGAACAATATCCCACACATTGATTAAGAACTTGACAAGACATTATTTCCAGGAATCCTTTCATCTGAAACTTTATTACAGGTCAGCTATATCAGTTCAAAAGGTTACAAGGAATTCCAATTATGCCTAATAGATAGTCTCCAAATGTTTAAGCTTTCACTAAAGCAGTCATCTAGCCATATTCCCAAACTGATCCCGTTCACAAAATACACTCACTATGCATTCATTCTGATACGTTCTCTCTCTAATTGTCCAAAGCCGCAAACTCTGAATTATGTATGCACATAATGACATATATCCCACTCTAATTCTGCTTGACAAATCAGCTAATCACTAAAATACTTTAAAACGTTAACAGAAAAGGTAATCAGGATAATAAATATCAGATGACGAATGACACGCCAGATGAGCAATAATGATAAATAAACACATCAGCTTAGCAGACTGTACTTTATAGTTCATGCATAAAGCTTCTAATAGAGGCTATAAGTTTCCAATGATAAATTATGAAAAGGAAAAAATAGCACATCAACACTTCCACTCCATAGAACTCAAGAAGTCAAGAATTATAACTTACAGTATTTAATAAGCTGCTCTTGAGCTAAACTTTCTAACCGTTGCTTAAGGGCTTTATTCTCCATATTAAGAATAAGATTTTGCTGGTTGAGAAATTCAACCTCAGCTGAAACTTCAGATCCTTCAGCCTGTGAAGCAGAAGGTTACAAAATTTAAACATTTTTAAGCAATATATGATTCATAAACTTCCAAATTAACTATAAAAGTCACAAAAGTTTGCTTCTGCAGATCAAACCTGTAGAGCTTGCACATTTCTTTCCAATTCAGCTATGTATTGAAGCTTTCGAACCCGAGAACGTTGAGCAAATTGTCTACATTATATAGCATTTTAAGTCTTAGTATCTCATATTGATTATTTGTCTGTGATATCAAGAGTTTTTAAATTCACATATATGCGGTATTACACTATCATTCACAACAAAGTTTCCAAGACTATGAACCATGCTATCCTAATAGATTAACATCAGAGCAAGCTTGCGACTTGAATCCGACATATATACAATGCGAATAAGAATTATGATGAAAATTTGAAAGCAATAGGTTATGTTATCCTCTTCTTTCAAAAGTAATTTCCATAACAATAACTGAAAACGCCATAACCAACTCTGCGCAAGAAAAAAGATGCATTACACTAAGCTATATAGATATGGTCTTAGATTTAAGCTGATCCTGCTCTGCCTTAAAAAGAAAGACACTATAATGAAGGATTTAATGCTGACACACTAATTAGCTCCTTTCTTCTTCACTACTCGTTTTTGCACTTAATTCTCTCAGAGTACCATTCTTTCAGGTAACTCGCATGATAATAAACCCCCCCAAAAAAAGATACTTCATTCATTTCATGGGAATCCATATGCAAATTTCCATAGTTTTCATGCATATAGTATAATTATCATTATAATGGAAAAGAATAAGGGGGGGAGGCCCGGAGAAGAATCTCAAATTCCCACAATTAGAACTTCCACCAAATCTCAGCTATAACCGCATGACTAAGTCGCCTGTCACTGCAACTCCTACTTTTAATTCATTCTATGTGGTGATCTAAACCTTAATGAGAGAGAGAGAGAGAGAGAGAGAGAGAGTGTGTACGAAGATTTCCATTGGCTCAATCCGCTAAGATACTCATGGCAATAAGTGTTGGGTTGTGAAGAAAAAACATGTAGATTGAGCTCAGCAATAAGGATGAGAAGATGGATGTGCACAAAAATGCAAACAATGGATCAGAAACTGATGTATCCATAGGAAGAAGCAACCACAAGAGAGAGTAAGGAGATTGAGATAGTTTAACCAAGTGCACTGCAGATCAGTAAGAACCAAAGTATAGGTAAGCGTATTTAGGTTGTGGAAAATAAGAGGGAGGCCCAAGATGTCACCATGGAAACAAGTGAGGAAAGCCATAATATTCTTAATATTTCTGAAGATGTGACCAAAATCTGCTACAGAGGAGAAAACAGATCAACATGACTCTTAGAATTTTGATTTCTGAATCAAGACATAATTAGGTAGAGTTTAATTTGCTCATACAACAAGCTGGACCTACAAAAGTTTTGCCTGGTTGGCATTGTGAGGTAAAATGACATGCATTGTGCTTTAAAATTTAAATCATAGTTCATCACATAGGTTGAAACTTACAACTCTATAGTAACCGTGCATCAAGCGTTATTAGGCAATGAATATGATGAGAAATTGACTGTAGCAGATGCCATGGTCAAGGATGCTGTATGTAATAGCAACATGCAAGACGAGAACAGCTAAGAGTAACTTATGAAAAAAAAAGCTTCAAAAACAACATACTGTTTAGCACGTTTTGTGTCAGTCTCTGATGCTGAAGACTTGGCATGAGGGCCATCCTTCCTTTCAGATAGAGTTTTTGAATCATGTAGACCTGCTTCAGCTGAATCTTGCTTTTCATTAACTATAGATGGAACACCATCTGCCTCGTGCGGTATGCATGACGCTAAGTTCTGTGAAAGAGCATTCTCCCTCGGAGAAGGAAGCCCATTTGGACGGGATGCAGCGTTCAAAGATGAATCCCAACTTCTATTTTTCTGTTTCATCATACTAATATCAGCATACAGAGATAGTTGACGAGCATCTTTCTGATAATCATAGTCTTGAGATCCCCAAGAAGGTATTGTCAACATATTTTTGTATCTATACTCATCCTGTGAGGCGTAATCCAAATTTGATGTATTAGCTACATCTACATAGGCAAATGAGTCACTGGATGAACGTCGATGACCACCCCTACGAACAGGTGTGTCTGGCTCATTAAGCAGATCATCAAGCCAAGAGGGTTGCTCCTCTATGAGAAGTGTCTCGGAGGATGTTCTGTGGTGATGAGAGTTTCCTTCTCGCGGCCTTTGAACAGCTTTTGATCCAATTACACTGTTGGGGACGTAATCAACATATGATGGGGAAACACTAGGAAATGGAATCTTGGGAGGAAGCAGTGCATGCTTTCCAGAGTACATAAAATTTCTGACATTTGAAGAGCCCTTGGAGTTTGCCATAACTAAAGCAGAACTGCTATCTGTCAAGAAACCACACACAAAAAATGACGGAAAAAAATAAACAGAAGGTCCAGATCAAGTTGAGGTAATACTAACGAACAAATAACAACTTTCAAACAAAATTATCACTCAGAACAATTCACGAGTAAGATTTACAATCCCTAATATAACCTACCAGGAATGCTAGTTATTAGCTCACCTTTTTCTCTTTTTCCCACAGCAACTAAATCCTATACATTAAGAGAACGTTAATTGTTTATTCAGCATACACTAGTTGCTATCTGTCTTGGTTGTTTTTTTTAATACAATTCTTACATCTGAATGGAAGTGTAATTTGGTCCATCTGAGTAACAACTTGTACAAGAAGCTGTTATCTGTTTGTTCAATCACAAATGTAATGGTATGCTTTTATTCAAAGCAAAGCAGAACATATAATTTATTTCATTACACATCATATTATGTTTGAGAATATCGATGCTTCCATTTCAATGGATCCTAGGACTAGGATTTTGCATTTTCGACTAAATTGCTAAACCTGGCACAATAAGCTGTAATCTGTCGTTTCAGATCTGAAAAGCCAGTCATTCATGTGCTAGCATTCAAGTTTGAAGCAAAAAAGATGTCATTGATTTTTGATTTACAACATTAGCAAATGTTTAAGAACTTAGAAATGCATCTCCATTTTCTTTTCTAAGAGGGTTTTGCAATTGCACTTACCCAAAAAAAAAAAAAAAACCCAGTTAGTCGTCAATGAATTACAAACATCTAAACTAGCATCTTAATGAATAATTCTTTATGGTAGACTTGAATTTTGTCAAAACATGTATTTCTTGAGCAAGAAAGATAAAACAAATAAAAAAAAAAAAGAAAATCAAAGAAACGCCAAGCACTTACAACAGCTGAAAATAATGAGAAAAGCGATACAAGAAAGGAAAATAAAAAACCCAGAATCAAAATTAGAAAATACCCAAAATGAAAACGAAAGACATAGAAAAATAGATAGATAGACAGCAGCAATGTACGATAAAGAACAGTGGAGCTGATTATAAACAAATAAATAGGAATAGGGATACAGAAATGGATGTACCTTTTCCTTTTTCTTTTCCGAATTAAGATCTCCAAATGCAAATACGAACAATCGAATCAACACTTTCTTTCTTAATTAGGGTTTCTTTCTTTCTTTCTTAATTAGGGTTTCCTCTGAATTTTTTTCTCGATCAAACTCAAATCTTAATCAAGACTTGAGGTTGAAATTTTAAAATCTTTTTTTTCTTATAAACTCAAATGAACCTTCCTTCCCCTTTTTCTCTTTTCTTTTCATCGATTTTACCCTTTCCATGTGCATCACAGTTCACCATTTTATATCCCTTTTTTTCATAATCTTTTTTTTATTCATGGTAAACAATTCAAAATAATAATAAAAAAGATTTTTGCTAATTAAAATTACATTATTTTAAGACATAAAATGGCTACTTGTTACCCTTTTTAGCACTAATAGAGGACAATTTTCAATATTAAAATGTATTAGTTCAATTGTTTTTTTATATATAATAGTTCAATTGTTTTATTAAACTCTGGCATTGGAGATTATTATTTTAAAGTAAAAAATAAAATAAAACTGATAGAAGGTGGTCCAAAAAGAAATGGAGTATAGCTTTTTGGTGTTTTGCTGGATAAGGGACCAAACAGCCAAATAAGGTATAGCAAAGCTAGGTTGGCATCCAGGATATTGAATCATTCTTACTTTGCATATTTTACAGGATTTGAACTCTCATTTTTTTCTTGTGGTATCAAAAATATTAGACATTTCATATTTGTAGGATTCATATTTGGGAATGTTTAAATACTGGAATTCACAAATATTCCAGAGCTAAAACATATACGAAAGATGGACTCGCACCTTAAACTATGAACACATTATGTAAATGATTCGTCACTAAAACCAATGGTTATTGGCACGCAAATTAAGAAACAAATACATCAAATATTACAAAATAATAACATAAGCTAAATGAAATATTTTTTATATTATGAGAAAAAATATAACTTTAATCTTAATTTTTCATAAAAGAAGAGTAACTAAGTTATTAGATTAAATTTGAATCATCGAGAATTAAAAGAAAAAATGACAAGTGACTACTTATACATCTCTCTTTTTATTATAGGATATCGATTCAACTCCAATGGTTGAAAAGTTTAATTTACTTTTTCTTTGTTCTTTCTTTTTTACTAGATAAAAAAAATTTAAAAAAAGTTCAAAATCTTTGTTTCATATTGTTGGATTTTAAATTTGTTCAACATTAGAAATGTTGAAAAGAAAATCTCGAGATTTATATGATAAATATATCTATAGTTTTTTTTTTAAGCAATAAGAGTAAAATCTAGTTATTATAGATTAAAAGGTAAATAATTTCAAAGTTTTCTAGTTTTTATATAACACAGTGTGTATCATCCTTCTATTTCGAAAAAAACACATTTTCTGGTACATATCTTTTGTTACAGTTAAATGTTTTGTCCTCTTGTCTATTTTCTTTAAAGTTGCAACCGCTATATTTCGATATGAACAGGTAGACATGACATAAAAGAATCACAATATCATTTTGTATGACAGTTTAATTGTCTAAAAAGTTAAAATATGTTACATAAAAAATAAAAGATTATTAAAAATGAGTTTTTAAAATAAATAAAAAAAACTAAACAATATGTTATCTTAAAAAACCTTAAAATTATTTATCACATTAAATTAGCGAGTTACTTTAAATATAAAACCAGAAAAGGGGTAATAAGATTATACTTTCTCCGTCCCATATTATTTATCATTTTGAAAAGTTAAATTTGTATCAAATTATTTGATATTTTATACTTCCAAGAAGCATAAATGCACTTTTTCCAATTTTACCACAGTTGTGCTCACCTAGTCAATTGCTAACCAAATACAATTTGGTCAATCATCATTAGATTAGAATCTAATGGTGGAGATTAAAATATAATGAAATCACCTAAAAACTACGAGTTGATACATAATTATCTAGGGTATAGTTAAAAAACAAAAAACACTATTTATAATTAAAATAAAATATGTGATTTCATTAGGTTTAAATCTTCAACCTTAAATTCTAATCTAGCGATGATTGAGCAAATTTTATTTGGTCAGTTATCGACTAGGTAAGCACCACTCACTTTACCATTATGATGTATGGTAAGAAATTTGTAGAGAATTGGCATTAATTGCAAGAGGGTAATATAGTAATGTTAGAGCATTTTAATACTAATTACTCCTTCCGTTTCATAATATTTGACGTTTGGGAGAAAAAAAAAAAACTTCAAAATATTTGACGTTTTACACTTTCCAAGAAAAATAAAATGAACTTTTTCCAACTTTGCCTACATGATGATAGGTTGGAAATTTGTAAAGTCATATTGAACATTAATTATTAAAATGTAATATGATAAAATTAAACTTGTTAATGCTAATGCTAATAATAAGTTTTTTAATATGTAGAAACTTTAAACAATGAAATGAAGGGCATAATGAATTTCATAATATTTGTGTAAAAACTTAAAATTGAAAGTGGACTCTTTTTTTTCTTTTTCTTCTTTCTTTTTGAGTTTCTAGTTGATGAATAAACAAGAAGGAAAAAGAAGAGAGAGAGAGAAGGGAGTTAAATGCAAGTAAAGTGGGTATATGCAAGTTGTTGTAAAATAATGATATTTGGAATAAAAAAAGGCAACCAACTCCCCCACACACATAAAAAGTGCAGATGGAGACAACAAAATTCCATACATTTAATATAATAATAAGCAAAAAAATCCAGTATTTCTATTGGGCATATATGTAAATTCCTAAGTCCTCAAAACAATTTGCAATTTGAAAATGCCAGCCTTTATTTATTGTTTTGGTAACCCAGCCTTTATTCATTAAGGGCTGCAAATTGACTTGTTTTTATGGTTTTATCTTTATCCATGCAGTTGGAGGATAACAAAATTTAATAATTACAGAAAAGGTAAAAAGACAAATCACAATGTAAATCATTTTATTTATTCCTAAATATGCTTGCTGTAAAAAAGATAAATTATGCTTGCTCGAAAAAAAAAAAGAAGATAAATTATGCTTCTAAAAAAGACAAATATAAGCTGAACCAAATAATACAATACCAAATAATACAATAGGACTTATTTAATTTAGTAGTAGTGGTTGTTTTTTCATTTGAAATTTAGTTGTCAGTGGTTTTTGTGATTAACAAGATCAGAATGTTTAGAGCGGGCTGAATATGTGTTCTTGTCTAAAAGCAAATTTTAGGAAAATTTAAACATAATCAGAGTTCTTTTGTTTAGAAGTTAGTTTTTGGGAAACGCTTCTGAAAGAAATTCTGCTTTAAGACAGATTCTGTCTTTTCAGCAACAGAGGTTCTGTTGATAGATCCTCTGGATAATTTGTCTTCTGAACAAAGACTGAGATAAAGAGACAATCTGTTTCAGCGCTTAGACTATGTTGCACAATACAGAAGGGAGAAAAGAGTTCAGAAGATCATGTAGACAGTCGATTTATCCAGGTTCGCCACATAAGTCATGTGACTATGTCTTGTCCCTTGTGAGTGCCTCAGCAGAGATTTAAATCCACTATTCAGTACTTTTATGGCAAGTACAGAAGCTCCTTTACATCAACAAAATTTTAGCTAATTTCTCACTAAGTTCTAACCAATCTAGAATGAGTTAAAGGATTTTCACCAGAACAAACAACAACTCTGTTTTTCTGGATTTCTCACCCAACTTAGCTTGGAACATATTCATAGGGATGAAAATTGTGAGGCTGACGAACTTGCTCAAATCGCCTCAGGGATGAAAATCTCGAAGGAGATGGCGTACAAAATGATCTTAATCAAGAGGCAGTGGCATCCATCAATTGCAGAACGAGGAGTTCAACTAGATACTTTCAACATTGATGCTAACATAGCTCAAGACTGGAGGAAACCATTTATCGACTACCTCAAAAATCCATCCAAGAAGGTAAAATACTCACTGAGTATTCAAGCTCAAAATTACATGTTGTTAGCAGGTGATCTGTATCGGAAAAGTTACGGTGGAATGTTGCTTAAGTGCCTCGGCTTCCCAAAAGCGATGGAAGTTATGAAGCAAGTGCACGAAGGAGTCTATGGAGCACATCAATCTGGACGGCGAATGATATAGCTTATTAACCGACATGGGTATTCTTGGTCTACAATTCTTCGCGAAGGGTTGTAAAAAATGCCAAATATACGACCAAATCCAACAAGCACCGTTCGAAGAATTACACTCAGTCGTAAAACCTTGGCCATTTAGAGGATGCGCAATTGACCTAATCGGAAAGATACATCCAGCCTTGTCAAAAGGGCATTGTTTTATAATCGTCGCCACTGATTATTTTTCCAAATGGGTAGAAGTTTCACCTTTGAGGCTGGTAGCATAGACACAAGTCATCCAGTTCATCAAAGAAAACTTAATTGACAGATTTGGGATTCCAGAATCGATCACGACTGACCAAGGAACGATGTTCACCGGTCATGACATGGAAGATTTTGTGAAATAATATGGGATTAAGTTAATCCATTCATCGTCTTTCTATGCTCAAGCTAATGGGCAAGTTGAAGCATCAAACAAAATTCTAATTCGAATTTTAGAAAATATGCTAGAAGATAACCCAAGGGAATGACATAAAGTCCTATCGGAGACGCTTTGGGCAATGAGGACATCTGAGACACGAGCTACAAGGGTAAGTCCTTTTTTCCTAACATTTGGTAATAGTGCAGTTTTGCCATTAGAAGTTGATATACCTTCACTACGGGTGATTCGTCAAAACGATTTAGAACCCGATGATTATTTACAAAACATGATGATGGATTTAGAAGATTTGGACTATGAAGGCAAAAGGCACTTGATTGCATGCTAGTCTAGAAGAAAAAAGTGGAGGACGTGTACAATAAGAAGGTGAAAAAGAAGAACTTTCAAGAAGGAGAGCTTGTTTGGAAATTTATCTTGCCATTTGGTGCCAAAGACCATAGATTAGGGAAATGGTCACCTAATTGGGAAGGACCGTTCCAAGTACATCGACTGCTTCCTGGAAATGCTTACTAGCTAAAGAGTTTGGAAGGAGAACCACATCTCAGGTACATCAATGGAAAATATTTGAAAAAGTATTTTCAAAATTTGTGGGATCTGGTGAATTTTTGAAACTAAATGAGTAAAGAGTGCACATGATAGATTCCATAAGATATATGGAGGAAAGAATAAATTTAGAGGTAGCTTTGAAAAGTTGAAATTGAGGTGAATGCAAGTTTTCTTTCACTATTCTTTATTCTAAGTCTCTAGATTTTATTTTATTTTTCTTCACAAATAATTGCCATCTATAGTATTCTTTAATTTATTTGTTTTAGGTGTTGTTTTCTAAAAATAAAATAAAAATATATTTCCCTTTTAATTTGTACTAATGGGAATTCCTTTGAGTACGAACCATACAAGAAAATAAGATTAAGAAAAAGAAAAATAAACAAATGGTGGTATTATCAAATATGACATCATACTTTTTGAAGTATATTTTTCAGTCTCTGTTCATCTCTTTCATTTGTATATGACATGTGTAAACAGTAGCATGATTTCTTTTAGTAAACAGAATCAAGATCAATAGCACCAATGCAATCATTTTCATCTCTAACAAGTTTTGATTAGGCTATGTCCAAGTTTTTTTTCACTTAGCAAAATTAAGACGAAGGATGAATAAAAGTCATGGCATAAAAATAAGAAATCCAACAAAAGAAATCCAGCAAAAAGAAATCCACAAAAAAAAATATTCAAAGTCTCTTAAATCTTGAGCTCAAAACAGGGCCCCATCAAAAAATGAAAATTCAACCATAAAATTAAATAAATTGATAAAATAGATCAAATTACCGGATTGAGAAATCAAGGGAAATAATTGAAGTCGCGCTTCGGGTATTTATCCCAATCGTCAGAAAGCTTGGCGGCGGTTCGTTTGTGTCGCTCACTTTTACCATGCCATTTCATCATGTCGTCATAGTGACCACTCAACTGGAGTTTCTCAAGCTGCAAGTCTCTGTCCATAAGAGGAAAGCAATCACGAAATTCATAACTTACCCGCACATTTTCCGCCTTCCTTGTCTGAAGCATAACCATTTCTCTTTCCAGTTCAAAGAGGCGCTTTTCATCAGCCTTGATGTTCAACAATCTATTATTGTCCTCTCTTTCACGCTCAATCAAAGCCTCATATTTCTTGTTATAAGCTTGAAGTTTCGACATAGTTGAAAGGCCATTAGCAAGGTTTTGTTCAGTAATATAAGATTGGTAGCAAAATAGTGCAGTACCTTTAATGGTCCTCAATAGCTCAGCTTTAGTGGTCAAATTACATGCACTCAAGAGTAGATCAAAGCTGGAAATTGCTTCTCCAATCTGGTCCGAGGTCCATGAAGCAAGAGGAGAAGAAAAAAAGTGGGTAAGAATGTCTCGTTCGGCCTTTAAAGCATCAACATCATGTATCGAAGAAGATGCAACAGTTTTTGTTAGGAAGCTATAGTCCAAGGAAGCAAAACAATTATCGGCTATGACAATGACAAGTTCCAGTTGAGAGCGAACAAGATAAGATTCCTGCATTGTAAAATAGATCAACAACTGAAAACAGTCCCAATAAATAAGCAACAACCTTTTAAGATTAGAAAGTCACCAAGTTTTGCAAAGTAAATTAGAATTACACTTCAATAACAACTCATACAAAATATTAAGATTAACCACTGAGTACCATTTTAATCCTAGGCTTGTCTCAGTTCATTGGCAGCAAAACTTCTATATATGCAAATCTTTCTTTATTTATTTATTTTCAAAATCATTATGAAAAAACCCGTAACTTTTCCTGTTTATTTCGTAAACTTCCAGTCAGTTGTTTTGCCTCAAATTTTAACACAATATGCGTCTACCTGCTAGTTAAATTCTCCAATTTACGGATCGAAATTCCGTCAAGCCGTTTGTAAGATATTTCAATTTTACTCAGACACTAGCAAGCTGTTTTTTTACTGAAGTTGCTGTTGCATTCTATTCACAATTTAAAAAAGAGAAAACGATTTTCATGGCACCAAAAGTTCCAATTTAATCACTATCTATATTCTTAGTTATTCTAAGTAACAAATAACATCACATTTTTGTGTCTGGACACAACAAAAAAGGCAAAGATTCAAAGGCAGTAATAAGTGCAAATAAAATATGAGCAGGAGAGATATTAGTGCTTTAGAAGGAGTTTTTTACATAAAAAGTTTTGTTATCAAACAATAAAGTGATCACATTATCATTGCAAATGGCATAGAATGAACAACTCCTTTCTAATGTATTAAACATCACAAGACATCCACAACAAGTGTTGTTGACAACAAAAGGAAAAACGAGAAGAGAACCTGTGAGTTGTGAGATGCAAGTAACCGATCTAAAGACGACGAAGATGGAAAATACATCCTAGCGGAGGGTTGCAGCGGGGTAAGATGAAGGTCTGGACAATTGTGAGCGTAAACGGGCGCACATAGCGGCTTTAGCCTTCTTTGACTAGAGTCGCCACCCGGCCGATCGGGAAAACGTACGAACCGGCGTATGTATCGATTGTTTTAAAAACCAGAGATTCTTATTTACGTTCATGGATATAACTTATTAATTCCGACATTCTAGACCCTGGAGGATCTTTAATGCAACCTAGCTCATTATTATCACACAAGGTATTGAAAACACAAGTATTTATACAGAAAACCGTTGGGTGACACGGTACAAAACCCTTAGAAGCTTACCCTCGTTGCGTGCCAGTGAGATGCTTGTAAACTAGTACCCGCCTTAGAACGGAGTTTTTAGGGAGGAACTTTGAGGCCGGATGTGCGTAGGGCGTACTCCGAATGACTGGAAAGGAAGGATTCTGGGGGAATCTTCCAGACTAGGAGGACTGCGCTTTACTTTAGCGGGGCCGAGAGCAAAGTTGGGATTCAGACTTTTTAGTGGCTGGAGATATATTTTGGCTATTGGGGAATTATTTGGTTGTTGTGAGGACTTTTGGAGAGTGGGGATATTTTTGGAGGAACAACTTCCAAGGTCTCGGAATTAAGCAATTATATATCAGAGGCGACTTATAGGCAACTTTCAAAGGCAACTTATATCGGGTCAAGAATTGCATAAAACCGAGAGAGAAAAGGGAGAAAAGAAAGATTTGTTGATGAATGAAAGTGAAATTCGGAATTCCTTTTATATGGAAAGGTAGAGACCGTACGATCTCCACAAGTCCCATCTGAGTGGCAGATAAGGATAGAGACCGTTTGCCATGTAGGAAGACCGTACGGTTCAAGGTGTTGAGACCGTACGATTCAAGTGATGGAGACCGTACGGTCTCTCTCAAAAAGTGGGGACCGTTTGAGTTTTAGGGGAGAAAGGACTTTCTCACAAGTTTGAGGGTGTCAATCTTGTGTTCCCAGGATGCGGGTAGAGGAAGTCATGACTTCGGGAAGTCGATCCGTTCTTCGGCGAGTACTGATACTTGCGCAACTGGCGGAATGAGGAGCTCGGAAATTGCTTTCGACATTGGGTTCAAAAACTAGTGCTTAGAACAATCATAATCATACGACAACAAGCCCCAACCAGCAGCTGGTATCTCTTTCCCACCTTGTGTTTCATTGCGATTCCCAAAGTTAAGGTACAGCTCTTCCTCGGGGTCTTCTTCTTCTACTTCGTGATCACCGACTTCCAGCGGTTTGAACTCACTTACGGGAGGTTTCTCAGCACAAGTTATTTGAGCACTAGAGGTTCTCATTCCTCCAAGGTTAAATTCGTAACAAGGAACTGGCTTCGGAACATACTCATCTTCTAGATACATTTTTTCTTTTCCTTTAGTACTTGGAATTACCTTCTCTTGCTTAATTTCTTCAATTTTTACTTCCTTGCACGAACTCCCGCTTGAGTCTGAAAAATGTAAAATATATATAAGTTTTTAAAAAGAAAAATAATAAAGATAAGTGCTAAGAAATGTACCAAGAGGAGGAATGCACTGTTTGTAAATCGTTGTCCACCAAATGTTGAACGAAGGTTGATCCGCTAATACAAGAAGTGGTCCTTGGTCATTTGTCATATCTGTAATGGCACCCTCAATGTCCGTCTCACTAGCTCCATACCGCTGCACGATTGGGCGAGAATCAATATGTTCCGGTATAGCTTGAAAAAACCCCAGTTGGCGAGCCTAAATGCAAGGTGCATATAAAACCAAACCAGGGTCAGAATATCTGGAGCTTTTGGTGCGAGCTACACCATAATGGAGTTTTCGAGTAGTACAAAAAATAGGCCACCATTCGGTTTTGATAACTTGGTCTTCAAGTCCGGCTGACCCTTCCCAGTATATATGGCTAACCATCATCGGCGATCCACCGCATGCACACACTCTGATGATTAAGTCAGAAATTGTTTAATGAATATGTCAGAGTAATAAAGTTCATGAACAAAATAGAAAGGTTGTCAGAGCATATTTTTATGAATAGTGAAAGTGTCTTTTCAACTTTCCATTCAAGGTTTATATATGGGTTTTCTTGGAACCCTAGTTGTGGGTAAAATCCCTTAAATGCCCTTTTCAAGGATATTGAGATCTCTTGTAAATGATATGGTCTAATTTCCTCTCAAGGACGGATGGGCTTTTTAGCGGACTGATCATCGCCTTTGGGCTTATGGACCTCTTAACGGGTTGATCGTCACCATTGGGCCTCAACCTCTTAGCGGGCTGATCATTACTCGTAAGCCTTTTAGATAACATGTGATACGGATTAGTGTGTTATCAGAAGCCCCCTCTAAGAATAAATTCAAGCTCTTAAGGGTTTTTCCTTTATACTTTTGGAGTTTGATTTTTCGAAGGATCGTAGAAGCATCCGAAAATAATATTGAGAGGCAAATCGCGTTGATCGTTCGGTCCGCCGAAGCACGTTGACAGACCAATCCGCCATGCCGGTGACATAGAATGACCGGAAGGTCCGCGGTCCCGAGCGGCCTGGTTTCGACGCACCAGGTTCGCCTGGTTCCGGCTGACCTACTCCGCCTGGTACAGGCGGACCTGTTCGTCTGGTACCGGCGGACATGGTCGCCTGGTATCGGCGGAACTGGTCCGCCTGGCACCGACGGGCATGGTCGCCCGGTACCGGCGGACCTGTTCCGCCTGGCGCCGGCGGACGTGGTCATCCGGTACATGCGGCCAGGGTTAGCCCAGTACTGGCGTACCAGGTTTGCCTGGCACCGACGGTCCTGGTTGCCTGGCACCGGTGGACATTGGTCGCCTGACACCGGCGGACATTGGTCGCCTAGGACCGGCAAACCTGTTCCGCCTAGCACCGGCGGACCTGGTGCACTTGGTATTGGCGGGCTTGGACCGCCTGGCACCGGGGGACATGGTCGCTGGGTACCGGCGGGCCTGCTTTGCCTGGCATCGGCGGACCTCGTCCGCTTGGTATAAGCGCTCCTGGCAGATTACACCAGGTCTGCTCAGTCGTGCATAGGCGCGGCTGGTGGCCTATTTCGCCGTCTCCGGCTTGCCGGCGTACCGTCTCCTCTTTTACTTTTTGTATTTTGCAGATGTCATTTCTTTCTTTTTGTTTTTTGAAATGCGTGCTTTGCTTTGCAAACTTATTTTGTGTGCCACTTTCATTCTGCAGACTCTATTTTCTTTGTTTTTGTGCCATATCTGTTGTTTTCAGGCACTAATAATTTTGTTGTAGTCTGTATAGAATTTTTTTTTCAAATCCTTATAAATAAGAGATTGGCTCCTTTATTTTTATTCACCCTTATTTCCATTATCTCATTATTTTCTCTCTCTAAAATCCGGCGAACTGCTTCGAATTCCGGCGACTCCTTTCTTCCCGACTTTGACATATGTAAGTGGAGCTTATATTTATTCACTTAACCTTATTCGCCAAATAATTGATCATGAGTTCGCCCTATCGCGACAACATCGATAACCATTATGGTTTTGACGACGTCGATTCGTCCAAGCTTTGTAATGATTCGCCCGATGGGAACGGTTCCCCCGAGCATGTCGATTTTCCCGAGAGTGAAAAGGGAGAGATTTTGGAGGACGTGGTCGATGAACCGCCGAAAAGATTTCGACGGAGGAGGACCGCCCCGATTACTGCGAACGATATTGAGTCTTCCTCATTAGCCACTTTGGCGTCCGTCCTGGATGAAAGTTATATAAAAGGACTATGAAAGCGCCACCGCTGGCTAAAAGCGGTCGATTGGATTCCGACTAAGGTGGATTAGCGTCTTCACAATCCGCTTGACGGGTTTTTTTTGTATCTACATGAGCCAAATCGAACACGGGTTCATGTTCCCTCTCCCGGAGGAAATGGCATGCGTTTTGCATTACCTTCGGCTTTCGCCAGCTCAGATTCATCCAAACGCTTGACGAGACTTGGTTTGTAGTTTCTGGCTATGTCAGAGTTTGGAGCTAACCCTCACCTCGAGTCTATTTTTTAGCCTCTATTCGTTGACAAGGAAGGCTAAGGACCAACATTATTCTTTTGCTAAGAATCGCCCTTTCTCCGGGAGGATTTCTAATGTCCATGATTGGCATAATAAGTATTTTTTCATTCGGCATGATATCCGTAAACATTCCGACAATGTTTTGCTCACGTGGAATATGGGACCTCTTCCTCGCGGGCGAATCGACGTCACACTGGCTGATGGCGAGGCGAACGCACTTCATGTTCTTCTAAGTGTTGAAGCAGAGTCTTGGTCATATGTGGACGTCATGATCTTGATGGACCGCAACTAGCCTTTGGCGAACTACAACCAAAAGAACCATGTCTTCACCTATTATTCTTGTGAGCGATCTAAAAATTCAGGTACTTATCGTTTTTTGCTTTCTACCCTTTCAGGGATTCTTGTTCCTTACAAACTGATTCTATGGCGGCATTCTTGGCATCAAGGAGGAAGAAGGACGCGTTAGCTAAGAAGAGGAAGACAATGCCTACCACGGTGGGCGAATCAAGTGCTCCCTTTTCGGATGTGCTGACACTTCAGGAGGACCATCAAACTTCCTAATTGGAGGTTTCTAGACGACCACCCTTACCGCCGCCCGCTCAGTCAGCCGATTCGGCGTTTCCCGACGTTGTGGGACATTGGCGCAATAGGTATGGCGAGGATGTAATGGTCGAATCCCCCAACGTCATGACGGACCTGCCTAACACATTCCTCCAACTTCCCCAAGAGGTGCACCGCTGCAAGGAGGGCGGTCCGATTGCACAACTCGAGATTGCCTCCAGTCAAGCTCTTCAAGTAAGTGGTTCTAGTCACGCTTTGTTGTTTTTGTGTTTTTGGGAATTTCTCTAACTTTTATTCTTCCTTGTAGGTTTTTAACTCCATTCAGTTCGACATACAAGAGATGGAGGAGAACATGAAGGAGAAGGATGAGCTCAACCAATGCAAGTTGGCCCTTAACCTTGCAAGGGCTGAGAAGCGCACGATACGGGCGGAGAGGGAGCAATTTCGGAAGGAACGTGACCAACTTACTGGTGATCTTAGAGTTGCTCATAATAAGTTAGAGGAATGCTTGGGTAAGCTAAGCATAGCTAAAGAGGAGGATGCTCTTAGGATCTATTGGTATGGCAAGCGCTTAGCCATGGCCATCCAACGTGACAACCCCGGAACCAACTTTAACATCCCCCGAGGTCGAGATCCCCCCTTTCGAGCTAGCAAATCACTGGGAGCGTATGCCAGAGGAAGAACAAGGGCGTGATCTTTATCAAGACGTTTATGGTCAGCCGGGAACTAATGCACACGCGGCCCCCTCAACCGACTACTACGATTAGTCGGGGACTTTGTTGTTTTCCTTTTATGTTCGGCTCATCGTGCCTTTGCATTGCTTTTTACTTATTTTCGGCACATCGCGCCTTGTATTGGTTTTCCTCTTTTTGTTTTTATTTCTGGCGCATTACGCCTTATATTAAATGTTTGTGGGCGTTCCGCCTCTTTTTATGAAGTGATTTTTCAATGTTCATTCATTCTTATCGTTTTTGTGATTCGCTATTTGGGTGGCCAATCCATGAATCTTTTTTATTGATCTGTCGTACATGTGTGATTATACTTTGGATTTTTCTTTTTGTACTTCGAAGATTTTTAATTTGCCTATCCTAGGCGTATGTTTTCATGTTTTAGTTTTTGAGACAATTTTATTTACTAAGTAAATGCTTGTCGCGGATTCGCCTTGATAGATGGCGCAAGCTTGCATCCCCTCGAAAAATTGATACGAATATTTATGTTTATTCAAGGTGAATGTTTATAAGACCATGCTCTCAAATGTTTGGGCGAATGTAAAATTGAGTAAGGATACTTTCCATAAAAAGTTCTTGTATTAATAGAAAAAGATATCATTACAAAAAAGTAAAGGATAACTTGAAAACCGTCTAACTATGCCTTGTTAAAACCTTAATACGAACCCAGTGGGAAAAAACCGTATTGAGGAAAAAGAGTACATAATCTGGGCAGATGTGATACTTCCTAAGGTTCTTGATGTGCCATGTGCGAGGCACCTCTTTTCCATTCATGGTCTGGAGCTGGAATGTGGCGGGTCCAATCTTCTTGGAGATGGCGAATGGACGGTCCATGTTATCCCCAACTTTCCTTTGCCCTCAAGGGATTGATTTTTGTCAGCTCTTTTCAGCACCAAATCGCCTTCTTCAAGATGGACTTCCTTGACCTACTTGTTATGATAGGAAGCGATGCACTGCTTGTAAGCCGCCATGTGTTTGTAGGCGCGTTCGCGTCTCCTTTCGACATTGTCAAGATGATGGTGGAGGTACAACTCATTTTGGGTTTCGGCGTAATACAACACCCTATCACTTGGCAGATCGACCTCGATTGGCACCACTGGTTCCACCCCATATACTAAGGAAAATCGGGTTTCATTCCTTCCGGTCCGGGGAGCGGTGCGATAAGCTCACAACATGTTGTTGATCTTATTCACCCAACCGATCTTTTTCTCACCCAATCGTTTCTTGATGCCATCTACCATGGTTCAATTGGTGACTTCAGTCATACCATTAGATTGAGGGTAGTAGACGGATGCGAACCGATTCTTGATCTCGAAATTCTTGCAATACTCCTTGAATTTAACACAGTTGAACTGGGTACCGTTGTCTGCGATGAGGGAGTAGGATATACCGATGTGAGCACGGATTTTTTCAATCTCAATAATGATAGTGTGTTTACCTCATGATTATACATTTAGAAAAGTCATTTCTTAAGCTACTATGTGTTAGAAAGTCCCGCGGAGCCTCGGAAGTAACAAACGGAGCCGAAATGAGCAATTTTCCATCATCGCTAGGCTAAAATCGGCCAGGTTTAGACAACCTCGGCCGAGTTTAGACAACCTTGACCCAGTTTAACCCAGACTCGGTCAGGTTTAGTCCTTCAAGAACAAATTCAGCCAAGTTTACGTGCAAACGGGTCCAAAAATGACGTTTTTCCACTATTTCGGGTTCGAAACGACCAATCCTCCATCTCTAAATGGCTAAACTCGGCCAGGTTTAGACAACCTTGGCCGATTTTAGCCAAACTCGGCCGAGTTTAGGCATACTCGGCCGAGTTTGCATTAAAATGGGCCCGAAAACGACGTTTTCGGGCTATTTCGGGTGACGTACGCATTTTCGGAACTTTCCCGTGGGTGTAATCTATGAATAGGACATTCTCCCTTCATAATAAACACTCATAAACATCCCTAATTCTCTTAAAAACATCCATTTCACAAGATCAAAGCTCAAAGAGTCAGTAGATTCTTCTTTGCGAACCGAGCTGAAACAGCTCCAGAATGAGCCCTGATTCTCGTTCCCGGATTGTTTTCTTGTTAAATCTTGATTTAAACACTTAAATTATTGTATTACAATCACTAGAGAAGTTATTAGTTGACTTAGTATACAGTAAGGAGCTTCCGAGAACCTTAAAGGTGCCGAAAAGGGTCTAAACGACCATTTTTCCACTATCAGAGGGACCAAACTCGGCCGGGCTTGTATAAGCTCGGAAGAGCTTGTTTGATTCTTGCTTTAAACATTTTATTTCTTGTATTATAATCACTAGAGAAGCCAATAGTTGACTTAGTATACAATCGGGAGCTTCCAGGACCCTCAACGGTGCCGAACGGGGTCAAAACGGTCGTTTTGCCGCCACCAGAGGGACCAAACTCGGCCAAGCTTGCATAAGCTCGGCCGAGCTTGGTCAAACTCGGCCAAGTTTGTCCCTCCCATGATCAAACTCGGCCGAGTTTGCCTGGGAATAAGTCCCGGAAATAGTTTTTTTACTATTTCGGGACACTATTGCACTTTTGGATGCTTTAGGGACACTTTTCCTATAAATAAGACCCTCCCCCCTTCAGAAAAACACACCTAAAACACCTTAAAACCTCCCAAACACTTCATTTGCATATAAAAGGTAAGTAATTTCTCTTTTATGTCACTATGATGCTATAGTATCATGAATTAATGGTAACACGCTGAGAGGTACAAGAATCACGTATAGATTAGTGGTGAATTCGGGTAGGTAAATCATGAATTCATAACAAAAAAGTGAAGTCTTTAAGCTTACATCCATGGAATTATCTTAATCAAACATCATGTCTTAAGTTTAAATCATGTTTTGTTTCATCCCAACATCACTGTTGGCCCTAACAATAACAGAATCACCTAGAGGGGGGGGGGGGGGTGAATAGGTGTCTAAGTTAAAAATTGATAATTTTTTAAGTTTTTGAAGAAACTTAATTTTTCAGAGTCAAATTTCCTCAAAGTCAGAGGCTAGTTTAGAGAAACAGCTTCTGAGGGAAATTCTGCCTTAACACAGTTTAACTGCTTTCAGCAACAGAAGCTCTGAGTTGGAAAGCTTCTGGACGGTCTTCTGAACAAAGACAATGATATAAAGAGTAAATCTGTTTCAGCACTAAATATAAACAAGTATAAGGAAGGGAGAAAGAAGTTCAGGAGATCCTGAGAACAAGTCGATTTATCCAAGTTCGCCACAGAAGTCCTGTGACTACGTCTTGTCCCATGTGGTCGCAGCCGCCAGAGATTTTAAATCTACTATTCAGAACTTTTATGGCAAGTTTAGAAGCTCCTTTACATCAACATTACATAAGCTAATTTCTCACTTAGTTCTGACTAGCCTAAAAAGAGTTAAAGGATTTCCACCAGAACAACAACAACTCTGTTTTCTGGATTTCTCACCCAACTCTAATCTCAACTAGATTTCTCTCTAAATCTAACTGAATATCACAAACGATATCAGTTTACAAGATTCCTATTATGAACTTGTTTTTCTTCACTCTCTCACTTTAACTAAAGCTATGCTAAGAAAGATTGAGAATGGAAAATGGTACTCTGTTTTCTTGATTAGAACAGTGCGTTGAGATTTTGCTCGATTATCACGCGTATAGATGCAATAGAGCTTGGCTACTATTTATAGTGGATGAGGATGACCGTTGGTGAATTTGAATCTTCAATAGAGATGACATCAGTTGTTGTAACCGTTAATCTGTCAAGTCTTCAAACGGTCTTCAAACACTTTGATTCCGTTAACCTTGTTCTTTAACTAAATCCGGTAAGTGATTTGAAGTAGAAGATAAGGTTGACTGAAAACATTCTTCAATTGGATCAACAAAGGGTAGACAAGGAAATTCTGGTTGTGTTTTTAGTAGACATGCGCGCTCCTTCAAAACAGCTTTTTGAACTTTTGGCGCCTTGCATTAAATGCAATTGTCAGAGCAATAAATGCTAAACAGAACCCGTGACTTAGCTTCTGAAAGCTAATTCCTTTTGTCTAATCTTCTGATCGAATTGGTAAGGATTTATCTTCTGATTGCTTCTTGGACCTCTGAGGAGAGCTTTAACAGACTTCACTAAAAGCCTCAGAGCGGAGTATCCAGCTTCTGAACTATAATAATTGTCTTCAGCTTTCCTTTTCTTCTGAGTCTTCAAGGCAATCCAGAGATTGTTCATTCAGCACCTGCTGAGAAACTTACACACATACTTAACGAAAATTGTTAGTCGAAAATAAAACATATGTAAGTAAACTTTAAATTTCATCTTCTGAAACGTTTGGACATAATCAAAACACTAGGGGTTCATCATTCTCCCCCATTTTGGTTATGGACAAACCGTGGTCCAGAAGGTAACATTACTTAGATAAACACAAGGTTTAGAAAGTAACTTCCTGATTGTTATGTTTTTTACAACTTCTGAGTAACTTAACTCCCCCATTTTAGTATAAATGGTGAACTCCAGCAATCTGAATTAGCTTAAAATAGATTTAAGATCAAGTTGTTAGATTTTAGTGAAGTGTAAGTTACTAAGATAAAAAGCATAAACAATATATAATAGCATTCAGAGACAATGAGGTATGTAAAGGTTCAGTGTATAAATGATCAAAAGAAAAAGAAACAAGGATAAACATATGGATAACAAAAAAGTCCTAAGACAAGAGCTACCCAACCCAGAACCTAGCTAAGAAGCTTAAGTCCTATGAGATTATCAGTTTCTAGGTTTCTTCTTCTGAGGAGGAACAACACTGGAACCATCACCAACATTTTGTCTCTTCATCCCAGAGCCAGGACCACTCTGTTGAGCAGACTTCTCCCCCGTTTCGCCAGAAACAACAGGAATACCAAGGGCTCCTTGAGCGTCCAGTTTCTTCTGAACATTAAGAGCAGTCTGATATTGCTGAGGAGTAGGCCTTACAGAGTTGATCAAATCCATTCGACGACGAAAATCAGCATCAATGGTTCTCATATGATCATAAGTCTGACCAAAAAGAGGTCGATGTCTGTGAACATCCTCTAGAAGCAACTTGATAGAACGATTATTTGCATATACAACAACAGTAAGATGCTCATTCTGAAGATAAGTCTGTCCTCGAACAAACCTATAGCAGTTATGAAGAGCCTTCTCTTGTTCTTTTGCTTGCGTGTGCATAACCTTCAGAAGTTCTGTAAGCTCTGCAATCTGGGCGCTCTGAGCAGTCACAGCAGACTCAATGCTCTGAAGATGATTGTTGAGATCAGGAGTGATGTCATACAAAATTCTGGCAGCCCTAGAAGATGATGATCCTTGAGCAGAAGATTTCACTTCTCTCAGAATATGATTAGCAGTACTTTGCAGATCGTCAAGCTTACTTGGGAGAACCTTCTCATGAGCCTCATAATGCTTGTTAGCTTTCTTAACCTCTTCTTGCAGCATTTCCACATTCTCATTGATATTACTAGCAGAGGCAAGAGCTATATTGTCTAGAGTGGGAAGGGTTAATGCCATCTGTCTCAATTTGTACAACTCATCATAAGTAGCGAGATGAAGTGTTGAAAGATTACGAGTATAGACAGAAGGATCCTGCAATTGAAGCATAGACATAAGCTGCAGGTTCTGATATTTTACTGTGGTGACGCTTAGTCGTCCGTTGATACTGGACACACGAGTTATATTTTATCGTACTGATTTTACCGTGGACCCGGTAATGCCGGGTACGCGATTTACTTTTTACCGTGCCTAAATATTTAAATATATCTTTTATCTTTATTTCATTATCATATCAAGAAAACGATTAAAAAACAATAAAAATGTAATATATATTATATTTATAAAGCTAATGCATATTTACTCTCATTTTGCAGGTCAATAAGTTTAGTCATGCTCTAAATTAATTGTTTGTGTGAAAATAATAAAATAAGAGTCTGTAAAAACAAAACAAAACAAGTTTGAGTATTAGAGATAAGTAAGTATTATTCACGAACCTGTCTCTGAAGGGTATAGTGGGGTTGAGCGCTCTACTCATTATACCAAATTTTCTCAGTCTACGGATTGGGTGGCGACTCTTTAAAATCAGAAAAAATCGAAGTTTAAACAGCTGAAATTTTCTCGCCTTTCGCGGGCACAATATTGTTAAAATTGCTAAATATGATAAACCCGTAAATTAAAATGGCAAATAAGTAATTGCCAATCACGGGGACGCGCGCTCACAACCGAAACGGGATAGAATGTGAGATTCTACAAGTTGAATCATTTGTTCCGGGTTTGAGAAGAATATGCTTCGGCTTCCACCCATTTTGTGAAATGATCCACCACCACAATGAGATAGCGGTTATGATTGGTCGTACGGGGGAAGTGCTCGACTAGGTCGAGTCCCCACGTGGCGAACGGCCAACCTTCCATGATGGGTCACTCATGACTCATTGGTAAATGGACATCTTTGGCGTGAACCTGACAATTTCGACAAGTTGACACGAGCTGTTTTGCATCTTCGTCCGCCGTGGGCCAATAGAATCCGGCTAACCGGACTTTCCGCAGAAGGGTGGCGGCTGCTTCATGGGCTTCTTTCAAAATTTCCATTCCTTCATCACAGTGTATACACTTTAGCCAAGGACAAGTGTAAGATTTTTGATACAGCTTCTCCGTCATGATGGCATATCAGGCAGATTGGTTCACAACTTGTCGGGCCTCCACCTTGTCTTCTGGTAACGTGCCACTTTCAAGATATTGGTGGGTAAACGTTCGCCAATCCTCCTTATCAGGTAGTTCAAGTAAGTTTACTTCGTGATGAACGAATGCCGGTTGATCCTTTACTTCGAAAGGGCATATCAGATCCCTCCAACCTTCAAGGCTAGCCGCGGCTTTTGCCAATTCGTCAGCTATTGTGTTAGATCCTCTAGATACATGCACTATTTCTCATGTGACCCCTTTCGCTGCCAACTCTTTGGCTAATTGCCGAATTTCATCAATGTACAGCCCAAGAGATACATTTTTGATGGTATAAGTTTCGGCGACCTGGTTGACCATGAGCTTAGAGTCGCTATAAATGGTGACCTTTGAAGGAGCAATTTCATTTAGCAAAATTAAGCCAATAACCAAAGCCTCATATTCCGCCGCATTGTTGGTTGCTGCAAAGGCGAGCTTAGCAACATAGCTGAGGTGAATAACATCAGGCCCCTTGATGTAAACACCTACACCGGCCCCTTCGGAGGAGGAGGCCCCGTCAGTATACATGGTCCATTCTTCCTTCACAATTTCTAGAGGCGATGCCGCGTCGCCGTTGGACTGATTGATAAAATCTGCCAATGCTTGGCTTTTGAGAGCGGGCCGCCCTTCATATCTGATATCAAATTCAACAAGACGGACAGACCACTCCATCAGCCGCCCGGAGGCTTCAGGAATTTGAAGAACTTTTCACATTGGTACACCCGTCCGCACCACAATCGTGTGTGCTTGAAAATACGGACGAATGCGCAAGGCCGTAGTTACCATTGCCAAAGCCATCTTGTCCAATTTGGAATACTGGATTTCCGCCCCTTTTAACACTTTGCTAACGTAATAGATAGAAAATTGTTGCCCATATTCCTCCCTTACCATGACCATGCAAACCATGTCTTTCGAAACTGAGATGTAAAAATATAGGTCCTCACCAGAGATTGGACGGCTCATTAAGGGTGGATGAGTTAGGAATTTTTCAATTTCCTCAAAAGCATGTTGACACTCATCCGTCCATTTGAAAGACTTGGATTTTTTTATCGCCGTATAGAAGGGCAGTTAAACATTGTCAGGCGGAACATGAGATGAATTGCCCCAAAGCAATGAGACGTCTGTTCAACCTTTGAACTTCCCGCACGGTTTTTGGAGTCTTCATTTCAAGCACTGCTTTAATTTTGTCACGGTTCACCCCGACACCCCGTTGGCTGATCATGTACCCTAGGAATTTTCCAGATGTAGCGCCAAAAGTGCATTTTTTAGGATTGAGCTTGACGTTATATTTTTGTAGTACTTGGAGAATCTCTTTGACATCCTGAGCATGGCGTTCCATGGTTGCACTTTTGATGATCTTGTCATCCACATATACTGAAAATTTCTCATTGACATTGTCAGCAAATATTTGGTTCATTAGTCGTTGATAGGTTGCGCCCGCGTTCTAAAAATCTAGGGTTGCTGCATTTTTCTCGAAGTCCATCGTTCACTAGACTATGAGCGTATTGTTTAGCTTTTAAAAGAGAGTTGGAGGAAGGAGGTGTCTTTGAGTTAGATTCAAAGTCCATCGTTCACTAAAGTCCTAGTTGAAGAAGAATTTTGGTGAGGTTAGGATTTACGTTCGAGCTGAATTTAGGAGGCAAAATTCTAGGGTTGCTGCATTTTTCTCAAAAGAATAAGAAGAAGGTTGCGCTTGGACTGTATCGTGAAAGACATACGCAACAAAGAGAAAGAGAAGGAAGAGTTGGATAGAATTAGGCTTTTCATTTTGTGTGAGTTTAGGTTGGTTAATATTTTCAAAATTTGAATGGCCCAATTTTTAGAATAGTGTTGACCGTTCTTCCAAGGTATAAAATTGGAGATTTTTTAGTTAATTGTTTGAGCTTGTAAAAAATTTTTTTAATGGTTTGAGAGTTGGTTAGTTTTAATTGACGCTTATTTTAAGTCTTAACCGATTTTAGTTGAGGAGTTTTAGTGATTAATTGTCTCGAGTAGGTTTCTAGGATTTTTCATAGGGTTTTAAAGAGATTACATTTAGTCCATGTTTAGTTGAGAATTGAGTCGGTTAAGATTTAATTTATTAAATCTTATGAGATGATGAGAGTATGATTAGAGCGAGGGAAGGGATTATTTATTCTAATACTTATTTCACGTGCAATTTTATTTTCAATTTCATTACACGTGAAATAGGGGGGGCAGTTGTTGGTCCTCAAAAATAAATTTTTAATTTCACTTTAATCAAAGCCTATAGTAAATTTTTAGTATATAGTTTTGTAAATATGAAGAATAAAAGTAATTAGAAAATTGAAAAAGAAAAGAAAAATAAGAAAAAATACAATAAAAAATATTAAAATAGAAGAAACTAAAAAGGTCTTGATGTTTTGTTTAAAGTGCAAAACCTCCAACATGACCTTTTCTTTTTCAACATTTTTTCGGAGTACCAAACTTCTGGTTTTTTCATGGTTTACATCGGATTTTGCAAGTAGACATCTAGAAAATCCTAGCGATTTTTTACGGAACCAAGATGCGCGCATCTTTCAAGGGAGTAACAAAATTTCTAAAGTCGAGTCTAAGTGACTTTTTGGCTTTGGATGTTTTGGAAGTAGGAATTTTTGGCTTTGGATGTTTTGGAAGTTGGAGGATGTTAAGGAGGAATTTAAAGGCGTTTTTCTAAGCACCTAGTCCTTAAAGTACTATAAATAGGAGCTCAAATGTTCACTTTCAATCATCAAATCATCAACTATCAGCTACAACACTCTCTTGAGTTCTCTTAAGTTCTTATTTGTTCTTTTAAGTTTTATAGCTTTCTTAAACTTCTTTAAGTTTTAGTGTTCTTGTTCTTAATCTTTTCAAGTTCTTCCAAATTTAATTTCTTAATTTTAGCCTTCAAAACATTTTGTTTGCAAAGTTTCTATAAATTTCAGATTCATTTTTCACAATTCTGTCCAACAATACCATTTAGCAATTTTTATTTTTTTTGACTACTTACAGTCCATTTTAGCTTTCAAATCTCATTGATTATCATTCCACACGTCCTGAACTTAACTTCAGGCTTTCGTTTCGCCTAATTTCGTTTCCGAGAACTCATTTTAGAAGCACTTTTCTAAACTCCAAAACCCATCTATTCTCTCATTATATTTACCACACTATCTACACCATCAATTGTTCGTTCAAGCCGCTCATTTGCTCGTGGACTGAAGTCAAGATCAGCTCAAGCATCGACATAATAGCCATTTATTTGGCTCAAGTTTGTTTTTCATTATTGTCAATATTGCATGTCAATTATCATTTTCTAATCTAATTGTCATTATTTCAATTCTAATAGAAGTATTCTCGCAATTGAGTTATCTATTTGCGAATAGAATTAGCTTTAGTTGTAATTTTTTATTAAACATTTGTAATCATCTCCTACATCCAATAAAATTGACTTTCTCAAAAACCTTGGTTTCAATTTTTTTATTTACATTTATTTACTTTAATCTTTGTAGCTTTAATTTCATTTAGCTAAGCTTTTACAGCGGATCAAAGGCCTTGTTCTTTTGAACTTATCAGCATTTATTTTAAGTTCAGTTCAGTCCAGTTCAACAACATTAAGTTCAGTTCAGTTTAGTTCAATTCAGTTCAGTTCAGTTCAGCAACATGCAGTTCAATTTTTAGTATCATTTATTTTAGTTCATTTCAGTAATATTCAGTTCAGTTTAATTCAACAACATTCAATTCGGTTCAGGTTAACAAATTACAAATAAGTATTTATTATCTATATATAATATGTTAATATTTATTATAATTTTAAGGATTAAACATCTATTTGCTCCATGTGGTATCCAAAATGTTGACATTTGCCCCCTGTGGTATTATTTTGTCTTGCTCCATGTGGTATCTCAATTCATAATATTTGCCCCCTGTGGTATTCTAATTCGTCACTTTTGATCCTTCATCAAATGAAAATATAGCAATTCTGACACGTATTGTCACGTGCCACTATTTTGACATATGAACATGTCACTTGACCTGTTTAATTCTAACAAAAGTCTAAGTGTATTTTCAATTGACATCTCTATTTGTTTAAGATCCATTGCAAATTATCAAAAAAATAAATCAAATTGAGTTGTTACGTGGTATGTCCACATATCAAATAGTGACACGTGGCAATAGATAGCAAATATTTTATCTTTCCATCCATTCAAGGGCTAAATGTGACGAATTAGAATACCACAGGGGGCAAATGTAACGAAATAATACCACAGGGGGCAAATACCAACATTTTGGATACCACAAGGGGCAAATAGGTGTTTAAGCCTAATTTTAACTAGTTGATCCAATTTGTTTGCAAAAGTTGCTAGATGTAAGTAAATATTATTACCAATATACGTTACAATGTTCTATCAACTTAATAATTTCTACTATATAAATTTGGATTTAATATACAAAATTTCCGATTTTGCTTATGTATTTTAGTAAGAAATTCAAAAATATTGTAACAGTGGTGTGTAGTATTAGGAGCAAATTAGCATCAATTAAAGAAATTCAAAAATCTTATAATAGTCAGTTATATAGGACCAAATTAGCATCAGCTAAAAAAAAAATTCAAAATTCTCGTAAAAGAAATTAAAATTAGCAAATTAAGAGCAAATTCAAAAATTCACTAATAACATCATCTCATTCTATTTTTCTAATCATCTTCCCTAGGATCCATGATCTCATCATTTTGTTCAGCTTTATCATCATTATCGTCATTCTATTTTTCTAATCATCTTCTTCCATATTATTATTATATTTTTAATTTTTTTACTATAGTTATTATTAAAAACTAATATTATTATTTATTCAATTAAGTTTCATTATTTATTTTTCAGTTTTAGCAAAATTCAGTTCAGTTTAGTTCAATTCAGTTTAGCAACATTAAGTTCAGTTCAGTTCAGTTTAGCAACATTCAGTTCAGTTCAGTTCAATTCAGCATCGTTCAGTTCAGTTCAGTTCAGATTTTTTCAGTTCAAAAGAACGGGGTCTAAGTACCCAGGAGGGACTTTTTCAATCCTTGCGTCCCTCGCCAATCGTTTCGTTTAGAAATCAAGTTTTTTGCGCAGGTTTACAATTCATAACCGTTAAAATTAATTGAGAATTAAATTCTCTGGCACACGCGCACCCAAACCACACGTGACAAGATTGAAAATAGTAATATTCAAAAAATATCGCTAACACATTGAGTTATTGTTTGGTGGGCGTTTCCGTTTATACTTATATCTAATTCTCCAATCTTGGCGGATTAAATAAATTAGGTTTGTTTATCTTAATTAATTATAGAAAGAAAATTGTGAGAATGATAATTTTGCAACATAAAAAACGTGACTGTGAAGATGAAATACGATTCTAAAGTAAGTTCAGTTAAAATTTTGGTTTTGGGGAGATAAAATGTGTTAGAGGTATTTACACATCTAGAAGGAGGGACTTGTGTTAGAAATTTAGGATCCTGAAAACAAAAGAGTTTAGTAGTAAGTAGTTTGACAATGACATATAGGCGTTGACCATGTCTGAAAACAATTAGAAAAAACTGCAGGAAGAGAGAGAGAGCGCAAGGAGGTCGTGTGTGTGTGATGTGGTGTATTATTATTATTTTTATTATTATTATAAAATGTAAATAATTTAATAGTTTTTATATTACGTAGAAACTCACTAGTTAGTATACTTTAATTGTTACGGTGATATTAAAATACAAATTTCGACCAATCGATGGTTGCCGCAGTAGTAATATGGGGCTGCACTTGGTAGGGAGGTCTGCGGATCGATCCCCCACAACCGCGATTAAGAAGGGTTTAAATACCATAATTCTTTGGACCCGCCTCGAATTCGAATTAGTCGGCCCAATATGGTTTGGAAACCGGATGAAAAACCAAAATAAAATACAAATTTCGTTAGTGAATATAAGTTTCGGTCAAAATCAATATATTAACACGTATTAATACTTAAAATATTCTTACTAATTTGAATGAGAAATTTAAATTGGTGACTCATTCCTACCTAACATAGGAGTATTAAATTATTTAAAAAAATAGCAATTCATACTTGAGTTTTGTATTTCCATTTGGTTGTCTTGCTTTTCTTGCTCTTGTTCTTGATTGGCTTTAAGATTTCATTGGTTTGATTTGATTGTGACTTACTCCTACCTCTCTTTGAGTTTGATTGTCACTTCCCAGATCCAACTCTCCAGAACTGCCGATCGCATTTCCTAACTTACAGGTCACTGTATTTCTTATATATGTTGCTTTTATTATTGGATTTTGGGGGTTTTACTACTATTTCATCTTTCCATGTTCTTAATTCTATCTATATTTTTATATCATCTACTTTCAAAAACCAATTGTGTTTAGGGGGTAAATAGATCACTGTCTTTCTTTCAGGGAGATCATCATAACCAACTTGTAGCAGCTAACAACACACTTTTGGAATAACTATTACGTGTTTGAAAAATCCAACCAAACGTAGGAACAAGAATAGGGAAGGAATAGCTATTTTATTCCTTGTTATTCGTTGGCTATTCCGCGAACCAAACACGGCACCTTAAAGTTTTGTATCACCTGTATGCATTTGCAAACAAAGTTTGCTTGCCTTCATCGGGAACTTCTCGAGGCACAAACATTAAGTCAACCTCTAGCTACTCAAACTGCTGACGTTTTAATAGACACTGTTAGTTAGGTTTCAATTACATTACATCTGCTCTAGTAGACAATGAACTTTTCCCTTCAATCTAACTTTCAATCACCTACCATTTCTTCAAATCACCAGAATTTTGATCCGTCGACCAATCGTCCACTTAAACACCACTTTCCTATAAAATTCCCGTCCAAGATTAACCTAAAGTCCGCCAACCTAGCTGCCTTGGACATGTTAAAAAAGAAGAAGCAGATTGAAGGTGCAAGTGAAGAACTGAATACCATTGCTTCACAGAATTTGGATCATGCTGAATCTCGAAGAAGGGTTCGATCAGCTTTCATTGAGGCACAAAATCAGCTTGATCATCCACTATTTAAGGTTTTTTTGATTATTATTATTATTGATTACAGTCAAGCTAGCTGTTTTTTTAATGATGTATGTTGTTTTGTTCAATCATGTAATTCTATCTTATGTGGTTTTTGGTATTGAATTTGTATGTAGTGGGCTCCTGCTAATATCATAACAGAAGAGGTAAATTCAATCTTTCGTTGCTAACATTAATAGAGAAATGAAAAGAAAGAAGATTACTGTAATATCAGTTACGGTTTTCTTTTACATATGATTGCATTAGTGACTGTTATTGCATTCTTTAGTGGTATGAAAGGAATTCGAAAGGTATGGAAATTTTTTTGAAAAGCTGGATGCCACCAGTTGGAGTCGAAATTAAAGGTGCTGTCTTTTTCTGTCACGGATATGGTGATACTTGCACTTTCTTCTTTGAAGGTTTGTCATTTTTTCTCATTCTATTATTAACCGACTGATACCAAATCACACAAACATCTCAAGTTTGTACTAAGGAATATACAAAAACTTTCAGGTATTGCACGACATATTGCTGCATCTGGATATATTGTTTTTGCTTTGGATCATCCTGGTTTTGGCCTGTCCCAGGGATTGCATGGTTACATCCCTAGCTTTGATGGGTTAGTTGACAATGTTATTGAACAGTATACCAAAATCAAAGGTTTGTGGGGTGCAGTATTTTGTAATAGACATCATTGGAATTGTTGCAATGTTTTTTCAAAGAGAGTTTGTGAGGTGCAGAATTATGTACTGACTTTGTTTTCTGGTATTGTTTATTGTTAGGACGACCTCAATTAAAAGGATTGCCTTGCTTCATACTGGGGCAGTCCATGGGTGGAGCTGTTACATTAAAAGTTCATCTAAAGGAACCTAAAGCATGGGATGGCATGGTTCTTGTAGCTCCTATGTGTCGAGTAAGCATATCTATGTCTTGTAGGCTGCATATTTCTTTGGTCCATTAAAAAGCTAGAAGGTGATTTATGTCCTGAGTGGCACTTTTTCTGACTTACAAGTTCTTTATAAGATTGCAGAGGATGTGAAGCCAGCACCTGCTGTTGAAAAGGTATTAACCCTTGTAGCTAGAGTCATGCCAAAAGCCAAGCTTGTTCCACAGAAAGATCTATCGGAGCTGTTCATCAGAGACCTAAAGACGAGGAAACTGGTTCGTTCTTTTTATTTTCTGATGAAAATGCTGTCTGGTATCTGAATTTAACCATTTCCTTTTGCTTGTCATATATGTCAGTACACGTTTACTCTCGGCCACTTGCATAAAATAACATAGCTGCTTTCTGTTTTAGGCGGATTACAATGTAATTGGTTACAGTGATCCAGTTAGACTAAAAACAGCTGTGGAACTCTTGAAGGCAACGGAGGAAATTGAAGCACAATTGGAGAAGGTATTTATAACAAATGCCCTATTGGACTGATCTGCGAGCATTGTTATCAAAATAAAGTGATGCTTTTAATAACATCAAACTATGCGGAATTGTGAGGTGCAGGTTTCATGTCCATTACTGATTATTCATGGAGCAGATGATAAGGTGACAGATCCTATGGTGAGCAGATTCTTGTACGAGAAAGCATCGAGCAAAGATAAAACTCTGAAACTGTACGAAGGAGGTTATCACTGCATACTTGAAGGGGAACCTGGTGATAGAATTTTCGCCATTTTCAGTGATATGATCTCATGGCTTGATAGCAGGGGCTCTGTCAAGTCGTGTGCTCAACTCACAACGTAGCTGCTGCATCTCATTTCTCCAAATTAGAGACATTAATGGTTAGAATTGGGTAGTTTTTTTATATTTATAAGGTACTGAATAATGTAAGAAGAAGGAATAAGAAAACCTTGTTTAGCTATCATACTTAACCTCAAGTATTACTACTAATTTGTTTGTTCCAACTCATCTATCTGTTCTGTAGACATGATTTTACTATGTTTGTTTCGGTTCAGGAAACAAGTGAATGAAAAATATTTTACAGACAAGTTAAATGTTTTACTCTTTTTCTAGACCCATCATCACCCTCGACATCCATACCGACGATTGCCGCCACCCACCACCTGTTGCCAACGGCTGGACTCTGTTCCTGCCAGCAACCACTCACTGGATTCCTGTTATCTATCATCAGATTTTGGAAATTGCAAATACTCGAAAATATTTTCTTGCAATAACATTTTTCACAGCATAAAAATATCCAATAAATAAACAGAGTACAAAATTACATTTACCTTTAGATAACATTGGAGTTAAAAAAAATGACAGGATGTATAGAAATTTTTAATATGCTTATGCATTTGTTTGGAAGTTCAAAGGTTAATGGAGGTGATAATGTTAACCTTATTTAAGGGTTAAAAGATAAAGTAGAATGAAAGATTAAAAAGGTAGACACCACACGGTCATAAACCCCGTTCAGTTAGCGAACAATGCGCCGAGTGAATAACTGTGAGTTATCGGCCAAACAATTTCAGTGAGAAGCCCAGTAGGCTCCACACGTGTCTCAGCCCAAAGTGGTAACTCGCTTGAAAGACTCCCGTTTCCGGGGCTGCATCTCTGCAGATAAGGGCCCGGGGATTTTCCTGAGTATTTAAATAATTACCCATTCACTCCGCCGTGTGATGATGTAATTGACTTATTTGCAAATGACATATATAAAGCATGGTATTAATGTTGTATTTAACGATGTGGGATGCAAACCACCGACATTAGGCACTTCATTCATATAAAGTGAATTGAAGAGGAGAGAGTGGGAGAGAAAAGAGAAAAATGACGCAGGCGAGCAAAGAGGCTTGCAAGAAAGAAGCATGCGACATCCAAGCTTGTCTTTCCAAAAACAACTTCCTCCCTCAAAGGTACCTCTCTTCTCTTCTCTTCTCATCTATCTATCTATCTAATTTTGCGATTCTCTAATTTACTAGGTAGGTATTAACTTTCTCATAATACCCTAACTCCCTCAAACTGCAATAACTCGTTTTTGAGAGGAGGTTAATGAAGATTAATAGAAGTAACGGAATGTAAACTTTTTAATTAACTCGTTTGGGAGTTTTCTAAAAGTTTAAATAATGAGAGTTAATATTTTACTTCCATTAAGTTCGAAACCTTAACGGGAGTTAATAGAAGTAACGTAAACATTTTAACTAATTTACATCCATTAGAGTTTGTTGGATTGAGGGGAGGGGAGGGGAGGGGAGGGGAGGGGAGGGGAGGTTCAGTCCCATCAATTTGGTGGGACTGAATTTGGGTGTAAATCATGGTTTTATAACCACCATTCAACCCTCATTTAACTTTTAAACTCTTATCCAAGCATGGTTATAAAATGAACCACCTTTAATGAATCTCTAATAACCATGATCCAAGCAAACACCAACTCCCAAATAAGGTCAGTATTTAACTTTCATTTCCGTCACTTCCTTTACCGTTACTCCCATTAACCTGCTCTTAACTCTCACTTCCATTAACCTCCCAACTTCCAGGCAAAGGCTAAATAAACAGTTGATGATCTAAGTCAAAAAAATGTATGTAAATACAAGGGAGGGAAGATGATGAAGAAACCAGCATAACTTTGCTGCAATTCTAGCACCTTAGTCTTTCTTGAGTGAAAAAATATATATGACAAGATAATTACATATTCTAGCTACTTTTTTTTTTTTTTTTTTGGCATTTTCTCTACATTTTCCGCCTTTTACAACTCAAGCTTAGCTTATAATCTGTGTGGGTCCATACGTAGGGAGTTCCAGTGATACTTGCAGTGTTTTTGGGTCTCTCTATCTCTCTCAGTTGTGTGCATTCGTCCTAGATGCTGCTGTTATATAGATATCCAATGTTGGTACTAAATGTGGTTCGGTTCGTTCTGTGATTGTTAGCTGATTCAGTGTTTTGACATAGCTTAACAATCTAATGTTGTTTTTCAACATGTTGTCAATCATATTTATGCATCAGTACTCTTCTTATATTGTTTTCACTTCTCTATGTCTTAATTTCTGATGGATGAAATGTTTCATACAGGTGTGTACGAGTCATTGAAAATCTTCAGTCTTGCTGTGAGAAATGCCAGTACAAATCAACACATTGCGGTTCGGTGTCTGACCTTCTCAAGCAGATTCCTAAGCGATAAACTATCTCTTTTATGCGCAATTATACAGCACGAATACAATGAAACCAAGTTTAGCGATAATTTTTCACAGTACATTATATAACTTCCCAATTTCCCTGGAGAGTGATTGAATGTAGAGCGGAATGTTGTTTACTGCACCTGAATAAAAGGGATAAAAATTCTTGGTGATATTTACTTCTATAACTAGAAATTCTTAATTTTGTATTTAGATAATACTTGCACATTCAATTTAACTGTTTGAAGCTTTATATGAAGCTATATAAATAGCCTTCTCATAATGATGTCTCGCATCTTATTTTGCAATTTCTAAGCATGATTGTGTAGGTGCTCCGGATGGATTTTTATTCTGCTTTCTGAAATTGGATTCATAGGAAAGCTTTTATCAAGGCTTTGCAAAATAATATTAACTCTCTAGACTTCTGGTAAGCCTTGATATACCAGAACTTGTTTTAAATGATATATATTTGTCACTTAAATTTGTTTAAAGTGATCTATGAGCCAGCCAAACTTGTTAAACTGATATTTGCTCCTTAAACTTGTAAAAGTTGATTGAACTAGAAGCTTATTATGTCACTTTAAAGAGCTAATGAAACTCAAACGTTCGAAGTGCCAGTTGTATTAAGCCTTCTAACAATATATGATGGATTTAAACAGAAAAAAGGATTAGCAAGTGTCGTTTTATATAAGAACAAGAATCACAAACACATAATAAGTAAAAATTTGTTAGTTTAATGGTTAAAGATGTGCTTATGAATGGCTAGAAGTATTTCAGTAAATAGGAATATACATGCTCAACAAACTCTGAATCAAAATGGTATATTCAAATAGTGTACAACATACTTGAGCATCAAATTATAAGCCAATGCAGGCCATAAATCTGAAAAAAAAATGGTATGCTTTTTTGTTTTTATTTACAGTGTACATCATGATGCCTACAAATTAACAAGTTCAGAAAAAGAAATATTTGGAGCAATGTATTTCCTATATTCAAGTGACTTTTCATTTTCATTTATTGTATGAATCGCCAATATCTGTTGCAGACAAGACAAACTATAATCACGAACCAAGTAATTTCTTCCATCTTGCATATCCAAGAATGAGCAGGAAAACCAGAAAACATCCTGCGACTGAACTTCCAACAAACGGCCCAAATATCCCCTGCATGTCATACAACCGACACGGAATATTCATCCCAAAGATACTTGCTATCAATGTATTTAATGCTATTGCAAATGATGCAATTGTCAATGTCAGCTGCAGTTGAATCAGTTCGTTTCGCTGATTGTCCAGTTGGATGTTAACGTAGTCTTCTGTGTCATCAATGTACTCCCGAACCTGCCCATTCAACAACAAAAGGAACTAAAAAAAATTGATTCGAACAAGTACCAATTCAATAAAAACAATAGCTCAACTGAGACATCTTCAAAAGGTGGTGGGCGATCATCAGTGCATTGCCCAATTTCTTTAATCCAGATTTTTAAGGGGAAAAAAAAGTGATTGCATTCACCTGAGCACCACCTTTCTAGTAGAAATTCATTAGTATCACCTCATTTACTATATAGAACAGTTTCTACATGTTGCACCTACTTGTTTCAAACAACCACACAAGATCTTTAGATGGGTGATCTATCCTCTCTAGAAGCTAGTTTCTTTCCCCAATTTCAAATGTATATCCAGCTTCCAATCATGCTGAACGAGGTGTTCCAATCCCCACACAATCCGATGAATTTCAGAGTCAATTGAAATTATCTATTTGACTTGTCTAAAGTCTACTACTAGAACTAGATCAATTATAATTTATACCCAGTAATGCTGTTAAACTTGTATGAAGAAGAAGAAGAACAAGTTTATAAAGATTTATAATTTACTCTCACAATGCAGTGAATCAAGTTGAGTACTTACAGACAAGATCTTGTTACGCGTTCCATCCAACTGCATAAAATAAGCTTCAAGAAGCATCTCTAATTCCTCCACATCATTTACATCCAAAGTGCTATCTGTCATTGCACTGCGACTTGAATTTAGTCGAGACAAGGGAAGGCCAGCAGCGACAATGCTACTTGGAGCCACAGTTCCTAATAAAGCCTCTGATTGCTGATTCTGAATCCACTTCCTGGTCAAATATAGATGCGCCATATCTTCATTGTCATCCAAAAGATGTTCAATTTCATCTCTGACCTGATATAGAAAGAGATGTGATACTCAGTATCAGTAACAGTTTAGAAAAATGGTATCCATCTAAATGTGCCATATATAAAACTTAATCCTATGTTATTAGGCAAAATGAGTGTATGAATCCCATCAAAGAAATGCCGATCAAAAAGAAAAAATAACGAGATATTTCACTGCATGAAAGAAAACATAAGAAAATTAAAGAACATATATTCATGCGCGTTCTCCATACATTAAGGTGAGGAGAATGCATGTGTTGAAATGATCCCTGATCAATTTATAAGTATTCAGCAGATAGTCCATGACAAAACAATGTACTAGTGAATGATTTTGTTTTCATAAACACTAAGATCCTTTCACACTAGCCACACACAACACAAATAATAATTCCACAGGACAACTACTAAATATTAACTTTCATTTTCATCATTAGGCAGCAGGATAAATAGCGATATACTAGATCTAGTAGATGAATGCATTCTGAAGAACATAAATAAATTCAGAACACCTTTTGCACCCGTGCCAGAAGACGTGTGAGATTGCTTTTCAAACTTCGCACATGTTCAAGATTCTTGGTGCTGACATTCCTGGCTAGTTCATCCAAAATAGGATAAGCATCTCTCTCAAGGTCTGCCACATTTGAGTCCAAATACGTGCAGACAACCTCTAATGCAATCTCTAGAACCTGAAACTCAAATGGGAGCTCATATTGCAGTCCTTCAACAGCTTCTGGAATAGGCAACCACTGTCCGCCAGTTGAAGATTGCAATTCATTATCTTGGTTATCAACCTGGCCTGCACCCTGGATGTTACGTGATCTTTTAAAGGGAATTTGTTGTCTGAGCTGATCTACAAATGGAAGAACCTCCTGGCGTAGAGGATCCAATATCAGGACTTCTTCAGCTGTGACTATAGCTCTTATGAATTCTAGATTGACAACCATGGCTTTCTCTCTGGCTGCAATGAGAAAAAGAAAACATCTATATTTTCTGTCATGCATATAAGGTACATATGAAAATGGAAAAATGGCATTCAATAACACATACAAGCACAAAAAAGAAAAAGAAAAATTCTTGGGCCAAGATCCTATAAAATACATATTGAATCTGGGAGGATTAGGCAAGTATGAGAAAAATATTATGAAATAGAAAATATGTGAATACTGTAAGAACAAAGAGAAGTAAGGTCGATAGGAGAGCCCAAGATTTTCAGGTTATGCAAGGAGGAAGATGGACATGTGTAGTTGTGTGATGTGTCTGTACTGGCTCTGTGAGTCCGTCTGTTAGTGAGGTGAAGTTATTAAATTAAGCTGTTTGTATTGGGGGATATTAGTTATTCTGGGAATCACTTGCAATGGCTGGAGATTCTGGGGCTGGACTCTATGGTTAGTATCACCATTTTCGCGTATTTCGGTTTAGGGGGCTGACATGTACTGTTCCTTAAACTATCAATACTATATTCTATCATTCCTCCTACTTTACATCATTAATCGTCTTCATATTATACGTTCTCATGCTTTTCTTATCACGAGTGTTGGATTTTTTAACCAAATGACAGATTCTAGAGACACAACTAACTCTATCAAGCTAGGTAAGGAACATGGATAATAGCAGGGGTGCAACTAACTATGAAAGAAATGATCTTAAAATGCACTTTCTTCGCTATCTATCTGATTGCTTTGTTTTCTACATGAATTCATTTAACAATATCAGGTTTAATGAAGAACGCACAAATATATGCAGCTGATTCTAGTATATGATAATACTGTGTTGTCTTTAGTATCTATCTAATTGCTTTGCTTTTCTACACAAATCATCCTACATGCAGAAGAAACTTGGTAATATGAGATGCTACCTTCATTAACGTTGAAAATAAGATACGAAAGATGGAAAGAAGGAAATCACGTGTCGTCATATATGTTTTGCTATACATGTAAATTAAACATTAACTATTCTATGCCATTGTAGAACCAAGATAAATGCTGACAAGACAATATATGAAGCATCTAGGAAACCAGTGAATTAACTTAAAACAGACAGGCAAAATGAGTTATTTGAAGTAAGAAAAAGCAAGATATAAAATAGCATATTAATGTAAGAAAAAGTTAAGTTGAAATGAATAAAAAACAAGAAAGAAGATTACCAAGAATACTAGAAGAATGGGAAAAAACAGGGCCAAGAATCCTCAAATCGCGGGCAGGAATAGAAACACGCTTAATAATGGTGCTCTTTTCACATTCCATAAGTTCAGAATTCCCAAACCTATCAAACCTCATCCACAGCCTGGACCCGCCCGCCTTCTTCTTCATCTTCCCCACAGCAGTCACAACCACACCATTATTATTGTTAGCATCAAACAATTGCGGAGACGGTGAGGTTACCCTAAAAGGAGGAGGAGGAGGAGGGGGCTGGGATGCATACGCCGGGGGAGAAGGAGGTCCCAATTTCTTCTTCTGGCGGCGTCTCACGATCTTGGAGATAAAAGATGACCTCCTCCCCATTCGATTGATCTTTCCTTCCTACCAATTAGGGTTAGGGTTAGGGTTAGGGTTTTCAAATTAAGGGGCCACGGACAACAGTGGCCCGTCGGATTGCGGAAGACGTTTCTTCTTCCTCGTCTTCTTCTTCTTCTTCTTCAGCTCCTCCTTCTTCTTGTTGAGGTTGTTCTTGCTCGTGTGCCATAAATGACTGTTTGTGCAAGAATCTGACTTTCTTTGATGTAACTCTATTTCATACCATTTTTAAACATCTTTTTTTTTCCAAATAACTCATTAAGGTCCTTCCATTTTCCATATTACAATTCTTTAAATAAAATAAAAAAATAAAAGAATCTTTTGACTTTTTTAAATAAATAAATAAAATTCATATGTTACCATTTTTTTGACAAAAATTTTTTAGGCTTAAGCTACATACAATCCCCTAAACTTGGCCAAAAAAAATTACTTTGCCCCTCAACTCTCGGGACGTTCTATTATGTCTCTCAATTTGTAAAAAGTGATACACTTAGTCCCATTTTCATCTATATTCACTCTCATTTGGAAGAGTAAACTACATTCTCCTGAAAATTACAAAATTAATTCTTACAAAATTGGTCATTTCATTTCTCTAATTTCTTCTTTTTTGCATCTTTTTCTTCTTCTTTCTTTTTATTCTTCTTCCATCTGAAATTTCAGAATCCGGCCGCCGAAATTCCGGAATCCAGCAGTCGATTTTCGAATTCCAGAATTTGGCGACCATATTCCAGTGAACAAAATTTGAAATTATAAAATCCGGCTCCAGCGACTGGGATTCGGAATTTCAAAATCGGGCGCCAGAATGTTATTTGAATTTTTTTAATAAAAAGAAAGAAAGAGAGAAAGAAGATGAAGATGGAAAATAAAAAAAATAAATTTAAAGGTCTTTTTTTAATATTTTTTTTATTCTTTTTCACCCATTCACTCTCTCTTCATTTTAATATTTTGCCACATCAGCGTCACATGGGACATGGGGGGCTAAGTGCATCATTTTATACAAGTTGATGGTACTAAATGTATCACTTTTCACAAGTTGAGGGGCTGATAGGACGTCCCAGGAATTGGGGGGGCAAAATGACTTTTTTGACAAAATTTAGGGGCTACACATAGTTTAAGCTAAAAAATTATCTTACCATTGAATAATATGATAAAACATTTTCTTGGATTATTTGTATTTTTTAATCATTGTTTTTTTACTTCTTCTCATGTATCAAACGACAAACCACGCATCAACAATTTCTCACGACAATTGTTTGGGATGAGCGTAGATCGAAATCTACGATGATCGCCATTTTTCCAAAGCTTATAGACTAACACTGTTAGATTCTCATCAATCATTCGCACCTTTGGTTCCTCCAGGTCCCACTCTATGAGCTCATTTCCAACTTTTCCAACTTCTACCTGGTATACAATTACAAGCGATGATTGTAAAATGATTGCTAAGAGAGCTTTTAGAACTAAGAAGAGCAAAATGAAAGGCTAGAAAACTTGAGAGAAAGATTCGAGAGTTTAATTTGTTGTATGTTGTTGTTGCTTTTTGTTGTGTGTTTAATGAGAGAAAATGAGCTCTGTTTATAGGTGTTTAAGGCCAACAACCCCTACTAAAATTACTCTTCCACTAACCCACTACCCTTAAAAGTAGTTGGTAGTTGGTAGTTAGTAGTTGTCAAGTTAGTTAGGTTAGAGCACCTCCAATGGAATGCATAAGAGGTGCTTGAAAATGTAAATTTTAGTCCTTTGCCGTTGGACAACAAGTGCATTGAAGGTGCATCAAAATATTGGTTCTTCGAATGAAGCACCTCAAAAAGCTGATAAAGTGGAATTAAAGATCTAATCTCGTGTGGGATGTGGAGGGCGATGGACGGCTCAGATGCGCTTGATCAAATGTCGCCCAAGGAGGTGGCCGACCAGGTGGGTCCCACCAGTCAGCCACCTCCATAATAATTAAAAAACAAAAAGAATTTTAAATATATGGAGGCATTGTTTATTTATGGAGGCATTGTGTATTTAATTCAAAAAAATTTCATATAGTAGACGTTATTTATTTTTATGGAGTCATTGTTTATTTAGTTTAAAAAAATTTCATATAGCCGTTGTTTATTTTTATATCCGTTAAAATATAGACGTTTGTGATTTTAATTTTTTAATTAAAATAATATATGAAAAATGTAAATTTTTTGTTTATCCTCTATATATATATATGGAGCCATTTTTCTTCATAATTTCATATTTTATCTATCTCTATCTTGTATTCAATTCATCACTTTGAGCAAAAAATGGATAGAAATCAAGGTTCTTATGGTTCCGGGGAACCGAACAGTCAATATTCCGGTAACCAAAATTATCAATATTCTTACCAAAACTCCCAAAATTCTCAGAATCTTAATGAAAATCCTGAAAATTCACAAATGTCTCCGGATTTTGAACAGAAGGGCAAAGTTGCAGCTACCCCCTCGATCTGGATATAATTGAACCAATGCATCAACAAAAATATAAACAAAACGAATGGTTGATGAGGCAAAAAGATATGGATACCCTGATGAGAAATACTTCTGGCTTTACTCCATCTCAGATGAGGGATTATGAGAAATTTTGCGCAAAAATTAGAGCAAAATATCCCAATCTGTTAGATTAATTAGTTATGTTATTGTTTTATGTTTGTTGTTTTTCAATTATTGTCTTTTATTATTTTTCAATGTGGTATTTTTTCTTGTATTTTTCATTTAAGGTTTTTTAATACCCTAAAACGAAATAATTAAATTAATTTAAAGTCAATTAAATATTTTTATAAATAAATATATTGAATTAATAGTTATTTAATTGTTTAAGGTAATTATTATATGAATTTGTAAGATTTAATTAATAGTTTTGGGTATTTGAATAATTAAGGGTTATGACACATGGGGTCCACAATGTTTGTTGAAGGACTTGGTCCACAATTATTAAAATTTGAAGGATTAAAAGGGAGTGCTTTGAATAGTGAATGAAAGACAAATTTTGGTTCATCTATTGAGGATGCTCTTAGAGCAACCCCACTGGGGTACTTTGCAAGTGTTTCAAATGGATCCTTCAAGTGCTTGAACATTGTGGGAGATGTGTTTGGGTTGTCTTTCAAATGGAAAATGCTTCATTTGAAGCACTTGAAAGTAAAAAAACCGGAGGAAAATTGGAGCAGATCACATTGGAGGGGGGGGGGGGGGGGGGAGATTAGGGACGGACGACCAGGATTGGCCAGATCAGGCGCGTGCAGTACACACACCTATTTTGGCGCGTTTAGTCGTCCGTGTTAAAGGGGAGGTGGCCAACCAGGGGATTCCACCAGTCAGCTACCCTCATTAAATTTAAAAAAAAAGATGTTTTTAAAAATCCTTTTTACTTGTTTTGGATACTGGAAAATGGCTCCAAAAAATGCTAAAATCCAAAAAATTCACGTTTAAAGGGCTTGGTTTAAAATAATTCTGAATCTAATGTCACTTTTTTGACCCTAGTTAACAGAACCCGGTGCCTCAAACACCGGGTTCAAAATTGCACAAAAACCGGTGCCCCTAGCACCGGTTTCATAAAGAAAAAATGCAAAACCCGGTGCTCCAATCACCGGGTTCATAAAGAGAAAAGTCAGGAGGAGGCATGTAACAATTGTTTTTGTTTTATATGCAAATAGACTGACTATTTTCCTTTTTGGTACCTGTATCAAAACAACTGTTCTTTCGACGAACTCCTTAATTTCTTATTTTCATACAGTGAGTTCATAAAAAATAATCACGAGCATATACATGATTATTAAGAGCAACGAAATATCGTATAAATCTCAAACCTAATTTTAGAGCTTCTGCTTTAGACTCTAAAATTACGTTTGAGATTTATACGATATTCCGTTGCTCTTAATAATCATGTATATGCTCGTGATTATTTTTGATGAACTCACTGTATGAAAATAAGAAATTAAGTAGTTCGTCAAAAACACAGTTTAGAATATATCTCTAAAGCAGAAGCTCTAAAATTACGTTTGAGATTTATACGATATTCCGTTGCTCTTAATAATCATGTATATGCTCGTGATTATTTTTGATGAACTCACTGTATGAAAATAAGAAATTAAGGAGTTCGTCGAAAAAACAGTTATTTTGATACAGGTACCAAAAAGGAAAATAGTCATTATATTTGCATATAAAACAAAAACAATTGTTACATGCCTCCTCCTGACTTTTCTTTTTATGAACCCGGTGATTGGAGCACCGGGTTTTGCATTTTTTATTTATGAAACCGGTGCTAGGGGCACCGGTTTTTGTGCAATTTTGAACCCGGTGTTTGAGGCACCGGATTCTGTTAACTAGGGTAAAAAAATGACATTAGTTTCAGAATTATTTTAAACCAAACTCTTTAAACGTGAATTTTTTGGATTTTAGCATTTTTTTGGAGCCATTATCCACTTGTTTTGCATTTAATTAAAGCTGATTTTTTTTGTTTTTATTTCAATGTTTCAAACAGTAACATTTTATAAATTTGTAAACGGTAATATTTTAATAGAGTTATGTTTTCTTTCAATGTTTTATTACCGTTTTTTCAAAGCTGTTAGGATTTTTAATATATTTTTAAATTAAAAATGATAATAAAAAATGCTCTATATATATGCATGGTGCTTGTGAGTGTTAAACTCACATTTCTTTTCTATCTTTGAATCCAATTTCTTATTTGGAGCAAAAAAAAATGGATAGAAATCAAAGTTCTTACGGTTCCGGGTACCCGAATAGTCAATATTCGGGTAACCAAAATTACCAATATTCAAAATTCCCAAAACTCTCAGAATCTCAATAAAAACCCTGAAAATTCACAAATGTCTCCGAGTTTTCAACGACCACAATTTTTCAACCCAAATATCCCGATGAACTATGATGAACCCTAAGTATTTTGATTATGTCCAAACGTTTCAGAAGATGAAAACTTAATACTCTCTTACATATAGTTGACTAATATTTTTTTTTCTACTTAGTCTATGTGTAAGTTACTCAGCAGGTGCTGAATGAACAATCTCTGGATTGCCTTAAAAGACTCAGAAGGTTTGAATGCTGAAGACAGTGTCTCAATGATCAGAAGCTGGATGCTCCGCTCTGAAGCTGTTGAAGTTTGTTAAAGCTCTTCCCAGAAGCTCTTTGCAATCAGAAGTTCATCTACCAATGTGATCAGAAGCTTAGTCACGGGTTCTGGATAGCATTTAATGCTCTGACAAGTGCATTTAATGCAAGGCGCCAAAAGTTCAAAAAGCTGTTTTGATGGAGCGCGCTTGTCTGTTCAAGAGAAACCAGAATTTCCTTGTCTACCCTTTGTTGATCCAATTGAAGAATGATTCCAGTCAACCTCATCTTTGATTTCAAATCACTTACCGGATTTAGTTAAAGAACAAGGATAACGGAATCAAAGTGTTTGAAGACCGTTTGAAGACTTGACAAATTAACGGCTACAACAACTGATGTCATCTCTATTGAAGATTCAAATTCACCAACGGTCATCCTCATTCACTATAAATAGTAGCCAAGCTCCAACGCATCAACTACGCGTGATAATCGAGCGAAAATCTCAACGCACTGTTTGAAGCAAAAACAGAGCACACTTTCCATTCTCAATCTTACTTAGCTTTGTTTAAGTTTTAAGTTTTAAGTGAGAGAGTGAAGAAAAACAAGTTCATAATAGGAATCTTCTAAACTGATATCGCTTGTGATATTCAGTTAGATTTTGAGAGAAATCTAGTTGAGATTAGAGTTGGGTGAGAAATCCAGAAAACTGAGTTGTTGTTGTTCTGGTGGAAATCCTTTAACTCTTTTTAGGCTAGTCAGAACTAAGTGAGAAATTAGCTTAAGTTCTGTTGATGTAAAGGAGCTTCTGAACTTGCCATAAAAGTTATGAATAGTGGATTTATAAAATCTCTGTAGGCTGCGACCTCAGGGGACAAGACGTAGTCACAGGACTTCTGTGGCGAACTTGGATAAATCGAATTGTTCAATCAGGACCTCCTGAATTTCTTTCTCCCTCTTATACTTGTCATTATTGCTTCTGTGTACTTGCTCATAATTTAGTGTTGAAACAGATTTTCTCTAAATATCATTGTCTTTGTTCAGAAGACTGTCCAGAAGTTCTCAAACTTAGAACTTCTGTTGCGGAAAACAGTCAAACTGTGTTTAGGCAGAATTTCCCTCAGAAGCTACTTATGTAAGCTCGCTTCTGACTCTGAGGAAATTTGACTCTGAAATATAAGTTTCCCGAAAAACTTAGAAAATTTCAGTTTTCAACTTTGACACCTATTCACCCCCTCTAGGTGATTCTGCTCTTGATAGGGCCAACAAGTGGTATCAGAGCGAAATTCACTTCGTATATTTACTAAAGATCTAACAATCTAAGTGTAAGATCCTATCAGAATCAATAGAGATGGCTAGTAGACACCAGCCTGAGAATTCTTCTCACTTCATAGTTCCAGAAGGTTCTTCCACTACTAGACCTCCATTATTTAATGGCAACAACTACTCATACTGGAAGAAAAGGATGATGTACTTCATCCAAGCTCAGAACATGAGTGCTTGGTATGTCATCACTGATGGTGATTTCATCCCAACAAGGATGGAAGTTGGTCTAGGGAATGTTGTTATTCCTCAGAGAGAATACACAGATGACATTCTGAAAAAACTCCAAACTAATGCTTCAGCAATAAATATGTTGCATTGTGCACTTACAGCTACTGAATATAACAAAGTTTCTTCTTGTGAAACTGCACAGGATATTTGGAACAAGCTGGAAGTCACATATGAAGGAACAGGAAAAGTGAAGCAATCTAAAGTCAACCAACTCATGAGAGAATATGAGTTATTTGAAATGCTTGATAAAGAATCCATTTCAGATATGAACTCTAGATTCACCAAGATAGTCAATGACTTGAAGAGTTTAGGAAAAGACATTGAAGAATCTGATCGAGTGAAGAAGATTGTCAGAAGCTTACCAAGGTCTTGGCAAGCCAAGAAGACTGCTATTGAAGAAGTTCAGGATTTGAGCTATTACTTGTATGATGAGCTCATTGGGTCTCTAATTACTCATGAGATGTCATTAAAGAATCATGACCTAAGAGAGAGGTCAGAAGGAAAAAGAGTAGTCCTGAAAGCAGAATCTTCTGAAGAATCCTCTGAAGATGAGGAACTGGCTATGCTGACCAGGAAGTTCAAGAAGGCCTTTAGAAAAGGCAGAGGTGGAAACTACAAGAAGCCGTTCAGGAGCTTTGACAAGAAAACTCCTGATTCTGGTGAAAAGTTCAAGAGAGATCCAAACAAGCCTATTGTGTGCTATGGATGTCAGCAACCGGGGCACATTAAGCCTAACTGCCCGGAGCTGAAGAAAGATAAGAAAAAGTTCAAGAAAGCTATGCTGGCTGCCTGGTCAGACTCTGAGACCATCAGTGATCCTGAAGAAAAGGAAGAGCAAGCTCAGATTTGTTTTATGGCTATTGATGAGCCAACTTCTGAAGATGTCACAGGAGAAACTTCCGCACCTCCTGAAGCTACATATGATTCCGAGGTAAACATATCTTCTGAACAAAATATCTTTGATTCTCTTGAAGAACTCTATAGTATGTTCAAGTACCTGAAAATGAAATTGGACAAGAGTGAGGCTGACAAGTTTCTTAGGTTTACTCAAGTTTACTCTGACATGAAAGTGTTAGAAGAAAAACTGTGTAAACAGTTCAGCACTCCTGCTGATGGCTCTAAAGCCAAAGGCAAGGAAAAGCTGCCTCTGGGAAGTGATAAACCCCAGAAGAAGAAGAAACCTGTCACTCCCTCTCTTTTGAAAGAGATAGCTTCTCCTCCTGTTGCTGGCACCTCTGAGAGCGCTGTTGTAGCCTCTGAAGATGTTGGTCCGTCTCAGAAAAAGAAGAAATCTCCCAAGAAGCAAAGGGAAAGATCCAAGAACCCTCCCTTTTGCAAGCTTTGCAAGAGTGATGGTCATTGGTTGAAGGATTGCAAGTATCATATTAAAAACCTCTTGCAATCTGAGATATCATTAAAACCTGCTGAAGAAAAGTCTAACAATAAAGGACCCAATAAGGATTGGGTACCTGTCACTAATTGATTGTGTTGCAGGTGGCTCTGAGTGCTCCATCAATGTCAAAGCTGTGGTACATTGACAGTGGGTGCTCAGGGCATATGATAGGTGATGAAAAAGCATTCATCACATTTGATCCTAAAAGAGGTGGAAAAGTCAGCTTTGGAGATGCTCAGAAAGGAAGGATACTTGGTTCTGGATCCATAGGAACTAATCCTCCGATCGAAGATGTCTCCCTAGTCAGAGGCCTGAAGTTCAATCTCCTGAGTGTTGCACAACTGTGTGATAAAGGTAGAGATGTTGTCTTCAGCTCCTCTGGATGTAAAATCTTGGACAGTAAGTCAAGGGAAGTTATTCTAACTGCTCCTAGAGTTGAAAATGTTTTCATGCTGAACCTTGAGAATCTTTGCAAAAATATATGCTTGATGTCCAAAGAGGATACCTCCTGGCTCTGGCATAGAAGACTTGCTCATGTGAGCATGGACCTTCTGGCCAAAGTAGCTAGAAATCAATTGGTTGAGGGTCTGCCTGAAATTAGTTTTAAAAAGAATCATTTATGCAATGCTTGCCAATCTGGTAAACAATCCAGAAGCTCTTTTAAAACTAAGAAAGTCATTTCAACTAAAAGACCTTTGGAATTACTTCATATGGATCTTTTTGGCCCTGTTCAACCAATGAGCATGGGTGGAAAGAAGTATACCTTTGTCATTGTAGATGACTATTCAAGATTCACTTGGGTCATCTTGCTGTCTAGCAAAGATGAGTCACTTGGATGCTTCTCAGTTCTGATAAAGAAACTTGAGAATGAAAGGAATGAAAAGGTTGTTCATATCAGAAGTGATAATGGTGGAGAATTCAAAAACTTTATGTTTGAAGAGTTCTGTGAAACCAAGGGAATTGATCATAACTTTTCTGCTCCCAGAACTCCTCAACAAAATGGGGTAGTTGAAAGGAAGAATAGAACTCTGGTTGAGATTGCCAGAACTATGATCAATGAAAGAAGGCTTCTTAAGTACTTTTGGGGAGAAGCTGTTAACACAGCTTGCTATGTTCTGAATAGAGTGCTAATCAGAAGCATTCTGAACAAGACCCCTTATGAACTCTGGAAAGGTCGAAAGCCTAAAATAGGCTATTTCAGAACCTTTGGTTGTAAGTGTTATGTTTTGAATACAAAAGAATATCTTTCAAAGTTTGATTCAAAGGCAGATGAAGCCATTTTTCTTGGTTACTCAACACATAGTAAAGCGTATAGGGTTTTTAATAAGAGGACTCAAACTTTGGATGAATCTGTTCATGTACAGTTTGATGAGACTAACCCTGCAGATAGTAGAGCTCCTGATGAAGATGAAGTTCAAGCTCCTGAAGTTACATCTCCTGTTGAAAAACAAGATGTTTCCAGAGCTGCTGAAGTAGATCCTCCTATTGCTGAACAAGCTCAAGAAGAAAATTCTACTCCAGAAGTCAACTTCCTTCCAGAAGATGCTCCTATCTACGATTCAACAAATGATGAACAGGTTTCAGAAGACTCATTGGATGTACCAAGAGAAGTTAGAGCTCATAGGAATCATTCCTTAGAGAACATAATTGACTCTGTTCATAATCCTGTCATGACCAGAGCACAGCTCAGAAGATACATGGGGAATGTGGCTTTTGTGTCACTTCTGGAACCCAAGGACTTCTATGAAGCTGCTGATGATGACTCCTGGTTAATGGCAATGCAAGAAGAACTTGACCAGTTCAAAAGGTCAGAAGTTTGGACTTTGGTTCCCAAACCTAACAACATAAAGGTTGTTGGAACTAGATGGGTTCTGAAAAACAAACTTGATGAATTTGGAAATGTTGTGAGAAACAAGGCAAGACTTGTTGCTCAAGGTTACAGTCAGCAAGAAGGCATAGATTATGGTGAAACTTTTGCTCCTGCTGCAAGATTAGAAGCCATTAGAATCTTATGTGCTTTTGCATCATGCAAAGGTTTCAAGCTTTTTCAAATGGATGTGAAAAGTGCATTCTTGAATGGTTACATTGATGAGGAAGTCTATGTGTCTCAACCCCCTGGTTTTGAAGATCCTAAGTTTCCTGATCATGTGTACAAGCTGAAGAAAGCCTTGTATGGACTGAAACAAGCTCCCAGAGCTTGGTATGAGAGACTGACAAAGTTCCTGCTGTCTAAGGGATTTGTCAGAGGCTGTGTTGATACAACTCTGTTCACTCTGAAGAAGAACAAGGATATCCTTATAGCTCAGGTATATGTTGATGATATTATATTTGGTGCTACTAATGAATCTTTGTGCAGAGAGTTCAGTGACCACATGAAGGCTGAGTTTGAAATGTCTATGATGGGAGAATTAACCTTCTTCTTAGGACTTCAGATCAAGCAAAGTAATGATGGTGTGTTTATCAATCAAGCCAAGTACACTAGAGAAGTGCTGAAGAAATTTGGCATGATGGACTCTAATGCTGTTGATATTCCAATGGATGTCAGCAAAGACATTGATGATGAAGAGAAAGCTGGTAAACCTGTAGATATAAAAACCTACAGAGGTATGATTGGTTCTCTTTTATACCTAACAGCCAGCAGGCCAGATATACATTTTGCTGTGTGTTTTTGTGCTAGATATCAATCAAAGCCAAGAGAAATTCATGATGTTGTTGTCAAAAGAATTCTCAGATATCTTAAAGGCACACCAGAAGCTGGTTTGTGGTATCCCTGTAGTTCTGATTTCACTCCTATAAGTTACACAGACTCTGACTATGGTAGAGATAAATTGAAAAGGGTCAGCACTTCTGGTGGTTGTCATTTTCTGGGGGAATGCCTAGTCTCCTGGCATAGCAAGAAGCAAACCTCTGTGGCTCTCTCAATTGCTGAAGCTGAGTATGTTGCTGCTGGAAGTTGTGTTTCTCAGATGCTCTGGATTAAGCAACAAATTGCTGACTATGGAATCATCCCTGGAACAATTACAATCTACTGTGATAACAAGAGTGCAATTGATCTTTCAAAGAATCCTATTCAGCACAGCAGGATGAAGCATGTTCATATTAGGCATCACTTTCTGAGAGATCATGTTCTGAAGAAGGATATTATCATTACTCATGTTCCCTCTGAAGAGAATCTTGCTGACATGTTTACTAAGCCTCTGGCTGGTATTTCCTTCAGCAACTTACGAGAAGGCATTGGTATGACTTATCCACTTCAGTAATTTAGTTTAATTATTTCTGTGTCTTAAGTGATTAATCGTTTGAGATAATTAAGTGATAATTAATTCTAATCATGATTTGACATCTAAGCATGCGTTATCTACTGCATTTTACGGCGATGTTCTGTGGTTAACGGTTATCTGTTCCCTTTTTAAACGGTGTGTATCTACTTTTTGAATTGAAACGGTTTCCTTGTTTGGGTATAAATAGGGGTTTTCCATACTTAGAAGTTTTTACTCTCATTTTTCACTGCTATTAGAATCTCCATAGATTTTCTGTGTTCTCTTCCTCTCAAAATTCTTAACCTAATTTCTTATATCTTCTACAATGGCTCAAGAAATCACTGTTACTCACATTTTTACCACTGAGAATAAAGAGAAAGTTAGCGAATCTAGGGTATTTACCTCTAGGTTTCTAGATGATGAAGTTAAATCCACTGAACCTATCTCAAAATGGCTTAGCGCACAAAACTGGAATTCATTCGTTTCTCTCGATGAATTTATCTACCCTAAGTTAGTCACCGAATTCTACAAAAACCTCCATTTCTTTTCTAATGAGGAGGATGTTCTTCACTCAGAAGTCGGAGAAGTTGAGATTGAGGTCAGCAGGGCTTCTATCTCTCAAGCAATCGGTATTGATGATGAAGGAATCATCATAGGTGATGATGGTTCAGCAAATGGCTTTTCAGAAGCAAATTGGGCTAGATCAGATCTTTGTGCCAAGGAAACTTATGCCACTTGGCTCACTCAGCACCAGAGGTGGGCACACTATCTTACAACTAACGTGTTCCTTCCGAAGGCTGGAGGGGTTAATGGTGTTTCCAATAGGGAAAGAGTTTTTATGTGGCATCTGGTCAATCAGAAGAAGATCAATCTTCCTGCCTTGCTAATAAGGCAGATGAAAAATGTGACTACCGTGAGTGCATTAGCTTATGGCTCACTCCTGACTAGGTTGTTTGAGGCAGCCTCTGTGGTGATCTCAGGAGAAGGTGTTACAAGTAGGAGTACGGTTCTGAAGATGCATACCTTCAGGAACCTTAACTTTGGTGTGACTCCGAAGAAGAATGAGAAGGGCTCCTCTGTGAGTATTGCTCAGAAGGAGACTGTGGTTGACACTGCTCAGAAAGGAAAGAAAGCTGCCAGAAAGGGCAAAGGAAAGAAAGGGTCAAGTAAGTTGGTCCTGACCGTTGAGAAGGTGGTTGTTTCAGAACCTCTTCCCACGATGGTTCAAACTAGTATTAGTGTTGGACCTTCTGGAAGGATCGTTGCTGAAAAACCAATGGATGCTACTGAGATAGCAAATCAAGAAGCTGAGGACGCACGTCTTGATGAACGGGAAAAGGCTGCTGAAGCTAAAAAGATTGCAAGAGTTGTAGCTCTTGCTGAAGAGAAAAGATTGAGAAAGGAAGCTGAGGATAAGTTAGCAGCTGAGAGAGAAATTGCTGCAAAGGCTAAGGCCGATGCTAGACTTATAGCATGTGCTGCTGAACTTAAGGATGCGGAGTTCAAAAAGGATGTTGAGGCTTCAGAAGCAGGAGAGGATTCTGAGGATATTCCTCTTTCCTCTCGGATAAAAAAGAAGACGGCTTCAGAAGAAGAGGACTCTGAGGATATTCCTCTTTCTTCTCGGCTCAAGAAGAAGACTGTAGCAAATAGAAGATCTCTGAAGAAAAAGGACTTCTATGTTGCTTCCAGTGTTGAGTTGGAGGATTCTATTCCTAAGATACAGGAAGTTGCTGCTGATGAAGACATGTTGGAGATGTCTGCTGAAGAGGATGTTGATGCTCCTCTGATTGAAGAGTTGTTAGAAGAGAGTGAACCAGAAGATGAAGAGGTTCTTCAGGATGCACGACAGTTTGTTGAGAATGTTGATGATGAAAATTTCATTGACAACACTCTTTTGAATCAAGGAAGAAACCCTGGTGATAGGGATGCCTCTGAAACGCTGATCAGAATGGCTCATGTGTTTGCTGAGCCAATTTTTATGTTTGATCCTAACTCTTCTGACCAGGTTATCTCAACTCCCACTCATACTCCTCATCCATCTCCCTCACTACCTTCTGTCACAGAAGTGAGTGAATCTCAAACCTTAATTCCTCCCACAACTTCAACATCTGAGGCTGTACCTCCTCAAATTATTCCTCCTTCTGGATCCTTTTCAGAAGTGAATCTAAACTCTGCTCCCATTTTCACAGATTCCATAGCCACATCCACTACCTCCTCCATTCATACTTACTCTGTAAGTCCATCAATTGGATTTACTGTTGGCCCTAACAAGATCAGAATCACCTAGAGGGGGGTGAATAGGTGTTTCAAACGAAAACTGATATTTTCAAACTTTTAATGAAAACTCAATTTTCAGAGTCAATAATCCTCTGAATCAGAGGCAAGCTTATTGAAGTAGCCTCTGAGGGATAATTTGCTTTAAGACAGGTTCTGTCCTTTCAGCAACAGAAGTTCTGAGTTAAGAGCTTCTGGACAGACTTCTGAACACAGGCTTGTGATTTTTAAGAGAAAAACTGTTTCAGCACTAAATATGATACAAGTACACAGAAGCAATTAACAAGTATAAGGAAGGGAGAAAGAGATTCAGGAGGTCCTGATGAACAGTTCAATTTATCCAAGTTCGCCACAGAATTCCTGTGACTACGTCTTGTCCTCTGAGGTCGCAGCCTCCAGAGATTTTATAAATCCACTATTCAGAACTTTTATGGCAAGTTCAGAAGCTCCTTTACATCAACAGAACTTAAGCTAATTTCTCACTTAGTTCTGACTAGCCTAAAATGAGTTAAAGGATTTTCACCAGAACAACAATACTCTGTTTTCTTGATTTCTCACCCAACTCAAATCTCAACTAGATTTCTCTCTTTTAAATCTAACTGAAGATCACAACCGATCTCAGTTTACAAGATTTCTATTATGAACTTGTTTTTCTTCACTCTCTCACAATTACAAAGTCTAAGCTAAGAAAAGATTGAGAATGGAAAGTGTGCTCTGTTTTCTTGAATATAACAGTGCGTTGAGATTTTTGCTCTATGATCACACACGTGGTTGATGCAGTGGAGCTTTGCTACTATTTATAGTGTTGAGTAGATAACCGTTGAGGATATTTGAATCTTCAAGGATGACAAGGATGAAAGTAGCCGTTAATCTTGTCAACTTCTTCAAACGGTCTCAAAACACTCAACTCTGTCAACTTTGTACTTTAATCTAATCCGGTATGGGATTAAAATAAAGGTGATGGAGTTGACTGAACTTGAAGATTGATTTAGAGGGAAACGATAAGAGAGCAGGTTTTGTTTGTTGTGAACAGGCGCGTCCTTCAAACAGCTTTTTGAACTTTTGGCGCCTTGCATTAAATGCAACTGACAAAGCATTAAATGCTTAACTAAACCCGTGATAACGAACTTCTGATGTTCGTATTCCTTCTTAGCGCTTCTGAACTAAAACAACCTTAGTCTTCTGTTTGCAAAGGAGAACTTCTGATAAAAACTTAAGACAGACGATCAAGACTTCAGAGCGGCTGATCCAGCTTCTAAGAAAGTACTTCTGTCTTCAGCTTCTTTAATCTTCTGAGTTCAATAGGCAAGCAGGAATTCTTCATTCAGCATCTGCTGAGAAAACTTATACAATAACTTAACAAAAATTGTTAGTCAACATTGAAAAGTATATAAGTTAATTATCATTTTCATCTTCTGAAACGTTTGGACATAATCAAAACACTTAGGGTTCATCATTCTCCCCCATTTTGGTTATGGACAAACCGTGGTCAGAAGGTAAAGATTACTTAGAAAACTTTAAGGTTTAGAAAGTAACTTCCTGTTGGTTATAGTTTTTATAACTTCTGAGCAACTTAACTCCCCCATTTTAGTGTAAATGGTGAACTTCAGCAAATCTGAGACTTAGAAGACTTAAGATCAAGTTATTTAACGATTGTGAAGTAAGTTACTAAGTTAGAAAAACATATAAGCAAGCAGTAATATGTAAGAAGACAGAATGTGTGGAAAATTCAAATAGTATAAATATTCAGAGAACAAAGAAACAACATGTCAGAAGCATAAAGATGAATAACTTAACAAGAAGCTACCCAACCCAGAACCTATGACTAAGATTCTTAAGTTCTATGGATTTGACTATGTGTTTCGAGGTTTCTTCTGAAGAGGAGGAACTCCACTACTTGAACTGACATTAGCACCAGATCTCTTTAAACCAGAACTTGGACCACCACCCTGCTCAGCAGGTTTCTCCCCCATTTGTCCATAAACAACAGGCCTTCCCAGAGCTCCTTGAGACAATAACTTCTGTTGAACTTTGAGAGCAGTGTCAAGCTGATGTTTAGTTGGCCTTAAAGCATTGAGTTGATCGATTTTCTGTTTAAAATCAGCCTCAAGCTTTCTCATTTCAGGGAGAGATGGACCGGTCTGAGGTCTTTGCTTCTGAGCATCTTCCAGGAGCAACTTGATAGCTTGGTTGTTCAAATAGACAGCAGCAGTCAAGTATTCATTTTGAAGATAGGTCTGCCCACGAACAAACCGATAATTGTTATTCAGAATCTTCTCATGCTCTTTGGACTGAGAATGCAGAACCTTCATGAACTCAGTGAGTTCAGCAATTTGTGCATTCTGAGCATGGACAAGGGATTCTATGCTCTGAAGACGTTTATTGAGATCAGGAGAAATGTTTTCCACTACTTTGGCAGCCCCAGAGGAAGATTGACCTTGAGCAGAAGATTTCACTTCTCTCAGAACATGATTAATGGTGCTTTGTAGGTCGTCGATCTTAGCTGGGAGAACCTTCTCTTGAGATTCAAAATGTTCATTTGCTTCTCTAACCTCTTGTTGTAGAATGTTGAGATGTTCATTCACATTGCTAGTAGAAGCATGAGCAATGTTCTCAAGTGTAGGAAGGGTCAGAGCCAACTGCCTTAGTTTATAAAATTCATCATAAGCAGCGAGATGAAGGGTTGACAAATTCTGAATGAACACAGAGGGATTTTGCATTTGTAGCATAGTCATCAACTGTAGATTCTGTGCCTTCAGAGCTTGAATTTCTTGGAGCACCATACCCTGTGCATATAAGTCAGCAGCAGGAGTCATTTGCCCAAGATTAGCCATATTGTGCAACAATCCATCAGAGCCACTTTGACTCATTCTTCTCAGATCCTCAACAGATGGAACACCACCAGCTGTTGAAATAACAGGAGCTCTGCGAGGAATCCCAAAACTACCAAAGTTTGCAGCCATCTCATCTCGATTCAGGTGATTGAACAGAAATTCATAGTTGGTACGAATACCAGCATAGGAAGGAGGAGTGGATGTATTGGAAGTTGTTAAGGGATCACACACAGGAGGTGTATGTCCAGAGGATGAGGATCTAGGTATTGTGGATGTGAATGAAGGAGCACTCTGAGTAGTCAGAGGAGGGAGAGAGGAGAGAATGGTAGTTGGTATAGAGGATGGAGGAGTGGAGATTGAAGTTGTAAGACCAGAAAATGGAGGCACAACTTCTGATGGAAGTGATTGTGAGGATGAGATAATAACAGAGTCAGAAAATAAAGGAGCTGTGTTAATATTTACCTCTGAATAGGATCCAGAGGACAGAATGGTTTTAAGAGGCATATCCTCAGATGTTGAGGAAATGGGAGGAATTTGAATAGAAGATGTACTTACCTCTGAGACAGAAGTAGGTACAGAAGATGGTTGTGAAGAATGAATAGGAGATGGAGCAGGAGTATGAGGTGGAGATGGTAAAGCTTGATCAGAAGTGTTCTGATCTTCCGGAACATTGGGGTCAAAGGAGCTAATAGGTGTGGCATCAAGATGAGCCATCTTTTCAATAGTGATTCTAGCATCCCTTTCACCAGGATTCCTGCCTTGACCCAGAAGGACATTGTCCAGGAAATCGTCGTTATCAACAGTTTCAACAAACTCTTGAGCATTTTTAAGAACGATTTCAGGAGCAATCACTTCTTCATCACTATCCTCTGAGAGGTCTTGAATAGTAGGAGCACCAAAATCTCCTTCTGATGCATCCAGCATCTCTTCATCCAGAAATTCCTCTTCAGAAGGAATAGCATCTTCCAGCTCAGCACACTCAACAAATAAGTCCTTTTTGTTAAGGATCCTTCTGTGTGCAGCTTTCTTCCTTCTCATTCCCTGTGAAAGTGGAATTTCCCTTTCAGCAGTCTCTTCTTCAGCAACTTCTGAAAGAACAACATCACTGTCCAGTAGGGCAGCAGCTTCTTCCAGTCTGGCATCTTCCTTAGCTTTTGCCAGAGCTAATCTTTCTTCTGCCAATTTCTCAGCAACTTCAGCAGCTTCCTTTTCTCTTCTGGTTAACTCAGCCAGAGAGACAATTCTTTCTTGTTCTTTCTCAGCTTCAGCAGCTCTTGCTAACTCAGCAAGTCTGCTCTTCTCAGCTTCCTCTGCTGCTTTCTTTGCAGCTTCACTAGGTTTTTCAGCAACCACCTTACCAGAAGGTTCAATACTAATGGTAGCTTGAACCATAGGGGGAAGAGGCTCTGAAGTAACAACCTTTTCCACAACCAACTTACTTGGCTTTTTCTTGCCTTTGCCTCCTTTGGCAACAGTCTTTCCTTTCTGCTCAACAACCTTCATACTTTCTTTCTGACTTACAACCACAGAGGAACCAGCACCTTCTGGCTTCTTCGGAACTATACTGTGTTGTAACTTAGTCAGAGGAATAAGTTTGATTGGAGTGCTCTTACTGGTAATCCCTTCACCAGAAATCTCTATTCCAGCAGATTCAAACAGCCTGGTCAGAAGAGACCCATAGGCCAAAGCACTTCCAACCTTCACATTCTTCATCTGCCTTATAATCATGGCAGGAAGGTTGATCTTCTTCTCGTTCATTAAGTGGTACATGAACACCCTTTCTCTGTTAGAAACCCCATTAACAGCCCCAGATTTCGGAAGGAACACATTTGTGGTCAAATAATGTGCCCACCTCTGATGCTGTGTCAACCAGGTGGCATAGGTTTCTTTTGCGCTCTGAACTGGCTTAGCCCAGTTTACTTCCGAAAAACCTTCAGCAGTTCCATCATCCCCAATGATGATTCCTTCATCATCAATACTAATGGCTTGGGAAATGGAAGCCCTGCTGACCTCAAAATCAGTGCCATTTACCACAGAGTGTACAGTATCCTCCTCATCAGACCTATAGTGGAGGTTCTGATAGAACTCAGTTACCATCTTGGGATAGAAGAAATCATTCAAAGAAACAAATGAGTTCCAGTTTTGCGCACTTATCCATTTAGAGATGGGAACGGAGGATTTGACTTCATCATCTAAGAATCTAGATGTGAAAACCCTAGATTCACTAAGAATCTCATCATCAGCTAGGATGTGAGTGATAATGACTTGAGGAACATTTTCTTGAGCCATTTTTAGAAAAAGAGAGAGAAATGTAGATTAAGTAGAAAGATTGCAGAAAATTGCAAGGATAGTTTTAGCTATGAAATCTGGAGAGCAAAAGATTTTCGAGTGAAAAGAACCTAAGTATGGAAACCCTCTATTTATACCCAAACAGTGATCGCTTCCTATTCAAAAAGTAACTAACTACCGTTTAAAAAGGAACCAGTTACCGTTAACAACAGAACGGCGCCGTAATAGCATTAAATGTAGACAGCTTTAATTCAAAATCATGATTATCCTTAAACATGCTTAATTAATTCAAACACATGGCAGTTAAGAATTAATAGGACAGTTAAAGATAAATTATTGAAGTTGATAAGTCATACCAATGCCTTCTCGTAGACTTCTGAAAGGATTATAAGCCAGAGGCTTAGTAAACATGTCAGCAAGATTATCTTCAGAGGAGACATGAGTGATGAGTATATCTTTCTTCAGAACATGATCTCTCAGAAAATGATGTCTAATATGGACATGCTTCATTCTACTGTGTTGTATGGGATTTTTGGAAAGGTCAATTGCGCTCTTGTTGTCACAAAAGATGGTCATTGTTCCAGGAGTAATTCCATAGTCAGCAATTTGTTGCTTTATCCAGAGCATCTGAGAAACACAACTTCCAGCAGCAACATACTCAGCTTCAGCAGTTGAGAGAGCCACAGATGTTTGCTTCTTACTATGCCAGGAGACTAGACATTCTCCTAGAAAGTGACATCCACCAGAGGTGCTGACTCTTTTCAACTTGTCTCTACCATAGTCAGAGTCTGTGTATCCTACAGGAGTGAAATTAGTACTACAGGGATACCACAAACCAGCTTCTGAAGTGCCCTTGAGATATCTGAGAATTCTTTTGACAGCAATGTCATGAATCTCCTTTGGATTAGCTTGATACCTAGCACAAAAGCACACAGCAAAATGTATATCTGGCCTGCTGGCTGTTAGATATAGAAGTGAGCCAATCATACCTCTGTAGGTTTTAATATCTACAGGTTTACCAGCTTTCTCTTCATCATCAAAGTCTTTGCTGACATCCATGGGGATATCAACAGCATTAGATTCCAACATGCCAAACTTCTTTAGCACTTCTCTAGTATATTTGGCTTGATTGATAAACACACCATCATTACTTTGCTTGATTTGAAGTCCTAGGAAGAAGGTTAGCTCTCCCATCATAGACATCTCAAACTCAGCTTTCATGTGATTGCTGAACTCTCTGCACAAAGATTCATTAGTAGCACCAAATATAATATCATCAACATATACCTGTGCTAAGAGGATATCTTTGTTTTTCTTCAAAGTGAACAGAGTTGTGTCAACACAGCCTCTGACAAATCCTTTAGAGATCAGGAACTTTGTCAGTCTTTCATACCAAGCTCTAGGAGCTTGTTTCAGTCCATACAAGGCCTTCTTCAGCTTGTACACATGATTTGGAAACTTAGGATCTTCAAAACCAGGAGGTTGAGACACATAAACTTCTTCATCAATGTAACCATTCAAGAATGCACTTTTCACATCCATTTGAAAAAGCTTGAAGCCTTTGTATGATGCAAAAGCACATAAGATTCTAATGGCTTCCAACCTTGCAACAGGAGCAAAGGTTTCACCATAATCTATGCCTTCTTGCTGACTGTAACCTTGAGCAACAAGTCTTGCCTTGTTTCTCACAACATTTCCAAATTCATCAAGTTTGTTTTTCAGAACCCATCTTGTACCAACAACCTTCTTATTGTTAGGTCTGGGGACTAAAATCCAAACTTCTGACCTTTTGAACTGATCAAGTTCTTCTTGCATTGCCATTAACCAGGATTCATCTTCCTCAGCCTCGTAGAAGTCCTTGGGTTCCAGAAGTGACACAAAAGCCACATTCCCCATATATCTTCTGAGCTGAGCTCTGGTCATGACAGGATTATGAACAGAGTCAATTATGTTCTCTAAGGAATGATTCCTATGAGCTCTAACTTCTCTTGGTATATCCAATGTATCTTCTGAAACTTGTTCATCATTTGTTGAATCATATATAGGAGCATCTTCTGGAAGAAAGTTAACTTCTGTAGTTTGATGTTCTTCTGAGACATGTTCAGCAGGAGAGTCAACTTCAGCAGCTTTAGGAATAACATCTTCAACAGGAGGAGATGATATTTCAAGAGCTTGAACTTCATCTTCTTCAGAGGCTTTACTATCTGCAGGGTTAGTCTCATCAAACTTTACATGAATGGATTCATCTAAAGTTTGAGTCCTCTTATTAAAGACCCTATATGCTTTACTATGTGTTGAGTAGCCAAGAAAAATAGCTTCATCTGCCTTAGAGTCAAATTTTGAAAGATGTTCTTTTGTATTCAGAACATAACATTTACAACCAAAGGTTCTGAAGTAGCCTATCTTAGGCTTTCTTCCTTTCCAGAGTTCATAGGGAGTTTTGTTCAAGATACTTATGATTAGAACTCTATTCAGAACATAGCAAGCTGTGTTCACAGCTTCTCCCCAAAAATACTTTGGAAGCCTTCGTTCATTGATCATAGTTCTGGCTATCTCAACCAGGGTTCTATTCTTCCTTTCAACTACCCCATTTTGTTGAGGAGTTCTGGGAGCAGAGAAGTTATGATCAATGCCTTTGATTTCACAGAATTCTTCAAACTTAAAATTCTTGAATTCTCCACCATTATTACTTCTGATATGGACTACCTTTTCATTCCTTTCATTCTCAAGTTTCTTAATCAGAACTGAGAAACATCCAAGTGATTCATCTTTGCTAGAGAGCAAGATGACCCAGGTGAATCTTGAATAGTCATCTACTATGACTAAGGCATATTTCTTTCCACCCATGCTCATTGGTTGAACAGGGCCAAAGAGATCCATATGAAGTAATTCTAAAGGTCTTTTAGTTGAAATGACTTTCTTAGTTTTAAAAGAACTTCTGGATTGTTTACCAGATTGACACGCAGTACATAAATGGTCCTTTTTAAAACTTATTTCAGGCAGACCCTCAACCAATTGATATCTAGCTACTTTGGTCAGAAGATCCATGCTAACATGAGCAAGTCTTCTATGCCAGAGCCAGGAGGTATCCTCTTTGGACATCAAGCATATATTTTTGCAAAGATTCTCAAGGTTCAGCATGAAAACATTTTCTACTCTAGGAGCAGTTAGAATAACTTCCCTTGACTTACTGTCCAAGATTTTACATCCAGAGGTGCTGAAGATTACATCTCTGCCTTTATCACACAGTTGTGCAACACTCAGGAGATTGAACTTCAGACCTCTGACTAGGGAGACATCTTCGATCGGAGGATTGGTTCCAATGGATCCAGAACCAAGAATTCTTCCTTTCTGAGCATCTCCAAAGCTGACTTTACCACCTCTTTTAGGTACAAATGTGATGAATGCCTTTTCATCACCTGTCATATGCCTTGAGCACCCACTGTCAATGTACCACAGCTTTGACATTGATGGAGCACTCAGAGCAACCTGCAACACAATCAATTAGTGACAGGTACCAAATCCTTATTGGGTCCTTCAGAGTTAGATTTAGCTTCTACAGGTTTTTCTGATACTTCAGATTGCAAGAGGTTCTTAATGTGGTACTTGCAATCTTTCAACCAATGTCCATCTTTCTTACACAATTTGCAAGAAGGAGGATTCTTGGATCTTTCCCTTTGCTTCTTAGGAGCATTCTTCTTCTTCTGGGAAGGTACTACTTCTTCAGAGGCATTAGCACTCTTAGAGGTTCCCACTTCAGGAGGAGAAGAGATCTCTTTCAGAAGAGAGGGAGTGACAGATTTCTTCTTCTGAGGTTTATCATTCCTCAGAGGCAGTTTTTCCTTACCTTTGACTTTTGAGTCATCGGAGGAAGAGCTGAATTGTTTACTTAGTTTATCTTCCAATATTTTCATATCAGCATAAACTTGAGTAAACCTAAGAAATTTGTCAGCCTCGCTTTTGTCCAACTTCCTCTTTAGGTACTTGAACATGCTATATAATTCTTCAAGAGAATCAAAGATATTTTGTTCAGAGGATATGTTTACCTCGGAGTCATAGTTTGCTTCAGGAGGTGCGGAAGTTTCTCCTGTGACATCTTCAGAGGATGGCTCATCAATAGCCATGAAACATATCTGGGCTTGCTCTTCCTTCTCTTCAGGATCACTGCTGGTCTCAGAGTCTGACCAAGCAGCCAGCATAGCTTTCTTGAACTTTTTCTTATCTTTCTTCAGCTCTGGGAAGTTAGGCTTAATGTGCCCAGGTTGCTGACATCCATAGCACACAATGGGCTTGTTTGGATCTCTCTTGGTTTTATCACCGAAGTCAGAAGTCTTCTTCTCAAAACTTCTGAATGGCTTCTTGTAGTTTCCACCTTTGCCTTTTCTAAAGGCTCTTTTGAACTTCCTGGTCAGCATGGCCAATTCTTCATCTTCTGATGATTCTTCAGAAGACTCTCTGCCTTCAGAACTACTTGTCTCTTTCCTTCTGACCTTTCTCTTAGGTCATGATTTTTTAGTGACATCTCATGGGTGATTAGGGACCCAATGAGTTCATCATACAAGTAAAAGCTCAAGTCCTGAACTTCTTCAATGGCAGTCTTCTTGGCTTGCCAAGACCTTGGTAAGCTTCTGACAATCTTCTTTACTCTTTCAGACTCTTCAATGTCTCTGCCCAAACTCTTTAAGTCATTGACTATCTTGGTGAATCTATAATTCATTTCTGAAATAGATTCTTTGTCAAGCATTTCAAATAACTCATATTCTCTCATGAGTTGGTTGACTTTGGACTGCTTCACTTTTCCTGTTCCTTCATATGTGACTTCCAGCTTGTTCCATATATCCTGTGCAGTTTCACAAGAAGAAACTTTGTTATATTCAGTGGCTGTAAGTGCACAATGCAACATATTTATTGCTGAAGCGTTTGTTTGGAGCTTTTTCAGAATTTCATCTGAATATTCTCTCTGAGGGATAATGACATTCCCTAGACCTGGTTCCATTCTGGTAGGAATGAAATCTCCATCTGTAATGACAAACCAAGCACTCATGTTCTGAGCTTGAATGAAGTACATCATTCTCTTTTTCCAGTAGGAATAATTGTCACCATTGAATAATGGAGGTCTAGTTGTAGAGGATCCCTCTGGGACAATGAAGTGAGAAGAATTCTCAGGCTGGTGTCTACTAGCCATCTCTATTGATTCTGATAGGATCTTACACTTAGATTGTTAGATCTTTTTAGTAAATGTACGAAGTGACCTTTGCTCTGATACCACTTGTTGGCCCTAACAAGATCAGAATCACCTAGAGGGGGGTGAATAGGTGTTTCAAACGAAAACTGATATTTTCAAACTTTTAATGAAAACTCAATTTTCAGAGTCAATAATCCTCTGAATCAGAGGCAAGCTTATTGAAGTAGCCTCTGAGGGATAATTTGCTTTAAGACAGGTTCTGTCCTTTCAGCAACAGAAGTTCTGAGTTAAGAGCTTCTGGACAGACTTCTGAACACAGGCTTGTGATTTTTAAGAGAAAAACTGTTTCAGCACTAAATATGATACAAGTACACAGAAGCAATTAACAAGTATAAGGAAGGGAGAAAGAGATTCAGGAGGTCCTGATGAACAGTTCAATTTATCCAAGTTCGCCACAGAATTCCTGTGACTACGTCTTGTCCTCTGAGGTCGCAGCCTCCAGAGATTTTATAAATCCACTATTCAGAACTTTTATGGCAAGTTCAGAAGCTCCTTTACATCAACAGAACTTAAGCTAATTTCTCACTTAGTTCTGACTAGCCTAAAATGAGTTAAAGGATTTTCACCAGAACAACAATACTCTGTTTTCTGGATTTCTCACCCAACTCAAATCTCAACTAGATTTCTCTCTTTTAAATCTAACTGAAGATCACAACCGATCTCAGTTTACAAGATTTCTATTATGAACTTGTTTTTCTTCACTCTCTCACAATTACAAAGTCTAAGCTAAGAAAAGATTGAGAATGGAAAGTGTGCTCTGTTTTCTTGAATATAACAGTGCGTTGAGATTTTTGCTCTATGATCACACACGTGGTTGATGCAGTGGAGCTTTGCTACTATTTATAGTGTTGAGTAGATAACCGTTGAGGATATTTGAATCTTCAAGGATGACAAGGATGAAAGTAGCCGTTAATCTTGTCAACTTCTTCAAACGGTCTCAAAACACTCAACTCTGTCAACTTTGTACTTTAATCTAATCCGGTATGGGATTAAAATAAAGGTGATGGAGTTGACTGAACTTGAAGATTGATTTAGAGGGAAACGATAAGAGAGCAGGTTTTGTTTGTTGTGAACAGGCGCGTCCTTCAAACAGCTTTTTGAACTTTTGGCGCCTTGCATTAAATGCAACTGACAAAGCATTAAATGCTTAACTAAACCCGTGATAACGAACTTCTGATGTTCGTATTCCTTCTTAGCGCTTCTGAACTAAAACAACCTTAGTCTTCTGTTTGCAAAGGAGAACTTCTGATAAAAACTTAAGACAGACGATCAAGACTTCAGAGCGGCTGATCCAGCTTCTAAGAAAGTACTTCTGTCTTCAGCTTCTTTAATCTTCTGAGTTCAATAGGCAAGCAGGAATTCTTCATTCAGCATCTGCTGAGAAAACTTATACAATAACTTAACAAAAATTGTTAGTCAACATTGAAAAGTATATAAGTTAATTATCATTTTCATCTTCTGAAACGTTTGGACATAATCAAAACACTTAGGGTTCATCATTTACTGCTCCATCTTTTTCACTACCATCCTCACTACCATCCATCTCAACTACCATTTCCTCCTCAACCACACATACAATCCCTTCCTCAACCACTCAAATCCCTCCACTCTCAACCTCTGGACATGCACCTCCTGTGTGTGATCCCTTAACTACCTCCTCCTCTACTTCCTGTTTTGCTGGGTTGTCATCCAATTATGACTTCCTACGCAAGTACATGAATCGAGATGATCTGGAAAACAGATTTGGTAGTTTTGGTTTCATAGGCAGAGCTTCTGGTGTATCCGAAGCTGGTGGTGCTCTGATGAATGAGGAGTTGAGAAGAATGAGTCAGAGTGGCTCTGATGAATTGCTGAATAGATTTGCTGGTATGGGGCAAAGGACTTCTGCTGCTGACATGTATGCTCAGGGCATTGTGCTGCAAGAAATACAATCCTTGAAAGCTCAGAACCTGCAGCTCATGACTATGCTTCAAATGCAGGATCCTTCTGTCTACATACGCAATCTTTCTTCACTTCATCTAGCTACCTATGATGAGCTGTACAAGTTAAGAGAATTAGCTCTGACTCTTCCCTCATTGGACAATATTGCTCTTGCTTCTTCTCTGAAGGTCAATGAGAATTTGGAGATATTGACAGAAGAAGTGATAGGCCTAATATTTACGTAGTTTTCCACTCTTTTTAGCTTCTATTCTTGCATGTTTTTATCCTTGAAAGTCTTGCTCATAAAGGTTTAGTGTAGATTTCGCTCACTATTGCAAACAAAAGGTGAATCTAGGCAGTGAAGGCCTTGTAGGCAAATTGGAGCTGTGTAGACTGCTTTCGGACTGCAGAAGCGCAAAGGCTGTGAACCAGGCAGTGTTTGATGCAGGCTGCGGCCGAGAAGTAGAGGAGGCTGTGCAAGAAGAATTGAAGGGGTGGAATGCCACCTAGCCCTAGTGGCAATTCTGTTAATCTTATCAACAATTTGGATAATTTGAATTTCAGTTTTTAAGGGTATTTGTGACCTAAACTTTAAGGGTCATTTTAGTCTTTTGCCTTTTTAGGGTTGCCACCATTGTCTCCCTATATAAGGCAATGTTTTCTTTTGCTTTTGTGTGTGAAAAAAGTGTGAAGTGTGCTTTATGATATAACACTATTTTTATGTTAGTCAACTTTTAACTTTGCAACAACTTTCTTTTTACTTAATTCCATTTATAGTAATATTTCTTTAGTCTTTCAAAGTTGTTTTTACAACTTTGAAATCCGAATCTCTTCTTCTTCCTTAGATTAATGGTTTCAAGCTTTAGTTTTTACATTTCCATGGAGACAATGAACTCACTCTTGATGTGTGAGTAGTCTTTTAACATGGGCCGCGAGTGAAAGGTGAAGGATCGTGGCGTAGGAAAAGGTTTCTACTTATGGTAATGTTATTCTAGCTTTGGTTTTCTTAGATCTATGCTTCGGGTGAGGATTGGTTGCAAACAACCCTCCTAAAATCATTAGTGGAGCTTAGAAATGAGCTATCTTGTGGTTTACTATATGGATTAGATCTAATGATGCATGCTTTTATGGTTTAGAGAAATCTTACCTTATTTGTATGTTGGTTATTTACTATTTAAGGAAACTTTTTAGTAAAACCCTAAGACAACACACTCCTTAGTAGATCTAGACCAAATAACTTTGCTAGATCTACTAAGTTATCAACTCCTAGGCTTGGAAACGAGCTAGGAAGAGATATTTGTGGGAAAGGCCAAACCTTTACTGCTATTTTAGTCTTTGCTATCACCAGAAACCCAGATCCAGTAGCCTATGATCCAGATCCAGCCACTTGTAGCCTGTGTGCCTTTAAATATTGTTGTTATTATACCCTGCTTTATATTCTTAGTTTTAATCACTCAAAACCATTACTTGTGACTTTATTAGATCTTTGAGACTGAAAGTTAGTAACTTTAGCTTCGCCCGATCCCTTGGGTACGATAATCCGAGTCTAAAATACTCACTTTATTACTTGAGCGATGGGTACACTTGCCCTAAAAAGCACGTAGGTTTCATCTGCCACAAGAAGTCAAGGAAGCAAACGAGCATTATGAGGCTCATGAGAAGATGCTCCCAAGTAAGATTGATGACCTGCAAAGTACTGCCAATCACATTCTGAGAGAAGTGAAATCTTCTGCTCAAGGTTCATCATCTTCCGGGGCTGCTAAGATTGTATATGACATCACTCCTGATCTCAACAATCGTCTCTCAAACATTGAGTCTGCTGTATCTGCTCAGAGCGCACAGATTGCTGAGCTTACTGAGCTTCTGAAAGTTATGCACACTCAAGCACATGAACAAGAAAAGACTCTTCATAATTGCTATCGGTTTGTTCGAGGACAAACTTACATTCAGAATGAGCATTTCACTGCTGTTGTGTATGCTAACAATCGCTTGATTAAGCTCCTTCTGGAAGACGTTCAGAGACAGCGACCTATGTCTGGTCAGACTTTTGATCATATGAAGACCATTGATGCTGATTTCAGAAGAAGAATGGATATGATCAACACTGTGAGGCCAACTCCTCAGCAATATTCTACTGCACTGAATGTTCAGCAAAAATTGAACTCTCAAGGTGCTCTGGGTGTTGCTCTTGGTTTTGGTCAAACGGGGGAGAAGTCTGGTCAGCAGAGTGGTCTCAATACTGGTGTTAAGAGACCGAGTGTTGCTGAGGGATCCAGTGGTGTTCCTCCTCCTCAGAAGAAACCTAGGAACTTGTAATCTCATTAGGACTTAAGCTTCTTAGCTAGGTTCTGGGTTGGGTAGTTTTTGTCTTAGGACTTTTTCTGCTCTTCTGATTATCTTGTTTCATATGTTCTCTTCTGATGATTTTATATACACTGAATCTTTCTTATACTTTCTTGTGTCTCTGATTATTTACTTATTGCTTATGTTTCTTTTTGACTTAGTAAATTATTCTTCACTAAATCTAACAACTTGATCTTAAATCATTTCTAAGTTTATACAGATTGCTGAAGTTCACCATTTACACTAAAATGGGGGAGTTAATTTATTCAGAAGTTATGAAACATATGCATCAGGAAGTTACTTTCTCAAACTCATACTATCTTTTACCTTCTGACCACCGTTTGTCCATAACCAAAATGGGGGAGAATGATGAACCCTAAGTATTTTGATTATGTCCAAACGTTTCAGAAGATGAAAACTTAATACTCTCATACATATAGTTGACTAATATTTTTTTTTCTACTTAGTCTATGTGTAAGTTACTCAGCAGGTGCTGAATGAACAATCTCTGGATTGCCTTAAAAGACTCAGAAGGTCTGAATGCTGAAGACAGTGTCTCAATGATCAGAAGCTGGATGCTCCGCTCTGAAGCTGTTGAAGTCTGTTAAAGCTCTTCCCAGAAGCTCTTTGCAATCAGAAGTTCATCTACCAATGTGATCAGAAGCTTAGTCACGGGTTCTGGATAGCATTTAATGCTCTGACAAGTGCATTTAATGCAAGGCGCCAAAAGTTCAAAAAGCTGTTTTGATGGAGCGCGCTTGTCTGTTCAAGAGAAACCAGAATTTCCTTGTCTACCCTTTGTTGATCCAATTGAAGAATGATTCCAGTCAACCTCATCTTTGATTTCAAATCACTTACCGGATTTAGTTAAAGAACAAGGATAACGGAATCAAAGTGTTTGAAGACCGTTTGAAGACTTGACAAATTAACGGCTACAACAACTGATGTCATCTCTATTGAAGATTCAAATTCACCAACGGTCATCCTCATTCACTATAAATAGTAGCCAAGCTCCAACGCATCAACTACGCGTGATAATCGAGCGAAAATCTCAACGCACTGTTTGAAGCAAAAACAGAGCACACTTTCCATTCTCAATCTTACTTATCTTTGTTTAAGTTTTAAGTTTTAAGTGAGAGAGTGAAGAAAAACAAGTTCATAATAGGAATCTTGTAAACTGATATCGCTTGTGATATTCAGTTAGATTTTGAGAGAAATCTAGTTGAGATTAGAGTTGGGTGAGAAATCCAGAAAACAGAGTTGTTGTTGTTCTGGTGGAAATCCTTTAACTCTTTTTAGGCTAGTCAGAACTAAGTGAGAAATTAGCTTAAGTTCTGTTGATGTAAATGAGCTTCTGAACTTGCCATAAAAGTTATGAATAGTGGATTTGTAAAATCTCTGTAGGCTGCGACCTCAGGGGACAAGACGTAGTCACAGGACTTCTGTGGCGAACTTGGATAAATCGAATTGTTCAATCAGGACCTCCTGAATTTCTTTCTCCCTCTTATACTTGTCATTATTGCTTCTGTGTACTTGCTCATAATTTAGTGCTGAAACAGATTTTCTCTAAATATCATTGTCTTTGTTCAGAAGACTGTCCAGAAGTTCTCAAACTCAGAACTTCTGTTGCGGAAAACAGTCAAACTGTGTTTAGGCAGAATTTCCCTCAGAAGCTACTTCTGTAAGCTCGCTTCTGACTCTGAGGAAATTTGACTCTGAAATATAAGTTTCCCGAAAAACTTAGAAAATTTCAGTTTTCAACTTTGACACCTATTCACCCCCCTCTAGGTGATTCTGTTCTTGATAGGGCCAACAAACTACCCACCCGAACAAAAATTTTACAATAATTATGGGTCTTTTCGTCAACCTGTGGAAAATTTTGGGAATCCGTTCCCCAACCCATATGGTTTCCAAAATCAAGTACCGGGATTTAATTATGAAGGTGCTCCAATTAATTTGGAATCGCCACCTTCTAGACGGGTTGATTCTGAAGGTATGGTACCGGGTAGTGGTGATGATGAGGAGATGGTGGCAGCGACACAAGATAAAGGAAAGGGAAATGCGAAGGGGAAAGGAACAAAAGATCCACCATATGTGTTTAATTCGGAGCTTGAAGAAATTTTATGCCTTTCTCTTATCGATATTTCTGAGAATTCTATTATCGGAAAAAAAATCAGAGCGGAGGAACCTTCTGGTCAAAAATTGTCGATCAATTCAACAAGCGGAGGCCGAATAATACGCCGCCGATTATGAAGGTTCGTACTGCGATGGTAAAATTTTCAGCCATAAGTACAGATGTGAATTTATTTGTCGGGTGTATGAAAGATATGGATGATCAACGTAAGAGTGGATCTGATGATTCTCAACAATTAAAAGCTGCAAAATCGACGTTCAAGGACATGCACCCAAAAAATAAGAAATTTGTGTATAAGAGCTGCTGGAGGATTCTAAAAGATCACGGTAAATGGGAAGACTGGCACAAGAAAGCGAAAAAAACGGTCAAGATGACAGTTGTGATACTTCTAGTGAGGCAAATTTGGCTAGCAGAGAGCGACCTCAATGAGTAAAAGCAGCGAAGGCAGCCTTAAGAAGCAAATAGAAGGGAAAATCTGCAGCTACCCCCTTGATCTAGATAGAATTGAAGCAATGAATCAACAAAGATGTGAACAACAAGAATATTTGATGAGGCAGAAAGATATGGATACACTGATGAGGAATATTTCTGGCTTTACTCCATCTCAGATGAGGGATTATGAGAAACTTTGCGCAAATATTAGAGCAAAATATCTCAATCTGTTAGATTAATTAGTTATGTTTATGTTTTTATTTTTGTTGTTTTTCAATTATTGTCTTTTATTTTTTTTGTTTTTTGTTTGTATTATTTATGTTTTGATGTTTGTTGTTTTCTATTATTGTCTTTAATATTTATTGTTTTTAATTATATGTACAGTTTTGAATTTTTATTGTTTTCATTTAGCACAATAACATACACGGATTTCCAGGGATGTTAGGAAGTCTTGATTGCATGCACTGGGAGTGGAAAAACTGTCCAACTGCTTGGCAGGGACAGTACACCCGAGGAGATCAGTGTGTTCCTACAATCATGCTTGAAGCAGTCGCATCACATGACCTATGGATATGGCATGCATTCTTTGGTATGCTGGAACAAACAACGACATTAATGTCCTGAACAGGTCACATTTGTCAAAAGTTTTTCGAATTCGATTGAGCCCAAGAAAGTAACATGAGATAGTAAGGGGTCAAGCTCTAGAGGAGGTCTACACTCTTAACAATAAGATTTATAACATGAGATACTACTTAGTTGACGGTATATATCCCGAATCGGTTGCATTTGTCAAAAGTTTTTCGAATTCGATTGAGCCCAAGAAAAGATTGTTCAAAACTAAACATGAGGGCGCTCGCAAGGATGTGGAACATGCATTTGGGGTTTTGCAATCCCGTTTTAATATCATTCGGGAACCTGTAAGGTTTTGGGATCAAGATAAACTTCATGATATCATGGACACATGTATAATCCTTCATAACATGATTGTTGAGGCTGAGCGAGGCGGTTATCAGAGAAACTATCCTGAGGAAGAACCTATAGTTCCTGATGATTTTGCTGTTTTGCCTGGACCTCCTAATAGTGTTCAGGATCGTATCGAAGCAGATTTACGAATTCTTAATAGAGCAAATCATCACATGCTAAGGGACGATATCGTCGAGCATGTACGGAATATTGCAGGACCTCCGAACCTCAACAAGCCGGGAAACGCACCATATGGGTAGTGCGTTATTTTTTTATTTTTTAATGTGGTGTTTTTTCTTGTATTTTTCATTTAAGGTTTTTTTAATGTTGTGTTGTAATTTTAATTTTATAATAAATGTCGTGTGTTATTATCGTAATAAATTTTTTATTACGTTACAATTCGAGACTCCGATTTTTAATACTCTAAAACGAAATAATTAAATAATTTAAAGTTAATTAAATATTTTTATAAATAAATATATTGAATTAATAGCTATTTAATTGTTTATGGTAATTATTAGGGATAAGTTTAAAAATAATGCTCGTGGTTTCGTGAATTTGCAATTAGAGGTCTGTGGTTTAACAGTTTGCATATAAAGGGTATGTGGTATGAAGTTTTTTGCAAAATAAGGTATCATAAATTACAACTTTATGTTTCAATTCGATTGAAGTATATTTCGTATTTCTTAAGAAAATGTACATTTACACATCGATAAAACATATCATTTAATGACATTTCTCACTCTCAAATCGAAATCATAAATCATATTATGGACGTTTTACGTTCTTTTATAATTTGACGATTTACAGATTATTTTGACGTTTAAGTCCATTTTACAACTTGCAGTTCGATTTGAAGGATCAATATTTTGTCAATGTAGAGATACAAGTCGTTTAAAAGATAAAAATATTATCAAAACTTAATAATGTCTTGTCAAAAAAAAAACTTAATAATGTGATTTCGGATACTCTGTTTTATAAAAATATTCATACCACATACATTTGTTTGCAAAACAAATCATACCACACACCTCTGTCTGCAAACTGTTAAACCACAGACCCCTATTTGAAAATTTAGTAAACCACGAGCATTATTTTTGAACTTATCCCTAATTATCATATGAATTTGTAAGATTTAATTAATAGTTTTGGGTATTTGAATAATTAAAAGGTTATGACACATAGGACCCACATTTATTGTTGAAGGACTTGCTCCACATTAGTAAAAAATTGAAGGACTAAGGGGTGAGTACTTTGAATAGTGTTTGATGAACAAAAATGAGTTCATCCATTGAGGATACTCTTAGTTAAAATAACTATAATTAGTTATTCTCCCAACTGCCTCTACACCATGGCAAATTTCAATAAGTCATGAATATTTCCATACTTCTTCAATTTTGACCTGTAAGTAATCCATGAATTCTTTTTTGTGTCTAGTTTTCAAAATGTCCGACCTTACGTTGTGACTCTTCCGTTTGATGCTTCAAAATGCCACCAAAGTTGACCCGGTGGAGCTTGAAAAATAAAACTTAACTTTCTCTTTTATTATTTTTCTTTGTTCTTTTTTTATGGTATTATATTAAACTTTATAATAAAAAATTAACACAAGCTTAAAAATGAAATTTTATTATATGGGCTAACAATTGCCCCTTATTTTATGTGTAATGTAGTTGAAGAATATAATTGCACATAAAATACTAATTAGAATTTGAAACATAAAATAAAAACTTTGCATAACTTAACGAAAACAACTTTTTTCTAAAAAAAAACTAAAGCCCCAAAGTTCAATATGCCACCAGCCTTAGCTAATTTATTTTTATTATTATTATGAAAGCAAAGAAAAGACTAGAAACCAAGATTAAACCCTACAATATTCCAGACGCCGCCCCTCCTTCCCTTCATCCCCAAAATCTCATCTGAAATTTGAAATCAAATTCAAAAAGAAAATCCAAACCTCCAACCTCTTAGATATCAGATTTCAGTAGGACTCTCTAAACATAATACGGTTAAAACTCTTTGCATATAAAATGACTCTCGCTTCCCCTCCTTCAGAAAATTTCAAACTCTCCACAACCTTCATTGAGAAACACAGATCATTGACGAAAATTTTCGAGGCTCGACATCAATCATGGGTAAGTACCGCTCTCTTTTTTATCATTCTGAATTTGAAAGAGTGCTTTGTTCCTGAACTGATTGTAGTATTTAATTTTCATATGAGAGTCTTAATGCATGATAAGAATAAAGAAAATAGTTCGTTTTTAGGAAAAGGTGAAACTTTTGGCAGCGATAAGTGGAACTTCAAATTGCCACTATAGGCTTGTTATAGAAATTTGGATAAAAACCATACTAAAAGTAACAATGAATAACAAAAAATGTGAAAAGATAATAAATAATAAGATAAACTAAGATGCTATGAAATTTACCATATTTATAATTTTGTATTATGTTCGTATTTATTTTTTTGTTTTTTTTTCTAAATCTTTCTTTTTTTTATTCTTTCCATATTCATTTTACCAAATTGAACTATATTTTCTTTCTTTTGTCATTTTTTTAAGTAAAACTAAGAAAGTAGAAACTTATATGATTTTGAATGCAAACTGCTTCTTCATTTGGATATTCAGATATCATTCCTGCGGATTCTGACATGGGTGTCTTGCTTGAATTATTTGAGGTAAAGTTGATGGCTTTATCTTTTATGAATATGTTGGTTTAATGAGAATATCGTGTAAATGCGGATGTCTTTTTATTATTACAGGATAACGTCTTTACTGTTGGTCCCGTCGCCCAAACTCATCAGATTCTGCAGCCGTGGTATCCATTCGAGAGCAGCCATAACCTTGTGCTTTGTAAAAAAAACATACGCATTAAATTGGTGTACAACACATTGTGGAAAGAAACAGGGATATACGAGTTTATCCGCTTTACTAAGCACGAAATTGAACCAAACACCACACTTCTCGAGGGGATTCTGAATTACTCGTCACATGCTTGTAATTCTCTCATACTTCCCTTTGGCACGATGTCGATTACTTTAAGAGATGTGGTAGCTATCACGGGGCTGCCTATCTTTGGGGACGAGATTCCCAGCCATATTGGAACTGACGACTTGTCGAATGTCAAAGTGATTTCAGGAACCTATAAACAGATGATCAAAAAGAAGATGGACAAAAAGGAGGTTGATGATGAAGACCATGTCCATTTCCTCTGGGTGTTATTAAGCAATTATATTTTTTAACCTTTGGGATCTCGACCAACTGCTGAAATTTTAGAGATTGCCAAGGCCTAGGCTTCAAGGCGACCTACGGCGTTAGGGACAATGTTGTTGGCTCATACGTTTCACCATTTGTCTCTCACTGTTACAGGAAAACCATTTAACCAACATCGGAGTGGTCTGTGGCTATTCCAACTATGGCTATTTGCATACTTTCCTTTCATGGCTACGATGACACTTAACGGAAGGCCCCATTCTCTCGGAATTGATCTATGCTTGAGCTTTTCTGATTTGCCGGTGAGCGCGTATTTTGGGTCGGTTACTTCGATCAATTTATTCTTATTTTCCGATTGTAATGACACCTACTTGCCCCCATTTGCACGTTCCTGCATATCTGCTTTAGCTGACCACAGCGTAGACTGGTGGCGTTTGTTTTGTATGACCCGAAAACTTTATTATGGTGTGAGTCGAAGCAAGAATTCAAGGTCGACAACTCCAAGAGTAGTTATATATGCCCCGTGCATATGGGCTCATCAATTGGGATTCTTTCAAACTATTCCAAGACCACTACCATTCTCGACATTGGTGCAACAAGGAGCTAATGAGGAAGAAGCACGATATGTCCCATTCGGAGCGAATTTTATTCATGGAGTGGTTCTCCTTGACGCTGACCGCCCCCCTTTTAATATATGCTGGGAGAATGTCTACAAACACTGTATTCCTCATCTAGGTAACTCTTCACTTATTTCATATATATATTTTTTATATTTTCTTTTTTAAATACATATTGTTTTTTTTTAATAATTTGTCTTTCTTTTATTGTTAGACTCAAGCGGTAGTTCGGGAAAAGATGACCTGAAATCTCCTCAATCGAAGATGGTCATAAAGCTTAACTGCCAAACAGACAAAAGGAAAGCTCCCCTAATTGATCAAGACACGAGAAAGCCCTTTAGGCACCCATAATCCAACCTTGAACATGGTCAGACCTCTAATGTTCCCATTGTCATAGATAAATCTAATGCTAACTTTATTTTGAAAACAAGGACTGTCCATGTTTTGATTTCAGATGAAGAAGAGGAAGATCCAAACGAGTACCTTTGCTTCGATTTTGGCGATGAGGGACAAAAGGTGAAGGAAAATGCTGAAAACCCCGTACCTAAAGTTGCTTCTCCTGATCTTCTATCTTTTGACTTTGGATCTCCAGAAATCAAGTGCACTCCGCTGCAACGTCCGATGAGTGAATTCTGTTGGCCCAAATATGACTATATAAATACTAGAGGAGGGTGAATAGGATTTATTGCCTTTTAAAAATAATTATTTTCTCTTTAAAATATTTTGCCTATTAGTTAATCAACTATAAAAAGTTTTGCGGAATATTTAGTTGATTGAAAGATGAGAGAAAACAATCAAGTACTAGCACACGTAATCACAATTAATTATAGATAAAGCTTAAAGTAAAGCAAGTGATTTAAGACAATAATTAAGAGAGTAGGGATAGAAGGATTAGACGCAGAGCATTTATCCAAGTTCGGTCTCCTTGTGAGCCTAGTCCTGTCCCCGAGAGCACCTCTCGAGATTTTCCACTAAATATTTCTTTAAGGGCAGAAAATCAAGCCTGTAGAGCAGTTCTCACAGTCCGAGACACTGCTAGAGCTGAACACCTCTCCCAGTATTCACTCCCTCAAACTTCCAAGTGTTTGAGCAACTTCCCCTTAGTTTTTCTCAAGTTAAACTAAGAAACTTGTGGCACTTTTACAGGCTCAGTGATAACCTCCTAAGCTTACGGGTGCTTAAGAACCTATATGCTTTTCAAGGCTAAACAAGAACCTCCTTTACACTTTTATAAGGATCTAGTGTAAAACCCAAGATTAAACCCCAACGTTTAACCTTTTACAATGATTTTGAATGAAAGGAATAACACTCAAAAACTCTCGTTGTAGTTGAAGGAAAAATATAATCAAAGCTTGCTTGAATAACTCGTGTAGATAGCTTTAATTCTCGGTTTCTTTCATTGCCTTCAACCATTGCTCCTCCACTCTTATTTATAGTGCTCTTCCACCTTCACTTGCCGAATTCTTGAAGAAAGATGAAGATGGCAGTTTGGAGGAGTAGTCCCATCAAATCCAAAAGATAAGATTTACTTACATTAGTAAAAACTTTATGGAAGGATAAGATTTGTGTAAGATGATAAGATCTTGTAAGAAATGAAATCCAAGTACAACAAATCCATCAAATCCAAATCTTTATAGCCGAAATCTTATGGAGAGGAAGATTTGATGAGTTGGTTTGATTTGACATCAAACTTGGTGATTAAGAAACGATCTTGGCCGTAGGATCAAGAGATGGCATAAAGTGAGATTGAATCCTAGCCCTTCATCTTAACTTACTTTAAATCACCAAATAAACTTATGTCATAAGTATCATCTTCGCATGGAAAGCATACATATCAATCACCATTCATATCACATGCATTCATCATCATAATCATGGCAACACATACAGTTAAACCTCTTTAAAGTAATAGTCTTGGGACCGGAAAAAAATATTACTTTATCGAATTTATTACTTTATCGATAATGAACACTGATGAAGAGATTAGTTCTAAACCGGACAATAGCAATAGAATCACCTACGGATGAACAAATTTTTGAGTCGATAATGAATATTGGTGAAAGACTAATCTTGAACCAGACGATAACAATGTCATCCCAAGCTTGTCATCAAAGAAAGTAGTTCAAGCAATCAACACTTTGAACAATTACTTGTTACAACACGAGCAAAACATACCAAGAGTTATTTATGCTTTACGTAAAGTCAATGATGATGTTAATTTTAGCTTTGGTGGAAAGAAGAAACAAGATATTATATATTCATATTTAAAAAAAATTGAATTTTGTAACTCATACATATTATATATACGTATAATTCTGGAATTATTACTTTACATATTACTTGGGTCCTTCAGGACTTTCAAATATTTTATTATCTTATGCTTTTAGCGAGAATATTACTTTACGACATTAGCCCAAGTTGGGACCGACGAAATTGATTACTTAAGCGAGGTTATTACTTTATCGAATATTTTACTTCATCGAGGTTTAACTGTATGTAGGATGGATGATGATGTTATTAGATGATAACACAACATAGTTCATATGTATACAATTATCTTTGATCATGGCATAGCTTATGATAAACATATAAATCATGTTAAATTCATATCATAAGACCTTAAAGAGAGATCATGATAAAGATGTCATTTGATCACATAGAAAGCCATAATCCATAAAGTATAAAGAAGTGTTTGATCATGGCAAATCGTTTTAGTTCGTGGCATAAATATCATCACCTAAAGTGTATTTGATTCATGTGAGCATGTGATATTTAATCAACTTGATCATGACATGCATACATACTTAATTATATACTCAATTAAAGAGACTCTAAATAAGATGTAAATTCTTATTTAAGCATTTCTAGAGTTAAATTCATTTAAGCATGCAAAGTATATAATTAAATTATTTTGTCACTTACACACACACACACACACACACATATATATATAAATAAAGCATAATATAAAAACCATATATTAAACCAAGTAATCAAAATCAACTAGAGTGAAATAACAAATTTCTCCCGTCTTCTTCCTCGCTTAAACGTCAGGCTCAACCTCTATCATCGGTAAGCCTTAAATCTGATAGACGATGTATTGGCGTGAAATATATGTTCTGTATATATTGAATTGAATGAATGAATGATTACACACACATATATATACCCTATGTACAATTAGGGTTTACACAAGTTAGGAAGAATTAGAATTCTACCTATACAAGGAGACTAACTAAAGAGGAAGACTAATAAATGTTAACATCCCCCCGCAAACCGATGCCGCGATGTGACCATAAGGCGAGTGCGAAGCGTTTGAAAACGAGTAGTGGCAAGAGGTTTGGTGAGAATATAAGCAACCTGATCATCCGTTGAAATAAATCGGACCGTAAGAAATCTAGATTGTACACGTTCATGAACAAAGTGATAATCAAGTTCAATGTGCTTGGTGCGAGCATGAAAGACGGGATTGACCGTCAGGTAAATAGCACCAATATTATCGCACCAGAGATTGATCGGTAGAGGTATAGGTTGACCAAGGTCTGTCAGTAACGAGCGCAGCCAAAGAAGCTCAGCGGTGGCATTAGCAATGGCTTTATATTCACTTTCAGTGGAGGAACGAGCAATGGTGGGTTGCTTGCGAGTATGCCACGACACCAAGGATTTTCCAATGTACACCCAATAGGCACCGGTAGAGCGACGGTCATCAGGACAACCACCCCAGTCACTATCGGTATAACAGTGCATTTGTGTGATAGGGGAGGAAGAGAAGACTAGACCATGATCCGGCGTACCTTGGACGTAGCGAAGGATGCGTTTAACGGCCTTCCAGTGCTCATCAGTGGGGCAGTGCAGGAACTGACAAAGACGATTGACAGAGAACGAGATGTCCGGGCGAGTGACTGTGAGATACTGAAGGGCACCAATGATACTCCTATATTCAGTTGCACTAGCCAGTGGGCTCCCCGAAGCTTTGACTAGTGTGGGAGAGGTGGCCATTGGTGACTGACAGGGCTTGCTATCAAGCATGTTTACACGCTCAAGAATATCGGATACGTACTTAGCTTGACAAAGGTGAATGCCAGACGGACCATACTGAATTTCAACGCCAAGAAAGTACGAAGCACGACCCAAGTTGCGAATCGGGAACTCTTTTTCTATCAAACCAATGGTGTCGGTGATCATAGTTGGAGACGAGCCAGTGATCAAGATGTCATCAACATAGCATAAGATGTATGTGACATCCTTGCCATGGCGATGCACAAACAGAGAGTTGTCAGCCAGTGACATGCGAAATCCCATACTTTGGAGAAAAGTCTTAAGACGAGAGAACCATTCGCGAGGAGCCTGTTTCAGTCCATAGAGGGATTTCTTGAGACGACAAACATAGTCCGGACGATCAGGATCGCGAAAACCTTGAGGTTGCTCCATATAGATCGTCTCAGTGAGATTGCCATGTAAGAAAGCATTAGAAACATCCAATTGATTGATGAACCACTTGTTGGCTGCTGCAAAGGAAAAAACAGTGCGAATAGTGGTGGCCTTAACAACAGGACTGAAAGTTTCTTTATAATCAATTCCTGATTTTTGGCTGAAACCTCGAGCGACGAGACGAGCTTTGTAGCGTTCAACAGTACCATCCGGAAGGAGCTTTTTGCGAAATAACCATCGGCAAGTCACCAGCTCACGATCATCTGGTCGCGGGACGAGTTCCCACGTACCATTATCAAGAAGTGCCTTCATTTCAGAAGACATAGCCGCACGCCATTCCAGGTGCTTATTTGCCTGAGTGAAGCTGGTGGGAGTAACATCACCATGGGGGTGAGTGGCAGTGAGGCCAACAAAGCGGCCTTGGGAATGAAGAGAAGAGTTACGAAGCTGCATGGAGTGAGTGCGAAGAGGAGGAGGAGGATGAGGAGGAGGAGGAGGAGAAGGAGAAGGAGAAGGGGAAGGCGAAGGAGAGGTAGGCACCACAGAAGGAGAGGGAGGCTGACCAGTAGACGGGAGAGAGGGGGAAAGTGGAACAGGTGAAGATGCCAACAAAGGAGAAGATGAGGGTAGAAGTGAAGAAGGATGAGGTGAAAACGGGAGAGCAAGAGAGGAAGAGCCGGAAGGGAGTGGGGAAAGAGGTGGAGAGACAGAGACAGGGGAGTCAGAGGGGGGTGAAGGGGATGTGAGTGAAGGAGTAGGCAGTGGAAGAGAAGAATTAATGGGGGAAGAAGGTTCAGCAGATGGGTGAGAGTGAGAAGATGGAGAGGAGGAAGAAGGAGAGGAAGTGGAAGAAGGTTCGACCGATGAGGTTGGTCGAGAAGATGGAGAGGAAGGCGATGAAGTGGAAGAGGGAGAAGAAGAATGGGGTGAAGAAGCAGTACCTGTTGCCGAGGCCACTGGAGAAGAGAGATGAAGAGTAAGTGCAACATCCGAACTGGAGAGAGTGGTGTGGGAGTCAGAGGGAGGTGGTTGGCGAGCAGGGAACACGTCTTCACGGAACTCCACATGTTTGCAGACATACACCTGATGAATCCTATGTGTGTTGATTATGTCCAAACGTTTCAGAAGATGAAAACTTAATACTTCCTTACATATAGTTTACTATTGACTAATAATTTTTGTACATAATCTATGTGTAAGTTGCTCAACAGGTGCTGAATGAATCTTTTCTGGATTGCCTAAAGAACTCAGAAGATCAGTTGCTGAAGTCAGAGTTTCAATTACTCAGAAGCTGGATACTCCGCTCTGAAGACGAAGTCTGCTGAAGCTTTCCTCAGAAGTTCTTTTCAATCAGAAGTTTTGCCAATTGTGATCAGAAGTCTAGTCAAGTGAATTTTAGCTTCTGAAAGCTAAAGTCACGGGTTCTGGATAGCATTTAATGTTCTGACAAGTGCATTTAATGCAAGGCGCCAAAAGTTCAAAAAGCTGTTTTGATGGAGCGCGCCTGTCTGTTTAAAAGAAACCAGAATTTCCTTGTCTACCCTTTGTTGATCCAATTGAAGGATGATTCCAGTCTACCTCGTCTTTGATTTCAAATCACTTACCGGATTTAGTTAAAATACAAGGATAACGGAATCAAAGTGTTTGAAGACCGTTTGAAGACTTGACAAATTAACGGCTACAACAACTGATGTCATCTCCTTCGAAGATTCAAACTCACCAACGGTCATCTTCAATCACTATAAATAGTAGCCAAGCTCCAAAGCATCAATATACGCGTGATCATCGAGCAAAATCTCAACGCACTGTTCTAACAAGAAAAACAGAGCAATACTTTCCATTCTCAATCTTTCTTAGCATAGTCTTAGTAAAGTGAGAGAGTGAAGAAAAACAAGTTCACAATAGGAATCTTGTAAACTGAGATCGTTTGTGATCTTCAGTTAGATTTAAAGAGAGAAATCTAGTTGAGATTAGAGTTGGGTGAGAAATCCAGAAAACAGAGTATTGTTTGTTCTGGTGGAAATCCTTTAACTCTTTTTAGGCTAGTCAGAACTAAGTGAGAAATTAGCTTAAGTTCTGTTGATGTAAAGGAGCTTCTGAACTTGCCATAAAAGTTATGAATAGTGGATTTATAAAATCTCTGTAGGCTGCGACCTCAGGGGACAAGACGTAGTCACAGGACTTCTGTGGCGAACTTGGATAAATCGAATTGTTCAATCAGGATCTCCTGAACTTCTTTCTCCCTTTTATACTTGTTATTTTTGCTTCTGTGTACTTGTCCATATTTAGTGCTGAAACAGATTTCCTCTAAGTATCATTGTCTTTGTTCAGAAGACTGTCCAGAAGTTTCCAAATCAGAACTTCTGTTGCTGAAAAACAGTCTAACTGTGTTTAGGCAGAATTTCCCTCAGAAGCAACTTCTATAAGCTTGCCTCTGACTCTGAGGAAATTTGTCTCTGAAATTTAAGTTTCTTTAAAAACTTAGAAAATTTCAGTTTTCAACTTTGACACCTATTCACCCCCCTCTAGGTGATTCTGTTCTTGATAGGGCCAACAAGTGGTATCAGAGCGAAGGTCACTTCGCATATTTACTAAAGATCTAACAATCTAAGTGTAAGATCCTATCAGAATCAATAGAGATGGCTAGTAGACACCAGCCTGAGAATTCTTCTTACTTCATAGTTCCAGAAGGTTCCTCTACTACTAGACCTCCATTATTTAATGGCAACAACTACTCATACTGGAAGAAAAGGATGATGTACTTCATCCAAGCTCAGAACATGAGTGCTTGGTATGTCATCACTAATGGTGATTTCATTCCCACCAGAATGGAACAAGGTTTAGGGAATGTTGTCATTCCTCAGAGAGAATATACAGATGACATTCTGAAAAAACTCCAAACTAATGCTTCAGCAATAAATATGTTGCATTGTGCACTTACAGCTACTGAATATAACAAAGTTTCTTCTTGTGAAACTGCACAGGATATTTGGAACAAACTGGAAGTCACATATGAAGGAACAGGAAAAGTGAAACAATCTAAAGTCAACCAACTCATGAGAGAATATGAGTTATTTGAAATGCTTGATAAAGAATCTATTTCAGACATGAACTCTAGATTCACCAAGATAGTCAATGACTTGAAGAGTTTAGGAAAGGATATTGAAGAATCTGATCGAGTGAAGAAGATTGTCAGAAGCTTACCAAGGTCTTGGCAAGCCAAGAAGACTGCTATTGAAGAAGTTCAGGATTTGAGCTATTACTTGTACGATGAGCTCATTGGGTCCCTAATTACCCACGAGATGTCATTAAAGAATCATGACCTAAGAGAAAGGTCAGAAGGAAAAAGAGTAGTCCTGAAAGCAGAATCTTCTGAAGAATCCTCTGAAGATGAGGAACTGGCTATGCTGACCAGGAAGTTCAAGAAGGCTTTTAGAAAAGGCAGAGGTGGAAACTACAAGAAGCCTTTCAGGAGCTTTGACAAGAAAACTCCTGATTCTGGTGAAAAGTTCAAGAGAGATCCAAATAAGCCGATTGTGTGCTATGGATGTCAGCAACCGGGGCACATTAAGCCTAACTGTCCGGAGCTGAAGAAAGATAAGAAGAAGTTCAAGAAAGCAATGCTGGCTGCTTGGTCAGACTCTGAGACCAGCAGTGATCCTGAAGAAAAGGAAGAGCAAGCTCAGATATGTTTTATGGCTATTGATGAGCCAACTTCTGAAGATGTCACAGGAGAAACTTCCGCACCTCCTGAAGCTACATATGATTCCGAGGTAAACATATCTTCTGAACAAAATATCTTTGATTCTCTTGAAGAACTCTATAGTATGTTCAAGTACCTGAAAAGGAAATTGGACAAGAGTGAGGCTGACAAGTTTCTTAGGTTTATTCTGACATGAAAGTGTTAGAAGAAAAACTGTGTAAACAATTCAGCACTCCTGCTGATGGCTCTAAAGTCAAAGGCAAGGAAAAGCTGCCTCTGGGAAGTGATAAACCCCAGAAGAAGAAGAAACCTGTCACTCCCTCTCTTCTGAAAGAGATAGCTTCTCCTCTTGATGTTGGAACCTCTGAGAGTGCTGGTATAGCCTCTGAAGATGTTGGTCCTTCTCAGAAGAAGAAGAAATCTCCCAGGAAGCAAAGGGAAAGATCCAAGAACCCTCCCTTTTGCAAACTTTGCAAGAGTGATGGTCACTGGTTAAAAGATTGCAAGTATCATATTAAAAACCTCTTGCAATCTGAGATATCATTAAAACCTGCTGAAGAAAAATCTAACTCTGAAGGACCCAATAAGGATTGGGTACCTGTCACTAATTGATTGTGTTGCAGGTGGCTCTGAGTGCTCCATCAATGTCAAAGCTGTGGTACATTGACAGTGGGTGCTCAAGGCATATGACAGGTGATGAAAAAGCATTCATCACATTTGATCCTAAAAGAGGTGGAAAAGTCAGCTTTGGAGATGCCCAGAAAGGAAGGATACTTGGTTCTGGATCCATAGGAACTAATCCTCCGATCGAAGATGTCTCCCTAGTCAGAGGCCTGAAGTTCAATCTCCTGAGTGTTGCACAACTGTGTAATAAAGGTAGAGATGTTGTCTTCAGCTCCTCTGGATGTAAAATCTTGGACAGTAAGTCAAGGGAAGTTATTCTAACTGCTCCTAGAGTTGAAAATGTTTTCATGCTGAATCTTGAGAATCTTTGCAAAAATATATGCTTGATGTCCAAAGAGGATACCTCCTGGCTCTGGCATAGAAGACTTGCTCATGTGAGCATGGACCTTCTGGCCAAAGTAGCTAGAAATCAATTGGTTGAGGGTCTGCCTGAAATTAGTTTTAAAAGGAATCATTTATGCAATGCTTGCCAATCTGGTAAACAATCCAGAAGCTCTTTTAAAACTAAGAAAGTCATTTCAACTAAAAGACCTTTGGAATTACTTCATATGGATCTTTTTGGCCCTGTTCAACCAATGAGCATGGGTGGAAAGAAGTATGCCTTTGTCATTGTAGATGACTATTCAAGATTCACTTGGGTCATTTTGCTGTCTAGCAAAGATGAGTCACTTGGATGTTTCTCAGTTCTGATAAAGAAACTTGAGAATGAAAGGAATGAAAAGGTTGTCCATATCAGAAGTGATAATGGTGGAGAATTCAAAAACTTTAGGTTTGAAGAATTCTGTGAAACCAAGGGAATTGATCATAACTTTTCTGCTCCCAGAACTCCTCAACAAAATGGGATAGTTGAAAGGAAGAATAGAACTCTGGTTGAGATAGCCAGAACTATGATCAATGAAAGAAGGCTTCCTAAGTACTTTTGGGGATAAGCTGTGAACACATCTTGCTATGTTCTGAATAGAGTGCTAATCAGAAGCATTCTGAACAAGACCCCTTATGAACTCTGGAAAGGTCGAAAACCTAAAATAGGTTATTTCAGAACCTTTGGTTGCAAGTGTTATGTTTTGAATACAAAAGAATATCTTTCAAAGTTTGATTCAAAGGCAGATGAGGCCATTTTTCTTGGTTACTCAACACATAGTAAAGCATATAGGGTTTCTAATAAGAGGACTCAAACTTTAGATGAATCTGTTCATGTACAGTTTGATGAGACTAACCCTGCAGATAGTAGAGCTCCTGATGAAGATGTAGTTCAAGCTCCTGAAGTAACATCTCCTGTTGAAGAAGACGTTTCTCCCAAAGCTGCTGAAGTGGTTCCTCCTGTTGCTGAACAAGCTCAAGATGAGAATCCCACTCCAGAAGTCAACTTCCTTCCAGAAGATGCTCCTATATATGATTCAACAAATGATGAACAGGTTTCAGAAGACTCATTGGATGTACCAAGAGAAGTTAGAACTCATAGGAATCATTCCTTAGAGAACATAATTGACTCTGTTCATAATCCTGTCATGACCAGAGCTCAGCTCAGAAGATACATGGGGAATGTGGCTTTTGTGTCACTTCTGGAACCCAAGGACTTCTATGAAGCTGCTGATGATGACTCCTGGTTAATGGCAATGCAAGAAGAACTTGACCAGTTCAAAAGGTCAGAAGTTTGGACTTTGGTTCCCAGACCTAACAACATAAAGGTTGTTGGAACTAGATGGGTTCTGAAGAACAAACTTGATGAATTTGGAAATGTTGTGAGGAACAAGGCAAGGCTTGTTGCTCAAGGTTACAGTCAGCAAGAAGGCATAGATTATGGTGAAACTTTTGCTCCTGTTGCAAGATTAGAAGCCATTAGAATCTTATGTGCTTTTGCATCATACAAAGGTTTTAAGCTCTTTCAAATGGATGTGAAAAGTGCATTCTTGAATGGTTACATTGATGAGGAAGTCTATGTGTCTCAACCTCCTGGTTTTGAAGATCCTAAGTTTCCTGATCATGTGTACAAGCTGAAGAAAGCATTGTATGGACTGAAACAAGCTCCCAGAGCTTGGTATGAGAGACTGACAAAGTTCCTTCTGTCTAAGTGATTTGTCAGAGGCTATGTTGATACAACTCTGTTCACTCTGAAGAAGAACAAAGATATCCTTATAGCTCAGGTATATGTTGATGATATTATATTTGGTGCTACTAACGAATCTTTGTGCAGAGAGTTCAGTGACCACATGAAGGCTGAGTTTGAAATGTCTATGATGGGAGAATTAACCTTCTTCTTAGGACTTCAGATCAAGCAAAGTAATGATGGTGTGTTTATCAATCAAGCCAAGTACACTAGAGAAGTGCTGAAGAAATTTGGCATGATGGACTCTAATGCTGTTGATATTCCAATGGATGTCAGCAAAGACATTGATGATGAAGAGAAAGCTGGTAATCCTGTAGATATAAAAACCTACAGAGGTATGATTGGTTCTCTTTTATACCTAACAGCCAGCAGGCCAGATATACATTTTGCTGTGTGTTTTTGTGCTAGATATCAATCAAAGCCAAGAGAAATTCATGATGTTGCTGTCAAAAGAATTCTCAGATATCTTAAAGGCACACCAGAAGCTGGTTTGTGGTATCCCTGTAGTTCTGATTTCACTCCTATAGGATACACAGACTCTGACTATGGTAGAGATAAATTGAAAAGGGTCAGCACTTCTGGTGGTTGTCATTTTCTGGGGGAGTGCCTAGTCTCCTGGCATAGCAAGAAGCAAACCTCTGTGGCTCTCTCAACTGCTGAAGCTGAGTATGTTGCTGCTGGAAGTTGTGTTTCTCAGATACTCTACATCAAGCAACAAATTGCTGACTATGGAGTCATCCCTGGAACAATTACAATCTACTGTGATAACAAGAGTGCAATTGATCTTTCAAAGAATCCTATTCAGCACAACAGGATGAAGCATGTTCATATTAGGCATCACTTCTTAAGAGATCATGTTCTGAAGAAGGATATTATCATTACTCATGTTCCCTCTGAAGAGAATCTTGCTGACATGTTTACTAAGCCTCTGGCTGGTATGTCTTTCAGCAACTTACGAGAAGGCATTGGTATGACTTATCCTCTTCAATAACTTAGTTTAATTATTTCTGTGTATCTTAAGGGTTTAATCGTTTAAGACAATTAAGTGATAATTAATTCTAATCATGATTTGACACTTAAGCATGCGTTATCTACTGCATTTTACGGCGCTGTTCTGTGTTTAACGGTTATCTGTTCCCTTTTTAAACGGTGTTTATTTGCTTTTTGAATTGGAACGGTTTCTTGTTTGGGTATAAATAGAGGTTTTCCATACTTAAAAGTTTTTACTCTCATTTTCTTTGCTATTAGAACTTCCATAGATTTTCTGTGTTCTCCTCTCTCTAAAACCTTAACCTAATTTCTTAAATCTTCAAAATGGCTCAAGAAATCACTGTCACTCACATCTTCACCACTGAATCCAAAAAGAAAGTTAGCGAATCTAGGGTATTCACCTCTAGGTTCCTAGATGATGAAGTTAAATCCACTGAACCTATCTCCAAATGGCTTAGCACTCAAAACTGGAATTCATTCGTTTCTCTCGATGAATTTATCTATCCAAAGTTAGTCACCGAATTCTATCGGAACCTTCATTTCTTTTCTAATGAGGAGGATGTTCTACACTCTGTCGTCGGTGAAGTTGAGATTGAGGTCAGCAGGGCTTCTATTTCGCAAGTGATTGGTGTTAATGATGAAGGAATCATCATTGGTGATGATGGTTCAGCAGATGGTTTTACAGAAGTTAACAGGGCTAGACCAGATCTCAGTGCCAAGGAAACATATGCCACCTGGCTCACTCAGCACCAGAGGTGGGCACACTATTTGACAACCAATGTTTTCCTTCCGAAGGCTGGAGGAGTTAATTGTGTTTCCAACAGGGAAAGGGTGTTTATGTGGCACTTGGTCAACCAGAAGAAGATCAACTTACCTGCCATGCTGATAAGGCAGATGAAGAATGTAACGACCGTGAGTGCATTAGCATATGGCTCACTCCTGACAAGGTTGTTTGAGGCAGCCTCTGTTGAGATTTCAGGAGAAGGTGTTACGAGTAAGAGTACGGTTCTGAAGATGCATACCTTCAGAAACCTGAGTTTTGGTGTAACTCCGAAGAAGAATGAGAAGGGCTCCTCTGTGAGTATTGCTCAGAAGGAATTTTTGAGGCTGCTGCTCAGAAAGGAAAGAATGCTGCCAAGAAGGGCAAGGGAAAGAAGGGATCAAGTAAGTTGGTCCTGAACGTTGAGAAAGTGGTTGTCTCAGAACCTCTTCCCACGATGGTTCAAACAACAATCAGTGTTGAACCCTCTGGCAAGATTGTTACTGAGAAGCCAAAGGATGTTCCTGAGAAGGAAACTCAGGATGCTGAGGACGCACGCCTTGCTGAAAGAGAGAAGGGTGCTGAAGCTGAGAAGGTTGCAAGAGTTGTGGCTCTTGCTGATCAGAAGAGAAAGCAGAAGGAAGCAGAAGACAAGTTAGCAGCTGAAAGAGAAATTGCTGCAAAGGCTAAGGCTGATGCAAGAATCATTGCATGCGCTGCTGAACTTGAGAATGTGGAGTTCTCAAAGAATGTTGAGACTTCAGAGGATGGAGAAGAGCTTGAGAATATCTCTCTCTCTACTCGGATTAGCTCAAAGGCTGCTGAAGAGGATGAGGACTCTGAAGATATTCCTCTCTCCAGAAGAATCCCAAGGAAGAAGATGTCAGCAAAGAGAAGGTCTCTGATAAAAAAGGACTTCTCTATTGCTTCGAGTACAGAACTGGAAGAATCAATTCCTGAAAAAGAGGACTTGGTTGATGACGAAGACATGATGGATGTGTCTGGTGAGAAGGATGCTGATGTTCCTGTTATTGAAGAACTGACTGAGGATAGTGATCCAGAGCCTGATACTATCATTCAGAATGCTATGAACTTTGCTGAAAACATCGACACTGATGATTTTCTGGATAACGTTCTTCTGGGTCAAGGGAGAAATCCAGGTGAAAGAGATGCTTTTGAAACTCTGTTCAGAATGGCTCATATCTTTGCTGAGCCCATTTCAACATTTGATCCAAACCTCTCTGAACAGGTTATTCCATCTTCACTTCATACTCCTCATCCATCCTCTCCTCATACTCCTCACCCATCTCCTTCACTACCTTCTGTCACAGAAGTTAGTGATTCTCACACTTCTATTCCTCCTACAACTTCAACTTCTGAGGTTGTATCTCCTCCAATTATTCCTCCTTCTGGATCCTATTCAGAAGTGAATCTAAATTCTGCTCCCATCTTCACTGATTCCATAGCCACATCCACTACCTCCTCCATACCCACTTCCTCTGTAAGTTCATCAATTGGATTTACTGCTCCATCTTTCTCACTGCCATCTACTTTACCTTCCATTTCTCCTACCATTTCTTCCTCTACCACCAATACCATCCCTTCCTCAAACACTCAAATTCCTCCTCTCTCAACCTCTGGACATACACCTCCTGTGTGTGATCCCTTAACTACCTCCTTCACTACTTCATGCTTTGCTGGGTTGTCATCCAACTATGACTTCCTGCGCAAACACATGAACCGAGATGATCTGGACACCAGGTTTGGTAGTTTTGGATTCATGGGCAGAGCTTCTGGTATATCCGAAGCTGGTGGTGCTCCTGGTGTTGAGGAGTTGAGAAGAATGAGTCAGAGTGGCTCTGATGAACTGCTGAATAGATTTGCTGGTATGGGGCAAAGGACTTCTGGTGCTGACATGTATGCTCAGGGCATTGTGCTACAAGAATTACATTCTTTGAAAGCTCAGAACCTGCAGCTCATGACTATGCTTCAAATGCAGGACCCTTCTGTCTACATACGCAATCTTTCTACACTTCATCTAGCTACGTATGATGAGCTGTACAAATTGAGAGAATTAGCTCTGACGCTTCCTTCTCTGGATAACATTGCTCTTGCTTCTTCTCTGAAGGTCAATGAGAATCTGGAGATATTGACAGAAGAAGTCAAGGAAGCAAATGAGCATTATGAGGCTCATGAGAAGATGCTCCCAAGTAAGATTGATGACCTGCAAAGTACTGCCAATCACATTCTGAGAGAAGTGAAATCTTCTGCTCAAGGTTCATCATCTTCCGGGGCTGCTAAGATTGTATATGACATCACTCCTGATCTCAACAATAGACTCTCCAACATTGAGTCTGCTGTATCTGCTCAGAACGCACAAATTGCTGAGCTTACTGAACTGCTGAAGGTTATGCACACTCAAGCACGAGAACAAAAGAAGACTCTTCACAATTGTTATAGGTTTTTCGAGGACAGACTTATATTCAGAATGAGCATCTTACTGCTGCTGTGTATGCTAACAATAGGTTGATCAAGCTCCTTCTTGATGATGTTCAGAAACAGCGACCTATGTCTGGTCAGACCTTTGATCATATGAAGACCATTGATGATGACTTCAGAAGACGAATGGATATGATCAATACTGTGAGACCAACTCCTGTGCAATATCAGACTGCTCTGAATGTTCAGCAAAAATTGAAATCTCAGGGTGCTCTTGGTGTTGCTGTTGGTTCTGGTCAAACGGGGGAGAAGTCTGGTCAGAAGAGATCAAGTGCTGCTGAAGGTTCCAGTGTTGTTCCTCCTCCTCAGAAGAAACCTAGGAACTTGTAATCTTTTAGGACTTAAGCTTCTTAGCTAGGTTCTGGGTTGGGTAGTCTTTGTCTTAGGACTTTTCTACTCTTCTGATTATTCTGTTTCTTATGTTGACTTCTGAATTAAATTATATACACTGAATCTTCCTTATACTTTCTTGTGTCTCTGACTTCTTACTTTTTGCTTATGTTTATGTTTTGACTTAGTAAATTACACTTCATTAAATCTAACAACTTGATCTTAAGTCTTTTTAAGTCTATACAGATTGCTGAAGTTCACCATTTACACTAAAATGGGGGAGTTAATTTACTCAGAAGTCATGAAACATTAGCATAAGGAAGTCTTTTTCTAAACCTCATGTTTTCTTTTACCTTCTGACCACGGTTTGTCCATAACCAAAATGGGGGAGAATGATGAACCCTATGTGTTTTGATTATGTCCAAACGTTTCAGAAGATGAAAACTTAATACTTCCTTACATATAGTTTACTATTGACTAATAATTTTTGTACATAATCTATGTGTAAGTTGCTCAGCAGGTGCTGAATGAATCTTTTCTGGATTGCCTAAAGAACTCAGAAGATCAGTTGCTGAAGTCAGAGTTTCAATTACTCAGAAGCTGGATACTCCGCTCTGAAGACGAAGTCTGCTGAAGCTTTCCTCAGAAGTTCTTTTCAATCAGAAGTTTTTCCAATTGTGATCAGAAGTCTAGTCAAGTGAATTTTAGCTTCTGAAAGCTAAAGTCACGGGTTCTTGATAGCATTTAATGTTCTGACAAGTGCATTTAATGCAAGGCGCCAAAAGTTCAAAAAGCTGTTTTGATGGAGCGCGCCTGTCTGTTTAAAAGAAACCAGAATTTCCTTGTCTACCCTTTGTTGATCCAATTGAAGGATGATTCCAGTCTACCTCGTCTTTGATTTCAAATCACTTACCGGATTTAGTTAAAATACAAGGATAACGGAATCAAAGTGTTTGAAGACCGTTTGAAGACTTGACAAATTAACGGCTACAACAACTGATGTCATCTCCTTCGAAGATTCAAACTCACCAATGGTCATCTTCAATCACTATAAATAGTAGCCAAGCTCCAAAGCATCAATATACGCGTGATCATCGAGCAAAATCTCAACGCACTGTTCTAACAAGAAAAACAGAGCAATACTTTCCATTCTCAATCTTTCTTAGCATAGTCTTAGTAAAGTGAGAGAGTGAAGAAAAACAAGTTCACAATAGGAATCTTGTAAACTGAGATCGTTTGTGATCTTCAGTTAGATTTAAAGAGAGAAATCTAGTTGAGATTAGAGTTGGGTGAGAAATCCAGAAAACAGAGTATTGTTTGTTCTGGTGGAAATCCTTTAACTCTTTTTAGGCTAGTCAGAACTAAGTGATGTAAAGGAGCTTCTGAACTTGCCATAAAAGTTATGAATAGTGGATTTATAAAATCTCTGTAGGCTGCGACCTCAGGGGACAAGACGTAGTCACAGGACTTCTGTGGCGAACTTGGATAAATCGAATTGTTCAATCAGGATCTCCTGAACTTCTTTCTCCCTCTTATACTTGTTATTTTTGCTTCTGTGTACTTGTCCATATTTAGTGCTAAAACAGATTTCCTCTAAGTATCATTGTCTTTGTTCAGAAGACTGTCCAGAAGTTCCCAAATCAGAACTTCTGTTGCTGAAAAACAGTCTAACTGTGTTTAGGCAGAATTTCCCTCAGAAGCAACTTCTATAAGCTTGCCTCTGACTCTGAGGAAATTTGACTCTGAAATTTAAGTTTCTTTAAAAACTTAGAAAATTTCAGTTTTCAACTTTGACACCTATTCACCCCCCTCTAGGTGATTCTGTTCTTGATAGGGCCAACAACACCCGCTTGTTCGCGAGATCTAAGCAAAGATCACCAGCATGATCTGGTGACGGGCCAAGATACACACATAATGTTGAGCGAAACGAAAACTTATGTGCATTGTACGGACGAAGGAAAGGGAAAATTCCACACCCAAAGACTTTTAATTGATCATACTTTGGACGAGTGCGGAATAGGAGATATGAGGGACATTCATTGTGAAGGACACGAGATGGAAGAATATTGATGAGTCTCGTGCTGTGAAGAACTGTATAATTCCAAAAGCACAATGGTAAAGAAGCTTGAGCAAGCAAGGTGAGAGCAGTGTCAACAATGTGTCGAATTTTGCGTTCCGCGATGCCATTTTGAGCGTGTGTGTGTGGACAAGCAAGTTTGTGGATGATGCCATTTTTATGGAGAAAAGGACGGAGTTTTTGAAATTCGCCCCCAAAATCAGAGTGAAAATTTTTAACCTTAGCATTGAAGTGGTTTTCAATCATGGCATAGAAATTAGTGAAAATTTGATAGACATCACTTTTAAATTTCACACAAAATACCCAAGAGAAGCGAGTAAATTCATCAATAAAAACCACAAAATAACGATGTCCCAAAAAAGAGGGCTTAGGGGAAGGGCCCCAAACATCCGCATGAATAGTTTCAAAAGCAACCTTACTAGTACGAAGAAGAGAAGGTAAATGTTTTCTAGATGACTTTCCTAAAGGACAAAAATTGCAAAGTTCTGAAGAACCTGCAGCTGAAAGTTTATTCTTGGACACCACCTGACGAACAGTAGGATCCTGACAGTGACCGAGACGAGCATGCCACTTGGAGTACGGTACCACCTCACCAACCAATGCCTCCTTTAAGTTCGGTGGAAGCACATACAATCCATCTCTACTGGGGCCTCGCAACAGGATTTCCCTGCTGATGTTGTCCTTTACAAGAAAGAAGTTTGGCCAAAATTCAAAGAAACAATTATTATCACGAGTAAATTGTTGTACAGAAAGGAGAGATTTAGTGAGTTTAGGTATAATTAGAACATCATTAAGCTTTAAATTTTGAATTTTGGAGTTACCAGTGTGAGTAATTGACAAACCTTGTCCATTGCCGAAGTACGCAGTGTTGTCATACCCCATATATGGTGAAGGATGAGACACGTGGCCAGCATTGGGAGTCATGTGATGAGTGGCTCCTGTGTCAGGGTACCACGGCTGTGAAGCATCGGAGTAGTACGGATCAAAATCCATCTGCTGCCAGGCAATGTGTGCCTGAGGGCGAGAGCCGCGATTGCGACCCCGACCCCGTCCCCTGCCATGTCCAGAGTGAGAGCCACCTGTATTTTGCCTCTTCTCAGGGCATTTGTCAGACCAGTGATTTGCATCACCACAGTTGAAACAGTGACCTCGTTTCTTGACATTCTTTGAACTATGTGACTCAGGACCAGGTTTGACACTGACATTTGCACTCGGAACAACATAACCAGACATGACAGACTCAGAGATGCTCCCACGAGACAATGTCTCAAAAGATATCAGCTCACTGTACAAGGTGTGAAAGTCCACACTGGAATGACGAGCAGTGAGAGTAGAGATAGTTGGGTGAAAGTCTTTATGGACATTCATCATAATAAGGCCAGGCAACATATCATCCGGATAAGGGTTACCGGATGCAGCTAACTCATCTAACAAGACCCTAAGTTTGGTAAGATATTCCTCAATAGTGCCCCCCTCCTGTTTGAGTTGACCAAGTTTTTGATGAATAGTAAGGCGACGACTAGCAGACACTATACCATAAGTACGTTCTAGAATGACCCAAATTTGATGACAAGTGTGCAGACTATTGATCAAGGGATACACTTCTTCAGTGATGGAGTTCAAAAGGATAGCCTTAGTGGTGTTCTCAGTATTTTTCCAAGCTAAATAGGCAGGATTGTGAGCAAAGTCCATATAATTAAACGAATTGTGTAGTGTCATTGGGGGAGCAGGCAAAGGGCTAATGACCTGATCAAATAATTTTAAAGATTTCAGCGTTGCCACCATAATTGTTTTCCAGGCCCTATAATTCTGAGGTTTCAATTTAATATGAATGGGTACATTCACAGAATTTGGAATAGAAACATTACTGGAATTGACAGAACCGGACCCTGAGTACACATGTTCAGTAAGAGAGTGAGTGGGGTACGTTACCGGGGCAGCCGCGTGAGACTGAAACGATGTGTGAGGCGCAACAAAAGTAGCAGGGAGCTGCTAGGCCTGGGGAAGAGATTGCTGCCTCATTTGTTGGCCTGGGTACATGTGGGCTTGAAGCTGAGGTGGCTGGCCCAGTGGAAGGTGGCCCAAACTTTGCCCATAGAGCTGTGCGTGAGGCAGACCCAGTTGTGGGTTGACAGAGACGGGCGGCGAGTGAAAGGGAGGCGGCTGAGGTCGTTGCTGGTGGAGAGCCGGCGGACGGAAAGGGCCGGCGACGTGGTGGGGCACGGTTCCGGTGGCAGCAGCATGACCGGCGGTGGCAGTAGGCTGTCCAGCGAGGTGGGGGAACGAGACGAAGCCCGACGGCGGCGGATGGGCGTGACGGAGGCCTGGGCGCGGTGGTGCTATATCGCTGGAGTGAAACGACGGCGGCGGAGGTCCCCAAGCTCGGACCGGCGGTCGAGTACCAAGCAATGTGGAAGCAGAATAATGGTGAGATTGTAAGGTTCCATTTGACAGCATATTCGAATCGGTGTGATTTCCCGATTCAATGTCACCGGAGATATCGGTCGTACGAACCGAAACGGACACATCAGGATTGAATCCCGGCCAATTATCGGGATTGTATGGTGGATTGTAATTGTGTACAGGTGGTTGAAAAACATAATTATTATTGACAGCAAAGGCGGGTGGTACGGACGTAGCCGAAGATGCCGGATCGAGGATGTAGGCATGGGAGTGATGGGAATTTTCCGGCGGAGCGGAGCTAGCGTGGGAGGCTGCCGGATTTTGACCGGGTAGCGGAAGTAACGGAGGTTCAGAACCTGAACCGGCAAATGATACCATGATAGACGATGTATTGGCGTGAAATATATGTTCTGTATATATTGAATTGAATGAATGAATGATTACACACACATATATATACCCTATGTACAATTAGGGTTTACACAAGTTAGGAAGAATTAGAATTCTACCTATACAAGGAGACTAACTAAAGAGGAAGACTAATAAATGTTAACAAAATCTTCCTCTTTTTTTATTTGCAGATGCGCACTTGGTGGATTGCTTGTTGCTGATATTGAACTTTTATTTCTCTTAGATAAAAATCTTTTAGCAATTCAGTTCTATTAGAAAAATTTGACCAACGACACAACGGGTTCTGGAACTTAAAAAAACTATCATAAATGTTATCACCTTGTGCTTGAAACAGGTAACATCATGAATAAATAAAGAAATGAATGAACCTTATGCCAAAAACAAATCAAACAAAATAATTTTAGTCTTATTTTAGATACTGCATCTTTTAAATTTTGATTATAAATCTTTTATACTGAAACCTGTCTTATGCAACCAACTTTAGAATTTAGTTATTTCATTTTCTTTACTATATGCAGATAAAACTCCAAGTTAAATATGTGTAACTAATCATGAAACACATACTTTTAACAACCCATTAATTTATAAAAAACAGATCAGGATTGTTCCTTATTAAAAAAAATAAAAATAAAAAAAATAAACAGAGATACCTAAACATTACTCTGCTGCAAAATTAAAATGGCACTTCCCTTAGATGTCTTAATTTCGATGTAACTTGTTGTTGTCCATACTAAAATGAACTCTTCTCCGGTTACTTTAGTACGTATAAGACATTTGAGGTTGTTACATATTTAAGTTAGTGTTGTAATTGGCTTATTTTCAGACAACGTCCTTCAATTGTTCTCAGTTGAAGCCACTTGAAGTTAAGGCCCAGAATCCTTTTGCTTCCTTAGACTTTTCATTCATGATCACACCTCCTTCCGTCAGTGTTCTAACTCCGAAGGCCGCATATGCTATAGGTGGAGCGCGCGCGATTTGGACTAATCTTGTTGCTACTCCTCTCAATATGTGGAGTTCAGATGAACTTGAACGGGCCATGGACAACTTCGATCTGCTCACAATTGCTTGTACCTCCCATGCTAAAGCTAAGTCTTTAAAGTCGATCAAAAGATCTGTGGTGTTTTCTTACCAATTGTATATGACTGCTCGAAGTGTTGCTTCTTCCCTTGTCGTTTGTGCTAAGTCGAACATGGCTGAACTTACCTCCTTCAACAAAAGGTATGATGCTCTGATCGAAGAGGAAAAGAAAGATAAGAAGCGAGTGCCATTATTTGATGTCGAGGAACAATGCCTTTTGGAGCTTGAACAAAAAATAGCAGAAAGTCGTGCAAAGATTGACGACTTGACGATGGAAGGGGCTATGTTTCAGGACTATTTTCCCCGAATGGAGGATGAGCTCAATCATAAGAAGGCTCGATTAGCGGACCACTACACTAAAATGGTTGAATGGCACAAACAAAGAGAGAAACATAAGCAGGCTGCTGTTAAGCTATGTGAAGAGTGAGAGAAGAATCTGAAACCAAACTTTTGTTTCTTCCCTTGAAAGCGTAATTCGGTAACCGTTCTACCATTGTTTTATTGTTGAACTTTTATTTTCTCTTAAAACGAGCCATGTTTTGAGCTCAAACCTATTTTACCTTATGTTATTTGGATTATTATTATGTTTGAACTATTATTTCTATGCATTTTCTTATACTTTTATTATGGCTTTTATGTATGCTGCAAATTAGAAATAATAAAAACAGCTGGAACTAATTTTGGCTGGAACCAAGAAAACGACAACCTGATACATGATTTATCTACTTCATTACAAATAAACAATAAAAAGATGTTGTCAGTTTCTAAAAAAACAAAACTGAATATACCAATCCAAAAACAAAAATGCTTTGATATCTAAATCCTTAAAGATGTAAGCTCAGATCAGTTATGATCTTTTCTTCTTTTGGGTATTTTATTAAATGGCGAATTGATGATTTTATTTTATTAATATTCCTTTTTCTTATTCATATATTTTGTATGCATGCCATATGCTTGGATTGATCGGCTACGTAGGATATAAAATGAGTTAAAAAAGGTTTTTGAACATGCTAAGGAAAAAATAAAGATTAATGGCAGTTTAGAATTTTAACTCAAACTATCTATTTATTTATTTGTGCATAAAAAAATATCTAGAGACTTAGAAAATTGTTGTAGTTTGTGTCCTAAAGACAATTGTCATTTAGGATATTTTATTTAGAATAAAGAATGTATAAACTATTGATTTTATGAAAGGCTTTTATCTTTTATCTTATATATATTACGTTGTAATTATTAGTTAAAAGAAATCCATAGTTTATATTGATAATCTTAAAGTGTTCATACAAGATGAAGTGAGACATACTTTAATGATTAAATAAACTTAAAATATCCCAAGTCGAGTATTGTATTATTGGATTAATATATATACTGTTGAGACTTGCATATAATATATCCCTTATTCATGAATAAGAAGTTGATCTCACGAACTTAGATTATACGAGATATCTGGATAATTATATGGATATGTATAATGATGTTATATATATTGGAGACCCCGCTTTGAGTTACTAGTATGGAATAAATACATAAATGTCAACTAGCTTTAACTCATATGTGCTAATAGATATAAAGTAGTCCTAGAACTCAAATACTCATTCATGTGACTTTGAATTATGGAGTGTGTTATTTTGATTCTACTATCTGTACGATCCAGTATTCGGGTGTCCTTCGGGTAGACATTGGGTAACACATAAAGTAATTGCAAAGCAGTTAATGTTAGATTGAGGATATCATCACTTCTGTATTAGAGAAGATTTATCTTGGGCCTCTTGTGAATAAATAGTTCTAAATCCTTGCGCGAGGTAATATGATAAATTGGAAATGGTTTTCAATTTATGGAGAATATTTATTTGAGCACAAGTAAATTAATAATGAATTATATGATTGACTTTTCCGTGATCATGATTCATTAAAGATAATATTGATGAGGGACCGAATTATATTGCAACTATCACTGACAGGTAAAAGAAGTCAACTGTTAATCTTGACTCCTTAAGACTCCGGGTTAGAAGAGTATCTCCATATTTGAGTCGACGCTCTTCTATGTTATATTAATTAATAGAGATTAGATTAATATACGACCGGTTGTGGTAAGGACCTAGTGGGTCACACACTAAGAGTATTGAAGGATAAAATGGTAAATTGGTAAATATACCAAATATGTGTATTTGGTAATGTTGGCCGAAATATGTATATATAGTGTTGATATATATAGTTTAATTGAATTAAATTATAATGTGTTATAATGTGAATTAATTAAATCCTACTAGTATAATAATTGAGATTATTATTTAGTTAAATTGAGTAATTTAATAAATATGGATTTATATAAATTACTAGTTTAATTAAATAGGAATACTAGTATGAATAGAATTGTTTTTATTAATTAAATAAGAGTTGGCCTAGTCCTTTTTGGGAATAGGATTCTTATTTAGGAGAAACAATTCTAAACACTATAAATACAACCCCCTATGAGGTATTTGATACACACATCTAATTCTCTCTAGAGAAGCCGAAATTCCTAGACCAAAATTGGGTTTTCGATTTACCGTTTTATTCGTTCTTGCTCGTGTGGACTTAACTCTAGAGGTGTTCTACTTTGGGCACTCGCGAGATTAAAATAAAGAAGACTTGTGGGCGCGACAACAACGTTAGATAGTAATCTCCTAGAGGTATTTTATCTAACTAATCTTCTTAATTGTTATTCAATAAGCTAACGGATCTTGGTTTAAGAAATTGAAAATTTTTAATTCCGCTACGAACGTCGTAAATCTTCAATTTCCAACAAAAATAGCATAGTGAAAGAAAACTTGCATTCACTTCAAATTCAACTATTCGAAACTACTTCTATATATATTCTTTCCTCCATATACCTTATGAAATCTATCATTTGCACTCTTTACTCATTTAGTTTCAAAAATTCACCAGATCCCACATATTTTACTTCTTCAAATATTTTCCATTGATGTACCTGGGGTGTGGTTCTCCTTCTAAACTCTTTAGCCAATAACCATTTCCACGGAGCACTCGATGCACTTGGAACGATCCTTCCCAATTAGGTGACCATTTTCTTAATCTATGGTCCTTTGCACCAATCGGCAAGATTAACTTCCACACAAGCTCTCCTTCTCGAAAATTCTTCTTTTTCACCTTCATATTGTACACGTCCTCCACTTTTTTCTTCTAGACTAGCATGCAATCATATGCCTTTTACCTTTCATAGTACAAATCTTCTAAATCCATCATCATGGCTTGTAAATAATCATCGGGTTCCAAATCATTTTGACGCGTCACCCGTAGTGAAGGTACAACAACTTATAACGGCAAAAGTGTTGTGAGCGTAAAAGGGCGCTCATAGTGGCTTTAGCCTTCTTTGACTAGGGTCGCCACCCGGCCGACCGGAAAAATGCACGAACCGGTGTAGGTACCGATTGTTTTGAAAACCAGAGATTCTATTTACGTTCGTGGATACAACTTATTAATTCCGACATTCTAGGCCCTAGAGGATCTTTAATGCAACCTAGCTTATTATTGTCTTGTATTTATTATTATCACACAAAAGCACTTAAATAAATATAAATACTACACTGTAAACCGTCGGGTGACACGGTACAAAACCCTCAGAAGCTTACCTTCGTTACGTGCCAGTGATGTGCTTGCAAGCTAGTACCCGCCTTAGAACGGAGATTCGACAGGAACTTTGGGGCCGGAGGTGCGTAGGGCGTGCTCTGAATATTTGGGAAGGGGAGAGCGTACTTACTCTAGCAAAGCTACGAGTAAAGGTGGGATTTTGGAGATATTTGGTGATATTTGGTGGTCGTGAGGACCTTTGGGGGAATATGAATATTTATGGAAAAAGCTCTCAAGACTCGGAATTATGCAACTTTCTTATATCAGAGGCAAATTTAGGCAACAACAGAGGCAACTTTATTAGAGGCAACTTATATCGGGTCGGGAATTGCTTAAACCGAGCTATCGAGAGAGAGATTGAGAGATTTGATGATGGAAATTGAGAGAAATCCGGCCTCCTTTTATAGGGTAAGGAGAGACCGCACGGGCTCCATGAGGAGACTGTATGGTCTTGATCATGGAGACCGTATGGTCTCCATAATCCCCGTCTCAGATCTGTTTTGGATCTCAGACGGGCCTTAACAAAGGCCCAACAAAAGTCCACTGTCATTTAGCGACACGTGGCAGATAAGGATAGGGCCCGTTTGGACTTGTGGAAAGCCCGTACGGTCTCAAGGGTGGGGATCGTACGGTCTCAGTTAAGGAGACCGTACGGTCTCCGTTGGAAATGTAGAGACCGTTTGGCTTTAAGGTGGAAGATGACTTTCACATGAGTTCAAAGGTGTCAATCTTGTGTTTTTTTGCATATGGGTAGAGGGTTTTATGGCTTCGGGAAGTTATTCTGTTCCTTAGCGAGTACTGGCTGTTGAGAGACTGGCGTAACGAGGAGCTCGGAAATTGCTTTCGTCATTGGGTTCGAAAACCAGTGCTTACAACTGCATCATGACCAAATGTTAGGAAAAAATGACTTACCCCTGTAGCTCGTGTCCTAGATGTCCTCATTGCCCAAAGCGTCTCCGATAGGACTTTATGCGATTCCCTTGGGTTATCTTCTAGCATCTTTTCTAAAATTTGAATTAGAATTTTTTTTGATGCTTCAGCTTGCCCATTAGCTTGAGCATAGAAAGGCTTTGAATGGATCAACTTAATCCCATATTCTTTCACAAAATCTTTCATGTCATCGCCAGTGAACATCGTTCCTTGGTCAGTGGTGATCGATTTTGGAATCCCAAATCTGTGCATTAAGTTTTCTTTAATGAACTGGATGACTTATGTCTGCCCTACTAGCCTCAAAGGTGCAACTTCTACCCATTTGGAAAAATAATCAGTGGCGACTATTAGAAAACAATGCCCTTTTGACGAGGTTGGATGTATTTTTCTGATTAGGTCAACTGCCCATCCTCTAAATGGCCAAGGTTTTACGACTGAGTGTAATTCTTCCGACGGTGCTCGTTGGATTTGGTCGTATATTTGGAATTTTTTACAACCCTTCACATATGTGATACAATCACGAAGAATTGTAGGCCAAAAATACCCATGTCGGTTAATAAGCCATCGCATTCACAATCCAGATTGATGTGCTCCGCATACTCCTTCGTGCACTTGCTTATAACCTCCATCACATTTGGGAAGCCGAGGCACTTAAGCAACATTCCATCATAACTTTTCCGATACTAATCACCTGCTAAATGGTTTCCTCCAGCCTTGAGCTATGTTCATCAATATTGAACGTATCCAGTTGAACTCCTCGTTCTGCAATTGATGGATGTCCCTGCCACTTGATTAAGATCATTTTGTACGCCGTCTCCTTCGAGATTTTCATCCCTGAGGTGATTTGAGCAAGTTCGTCGGCCTCCCAATTTTCATCCCTAGGAATTCCAAGCTAAACTCGTCGAATTCTTCCAAGAGTTGAAGTGCGAATGTAAAATACAATACAAGTGATAGACTGTTGGAGTCTGATCAACGATTAGAGACGCGCAACGGAAGCGAGAAAAACGATTTAATAGTTTGTTGATCAGAAGACTTTGATCTTGATTATTGCCTCAATGTTATTTTAATTATTATGGTGATTAAACCTACATTAGTCACTCACATGGAATCCCTCTGAGAGTGATGGACGAACCGCACAATCGGAGGTTCCGCCAAAGGCACGTGCACGACACCTACATTGATCAGGTACTCGATTCAGGCACGAAGAACGACGACAAACAAAACTCCGGAATCCCCTTGCTAGGTTCGGCCGAATGGTGTATGGAGGAATTTGGGTTTCTCTGATTTCTGTGTCAGAAAGTCTCTGGTTTCAATCAATTAGCATTAATTTATAGTGTGTCGACTAATTACAGTTTCAGTACCTGTATTAATTTAATTAATCTGATTGTACCACAATAGAATACAATAGATTCAATTAACATCAATCAGGTTATAATTAATCACACACTAACCCCTAAAGAAAATCAAATTAATCAATCGCTTAATTAATTAACCCGATTGAATAATTAATCCCTCCAAACAATCAATTAACTTGTTCCAATCAGAACAATTAATCAATTAACATTATTAGTTAACAACTAATAATTAGTTCATCATAAATACACTACATGTATTAGTTCTCCGAGTACAAGTCTCAATGTCTACTGTGCACGATCCTATGGGGCATAATCAATTAGCTCTACGACTGATAGAGAGTTGCCTAGACCATATCAGTCACGAATATTGATTACAGTGTTAGTCCATCTCATACAGATAGATACCGTGTAGAATTCTCAAATATCTCTTACCATGCATATCTATATATCAAGCATGAGGCATGGTGGAGGTCATCTTCTACAGCTTGAATTATTTCTCGATCTTGAATTAAACTGAAGAACAGACAAGTAACCGGCTTATCTGAGTGTGGCAACACATTTCTCAGGTCAACTCATCTAGTGGCCTAATGATATCATCTCACTTATGGAGTGAGTGGTAATCCCTTCAATTCAACTATCAGTATGAATGAGTTCACTGACTAGACCAATCATACCCGTATTTGGCATCCTTTTACAGACCTGTTAGGCGTATGTCAAATCTAATCAGGTCGACAGATAAAAGAGATCTACATTTATAGAAGGGAAATGACACTTCCACCATGTGCCTTCTAAAGCGGATCGACCAAGTCCCGTATTGGTCATAAGTACCTACAAAAATATCCTGTACACCCGTACATATCATGTTCGTAAAAGCTTTACGTTCTATTCGTTCCCATGAGTAGAATTGGCTTCTGGTTATTTATGATATACAATCAATGGATACTTCATACAACACATATAATACAAGACATATTAACTGAATGAATTAATGCCTTTTATTCCATAAAACAAATGTATAGTACAGTCAACAAAAGTACAATACAATAACAAATAACTGTGCTTAGAACTAGGGCACACCAACATAGACTCGAGCACTTGTAATCTCCATTCAAATGTCGAATCACTAATTGGGAATCTCCATAAATTTTGACTTCCTTTGCCTCCAAACCAATCAGAATTTTGAGCCCAATAATTAGAGCTTCATATTCTGCTTGATTATTTGTGCAATCAAAATCCAAATTTACAGATAAAATCTTCTTTGCACCGATCGGCGAAGTTATCACTACGCCAGTTCCGTTGGAATTATCTGTGCTGGACCCATCAAACTTCAATTGCCAAGGCTCTCTTTCCGGCATATAAATTGGGAGTTCTAATTCTTCAGGATATTTGAAATTGGTGGGATGATCAGTGACGAAATCTGCGATCGCCTTTCCTTTTACCGATGTCTATGGAAGATAGATTAGCATGAACTCGGCCAATGCTAACGACCACTTCCCTATTCTTCCTGAAAGGATGGGCTGATTGAGCATGTACTTGATTATGTCGGTGCTAGCAATCACATATACTCTTGACTTGAGCAAATAATACCGCAATTTTGTGCAAGCAAAATATAGCGCTAGACAGGTCTTCTCGATTGAGCCGTATAGTATTTCTGCTGGTAACAACGTCCTACTAAGGTAGTAAATGGCTTGCTCATGCTGATTGGCGTATCTTGAGCAAGCAAGCACCCAATTTACTCCTCGGCTGCAGAGATATACAACTTCAAAGGCGTTCTTTCTTTAGGCGGCATCAACACCGGTGGGTTGCTCAAGTAATCTTTAATCTTGTTGAATGCTGCTTGGTGCTTATCATCCCATTCGAATTTTTGATTATCCTTAAGTCTTAAAAGATCTGCGAATGCCCTCGATCTTCCGGCCAAGTTTGATATAAATCGTCTTAAATAGTTCACTTGGCCTAAAAAACGCTGCAACTCTTTCTTATTCCTCAGAGGTTTTGCTTCTATGATCACTCTCGCTTTGTTTTTGTCGATTTTGATTCCTCGTTGGTGAATCAGAAATCTTAGGAAATTTCCTACCTTGACGTCAAATGCACACTTTAAAGGGTTGAGTTTCAGGACGTACTTTCTCATTCGCTCAAAGCCCTTCCTTAGATGATATATGTGGTCTTTTTCTTGCTTAGACTTGATAACTATATCGTCAACGTACACTTCCATATACTTCCCCAGTAGATCATGAAAATAGCATTCATTGCATGTTGATATGTGCTCCCGCCTTTTTTTATCCGAATGGCATGACAATCCACTTGAATGTACCAATTGACCCCGGGCATCGAAAAACTGTTTTAGAACTATCTTTCTCGGTAATAGGAATGTGGTTATATCCCGCAAAGCAATCACATAAAGATATTCATTCATTTTTAGCTACAACATCTACTAGCATATCAGCAATTGGCATGACATATACATCCTTAGGTGTAGCTAAATTTAAATCACGAAAATCTACACACACACGTAATTTGCCATTCTTTTTAACTACAGGGACAACATTAGACAACCATTCTGCGTACCTGGTAGGCCGTATGAATTTTGCTTTTAAAAGCTTTTCTATATCTTCTTTTACCTTTGCTTCAACCTCCTTGCTCATTCGCCTTGGCGGTTGTTTGAAAGGCTTGAAGTCTGGCATTATAGGTAATTTGTGCTTTACTACACTCCTATCGAGTCTCGACATTTTATCATAATTCCAGGCAAAGCAATCCTTGAACTCATGGAGCAACTTGATGATTTCTTCTTTCAAGGCCGGTCGTAGTAAATTGCTAACATATGTCACCCGTGGTTCTTCTTTTGTCCCCAAGTTGACTTCTTCTAAAGGATCAACTGCCATAGAGCCTTCATCCTCTAATTTTGAGTCAGCCAACTTTAAATCATGTAACTATACCTCTTTTTCGTGTACGATAAGATCTACAACATCATTGGGCACCTTAATCTCTGCGCTCTCCATATTAACTCCTTCGTGTAATCTTTCCACAAGGTGGTGTGCATTCAATTTAAATATAGCGGTGTAAGCACTGGTTTTCGAACCCGATGATGAAAGCAATCTATGAGCTCCTCGTCATGCCAGCTGCTCAAGTACTGATACTCGTCGGAGAACAGATCACCTTTTCAGGGCCATAACCTCTTCCACCCGCACCTCGGGACCATGAGTGTGGAACTTTCATGCTTATGAGAAAATCCTTTTCCATGAAACGACGTACGTTCACAAACACTATTCACTAAGGAGCGTACGGTCGCAGCAGTAATTGTTTCCTTGAAGAGGGTGGAGCAGAGAGCGAACCATAGGAAGCACCGGGCATGCTGATCCCGCTCCTCAACTGTAGCAGGGTTACCAACCCCCTCGTATGACTCAAAAATATGAGTCGACCGCACTCGGCGAAACTCAGAAGGAACCAAGGGCCGCCCGACCAAAGCCTCTATATCAGCTGGGTTGGAAGGGAAGTCAGTAAAAGGAGGCATACTCCCCGTCAACTGCAAACCCGTAAGGGTCATCTCCCTGAACGGGAACTGAAAAGTATGGGTGCAATCTGACCACCGCTCGACCAATACGCCGATCCCAACCAATGAACTGGTGGCCTTGTGAGGGAAGAATGAATGGAAGAAGGCACGGAAGGGGGTGCCCCGTACGCGGGCCTTGACATCTTCTGGAAGACGTCTGTACCAAGTTGCCGCGTTCTGCGCGCTCCCATGACTCTGAAGCCTGGCCGACTGCATAGGGAATCAAGAAATCGTCAAAAATCATAAGAAAAAGGGGAGTGACCGTACGGTCAGTGGCCTGTGACCGTACGGTCAAAAGGCCGGTGACCGTATGCCAAGAATAGTGACCGTACGGTCATCGTTCAGACCATACGGTCACAAGACCTGCTGGGCGTTAAAAAACAATGCAAAAACGCGAAAATGCCAGCAAAATCCACAAAACTACCTACCTACACTACCTAGCATGTATCCTAGACATATGGCAAGTATCGAAACATCGTGCATTAAGTGGAATCAAGTGAAATAGAGCAAAAATGCAAATGACGAGGAAAGCGGACAAAAGTAGAAATTAAGAGCAATTGTTTGACAAAAGAAGATGTACCAGGGTGGTGTACGTGTGGTGAGCGAGATCATGAGTAAGCGGGATGCCGACTCCAAAATCTAAGCCGCGATACGGGGTGGATTCATGGCGGGCGTGAACCGAGGCATACCGGACGCCGGGAGGAGGAGTAACGTTCACCATAGCTAGGTTATCACCCTCATAGGCCATGATGTCAGTTAGAAAACGCCAGAGTAAAGGATTTCGCAGGTCGGGATCGCAAGTATGAAGTCGGGAAGGGGGATGAATGAACCGGCGGCCAAAATGGTATTTTGAAACTGCCTATATTCGATATGTGATCGTACGGTCACACGCCTGAAACCCTTGACCGTACGGTCACAAGGTCCTTGACCGTACGTGTTATTTCACTCTATTAGATTTTGATTACTTGATTTAATATATGGTTTTTATAATATGCTTTTATATATATATATATATGCTTTTATAATATATACTATATATATATATATTTGTGACAAAGTAATTTAATTATATACTTTATGTGCTAAGATAATGATTAAACTCTAGTAATGCTTAAATGAGAGTATTATCCTATCTAGAGTTACTTTTAGTTAAAGTATATGATTAAAGTATATATGCATGTCATGATCACATCTTTATGGCTTAAATATCACATGCTCACATGAATCTAAATTATGTCTAAATGATATTTATGCCACGAGCTAAAAAATTACGCCATGATAAAACACTTCTTTTATCCTATGTATTATGGCCTTTTTATGTGTGATCAAAATGACACATCTTAACATGCTCTTCATTGAAGTCTTATGATATGAACTTAATGTGATTAATATATTTATCATAAGCCATGCCATGGTTAAGATGCTTGCATACATACAAACTATGTCATATTGCCATCTATGATATCATCAAATGTAGAGACCGTTTGGCTTTAAGGTGGAAGATGACTTTCACATGAGTTCAAAGGTGTCAATCTTGTGTTTTTTTGCATATGGGTAGAGGGTTTTATGGCTTCGGGAAGTTATTCTGTTCCTTAGCGAGTAATGGCTGTTGAGAGACTGGCGTAACGAGGAGCTCGGAAATTGCTTTCGTCATTGGGTTCGAAAACCAGTGCTTACAACTGCATCATGACCAAATGTTAGGAAAAAATGACTTACCCCTGTAGCTCGTGTCCTAGATGTCCTCATTGCCCAAAGCGTCTCCGATAGGACTTTATGCGATTCCCTTGGGTTATCTTCTAGCATCTTTTCTAAAATTTGAATTAGAATTTTTTTTGATGCTGCAGCTTGCCCATTAGCTTGAGCATAGAAAGGCGTTGAATGGATCAACTTAATCCCATATTCTTTCACAAAATCTTTCATGTCATCGCCAGTGAACATCGTTCCTTGGTCAGTGGTGATCGATTTTGGAATCCCAAATCTGTGCATTAAGTTTTCTTTAATGAACTGGATGACTTATGTCTGCCCTACTAGCCTCAAAGGTGCAACTTCTACCCATTTGGAAAAATAATCAGTGGCGACTATTAGAAAACAATGCCCTTTTGACGAGGTTGGATGTATTTTTCTGATTAGGTCAACTGCCCATCCTCTAAATGGCCAAGGTTTTACGACTGAGTGTAATTCTTCCGACGGTGCTCGTTGGATTTGGTCGTATATTTGGAATTTTTTACAACCCTTCACATATGTGATACAATCACGAAGAATTGTAGGCCAAAAATACCCATGTCGGTTAATAAGCCATCGCATTCACAATCCAGATTGATGTGCTCCGCATACTCCTTCGTGCACTTGCTTATAACCTCCATCACATTTGGGAAGCCGAGGCACTTAAGCAACATTCCATCATAACTTTTCCGATACTAATCACCTGCTAAATGGTTTCCTCCAGCCTTGAGCTATGTTCATCAATATTGAACGTATCCAGTTGAACTCCTCGTTCTGCAATTGATGGATGTCCCTGCCACTTGATTAAGATCATTTTGTACGCCGTCTCCTTCGAGATTTTCATCCCTGAGGTGATTTGAGCAAGTTCGTCGGCCTCCCAATTTTCATCCCTAGGAATTCCAAGCTAAACTCGTCGAATTCTTCCAAGAGTTGAAGTGCGAATGTAAAATACAATACAAGTGATAGACTGTTGGAGTCTGATCAACGATTAGAGACGCGCAACGGAAGCGAGAAAAACGATTTAATAGTTTGTTGATCAGAAGACTTTGATCTTGATTATTGCCTCAATGTTATTTTAATTATTATGGTGATTAAACCTACATTAGTCACTCACATGGAATCCCTCTGAGAGTGATGGACGAACCGCACAATCGGAGGTTCCGCCAAAGGCACGTGCACGACACCTACATTGATCAGGTACTCGATTCAGGCACGAAGAACGACGACAAACAAAACTCCGGAATCCCCTTGCTAGGTTCGGCCGAATGGTGTATGGAGGAATTTGGGTTTCTCTGATTTCTGTGTCAGAAAGTCTCTGGTTTCAATCAATTAGCATTAATTTATAGTGTGTCGACTAATTACAGTTTCAGTACCTGTATTAATTTAATTAATCTGATTGTACCACAATAGAATACAATAGATTCAATTAACATCAATCAGGTTATAATTAATCACACACTAACCCCTAAAGAAAATCAAATTAATCAATCGCTTAATTAATTAACCCGATTGAATAATTAATCCCTCCAAACAATCAATTAACTTGTTCCAATCAGAACAATTAATCAATTAACATTATTAGTTAACAACTAATAATTAGTTCATCATAAATACACTACATGTATTAGTTCTCCGAGTACAAGTCTCAATGTCTACTGTGCACGATCCTATGGGGCATAATCAATTAGCTCTACGACTGATAGAGAGTTGCCTAGACCATATCAGTCACGAATATTGATTACAGTGTTAGTCCATCTCATACAGATAGATACCGTGTAGAATTCTCAAATATCTCTTACCATGCATATCTATATATCAAGCATGAGGCATGGTGGAGGTCATCTTCTACAGCTTGAATTATTTCTCGATCTTGAATTAAACTGAAGAACAGACAAGTAACCGGCTTATCTGAGTGTGGCAACACATTTCTCAGGTCAACTCATCTAGTGGCCTAATGATATCATCTCACTTATGGAGTGAGTGGTAATCCCTTCAATTCAACTATCAGTATGAATGAGTTCACTGACTAGACCAATCATACCCGTATTTGGCATCCTTTTACAGACCTGTTAGGCGTATGTCAAATCTAATCAGGTCGACAGATAAAAGAGATCTACATTTATAGAAGGGAAATGACACTTCCACCATGTGCCTTCTAAAGCGGATCGACCAAGTCCCGTATTGGTCATAAGTACCTACAAAAATATCCTGTACACCCGTACATATCATGTTCGTAAAAGCTTTACGTTCTATTCGTTCCCATGAGTAGAATTGGCTTCTGGTTATTTATGATATACAATCAATGGATACTTCATACAACACATATAATACAAGACATATTAACTGAATGAATTAATGCCTTTTATTCCATAAAACAAATGTATAGTACAGTCAACAAAAGTACAATACAATAACAAATAACTGTGCTTAGAACTAGGGCACACCAACATAGACTCGAGCACTTGTAATCTCCATTCAAATGTCGAATCACTAATTGGGAATCTCCATAAATTTTGACTTCCTTTGCCTCCAAACCAATCAGAATTTTGAGCCCAATAATTAGAGCTTCATATTCTGCTTGATTATTTGTGCAATCAAAATCCAAATTTACAGATAAAATCTTCTTTGCACCGATCGACGAAGTTATCACTACGCCAGTTCCGTTGGAATTATCTGTGCTGGACCCATCAAACTTCAATTGCCAAGGCTCTCTTTCCGGCATATAAATTGGGAGTTCTAATTCTTCAGGATATTTGAAATTGGTGGGATGATCAGTGACGAAATCTGCGATCGCCTTTCCTTTTACCGATGTCTATGGAAGATAGATTAGCATGAACTCGGCCAATGCTAACGACCACTTCCCTATTCTTCCTGAAAGGATGGGCTGATTGAGCATGTACTTGATTATGTCGGTGCTAGCAATCACATATACTCTTGACTTGAGCAAATAATACCCCAATTTTGTGCAAGCAAAATATAGCGCTAGACAGGTCTTCTCGATTGAGCCGTATAGTATTTCTGCTGGTAACAACGTCCTACTAAGGTAGTAAATGGCTTGCTCATGCTGATTGGCGTATCTTGAGCAAGCAAGCACCCAATTTACTCCTCGGCTGCAGAGATATACAACTTCAAAGGCGTTCTTTCTTTAGGCGGCATCAACACCGGTGGGTTGCTCAAGTAATCTTTAATCTTGTTGAATGCTGCTTGGTGCTTATCATCCCATTCGAATTTTTGATTATCCTTAAGTCTTAAAAGATCTGCGAATGCCCTCGATCTTCCGGCCAAGTTTGATATAAATCGTCTTAAATAGTTCACTTGGCCTAAAAAACGCTGCAACTCTTTCTTATTCCTCAGAGGTTTTGCTTCTATGATCACTCTCGCTTTGTTTTTGTCGATTTTGATTCCTCGTTGGTGAATCAGAAATCTTAGGAAATTTCCTACCTTGACGTCAAATGCACACTTTAAAGGGTTGAGTTTCAGGACGTACTTTCTCATTCGCTCAAAGCCCTTCCTTAGATGATATATGTGGTCTTTTTCTTGCTTAGACTTGATAACTATATCGTCAACGTACACTTCCATATACTTCCCCAGTAGATCATGAAAATAGCATTCATTGCATGTTGATATGTGCTCCCGCCTTTTTTTATCCGAATGGCATGACAATCCACTCGAATGTACCAATTGACCCCGGGCATCGAAAAACTGTTTTAGAACTATCTTTCTCGGTAATAGGAATGTGGTTATATCCCGCAAAGCAATCACATAAAGATATTCATTCATTTTTAGCTACAACATCTACTAGCATATCAGCAATTGGCATGACATATACATCCTTAGGTGTAGCTAAATTTAAATCACGAAAATCTACACACACACACGTAATTTGCCATTCTTTTTAACTACAGGGACAACATTAGACAACCATTCTGCGTACCTGGTAGGCCGTATGAATTTTGCTTTTAAAAGCTTTTCTATATCTTCTTTTACCTTTGCTTCAACCTCCTTGCTCATTCGCCTTGGCGGTTGTTTGAAAGGCTTGAAGTCTGGCATTATAGGTAATTTGTGCTTTACTACACTCCTATCGAGTCTCGACATTTTATCATAATTCCAGGCAAAGCAATCCTTGAACTCATGGAGCAACTTGATGATTTCTTCTTTCAAGGCCGGTCGTAGTAAATTGCTAACATATGTCACCCGTGGTTCTTCTTTTGTCCCCAAGTTGACTTCTTCTAAAGGATCAACTGCCATAGAGCCTTCATCCTCTAATTTTGAGTCAGCCAACTTTAAATCATGTAACTATACCTCTTTTTCGTGTACGATAAGATCTACAACATCATTGGGCACCTTAATCTCTGCGCTCTCCATATTAACTCCTTCGTGTAATCTTTCCACAAGGTGGTGTGCATTCAATTTAAATATAGCGGTGTAAGCACTGGTTTTCGAACCCGATGATGAAAGCAATCTATGAGCTCCTCGTCATGCCAGCTGCTCAAGTACTGATACTCGTCGGAGAACAGATCACCTTTTCAGGGCCATAACCTCTTCCACCCGCACCTCGGGACCATGAGTGTGGAACTTTCATGCTTATGAGAAAATCCTTTTCCATGAAACGACGTACGTTCACAAACACTATTCACTAAGGAGCGTACGGTCGCAGCAGTAATTGTTTCCTTGAAGAGGGTGGAGCAGAGAGCGAACCATAGGAAGCACCGGGCATGCTGATCCCGCTCCTCAACTGTAGCAGGGTTACCAACCCCCTCGTATGACTCAAAAATATGACTCGACCGCACTCGGCGAAACTCAGAAGGAACCAAGGGCCGCCCGACCAAAGCCTCTATATCAGCTGGGTTGGAAGGGAAGTCAGTAAAAGGAGGCATACTCCCCGTCAACTGCAAACCCGTAAGGGTCATCTCCCTGAACGGGAACTGAAAAGTATGGGTGCAATCTGACCACCGCTCAACCAATACGCCGATCCCAACCAATGAACTGGTGGCCTTGTGCGGGAAGAATGAATGGAAGAAGGCACGGAAGGGGGTGCCCCGTACGCGGGCCTTGACATCTTCTGGAAGACGTCTGTACCAAGTTGCCGGGTTCTGCGCGCTCCCATGACTCTGAAGCCTGGCCGACTGCATAGGGAATCAAGAAATCGTCAAAAATCATAAGAAAAAGGGGAGTGACCGTACGGTCAGTGGCCTGTGACCGTACGGTCAAAAGGCCGGTGACCGTATGCCAAGAATAGTGACCGTACGGTCATCGTTCAGACCATACGGTCACAAGACCTGCTGGGCGTTAAAAAACAATGCAAAAACGCGAAAATGCCAGCAAAATCCACAAAACTACCTACCTACACTACCTAGCATGCATCCTAGACATATGGCAAGTATCGAAACATCGTGCATTAAGTGGAATCAAGTGAAATAGAGCAAAAATGCAAATGACGAGGAAAGCGGACAAAAGTAGAAATTAAGAGCAATTGTTTGACAAAAGAAGATGTACCAGGGTGGTGTACGTGTGGTGAGCGAGATCATGAGTAAGCGGGATGCCGACTCCAAAATCTAAGCCGCGATACGGGGTGGATTCATGGCGGGCGTGAACCGAGGCATACCGGACGCCGGGAGGAGGAGTAACGTTCACCATAGCTAGGTTATCACCCTCATAGGCCATGATGTCAGTTAGAAAACGCCAGAGTAAAGGATTTCGCAGGTCGGGATCGCAAGTATGAAGTCGGGAAGGGGGATGAATGAACCGGCGGCCAAAATGGTATTTTGAAACTGCCTATATTCGATATGTGATCGTACGGTCACACGCCTGAAACCCTTGACCGTACGGTCACAAGGTCCTTGACCGTACGTGTTATTTCACTCTATTAGATTTTGATTACTTGATTTAATATATGGTTTTTATAATATGCTTTTATATATATATATATATATGCTTTTATAATATATACTATATATATATATATTTGTGACAAAGTAATGTAATTATATACTTTATGTGCTAAGATAATGATTAAACTCTAGTAATGCTTAAATGAGAGTATTATCCTATCTAGAGTTACTTTTAGTTAAAGTATATGATTAAAGTATATATGCATGTCATGATCACATCTTTATGGCTTAAATATCACATGCTCACATGAATCTAAATTATGTCTAAATGATATTTATGCCACGAGCTAAAAAATTACGCCATGATAAAACACTTCTTTTATCCTATGTATTATGGCCTTTTTATGTGTGATCAAAATGACACATCTTAACATGCTCTTCATTGAAGTCTTATGATATGAACTTAATGTGATTAATATATTTATCATAATCTTACATCTTCATCCTACGGCCATGAACTTCTCGAAATCATCAAAGTGTAATGTCTCATCATATCTTCCTACAATCTTCCCATTTCGTATAAGATCTTACTCTTCCTAATGTAAGAGATCTCTTTTCTAATGTAAGAGATAAGATTACTAATGTAAGAGTAGGTTTCCTAATGTAAGAGTAGGTTTCCTAAGTGGGAGATGTTGAAGAAAGAGAAACTCCTAATGTAAGAGGATAAAGGTATGATGTGACTACTCATCCTTCTCCATTTCGGCTACAACTTGAAGAGGTGAAGGATTTCGCCTATAAATAGCAAGGAGAAGAGAAGGTTGAAGCAAGGAAAAGAAAACCGAGAATCATAGCTTTCAACACGAGATATTCAAGCAAGCTTTGATTATATTTTTCCTTCAACTTTACAACGAGAGTTTGAATGTTTCATTTCATTCAAAGATCATTGTAAAAGATTAAACGGTGGGGTTTAATCTTGGGTTTTACACTAGAACCTTATAAAAGTGTAAGAGAGGTTCTTGCTTAGCCTTGAAAAGCATATAGGTTCTTAAGCACCCGCAAGCTTAGGAGGTTATCACTGAGCCTTGAAAAGTGCCATAAGTTTCTTAGTTGATCTTGAGAAAAACTAAGTGGAGTTGCTCAAACACTTGGAAGTTTGAGGGAGTGAATACTGGGAGAGGTGTTCAGCTCTAGTAGTGTCTCGGATTGTGAGAACTACTCTATCGGCTTGATTTCTGCCCTTAAAGAAATCCTTAGTGGAAAATCTCGAGAGGTGCTCTCGGGGACAGGACTAGGCTCACAAGGAGACCGAACCTGGATAAATGCTCTGCGTCTAATCCTTCTATCCCTAATCTCTTTATTATTGTCTTTTAATCACTTGCTTTGCTTTAAGCTTTTATCTTTAATTGCTTGTGATTAAATCGTGCTAAACGTGATTATTTTCTCTTATCTTCTAATCAACTAATCATTCCGCAAAATCTTTTATAGTTGATTATTTAAATAGGCAAATTATTTTAAAGAGAAAATAATAGTTTTAAAAGGCAATAAATCCTATTCACCCCCCTCTAGTCTTTATATAGTCATTATTTGGGCCAACAATTGGTATCAGAGCCAATCTCTTTGCCTATAAAGATTAACATCTTTAGAGAGATTCAAAATGACTAATCGGGTGATTAATTTTCCAGGGAATATGTCTACACAGATTCCTGAGGGACAGTCTACAGTTAGACCGCCCCTATTTTATGGAGTAAATTACTCCTACTGGAGAAATAGGATGAGAAATTTTATTCAGTCTTGTGATATTTTCGTTTGGAAAATAATTAAAGACGGATCATCTATTCCCACAAAAATAGTTGATGGTGTCACCATAAACAAGACTGAATCTGAGTACAACGACGATGATTGGAAGCAATTACAGTTAAATGCTAAAGCTATTAATATTCTACATTGTGCTTTAGATACTAACGAATATCATCGTGTTTCAGGGTGTACGAGTGCCAAGGAGATATGGGACAAACTTGAGGTCACATATGAAGGAACTCAAAAGCAGAAGGATCTAAGGGTAAATTTATATATGCGCGAATATGAGTTATTTAAGATGGATGTAAATGAAACCATTTCAGAAATGAATACGAGGTTTACCACCATCATAAATAATCTAAAAACCCTTGGAAAAACCTTTCAAGATGAGGAGCTAATTAAAAAATTAATGAGAACAATGCCCTCAGCTTGGGATCCTAAATTGACAGCTATTGATGAGGCTAGAGATCTATCCACATATGCTTATGATGAGTTTATTGGATCTCTCCTCACTCATGAGATAAAAATGTCATCTGTCAATGATAAAGAACCCGAAGCAAGAAAGCTTAAATCCACAGGATTAAAAGCTAAGATTATAAGTGAAAGTTCAGAAAATGAATCTGAAGAGGAAATAGCTTTACTTACTCGAAAATTCAACAAGTTCTTGAAAAAGAAGAACTTTAAAAGATTTCCTAAAAATAACTTTCACAAAGAGCCCAAAACTTCTGATAAGTTCAAAAAGGACTCTTCTCAAAATGTTGTTTGCTTTGAGTGTGATAAGCCAGGACATATCAAGCCAAACTGTCCTAACTTGAAGAATGACAACAAGAAGAAGGAGAAGGGAAAAAGAGCTATGGTTGCAACTTGGAGCGATAGCGATGAATCTTCAAGTGACGAAGAGGATGATGAAGTTGCACACATATGTTTCATGGCAAAAGATGAATCAGAAAATTTTTCAGACGATGGAGATGATGAATCTCCTGAGGTAACTTTTGGTCTTATGTCAAAAGAAGAATTAATTTCTGTTTGCTGTGATTTATATGATGCCTCTATTGAGACTTTGCTAAAATTCAAAAAATGCAAGAAAGAAAATAAAAGTCTCAAAAAGAAGAATTCAGAATTGCTAGATAAAATTGAAAATTTAGAGACTAGCAATGCTGAAGTTCTTAAAGAGGTAGAATCTTTGAAAAACCAAAAAGCAAAAGATGATCATATAATAAAGGGTTTTTCAAAGGGAAAGAAATCCTTCATGATATTATTAACTCCCAACGATCTTGTGATGATAGATCAGGAATTGGATGCTCCACTAGTTATCATGAAAGATTTACTTCAGATAAACCAAAGAAAAAGAAGGATTATAATAATAAACAGTTAAAACTCCCAAAAATTAAGAACTGTTATTATTGTAATCATAATGACCATATAATTAAAAATTGCAAATTTAGAAATGGTCAATATAAAGGAAAGTTTATCTGGAAAGCAAAAGTGTCGAGATTGTCTACTGCTAACCTACCAGGACCCAAAATTCATTGGGTACCTAAATCTAAGTGATTAATTGCAGGGATACGTGAGAGGCACACAAAGGTCAAAACCATGGTATGTTGACAGTGCCTGCTCAAGACACATGACTGGTGATAAAAGTATGTTCACCTCAATTAGAGCCTTTAATGGAGGAAGTGTCAGTTTTGGAGACAAGAGAAAAGGACAAGTCATAGGTAAAGGTCAAGTTGGCTCACAACCATCCGTTGAAGATGTATCTTTGGTCGACGGGCTAAAATACAATCTTCTAAGCGTAAGTCATCTATGTGATAAAGGTATGAAGGTAGTTTTCAACTCCAAAAGCTGTGAAGTTTTTGATGCAAAATCTGACAAGGTTTTATTCACAGTTCCAAGAGTTGAAAATGGTTATATGCTTAATTTTGATAAAGTATCTTACGATAAATGCCTTGTTTCACATAATGATGAGAGCTGGTTGTGGCACAAAAGGTTAGGACATGCTAGTATGCACTTAATTTCAAAATTATCTAAGAAAGAACTTGTAAAAGGTCTTCCTAAGATAAATTTCAACAAAGATCACATTTGTGATGCATGTCAAAAGGGTAAACAAACTAGAAGCTCTTTTAGCTTAAAAGGAGTTGTATCAACTAGTAGACCACTTGAATTACTCCACTTAGATTTGTTTGGTCCAATTCAACCATCAAGTCTAGGAGGCAAGAAGTATGCTTTGGTAATAGTTGATGACTACTCCAGATTTACCTGGACCTTATTTCTAGCATCTAAGGATGAGACCTTTGACCAATTTGTCCACCTAGTTAAGAAACTCCAAAATGACAAAAATGTCAAACTTTCTTCTATTAGAAGTGATAATGGAGGTGAGTTCAAAAATCAGTCTTTTGAGCTATTTTGTAATGAGTCGGGGATAAATCATGAGTTTTCTGCCCCAAGAACTCCGCAACAAAATGGAGTTGTAGAACGTAAGAATAGGACGTTGGAAGAAATGGCTAGAACTATGATAAGTGAAAGTAATCTTCCTAAGTATTTTTGGGCTGAATCTACTAACACAGCTTGCTATATTTTGAATAGAGCTTTGATCAGGCCCATCTTGAAAAAGACTCCATATGAATTATGGAAAGGAAGAAAACCCAACATAAGCTACTTTCACATATTTGGTTCTAAGTGTTTCATTCACAACAACAATAAAGACCAACTAGGAAAGTTCGATGAAAAGTCTGATGAAGGAATCTTCTTAGGATATTCCTTATCTAGCAAAGCTTTTAGAGTTTTCAATAAGAGAAACCTAGTGGTAGAAGAGTCTATTCATGTAGTGTTTGATGAAAATAACTTAACTGTGGAAAAGATAAATGATGATTTATTATCAGTTGAAAATCCTCAGTTAAATGTATCTTCATTTGAACAGTCAGTACCTAGGGAAGAGAAATTAGAGAATAATGAACTTCCAAAGGAAATTAGAGTTCCGAGAAATCATTCTCAGGAAGACATTATTGATGACCCTTCTGAAAAGGTCATGACTAGAGCCCAGTTCAGAAAGTACTTTGGAAATATAGCCTTTGTATCTGAACTTGAACCAAAAAGCTTCAAAGAGGCTGAAGATGATGAAAACTGGATTCTTGCCATGCAAGAAGAACTAGACCAGTTCAAAAGGAACAATGTATGGACATTGGTTCCTAGACCAATAGGAAAGACTATCATAGGAACTAAATGGGTCTTTAGAAATAAGTTAGATGAGTCCGGAAGTGTTACCAGAAATAAGGCTAGATTGGTTGCCCAAGGTTACAACCAACAAGAAGGTATTGATTTTGATGAGACTTATGCTCCAGTTGCTAGGTTAGAGTCTATTCGTATGCTTTGTGCTTATGCTTGTTATAAAGACTTTAAACTCTATCAAATGGATGTCAAAAGTGCTTTTTTAAATGGTTTTATTTCTGAAGAGGTTTATGTCAAACAACCTCCTGGTTTTGAGGATTGTGATCTTCCGGATCATGTGTTTAAACTGTCAAAAGCTTTATATGGTTTGAAGCAAGCTCCTAGAGCTTGGTATGACAGGTTAAGCTCCTTCTTGATTAAAAAGGAATTTCAAAGAGGAAAAGTTGACATTACTCTGTTTATTAAATATGAAAAAGGTCATTTATTGATTGTGCAAATATATGTCGATGATATTATTTTTGGATCAACTAATGAATCTATGTGTGAATCCTTTGCAAAAGAAATGAGTGAAGAATTTGAGATGTCCATGATGGGCGAGTTAAATTTCTTTTTAGGATTACAGATTAAACAGGGTAATCGAGGCATCTTCATTAATCAAGAAAAATATGCCAGAGAGCTTCTGAAAAAGTTTGATTTTGAGAACTGCAATGAGGAGAACACTCCAATGAGCACAGCTGTGAAGATCAAGAAAGATGAGAAAGGCAAGAGAGTAGACATAAGGAAATACCGAGGGATGATTGGGTCACTACTGTATCTTACAGCCAGTAAACCTGACATTCAATTCAGTGTATGTCTATGTGCCAGATATCAATCAGATCCTAAGGAATCACACTATGCTGCAGTCAAAAGAATTTTCAGATATTTGAGAGGAACACAAAATGTAGGTCTGTGGTATCCAAAGTACAAAGAAATCAATCTTGTGGGATACAGTGATGCAGACTATGCTGGATGTAGATTAGAGAGAAAAAGCACTTCAGGTACGTGTCATTTTCTTGGAAATGCTTTGGTCTCATGGTCTAGCAAAAAGCAAAATTCAGTAGCACTATCTACCGCTGAGGCAGAATATATTTCTGTAGGTAATTGTGTTACTCAAATTTTGTGGATGAGACAGCATTTGAGAGATTATGGTCTAACTTTTGAACATGTTCCCGTAAAGTGTGACAATACAAGTGCAATCAATTTGGGTAAAAATCCCAGTCAGCACTCACGTGCAAAGCACATTGATATTAAGCATCACTTCATACGAGATCATATTCAAAAGGGTGACATTAATCTAGAATTCGTTTCAACGGAAGATCAAATCGCTGACTTTTTTACTAAACCATTAAGTTCAGAGCGATTTGCTATCTTACGTAAATAATTGGGAATGACCAACCCTATACTTGATTAAACGAGCCTTAATGATATGGTTAAGATTAAATAAGCTTAATGTTTGATTAATGAAAAATTAATCTCAACCATATATTAAAATGTATATCAAGTACACCATACTTTTTGATTTGACAAGAGATAGATATGTGGGTCTGAATCTGGTAAAATTCTAGTTCAATCCACCAAGCCCAATAAGTTATTAATACACCGGCCCATTCTTTTTCTTCATCATTAATTGTCGTGTGTTAATCAATCTTAAATGCTAAATAATGGGCGGAATTTGAAGCGTTGCAAACAATAAGGACCAGGTATGTAATTTATCTTTCCCTCCAATTCACAAAGAATGCGAAGAGGCTTCGCCTGTTCATGTACTGTCATAGGGAAAGGTGAGATATCTTCAGAAAACGCTTCACTTCGAACTGTCTTCTGATTCACCCTATAAACCCTATCTCTGCCAAAATGATAGACTATCTATCACCATCAAATCAAAAAGCCCTTCTTCAAGCTTTCTATCGATCCAAAAAGATGAAAGACAAAAAGAAAGCCACCAGAACCACCGTGATCAGAACCCGATCAAAATCCGGGAAGATCAAGAAACTGTCTGAAATAGAAGCTATGGATCGTGCGATTAGGATGAAGGCAATCATGACCAAATCCCAAAATCCAAACCGCATGATAGATAGTGGCAACAAAGAGGTAATGCTTAATCCCTATGTCTTTAGAGATAGACTTGTTTATCAAAACGGTGCAAGCAAAGTTCTTCTAACTGCTATGTTCATAGATTCAGGGTTTCTGGAAACCCTAAATCTGCCTCTAAAGCATTGGTTTAAGAGCCAAGGCTGGTTGTCAGTCCTAACTCTCAGGGATAAAATATATCCCGATCTTGTTCATGAGTTCTATAGGACTCTAACAAAAATCAATGAAGGAACTTTTATGTTTAGTATAAAAGGTGAGAAGTTCTTTATTGATGATGTCATATTAGGATCTATTCTAGGCATTCCATTCACTGGAAAACATATTTCCAGACATGTTCATGCATCACAGATAGATAACTATGACTACTATGGTTTTGTTAGAAAGATTTTTAAGATTAAGGATGACCAACCGATTACATATGTGCTAAGAAGGAGCAAATTAGACCCTGAGTTAGAGACCCTGCATTATTTCATGACAAGAGTAATAGTTCCTATTAGAAGCAATCTAGGAACCATGACATCATTCGATATTCACTTCATTTGGAATGTCATGCATTATATAAGCATAAATTTGCCCTCTGTCATGTTAGAACATATGTCAAATCTTAGGATGCAGGATGACTTACCATATAGCATGATTCTGACCCCTGTTTTTAGACACTTTAAGATTAACTTTGAGAAAGAACCTACATTGAATTATTCAAGGTGTCTAGGAAAAACTGAGGTTTATAAGATGCTGGTAAGATATAAGGACAGAAATGAAAGGGTTAGGATATCAAGAGAAATTTTCTGCACTCAACCTAGGAATCCATACAGATTCAAGTTGTTCGTTAGGCAAAATTCCTCTAGGACTTCATTAGATGATGTCTTGATGTCATTACCCCAATCCATCTCATCAGAGTCAAACTTGTTTAGGACAGATTCACCATGTTTGAGCATAAATTCTTTGTATGTTAATGAGTTGAATTTGCAGAAGAGGAAGGGGATCATGACTGAACAGGAGGCTGACTCTGCTATTGAGAATCAGGAGCTTACTCAGGAGGAATTGGACATTATGAACTCCATTGCTGACAGTATGGAGAAACCTCCAAGCTCCTCAGGATTCGTCATGCCTAACTGCCCTGTGTATATCGATGCTGATACATACCAGACAGCACAACAGGAGACCACACCCTTGTTTTTCACTCAGCAGAACTTGCAGTCTGATTTCTTGGATGAAGTAGAGCCAAGTTTTCCATATAAGTTTACTGCTGCACAGATAGTGAATCTGAGTGGTCACCTTCGAAACATGTTTGGGGAAGTAAACAACACTGCATACAATCTGGACTCCCGTTCAAAGTTTCTTGCAAGCACAATGGCACAAGTGGATGAAATGTCACAAAGAATGACTAAGCAGTCACAGAACTTGGAGGGACATATTTCTAACTTGACTGCAAAGATGGATTCTTTGTGCTGTTTTGTGCAGGATAGGATGACCAAGCAGAGTTTAGCACTCAAGGAACTCAACAATAAGCTGGATGATCAACATGGACGTGTATTCACACTACACAACAACCAGCAGTTCCTTTTGGGAAGGCAGGAAGATGTCCTGATAGCCCTGAGAGGTCTCCAGAATGAAACAGATGAGCTGAAATCTGCTATTACTAGTTTACCTGGAGTTACCATGGTTCCTGAACCCAGTCCGCCTCACTCAGATTAAGTGAACTCCTGCTATCTCCTGCAATATTGATCTGTCTATCTACTACCACCATCACCACAGCCATAGATAGTTTTTGAAACTACTTTTATCTGGTACAATTTTAAGTAGTTTTCTAATTATCTTAGGGTAATTTTTTTTGATATTTGTGGTGTTTTGCTTTGTTATGAGCTGGTACATTGCTCTACTGCTATTATCTCTATATATATGCTAATCCATTGCAGGTACAATTCTCCAGAATTCTTTAATTCTGAAACTTCATGAGTTGTCTTTGCTGACAATATGCTAAATTGAATTGACCTCAGCTAAATGGAATCATAGCTGGATATAGGACCTATGCATGCGTAGTACCACCTCATATCTGTTTGGCATGCTATGCTTTACTTTGCCTGCTGTATTCTGTCAAATACTACAGGAAACTCTCATGCCTTCGATATGTGCTTGTTACTTCTTTCTACCCTGTTATGCTTCATGTTTTTGATTACTTCCAAAACTAAGGGGGAGAAATCAGTGGTTTCTACATAGTTAAATCTGCTTTTATGCATGCTAAGAAAAAATCTGAAATCTGGAAATCAACATATACGCATGAACTGTGTTCTTGAATTCATTATTGAAATGTTGATTTGCTTGGCCTTGTTATATGCTTAATCTGTTTTTGGGCCTAGATTATAACTAATCAGATTTCAAAATCCTTTGTTGGGCCTAATTAAAACTTAAGTGTTTAAAAGGCCTTATTTGTTTTAAAATTAAGTAATAAGCTAAGTGGGCCTAAACTTTTCTGATTTCAAACTCAAGCCCATTTACTTATTGTTTTTGTCACAAAAGCCCTATACTTATAAAAGTGTTTTACATAGGGGGAGCCTTAAATTTAGGGGGAGCATCTTGATAAAAACCACCGAGCGTATTTTTGCAAGTTATCAAAAAGGGGGAGATTGTTATTTCACTCTATTAGATTTTGATTACTTGATTTAATATATGGTTTTTATAATATGCTTTTTTATATATATATATATATGCTTTTATAATATATACTATATATATATATATTTGTGACAAAGTAATTTAATTATATACTTTATGTGCTAAGATAATGATTAAACTCTAGTAATGCTTAAATGAGAGTATTATCCTATCTAGAGTTACTTTTAGTTAAAGTATATGATTAAAGTATATATGCATGTCATGATCACATCTTTATGGCTTAAATATCACATGCTCACATGAATCTAAATTATGTGTAAATGATATTTATGCCACGAGCTAAAAAATTACGCCATGATAAAACACTTCTTTTATCCTATGTATTATGGCCTTTTTATGTGTGATCAAAATGACACATCTTAACATGCTCTTCATTGAAGTCTTATGATATGAACTTAATAGCAAAGCTACGAGTAAAGGTGGGATTTTGGAGATATTTGGTGATATTTGGTGGTCGTGAGGACCTTTGGGGGAATAGGAATATTTATGGAAAAAGCTCTCAAGACTCGGAATTATGCAACTTTCTTATATCAGAGGCAAATTTAGGCAACAACAGAGGCAACTTTATTAGAGGCAACTTATATCGGGTCGGGAATTGCTTAAACCGAGCTATCGAGAGAGAGATTGAGAGATTTGATGATGGAAATTGAGAGAAATCCGGCCTCCTTTTATAGGGTAAGGAGAGACCGCACGGGCTCCATGAGGAGACTGTATGGTCTTGATCATGGAGACCGTATGGTCTCCATAATCCCCGTCTCAGATCTGTTTTGGATCTCAGACGGGCCTTAACAAAGGCCCAACAAAAGTCCACTGTCATTTAGCGACACGTGGCAGATAAGGATAGGGCCCGTTTGGACTTGTGGAAAGCCCGTACGGTCTCAAGGGTGGGGATCGTACGGTCTCAGTTAAGGAGACCGTACGGTCTCCGTTGGAAATGTAGAGACCGTTTGGCTTTAAGGTGGAAGATGACTTTCACATGAGTTCAAAGGTGTCAATCTTGTGTTTTTTTGCATATGGGTAGAGGGTTTTATGGCTTCGGGAAGTTATTCTGTTCCTTAGCGAGTACTGGCTGTTGAGAGACTGGCGTAACGAGGAGCTCGGAAATTGCTTTCGTCATTGGGTTCGAAAACCAGTGCTTACAACTGCATCATGACCAAATGTTAGGAAAAAATGACTTACCCCTGTAGCTCGTGTCCTAGATGTCCTCATTGCCCAAAGCGTCTCCGATAGGACTTTATGCGATTCCCTTGGGTTATCTTCTAGCATCTTTTCTAAAATTTGAATTAGAATTTTTTTTGATGCTTCAGCTTGCCCATTAGCTTGAGCATAGAAAGGCGTTGAATGGATCAACTTAATCCCATATTCTTTCACAAAATCTTTCATGTCATCGCCAGTGAACATCGTTCCTTGGTCAGTGGTGATCGATTTTGGAATCCCAAATCTGTGCATTAAGTTTTCTTTAATGAACTGGATGACTTATGTCTGCCCTACTAGCCTCAAAGGTGCAACTTCTACCCATTTGGAAAAATAATCAGTGGCGACTATTAGAAAACAATGCCCTTTTGACGAGGTTGGATGTATTTTTCTGATTAGGTCAACTGCCCATCCTCTAAATGGCCAAGGTTTTACGACTGAGTGTAATTCTTCCGACGGTGCTCGTTGGATTTGGTAGTATATTTGGAATTTTTTACAACCCTTCACATATGTGATACAATCACGAAGAATTGTAGGCCAAAAATACCCATGTCGGTTAATAAGCCATCGCATTCACAATCCAGATTGATGTGCTCCGCATACTCCTTCGTGCACTTGCTGATAACCTCCATCACATTTGGGAAGCCGAGGCACTTAAGCAACATTCCATCATAACTTTTCCGATACTAATCACCTGCTAAATGGTTTCCTCCAGCCTTGAGCTATGTTCATCAATATTGAACGTATCCAGTTGAACTCCTCGTTCTGCAATTGATGGATGTCCCTGCCACTTGATTAAGATCATTTTGTACGCCGTCTCCTTCGAGATTTTCATCCCTGAGGCGATTTGAGCAAGTTCGTCGGCCTCCCAATTTTCATCCCTAGGAATTCCAAGCTAAACTCGTCGAATTCTTCCAAGAGTTGAAGTGCGAATGTAAAATACAATACAAGTGATAGACTGTTGGAGTCTGATCAACGATTAGAGACGCGCAACGGAAGCGAGAAAAACGATTTAATAGTTTGTTGATCAGAAGACTTTGATCTTGATTATTGCCTCAATGTTATTTTAATTATTATGGTGATTAAACCTACATTAGTCACTCACATGGAATCCCTCTGAGAGTGATGGACGAACCGCACAATCGGAGGTTCCGCCAAAGGCACGTGCACGACACCTACATTGATCAGGTACTCGATTCAGGCACGAAGAACGACGACAAACAAAACTCCGGAATCCCCTTGCTAGGTTCGGCCGAATGGTGTATGGAGGAATTTGGGTTTCTCTGATTTCTGTGTCAGAAAGTCTCTGGTTTCAATCAATTAGCATTAATTTATAATGTGTCGACTAATTACAGTTTCAGTACCTGTATTAATTTAATTAATCTGATTGTACCACAATAGAATACAATAGATTCAATTAACATCAATCAGGTTATAATTAATCACACACTAACCCCTAAAGAGAATCAAATTAATCAATCGCTTAATTAATTAACCCGATTGAATAATTAATCCCTCCAAACAATCAATTAACTTGTTCCAATCAGAACAATTAATCAATTAACATTATTAGTTAACAACTAATAATTAGTTCATCATAAATACACTACATGTATTAGTTCTCCGAGTACAAGTCTCAATGTCTACTGTGCACGATCCTGTGGGGCATAATCAATTAGCTCTACGACTGATAGAGAGTTGCCTAGACCATATCAGTCACGAATATTGATTACAGTGTTAGTCCATCTCATACAGATAGATACCGTGTAGAATTCTCAAATATCTCTTACCATGCATATCTATATATCAAGCATGAGGCATGGTGGAGGTCATCTTCTACAGCTTGAATTATTTCTCGATCTTGAATTAAACTGAAGAACAGACAAGTAACCGGCTTATCTGAGTGTGGCAACACATTTCTCAGGTCAACTCATCTAGTGGCCTAATGATATCATCTCACTTATGGAGTGAGTGGTAATCCCTTCAATTCAACTATCAGTATGAATGAGTTCACTGACTAGACCAATCATACCCGTATTTGGCATCCTTTTACAGACCTGTTAGGCGTATGTCAAATCTAATCAGGTCGACAGATAAAAGAGATCTACATTTATAGAAGGGAAATGACACTTCCACCATGTGCCTTCTAAAGCGGATCGACCAAGTCCCGTATTGGTCATAAGTACCTACAAAAATATCCTGTACACCCGTACATATCATGTTCGTAAAAGCTTTACGTTCTATTCGTTCCCATGAGTAGAATTGGCTTCTGGTTATTTATGATATACAATCAATGGATACTTCATACAACACATATAATACAAGACATATTAACTGAATGAATTAATGCCTTTTATTCCATAAAACAAATGTATAGTACAGTCAACAAAAGTACAATACAATAACAAATAACTGTGCTTAGAACTAGGGCACACCAACATAGACTCGAGCACTTGTAATCTCCATTCAAATGTCGAATCACTAATTGGGAATCTCCATAAATTTTGACTTCCTTTGCCTCCAAACCAATCAGAATTTTGAGCCCAATAATTAGAGCTTCATATTCTGCTTGATTATTTGTGCAATCAAAATCCAAATTTACAGATAAAATCTTCTTTGCACCGATCGGCGAAGTTATCACTACGCCAGTTCCGTTGGAATTATCTGTGCTGGACCCATCAAACTTCAATTGCCAAGGCTCTCTTTCCGGCATATAAATTGGGAGTTCTAATTCTTCAGGATATTTGAAATTGGTGGGATGATCAGTGACGAAATCTGCGATCGCCTTTCCTTTTACCGATGTCTATGGAAGATAGATTAGCATGAACTCGGCCAATGCTAACGACCACTTCCCTATTCTTCCTGAAAGGATGGGCTGATTGAGCATGTACTTGATTATGTCGGTGCTAGCAATCACATATACTCTTGACTTGAGCAAATAATACCCCAATTTTGTGCAAGCAAAATATAGCGCTAGACAGGTCTTCTCGATTGAGCCGTATAGTATTTCTGCTGGTAACAACGTCCTACTAAGGTAGTAAATGGCTTGCTCATGCTGATTGGCGTATCTTGAGCAAGCAAGCACCCAATTTACTCCTCGGCTGCAGAGATATACAACTTCAAAGGCGTTCTTTCTTTAGGCGGCATCAACACCGGTGGGTTGCTCAAGTAATCTTTAATCTTGTTGAATGCTGCTTGGTGCTTATCATCCCATTCGAATTTTTGATTATCCTTAAGTCTTAAAAGATCTGCGAATGCCCTCGATCTTCCGGCCAAGTTTGATATAAATCGTCTTAAATAGTTCACTTGGCCTAAAAAACGCTGCAACTCTTTCTTATTCCTCAGAGGTTTTGCTTCTATGATCACTCTCGCTTTGTTTTTGTCGATTTTGATTCCTCGTTGGTGAATCAGAAATCTTAGGAAATTTCCTACCTTGACGTCAAATGCACACTTTAAAGGGTTGAGTTTCAGGACGTACTTTCTCATTCGCTCAAAGCCCTTCCTTAGATGATATATGTGGTCTTTTTCTTGCTTAGACTTGATAACTATATCGTCAACGTACACTTCCATATACTTCCCCAGTAGATCATGAAAATAGCATTCATTGCATGTTGATATGTGCTCCCACCTTTTTTTATCCGAATGGCATGACAATCCACTCGAATGTACCAATTGACCCCGGGCATCGAAAAACTGTTTTAGAACTATCTTTCTCGGTAATAGGAATGTGGTTATATCCCGCAAAGCAATCACATAAAGATATTCATTCATTTTTAGCTACAACATCTACTAGCATATCAGCAATTGGCATGACATATACATCCTTAGGTGTAGCTAAATTTAAATCACGAAAATCTACACACACACGTAATTTGCCATTCTTTTTAACTACAGGGACAACATTAGACAACCATTCTGCGTACCTGGTAGGCCGTATGAATTTTGCTTTTAAAAGCTTTTCTATATCTTCTTTTACCTTTGCTTCAACCTCCTTGCTCATTCGCCTTGGCGGTTGTTTGAAAGGCTTGAAGTCTGGCATTATAGGTAATTTGTGCTTTACTACACTCCTATCGAGTCTCGACATTTTATCATAATTCCAGGCAAAGCAATCCTTGAACTCATGGAGCAACTTGATGATTTATTCTTTCAAGGCCGGTCGTAGTAAATTGCTAACATATGTCACCCGTGGTTCTTCTTTTGTCCCCAAGTTGACTTCTTCTAAAGGATCAACTGCCATAGAGCCTTCATCCTCTAATTTTGAGTCGGCCAACTTTAAATCATGTAACTATACCTCTTTTTCGTGTACGATAAGATCTACAACATCCTTGGGCACCTCAATCTCTGCGCTCTCCATATTAACTCCTTCGTGTAATCTTTCCACAAGGTGGTGTGCATTCAATTTAAATATAGCGGTGTAAGCACTGGTTTTCGAACCCGATGATGAAAGCAATCTATGAGCTCCTCGTCATGCCAGCTGCTCAAGTACTGATACTCGTCGGAGAACAGATCACCTTTTCAGGGCCATAACCTCTTCCACCCGCACCTCGGGACCATGAGTGTGGCACTTTCATGCTTATGAGAAAATCCTTTTCCATGAAACGACGTACGTTCACAAACACTATTCACTAAGGAGCGTACGGTCGCAGCAGTAATTGTCTCCTTGAAGAGGGTGGAGCAGAGAGCGAACCATAGGAAGCACCGGGCATGCTGATCCCGCTCCTCAACTGTAGCAGGGTTACCAACCCCCTCGTATGACTCAAAAATATGAGTCGACCGCACTCGGCGAAACTCAGAAGGAACCAAGGGCCGCCCGACCAAAGCCTCTATATCAGCTGGGTTGGAAGGGAAGTCAGTAAAAGGAGGCATACTCCCCGTCAACTGCAAACCCGTAAGGGTCATCTCCCTGAACGGGAACTGAAAAGTATGGGTGCAATCTGACCACCGCTCGACCAATACGCCGATCCCAACCAATGAATGGAAGAAGGCACGGAAGGGGGTGCCCCGTACGCGGGCCTTGACATCTTCTGGAAGACGTCTGTACCAAGTTGCCGCGTTCTGCGCGCTCCCATGACTCTGAAGCCTGGCCGACTGCATAGGGAATCAAGAAATCGTCAAAAATCATAAGAAAAAGGGGAGTGACCGTACGGTCAGTGGCCTGTGACCGTACGGTCAAAAGGCCGGTGACCGTATGCCAAGAATAGTGACCGTACGGTCATCGTTCAGACCATACGGTCACAAGACCTGCTGGGCGTTAAAAAACAATGCAAAAACGCGAAAATGCCAGCAAAATCCACAAAACTACCTACCTACACTACCTAGCATGCATCCTAGACATATGGCAAGTATCGAAACATCGTGCATTAAGTGGAATCAAGTGAAATAGAGCAAAAATGCAAATGACGAGGAAAGCGGACAAAAGTAGAAATTAAGAGCAATTGTTTGACAAAAGAAGATGTACCAGGGTGGTGTACGTGTGGTGAGCGAGATCATGAGTAAGCGGGATGCCGACTCCAAAATCTAAGCCGCGATACGGGGTGGATTCATGGCGGGCGTGAACCGAGGCATACCGGACGCCGGGAGGAGGAGTAACGTTCACCATAGCTAGGTTATCACCCTCATAGGCCATGATGTCAGTTAGAAAACGCCAGAGTAAAGGATTTCGCAGGTCGGGATCGCAAGTATGAAGTCGGGAAGGGGGATGAATGAACCGGCGGCCAAAATGGTATTTTGAAACTGCCTATATTCGATATGTGATCGTACGGTCACACGCCTGAAACCCTTGACCGTACGGTCACAAGGTCCTTGACCGTACGTGTTATTTCACTCTATTAGATTTTGATTACTTGATTTAATATATGGTTTTTATAATATGCTTTTATATATATATATATGCTTTTATAATATATACTATATATATATATATTTGTGACAAAGTAATTTAATTATATACTTTATGTGCTAAGATAATGATTAAACTCTAGTAATGCTTAAATGAGAGTATTATCCTATCTAGAGTTACTTTTAGTTAAAGTATATGATTAAAGTATATATGCATGTCATGATCACATCTTTATGGCTTAAATATCACATGCTCACATGAATCTAAATTATGTCTAAATGATATTTATGCCACGAGCTAAAAAATTACGCCATGATAAAACACTTCTTTTATCCTATGTATTATGGCCTTTTTATGTGTGATCAAAATGACACATCTTAACATGCTCTTCATTGAAGTCTTATGATATGAACTTAATGTGATTAATATATTTATCATAAGCCATGCCATGGTTAAGATGCTTGCATACATACAAACTATGTCATATTGCCATCTATGATATCATCATCTATTTTACGTATGTGATAAACATGTTTACGATGATGAATGCATGTGATATGAATTAAATGATCATATGATATCCATGCTTAGATGAATGCAAATGATATAAGTTAATTGATGATTTAAGTTGAGTATAAATGAATGGCTAGGATTCAATCTTACATCTTCATCCTACGGCCATGAACTTCTCGAAATCATCAAAGTGTAATGTCTCATCATATCTTCCTACAATCTTCCCATTTCGTATAAGATCTTACTCTTCCTAATGTAAGAGATCTCTTTTCTAATGTAAGAGATAAGATTACTAATGTAAGAGTAGGTTTCCTAATGTAAGAGTAGGTTTCCTAAGTGGGAGATGTTGAAGAAAGAGAAACTCCTAATGTAAGAGGATAAAAGTATGATGTGACTACTCATCCTTCTCCATTTCGGCTACAACTTGAAGAGGTGAAGGATTTCGCCTATAAATAGCAAGGAGAAGAGAAGGTTGAAGCAAGGAAAAGAAAACCGAGAATCATAGCTTTCAACACGAGATATTCAAGCAAGCTTTGATTATATTTTTCCTTCAACTTTACAACGAGAGTTTGAATGTTTCATTTCATTCAAAGATCATTGTAAAAGATTAAACGGTGGGGTTTAATCTTGGGTTTTACACTAGAACCTTATAAAAGTGTAAGAGAGGTTCTTGCTTAGCCTTGAAAAGCATATAGGTTCTTAAGCACCCGCAAGCTTAGGAGGTTATCACTGAGCCTTGAAAAGTGCCATAAGTTTCTTAGTTGATCTTGAGAAAAACTAAGTGGAGTTGCTCAAACACTTGGAAGTTTGAGGGAGTGAATACTGGGAGAGGTGTTCAGCTCTAGTAGTGTCTCGGATTGTGAGAACTACTCTACCGGCTTGATTTCTGCCCTTAAAGAAATCCTTAGTGGAAAATCTCGAGAGGTGCTCTCGGGGACAGGACTAGGCTCACAAGGAGACCGAACCTGGATAAATGCTCTGCGTCTAATCCTTCTATCCCTACTCTCTTTATTATTGTCTTTTAATCACTTGCTTTGCTTTAAGCTTTTATCTTTAATTGCTTGTGATTAAATCGTGCTAAACGTGATTATTTTCTCTTATCTTCTAATCAACTAATCATTCCGCAAAATCTTTTATAGTTGATTATTTAAATAGGCAAATTATTTTAAAGAGAAAATAATAGTTTTAAAAGGCAATAAATCCTATTCACCCCCCTCTAGTCTTTATATAGTCATTATTTGGGCCAACAGTACGGTCACAAGGTCCTTGACCGTACGGTCACACAAGTCGTGACCGTACGGTCACACTATCTGTAGATACCCATTTTTGTCCGGTTTGTAAATACACGTTTTTGTGAAAATATAAGTTTTTAGACTATAATTTATTTACGGTACGATAACCTTTTATAACTAACCTTTTATTTCAATTTTGCCCTTTAGTTAAAATTTGACTCTTTCCCTAAAATGGTATATGTAATGGACATTTCTTTGATTCAATTAAACAAGTTTTATTGTCAATTCTATTTTAGTACTAAATAGTTATATTTGGTGCTAATTTAGACTTCCAAATTAAGCGGCTTTTATTGATTAATTGTTATCGCGAAAGCTCAATGATTAAAACAAGATAATTTGATAAAGCTGAATATAAAGGAAAGAAAATAAATACTTGTTTTATTAATTAATATAATGTATTACAATTTACAAATAAATAATGAAAATATGATACAATCTCTTTTACCGCTAACTCTACCCTATTTTGCAGAAATAAAATGTCACGGGATTTAAACTCCGTATTTTTAATATCGGAGATTTTATCTCACATTTTCCAAAGGCAATCAGAGGAACTTCGACGAGCCGGGTCAAGCCCACATTCAAGTCGAATTTCCTAAAATGAAAGGGTCAAGACAACCATTCCAGCGGGTCAAAGGCAACAGTTTCGATAAATTTTCAGAGGAAACCTCAGCTCATAAATTCAAAGACAGCAAGTTCAAGCCTAACAAATTCGAAGACAGCAGTTTCAGGCCCGTCAATTTCGGTCCAACAGTTCAAGATTCAATAGAATTCAAGACAGTAGATTCAAGCCCAAGGATTTCGGCCCAACAGTCCCAATCAGGCCCATTAAGCCCTGTTCAGGGAAAATAACCAAAACAGTCCCTGAAATCTTCAATTTACCCAATTGAAACCCAAAATTAAGCCTTGGAGACCAAGCCTTTAAACTTGGTGGCCAAGTCTTAAGTGCTTAAAGATCAAGCTAAATCATGGAGCAAAACCAAGAATATTACCATAATCTTATCTTAACCTTATCCAAACCCTTATCCAAACCCTCAAGTTAACCAAAATTTACACTCCATTTAAACTTGGTGCCCAAGTATGATTCTCACTATAAAAGGGGAACTATTCCCAACACAAAAGGGGCAATAATTCAAGAATTCAATACAAAAAAAAAAGGGCAGAAATACACAGAGATTAGACATTGAAGATCAAGGGAAAGAGCCAAAAGTGGAGTGAAGGAAGGGCCATTTTTTATCTTATTTCCATTTGTGTTTCAATTGTCAAAGAAGAAAGGTATTCAAACCTTTTATGTATATACATACGCATATATGAAAATTTATGATTTCCCGTTATGTAGAACTTACTGCTTTTCCTTACTTACCATATTTTGTGTTTAGAAGTCCAAATTTACTAGCTTAGGACTCAGATTTTGCTTTTTTGTCATGTTAAGGAAGAGATCCACACTCAATAGGACTCAATAAAAACGAATTTAAGTTACCTCCCGAGCCCGAAAGTCGGTTTGCCACTCAATTAAGTTCTCCTCTAATCCTAGAGCACGAATCCAATCTCCCCTAGACTATTGGCTGTCAATCATCATTGTCCAGGTTCAAAAATAGTCGTTATTAGGTAATTTTCTGTTTTCAACTTACCAAGATCGAAAGTACCAAAATACGACTTATTTTCCAACATAACAGCCTATAAAAAAGCAGCCAGCAATATTCCCACAAAAGCATACCAAAACAGCCTCAAGAAACATCAAACCCATACTAAAATCCGGTCAAGTAACCTGAAACAACAAGGTTCTCATAGAAACAGCCTTAAATAGTAGATATTCAAGCATATGAGACCAAATTTGCACATAGACATCAATATCACCCCAAACAGCCAGCAATGAACCACAAGTAGCATAAAAAGAGATAAAAGCAGCACACCATAAACAGACAGCCGGCGCCGGAGGTTCGCTGGAAAAGTTTTCCGACCGGCGAACTTCCGGTCAGTCCACTTTTTACTCAAAAATGTCCCCGTAACATCCAAACTCAGTTTAGCATCATAGGAACACCTCCAGACCTGTCAAGGAAGAGATAGGAGCACTTTAGGTCATAGATTCGAAATCAAACGAACACAGAATCAAAACCATAGGATTAGAATAGATGAAATTAAGAATAAAAGTAAAGAGAACCTAGAGACTTCCCTGGAATCGTTCAAAAGAGAGAAGTTGAACCCAAGATCAAAACCGAGACCTCATTCCCGAAACTTGTTCACAAACCCTCACAATAGCGAGACAACCATGTCAAGGATGAAAACCCTCGATCAATGACAGCCAAGGAAACCAACTTCCAAAGAGAAACCGAAACCCTAGTGTTACCGAGAAATTGTAACTTGAATTCCACGTAAGCTGTGTTAACTGCAAGACAGAAAACGTTAGCCTAAAGGAGGCCGCTGACCGGCGACCCCTCTCCGATGCTAAAGTCAGTATGGAACTTGTGATCGGAAAAGCAAGTCCCATGTATTTATAGTGTTTGATCATGTATCTTAATCCTAATCGTATTAGGACTTTACTTAAATTACTCCTCTTTAGTCCTAGAATTATAATCCCAATTAGCTTGTGTTGTCCTAATTGGATTAGGAGACCTAAAGAGGAATACTTTGTAGGAGAGATATTCTCCTTAGTTTGACTATTCAACGCACGTCTACGTGGACATTAAGACTATTCAACATAGTTTAACCGTCCCACGTGTTCAACAGCTAAATGACTATTGGTTCACGTGTCATACGAAATATTAGGTGATAACAGAAGCCCCCCCAAAAGGATAACAAGATCCTTTAGGACTTATGTCTTTCAAATCCTTCAAAGTTAATACGGCCCAAACTATAGGCCCAAAAGACAAACATGGTTTGTGGCCCAACAACTTTTCCATCAAGTCCAACTACCCATTTGCACGCCTCACTCAAAAAATCCACACTTGTCCTCAAGCGTGGTCTCAGACTTAAACTCCCTCCAAGCATACGAAAGGTTTTGTAATTCAAAATACCATTTTGCCTATAAATATCAGAGTAAACCCTCCATCTCTTCACGCTTTCAAAAATTCATAACTCTCTCAGCAAACCGTTTTCCAGATTTCTGCGAAGTGTAAGTCACTTGTCATTCTTCTTTAGTTTTTTCTTTATTTCGTTCACAACGGATGGCTTCTTCTTCGCGAAACCCTACCTCTTCAAATGATACGTCCCGCTCTTCCGATTTGGAACCTAACCACTCACGACGTCGAACCATAATGGATTGGTCTGAAGATGAATTAACACCTCCCAGACCACAAAATCCAAACCCCAACATCATACCACACTCAAACCCTAGAAACCCTAACCCTCCGATCCAAATGCCAGCTCGAGTTCAACATCCACAACAGGGCCACTGGGGGACAGCCCTTCCTCACGAAGCGACCAAGATCAACACGATTGAAGCACTCCGTGAGTTAAAAAAGAAGTTCCCTTGCCTAAAGGATTTCGACTGTGCCGTCCCTACGCCTGAAGATAGGATGTTTAAAGGGAAAATCCACAAAGTGGCAGTTCTCGAGAGGCATTTAGAGTATGGGATGAGGTTCCCGTTTCCCGAGGTGGTGAACGACATTCTTAACGAGTTCAACCTCTGTCCTGCGCAGATCGTTCCCAACTCGTGGGTGGAGATGCTCGCTCTTGTCCGAGTATGCCAGGATCTAGGAGTTCTACTCACTGGAAACCTCTTCAAATATCTGAGGACTCCTATCAAAGCGTTAAAACACCCCTGCGTCTCGTTTAAAGAAGTTCACGAGCCTAAAGGCCTGGTCGGTGGCAAGCCCTCGTCACATAGTGGGCACCGCTCCCGATGGATTTGGGTAGGTCCCAAAGATGGCAACCTCCGATGGCCCTGGAGGATTGACTTTAATGAATTCCCTACGGATCCGAGCACATGGAGGAACCCTACGAAGACCGTGGTCCTCAACGAGGAGGAAGAATGCTCCCTCAAAAAACTCCAAAAATATAAACCTTCCAGTCCCATCTCCCTCGAGCAATTTCTAACCCGTTATCGAGGCAACATGCCAATTGCGACAGTCGGGGAGGACGGGACCATTTTTTATTTTCCCGCTCCCGAAGTTAATCGGGCTCATCTCGGGGAGCCCATTTCTCTTCCAAAGAACCCTTGTAAGTTTGCTTGAATATAACTACGAACTTTTCATTTGCAGGCATTTTATCATGGCCCCTAAGTTATCTTACAAACAACACCTTGCAGCTGCTCGACTGAAGGTTCTAGAAGGTGAAAAGCAGGCTCCTTCCGTTATCGTGGCGCCGAAAGGTCCTCGTGCAACGACCAAGAAGGTTCGTGTTTCCTCGATCGGCCATGTTGCCACAATCGAGGCCAATGAGCCCGAGGTGGCTTTAACGGAGGAAACAATTGTCCCCGAGCCTCAGACAGAGAATGAGATTCCTGGTAATTAATTTCTTAACGAAACCTTCACATTTTAATATCCTTCTCAAAATCTAAAGTTTTTAAAACTTGTGATGTAGAAATCCAACTCCTCTCCTCCGGAACCGAGGACAATCCCGAGGCCAAGAATCCTGAAGCCCAAATTTCTAATGACCCAAAAATCCAAAGCCTCGAGGACCGAAGTGTACCGAAGCAAACTCGGTCAAAGAGAAAAATGATGTCTACTTCTTCTGACACCTCGATTCCCGAGGGCGAAAAGGCCACGGAGACCCTTCCCAATAATCCCCAAGGGCCCCATGCCAAACGCGTTCGAGAAATCGAGGGCACGAGCTCGCCCCCCCACCCCTCGGCCTGGGATCCCAACTGGTATCCCTATACCAATTGTCCCGAGATGACACATGCCAAAGGCAGGGTGCCTCCTGAGGCCTCATTGGATGGCTATGAAAGATATAAGCTTTACAACGTAAGTTCTTTTCCCTAATTTTACTGAAGTTTGGATATTTTGGTGTTCTAACTTTCAACCTTCCACAGTTCTGGTCAGAGCGCTTTCCTCAAGTTTCTCTAAGCGTCCCTGATATCGCGGAGGACGTTGCCCAAGCCTGCCTCATTCTTGAGGAGGTTAAACTTGCTGAGAAGCTAACTGACGAGGAGTTGGCTAAGCTTGTACAAGTCAGACAAGCCAAGGTAACAATCTTTCTTTTATTTTGACATCGTTCTCAAATTGTCCCGACCTTGCCTCTCATTCTTACTTTCTTTATTTGCACAGGCCATGGCCGCAATGGAGATCATGTCATTCCGGTATCTCCAAAAATCCGCATCGCTTGAAGACTATCGCCAAAAATGGGCGGTAGTTTCGGACAAACTTGACGCGGCAGAAGATGCATTGAGTGCCCAAACGAAAATCCTGAAGTCTGCTCAACACATTGGAAGGGAAAAAAATTTTGAGTGTGAGAGACTGAAGGTTGATTGCATTCAACTAAACAAAGCCCTCGAGGTCTCGAAGAAACGAGTATTGGACCTCGAGGATGAGATCCGATCCCAATGGCTCGATTCCTGCTTTGCACTGGCAGGTCTTCATCAAGGGGCGCGAGCTCAACTTGCCTTAGAAAAGATTGATCAGGCGACTTGGAGAGCTCGAGGAAGGTGTTGGCCCTAACAAGATCAGAATCACCTAGAGGGGGGTGAATAGGTGTTTCAAACGAAAACTGACATTTTCAAACTTTTAATGAAAATTCAATTTTCAGAGTCAATGATCCTCAGAGTCAGAGGCAAGCTTATTGAAGTAGCCTCTGAGGGATAATCTGCTTTAAGACAGGTTCTATCTTTTCAGCAACAGAAGTTCTGAGTAAAGAACTTCTGGACAGTCTTCTGAACACAGACTTGTGATTTTTAAGAGAAAATCTGTTTCAGCACTAAATATGATACAAGTACACAGAGGCAATTAACAAGTATAAAGAAGGGAGAAAGAGATTCAGGAGGTCCTGATGAACAGTTCAATTTATCCAAGTTCGCCACAGAGTTCCTGTGACTACGTCTTGTCCTCTGAGGTCGCAGCCTCCAGAGATTTTATAAATCCACTATTCAGAACTTTTATGGCAAGTTCAGAAGCTCCTTTACATCAACAGAACTTAAGCTAATTTCTCACTTAGTTCTGACTAGCCTAAAATGAGTTAAAGGATTTTCACCAGAACAACAGTACTCTGTTTTCTGGATTTCTCACCCAACTCAAATCTCAACTAGATTTCTCTCTTTTAAATCTAACTGAAGATCACAACCGATCTCAGTTTACAAGATTTCTATTATGAACTTGTTTTTCTTCACTCTCTCACAATTACAAAGTCTAAGCTAAGAAAAGATTGAGAATGGAAAGTGTGCTCTGTTTTCTTGAATATAACAGTGCGTTGAGATTTTTGCTCTATGATCACACACGTGGTTGATGCAGTGGAGCTTTGCTACTATTTATAGTGTTGAGTAGATAACCGTTGAGGATATTTGAATCTTCAAGGATGACAAGGTTGAAAGTAGCCGTTAATCTTGTCAACTTCTTCGAACGGTCTCAAAACACTCAACTCTGTCAACTTTGTACTTTAATCTAATCCGGTATGGGATTAAGATAAAGGTGATGGAGTTGACTGATCTTGAAGATTGATTTAGAGGGAGACGATAAGAGAGCAGGTTTTGTTTGTTGTGAACAGGCGCGTCCTTCAAACAGCTTTTTGAACTTTTGGCGCCTTGCATTAAATGCAACTGACAAAGCATTAAATGCTTAACCAAACCCGTGATAACGAACTTCTGATGTTCGCATTCCTTCTTAGCGCTTCTGAACTAAAACAACCTTAGTCTTCTGTTTGCAAAGGAGAACTTCTGATAAAACTTAAGACAGACGATCAAGACTTCAGAGCGGTTGATCCAGCTTCTGAGAAAGTACTTCTGTCTTCAGCTTCTTTAATCTTCTGAGTTCAATAGGCAAGCAGGAATTCTTCATTCAGCATCTGCTGAGAAAACTTATACAATAACTTAACAAAAATTGTTAGTCAACATTGAAAAGTATATAAGTTAATTTTCATTTTCATCTTCTGAAACGTTTGGACATAATCAAAACACTTAGGGTTCATCATTCTCCCCCATTTTGGTTATGGACAAACCGTGGTCAGAAGGTAAAAGAGAAAAACATGAGGAATAGAGAGTGACTTCCTGATGCAAATATTTCATTACTTCTGAGTAAATTAACTCCCCCATTTTAGTATAAATGGTGAACTTCAGCAATCTGTATAAACTTAATAAGACTTAAGATCAAGTTGTTAGATATAATGAAGTGTAATTTACTGAGCTAAAGCAAAACAGAAGCAAGAAATAAGAAGTCAGTTATGCAAGACAGTATAACACAAAGTTTCAGTGTATATAAGATCACTCAGAAGATAACATAGGAAACAAGATAATCAGAGGAGCAGAAAAAGTCCTAAGACATAGACTACCCAACCCAGAACCTAGCTAAGAAGCTTAAGTCCTAAACGATTACAAGTTCCTAGATTTCTTCTGAGGAGGAGGAACAACACTGGAACCTCCAGCAGCACTTGATCTCTTCTGACCAGACTTCTCCCCCGTTTGACCAGAACCAACAGCAACACCAAGAGCTCCCTGAGACTTCAATTTTTGTTGAACATTCAGAGCAGTTTGATATTGCACAGGAGTTGGTCGCACAGTATTGATCATATCCATGCGTCTTCTGAAGTCATCATCAATGGTCTTCATATGATCGAAGGTCTGACCAGACATAGGTCTCTGTTTCTGAACATCATCCAGAAGGAGCTTGATTAACCTGTTGTTAGCATATACAGCAGCCGTGAGATGCTCATTCTGAAGATAAGTCTGTCCTCGGACAAACCTATAGCAATTGTGAAGAGTCTTCTCTTGTTCACGAGCTTGATTGTGCATAACTTTCAGGAGTTCAGTGAGCTCAGCAATCTGTGCATTCTGAGCAGATACAGCAGACTCAATGTTGGAGAGTCGGTTGTTGAGATCAGGAGTGATGTCATATACAATCTTGGCAGCTCCTGAAGATGAAGAACCTTGAGCAGAAGATTTCACTTCTCTCAGAATGTGATTTGCAGTACTTTGCAGGTCTTCAATCTTACTAGGAAGCATCTTCTCATGAGCCTCATAATGCTCGTTTGCTTCCTTGACTTCTTCTGTCAATATTTCCAAATTTTCATTGACCTTCAGAGAAGAAGCAAGAGCAATATTATCCAGAGAGGGAAGGGTCAGAGCTAATTCCCTTAATTTATACAGCTCATCATAAGTAGCTAGATGAAGTGTAGAGAGGTTGCGTATATACACAGAAGGATCCTGCATTTGGAGCATGGTCATGAGCTGCAGGTTCTGAGCTTTCAGAGAGTGTAATTCTTGCAGCACAATGCCCTGAGCATACATGTCAGCAGCAGAACTCCTTTGTCCTATACCAGCAAACCTATTCAGCAGGTCATCTGAGCCACTCTGACCCATTCTTCTCAACTCTTCAACACTTGGGGCACCTCCAGCTTCGGAAATACCAGAAGCTCTGCCCATGAAGCCAAAACTTCCAAATCTGTTATCCAGATCTTCACGATTCAAGTGTTTGCGTAGGAAGTCATAATTGGATGACAATCCAGCAAAACCTGAAGGAGTGGAGGAGGTAGTTAAGGGATCACACACAGGAGGTGTATGTCCAGAGGTTGAAAGAGGAGGGACAGAAGTTTGAGGAGAGGAGAAAGTTTGTGGAGAGGAGGAGGAAAAAGAATTTGTACAGGAAGGTAAAGTTGAAGGTATTGAAAAAGGTATGGACAGAGATATGGAAGGAGGAGGAGCAGTAATTCCAATTGATGGAAAAACAGCAAAAGATGATAAAGAAGAAGTAGTGGAAGTAGAAATGGAGTCTGTGAAAATTGGTCCAGAGGACAGATTCACTTCTGAATAGGATCCAGAAGGAAGAGTAGATGGAGGAGGGACAACCTCAGATATTGAAGTTGTCAGAGGAATGGAATTCTGAGATTCACTTACTTCTGTGACAGAAGGAAGTGAAGGAGATGGATGAGGAGTAAAAGCAGGAGATGAGATAACCTGTTCAGAGGCATTAGGATCAAAAGTTGAGATCGGCTCAGCATATAAATGAGCCATCCTGAACAGCGTTTCTGAGGCATCCCTTTCACCAGGGTTTCTTCCTTGATTCAGAAGAACATTGTCAATGAAGTTCTCATTGTCAACATTCTCAACAAATTGTTTAGCACCTTGAAGAACCTCTTCATCTTCTGGTTCACTCTCTTCTGATAGCTCTTCAATCAGAGGAGCTTCAACATCTTCTTCATCAGAAATCTCTGACAGCTCTTTATCAGCAGCTTCTGGTTCCTGAGCAGCAGGTTCTGATTCCTGAGCAGCAGGTTCCTCCAATTCAGCACTTGGAGCAATAACGAAGTCCTTCTTTCTCAGAACCCTTCGTTTTGCCACAGCCTTCTTCCCAATTCTGGTAGAGAGAGTGACAGTCTCAGCAATTCGAGAGGATAGAGCAACATTATCCTCTTCCTCTGAAGTCTCACCTACCTTGGAGAACTCAGCACCCTCAAGATTAGCAGCACTTTCTAAAAGTTTGGCATCGGCCTTGGCCTTTGCAGCGATTTCACGCTCAGCAGCTAACTTGTCTTCAGCTTCTTTCTTCTTCATTTTCTCTTCAGCAAGAGCCACAACTCTTGCAACTTTTTCAGCTTCAGCAGCCTTCTCTTTCTCAGCAAGGCGTGCTTCCTCAGCATCCTGAGCTTCTTTCTCAAGGACATCCTTTGGCTTCTCAGCAACAATCTTGCCAGAAGGTTCAACATTGATCTTTGTTTGAACCAACATGGGAAGAGGTTATGAGACAGCAACCTTCTCAACATTCAGGACCAACTTGCTTGATCCTTTCTTTCCTTTGCCCTTCTTGGCAGCATTCTTTCCTTTCTGAACTGTTGCATCCATAATCTCCTTCTGAGCAATACTCACAGAGGAGCCCTTCTCATTCTTCTTTGGAGTAACGTCAAAACTGAGGTTTCTGAAGGTATGCATCTTCAGAACCGTACTCCTACTAGTAACACCTTCTCCTGACATGACAACAGAGGCTGCCTCAAACAACCTTGTCAGGAGTGAGCCATAAGCTAATGCACTCACAGTAGTTACATTCTTCATCTGCCTTATCAGCATGGCAGGCAAGTTTATCTTCTTCTGGTTGACCAGATGCCACATAAATACCCTTTCTCTGTTGGAAACACAGTTGACTCCTCCAGCCTTCGGAAGAAAGACATTCGTAGTCAAATAATGTGCCCACCTCTGGTGCTGACTCAACCAGGTGGCATAAGTTTCCTTGGCACTTAGATCTGGCCTAGCCCAGTTGGCTTCTGAAAACCCTTCTGCTGAACCATCATCTCCAATGATGATTCCTTCATCATCAATTCCTATCACTTGAGAAATGGAAGCCCTGCTGACTTCGATTTCAACTTCCCCGACCACAGAATGAAGCACATCCTCCTCATTAGAAAAGAAATGGAGGTTCTTATAAAATTCTGTAACTAAGTTAGGGTAGATGAATTCTTCGAGAGAAACGAAAGAATTCCAGTTTTGAGCACTAAGCCAAAGAGAGATAGGTTCAGTCGATTTGACTTCGTCATCTAGAAACCTAGAGGTAAAAACCCTAGATTGACTAACCTTTTTTCGTGAATCATCGGAAAAGATGTGAGTGACAGTGATTTCTTGAGCCATTTGAGAAAATGAGAACTTAGGTTAAGATTTCTGAGAAATATAAGAACACAGAAAAATCTATGGAGATTCTAATGGCAAAGAAAATGAAAGTAAAAAACTTCTAAGTATGGAAAACCCCTATTTATACCCAAACACAGAAACCGTTCCAATTCAAAAAGTAACTTCACACCGTTTAAAAGGGAACAGATAACCGTTAACCACAGAACAGCGCCGTAATAAGCAGTAAATAACGCATGCTTTCAAGTCAAATCATGATTAGAATTTATTATAACTAAATTATCTTAAACGATCAAACACTTAAGATACTCAGAGACAATAATTCTAAGTTATTGAAGGGGATAAGTCATACCAATGCCTTCTCGTAAGTTGCTGAAAGCCATACCAGCCAGAGGCTTAGTAAACATATCAGCAAGATTTTCTTCAGAGGGAACATGAGTAATGATAATATCCTTCTTCAGAACATGATCTCTCAGAAAGTGATGCCTAATATGAACATGCTTCATCCTGCTGTGCTGAATAGGATTCTTTGAAAGATCAATAGCACTCTTGTTATCACAGTAGATTGTAATTGTTCCAGGGATGACTCCATAGTCAGCAATTTGTTGCTTTATCCAGAGCATCTGAGAAACACAACTTCCAGCAGCAACATACTCAGCTTCAGCAGTTGAGAGGGCCACAGAGGTTTGCTTCTTGCTATGCCAGGAGACTAGGCACTCCCCCAGAAAATGACAACCACCAGAAGTGCTGACCCTTTTCAATTTATCTCTACCATAGTCAGAGTCTGTGTATCCTATAGGAGTGAAATCAGAACTACAGGGATACCACAAACCAGCTTCTGGTGTGCCTTTAAGATATCTGAGAATTCTCTTGACAGCAACATCATGAATTTCTCTTGGTTTAGACTGATATCTAGCACAAAAACACACAGCAAAATGTATATCTGGCCTGCTGGCTGTTAGGTATAAAAGAGAACCAATCATACCTCTGTAGGTTTTTATATCTACAGGTTTACCAGCTTTCTCTTCATCATCAATGTCTTTGCTGACATCCATTGGAATATCAACAGCATTAGAGTCCATCATGCCAAATTTCTTCAGCACTTCTCTAGTGTACTTGGCTTGATTGATAAACACACCATCATTACTTTGCTTGATCTGAAGTCCTAAGAAGAAGGTTAATTCTCCCATCATAGACATCTCAAACTCAGCCTTCATGTGGTCACTGAACTCTCTGCACAAAGATTCATTAGTAGCACCAAATATAATATCATCAACATATACCTGAGCTATAAGGATATCCTTGTTCTTCTTCAGAGTGAACAGAGTTGTATCAACACAGCCTCTGACAAATCCTTTAGACAGAAGGAACTTTGTCAGTCTCTCATACCAAGCTCTGGGAGCTTGTTTCAGTCCATACAAGGCTTTCTTTAGCTTGTACACATGATCAGGAAACTTAGGATCTTCAAAACCAGGAGGTTGAGACACATAGACTTCCTCATCAATGTAACCATTCAGGAATGCACTTTTCACATCCATTTGAAAGAGCTTGAAACCTTTGTATGATGCAAAAGCACATAAGATTCTAATGGCTTCTAATCTTGCAACAGGAGCAAAAGTTTCACCATAACCTATGCCTTCTTGCTGACTGTAACCTTGAGCAACAAGTCTAGCCTTGTTCCTCACAACATTTCCAAATTCATCAAGCTTGTTTTTCAGAACCCATCTTGTACCAACAACCTTCTTGTTGTTAGGTCTGGGAACTAAAATCCAAACTTCTGACCTTTTGAACTGGTCAAGTTCTTCTTGCATTGCCATTAACCAGGAGTCATCATCAGCTGCTTCGTAGAAGTCCTTGGGTTCCAGAAGTGACACAAAAGCCACATTCCCCATATATCTTCTGAGCTGAGCTCTGGTCATGACAGGATTATGAACAGAGTCAATGATGTTCTCTAAGGAATGATTCCTATGAGCTCTAACTTCTCTTGGTAAATCCAATGAGTCTTCTGAAACCTGTTCATCATTTGCTGAATCATATATAGGAGCATCTTCTAGAAGAGAGTTAACTTCTGTAGTTGGATGTTCTTCTGGAACATGTTCAACAGGAGAATCAACTTCAGCAGCTTTAGGAATAACATCTTCAACAGGAGGAGATGATATTTCAGGAGGTTGAACTTCATCTTCTTCAGAGGCTTTACTATCTGCAGGGTTAGTCTCATCAAACTTTACATGAATGGATTCATCTAAAGTTTGAGTCCTCTTATTAAAAACCCTATATGCTTTACTATGTGTTGAGTAGCCAAGAAAAATAGCTTCATCTGCCTTTGAATCAAACTTTGAAAGATATTCTTTTGTATTCAAAACATAACACTTACAACCAAAGGTTCTGAAGTAACCTATTTTAGGCTTTCGACCTTTCCAGAGTTCATAAGGAGTCTTGTTCAGAATGCTTCTGATTAGCACTCTATTCAGAACATAGCAGGCTGTGTTCACAGCTTCTCCCCAAAAATACTTTGGAAGCCTTCTTTCATTGATCATAGTTCTGGCTATCTCAACCAGAGTTCTATTCTTCCTTTCAACTACCCCATTTTGTTGAGGAGTTCTGGGAGCAGAAAAGTTATGATCAATTCCCTTGATTTCACAGAATTCTTCAAACATAAAGTTTTTGAATTCTCAACCATTATCACTTCTGATATGGACAACCTTTTCATTCCTTTCATTCTCAAGTTTCTTAATCAGAACTGAGAAGCATCCAAGTGACTCATCTTTGCTAGACAGCAAGATGACCCAAGTGAATCTTGAATAGTCATCTACAATGACAAAGGCATACTTCTTTCCACCCATGCTCATTGGTTGAACAGGGCCAAAGAGATCCATATGAAGTAATTCTAAAGGTCTTTTAGTTGAAATGACTTTCTTAGTTTTAAAAGAGCTTCTGGATTGTTTACCAGATTGGCAAGCAGTGCATAAATGATCCTTTTTAAAACTTATTTCAGGCAGACCCTCAACCAATTGATGTCTAGCTACTTTGGCCAGAAGATCCATGCTAACATGAGCAAGTCTTCTATGCCAGAGCCAGGAGGTATCCTCTTTGGACATCAAGCATATATTTTTGCAAAGATTCTCAAGATTCAGCATGAAAACATTTTCAACTCTAGGAGCAGTCAGAATAACTTCCCTTGACTTACTGTCCAAGATTTTGCATCCAGAGGAGCTGAAGACAACATCTCTACCTTTATCACACAGTTGTGCAACACTCAGGAGATTGAACTTCAGACCTCTGACTAGGGAGACATCTTCGATCGGAGGATTGGTTCCAATGGATCCAGAACCAAGAATTCTTCCTTTCTGAGCATCTCCAAAGCTGACTTTACCACCTCTTTTAGGTACAAATGTGATGAATGCCTTTTCATCACCTGTCATATGCCTTGAGCACCCACTGTCAATGTACCACAGCTTTGACATTGATGGAGCACTCAGAGCAACCTGCAACACAATCAATTAGTGACAGGTACCCAATCCTTATTGGGTCCTTCAGAGTTAGATTTAGCTTCTACAGGTTTTTCTGATATTTCAGATTGCAAGAGGTTCTTAATGTGATACTTGCAATCTTTCAACCAATGTCCATCTTTCTTACACAACTTGCAAGAAGGAGGATTCTTGGATCTTTCCCTTTGCTTCTTAGGAGCAATCTTCTTCTTCTGGGAAGGTACTACTTCTTCAGAGGCATTAGCACTCTTAGAGGTTCCCACTTCAGGAGGAGAAGAGATCTCTTTCAGAAGAGAGGGAGTGACAGATTTCTTCTTCTGAGGTTTATCATTCCTCAGAGGCAGTTTTTCTTTACCTTTGACTTTTGAGTCATCGGAGGAAGAACTGAATTGTTTACTGAGTTTATCTTCCAATATTTTCATATCAGCATAAACTTGAGTAAACCTAAGAAATTTGTCAGCCTCGCTTTTGTCCAACTTCCTTTTTAGGTACTTGAACATGCTGTACAATTCTTCAAGAGAATCAAAGATATTTTGTTCAGATGATATGTTTACCTCGGAGTCATAGTTTGCTTCAGGAGGTGCGGAAGTTTCTCCTGTCATATCTTCAGAGGATGGCTCATCAATAGCCATGAAACATATCTGTGCTTGCTTTTCCTTCTCTTCAGGATCACTGCTGGTCTCAGAGTCTGACCAAGCAGCCAGCATAGCTTTCTTGAACTTTTTCTTATCTTTCTTCAGCTCTGGGCAGTTAGGCTTAATGTGCCCAGGTTGCTGACATCCATAGCACACAATGGGCTTGTTTGGATCTCTCTTGAACTTTTCACCAGAATCAGGAGTTTTCTTGTCAAAGCTCCTGAAAGGCTTCTTGTAGTTTCCACCTCTGCCTTTTCTAAAGGCCTTCTTGAACTTCCTGGTCAGCATAGCCAGTTCCTCATCTTCAGAGGATTCTTCAGAAGATTCTGCTTTCAGGACTACTCTTTTTCCTTCTGACCTTTCTCTTAGGTCATGATTTTTTAGTGACATCTCATGGGTGATTAGAGACCCAATGAGTTCATCATACATATAAAAGCTCAAGTCCTGAACTTCTTCAATGGCAGTCTTCTTGGCTTGCCAAGACCTTGGTAAGCTTCTGACAATCTTCTTCACTCTTTCAGACTCTTCAATGTCTCTGCCCAAACTCTTTAAGTCATTGACTATCTTGGTGAATCTAGAATTCATTTCTGAAATAGATTCTTTGTCAAGCATTTCAAATAACTCATATTCTCTCATGAGTTGGTTGACTTTGGACTGCTTCACTTTTCCTGTTCCTTCATATGTGACTTCCAGCTTGTTCCATATATCCTGTGCAGTTTCACAAGAAGAAACTTTGTTATATTTAGTGGCTGTAAGTGCACAATGCAACATATTTATTGCTGAAGCATTTGTTTGGAGCTTTTTCAGAATTTCATCTGAATATTCTCTCTGAGGGATAATAACATTCCCTAGACCTGGTTCCATTCTGGTGGGAATGAAATCTCCATCTGTGATGACAAACCAAGCACTCATGTTCTGAGCTTGAATGAAATACATCATTCTCTTTTTCCAGTAGGAGTAATTGTCACCATTGAATAATGGAGGTCTAGTTGTAGAGGATCCCTCTGGGACAATGAAGTGAGAAGAATTCTCAGGCTGGTGTCTACTAGCCATCTCTATTGATTCTGATAGGATCTTACACTTAGATTGTTAGATCTTTTTAGTAAATATACGAAGTGACCTTCGCTCTGATACCACTTGTTGGCCCTAACAAGATCAGAATCACCTAGAGGGGGGTGAATAGGTGTTTCAAACGAAAACTGACATTTTCAAACTTTTAATGAAAATTCAATTTTCAGAGTCAATGATCCTCAGAGTCAGAGGCAAGCTTATTGAAGTAGCCTCTGAGGGATAATCTGCTTTAAGACAGGTTCTATCTTTTCAGCAACAGAAGTTCTGAGTAAAGAACTTCTGGACAGTCTTCTGAACACAGACTTGTGATTTTTAAGAGAAAATCTGTTTCAGCACTAAATATGATACAAGTACACAGAGGCAATTAACAAGTATAAAGAAGGGAGAAAGAGATTCAGGAGGTCCTGATGAACAGTTCAATTTATCCAAGTTCGCCACAGAGTTCCTGTGACTACGTCTTGTCCTCTGAGGTCGCAGCCTCCAGAGATTTTATAAATCCACTATTCAGAACTTTTATGGCAAGTTCAGAAGCTCCTTTACATCAACAGAACTTAAGCTAATTTCTCACTTAGTTCTGACTAGCCTAAAATGAGTTAAAGGATTTTCACCAGAACAACAGTACTCTGTTTTCTGGATTTCTCACCCAACTCAAATCTCAACTAGATTTCTCTCTTTTAAATCTAACTGAAGATCACAACCGATCTCAGTTTACAAGATTTCTATTATGAACTTGTTTTTCTTCACTCTCTCACAATTACAAAGTCTAAGCTAAGAAAAGATTGAGAATGGAAAGTGTGCTCTGTTTTCTTGAATATAACAGTGCGTTGAGATTTTTGCTCTATGATCACACACGTGGTTGATGCAGTGGAGCTTTGCTACTATTTATAGTGTTGAGTAGATAACCGTTGAGGATATTTGAATCTTCAAGGATGACAAGGTTGAAAGTAGCCGTTAATCTTGTCAACTTCTTCGAACGGTCTCAAAACACTCAACTCTGTCAACTTTGTACTTTAATCTAATCCGGTATGGGATTAAGATAAAGGTGATGGAGTTGACTGATCTTGAAGATTGATTTAGAGGGAGACGATAAGAGAGCAGGTTTTGTTTGTTGTGAACAGGCGCGTCCTTCAAACAGCTTTTTGAACTTTTGGCGCCTTGCATTAAATGCAACTGACAAAGCATTAAATGCTTAACCAAACCCGTGATAACGAACTTCTGATGTTCGCATTCCTTCTTAGCGCTTCTGAACTAAAACAACCTTAGTCTTCTGTTTGCAAAGGAGAACTTCTGATAAAACTTAAGACAGACGATCAAGACTTCAGAGCGGTTGATCCAGCTTCTGAGAAAGTACTTCTGTCTTCAGCTTCTTTAATCTTCTGAGTTCAATAGGCAAGCAGGAATTCTTCATTCAGCATCTGCTGAGAAAACTTATACAATAACTTAACAAAAATTGTTAGTCAACATTGAAAAGTATATAAGTTAATTTTCATTTTCATCTTCTGAAACGTTTGGACATAATCAAAACACTTAGGGTTCATCAGAAGGGAGGTATCACAGAAACTACGATCCCAACTCGAAGCTTCCGAGAAAGCCAGAAAGGACCAGGATGCTGCTCACGAGGAGACTACTACAAAAATGGAGGAGAACGAGATTTGGCGTATGTCCAGATTCAAAACTCGCTTCGTTATGTCCATTCGAGAAAGGTTCCCTGATATCTCCCAGGAAGATCTCAAATTCTTCGTGAATGTGAATCCTCCCGAGGACGATGAAGAAGCAGATGCCGTCCTTGACGAGTCCTTTCCCGAGCCTGACTCTCCCAAGGAAGGGATCCCTGTGGACCCGATATCCGTAGTTGAACCTAATGAATAGTTTTAATTCTATTCATCTTGTAACCTGTTTTTGACTTTAATGAATATAACAAATTTTTCCTTATCTTGTCTCTGTATATTACGTCTAACACGCTCGTACAAGTTCTTTGTTTGGAAGTTATATCAGTAATTTTTCCGAGAACTCTTTATGTTATTTTTCTTATTTGAACTTTGATTGTTCGCAGCCCTCGTAGTAGGCCCCCCTTTGTTTTCTGGTCGGGCTAACTCTTGTAGGGTGGATTCTTACCACGACGTTCTTAGATTTGGTTTTAATCGAAGCCTTCTAGCATGCATAAGCTTGATTTTAATACATAACCAAATTGTCCAGTGTTGAATACTTAGAACAAAACTTCCGAAATAAGACAAAACTCCTTATAATTAATTTCTTACGATCCGAGCATTTTTCATAAGCAAATAACTCCAAAGTAATATCTGAATTATAAGTCATAGATGAAAACGATGCCTCGTGGGCCTTTATTCATAATAACTCCTAAGTTGAATTCTGAGTTACATGTCATAATAAAAGAAAATAAAAAAGCTAAAAATAATATTTTCTAAGAGAGATTGCATTCCAAGTCCTCGGAACCTCAGTGCCGTCGAGATGCTGCAAACGATAAGTATGTGTTCCGACGCATTCTATGATCCGAAATGGTCCTTCCCACTTAATTCCCAGTTTACCTTTGCCTTGTCTCGAACTCGATGCTACTGTACTACGAAGGACAAAATCCCCTTTGAAAAATTGTCTCGGTCCTACGCTTTTATCATATATTCTCTTTGTTCTAGCCTTATATGCCTCAATCCGTGCAAGCGCCATTTCTCTTTTTTCTTCGAGATCGTCCAAGTTGTCTCGTAAGTTCAGTTCGTTCCATTCTTCAGTATAATGGAGAACCCTCGTACTTGGTACCTTAATCTCGACCGGAATAAAGGCTTGTGTTCCATAAGTTAAAGAAAATGGGGTTTCTCCAGTAGCTGTCTTTGGCGTCGTTCGATACGACCACAACACATGATACAGCTCCTCGACCCAATTCGTTAACTTCTCGAGGTGAGTTAAGCGCCTTTTGATTCCTTCCATGATCGTTCGATTAGTCCTTTCGGTCATTCCATTTGTTTGTGGGTGGAAGACAGAACTAAACCTTAGCTTGATCCCTTCTCTCTCGCAAAAGTGTCTGAATAAAACACTGTCAAACTGTTTGCCATTGTCTGTGATTATCGTATTTGGGACCCCAAAACGATATACAATGCTATTCTTGACAAATTTCACAATCTATTGGGCCGTTATCGAGGACACTGCTTCAGCCTCGACCCACTTTGTAAAGTGATCGACTGCTACGATAACATACTGTCTTTGATTAGTTGACATCGGAAACTGTCCTACGATATCAATTCCCCAGGTCGCAAATGGCCATGCTACTTTTATACCTTCTAATCCCGAGGCCGGGCTTTTCAAAACTGGAGCGTGAGCTTGGCACGCAGCACATTTCTTTACAAACTCCGCAGCATCATTGTTCATCTGTGGCCAATAATAACCTAGCAACCTCGCCTTTCGAGCCAGAACATTCCAGCCCTCATGAGCCCCACATGATCCTTCATGGATTTCCTCTAAAATCTTGACTCCTTCCTCGATCCCAACTGCTTTGAGCCATGGTTGGGAATACGACCTCCGGAATAAATTTCCATCCACGACTGTGTATCTACTTGATTTTCTCACAATCTTCTGATGTTGAGACTTATCCTCCGGCAATTTTCCCTCGTACAGATATTCGAAAATTGGCCAGTACCATTCGTTGCCTCGATCGAGCGCTAAAACCTCTTTGGAATCGATACTTGCACATGGAATAACCTGTAAATCACAAGGACACAAATTTAGGTTAGTAGGATCAGAAGCTAATTTTGCCAGGTGATCAGCCTCCATGTTTTCCTCCCGCGGGATTTGTACGATCTCAACTTTACACCCCACGAGCTCACATTCCTCAATTGTACGTTTTACCATCTCGTGATATTTTTTCATTCGAGCATGCTTGGTCTCCCAAGAATTTCTTATCTGATTGGTTGCTAGGCCTGAATCACTTTTGATTACTGCCTTGTCTGCCCTGATAATTTTAACCAAACGTAGCCCGAGCAATATCGCCTCGTATTCTGCGGCGTTATTTGAGGAATCAAAGCCCAAGGTCGCGGCGTGTCTGAACACCAACCCATCTGGACTTTTGCAAAAAACTCCGATCCCAGATTGACTCTTATTGGCACTCCCATCTACGAAGATTTCCCAAGTATTTAATACTTGCTCAGCTTCTTCTTCCGGTGGGACCTCGATCAAGAAGTCAGCGAGGACCTGAGCCTTTTTTGATGGCCTTGGCTCGAATCTCACGTCAAACTCCGTGAGTTTTATGGACCATTCCGTCAGTCTCCCCGAGGCCTCAGGTCGTGAAAGAATCTTCCTGAGTGGGGTGTCTGTACGAACTACGATGGTATAACTCAAGAAATAATGTCTCAACTTCTGAGCAGCAATATACACTCCGAAAGCCAACTTCTCCATTTTTGGGTATCTCGATTCTGCCCCTCGAAGCACTCTGCTTACATAATAAACCGGATATTGAACTTTTCCACCATCCTCTTCTCGAATTAATACCATACCAATGCACTCCTCTCCCACGCTTATGTACAAATATAAATCTTCTCCTTTTACAGGCTGACTTAAAAGAGGTGGAGAGGATAGAAATTTCTTGAGATCCTCGAACGAGGTTTGACACTCATCAGTCCATACGAAGTCCTTCACTCATTTAAGGCTTTTGTAAAATGGCATGCATCGTTTAGCGGAATAAGAGATAAAACGACCCAAAGCATTGATTTTACCGTTTAAGACTTGTACCTCGCGTACACTCTTTGGTGGCTAGAGATCAACAATAGCCTTGATTTTGTCTGGGTTTGCCTCGATGCCTCGTTTAGAAATCATGAAACCCAAAATTTTTCCAGAATTGATCCCGAAGGTACACTTCTCAGGATTGAGTCTCAAATTATACTCCCTCAGAATCTTAAAAACCACCTCGAGGTCCTTAGCATGTTCTTCCACCCTCTTGCTTTTCACAATCATGTCGTCAACATAGATCTCGACATTCTTCCCTATGAGATCTTTGAACATCTTGTTGACTAGCCTTTGATAGGTCGCTCCAGCATTTTTTAGACCAAAAGGCATTACTTGATAACAATAAGTACCCTCTGGTGTAATGAAACTGGATTTTTCCATGTCCTTCTCGGCCAACGGGATTTGATGAAAACCCTCCTTTGCATCGAGGAAAGAATATACCTCGTATCCGGCAGTTGAGTCTACCAACATGTCTATACATGGCAATGGATAGAAATCCTTAGGGCAAGCTTTATTCAAATCGGAAAAATCGACGCACATTCTCCATTTTCCATTTGCTTTCTTGACTAAGACCACATTTGAAATCCACTGTGGGTAATGAACTTCCTTGATTCTCCCGAACTCAAGCAGCTTTTCAACCTCGCTCTTGATGAACTGCTGCCTTTCCGCCCCTTGATTCCTCTTCTTCTGTTTCACAGGAGTGTATTCTGGGTCAATGTCTAGCGTGTGCTCCATGACCTCACAAGAAACTCCTACGATATCTGCCGATGTCCAGGCAAAGACATCTTTATTCTCCTCGAGCGTTGTGATAACAATCTTCTTGTACTTCTCTTGCAACTCTGCTGAAACCTGTACTACCTTTCCTTTTTCCAAGGTTACGGCTTCAATTGCATCAACTGGTTCGCCACGCTCCTTAACTTCCTCAACTAAGATACTTTCTTGAGGGACTATTTCCAACGAGGTCATATAAGTATGCCTCGCAACCGATTGACTACCAAGTGCCACTGTCATTCCTCGTTCGGTTGGGATCATCCAAGCTAAATAATAAAGGGATATGGCACCCCGACTACCCGAAATCAAAGGCCTGCCAATTATCAAGTTATAAGCGATCGGTGTGTCAATCACTAAAAAATCAGTAATAGTTCTCCACTTGCTCGTGGTATTCCCTATTTCGACCTCGAGCTGGGTTTCTCCCAACTGAAATACGGGATGTCCACTGATACCGACTAAAGGTGACGCGGAAGGTGTCAAACGTCCCTGTTCCAAGCCGAGGGCCTCGAAAGCTTTTCTCGTGATGATATTTACTGAGCTTCCTGTATCTAGCAAAGCTCTTCTAACCGTAAAACCTTCTACGTGCATATCGATAACCAAGGCATCATCATGTGGATCACTTGGACGACCCTTCAATGACCCGAAGTCAAAAACTTTCGAAATCTGCTCGATTCGTACCCGCTCGGCGAAATCCCGTTTCCTTTTAACGCTCCTGTCAACGGGAGAACCTCCCATAATCATATTAATGACACCCCGAGGAGTCTTTGCTCCCTCTCGATCTGGGAATTGATCTTTATATTTCTCGAAGAGGTTTTTCAACTTTCCTTTAGCTGCCAATTTATCCAATTCCTTTGCAAGCTGTTCACAATCTTCTGTATCGTGACCCTGCAATTTGTAGAAAGCACAATACTTGCCATTAAACTTTGGCTTCCCACCTTTGGGTGGATATCTGATTTGCTCCTTTTGTTCTTCAACCCACATAAGAACCTGAGCATGAGGGGCAGGCAATGGGATTCGATCTCTTTTATCAAAAGGCTTCCTTGGAACCTCACGAGTCCTTTCCCATCTATCCGAGCTCCGGCCACTGCCTCGATCTCTTTCTTGCACCTCGGACTTGATTGCCTTTACTCTCCTCGTGGGATCATCTTGGTGCTCATCCCACAGCACAAACGATTTTGCCATTGTCATCAAAGCATGAAAATCGTTCAGTCGTTCAGTCATAAGTTTCATCTGAAGATCCCGATTTCGGCAATTTTCCGCCAGTGTCTTCCGTGCTGAGGATACAATCAAGGGTTCAACTTTCAAAGCCACATTATTAAAATTGTGCAGATATGATTCTAAGGTCTCGTTTTCTCCTCGTCGTACCCTCATCAGATCATCGACAGTCTTCTTCTCTGGTATGGCCGTGACAAAATGTGCTTTAAAGGATTCTGAAAGTTGATTCCAGCTCCTGATTGAACCAGTAGGGAGACAATCATACCATTGTGCAGCTGTTTCTTGCAAAGTTGTTGGAAATAATTTACACATAAGTGCCTCGTTAACCGGACTTGCAAGAAGCGCCCTTCCAAAACTTTTGACGTGCATCACAGGGTCAGAATCTCCACAGTATTTATCAAAATTGGGATACTTGAAATTGTTCGGGTAAGGAGCTGCCAGGATCTTAGCACAGAGTGGACTGTCTTTATCCTGTATAGGTCCTTCCTCGCCCCGTAAAGTTTCATCAGAATAATCCCGATTCCGATTTCTTCTCCTGTGTCTCCTCCCTTCTCTGGACCCCCCATTCTTGGTTCCTGTAGCCTCATCTCGCTCCTTAAGAGCTTCAGCAATTCCCTCGGCTAAACTTCTATCGAACGTATCGACAAGTCTTTTATGTTTACGTTTAAGTTCCTCAACCTCAGAATTATCTCTTCGAGACCTCCGATGTTTAGGGTCTCTACTTCCTGAGGAGCTCCTCGAAGACGCCGATCTATCCTCGTAAGACAGTCTCCTTACAATCCATGGTGAGACTTTTCTTGCTTGTGACTTTATACGAGGTTTGCGCCTCGGAGGAGTTGGAGATCGTTCTACAGATCTTCCTCGAACTGGAGTTTTTTCGCGATCCGCGGTTCGAGTTCTTCCAGCTGAAGATGCCGTATAACTTCGAGAACGCTCCGAATTCCGAGATCGTTTTACACCCCGAATTTCGCTTCGTGGTCGATTTGGAGGAATTCGCTTACTCAAATCCTCCAATTGTTGTTGCAAACGATCTATGGTCGATCTGTCATTAACTGTTCTAACCGCCACCTCGGCTGCGACTCTGTCCATCCATTTTCTTTGCTCTGGATCCACAGTTCCTGACCACTCGAACATTCGGTTTAAAGCAATTTCTTCGTCTAGAGCCATTGTGTCTTCATCATGGTCCATGTCTTCTTCTTGAGCATTAGTGGCCTGATTTTCTTCTAAGATCACCATGTTCTTTGATAGAATGTTTTAAAGATTCCACGCTCACCGCACCAATTTTTTACCGAGAAATTGTAACTTGAATTCCACGTAAGCTGTGTTAACTGCAAGACAGAAAACGTTAGCCTAAAGGAGGCCGCTGACCGGCGACCCCTCTCCGATGCTAAAGTCAGTATGGAACTTGTGATCGGAAAAGCATTTAACTCAGAGTATGAGTCTAGAATCATGTACCTTAGATTGTAGAAAGTCCCATGTATTTATAGTGTTTGATCATGTATCTTAATCCTAATCGTATTAGGACTTTACTTAAATTACTCCTCTTTAGTCCTAGAATTATAATCCCAATTAGCTTGTGTTGTCCTAATTGGATTAGGAGACCTAAAGAGGAATACTTTGTAGGAGAGATATTCTCCTTAGTTTGACTATGCAACGCACGTCTACGTGGACATTAAGACTATTCAACATAGTTTAACCGTCCCACGTGTTCAACAGCTAAATGACTATTGGTTCACGTGTGATACGAAATATTAGGTGATAACACCTAGATTCCGAGAATAGCAAAATCCGAGAAGTTAAGAGTGAAATTCGTTCGTAGATGGTGAGTAAAGAGTGAAAAGAAAAGGATTCAAGCCATAATCGTTCATTTAAGCTCAAAATCGTGAGAGATTGGAGAGGACGAGAGAAGAGAAGAGAGGCGGCTGATATGAAGGGTGAGGAGTTTAGAATTAGGTTAGTCAAGAGAGTTAGGTTAGGATAGTTGGATTTGGGTCACTTTAGTCTTTAACTTAGCAAACTTTAGGCCCATTCCCTCTTTTGTTGCTAATTTAATTATCTTCTTTATATACATAATTAATTAGTAAATTTAATCACTATAGTCATAAACAATTATGTATAAACACGCGAAAACTTTAGTTTAGTGTAAATAATAGATCATAGAATTAAAACTCTCAATAATTATTAATTTAGTCCCGTTCAAAATATACTTATCAAAAAATATCTTAATTCGCTAAATATGTATCTAATATTAAAAATCGGGGTTGTTAATTCCATTAATTATTTTAATAGAACGGTCATTAGTTTTATAGATATAGACAGTATTTTAAGGTCAAAATGTTTTGAAAACGGTTATGTAATAACTGAGAAGAAAATGTCATGTAATGACCTTTTTACCCTTCTAAACTCACAACCCAAAGTTATGTTATAACTCTAATAATTAATAGATAAACTAAACCTCTTTAGAACCTAGGTAGCACTTATCCTGAAATAGAGTCAAACTTCCTCTTTATACGCTATCCAATCACACCGGACTGAGCTGATTGGTGGCGACTCGTCTGAATTGTGAATTGAGTTGTTTAAACGGCTCTTTTCACACTTTATTAGAACCCCCATTCTAAACCAAAGCGAGTACGTCTCGCGCTCGGCATTTTTCGGGGCGCGACACTATCTTCCCCAGAAAATTTTGTGTTCCCGAGATCAACAGGACCCCGAAGCTATATATCGCTACGCCAGAGGTTCACGTGACAAATCAAGGTTAACCCCGAAGGAATACGATGGACACAGGGGCATATCCGACGGCCGCCAAAGTAGTACGCTGGGGCAACATCGGGCCGTTGGCACAGTGGGGGCACCCCGAACTTATCAAGAATGTCAGGAACTAAGAACTTCACCGGAGCAGTACCAAAATGGGGCATGACTTGGTCAAGGAAGAACGCTGCCAAGAACCCCAGATCAACTGAATATCAAGAGCGAAAGAGAAAGACACTGGGATACAGTTGATCAACCTCAGGACAAAGCCACCAGCATTCGAATAAGACTGGTAGGACAAAGTGTCCAACATCATCCGAAGAAAGAGGGCGGAGAACTGAACTGAAGAGGTCACTAAATCCTCGGATCACGCTCAAGGTGTTATGAAAGGTTACTGAGTGCTATGAAAGGTTACTAATGTTGGCCCTAACAAGAACAGAATCACCTAGAGGGGGGAGGGGGGGGGGGGTTAATAGGTGTCTAAGTTGAAAACTGAGAATTTTAAGTTTTTGAAGAAACTTAGTTCCTCAGAGTCAGAGGCTAGTTTAGTAAAACAGCTTCTGAGGGAAATTATGCCTTAACACAGTTTAACTGCTTTCAGCAACAGAAGCTCTGAGTTAGAGAACTTCTGGACAGTCTTCTGAACAAAGACAATGATAAAATGAGTAAATCTGTTTCAGCACTAAATGTAAGCAAGTACACAGAAGCAAATTAACAAGTATAAGGAAGGGAGAAAGAGATTCAGGAGGTCCTGATGAACAGTTCGATTTATCCAGGTTCGCCACAAAAGTCCTGTGACTACGTCCTGTCCCCTGTGGTCGCAGCCGCCAGTTATTTTAAATCCACTATTCAGAACTTTTATGGCAAGTTCAGAAGCTCCTTTACATCAACAGAACATAAGCTAATTTCTCACTTAGTTCTGACTAGCCTAAAAAGAGTTAAAGGATTTTCACCAGAACAACAACAACTCCGTTTTCTGGATTTCTCACCCAACTCTAATCTCAACTAGATTTCTCTCTAAATCTAACTGAATATCACAAACGATATCAGTTTACAAGATTCCTATTATGAACTTGTTTTTCTTCACTCTCTCTCTCTCTTTAACTAAAGCTATGCTAAGAAAGATTGAGAATCGAAAATGGTGCTCTGTTTTTCTTGTTCAAACAGTGCGTTGAGATTTTGCTCGATTATCGCGTGTGTGATGCAATAGAGCTTGGCTACTATTTATAGTGCTTTGAAGATGACCGTTGGTGAAGTTTGAATCTTCAATTTGATGACATCAGTTGTTGTAGCCGTTAATCTGTCATGTCTTCAAACGGTCTTCAAACACTTTAATTCCGTTAACCTTGTTCTTTAACTTAATTCGATAAGTGATTTGAAGTTGAAGATAAGGTTGACTGAAAACTTTCTTCAATTGGATCAACAAAGGGTAGACAAGGAAGTTCTGGTTTTGTTTTGAGTAGACATGCGCGCTCCTTCAAAACAACTTTTGAACTTTTGGCGCCTTGCATTAAATGCAGTTTGTTGGCCCAAATATGACTGTATAAAGACTAGAGGGGGGGGGGTGAATAGGATTTATTGCTTTTAAAAATACTTTCAAATACTCAAAATATTTTTGCCTATTTTAATAAACAACAGCTCAAATAAGTTTTGCGGAAGAAACAGTTGTTTATAGAAAATAAGAGTATAGAAGAATTAAGCACAATTAATCACTGGCAGTTAATAGATATATAAATAAATGCAAGCAAGTGATTAAATAGCAATAATTAAAGAGAGTAGGGATAGGAGATTTTGACACCGTTATTTATCCAGGTTCGGTCTCCGTGTGAGCCTAATCCTGTCCCCGAGAGAACCTCTCGAGATTATCCACTATGATTTCTTTACGGGAAGAAATCAAGTCCGAGATAGTTCTCACAATCCCAGACACTGCTAGCAAATACCTCTACCAGTATTTACTCTCTCGAACTCCAAGCGTCGAGTGACTTCTCTTAGTTTTTCTCAAGCTCGACTAAGAAACTTATTACACTTTCAAGGCTCAGTGTTAACCTCTCCTAAGCTTACGGGTGCTTAAGAACCTATTACACTTTTGTAAGGATCTAGTGTAAAACCTAGATTAAACCCCACCGTTTAATCTTACTGTATCTTTTTGACTGAAATAAATTACACTCAAACTCTCTTAATACAGTTGAAGGAAAATATTAATCAAAGCTTTGAAATCTCTTGTATGATAGCTTTAATTCTTGATGTTTTTCCTTATCTTCAACTGTCGACTTCCCGGGCTATTTAAAATCCGAAATAGAGCCGTTGGAGACTTCAATTTCGTTCAAGAATCACCATATAGCCGTTGGTAGTCATATCCCATCAAGTATCAACTTTAAGTCCTTCAAAAGTAACTTTATGTCTCCTTTCTTTCACTTGTAAGTGTACTTGTTTGACTTTTTGACCAAGACTTCTTCTTTAGCTTACACATCTCGTTTTTCACACCAATTTGTGTGGATGAGAAGCCTTTGCTGGTACAAGATGATGGGATGTCAAACTTGCTCATCAAGTTCGAATCTTAGTCGTAGGATGGAGATCAAAGATGGTAATCGGATGGTGTAGATCAACTTGAGATTTCTCATGAGTTTAGCAAAATTAATCACCATGAAATAATACCATACAAACATTCATTTTATCATCAAAAAATGTATTCAATTCGTTCAAGTATGGATGATTAAAATGCATTTGATTACACATCATGGCAAGTATGTATACACCGAAATATTAGTGAAGTAGAGATGTCGTAGAATTTATGAACTTCGTAAACTAATCATGGAAAAAGTATGTTTCAAATAAGATTATGTCATGATTAAAATAGTCCATAATATATCTCATATTCACCTAATTAAGTTCATGGTATATGTTATCACCTAATATTTTACATAACACGTGGACCAGTGATAGTTCTTATTAAAGCCACGTAGGACGAATGAGCTATGACGAATAGGCCTCGGTGTCCACGTAGACGTGCGTTGAATAGTCAAGGCTAGGAGAGTATCTCTCCTACATGGACTATATTTCTCTTTTAGTCTCCTAATTCAATTAGGAATGTTCAAGCTAATTAGGCCTATGATAACCGGCCTAATTAGGCGTGATTCCTGATGTGTCCTAGTACAACTAGGATTCGGGTACAAGATCAAACACTATAAATACATGGGATTTTCTACAATATAAGGTACATGATTCTTGACTCATTCTCTGAGTTTAATACTTTTCCGATCACAAGTTCTATACTGACTTTAGCATCGGAGAGGGGTCGCCGATCAGCGGCCTCCTTTAGGCTAACGTTTGCTATTTTTCAGGAAGCATAGCTTACGTGGATTCAAGTTACAGTTTCTTGGTAACAGTATACATACATAAAACTATTGATCTCGGGTAAAATATGGCATAGTTAGAGCACGTAAGATCAAAAGTTAAATCATATACTTTTTGGGATAACTCTAGATATTTCTTTTTAAAGTTTATTTGAAATATCATTTAATAACATCTAGAGTTATATAAATCATTTGAGTATATAGTATATGATAAAAGTCATTTTGTCACATATGGAGCATAAGTATAAAAACCATTTAATTAATTAAGTCATCAAAACAAGATGTTAGAATAACAATTTCCCCCTTTTTGATGGCTTGAAAAATAGCATGGGTTTTTATAAGTGGGCTCCCCCTGAATTATAGATCCATTTTAAAAGGCTCCCCTAAAATGTAGATCCATAAAAAAGTTTGGGCTTTGTATGTGACTTGATAATTTAGGCCCACAGAATGGTAAAAAAGCTTTAAATTAGAGCAAATCAGAGTTTATACTTAAGTTAGGGCCTTTAAGCATTGCTAGCCTAAATCATCAAACATTTTCGAGCTAAGCATGGCAGCATGGCATAGGCATAATATTTAAGGAACTATTTCAGCAATACCATGGAATCTCATATAAAAACAGTGTAACTTCTCCCCCTTTTTGAAAGACACCAAAAAGAGCTTAAGTTAAACTTATTCCTGCAATGTAGATGTCAGATTCATGGAATCAAGCATGGAAATAGCTAATCTTAAGCAGCAATATTCCCTAGCATGCATAGCTACACTGTCAATCGAAGTGACCATCAGAAGATAGTCAATGACAGTGTTCATATGTCATAAATGCTATCTGAAGTACCTGCAAAAAGAAGACAACAGATAAAACAGCATTCATACATATAGATATATCAGAGTAACCTCCCATAGGTTACAAATCAAAACAGCATCATCCAAAGTATGGTAATCCAAAACAAATACCTCTAAAACTACTTAAACTGTATGTGGTTAGATAGCAGTTTTAAACATATCTAAAAGTTCAGAAGGATGATGGATAGGTAAAAGGATAGGATAGGATAACTGATCATGAAGTTTGGGGATGAACTGAAGCAGATCCAGAGTTAGCAGATGCAGAAGATGGACTTTCAAAAGAGGTAGGAGGCTCATCTTGTTGATTCATAACAATTCCAGGTATACTAGCAAGAGCCTCATTTTGATCAACCAATTCTGCTCGAATGATCTGAAGATCTGAGTCCAACTTATCTACATTAGCTAGAGTCATTCGAACATCCTTCTGAATTGCAAAAATCCTGGTGTTCTGAGTATCTAGCTTCCCAATCATATCCCTCATTGCAGCTTCTTGAATTTGATTCCTTTCCTTCATGTAAGTGCACATGGAATCAATTCTGACATATAAGTTCTGAAATGCTCCTTCCATTTCAAGCTGCTGCTGAGCAATCCTCTGAGATAGAATGTCTGCTTGAGCCATTGTAGAAGCCAGGAACTTGGAATGGGAGTCCAAGGTATGCACTATGGTGTTCACTGATTTGAACATTTCAGCAAGCTTATTTCCTAGGTTTACCAGCTGCTCAGGAGAAAGATGGGATGCAGTCCTGGGTTCAACATTCTCCAAGAAATCTGAGTTTAGATTGCATTGTGAGTAGAAAAATGGAGTGGTCTCTTGTTGAACCTGTTGATACTCATCTACATCAACATAAACCGGACAGTTAGGCAGCAAAAAATCAGACTTCCCTGCAGAAGAATCCAAGTTAGAGGACATGCTCTTTAGCAACTTCAATTCTTCCTTTGTGAGCAAAGGATTCTGCTCAGCTTCCTCTTTCTCCATATCAGACATCTTCCCTTTCTTTCTCTGCACAAATAACTCATGTTCATAAAGAGAATTTAAACTACAACAATGAGATAATTCTCTTAACTCTATGGCTGACTCAGAATTAACAGATACTATGGATTTGGGTGACTCTATCAGACTCCTAATGGTTCTGGTTTTAGATACTTTCCTTATTCTGATCTTGGCAAGTTTCTGAACATGCATAGTTTTAATGAACTCTTTCCTCTCATTTCTGTTTTTATTCCTTGAGAACATTTTGTGAAATTCTTGTCTAGATATGCATTTTGAGAGGGCAAATTGAGGTTCAGGTTCAAGTTTGATATCAAAGTATCTAAACACAGAAGTTAGGATCATAGCATATGGAAATTCATCTTTCTTCCTAAGACTAGACATATGTTCAAGCATGATATATGGTAAACTAACATTGACATAATGTGTTATATTCCATATCAAATGAACATCAAATGCAGTTAATAGACCAACATTACTCCTAATTGGAGTTATGATTCTGGACAAGACATAATACAGGGCTTCCAAGTTAGATTCTAATTTGGTTCTCCTAAGCACATAAGGAATTTGTTCATCACAACTAAACTTGAATATCTTTCTAACAAAAGCATGATAGTTGTAATTTCCTATGTTTAATGCATGAATGTGTCTGGAAATCCTTTTTCCAGAGTAGGGTATGTTCAGAATTGATCCTAATATGATTTCATCAATTATGAGTTCTTTTCCTTGCACATTGGTAGAAAAAGTTCCACTATCAATCTCAGTCAGAGATTCATAGAACTCATGTATGAGGCTGGGATATATGTTATCCCTTTGAGACATTAAACACAACCAATCTTGACTCTTAAACCAGTGTTTTAAAGACAAGTTTAGTGATTTTAGAAACCCTAAATCTAAGTAGTTGGATTTCAGAATCCTTCTATCATGTATATCATTATAGACAGGTTTCTTACTTGATATGAAGGGGTTTAGAATTACCTCGTTGTCGTCATTTAAGTTAATGTGGTTAGTTATGTGATCTCTTAAACGGTCACTCCTCGACATGATTTCTGGCAAAGAACCTTCGTTGATTCTCAAGTTTCTAGATCGGGTTCTAATGGCAGATGATCGTGAGGGTTTGAATTCTGGTTTGTTCTTCATCTTGACATAAAGTTGAGGGGATTTGTCTTTGGAAGTATGAAAAGATGTAACCAGAATAGTGATCATTGTGAAAGTATAGGTATAGGTACTTCTCAGACGGCTGAAGTGATCGCTTCTCTTCCCAAGAAGGTGCAACGAACATACATAGGTGACTATTCAAGTTATTTCAGTTTTAGAGGGAAGGAAGATATCACTTTCAGTCCCTATTCTCTCAAATTTTCTGTGTTTGTATCCCTAATTAGCTTGTACGGTTAACTAAATCCCGGCCTTAAAATTGATTTAACAAAAGACTGGGCCGGTTTTGTGGAGACTTAAGCTAATGGGCTTTTCTAGAGAATAGGTTAAGTACACCTAGTACTTACACAAATCAAATCACTTCTTTTCCTACTTTTGACTAATATATGGTTAAGATTAAAAGAGGTTAATTTATTGAATTAACAATTTTAAATTCGATAACACAATATATTATTCAAGAATAGGATTAGTCATTCCTAATTCATTACGTAAGATAGCAAATCGCTCTGAGCTTAATGGTTTTGTAAAAATGTCAGCGATTTGATCTTCCGTAGGAACGAATTCAAGATTAATATCTCCCTTTTGAATATGGTCCCGTATGAAATGGTGTTTAATATCTATGTGCTTAGCCTTTGAATGCTGACTGAGATTCTTACCCAAATTAATTGCACTAGTATTATCACATTTAACGGGGACATGTTCGAAAGTTAGACCATAATCCTTTAAATGCTGTCTCATCCATAAAATCTGAGCAACATAGTTCCCTACAGAAATATATTCTGCCTCAGTGATAGAGATTGCTACAGAGTTTTGCTTTTTGCTGGACCATGAGACTAAAGCATTTCCCAAAAACTGACACGTACCTGAGGTACTCTTTCTTTCTAACCTGCAACCTGCATAGTCAGCATCACTATATCCAACAAGATTTATATCTTTACATCGTGGATACCATAGACCGACATTTTGTGTTCCTTTGAGATATCTGAAAATTCTTTTTACTGATGCATAGTGAGATTCTTTAGGATCAGATTGATACCTGGCACATAGACATACACTGAATTGAATATCAGGTCTACTTGCTGTAAGATACAGTAAAGACCCAATCATTCCTCTGTATTTCCTTATGTCTACACTCTTGCCATTCTCATCTTTCTTAATCTTCACAGCAGTGCTCATAGGAACATTTTCTTCATTGCAGTTGTCAAAATCAAACTTTCTCAAAAGCTCTCTGACATACTTCCCTTGATTGATGAAGATACCTCTTTTACTTTGTTTAATCTGTAAATCTAAGAAGAAATTTAACTCGCCCATCATGGACATCTTAAATTCATTGCTCATTTCTCTTGCAAAGGTTTCACACAAAGATTCATTAGTTGATCCAAAAATAATATCATCGACATATATTTGCACAATCAACAAATGACCATTTTCATATTTAGTAAACAAAGTGATATCAACTTTTCCTCTTTGGAAATTTTGTTTAATCAAGAAAGTACTCAATCTTTCATACCAAGCACGAGGTGCTTGTTTCAAACCATATAAAGCTTTTGAGAGTTTAAAAACATGATCTGGAAAGTCAGAATCCTCAAAACCAGGAGGTTGTTTAACATAAACTTCCTCAGAAATAAAGCCATTTAGAAAAGCACTTTTGACATCCATTTGATAGAGTTTAAAACCTTTGTAGCAAGCAAAAGCACAAAGCATACGTATAGACTCTAATCTAGCAACTGGAGCATAAGTCTCATCAAAATCTATACCTTCTTGTTGGTTATACCCTTGTGCAACCAACCTAGCTTTATTCCTAGTGACACAACCGGACTCATCTAACTTATTTCTAAAGACCCACTTGGTTCCTATAATGGTCTTTCCTATTGGTCTCGGAACTAATGTCCATACATTGTTCCTCTTGAACTGGTCTAGTTCTTCTTGCATGGCGAGAATCCAATTCTCATCATCTTCGGCTTCTTTGAAGCTTTTTGGTTCAAGTTCAGATACAAAGGCAACATTCCCAAAGTATTTCCTGAACTGGGCTCTAGTCATGACCTTTTCAGAAGGGTCATCAATAATGTCTTCCTTAGAGTGATTTCTTGGAACTCTAATTTGCTTTGGAAGAACATTATTCTCATCCCTAGGTACAGACTTTTCAGACGTAGAAGCATTTAACTGAGGACTTTCAATAGATAATGAATCATCATTTATTCTTTCCACAGTTAAATTATTTTCATCAAAAACAACATGAATAGACTCTTCTACAACTAGGTTTTTCTTATTAAAAACTCTATAAGCCTTGCTAGATAAAGAATATCCTAAAAATATTCCTTCATCAGATTTTTCATCAAATTTTCCTAGTTGGTCTTTGTTGTTATTGTGAATGAAACATCTAGAACCAAATATGTGAAAGTAGCTTATATTGGGCTTTCTTCCTTTCCACAACTCATAAGGAGTCTTTTTCAAAATGGGCTTGATCAAAGCTCTATTCAAGATATAGCAAGTTGTGTTAGTAGCTTCGGCCCAAAAATATTTAGGAAGATTACTTTCACTTATCATAGTTCTAGCCATTTCCTCCAACGTCCTATTTTTACGTTCTACAACTTCATTTTGTTGTGGAGTTCTTGGGGCAGAAAACATATGATTAATCCCCGACTCATTACAAAACTGTTCAAAAGACTGATTTTTGAACTCACCACCATCATCACTTCTAATAGAGGACAATTTGACATTTCTGTCGTTTTGGAGTTTCTTGACAAGTTGAACAAATTGGTCAAAAGTTTCATCCTTAGATGCTAGAAATAAGGTCCAGGTAAATCTAGAATAGTCATCAACTATTACCAAAGCATACTTCTTTCCTCCTAGGCTCGATGGTTGGATTGGTCCAAACAAATCTAGGTGAAGTAATTCAAGTGGTCTATTAGTTGAGACAACTCCTTTCAAACTAAAAGAACTCCTAGTTTGTTTACCCTTTTGACATGCATCACAAATGTGATCTTTGTTGAAACTTATCTTAGGAAGACCTTTTACAAGTTCTTTCTTAGATAATTTCGAAATTAAGTGCATACTAGCATGTCCTAACCTTTTATGCCACAACCAACTCTCATCATTATGTGAAACAAGGCATTTATCGTAAGATACTTTATCAAGATTAAGCATATAAACATTTTCAACTCTTGGAACTGTGAATAAAACCTTGTCAGATTTTGCATCAAAAACTTCACAGCTTTTGGAGTTGAAAACTACCTTCATACCTTTGTCACATAAATGACTTACACTAAGAAGATTGTATTTTAGCCCGTCGACCAAAGATACATGTTCAATGGATGGTTGATTGCCGACTTGACCTTTTCCTATTACTTGTCCTTTTCTTTTATCTCCAAAACTAACACTTCCTCCACTATAAGATTTAATTGAAGTGAACACATTTTTATCACCAGTCATGTGTCTTGAGCAGGCACTGTCAACATACCACTGTTTTGACCTTTGTGTGCCTCTCACGTGTCCCTGCAATTAATCAGTTAGACTTAGGTACCCAATTAATTTTGGGTCCTGGTAAGTTAGCATTAGACAATCTCGACACTTTCTTAACCCAGATAAACTTTCCTTTATATTGACCATTTTTGAATTTACAATGTTTAATATTATGGTCAATATGATTACAATAATAACAGTTCTTGACCTTTTTAGTCTTTAACTATTTATTATAATCCTTCTTTTTCTTTAGTTTATCGTTAGCAAATCTTTCATGATTTTCACTATAACATCCAATCCCAGATCTGTCATTATAACTTCTTTGGGATTCTATGATATCATGAAGGATTTCCTTACCCTTTGAAAAACCTTTTATGATTTGATCATCTTTTATTTTCTGGTTTTTCAGGGTTTGTACCTCACTGAGAATTTCAGAATTACTCGTTTCTAGAAATTTTACTTTGTCTAGTAATTCTGAGTTTTCTCTTTTAAGACTCTTATTCTCTTTCTTGCATTTTTTGAATTTCATTAGAGTCTCAATGGAGGTATCATATAATTCACAGCAAACAGAAATTAATTCATCTTTAGACATAAGACTGAAAGTTACCTCGGGGGATTCATCTCCACAGTCGTCTGATGAATTTTCGGATAGTTCTTCTTTTGCCATGAAACAAAATGTGAGCAACTTCATCATCTTCTTCATCACTTGAAGATTCATCACTATCACTCCAAGTTGCCACCATAGCCCGTTTACCCTTCTCCTTTTTCTTGTTTTGAATCTTCAAGTTAGGACAATTTGGTTTGATATGTCCTGGCTTATCACACTCAAAACAGACAACATCATGAGAAGAGTCCTTTTTGAACTTATCAGAAGTTCGGGGCTCTTTGTGAAAGTTATTTTTAGGAAATTTTCGAAAATTCTTTTTCTTTAAGAATTTGTTAAATTTTCGAGTGAGTAAAGCTTATTTCCTCTTCAGACTCATCATCTGAACTTTCACATACAACCTTAGCTTTTAATCCTGTGGATTTAAGCTTTCTTGTCTCGGGTTCTTTATCATTGACAGATGACATTTTTATTTCGTGAGTAAGCAGAGATCCAATAAACTCATCATAGGCATAAGTGGATAGATCTCTAGTTTCATCAATAGCTGTCAACTTAGGATCCCAGACTGAGGGCATTGTTCTCATTAATTTTTTAATTAGCTCCTCATCTTGAAAGGTTTTTCCAAGGGCTTTTAGATTATTTATGATGGCGGTAAACCTCGTATTCATTTCTGAAATGTGGTTTCGTTTACCTCCATCTTAAATAACTCATATTCGCGCATATACAAATTTACCCTTAGATCCTTTTGTTTTTGTGTCCCTTCATAGGTGACCTCGAGTTTGTCCCAAATCTCCTTCGCATTTGCGCATCCTGAAACACGATGATATTCATTAGTATCTAAAGCACAATGTAAAATATTAATAGCTTTAGCATTTAATTGCAACTGTTTCCAGTCCTCATCAGTGTATTCAGATTCAGTCTTTTCTATTTTGACACCATCAACTATTTTTATGGGAATAGTTGAACCATCTCTGATATTTTTCCAAACAAAAATATCTGTAGACTGAATAAAATTTCTCATCCTATTTTTCCAGTAGGAGTAATTTACTCCATAAAATAGGGGCGGTCTAACTGTAGACTGTCCCTCAGGAATCATCTGTGTAGACATGTTCCCTGGAAAATTAATAGTCTTGTTAGTCATTTACGAATCTCTCTAAAGTTGTTAGACTTTATAGGCAAAGAGATTGGCTCTGATACCAATTGTTGGCCCAAATATGACTGTATAAAGACTAGAGGGGGGGGGGTGAATAGGATTTATTGCTTTTAAAAATACTTTCAAATACTCTTAATATTTTTGCCTATTTTAATAAACAACAGCTCAAATAAGTTTTGCGGAAGAAACAGTTGTTTATTGAAAATAAGAGTATAGAAGAATTAAGCACAATTAATCACTCGCAGTTAATAGATATATAAATAAATGCAAGCAAGTGATTAAATAGCAATAATTAAAGAGAGTAGAGATAGGAGATTTTGACACAGTTATTTATCCAGGTTCGGTCTCCTTGTGAGCCTAATCTTGTCCCCGAGAGAACCTCTCGAGATTTTCCACTATGATTTCTTTACGAGCAGAAATCAAGCCTGAGACAGTTCTCACAATCCGAGACACTGCCAGCAAATACCTCTACCAGTATTTACTCTCTCGAACTCCAAGCGTCGAGTGACTTCTCTTAGTTTTTCTCAAGCTCAACTAAGAAACTTATGACACTTTCAAGGCTCAGTGTTAACCTCTCATAAGCTTACGGGTGCTTAAGAACCTATTACACTTTTGTAAGGATCTAGTGTAAAACCTAGATTAAACCCCACCGTTTAATCTTACTGTGTCTTTTTGAATGAAATAAATTACACTCGTATGATAGCTTTAATTCTCGATGTTTTTCCTTATCTTCAACTGTCGACTTCCCGGGCTATTTATAATCTGAAATAGAGCCGTTGGAGACTTCAATTTCGTTCAAGAATCACCATATAGCCGTTGGTAGTCATATCCCATCAAGTATCAACTTTAAGTCCATCAAAAGTCACTTTATGTCTCCTTTCTTTCACTTGTAAGTGTACTTGTTTGACTTTTTGACCAAGACTTCTTCTTTAGCTTACACATCTCGTTTTTCACACCAATTTGTGTGGATGAGAAGCCTTTGCTGGTACAAGATGATGGGATGTCAAACTTGCTCATCAAGTTCGAATCTTAGCCGTAGGATGGAGATCAAGGATGGTAATCAGATGGTGTAGATCAACTTGAGATTTCTCATGAGTTTAGCAAAGTTAATCACCATGAAATAATATCTTATAAACATTCATTTTATCATCAAAGAATGTATTTAATTCGTTCAAGTATGGATGATTAAAATGCATTTGATCACACATCATGGCAAGTATGTATACACCGAAATATTAGTGAAGTAGAGATGTCGTAGAATTTATGAACTTCGTAAACTAATCATGGCAAAAGTATGTTTCAAATAAGATTATGTCATGATTAAAATAGTCCATAATATATCTCATATTCACCTAATTAAGTTCATGGTATACATACATAAAACTATTGATCTCGGGTAAAATATGGCATAGTTAGAGCACGTAAGATCAAAAGTTAAATCATATACTTTTTGGGATAACTCTAGATATTTCTTTTTAAAGTTTATTTGAAATATCATTTAATAACATCTAGAGTTATATAAATCGTTTGAGTATATAGTATATGATAAAAGTCATTTTGTCACATATGGAGCATAAGTATGAAAACCATTTAATTAATTAAGTCATCAAAACAAGATGTTAGAATAACACAGTTGACAGAGCATTAAATGCTTAACAGAACCCGTGACTTAGCTTCTGAGAGCTAATTCCTTTTGTCTACGCTTCTGATCGAATTGGTAAGGATTTTTCTTCTGATTGCTTTTGAGACCTCTGAGGAGAGCTTTGACAGTCTTCGTGAAACCTTCAGAGTGGAGAGTCCAGCTTCTGAGTCTTCAAAATCTGTCTTCAACTTTACTTCTCTTTTGAGTCTTCAAGGCGATCCGGAGATTCTTCATTCAGCACCTGCTGAGAAAAACTTATACAATACTTAACAAAAATTGTTAGTCAACATTGAAAAGTATGTAAGACAAGATTAGAATTTCATCTTTTGAAACGTTTGGACATAATCAAAACACTAGGGTTCATCATTCTCCCCCATTTGGTTATGGACAAACCGTGGTCCAGAAGGTAAAATTACTTAGATAAACCCAATGTTTAGAAAGTAACTTCCTGATTGGTTATGATTTTTACAACTTCTGAGTAACTTAACTCCCCCATTTTAGTATAAATGGTGGACTCCAGCAATCTGTATTAACTTAAAATAGGCTTAAGATCAAGTTGTTAGATTTTAATGAAGTGTAAGTTACTAAGTTAAAAAGCATAAACAATACAAATAGTATTCAGAGACAATTGGAGGTATGTAACGGTTCAGTGAATATATATATAATCAGAAGAAACATAATATATCAACAAATAGAAGGATAACATAAAGTCCTAAGACAGAAGCTACCCAACCCAGAACCTAGCTAAGAAGCTTAAGTCCTATTACTATTTGATTGACTTATCAGTTCTAGATTTCTTCTGAGGAGGAATTGCACCACTTGAACCAACATCCACATTCTGTCTCTTCATCCCAGAGCCAGGACCACCCTGCTGAGCAGACTTCTCCCCCGTTTGGCCAGAAGCAACATGAATACCAAGAGCTCCTTGTGAGGACAGCTTCTGCTGAACATTAAGAGCAGTCTGATATTGCTGATGAGAAGGCCTGACAGAGTTGATCAGATCCATTCTTCGCCGAAAATCAGCATCAATGGCTTTCATACGATCAAAAGTCTGACCAGAAAGAGGTCGCTCTCTGTGAACATCTTCCAGAAGCAGCTTGATAAATTGATTATTCGCATACACAGCAGCAGTGAGATGCTCATTCTGAATATACGTCTGTCCGCGAACAAACCTATAGCAATTATGAAGAACTTTCTCCTGTTCCTTTGCATGAGTATGAATAACCTTCAGAAAATCTGCAAGCTCTGCAATCTGGGTGTTCTGAGCAGTTACAACAGACTCTATGCTCTGAAGACGATTGTTGAGATCAGGAGTAATGTCATACACAATTCTGGCAGCCCTATAAGATGATGAACCTTGAGCAGAAGATTTCACTTCTCTCAGAATATAATTAGCAGTACTTTGCAGGTCATCAATCTTACTAGGAAGAACCTTCTCATAAGCCTCATAATGCTCGTTAGCTTCTTTAACTTCCTTTGTCAAGATCCCCAAACTTTCATTGACATTCTTTGTAACATCCCTAAACCCTAACCTATAGATGTGTTAGATATATTTACACTTCTCCATAAGACTACATTCAGATTCATTTCAATTACAAACAAGTTTTACACACGGACAACGTTTAAGGTACGATTAGTAGGCGATTAGCGATGTGTTAAGCCGTAATGAATGGTTAGTGAGAGTGTGTTGAATTAGTACACATATCAATTGAAGAAACCTGGACCTAATTGGTTGAATTAGAAGTATGGAGGATTGATTGTGAAGTTTGGAAGCAAGCACCTCACTTAACCACGAGGTGTCACCCTTTATAAGACAAATATAACCTCTTTCTTTTATATCCTTAACTCGTTTTCTTCAGCAACAAAGACACAACAAATACCTCTCTTAACCTTCCATATTCAGACCCTAAGAACTCCAAACGAAATCTCATTCAATTCCAACCATTTCCAAGGCAAGCAAGTGGAGATAGGTAGCATAGCAAAGGAAAGGCATCAAGTTAAGGTTTGTAAGTTGTTTTAGCATAGTTTCCATGGATTTGAAGTTCTGAAAACCCTAATTATAGTGATGGGATTGATTATAAATGAGTTATGATGATGTTTGTGTTGTTTGAATTGGTTATGTGTTGTTTTAGTGAAAGGCATGCATAAGGTGTCATAGGCTGAATTGTAAGCAGTTCTTTTCAGTCACCTTATGGCCTCGTTTTCATCATGATAGAGATCGAATTGGCAAAAACACAAAGAAGCAACCATTTACCCTATATGTTGTCTACATTCCTGTAAAATATGGGTCTCTAATTCATTGTGTGGAAGAAGTTAGCTTGGTGTGAACATGACTGCCTCGAAATGGAATTGTATGTGAGGCAGCAATCTTGTGATGCTCATTTGAGGCTCTTAAGCTCATATTTAGGGAATCCATATTCTTACAAAGTTGTTTAAAACATGTGGAAGTATGTCCCTGTCAAAGTGTTTGTGTATAAAGTGTGTGGTTTGAGAAAACAATGGACATTACCATGTGCAATGGAAAGTTGACTAGTCTGTTTTCTTGCCAGAAATAGAACACAATCGTTTGGCTTGTCATTTATGATCCAGAGATGCTATGAATGTGAATTTTGGATATGTTTAACATATATATGTCTAGTTTCCGTAGCAACAAGAATCAGGGTATTTTTGTAAGTATTGAGAGAGTTATGGCAGACTCTAGGAACATAGGTCATATGAACAACTAAGACCAAAGAATGAAGTTTAGTCTATAATGTGAAGCTAGTGAGTTGTGATAATCATATGTCATGCATAAGCATACATTTCCATATAGTTTAATTGAGTCTAATTGTATGATGTTATGTGATATTAGGAGGACAAGGTGCAAGTGAAAGAGCACCCGAGCGTGTTGAATAGATCTCGTCGAGTGAACGGTAAGCATAATGCTTATATGTGTGTATAAATGTAATGTGATTGGAACTTGTTGAGTATGGAACATGATTGATTCTGGTGTGAATACGTGATATATGATATGTGTTGGTTTGTGAAATGTTGTGCTGGTTATGAAATGTTGTGATGGTTGTGAAATGTGGAGATAGAACTATTGGTGATATCGTGAGTTGATATGCAGTATGTTGAGCTGTATGATTGATGTGTGGATGGGATAATGAGTAATGAGAAAGGAATGTGAGCATGCTTAAGTGAATATGTGAAGTGGTCCATGTTGTTGAGAGTGCTATCCGAAATTTGGAGCCGGAAGCACAGTGTTGAGATATATCCGTAGCGGACTGCGTGAGTTGAGTTTTACTCCTCCACAGGTGATTGTATTCCGATATGTGAGACGGAATACAGAGTGGGCCCACGGACCATTTTACATATATCATTTAAGTATAGTAGGGCCCTAATTGATTAAATAATGATGAGCATAATAAATGAATCGTGCATGTGACTGTGTAGTGAGATTTATATGCAATTAAATTGATATTGATGATATAACTCTACTTGTATTCTTTCATGTTATATTTGTATACATATATGGCTATATGTTTATTGAGTAGGCAGCTCACCCCTTGCCACCATTTTTCAGGATAGTGGAGTTCTTTTTGTTAGGATCGCACCGGCAGCGATAGTCCGTTCTCACCTATGCATTTTGGAGCATTTTGAGTGTATTTTGTTTTGTATATTTCATGTATAAATGACTGAAATATGTATTGTAAATGACAAGTGATGTATATAGTTTGATATGTAAAGAATGATGTGTATTTATATGATATTAACTATCTACGTGATTTCTTTTATTAAATATGAGATTAAAATTAAGATTTCAATGGAAATTTGAGATCATTATTTTATATGAAAATGACTGAGACTTGAATGTATACGTGGAATTGTTGTTATGTGACACGTAATGTGATCCCAGTGAGGGGGTTACATTCTTGGTAGAGGCAAGAGCTATATTTTCAAGAGTTGGAAGGGTCGATGCCAGCTATCTCAGTTTGTAAAACTCATCATAAGCAACAAGATGAAGTGTTGAAAGATTACGGATATAAACAGATGGATCCTACATTTGAAGCATAGTCATGAGCTGCAGGTTCTGAGCTTTCAGAGAATGGAGTTCTTGCAGCACAATGCCCTGAGCATACATGTCAGCAGCAAAGGTCCTTTGCCCTAATCCAACAAATCTATTTAACAGTTCATCAGAGCCACTCTGACTCATTCTTCTCAACTCCTCAACAGAAGGAGCACAACCAGCTTCAGAAACAACAGAAGCTCTCCCAAGGAATCCCTTACCACCAAAATGAGTTTCCTTCTCATGTTGATTCATCAAACTGTGGGGAAAATCAAAGTTTGAAAATAAACCAGCAAAAGAGGAAGAATTAGTGGAAGTAGTTAAGGGATCACACACAGGAGGTGTATGTCCAGAGGTTGAAGGGGGAGGAATATTGGAAGTGGAAGAGGGAGCAGATTGTGTGGTAGAGGAAGGAATGGTAGGAGAAGTGGATGGTAGTGTAGATGGAAGTGAGAAAGATGGAGCGGTAAGACCTATGGAAGGAATTACGGAGGAAGTGTTTAGAGAGGAAGTGGTGGAGGTTTTTGTGGAGTCTGTGAAAATAGGACCAGAGGCCAAATTCACTTCTGAATAGGGTCCAGAGGTTGAAAAAGTAGGGGGAATGGGGAGTGTAGGAGATGGTTGAGAAGTATGAATGGGAGATGGATGATGAAGATGAGTGGAAGACGAAATCACCTGCTCAGAGGTAGAAGGAGGGTTCTCAAAAGCATTGGGATCATGGGTGGCAAGGGGCTCAACAAAGACATGAGCCATTATGTTAAGAGTTTCATAAGCATCCCTATCACCAGCGCTTCTACCTTGACCCAGAAGAATGTTGTCCATAAAATCTTCGTTATCAACATTCTCAGCGAACCTCTGTGCATTCTGAATAGCAGTTTCAGGATCTTCAGCATCTGGTTCACTATCCTCTGATAGATCCTCAATTATAGGAGCATCAATATTCCCTTCAGCAGACATATCCACCATGTCTTTATCATCAACAATGTCCTCTTCTTCTTTAGGAATTGTATCTTCTAATTCAGCACTTGGAGCAACATAGAAGTCCTTTTTATTCAGAAACCTTCTATTTGCAGCAACCTTCTTCGTTCTTCTTCTGGAAAGAGAAATCTCATTCTTATCATCCTCTTCTTCTCCAGTAGCCTCAACATTTTCAGTAGCCTCAACATTTCTAGAGGCCTCCTCGCTCTCAACTTGAGCAGCACACTCAGCAAGTCTAGCATCAGCCTTAACCTTTGCCAACACTTCACGCTCTGCTGCTAGTTTATCAGCTAACTCAGCAGCTTCTCTCTCTTTCCGTGTCCTTTCAGCAAGAGCAACAACTCTTGCAACTTTCAACTTCTCAGCCTCAGCAACCTTTGCTAGTTCAGCAAGTCTGCTATCCTCAGCTTCCTTAACTACCTTCTCAGTAGCCTCACTTGGCTTCTCAGCAACAATTCTATCAGAAGGTTCAACATTGATAGTTGTTTGAACCAGGGCTGGAAGAGGTTCTACGACAACCACCTTCTCTACAGTTAGAACCAACTTACTTGATCCTTTCTTACTCTTACCCTTCTTGGTAACTTTCTTTCCCTTCTACTCAGTGTCCTTCTGAGCCTTGACAACAGATATTGTGGCAGAAGACTCAGTCTTCTTTGGTACCACACCATGAGCAAGATTCCTCAGAGTAGACAACTTAAGGAGAGTACTCCTGCTGGTAACTCCATCTCCTGGAATATTGATAGAGGCAGATTCAAACAGCCTCGTCAGGAGAGAACCATAAGCAAGGGTGCTGACCACCTTGACATTCTTCATCTGCCGTATAATTATGGCAGGTAAGTTGATCTTCTTCTGATTCATCAGATGGTACATGAAAACTCTTTCCCTGTTGGAAACTCCATTGACACCACCAGCCTTTGGTAAGAACACATTTGTAGTCAGATAATATGCCCACCTCTGATGCTGAGTGAGCCAAGTGGCATAAGTTTCCTTAGCACTCAAATCAGGTCTAGCCCAATTCTCCTCTGAATAGCCTTCAGCAGAACCATCATCTCCAATGATGATTCCTTCATCATCTATGCTGATTGCCTGTGCAATAGAAGTCCTGCTGACCTCAAACTCAACTCCCCCAATGGAAGAGCGAAAAACATCCTCCTCATTAGACTGAAAATGGAGATTCTGATAGAACTCAGTGACTAACTTAGGATAAATGAATTCATCCAAAGAGACAAAAGAGTTCCAGTTTTGAGCACTTAACCATTTTGAGATGGGGTCAGTGGATTTAACTTCGTTTTCTAGGAACCTAGAAGTGAAAGCCCTAGATTCACTAAGTTTATCTTTCAGATCATCGGAGAAAAGATAAGTGACAGAGATTTGGGGTGCAACAGATTGTTCTTGAGCCATTTGAGAGAATTTTGAAAAACTAGGTCAAGTTTTGAGAGAAAATGCAGGAAAAATTGCAGAGAAACAATCTATGTGAATTCTAAATGCAAAAAGATTTCGAGTGAAAAGTTGCTAAGTGTGAGAAACCCTTATTTATACCCAAACAATAAACAGTTCCAATTCAAAAAGTGAGTAAACACCCTTAAAAGGGGAACCAGTTACCGTTATCACCGGAAAAAGCGTAGTAATAGCATTAAATGTAGGCACGCTTAAATAAAAATCATAATTAACCTTAATCACACTTAATTATCTTAAACGGCTAGCAGTTAAGATAATAGAAATATAATTAAAATTAAATTACTGAAGTGGATTAGTCATACCAATGCCTTCTCGCAAGCTGCTGAATGGAGTACAAGCCAGAGGCTTAGTAAACATGTTAGCAAGATTGTCTTCAGAGGAAATATGAGTTAGAATGATATCCTTCTTCAGAACATGATCTCTCAAAAAGTGATGCCTAATTTGAACATGCTTCATCTTGCTATGTTGAATGGGATTCTTTGAAAGATCAATTGCACTCTTGTTATCACAGAAGATGGTAATTGTTCCAGGAATGACATCATAGTCAGCAATTGGTTGCTTGATCCAGAGCATATGAGAAACACAGCTTCCAGCAACAACATATTCAGCTTCAATAGTTGAAAATTCCACATAAGTTTGCTTCTTACTATGCCAGGAGACTAGGCACTCCCCCAGAAAGTGACAACCACCAGAAGTGCTGGCTCTTTTCAATTTATCTCTACCATAGTCAGAGTCTGTGTATCCTATAGGAGTAAAATCTGTACTACAAGGATACCACAAACCAGCTTCTGAAGTGCCTTTAAGATATCTGAGAATTCTTTTGACAGCAACATCATGAATCTCCTTTGGTTTAGCTTGATATCTAGCACATAAGCACACAGCAAAATGTATATCTGGCCTACTGGCAGTTAGATATAAAAGAGAACCAATCATACCTCCGTAGGTTTTTATATCTACAGGCTTACCAGCTTTCTCTTCATCATCAAAGTCCTTGCTGACATCCATTGGGATATCAACAGCATTAGATTCCATCATGCCAAATTTCTTTAGCACTTCTCTAGTGTACTTGGCTTGATTGATAAACACACCATCATTACTTTGCTTAATTTAAAGTCCTAAGAAGAATGTTAATTCTCCCATCATAGACATTTCAAACTCAGCTTTCATGTGATCACTGAACTCCCTGCACAAAGATTCATTAGTAGCAACAAATATAATATCATCAACATATACCTGAGCTAAAAGGATATCTTTGTTCTTCTTTAGAGTGAACAGAGTTGTGTCAAGACGGCCTCTGACAAATCTCTTAGACAGAAGGAACTTTGGCAGTCTCTCATACCAAGCTCTGAGAGCTTGTTTCAGTCCATACAAGGCTTTCTTCAGCTTATACACATGATCTGGAAACTTAGGATCTTCAAAACTAGGAGGTTGAGACACATAGACTTTGTTGTTTTATGATTTTGATGACTAGACTATAAAATGTATTTAAATGGTTTTTATACTATATATGGATATATATAAATATTATATATATAGTATTTTATATATAATACATGCTTAAACTTTATTAGTCCTGTGCTTAATAGAATAGAAAATATATTTGGTTTATCTAAATAGTATGTTTCTATAAACTGTCTGGACTAACGTTTGCTAAATGTCGAAAGCTTTATCCATTCTCAAAATGAAGATTAGTTCAATCCATTCTTTAAAAGAGATATTATATGAAGATTGAATACGATATAAAAGCTGAGACAGTTGATTCGTAAAATTGGGGTCATTCGAAGAATCACAGCAAACACGAGAAAAGTTAGCATCGGTCTCAGAAGATGTTCAGTGCTAATAAAAGAAGTTATGGAATGTCACAATTGAGTTCTTCAAGTTACAAAAAGCTAATATTTAAAGTATAGATTAAAATCTATCTTAAGATATTATTTAAGTAGTTTGGATACGAAGGAAGAATTGAGATATACGTTTCATACTTATTCAAGTTATGAATGCGATCATAAGAAAATTCGTATCAACCTCAAATGAAGATACTGTGACGAAATGGAAAATTAAGGAGTTCGTCAAAAACACAGTTCAGAATATATCTCTAAAGCAGAAGCTCTAAAAATTACATTTGAGATATATACATTACTCTACTGCTCTTAATAATCATATATATGCTCGTGATTATTTTGATGAACTCACTGTATGAAAATGAGAAATTAAGGAGTTCGTCAAAAGAACAGTTTATTTGATGCAGGTACCAAAATGGATAATTAAAATGAAGCTTGGTGACCGTATGGAATTTAGGATTAAAAAGAGAACAAGTTTTTTCATATCTTCACTTTAATCCTACGGTCACTAATTCATCTCTTGGTCACCAAGTTTCATGTCTTGTCATGACAACTAATCAAATCTTCTCTTAAGATTGCAAGTACAACTCATATCTTTGAGTATCCAGCCAAGATTTGAAAATTATCCAAGAAGTTGTATCAAATATTACAAGATCTTCTTATGTCTTACAAGATCTTATCTATGTCTTGCAAAATCTAAGCAAAATCTACAAATGGAAAGATTTAAAGTACAATGTGTAAGAATGATCTTAAAAAGACTTCTCATCCAAAGGCTACAACAACTTGTTCTTCTTCTTTCATTCAAATTAAAGAGAGCAACGGATATAAGGTGGAGAAGTAGAAAAATGAATCTTACAAAAATCTCAAGCAAATATCTTATGGAAGATTTCAAGTACAAAAATGCAAGTTGTTATGAAGTGACTACTCCTTCCAACGACTCCTTCCTCCATCACATTCAAATATGCAACAGCCATATTTTTGGCTATAAAAGGAAGACATCTCCAATGGTTGAAGGTTAAGGAATTACCCGAGAACAAAACCTTTACTTCACTATTGTTATACTCAAAGCTTTTATTTAATTCCTTCCAGTGAGAGATAAACAGAGTGAGAATATTTGTATTCTTATTTCATTCAAAAATCACTGTAAAAGATTAAGCGGTGGGGCTTAATCTGGGTTTAGCACTAGATCTCGACAAAAGTGTAAAAGAGGTTCTAGCTTAGCCTTGAAAAGTTAGAGAGGTCCTGAAGCACCATTGAAGCTTAGGAGAGGTTCATACTTAGCCTTAAAAGTATACAGGTTCTTAAGCACCCGTAAGCTTAAGAGAGGTTCACATTTAGCCTTGAAAATTGTAAAGGCTCTTACTTAGCCTTGAAAAGTAAAACATGTTCTTAAGCACCCGCAAGCTTAGGAGGTTATCACTGAGCCTTGAAAAGTGCCATAAGTTTCTTAGTTGAGCTTGAGAAAAACTAAGGGGAGTTGCTCAAACACTTAGAAGTTTGAGGGAGTGAATACAGGGAGAGGTGTTCAGCTCTAGCAGTGTCTCGGATTGTGAGAACTGCTCTACAGGATTGATTTCTGCCCTTAAAGAAATCAGATAGTAGAAAATCTCAAGAGGTTCTCTTGAGGACAGGACTAGGCTCACGACGAGACCGAACCTGGATAACTGCACTGAGTCTAATCTTTCTATCCCTATCTCTTTACTTTATTGTCTATTTAATTATTCGCAAATATTTTATATGTGCTTATCTTATAATATTTGCTAAACAATTAATAGTGAATTATAAGTTTATATTCACAGAATAATAATCTGTCACACTTCCGCAAATTTATTTGTGAAGATTATTTGATAGGCAAAGTGAATATAAATATTTTTTAATAGGCAATAAATCCTATTCACCCCCCTCTAGTATTTATATAGTCATTTTTGGGCCAACAATTGGTATCAGAGCCAATCTCTTTGCCTATAAAGTTTAACGACTTTAGAGAGATTCATAATGACTATGTGATTTACATCTCCTACACAAGTATGAATACTGAAGTAATACTAGAAGGTCATTCATTAAACAGTCCAATTATTTTTAATGGTGACAACTTCCAAACATGGAAAATACGCATGAAAATATTCTTGCAAGCGTATGATATAGAGCTTTGGAAGGTTGTTTATTTTGGACCCTATGATATCAGACCTCACATGATAGATATTTGTTCTCACTAAATATTAAAGCTTTACATATTGTGAGAAATGCCGTAAATGATTTTGCTTATTCTCAAATATCTACATGTTCTAGTACTAAGGATGTTTTTAATATTCTTGATTCTATTTATGGTACTAATGAAATTGCTATTTTTAATAGATGCATCATTGGACAAGCAAAGAAATCATCAAAAGATGATGAAGCATACTCAAATGTTGAAGATGCATCAATCAAGAAAGAAAATTCTAAATGTTCATCCTTAACACTTAGTAAGCTTTGCGAAGAAGAAACTTCATTGAAATGTGTAAGTACATCAGACAAGGAGACACCCTCAATATCCAAACGGGAGACTTCACAATATGCTACATGGTTTGGATATAGAAAGTTTATACCAATAAAGCTAAGATTTCCCAAGAAAATGAAGATATTCATGATAAAGGGAAATTCAGCTAATTCTAGCAATTGTGAAGCGATTAATTTTTCTAGAGAAAAACAAAATGCAGTTGGCTATACTTCAAGCATGATCAAAGAGGAATCTATCCAGAATGACAAATCCAAGTATTCCTCATCAAAAGACAATGGTACAAAGGTAAAATTTAATTCAATGTCTTTTAACAAATCAAGTAGTTCATGCTGTGAAGTTTACCAAAATTTTCATAGAACTCTTGAAAATTATAAATTTTATAAAAAGAAAAATATTGAGCTCAAAAAGAAATTTTATGAACGGCAAAAAGGCTTTAACAAATTAAATTTGTTAATTGTGATTTGTAGAGATGTCTTGCGAATTTTGCCAATTAATTTGAGAATCTTGAAATCTCTCAATGAAGTTTTGAAAAAGGATTTAAATGAACTCGCAGATTATTGTAAATATCCTTTTATCAAAAAATCTTTTATTTATGATTTAGATGTGCAATATGAAAGAATGATTGAGAAATCATATCATCATGAGAAGGCTAATCATAAATTCATAGCTCATAAAATGGTCTTGTATGAAAACTAGGGATCAAGCTTTTACAATGAAAATGTTAAACACTCGACTAAAGCTTGCATTTATAATAGAGGTGTGTTTAAGAAAAAATCCTCATATTTTAAGGATTAAAAGAATCTTGCATTACTAACCATGAAGGACCCAAAGTTAAGTTGGGGACCTATTTTTATCTTTTCGTTTTGCAGATATCTCGTAGAACAAGGGATTCAGACATGATGAGATTGACAGGATAGCTTTATTTGCTCAAAAATAATTTGAGTTACAAACTTATCTCATAAATCTGTTCTCAAAGATCTTACACAGATGTAAAGCTTCAAAGCCCAAAAGCCCATTATTTGCTTTAAACCTTGAACCAGAAATCATCGTAGATAATGATAATGACTTCTCTTCAAACTTGAAACCTATCAAAATAGCCTTCTTGATTTCTCCTCTCTTAATCTGATCTCACACAATCAGTAGAAACCAAAATCAGAAGGAAGAGCAATCGTTCAAGTTTTGAAGAAATTGTAACAGCAGAAGATTGAGAATTATTATTGATGAAAACTGTAATTGAAGATGAAAGTTGCACCCTTTGAAGTAGTGGATAAATTAAGTTGCTGAGCGAATCAATGATTCCATATTCTACACTTCAATCTTGCCCATGATTGAACCAAGATTTTATCTATGGTTATGGAGCAATTTGTAGATCGAGATGTTGAAAACAGAATAAGAGAAGAGAAGAGCTTAAACGGCATCCTCTGTGAAAAATTGACATCACAATTCTTCTATCCATGGGATGCTTGCCATCTTATTCTGGAGCAAAATTTTCAGGTACACAATTCTCTCTTAGTGTATTGTATGTGTGGCTCTGAATACGTTTATGGGTAAGTAGAGAAATCAGAACAAAGTTAGGGATTTGATAGTAAAAGATCAAAATTACATTGTTGATTGAAATTGAAATTTTGCATATCTATCTGACATGCCTCAACCCATTTTTCTCTACATCTAGCTACAGGCTAAAATTCATGGGCAGATGTATATTCTTTGATTTTGATTTTCTATATTATGTCTACTGTTCATATCAGATGCTATGGAAATATCCTTTGTGAAGTAATAGTTGTTAATGCTTGTTTACATGCTGTCAATATTGTGCTAGGAATTCATGTCTTTTATTAAAACTCGAATGTCTTTGTTTATATAGGTGTCTAGAAAGGAAATGGTCATGTTACTAGACATATTTACTTAAGTCTATATATATGTGTTATGATCAAGTCTGCACAATTCTCACTTGACCTAAGAGTTTCACTTTTCATATACTATGACATGTTTGAGATTATGCTTCTTAAAGCTATGTGAATAAGTATGCAGTTGAGAATTTGCAGGTACACACTCGAGTATGATTAGACATCAAATCAATGCTATTTAAATTAACATTCTACACTACTTGAGTTCTGTTTTGAACTATGAATTCTTTTGCTGATTACATCAAGAATTAGGGGGACAAAGAGTTGTTTATGATTAAATTTTTTTATCACACTAGACTGTCTTGTTCAAGCAGAACCTACAATTCTTGTTCAGTAATAAAAGTTGATTATGTATGGTCATATTATAAACATGATTGAGTAACTTGATTATGTGCTATATGAGTAATATGATTTCATCATTCACTTGCACTTAGCAGACATGATACCTCCTTAAAGTCCATATCTTCTAAGAAGAAGAAGAAATTAAAGTGTTTACATTTTGTGATTGATAATCAGTTAAATCCATATCATTCACTTGCACTTAGCTCTTGAAATTAAAGTCCATATCATTCACTTGCACTTAGCTCTTGAAACGGTTTACATTTTGTGATTGATAATCAGTTAAATCAATACCATGATAGCTGACAAAAGGTCTAGATTAAGTTTTTTTTGGTACCTTTGTTTGTTGTGTGACTGTTTCGTGACATGTATCTCTGTAAGCTCTGATAGCTTTTTCTATGCTATTGTCTTGTTTATATGCATAAGTGAAATGATTCATTGATGAAGATGACTATGATTTAATTAAGGGAAGAAAAATAGTACGGTCTCTTGGTTTTAGAAGTTACTATGCATATTGATTGTCCCTGAAATAGGTGTCATAAAGCCATTTGCTAATTCTATATTAAGTCCTCAGTTTTAGTTTGAAGCAAATATTTTGTCCTATATCTCTTATGATTAATAGATGACTAGAATGTGGTTTATAACTTGCTTATTAGTTCTAGCTTAAGAATGTTGTGCAATGTCTTCTACGTGGTCTAGATGTTAATTGTTAGTTATTGTTGTACATTGTAAAGTTGGGCATATTAGAGTTATGCTACTTTGATGCACAATTGCTCTCAAATTTGTTGTCAGTATGCTTAGTTCAATTCATAATGATCTATCTTAAATTGAACTACGCATTTAACGCAATTAGGTTTTAATGAATCTGTTATTTTCGTTCATAGACTGATACGTTTTGGTACCATAATACTTGCATTTTATTTGATGTTTTTTTTTCAAGAATAACAGAGATTCTCTTTTATCTAAAGTTGTGCAAGTTGTGTATCTCAGGGACCGTAATGGATATTTTTCATGGCTGTTAAATGTTTGACCTCTATAGGTTTACATATGAACATGGATCCCTGAGTCTTTGATTGAAAGGCTTTAGAATAAAACTTGAGACGAGTAATCAGACCTTGGACATGAACATTCCAATGGATTTTATCAAATATGATAATTGTTGCTATGCTTCATTATTTTACTCTGTTTACAGCCTGGATATAATAATTTTTTAGAGTACCATTGAGCTTAATTGTCATTACTAATTTGCGTAGCATTCACCTGGTCTGTTTCAATAGATATTGTTCATCAAAACAAACGAACTTACCGAGATATCCTCTTGTTTTGTTTAGATGAAATAACACTTACCAGGAACTATCATTGAGAATTGTTCTCTTGTTAAGTTTCAGATTTGACAAGAATGGGACATCTGTTAAGAGAAGTTATCTATTGATTCCCATGCTATTGCAATCTTGCTTACGTTGTGTTGTTATGTGTCTAGTCGTTTCTGTCCATGTCATTCTGTTATAAACACTAAGACCACTGCATGATGACTTTTTGAATTACTCTCTAGATGTTATTATTGCTGAGTAAATTTGATATTATGATCTTTGATGCTTAAATAGAATAATACATGTGATAGTATACTTGTCAGCCTGATCCATTTAAGAAACTAGTTGTGTTTCTAAAAGAAAGGCTCAGTTATGGAATTGATGATCTAAGGCATATCTATATATCAATTGAGAAACATAACCTTAGATGGCAGCTCAAGATTCATAGAACAAACCAACTCAGAAGTTTAGATGATGAATCTTCAGCAAAAAGGTATTTTGTTAGCTGCATCAGGTATGAACTTCATCTACTCTATCAAGTACATTGAGAACTGTTTAATTTGTGGTAGTATAAAACCTGACATTTTACATGTGATCTTCTTAGAGATACTATCCACACAAGCCTAACATCTCAATCCTATTTATGAAGTTCATAATAAAATCATATATGCCTGCTCAATTCTTTATGCTTTGAATCTATAACTGATCATCATATTTTAACTCTGTTTATCATGAAAGCTGTTGTGATCAGTCTGTCATTAATCTTGCTTAATTGTGATTTCATGGTCTAAGAAGCTGATAAATTCCCTAGATATCTTGAGTATTGTAATGAGCATTCTAATCTATTACCCATTGTTATTGGTTATCATGCATATAAGATGTATTGATCTGACATCTGAATCAGATTATTGTTGCACTATACTTTTGAGAATCTCAAGTTGTTTTATACTGCTTGGAGTTATTATATTGAACACTTGTTTAAGAAGTAGTTGAGTTACATAATAACATATCAGTTCTCTGTGTTCATTCTCAGTTAGATGGATTTTATTATTGGTTGATTGTCATCCTAATATAATCAGTCTGAGGAAATTTAATTGTGAACTGTACAAGATAAAAGTTGTCATCCTTAAGTTTATTCTGAAGAAATTTTTGGTTTCTCGTGCTATAATCATTGAACATTTTCATACCAAGCTGTTGAACTTATTGCCATTATTTGGAAATATTGCTTGTGTATTCAGTCAACTATAGGATTAAAAGTTGCAATGATTGATGATCACTTTCTGAAAAGTATCTTAGTTGAGAATATGTTTGAAGAGATCAAGTTCTAATCTGAGTATAGATGTTCTCTGATCCCTAACTTGATCAGAAATGATTATGGGGTGATTATTAGCTTATTTCAGGTATCATGAACATATCCTCTTCGTATGGAACATAATCCATCTCGGAGAGATCCACTCTATGCCTGAGTTAGAGAAAGATAGTGCCATCAAACTTGATTTCAAAAGGGACATATCTTTTCTTTCATGAACTTAAATTTTATATATATCTTTGATGATATGAGTTTGCAGAATAACAGAGGAAATGAGATTACAAAGAAATGGAGACTCATGATTCTAATTTAAGCTCCACAGAAAAGCCTCGCAATGATGTATTAAGTCATGAAGAAAAATTCTGTGATTGATAATTTGTTGAGTCCTCCTATTCAGAATTGTCACAGTTCTATCATTCCTACATCAACTTTCACGAGTCTGACACACTAGTTGAAGATCCTCATCATGGTTTCTTCCAGCAAAGCAATTTTGGTTAGTCCTTCTTAACTTACCTCTGAACTTGATTGAAATGATAAAAGAACTTAAGACTGTTGAACCTGCTTTGGATAGATCACTGATATTTTCTAGTGTTATAATGGCTATGGCTAAAGAAAATGTTTTAAAAATTTAGTGGATCATTTCTTTTCAAAAACCTTATTATTTGTTGCTAAACTTGAGTCACTTGTTGTTCAAATAGATGCTGTCAAATCTGAATCTGCTTTCTAAGAGCAAAAATTGCATTTATAATAACACTTGTGACTGATGGTTTATTGTGTGGTTATTATTTTCTATATGTCATGTGTTTTGTGTACTTCTTTTGGATTACAGAAATAGGAAAAGAACTTTTTGCTGGTACACTTGGAGGTCTAAATACTAGTTTATTCTATGCTAAACTTGTGTATTTGTGTGCTGTTATGAATTTTGGAGTCCAACAATAAACAAGAAGTTTCTTCTCACTAGTATGTGTGCATATATATGAGTAATAATGTTTTATTTTCAATGATTGATGCCATGATACACTTTTCAATTGTAAAATTGTTTTGGCGGTGTGTTTTAGAAGTTTTTCACAACTTGAAGTCATGCCTTTTAAGATGTTTTTCAAAAAGGGGGAGAAGTGTGATCGCATGATATGCCGGTTTTTATCGAGTCAATAGTATATGCATATTATGCCAATTTTCTGTCACTTAAATCTCCATGATATAAAATTGACTGTTCTTACGAAATGGTTATACATGAGCTAGTTGTTTTACGAAATGGTTATACATGAGCTAGTTGTTTTAAAGCGTTCCTATATGCCATGTGTTTATATGATAAACTTGAGCCTTAATTCAAGTAGGAATCTTAAAACTCTTTTTAGTCATGTTTAGCATTTTGTAAAAAGAACATGCGTCATTAGCTCAGGGGGAGCTATACGACAGGGGGAGATTTAATATAGTCTAAAAACCATAATTTTGCAAGTCATCAAAAAGGGGGAGATTGTTGTTTTATGATTTTGATGACTAGATTATAAAATGTATTTAAATGGTTTTTATATTATATATGGATATATATAAATATTATATATAGTATTTTATATATAATACATGCTTAAACTTTATTAGTCCTATGCTTAATAGAATAGAAAATATATTTGGTTTATCTAAATAGTATTTTTCTATAAACTGTCTGGACTAACGTTTGCTAAATGTCGAAAGCTTTATCCATTCTCAAAATGAAGATTAGTTCAATCCATTCTTTAAAAGAGATATTATATGAAAATTGAATACGATATAAAAGCTGAGACAGTTGATTCGCAAAATTGGGGTCATTCGAAGAATCACAGCTGTAGATACCCATTTTTGTCCAAGAGTAATTGTTTGTTTCTAAGAATATTGAATATTTAAGTCAATCATTTCTTATTTTATTCTTTTGCAGTTTTAGGTTGCAAATACTTGGTGAATATATTGGTACTTTCTCCATATAAAATGCAAATTTTGCAGTGTTGTTTATGTATAAAACATTTTTAGATGGGAAATTTTTTTTTTCTTTCTTTCTTCTTCCTCCAACTGTTTAGATTATTTTCAATTTTTGAATGTTAAACAGATAATTTAATTACAAAGGGGCCAATTAACATCGTGACGTTTTAATTATTTTGTCGTTTAGGAATTATTAATAAGGAAAAATAGGGCATTAAGAATCGTTGAGAGCTATTAGGACGACTAGAGACTTTCGAGAACAAGTTTAGGGGTTATTCAAAAATGAGTTAGATTTTTAATATCTAGTCAAATTGAGATTATTTAGCGGTCCAAGTTGATATGTTAATTTTAGACAGCTAAAACTGATCAAAGGTAGCTAGACGGTTTTCATTCTTTTTATGATAAAAGAGGAAATATGTTTTAATTCATTAACGTGAAATATATGTTTTTTTTTTATGTCGTCGACTCGACAAATTTCTTCACGGGATGATAAAGTAAGGACGGAAAAGGTAAAGTGACGATTTTTATTTACATAATTAATTGTACATATATGTTAATTTTGGTGCAAATGACGATTAAAAGAAGTTGTTCATTCCAAACTCAAAAATAAAATATCAATCCATGGAGAAGTCAGCTGACAAAATCAATAAGAAGTGTGTATGGACATATAACCTTTTCCCTTGCCAAATGAGGAAAAACAAAAAGACACGCCTGCTCTAAAACACCAAAACATTAAAGACCACTAAATTAAAGGAGGTTGCATATGCTCCTAGGTAGGTAATAGATCCTAGACTTTTATGTCTATAAAAGAAAAATGATGTGCTTGAAAGGGACAGAGAGAAAAAAAAAGGGGACATTAAAGCAAAATGAGTTATCATCTTCAAAAGGGGGAAGAAAGCAGGAGTATTAATTTCTTTGGAGTCTTTTCCATAAAAAAGAAACTTCTCCAGGTGATTACACTCTCCTTAATTCTTCATTATGGTTCTCTCTAACATCCAAGTGACCTGCAATTAATCCAACACATCTATAATTAGAAGGAAACACAAAGTAAAGAACTTTTCGGGGTCCCTAGGTTCTATGGACATACCCAAACGTTTTTTTTACTTGGGATCTTCGGACGGCTGAAAGGACATGTTATGCTCTTTCCATTGATCTAAAATATATATTTTTTTTCCAATTTTATTCTAAATAGTTAAAATCTGATATTTAATCGGGTTATAAGCAGAAAATTAGGGTTTAATGTTAAAGATTAAACCCTTGATAGAATTAGAGGGTGCCCACAATACTTATAATCAGAGATATATGTTTTTTTTTCTTTTTATATGAATATAACTAAGATGATTAAGATTTATGATAGAAAAATAGAGGAGATTGCTAAAAATAAATATAAGAGAACATATACCTATATGTCTTGGCTTGACCACTTTGTTTTCCCCCTTTTAAAGGAAAGATTGTTACTAACCATGCCCTTTTTAATGGAAATGATAAATACATAGGTTTTAATTTGAGATTGAATTTAGAAGAAGGGAAGGTTTCAGCGTGCAAAAGGGTATAGATGACACTATAAGGAAATGGAGGATTGTATTCTTGTTTTCTTTCTTTCTTTTTGCGTAAAAAAGAAGAAGAAGGGGTTTGGTAGTAGGAGTTTTATTTTGGTTGGGTTTTATAGAAGAATAAGAAGAAGCATGGACTGGATAATAGAATAAGTAAAAATGGAAAAAAACATGATGTTAGGCCCATATTCCTATTAGTCATACATTTACATGGATGAATTGTCCAGATGCAAACAATTTCATAAGCTGAAGTGTTAGTATGTCATGACATGTGTTAATTTACTCAATAAATTTAGTCATTACCCTTTCATTACATATTTCTAACCTATATGATTTGCTAGTAGTTAATTTTAGATCAAATTATGGAAGTATTTCATGAATTCACCAAATGGATTAAGTGAGGTGATATTTTCATTATTTTAGTTAATTTCGTCACAATAGATTAAACACTTTTCGATGTTAGCACAAAAAAAATGGAGTGACTCAATTTATACCACTATGTTATAGGAGTATAAAAGTCATCGAGTGAAATCAATCAATCATAACGAGTACATTTATACTTCTATGTTATAGAGGTATAAAAGTGGTCTAATGAAATCGATAGGCAAAACAAAATTTTTTTTCATTTACTTTATAGGATAATAAAAAATAGAGATCAAATGAATTTAAAACAGAAATCACATCTTTTAGTACCAATTTAGGGCGGGGTAGGGTGATTAGTCAAATTTTCTTCCCTACACGTAATCGACCAAACGAACTCAATCTCTGATTTCGCAGACCTTCTTACCCCTGTAAATTTACTCCCACTGGGGTGTCCAATCACGCCGTAACTTTGATTGGTGGCGACTCTAAGACCAACGTTTTTAAGAACGAAAAAACCTAGTTGCTACAGCTGGCGACTCTGCTGGGGACCGTGTCAGGCTAATTAATGATGTGCTTTTGTGTTGACTTGTTTATTTGGTTATTTGAATTATATCATGATAACTACTGCCATTACATATTAGTGTTTTCCATAATGCATTTTGTAAACCCGCTCTATTCAAAGGCCAGGTTCTGGTCTTACCATTTTTTAGGATTTTAGGATGAAAACAAAGTAGGGGTGCCTCCATGGGAAACCTGGTCGGCCCGTGAAACGTTTTCAACTTAAGCAACCTTTCAGACAGGTTTTGATTGAAAGGGATTTTTGCTAAAGCCTTGGTTCAAGGATCTAGCATAAAACATAGCTTGAGAACCGAAGCAACTCTCGAATCCACCCGTTAGAATAGATCCAAGTTGTCCTTTTAGTAATTACCTCTTCCGAAACATTAATGATATATGTTGCTGTTGGTGTGCCCTAGTTCTAGGCATAGTTATTTTGTTATTGTATTGTACTTTTGTTGATTGTACTATACAATTGTTTTATGGAATAAAAGGCATTAATTCATTCAGTTAATATATCTTGTATTATATGTACTGTATGAAGTATCCATTGATTGTATATCATAAATAACCAGAAGCTAGTTCTACTCATGGGAATGAATAGAATGTAAAGCTTTTACGAACATGATATGTACACGTGTACAGGATATGTTTGTAGGTACGTATGACCAATACGGGACTTGGTCGATCCGCTTTAGAAGGCACATGGTGGGAGAGTCATTGCCCTTCTATAAATGTAGATCTCTTTTATCTGTCGACCTGATTTCATTATAGTACTGAATGAGGAATCTGATTAGATTTGACATACGCCTAACAGGTCTAGTCAGTGAACTCATTCATACTGATAGTTGAAGTGAAGGGATTACCACTCACTCCATAAGTGAGATGATATCATTAGGCCACTCGTTGAGTTGAACTGAGAAATGTGTGGCCACACTCAGATAAGCTGGTTACTTATCTGTTCTTCAGTTAACTCTAGATCGAGAAATATCTCAAGTTGTAGAGGATGACGTCCACCATGCCTCATACTTGATATATCGATATGCTTGGTAAGAGATATTAGAGAATACTACAGGGTATCTATCTGTATGAGATGGACTAACACTATAATCAATTAGTGACTGATATGGTCTAGGAAACTCTCTATCAGTCGTTGAGCTAATTGATTATGGCCCACATGATCGTGCACACTAGACACTGAGACTTGTACTCGGAGAACTAATACATGTAGTGTATTTGTGATGAACTTATTATTAGTTGTTAACTGATAATGTTAATTGATTAATTGTTCTAGATGGAACAAGTTAATTAATTGTTTGGAGGGATTAATTATTCAATCGGGTTAATTAATTAAGCGATTGATTAATTAGATTTTCTTTAGGGGTTAGTGTGTGATTAATTATAACCTAATTGATGTTAATTGAATCTATTGTATTCTATTGTTGTACAATCAAATTAATTAAATTAATGCAGGTACTAAAACTGTAATTAGTCGACACACTATAAATTAATCCTAATCGATTGAAACCCTAGACTTTCTGACACAGAAAATCAGAAACCCTAATTCCCTCCTAACCCTATTCGGCCGAACTCCCTAGAGTGATCCCGGAGTCTCCGTTCATCGTTCTTCGTGCCTTTTGCGAGTACCTGTTCACTGTAGGTGTCGTGCACGTGATTTTGGCGGAACCTCCGATCGTGCGGTTCGTCCATCTCTCTCAGAGGGATTCCATGTGAGTGACTAAAATAGTTTTTATTACCATTAATTAAGTAAATAACATTGAGGCAATGATAAAGATCAAGAGTAATCTGATCAATGATGTTTAATCATTTTTCTCGCTTCCGCTGCGCGACTCTGATCGTTGATCAGATTCCAACAGTGGCATCAGAGCCGTTGGTTGAATCATTGATTAATGTTATTTTTAGTTGAATCGGGTTTTTGCTATTTTTCCCGATATAGGAATTTAATCTGATCATATGGCATGTGTTTGATCGATGGTTTTGATTTTTCCGATGACCTGTGGTTGCTGATTTATTTTTCTGATTTTATTTAATTATAAAAAAACAAAAAAAAAATTATTTTTTGGTTTTCTAGGGTTTGGGGGCGGGGGCCGGAACCACCGCCCCCGGTGGCGCTGGCGGCGGCCGACCGCGGGCCAGCAGCCCTTTTCGGGGCTGGTGGCTGGTGGCCGGCGTCGCCAGCCAAAGGGAACTGCAGTAATGCAGTTCCCGGCCACCAAGGGGAGCTGCAACACAGCAGCTCCCCGCTGCCGGCAACAGTCCCATAAGGGACTGCTGGCCTCGACTGGCGGTGGCCAAGCAGGGCGGCGCCCCGCAAGGGGCGGCCGCCGCCGGTCGCCGGCCGCCGCCGGTCAGGTTGAGCAGTACCTAATGGGACTGCTGCAACCAAGGCAGCAGGTGGCTGCCCAGCAGTCCGCCACGGGTTCGGGGCGACCCGAACCCGCCCCGAACGCCCCCGAAACCCTAATTTTTGAAAAATTGGTCTCGGAGCACGGGTCGGAGCGGGAAACGGGTCGGGTCCAGTATATTTGGGGGCAATTTAATTTTTATTTCGATTAATTTAAAACTTGTTTTTATTAAAAATTATTTTGGCCCAAATACAGTTAATTAATTTATTAACTTAGGTTAAAATTAATTAAATAAAATGTTTATGTCGTGCCATGCTTTTGTATATCTTAGATTTAATTTTCGACGATATTAAATTGAATATGGTATGATGATAAAATTAATTTAATGGATCGAGACACCGGTGGCATTAAATGTGTTTAGTTTTCGATTGAGTAATTCCCAAAGTTCAGTGGGAGCAATGATTTAATCATTGGGCCTTCACGGGCTAATTTACTGGTTGAGAAAACTGAAACGATTTTATCAAATTGGGTTGGCTTAATTTAATTAAAATGTGAATTAGGATTACCATAGTCATGCATTTATTTTATTCTGTATAACGTTTTTTTGCAGCAACTTGATATAGAATCTTATGGGCTTTTAATTGAAGTATGGAATGTAAATTTTGGATTTTAAATTTTCATTACTTTTGCTTAGACAAATTGTATAGGTTTTAGTTTGATGTAATCATAAGAAGACCAAAGAGAAGTTCCTGATGAGCCCAAGCCCATGGAGGAAGCCTGAAGATTTCATTTCTGTTTTTCATTTAATAGTCCTATAGGATGTATTAGAAAAGCCCATAGGATGTCTATTTTATTTTGTATTATTATATTTTATATGATATGTAAAATGGACAAATAAAACGAATCTAATAAGTTGCATCGCTATTGATCACCAGATCAATTCTATTTCACATGTTAAGCCGATCACCCAATTTAATCTGTTAAAACAAAATATCGGGTATTTTATAAATGCTTTACCTAAACCTCACCTCTTCCTCCCAGGTGGTGCTACAGTATATATCATGCCCTAGCAGAATATATTGTAGTAACTGGTGGGCCGTTGAGGGTTAAGATACTTTCTTTTGAGAGTGTGTTTAACAGAGATTGTAGGTTTAACTCGAAGAATGAACATCATTAAGCTTGTTGCGGGTTCCTAAGCATGGATAGGTAAAGTGTCAATAGACCTATCAAACCAAGAGTTCTCTAGGTGGGAGAATTGAGTAGGTTGCTCTACCAAATACGCTAATATGAGATACAAGCCCTAGCTTGATCAATTATTAATGGGATTGTGGATCTTGGTATAACGAAGTCAATATAATCACCAAAAGAAATTAATTTAACAGATATTAATTTGTTTATTGACATTAAAGTCCTTATTCTAATTCTCTCTCTCTTTCTGCAGAATCTACTTAAAACTTAAACTCGATTAAGAAAAGAGATGGCAACTAACAATCCTCTCAAACCACTGTTGGAAAAGGAGAAGTTGACGGGGTCAAACTTCCTAGATTGGGCTAGTGCGGTGCAAATCGTCCTAAGGCACGAGGCTAGGGAGTATGTGCTGACAACTCCTATTCCAGCTGCTCCTGCTGCACGTGCCACTGCTGCAGTCATCCAAGCTTATGAAAAGCATATTAAGGATGACAGAGAAGTGGCATGTGTGATGCTTGGTACAATGACTGGTGAGTTACAAAAGCAGTTCATGGATCAGGGTGCCCGTCAAATGATGACCAATCTTAGAACTATGTTCCAAGACCAGGCTCGTCAGGAGAGGTACCTGACCACCAAGGCATTGAGCACCACTGTGATGCAACCTGGGACTTCTGTTAGCGCTCATGTGCTAAAGATGAAGGGCTACATTGACAGGTTGGCAGGTCTCAACTCTGCTGTGCTTGAGACCACTGCAGTGGACATGATCCTCAGTTCACTCCATCCTTTCTTCGACGCTTTTATCCTGAACTACAATATGCAGGGTCGGGATAGAACAGTCATGGAGTTGCATGGCCTGCTAAAACAGGCTGAGCAGACTATGACTAAGGGTAGGAAGGTGGAGTTGAATGTGGTGAGTGGTGGCAAGGCTAATGGGCCCAAGAACAAGAAGACGTTCAAGAACAAGGGTAGGAAGCCCGCTGGCAAAGGCAAGAAAAAAGCCTTCAAGCCTCACCCATTAGACCTATGCCACGAGTGTGGTGAAAAGGGGCACTGGAAGAGTGCATGTCCTAAGCTAAGGGGAAATGTGAAGAACAAGCAGGCTGCTTCATCTTCAGGTATTTATTTTGTTGAGATTAATCTCACTATTTCATCATCTTGGGTTTTAGACGCAGGATGTGGTTCTCACATTTGTTCTAATGTGCAGGGGCTGAGAAATAGGAGGAGCTTGAGTTTGAGTGATGTGGATCTCCGCGTCGGAAATGGTGCCAGAGTGCAGGCATTAGATGTAGGAGATTATCACTTGTTTTTGCCCACTGGGCTGGAACTCATTTTGAGAAATTGTTACTATGTACCTGCGATGCGCAGGAATATTATTTAAGTTTCTTGTTTGGATGATTTGGGATTTTCCTTTAATATTATGCATGGAACTTTTAGTATCTTATGTGATAATATTTTGTATGGAACAGGCGTTCTTCAGAACGGGTTGTATGTCTTAGATTTATCAAATCAATCTCATGTATACAATGTAAATAAAAGGATTAAGATAAGTGATTATAATAATCCTACATATGTCTGGCATTGCCGTCTTGGGCACATAAACGAGAGCCGTATCGCTGAGCTCCACTCAAGTGGAATTTTAGGATCTTTTGATCTACAGGCTCTAGATACTTGTGAATCTTGTTTACGTGGCAAGATGACAAAAACACCTTTCAAGAAGACTGGTGAAAGATCAACTGAGCTATTGGGGCTTATACATTCAGATGTATGTGGACCAATGAGCACACAAGCTAGACAAGGTTTTCAGTATTTCATTACTTTCACAGATGACTATAGTCGTTTCGGCTATGTGTATTTGATGAGACACAAATCTGAGACACTTCAAAAGTTCAAGGATTTTAAGAATGAAGTTGAAAACCAGCTTGGTAAGAAGATTAAAGCACTCCGGTCTGATAGAGGGGGTGAATATCTGAGCCAAGAGTTTGACGAATTCTTGAGTGAGTGTGGGATAGTATCCCAACTTACTCCTCCTGGTACACCTCAATGGAATGGGGTTTCAGAGAGGAGAAACATGACCTTGTTAGACATGGTCCGCTCAATGATGAGTCAGGCTAATCTCCCTATATCCTTTTGGGGATATGCTTTAGAGACTGCTGCTTACATTCTAAACAATACACCCAGCAAGGCAGTTAAGGGAACACCATACGAGCTATGGAAGGGCAGGAAACCCTGTGTGTCCTTTATGAAGATCTGGGGCTGTGATGCTCATGTCAAGAAATTGATTAGTAGCAAACTAGAGTCCAGAACTGTCAAATGCCAGTTTGTAGGTTACCCTAAGGAAACTAAGGGATACTATTTCTACAATCCATTAGAGAACAAAGTTTTTGTTGCTCGAACTGGAGTCTTTTTGGAAAAGGATTTCATTTCCAAGAAAGACAGTGGGAGCAGTATTGAACTTGGAGAAGTTCAAGAACCGCAAACTCCTGCAGCAACTGCTGAGGAAGCTGAGACAATTGTTCCTGATGTTCAGGTTGATGAACAGGTAGAACATATTGTACAGGAACCTAGAAGGTCTGGTAGGTCACGTCAAGGGCCTGAGAGGTATGGATACCTGGTCACCCAAGACGAAGAGATCATGGTTGTGGAACAAGATGATCCAAAATCCTACAAGGAGGCTATTGAAGGACCACAATCAGATAAATGGCGTGGAGCCATGGAATCTGAAATGCAATCTATGTATGACAATGAGGTCTGGCGGTTGGTTGATCCCTTCCCTGGAGTCAAAGTTGTGGAGAGCATGTGGCTTTTCAAGCTAAAAGCTGACAACACCTTCAAGGGGCGTCTGGTGGCAAAAGGATTCAGGCAAATTCATGGAATTGATTATGATGAAACCTTCTCACCAGTAGCTATGCTCAAATCCATAAGGATATTGCTTGCGATAGCGGCATGGTATGACTATGAGATATGGCAAATGGATGTCAAGACCGCTTTCTTGAATGGAGAGCTAGAGGAGGATGTCTATATGGCTCAACCTGAAGGTTTTGTAAATCCAGAATATCCTAACCGAATATGCAAGCTTCAAAAGTCCATTTATGGACTTAAGCAAGCATCTAGGTCTTGGAACAAGAAGTTCAATGAATCCATAAAGGAATTTGGATTCATTCAGAACCTCGATGAGCCCTGTGTGTATCGTAAGAATAGTGGGAGCTCGGACACTTTCCTAGTGCTCTATGTCGATGACATTTTATTGATAGGAGGAAACATTTCAGAGCTGCAAGCCACAAAGCAGTGGCTGAACAAATGTTTTGCAATGAAGGACCTTGGGGAGGCTGAGACTATCTTGGGGATCAGAATCCACAGAGATAGGGAAAAACGCCTGCTGGGGCTTTCTCAGACAAAGTACATAGACAAAATCCTTAAGAGGTTCAACATGTCCAACTCAAAGAAGGGATTCATCCCTATGGCACATGGTTTGAAACTGTCTAAGAAGGAACACAGTCCTAAGACTGAGAAGGAGAGGCGCAAGGTCTCCAAGTACCCTTATGCTTCTGCCATAGGGTCGATTATGTACGCTATGCTATGTACCAGGCCTGATGTTGCTTTTGCCCTCAGTATGACTAGCCGTTTCCAGTCTTGCTTCGGCGAGAAACACTGGAAGGCAGTCAAGGAAATTTTAAAGTACTTGAGACGTACTAGAGATCTTTTCTTGGTTTATGGTGGCGATGATGAGTTGGCTGTGTCCAGTTACACTGACTCAGGATTCCAGACTGATCAGGATGAACAACAATCCCAATCTGGCTTTGTGTTCCTCTTGAATGGCGGTGCCATTAGTTGGAAGTCCACTAAACAGCCAACAGTTGCAGATTCTACAGCAGAAGCTGAGTACATTGCTGCTTGTGAGGCTTCTAAGGAAGCGGTCTGGATGAGGAAGTTCATTTCTGATCTTGGAGTAGTTCCTTCTATCCAAGGTTCAGTTGTGCTTTTCTGTGACAACAATGGGGCCATGATACAAGCTAAGGAGCCCCAGTCTACAAAGAAGAATCAGCATGTACTCAGGAAGTTTCACCTTATCCGGGAGATTATCCAAAGAGGTGATGTTAGACTACAGAGAGTTGATACAGATAACAATGTTGCTGATCCGATGACGAAGGCTCTTGTTGAACGCAAGAACAATGCTCATGCTAGATCTATAGGAATTAGGGCTATGCCTGCTTGGACCTAGGTCAAGTGGGAGATTGTTGGTGTGCCCTAGTTCTAGGCATAGTTATTTTGTTATTGTATTGTACTTTTGTTGATTGTACTATACAATTGTTTTATGGAATAAAAGGCATTAATTCATTCAGTTAATATATCTTGTATTATATGTACTGTATGAAGTATCCATTGATTGTATATCATAAATAACCAGAAGCTAGTTCTACTCATGGGAATGAATAGAATGTAAAGCTTTTACGAACATGATATGTACACGTGTACAGGATATGTTTGTAGGTACGTATGACCAATACGGGACTTGGTCGATCCACTTTAGAAGGCACATGGTGGGAGAGTCATTGCCCTTCTATAAATGTAGATCTCTTTTATCTGTCGACCTGATTTCATTATAGTACTGAATGAGGAATCTGATTAGATTTGACATACGCCTAACAAGTCTGTAAAAGGATGCCAAATACGGGTATGATTGGTCTAGTCAGTGAACTCATTCATACTGATAGTTGAAGTGAAGGGATTACCACTCACTCCATAAGTGAGATGATATCATTAGGCCACTCGTTGAGTTGAACTGAGAAATGTGTGGCCACACTCAGATAAGCTGGTTACTTATATGTTCTTCAGTTAACTCTAGATCGAGAAATATCTCAAGTTGTAGAGGATGACGTCCACCATGCCTCATACTTGATATATCGATATGCTTGGTAAGAGATATTAGAGAATACTACAGGGTATCTATCTGTATGAGATGGACTAACACTATAATCAATTGGTGACTGATATGGTCTAGGCAACTCTCTATCAGTCGTTGAGCTAATTGATTATGGCCCACATGATCGTGCACACTAGACACTGAGACTTGTACTCGGAGAACTAATACATGTAGTGTATTTGTGATGAACTTATTATTAGTTGTTAACTGATAATGTTAATTGATTAATTGTTCTAGATGGAACAAGTTAATTAATTGTTTGGAGGGATTAATTATTCAATCGGGTTAATTAATTAAACGATTGATTAATTAGATTTTCTTTAGGGGTTAGTGTGTGATTAATTATAACCTAATTGATGTTAATTGAATCTATTGTATTCTATTGTGGTACAATCAGATTAATTAAATTAATGCAGGTACTAAAACTGTAATTAGTCGACACATTATAAATTAATCCTAATCGATTGAAACCCTAGACTTTCTAACACAGAAAATCAGAAACCCTAATTCCCTCCTAACCCTATTCGGCCGAACTCCCTAGAGTGATCCCGGAGTCTCCGTTCATCGTTCTTCGTGCCTTTTGCGAGTACCTGTTCACTGTAGGTGTCGTGCACGTGATTTTGGCGGAACCTCCGATCGTGCGGTTCGTCCATCTCTCTCAGAGGGATTCCATGTGATTGACTAAAATAGTTTTTATCACCATTAATTAAGTAAATAACATTGAGGCAATGATAAAGATCAAGTGTAATCTGATCAATGATGTTTAATCGTTTTTCTCGCTTCCGCTGCGCGACTCTGATCGTTGATCAGATTCCAACAGTTGCTTGATCATATAGGATGGAAGTTATGTATGTTGTTATGATTCAAGGCTTTTGTGAAAGTATTTTGAAAGATATTTGTTAAAGAAAAGCATGATTGAAGATGTTATGTTTCAAAAACTTTTGAACTTTCTGTGTATTACTTAGGGAACACCTTATGAGTTTGCATGGATGATCCTACAAGCATTAAGAAATGAAAAAATAAATGACTTAATGCAATTGATCTTGAACCTTTTTTTTTTTATTTTTTTTGGAAGGAAAATTTTCCATTTTTTGTTATGACCCTACATTCCATCCTTCTTTTGCTTTTATCATTAGGACTAGCAGCTTTGTGGTTGCCTTGAAGTTTCCCTAGAACACCTAATACAACATGACACATATGGACTCCTAAAGCATGATATCATTAATTTTGTGTTTGTCGTTAATATCTTAATTGGCTAGAGGATTTTCCATAAAAATTAAACTTTTATAGCATGCGTGTCAGAAATACATAAGTTTTGTTTTTGAATCCCATATTGGATAAACTCACATTACATGGTCCCACCTTGTTTATCAAAGGAATAGATGATATAGTTGTCTAAAAAAATAAGAAATGAGTATATCAGTTAATCTGTTCTTGGCAAGGACCAGGCTCATATGCCTCATCTTAAATCACCTGTTTCTTTTTAGGTGTTTGTCATCGTTTTGCTCTCATGACACTTTTTGTTTCAAGTTTAAATTGGTATTTGTTGTGCTTATTGCTAATATCCGGTTGAAAGTTGGGGTCCGTATTTACTCAGTTAAATTTAGCTTTGTATCATGCTCATAGGTTTTGCATTATAAGCATTTCACAAATAGGATCCCTCATTGAAATTATAGATATAATAAAGTATATTTTACAGGAAGTATGAACGGTTTACCCGGGAATTTACCAATCAATGACGTGGCAAACATTTTACCTCCAGACATCGTAGTTGATATTACACGAATGGTGCTGAATGAACGGGCAAGGGATATGGTTTGGACTCATCAGACGATCCTTTTTCATCAATATGGAATTCATAACGCCCCAATCAAGTTTATCGATTGGCACCCGATGTTTCCTAACTTGAACTGTTTCTATGTGGCTGCTGAAGATGTAATAATTTTTCCCCAAGAGGCGTACGGAATGCTGTGGTATTTAGCCCGTGTCGGGAAAACATGAATTATGCTGGACAAAGTTTGGATGACTGATTGCATCAATCGTTGGAGACTCTATCCAAACACGGTTTCGTATTTCACAGATTGGTTGTTGAAATTTGGGAGTTATGAAGAATGGCTTCAAATTTTTCAGACTTCTCCTGATCTTCCATGGGGTTTTATTGTTTTTAATATCAGGGAAAGCTTGGAAATGAGGTTGGATGGAATCCATGTTCAGAATCATTACGACTTTCAACTTGAAAGCATCCACACTCAGAATCCAATACAAGATCCTATAAAAAATGAGCAATCGTGGACCACAATCAAAAACCGACTGATGGTACTTAATGAATATCCAGTAATCCATGTGCCCGCTGGATTGTTCAACCCTTTCAATTACCACTATGACGGAAGGATTAAACATCGCTCTTCGATTTTACCTGTGAGATCGAAACCCACAGATATGCCATAACCTGTTACTATAGCATCCCGCTAATTGCAATTAATGTAGGGGCTGTACATCAACCGAATGAGTGGAATAACAGAGGACATGAATTCCCCGTTGAGCATGATTTCATGGGGCTAGCAGATGAATTGGAGAACCACTCGGAGGAGTCTGTTAATGGGGAGCAGCTCGAAGGCGATGATGAAGCCGATGTAGCAGTTGTTCCTGATCTGAATCTTCCTGATGAACTAATGGCAGAAGACCAAGTGGTTCCAGAATATAACGTGGAGCTTGGGGCAAAGGTTGACGAAGAAAAAGGGGTACGAAGGGAGGATATCGCCGGACCAAGCAACCCAACAGTTGGGGGGTCAAGCAAAGGAAACTAAAGTTTGATGAGTCGGAAAATCATTTTTTGGGGCGTTGGATGAAGAGGCACTACCTAATATACTTCATCTATCTTTTGTGTTGCGGATATAATGCAACAATAGCCATAGTAAACATATAACGTTGGAGCCTTTTGCTACATATTATATATAGATACAGTAATTTTGTCATAGGAATGAAATACCAGATGTCCAATCTAAAAAAAAAGGGAAAGAATGAAGATGGTCCTCTGATATCCCATTCCCAGTAGTTATATATAACAGCAGGAGATCCTTAAGAACTTAGTAAGATGGAATTCACATCCAACTTTTGTGTCCAGGTGCACCAGAACCCTTTGGCAGTCTGTATTTAAAATTAATGTTTTGAACAATGTGATTATGGTTCCAATATAATATAAATTCTGGGAAAATTACTTGTTATATTTATAATTTCTGAGGGATATAGAGCATTCATACACATACATTGATATATGGTTCAGTGGTCTAATCTATGTTGTCAATATTTTGTTATTTACGTGAATATGCATCAATGCAGGGCATTCTGATGAACCCTATGTGTTTTGATTATGTCCAAACGTTTCAGAAGATGAAAATCTAATACTCCCTTACATATAGTTTACTATTGACTAATAATTTTTGTTTACTTAGTCTTTGTGTAAGTTGCTCAGCAGGTGCTGAATGAATCATTTCTGGATTGCCTAAAGAACTCAGAAGATCAGTTTGCTGAAGTCAGAGTTTCAATAACTCAGAAGCTGGATATTCCGCTCTGAAGCCGAAGTCTGCTAAAGCTCTCCTTAGAAGTTCTCTGCAATCAGAAGTTTTGTCAATTGTGATCAGAAGTCTAGACAACTGGAAATAAGCTTCTGAAAATTCAGTCACGGGTTTGTTTGAGCATTTAATGCTCTGACACTTGCATTCAATGCAAGGCGCCAAAAGTTCAAAAAGCTGTTTTGATGGAGCGCGCTTGTCTGTTCAAGAGAAACCGGAATTTCCTTGTCTATCCTTTGTTGATCTAATTGAAGTATGATTCTGTCATCCTCATCCTTGATTTCAAATCACTTACCGGATTTGGTTAAAGAACAAGGATAACGGAATCAAAGTGTTTGAAGACCGTTTGAAGACTTGACAAATTAACGGCTACAACAACTGATGTCATCTTCTTTGAAGTTTCAAACTCCACAACGGTCATCTTCAATCACTATAAATAGTAGCCAAGCTCCAATGCATCAATACACGTATGATCATCGAGCAAAATCTCAACGCACTGTTTTAACAAGAAAAACAGAGTATTCTTTTTCCATTCTCAATCTTTCTTAGCATAGCTTAAGTATAAAAGTGAGAGAGTGAAGAAAAACAAGTTCATAATAGGAATCTTGTAAACTGAGATCGTTTGTGATCTTCAGTTAGATTTAAAGAGAGAAATCTAGTTGAGATTAGAGTTGGGTGAGAAATCCAGAAAACAGAGTATTGTTTGTTCTGGTGGAAATCCTTTAACTCTTTTTAGGCTAGTCAGGACTAAGTGAGAAATTAGCTTAAGTTCTGTTGATGTAAAGGAGCTTCTGAACTTGCCATAAAAGTTCTGAATAGTGGATTTATAAAATCTCTGTAGGCTGCGACCTCAGGGGACAAGACGTAGTCACAGGACTTCTGTGGCGAACTTGGATAAATCGAATTGTTCAATCAGGACCTCCTGAACTTCTTTCTCCCTTTTATACTTATTATTATTGCTTCTGTGTACTTGCTTATATTTAGTGCTGAAACAGATTTTCTGTAAGTATCATTGTCTTTGTTCAGAAGACTGTCCAGAAGTTCTCTTACCAAACTTCTGTTGCTGAAAGCAGGCTAACTGTGTATAAGCAGAATTTTCCTCAGAAGCAAACTCTATAATTTTGCTTCTGACTCTGTGAAAGTTTGACTCTGAAAATCAAGTTTCCTTAAAAAACTTAAAAATTTTCAGTTTTCAACTTAGACACCTATTCACCCCCCTCTAGGTGATTCTGTTCTTGTTAGGGCCAACACATTCGATAAAATTTCAATGAAATTACCGGCCTATGAAGCTTTGAGTGAAGCAGAAACAGAAAGATGGTCTGCAGAAGTTCAACAAAAAGAGGGTAATAGTACTCTGATACACATAGCTCCCATCATCACAGGGGTTGATTTCAATCAGAATGACCTCGAGGAATTAAAGGATATTTTTCAATTGTTACAGTCGGCGGAGGTAAGATCCTTTTCTTTCGAATACGGTTGGATAAGGCATCTGATCTATATTCCTGTTCACCCACCCATGCTCAAAGCTTTGATTCGGTTTTGGAATCCTCGTTTCAAATGTTTTACATTTGGAATGAATGATTTAACTCCAACATTGGAAGAATATCAATGTCTGACCAACATCCCACTAAACAGCTAGCTAAACTGATTGGACTTCAAGTCAGCGATATTAAGGAGTGGGAGGAAGATAAGGAATTTATTGCGTCAAAATTGATGGTATTCGCCAGGGAGAATATTCGGAATGAAAGGGGAACCCAAATGTTAGCTTTACTGGTTTACGGTTTGGTATTGTTCCCAAAGCATTTAGGAAAGATAGATCCAAAGGTGGTTGTTTATTTCACTAAGGTGGTACAAGGAATCAGAGGTGTTAATCCGGTCATTGGAATACTGGCAGAGACTTTCAGATCTCTTGATGATTGCAGAATTAGAGGAGGAGGCAGATTTGTCGGGTGCGCACACTTGTTGTGTGTTTGGGCATTTAGCCATTTTAGATGTCCGAGTAGTTTTGGTTTTCCTGAACCAAAATATAATCGAAGCTATGACCCGTGCAAGAATTATGTCACCAATTTCGGAAATGTGCAATGGCCAAAGAAACGCCCTCTAAAGAAACAATGGTTCAATTTCTTCAAGGAAGTAGGAAATGCTGATATTGTGTGGGTACCAGCTTGGAACGAGAGACCAGTTACTATATATCGCTGTGGAGATTACATCTATGTTCCTTTGTTAGGGCCGTGGGGAGGTACCGGATATGCACCGAGCTTGGTAAGAAGACAAGCCGGATCTCGCCAATTTGTACCAGCTACCTATGACTTAAGCGAAGCTGATTTTGCGTATGGAGTAGTTAATACCAAGGGTAAAATAAGTCTTATAACTGCTGCTTGGAAGCATATGAAAGTTATCATAAATGAAGGTCGGACTGAAGAGGCAACATAAGAATACGTGTTGTGGCGCCAAAGCATAGCTGATGAATCTATTTCGATTCATCAAGAAGGCAAAACTTCAACAGATGATGTGTTACTACAACCCGTTAGCTTTGAAAAGCAGGCTGAAACTTCACAGACAGAAATTGAGAAAACTGATAACTGTGAAATTAAAAGTTTAGAGACACGAATGAGGGAGCTCGAAATGAAGGTTGCCCGGGCAGAAAGCGAGAGAAAAACAGCTATCCAAGAAAGAGATAAGATGATTTTACAGAAAAATACAGCAGTTCAAGAAAGAAATGCATCAATTCAAAGGAAAAATGTAGCGATTCGGGAAAGAAACATAGGCATTTGTGAGAGAAACACAGCGGTACGTGAAAAGAGACGACGAACTCAGGAAAGAGACATTGTTGTACAGGAAAGAAGGATGGAAAATCAAGAAAAAAATGTTGCAATTCAGGGGAAAAATGCAGCAATAGTTGAAAGAAACTTTGTTATCCAAGAAAGGGATTCTGCAATCCATGAGCAAAATTTGGCAATTCTCGAGATAAATGCAATCAATTCTGAGAAAGATCGGCTTACCATTAAGTATCGGGCTCATACCGAAGAGATTAACCAAGCATATCAAGAATACGCTAATCTGACTCACCAACTTAAGGAAGAAGTATTTGGCTTATGGGGAGAATTACAACAGCAGCATGACCAAAATCAGTTCCACCTAAGGCAACGAGATGCTACAGATATACAGATTCAACGACTCGTTACAACCCTCAGGTCAGCTGCAGGAAGAGCTCGATACGTTGCAGGAGACTTAGCGGAGCTCAAAGGAAAGCTAGTAATATCAGATTCTACCGGGGTGAATTTATCAAGTTACCTTGACGGATTCATCCGAGAGTTGGAATTCTATGGACGCCATGAATAAAATTGAAATTTTATCGAATGTCGTCTGTATGTATCATTTTGGATAATTAACACTGAGAATTTCTCATTGGAATGTATGTTTAACTTAAAGACTTGATGTTTAAAGATGTTTTTTTTTTTAGATACTGACACTTGATAAAGTGGTGTGAAATAACTATTTAAGATTACTTAATATAGGATAAGTGTTGTATTTTATTTGAATTCTCGTTATACATGTGGTGATAATGGTTTTCAAAATAAAGTGGAGAAAAGCTTGAAAGATGAGCAAGGGTTAAAGGATATGAGGGCTGCTGTTTGTTATACAGATAAAATAATTTCCAATAGGATTTAACTTGTTTCTGGAGTGATCTATATTTTAGTGCAAATTTATGCTTCGACTTGGGATTCATTTTGAAAAATAAAAACAAAAAAAAGGAAGAAGCGAAAAGGCCATGAGCTGTAATACTCTTCATCAACGTAAAAACCATCATTGTTGATTTCCTATGACAATAGTATATAGAAAAGTAAAAAATGATGATGAGAGATTTCCGTTAAAAGGATCCTACACTTATAAGGCTTCTATGAGCAAACTTTGAACGCAATGATACATACATTCACAAAATCATTGTTTGTCTATTAATGTTTCAAGAACATCTTTGTTTCCTTTCAAAGATAAAACCAAACAAAGTTCCACATGAATAAAGTTAATTTTTGTGCCCAATAAAATTTCTCTAAAAAAAAAAAAAATTTCAAAAGAAACCAATCCACAGGATCTATGACAAAGTGATCACTGACATTAATATTACCCCATGCCCATTTAGAAAAATATGATCTTTTACACAGAGTCTTCATAAGATATTCCTGCATTACATTGTTATCCCATGACATGTTCATTATTTCTTTCCCACTTCCCTTTTGGATTTTCTTTCATATAATAAAAGCATATCTTGATGGTCTTTTCTTAATCCAGAACGTCAAAACTAATTTCTCGGAAAAACAATACTACCATCCCTGGCTCACGCTTATAACACTCGAGGAAGGACTAGAATGATGAATGAACAAGCACATGCGGAGATGAAAAAGGAGATGGAAATGTTGAAAGATCAAATGGCCCAATTAACCGGACTTTTAGACTTGAAAGAGCAGATGGCTCAACTGATAAGGATGGTAAAAAAGGAAGAATCAAAACCCAATGCAACTCCGGAAACAGATAATTCATCGTGGAAAAAGAAGGATCCTGTTATTGTAGAAATAATGGAGAATGATGGAGACCAGTCGGGAAATGACACTGTTCCAGATTTAGATGATACGAATGTGCGGGATGAATTGAGAAAGTTTTTTATAGAAAAGAGCTTACTGAAAGAAAGATTGAGAGCCATTGAAGGAGTTAGTGAGGTCACTGATGCAACGACACAATGTTTAGTCTCCGACCTGGTGATACCTTACAAATTTAAACCACCCGAGTTTGAGAAGTTTAAAGGAGTTTCTTGCCCGCAGACTCATGTTGCGATGTACTGTAATAAAATGGCCGCATATGCTGGTAATGAAAAGCTTCTCATACATACTTTTTAAGAAAGTCTTAAAGGACATGCATTAAGATGTTACACACAGCTTGATCGAGCACATATTCGTTGATGGAAAGATTTATGTGATGCTTTTAAGAAGCAATATAAGCATAATACAGTTTTCGCTCCCAATCGAGAGGATTTGAGAACAATGGAGAAAAAGGATAATGAGACCTTTGTTGGCCCTAACAAGAACAGAATCACCTAGAGGGGGGTGAATAGGTGTCTAAGTTGTAAACTGAAGTTTTCTAAGTTTTTTTAAGAAACTTAAAATTCAGAGTCAAATTTCCTCAGAGTCAGAAGCTATCTTAAGGAAGTTGCTTCTGAGGGAAATTCTGCCTAAACACAGTTAGACTGTTTTCAGCAACAGAAGTTCTGATTTGAGAACTTCTGGACAGTCTTCTGAACAAAGACAATGATATTTTTAGAGAAAATCTGTTTCAGCACTAAATATGAACAGGTACACAGAAGCAAAAATAACAAGTATAAGAGGGAGAAAGAAGTTCAGGAGATCCTGAGTGAACAATTCGATTTATCCAAGTTCGCCACAGAAGTCCTGTGACTACGTCTTGTCCCCTGAGGTCGCAGCCTACAGAGATTTTATAAATCCACTATTCAGAACTTTTATGGCAAGTTCAGAAGCTCCTTTACATCAACAGAACTTAAGCTAATTTCTCACTTAGTTCTGACTAGCCTAAAAAGAGTTAAAGGATTTCCACCAGAACAAACAATACTCTGTTTTCTGGATTTCTCACCCAACTCTAATCTCAACTAGATTTCTCTCTTTAAATCTAACTGAAGATCACAAACGATCTCAGTTTACAAGATTCCTATTATGAACTTGTTTTTCTTCACTCTCTCACTTTACTAAGACTATGCTAAGAAAGATTGAGAATGGAAAAATTGCTCTGTTTTCTTGTTTTAAAACAGTGCGTTAAGATTTTGCTCGATGATCATGCGCGTGTTGATGCATTGGAGCTTGGCTACTCTTTATAGTGATTGAAGATGACCGTTGTGGAGTTTGAAACTTCAAAGAAGATGACATCAGTTGTTGTAGCCGTTAATCTGTCAAGTCTTCAAACGGTCTTCAAAACACTTTGATTCCGTTATCCTTGTTCTTTAACTAAATCCGGTAAGTGATTTGAAATCAAAGATGAGGATGAAAGAATCATTCTTCAATTGGATCAACAAAGGGTAGACAAGGAATTTCTGGTTTCTTTTCAACAGACAAGCGCGCTCCATTAAAACAGCTTTTGAACTTTTGGCGCCTTGCATTGAATGCAAGTGTCAGAGCATTAAATGCTCAAACAGAACCCGTGACTTAGCTTTCAGAAGCTAACTTCCAGATGTCTAGACTTCTGATCACAATTGGCAAAGCTTCTGAATGCAAAGAACTTCTGAGGAGAGCTTTAGCAGACTTCGGCTTCAGAGCGGAATATCCAGCTTCTGAGTAAATGAAACTCTGACTTCAGCAAACCGATCTTCTGAGTTCTTTAGGCAATCCAGAAATGATTCATTCAGCACCTGCTGAGCAACTTACACAAAGACTAAGAATAAAAATTATTAGTCAATAGAAAACTATATGTAAGGTACTGTTGAGTTTTCATCTTCTGAAACGTTTGAACATAATCAAAATACTTAGGGTTCATCATTCTCCCCCATTTTGGTTATGGACAAACCGTGGTCAGAAGGTAAAAAGAAAACATGAGGTTTAGAAAAAGAACTTCCTGATGCAAATGTTTCATAACTTCTGAGTAAATTAACTCCCCCATTTTAGTGTAAATGGTGAACTTCAGCAATCTGTAGAGACTTAAAAAGACTTAAGATCAAGTTGTTAGATTTAATGAAGTGTAATTTACTAAGTCAAAACAGAAACAAAAGCAAGAAGTAAGAAGTCAGAGACATAAGAAAGTATAATGAAGATTCAGTGTATATAATTTAATTCAGAAGACAACATAAGACACAGAATAATCAGAAGAGCAGAAAAAGTCCTAAGACAAAGACTACCCAACCCAAAACCTAGCTAAGAAGCTTGAGTCCTATAGATTACATGTTCCTAGGTTTCTTCTGAGGAGGAACAACACTGGAACCTTCAGCACCACTAGCTCTTTTCTGACCAGACTTCTCCCCCGTTTGACCAGAACCAAGAGCAACACCAAGAGCACCCTGAGACTTCAACTTTTGCTGAACATTCAGAGAAGTCTGATATTGCTGAGGAGTTGGTCTCACAGTATTGATCATATCCATTCGTCTTCTGAAGTCATCATCAATGGTCTTCATATGATCAAAGGTCTGACCAGACATAGGTCTCTGTCTCTGAACATCATCCAGAAGGAGCTTGATCAACCTGTTGTTAGCATACACAGCAGCAGTGAGATGCTCATTCTGAATATAAGTCTGTCCTCGAACAAACCTATAGCAGTTGTGAAGAGTCTTTTCTTGTTCACGTGCTTGAGTGTGCATAACCTTCAGAAGTTCAGTAAGCTCAGCAATCTGTGCATTCTGAGCAGATACAGCAGACTCAATGTTGGAGAGTCGGTTGTTGAGATCAGGAGTGATGTCATATACAATCTTGGCAGCTCCTGAAGATGAAGAACCTTGAGCAGAAGATTTCACTTCTCTCAGAATGTGATTTGCAGTACTTTGCAGGTCTTCAATCTTACTAGGGAGCATCTTCTCATGAGCCTCATAATGCTCGTTTGCTTCCTTGACTTCTTCTGTCAATATCTCCAAATTCTCATTGACCTTCAGAGAAGAAGCAAGAGCAATGTTATCCAGAGAGGGAAGAGTCAGAGCTAATTCTCTCAATTTGTACAGCTCTTCATACGTAGCTAGATGAAGTGTAGAAAGATTGCGTATGTAGACAGAGGGGTCCTGCATTTGGAGCATAGTCATGAGCTGCAGGTTCTGAGCTTTCAAAGAATGTAATTCTTGCAGCACAATGCCCTGAGCATACATGTCAGCAGCAGAAGTCCTTTGCCCTATACCAGCAAATCTATTCAGCAGTTCATCTGAGCCACTCTGACTCATTCGTCTCAACTCCTCAACACTAGGAGCACCACCAGCTTCGGATACACCAGAAGCTCTGCCTATGAATCCAAAACTACCAAATCTGGTATCCAGATCATCCCGATTCATGTGTTTGCGCAGGAAGTCATAGTTGGATGACAACCCAGCAAAGCACGAAGTAGTGGAGGAGGTAGTTAAGGGATCACACACAGGAGGTGTATGTCCAGAGGTTGAGAGAGGAGGAATTTGAGTGTTTGTGGAAGGGATGGTATTGGTGGTAGAGGAGGAAATGGTAGGAGAAATGGAAGGTAAAGTAGATGGCAGTGAGAAAGATGGAGCAGTAAATCCAATTGATGGATTTACAGAGGAAGTAGGTAAGGAGGAGGTAATGGATGTGGCTATGGAATCAGTGAAGATGGGAGCAGAGTTTAGATTCACTTATGAATAGGATCCAAAAGGAGGAATAATTGGAGGAGATACAACCTCAGAAGTTGAAGTTGTAGGAGGAATGGAAGTCTGAGATTCACTAACTTCTGTGACAGAAGGTAGTGAGGGAGATGGATGAGGAGAATGAGGAGGAGATGGAATAACCTGTTCAGAGGCATTAGGATCAAAAGTTGAAATCGGCTCAGCATATAAATGAGCCATTCTGAACAGCGTTTCTGAGGCATCCCTTTCACCAGGGTTTCTTCCTTGATTCAGAAGAACATTGTCAATGAAGTGTTCATTGTCAACATTCTCAACAAACTGTTTAGCACCTTCAAGAACCTCTTCATCATCTGGTTCACTCTCTTCTGACAGCTCTTCAATCGTAGGAGCGTCAACATCCTCTTCATCAGAAATCTCTGACAGCTCTTTATCAGCAGCTTCCGGTTCCTGAGTAACAGGATCCTCCAATTCAGCACTTGAGGCAACAACGAAGTCCTTCTTCTTCAGAACCCTTCGTCTTGCCACAGCCTTCTTCCCAATTCTGGTAGTGAGAGTGACATTCTCAATAATTCGAGAGGACAGAGAGACATTCTCAAGATTATCTTCTTCCTCTGAAGTCTCAACTACCTTTGAGAACTCAGCATTCTCAAGATTAGCAGCACATTCTAAAAGTTTGGCATCGGCCTTAGCCTTTGCAGCAATTTCACGCTCAGCAGCTAACTTGTCTTCAGCTTCTTTCTTCCTTCTTTTCTCTTCAGCAAGAGCCAGAACTCTTGCAACCTTTTCATCTTCAGCAGCCTTCTCTTTCTCAGCAAGGCGTGCTTCCTCAGCATCCTGAGCTTCTTTCTCAGGAACATCCTTTGGCTTCTCAGCAACAATCTTGCCAGAAGGTTCAACACTGATTGTTGTTTGAACCATTGTGGGAAGAGGTTCTGAGACAACCACCTTCTCAACATTCAGGACCAACTTACTTGATCCCTTCTTTCCCTTGCCCTTCTTGGCAGCAATCTTTCCTTTCTGAACAGATGCATCCACAATTTCCTTCTGAGCAATACTCACAGAGGAGCCCTTCTCATTCTTCTTCGGAGTAACACCAAAACTCAGGTTCCTGAAGGTATGCATCTTCAGAACCGTACTCCTACTAGTAACACCTTCTCCTGAAATAACCACAGAGGCTGCCTCAAACAACCTTGTCAGGAGTGAGCCATATGCTAATGCACTCACGGTCGTTACATTCTTCATCTGCCTTATCAGCATGGCAGGCAAATTGATATTCTTCTGGTTGACCAGATGCCACATAAATACTCTTTCTCTGTTGGAAACACAATTGACTCCTCCAGCCTTCGGAAGGAAAACATTTGTAGTCAAATAGTGTGCCCACCTCTGGTGCTGAGTCAACCAGGTAGCGTAAGTTTCCTTGGCACTCAGATCTGGCCTAGCCCAGTTGGCTTCTGAAAAACCATCTGCTGAACCATCATCTCCAATGATGATTCCTTCATCATCAATCCCTATCACTTGAGAAATGGAAGCCCTGCTGACTTCGATTTCAACTTCCCCAACCACAGAGTGAAGAACATCCTCCTCATTAGAAAAGAAATGGAGGTTCTTATAGAATTCTGTAACTAACTTAGGATAAATGAATTCTTCGAGAGAAACGAAAGAATTCCAGTTTTGAGCGCTAAGCCAGTGAGAGATTGGTTCAGTCGATTTGACAACATCATCTAGGAACCTAGAGGTGAAAACCCTAGATTCACTAACTTTCTTTCGTGATTCATCAGAGAAGATGTGTGTGACAGTGATTTCTTGAGCCATTTTGAGGAAATGCGAAATTAGGTTAAGATTTTTAGAGAGAAGAGAACACAAAGAAAAATCTATGGAAGTTCTAATGGCAAAGAAAGTGAGAGTAAAAAGTTCTAAGTATGGAAAAACCCTTATTTATACCCAAACACAGAAACCGTTCCAATTCAAAAAGCAAATACACACCGTTTAAAAAGGGAACAGATAACCGTTAACCACAGAACAGCGCCGTAATAAGCAGTAAATAACGCATGCTTTCAAGTCAAATCATGATTAGAATTTATTATAACTAAATTATCTTAAACGATCAAACACTTAAGATACTCAGAGACAATAATTCTAAGTTATTGAAGAGGATAAGTCATACCAATGCCTTCTCGTAAGTTGCTGAAAGACATACCAGCCAGAGGCTTAGTAAACATGTCAGCAAGATTTTCTTCAGAGGGAACATGAGTAATGATAATATCCTTCTTCAGAACATGATCTCTTAAGAAGTGATGCCTAATATGAACATGCTTCATCCTGCTGTGCTGAATAGGATTCTTTGACAGATCAATTGCACTTTTGTTATCACAGTAGATTGTAATTGTTCCAGGGATGACTCCATAGTCAGCAATTTGTTGCTTGATCCAGAGCATCTGAGAAACACAACTTCCAGCAGCAACATACTCAGCTTCAGCAGTTGAGAGAGCCACAGAGGTTTGCTTCTTACTATGCCAGGAGACTAGGCACTCCCCCAGAAAATGACAACCACCAGAAGTGCTGACCCTTTTCAATTTATCTCTACCATAGTCAGAGTCTGTGTATCCTATAGGAGTAAAATCAGAACTACAGGGATACCACAAACCAGCTTCTGGTGTGCCTTTAAGATATCTGAGAATTCTTTTGACAGCAACATCATGAATTTCTCTTGGCTTTGACTGATATCTAGCACAAAAACACACAGCAAAATGTATATCTGGCCTGCTGGCTGTTAGGTACAAAAGAGAGCCAATCATACCTCTGTAGGTTTTTATATCTACAGGTTTACCAGCTTTCTCTTCATCATCAATGTCTTTGCTGACATCCATTGGAATATCAACAGCATTAGAGTCCATCATGCCAAATTTCTTCAACACTTCTCTAGTGTACTTGGCTTGATTGATAAACACACCATCATTACTTTGCTTGATCTGAAGTCCTAAGAAGAAGGTTAATTCTCCCATCATAGACATTTCAAACTCAGCCTTCATGTGGTCACTGAACTCTCTGCACAAAGATTCATTAGTAGCACCAAATATAATATCATCAACATATACCTGAGCTATAAGGATATCCTTGTTCTTCTTCAGAGTGAACAGAGTTGTATCAACACAGCCTCTGACAAAACCCTTAGACACAAGGAACTTTGTCAGTCTCTCATACCAAGCTCTGGGAGCTTGTTTCAGTCCATACAAAGCTTTCTTCAGCTTGTACACATGATCAGGAAACTTAGGATCTTCAAAACCAGGAGGTTGAGACACATAGACTTCCTCATCAATGTAACCATTCAAGAATGCACTTTTCACATCCATTTGAAAGAGCTTGAAACCTTTGTATGATGCAAAAGCACATAAGATTCTAATGGCTTCTAATCTTGCAACAGGAGCAAAAGTTTCACCATAATCTATGCCTTCTTGCTGACTGTAACCTTGAGCAACAAGTCTTGCCTTGTTCCTCACAACATTTCCAAATTCATCAAGCTTGTTCTTCAGAACCCATCTAGTTCCAACAACCTTTATGTTGTTAGGTCTGGGAACCAAAGTCCAAACTTCTCACCTTTTGAACTGGTCAAGTTCTTCTTGCATTGCCATTAACTAGGAGTCATCGTCAGCAGCTTCATAGAAGTCCTTGGGTTCCAGAAGTGACACAAAAGCCACATTCCCCATGTATCTTCTGAGCTGAGCTCTGGTCATGACAGGATTATGAACAGAGTCAATTATGTTCTCTAAGGAATGATTCCTATGAGCTCTAACTTCTCTTGGTACATCCAATGAGTCTTCTGAAACCTGTTCATCATTTGTTGAATCATAAATAGGAGCATCTTCTGGAAGGAAGTTGACTTCTGGAGTAGGATTCTCTTCTTGAGCTTGTTCAGCAACAGGAGGAACCACTTCAGCAGCTCTGGGAGAAACATCTTCTTCTTCAACAGGAGATGTAACTTCAGGAGCTTGAACTACATCTTCATCAGGAGCTCTACTATCTGCAGGGTTAGTCTCATCAAACTGTACATGAACAGATTCATCTAAAGTTTGAGTCCTCTTATTAAAAACCCTATATGCTTTACTATGTGTTGAGTAACCAAGAAAAATGGCCTCATCTGCCTTTGAATCAAACTTTGAAAGATATTCTTTTGTATTCAAAACATAACACTTACAACCAAAGGTTCTGAAATAACCTATTTTAGGCTTTCGACCTTTCCAGAGTTCATAAGGGGTCTTGTTCAGAATGCTTCTGATTAGCACTCTATTCAGAACATAGCAAGCTGTGTTCACAGCTTCTCCCCAAAAGTACTTAGGAAGCCTTCTTTCATTGATCATAGTTCTGGCTATCTCAACCAGAGTTCTATTCTTCCTTTCAACTACCCCATTTTGTTGAGGAGTTCTGGGAGCAGAAAAGTTATGATCAATTCCCTTGGTTTCACAGAATTCTTCAAACCTAAAGTTTTTGAATTCTCCACCATTATCACTTCTGATATGGACAACCTTATCATTCCTTTCATTCTCAAGTTTCTTTATCAGAACTGAGAAACATCCAAGTGATTCATCTTTGCTAGACAGCAAGATGACCCAAGTGAATCTTGAATAGTCATCTACAATGACAAAGGCATACTTCTTTCCACCCATGCTCATTGGTTGAACAGGACCAAAAAGATCCATATGAAGTAGTTCCAAAGGTCTTTTAGTTGAAATGACTTTCTTAGTTTTAAAAGAGCTTCTGGATTGTTTACCAGATTGGCAAGCATTGCATAAATGGTTCTTTTTAAAACTAATTTCAGGCAGACCCTCAACCAATTGATTTCTAGCTACTTTGGCCAGAAGATCCATGCTAACATGAGCAAGTCTTCTATGCCAGAGCCAGGAGGTATCCTCTTTGGACATCAAGCATATATTTTTGCAAAGATTCTCAAGGTTCAGCATGAAAACATTTTCAACTCTAGGAGCAGTTAGAATAACTTCCCTTGACTTACTGTCCAAAATTTTACATCCAGAGGAGCTGAAGACAACATCTCTACCTTTATCACACAGTTGTGCAACACTCAGGAGATTGAACTTCAGGCCTCTGACTAGGGAGACATCTTCGATCGGAGGGTTGGTTCCTATGGATCCAGAACCAAGTATCATTCCTTTCTGAGCATCTCCAAAGCTGACTTTTCCACCTCTTTTAGGATCAAATGTGATGAATGCTTTTTCATCACCTGTCATATGCCTTGAGCACCCACTGTCAATGTACCACAGCTTTGACATTGATGGAGCACTCAGAGCCACCTGCAACACAATCAATTAGTGACAGGTACCCAATCCTTATTGGGTCCTTCAGAGTTAGATTTTTCTTCAGCAGGTTTTAATGATATCTTAGATTGCAAGAGGTTTTTAATGTGGTACTTGCAATCCTTTAACCAGTGACCATCACTCTTGCAGAGCTTGCAAAAGGGAGGGTTCTTGGATCTTTCCCTTTGCTTCCTGGGAGATTTCTTCTTCTTCTGAGAAGGTCCAACATCTTCAGAGGCTATACCAGCACTCTCAGAGGTTCCAACATCAGGAGGAGAAGCTATCTCTTTCAGAAGAGAGGGAGTGACAGGTTTCTTCTTCTTCTGGGGTTTATCACTTCCCAGAGGCAGCTTTTCTTTGCCTTTGACCTTAGAGTCATTAGCAGAAGTGCTGAACTGTTTACACAGTTTTTCTTCTAACACTTTCATGTCAGAATAAACTTGAGTAAACCTAAGAAACTTGTCAGCCTCACTCTTGTCCAATTTCCTTTTCAGGTACTTGAACATACTATAGAGTTCTTCAAGAGAATCAAAGATATTTTGTTCAGAAGATATGTTTACCTCAGAATCATAGGTAGCTTCAGGAGGTGCGGAAGTTTCTCCTGTGACATCTTCAGAGGTTGGCTCATCAATAGCCATAAAACAGATCTGAGCTTGCTCTTCCTTTTCTTCAGGATCACTGCTGGTCTCAGAGTCTGACCAAGCAGCCAGCATAGCTTTCTTGAACTTCTTCTTATCTTTCTTCAGCTCCGGACAGTTAGGCTTAATGTGCCCCGGTTGCTGACATCCATAGCACACAATTGGCTTGTTTGGATCTCTCTTGAACTTTTCACCAGAATCAGGAGTTTTCTTATCAAAGCTCCTGAAAGGCTTCTTGTAGTTTCCACCTCTGCCTTTTCTAAAGGCCTTCTTGAACTTCCTGGTCAGCATAGCCAGTTCCTCATCTTCAGAGGATTCATCAGAAGATTCTGCTTTAAGGACTACTCTTTTTCCTTCTGACCTTTCTCTCAGGTCATGATTCTTGATTGCCATCTCATGAGTAATCAATGAGCCAATGAGTTCATCATACTCATAGAAGCTTAAGTCCTGAACTTCTTCGATAGCAGTCTTCTTGGCTTGCCACGACCTTGGTAAGCTTCTGAGAATCTTCCTTACTTTTTCAGATTCTTCAATATCCTTTCCCAAACTCTTCAAGTCATTGACAATCTTGGTGAACCTAGAATTCATACTTGAGATGGATTCTTTGTCAAGCATTTCAAATAACTCGTAGTCTCTCATCAACTGATTGACTTTAGATTGCTTCACTTTTCCTGTTCCTTCGTAAGTGACTTCTAGCTTGTTCCAAATATCCTTTGCTGTTTCACAAGAAGACACTTTGTTATACTCAGTAGCAGAAAGTGCACAATGCAGCATATTTATTGCTGAAGCATTCGTTTGGAGTTTTTTAAGGATTTCATCTGTATATTCCACTTGAGGGATAACAACATGTCCTAAACCAGCTTCCATCCTAGTTGGGATGAAATCACCATTAGTGATAACTATCCATGCACTCATATTCTGAGCTTGGATAAAATACATCATTCTCTTTTTCCAGTAAGAGTAGTTATCACCATTAAATAGTGGAGGTCTAGTTGTGGAGGAACCCTCTGGAACAATAAAATGAGAGGAATTCTCAGGTTGGTGTCTACTAGCCATCTCTATTGATTCTGATAGGATCTTACACTTAGATTGTTAGATCTTTAGTAAATATACGAAGTGACCTTCGCTCTGATACCACTTGTTGGCCCTAACAAGAACAGAATCACCTAGAGGGGGGTGAATAGGTGTCTAAGTTGTAAACTGAAGTTTTCTAAGTTTTTTTAAGAAACTTAAAATTCAGAGTCAAATTTCCTCAGAGTCAGAAGCTATCTTAAGGAAGTTGCTTCTGAGGGAAATTCTGCCTAAACACAGTTAGACTGTTTTCAGCAACAGAAGTTCTGATTTGAGAACTTCTGGACAGTCTTCTGAACAAAGACAATGATATTTTTAGAGAAAATCTGTTTCAGCACTAAATATGAACAGGTACACAGAAGCAAAAATAACAAGTATAAGAGGGAGAAAGAAGTTCAGGAGATCCTGAGTGAACAATTCGATTTATCCAAGTTCGCCACAGAAGTCCTGTGACTACGTCTTGTCCCCTGAGGTCGCAGCCTACAGAGATTTTATAAATCCACTATTCAGAACTTTTATGGCAAGTTCAGAAGCTCCTTTACATCAACATAACTTAAGCTAATTTCTCACTTAGTTCTGACTAGCCTAAAAAGAGTTAAAGGATTTCCACCAGAACAAACAATACTCTGTTTTCTGGATTTCTCACCCAACTCTAATCTCAACTAGATTTCTCTCTTTAAATCTAACTGAAGATCACAAACGATCTCAGTTTACAAGATTCCTATTATGAACTTGTTTTTCTTCACTCTCTCACTTTACTAAGACTATGCTAAGAAAGATTGAGAATGGAAAAATTGCTCTGTTTTCTTGTTTTAAAACAGTGCGTTAAGATTTTGCTCGATGATCATGCGCGTGTTGATGCATTGGAGCTTGGCTACTCTTTATAGTGATTGAAGATGACCGTTGTGGAGTTTGAAACTTCAAAGAAGATGACATCAGTTGTTGTAGCCGTTAATCTGTCAAGTCTTCAAACGGTCTTCAAAACACTTTGATTCCGTTACCCTTGTTCTTTAACTAAATCCGGTAAGTGATTTGAAATCAAAGATGAGGATGACAGAATCATTCTTCAATTGGATCAACAAAGGGTAGACAAGGAATTTCTGGTTTCTTTTCAACAGACAAGCGCGCTCCATTAAAACAGCTTTTGAACTTTTGGCGCCTTGCATTGAATGCAAGTGTCAGAGCATTAAATGCTCAAACAGAACCCGTGACTTAGCTTTCAGAAGCTAACTTCCAGATGTCTAGACTTCTGATCACAATTGGCAAAGCTTCTGAATGCAAAGAACTTCTGAGGAGAGCTTTAGCAGACTTCGGCTTCAGAGCGGAATATCCAGCTTCTGAGTAAATGAAACTCTGACTTCAGCAAACCGATCTTCTGAGTTCTTTAGGCAATCCAGAAATGATTCATTCAGCACCTGCTGAGCAACTTACACAAAGACTAAGAATAAAAATTATTAGTCAATAGAAAACTATATGTAAGGTACTGTTGAGTTTTCATCTTCTGAAACGTTTGAACATAATCAAAATACTTAGGGTTCATCATTCTTTAAAGAATATGCTCAAAACTGGAGAGACAAGGCAGCAGAAGTAACTCCACCTTTATCTGAAAAAAGAGATGATATCAAGCTTTTTAGACACGCTCAAACCTCCGTTTTATAATATGATGGTAGCAAATACTACGGGGAACTTCTCTGATTTCGCCGAGGCAGGAGAAAGGACAGATAAAGCTATGAGGAAAGGGAAATTAGAGGTCGGTTCTCAAGACAAGAATATTCCTCGAAAACCGGTAGTCGTAAAAAAGAAAGAAGAAGAGACACATATGATCCATGGACATCCATCTGCGGAATATTCAAAATTTCCTCAGGGATCAACCGGTTATGCTGCGAGTGTTCCTCAGAATAGTTTTGTCGCTGGAAATACCCAACAGAGGAGTTGGAATAACACTCCGAACCAAGGGGGCAATTTTACTCAAAATACTCCTCCAAGGAGAGTTCAGGAACCTATAGATCCCATTCCCATTTCATATGCAGAGCTACTCCCTCAATTACTCCAAAATAGACAAGTATCTCTCAGTCCTTTGACGCCTATGGTACCACCATATCCGAGATGGTATGATGCTAATGCTCATTGTGAATACCATGCAGGAGCGGCGGGGCATAACATTGAAAATTGCACTGCTTTCAAAAGAAGGGTCCAACAATTAGTTAGAGCAGGCTGGTTGAAATTTAACCAAAAAAATTCAAACCCATATATAAATGCGAACCCTCTGCCTAATCATGACCTTAAGCCTGTGAATGTTGTAACTAACGATGATCGATATCTAATAAAGACAAAGGTAAATGAAATCATGATGCCAATGGAATGCTTGTACCGCATAATGTGCAAGGTTGGTTTGTTAAAAGAAAAAATGAGTGGAGAAACGACCTGCAACTATCATGAGGGAAAAGTAGCACCTTTAATATCTGAATGTGACCAGTTCAAGGAAAAGGTTTAAGAATATATGGATTCCAAAACACTGATTTTTGAACAAGTAAATCCAAAGGTGACCGAGGTAAATATGGTGCATAGGCAGGAGTTCTCACAACCTATCCCCTTGGTAATACAGTACGAAAGAAAGGAAAGAAACACCCTTAAAACCAATGAGCCTCCTGCTACCACATAATTTGTTGTTCAAACTCCGAGTCCTTTTCCATTTGAAAATACCAAAGCAATACCATGGAAGTATGAGAGCACTATTATTCCCCAAAGTGGTGATACAAATTATACGGAGAAAAATGATGATATTTCAGGAATGACAGGAATGACTCGGGGTGGGAGGTGCTTCAGCTCTGAAGAAATAGAGAAAAAGCGTCATGAAGGATTAGACAAGCGTCGAAAAGGGAAAGCAAAGGAGGGAGATATCTTGGTTGATATGGAGGAAAAGGAGTTCAATATTGCGGAAGGACTTCCTACATCAGAATCAATTATTAATGATCAAGCGTGCGAATTTCTAAAGTTAATAAAACAAAGTGAATATAAGGTTATTGAGCAACTAAACCAGATACCATCCCGTATATCCTTATTGACATTGATTATGTCATCGGTGTCCCATAGGGATGCTTTGCTCAGAATTTTAAATCAGGCATATGTAAGCCACGACATATCAGTGGAAAATTTGAATCATATAGTGGGTAATGTGGTTGCATCCAATTATCTTACCTTTACTGATGATGAAATACCCGTGGAGGGTACAGGACATACCAAGGCATTACACATTTCTGTCAAGTGCAAGGATTACGCCATTGCAAGGGTTTTGATCGATAATGGTTCGTCTCTTAATATCATGCCAAAATCTACGCTGGCTTGACTACCAGTGGATGACTCTTATATAAAGCCTAGTCATATTGTAGTCAAGGCTTTTGACAGAACGAAGCGAGAAGTCATGGGTAACTTGGAGTTGCCAATACAGGTGGGGCCCGTGATATTCAATATTAGCTTCCAGGTCATGGACATTACACCGGCATATATCATGTTGCTCGGGAGACCCTGGATTCATTCTACAGGAGCAATCCCATCTTCGTTACATCAGAAAATTAAGTTCATAATAAATGGGAAGCTGATTGAAGTTTCAGGTGAAGAGGATATCCTGGTGAGCAAGTGCCCTTCGACACCCTACATTGATGTAGCTGAGGAAACAATCGAGAGCTCTTACCAAACTTTTTAGATAGCTAATGCAAGCTACACCGCAAAAGGGTCACAATTTTTTGTACCTCAACATTCTAAGGCTGTAATAAGAATGGCTAAAGAAATGATGAGGAACCATTATCGTATAGGAGAAGGGCTGGGAACAAAGCATCAGGGTATGATTGATTGCGTGGCACCTTGGATAAATTTGTATCGTGAAGGTTTAGGATATCAGGCCACCAAGTATGACAAGCGAAAAATATATCAGCAACGGAGAGAAAAACGCCTCGCCAGATTAGAGAATAGGGAAGTCAGAGAAGAAGATATGGAATTTCCCCATATAAGAGATATCTTCATAAGCAATGGGCGTTTCGTTTTGGATGATGGAGCGATGATGGTTTTTATGGTAGAGTCAGATGAGGAAGAGCCAGGAGAAAATGATTGGATATCCGTCCAAGTGGAGGAGCTGAGGAACTGGAAAATTTATGATCTTCCTATAGAAAATTAATAATAAGAGCAATTCCTCTAAATTATGCCTAAGATTTAAAAGAGTAATGTTAGGGCGTCTTTTTAAGAAAAAATAAAGTTATTAAAATAAAGTGCAAGTTTCTTTTTGTTTTTCTCCTTTTCTTTTCTTCATTCTTTTCAACTGTACTTATCTTTATATATATATACACACCTTTATTAGTACTTATTTTTATTCTTTTATACACATTTGTTAGTACTGATTTTTATTCTTTTCTCCCTATTATGTTCTTGTGTATCCAGGAATGATGATGAAATGACCAATGATAATATTAATAATCATGAGCCAATGTACAATTTTGACCACCCTATATATGAAATTGATTCTGGAGAGGAAAGTGCAGAGGAAGTTCCGGTCGAGATTGAAAAAATGTTGGAAGCGGAACGGAAAAGCATGGAACCACTGGATGATGGTTTGGAAACAGTCAATTTAGGGACAAAAGAGGAACCGAGAGAAGTCAAGATAAATGGGAATTTAGATTTGGGTGAAAAGGAAAGATTAGCAAACTTACTGAAGGAGTATAAAGTGTTGGCCCTATCAAGAACAGAATCACCTAGAGGGGGGTGAATAGGTGTCAAAGTTGAAAACTGAAATTTTCTAAGTTTTTAAAGAAACTTAAATTTCAGAGTCAAATTTCCTCAGAGTCAGAGGCAAGCTTATAGAAGTTGCTTCTGAGGGAAATTCTGCCTAAACACAGTTAGAATGTTTTTCAGCAACAGAAGTTCTGATTTGGGAACTTCTGGACAGTCTTCTGAACAAAGACAATGATACTTAGAGGAAATCTGTTTCAGCACTAAATATGGACAAGTACACAGAAGCAAAAATAACAAGTATAAGAGGGAGAAAGAAGTTCAGGAGATCCTGATTGAACAATTCGATTTATCCAAGTTCGCCACAGAAGTCCTGTGACTACGTCTTGTCCCCTGAGGTCGCAGCCTACAGAGATTTTATAAATCCACTATTCAGAACTTTTATGGCAAGTTCAGAAGCTCCTTTACATCAACAGAACTTAAGCTAATTTCTCACTTAGTTCTGACTAGCCTAAAAAGAGTTAAAGGATTTCCACCAGAACAAACAATACTCTGTTTTCTGGATTTCTCACCCAACTCTAATCTCAACTAGATTTCTCTCTTTAAATCTAACTGAAGATCACAAACGATCTCAGTTTACAAGATTCCTATTGTGAACTTGTTTTTCTTCACTCTCTCACTTTACTAAGACTATGCTAAGAAAGATTGAGAATGGAAAGTATTGCTCCGTTTTTCTTGTTAGAACAGTGCGTTGAGATTTTGCTCGATGATCACGCGTATGTTGATGCTTTGGAGCTTGGCTACTATTTATAGTGATTGAAGATGACCATTGGTGAGTTTGAATCTTCGAAGGAGATGACATCAGTTGTTGTAGCCGTTAATTTGTCAAGTCTTCAAACGGTCTTCAAACACTTTCATTCCGTTATCCTTGTATTTTAACTAAATCCGGTAAGTGATTTGAAATCAAAGACGAGGTAGACTGAAATCATCCTTCAATTGGATCAACAAAGGGTAGACAAGGAAATTCTGGTTTCTTTTAAACAGACAGGCGCGCTCCATCAAAACAGCTTTTTGAACTTTTGGCGCCTTGCATTAAATGCACTTGTCAGAACATTAAATGCTATCTAGAACCCGTGACTTTAGCTTTCAGAAGCTAAAATTCACTTGACTAGACTTCTGATCACAATTGGCAAAACTTCTGATTGAAAAGAACTTCTGAGGAAAGCTTCAGCAGACTTCGTCTTCAGAGCGGAGTATCCAGCTTCTGAGTAATTGAAACTCTGACTTCAGCAACTGATCTTCTGAGTTCTTTAGGCAATCCAGAAAAGATTCATTCAGCACCTGCTGAGCAACTTACACATAGATTATGTACAAAAATTATTAGTCAATAGTAAACTATATGTAAGGAAGTATTAAGTTTTCATCTTCTGAAACGTTTGGACATAATCAAAACACATAGGGTTCATCATTCTCCCCCATTTTGGTTATGGACAAACCGTGGTCAGAAGGTAAAAGAAAACATGAGGTTTAGAAAAAGACTTCCTGATGCTAATGTTTCATGACTTCTGAGTAAATTAACTCCCCCATTTTAGTGTAAATGGTGAACTTCAGCAATCTGTATAGACTTAAAAAGACTTAAGATCAAGTTGTTAGATTTAATGAAGTGTAATTTACTAAGTCAAAACATAAACATAAGCAAAAAGTAAGAAGTCAGAGACACAAGAAAGTATAAGGAAGATTCAGTGTATATAATTTAATTCAGAAGTCAACATAAGAAACAGAATAATCAGAAGAGTAGAAAAGTCCTAAGACAAAGACTACCCAACCCAGAACCTAGCTAAGAAGCTTAAGTCCTAAAAGATTACAAGTTCCTAGGTTTCTTCTGAGGAGGAGGAACAACACTGGAACCTTCAGCAGCACTTGATCTCTTCTGACCAGACTTCTCCCCCGTTTGACCAGAACCAACAGCAACACCAAGAGCACCCTGAGATTTCAATTTTTGCTGAACATTCAGAGCAGTCTGATATTGCACAGGAGTTGGTCTCACAGTATTGATCATATCCATTCGTCTTCTGAAGTCATCATCAATGGTCTTCATATGATCAAAGGTCTGACCAGACATAGGTCGCTGTTTCTGAACATCATCAAGAAGGAGCTTCATCAACCTATTGTTAGCATACACAGCAGCAGTAAGATTCTCATTCTGAATATAAGTCTGTCCTCGAACAAACCTATAACAATTGTGAAGAGTCTTCTCTTGTTCTCGTGCTTGAGTGTGCATAACCTTCAGCAGTTCAGTAAGCTCAGCAATTTGTGCGTTCTGAGCAGATACAACAGACTCAATGATGGAGAGTCTATTGTTGAGATCAGGAGTGATGTCATATACAATCTTAGCAGCCCCGGAAGATGATGAACCTTGAGCAGAAGATTTCACTTCTCTCAGAATGTGATTGGCAGTACTTTGCAGGTCATCAATCTTACTTGGGAGCATCTTCTCATGAGCCTCATAATGCTCATTTGCTTCCTTGACTTCTTCTGTCAATATCTCCAGATTCTCATTGACCTTCAGAGAAGAAGCAAGAGCAATGTTATCCAGAGAAGGAAGCGTCAGAGCTAATTCTCTCAATTTGTACAGCTCATCATACGTAGCTAGATGAAGTGTAGAAAGATTGCGTATGTAGACAGAAGGGTCCTGCATTTGAAGCATAGTCATGAGCTGAAGGTTCTGAGCTTTCAAAGAATGTAATTCTTGCAGCACAATGCCCTGAGCATACATGTCAGCAGCAGAAGTCCTTTGCCCCATACCAGCAAATCTATTCATCAGTTCATCAGAGCCACTCTGACTCATTCTTCTCAACTCCTCAACACCAGGAGCACCACCAGCTTCGGATATACCAGAAGCTCTGCCCATGAATCCAAAACTACCAAACCTGGTGTCCAGATCATCTCGGTTCATGTGTTTGCGCAGGAAGTCATAGTTGGATGACAACCCAGCAAAGCACGAAGTAGTGAAGGAGGTAGTTAAGGGATCACACACAGGAGGTGTATGTCTAGAGGTTGAGAGAGGAGGAATTTGAGTGTTTGAGGAGGGGATGGTATTGGTGGTAGAGGAAGAAATGGTAGGAGAAATGGAAGGTAAAGTAGATGGCAGTGAGAAAGATGGAGCAGTAAATCCAATTGATGGACTTACAGAGGAAGTGGGTATGGAGGAGGTAGTGGATGTGGCTATGGAATCAGTGAAGATGGGAGCAGAATTTAGATTCACTTCTGAATAGGATCCAGAAGGAGGAATAATTGGAGGAGATACAACCTCAGAAGTTGAAGTTGTAGGAGGAATAGAAGTGTGAGAATCACTAACTTCTGTGACAGAAGGTAGTGAAGGAGATGGGTGAGGAGTATGAGGAGAGGATGGATGAGGAGTATGAAGTGAAGATGGAATAACCTGTTCAGAGAGGTTTGGATCAAATGTTGAAATGGGCTCAGCAAAGATATGAGCCATTCTGAACAGAGTTTCAGAAGCATCTCTTTCACCAGGATTTCTCCCTTGACCCAGAAGAACGTTATCCAGAAAATCATCAGTGTCGATGTTTTCAGCAAAGTTCATAGCATTCTGAATGATAGTATCAGGCTCTGGATCACTATCCTCAGTCAGTTCTTCAATAACAGGAACATCAGCATCCTTCTCACCAAACACATCCATCATGTCTTCGTCATCAACCAAGTCCTCTTTTTCAGGAATTGATTCTTCCAGTTCAGTACTCGAAGCAATAGAGAAGTCCTTTTTGATCAGAGACCTTCTCTTTGCTGACATCTTCTTCCTTGGGATTCTTCTGGAGAGAGGAATATCTTCAGAATCCTCATCCTCTTCAACAGCCTTTGAGCTAATCCGAGTAGAGAGAGAGATATTCTCAAGCTCTTCTCCATCCTCTGAAGTCTCAACATTCTTTGAGAACTCCACATTCTCAAGTTCAGCAGCGCATGCAATGATTCTTGCATCAGCCTTAGCCTTTGCAGCAATTTCTCTTTCAGCTGCTAACTTGTCTTCTGCTTCCTTCTGCTTTCTCTTCTGATCAGCAAGAGCCACAACTCTTGCAACCTTCTCAGCTTCAGCACCCTTCTCTCTTTCAGCAAGGCGTGCGTCCTCAGCATCCTGAGTTTCCTTCTCAGGAACATCCTTTGGCTTCTCAGCAACAATCTTGCCAGAGGGTTCAACACTGATTGTTGTTTGAACCATCGTGGGAAGAGGTTTTGAGACAACCACTTTCTCAACGTTCAGGACCAACTTACTTGATCCCTTCTTTCCCTTGCCCTTCTTGGCAGCATTCTTTCCTTTCTGAGCAGCAGCCTCAACAATTTCCTTCTGAGCAATACTCACAGAGGAGCCCTTCTCATTCTTCTTCGGAGTTACACCAAAACTCAGGTTTCTGAAGGTATGCATCTTCAGAACCATACTCTTACTCGTAACACCTTCTCCTGAAATCTCAACAGAGGCTGCCTCAAACAACCTTGTCAGGAGTGAGCCATATGCTAATGCACTCACGGTCGTTACATTCTTCATCTGCCTTATCAGCATGGCAGGTAAGTTGATCTTCTTCTGGTTGACCAAGTGCCACATAAACACCCTTTCCCTGTTGGAAACACAATTAACTCCTCCAGCCTTCGGAAGGAAAACATTGGTTGTCAAATAGTGTGCCCACCTCTGGTGCTGAGTGAGCCAGGTGGCATATGTTTCCTTGGCACTGAGATCTGGTCTAGCCCAGTTAACTTCTGTAAAACCATCTGCTGAACCATCATCACCAATGATGATTCCTTCATCATTAACACCAATCACTTGCGAAATAGAAGCCCTGCTGACCTCAATCTCAACTTCACCGACGACAGAGTGTAGAACATCCTCCTCATTAGAAAAGAAATGAAGGTTCTGATAGAATTCGGTGACTAACTTTGGATAGATAAATTCATCGAGAGAAACGAATGAATTCCAGTTTTGAGTGCTAAGCCATTTGGAGATAGGTTCAGTGGATTTAACTTCATCATCTAGGAACCTAGAGGTGAATACCCTAGATTCGCTAACTTTCTTTTTGGATTCAGTGGTGAAGATGTGAGTGACAGTGATTTCTTGAGCCATTTTGAAGATTTAAGAAATTAGGTTAAGGTTTTAGAGAGAGGAGAACACAGAAAATCTATGGAAGTTCTAATAGCAAAGAAAATGAGAGTAAAAACTTCTAAGTATGGAAAACCTCTATTTATACCCAAACAAGAAACCGTTCCAATTCAAAAAGCAAATAAACACCGTTTAAAAAGGGAACAGATAACCGTTAAACACAGAACAGCGCCGTAAAATGCAGTAGATAACGCATGCTTAAGTGTCAAATCATGATTAGAATTAATTATCAGTTAATTGTCTTAAACGATTAAACCCTTAAGATACACAGAAATAATTAAACTAAGTTATTGAAGAGGATAAGTCATACCAATTCCTTCTCGTAAGTTGCTGAAAGACATACCAGCCAGAGGCTTAGTAAACATGTCAGCAAGATTCTCTTCAGAGGGAACATGAGTAATGATAATATCCTTCTTCAGAACATGATCTCTTAAGAAGTGATGCCTAATATGAACATGCTTCATCCTGCTGTGCTGAATAGGATTCTTTGAAAGATCAATTGCACTCTTGTTATCACAGTAGATTGTAATTGTTCCAGGGATGACTCCATAGTCAGCAATTTGTTGCTTGATCCAGAGCATCTGAGAAACACAACTTCCAGCAGCAACATACTCAGCTTCAGCAGTTGAGAGAGCCACAGAGGTTTGCTTCTTGCTATGCCAGGAGACTAGGCACTCCCCCAGAAAATGACAACCACCAGAAGTGCTGACCCTTTTCAATTTATCTCTACCATAGTCAGAGTCTGTGTATCCTATAGGAGTGAAATCAGAACTACAGGGATACCACAAACCAGCTTCTGGTGTGCCTTTAAGATATCTGAGAATTCTTTTGACAGCAACATCATGAATTTCTCTTGGCTTTGATTGATATCTAGCACAAAAACACACAGCAAAATGTATATCTGGCCTGCTGGCTGTTTGGTATAAAAGAGAACCAATCATACCTCTGTAGGTTTTTATATCTACAGGTTTACCAGCTTTCTCTTCATCATCAATGTCTTTGCTGACATCCATTGGAATATCAACAACATTAGAGTCCATCATGCCAAATTTCTTCAGCACTTCTCTAGTGTACTTGGCTTGATTGATAAACACACCATCATTACTTTGCTTGATCTGAAGTCCTAAGAAGAAGGTTAATTCTCCCATCATAGACATTTCAAACTCAGCCTTCATGTGGTCACTGAACTCTCTGCACAAAGATTCGTTAGTAGCACCAAATATAATATCATCAACATATACCTGAGCTATAAGGATATCTTTGTTCTTCTTCAGAGTGAACAGAGTTGTATCAACATAGCCTCTGACAAATCCCTTAGACAGAAGGAACTTTGTCAGTCTCTCATACCAAGCTCTGGGAGCTTGTTTCAGTCCGTACAATGCTTTCTTCAGCTTGTACACATGATCAGGAAACTTAGGATCTTCAAAACCAGGAGGTTGAGACACATAGACTTCCTCATCAATGTAACCATTCAAGAATGCACTTCTCACATCCATTTGAAAGAGCTTAAAACCTTTGTATGATGCAAAAGCACATAAGATTCTAATGGCTTCTAATCTTGCAACAGGAGCAAAAGTTTCACCATAATCTATGCCTTCTTGCTGACTGTAACCTTGAGCAACAAGCCTTGCCTTGTTCCTCACAACATTTCCAAATTCATCAAGTTTGTTCTTCAGAACCCATCTAGTTCCAACAACCTTTATGTTGTTAGGTCTGGGAACCAAAGTCCAAACTTCTGACCTTTTGAACTGGTCAAGTTCTTCTTGCATTGCCATTAACCAGGAGTCATCATCAGCAGCTTCATAGAAGTCCTTGGGTTCCAGAAGTGACACAAAAGCCACATTCCCCATGTATCTTCTGAGCTGAGCTCTGGTCATGACAGGATTATGAACAGAGTCAATTATGTTCTCTAAGGAATGATTCCTATGAGTTCTAACTTCTCTTGGTACATCCAATGAGTCTTCTGAAACCTGTTCATCATTTGTTGAATCATATATAGGAGCATCTTCTGGAAGGAAGTTGACTTCTGGAAAGGGATTCTCATCTTGAGCTTGTTCAGCAACAGGAGGAACCACTTCAGCAGCTCTGGGAGAAACGTCTTCTTCAACAGGAGATGTTACTTCAGGAGCTTGAACTACATCTTCATCAGGAGCTCTACTATCTGCAGGGTTAGTCTCATCAAACTGTACATGAACAGATTCATCTAAAGTTTGAGTCCTCTTATTAAAAACCCTATATGCTTTACTATGTGTTGAGTAACCAAGAAAAATGGCCTCATCTGCCTTTGAATCAAACTTTGAAAGATATTCTTTTGTATTCAAAACATAACACTTGCAACCAAAGGTTCTGAAATAACCTATTTTAGGTTTTCGACCTTTCCAGAGTTCATAAGGGGTCTTGTTCAGAATGCTTCTAATTAGCACTCTATTCAGAACATAGCAAGCTGTGTTCACAGCTTCTCCCCAAAAGTACTTAGGAAGCCTTCTTTCATTGATCATAGTTCTGGCTATCTCAACCAGAGTTCTATTCTTCCTTTCAACTACCCCATTTTGTTGAGGAGTTCTGGGAGCAGAAAAGTTATGATCAATTCCCTTGGTTTCACAGAATTCTTCAAACCTAAAGTTTTTGAATTCTCCACCATTATCACTTCTGATATGGACAACCTTTTCATTCCTTTCATTCTCAAGTTTCTTTATCAGAACTGAGAAACATCCAAGTGACTGATCTTTGCCAGACAGCAAAATGACCCAAGTGAATCTTGAATAGTCATCTACAATGACAAAGGCATACTTCTTTCCACCCATGCTCATTGGTTGAACAGGGCCAAAAAGATCCATATGAAGTAATTCCAAAGGTCTTTTAGTTGAAATAACTTTCTTAGTTTTAAAAGAGCTTCTGGATTGTTTACCAGATTGGCAAGCATTGCATAAATGATTCCTTTTAAAACTAATTTCAGGCAGACCCTCAACCAATTGATTTCTAGCTACTTTGGCCAGAAGGTCCATGCTCACATGAGCAAGTCTTCTATGCCAGAGCCAGGAGGTATCCTCTTTGGACATCAAGCATATATTTTTGCTTCCTAGGAGATTTCTTCTTCTTCTGAGAAGGACCAACATCTTCAGAGGCTATACCAGCACTCTCAGAGGTTCCAACATCAAGAGGAGAAGCTATCTCTTTCAGAAGAGAGGGAGTGATAGGTTTCTTCTTCTTCTGGGGTTTATCACTTCCCAGAGGCAGCTTTTCCTTGCCTTTGACTTTAGAGCCATCAGCATGAGTGCTGAATTGTTTACACAGTTTTTCTTCTAACACTTTCATGTCAGAATAAACTTGAGTAAACCTAAGAAACTTGTCAGCCTCACTCTTGTCCAATTTCCTTTTCAGGTACTTGAACATACTATAGAGTTCTTCAAGAGAATCAAAGATATTTTGTTCAGAAGATATGTTTACCTCGGAATCATATGTAGCTTCAGGAGGTGCGGAAGTTTCTCCTGTGACATCTTCAGAAGTTGGCTCATCAATAGCCATAAAACATATCTGAGCTTGCTCTTCCTTTTCTTCAGGATCACTGCTGGTCTCAGAGTCTGACCAAGCAGCCAGCATTGCTTTCTTGAACTTCTTCTTATCTTTCTTCAGCTCCGGACAGTTAGGCTTAATGTGCCCCGGTTGCTGACATCCATAGCACACAATCGGCTTATTTGGATCTCTCTTGAACTTTTCACCAGAATCAGGAGTTTTCTTGTCAAATCTCCTGAAAGGCTTCTTGTAGTTTCCACCTCTGCCTTTTCTAAAGGCCTTCTTGAACTTCCTGGTCAGCATAGCCAGTTCCTCATCTTCAGAGGATTCTTCAGAAGATTCTGCTTTCAGGACTACTCTTTTTCCTTCTGACCTTTCTCTTAGGTCATGATTCTTTAATGACATCTCATGGGTAATTAGGGACCCAATGAGCTCATCGTACAAGTAATAGCTCAAATCCTGAACTTCTTCAATAGCAGTCTTCTTGGCTTGCCAAGACCTTGGTAAGCTTCTGACAATCTTCTTCACTCGATCAGATTCTTCAATATCCTTTCCTAAACTCTTCAAGTCATTGACTATCTTGGTGAATCTAGAGTTCATGTCTGAAATAGATTCTTTATCAAGCATTTCAAATAACTCATATTCTCTCATGAGTTGGTTGAATTTAGATTGCTTCACTTTTCCTGTTCCTTCATATGTGACTTCCAGTTTGTTCCAAATATCCTGTGCAGTTTCACAAGAAGAAACTTTGTTATATTCAGTAGCTGTAAGTGCACAATGCAACATATTTATTGCTGAAGCATTAGTTTGGAGTTTTTTCAGAATGTCATCTGTATATTCTCTCTGAGGAATGACAACATTCCCTAAACCTTGTTCCATTCTGGTGGGAATGAAATCACCATTAGTGATGACATACCAAGCACTCATGTTCTGAGCTTGGATGAAGTACATCATCCTTTTCTTCCAGTATGAGTAGTTGTTGCCATTAAATAATGGAGGTCTAGTAGTAGAGGAACCTTCTGGAACTATGAAGTGAGAAGAATTCTCAGGCTGGTGTCTACTAGCCATCTCTATTGATTCTGATAGGATCTTACACTTAGATTGTTAGATCTTTAGTAAATATGCGAAGTGACCTTCGCTCTGATACCACTTGTTGGCCCTATCAAGAACAGAATCACCTAGAGGGGGGTGAATAGGTGTCAAAGTTGAAAACTGAAATTTTCTAAGTTTTTAAAGAAACTTAAATTTCAGAGTCAAATTTCCTCAGAGTCAGAGGCAAGCTTATAGAAGTTGCTTCTGAGGGAAATTCTGCCTAAACACAGTTAGAATGTTTTTCAGCAACATGAGTTCTGATTTGGGAACTTCTGGACAGTCTTCTGAACAAAGACAATGATACTTAGAGGAAATCTGTTTCAGCACTAAATATGGACAAGTACACAGAAGCAAAAATAACAAGTATAAGAGGGAGAAAGAAGTTCAGGAGATCCTGATTGAACAATTCGATTTATCCAAGTTCGCCACAGAAGTCCTGTGACTACGTCTTGTCCCCTGAGGTCGCAGCCTACAGAGATTTTATAAATCCACTATTCAGAACTTTTATGGCAAGTTCAGAAGCTCCTTTACATCAACAGAACTTAAGCTAATTTCTCACTTAGTTCTGACTAGCCTAAAAAGAGTTGAAGGATTTCCACCAGAACAAACAATACTCTGTTTTCTGGATTTCTCACCCAACTCTAATCTCAACTAGATTTCTCTCTTTAAATCTAACTGAAGATCACAAACGATCTCAGTTTACAAGATTCCTATTGTGAACTTGTTTTTCTTCACTCTCTCACTTTACTAAGACTATGCTAAGAAAGATTGAGAATGGAAAGTATTGCTCTGTTTTTCTTGTTAGAACAGTGCGTTGAGATTTTGCTCGATGATCACGCGTATGTTGATGCTTTGGAGCTTGGCTACTATTTATAGTGATTGAAGATGACCGTTGGTGAGTTTGAATCTTCGAAGGAGATGACATCAGTTGTTGTAGCCGTTAATTTGTCAAGTCTTCAAACGGTCTTCAAACACTTTGATTCCGTTATCCTTGTATTTTAACTAAATCCGGTAAGTGATTTGAAATCAAAGACGAGGTAGACTGGAATCATCCTTCAATTGGATCAACAAAGGGTAGACAAGGAAATTCTGGTTTCTTTTAAACAGACAGGCGCGCTCCATCAAAACAGCTTTTTGAACTTTTGGCGCCTTGCATTAAATGCACTTGTCAGAACATTAAATGCTATCTAGAACCCGTGACTTTAGCTTTCAGAAGCTAAAATTCACTTGACTAGACTTCTGATCACAATTGGCAAAACTTCTGATTGAAAAGAACTTCTGAGGAAAGCTTCAGCAGACTTCGTCTTCAGAGCGGAGTATCCAGATTCTGAGTAATTGAAACTCTGACTTCAGCAACTGATCTTCTGAGTTCTTTAGGCAATCCAGAAAAGATTCATTCAGCACCTGCTGAGCAACTTACACATAGATTATGTACAAAAATTATTAGTCAATAGTAAACTATATGTAAGGAAGTATTAAGTTTTCATCTTCTGAAACGTTTGGACATAATCAAAACACATAGGGTTCATCATTAAGATGTGTTTGCATGGTCTTACGAGGACATGCCTGGTTTGAATACAGATATAGTAGTACATAAGTTGCCATTAAAGCCTGAATCCAAGCCCGTGAAGCAGAAACTAAGAAAAATGAAGCCAGACACCTTATTAAAAATAAAAGAGGAAGTTAAAAAATAATTTGATGCCGGATTTTTAGCAGTGTCCAACTACTCAGAATGGGTCGCAAATGTGGTCCCAGTTCCTAAAAATGGGGGAAAGATAAGAATGTGCGTTGACTATAGAGACTTAAATCGAGCCAGTCCAAAGGATAATTTTCCGTTACCCCATATCGACGTATTAGTAGATAATACAACAGGCTACCATAGATTGTCATTAATGGATGGATTTTCCGGGTACAGTCAAATTTTAACGGATTTGCTAGATAGAGAAAAAACCACTTTCATAACTCTATGGGGAACTTTTTGTTATAAGGTGATGCCATTTGGGCTAAAAAATGCGGGGGCCATATATCAAAGAGCAATGGTCACCTTATTTCATGACATGATGCATAAAAAAATGAAAGTATATGTAGATGACATGGTCGCAAAATCGCGACTAGATGAAGATCATGTGGTAGTATTGAGAAAGGTTTTCAAACGACTTCGCAAGTATCAAATAAAATTAAACCCTTCTAAGTGTGTCTTCGGCATTACTTCAGGAAAGCTCTTGGGATTTATCGTAAGCAAACGAGGAATAGAGGTTGACCCAGACAAAATTAAGGCAATTCTTGAAATGTCACCTCCAAAAACTGAAAAAGAAGTAAGAGGTTTCTTAGGAAGATTAAATTACATAGCTCGTTTTATATCGCATTTAACCGCAACTTGTGAACCAATTTTTAAATTGTTAAGGAAAAGCACCCCATGTGAATGGAACCAGGGCTGTCAAGAAGCTTTTGACAAAATAAAGAAGTACTTGCAGAACCCTCCCGTGCTTCAACCAGTAGATCCCAGTAAACCCTTATTGTTATACCTAACTGTTCAAGAAGGATCAATGGGAGCACTTTTGGCGCAACATAATGAAACAAGAACAAAGGAGTATGCCATTTATTATATCAGTAAAAAGTTTACTGATTGTGAAACAAGGTATTCTTCTCTAGAGAAAACTTGTGCCGCCCTAGTTTGGGCATCCCACAGATTAAGGCATTACATGTTAAATAACACAACGTGGCTAATTTCTCCGATGGATCCAGTCAAATTCATCTTTGAAAAACCAGCCCTGACAGGAAAACTGGCTAGATGGCAAGTTCTACTATCAGAATATGATATCGAGTACGTCGCACAAAAATCTATAAAGGGGTCGGCAATCGCACAATTCCTCGCCGATAATCCGGTAGAACACATCCACTCAATGGAGGCTTCCTTCCCGGACGAGAATATCATAGCTATCGAATCAGAGGAGCACTCAAATAAACAATGGACCATGATGTTTGATGGAGCTTCTAACGCTTTAGGAAATGGAGTAGGGATAATTTTGATATCGCCGACAGGTCAATATTTCCTTATCACAGCTAGACTACACTTTTAGAGTACCAACAACATTGCAGAATATGAAGCATGCGCTTTGGGGATCAGAGCTGCCTTGGAAATGAAAATTGAAAGCTTAAAAGTTTACGGAGACTCGGCCTTGGTTATCAATCAACTCAATGGGGAGTGGGAAACTCGGGACACCAAGCTAATTCCTTATCAAGAGTATATCCCAGAGATGATGAAAAAATTTTGCTTCATCAAGTTGGAGCATACATCTCGTTCAGAAAATCAGATGGCTGATCGTTGGCCACCCTCGCTTCCACATTTGAAATAGAAAAATGTCAAAAGCTTCCAGCTATCGAAATTGAGTTGCGAGAGAACAAGGCCTATTGTGGAAATATTGAAGGGGAAGTTGATGGAAAACCGTGGTACCATGATCTTAAAAATTACATTCAAAGAAAAGGGTACCCTCAGGGGGCAACAAATGTTGACAAAAAGACAATAAGGAGACTATCTGCTAGTTTCTTTTTAAGTGGAGATGTGTTATACAAAAGAAATCACGATACAACTCTAATCCGATGTGTAGATTTTCCTCACAACCAAAAGCTAATGGAGGAAGTGCACGAGGGGTTTTGTGGAACCCATCTAGGTGGACACGCTTTAGCTAGGAAGGTTTTGAGAATGGGATGTTATTGGATCAAAATGGAGTCTGACTGCATCAATTATGTTCGTAAATGTCATAAATGCCAAATCTATGCCAATGATATAAATGCACCATCTGAAGATTTGCATGTTATGGTAGCACCATGGCCTTTTTCAATGTGGGGTTTGGATGTCATAGGGCCAATTGAACCAAAAGCTTCGAATGGACATCGTTTCATTCTCGTGGCCATTGACTACTTCACTAAATGGGTTGAAGCATCATCAGATGTTAGTGTGACAAAAACGGTTGTAGCCAAATTCTTAAAGAACAACATTGTTTGCAGATATGGCTTACCGGAACGTATCATTACGGATAATGCCAAGAACTTCAACAATAAAACCATGGCAGAACTTTGCACCCAATTCAATATCAGCCATCATAATTCCACACCTTATAGACCGAAAATGAATGGAGCCGTAGAAGCAGCAAACAAAAACATTAAGAAGATTGTACAAAAGATGGTTTCTAGTTATAAAGACTGGCATGAAATGTTGCCCTTCGCATTACATGGATATAGGACCACAATACGAACATCGACTGGAGCAACTCCATTTTCTTTGGTTTATGGCATGGAGGTTGTATTACCTATAGAGGTCGAAATTCCATCATTAAGGATAATGTTGGAAGCGGGAATGGAAGATTCAGAATGGACTCAGAAAAGATACGATCAACTAAATTTCATTGAGGAAAAAAGGCTGACTGCGATATGTCATGGACAATTATATCAAAGGCGACTGATTAAGTCTTATGGAAAAAAGGTCAGACCAAGGAAATTTCAAGAGGGAGAGTTAGTACTCAAAAAAATCATCCTAAAACATTTGGACCCTCGAGGAAAATGGACCCCAAAGTATGAGGGGCCATATGTGGTAAAAAAAGCATTTTCAGGAGGGGCACTCATCTTAACTAAGATGGATGGAGATGAATTACCCAATCCGATCAATTCAGATTCGGTCAAGAAATATTTTGTGTGATTTGTAACATGGTTATTAAATAATTGTTGATGGTCTTTTTATCATCATGAATGTAATACGCGTTTCTATTTGTTAGAAAGGGTTTTACCCAAACCGTGCTTAAATAACATATACATATATTATATAAAGTTTTCCGCTTGCACAATATTTTATGGTCTTTATTTTCTTCGATGTTCTACCAATACAGTTGCTGACCTGACATATGAATACGTAAACAGAAGGGTGAGTCCTTACAATCTCAAAAGAACGATAGAACATTGTGATAAAAAAAAGAAAAAAAAAGAAAAAAGAGGATGGAGGAGGGATGGTAATTACGCTTGCTCAATGGATATCTACGCGAGATTATGGAAGTAACCGAGCGCCTCCTGTTATCCCACCATTGTATGGAATCCTGTGTTGATAGATGAGCTTCACGGTAGGATATTGTTGACGTGACATTCCTTTTGACGTTCTATTAAAAAAAAAGGGGGTGAAAACATAAATGTGTACATACATAACATGATTTTTCGCATGCATATCATATGTCAAATATAGAAAAATTCATGCCCATTTTTCTTTTTAGCTGGAAATAAAGATAAACTGCGAATTAATATTAATGAAGACACTGGTTTTTCCGTATGAATTTCCTAAGATCATGTCTCACAATTCACTTCTATTCAAGATAGAATGTTTCCACATCTTTGAATTCCCTGAGATCAAGTCTCATAGTTCACTTCTGTTCAAGATAGAATTTTACATTTTTTGAATTCCCTGAGATCAAGTCTCATAATTCACTTCTATTCAAGATAGATAATTTTCACAGCTTTAAATTTCTTGAGATCAAGTCTCATAATTCACTACTATTCAAGATAGAATTTATCATATTTGAATTCCCTGAGATCAAGTCTCACAGTTCGCCTCTATTCAAGATAGTTTATCACGTTTTTTCTCCGAGATCAAGTCTCATAATTCGCTTCTATTGAAGATATGATCTTTCACGTTTGAATGCCTTAAGATTAAGCCTTATAATTCACTTCTATGCAAGATAGAACTTCTCTTCACATTTTGAATTCTATAAGATCAGGTCTCTCGTGATTAACTTTCGCGGGGAAACCGCTATAAACACTCACCAACTTTCGCGGGAAGCCGCTATAAACACTTACACAACCGCGGGGAGTCGCTATAAACACTAATACAATTCATGGGGGTGCCGCGAAATAAGGTGCAAAATGGCTTATCTAGATCTACTTTGTATACTCCATTTTCAATGAAGCTATACAAAGGGGGGCAACTGTAGATACCCATTTTTGTCCAAGAGTAATTGTTTGTTTCTAAGAATATTGAATATTTAAGTCAATCATTTCTTATTTTATTCTTTTGCAGTTTTAGGTTGCAAATACTTGGTGAATATATTGGTACTTTCTCCATATAAAATGCAAATTTTGCAGTGTTGTTTATGTATAAAGCATTTTTAGATGGGAAATTTTTTTTTTCTTTCTTTCTTCTTTCTCCAACTGTTTAGATTATTTTCAATTTTTGAATGTTAAACAGATAATTTAATTACAAAGGGGCCAATTAACATCGTGACGTTTTAATTATTTTGTCGTTTAGGAATTATTAATAAGGAAAAACAGGGCATTAAGATTCGTTGAGAGCTATTAGGACGACTAGAGACTTTCGAGAACAAGTTTAGGGGTTATTCAAAAACGAGTTAGATTTTTAATATCTAGTCAAATTGAGATTATTTAGCGGTCCAAGTTGATATGTTAATTTTAGACAGCTAAAACTGATCAAAGGTAGCTAGACGGTTTTCATTCTTTTTCTGATAAAAGAGGAAATATGTTTTAATTCATTAACGTGAAATATATGTTTTTTTTTATGTCGTCGACTCGACAAATTTCTTGACGGGATGATAAAGTAAGGACGGAAAAGGTAAAGTGACGATTTTTATTTTCATAATTAATTGTACATATATGTTAATTTTGGTGCAAATGACGATTAAAAGAAGTTGTTCATTCCAAACTCAAAAATAAAATATCAATCCATGGAGAAGTCAGTTGAAAAAATCAATAAGAAGTGTGTATGGACATATAACCTTTTCCCTTGCCAAATGAGGAAAAACAAAAAGACACGCCTGCTCTAAAACACCAAAACATTAAAGACCACTAAATTAAAGGAGGTTGCATATGCTCCTAGGTAGGTAATAGATCCTAGACTTTTATGTCTATAAAAGAAAAATGATGTGCTTGAAATGGACAGAGAGAAAAAAAAGGGGATATTAAAGCAAAAGGAGTTATCATCTTCAAAAGGGGGAAGAAAGCAGGAGTATTAATTTCTTTGGAGTCTTTTCCATAAAAAAGAAACTTCTCCAGGTGATTACACTCTCCTTAATTCTTCATTATGGTTCTCTCTAACATCCAAGTGACCTGCAATTAATCCAACACATCTATAATTAGAAGGAAACACAAAGTAAAGAACTTTTCGGGGTCCCTAGGTTCTATGGACATACCCAAACGTTTTTTTTACTTGGGATCTTCGGACGGCTGAAAGGACATGTTATGCTCTTTCCATTGATCTAAAATATATTTTTTTTTTCCAATTTTTTTCTAAATAGTTAAAAATCTGATATTTAATCGGGTTATAAGCAGAAAATTAGGGTTTAATGTTAAAGATTAAACCCTTGATAGAATTAGAGGGTGCCCACAATACTTATAATCAGAGATATATGTTTTTTTTTCTTTTTATATGAATATAACTAAGATGATTAAGATTTATGATAGAAAAATAGAGGAGATTGCTATAAATAAATATAAGAGAACATATACCTATATGTCTTGGCTTGACCACTTTGTTTTCCCCCTTTTAAAGGAAAGATTGTTACTAACCATGCCCTTTTTAATGGAAATGATAAATACATAGGTTTTAATTTGAGATTGAATTTAGAAGAAGGGAAGGTTTCAGCGTGCAAAAGGGTATAGATGACACTATAAGGAAATGGAGGATTGTATTCTTGCTTTCTTTCTTTCTTTTTGCGTAAAAAAGAAGAAGAAGGGGTTTGGTAGTAGGAGTTTTATTTTGGTTGGGTTTTATAGAAGAATAAGAAGAAGCATGAGCTGGATAATAGAATAAGTAAAAATGGAAAAAAAACATGATGTTAGGCCCATATTCCTATTAGTCATACATTTACATGGATGAATTGTCCAGATGCAAACAATTTCATAAGGTGAAGTGTTAGTATGTCATGACATGTGTTAATTTACTCAATAAATTTAGTCATTACCCTTTCATTACATATTTCTAACCTATATGATTTGCTAGTAGTTAATTTTAGATCAAATTATGGAAGTATTTCATGAATTCACCAAATGGATTAAGTGAGGTGATATTTTCATTATTTTAGTTAATTTCGTCACAATAGATTAAACACTTTTCGATGTTAACACAAAAAAAATGGAGTTACTCAATTTATACCACTATGTTATAGGAGTATAAAAGTCATCGAGTGAAATCAATCAATCATAACGAGTACATTTATACTTCTATGTTATAGAGGTATAAAAGTGGTCTAATGAAATCGATAGGCAAAACAACATTTTTTTTCATTTACTTTATAGGATAATAAAAAATAGAGATCAAATGAATTTAAAACAGAAATCACATCTTTTAGTACCAATTTAGGGCGGGGTAGGGTGATTAGTCAAATTTTCTTCCCTATACGTAATCGACCAAACGAACTCAATCTCTAATTTCGCAGACCTTCTTACCCCTGTAAATTTACTCCCACTGTGGTGTCCAATCACGCCGTAACTTTGATTGGTGGCGACTCTAAAACCAACGTTTTTAAGAACGAAAAAACCTAGTTGCTACAACAGCAAACACGAGAAAAGTTAGCATCGGTCTCAGAAGATGTTCAGTGCTAATAAAAGAAGTTATGGAATGTCACAATTGACTTCTTCAAGTTACAAAAAGCTAATATTTAAAGTATAGATTAAAATCTATCTTAAGATATTATTTAAGTAGTTTGGATACGAAGGAAGAATTGAGATATACGTTTCATACTTATTCAAGTTATGAATGCGATCATAAGAAAATTTGTATCAACCTCAAATGAAGATACTGTGACGTAATGGAAAATTAAGGAGTTCGTCAAAAACACAGTTCAGAATATATCTCTAAAGCAGAAGCTCTAAAAATTACATTTGAGATATATACATTACTCTACTGCTCTTAATAATCATATATATGCTTGTGATTATTTTGATGAACTCACTGTATGAAAATGAGAAATTAAGGAGTTCGTCAAAAGAACAGTTTATTTGATGCAGGTACCAAAATGGATAATTAAAATGAAGCTTAGTGACCGTATGGCATTTAGGATTAAAAAGAGAACAAGTCTTTTCATATCTTCACTTTAATCCTACGGTCACTAATTAATCTCTTGGTAACCAAGTTTCATGTCTTGTCATGACAACTAATCAAATCTTCTCTTAAGATTGCAAGTACAACTCATATCTTTGAGTATCCAGCCAAGATTTGAAGATTATCCAAAAAGTTGTATCAAATATTATAAGATCTTCTTATGTCTTACAAGATCTTATCGATGTCTTACAACATCTAAGCAAAATCTACAAATGGAAAGATTTAAAGTACAATGTGTAAGAATGATCTTGAAAAGACTTCTCATCCAAAGGCTACAACAACTTGTTCTTCTTCTTTCATTCAAATTAAAGAGAGCAACGGATATAAGATGGAGAAGTAGAAAAAGGAATCTTACAAAAATCTCAAGCAAATATCTTATGGAAGATTTCAAGTACAAAAATGCAAGTTGTCATGAAGTGACTACTCCTTCCAACGACTCCTTCCTCCATCAAATTCAAATATGCAACAGCCATATTTTTGGCTATAAAAGGAAGACATCTCCAATGGTTGAAGGTTAAGGAATTGCCCGAGAAGAAAAGCTTTACTTCACTATTGTTATACTCAAAGCTTTTATTTAATTCCTTCCAGTGAGAGATAAACAGAGTGAGAATATTTGTATTCTTATTTCATTCAAAAATCACTGTAAAAGATTAAGCGGTGGGGCTTAATCTGGGTTTAGCACTAGATCCCGAAAAAAGTGTAAAAGAGGTTCTAGCTTAGCCTTGAAAAGTTAGAGAGGTTCTTAAGCACCATTGAAGCTTAGGAGAGGTTCATACTTAGCCTTAAAAGTATACAGGTTCTTAAGCACCCCTAAGCTTAAGAGAGGTTCACATTTAGCGTTGAAAATTGTAAAGGTTCTTACTTAGCATTGAAAAGTAAAACAGGTTCTTAAGCACCCGCAAGCTTAGGAGGTTATCACTGAGCCTTGAAAAGTGCCATATGTTTCTTAGTTGAGCTTGAGAAAAACTAAGGGGAGTTGCTCAAACACTTAGAAGTTTGAGGGAGTGAATACTGGGAGAGGTGTTCAGCTCTAGCAGTGTCTCAGATTGTGAGAACTGCTCTACAGGCCTTATTTCTGCCCTTAAAGAAATCAGATAGTAGAAAATCTCAAGAGGTTCTCTTGGGGACAGGACTAGGCTCACAACGAGAACGAACCTGGATAACTGCACTGTGTCTAATCTTTCTATCCCTATCTCTTTACTTTATTGTCTATTTAATTATTCGCAAATATTTTATATGTGCTTATCTTATAATATTTGCTAAATAATTAATAGTGAATTATAAGTTTATATTCACAGAATAATAATCTGTCACACTTCCGCAAATTTATTAGTGAAGATTATTTGATAGGCAAAGTGAATATAAATATTTTTTGATAGGCAATAAATCCTATTCACCCCCCTCTAGTATGTATATAGTCATTTTTGGGCCAATAGACTTGCTCATCAATGTAACCATTCAGGAATGCACTTTTCACATCCATTTGGAACAGCTTGAAACCTTTTTATGATGCAAAAGCACACAGAATTCTAATGGCTTCTAATCTTGCAACAGGAGCAAAAGTTTCACCATAATCTATGCCTTCTTGCTGACTATAACCCTGAGCAACAAGTCTTGCCTTGTTCCTCACAACATTTCCAAATTCATCAAGCTTGTTCTTCAGAACCCATCTTGTACCAACAACTTTCTTGTTGTTAGGTCTGGGAACCAAAACCCAAACTTCTGACCTTTTGAACTCATCAAGTTCTTCTTGCATTGCCATTAACCAGCACTCATCATCTTCAGCTTCATAGAAGTCCTTGGGTTCCAAAAGTGATACAAAAGCCACATTCCCAATAAATCTTCTGAGCTGAGCTCTGGTCATGACAGGATTGTGAACAGAGTCAATTACATTCTCTTGGTACATACATCCAATGTATCTTCTGAAACTTGTTCATCATTTGTTGAATCATATATAGGAGCATCTTCTAGAAGGAAGTTGACATCTGGACTAAGATTCTCTTCTGGGACTTGTTCAGCAACAGGAGGAACCACTTCAGCAGCTCGGGGAGAAACATCTTCTTTTTCAACAAGAGATGTGACTTCAAGAGCATGAACTACATCTTCATCAGGAGCTCTACTATCTTCAGGGTTCGTCTCATCAAACTGTACATGAACAGATTCATCTAAAGTCTGAGTCCTCTTATTAAAAACCCTATATTCTTTACTATGTGTTGAGTAACCAAGAAAAATGGCCTCATCTGCCTTTGAATCAAACTTTGAAAGATATTCTTTTGTATTCAAAACAAAACACTTACAACCAAAGGTTCTAAAATAACCTATCTTAGGCTTTCTACCTTTCCAGAGTTCATAGGGGGTTTTGTTTAAAATGCTTCCGATCAGCACTCTATTCAGAACATAGCAGGCTGTGTTAACAGCTTCTCCCTAAAAATACTTTGGAAGCCTTCTGTCATTGATCATAGTTCTGGCAATCTCAACTAGAGTCCTATTCTTCCTTTCAACTACCCCATTTTGTTGAGGAGTCCTAGGAGCAGAAAAGTTATGATCAATGCCCTTGGTTTCACAGAATTCTTCAAACAGAAAGTTCTTGAATTCTCCACCATTATCACTTCTGATATGGATAACCTTTTCATTCCTTTCATTCTCAAGTCCTTTAACAAGAACTGAGAAACATTCAAGTGACTCATCTTTGCTAGCAAGCAAAATAACTCAAGTGAATCTTGAATAGTCCTCTACTATGACAAAGGCATACTTCTTTCCACCCATGCTCATTGGCTGAACAGAACCAAAAAGATCCATATGAAGTAATTCCAAAGGTCTTTTTGTTGAAATGATTTTCTTAGTTTTAAAAGAGCTTCTGGATTGTTTACCAGATTGACAAACAATACACAAATGGTTCTTTTTAAAACTAATTTCAGGCAGACCCTCAACCAATTGATATCTAGCTACTTTGGCCAGAAGATCCATGCTAACATGAGCAAGTCTTCTATGCCAAAGCCAAGAGGTATCCTCTTTAGACATTAAGCATATATTTTTGCAGAGATTCTCAAGGTTCAGCATGAAAACATTTTCTACTCTATAAGCAGTTAGAATTACTTCCCTGGACTTACTGTCCAAGATTTTACATCCAGAGGAGCTGAAGACTACATCTCTACCTTTGTCACACAGTTGTGGAACACTCAGGAGGTTGAACTTCAGGCCTCTGACTAGGGAGACATCTTCGATCGAAGGATTGGTTCCAATGGATCCAGAACCAAGAATCCTTCCTTTCTGAGCATCTCTAAAGCTGACTTTACCACCTCTTTTAGGATCAAATGTGATGAATGCTTTTTCACCACCTGTCATATGCCTTGAGCACCCACTGTCAATGTACCACAGCTTTGACATTGATGGAGCACTCAAAGCCACCTACAATACAATCAATTAGTGACAGGTACCCAATCCTTATTGGGTCCTTCAGAGTTAGATTTATCTTCTACAGGATGTTCTTAATATGGTACTTTCAATCCTTTAACCAATGTCCATCACTCTTGCACAATTTGCTAGAATGAGGGTTTTTGGATCTTTCCCTTTGCTTCTTAGGAGCTTTCTTCTTCTTCTGGGAAGGTGTAACTTCTTCAGAGGCAATAGCACTCTCAGAGGTTCCCACATCAGGAGGAGAAGAGATCTCTTTCAGAAGAGAGGGAGTGACAGATTTCTTCTTCTGAGGTTTATCACTTCTCAGAGGCAGTTTTTCCTTACCTTTGGCTTTTGGGCCATCAGAAGGAGAACTGAATTGTTTACTAAGTTTTTCTTCTAATATTTTCATATCAGCATAAACTTGAGTAAACCTAAGAAATTTGTCAGCCTCGCTTTTGTCCAACTTTCTTTTCAGATACTTGAACATGCTATATAGTTCTTTTCATATCAGCATGAACCCTGTGTTTTGATTATGTCCAAACGTTTCAGAAGATGAAAACTCAATACTCCCTTACATATAGTTTACTATTGACTAATAATTTTTTTGTCTACTTAGTCTATGTGTAAGTTACTCAGCAAGTGCTGAATGAATCAATTCTGGATTGCCTAAAGGACTCAGAAGATCTGTTTGCTGAAGTCAGAGTTTCAATAACTCAGAAGCTGGATACTCCGCTCTGAAGCCGAAGTCTGCTAAAGCTCTCCTCAGAAGTTCTTTGCAATCAGAAGGTTTGCTAATTTGATCAGAAGTCTAGACAACTGGAAATTAGCTTCTGGAAGCTTAGTCACGGGTTCTGTTTGAGCATTTAATGCTCTGACACTTGCATTCAATGCAAGGCGCCAAAAGTTCAAAAAGCTGTTTTGATGGTGCGCGCCTGTCTGTTCAAAAGAAACCAGAATTTCCTTGTCTACCCTTTGTTGATCTAATTGAAGTATGATTCCAGTCACCTCATCTTTGATTTCAAATCACTTACCGGATTGAGTTAAAGAACAAGGATAACGGAATCAAAGTGTTTGAAGACCGTTTGAAGATTTGACAAGTTAACGGCTACAACAACTGATGTCATCTCTATTGAAGATTCAAACTCACCAACGGTCATCTTCATTCACTATAAATAGTAGCCAAGCTCCAAAGCATCAAGACATGCGTGATCATCGAGCAAAAATCTCAACGCACTGTTCTAACAAGAAAAACAAAGCAACTCTTTCCATTCTCAATCTTTCTTAGCATAGTCTTAGTTAAAGTGAGAGAGTGAAGAAAAACAAGTTCATAATAGGAATCTTGTAAACTGAGATCGTTTGTGATCTTCAGTTAGATTTAAAGAGAGAAATCTAGTTGATATTAGAGTTGGGTGAGAAATCCAGAAAACAAAGTATTGTTTGTTTAAGTTCTGTTGATGTAAAGGAGCTTCTGAACTTGCCATAAAAGTTCTGAATAGTGGATTTATAAAATCTCTGTAGGCTGCGACCTCAGGGGACAAGACGTAGTCACAGGACTTCTGTGGCGAACTTGGATAAATCGAATTGTTCAATCAGGATCTCCTGAACTTCTTTCTCCCTCTTATACTTGTTATTTTTGCTTCTGTGTACTTGCTTGTATTTAGTGCTGAAACAGATTTTCTCTAAAGCATCATTGTCTTTGTCCAGAAGACTGTCCAGAAGTTCTCAAATCAGAATTTCTGTTGCTGAAAGCAGTCTAACTGTGTTTAGGCAGAATTTCCCTCAGAAGCAACTTCTGTAAGCTAGCTTCTGACTCTGAGGAAATTTGACTCTGAAAATTAAGTTTCCCGAAAAACTTAGAAATTTTCAGTTTTCAACTTTGACACCTATTCACCCCCCTCTAGGTGATTCTGTTCTTGATAGGGCCAACAAGTGGTATCAGAGCGGAGGTTACTTCGCATATTTACTAAAGATCTAACAATCTAAGTGTAAGATCCTATCAGAATCAATAGAGATGGCTAGTAGACACCAGCCTGAGAATTCTTCTCACTTCATAGTTCCAGAAGGTTCTTCCACTACTAGACCTCCATTATTTAATGGCAACAACTACTCATACTGGAAGAAAAGGATGATGTACTTCATCCAAGCTCAGAACATGAGTGCTTGGTATGTCATCACTGATGGTGATTTCATTCCCACCAGAATGGAACAAGGTTTAGGGAATATTGTTATTCCTCAGAGAGAATACACAGATGACATTCTGAAAAAACTCCAAACTAATGCTTCAGCAATAAATATGTTGCATTGTGCACTTACAGCTACTGAATATAACAAAGTTTCTTCTTGTGAAACTGCACAGGACATTTGGAACAAGCTGGAAGTCACATATGAAGGAACAGGAAAAGTGAAGCAATCTAAAGTCAACCAACTCATGAGAGAATATGAGTTATTTGAAATGCTTGATAAAGAATCTATTTCAGACATGAACTCTAGATTCACCAAGATAGTCAATGACTTGAAGAGTTTAGGAAAGGACATTGAAGAATCTGATCGAGTGAAGAAGATCGTCAGAAGCCTACCAAGGTCTTGGCAAGCCAAGAAGACTGCTATTGAAGAAGTTCAGGACTTGAGCTATTACTTGTATGATGAGCTCATTGGGTCTCTAATTACTCATGAGATGTCATTAAAGAATCATTACCTAAGAGAAAGGTCAGAAGGAAAAAGAGTAGTCCTGAAAGCAGAATCTTCTGAAGAATCCTCTGAAGATGAGGAATTGGCTATGCTGACCAGGAAGTTCAAGAAGGCCTTTAGAAAAGGCAGAGGTGGAAACTACAAGAAGCTTTTCAGGAGCTTTGACAAGAAAACTCCTGATTCTGGTGAAAAGTTCAAGAGAGATCCAAATAAGCCTATTGTGTGCTATGGATGTCAGCAACCAGGGCACATTAAGCCTAACTGCCCAGAGCTGAAGAAAGATAAGAAAAAGTTCAAGAAAGCTATGCTGGCTGCCTGGTCAGACTCTGAGACCAGCAGTGATCCTGAAGAAAAGGAAGAGCAAGCTCAGATTTGTTTTATGGCTATTGATGAGCCAACTTCTGAAGATGTCACAGGAGAAACTTCCGCACCTCCTGAAGCTACATATGATTCCGAGGTAAACATATCTTCTGAACAAAATATCTTTGATTCTCTTGAAGAACTCTATAGTATGTTCAAGTACCTGAAAAAGGAAATTGGACAAGAGTGAGGCTGACAAGTTTCTTAGGTTTACTCAAGTTTATTCTGACATGAAAGTGTTAGAAGAAAAACTGTGTAAACATTTCAGCACTCCTGCTGATGGATCTAAAGCCAAAGGCAAGGAAAAGCTGCCTCTGGGAAGTGATAAACCCCAGAAGAAGAAGAAATCTGTCACTCCCTCTCTTCTGAAAGAGATAGCTTCTCCTCCTGATGTTGGCACCTCTGAGAGTGCTGTTATAGCCTCTGAAGATGTTGGTCCTTCTCAGAAGAAGAAGAAATCTCCCAAGAAGCAAAGGGAAAGATCCAAGAACCCTCCCTTTTGCAAACTGTGCAAGAGTGATGGTCACTGGTTGAAGGATTGCAAGTACCATATTAAAAACCTCTTGCAATCTGCGATATCATTAAAACCTGCTGAAGAGAAATCTAACTCTGAAGGACCCAATAAGGATTGGGTACCTGTCACTAATTGACTGTGTTGCAGGTGGCTCTGAGTGCTCCATCAATGTCAAAGCTGTGGTACATTGACAGTGGGTGCTCAAGGCATATGACAGGTGATGAAAAAGCATTCATCACATTTGATCCTAAAAGAGGTGGAAAAGTCAGCTTTGGAGATGCTCAGAAAGGAAGGATACTTGGTTCTGGATCCATAGGAACTAATCCTCCGATCGAAGATGTCTCCCTAGTCAGAGGCCTGAAGTTCAATCTCCTGACTGTTGCACAACTGTGTGATAAAGGTAGAGATGTTGTCTTCAGCTCCTCTGGATGTAAAATCTTGGACAGTAAGTCAAGGGAAGTTATTCTAACTGCTCCTAGAGTTGAAAATGTTTTCATGCTGAACCTTGAGAATCTTTGCAAAAATATATGCTTGATGTCCAAAGAGGATACCTCCTGGCTCTGGCATAGAAGACTTGCTCATGTGAGCATGGACCTTCTGGCCAAAGTAGCTAGAAATCAATTGGTTGAGGGTCTGCCTGAAATTAGTTTTAAAAAGAATCATTTATGCAATGCTTGCCAATCTGGTAAACAATCTAGAAGCTCTTTTAAAACTAAGAAAGTCATTTCAACTAAAAGACCTTTGGAATTACTTCATATGGATCTTTTTGGCCCTGTTCAACCAATGAGCATGGGTGGAAAGAAGTATGCCTTTGTCATTATAGATGACTATTCAAGATTCACTTGGGTCATTTTGCTGTCTAGCAAAGATGAGTCACTTGGATGTTTCTCAGTTCTGATAAAGAAACTTGAGAATGAAAGGAATGAAAAGGTTGTTCATATCAGAAGTGATAATGGTGGAGAATTCAAAAACTTTAGGTTTGAAGAATTCTGTGAAACCAAGGGAATTGATCATAACTTTTCTGCTCCCAGAACTCCTCAACAAAATGGGGTAGTTGAAAGGAAGAATAGAACTCTGGTTGAGATAGCCAGAACTATGATCAATGAAAGAAGGCTTCCTAAGTACTTTTGGGGAGAAGCTGTGAACACAGCTTGCTGTGTTCTGAATAGAGTGCTAATCAGAAGCATTCTGAACAAGACCCCTTATGAACTCTGGAAAGGTCGAAAGCCTAAAATAGGCTATTTCAGAACCTTTGGTTGTAAGTGTTATGTTTTGAATACAAAAGAATATCTTTCAAAGTTTGACTCAAAGGCAGATGAGGCCATTTTTCTTGGTTACTCAACACATAGTAAAGCATATAGGGTTTTTAATAAGAGGACTCAAACTTTAGATGAATCTGTTCATGTACAGTTTGATGAGACTAACCCTGCAGATAGTAGAGCTCCTGATGAAGATGTAGTTCAAGCTCCTAAAGTTACATCTCCTGATGTAGAAGAAGATGTTTCTCCCAGAGCTGCTGAAGTGGTTCCTCCTGTTGCTGAACAAGCTCAAGAAGTGAATCCTACTCGAGAAGTCAACTTCCTTCCAGAAGATGCTCCTATATATGATTCAACAAATGATGAACAGGTTTCAGAAGACTCATTGGATGTACCAAGAGAAGTTAGAACTCATAGGAATCATTCCTTAGAGAACATAATTGACTCTGTTCATAATCCTGTCATGACCAGAGCTCAGCTCAGAAGATACATGGGGAATGTGGCTTTTGTGTCACTTCTGGAACCCAAGGACTTCTATGAAGCTGCTGATGATGACTCCTGGTTAATGGCAATGCAAGAAGAACTTGACCAGTTCAAAAGGTCAGAAGTTTGGACTTTGGTTCCCAGACCTAACAACATAAAGGTTGTTGGAACTAGATGGGTTCTGAAGAACAAGCTTGATGAATTTGGAAATGTTGTGAGGAACAAGGCAAGACTTGTTGCTCAAGGTTACAGTCAGCAAGAAGGCATAGATTATGGTGAAACTTTTGCTCCTGTTGCAAGATTAGAAGCCATTAGAATCTTATGTGCTTTTGCATCATACAAAGGTTTTAAGCTTTTTCAAATGGATGTGAAAAGTGCATTCTTGAATGGTTACATTGATGAGGAAGTCTATGTGTCTCAACCTCCTGGTTTTGAAGATCCTAAGTTTCCTGATCATGTGTATAAGCTGAAGAAAGCATTGTATGGACTGAAACAAGCTCCCAGAGCTTGGTATGAGAGACTGACAAAGTTCCTTCTGTCTAAGGGATTTGTCAGAGGCTGTGTTGATACAACTCTGTTCACTCTGAAGAAGAACAAGGATATCCTTATAGCTCAGGTATATGTTGATGATATTATATTTGGTGCTACTAATGAATCTTTGTGCAGAGAGTTCAGTGACCACATGAAGGCTGAGTTTGAAATGTCTATGATGGGAGAATTAACCTTCTTCTTAGGACTTCAAATCAAGCAAAGTAATGATGGTGTGTTTATCAATCAAGCCAAGTACACTAGAGAAGTGCTGAAGAAATTTGGCATGATGGACTCTAATGCTGTTGATATTCCAATGGATGTCAGCAAAGACATTGATGATGAAGAGAAAGCTGGTAAACCTGTAGATATAAAAACCTACAGAGGTATGATTGGTTCCCTTTTATACCTAACTGCCAGCAGGCCAGATATACATTTTGCTGTGTGTTTTTGTGCTAGATATCAATCAAAGCCAAGAGAAATTCATGATGTTGCTGTCAAAAGAATTCTCAGATATCTTAAAGGCACACCAAAAGCTGGTTTGTGGTATCCTTGTAGCTCTGATTTCACTCCTATAGGATACACAGACTCTGACTATGGTAGAGATAAATTGAAAAGGGTCAGCACTTCTGGTGGTTGTCATTTTCTGGGAGAGTGCCTAGTCTCCTGGCATAGTAAGAAGCAAACCTCTGTGGCTCTCTCAACTACTGAAGCTGAGTATGTTGCTGCTGGAAGTTGTGTTTCTCAGATGCTCTGGATCAAGCAACAAATTGCTGACTATGGAGTCATCCCTGGAACAATTACAATCTATTGTGATAACAAGAGTGCTATTGATCTTTGAAAGAATCCTATTCAGCACAGCAGGATGAAGCATGTTCATATTAGGCATCACTTTCTGAGAGATCATGTTCTGAAGAAGGATATTATCATTACTCATGTTCCCTCTGAAGAGAATCTTGCTGACATGTTTACTAAGCCTCTGGCTAGTATTTCTTTCAGCAACTTACGAGAAGGCATTGGTATGACTTATCCACTTCAGTAATTCAGCTTAATTATTTCTGTGTGTCTTAAGTGATTAATCGTTTAAGATAATTAAGTGATAATTAATTCTAATCATGATTTGACATTTAAGCATGCGTTATCTAGTGCATTTTACGGCGCTGTTATGTGGTTAACGGTTATCTGTTCCCTTTTAAACGGTGTTTATTTGCTTTTTGAATTGGAACGGTTTCTTGTTTGGGTATAATTAGGGGTTCTCCATACTTAGAAGTTTTTACTCTCATTTTCATTGCAATTAGAATCTCCATAGATTTTCTGTGTTTTCTTCTCTCTAGATTCTTAACCTAATTTCTTTTCTTCAAAAATGGCTCAAGAAATCACTGTCACTCACATCTTTACCACTGAATCCAAAAAGAAGGTTAGTGAATCTAGGGTATTCACCTCTAGGTTCCTAGATGATGAAGTTAAATCCACTGAACCTATCTCCAAATGGCTTAGTGCTCAAAACTGGAATTCATTCGTCTCTCTCGATGAATTCATTTATCCTAAGTTAGTCACCGAATTCTATCAGAACCTTCATTTCTTTTCTAATGAGGAGGATGTTCTACACTCAGAAGTCGGGGAAATTGAGATTGAGGTCAGCAGGGCTTCTATTTCTCAAGTGATCGGTATTGATGATGAAGGAATCATCATTGGTGATGATGGTTCAGCAGATGGTTTTACAGAAGCAAACTGGGCTAGACCAGATCTAAGTGCCAAGGAAACATATGTCACCTGGCTCACTCAGCACCAAAGGTGGGCACACTATTTGACAACGAATGTTTTCCTTCCGAAGGCTGGAGGGGTTAATGGTGTTTCCAACAAGGAAAGGGTGTTTATGTGGCATCTGGTCAACCAGAAGAAGATCAACTTACCTGCCATGCTGATAAGGCAGATGAAGAATGTGACTACCGTGAGTGCATTAGCATATGGCTCACTCCTGACTAGGTTGTTTGAGGCAGCCTCTGTTGTGGTTTCAGGAGAAGGTGTTACAAGTAGGAGTACGATTCTGAAGATGCATACCTTCAGAAACCTCAACTTTGGTGTGACTCCGAAGAAGAATGAGAAGGGCTCCTCTGTGAGTATTGCTCAGAAGGAAAGTGTTGAGGCTATTGCTCAGAAAGGAAAGAATGCTGCCAAGAAGGGCAAGGGAAAGAAGGGATCAAGTAAGTTGGTCCTGACTGTTGAGAAGGTGGTTGTCTCAGAACCTCTTCCCACTATGGTTCAAACAACAATCAGTGTTGAACCCTCTAGCAAGATTGTTGCTGAGAAACCAAAGGATATTCCTGAGAAGGAAGCTCAGGATGCTGAGGACGCACGCCTTGCTGAAAGAGAGAAGGCTGCTGAAGCTGAGAAGGTTGCAAGGGTTGTGGCTCATGCTGATAAAAAGAGAAAGCAGAAGGAAGCAGAAGACAAGTTAGCAGCTGAAAGAGAAATTGCTGCAAAGGCTAAGCCCGATGCAAGAATCATTGCATGTGCTGCTGAACTTGAGGATGTGGAGTTCTCAAAGAATGTTGAGGCTTCAGAAGAAGGAGAAGAGCTTGAGAATATCTCTCTCTCTACTCGGATTAGCTCAAAGGCTACTGAAGAGGATGAGGACTCTGAAGATATTCCTCTCTCCAGAAGAATCCCCAAGAAGAAGATGTCAGCAAAGAGAAGGTCTCTGATAAAAAAGGACTTCTATGTTGCTTCGAGTACTGAACTGGAAGAATCAATTCCTGAAAAAGAGGACTTGGTTGATGACGAAGACATGATGGATATGTCTGCTGGGAAGGATGCTGATGCTCCCATTATTGAAGAACTGACTGAAGATAGTGATCAAGAGCCTGATACTATCATTCAGAATGCTATGAATTTTGCTGAAAACATCAACACTGATGATTTTCTGGATAATGTTCTTCTGGGTCAAGGGAGAAATCCTGGTGAAAGAGATGCCTCTTAAACGCTGTTCAGAATGGCTCATATCTTTGCTGAGCCCATTTCCACATATGATCCAAACCTCTCTGAACAGGTTATTCCATCTCCACTTCATACTTCTCATCCATCCTCTCCTCATACTCCTCATCCATCTCCTTCACTACCTTCTGTCACAGAAGTTGGTGATTCTCTCACTTCCATTCCTCCTACAACTTCAACTTCTGAGGTTGTTCCTCCATCAATTATTCCTCCTTCTGGATCCTTTTCAGAAGTGAATCTAAACACTGCTCCTATCTTCACAGATTCCATAGCCACATCCACTACCTCCTCCATACATACTTTCTCTGTAAGTCCATCAATTGGATTTACTGCTCCATCTTTTTCACTACCATCCACTCTACCACCCATCTCAACCTCACATTCTATTCCTTCCTCAACCACTTCAATCCCTCCTCCCTCAACCTCTGGACATGCACCTCATGTGTGTGATCCCTTAACTACCTCCTCCACTACTTCTTGTTTTGCTGGGTTGTCATCCAACTATGACTTCCTACGCAAACACATGAATCGGGATGATCTGGATACCAGGTTTGGCAGTTTTGGCTTCATGGGCAGAGCTTCTGGTGTATCCGAAGCTAGTGGTGCTCCCAGTGTTGAGGAGTTGAGAAGAATGAGTCAGAGTGGCTCTGATGAACTGCTGAATAGATTTGCTGGTATGGGGCAAAGGACTTCAGCTGCTGACATGTATGCTCAGGGCATTGTGCTGCAAGAATTACATTCCTTGAAAGCTCAGAACCTGCAGCTCATGACTATGCTTCAAATGCAGGACCCTTCTGTCTACATACGCAATCTTTCTACACTTCATCTAGCTACCTATGAAGAGCTGTACAAGTTGAGAGAATTAGCTCTGACTCTTCCTTCATTGGATAACATTGCTCTTGCTTCTTCTCTGAAGGTCAATGAGAATTTGGAGATATTGACAGAAGAAGTCAAGGAAGCAAACGAGCATTATGAGGCTCATGAGAAGATGCTCCCAAGTAAGATTGATGACCTCCAAAGTACTGCCAATCACATTTTGAGAGAAGTGAAATCTTCTGCTCAAGGTTCATCATCTTCCGGGGCTGCTAAGATTGTATATGACATCACTCCTGATCTCAACAATCGACTCTCTAACATTGAGTCTGCTGTATCTGCTCAGAACGCACAGATTGCTGAGCTTACTGAACTTCTGAAGGTTATGCACACTCAAGCACGTGAACAAGAGAAGACTCTTCACAATTGCTATAGGTTTGTTCGAGGACAGACTTATATTCAGAATGAGCATCTTACTGCTGCTGTGTATGCTAACAATCGGTTGATCAAGCTCCTTCTGGAAGACGTTCAGAGACAGCGACCTATGTCTGGTCAGACCTTTGATCACATGAAGACCATTGATGATGACTTCAGAAGAAGAATGGATTTGATCAACACTGTGAGACCAACTCCTCAGCAATATCAGACTGCACTGAATGTTCAGCAAAAATTGAAATCTCAGGGTGCTCTGGGTGTTGCTCTTGGTTCTGGTCAAACGGGGGAGAAGTCTGGTCAGAAGAGCGGTCTTAATGCTGGTCAGAAGAGATCAAGTGCTGCTGAAGGTTCTAGTGGTGTTCCTCCTCCTCAGAAGAAACCTAGGAACTTGTAATCTTTTAGGACTTAAGCTTCTTAGCTAGGTTCTGGGTTGGGTAGTTTTTGTCTTAGGACTTTCTCTGCTCTTCTGACTATTTTGTTTCTTATGTTGTCTTCTGATAAACTTATATACACTGAATCTTTATTATACCTTCTTGTGTCTCTGACTTCTTACTTTGTGCTTATGTTTCTTTTTGACTTAGTAAATTATACTTCACTGAGATCTAACAACTTGATCTTAAGTCATTTCTAAGGTTCTTACAGATTGCTGAAGTTCACCATTTACACTAAAATGGGGGAGTTAATTTACTCAGAAGTTATGAAACATTTGTATCACGAAGTCATTTTTTAAACCTCATGTTTTCTGTTACCTTCTGACCACGGTTTGTCCATAACCAAAATGGGGGAGAATGATGAACCCTGTGTTTTGATTATGTCCAAACGTTTCAGAAGATGAAAACTCAATACTCCCTTACATATAGTTTACTATTGACTAATAATTTTTTTGTCTACTTAGTCTATGTGTAAGTTACTCAGCAGGTGCTGAATGAATCAATTCTAGATTGCCTAAAGGACTCAGAAGATCTGTTTGCTGAAGTCAGAGTTTCAATAACTCAGAAGCTGGATACTCCGCTCTGAAGCCGAAGTCTGCTAAAGCTCTCCTCAGAAGTTCTTTGCAATCAGAAGGTTTGCTAATTTGATCAGAAGTCTAGACAACTGGAAATTAGCTTCTGGAAGCTTAGTCACGGGTTCTGTTTGAGCATTTAATGCTCTGACACTTGCATTCAATGCAAGGCGCCAAAAGTTCAAAAAGCTGTTTTGATGGTGCGCGCCTGTCTGTTCAAAAGAAACCAGAATTTCCTTGTCTACCCTTTGTTGATCTAATTGAAGTATGATTCCAGTCACCTCATCTTTGATTTCAAATCACTTACCGGATTGAGTTAAAGAACAAGGATAACGGAATCAAAGTGTTTGAAGACCGTTTGAAGATTTGACAAGTTAACGGCTACAACAACTGATGTCATCTCTATTGAAGATTCAAACTCACCAACGGTCATCTTCATTCACTATAAATAGTAGCCAAGCTCCAAAGCATCAAGACATGCGTGATCATCGAGCAAAAATCTCAACGCACTGTTCTAACAAGAAAAACAGAGCAACTCTTTCCATTCTCAATCTTTCTTAGCATAGTCTTAGTTAAAGTGAGAGAGTGAAGAAAAACAAGTTCATAATAGGAATCTTGTAAACTGAGATTTAAAGAGAGAAATCTAGTTGAGATTAGAGTTGGATGAGAAATCCAGAAAACAGAGTATTGTTTGTTCTGGTGGAAATCCTTTAACTCTTTTTAGACTAGTCAGAATTAAGTGAGAAATTAGCTTAAGTTCTGTTGATGTAAAGGAGCTTCTGAACTTGCCATAAAAGTTCTGAATAGTGGATTTATAAAATCTCTGTAGGCTGCGACCTCAGGGGACAAGACGTAGTCACAGGACTTCTGTGGCGAACTTGGATAAATCGAATTGTTCAATCAGGATCTCCTGAACTTCTTTCTCCCTCTTATACTTGTTATATTTGCTTCTGTGTACTTGCTTGTATTTAGTGCTGAAACAGATTTTCTCTAAAGCATCATTGTCTTTGTCCAGAAGACTGTCCAGAAGTTCTCAAATCAGAACTTCTATTGCTGAAAGCAGTCTAACTGTGTTTAGGCAGAATTTCCCTCAGAAGCAACTTCTGTAAGCTAGCTTCTGACTCTGAGGAAATTTGACTCTGAAAATTAAGTTTCCCGAAAAACTTAGAAATTTTCAGTTTTCAACTTTGACACCTATTCACCCCCCCTCTTGGTGATTCTGTTCTTGATAGGGCCAACAAGCTTCACTTTTCCAGTTCCTTCATAAGTGACTGTGAGCGAAAGTGGTCGCTCATAGCGGCTTTAGCCTTCTTTGACTAGAGTCGCCACCCAGCCGACCGGGAAAATGTACGAACCGGTGTTTGTACCGATTGTTTTGAAAACCAGAGATTCTATTTACGTTCGTGGATACAACTTATTAATTTCGACATTCCAGAACCCAGAGGATCTTTAATGCAACCTAACAGCTTGTTGTTTTGATATTTATAGTTATCACACAAGAATATGTAAATGAGCAAATATTTGTACGATAAACCGCCGGGTGACACGGTACAAAACCCTCAGAAGCTTACCCTCGTCGCGTGCCAGTGGTTGCTCGCGGACTGATGCTCGTTGAAGAACGGAGACCTTTTCTGGGAGGAACCTCGGGGGCCGGAATTGCGTGTGCGTCCTCCGAAGTGGTAGCTAGGAACAAGACTTAATCGACTCTAGCGAGACTGCGAGTGATGCCTAGGTTGGAAACTTTTGATAAAAGGGGGAATATATTTTTGGTGGTCGTGAGGACCTTTTCTGATAATATTTCGGAAAAGTACTCTCAAGCTCGGGCTCTAGCAATTCTTTTCTGTATCAGAGGGAAATTTTAGGCAACTCGGAGGCAACTTTATCAGAGGCAACTTATATCGGGTCAAGAATCGCTTTAGAACGAGCTAGAGAGGTGGGAGAATGAATGTTTGTTGGGGGGAAATGATGAAAATCCGGGGGGTATTTATAGGTTAGCTTGTGACCGTACGGTCACAAGCCATGTGACCGTACGGTCCCAATTTGGTGACCGTACGGTCACATGTTTCGCCCGTCTCAGATCCAAATTTGGATCTGAGCCGGGCTTCACACAAGACCTGGCCAATGTTGTTTGGATTTTAGTACATGTGTCACTCTGTGATTCGACCGCCAGCCACGTGGCAGATAAGGATTGGATTGCTATCTGCCACGTACGGTCTCAACAAACAGTGTTGTGACCGTACGGTTCCTAATGAATAGTACTTGTGACCGTATACATTTTGTGATCGAGGATTTTCTCATAAGCATGAAAGTGCCACACTCATGGTCCCGAGGAGCGGGCGGAAGAGGTTATGGTCCTGAAAAGATGATCCGTTCTCCGACAAGCATCAGTATTTGAGCAGCTGGCGCGACGAGGAGCTCATAGATTGCTTTCATCATCGGGTTCGAAAACCAGTGCTTACAGTTTGCCCCTCGCTTATTTGGGAGTGTCTAAGGTGATTACATTGTTTTGTAAGACCTGTCGGACAGTCTCAATGAAGCGAAACAAGACATACTGCGTGTGTCCTAGTGTTTTGAAAGTGAGTTTAGAGAATTTACCTGCAGTTCTGGCCTACGGCATCCAATCTTCTATAATCTTACTGTAAGGCCGACTAACGGTTTCCGCTGAGTACCTCGACGAGGATTTTCCGTAACCTTTAATAGCGCCTCGAGCATAACTCGAGGACTTTTGGTAACTTTCGTAGCTCTTAGTAACCTTCCATAACGCCTCGGGCGTGACTTGAGGATTTAGAAACCCTCTTCTAGCTCTTCTTCATAGTACCTCGGGCACGACCCGAGGATTTAGTAACCTCTTGTAGCTCTGAATAATCTTGCATAACGCCTCGGGCGTGACCCGAGGATTTAGTAACCTTGTGTAGTTCTTCTTCATAGTACCTCAGGCCCGACCCGAGGATTTAGTAACCTCTTGTAGCTCTGAATAACCTTTTCATAGTACCTCGATGAGGATTTTCCGTAACTTTTGATGGTTCCTCAAATTTTTGGTTCGAGGACTTTTGGTAACTTCCGTAGCTCTTGGTAACCTTTCACAACGCCTCGGGCGTGACCCGAGGATTTAGTAACCTATTGTAGCTCTTCTTCATAGTACCTCGGGCACGACTCGAGGATTTGGTAACCTCTCGTAGCCCTTATTCAGTCTTGTTTTCCGACCTTTCTTTCTTCAGATAGTGTCGAACACTTTGTCCTACCAGTCTTATCCGACTGTTGGTAGTCTTGTCCTAAGGTCGGTCAGTTGTGTCCCTTTTTCTTCCACTCTTGATCTTCAATTGACCTGGGGGCCCTCTGCTGCGTTCTTCCTTGACCAAAGCCGTGCCCCACTCCGGTACTGCCCCAGTGGAGTTCTTAGTTTCCAATATTCTGATGAGTTCGGGGGTGCCCCAGCGTGCCAGTGTTCTGATGATGCCCCAGTGTACTATTTTTGTGGTCGTCGGATATGTCTTCATGTCTTCCGTAGTCCTCCGGGGGTGACTTCGATTAGTCGTATGGTCTCTTGGCGAAGCGTCGTATTGTTCCAGCGTTCTGTTGATATCGGGAAAACAAAAATTTTCCGGGGGATAGTGTGACCGTACGGTCACGAGTTTTGTGACAGTATGGCCAGGGGTTATGTGAGTGTACGGTCACTCGGGCTATTTGTATTATGTTTTATACAGCAGCCTCCTCCTCCCATTTCGCACCGACGTCTCCTTCTTCAAATTCGCTCTACTTCCCTCCCAGGTCAAATATCTGCATACTCTACTTTCCTCATGCCGTTGACGGACATTAACATTAACGACTTCCCTTTGGAGGGCATGGAGGAACTTTTCCCTTGTGTGCGGAGTGCGGCCGAGCTCGGCCGAAGTAGATCTACTGCTTATGCTGGTTTGGAGTTTGGAGAAGCGTTCCCCTTTTTCTTCAATATGCACAAACACCGTTACGTGACTCAGGTTTATTTCCAAAGCTTTTCTCTTCTCCTTTACTTTACCTGAGCTTTTCATGCGGTCGCATTGGTCGGCGCATGTGTTTCCTTGTTTTCGTTGTTATGTTGGTTCCTTTGCGATGATTTGATGATATTGCTGCCATGGGATGAACTGTTTTACTTTTTGACGTTTTTTCCTTCATGTGGTCGAACTGGTTTGAATTCTGGTTTGATGGTGACCGTACGGTCTTTTAGCTTGGTGACCGTACGGTTCCTTGTTTTGTGACCGTACAGTCTCTGTCTTTTGTGACCGTACGGTCCCAGCGATCGCATTTGTGACCGTACGGTCCTTGTGTGTTCGACCCTTTAGCCTTTGTTTTAACACTTCCGTCTTCGTCGCCCTTGACATATCGCTCTCGTGGGTGCTTCTTATGCAGGAGCCTCGTCTGAAGGGTCGTGGGAATGTAGGAGAAGTGAAAACATGGTACCTTGCGTTGCCTCCTGCTGTTCGAGCTCGCGTCGACGGGACCCCTTTTCGTCCCTTCTTGAGGCAGCTTCTTCCAGGAACACCCCACATATGCTGGCAGAATGTTAGTGCTCTAATCGAGCATTGGTGTGACAGCACCCACACTTTCCATTTTAGTTTCGGGGAAATGACCGTTCCTCCTCTGGACGTTGCGGCCATCACTGGTTTGAGCTCTGTGGGGGCCGCCCCACCGTTCTCAAGACGTATGTCTTCACCTGTTGATCTCAGTGCTGTCAGGGATTTGATCGGGCATCCTGTTATCCCTGATAAGGAGCGACACATCCCTCTATCCAGCGTAGCTAACTCCCCTATTCGTCAGAGTACTTCAACTGACCCCATCATCGTGGACCGTCACGCTCGGTGTTTCCTGTGGTCTGCAGTATGTGCCGCATTGTTACCCTCCACTGATGATAGTTGTGATTTGGTTATTTTGGAGAGTCTGCAGCATCTGGACGATCTTGGTTTCTATTGTTGGGGCAAGGTAGTTTTGGCTTCTTTGTACGGGGCTTTAGACGGGGTATGCCGTGGTGCGGTTAACTTCCACGACCCTTCCTTGGTACTCGAGGTATATTTTTCATATTTTAGCCCTCTCTTATCTTCTAAGCGCGTCAGTACCTGAACTATGACCCTTCCACGCAGGCCTGGGCTTATGAATATGGTGTCCTACCTCGACCCCAAATGCCCCAAGTGCAACCTAACGAGTTTCCTCGTCTTAGTCGATAGATGGGCCCCCGGAAGAAGGCACCCTCTACTCAACCTACTGGGAGAGATTTCGTCGAAGGGTTGGCTTGGAACCAGGTATGTTGTGAACTTGCTTTTCCCTGCTTCAGCATTTTGTTCATTATCTTTTCCTTGCGCAGGTGACCACGTTACCTTGGCATACTGGTGTGGCTGTGGGATGGCTACCTGAGATGATTGCTGCCTTCGAGATCTCCTCTCGTCGGATTCTCTTGGAGGGTCCTTTTGATTTCTCCTGGTACCTAGGCGAGAGAGTGTTTGAATTTTGGGAGGGTCCTTCGGAGCGTCGCGTTCCTCTTGATCCCCCGACCACGATGTTCTGGGGTGCATCCATGACCCCTTCTGATCGCGAGACATTCTTTCAGGGGATCCCAGCACTGGGGAGTTCGGATGGGGTACACGGTGCTTTGGTATTGCCTCAGAGTGAGAGTTATGAGCTTTTCCTTCATCGCCTGTTGCCCCTTAGGGATAAGTCACTCAGATATTTGGTGGGTGCCAACTCACCCTTGCTTGCTGCGGTACGTTGGTGCTTTGCTCTTCTGGCATTCTTGTTCGCTTCTTGGGTCGTATTTATCATTCTTAACTTCTCGCAGGATCTTCTTCGCGAAACGGGCACTCCTCGTTCAGAGATTTCTGGGTCTGACCCCGCCTATGCATGTCCAACCGCCCATCCTCGAGAAGAAACACCGCTTCACACGTCCCAGTGGGTGGTTGGAGATTTTTCCCCATCTCAGCCAGAGATTTTAGGGGTACATGATTGGACCGGGTATCGGGAGTTCAATGTTACACCTCCTTCCGATCATCTCCCTACTTTCCATCCTCCTGATACTACACACGTACGTATTTCCTCTTCCTTCGTGAGGCATCTTTTGCGTTTTGCTTGCTGACTTCTTCTTTTGTAGGTCTCCCGCACTTCTGCCGTATACGTAGCGGGTCTTTACCGCTCCACTCGGGCGGCGTTGGTGTCCTAAGCTCAAGAGGCACATGTACTTTTTTTCGTAGGATTCTTATGTTTATGAATGTTTTATGATATGTATGCATGAGGCGTGTGCGTGTTACAAATGAAGGATGTGATACGGGGGGAACGTCCTTCGACTCTGGCCGCCCGTACGCAGGTAGCAGATCTCACGGCCCGATTGGAGGCTTTCTATGTCGACGAGGCGCGTAGGAGGAGACGGCGCGAGATGAGGGATGCTAGAGAGGATGACGAGGGTTCCGATGCCGGTGACTTTCCGTATTAGTTAGGATTTTTTTCGTTTATATGGATCCTTGTATCGAACATATATCCTCTTTATACTAATGATTCTTTTCTTGTCTGATTTTAGTCCTTTGCCATCGCTGACGTCATCTTTGTGGGGCGTTCTGAAACCATACGGGGCCACCGGGTTGCGCTTCTATCACAGCCAACCTCTATATCCAGAGTTTCTTCGTGCCGCCATGGAACTTTGGGATCCTCGGGACCATACCTTTCGTTTCATTGATGGGGATTTGTGTCCTTTGCCTGAGGAACTGTGTGCTATTTTAGGGCTCTCTGTTGATTCAGCTACTCCTTTGGCCCTGCCGCAGTGTGAGCTCTTGACTCTTCAACAATGTCTGGTAATTTCTTGCTGGAGCTTCTTGACACCGAGGGACTGTGAGCACTGGTTTTCGAACCCGATGATGAAAGCAAACTATGAGCTCCTCGTCGCGCCGGCTGCTCAAATAATGATGCTCGTCGTAGAACGGATCGCCTTTTCGGGACCATAACCTCTTCCGCCCGCTCCTCGGGACCATGAGTGTGGCACTTTCATGCTTATGAGAAAATCCTTGATCACAAAAGAATATACGGTCACAAACACTATTCATCAAAGACCGTACGGTCACAACACTATTGGTTGAGACCGTACGGTCACATACATCTGACCGTACGGTCACCGCCACGTGGCAGATAGCGACCCAATCCTTATCTGCCACGTGGCTGGGCGGTCCAATGAGAAAGTGACACGTGTACAAGCTTCCAAACGACATTGGCCGGGTGTCGGGTAACGTCCGGGTCAGATCCAAATTTAGATCTGAGACGGGCGAAGCCAGTGACCGTACGGTCATAACCTTGTGACCGTACGGTCATAACCTTGTGACCGTACGGTCACAAGGAAACCTATATAAACCCTCCGGATTTCTCATTCAATTCACCAACAAACACTCATTCTCTTCTCTCTCTAGCTCGTTCTAAAGCAATTCTTGACCTGATATAAGTTGCCTCTGATAAAGTTGCCTCCGAGTTGCCTAAAGTTGCTTCTGATACAGAAAAGAATTGCTAGAGTCCGAACTTGAGAGTACTTTCTTCAAATATTCTCAGAAAAGGTCTTCCTGACCACCAAAAACACTACCCCTATTATCAAGAGTTTCTAATCCAGGCATCACTCGCAGTCTGGCTAGGGTCGACTAAGTCCTGTTTCCAGTTACCACACCGGAAAACGCACACGCAATTCCGGTTCCTCGAGGTTCCTCCCAGAAAAGGTCTCCGTTCTTCAACGAGCATCAGTCCGCGAGCAATCACTGGCACGCGACGAGGGTAAGCTTCTGAGGGTTAGTACCGTGTCACCCAGCGGTTTACCGCACAAATACTTGCGCATTTACTTATTCTTGTGTGAAAATCCTAAAAATGAAGACAATAAGCTGTTAGGTTGCATTAAAAGATCCTCTGGGTTCTGGAATGTCAGAATTAATAAGTTGTATCCACGAACGTATATAGAATCTCTGGTTTTCAAAACAATCGGTACAAACACCGGTTCATACATTTTCCCGGTCGGCCGGGTGGCGACTCTAGTCAAAGAAGGCTAAAGCCGCTATGAGCGACCACTTACGCTCACAGTGGCGACTCCGCTGGGGACCAAAAATATATTCTACTATTGTAAATTGACTTTAACGTACGATTTTCTTGAAGTTAATCTATCAATAGGAGGATGTAGGTTTGGTTTTCACTATTTGTAAAATTATTTCTTAAAAGATTTTATAAAAGTGAAAATGGGATACAACTGAAACATTCTGACAGTCTAGTTCTGTACAACAGAGTTATTGCTTTCTCATACTGCATAAAAGAAAAATCCCGAATGGTCAATGTGTGTTATGGGTCGTGCTCACTATCGTTTCCTTTAAGGGACGCATGGGTCGATCCGTAACACCACCCACAGCCTTGTACCGTCGACACGCTGCTCAAAACCCTTAAATGGGGAGGCGCTAGGTATATCTTGCTGTGGGAACCCTTTTGTACTATCAAACGAGACCGAAGCCTCATACAGTCAGCCTAGATATCTCCACTAGGAACTACCCCCAAACATCATGAAAATCACGTCTATTGAGAGCGTTTTGACATCGAAAGGAAAGATGTCGGAAAAACCCACCTAGGACAGAGACGCACCACATGAAGATTGAGAGGGAGTGTCGTTTACGCATGAATGCCTACACTAACTGTTTGATTTCTTAACTCTACTTGTACATGTGTTAGATGTAGCCGTAAGCTAGGGAAAATCCGATTTCTATGACACTCCTTTGAAGTAAGGAGGCACCCTGTTACGCCAGACATTTTATCACACGAAACACGACGTTATGTCGTTTGTTCCATTTCATAAAGGAACTTAATCTCGTGAGATGAAATCATGGCGTCACAAATATCGCCCCCTTAAGTCAAAATGGGTGCCATACGAAGCCGGAGGTCCCAGATTACGAAAGACGCTTTAATGTAGGATAAGACCATACCGGTGTAACGGTTTAACCTGTTGAACCAAACACACATTGTCTTGTGCTCCTCCCGAAAAGGAGTTTAGGGTTCCTCTTGAGTCTAAAGGCACACCGCCCCGCGAAGTCCACTCAAGTCAATATCGCGTTGGACCAATAATAATACTTTGTCTTGTGCTCCTCCCAAAAAAGGAGTTTTAGGGTTTGTCTTGAGTCTAAGGGAACACCGCCTCGTCAGTTCACACAGGTCAATATCGTGTCGGACTAAAAAAAAAAAAAAAAAAAAAAACTAAATAATTTTGCATAGACCACAATGACGAAACTCTCGACTAGGTTATAGTGTCACGTGTCAAAACACGTCAAGTCGTCATTCCATTTGTAGGGCTTAACGAATCGACCCTAAAAGTCGATTCCTTAAGTCAAACAAATATTTAGAAGATCTCTGCTAGGTTTAGGCGTGTCATGTCGTTTGTAGGGTCTAACGGACCTACCAACGATGTCGCTCACTTTGTCATGTGAAATACGTCATCACGACGTCTGTTTCAGTTCGAGAAGAAACTTATTCTATTTTCACATGACGAAGTTCTACGACCCCAAAGGTGGATTCCTTAAACCAAACAAATGTCATCTTGAAACGATGCTAAAACTTCATAAGACCTAAAAGGACATAACATTATGATGCCTGTCCATATGCATGAAATACGGCGTTACGCCGTCCGTTCCACATCATAGGGAACACTTTAATTATTTCATGCAAAATGGGGACCATACCATTACAACGATATGACCTGTTAGATCAAACATACACTGTCTTCTTCTCCTTCGAAAGGAGTTTTGAGTTTGTGAAGTGAAAGAGGATGTTGGAATGATTGTCTGAACCAAAGTAGGGGTGCGATGTCCCGTGGGTCTACATGGTTCATTATCATGTTGAGTCTTCCAAACTAGTGTAAGATAGGGTTGTCACACATGCATTATCTATTCGGGAAATAAACGACGTGTCAATAATGTTGTTTACCATAGAGCCAAACATCACCGCTAGATACAACATACGCCCCGTCGTCTCTATGTAAAAAATCAGGTCTTGCGTGTCTTTTCATATAAACACACAATAGTCCATCATTGAGTCGCTGCAATCCGCATGTGTATATTTTTCGTCACTTACACCGTATAGTCAAGAGTCGTGATTATTGTCTATAGTCATCAGCCTAGGGTCCAAAGTGTAGCATGCATCCATTTCACATAGGTGTCAAGCATTACCCGTACGAATTAGCGTACATTGTCAAACCATGCATGTGTCCCTTTGCCTGCTAGGTCTGTATCCTTCGGGTGTGTCTACCCTAAGAGTGTCATACGTTAGGTCTGCATGCATGCACATTGCCACGTGTCTTAGACATACATACATATCGGTACCAGGACAGAAAAGATAGCAAAAATGGCAAACGAGGTACCATGATCCCATGAGTATAGTCCGTCTAGATGTCATAGGCACACTTAGGTTAGGGCACACACATAAGTTGTCGAAACGTCAGAAACCCCACATGAGCGCCTTCCCTTTGCCCAAAACTCCCAAGTCAGTACCTAGCCCCAACCATCACAAAACCACAACACACCTGAACCCGAGCCAGCTTCCATCAAGGAGACCGTCAAACCAACAATGAAGAATAAGAGATGAGGATCAAGCCCTCAAATGAAGGGTTCGACGATCCAAGGAAGTTCTCCATGATATCCTCTCAAACTCCAATCCGAACTGAAGACGAGCCAAACCTTGACACTTAGTCTACCTCGCAAATGAACCACTCCCCACGTATTACCAAACACCCCAAAATACCTTACACCAAACTTCACCAAACTACCCCGCCATACACCACACTCCATCTCACGCCAGTTAACCACCTTCTCATGATCTACTTCAGAGCAAACAAAAGACCTTATTCGAACCAAAATTGATTAATACCTAGTGGCTCGAAACACTGAGAATACACCCCTGAGAAGATTCATGGAGGATTCTAGGTCACAAGCGTCACATCAAGAACATCCCTACAGACGAAGAACAGAGCGACATCATCAAACATCGACTAGGCTCTATCCCACTTATCCTATCCACGTATTTACAGACCCGTGCTTGGGTAGAAAAAGCGTTTAGCTCACCCGTGTCTACATTCATTTGCATCTCTCAAATAGACATTAGGAAGATATAGGCATAATTAGAGCATGTGTGTCTAGTATGAGTATGCCCTCGACTGTAAGAGAGAGAACCACAACCAGACGAGTGACCTCGACCAGGACGTACCTTGCAAGAAAGAGACGACATAGGGAGAAGGAATTAATGGATCAATGTAGAAGCACATCCCCTTCGGAGCCCTACAAAAGGAAGAGACCTCACTCTAAGGAACTAGGACAATGCGCAAAAGTTAAAAAGGAGCGTCCAAATATTCGTAGTGTCTCCATGAACCAAGGTCCATCAGCCTTCAGGATTAAACCCATGAAGTCCTCAGAATTCCCCTCCTACACTCAACAACGGATGTGCTCATGAATGAAGGGAGAAACAAAAATGAGAAGCAAAGCCATCCTTCGGAGAAGCTTATAGCCCAAAAATGGATCCCATCCACAAAACCTCGAAGGGAGCAACGACATTGCCATATCAAAGCCTCATGCAAAAGACAAAGCGGATGTTGTCCCGAAGACATCTCACTAACTATCACATGAGGACGTGACCCATGCAGAAGGTTGTGACAAGATCTACACCAAGGAGAACAATGGGGACACTAGGATTTCATCATGAGAATCACTTGCGCGCTTCTGAAAACAAGATGGTGGCACTAGGATACGTGGCTCCATCAAAAAAACAACGATCCTCACCACGGAAGAATCCTTACCACAAGGGGCGAATCATCATCACAGGCAGAGCAAGGATGATTACTAGGACCAGTTGATAATGAGTGCACATTCATATTAGACATACATGAACCATTTATGCCTATGTTAACTAGTCTAGATGCTTATGTTAGTGAGTCTAAATGTCTATTCCAAGAGTCTGTCAGCTACGGGTATTCTAGAATAGAGAAATCAAGAGCTTAGACAATAGGATATGTACACTCCATTCAAAACACTAGCCTACTCCTCTAGGGTTTGAGAAAACAGAAAAGGCCTGCTAGATCGAGAAGGCTCAAGATAAATCTAGGCAACAATCAAAGCCAAAGGAAAGAAAGCCTGCTAGGTTGAAAACCTGAGAAGGCGACCTAGGCAACAATAAAGGCAGCTCGCTATGTTGACAACTCGTAGAGTCATCTTAGGCAACAGTTAGAGCAATAAAACACCTCACCCTAGGGGCAACGACGAAAACATCATCGGTAGTTGCATTCGAACATCTTGATTCCAACCCTGACAACCTAGGGGCTACACGAACTCCTGATAGTCTCTCAAAAACCTATTCAAAGAATCCCCATATCCCTCGCTTCTACTATCTAACCCAAGGTCCTTGCACCCTTCACAAAACGTACCCTACAACCCCAATAAACATCGCCTCCACCATCCAATCCCAAACCCTTTCTCTTCTCATAAAGGCCTTTCCATACACCCTCGAAACACCTACATACACCTCACCTCCTTCATCCAACTCAAAACCTTTGCTCACATTCCCCAAAAGAACAACCGTAAACCTAACCTCACATCTAGCCAACACCTTGGGGTCACCCACATGCTTAGTTGAGGACCAAGAGTCGTTTAGGTTCCCCAGTCACGTGTCCACACACTCACTCATACATACTATGTGTCCTAGGTCGTCCAACCAAGATCCACAAAATTAATACTACACAAGTCATAGGAGGAGATGGCCCCCTTAGTCTGCGTATAATCACATGTCCACAAGTCTAGTTGCACGCACACATTAGACACTTAGGTCATCTAGCCGAAATCCATAAATAACATATCACGTGAGTAGAACATCCCCTTGTGCACACACATATGGAGTCGCACGCACTTCGGGTTTTAGATTGTTGTAGGTTGTCATAAGTCCACCTAATAGGGCACCCCCCCCCATTTATACCAAAAGACATACATGCACACCATATGTTTTAGGTAGTCTAGCTAGAGTCCATATCGCGTGTGTTCATGTAGCGAAAGTATCCCTTATCATGTGTCTGTACATCTAGTCGCATATATTGTGCGTTATCCAGACTAAGCTCATAGGTGTAAACTTGCATGCATCCATAAAGTAGGGTATCTCCCTTGATCATTTGTAATCATGCAGCATGACCAGTCATCATGAAAATATTTATTTCCCATTGGCCATTTCACCTCGAGAAAGGATGCATGTCTTTGTTTTTGCAGGATCCCCATAGGAGTCATAAAAGGCGGCGATAGATAGTCTAGGCACAACACCTATCAGACGGTGTTAACAATCTTTCAGAGCCAAGCCCGACAAACCACAGAAAGCGCAGAAACTCACCCAACTTCCGCGACTGGAAGCGCATGACTCCCGAAACACCCGACCTCATGAAGACTTAATACTCCTGAAGCAGCTCCGGAGATCAATACTCACACTTAAAGAAGGCGTTACAGAAGGCGTTCCAGAAGAAGTTCCAAAAGGCGTTCCAGAAGGCATTCCAGAAGGCGTTCCAGAAGAAGTTCCAGAAGGCGTTACAGAAGACATTACAGAAGGCGTTACAAGAGGCGTTACAAAAAGGGCCTTACCGAAGATGTTGCTAACCCCGAGGAACTACCAAAGACATATGGGCATATCCAACGACCGCAGAAGCAGTACACTGGGGCAATATCGGACCACGGATACGCTGGGGCACCCCTGAACTCATCAAAATATTAGGAACTAAGAACTCTACCGAGGCAATACCAGAATGGGGCACGACTCAGGTCAAGGAGCAATGCCGCCAGGGACTCCCAGATCAGCTACAGATCAAGAGCAGAAGAGAAAAGATACTGGGACACAGCGGATCGACCTCAGAATAAGACCACCAGCATCCGGATAAGACTGGTAGGACAAAGTGTTCAAGGAAAGGGGGTCGACGAACAGAGCTACAAGAGTTACTAAATCCTCGGGTCGTGCCCAACGAATTATGAAGAAAAGCTACAAAGAGGTTACTAAACCCTCGGGTCACGCCCGAGACATTATGGAAGGTTACTCAGAGCTACAAGAGGTTGTTACTCCTCGGGTCGTGCCCGAGGTACTATGAAGAAGAGCTACAAAGGATTACTAGATCTTCGGGTCACGCCCGAGGCGTTGTGAGAGTTCACTCAGAGCAACGAAGAGGTTACTAAGTCCTCGGGTCTCGCCCAAGGCAGGTTACTGAAGGTTACGGAAAGTCCTCGAGTTACACCGGAGGCGCGATTAAAGGTTACAGAAAATCCTCGTCGAGGTACTATGAGCTACAAAAATTACCCAATCCTCGGGTCGTGCCCGAGGTACTATGAAGAAGAACTACAAAAGGATACTAAAATCCCGGGTCACACCCGAGGCGTCACGGCAGAACTACGGAAGTTGCCAAAAAGTCCTCGAGTTATGCTCGAGGCGCGATTAAAGGTTACAGAAAATCCTCGTCGAGGTACTATGAGCTACAAAAGTTACCCAATCCTCGGGTCGTGCCCGAGGTACTATGAAGAAGAACTACAAAAGGATACTAAAATCCCCGGGTCACACCCGAGGCGTCACGGCAGAACTACGAAAGTTGCCAAAAAGTCCTCGAGTTATGCTCAAGGCGCAATTAAAGGTTACAGAAAATCCTCGTCGAGGTACTATGAGCTACAAAAGTTACTAACCCTCGGGTCGTGCCCGAGGTACTATGAAGAAGAACTACAAAAGGATACCAAAATCCCCGGGTCACCCCGAGGCGTCACGGCAGAACTACGGAAGCTGCCAAAAAGTCCTCAAGTCATGCTCGAGGCGCGATTAAAGGCTACACAAAAACAGTTAGCCGGCCTTACTGAAAGATTATAGAAGATCCGATGCCGTAGGCCAGAACTACAGGTAAGTTCTCTAAACCCACTTTAAAAACACTAGCACACACGCAGTATGACTCGTTTCGCTTCATTGAGACTGTCTGACGGGTCTTACAAGACAATGTAACCACCTTAGGCACTCCCAAAGAAGCGAGGGGCAAACTGTGAGCACTGGTTTTCGAACCCGATGATGAAAGCAAACTATGAGCTCCTCGTCGCACCGGCTGCTCAAATACTGATGCTCGTCGTAGAACGGATCGTCTTTTCGGGACCATAACCTCTTCCGCCCGCTCCTCGGGACCATGAGTGTGGCATTTTCATGCTTATGAGAAAATCCTTGATCACAAAAGAATATACGGTCACAAACACTATTCATCAAAGACCGTACGGTCACAACACTATTGGTTGAGACCGTACGGTCACATACATCTGACCGTACGGTCACCGCCACGTGGCAGATAGCGACCCAATCCTTATCTGCCACGTGGCTGGGCGGTCCAATGAGAAAGTGACACGTGTACAAGCTTCCAAACGACATTGGCCGGGTGTCGGGTAACGTCGGGCTCAGATCCAAATTTAGATCTGAGACGGGCGAAGCCAGTGACCGTACGGTCACTAAACAGTGACCCTACGGTCACAACCTTGTGACCGTACGGTCACAAGGAAACCTATGTAAACCCTCCGGATTTCTCATTCAATTCACCAACAAACACTTATTCTCTTCTCTCTCTAGCTCGTTCTAAAGCAATTCTTGACCCGATATAAGTTGCCTCTGATAAAGTGGCCTCCGAGTTGCCTAAAGTTGCCTCTGATACAGAAAAGAATTGCTAGAGTCCGAGCTTGAGAGTACTTTCTTCAAATATTCTCAGAAAAGGTCTTCCTGACCACCAAAAACACTACCCCTATTATCAAGAGTTTCCAATCCAGGCATCACTCGCAGTCTCATTAGGGTCGACTAAGTCCTGTTTCCAGTTACCACACCGGAGAACGCACACGCAATTCCGGTTCCTCGAGGTTCCTCCCAGAAAAGGTCTCCGTTCTTCAACGAGCATCAGTCCGCGAGCAATCACTGGCACGCGACGAGGGTAAGCTTCTGAGGGTTTAGTACCGTGTCACCCAGCGGTTTACCGCACAAATACTTGCGCATTTACTTATTCTTGTGTGAAAATCATAAATATGAAGACAATAAGCTGTTAGGTTGCATTAAAAGATCCTCTGGGTTCTGGAATGTCGGAATTAATAAGTTGTATCCTCGAACGTATATAGAATCTATGGTTTTCAAAACAATCGGTACAAACACTGGTTCATACATTTTCCCGGTCGGCCGGGTGGCGACTCTAGTCAAAGAAGGCTAAAGCCGCTATGAGCGACCACTTACGCTCACAGGGACCTTTTTCCCATATACCCACTTTAGTCGTCCGCGAGGTTCTTGAAGAGTCTGAGGTAGGCAGCCATCCCTGGGCTTTCGCCCTTTCCCTCTTGATGTACATGCGATTTCTGGTTGTCGGAGATCCGATCTAGTGCGATTGCCGCTTGATAACCATTGTGCATGAAGCGTATCTCGGGGCGAACCCTGGGCCATTCTTGCTGGCGGAGATGTTGCTCAGTTTTTCATGCGACGTGACAGAAGGCTTCCTTCCTCCTCAGGGCAGTCCTCAATTGTTTCAGATTTGGTTAATGGAAAAGCTCGCAATCATGGCTCCTCCCTTGGGTCTAAAGAGATATCTACCACGTCACTGGGGGCAAAGGCGACATGTATTCTTCGGAGTGGCTTCGGCTCATAGTTTCGGATGGTGATCGCGATGGTTATCCGAGCGCGAGTCTTCTAACATACGTTGGACTTGTCCTTGGTGGCGGATCACCTCCTATACTGACACGCTAATGTCCGGGTGCGTCCCTGTGTGTGGCCTTCGGGAGAGTTCCTTCTACGTGCCTTCTTTGTTGCGGCGTCAAATGGGTTTTCATCAGGGAATCCCTTCTGACTTCCTTCATTCTTTTCGTGGAGGCGTGTTCGACTCTAGGTTATTGGATCGCATGAGACAGTTGTGGCTTCGTCGGTTCCTCTAAGTCATCCCTAATGTTGATGATCCGGCCAATTCTGCTTTGGATAACTACACCGAGTGGTTAAGCTCGTTCCGCAGGGCTTGGTCAAATAGAGAGATTGTGATGTTGACCCGGGACTTATGTCACCAGGATGGGCCTTCCAAACGGCGGCGTGAGTGATTTTGTTGCATTGCTTCTTGTTTTAGTTATTTCATTTCACAATTCGTAAAACGTTATTGTCAAACTTTCTTAGTTATCAACTAAAGTGGAGGTATTGATGTGTCGGGTTTGTGGGAAACATTAGGTTAGTTTTATTTTTTTTTATGAGGATGAGTCTTGTTCTGCGTTTGTGGCTTGAATTTCTTTTTAATTCTGACTATGGTTGTTAGGGTAGGCTTTTTGAGTTGTAGGCTTCTTTTTGGGTTTGGAGAGGGTGTTTGTCTGATGTTTTCTTTTCTCGTAGTAAGGGATTCCTTTCCCCTTATGGTGATGATTTTTTTTTAGTTGATTAATCTAAACAATGAATGGCTTAACATCTTACAAATTATAAGCTGAAATAACTTCCATTTATTAATCATATCTCATCGTACATTCTTTCCTATCACTCGTGACATGTCCCACTTTAGCATCTCGCACACCTCGGTACTATGATCGAAATATTGGTGGTACTCACAGAAGTTTGACCATATTCTCCTCCCGGACAATAGGAGCGGAGGGGGAGCTTGGAGCCGTGATTCTCTAATAGGGCGCATTGCCCCGTCTTCCACTAATTTTGCAAACAAGGTGCCAATTCTTCCCCTAGGGGGTACAAAGTCTGTGGGAGAAAGGACAGCTCGTGCGCTTCTGTGTCTAATGTCCCTGATCTCTTCTCGGATTTCACGGATATCCTTGCGCACATGTTCAAACTCTTCTGCCGTACTGGCACGTTCTTGCTTCTCCATTTCTTGTATCGTGTTAGACTGGTTGTGTTCTTCTATTCTTTAATCAGATTCTCGAGATCCAACTATGAATCAAAATCTTGGTATTGCGCGATTGCCCTTAGGTGAGGTACCAGGCTTTTTGCCAGACAGGACACTAAAACTTTCATGTTATGTCTTCGTGGTAGCTCATTGGCAGCTTTCAACCACCGGAGTGAAAAATAGTCTTCGAATGCTTCCCCTTCCCTCTGCTCCAGACTTTTCAAGTTCCTCCATTCTATGGTTTCTCGGGGCTTGAAAGGTCCAGCCAGGTGTATCCAATTTTCCAATTCCATATACTTTTGATCTTCTTCTATGGGGTTGATCCATGATTCTATTCGGCTCACCAATTGACTTAACTCGTCATAGCTTCAGAGGTTGTAGTGTTGCGCCACTTTTCGTATATGATGGTGTGTACTACGTACAAGGCATCTTATTTGCTCTTTCCTCTCTGGTGCTTCGCGAGCCAAGCTTAACATGGGCATCCATCTATACTCTAAGTAATCGTGGAATTGCTCCCCCATCTGCTGTCAGAGTGAGACGAGGGTCCCCCAGGAGACCTTTCTATCTACATCTGCTACGAATTTGGTCAGAAAAGCTAGGATCAATTTTCCCCAATCTCGTCGGATGATGTGGGAGAGTCGGTTGTACCACTTCCTTGCTGGGCCTTCTAGGCCGAATGGGAATTGGAGACAATGGTCTGCGTCAGCACTTGGGCCTGAATACTGCATCATCCTTATAAAAGTCCCCAAGTGTATTTGAGCATCTTGACTTCCATCAAAAGTTAGGAACAAGGTTTCTCCAGAATCTTCTTCAGGCTCACTATCCGTGACATGGTCTTCTAGAGGCTTGCTTTCGCGAATGGGGTTCTCTTGCCTCGTATTGTTTGTCATGTACGATGGCCTCTTTCCTTAGCTACTCTCGACAGACATCCCCATCTCGGACCTTTCCTCCTCTGCCTTCCTCTTAGAAAGTCCTTCCGTGGTGTACATCCTCCTTCCACCTTGCTTATGGGTCCTGACGATCATCTCCCCGGAGCAGGCGGAAACTCCCATTCCAGACATGACGTTTTATCCTGACTAACTCTTTTGTGGTCGTTCTACCTGAGGGAGGTTTGTATGAGTCCCCCGACATCCTCGGCTTGTGAGATGCATGTATGCATGGTCCTATTGATCCTTTTCCCGTTTTAGTTTGTCAGACTTCGTTTAAGGGTGTTACCTCATGAATGTATGATGATGGAAGTAACATCCTTGAACAGGGTCTTTGGCTTGTGCAGACACGAAAGATCGCATCATGGCGTGTTTTTATTTCAGCCATGGGTCGTTCTTTTGCTTCTCTTTTAGCCAACTTTCACTGGTCCGGACGTTCCTTTGATTCAAATTGCACTCTATTTTAATCCTTGTAATCCTTTTCCTTATTTGGGGTGGGCATTTGTGACAATGCTATTCGCGGGATTGCGACAGAGTACCTTTTTGAATAAAAGAAACGTTCGGACGGCGGGGTTCGGACCATCTATATGCCTTTTATGCATGATCGATCAATCAAACAAGCTGTCCACACACAAAGTCGTCACTCCTTCTCATTCTTCACGAGGTGCGTCTCTGTCCTAGGTGGGTTTTTTCTGACATCTTTCCTTTCGACATCAGGAACGCTCTCAACAGATGTAATTTAAATGATGTTTTGAGGGTAGTTCCTAGTGGAGATATCTAGGCTGACTATATGAGGCTTCGGTCTCGTTTGATGGTACAAAAGGGTTCCCACAACAAGATATACCTAGCGCCTCCCCATTTAAGGGTTTTGAGCAGCGTGTCGACGGTACGAGGCTATAGGTGGTGTTACAGATCGACCTATGCGTCCCTTAAAGGAAACGACAATAAGCACGACCCATAACACACGTTGACCATTCGGGATTTTTCTTTATACAGTATGAGAAAGCAACTCTGTTGTACAGAACTAGACTGTCAGATGCTTCGGTTGTATCTCATTTTTTACTTTTTATAAAACAATTTGAGAAATAATTTTACAAATAGTGAAAACCAAACTTACATCCTCCTATCAATAAATTAACTTCAAGAAAATCGTACGTTGAAGTTAACTTACAATAGTAGAATATATTTTTGGTCCCCAGCAGAGTCGCCACCGTGAGCGAAAGTGGTCGCTCATAGCGGCTTTAGCCTTCTTTGACTAGAGTCGCCACTCGGCCGACCGGGAAAATGTACGAACCGGTGTTTGTACGGATTGTTTTGAAAACCAGAAATTCTATTTACGTTCGTGGATACAACTTATTAATTCTGACATTCCAGAACCCAGAGGATCTTTAATGCAACCTAACAGTTTGTTGTTTTGATATTTATGGTTATCACACAAGAATACGTAAATGCGCAAATATTTGTACGGTAAACCGCCGGGTGACACGGTACAAAACCCTCAGAAGCTTACCCTCGTCGCGTGCCAGTGGTTGCTCGCGGACTGATGCTCGTTGAAGAACGGAGACCTTTTATGGGAGGAACCTCGGGGGCCGGAATTGCGTGTGCGTCCTCCGGAGTGGTAGCTTGGAACAAGACTTAATCGACTCTAGCGAGACTGCGAGTGATGCCTAGGTTGGAAACTTTTGATAAAAGGGGGAATATATTTTTGGTGGTCGTGAGGACCTTTTCTGAGAATATTTGGGAAAAGTACTCTCAAGCTCGGGCTCTAGCGATTCTTTTATGTATCAGAGGCAACTTTGGGCAACTCGGAGGCAACTTTATTAGAGGCAACTTATATCGGGTCAAGAATCGCTTTAGAATGAGCTAGAGAGGTGGGAGAATGAGTGTTTGTTGGTGGGAAATGATGAAAATCTGGGGGGTATTTATAGGTTAGCTTGTGACCGTACGGTCACAAGCCATGTGACCGTAGGGTCCCAATTTGGTGACCGTACGGTCACATGTTTCGCCCGTCTCAAATCCAAATTTGGATCTGAGCCGGGCTTCACACAAGACCCGGCCAATGTTGTTTGGATTTTAGTACACGTGTCACTCTGTGATTAGACCGCCAGCCACGTGGCAGATAAGGATTGGATTGCTATCTGCCACGTGGCAGTGATCGTACGGTCAGAGGCTCTGTGACCGTACGGTCTCAACAAACAGTGTTGTGACCGTACGGTTCCTAATGAATAGTACTTGTGACCGTATACATTTTGTGATCGAGGATTTTCTCATAAGCATGAAAGTGCCACACTCATGGTCCTGAGGAGCGGGCGGAAGAGGTTATGGTCCTGAAAAGATGATCCGTTCTCCGACGAGAATCAGTATTTGAGCAGCTGGCGCGACGAGGAGCTCATAGATTGCTTTCATCATCGGGTTCGAAAACCAGTGCTTACAGTGACTTCCAGCTTGTTCCAGATATCTTGTGCTGTTTCACAAGAAGAAACTTTGTTATACTCAGTGGCAGTAAGTGCACAATGCAACATATTTATTGTTGAAGCATTAGTTTGGAGGTTTTTAAGAATATCATCAGTGTATTCCCTCTGAGGAATTATAACATTCCCTAAACCAGCTTCCATCCTTGTTGGGATGAAGTCACCATTAGTGATAACAATCCATGCACTTATATTCTGGGCTTGGAAGAAGTACATCATCCTTTTTTTCCAGTAAGAGTAGTTATCACCATTAAATAGTGGAGGTCTAGTTGTGGAAGAGCCCTCTGGGACAATAAAGTGAGAGGAATTCTCAGCCTGGTGCCTACTAGTTATCTCTATTGATTCTGATAGGATCTTACACTTAGATTGTTAGATCTTTAGTAAATATACGAAGTGACCTTCGCTCTGATACCACTTGTTAGCCCTAACAATAACAGAATCATCTAGAGGGGGGGGGGGGGGAGGGTGAATAGGTGTCTAAGTTGAAAACTGAGAATTTTAAGTTTTTGAAGAAACTTAGTTTCTCAGAGTCAACTTTCCTCAGAGTCAAAGGCTAGTTTAGTAAAACAGCTTCTGAGGGAAATTATGCTTTAACACAGTTTAACTGCTTTCAGCAACATAAGCTTTGAGTTAGAGAACTTCTGGACAATCTTCTGAATAAAGACAATGATAAAATGAGTAAATCTGTTTCAGCACTAAATGTAAGCAAGTACACAGAAGCAAATTAACAAGACAGATTAACGGCTACAACTCTGTCACCATCAAATTCAAGATTCAAATTCAAACAATGGTCATCCTCAAGACACTATAAATAGTAACCAAGCTCATTTGTGTTCTAACACGCGAGAATTTTTGAGCTATCTTAACGCACTGTTATTCTAAGCAAAATAGAGCACTTCCCATTCTTTCTCTTTTCTTATTTGATATTTGTAAAAGTGAGAGAGTGAAGAAATAAAAGTTCATAATAGGAATCTTGTAAACTGATCTCGTTTGTGATATTCAGTTAGATTTGAGAAAAATCTAGTTGAGTTTTAAGTTGGGTGTAAATTCCAGAAAACAGGGTTGTTGTTTTACTGGTGGAAATCCTGTAACTTAGTCTAGGCTAGTCAGAACTAAGTTAGAAATTAATTTAAATTCTGTCAAACAGAACTTCTGTTGCTTAAAAGACAGAAACAGTCTTAAGGTAGAATCTCTCTCAGAAGCGCTTTCACAAAGCTAGCTTCTGACTCTGAAGAGATTTGATTCTAAGTTAAGTTTCTCTAAAAACTTAAATTCGGACTTAGACACCTATTCACCCCCTCTAGGTGATTCTGATCTTGTTAAGGCCAACAAGTGGTATCAGAGCGAAGGTCACTTTGCTTATTTACTGAAAGATCTAACAATCTATTGTAAGATCCTTATCAGAATCAATAGAGATGGCTGGTAGACACCTACATGAGAACAACTCTCACCTAATGGTTCCAGAGGGTTCCTCCACAACTAGACTACCACAATTTAATGGTGACAATTACTCTTATTGGAAAAAGAGGATGATGTACTTCATTAAAGTCCAGAGCATGAGTGCTTGACTTGTTGTCACAGATGGTGATTTCATCCCAACAAGGATGGAAGAAGGTTTAGGGAGAGTTATGATCCCCTCTGAGTTTTGGATTGATGATATCCTAAAGAAAATGCAAATTAATGCTTCAGCAATGAATATGCTGCACTGTGCACTTATTGCCTCTGAATATAATAAGGTTTCTGCTTGTGAAATAGCCAAAGAGATTTGGGACAAGCTTGAAGTAACCTATTGTGAGCGGAAACGGGCGCTCATAGCGGCTTTAGCCTTCTTTGATAGAGTCACCACCCGTCCGACCAGGAAAATGTACGAACCGATGTAGGTACCGATTGTTTTTGAAAACCATAGATTCTTATTTACGTTCGTGGATACAACTTATTAATTTCGACATTCTAGACCCTAAAGGATCTTTAATGCAACCTAACTCATTATTATTTTGATTATTATTATTATCACGCAAAAATATTTAAAAGCGCAAATATTTGTACAATAAACCGTCGGGTGACACATTACAAAACCGTCAGAAGCTTACCCTCGTTGTGTGCCAGTAAAGCGCTTGCAAGCTAGTACTCGTTGAAGAAAGGAGCTTTTAGGGAGGAACTTTGTGGCCGAAGATTGCGTAGGGCGTGCTCCGAATATTTGGAAGAAGGGCGTATTTACTCTAGCGAGGCTGCGAGTAACGCTAATATTTAGAAATTTTGATTTGGGGGGATATCTTTTGGTGGTTGTGAGGACCTTTGGAGAGTAGGAATATTTATGGAGGAAATAGCTCTCAGAACTCAGACTTAAGCAATTGTTTCGTATCACAGGCAATCTTAGGCAACAACAGAGGGCAACTTTATCAGAGGCAACTTTTATCGGGTCAAGAATCGCTTTAGAACGAGTTAGAGACGGAGAGAAATGAATGTTTGATGGTGGAAATGAATGAAATCCGTAGGGGTATTTATATGGTAGGTTGTGACCATATGGTCACAACCTTGTTACCGTACGGTCACAAGAAGCCCCGTCTCAGATCTAAATCTGGATCTAAGACGGGTTTTTGAAGGCCCAGCCAAAGTTGTTTGGCCTTTTTTGCCACGTGGCAGATAAGGATATGGTGACCGTACGGTCACAATACTGTTATTGTGACCTTACGGTCATGTGAGCAGAGAGAATGGTGACCGTATTTCATGTTTGTAAAATGGATTTTCTCACAAGTTTGAAGGTGCCAGGTGGTCCCGAGATGTGGATAGAGGAAGTTACGACCCCAGAAAGTCGATCCATTCTTCGTCGAGTACTGGCGCTTGAGCGACTGGCGGAACGAGGAGCTCATAGATTGCTTTCGTCACTAGGTTCGAAAACCAGTGCTTACACCTATGAAGGCATAGGAAAGGTGAAGCAATCCAAAGTCAACTAACTCATGAGAAATTATGAATTGTTTGAAATGCTGGAGAAAGAATCTTTCTCAAAAATGAACTCAAGATTTGGCAAAATCATAAATGATTTGAAGAGTCTGGGAAAGGATATTGAAGAAGAAGAAGAAGAAGAAGAAAGGGTGACAAGGATTCTAAAAAGCTTACTAAGGTCATGACAAGCTAAGAAGACTGCCATAAAAGTGATGAACCCTAAGAGTTTTGATTATGTCCAAACGTTTCAGAAGATGAATTTATATTCTTACTTATATACTTTCCAATGTTGACTAACAATTTTTGTTAAGTACTGTATAAGTTTCTTAGCACGTGATGAATGAAGAAATTCTGGATTGCCTTGAAGACTCAGAAGAGAAGAATAGCTGAAGACAGAAGTTTAAAGCTCAGAAGCTGGATACTCCGCTCTGAAGATTTTCTGAAGACTGTTGAAGCTTTCCTCAGAGGATTAGAAGCAATCATAAGATATTCCATTTTGATCAGAAGCTTAGACAAAAGAAATAAGGAACTCAGAAGCGCTAGTCACGAGTCTTATCTAGCATTTAATGCTCTGACTTGTGCATTTAATGCAAGGCGCCAAAAGTTCAAAAAGCTGTTTTGATGGAGTGCGCATGTCTGCCTCAAGCAAAACAACCATTTCCTTGTCTACCCTTTGCCGATCTAAATGAAGTAAAATTCCAGTCTACCTTATCCTTGATTTCAAATCTCTTACCGGATTTAGTTAAAGAACAAGGTTAACGGAATCAAAGTGTTTGAAGACCGTTTGAAGAAGTGACAGATTAACGGCTACAACAACTGATGTCATCTATTGAAGATTCAAATTCATACAACGGTCATCTCAAAAGCACTATAAATAGTAGCCAAGCTCCATTGCATCACAAACGCGATTAACGAGCAAAATCTTAACGCACTGTTTTAATGAGCAAAACAGAGCAAACTTTTCCATTCTCGATGTTTCTTAGTTTAGGCTTTGTAACAGTGAGAGAGTGAAGAAACACAAGTTCATAATAGGAATCTTGTAAACTCGTATCGTTTGTGATACTCAGTTAGATTTGAGAGAATCTAGTTAAGGTTTGAGTTGGGTGAGAATTCCAGAAAACAGGATTGTTGTTGTTCTGGTGGAAATCCTTTAACTCATTCTAGGCTAGTCAGAACTAAGGGAGAAATTAGCTTAAGTTATGTTGATGTAAAGGAGCTTCTGAACTTGCCATAAAAGTTTTGAATAGTGGATTTAAAATCTCTGGTGACTGCGATCACAGAGGACAAGACGTAGTCACAGGACTTTTGTGGTGAACCTGGATAAATCGAACTGTTCATCAGGACCTCCTGAATCTCTTTCTCCCTTCCTTATACTTGTTATTTTTGCTTCTGTGTACTTGCTTTTTTTTAGTGCTGAAACAAATTTACTCTTTATATCATTGTCTTTGTTCAGAAGACTGTCCAGAATTTCTCTAACTCAGAGCTTTTGTTGCTAATAGCAGTTAAACTGTGTTAAGGCAAAATTTCCCTCAGGAGCTGTTTCATTAAACTAGCCTCTGACTCTGAGGAATATTGACTCTCAGAAATTAAGTTTCTCTAAAAACTTAAAATTATTAGTTTTCCACTTAGACACTTATTCACCCCCTCGAGGTGATTCTGATCTTGTTAGGGCCAACAAAAAGAAATCCATGACTTAAGCTTCTATGCTTACGATGAGCTCATTGGCTCATTAATAACTCATGAGTTGTGAATGAAAAATCATGACTTGAGAGAGAAGTCAGAAGGAAAACGAAGTGTTGTCCTGAAAGCTGAGTCTTCTGAAGAGCTTGCTATGCTGACCAGGAAGTTTAAAAAGGCTTTTAGAAAAGGCAGATGTGGAAACTACAAAAAGCCCTTCAGAAGCTTTGATAAGCGAGCTCCTGAAGCAAGTGAAAAACCTAAGAGAGATCCTAGCAAACCAGTTGTGTGATATGAATGTCAGCAACCTGGACACATTAAGCCTAACTGTCCAGAGCTGAAGAAAGATAAGAAGAAGTTCAAAAAGGCTATGCTTGCTGCATGGTCAGACTCTGAGACCAACAGTTCTGCTGAAGAAAAATAAGAGCAAGCCCAGATATATTTTATGGAAATCGATGAGCCATCTTCTGAAGTAAACACAAGAGAAACTTCCGCACCTCCTGAACCTACGTATGACTCTAAGGTAAACATATCTCCTGAACAAGATATCTTAGACTCTCTTGAAGAACTATATAGTATGTTCAAATACCTGAGAAGGAAATTGGACAAAAGTGAGGCTGACAGGTTTCTTAGGTTTACTCAAGTCTACTCTGACATGAAAGTGTTAGAAGAAAAGTTGTGTAAACAATTCAACACTCCTGCTAATGGCCCAAAAGCCAAAGGCAAGGAAAAGCTGCATCTGAGAAATGATAAACCTCAGAAGAAGAAGAAACCTGTCACTCCCTCTCTTCTAAAAGAGATCTCTTCTCCTCCTGATGTGGGAACTTCTAAAAGCACCATTGCTTCTAAAGAAGTTGGACCTTCCCAACAGAAGAAGAAAACTCCTCAGAATATTAGGGAAAGATCCAAGTGTTGGCCCAAATATGACTATATAAGGACTAGAGGGGGGGGGGGTGAATAGGATTTATTGCCTTTTAAAATAACTTAATATACTCTTAAAATATTTGCCTATTTGAATAGACAACAGCTCAAATAATTTTGTGGAAGAAACAGTTGTTTATAAGAAATACGAGTATAAACAGTTTTAACACAATTAATCACAAGCAGTTATTAATATATAATTAAATGCAGAGCAAGTGATTAAATAGCAATAATAAAAAGAGAATGGATAGAAGGATTTGACACAGATATTTATCCAGGTTCGGTCTCCTTGTGAGCCTAATCATGTTCCCGAGAGAACCTCTCGAGATTTTCCACTAAGGATTCTTTACGGGCAGAAATCAAGTCTGAGACAGTTCTCGCAATCCGAGACACTGCCAGTAAATACCTTTACCAGTATTTACTCTCTCGAACTCCAAACGTCGATTGACTTCTCTTAGTTTTTCTCAAGTTCAACTAAGAAACTTATGCCACTTTTACAGGCTAAGTGATAACCTCTCCTAAGCTTATGGGTGCTTAAGAACCTTTACACTTTTATCGGGATCTAGTGTTAAACCCAAGATTAAACCCCACTGTTTAATCTTTACTGTATCTTTTTGAATGAAATAAATTACACTCAAACTCTCTTAATACAGTTGAAGGAAAATATTAATCAAAGCTTTGAAATCTCTCGTATGATAGATTTAATTCTCGATGTTTTTCCTTGCCTTCAACTGTCGACTTCCCGGGCTATTTATAATCTGAATTGTAGCCGTTGGAGACTTCAAATTCGTACAACATCTTCCTGATAGCCGTTGGAAGTCATATCCCATCAAAACATCAACTTTAAGTCCATCAAAAGTCACTTTATGTCACCTTTCTTTCACTTGTAAGAGTACTTTCTTCACTTGTTGACCAAACAACTTCTTTTGCATGCATGCCTCGGATTTCGTGCATAAAGGAGTGGTGAAGAGGCCTTTACGGGTACAAGGTGAGTTGTCTTGATGGGAGGTTAAACTTGCTCATCAAGTTCAAACCGTAGCCGTTGGATGAAGATCATAGGTAGAATTTGGATGGTGTAGATTAACTTGAGATTTCTCATGAGTTTAGCAAGGTTAATCACCATGAAATAATACCATTCATACATACATACATGTTTATCATCAAATAATACATCAATTTCGTTCAAGTACGGATGATAAATGTATTGATCACTCATCATGGCAAGTAGAGATGTCGTAGTAATTATGAACTTCGTAAAATAATCATGGCATATATATATGATTCGAATAAGATCATGACATTATTAATAAGTCCATAATATATCTCATATTCACACATTTAAGTTCATGGCATACATACATAAAACCTATAGATCACATAAAATATGGCATAAGTTTAGGCACGTATGATCGATAGTTAAATCATATACTTTCTCGAGATAACTCTAGATATTTCTTTTAAGGCTTGTTGAACTATCTTTTTATATAATCTAGAGTTATAAATCATTTTAAAGTATAGAGTATATGATAAAAATCATTTTGTCACATATGGAGCATAAATATAAAAACCATTAATTAATTAAGTCATCAAAACAAGATGTTAAAATAACACCAAGAACCCTCATTTTTGCAAGCTTTGCAAGAGTGATGGTCATTGGTTGAAGAATTGCAAGTATCATATTAAAAACCTCTTACAATATGAGATATCACTAAAAACTGCTGAAGATAAATCTAACTTTGAAGGACCCAATAAGGATTGGGTACCTGTCACTAATTGATTGTGTTGCAGGTGGCTCTGACTTATGTCTGGTCAGACTTTTGATCATATGAAGACCATTGATGATGACTTCAGAAGACGAATGGATATGATCAATACTGTGAGACCAACTCCTGTGCAATATCAGACTGCACTGAATGTTCAGCAAAAATTGAAATCTCAGGGTGCTCTTGGTGTTGCTGTTGGTTCTGGTCAAACGGGGGAGAAGTCTGGTCAGAAGAGATCAAGTGCTGCTGAAGGTTCCAGTGTTGTTCCTCCTCAGAAGAAGAAACCTAGGAACTTGTAATCTTTTAGGACTTAAGCTTCTTAGCTAGGTTCTGGGTTGGGTAGTCCTTGTCTTAGGACTTTTCTACTCTTCTGATTATTCTATTTCTTATGTTGACTTCTGAATTAAATTATATACACTGAATCTTCCTTATACTTTCTTTGTTCTCTGACTTCTTACTTTTTGCTTATGTTTATGTTTTGACTTAGTAAATTACACTTCATTAAATCTAACAACTTGATCTTAAGTCTTTTTAAGTCTATACAGATTGCTGAAGTTCACCATTTACACTAAAATGGGGGAGTTAATTTACTCAGAAGTTATGAAACATTTGCATCAGGAAGTCTTTTTCTAAACCTCATGTTTTTCTTTTACCTTCTGACCACGGTTTGTCCATAACCAAAATGGGGGAGAATGATGAACCCTAAGTGTTTTGATTATGTCCAAACGTTTCAGAAGATGAAAACTTATTAATTCCTTACATATAGTTGACTATTGACTAATAATTTTTTTGTCTACTTAGTCTTTGTGTAAGTTGCTCAGCAGGTGCTGAATGAATTATTTCTGGATTGCCTAAAGAACTCAGAAGATCAGTTGCTGAAGTCAGAGTTTCAATTACTCAGAAGCTGGATACTCCGCTCTGAAGACGAAGTCTGCTAAAGCTTTCCTCAGAAGTTCTTTTCAATCAGAAGTTTTGCCAATTGTGATCAGAAGTCTAGTCAAGTGAATTTTAGCTTCTGAAAGCTAAAGTCACGGGTTCTGGATAGCATTTAATGTTCTGACAAGTGCATTTAATGCAAGGCGCCAAAAGTTCAAAAAGCTGTTTTGATGGAGCGCGCCTGTCTGTTTAAAAGAAACCAGAATTTCCTTGTCTACCCTTTGTTGATCCAATTGAAGAATGATTCCAGTCAACCTCGTCTTTGATTTCAAATCACTTACCGGATTTAGTTAAAGAACAAGGATAACGGAATCAAAGTGTTTGAAGACCGTTTGAAGACTTGACAAATTAACGGCTACAACAACTGATGTCATCTCCTTCGAAGATTCAAACTCACCAACGGTCATCTTCAATCACTATAAATAGTAGCCAAGCTCCAAAGCATCAACATACGCGTGATCATCGAGCAAAATCTCAACGCACTGTTCTAACAAGAAAAACAGAGCAACTTTTCCATTCTCAATCTTTCTTAGCATAGTCTTAGTAAAGTGAGAGAGTGAAGAAAAACAAGTTCATAATACGAATCTTGTAAACTGAGATCGTTTGTGATCTTCAGTTAGATTTAAAGAGAGAAATCTAGTTGAGATTAGAGTTGGGTGAGAAATCCAGAAAACAGAGTATTGTTTGTTCTGGTGGAAATCCTTTAACTCTTTTTAGGCTAGTCAGAACTAAGTGAGAAATTAGCTTAAGTTCTGTTGATGTAAAGGAGCTTCTGAACTTGCCATAAAAGTTCTGAATAGTGGATTTATAAAATCTCTGTAGGCTGCGACCTCAGGGGACAAGACGTAGTCACAGGACTTCTGTGGCGAACTTGGATAAATCGAATTGTTCAATCAGGATCTGCTGAACTTCTTTCTCCCTCTTATACTTGTTATTTTTGCTTCTGTGTACTTGTCTATATTTAGTGCTGAAACAGATTTCCTCCTAGTATCACTGTCTTTGTTCAGAAGACTGTCCAGAAGTTCCCAAATCAGAACTTCTGTTGCTAAAAAACAGTCTAACTGTGTTTAGGCAGAATTTCCCTCAGAAGCAACTTCTATAAGCTTGCCTCTGACACTGAGGAAATTTGACTCTGAATACTAAGTTTCTCGAAAAACTTAGAAATCCTCAGTTTTCAACTTTGACACCTATTCACCCCCCTCTAGGTGATTCTGTTCTTGATAGGGCCAACAAGTGGTATCAGAGCCAGGTCACTTCGCATATTTACTAAAGATCTAACAATCTAAGTGTAAGATCCTATCAGAATCAATAGAGATGGCTAGTAGACACCAGCCTGAGAATTCTTCTCACTTCATAGTTCCAGAAGGTTCTTCCACTACTAGACCTCTATTATTTAATGGCAACAACTACTCATACTGGAAGAAAAGGATGATGTACTTCATCCAAGCTCAGAACATGAGTGCTTGGTATGTCATCACTAATGGTGATTTGATTCCCACCAGAATGGAACAAGGTTTACGGAATGTTGTCATTCCTCAGAGAGAATATACAGATGATATTCTGAAAAAACTCCAAACTAATGCTTCAGCAATAAATATGTTGCATTGTGCACTTACAGCTAGTGAATATAACAAAGTTTCTTCTTGTGAAACTGCACAGGATATTTGGAACAAGCTGGAAGTCACATATGAAGGAACAGGAAAAGTGAAGCAATCTAAAGTCAACCAACTCATGAGGGAATATGAGTTATTTGAGATGCTTGATAAAGAATCTATTTCAGACATGAACTCTAGATTCACCAAGATAGTCAATGACTTGAAGAGTTTAGGAAAGGATATTGAAGAATCTGATCGAGTGAAGAAGATTGTCAGAAGCTTACCAAGGTCTTGGCAAGCCAAGAAGACTGCTATTGAAGAAGTTCAGGATTTGAGCTATTACTTGTACGATGAGCTCATTGGGTCCCTAATCACCCATGAGATGTCATTAAAGAATCATGACCTAAGAGAAAGGTCAGAAGGAAAAAGAGTAGTCCTGAAAGCAGAATCTTCTGAAGAATCCTCTGAAGATGAGGAATTGGCTATGCTGACCAGGAAGTTCAAGAAGGCCTTTAGAAAAGGCAGAGGTGGAAACTACAAGAAGCCCTTCAGGAGCTTTGACAAGAAAACTCCTGATTCTGGTGAAAAGTTCAAGAGAGATCCAAACAAGCCTATTGTGTGCTATGGATGTCAGCAACCGGGGCACATTAAGCCTAACTGTCCGGAGCTGAAGAAAGATAAGAAGAAGTTCAAGAAAGCAATGCTGGCTGCTTGGTCAGACTCTGAGGCCAGCAGTGATCCTGAAGAAAAGGAAGAGCAAGCTCAGATATGTTTTATGGCTATTGATGAGCTAACTTCTGAAGATGTCACAGGAGAAACTTCCGCACCTCCTGAAGCTACATATGATTCCGAGGTAAACATATCTTCTGAACAAAATATCTTTGATTCTCTTGAAGAACTCTATAGTATGTTCAAGTACCTGAAAAGGAAATTGGACAAGAGTGAGGCTGACAAGTTTCTTAGGTTTACTCAAGTTTATTCTGACATGAAAGTGTTAGAAGAAAAACTGTGTAAACAGTTCAGCACTCCTGCTGATGGCTCTAAAGCCAAAGGCAAGGAAAAGCTGCCTCTGGGAAGTGATAAACCCCAGAAGAAGAAGAAACCTGTCACTCCCTCTCTTCTAAAAGAGATAGCTTCTCCTCCTGATGTTGGAACCTCTGAGAGTGTTGGTATAGCCTCTGAAGATGTTGGTCCTTCTCAGAAGAAGAAGAAATCTCCCAGGTAGCAAAGGGAAAGATCCAAGAACCCTCCCTTTTGCAAACTTTGCAAGAGTGATGGTCACTGGTTAAAGGATTGCAAGTACCATATTAAAAACCTCTTGCAATCTGAGATATCATTGAAACCTGCTGAAGAAAAATCTAACTCTGAAGGACCCAATAAGGATTGGGTACCTGCCACTAATTGATTGTGTTGCAGGTGGCTCTGAGTGTTCCATCAATGTCAAAGCTGTGGTACATTGACAGTGGGTGCTCAAGGCATATGACAGGTGATGAAAAAGCATTCATCACATTTGATCCTAAAAGAGGTGGAAAAGTCAGCTTTGGAGATGCCCAGAAAGGAAGGATACTTGGTTCTGGATCCATAGGAACTAATCCTCCGATCGAAGATGTCTCCCTAGTCAGAGGCCTGAAGTTCAATCTCCTGAGTGTTGCACAACTGTGTGATAAAGGTAGAGATGTTGTCTTCAGCTCCTCTGGATGTAAAATCTTGGACAGTAAGTCAAGGGAAGTTATTCTAACTGCTCCTAGAGTTGAAAATGTTTTCATGCTGAATCTTGAGAATCTTTGCAAAAATATATGCTTGATGTCCAAAGAGGATACCTCCTGGCTCTGGCATAGAACACTTGCTCATGTGAGCATGGACCTTCTGGCCAAAGTTGCTAGAAATCAATTGGTTGAGGGTCTGCCTGAAATTAGTTTTAAAAAGAATCATTTATGCAATGCTTGCCAATCTGGTAAACAATCCAGAAGCTCTTTTAAAACTAAGAAAGTCATTTCAACTAAAAGACCTTTGGAATTACTTCATATGGATCTTTTTGGCCATGTTCAACCAATGAGCATGGGTGGAAAGAAGTATGCCTTTGTCATTATAGATGACTATTCAAGATTCACTTGGGTCATTTTGCTGTCTAGCAAAGATGAGTCACTTGGATGTTTCTCAGTTCTGATAAAGAAACTTGAGAATGAAAGGAATGAAAAGGTTGTCCATATCAGAAGTGATAATGGTGGAGAATTCAAAAACTTTAGGTTTGAAGAATTCTGTGAAACTAAGGGAATTGATCATAACTTTTCTGCTCCCAGAACTCCTCAACAAAATGGGGTAGTTGAAAGGAAGAATAGAACTCTGGTTGAGATAGCCAGAACTATGATCAATGAAAGAAGGCTTCCTAAGTACTTTTGGGGAGAAGCTGTGAACACAGCTTGCTATGTTCTGAATAGAGTGCTAATCATAAGCATTCTGAACAAGACCCCTTATGAACTCTGGAAAGGTCGAAAACCTAAAATAGGTTATTTCAGAACCTTTGGTTGCAAGTGTTATGTTTTGAATACAAAAGAATATCTTTCAAAGTTTGATTCAAAGGCAGATGAGGCCATTTTTCTTGGTTACTCAACACATAGTAAAGCATATAGGGTTTTTAATAAGAGGACTCAAACTTTAGATGAATCTGTTCATGTACAGTTTGATGAGACTAACCCTGCAGATAGTAGAGCTCCTGATGAAGATGTAGTTCAAGCTCCTGAAGTAACATCTCCTGTTGAAGAAGACGTTTCTCCCAGAGCTGCTGAAGTGGTTCCTTCTGTTGCTGAACAAACTCAAGAAGTGAATCCCACTCCAGAAGTCAACATCCTTCCAGAAGATGCTCCTATATATGATTCAACAAATGATGAACAGGTTTCAGAAGACTCATTGGATGTACCAAGAGAAGTTAGAACTCATAGGAATCATTCCTTAGAGAACATAATTGACTCTGTTCATAATCCTGTCATGACCAGAGCTCAGCTCAGAAGATACATGGGGAATGTGGCTTTTGTGTCACTTCTGGAACCCAAGGACTTCTATGAAGCTGCTGACGATGACTCCTGGTTAATGGCAATGCAAGAAGAACTTGACCAGTTCAAAAGGTCAGAAGTTTGGACTTTGGTTCCCAGACCTAACAACATAAAGGTTGTTGGAACTAGATGGGTTCTGAAGAACAAGCTTGATGAATTTGGAAATGTTGTGAGGAACAAGGCAAGACTTGTTGCTCAAGGTTACAGTCAGCAAGAAGGCATAGATTATGGTGAAACTTTTGCTCCTGTTGCAAGATTAGAAGCCATTAGAATCTTATGTGCTTTTGCATCATACAAAGGTTTTAAGCTTTTTCAAATGGATGTGAAAAGTGCATTCTTGAATGGTTACATTGATGAGGAAGTCTATGTGTCTCAACCTCCTGGTTTTGAAGATCCTAAGTTTCCTGATCATGTGTACAAGCTGAAGAAAGCATTGTATGGACTGAAACAAGCTCCCAGAGCTTGGTATGAGAGACTGACAAAGTTCCTTCTGTCTAAGGGGTTTGTCAGAGGCTGTGTTGATACAACTCTGTTCACTCTGAAGAAGAACAAAGATATCCTTATAGCTCAGGTATATGTTGATGATATTATATTTGGTGCTACTAACGAATCTTTGTGCAGAGAGTTCAGTGACCACATGAAGGCTGAGTTTGAAATGTCTATGATGGGAGAATTAACCTTCTTCTTAGGACTTCAGATCAAGCAAAGTAATGATGGTGTGTTTATCAATCAAGCCAAGTACACTAGAGAAGTGCTGAAGAAATTTGGCATGATGGACTCTAATGCTGTTGATATTCCAATGGATGTCAGCAAAGACATTGATGATGAAGAGAAAGCTGGTAAACCTGTAGATATAAAAACCTACAGAGGTATGATTGGCTCTCTTTTATACCTAACTGCCAGCAGGCCAGATATACATTTTGTTGTGTGTTTTTGTGCTAGATATCAGTCAAAGCCAAGAGAAATTCATGATGTTGCTGTCAAAAGAATTCTCAGATATCTTAAAGGCACACCAGAAGCTGGTTTGTGGTATCCCTGTAGTTCTGATTTCACTCCTATAGGATACACAGACTCTGACTATGGTAGAGATAAATTGAAAAGGGTCAGCACTTCTGGTGGTTGTCATTTTCTGGGGGAGTGCCTAGTCTCCTGGCATAGCAAGAAGCAAACCTCTGTGGCTCTCTCAACTGCTGAAGCTGAGTATGTTGCTGCTGGAAGTTGTGTTTCTCAGATGCTCTGGATCAAGCAACAAATTGCTGACTATGGAGTCATCCCTGGAACAATTACAATCTACTGTGATAACAAGAGTGCAATTGATCTTTCAAAGAATCCTATTCAGCACAGCAGGATGAAGCATGTTCATATTAGGCATCACTTCTTAAGAGATCATGTTCTGAAGAAGGATATTATCATTACTCATGTTCCCTCTGAAGAGAATCTTGCTGACATGTTTACTAAGCCTCTGGCTGGTATGTCTTTCAGCAACTTACGAGAAGGCATTGGTATGACTTATCCTCTTCAATAACTTAGTTTAATTATTTATGTGTATCTTAAGGGTTTAATCGTTTAAGATAATTAAGTGATAATTAATTCTAATCATGATTTGACACTTAAGCATGCGTTATCTACTGCATTTTACGGCGCTGTTCTGTGTTTAACGGTTATCTGTTCCCTTTTAAACGGTGTTTATTTGCTTTTTGAATTGGAACGGTTTCTTGTTTGGGTATAAATAGAGGTTTCCCATACTTAGAAGTTTTTACTCTCATTTTCCTTGCTATTAGAATTTCCATAGATTTTCTGTGTTCTCCTCTCTCTAAAACCTTAAACCTAATTTCTTATTTCTTCAAATGGCTCAAGAAATCACTGTCACTCACATCTTCACCACTGAATCCAAAAAGAAAGTTAGCGAATCTAGGGTATTCACCTCTAGGTTCCTAGATGATGAAGTTAAATCAACTGAACCCATTTCTAACTGGCTTAGCGCTCAAAACTGGAATTCATTCGTTTCTCTCGATGAATTTATCTATCCAAAGTTAGTCACCGAATTCTATCAGAACCTTCATTTCTTTTCTAATGAGGAGGATGTTCTACACTCTATCGTCGGTGAAGTTGAGATTGAGGTCAGCAGGGCTTCTATTTCGCAAGTGATTGGTGTTAATGATGAAGGAATCATCATTGGTGATGATGGTTCAGCAGATGGTTTTACAGAAGTTAACTGGGCTAGACCTGATCTAAGTGCCAAGGAAACTTATGCCACCTGGCTCACTCAGCACCAGAGGTGGGCACACTATTTGACAACCAATGTTTTCCTTCCGAAGGCTGGAGGAGTTAATTGTGTTTCCAACAGGGAAAGGGTGTTTATGTGGCACTTGGTCAACCAGAAGAAGATCAACTTACCTGCCATGCTGATAAGGCAGATGAAGAATGTAACGACCGTGAGTGCATTAGCATATGGCTCACTCCTGACGAGGTTGTTTGAGGCAGCCTCTGTTGAGTTTTCAGGAGAAGGTGTTACGAGTAAGAGTACGGTTCTGAAGATGCATACCTTCAGGAACCTAAGTTTTGGTGTGACTCCGAAGAAGAATGAGAAGGGCTCCTCTGTGAGTATTGCTCAGAAGGAAATTGTTGAGGCTGCTGCTCAGAAAGGAAAGAATGCTGCCAAGAAGGGCAAGGGAAAGAAGGGATCAAGTAAGTTGGTCCTGAACGTTGAGAAAGTGGTTGTCTCAGAACCTCTTCCCACGATGGTTCAAACAACAATCAGTGTTGAACCCTCTGGCAAGATTGTTGCTGAGAACCAAAGGATGTTCCTGAGAAGGAAACTCAGGATGCTGAGGACGCACGTCTTGTTGAAAGAGAGAAGGCTGCTGAAGCTGAGAAGGTTGCAAGAGTTGTGGCTCTTGCTGATCAGAAGAAAAAGCAGAAGGAAGCAGAAGACAAGTTAGCAGCTGAAAGAGAAATTGCTGCAAAGGCTAAGGCTGATGCAAGAATCATTGCATGCGCTGCTGAACTTGAGAATGTGGAGTTCTCAAAGAATGTTGAGACTTCAGAGGATGGAGAAGAGCTTGAGAATTTCTCTCTCTCTACTCGGATTAGCTCAAAGGCTGCTGAAGAGGATGAGGACTCTGAAGATATTCCTCTCTCCAGAAGAATCCCAAGGAAGAAGATGTCAGCAAAGAGAAGGTCTCTGATCAAAAAGGACTTCTCTATTGCTTCGAGTACTGAACTGGAAGAATCAATTCCTGAAAAAGAGGACTTGGTTGATGACGAAGACATGATGGATGTGTCTGGTGAGAAGGATGTTGATGCTCCTGTTATTGAAGAACTGACTGAGGATAGTGATCAAGAGCCTGATACTATCATTCAGAATGCTATGAACTTTGCTGAAAACATCGACACTGATGATTTTCTGGATAACGTTCTTCTGGGTCAAGGGAGAAATCCTGGTGAAAGAGATGCTTCTGAAACTCTGTTCAGAATGGCTCATATCTTTGCTGAGCCCATTTCAACATTTGATCCAAACCTCTCTGAACAGGTTATTCCATCTTCACTTCATACTCCTCATCCATCCTCTCCTCATACTCCTCATCCATCTCCTTCACTACCTTCTGTCACAGAAGTTAGTGATTCTCACACTTCCATTCCTCCTACAACTTCAACTTCTGAGGTTGTATCTCCTCCAATTATTCCTCCTTCTGGATCCTATTCAGAAGTGAATCTAAATTATGCTCCCATCTTCACTGATTCCATAGCCACATCCACTACCTCCTCCATACCTACTTCCTCTGTAAGTCCATCAATTGGATTTACTGCTCCATCTTTCTCACTGCCATCTACTTTACCTTCCATTTCTCCTACCATTTCGTCCTCTACCACCAATACCATCCCTTCCTCAAACACTCAAATTCCTCCTCTCTCAACCTCTGGACATGCACCTCCTGTGTGTGATCCCTTAACTACCTCCTCCACTACTTCGTGCTTTGCTGGGTTGTCATCCAACTATGACTTCATGCGCAAACACATGAACCGAGATGATCTGGACACCAGGTTTGGTAGTTTTGGATTCATGGGCAGAGCTTCTGGCATATCCGAAGCTGGTGGTGCTCCTAGTGTTGAGGAGTTGAGACGAATGAGTCAGAGTGGCTCTGATGAACTGCTGAATAGATTTGCTGGTATGGGGCAAAGGACTTCTGCTGCTGACATGTATGCTCAGGGCATTGTGCTACAAGAATTACATTCTTTGAAAGCTCAGAACCTGCAGCTCATGACTATGCTTCAAATGCAGGACCCTTCTGTCTACATACGCAATCTTTCTACACTTCATCTAGCTACGTATGATGAGCTGTACAAATTGAGAGAATTAGCTCTGACTCTTCCCTCTCTGGATAACATTGCTCTTGCTTCTTCTCTGAAGGTCAATGAGAATCTGGAGATATTGACAGAAGAAGTCAAGGAAGCAAATGAGCATTATGAGGCTCATGAGAAGATGCTCCCAAGTAAGATTGATGACCTGCAAAGTACTGCCAATCACATTCTGAGAGAAGTGAAATCTTCTGCTCAAGGTTCATCATCTTCCGGGGCTGCTAAGACTGTATATGACATCACTCCTGATCTCAACAATCGACTCTCCAACATTGAGTCTGCTGTATCTGCTCAGAACGCACAAATTGCTGAGCTTACTGAACTTCTGAAGGTTATGCACACTCAAACACGAGAACAAGAGAAGACTCTTCACAACTGTTATAGGTTTGTTCGAGGACAGACTTATATTCAGAATGAGCATCTTACTGCTGCTGTGTATGCTAACAATAGGTTGATCAAGCTCCTTCTTGAAGACGTTCAGAAACAGCGACCTATGTCTGGTCAGACTTTTGATCATATGAAGACCATTGATGATGACTTCAGAAGACGAATGGATATGATCAATACTGTGAGACCAACTCCTGTGCAATATCAGACTGCACTGAATGTTCAGCAAAAATTGAAATCTCAGGGTGCTCTTGGTGTTGCTGTTGGTTCTGGTCAAACGGGGGAGAAGTCTGGTCAGAAGAGATCAAGTGCTGCTGAAGATTCCAGTGTTGTTCCTCCTCCTCAGAAGAAACCTAGGAACTTGTAATCTTTTAGGACTTAAGCTTCTTAGCTAGGTTCTGGGTTGGGTAGTCCTTGTCTTAGGACTTTTCTACTCTTCTGATTATTCTATTTCTTATGTTGACTTCTGAATTAAATTATATACACTGAATCTTCCTTATACTTTCTTTGTTCTCTGACTTCTTACTTTTTGCTTATGTTTATGTTTTGACTTAGTAAATTACACTTCATTAAATCTAACAACTTGATCTTAAGTCTTTTTAAGTCTATACAGATTGCTGAAGTTCACCATTTACACTAAAATGGGGGAGTTAATTTACTCAGAAGTTATGAAACATTTGCATCAGGAAGTCTTTTTCTAAACCTCATGTTTTTCTTTTACCTTCTGACCACGGTTTGTCCATAACCAAAATGGGGGAGAATGATGAACCCTAAGTGTTTTGATTATGTCCAAACGTTTCAGAAGATGAAAACTTATTAATTCCTTACATATAGTTGACTATTGACTAATAATTTTTTTGTCTACTTAGTCTTTGTGTAAGTTGCTCAGCAGGTGCTGAATGAATTATTTCTGGATTGCCTAAAGAACTCAGAAGATCAGTTGCTGAAGTCAGAGTTTCAATTACTCAGAAGCTGGATACTCCGCTCTGAAGACGAAGTCTGCTAAAGCTTTCCTCAGAAGTTCTTTTCAATCAGAAGTTTTGCCAATTGTGATCAGAAGTCTAGTCAAGTGAATTTTAGCTTCTGAAAGCTAAAGTCACGGGTTCTGGATAGCATTTAATGTTCTGACAAGTGCATTTAATGCAAGGCGCCAAAAGTTCAAAAAGCTGTTTTGATGGAGCGCGCCTGTCTGTTTAAAAGAAACCAGAATTTCCTTGTCTACCCTTTGTTGATCCAATTGAAGAATGATTCCAGTCAACCTCGTCTTTGATTTCAAATCACTTACCGGATTTAGTTAAAGAACAAGGATAACGGAATCAAAGTGTTTGAAGACCGTTTGAAGACTTGACAAATTAACGGCTACAACAACTGATGTCATCTCCTTCGAAGATTCAAACTCACCAACGGTCATCTTCAATCACTATAAATAGTAGCCAAGCTCCAAAGCATCAACATACGCGTGATCATCGAGCAAAATCTCAACGCACTGTTCTAACAAGAAAAACAGAGCAACTTTTCCATTCTCAATCTTTCTTAGCATAGTCTTAGTAAAGTGAGAGAGTGAAGAAAAACAAGTTCATAATACGAATCTTGTAAACTGAGATCGTTTGTGATCTTCAGTTAGATTTAAAGAGAGAAATCTAGTTGAGATTAGAGTTGGGTGAGAAATCCAGAAAACAGAGTATTGTTTGTTCTGGTGGAAATCCTTTAACTCTTTTTAGGCTAGTCAGAACTAAGTGAGAAATTAGCTTAAGTTCTGTTGATGTAAAGGAGCTTCTGAACTTGCCATAAAAGTTCTGAATAGTGGATTTATAAAATCTCTGTAGGCTGCGACCTCAGGGGACAAGACGTAGTCACAGGACTTCTGTGGCGAACTTGGATAAATCGAATTGTTCAATCAGGATCTCCTGAACTTCTTTCTCCCTCTTATACTTGTTATTTTTGCTTCTGTGTACTTGTCTATATTTAGTGCTGAAACAGATTTCCTCCTAGTATCACTGTCTTTGTTCAGAAGACTGTCCAGAAGTTCCCAAATCAGAACTTCTGTTGCTAAAAAACAGTCTAACTGTGTTTAGGCAGAATTTCCCTCAGAAGCAACTTCTATAAGCTTGCCTCTGACACTGAGGAAATTTGACTCTGAATACTAAGTTTCTCGAAAAACTTAGAAATCCTCAGTTTTCAACTTTGACACATATTCACCCCCCTCTAGGTGATTCTGTTCTTGATAGGGCCAACAGTTTCCTTAGTGTAAGCACTGGTTTTCGAACCCGATGATTAAAGCAATCTACGAGCTCCTCGTCTTGCCAGCTGTTTAAATACTAATACTCGTCGCAGAACAGATCATCTTTCCAGGGCCATAACCTTTTCCACCCGCATCCCGGGACCATGAGTGTGGCATTTTCATGTTTATGAGAAAATCCTCGTTCACAAAATGATGTACGGTCACAAATCCTGTTCACCAAGGACCGTACGGTCACACCTCTTCTGACCGTACGGTCACTACCACGTGGCAGACAATAATCCAATCCTTATCTGCCACGTGGTTGGGCGGTCCAATGAAAACGTGACACATGTACTAGTGGACAAACAACTTTGGCCGGGCCTTGTAAGGTCCAGCCGGGCTTTGGGCGAAGCCCGTCTCAGATCCAAATTTGGATCTGAGACGGGTGTTCAGGCGACCGTACGGTCACAACCTAGCCTATAAATACCCCCTGGATTTCTCATTCAATTCACCAAAAAACACTCATTCTCCTCTCTCTCTACCTCGTTCTAAAGCGATTCTTAACCCGATAAAAGTTGCCTCTGTTGTTGCCTAAGGTTGCCTCTGAATAAGAAAAGAATCGCTAGAGTCCGAGCTTGACAGTATTTTCCCAAAATATTCTCAGAAAAGGTCCTCACGACCACCAAAAATATTTTCCCCCTTACCAAAAGTTCCAGATCTAGGCATCACTCGCAGCCCCGCTAGAGCTGACTAAGTCCTATTCCATAAACCATTCGGAGGACGCCCTACGCAACTCCGGCCCCCAAGGTTCCTCCCCGAAAAGGTCATAGCTTCTCATAAGTTGATTGACTTTAGATTGCTTCACTTTTCCTGTGCCTTCATAATATACTTCAAGCTTGTCCCAAATATCCTTGGTTGTTTCACAAGCAGAAATTTTGTTATATTCAGAGGCAGTGAGTGCACAATGCAACATATTTATTGCTGAAGCATTAGTTTGGAGTTTCTTAAGGATTTCATCAGTATATTCCCTAGGAGGAATTATAACACTCCCCAAACCTGCTTCTTCCCTAGTTGGAATGAAGTCACCATTTGTAACAACTATCCAAGCACTCATGCTCTGGGCTTGGATGAAATACATCATCTTTTTCTTCCAGTAGGAATAGTTATCACCATTAAACTATGGTGGTCTGGTTGTGGAGGAGCCCTCTGGAATCATAAGATCAGAGGAATTCTCAGGTAGGTGTCTACCAGCCATCTCTATTGATTATGATAGGATCTTATACTTAGATTGTTAGATCTTAGTAAATATACGAAGTGACCTTCGCTCTGATACCACTTGTTGGCCTTAACAAGATCAGAATTGCCTAGAGAGGGGTGAATATGTGTCAAATTCGGAAACTGAAAAACTTAGAGTTTTTAGGGAAACTTAGTTTTCAGAGTCAAATTTCCTCAGAGTCTGAAGCAAGCTTAATGAAGCAGCCTCTGAGGGAAATTCTGCCTTCTAGCAATTAACTGCTTTTTAGCAACAGAAGTTCTGAGTTAGAGAACTTCTGGACAGTCTTCTGAACAAAGACAAGTTGATAAAGAGTAAAATTTGTTTCAGCACTAAATACACAGCAAGTACACAGAAGCAATAATAGCAAGTTAAGGAAGGGAGAAAGAGATTCAGGTCGATTTATCCAGGTTCGCCACAGAAGTCATGTGACTACGTCCTGTCCCCTGTGATCGGAGTGAGTAGAGATTTTAAATCCACTATTCAGAACTTTTATGGCAAGTTCAGAAGCTCCTTTACATCAACAAAACTTAAGCTAATTTCTCACTTAGTTCTGACTAGCCTAGAAAGAGTTATAGGATTTCCACCAGAACAACAACAATCCTGTTTTCTGGAATTCTCACCCAACTCTATCCTTAACTAGATTTCTCTCAAAATCTAACTGAGTATCAAAAACGATATCAATTTACAAGATTCCTATTATGAACTTGTGTTTCTTCACTCTCTCACTTTTACAAAGACTAAACTAAGAAAGATTGAGAATGGAAAATGTGCTCTGTTTTGATTGTTAAAACAATGCGTTGAGATTTTAGCTCGATAATCGCGTGTATGAGCACAAAGGGGCTTGGCTACTATTTATAGTGTCTTGAGATGACCGTTGCTTGAATTTGAATCTTCAATTTGATGATGACATATGTTGTAGCCGTTAATCTATCATTTCTTCAAACGGTCTTCAAACACTTTGATTCTGTTAACCTTGTTCTTTAACTTAATCCGGTAAGTGATTTGAAATCAAAGATAAGGTTGACTGGAGCTTCTGAGCTCTTTATTCCTTTTGTCTAAGCTTCTGATCAAATGGAATGAGTTCTTCTGGTTGCTTCAATACTTTTGAGGAGAGCTTTAACCTTTTTCAAAAGGTCTTTAGAGCGGAGGATCCAGCTTCTGAGCTTTAAACTTCTGTCTTCAGCTATTCTTCTCTTCTGAGTCTTTAAGCAGTCCAGAGTTTCTTCTTTCAGCACCTACTGAGAAAACTTATACAAAAGCTTAACAAAAATTGTTAGTCAACATTGATAAGTATATAAGCATAAATTAAATTTCATCTTCTGAAATGTTTGGACATAATCAAAACACTTAGGGTTCATCAGGGAGTTGCAGAACCTCCATCTTCGGTCGCGTGGCCGCCATCATGGAACTCTCTGGCAGTTTCTCCAATAGTAGAGGCGGTTGGATCTGGACGAGACGAAAAGAAGATGGAAGGAGGAGTTGCAAGTGGTGATTATACTCTGTTTAGTCATCTTGTTGGTGGTTGATTCAGTCTCGAATGCTTGCTTTGAGTAGAGCTGGGTCCGTTTGGCTGCATAAATGGTGATTAACAGTATTGAACTTTTGATTCTGATGTGCTGATTATTGACTCCATTAAACATTACATTATGGCACCTAATATTAACTAATTTCAGCTTAAAGTAAAGTATTTTAGTGTATTTTGTTGCTGATTTTGGTTATGTGTAGGTAGTGGAATGTGACATCATGTTGACATCAACTTGAAGAGCTAAATTCCAAAAAGGCATGCAGAAACAACCAAAACCCAGCAGAAACAGTCGTTTTGAAGAACTTTGCCTAGCATGCGAGGGAGAGAGAGGAAGACTTGCATGGAGAAGAGTTAGTGGGGAGCAAGAACTGAAGTGAAGACCATTGTTGACTCAGAAATACATTAAACTACTAAAGCATCTTTGACTTTTGAATATTTTATTCAGAACAGTCCGTTCCTTTGTGTTAATGAACATAACTTAGGTTTTTGGCATTTTGTGCAATTTAAAGCTTTAAATACTGGGTTGGGAGAAGTGTTTGATAATCCCCCATACTCAGACATCTCTTCTAAAGTACTCTATCAGTCACGAAGCGTTTAGTTTTAGTTGTTCTTTTGTTTTTGAGGCTATCACTCAACATGATGAGTGAGTAGTCCTCTTTAGTCAAGTCCGGTCAGTCAATGCCGGCAATGTATGTGTATTTTCCTGAAGATTAATGAATGTTATTTTCATAATTGGGTGTCTAATGATATCAATTTCCAATCTTAGTGTTGATAGTTCACGAGGGATCGGTTTATCTTCACTTAGTATCATTATACATGCAAGATCATGGTTCGGGGACGCAATTGGTCTTAGTATCAAGGGTTTTCATGTTTATTGGAATGCTACTCGAGTTGATGCAAGAAAGAACCCACTTGGAAGACGTTTTAAGTGTTAGTAATCTTAGAATCTTGAGAACACACGAGAGTTGACTCAAGTGAGATGCATAGTAGAGACCTTGACCCAATTCACATAACATTCAATTAAAGTTAGGATAAACATACATGCAATTGCTGGTTAGTACTGTACCAGGCTTGTCTCCTTCAAATCATCGAATACAATCTTTAAATTCCTGCTTTAAAATAACAAACTGTGACAAAAAACCTCAAAATCATATGAAACAAACTGTTTTGAAGAAGAACGAGCTGTTCCTTTGGAAATCTTTAATACACTTAAATTACTCTCAATGGGAACGACACTTGTATGCTTCCACTTCTACTGTCTGACCTAGTGCACTTGCTAGTAAAGTCTAAAAGGCAGCCAACAAGTTTTTGGCGCCGTTGCCGGGGAGTACAAGTTAAGATAATTAAAGTTTTATTTAGAAACAGTGTGTTTTAATCTGTTTGTTCATGGTGTAGCCATAGTTGGACCTATTTTTCTGTAGCGAAGCCAAAGAAGAAGAATGAATGGTCAAAACGGGGGAAACAATGGCGGTAACAAGGGAGAAAACAAAAATGGAGAGAACAACCGTGAAGGTGAAGGCGAGAATAATAATCCTCCTGTCATGAGGATGAGAGATTATTCCAGGCCAACTACTGAAGGACACTCATCATGTATCATGCTTCCAAATGAAGGGAACAACATGTTCCGGGTCAAAGCGTCCATGGTACAAATGCTTCAAGCGGATGTCCAGTTCAGTGGGTACCAAAATGAGGACCCAAATGCTTTCATTCAAGATTTTGTTACAATGTGTAACACATTTCGATCAAACAGGGGTGCCTCCGATGATATCATAAGGTTGAAGCTATTTCCTTTCTCTTTAAGGGATAAGGCAAGGAGTTGGTTGAGAAATCTTCAACCGGGATCTATCTCTACATGGGAGCAGATGGCTCGTACTTTTCTAATGAAGTATTTTCCACCAAACCAAGCCATCAAGCTAAGAAATGAAGTCTCTCGTTTCTCCCAAGAAGAAGATGAGTCATTAGCTGAAGCATTGGAGCGTTACAAGGAGCTTCTAAGGAGGGTACCAAACCATGACATTCCTATGTGGATGCAAATTCAGAATTTCTACAATGGAATCAACAATGCTTACAAGATACAATTTGAATCTGTTGCAAATGGTAACCCGGAGGAGCTCGAGCCACAAGAGTTCTATGATCTCATTGAGAGGGTGGTCAACACGAGTTATAATTGGCACTCCGTGAGGAGTGATGGAAGGAAGATGATGGACTATCCAAGAGCACAAGTTGTTTCAAATCTTACAACTCAGATGGAACAGCTTACCAAGCAAATCAACAAGATGAATGTCTCTTCCATTCATAAGGAGCCCTGAACCTCTGATGATTACAACTTTTATGGTGGTCCACAATGCAATACCAACTACCCAGGAGTCAAAGTGGGAGAATATGCCCATGAACAATGCCATTTTGTGGGCTATAATCAAAGAAATTCAGAAAATCTATTCTCAAGCCCATATAACTCTGATTCCACAAATCATCCCAACTTTCCATGGCCCCCACAACCATTTCATCAAGAGCATCAAGCCTACAAAGGACATCCAAGAGATCACTACCAAGAACAAGTTCAACATCTATTCAAACAGGTTGTTCCGCAGAAAGAAGAAGTTGAACCTGATCTGAAGGCAATGATAATGCAATTCATGAAGCAAACTCAGGCTTCCATCAAGAATCTGGAGACCCAAGTACATCAAATTGCTGCAAGTTCCAGTTCAAACACTAACAAGGGTGCATTACCAAGCAAAACTGAACCAAACCCTCGAGGAGATGTGATGTCTATCACAACCAGAAGTGGTAAGGGAACCTCTGACCCTATTAGAACTGACTTGGTTGCTAATGATGTAGGAAATGTCAAAGAAACACAAACTCTAGAGAAACAAGTTGTTCCAACTGAAACACAACCAAATGCTAAAGGCAAGGAACCTATGATTGAAGAACCAGAGCCAGAATATGTTCCACCACCTCCAAATATACCTCCACTACCATTTCCTGGAGCACTTGTGAAACAAAAGTTGGAGGAGGAGTATTCCAAGATTTGGGATACATTGAGCAAGTTGCATATCAACATTCCACTCTTGGATGCAGTGATACAAATGCCTAACTACACCAAATTCTTGAAGGATCTGTTGTCAAACAAGAAGAAGCTTGAGAATGTCTCCGTGATTCAATTGAACCGAGATTGTTCCTCAATTTTGCAGAACAAGCAACAACTTCCAAAGAAAATGAAAGATCCAAGGAGTTTTTCTATTCCTTTGTCAATGGGAAAGCTGAATATTGAAAATGCATTATGTGATCTTGGTGCAAGTATAAATATCATGCCATATTCAGTTTATGCTAAACTTGGATTAGGAGAACCTCAACCCGTTAAGATGTCAATCCAATTGGCTGATAGATCTATTCGTTATTCAATGGGAATTGTTGAAGATATGCTAGTCAAAGTAGGAAAGTTTGTACTACCTGTGGACTTTGTTATAATGGACATAGATGAGGATTTGCATGTTCCTATCATTTTAGGTAGATCATTCTTAGCTACTGGTAGGGCATTGATAGATGTTGAGGAAGGAAAGTTATTTCTGAGAATAAATGGTGAGGAGATAAGTTTTAAAATGAATAAGGATTTAAGGCATGCAAAATCAAATGATGATACATGTTATTTTCTAGACACACCCAATGATTCATCTGTTTTGCAGGAACCTAAAAATGACTTCCTAGAAGAAATTTTGGGAGAAGAGGAAAAGTTTGATCCAGGAACAGGCTGTTCACCTGAAACAGTCAAACCACCTTCCCAAACCACCATTCAAACTCCACTTAAAGAACCTCCTGATACACCAAATGCCCAATTGTATACACATAAGCTGAAACATGAGGACGTTAGTGACCAAAGAAAAGTGCACATGAAAGAGATGAATGAATTTAGGTTGTTTGCCTCTAAGAATGGAAACAAATGCAAGGAGAAAACAAAGTTGAGGCATAACAAGAGTACCAAAGTGAATAACTTCTATGAAGGGCAACAAGTGCTTTTACATGATTCTAGAATCAAGTTGTTGCCTAGCAAAGTGAAATCAAGGTGGTGTGGACCTTTTATAGTGAACAAGCTATTCACTAATTGAGCTATGGAGATTACAAGGCCAGAAGGAGAACCATTCATGGTTAATGGCCAGAAACTGAAACCATACTTTTCCCATGAACTTCCAAGGGTGTTCGGTACCACTTATCTCCAAGAACCACCATAAATCAAGGAAACAGGGTGTTCGCTGCAAACACCAATTGCAGCAAGATAATTGGGAAACCCCCGAATTTTCTATCCTTAGTTAGTTTTTAATTTACTGTTTTGCATGTTTTGTCAAGATGCAATTTTGTTTTCCAAATTTTCATTTGCAAAGATTAAAAACTTTGACCCTAACAAGAATTGTCATCAAGAAATTCTACAAGAGTTCAAGTTTTAAGTTTTTGTTTATGAATAAATTTGGGGGTAAGGTGAATTTTCAGGAATTGTGTCCACATTCATTCTCCTATCATCTAACTTTGCAAAATGCTCTCTCTCCTCTGGTATGAATTCTCAACTCTCTTTTTAGTTAGGAAAATTTTGACATTGTAATTCCAATCCTTTGCATTGAGGACACTGCAAATTTTAAATCTGGGGGTGGAGTATGCTGTTAATAGTGTTGTTGTTATTTGTGCTATGTTAATGTGCTTAAGTAAACTTAATTTGAACAAAAATGGCTAAATTTTTTGTTGTTTAACATTTGAAATAAAGCACATGTAAATAAAGTGAGCTTTAAACTATAAATAATGTTTAGTGGAGTAACTAAAACCCAATTTGATGAATCATGTTTTGCTGATATACTTTTGTTTGCCCCTTGTTTATTTTATGTTTTGTCTAGGTTGTTTTAGAAACTTTTCTTTAAGAACAGTTTGTTTGCATGTTTGTTGTACTTTTTCTTTTAAGCAACAAGTAAATAGTTTAAGTTTCATCTTTAAACAAATTGACTAAGTTATTAGAGCCTTGAATTTAAGTGTGGTGAAACCTGCTGAAAACTTTAACTGTCCAAAAATGCAGAAGTTCTAAAATTTTTAAGACTAGAACTCAACCTTCAATCAAAACAGTCAATGTCTTATTTGCATAAGCCCAGTGAGAATTTGAGCATACACTAGCATGTAAATGCAATCTTTATTTCTGAGTGGGCTTGTACAAAATAAGTCTAAACGGGTTTTGCTTTGGTTGCCATTGTTAGAAATACGTGAAACTTCGTAAAAGCATAGGATGAAGAAGGCATTAGAGAACACCATTCATTACCTTAAATAGCCTACCAGTGCTTATGCACCCACATTCTAGGTTAGCCCCTTTGAGCCTTAACATGTTGCTTGATCACCCACATTACAAAACCCCTTTCCCATTACTTTGATTCCAAAATCACCCTGAATTTGTCACATGCCAAGGGAACAGGCTGTTCCAGAATTGAAGTTTTCAACTTTTGAGAAGAGCATGATTAGTCTTGAAAATTTGTCCAAGGCATGAAAATTTAGAGTGATTGTGAATAAAAGTGTTTGAATAAAGTTAAAAAAAAAGCGAGAAAAAAAAACAAAAATAAATAAAGGATAATAAAGTCTTTTAAGCATCCAATGTTCTCAAATTCCAAATTTAGGTGGATGCAAGTTTAAAAAAGGGAAATTATTCTGTTTTTGTTGTGATAAATTGTAAATTTTGAGGGTTATACTTGTATGTTAGGCTGTTTGTACATAATTAGATGGGTTCCAATTTGGAGAACCCAGCAGAAACAGTCGTTTTGAAGAACTTTGCCTAGCATGCGATGGAGAGAGAGGAAGACTTGCATGGAGAAGAGTTAGTGGGGAGCAAGAACTGAAGTGAAGACCATTGTTGACTCAGAAATACATTAAACTACTAAAGCATCTTTGACTTTTGAATATTTTATTCAGAACAGTCCGTTCCTTTGTGTTAATGAACATAACTTAGGTTTTTGGCATTTTGTGCAATTTAAATCTTTAAATACTGGGTTGGGAGAAGTGTTTGATAATCCCCCCATACTCAGACATCTCTTCTAAAGTACTCTATCAGTCACGAAGCGTTTAGTTTTAGTTGTTCTTTTGTTTTTGAGGCTATCACTCAACATGATGAGTGAGTAGTCCTCTTTAGTCAAGTCCGGTCAGTCAATGCCGGCAATGTATGTGTATTTTCCTGAAGATTAATGAATGTTATTTTAATAATTGGGTGTCTAATGATATCAATTTCCAATCTGAGTGTTGATAGTTCACGAGGGATCGGTTTATCTTCACTTAGTATCATTATACATGCAAGATCATGGTTCCGAGACGCAATTGGTCTTAGTATCAAGGGTTTTCATGTTTGTTGGAATGCTACTCGAGTTGATGCAAGAAAGAACCCACTTGGAAGACGTTTTAAGTGTTAGTAATCTTAGAATCTTTAGAACACACGAGAGTTGACTCAAGTGAGATGCATAGTAGAGACCTTGACCCAATTCACATAACATTCAATTAAAGTTAGGATAAACATACATGCAATTGCTGGTTAGTACTTTACCAGGTTTGTCTCCTTCAAATCATCGAATACAATCTTTAAATTCCTGCTTTAAAATAACAAACTGTGACAAACAACCTCAAAATCATATGAAACAAATTGTTCTGAAGAAGAACAAGCTGTTCCTTTGGAAATCTTTAATACACTTAACTTACTCTCTATGGGAACGACACTTGTATGCTTCCACTTCTACTGTCTGACCTAGTGCACTTGCTAGTAAAGTCTAAAAGGAAGCCAACAGATTCCATTTTCTTAAATTTTCTAAATATTATTCATTAAATAAGTGTTGGATATTGGTGGTTTCTGTACAAATTAATTATGGATTTCAATCTTTAATTGGGTGGTGGGATTTTTTTTTTCTAATTTAAACTCTAATATGGTGTTTGTAACCAGAGAAAGAATAAAAGAAGAGAGGGAGTATGGAGGAGAGAGATAAAAAAGAGAAAGGAGAGAGAGAGTAGAGAGACAAGGGAATAAAAAAAATAATACATTAGAGGTCTGTAAAGAGAGAAGAGTTGGAAAAGATGGAGGGGACAAATAATTAAGGTGTAATAGACAATTTAAGTGTATAGGTGTGAGCACTGGTTTTCGAACCCGATGATGAAAGCAAACTATGAGCTCCTCATCGCGCTAGCTGCTCAAATACTGATGCTCGTCGGAGAACGGATCATCTTTTCAGGACTATAACCTCTTCCGCCCGCTCCCCGGGACCATGAGTGTGGCACTTTCATGCTTATGAGAAAATCCCCGATCACAAAAATGTATACGGTCACAAGTACTATTCATTAGGAACCGTACGGTCACAACACTGTTTGTTGAGACCGTACGGTCACAAGGCCTCTGACCGTACGGTCACTGCCACGTGGCAGATAGCAATCCAATCCTTATCTGCCACCTGGCTGGCAGTCCAATCACAGCGTGACACGTGTACTAAAATCCAAATGACTTTGTCCGGGTGTTGTGTGACGCCCAGCTCAGATCCAAATTTAAATCTGAGACGGGCGAAGCAAGTAACCGTACGGTCACCAAATGGTGACCCTATGGTCACAAGCTAACCTATAAATACCCCCCGGATTTCTCTTTCAATTCACCAACAAAACATTCATTCTCCCCTCTCTCTCTAGCTCGTTCTAAAGCGATTCTTGACCCGATAAAAGTTGCCTATGATAAAGTTGCCTCTGTTGTTGCCTAAGGTTGCCTGTGAATAAGAAAAGAATCGCTAGAGCCCGAGTTTTAAGAGTATCTTCCCAAAATATTCCCAAAAGGTCCTCACGACCACCAAAAATATATTCCCCTATTTATCAAAAGTTCCCAATCTAGGCATCACTCGCAGTCTCGCTAGAGTTTATTAAGTCCTGTTCTTAGCCACCACTCCGGAGGACGCACACGCAACTCCGGTCCTCGAGGTTCCTGCCAGAAAAGGTCTCCGTTCTTCAACGAGCATCAGTTCGCGAGCAATCACTGGCACGCGACGAGGGTAAGCTTCTAAGGGTTTTGTACTGTGTCACCCGGCGGTTTACCGTACAAATAATTGCGCATTTACTTATTCTTATGTGATAACCATAAAAATCAAGACAATAAGCTGTTAGGTTGCATTAAAGATCCTATGGGTTCTGGAATGTCGGAATTAATAAGTTGTATCCACGAACGTAAATAGAATCTCTGGTTTTCAAAACAATTGGTACAAACACCGGTTCGTACATTTTCCCGGTCGGCCGGGTGGAGACTCTAGTCAAAGAAGGCTAAAGCTGTTATGAGCGACCACTTTCTCAAATTATTTTATAAAAGGTAAAAACTGGGATACAACTGAAGCATTCTGACAGTCTAGTTCTGTACAACAGAGTTATTGCTTTCCCATACTGCATAAAAGAAAAATCCCGAATGGTCAACGTGTGTTACGGGTCGTTCTTACTGTCGTTTCCTTTAAGGGACGCATAGGGCAATCTGTAACACCACCTACAGCCTTGTACCGTCGACACGCTGCTCAAAACCCTTAAATGGGGAGGCACTAGGTATATCTTGCTGTGGAAACCCTTTTGTACTATCAAACGAGACCGAAGCCTTATATAGTCAGCCTAGATATCTCCAATAGGAACTACCCTCAAAACATCTTTTAAAATTACGTCTGTTGAGAGCGTTCCGACGTCGAAAGGAAAGATGTCGGAAAAACCCGCCTAGGACAGAGACGCACCTCGTGAAGAATGAGAGGGAGTGACGCCTTTATGTGTGGACAGCTTGTTTGATTGATCGATCATGCATAAAAAACATATAGAAGGTTCGAACCCCGCAATCCGAGCGCTTCTTTGATTCAAAAAGATACTCTGTCACCCCGCAAATAGCATTGTCATGAATGCCCACTCCGAATAAGGAAAAGGATCGCAAAGATTAAAATAGAGTGCGGTTTGAATCAAAGGAACGTCCGGACCAGTAAAATTGGGCTAAAAGAGAAGCGAAAGGACGACCCATGGCTAAGATAAAATCCCATAAGAACACGCCATGATGCGACCTTTCGCGTCAGCACAAGCCAAAGACCCTGTTCAAAGACGATTACTTCCATCATCATGCATTCATGAGGTAATACCTTTGAACAAGAGTCTAACGAAGTAAAACGGGAAAAGGATCAATAAGACCATGCATACATACATCTCACAAGCCAAGGAATCGGGGGGACTCATACAATTTTCCCTCGTGTAGAACGACCACGGAAGAGTTAGTCATGGTTGAGTGTCATGTCTGGAATGGGAGTATCCGCCTGCTCCGGGGAGGTGATCGTCAGAATCCATAAGCAAGATGGAAGGAGGACGTATACCACAGAAGGACTTTCTAAGAGGAAGGCAGAAGAGGAAGGGTCCGAGATGGGAATGTCTGTCGAGAATAGCCAGGGAAAGAGGCCATCATACATGTCAAACAATACGAGCCAGGAGAACCCCGGCAAACCGCTAGAGGACTATGTTACGGACAGTGAGCCTGAAGAAGATTCTGGAGAATCCCTATTCCTAACTTTTGACGGAAGTCAAGATGCTCAGATACACTTGGGGACCTTCATAAGGATGATGCAATATTCAGGCCCAAGTGCTGACGCAGACCACTGTCTTCAGTTCCCCTTCGGCCTAGAAGGCCAAGCAAGGAAGTGGTACAATCGGCTGTCCCATACCATCCGTCGAGATTGGGGAAAATTGATCCTAGCCTTTCTGACCGAATTCGTAGCCGATGTAGATAGAAAGGTCTCCTGGGGGAACCTCGCCTCACTCCGACAGCATATGGGGGAGCAATTCCACGATTACTTGGAGTATAGATGGATGCCCTTGTTAAGCTTGGCTCGCTAAGCACTAGAGAAGAGAGAGCAAATAAGATGCCTTGTACGTAGTACACACCATCACATATGAAAAGCGGCGCAACACTACAACCCCGGAAGCTATGACGAGCTGAGTCAATTGGTGAGCCGAATAGAATCATGGATCAACCCCATAAAAGAAGATGAAAAATATATGGAATCAGAAAATTGGACACCTGGCTGGGCCATTCAAGCCTCGAGAAACCATAGAATGGAGGAACTTGAAAAGTCTGGAGCAAAGGGAAGGGGAACCATTCGAGGACTATTTTTCACTCCGGTGGTTAAAAGCTGCCAATGAACTACCACGAAAACATAACATAAAAGTTTTGGTGTCGTGTGTTGGCCCTAACAAGATCAGAATCACCTAGAGGGGGGTGAATAGGTGTTTCAAACGAAAACTGATATTTTCAAACTTTTAATGAAAATTCAATTTTCAGAGTCAATAATCCTCAGAGTCAGAGGCAAGCTTATTGAAGTAGCCTCTGAGGGATAATCTGCTTTAAGACAGGTTCTGTCTTTTCAGCAACAGAAGTTCTGAGTAAGGACTTCTGGACAGTCTTCTGAACACAGACTTGTGATTTTTAAGAGAAAATCTGTTTCAGCACTAAATATGATACAAGTACACAGAAGCAATTAACAAGTATAAAGAAGGGAGAAAGAGATTCAGGAGGTCCTGATGAACAGTTCAATTTATCCAAGTTCGCCACAGAGTTCCTGTGACTACGTCTTGTCCTCTGAGGTCGCAGCCTCCAGAGATTTTATAAATCCACTATTCAGAACTTTTATGGCAAGTTCAGAAGCTCCTTTACATCAACAGAACTTAAGCTAATTTCTCACTTAGTTCTGACTAGCCTAAAATGAGTTAAAGGATTTTCACCAGAACAACAATACTCTGTTTTCTGGATTTCTCACCCAACTCAAATCTCAACTAGATTTCTCTCTTTTAAATCTAACTGAAGATCACAACCGATCTCAGTTTACAAGATTTCTATTATGAACTTGTTTTTCTTCACTCTCTCACAATTACAAAGTCTAAGCTAAGAAAAGATTGAGAATGGAAAGTGTGCTCTGTTTTCTTGAATATAACAGAGCGTTGAGATTTTTGCTCTATGATCACACACGTAGTTGATGCAGTGGAGCTTTGCTACTATTTATAGTGTTGAGTAGATAACCGTTGAGGATATTTGAATCTTCAAGGATGACAAGGATGAAAGTAGCCGTTAATCTTGTCAACTTCTTCAAACGGTCTCAAAACACTCAACTCTGTCAACTTTGTACTTTAATCTAATCCGGTATGGGATTAAAATAAAGGTGATGGAGTTGACTGAACTTGAAGATTGATTTAGAGGGAAAACGATAAGAGAGCAGGTTTTGTTTGTTGTGAACAGGCGCGTCCTTCAAACAGCTTTTTGAACTTTTGGCGCCTTGCATTAAATGCAACTGACAAAGCATTAAATGCTTAACTAAACCCGTGATAACGAACTTCTGATGTTCGTATTCCTTCTTAGCGCTTCTGAACTAAAACAACCTTAGTCTTCTGTTTGCAAAGGAGAACTTCTGATAAAAAACTTAAGACAGACGATCAAGACTTCAGAGCGGTTGATCCAGCTTCTGAGAAAGTACTTCTGTCTTCAGCTTCTTTAATCTTCTGAGTTCAATAGGCAAGCAGGAATTCTTCATTCAGCATCTGCTAAGAAAACTTATACAATAACTTAACAAAAAAAAATTGTTAGTCAACATTGAAAAGTATATAAGTTAATTTTAATTTTCATCTTCTGAAATGTTTGGACATAACCAAAACACTTAGGGTTCATCATTCTCCCCCATTTTGGTTATGGACAAACCGTGGTCAGAAGGTAAGAGAGAAACATGAGGATTAAAGAGCGACTTCCTGATGCAAATATTTCATTACTTCTGAGTAAATTAACTCCCCCATTTTAGTATAAATGGTGAACTTCAGCAATCTGTATAAACTTAATAAGACTTAAGATCAAGTTGTTAGATATGATGAAGTGTAATTTACTGAGCTAAAGCAAAATAGAAGCAAGAGATAAGAAGTCAGTTATGCAAGATAGTATAACAAAAAGTTTCAGTGTATATAAGATCATTCAGAAGATAACATAAGAAACAAAATAATCAGAAGAGCAGAGCAAGTCCTAAGACATAAACTACCCAACCCAGAACCTAGCTAAGAAGCTTAAGTCCTAAACGATTACAAGTTCCTAGATTTCTTCTGAGGAGGAGGAACAACACTGGAACCTCCAGCAGCACTTGATCTCTTCTGACCAGACTTCTCCCCCGTTTGACCAGAACCAACAGCAACACCAAGAGCTCCCTGAGACTTCAATTTTTGTTGAACATTCAGAGCAGTCTGATATTGCACAGGAGTTGGTCGCACAATATTGATCATATCCATTCGTCTTCTGAAGTCATCATCAATGGTCTTCATATGATCAAAGGTCTGACCAGACATAGGTCTCTGTTTCTGAACATCTTCCAGAAGGAGCTTGATCAGCCTGTTGTTAGCATACACAGCAGCCGTGAGATGCTCATTCTGAATATAAGTCTGTCCTCGAACAAACCTATAACAATTGTGAAGAGTCTTCTCTTGTTCACGAGCTTGATTATGCATAACTTTCAGGAGTTCAGTGAGCTCAGCAATCTGTGCATTCTGAGCAGATACAGCAGACTCAATGTTGGAGAGTCGGTTGTTGAGATCAGGAGTGATGTCATATACAATCTTGGCAGCTCCTGAAGATGAAGAACCTTGAGCAGAAGATTTCACTTCTCTCAAAATGTGATTTGCAGTACTTTGCAGGTCTTCAATCTTACTAGGAAGCATCTTCTCATGAGCCTCATAATGCTCGTTTGCTTCCTTGACTTCTTCTGTCAATATTTCCAAATTTTCATTGACCTTCAGAGAAGAAGCAAGAGCAATATTATCCAGAGAGGGAAGGGTCAGAGCTAATTCCCTTAATTTATACAGCTCATCATAAGTAGCTAGATGAAGTGTAGAGAGGTTGCGTATATACACAGAAGGATCCTGCATTTGGAGCATGGTCATGAGCTGCAGGTTCTGAGCTTTCAGAGAGTGTAATTCTTGCAGCACAATGCCCTGAGCATACATGTCAGCAGCAGAACTCCTTTGTCCTAAACCAGCAAACCTATTCAGCAGGTCATCTGAGCCACTCTGACCCATTCTTCTCAACTCTTCAGCACTTGGGGCACCTCCAGCTTCGGAAATACCAGAAGCTCTGCCCATGAAGCCAAAACTTCCAAATCTGTTATTCAGATCTTCACGATTCAAGTGTTTGCGTAGAAAGTCATAATTGGATGACAATCCAGCAAAACCTGAAGGAGTGGAGGAGGTAGTTAAGGGATCACACACAGGAGGTGTATGTCCAGAGGTTGAAAGAGGAGGGACAGAAGTTTGAGGAGAGGAGAAAATTTGTGGAAAGGAGGAGGAAAAAGAATTTGTACAGGAAGGTAAAGTTGAAGGTATTGAAAAAGGTATGGACAGAGATATGGAAGGAGGAGGAGCAGTAATTCCAATTGATGGAAAAACAGCAAAAGATGATAAAGAAGAAGTAGTGGAAGTAGAAATGGAGTCTGTGAAAATTGGTCCAGAGGACAGATTCACTTCTGAATAGGATCCAGAAGGAAGAGTAGATGGAGGAGGGACAACCTCAGATGTTGAAGTTGTCAGAGGAATGGAATTCTGAGATTCACTTACTTCTGTGACAGAAGGAAGTGAAGGAGATGGATGAGGAGTAAAAGCAGGAGATGAGATAACCTGTTCAGAGGCATTAGGATCAAAAGTTGAGATCGGCTCAGCATATAAATGAGCCATCCTGAACAGCGTTTCTGAGGCATCCCTTTCACCAGGGTTTCTTCCTTGATTCAGAAGAACGTTGTCAATGAAGTGTTCATCGTCAACATTCTCAACAAACTGTTTAGCACCTTGAAGAACCTCTTCATCTTCTGGTTCACTCTCTTCTGATAGCTCTTCAATCAGAGGAGCTTCAACATCTTCTTCATCAGAAATCTCTGACAGCTCTTTATCAGCAGCTTCTGGTTCCTGAGCAGCAGGTTCTGATTCCTGAGCAGCAGGTTCCTCCAATTCAGCACTTGGAGCAATAACGAAGTCCTTCTTTCTCAGAACCCTTCGTTTTGCCACAGCCTTCTTCCCAATTCTGGTAGTGAGAGTGACAGTCTCAGCAATTCGAGAGGATAGAGCAACATTATCCTCTTCCTCTGAAGTCTCACCTACCTTGGAGAACTCAGCACCCTCAAGATTAGCAGCACTTTCTAAAAGTTTGGCATCGGCCTTGGCCTTTGCAGCGATTTCACGCTCAGCAGCTAACTTGTCTTCAGCTTCTTTCTTCTTCCTTTTCTCTTCAGCAAGAGCCACAACTCTTGCAACTTTTTCAGCTTCAGCAGCCTTCTCTTTCTCAGCAAGGCGTGCTTCCTCAGCATCCTGAGCTTCTTTCTCAAGGACATCCTTTGGCTTCTCAGCAACAATCTTGCCAGAAGGTTCAACATTGATCTTTGTTTGAACCAACATGGGAAGAGGTTCTGAGACAGCAACCTTCTCAACATTCAGGACCAACTTGCTTGATCCTTTCTTTCCCTTGCCCTTCTTGGCAGCATTCTTTCCTTTCTGAACTGTTGCATCCATAATCTCCTTCTGAGCAATACTCACAGAGGAGCCCTTCTCATTCTTCTTTGGAGTAACATCAAAACTGAGGTTTCTGAAGGTATGCATCTTCAGAACCGTACTCCTACTAGTAACACCTTCTCCTGACATGACAACAGAGGCTGCCTCAAACAACCTTGTCAGGAGTGAGCCATAAGCTAATGCACTCACAGTAGTTACATTCTTCATCTGCCTTATCAGCATGGCAGGCAAATTTATCTTCTTCTGGTGGACCAGATGCCACATAAATACCCTTTCTCTGTTGGAAACACAGTTGACTCCTCCAGCCTTCGGAAGAAAGACATTCGTAGTCAAATAATGTGCCCACCTCTGGTGCTGACTCAACCAGGTGGCATAAGTTTCCTTGGCACTTAGATCTGGCCTAGCCCAGTTGGCTTCTGAAAACCCTTCTGCTGAACCATCATCTCCAATGATGATTCCTTCATCATCAATTCCTATCACTTGAGAAATGGAAGCCCTGCTGACTTCGATTTCAACTTCCCCGACCACAGAATGAAGCACATCCTCCTCATTAGAAAAGAAATGGAGGTTCTTATAAAATTCGGTAACTAAGTTAGGGTAGATGAATTCTTCGAGAGAGACGAAAGAATTCCAGTTTTGAGCACTAAGCCAAAGAGAGATAGGTTCAGTCGATTTGACTTCGTCATCTAAAAATCTAGAGGTAAAAACCCTAGATTGACTAACTTTCTTTCGTGAATCATCGGAAAAGATGTGGGTGACAGTGATTTCTTGAGCCATTTGAGAAAATGAGAACTTAGGTTAAGATTTCTGAGAAATATAAGAACACAGAAAAAGCTATGGAAATTCTAATGGCAAAGAGAGTGAAAGTAAAAAACTTCTAAGTATGGAAAACCCCTATTTATACCCAAACACAGAAACCGTTCCAATTCAAAAAGTAACTTCACACCGTTTAAAAGGGAACAGATAACCGTTAACCACAGAAACAGCGCCGTAATAAGCAGTAAATAACGCATGCTTTCAAGTCAAATCATGATTAGAATTTATTATAACTAAATTATCTTAAACGATCAAACACTTAAGATACTCAGAGACAATAATTCTAAGTTATTGAAGGGGATAAGTCATACCAATGCCTTCTCGTAAGTTGCTGAAAGCCATACCAGCCAGAGGCTTAGTGAACATGTCAGCAAGGTTTTCTTCAGAGGGAACATGAGTAATGATAATATCCTTCTTCAGAACATGATCTCTCAGAAAGTGATGCCTAATATGAACATGCTTCATCCTGCTGTGCTGAATAGGATTCTTTGAAAGATCAATAGCACTCTTGTTATCACAATAGATTGTAATTGTTCCAGGGATGACTCCATAGTCAGCAATTTGTTGCTTTATCCAGAGCATCTGAGAAACACAACTTCCAGCAGCAACATACTCAGCTTCAGCAGTTGAGAGGGCCACAGAGGTTTGCTTCTTGCTATGCCAGGAGACTAGGCACTCCCCCAGAAAATGACAACCACCGGAAGTGCTGACCCTTTTCAATTTATCTCTACCATAGTCAGAGTCTGTGTATCCTATAGGAGTGAAATCAGAACTACAGGGATACCACAAACCAGCTTCTGGTGTGCCTTTAAGATATCTGAGAATTCTCTTGACAGCAACATCATGAATTTCTCTTGGTTTAGACTGATATCTAGCACAAAAACACACAGCAAAATGTATATCTGGCCTGCTGGCTGTTAGGTATAAAAGAGAACCAATCATACCTCTGTAGGTTTTTATATCTACAGGTTTACCAGCTTTCTCTTCATCATCAATGTCTTTGCTGACATCCATTGGAATATCAACAGCATTAGAGTCCATCATGCCAAATTTCTTCAGCACTTCTCTAGTGTACTTGGCTTGATTGATAAACACACCATCATTACTTTGCTTGATCTGAAGTCCTAAGAAGAAGGTTAATTCTCCCATCATAGACATCTCAAACTCAGCCTTCATGTGGTCACTGAACTCTCTGCACAAAGATTCATTAGTAGCACCAAATATAATATCATCAACATATACCTGAGCTATAAGGATATCCTTGTTCTTCTTCAGAGTGAACAGAGTTGTATCGACACAGCCTCTGACAAATCCTTTAGACAGAAGGAACTTTGTCAGTCTCTCATACCAAGCTCTGGGAGCTTGTTTCAGTCCATACAAGGCTTTCTTTAGCTTGTACACATGATCAGGAAACTTAGGATCTTCAAAACCAGGAGGTTGAGACACATAGACTTCCTCATCAATGTAACCATTCAGGAATGCACTTTTCACATCCATTTGAAAGAGCTTGAAACCTTTGTATGATGCAAAAGCACATAAGATTCTAATGGCTTCTAATCTTGCAACAGGAGCAAAAGTTTCACCATAATCTATGCCTTCTTGCTGACTGTAACCTTGAGCAACAAGTCTAGCCTTGTTCCTCACAACATTTCCAAATTCATCAAGCTTGTTTTTCAGAACCCATCTTGTACCAACAACCTTCTTGTTGTTAGGTCTGGGAACTAAAATCCAAACTTCTGACCTTTTGAACTGGTCAAGTTCTTCTTGCATTGCCATTAACCAGGAGTCATCATCAGCTGCTTCATAGAAGTCCTTGGGTTCCAGAAGTGACACAAAAGCCACATTCCCCATGTATCTTCTGAGCTGAGCTCTGGTCATGACAGGATTATGAACAGAGTCAATTATGTTCTCTAAGGAATGATTCCTATGAGCTCTAACTTCTCTTGGTAAATCCAATGAGTCTTCTGAAACCTGTTCATCATTTGCTGAATCATATATAGGAGCATCTTCTGGAAGAGAGTTAACTTCTGTAGTTGGATGTTCTTCTGGAACATGTTCAACAGGAGAATCAACTTCAGCAGCTTTAGGAATAACATCTTCAACAGGAGGAGATGATATTTCAGGAGCTTGAACTTCATCTTCTTCAGAGGCTTTACTATCTGCAGGGATCGTCTCATCAAACTTTACATGAATGGATTCATCTAAAGTTTGAGTCCTCTTATTAAAAACCCTATATGCTTTACTATGTGTTGAGTAGCCAAGAAAAATAGCTTCATCTGCCTTTGAATCAAACTTTGAAAGATATTCTTTTGTATTCAAAACATAACACTTACAACCAAAGGTTCTGAAGTAACCTATTTTAGGCTTTCGACCTTTCCAGAGTTCATAAGGAGTCTTGTTCAGAATGCTTCTGATTAGCACTCTATTCAGAACATAGCAGGCTGTGTTCACAGCTTCTCCCCAAAAATACTTTGGAAGCCTTCTTTCATTGATCATAGTTCTGGCTATCTCAACCAGAGTTCTATTCTTCCTTTCAACTACCCCATTTTGTTGAGGAGTTCTGGGAGCAGAAAAGTTATGATCAATTCCCTTGATTTCACAGAATTCTTCAAACATAAAGTTTTTGAATTCTCAACCATTATCACTTCTGATATGGACAACCTTTTCATTCCTTTCATTCTCAAGTTTCTTAATCAGAACTGAGAAGCATCCAAGTGACTCATCTTTGCTAGACAGCAAGATGACCCAAGTGAATCTTGAATAGTCATCTACAATGACAAAGGCATACTTCTTTCCACCCATGCTCATTGGTTGAACAGGGCCAAAGAGATCCATATGAAGTAATTCTAAAGGTCTTTTAGTTGAAATGACTTTCTTAGTTTTAAAAGAGCTTCTGGATTGTTTACCAGATTGGCAAGCAGTGCATAAATGATCCTTTTTAAAACTTATTTCAGGCAGACCCTCAACCAATTGATGTCTAGCTACTTTGGCCAGAAGATCCATGCTAACATGAGCAAGTCTTCTATGCCAGAGCCAGGAGGTATCCTCTTTGGACATCAAGCATATATTTTTGCAAAGATTCTCAAGATTCAGCATGAAAACATTTTCAACTCTAGGAGCAGTTAGAATAACTTCCCTTGACTTACTGTCCAAGATTTTACATCCAGAGGAGCTGAAGACAACATCTCTACCTTTATCACACAATTGTGCAACACTCAGGAGATTGAACTTCAGACCTCTGACTAGGGAGACATCTTCGATCGGAGGATTGGTTCCAATGGATCCAGAACCAAGAATTCTTCCTTTCTGAGCATCTCCAAAGCTGACTTTACCACCTCTTTTAGGTACAAATGTGATGAATGCCTTTTCATCACCTGTCATATGCCTTGAGCACCCACTGTCAATGTACCACAGCTTTGACATTGATGGAGCACTCAGAGCAACCTGCAACACAATCAATTAGTGACAGGTACCCAATCCTTATTGGGTCCTTCAGAGTTAGATTTAGCTTCTACAGGTTTTTCTGATATTTCAGATTGCAAGAGGTTCTTAATGTGGTACTTGCAATCTTTCAACCAATGTCCATCTTTCTTACACAACTTGCAAGAAGGAGGATTCTTGGATCTTTCCCTTTGCTTCTTAGGAGCATTCTTCTTCTTCTGGGAAGGTACTACTTCTTCAGAGGCATTAGCACTCTTAGAGGTTCCCACTTCAGGAGGAGAAGAGATCTCTTTCAGAAGAGAGGGAGTGACAGATTTCTTCTTCTGAGGTTTATCATTCCTCAGAGGCAGTTTTTCTTTACCTTTGACTTTCGAGTCATCGGAGGAAGAACTGAATTGTTTACTTAGTTTATCTTCCAATATTTTCATATCAGCATAAACTTGAGTAAACCTAAGAAATTTGTCAGCCTCGCTCTTGTCCAACTTCCTTTTTAGGTACTTGAACATGCTGTACAATTCTTCAAGAGAATCAAAGATATTTTGTTCAGAGGATATGTTTACCTCGGAGTCATAGTTTGCTTCAGGAGGTGCGGAAGTTTCTCCTGTAATATCTTCAGAGGATGGCTCATCAATAGCCATGAAACATATCTGTGCTTGCTCTTCCTTCTCTTCAGGATCACTGCTGGTCTCAGAGTCTGACCAAGCAGCCAGCATAGCTTTCTTGAACTTTTTCTTATCTTTCTTCAGCTCTGGGCAGTTAGGCTTAATGTGCCCAGGTTGCTGACATCCATAGCACACAATGGGCTTGTTTGGATCTCTCTTGAACTTTTCACCAGAATCAGGAGTTTTCTTGTCAAAGCTCCTGAAAGGCTTCTTGTAGTTTCCACCTCTGCCTTTTCTAAAGGCCTTCTTGAACTTCCTGGTCAGCATAGCCAGTTCCTCATCTTCAGAGGATTCTTCAGAAGATTCTGCTTTCAGGACTACTCTTTTTCCTTCTGACCTTTCTCTTAGGTCATGATTTTTTAGTGACATCTCATGGGTGATTAGAGACCCAATGAGTTCATCATACATATAAAAGCTCAAGTCCTGAACTTCTTCAATGGCAGTCTTCTTGGCTTGCCAAGACCTTGGTAAGCTTCTGACAATCTTCTTCACTCTTTCAGACTCTTCAATGTCTCTGCCCAAACTCTTTAAGTCATTGACTATCTTGGTGAATCTAGAATTCATTTCTGAAATAGATTCTTTGTCAAGCATTTCAAATAACTCATATTCTCTCATGAGTTGGTTGACTTTGGACTGCTTCACTTTTCCTGTTCCTTCATATGTGACTTCCAGCTTGTTCCATATATCCTGTGCAGTTTCACAAGAAGAAACTTTGTTATATTCAGTGGCTGTAAGTGCACAATGCAACATATTTATTGCTGAAGCATTTGTTTGGAGCTTTTTCAGAATTTCATCTGAATATTCTCTCTGAGGGATAATAACATTCCCTAGACCTGGTTCCATTCTGGTGGGAATGAAATCTCCATCTGTGATGACAAACCAAGCACTCATGTTCTGAGCTTGAATGAAATACATCATTCTCTTTTTCCAGTAGGAGTAATTGTCACCATTGAATAATGGAGGTCTAGTTGTAGAGGATCCCTCTGGGACAATGAAGTGAGAAGAATTCTCAGGCTGGTGTCTACTAGCCATCTCTATTGATTCTGATAGGATCTTACACTTAGATTGTTAGATCTTTTTAGTAAATATACGAAGTGACCTTCGCTCTGATACCACTTGTTGGCCCTAACAAGATCAGAATCACCTAGAGGGGGGTGAATAGGTGTTTCAAACGAAAACTGATATTTTCAAACTTTTAATGAAAATTCAATTTTCAGAGTCAATAATCCTCAGAGTCAGAGGCAAGCTTATTGAAGTAGCCTCTGAGGGATAATCTGCTTTAAGACAGGTTCTGTCTTTTCAGCAACAGAAGTTCTGAGTAAGGACTTCTGGACAGTCTTCTGAACACAGACTTGTGATTTTTAAGAGAAAATCTATTTCAGCACTAAATATGATACAAGTACACAGAAGCAATTAACAAGTATAAAGAAGGGAGAAAGAGATTCAGGAGGTCCTGATGAACAGTTCAATTTATCCAAGTTCGCCACAGAGTTCCTGTGACTACGTCTTGTCCTCTGAGGTCGCAGCCTCCAGAGATTTTATAAATCCACTACTCAGAACTTTTATGGCAAGTTCAGAAGCTCCTTTACATCAACAGAACTTAAGCTAATTTCTCACTTAGTTCTGACTAGCCTAAAATGAGTTAAAGGATTTTCACCAGAACAACAATACTCTGTTTTCTGGATTTCTCACCCAACTCAAATCTCAACTAGATTTCTCTCTTTTAAATCTAACTGAAGATCACAACCGATCTCAGTTTACAAGATTTCTATTATGAACTTGTTTTTCTTCACTCTCTCACAATTACAAAGTCTAAGCTAAGAAAAGATTGAGAATGGAAAGTGTGCTCTGTTTTCTTGAATATAACAGTGCGTTGAGATTTTTGCTCTATGATCACACACGTAGTTGATGCAGTGGAGCTTTGCTACTATTTATAGTGTTGAGTAGATAACCGTTGAGGATATTTGAATCTTCAAGGATGACAAGGATGAAAGTAGCCGTTAATCTTGTCAACTTCTTCAAACGGTCTCAAAACACTCAACTCTGTCAACTTTGTACTTTAATCTAATCCGGTATGGGATTAAAATAAAGGTGATGGAGTTGACTGAACTTGAAGATTGATTTAGAGGGAAAACGATAAGAGAGCAGGTTTTGTTTGTTGTGAACAGGCGCGTCCTTCAAACAGCTTTTTGAACTTTTGGCGCCTTGCATTAAATGCAACTGACAAAGCATTAAATGCTTAACTAAACCCGTGATAACGAACTTCTGATGTTCGTATTCCTTCTTAGCGCTTCTGAACTAAAACAACCTTAGTCTTCTGTTTGCAAAGGAGAACTTCTGATAAAAAACTTAAGACAGACGATCAAGACTTCAGAGCGGTTGATCCAGCTTCTGAGAAAGTACTTCTGTCTTCAGCTTCTTTAATCTTCTGAGTTCAATAGGCAAGCAGGAATTCTTCATTCAGCATCTGCTGAGAAAACTTATACAATAACTTAACAAAAAAAAATTGTTAGTCAACATTGAAAAGTATATAAGTTAATTTTAATTTTCATCTTCTGAAATGTTTGGACATAACCAAAACACTTAGGGTTCATCATCGTGCCTAGCAAAAAGCCTGGTACCTCACCTATGGACAATCGCGCAATACCAAGATTTTGATTCGTACTTGGATCTCGGGAATTTGGTTAGAAGAATAGAAGAACACGCCCAGTTTAACATGATACGAGAAATGGAGAAGCAAGGACGGGCCAGTACAGCAGAAGAATTTGAGCATGTGCGCAAGGATATTCGTGAAATCCGAGAAGAAATCAGGGACATTAGGCATAGGAGCACACGAGCTGTCCTTTCCCCAACAGACTTTGTACCTCCTAGGGGAAGGATCGGCACTTTGTTTGCAAGATTAGTGGAAGATGGAGCAATGCGCCCTATTGGAGAATCACGACTCCAAGATCCCCCTCCGCTCCTATTGTCCGGAAGGCGAATATGGTCGAACTTCTGTGAATACCACCAATATTTCGATCACAGTACCGAGATGTGCGAAATGCTAAAATGGGACATGTCGCGAGTAATAGGAAGGAATGTACGATGAGATGTGATTAATAAATAAAAGTTATTTCAGCTTATAATTTGTAAAATGTTAATGTCATTCATTATTTAGTTTAATCAATCACCATTAGGGAAAAGAATCCCTTACTACGGGAAGAGAATCCCTTACTACGGGAAGAGGAAACACCAGACGAACACCCCCTCCAAACCCAAGAAAATCTGTAGCTCAAAAAAAACCTACCATGTCGACCATAAGAATAAGATTCACCCCTAAAAAAAAAAAAAAAAAAAAAAAAACTCAAAGCAATCAAAAAAAAAAAAAAAAAAGAGCCAAAATTCACGACAAACTAACCAAATGTTTTCCACAAACCCAAAATTATTACTGTAGTTGATAAACTAAGGATGTTCGACAATAACGTTTTGTGAATTATGAAATGAAATAACTAAAACAACACAACGAAATCACTCGCGACGCCGCTTGGAAGGCCCAGCTTGGTGACATAGATCCCGAGTCACCATCACCATATCCCTACTCTACCAAGCTCTGCGGAATGAGCTTAACCACTCGGTGTAGTTATCCGAAGCAGAATGGGCAGGATCATCAACATTAGGGATGACCTGGAGAAACCTGCGAGGCCATAACTGTTTCAGGCGATCCAACAACCTAGAGTCAAACACGCCTCCACGAAAAGAATGAAGGAACTCAGAAGGGATGTTCTGATGAAAGCCCATCTGACGCCGTAATAAAGATGGCATGTAGAAGGAACTCTCCCTAAGGCCACACACGGGGACACACCCAGACATCAGAGTATCGGTGTAGGAGGTGATTCGCCACCAAGGACAAGTCCAGCGTATGTTAGAAGACTCGCGTTCGGACAACCATCGCGACCACCAACCGAAACTATGAGCCGAAGCTACCCCGAAGAACACCTGCCGCCTTTGCCCCCAGTGACGGGGAAGATATCTCTTCAGACCCAAATGAGGAACCACGATGGCAAACGTTTCCATTAACCAGATCTGAAACAATAAGGGGCTGCCCCGGGAAGGAAGGAAACCTTCTGTCACGCCACACGAAAAACCGAGCAACATCTCCGCCAGCAAAAATGGCCTAGGGTTCGCCCCGCAATGCACTTCGTGCACGATGGTTATCAAGCGACAGTCACACCGGATCGGATCCCCAACAGCCAGAAATCGCATGTACATTAGGAGAGAAAGGGCAAAAGCCCAGGGATGACTGCCTGCCTCAGACTCTTCAAGAATCTCCCGGATGACTAAGGTGGGTATGTGAGAAAAAGGTCCCTCGGTGTCGAGAAGCTCCAGCAAGAAGTTACCAGACACTCGGAAGAACACCGATAATTGTTGAAGAGTCAGGGGCTCACACTGCGGCAGGGCCAAAGGAGTAGCCGGATCAACAGAGAGCCCTAAAATAGCACACAGTTCCTCGGGCAAAGGACACAAATCTCCATCGGTGAAGCGGAAGGTATGGTCCCAAGGATGCCAAAGTTCCATGGCGGCCCGAAGAAACTCTGGATATAGAGGTTGGCCGCGATAGAAGCGCAACCCAGCGGCCCCGTATGGCTTTAAAAAGCCCCATAAAGATGATGTCAGCAATCGCAAAGGACTAAAATCAGACAAAAAAAAGAGTGTTAGTATAAAGAGGATATATGTTCGATACAAGAATCCACATAAATAAAAATCCTAACTAATACGGGAAGTCGCCGGCGTCAGAACCCTCGTCTTCCTCTCTGGCATCCCTCATCTTGCGTCATCTCCTCTTCCGCGCCTTGTCGACATGGAAAGCCTCCAACCGGGCCGTGAGATCTGCTACCTGCGTACAGGCGGCCAGAGTCGAAGCACGTTCACCCTGTATCACATCCTGCATTTGCAACACGCACACACCTCATGCATACATATCATAAAACATTCATAAAAGAATCCTACGCAAAAAATACATGTGCCTCCTGGGCATAGGACACCAGCGCCGCCCGAGTTGAGCGGTAAAGACCCGCTACGTATACGGCAGAAGTGCGGGAGACCTACAAAAGGAGAAGTCAGCAGGCTAAACGCAAGAAATGCCTAACGAAGGAAGTGGAAATACGTACGTGTGTAGTATCAGGGGGATGGAAAGTAGGGAGGTGATCGGAAGGTGGTGTGACATTGAACTCCCGATACCCGGTCCAATCATGTACCCCTAAAATCTCTGGCTGAGATGGAGAAAAGTCTCCAACCACCCACTGTGGCGCGGAAGGCGGTGTTTCTTCTCGAGGATGGGCGGTTGGACAAGCGTAGGCAGGGCAGGCCCGGAAATCTCTGAACGAGGAGTGCTCGTTTCGCGAAGAAGATCCTGTGAGAGGATAAGAATGATGAATACGACCCAGAAGCAAACAAGAGTGCCTGAGGAGCAAAACACCAACATACCATACCAAGCAGGGGAGAGTCGGCACCCACCAAATATCCGAGTGACTTATCCCTAGGGGGCAACAGACGATGAAGGAAAAGCTCATAACTCTCACCCCGAGGCAATACTAAAGCATCGTGCACCCCATCCGAGCTCCCCAGTGCTGGGACCCCCTGCAAGAATGTCTCGCGATCAGAGGGAGCCACAGACGCACCCCAGAACATCGTGGTCGGGGGATCAAGAGGAACACGACGCTCCGGAGGACCCTCCCAAAATTCGAACACTCTCTCGCCTAAGTACCAGGAGAAATCGAAAGGACCTTCCAGGAGGATACGACGAGAAGAGATCTCGAAGGCAGCAATCATCTCAGGCAGCCACCCCACATCCGCACCAATATGCCAGGGTAATGTGGTCACATGCGCAAGGAAAAGATAATGAACAAGATGCTGAAGCAAAAAAAAGCAAATTCACAACATGCCTGGTTCCAAGCCAATCCTTCGACAAAGTCCCTCCCAGTAGGTTGAGGAGAGATCGCCTTCTTCCGGGAGCCCATCCATCGACTAAGACGAGGAAAATCGTTAGGTTGCACTTGGGGCATTTAGGGTCGAGGTAAGACGTCGTATTCATAAGCCCAGGCCTGCAGGGAAGAATCACAGTTCAAGACCCAACGTACCTAGAAAATAAGAAAGGGATAAAATAGAAAGACATACCTCGGGTACCAAGGAAGGGCCGCGGAAGTTAATCGCACCACGGCATACCACATCTAAAGCCCCGTACAAAGAAGCCAAAACTACCCTGCCCCAGCAATAAAAACCAAGATCATCCAGATGCCGCAGGCTCTCCAAAATAACTAAATCGCAACTATCATCAGTGGAGGGTAACAACGCAGCACATATTGCATACCACAGGAAACACCGAGCGTGACAGTCCACGATGGTGGGATCAGTTGAAGTACTCCGACGAATAAGGGAGTTAGCTACGCTAGATAGAGGGATATGTCGCTCCTTATCAGGGATGACAGGTTACCCAACTAAGTCCCTGACAATACTGGGGTCGAAAGGTGAAGACAGGCGTCTTGAGAACGGTGGGACGGCGCCTACAGAACTGAAACCAGTAATGGCTGCAATGTCCATAAGGGTAACGGTCATCTCCCCGAAACTAAAATGGAAAGTGTGGGTACTATCACACCAACGCTCGATTAGAGCACTCATATTTTGCCAGCATATGCGGGGTGTCCCTGGTAGAAGCTGCCTCAGGAAAGAACGAAAAGGGGTCCCATCAACACGGGCTCGAACGGCAGGAGGCAACGCGAGGTACCATGTTTTTACTTCTCCCACATTCCCTCGACCCTTCAGACGAGGCTCCTGCATAAGAAACACCAATGAGAGCGATATGACGGGAGCGACAAGGGCAGAGGGGTTAAAACAAGGACTAAAGGGTTAAAACACGATGACCGTACGGTCACATGCGCAGCGACCGTACGGTCACAAGGTATAGAGACCGTACGGTCACAAGACAAATAATCATACGGTCACCAAACTGAAGGACCATACGGTCACCTTCAACCCAGAATTCAAACCAGTTCGACCACACGAAGGAAAGAACACCAAAAAATTAAACAGTTCATCCCGTGGCAGCAATATCATCAAACCATCGCAAACAAACAGCATAACAATGGAAACGAGGAAGTACAAGCATCGACTGACGCGACCGAACGAAAAGCTCAGGTAAAACAGGGAAGAAAAGAAAAGCTCCGGTAATGAACATACCTGAGTCACGTAACGGTGTTTGTGCATATTGAAGAAAAAGGGGAGCGCCTCTCCAAACCAGCATAAGCAGTAGATCTGCTTCGGCCGAGCTCGACCGCACTCCGCGCACGGGGAAAAAGCTCCTCCATACCCTTTAGAGGGAAGTCATTAATGTTAATGTCCGTAAACAGCATGAAGGAAGTAAGGTATGCGGATATTTGAGCCGGGAAAGAAGTAGAGCGAAATTGAAGAAGAAGGTGTCGGTGCGAAGTGAGGAGAAAAGGCCACTGTATAAAACATAATGCAGACAGCCCGAGTGACCGTACGGTCACAAGTTCCTTGACCGTAAGGTCACCAAGATCGTGACCGTACGGTCACACTATCCCCCCGGAAAATTTTATTTTCCCGATATCAACAGGATGCCGGAACGATACGACGCTTCGCCAAAAGTTAACCCCGGAGGACTACGAGAGGCATAAAAACATATCCAACAGAAACAGTACACCGAGGCATCATCAGATCACTGGGACGCCGGGGCACCCGCAAGGTATCAAAAACTAAGAACTCCACTGGGGCAGTACCAAAGTGGGGCACGACTTTGGTCAAGGAAGGATGCCGACAGGGACCCCCAGGTCGATTGGAAATCAGGAGCGAAAGAGGAAAGATATTGGGACACAGTTGATCGACCTCAGGACAAAACCACTAGCATTCAGATAAGATTGGTAGGACTTCAACACCATCTAAAGAAGGAAGGGTCGGCAAACAGAGCTATAAGAAGTTACTAAATCCTCGGGTCGTGCCCGAGGTACTATGGAGAAGAGCCACAAGAGGTCATTAAATCCTCGGGTCACGCCCGAGGCCTTATGAGAGGTTACTAAAGTTACCAAAAGTCCTCAAACCAAAAGTTTGAGGCACCATCAAGAGTTACGGAAAATCCTCGTCGAGGTACTATGAAAGATTAATCAGGGCTACAAGAGGTTGCTAAGTCCTCGTGTCGTGCCCGGGGTATTATGAAGAAGAGCTACAAAGAGGTTACTAAATCCTCGGGTCACACCCGAGGTGTTATGGAAGGTTACTAAGAAGCTACGAAGGTTACCCAAAAGTCCTCGAGTCATGCTCGAGGTACACAGCGTAAACAGTTAGTCGGCCTTACAGAAAGATTATAGAAGATCGGACGCTATAGGCCAGAACTGCAGGTAAGTTTTCTAAACTCACTTTCAAAACACTAGCACACACGTAGTAAGTCTTATTTCGCTTCATTGAGACTGTCCGACAGGTCTTACAGAACGATGTAATCACCTTGGATACTCCCAAAGAAGCGAGGGGCAAACTGTGAGCACTGGTTTTTGAACCCGATGATGAAAGCAAACTATAAGCTCCTCATCGCGCCAGCTGCTCAAATACTGATGCTCATCGGAGAATGGATCATCTTTTCAGGACTATAACCTCTTCCGCCCACTCCCCGGGACCATGAGTGTGGCACTTTCATGCTTATGAGAAAATCCCCAATCACAAAAATGTATACGGTCACAACACTGTTTGTTGAGACCGTACGGTCACTGCCACGTGGCAGATAGCAATCCAATCCTTATCTGCCACGTGGCTGGCGGTCCAATCACAGCGTGACACGTGTACTAAAATCCAAATGACTTTGGCCGGGTGTTGTGTGACGCCCGACTTAGATCCAAATTTAGATCTGAGACGGGCGATGCAAGTGACCGTACGGTCACCAAATGGTGATCATACGGCCACAAGCTTGTGACCGTATGGTCACAAGCTAACCTATAAATACCCCCCGGATTTCTCATTCAATTCACCAACAAAACATTCATTCTCCCCTCTCTCTAGCTCGTTCTAAAGCGATTCTTGACCCGATAAAAGTTGCCTCTGATAAAGTTGCCTCTGTTGTTGCCTAAGGTTGCCTCTGAATAAGAAAAGAATCGCTAGAGCCCGAGTTTTAAGAGTATCTTCCCAAAATATTCCCAAAAGGTCCTCATGACCACAAAAAATATATTCCCCCCTTTATCAAAAGTTCCCAATCTAGGCATCACTCGCAGTCTCGCTAGAGTTGATTAAGTCCTGTTCTTAGCCACCACTCCGGAGGACGCACACGCAACTCCGATCCTCGAGGTTCCTGCCAGAAAAGGTCTCCGTTCTTCAAAGAGCATCAAACCGCGAGCAATCACTGGCACGCGACGAGGGTAAGCTTCTGAGGGTTTTGTACCGTGTCACCCTGCGGTTTACCGTACAAATATTTGCGCATTTACTTATTCTTATGTGATAACCATAAAAATCAAGACAATAAGCTGTTAGGTTGCATTAAAGATCCTCTGGGTTCTGGAATGTCGGAATTAATAAGTTGTATCCACGAACGTAAATAGCATCTCTGGTTTTCAAAACAATCGGTACAAACACCGGTTCGTACATTTTCCCGGTCGGCCGGGTGGCGACTCTAGTCAAAGAAGGCTAAAGCCGCTATGAGCGACCACTTTCGCTCACAATGGGTATTTTAAAAATGAGTTTGACTTGGTTAATTTTGGTCAAATAACCGTTGATTGGCCACCAACAAGTCATTTGGACCTTAATGGGAAGTCACCAATAGTTTTAGAATTTGGATGGAAATTTTTTTTGTTTAGGTACCAGTTTGGGAAAGAGTGTATAGTTTGGGTACTGTGAGCGCAAACGCACGCTCATAGCGTCTTTCGCCTTCTTTGACTAAAGTCGCCACCCGGCCGACCGGGAAAATGTACGAACCGGTGTATGTACTGATTGTTTTTGAAAACCAGAGATTCTATTTACGTTCGTGGATACAACTTATTAGTTCCGACATTCTAGGCCTTAGAGGATCTTTAATGCAACCTAATTCATTATTGTTTTGTATTATTATTATCACACAAAAAGCATTTAAATAAAGTAAAAACTGTACGGTAAACCGTTGAGTGACACGGTAAAAACCCTCAGAAGAATACCCTCGTAGCATGCTAGTAGAATGCTTGCAAGCTAGTACTCATCGAGAACGGAGCCAGGGAAACAAAGCTTTTGGGGTCGGAGGTGCGTAGGGCATACTCCGAATGATTGGAGGGGAAGGATTCCGAGGGAATCTTCCGAACTGGGAGGATTGCGTACTTATTCTGGCGGGGCCGAGAGTAATGCTAGGATTCAGATTCTTTAAGATTTGATTGTGGGAGCTCTTTTGCGAAGAGGAGAGCTACACCAGGAATTTTGGAAGTAGAGTTGGGTGGTATTGGATTATTTTGGCGTCGTGAGGACTTTAGGGAGATGGGATATTTTAGAGCTAGAACTTCGATATCTGAGCGATTCTTTTATATCAGAGGCAACCTTAGGCAACTTATCAGAGGAAACTTATATCGGGTCAAGAACCGCTCAGAAACCGAGAGAAAATGGGGGAAAGAAAGAAATTGTAGATGAAATGAAAGTGAATTTCGGACTCCTTATATAGGAAAAGGGAGAGACCATACGGTCTCCATAGAAGCCCCTACGGTCTCCATATAATACCCGTCTGAGATCTATTTTCAAATCTCAGATGGGCCTTTCACAAGGCCCGGCTGGGTGTAAGCACTGGTTTTCGAACCCGATGATGAAAGCAATCTATGAGATACTCGTCGCGCCAGCTGCTTAAGTACTGATACTCGTCGGAGAACAGATCACCTTTTCAGGGCCATAACCTCTTCCACTCGCGTCTCAGGACCATGAGTGTGGCACTTTCATGCTTATGAGAAAATCCTTTTTCACAAAATGACGTACGGTCACAAACACTATTCACTAGGGACCGTACGGTCACAACACTGTTGTTGTGATCGTACAGTCACGAACCTTCTGACTGTACAGTCACTGCCACGTGGCAGATAGCAATCTAATCCTTATATGCCACGTGGCAGGCGGTCCAATCAGAACGCGACAGGTGTACTAAAATCCAAACAACTTTGCCTGAGCCTTGTAAGGTCCGGCCGGGCCTTGTGAGAAGCCCGTCTCAGATCCAAATTTGGATCTGAGACGGGCAAACAAGTGACCGTACGGTCACTAAAATGAGACCATACGGTCACAAGATATCCTATAAATACCCCCCGGATTTCTCATTCAATTCACCAACAAACACTCATCCTCCTCTCTCTCTAGCTCGTTCTAAAGCGATTCTTGACCCGATAAAAGTTGCCTCTGATAAAGTTACCTCTATTGTTGCCTAAGGTTGCCTCTGATTAAGAAAAGAATTGCTAGAGTCCGAGCTCGAGAGTATTTTCCCGAAATATTCCCAGAAAAGGTCCTCACGACCACCAAAAATATTCCCCCTGTTATCTAAAGTCCCAAATCCTAGGCATCACTCGCAGCCCCACTAGAGATGATTAAGTCCTGTTCCTCACCCGGCGGTTTACCGTATAAATGTTTGCGTATTTAAACATTCATGTGTGATAATCATAAATGTCAAGATAATAAACTATTAGGCTGCATTAAAGATCCTCTGGGCCCTGGAATGTGGGAATTAATAAGTTGTATCCACGAACGTAAATAGAATCTCTGGTTTACAAAACAATCGGTACAAACACCGGGTCGTACATTTTCCCGGTCGCCCGGGTGGCGACTCTAGTCAAAGAAGGCTAAAGCCGCTATGAGCGATCACTTACGCTCACAGTGGCGACTCTGCTGGGGATCAAAAATATATTCTACTATTATAAGTTGACTTCAACGTACGATTTTCTTGAAGTTAATTTATTGATAGAAGGATGTAAGTTTTGTTTTCACTTTCTGTAAAATTATTTCTTCAATTATTTTATAAAAAGTAAAAATGGGATACAACTGAAGCATTCTGACAGTCCATGGCTATATACAGAGTTACTGCTTTCTCATACTGCATAAAACAAAAATCCCGAATGGTCAACGTGTGTTATGGGTCGCGCTTACTGTCGTTTCCTTTAAGGGACGCATAGGTCGATCTTGTATTACCACCCACAGTCTCGTACCATCGACACGCTGCTCAAAACCCTTAAATGGGGAGGCGCTAGGTATATATTGTTGTGGGAACCCTTTTGTACTATCAAACGAGACCGAAGCCTCATATAGTCAGCCTAGATATTTCCCCTAGGAACTACCCCCCAAACATCAAATAAATCACGTCAATGAGAGCGCTTTGACTTCGAAAGGAAAGATGTCTAAAGAAACCCACCTAGGACAGAGACGTACAACGTGAAGATTGAGAGGGAGTGTCGTACACGCATGAATGTCTACACTAACTGTTTGATCGCTTACCCCTACTTGTACACATACTAGACGTAGCCTTAACCTAGGAAAAGTCAAAAGTCTGAGAGTCCATGACACCCCTTTGAAGTAAGGGGGCATCCTGTTACGTTAGACATTTTATCACACGAAACACGACGTTATAAAGAAACTCAATCTCGTGAGATAAAATCATGGCGTCACAAATATCGCCCCCTTAAATCAAAACGGGTGTCATACAAAGCCGCAGGTCCCAGATTACGAAAGACACCTTAACAATTTCAGGTCGTACAAGTGTAATGGTTTAATCTGTTGGACCATACATACATTGTCTTGTGCTCCTCCCGAAAAGGAGTTTAGGGTTTGTCTTGAGTCTAAGGGCACACCGCCTCGTCAGTCCACACAGGTCAATATCATGTCAGACTAAAAAAAAAAGAAAAAAATAAAAAAAAATTAATAAAAATAATTTTGCATAGACCACAACGACAAAACCCTCAACTAGGTTATAGTGTCATGTGTCGAACCACGTCAGATCATCACTCCATTTGTAGGGCTTAACGAATCCACCCTAAAAGTCGATTCCTTAAGGTAAACAAATATTAAGAAAATTTGTGCTAGGTCCAGTCGTGGCGAACAGTCATGTCGTTTGTAGGGTCTAACGGATCGACCAACGATGTCGCTCACTTTGTCATGTGAAATACGTCATCACGGCGTCTGTTTCGGTTCGAGATGAAATTTATTATATTTCACATGACGAAGTTCTACGACCCCAAAGGTCAATTCGTTAAACCATACAAACGTTTTCAGGCAATGTTAAAACTTCGTAAGTCGTAAAAGGACATAACCTTATGATACCTGCCCATATACATGAAATACGTCGTTACGTCGCCCGATCCTTATTGCAAGGAACACTTTAATTACTTCATGTGAAATGGGGCCATACCATCACAACGATATGACCTGTTAAGATCAAACATACATTGTCCTTTGCTCCTCAAAAAGAGAGTTTTGAGTTTGTGAAGAGAAATGGGACGTCGAAATCATTACGCTTCGAAAAAGGCGCTTGAAGTCCCATTGCATGTCATAAATGTTGTCTGAACCCAAGCAGGGGCACAATGTCCCGTGAGTCTACATGGTTCATTATCATGTTGAGTCTTCCAAACCAGTATAAGATAGGGTTGTCGCACAAGCATTCTCCATTCGAGTAATAAACGACGTCAATAATGTTGTTTAACATAGAGTCGAACATCACTCCTGTATACACTATACGTTCCCTTGTCTCTACGTAAATATCAAGTCTTGTTTGTCCTCAGGCATAAATACACAACAGTCTATCACCGAGTCGGTCAAAATCTACACGTGTACATTTGTCGTCACTTATACCCTTGTGTCAAGAGTCGTGAATATCGTTTGTGCATACAGTCATCAGTCTAGAGTCCAAAGTGTAATATGCATCCATTTGATATAGATGTCAAGTATTTTAGTGTACATCGTTAAGCCACCATAAGATACACACGATAGGCTAAAATAGGAACTATGACACCGCCGTCATTTTACCTAAACGTGTTACACACACACGCGATGTCCAAAACATAAATGCATGTGTCCCCTTACATGCTAGGTTTGTGTCCTTCCGGTGTGTCTACCCTTAGAGTGTCGTACGCTAGGTTACTTGTTGCGAGCCATCCTACTTAATAGGGTCCACATGCATGCACATTGTCATTATCACGTATCTTAGGTGTACATACACATCGATGCCATGACAGAGAGAAATAAGAAAATGTCAACAAGCTACCACGATTACACAAGTATAATTCGTCTAGATGTCATAGGCACACTTTAGGTTAGGGCACACACATATACAAGTGGTCCAAAACGTCAAAAACCCCACCTATACGTGAACGCCTTCTCTTTATCCAAAATTCCCAAACACTACCTGACCCAACCCGAAATCACAAAACCGCAACACCCTAAACCCAAGCAAGCTTCCATCAAGGAGACCGTCAAACCAACAAGGAAGAATCAGTGATAGGGACCAAGCCCTCAGACGAAGAGTTGAACGACCCAAGGAAGTTCTCCGTGATATCCTCTCAAACCCTAGTCCAAACTGAAGACGACACGATTCCAAGCCTTGACCCTTAGCCTACCTCACAAACGAACCACTTCACACATTACCCAACACTCCCAAGAGACATTAGTCCAAAATTCACCACACTACCCCGACATATGCCACACTCCTACTGTCATAAAACCACCTCCTCATAACCTATTCTAGAGCAAAAAAATGACCTTATTCGAACCCAAAATCAATTAATACTTAGTGGTTCGAAACGCTAAGGATACACCCCCGAGAGGGATCATGGAGAAACTCTAGGTCACAAGCGTCGCATCAAGGACATCCGGGCAGACGAAGAGCGGAGCAACATCGTCAAGCATCGACTAGGCTCTATCCCACTTATCTTATCCATGTGTCTACAAACACGTGCTCGGATAGAAAAAAAGCGTTTAGCGCACTTGTGTCTACATTCAGTTGCATCTTTCAAATAGACATTAGGAAGATATAGGCATAATTAGAGCATGTGTGTCTAGTATGAATATGCCCTCGACCGTAAGAGAAGGACCACCGCTAGAGGAACGACCCCAACCAAGACATACCTCACGAGATGAAGAAATGACATAAAAAGGAGGAGTTATCGAATCAATGTTGAAGCACATCTCCTTCGGAGCCCTACAAGAAAGAGACCTCACTCTGAGGAACTAGGACAGTGCATAAAATTTAAACGGAGCATACAAGTGCTCGAGGTGTCTCCATTTAACATGAACCAAGGTCCGTCAGCCTTCAAAATTAGACCCATGAAGCCCTCAGAATCCCCTACATGCCCATGGACGAATGGAGAAGCAAAAAGTGAAGTCCTCCTTCGAAGAAGCTCATAGCTCAGAAAGTAGATCACATCCACAAAACCCTGAAGGAAGCAACGACATTTCCATATCAAAACTTCATGAAAGAGACGAATCTATGGACGAATCTTACTAATCATCACACGAAGGCGCAATTCATGCAGAAGGTTGTGACAGGATCTACACCAAGGATAACAATGGAGACGCTAAGATTTCATCACAAGAATCACTTGTACACTTCCAAAGACAAGATGGCGACACTAGGATACGTGGTTCCATCCCCACGAAAAACGACGATCCCACACCACGGAAGAATCCTCACTACAAGGGGCAAATCATAGTCAGTGGATCTTGCTCCTCCAAGAATTTGATCTTGAAATCAAAGACAAGAAGGGAGCAGAGAATGTGGCAGCTGATCACCTATCCAGGTTGGAAGAGAACAAGCAGGTAGCACAAGCAGACATCCTAGATACCTTTCCAGATGAACAACTTTATGCTGTGCAAAGTGATTCTGTCCCATGGTTTGCTGACATAGCTAACTATCTCGCTTGTAAGGTTGTGCCTAACCACCTGCCTTACAACCAGAAGAAGAAGTTCTTTGCAGACCTCAAGTATTACTTATGGGAAGAACCATATTTGTTCAAGCTGTGCGCCGTGTTAGGATCTAAAGCAATTACGATAATGAAAAACAAACAAAAAACACACACCAGTTGTTAACCCAGTTCGCCACTCAATATGAATGACTACGTCTGGAGGCACTACCAAGCCAGGATTTGTACTATAATGAACGAAATACAATTTACATGGAATAGAGCTATATTTATACTAATTGAAATCCTAAACAACTAGGAATCCTAAACCACCAAGGAATCCCTAACCACCTAGGAATTAGTCTCCAATCCCAGCAATCTCCCACCTGGAGACAAAATCCATCTTCATCTGCTGGTAGTGCCGGGCCTCTAACTCAGTTACGAAGGCCAGCTGAAGCTATGCAAAACTTCAGCTTCTCAAAGGTTACAACCTTTGTCAACATGTCTGCAGGATTCTTTGTGCCTTTGATCTTCACTAACTGCAATGTCTTTCTCTCTAAAAGATGTCGTATGTAGTGATACTTCAACTCAATGTGCTTTGTCCTTGAATGAAAAACAGCATTCTTAGCTAAGTGAATTGCACTTTGACTATCACTGTACAAAGTGGGATACTTCTGCTCTTTGCCCAATTCCTTCAAGAAACTCTGCAACCATACCATCTCCTTACTAGCCTCAGTCACTGCAATATACTCTGCTTCCGCTGTAGACAATGCTACCACTTTCTGAAGCTTTGAAGCTCAAGAGATCGTTGTACCTCCCAATGTAAATACATAACCGGTTGTACTCCTTCTCTTGTCAAGGTCACTTGATGCTAAATCTGCATCCACATATCCTGTCAACACAACTTCTTTGCCTCCAAAACATAAAGCTTGCTCACTTGTTCCCTTCAAATATCTCAGGATCCACTTAACTGCTTCCCAATGCTTCTTACCCGGGTCTCCCATGAAGCGGCTAACAACTCCCACTGCATGTGCAATATCTGGCCTTGTACACACCATTGCATACATCAAACTGCCAATTGCAGAAGCATATGGAGTTTTCTCCATCTTGGCATGCTCTTCTCTACTCTTGGGTGAGTCTTCTTTAGATAACTTAAAATGGCTTCCCAAAGGAACCTGTGCTGGCTTTGCATCTTGCATACCGTATCTCTTCAAGACCTTCTTGACATATTCAGCCTGTGATAGATACAACTTTCTAGCCTTTCTGTTTCTAACAATTCTCATGCCCATAATCTGATTAGCATCTCCAAGATCTTTCATAGCAAATCTCTCGGATAACTGATTCTTCAGTTTTCTCACCTCTCTAACACTAGACCCCGCAATCAACATGTCATCAACATACAACAGTAAGATGATGTAGCCCTGATCCAATCTCTTAAAGTAACAACAGTGATCAGCTTCACTCCTCACAAACTTGATCTCTTGCATAAATGAATCAAACTTCTTGTACCACTGCCTAGGGGCTTGTTTAAGGCCATACAAGCTTTTATTCAATTTACATACAAGTTTGGGATTATCAGATTCATACCCCTGAGGTTGCTTCATATAGATATCTTCCTCCAAATCTCCATGAAGAAAGGCAGTTTTTACATCCATCTGCTGTAGCTCCAAATCTTCTGTAGCCACCATACTCAAAACTAACCGAATAGTAGTCAATTTTACTACTGGAGTAAAAACATCTGTGTAATCTATACCATACCTCTGTTGGAACCCTTTCACCACTAATCTGGCCTTGTACCTTATGCTACCATCTGCCTCCACTTTCTTTCTGAAAATCCATCTATTTTCAAGGTCCTTCTCACCCTCTGGAAGCTCAACAAGTTCCCAAGTACCATTAGTTAACAGAGAATCCATCTCATCATTCATAGCAAACTTCCACTTCTCAGCATCCACAACCCGATATGCTTCTTGGAAGCTTTCTGGCTCACCACTATCTGTTAACAACACATAGTCTCCAGGTGAGTACCTGTTAATAGCTTTCTTATCTCTCGTAGATCTGCATAGAGTAACTGGTGGATCAGCTGTTGTAACTTGAGGCTCCTCCTCAACTGGTTCCTCAACAGCTACCTTCTTACTCCCACCAGAATTCGTGATGTCTAGGTCTACAATTTCTGGTTCTGAATCACTAGTATTAGATACTCCAAGGCTATCCTTGTACATCATCTGTTCATTGAACACAACATCCCGGCTTCGAATAATCTTTTTATTCTGACTATCCCAGAATCGAAATCCATAGTCATCACCACCATATCCAATAAACGTGCACTTGATAGACTTAGCATCTAACTTACTTCTCTCAACAGGAGCAATGTGGACATAGGAATCACATCCAAACACTTTCAGAAAGGATAGATTTACCTGCTTGCCACTCCAAGCTTCTTCAGGAATGCCATTCTCCAAGGGAGACGATGGCCCTCTATTGATCAAGAATGCAGCAGTGTTAACTGCTTCTGCCCAGAACATCTTTGGAAGTCCACACTTCAGTCTCATGCTTCTTGCACGTTCACACAAAGTTCTGTTCATTCTTTCAGCAACACCATTTTCCTGAGGAGTTCCCTTCAAGGTCTTTTCCATGCGAATCCCATTCTCTGCACAAAATTCCTTGAACTCCTTAAGCTCATACTCCCCACCATTGTCAGACCTCAAACACTTCACTTTCAGACCTGTCTCATTCTCTACTAGGGCCTTCCACTTTCTAAAGACATCGAATGCTTCTGATTTCTTCTTTAGAAAATAGACCCATAACTTCCTAGTGCAGTCATCAATGAGAGTCATATAGTAATAAGCTCCTCCTAGAGATTTCACTGGTGCTGGACCCCATAAATCGCTGTGAACTAACTCCAATTTTTCCTTCTTCAAAGTCCTTCCACCCTTATTGAAACTGACCCTTTTCTGCTTCCCGAAGATACAATCCTCACATAGCCCTAGATCAGCAGACTTCAATCCTGGTAATAGACCCTTTGAAAACAGCACTTTAATCCCCTTTTCACTCATGTGACCAAGACGACAGTGCCACAAATCAGTATTCACAACCTCACTCACAACATCAATGCTATTACAAACATTATCTGTGACATATAAAGATCCCACCTTCTCACCACGAGCTACCACCATAGATCCCTTGGAAATCTTCCAATTTCCACCTACAAACACCACACAATATCCCTCATCATCTAATTGCCCAACTGACAATAGATTTCTCTTCAGGCTAGGTACATGCCTAACACCAGACAGCTTAATTACAGAACCATTCTTGGTTTTGATCGAAACATCTCCCTTACCCACAATTTCCAAAGGTTCATCATCAGCGAGATAAACCTTTCCAAATTTTCCTGGGGTATAGTTCTCCATCAAATCTGCGCTGCTACAAGAGTGAAATGAAGCTCCTGAATCTAGAACCCAAGACTCTACAGGACTTCTTACGCTTAAAATCAACGCCTCTGCATACTCTTCGCTGGCTGAATTCACGGACTTGTCCTTCTTAGGTGCTTTACACTGATTCATGTAATGACCGGTTTCATTACAGTTCCAGCACTTAACATGACTCCTGTCCTTGTTAGGGTTTCCTCCTCTACCCTTTGATTTAGACCTACCACGATTATGTTTTGACCTCGAATCTGACCTACCCCGATTTTCAGTACTCAAGGCTGAACCTGATGTTGAACCCGACTCCTTCCTGCGAATCTCCTCGCTGATTATCAAATTCCTAACATCGTCAAACCTAAGTTTCTCTTTCCCTGCTGAGGCACTAAGAGCAGTAACAGTACCACTCCAACTCTCCGGTAAAGAAGATAACAAAATTAGGGCTAATACCTCATCTTCGAAATCAATTCCCACAGAACTCAATTGTGAAATCGTCATATTAAACTCATTCAGATGTACAGCAACTGATGAATTCTCCGTCATCTGAAAGTTGAACAACCGTCTCATCAGATGGACCTTGTTCGCCGTCGAGGGCTTCTCATATAACGAACTCAAAATCTCCAGTATCTCAATCGTGGTATTTGCCTTCACTGTGTGATGCGCAACGTTTCTGGACAGCGATAGTCGGATCACACTCATCGCTTTTCTGTCCAACAGCTTCCAATCTTCATCAGACATCTCCTTTGGTTGCTCATCTAGAGGTTCATGCAATTCTTTACCATACAGGTAATCCTCGATCTGCATCCTCCAGAAACCGAAATCTGTGCCATCGAACTTCTCCACCGGTGATTTTCCGTCTCCCATCGTAAATCTAGCTAACCCGAGGCTCTGATACCAATTGTTAGGATCTAAAGCAATTACGATAATGAAAAACAAACAAAAAAACACACACCAGTTGTTAACCCAGTTCGCCACTCAATATGAATGACTACGTCTGGAGGCACTACCAAGCCAGGATTTGTACTATAATGAACGGAATACAATTTACATGGAATAGAGCTATATTTATACTAATTGAAATCCTAAACAACTAGGAATCCTAAACCACCAAGGAATCCCTAACCACCTAGGAATTAGTCTCCAATCCCAACACGCCGATCAGATTGTGAGGAGATGTGTAGCACAAGAAGAGACTGTTCCTATTTTACATCATTGCCATAACAGAGAGGCAGGAGGTCACTTTGGAGCTAATAGAACAGCTGCCAAGGTACTCGAATCAGGTTTTTATTGGCCTTTTTTGTTCAAGGATGCCCATAGGTATGTCTCTGAATGCAATGAGTGTCAAAGAACAGGTAACATCTCATCTAAGAATGACATGCCACTAAATAACATTGTGGTATGTGAAGTGTTTGATATTTGGGGAATTGACTTCATGGGACCCTTCCCTTGCTCTTATGGGAACAAGTACATACTTGTGGCCGTAGATTATGTGAGCAAGTGGGTTGAGGCCATGGCAACTCCCACAAATGATGCAAGAGTAGTTGTGAAATTCCTGAAAAAGTTGTTTTCCAGATTTGGTATGCCTAGAGGAATTATAAGTGACCAAGGAACTCATTTTTGTAATGCACAATTTGAAAAACTCCTTGGAAGATATGGTGTGACCCATAGAGTAGCCACTCCCTACCACCCACAATCAAATGGACAAGCTGAGATATCTAATAGAGAAATCAAAAGAATCTTGGAGAAAACAATTGGCTGTGCTAGGAAAGAATGGACCAATAGGCTAGATGATGCTCTTTGGGCATATAGAACAGCTTATAAAACTCCAATTGGAATGTCACCCTATAGATTGCTTTATGGTAAATCATGTCACCTACCTGTTGAACTAGAGCATAGAGCTCTTTGGGCTATTAAGTTTTTAAATTTTGATGAGCAGGCAGCAGGTGATCATAGGAAAACACAACTGGATGAGCTTTATGAGTTCAGACTGTTCTCTTTTGAGAATGCCCAAATCTACAAGGAGAAAACCAAGAAGTGGCATGACAAGCACATCCACATCAAGGAATTCTACCCAGGGCAGAGGGTGTTGTTGTTCAACTCACGCCTCAGACTGTTCCCAAGAAAGTTGAAGTCAAGATGGTCAGGACCATTCAATGTGACCAAGGTGTTCCCACACGGTGCTGTCGAAATATCCGATGGAACAGGCGAGCCATTCAAAGTCAATGGACAGAGGCTCAAGCCCTACCTCGTTGGAGAGAACAACCAAGTGGAGAACTACCGTGTCCATGAACCACCATGAGGCTAGTTGGAGAAGTCTAGCTCAAGACAGAAAACAAAGCAACCTGAGGGAACAAGCTGTACTTGTTCTCTCTGCCCGTTCCAGAAAAACAATAAAAACAAAAAATAAAAATAAAGTCTTTTGGCCTTGGAAAAATGAGTTGGCCGGTTATTTGTTGTTTGTGGACTAACTTTTGTTGTTTTGTAGGTTTTTGTCTTAAGTGGGCTTTGTCCTTGTGCAGGCCCAAAACAAAATAAAAACCACCAATCAAAACAGCCACATCAGCCCACTACCTGAAAAGTAACCTGCACGCCCAATCCCAGCCAAACCCAACTGCCCACCACTCCAAACCGCCTTCCCATTCCCATTTCCCCATAACCATTCCCCAAACTGCTCTCTCTCCACAACCCCTTCAAATTCTCACTTCAAATCCATTCAATCACCAGAATCCACACCACCACCATCACTTCATCTTTTTTTTCGAACTCAAACCTACCCCTTTCCAATCTCAGAAAACCAAAATCACCATGGGACCTCGTCTGCGCCCTAAGAGAAACCAAACCCCTGTTCCAATTGAAAACATAGAACTGAGTGATGATACTCAAAGGTCCGATGAGCTACTAAACCGTCTAACCACTTTCACCGAACCAGAATCCAAGATGAGGTACAAGGCACTCAAGGGCCTTGCCTTCATTCCGGCGAGAGTGATTGACTGGAACAGCCTGCAAGTCTAGGTCTTGATGATGAAATCCGCACGCTTCTACAAGGTGCTGGTTTGTTGGAGTTCTCTGAGATCAATGAGATCGCTTTTCGTGAATGTACTCTCGAATTTCTGTCCACTTTCAAGATCGATGTTGCCATCAAGGATCCTGCCGATTCGAAGAAGTATAAGTTCAGGCTCATGGGGATTGACATGAGTATCTCCTTGAACAGCCTGAATGTGTACTTGGGCATTGTCAGTTCCAAGGATGTTGCTAAACCTGAGTTTCAGAGCAGGTTGAGAGATTTTGATCCCAAGTTCAAAGCCAAGTCGTTTTGGACCGAGCTGACTGGTCAGAAGGAGTACAATGCTAGTGATTCCAAGTCCACTTTTCTCCAGACCCATTCTATGAGATTCATCCAAAGGTACCTTGCTTCCAGCCTGTTCGCTGGGTATAGCCAGAGTAACATGCCAAAGAATGATCTATTTGTGGTATGGTGCATGCTGAACAAGAAGCCAATCAATGTTGGTCATTGGCTTGCTACATACTTGAACAGCCAGGAGAGCACAACTTCAAAGTACATTTGTGCAGGACCGTTCATCACCAACCTGGCCAAGACCATGGGTATTTTCAATCCCCAGATCCACACTTTGACCCTTGCATGCAAGATGGAGAAGTTTGACTGTGCTGCCATGGGAAAGCTAGGAATGTGCTCCAAAGCTGGTAATACTTGCAACATGAAGGCACTTGAGCCAAGATCAGCTGCAGCTACTGTCAAGAGAAAGCAAGATGAAAGTGCTCTGCCTGAGTCAAGTGTGCCTGCATCCAAGCGCCACTTGTTCACTGATGCTCACTTTGTCCCTGATGTCGCTGATGTTACAATGAGGCAAGTGATGGGATATTTGGCTCAGTTATTTGACAAGAACAAGGACCTGGAGGAGAAGACCAAGCAGCAGGATAAAGAGATTAGTCTGTTGAGGAGGTTGTGCATGGTGCAACCAATTTCCATGATTCGCCCTAAGAGTCCTGAGAAATTTGGTGGAGAAGCCTCCTGTCAGAGTGCATCATCCAAGCCCCGGAAGGAGAAGAACAGTGGTAAAATGGTAATGGTTGAGGAGCAGCCTGAGAAAACCAAGTCCGATTTTGAGAGGTTATCTGAGGAGATTGAGGAGGCACTGAGGTGTGCTGAAGGAGAAGTGAAGCGAGCTGAGGAAGTATTTCAGGCTGATCTGAATGTTAAGCAGACTGAAGAGAACAGTGAAGAGGATCCTGAAGAGGAGCAGGAGGAGGAACAAGCACCAGACACTGAGGAGGAGCTGGAGGAAGATGCAGAAGAAGGGAAGAAGGTTGAAACCCCTGCTAAGACACCTAAGAAGTGATCCAGCGCAGCTTTGGCCTGATGAGGTATTATCTGAATTAATCCTGAATTTCAAGATGTTCATAGGTCTATCTATTATGTGTCTGTGTTGTGTCAAGTCAAGTCTTAGTTTATGTTGTTTTTGCTTAAGTGCATTGAGGACAATGCCAGATTTTTGTTGGGGGTGGGATGCCTTAGTCTTATTTTGGGGGTCCCTTTATGATGTGCTTTATAGAAGTCCCCCTGTGCTCATATGGAAAAATCTAATCTGTTGAATGTTTGTCCAAATAACCTAAGTCTCTAGGATATTCTGTCTAGTTAGTGTCCCTGTTCTGTTTCCAAATTGTATATATGTGTAAAATAAGGTCAAAAATTTGCATGAAAATCAAGCACCTAAAAGCTAATAGATGATCAGTTTACCAAAAGTTTCCCTATTCCATACCCAAACAACCCTTTTTAACCAACCTTCGCATGTATATATGTGTTACCACCCAAATAGCCTACCCTGTTCACCACCACAATTTCCTTGTTCAAATTTTCTTTTTACCCTTTTAAATCCAACTGCCAAATAAAATTAACTTCAAATTGAGTTAGAACAATTAGACCACTGTTCAATCTGCCCAGCCAGTAAAAAAAAAAAAAAAAAAAAAAATTGGAATAAAGTAAAAAATAAAATTACTGGCTGTTCTATACTTTTTGTGGTTGTTCATCAAAAAATCTAGCTCATTACTTATCAAAATTGGTAGTTCACCCTTACCCAAAATCAACCCTGTTTTGCCCCAAACCAGTTTAAACCTGTTCAACCTTTTGAGTTTGACTGTTCTCTAACCGAACAATGAAAAGATTGGTGCAATTGACCTTTAGAGTCGTGTCTGTTCGTGTCTTCTGTTTCGTTTCTTCGTTCTTATCTCTTTTTCTGTCCAGTCCGAGTCTTTTGAGTCTAGTGCAGTCTGTCCTTGTGTCTTTTTAGTTCGTTTCTTCGTTTCATTTCTTTTCCTTTCTTTTCTTTTGCTTGAGGACAAGCAAAGTCTATTTTGGGGGTATTTGTTGGGTGTGATTTGTGTCTATAAAATCAAGGGTTTTTCATAGTATTTTCGTGCCAAAACTGTCTTTCGAACAGCCTGAGATTGTTCTTTAAGGCACAAGTTCAGCCTGTGCTCCCAGTTAGTCTGCTTGTGCTTAGTTGAGTCTGAACATCTTGAATTTAGGGTTGAATCTGCAGAAAATCAGGTCAAAGATACCCTCTCCTCACATGTTCTCGGTTTTGTAATATGGGGAAGAGAAAAAGCAATGTTTTGGAGGTTTGTGAAGGCATTGGGATGTGAAGTTGTCTTCTTGTGCATTTGTCTCTTTCTGCAGGTTGACTTGTCCTATTATGCAGTTGTCTTCTTCTGCTGGAGAACAACCTGCCCAAGAACAGCCAGATTCCGAGAAGCATCTTTACTTTGTTTATTTCCTTTCTTTCTTGTATAAATACTCCTGCGAGAGTATTGTTTATCATGCTTCAGATTATCTTAGTTTAGTAGACTTTAGTTTTACTTTCAGTTTAGTAGTTATAGCTGTTTTCTGTGGAAGTCTCATTAGAGGCCAAGCAGAACCTATTCTTAGTATTTTCATTCCTTCAAACGTTGTAAACATGATAATGAGTGAGTAGTCACTCAGGGTGGAAAGCCAGCCTTCTGGCTGGTGGTTTGTAAGCGTCACTTTCCTTTTATTCAATGAAATCATGTTTATTCTGCTTGTTCAATAGAATCTCCATTCATATATAAGTCTAGCTAACTTGTATTTTCAGTTGTTTGATGTTGTAGGGACCAACTCGGATCAAGCAATAGATAAACTGATTGAACACATATGTTTTATACCGGGACCAATAAGGATAAAATGTGTGCTAAGGGTTCTTATTTATAAGATGCTTCCTGTGCTTAACGCTTGTGCTTGTGTAATCTAATGGAAACTAATTTTTCATAAGTGTAAAGAATCTTGGGAACATGTGACCATCTGACTTGAGTGATTCTAGTGAAGATACCTTAGACTTATAATAAACATGGTGGATTTGTATAAAGGGAATGTGTGCTTGTTTGCCATCAGTTCTGGCTGTGCTTTACGCCTGCTTCTTTATTATTGTTATCTCTTAATATATTTTCATGCTCAGTGACAACCTTAGTTTAATAATAGCCTTAGTTAGATTAAATTCAATCAATCAAATTAAGATCAACCACCCGACTGTTCTGTTTCAGTAAAGAGACCAGCTTAAAACTGTTATATCCCTGTGGAGACGATAACTTATCACTTTATTACTTGTCTAGTGCACTTGCTAGTGTCATCCACTCATTTGTACACAATAGTTGCACATCCAATCTGGATGATGAAATCTCTAATCTGAATACGGATATGTTGCTGCACATTATTTTTTTTACTTTTGTTTTTTGAGCTATTAGAATTCACACTAAAGACCTCATTTTGATTTTTCTCTCTTTTTTCAGCTTCTCTTTTCTTCATACTTCTCTTAGCATTTTTGGATAAAGGCTTAAGAAATTTTTTATGTGTACTTACCTGTCATTGTCCAATAGGCGTCGTACTTGGAGGCTTCACGAAACGTGGTCGATGGTTGGACTCGGAATTTCCTTTCGATTCTTCTTTTTTCCCGGGCTTCCTTGTTGGTTTCGGTAGCCTTGTTTGTGGCGTGACATTCTTAGGGACCCATATTTGTTTTACATTTGGATCAAAAATGCATTTTTTCTTGCTCCCCCAATTTAGTGAGGTAACATTAACCATATTAACCGCTAGAAAGGGGTCTTCGTCAATCAACATAGTCTCATTTTTCTCTAGGAATCGGAGTACTCCTCTATTAATCCTATCTTGCACAGCATTTTTGAATCCAAAGTATACTTGGGTTTATGACTCCAATTATCATGGTACTTACAGTATTCCCTTCCACGAATTTCTTCCTTGGATGGGATGACGTGTCCATGTGGTAGTTGTAACACTCAGGCCCAATACCATGCAGATATTGTCCGCTCTGGCCCAAATCCGTCACCATTGGGCCTCACGGCTTAAAAACGCGTCATGCATGTATTGGGTCCACATATCACTTATAAGCCCCAGTTCACTCCTCTCTATTTTCGATGTGGGATTCGGTTCATTCCTGTTCCCATTGTCATCCCTTAGAGCCGCTCCTTGTACATGCCTTCTCACCCGGGCGCCACTCTCGCTGGACCGGGTCGTTACAGGCCCACCAGCTTCCGCCTGGTTCGTCCTCGAACCAAAAGTCGTACATAGAGAGTCGGCTCTGATACCACTTGTAACACTCAGGCCCAATACCATGCAGATATTTTCCGCTCTGGCCCAAATCCGTCACCATTGGGCCTCACGGCTTTAAAACGCGTCATGCATGTATTGGGTCCACTTATCACTTATAAGCCCCAGTTCACTCCTCTCTATTTTTGATATGGGATTCGGTTCATTCCTGCCCCCATCGCCATCCCTTACAACCGCTCCTTGTACAGGCCTTCTCACCCCGGCGCCACTCTCTCTGGACCGGGTCGTTACAGTAGTGTGATAAACTCTTCCTTTAAAAATTAATCAAAGATATCCTCCGTATTTGATGTGTCAAACGTATACTGCACATTATTTCTCTTCACTACTTCCGGTACATGTGAATTTTTGGTTAAAAGAGGGCAAACTCTAGAACCTGTGGCTACCATCTCTGCTACCGCTGTCTCATACGTCTGAGTGTCTTGATGATAGCTACCCACATTATTCTTCTTCCGACGATAATTTTTCCGCATCAACTCTTCGTATTCTGTGACTTTAGCTATAAGCTCATAAAAATCACGGAAATCCATACCCTGGAATTTCTTACGGTTCTCAAAATCGAGATCCCGTTGTGCAAGTCTAACAAACTCAACCTCAGCCAAATTGACACGACATTTGTATCTCATTCTTTTAAACCTGTTAACATACACTTCAACAAATTTGCCTTGTCGCTGAAGCATACGTGCTAGTTTAACAATGCTTACCTCCGGCTCAGTCCTGTAAAAATGAGCATGGAAGGCATCCTCCATACGCCTCCACTCGTTAATAGATTTTTCAGGCAATGTAACATACCAAGAAATGTCGGACCCGTGAGTAATCTATACATATCAAAATGTGTTTCAGAACTGAGTCCACTACACTGAAAGGTAAATTAAGTAATATTTTCGACTGTAAATTGACCCTCTTCCCCTGAGAATAGGGTAAAATCAATAATCATAAACTGAGGAGGAAATGGATATTGATGGTCATTCGTCTATGGTATGGCTTGAGCGATCTCGGACGATAAAATTTTCTCATAATAGGCCCATAAATTTCTCGCACTACTTCTCTTATGCGGTCTCTATGATCCATTTCGTCGATAGGCTCATTTTGCAGATATAAATTCTTATTTGACGCAAAATTACGATTCTTTCCCCCCGAGTTTTGATTGGGATAAACATCGTAATAATTGGTGCGATTCTCAATTCCTGTATGGCTTTTGTAGTGAACACCGACGTTAGGTGTTGTGTACAAATGAGTGGGATGACACTAGCAAGTGCACTAGACAAGTAATAAAGTGATAAGTTTATCGTCTCCACAGGGATAGAACAGTCTCAAGCTGGTCTCTTTTCAGAAATAGAACAGTCGGCTAGTTGTGCTTAATTGATTTGAGAATTTCTAAACTACTATAAACTAAATATAAACTAATGGCAGGACTGATCATACAATTCTTAAATGGATTTAACCAATATAAAACGAGCAGGTGTAAAGCACAGCCAGAACTGATGGTAAACAAGCACACAATTCCTTCATACAAATTAACCATGTTTATTATAGATCTAGGGTATCTTCACTATATTCACTCAAGTCAGATGGTCACATGTTCCCAAGATTCTTTATACTTATGTAAAATTAGTTTCCATTAGATTACACAAGCATAAGCATTAAGCACAAGAAGCATCTTATAAATAAGAACCCCTAGCATACATCTTATCCTTATTGGTCCCGGTATAAAATATATGTGTTCAATAGTTTATCTATTGCTTGATCCGAGTTGGTCCCTACAACATCAAACAATTGAGAATACAAGTTCGCGAGGCTTGCATATGAATGGAAATTATATTGAACAATCAAAACAAACATGACTTCATTCATAATAGGGAAAAGATACGCTTACAACCACCAGCCGGAAGGCTGGCTTTCCACCTTGAGTGACTACTCACTCATAATCATGCTCAAAATCCAAAATAAGAAAAGTACGAACAGGCTGCTGCCTGGTCTCAGAGAGACCCTACACTAGTACTACTTAAACTGAAACTAAACTAAAAGGAAATGATTCTAAGGATGTTGAATGATTTGAAAGCAATACCCATGCAATGGTATTTATTCAAGAAAAGAAAGTAATAAACAAATGAAGATGCTCCTTGGAATCTGGCTGTTCTCGGGCAGACTGTTCTCAGCAGAAAAGGACAACTGCATAGTAAGACAAAGCAACCTGCAGAAAAGACAAAAGCACAAGAAGACAACTCCAAACCCCAATGCCTTCCACAAACCTCCAAACACTCTACTTTTTCATTTCCCCACATCACAAAACCGAGACCATGTGATGTAAAGGCATCTTTGACTTGATTTTTGCAGATTCAACCTTTATTACAAGCTGTTCTGACTCAACTGGGCACAGGCAGACTATTCGGGAGCACAGGCTGAACTTGTGCACTAAAGAACAATCTCAGGCTGTTCGAAACACAATTTAAGCACAAAAACTCTATGGAAAACCCTTGATTTTATAGGCACAAATCACACTCAACAAATACCCCCAAAATAGACTTTGCTTGTCCTCAAGCAAACAGAAAAGAAAGGAATCGAAGAAACGAACTAAAAAGACACAAGGACAGACTGGACTTGACTCAAGAGACTCAGACTGAACAGAAAGGAGAGAAAAGAACGAAGAAACGAAACATAAAAGACTCAAACAGACACGACTCTAAAGGTCAAATGCACTAATATTCTTCTTTGATGAGAGAACATGCAAACTCAAAAGGTTGAACAGGTTTAAACTGGTTTGAGGCAAAACAGGGTTGATTTGGGTAAAGGTGAACTACCAATGTTTGACAAGTAATGAGCTAGATTTTCTTGATTGAACAACCACAAAAGCAAAGAACAGTCAATAATTTTATTTTTAACTTTATTCTTTTTTTTTTCTTTGAATACTGGCTGGGTAGGGAGAATGCACAGTGGTCTGATTGTTCTAACTCAAACTGAAGTTGATTTCACTTGGTAGTTTGGTTTAAAAGGAAAAATGAAAGTTTGAACATGGAAAAGTGGTGGTGAACAGGGTAAGGCTGGGCTAAATGGATGGTAAACACATATGTACAGGCGAAGATTGGTTAAAAAGGGATGTTCTTGGGTATAGAACAGGGAGACTTTTGGTAGGCTGATCTTCTACTAACTTTACAGTTCTTGATTTTGGGTGCATGCAAATCATTTTCAATTTTATTTTGACCTTTAAACAAAGACTTTAGAAACGAAAAATAAAATTAATAGTACAGGATGACACTTGACTTGGCAGAAATGAGGACAAGCAAAAGGTTTTAAGAACAAGGGACCCCCAAAATTATTCATGGCAATCCCACCCCCCAAAACAAAATAAAGAATTGCCCTCAATGCTTTGAAAAAGAAAACTAAAAAGACGCAATCCTAAAACAGAATAGACACACTAGACAACTACGGAACAGACAAACGAAAATAATGAACAAACAGACTCAACAGGAACAACTGGCTTTTATGAGGAAGGATTTGAATAAGTACAAGGATCAAGCCAAGGTTTGGCTTTTTACTTTGGGGTTGGAAGAAAGAGTGGCATACTTCAATTTGTTTTTTTTTTTTCGAACGGGCGGAGAGAACAGGTACATCTCGTTCTCATGTGTGCTCTGTTTTGCGTCTTGAGCTAGACACTGACTTCAGCTTGTTCTCATGGTGGTTCATAGATGTGGTACTTCTCCACTTGGTTGTTTTTTCCGGCTAAGTAGAGCTTGAGGCCTTGCGCATTGACTTTGAACACTTTGCTTGCTCCCTTAGAGATCTCAACAACGTTATGTGGGAACATTTTCACCACGGTGAAGGGATCGTACAATCTTGACTTTTCCCGGAACAGCTTGAGGTGTGAGTTGAATAATAACACCTTCTTCCCAAGATGAAATTCCTTTGCTTGGATGTTCTTGTCATACCTCTTCTTGTTTATCTCAGAATTTTTGAAAGAGAATAGCCTGAATTCATCAAGCTCATCCAGCTGCAACTTCATGTGTGTGTATCTTCAGATGGGACAAAATCATTTCGAACAATGTATAGTTGTTCATCTGGAGAAGTATCACAGATATCTGCTTGTTCTCCATGCTTGTTCTCATTCTGGATCACAATAAATCCTTGATCGTTTGGGACTTCTTGAATAGGGTCAGTCCATGCAAGAGCTTTCTTGTGCTTCAGAAGAACAGGCAGAGATTGGGCTTTATCCTTGTGCTTCTAAAGAACAGGAAGAAGTTGGGCTTTATTTTGTATGATCAGTTGTGCTGAGGTGATTATCGGTAATTTGTCAGGGGGTTATGGGTAAGCATATTCCAGATGACTAGGTAGTGTTTTGAACTCAAGAACAGGTGGTTCTTCGAGTGGGGATTTGAGAGGTGGTTTTGGTTGGCTGTTCAAGGGTTCAATGGGTGTCCGCTTGTTCCCAGAGACAACAAAACAACTCTCTTTGACTTCCTGGTCATCATGTGCTTCCTCCTTTAGATCATGTTCAACATGTTCCTGCAAATTATCAAACCAAGGCACATCAAAAGTTTCAAGAAAATAGCAAGTATCATCACTAGCCAAAGGGTATTTCATAGCTTCATTCATTTTGAACACAACTTGTTGGTCATGCACTTTGAGCCTAAGTTCACCTTTATAGACATCTAAGCTAGGAACGGTCTACCTAGGATGATTGAAACATGAGCGTCTTCATCTATATCCATAATCACAAAATCAGCTAGTAATATGAATTTATCTACCTTGACCAGGATATCCTCAACCATTCCCATAGGGTACTTGACAGAACGATCAGCCAATTGAATGGACATTCTCGTTGGTTGGGGTTCTCCTAGACCAAGCTGTTTGTATATTGAATAAGGCATAAGATTTATACTTGCTCCTAGGTCACACAAAGCATTATCAATATTAAAGCTACCAAATGAACATGGGATAGTAAAACTTCCTGGATCTTTCTCCTTTTTGGGGAGAAGTTGCTTGTTCTGAATGATAGAAGAACAAGTACGGCTTAGCTGGACGATAGACACACTCTTCAGCTTCTTCTTGTTCTGCAACAGATCCTTCAGGAACTTCACATAGTTTGGTGATGATGATAAGGCTTCCACAAAAGGAATGTTGATGTGGATCTTCTTGAGCATCTCTAAAAATCTCCCTTGTTGCTCCTCCTTTCTTTGTAGCTTTAGCCTTCCTGGATAGGGCACCTTTGGTACATACACACGCTCAGGTTGCCTCTCAGGAACATATTGCTTTGGTGCTTCCACAACTGAATTTGTTGACTGAACAGCATGTGGTTGTGCTTCGGGATGTTCTTGTTCTGTCTGAACAGGCATTCTAGCTGCATGCTTGGGCTCCAATAACTCTTCTCTGCTTCTCAACATGACTACATTTACTACCTCCCTTAGATTAAACTTTGTGTTGCTTGGAAGGACCTCCTTCTTCTTAGGAACAATATTTGCCAAATGGATGAGTTGAGTTTCCAATCTTTCGATTGAGCTTTGTTGTTGTTGTGCTACCTGCATCTGTTGTTGCATTTGTTGCATCATCTGCATCATCATCTCTTCCATATTGGTTTTGCTCGCATCCATGCTCTGGTTGTTCTGGGAGAACAGGTTATGATTGTTCTGTTGGGGTTGGTAGTTCCTTTGAGGCCTCTGACACGGTGGGTGTGAGCTGGAACTAGGTTGGGAGGTCCAACTTGAGTCAGAATGATTCCTCCACCCATCATTAGGAGTGTTGGAATAAGGATATGAGATCAGCCTCTGGTTGTTCACTATATAGTCATAGTGTTCTGGAACAGCTACTAAGGTCTGATTGTTCCCTTGGTAGTCAACAAAATAATGATCGCCTTTGTTGAAGTCGCACTGAACAGCATGCACCTGGTTGACTTGGTTGTTCAACTTGAACAGCTTGCTCAGTTGTTCTACTTGAGCAGTCAGCCTTGAAACCTCTTCAGCTACCAGTGAGTTTGAGTCTCTTCTTCCATCTTCTCTCACTGAGTGCCACTTATAGCTCGTGTTGACAAGTCGTTCAATGAGCTCATAAAGTTCCTCGGGAGCTAGCTCCTCCGGCTCCACTTGCAACCGATTCTATTTGGATTTTGTAGGCATTTGTGAGGCCATGATAGAAGGTCTGCATTTGCATCCACATGGGCATTTGATGGTTTGGGACTCTCCTCAAGAGATCTTTGTATCTCTCCCATGCTTCGGAAAGGGATTCATCACGGTGTTGGGAGAATTGGGATATGGCATTTCTGAGTTTTATGGCTTCTCTTGGTGGAAAATATTTGGCAAGGAAGACATTGGCCATAGCATCCCAAGTTGTTATAGATCTGGGTTGTAAACTCTTTATCCAACTCTTAGCTTTGTCCCTTAATGAGAACAGGAACAGCTTGAGCCGAATAACATCATCACTCACTCCTTGACTTGATTTGAATGTACTGCATATGGTAACAAAATCTTGGATGTGTGAGTTTGGATCTTCATTAGGTAGGCCTCCAAATTGCACACCCGCTTGCAACATTTGGATCATGAACGCCTTGACCTCGAAGTGGTTGTCTCCTTCATCGGGGATTACTATACATGATGAGTAACCATCGGTGAAAGGTTTTGAGTACTCTTTCATGGGTAAGGATCGAGAAAATTGACCCTCCATAGTTTTTCCTCGCTGATTCTCTGCTTGTGCTTGTGGCAGTTTCGATCGTTCTTCTCGTTCGCCTGCTTGTTCAAGCTGCTCTTAGTTTTGAACAGCCTTCGCCTTCGCATAAACTGAGAACAACTGACTAGATAACTGCACACTTAAACAAACAGGTAAAAACCAACTGTTTTATAATGAAAAGGTAATAAACTTAAAACGGCTTAAAAACTTTCTATCCCCGGCAACGGCGCCAAAAACTTGTTGTGTACAAATGAGTGGGATGACACTAGCAAGTGCACTAGACAAGTAATAAAGTGATAAGTTTATCGTCTCCACAGGGATAGAACAGTCTCAAGCTGGTCTCTTTTCAGAAATAGAACAGTCGGCTAGTTGTGCTTAATTGATTTGAGAATTTCTAAACTACTATAAACTAAATATAAACTAATGGCAGGACTGATCATACAATTCTTAAATGGATTTAACCAATATAAAACGAGCAGGTGTAAAGCACAGCCAGAACTGATGGTAAACAAGCACACAATTCCTTCATACAAATTAACCATGTTTATTATAGATCTAGGGTATCTTCACTATATTCACTCAAGTCAGATGGTCACATGTTCCCAAGATTCTTTATACTTATGTAAAATTAGTTTCCATTAGATTACACAAGCATAAGCATTAAGCACAAGAAGCATCTTATAAATAAGAACCCCTAGCATACATCTTATCCTTATTGGTCCCGGTATAAAATATATGTGTTCAATAGTTTATCTATTGCTTGATCCGAGTTGGTCCCTACAACATCAAACAATTGAGAATACAAGTTCGCGAGGCTTGCATATGAATGGAAATTATATTGAACAATCAAATCAAACATGACTTCATTCATAATAGGGAAAAGATACGCTTACAACCACCAGCCGGAAGGCTGGCTTTCCAACTTGAGTGACTACTCACTCATAATCATGCTCAAAATCCAAAATAAGAAAAGTACGAACAGGTTGCTACCTGGTCTCAGAGAGACCCTACACTACTACTACTTAAACTGAAACTAAACTAAAAGGAAATGATTCTAAGGATGTTGAATGATTTGAAAGCAATACCCATGCAATGGTATTTATACAAAAAAAGAAAGTAATAAACAAATGAAGATGCTCCTTGGAATCTGGCTGTTCTCGGGCAGACTGTTCTCAGCAGAAAAGGACAACTGCATAGTAAGACAAAGCAACCTGCAGAAAAGACAAAAGCATAAGAAGACAACTCCAAACCCCAATGCCTTCCACAAACCTCCAAAAACTCTACTTTTTCATTTCCCCACATCACAAAACCGAGACCATGTGATGTAAAGGCATCTTTGACTTGATTTTTGCAGATTCAACCCTTATTACAAGCTGTTCTGACTCAACTGGGCACAGGCAGACTATTCGGGAGCACAGGCTGAACTTGTGCACTAAAGAACAATCTCAGGTTTTTTGAAACACAATTTAAGCACAAAAACTCTATGGAAAACCCTTGATTTTATAGGCACAAATCACACTCAACATTAGGATTTGAAGTAGAGATTGGATCACCTCGTTAATTGAATTTTGCATTTTCTTCCCTGACTTGAGGCGGTTTGTACTTAAAACTCGAAGATGCATAGTCCTTATGCGCAGAGCTACCACTAGCCCTCAATATAGCCTCAGCACACTTCTCTGGAATTTTGCTGATTTCGTACGTCAAATCAACGATGTTGATATTCTCTTGGACAGCCGGGTTCTTCCCCGTTTCCTTTGAATTTGTAGAGACAAAATTTATGTTCAGCATAACATCCTCAATTAAAGCCATATACCTCTGTTGTGTACAAATGAGTGGATGACACTAGCAAGTGCACTAGACAAGTAATAAAGTGATAAGTTATCGTGTCTCCACAGGGATAGAACAGTTTTAAGCTGGTCTCTTTACTGAAACAGAACAGTCGGGTGGTTGATCTTAATTTGATTGATTGATTTTAAACTAACTATATCTATTATTAAACTAAGGTTGTCACAGAGCATGAAAGTAAATTAATAGATAACATAAATAAAGAAGCAGGTGTAAAGCACAGCCAGAACTGATGGCAAACAAGCACACATTCCCTTCATACAAATCCACCATGTTTATTATAAGTCTAAGGTATCTTCACTAGAATCACTCAAGTCAGATGGTCACATGTTCCCAAGATTCTTTATACTTATGCAAAATTAGTTTCCATTAGATTACACAAGCACAAGCGTTAAGCACAGGAAGCATCTTATAAATAAGAACCCTTAGCACACATTTTATCCTTATTGGTCCCGGTATAAAACATATGTGTTCAATCAGTTTATCTATTGCTTGATCCGAGTTGGTCCCTACAACATCAAACAACTGAAAATACAAGTTAGCTAGACTTATATATGAATGGAGATTCTATTGAACAAGCTGAATAAACATGATTTCATTGAATAAAAGGAAAGTGACGCTTACAAACCACCAGCCAGAAGGCTGGCTTTCCACCTTGAGTGACTACTCACTCATTGTCATGGTTACAGCGTTTGAAGGAATGGAAAACTAAGAACAGGTTCTGCTTGGCCTCGGATGAGACTTCCACAGAAAACTGCTATAACTACTAAACTGAAAGTGAAACTAATGTCTACTAAACTAAGATAATCTGATGCATTCTAGGATGAAAAACAATACTCTCGCATGAGTATTTATACAAGAAAGAAAGGGAATAAAACAAAGTGAAGATGCTTTCTCGGAATCTGGCTGTTCTTGGGCAGATTGTTCTCCAGCAGAAGAAGACAACTGCCTAATAGGACAAGTCAACCTGCAGAAAGAGACAAATGCACAAGAAGACAACTTCACATCCCAATGCCTTCACAAACCTCCAAAACCTTGCTTTTTCTCTTCCCCACATCACAAAACCGAGAACATGTGAGGAGAGGGTATCTTTGACCTGATTTTCTGCAGATTCAACCCTAAATACAAGCTGTTCAGACTCAACTAAGCACATGCAGACTAAATGGGAGCACAGGCTGAACTTGTGCCTTAAAGAACAATCTCAGGCTGTTCGAAACACAGTTTTGGCACGAAAATACTATGGAAAACCCTTGATTTTATAGACACAAATCACACCCAACAACCTCTTCTCAACTTCATCCTTCTCTAATCTGATCCTTGCATCGTACTCCTTTTTATGTTTTTTGAATCTCTCCTCAACCTCAAGTTGGCTCTGCTTGATTCTTTCCTCTGACTCCTTTTGTTGTTGTCGGTATTTCTCTTCCGACTGCCTAATTCTTTCCACCGACTCAAGTTGTTGTTGTCGATATCTTTCTTCTGACTCAATTTGATGTTTGACCAAACGATCAAGTATTTGTTGGATCCCTGAATTCTTCGATGGGTTTGGCCTGCCACTTTGAGTTTCAAATTGATTCACTGTGTCAACAACATGTCCGGAGTGTGGTACTTCGTCATGGGTTTCATGCTCCGTATTATCGCTGCTATCTACAGGTTTTCTACATGCACCTTTTGGAGGCATTCTCCGTGAATATTTTTTAGAAAAAATGGTTAGACTCAAGTAAATAAGAAAATTACCCCTAACTGAGTAATAATGAAATATATGCCAAGATGGGGAATGAATTTGAGAAAAAAATCAAATGTCTTGGTGTTCGTTTTGAAAATTTTGGTAGCCTAAGAAAAAATTAAGTCCCATTGGGCGTGCCAAAATTGTTGGCAACATTTTTTGAATATTACTATTTTCAGCCTTGTCACGTGTGGTTTGGGTGCGGGCGTGCCAGAGAATTTAATTCTCAATTAATTTTAACGGTTATGAATTATAAAAGCGCGCGAAAACTTGATTTTTAAACGAAGCGATTGGCAAGAGACGCAGGGATTGAAAAAGTCTCTCTTGGGTACTTAGATCCGCTATAAAAGCTTAGCTAAATAAGATTAGAGCTACCAATAGTAAAATAAATAAATATAAATGTGAAATTGACACCAAGATTTTTGAGAAAGTCAATTTTATTGGATGTGGGAGAGGATTACAAATGTTTAATGAGAAAATTACAATCAAACCTAATTATATTCATAAATAGATAACTCAATTGTAAAAACAATTCTATTTAAAAATTGAAGTAATGACAATTAAATCAGAAAATGACAATTGAAATGCGATATTGACAAAGATGAAAAACAAACTCAAGCCAAATAAATGGATATTATGACGATGCTTGAGTTGACGTTGACTTCACTTCATGAGCATGTAAGCGGCTAGAACGAATAATTTGATGGTGTAGAGGTAATTATAATAAAGGAATACGTGAGTTTTGGAGTCTGTAAAAATTGAAGGCTAAAAGATGGTTTAGAAAGTCGGAATATGCGTTGAAAGATGGCTCCACAGATCAAACAAAAACTGGAAACCGATGTAATTTTGAGGATCTTGAGTAATGAAAAGGCTAGAAATAGGACTTTAAAAGGAAAAATTGAAAACTAAAAGTTGGAAAATGATTGCTAAAAGATTAGAACTAAGAAGAGCAAAATGAAAGGCTAGAAAACTTGAGAGAAATATTTGAGAGTTTAATTTGTTGTATGTTGTTTTTTGTTGTGTGTTGAATGAGAGAAAAAGAGCTCTATTTATAAGGCCAACAACCCCTCCTAAAATTACTAACCCACTAAGGCAATACCTTTAAAAGTAGTTGGTAGTTAGTAGTTATTAAGTTAGTTAGGTTAGTTAAAATAACTATACTTGGTTATTCTCCCAACTACCTCTACACCATGACAAATTTCAATAAGTCATGAATATTTCCATACTTCTTCAATTTTGACCCGTAAGTAATCCATGGATTCTTTGTCATGTCTAGTAAAATGTCCGACCTTACGTTGTGACTCTTCCGTTTGATGCTCCAAAATGCCGTCAAAGTTGACCCGGTGGAGCTTGAAAAATAAAACTTAACTTTCTCTTTTATTATTTTTCTTTGTTCTTTTTTATGGTATTGTATTAAACTTTATAATAAAAAATTAACACAAGCTTAAAAATGACATTTTATTTCATGAGCTAACAATTTCAATAAGAATTATTATTGTTTCACATATATCACATTTCATAGGTCTTGTATTATAGTATTTTCAAATTCTCATTTTCACCATACCTTAAATTGTTGTAATATTGAGTCATTTTAGATTTAATAATATTTATTTAAAAATTTGTCATGAGTATTATTTAACCTTATTTATTTTAATTATTACGGTTTACAAGTTTAATATGATCATTATTGTTAAGTTTAATTTACTTTAGTTCAGTAAATTTATTCAGTTCAGTTCAGTTCAATTCAGTAACATTTAGTTCAGTTTAATAGTAGTCGTTCGTTTAAAAAATCAAAATCCAATGATAAACAGACATACCAAAAAAACTGCAAAATGCAAAAATTTCCAAAACATGCACAAGGCGCAATAACAATTCCTCTCAGAGGCAAAATGTTATAAAATTATACTGAAAATACAACAATTGATCAATCTATCAGCTAAAACAACATTTGAAAATGAAAAAACCTAAGGATTATAGGTCAGTTGGGAAGAAAAAAGTTTTGTGACAACTGATCTCGGATTTCATTACCGCTAAATGAATACATTTGCTGATTAAATTAAAAAAAAAAGATTATCTAAATGCAGATACATGTGATTTGGGGGGTGGGGGTGACATTATGAAAATTTTCACTAAGAAATCAAGGGTGAATAAATAGAGCAGCATATGCTACATCTATGATCCACATTGGTGCTATACAATCCAGGTATTCGAATTCAGAGCAGCAGAATCTTTTACCTCAGAATTCAGCAATATCATGATGCTGAGAGGGGAATTGGCCTCACCGCACTATGAATTCGCTTAAACACGGTCCTCACTCTTTCCTTAAGACCCTCATTTTCGCTCTCAACATCCCCACTCTGTTTGTCAAGCTCAGCCACATTACCGTCGACACGTATAACGAGCTTCCCATTTTCTCCAGGCTTCACATTTCCAAAAACTGAAACAAGGAGGGCATATATAACCTTCTCCGCTTTCTTATCATTTTCTTCAACTGATTTCATGGCCTCCTCCTCCACCACAACCTTAGGAACCTCCCGACTGATGTTCAAAACAAGAGCCACAACTGAGTCAGACACCATATCGCTTACAGGATCTGCAGTCCAATGAAGTGAAATGTGTTTCTCGGACTCCTGCTTAATTGTTACTCGCTTGTGCACTTCTAGTGTTGGAACCCCAGATTCCTCATCTGTCCCAGATTCCACACTTTCGTAAATCTGCTCAAGACGATGTTTAATCACACCAAACGCACCAGAGAATGGAATGGTAATCCTCTGAGTAACATTTGCAGTTGATAGTTGTGAAAATACATGAAGATCATCGGGTGCCATAATTTGATAAGTGAAGCCCTTCTTCACTAGGATACCACTGACAGTATTACCGACCTCTGGAGTCTTTTCAGCTAGTTTCCCAATAGCTTTTGCCATTTTTTCAGAATTGAATTGCATCTCCACGGACTGACAATTCTTAGGAGTGATGATTTTGGTGTTGCCCTCCACGAACTCTGTAATAAGCTTTTGTTTGAGCCTCCCCATCTCATTAGCTTCTCCATGGACAAGTATTATATTAGGAGGCATGAGCTCTTTCAAGAAAGCACTCGTCTGGGCATAATCAGCATGAGCAGAAAATGAAATATAATGTACCTGCATGTTTAGCGGAGCCGTTAATCCATTCATTAGTGTGACTTCCTTTGGTTCATTAATGATGGTCTTGGCCAGTGTCCCTTCGACAACGTATCCAGGTATTACACAAGCATTTTTCTTATCAGAGCACCACATATCAAACAATTGCCTTGACAACCCACTTTGTAATCCACTCGGACTTGCCATGACAACTGATGGACCAACATCAGTGAAATCCTCAATGCTATTTAAAGGTGATATGTGTTTGAATTTGAAGGGATTTGAGTTTGCAAACTGATTACGGATCCTCTCATTCATCGAAAGAATATATGTCTGATAGACAGTCATGCACTTTTTTGCAAGGGGAGAAGCATAATATATGGGAATGTTATGGAGCTCAGGATGGTTTGCCCAATATTCATCAAGGATCAAGAGAAGTTCTTGGGCACGGCCAAGGGCAAAAGCAGGGATTAAAACACGGCCTCCTTGTGAAATGGTTGAGTGGATGACATCAGTGAACCGCTTCTCCCTAATATGCCGAGGTTGATGGAGCTGAACCCCGTAAGTGGATTCAATTATACATATGTCAGGGGAGAATTGTGGCATCTCAGCAGCGCGAAGATGCCTATCTTCTTCACGCGAATAATCCCCCGTATAGAGTATTCGGACACCAGCAATGTCAACCATGAACATGGCAGCACCAAGAACATGTCCAGCAGTATAGCACCAAAATTTAATCCCATTCACCTCCACTGTTTGGTGGAAGTCAATAACCTACAATTAAATGAGTCATCAGTGAACGTAGGATTATCAATGCATAGATATGAAGAACGAGCTTGAACCTGCTAAGTCACACACATGCATTCCATTTACGCGCCAACACAAACAGACAGTTGGGGTTAATCACCATTAGATTAGAATCATATTAGAACATAATAAAATCACCTAAAACGACGAGTTGATACAGAACTATCTAGGGTATAGTAAAATAATAAAAAACACTATTTAAAATGTGATTTCATTAGTTTTTAATCTCCACCCTATTGACCAAATTCAGTCATCGACTAGGTGAGCGCCACTCCACAAACAGATAAACAAGGAATAATCATAAAGGCAACAACATTAGGTTACCTCAATTTTATCCATAGAGCGGTTGATGTCTTGTTCATCAAAAAGCATATCTTCAACAGAAACTTTGCTGACTTTGACATAATCAGTTAAGAGCAGCTTATAAATGGCCTTGGTAGCATGAGTCATGAAAACACGACCGCGGAAAGTGGTTTTTTCCAAGAAATAAGGAAGAGAAGCAGCATGATCCAAATGAAAGCTGCATTGAAAGATAAAAAGAAAGAGTTAAGAAGTGTAAACACAATCAATCTCATCGAAGAGAAGAGAAGAGAGAATACAAACTGGGTAACAAGAAGGACGTCGATAGAGGAAGGATCGATCTCATCGAAGTAAGGTAATGCGGACATGCCAGAGTAACCAGGATGAATACCACAATCAAACATAACAGTCTTGCCTTTGAATGACATGTAAACACAAGAACGCCCAACTTCACTGCCGGCGCCGAGAGGAGTTACGATGAGCTCATCTCCTTCTCTTTCTCCTCTAGATACATCCCTTCTTTTCAGCGACGATGCCATTTGATTCATTGATTGATTCATTACTTCTCCGACGATTTATTGATTACTTCTCCGACGACGATGATCCTGCTTTTCTAAACCCTAACCAACTTCAACCCCATCTAACTATGCTAAACCCAAATAACCCGCCTAGCCCAGCCCAGCCCACCAAAACCTTTTATTTTTTCTTTTAAAAATTCCCTCTTCCTCTTTTCTCTTTTCAATAAAATCAGAATTACACATATATATGAAGTTGAACACAGTGGCAGAACCAGAAATTAAAATTGGGGGGCTAACTTTAGTATATAAATGAAGAAATTAAAATCAAACTATACAAAAATTTAGTTCTATAAATATTTAAAATTATCTTTTTTACATATATGAGAGTTCTAATAAATATGACTACTTTTCAACAAAAGATTAGCTTCTAGTAGCATGAGAAATAGATGGTAAATCTATTCTTCGAGACTCTGAATTCTGAAAATGTTGCAAAATGACTTCATCTTCAACGCAGTTAAAAGTAGTATTCTCAATATAACACATCAAGTTAAAATCACATACAACTAATCCCCAAATTCGTCAATATTTTCAAAGTAATCAAATCAATTCCCATATTCAAAGTAATTAATCAATCCCCAAATTACATTAAACTATCACCAAGTAATAATACTAATTTATAGATAACATCAATTTAGAACTTTAATAAACCAAATTATAACTTTGAAAAAGAAATCCATAGATAAAATAATAACCTGAAAAATTAAAAACTAGAGAATTAAGGGAGAGATACATTATTCAATACCTATGGAAAAGAAGAATTGCTGCTCAGATGGAAATGAAACATTGAAGGAGATGGTGGCATGAACTATGAAGTGAAGATTGCTAGAACTAGAAGAAAATAAAAGTTGAATTTGAGCAAAGTACCTGTTTTTCGTTTCCATAGAAGAAAAAATTAGAAGCATGCCTGTTTTTTTCATTTTCAAAAGCCCCATTTAATAAACAACAGAATACCAGCCCAAGTGCCCAACCCATTAGTCATCTTCTTCTTCCTCAAACGAAGAAACGCAGAGTCTCTGATGAATGAGATTTCTTTACATCGCCGGTTTCGGATCAGTTTAGCCAGTAAGTAAAAGAAACAGAATTAACAGGGGGCCGGCGGCAAAATTCTGAAGGGGCACAATCAGGGGCAGAACAATATTTCTCTCAGAAAATTTCACCGGAGCAGGTGGGGCTTCGGCCCCCCAAGCTCCGGGTAGTGTCCGCCCCTGGTTGAACATGATGAATAATAAAATTGTCATAATCAATTTTTTCCTCAATTTGTTCATGTCTTTCTTAATTTTCTCAACCTATCCTTTGTTCTTTTGCTCTTTTTTTAATTTCCACCTTCTTGGTTTTTTGAATTTTTTTTTTCAAACCATTGAATTAGATTATGACGTCAATTAGTTTTGCTTTGTTCTTCCTATCATCTAAACTTCTCTACCTCAACAATACAGTTGTCCATCTCCTTCTTTTACTAATACATCTGTCTTCTCAATTTCATCATTCTCCTCTCTATTTATATTTCATCATCTATTCCTTTTCCTCTATGTTTTTATTCCTCATTTTCTCTAGCACTCAACCTCTTTTCTCTTCTAATTCCTTTTGTGTTTACTAATCTATCTCTCCCAAGAAATGACTAGTATGGTGACTTAGACGTAGTTGATGGCTCATACAACAACAAACTTTAAAAAAAAAAATACCCTTTCTCATTTTCTTACCTTTTAGTTACACATTTGTGCTTTGGTTTGATTGGAAATGAAGAGAGAGGTTTAATTATAGCAATGAATAGTTGGATTAAAGAGTAAGGAACTCTTCGCTTTGTATTATCTTTTGTTGGCCCTAACAAGATCAGAATCCTCTAGAGGGGATGAATAGGTGTCTAAGTTGAAAACTGATAATTTTAAGTTTTTAGAGAAATTTAATTTTTCAGAGTCAAATTTCCTTAGAGTCAGAGGCAAGCTTAATGAAGTAGCCTCTGAGGGAAGTTCTGACTTCTCGTAGTAAACTGCTTTCAACAACAGAAGTTTGTTGGCACTAACAAGATCAGAATTACCTAGAGGGGGGTGAATAGGTGTCTAAGCGGAAAACTGATAATTTTAAGTTTTTAGGGAAACTTAATTTCTCAGAGTCAAATTTCCTCAGAGTCAGAGGCTAGTTTAGTAAAACAGCTCCTGAGGGAAATTCTGCCTTTTAGCAGTTTGACTGCTTTCAGCAACAGAAGCTCTGAGTTAGAGAACTTCTCGACAGTCTTCTGAACAAAGACAGAGATATAAAGAGTAAATCTGTTTCAGCACTAAACAAAAGCAAGTACACAGAAGCAATAATAACAAGTATAAGGAAGGGAGAAAGAGATTCAGGAGGTCCTGATGAACAGTTCGATTTATCCAGGTTCACCACAGAAGTCTTGTGACTACGTCCTGTCCTCTGTGACCGCAGTCACCAGAGATTTTAAATCGACTATTCAGAACTTTTATGGCAAGTTCAGAAGCTCCTTTACATCAACAAAACTTAAGCTAATTTCTCACTTGGTTCTGACTAGCCTAGAATGAGTTAAAGGATTTCCACCAGAACAACAACAATCCTGTTTTCTGGAATTCTCACCCAACTCAAACTTTAAATAGATTTCTCTCAAATCTAACTGAGTATCACAAGCGATACCAGTTTACAAGATTCCTATTATGAATTTGTGTTTCTTCACTCTCTCACTGTTACAAAGTCTAAACTATGAAAGCTTGAGACTGGAAAAGTTTGCTCTGTTTTGCTCGTTAAAACAGTGCGTTAAGATTTTGCTCGTTAATCGCGTGTGTGATGTACTGGAGCTTGGCTACTATTTATAGTGCTTTGGAGATGACCGTTGTTTCAATTTGAATCTTTAATGGATGACATCAGTTGTTGTAGCCGTTAATCTGTCACTTGTTCAAACGGTCTTCAAACACTTTGATTCCGTTAACCTTGTTCTTTAACTAAATCTGGTAAGAGATTTGAAATCAAGGATAAGGTTGACTGGAATATTACTTCATTTAGATCGGCAAAGGGTAGACAAGGAAATGGTTGTTTTGCTTGAGGCAGACATGCGCGCTCCATCAAAACAGCTTTTTGAACTTTTGGCGCCTTGCATTAAATGCAAAAGTCAGAGCATTAAATGCTAGGTAAGTCTCGTGACTAACGCTTCTGAGTTCCTCATTTCATTTGTCTAAGCTTCTGATCGCAATGGAATATCTTCTGATTGCTTCTAATCCTCTGAGGAGAGCTTTGACAGTCTTCAGAAAATCTTCAGAGCGGAGTATCCAGCTTCTGATCTTTACACTTCTGACTTCAATAAAACTTCTCTTCTGAGATTCAAAGGCAATCCAGAATTTCTTCATTCAGCACCTGCTGAGAAACTTATACAGTACTTAACAAAGATTGTTAGTCAACATTGAAAAGTATATAAGTAAGAATGGAATTTCATCTTCTGAAACGTTTGGACATAATCAAAACATGTAGGGTTCATCACATTTCTCTCTCTTTCAATCCTATTTCTCTACGATTGGTCAAGAAGTCAGACTTTGCCCTAGGCATTTGGCTTGTTATCAACTAGGATAACAAATTGTTCTCTCGAGTAATTAAAAGTACATTTTGGTATCCTAAAGGGAAGTGACTAGGCGAATGTCATGAGCAATCGTCTGTACGGGTTGGTGCAATTTGTGACCATAGCAAGATATACCTAACATCTCCTCATTCAAGAGTTCAAATGATGCGTCAACGGTACTAGGCATATGGATGGCTACACAAATACGTATCCCAAGGGTTCATAACCGTTTAGCAATACGCACTATGAAAACTTGGGTGGAAATAGAGGGATCACATGAACAGTGTGTGTAATCGTGTGAGCGCGCGCTCAAACATTACCTTTAGTCCCCAACAGAGTCGCCACTGTGAGCGCGCGTCCCCATGACCGGCAATTACTTTATCATTATGCCATTTAATTTACGGGTTTGTCATGTTTTAGCAATTTTAGCAATATTGTGCCTACGAAGGGCGAGGAAATCTCAGCTGCTTAAACTTTGATTTTTCTGATTTTTAAAGAGTCGCCACCCAATCCGTAGACTGAGAAAATTTGGTACAATGAGGAGAGCGCTCAACCCCACTGTACCCTTCAGAGTCAGGTTCGTGAATAATACTTACTTATCTCTAATACTCAAACTTGCTTTGTTTTGTACTTGTTTTGTTTTTACAGACTCTTATTTTGTTATTTTCACACAAACAATTAATTTAGAACGCAACAGAACTTATTGACCTGCAAAATGAGAGTAAATATGCGTTATAAATATAATATATATGACATTTTTTATTGTTTTTATTCATTTTTATTATTTATATAGTATTTCACACGTGTTTTGCGTTTTTTAGGAGGCATAGCCTTCCAAAGAAAAACGTATACCAATCATTTTCTTAATATAATAAAAGATATATTTGAATATTTACGCACAGTAAAAAGTAAATCGCGTACCCGACATTGCCGGGTCCACGGTAAAAAGTGAATAGAAAAAATACGATAAAATATGTACTATGAAATATAAATAGTGTGTTTGGTATAATCGGGCGACTAAGTGTCACCACAATAAAATACCCAATTCCACTATAAAAAGTAAATGACGGCAAATAATAAAAGTGCGATAAAGTAAGTACGGTAAAATAAAGCTCGTGTTTCTGGTATAATCGGGCGACTAGGCGTCAACACAGTAAAATACCCGACTCCACGGTACCACAGTAAAATACCCGACTCCACAGTAAAAAAGTAAATAACGATGAATAGTAAAAGTGCAGTAAAATAAGTACATTAAAGTATAAATCATGTGTCTGGTATAATCGGGCGACTAAGTATCGCCACAGTAAAATACCCGACTCCACGGTAAAAAAAGTAAATGACGGTAAAAGTAAAGTAAAAAGTAATAAAAGGTAAAATAATACGTGGATCGAGCATCCCCAGGCGGCAATCCTCCTTAGGGGGCCATAAACCCACAATAAACAAGAATAAAGTAACATAATGGACCGAACGTCTCTAGGCGGTAGTCCGCCTTAGAGAGTCATAAGTCCACAGTAAATAAACATAAAATGAAATAACACATATGGACCGAGCATCCCCAAGTGGTAGTCCGCCTTAGAGAGCATTAAATCCACGTTAGTAATAATCGATAATAAGTCGGGGTATCGTTTTCAAATGTCATAAAATACAAAACAAATTCCTGGAACCCATTCCCAGCCAAACTCGGTCGAGTTTGATCATGAGGGGGCCAAACTCGGCTGAGTTTTACCAAGCTCAGCCGAGCTTATGCAAGCTTGGCCGAGTTTGGTCCCTCCGGTGGCGGCAAAACGGCCGTTTTGACCCCGTTCGGCACCGTTGAGGGTCCCGGAAGCTCCCGACTGCATACTAAGTCAACTAATAGCTTCTCTAGTGATTATAATACAAGAAATGAAGTTTTTAACTCAATAAAAAAACAATCTTGACCGAGCTTATACAAGCCCGACCGAGTTTGGTCCTTATGATGGTGAAAAAACGGTCGTTTAGACCATGTTCGGCACCTTTAAGGTTCCCAGAAGCTCCTGACTGTATACTAAGTCTATTAATAACTTCTCTAGAGATTTTAATACAATAATTGAAGTGTTTAAGTCAAGAATCAACAAGAAAACAATCCGGGAACGAAAATCAGGGCTCATTCAGGAGCTGTTTCGGCTCGGTTTGCGTAGAAGAGTCTACTGACTCTTTGAGCTTTGATCTTGTGAAATGAGTGTTTCTAAGAGACCTTTCTAGCGATTTTAAGATGAGAATTAAAGTTTTTAAGTCAAGAAACAACAAGAAAAAAATCCGGGAACGAGAATCAGGGCTCATTCCAGAGTTGTTTCGGCTCGGTTCGCAAAGAAGAATCTACTGACTCTTTGAGTTTTGATCTTCTGAAATGGATGTTTTTAAGAGTTCTAAGGATGTTTATGAGTGTTTATTATGAAGGTAGAATGTCCTATTCATAGATTACATCCACGGGAAAGTTCCGAAAATGCGTACGTCACCCGAAATGGCCCGAAAACGTCATTTTCGGGCCAATTTCAATGCAAACTCGGCCCAGTATGCCTAAACTCGGCCGAGTTTGTCTAAACCTGGCCGAGTTTAGCCACTTGGTTGTTGGCCCTAAAAAGATCAGAATCACCTAGAGGGGGGTGAATAGGTGTCTAAGTTGAAAACTGATAATTCTAAGTTTTTAAAGAAACTTAATTTCTCAGAGTCAAATTTCCTCAGAGTCAGAGGCAAGCTTAGTGAAGTAGCCTCTGAGAGAAATTCTGCCTTCTCACAGTTTAACTGCTTTCAGCAACAGAAGCTCTGAATTAGAGAACTTCTCGACAGTCTTCTGAACAAAGACAATGATATAAAGAGTAAATCTGTTTCAGCACTAAACACTAACAAGTACATAGAAGCAAAATAACAAGTATAAGGAAGGGAGAAAGAGATTCAGGAAGTCTTGATGATGAGTTCGATTTATCCAGGTTCACCACAGAAGTCCTGTGACTACGTCTTATCCTCTGTGTTCGCACTCACCAGAGATTTTAAATCCACTATTCAGAACTTTTATGGCAAGTTCAGAAGCTCATTTACATCAACGAAACTTAAGCTAATTTCTCACTTAGTTCTGACTAGCCTAGAATGAGTTAAAGGATTTCTACCAAAACAACAACAATCCTGTTTTCTGGAATTCTCACCCAACTCAAACCTTAACTAGATTTCTCTCAAATCTAACTGAATATCACAAACGATATCAGTTTACAAGATTCATATTATGAACTTGTGTTATCTTCACTCTCTCACTATTACAAAGTCTAAACTAAGAAAGATTGAGAATGGAAAAAAGTTGCTCTATTTTGCTCGTTAAAATAGTGTGTTAAGATTTTACCTCGATAATCGCGTGTATGATGCAATGGAGCTTGGCTACTATTTATAGTGCTTTGAAGATGACCGTTGTTTCAATTTGAATCTTCAATAGATGACATCAGTTTGTTGTAGCCGTTAATCTGTCATTTCTTCAAACGGTCTTCAAACACTTTGATTCTGTTAACCTTGTTCTTTAACTTAATCCGGTAAGTGATTTGAAATCAAAGATAAGGTTGACTGGAAATTTGCTTCATTTAGATCGGCAAAGGGTAGACAAGGAAATGCTGGTTTTGTTTGTAGCAGACATGCACGCTCCATCAAAACAGCTTTTTGAACTGGCGCCTTGCATTAATTGCAAAAGTCAGAGCATTAAATGCTAAGTAAGACCCGTGACAAGCGCTTCTGAGTTCCTTATTCCTTTTGTCTAAGCTTCCGATCAAAATGGAATAACTTCTGGTTGCTTCTAAACTTTTGAGGAGAGCTTTAACAGTTTTCATAAAGTTTTCAGAGCGGAGCATCCAGCTTCTGAGCTTTAAACTTCTATCTTCAGTTATTCTTCACTTCTGAGTCTTCTATGCAATCCAGAGTTTCTTCATTCAGCACCTGTTGAGAAACTTATACAATACTTAATAAAAATTGTTAGTCAACATTGAAAAGTATATAAGTAAAAATAGAATTTCATCTTCTGAAACGTTTAGACATAATCAAAACACTTAGGGTTCATCATTCTCCGCCATTTTGGTTATGGACAAACTGTGGTTCAGAAGGTAAAGTTACTTGAATAAACACAAAGGTTAGAAAGTAACTTCCTGTTTGTTATGATTTTAAGTGCCTCTGAACTATTTAAACTCTTCCATTTTAGTATAAATGGTGAACTCCAACAATCTGTGTTTACTTAAGAAAAGGCTTAAGATCAAGTTGTTAGATTTAGTGGGAAAAGTTCAGAACTAAAGCAATTAAAACATAAACAGTAATATTTATAAGAATGCAGATAAAAAGATCAGAGACAAGATGTGATAAAGAAAGTCAGAGCCATTTTATAATTCATCAGAGCAAGACAAAACATATAATCAAGGAAGGTAAAAGATAACACAAAGTCCTAAGACATGCTACCCAACCCAGAACCTATAGCTATGAAGCCTAAGTTTTAGTTCCTGAACCTGATTGTGTACAACCTTCAAGTGTTAAGAACCTTCTCTTGTTAAGAACCTAAAACTATAACAATTGTTAAAAACATTCTCTTGTTCATGAACCTGATTATGTACAGCCTTCAAGAATTCAGTAAATTCTCCAAGCTGAGTATTCTGAGCAGTCATAGTGTCTTCAATACTCTGCAGTCTATTATTCAGATCAGGAGTGATGTCATAAACAATTCGAGCAGCTCCAGAAGATGATGCACCTTGAGCAGAAGATTTCACTTCTCTCAGAATATGATTTGTAGTGCTTTGCATTTCATCAATCTTCGCAGGAATAACCTTACCCTGAGTCTCAAAAGTCTCATTTGCTTCCTTGACTTCTTCTGTCAGAATCTCTAAAGTGTTGTTGACATTTTTTATAGAAGCAAGAGCAATATTCTCTAAGGTAGGCAAAGTCAGAGCCAGCTGTCTCAACTTGAATAATTCATCATAAGCAGCAAGATGAAGTGTAGAGAGATTGTGAATATACATAGAGGGATCTTGCATCTGCAGCATTGACATGAGTTGCAAGTTCTGAGCTTTCACTTGTTGAAGTTCTTGCATAACAGCAGCTTGAGCAACCATATCAGCAGCAGGATACCTCTGACCCATAGAAGCAAACCTACTAAACAAATCATCAGAGCCACCCTGACTCATTCTTCTCAACTCTTCAACAGACGGAGTAGCATCAGCTCCTGAGAGATTAGGATTTCTCCCAATGAATCCCCTGCCTCCAAAATAGGTTTCATTCTCATGTTGATTCATCAAATTACTGAGGAAGTCATAATTTGAAGAAACACCAGCAAAAGAAGAAGTGTGAATGGAAGAGGTTAAAGGATCAGACACAGGAGGTGCTTGTCCATAAGTTGAAGGTGGAGGTATGGAAGTAGTGGAAGAGGGAGCAGAGGTTGTCTTAGTGGAAGGTATGGTAAAAGATGAAGTAGTAGAAGGAAAAGAAAATGTGGATGAAGTATTTAGTGATGGAGCAGTGGATGTTGTAGTGGAGTCAGAAAATATAGGAGCAGTAGAGAAATTCATTTCCGAATAGGATCCAAAAGTAAGAGTAGTCTTAGGGTATACAACCTCAGAGGTTGAAGTTGTAGGATGGATGGAAGTTTCAGAAGCATCAACTTCTGTGACAGAAGGAGATGCAGAAGTATGTGGTGGAGGAGGAGGAGAGTTATGTTCAGGAGATTCAACAACCTGTTGAGGAGAAGTAGGAGTAGCATCCTCAGGAGCAGAGAATAATACATTCTCACATGCATTAGGATCATAAGAACCCAGAGGTTCAGTACCAAGTAGCAAGCATAGCCTTTTTGAACTTCTTCTTATCCTTTTTCAGCTCTGTACAATTAGGCTTAATATGTCCAGGTTGCTGACATCCATAACAGACAACTGGTTTGTTGGGATCTCTCTTGGGCATTTCACCAAATTCAGGAGTTCGCTTATCGAAGCTCCTGAAGGGCTTTTTGTAGTTTCCACCTCTGCCTTTTCTGAAGGCTTTCTTGAACTTCCTGGTCAACATGGCAAGTTCCTCATCTTCAGAAAAAATCAGATTCAGAAGACTCAGCTTTCAGGACTACTCCTCTTTTTCCTTCTAACCTCTCTCTTAGGTCATGATTTTTCACTGACATCTCATGAGTAATCAAAGAGCCAATAAGCTCATCATAAGCATACTAGCTCAGATCCAAAACTTATTCTATTGCTGTCTTCTTAGCTTGCCATGATCTAGGTAAGCTTCTGAGAATTTTAGTCACTTTTTCTTCTTTTGTGATCTCCTTTCCAAGGCTCTTCAAGTCATTGACAATATTGGTGAATCTAGAATTCATTGCTGAGGTAGATTCTTTGTCAAGCATTTCAAATAACTCATAGCTTCTCATGAGTTGGTTGACCTTGGATTGCTTCACTTTGCCTGTGCCTTCATAGGTTACTTCAAGCTTGTCCCAAATCTCCTTGGTTGTTTCACAATAAGAAACATTGTTATATTCAGTAGCAGTAAGTCCACAGTGCATCATATTCATTGTTGAAGCATTAGTTTGAAATTTTTTAAGGATCTCATCAGTCTACATCATTGAGGGTATCATAACTCTCCCCATACCTTCTTCCATCCTGGTTGGGATGAAGTCACCATCTGTGACAACAAGCCATGCACTCATGCTCTGAGCTTGAATGAAATACATCATCCTCTTTTTCCAATAAGAGTAATTGTCACCATTGAATTGTGGGGGTCTAGTTGTGGAGGAATCCTTTGGGATCATTTGGTGAAAGTTGTTCTCAGGTTGATATTTTGGCGAATAACTCGTTCTCTTAGCTTGATTATTGCGTTTCTTTTGATCGTGATAACCTGCAAAATAGAGCTGGAGATGGGGTCTCCGGGTAGAACTCCGACTCTCAAGTCAGTACGATTTAAGGAAAAAAAGTATATTTTTGTAGCATATAAGTGTCTAACCCCTTTATCTCTGTCTTTCTTCTCCTTTTATAGATGTAGATTAACAGTTATTTGTTATGGAGAAGATCGTGGGTGATGGGAAGACAACTCTGTTTGGGCAGTTATCTCCCTCAATTGTACGCTGGAATGAAGAGTGGAGGCCATTTGGATTTGCTTATAAGGCTTATTGGGCCTTTTCTTTTGCAATCCTTGTGGCCCAACTTGAGTAATTTTTTATTAAGTTATCAGATGTCTCCCCTTTAGCCCAGAAGAAGCCTTTTTAAAGGGTTAAAATAATGAATTCTCACCCTTCCCTCTTCACTTTTAACTTTATTTCAAGTTTGAGACTCTTCGATATCTTTTTGTTTATGTTGTGAAATTCTCTCCTGTTTCTTCTCTCTTCAACGTAGTTTGAATTCCAGTCTCTCTCTTTTCATTTTACTACAATTTCTTCTGTTTATTGGTGAATTCTGCCTCATCTTCACCCAATCTTGATACTTGCGTCTTCCGAATTCTTCACCTCTTCGTTTTCGTTCTTCTTCTCTTCTGGCTTCACTGTGTAAATGTAAATCAGGTTTCCTTGATACTTTTGCTCAATTTTGTTTGCCTTCCTTTCCCATTCTTGATGATGTCTAGCCCATCGACCAGCGGTAGAACGAAATCTGATAATGAAGCCACTTTGTCTGCGGAAGGCGATGGGTTTCCGCCTCCACAGTTCACTTTGTCTGCTGAACTGAGTGGGAATTTTGACATGCGTAAACTTGTTCCTCCACCTTTTCCCTCTCTTCCCATGGCCAAGAAATCAGTGAATGGGACAATCGTGACAGTGGAGACCATGGAGGCGTTAGGCAACCCCTTCCCGTGGTTGAAGACAGTCACTCTCCGAATTCCTAATGAAGGAAAAGGTCCTGTAGATTGTGGGCGCAATTATTTTCCTATCTTTGTCGCCCAAGTTATTTGCGGATTCACCTTTCCACTTGCTGATGATGTTGCCCAGATTCTGACTGCTTATGACATAAGTCCGGGTCAACTGCATCCCAATGGTTGGGCGGACATAACCTTGGATAAATTCTTGGCGGATTGCCTGGGGTGTCGTTCAACGTGAGAATATTCGCTGGCCTCCATCATTTTAAGAAGGCTAGAGGACCGGGAGGCTTCGATAACTTTTCGAGGCGACAAGAGTATTCCGCCTTTTTTGATAAGTTGAACAAAGTGCGTGATTGGGATAGGGCGTATTTTTGGATAAAGGTCAAGGAGGGCGACACGATAAACTTTAATAGAGGGTGGTATCACCTTGTGCCTAAGAGCATTCGCATTGAGAGCCCTACAAGGGAGGAAAAGAAGTGGATTGAAGCTTTTATGGATGTTCTTGCTCTGACATGGACGTATGAGCAGGGTTTGGACATGTAGCAAAATAAAGTTGCAATCGCAACTCGCCAGGACACTGTCACTTCTTACTACCCCTACCGTCTCTATGTTGAAGGTATATTTATTTCCCAAGTCTTTTAACGATATCTTAAACCCTTTGCAGGGGTTGTGATGCATTTTCTCGGATTGCTGCAGATCGGGAGGCGAAAGCTCTCAAGCGGACGGAGCAGAGGCAAAGTGGGGGGCAGCAAACGGATGGCGAGGAGACCCCCACTCCTAGCATGGGGATTTCTATCGACCTGATTTGCAAGCGAAAAGTAGATCAAAGTGCAAATAATCCTCTTCCTCCACCACCAAAAAAGAAGGTGCCTAAAGTAACGCGGGAGGTGACTCGCAAGGCGCCTGCGAGCTCGATGGCGGATAAGACCAAGTTCAATTCCTCTCGCCTTCCTGTAAGTGTTTTCCTTTACCTTGCTTATACGGATGTCTTCCCTAGACAACTACTTCTTAATTTGTCATTAATTATTTCTTTTTTGCAACCCATGCCTGACCTCAGCAAGTGGTGGGTCGAAAGGTTTGGTGAGGCGGTATCCTTTTCTTGCAAGGATATCGTGAGTTCAATCGACAGCCTGTTGGGGCGACTTCCTTTCGCCTCCCGTATCCGCAAGGAGGTGGACATTCCCTCAGTAGTTGCTGCTATTGGAAAGAAGACAGTTGAAGTAAGCTTCTTACTTGCTTTTTTCTCTTTTTTTTTTGTTCGCCTGTTTTCTTGTCTTATGAGACTATGGTTTACTACAGATTCACAACTTGTCTGAAGCAATACTTTGCCGCGATTCGGAGAGGGCAAAGGAGTTGGATGTTGCCAACACTGAGTTGGCGACCTTAAAGTCACTCTCTGATGTGGCCCAAGAGAAGATTGATGCCGCCGATGCTGCAAGGCCGAAGGCGGAAAGCGAGAGGGACGCCGCCCAAAAGGCTACAGTCGAGGGAGCAGATGAGCTAAAGAAGGCGAGCGGTGCCTTAGTTGCTAAAGACGCTGAGCTCCAGCAAGTGACTGAGGCATACGCTTCGCGAGTTCATTGGTTCGGGGAGCGGATCCATGCTGCTTATAAGCATGGGAATCATGGACCCGTGCTCAAACGCCCCAAGGTGCCTATACCTTCCGAGGAGCTCGCACTCGCCTGGGACAAGCTTGAGCAGGAGGAAGGTGACGTCGATCTCGCACTTTTGAAAGATTGGCAGAGTCACTATGATTCTCCCATTTGTCGCGAGACGCCGGAGCCAAATGAAGGTGTCTCTGTGGCGAATGAGCCCGAGGCGAATGAAGCAGCAAACGCAACGAACAACTCTACCCAAGTCAACAACGACGAATAGAATTTTACATGTATTCATGTCTTTGATTCGCGTTGTAATTTGACTTGCTTATTTGCTTTTTATCATTATGTACAAACTTTGTTTTGAATTAATATTTGCAATGTTTACTTTGCAACTTCTCGATCGTTTTCTCTTGGCCTTTTCGTTCTTTTTGCGAATGGTGTGTTCTACTCGTTCCATTTTTGTTGTGTATATCCACTTGTTGCTTGTGTATGAAATGCATGAAATGCTTTTATCATTTCCCAAGTAATGTTTTCTGCTTATCGCCTGCGAATTGAATGCCTTATTATTTTTGACATTATTGCTTGCGAATGAAATGCAAATGCCTTGTTGTATTTGACATTGCTAAACATTAGGTGGCCAAACCTATTCATTTTGTACTCGAGTTTACATTGATCTGCTTTTCGCCTATTGTGTTTTTATGAATATGATTTTAGCAGTGATAAATCACTTTTGACTATCAATTTTTCATTTAAACAAACATAAGGTTTCGCAGTTGATTCGTAATCATGCATCCGCCCTTATAAATGGACTTCACACATTCAGGTGTATATAAGAAGCGAATAACTATTTATTAATGTACAAGTTTGCGCATTACATTGGGTTAGATAGTTTCAGGATCCAAGCCTCATTAAAACCTTTTATGAGAAAACCCAGTGGGATAAAACTCATAAAAAGAAAAAGAGTACTTTTCACTTCCCTTGCTACTCGGCTTTTCTATATAAGCGTAAATTTGCTAAATTCCATGTTCTTGGAAGTGGTTTTCCGCTGAGCTCCGCGATAACGAAGGTGGCCGATCCTAGTTTCTTGATAACTTTGTATGGACCAAGCCAGTTGATCCCCAACTTGCCCTTTCCTTCTACCGATTGAGTTTTCTCTGCTTTCTTGAGAACCAAGTCGCCTTCGCTTAATATTACTCGCCTGATCTTCTTATCATGATATGATTTGATGCGTTGACGGTAAGCTGCCATTCGAACATATGTGTTTTCTCGCCGTTCTTCCAGACTGTCTAAGGAATTTCGCAAAGTGATTGGGTTTTTCGAATCGCAATAATAGATGACTCACATCTGTTGGTGATTTAATTTCCATAGGGATAACAGCTTCAACCCCATACACCAAAGAAAAAGGGGTTTCGCTTGTTGCAGTTTTGACTAATGTGCGATATGCCCATAGCATGTTGGGAACTTCATCTACCCATCCTGTTTTTCTTGGACCCAATCTTTTCTTGATTCCCTGCACCATTGCTCGATTTGTTACCTCCGTCATGCCATTGGATTACTAGTAATTCACAGACGAGAAGTGATTCTTGATTCCCATGTTTTCGCAGTAATCTTTGAACTTTACACAGTTGAATTGGGTTCTGTTGTCCGTGATTATCAGCCTGGGGATGCCAAATCACATGATAATGTTCTCCCTGACGAATTCGATAATTCGTTCAGGTGTTTAAGATGCAATTGCCTCTACTTCCACCCATTTGCTAAAGTGGTCAACTGCTACTATCAAGTACTTTCGCTTTCGCGTTGCCTCTGGGAATAGTCCCACTAAATCAATGCCCCAAGTTGTGAATGGTCAGGCCTCAAGGATAGGAACTTGTTGGGAACCTGGAAGGTGCTTTTCATTTGCATGATTTTGACAGCTGTGGCATTTCGCCACCATTTTCTTCGCATCTTCTTCCGCCCAAGGCCAATAGTACCCTAGCAGTCTAGCTTTTCGCACACTAGCGGCTGATGCTTCATGGGCTCCACAAATGCCTTCATGCATTTCTCGCAACACATAATCTCATTCACTTCGACTGATGCATTTGAGCCATGGACAAGTGAAGGACTTGCGATATAATGTTCTATCTCTTATGGAATATCAGGCGCCTTGCCGAACGACTTTCCTTGCTTGTACTTTATCCGTTGGCAGAGTTCCTTTCTCTAGGTAGTTCCTCAATGGCATTCACCAATCATCGACATCTTGAAGTTCCTCAGCGAACATTACTTCCGCCGTTGCGAATGCAGAGGCCGTGCGACTCTCTAGATCACATGCTTTTTTATTCCATGGATCTTTACTCGCTGCCGCCTTGTCCAATTCGTTAGCTTTTTCATTCTGTCCGCACGGTATATGGACCATTTCCCACACAACACCCTTGGCTGTGATTTCTTGTGTCAATTTTTCCACCTCGCGATGATATTTTACCAGATATTCATGCTTTACAATGTAGTTTTTCGCAATCTGGTTTACCATCAATTTCGAGTCGATGTACATCACGATATACTCTAGGGCGAGTTCTTTCACCAATTTCAATCCGCATATCATCGCTTCATACTCCGCCGCATTATTTGTCGTTTTGAAAGTTGACTTTGCGGCATGTTGTAGGCGAAGGACATCAGGCCCTAGGATCACAACTTCAAGCCCAGCTCGTTCTACGGACAAAGCCCCATATGTGTACATGCTCCATTCTTCTTTTGGTTCCTTGGGCGATATCTCCTCATGCCACGTGAATTCATTCACAAAATCTGCCAACACTTGGCTTTTCAATTCTGGTCTTCCCTCATATCGGATGTCGAATTCGCCCAAGCAAATGGACCATTCCATCAATCTTCTAGAAGTATATGGCTTTTGTAAGACTTTTCGCATGGGGATTCCCGTGCGAATCACTATGGTATGAGCCTGAAAATATGGCTTTAATGTCGCCGATGTTGTGACTACGGCTAAAGCCATTTTGTCCAGCTTGGAATAGCGAATCTTTGCATCCTTTAACACTTTGCTGGCATAGTAAATTGGGAATTGTTGTCCCTCTTCTTCTCGCACCATGACTGTGCACATGACGGTATCGGTGACGGATACATACAAGTACAAGTCCTCTCCTTTTATTGGTCTGCTCATCAAAAGCGGATAACATAGCAGTTGCTTAATTCCTTCGAATGCCTCTTAACAGTCAGGTGTCCATTCGAAGTTTTTGGATTTTTTGATCGCGTTCTAGAACGGTAGACACCTTCTCGCCGAGCATGATATGAATCGCCCTAGTGTTATCAACCGCCCATTTAACCTTTGCACATCTCGCACGCTTCTGGGAGTTTTCATTTCCATCACAGCTTTAACTTTTTCCGGATTGACTTCCACTCCTTTTCTGCTTACTATGAAGCCCAAAAACTTTCCCGCCTTTGCACCAAATGTACAGTTTTCTGGATTTAGTTTTAATCCATACTTCATGAGTACTTCTAGCACCTCTCTAATATCCAGTGGATGATCCGCCATCTTCTTGCTCTTTATGATCATGTCATCGACATAGATGGAGAAGTTATCGCCCGCTTTGTCCGAGAAGATCTTGTTCATCATTCACTGGTAAGTTGCCCCGACATTTTTCAACCAAAAGGCATGACTTTAAAGCAGTAAGTCGCCTGATGAATTATGAAGGATGTTTTAATTTCATCCGCCTTTTCCATTGGGATTTGATGGTAGCTGGATCTGACATCTTTGAAGGAAAGCGCTTCGAATCCAGCTGTCCCATCAACCAGAACATCAATATTAGGCAACGGGTACATATCTTTCGGACAAGCTTGGTTAAGGTCTGTGAAATCTACGCACATGTGATATGTGCCATTCGGCTTCAATACAAGAACCACATTCGCCAGCCACTGTGGATAGGTAACTTCGCCAATTGCATCCGATTTCAACAGGTCTGCGACTGCCTTCTCAATAGCTTTCTGTCTTTCAGGAGCCTGACCTCTCTTCTTTTGTTGATTTCGGACTGCGTTTTTATCCACATTGAGTTTATGAGTCGCAACTTCAGGACTTATCCCCTTAAGAACTTCTCATGGCCCTGCGAATACGGATTTGCACTCCTTCAACACTGTCACAATTGCTTCACGCAGTTCACCAGTCAAGCCTTTTTCAATCTTCACCTTCTTCTTCTTTCATCTCTTCATCTTCTAGTTTCAACTCTAAACACAGCATATAAGCTTGATGAGATATCAATTGATCGCCCTCAACTATCACTCGCCCTTGATGTGTGGGTAAGTGTAGTGATAAGTGTTTGATTGATATCAAGGATTCTATTTCTAACAGGAAAGGCCTTCCCAAGATGATGTTGTATGCCAATGGGATGTCAACAATAGTGAATACCAGATCGCCTCGCCATCGCAGACCCTTGTCGCCCATCTCTGTTTCCAGAATAACTTGTCCATTTGCTTGGGAGGAATGCCCGTTGAACCAAGAGATATCCATATAAGTGTGTTCGATTCGCTCATCGTTTATGTTTAACTGGTTAAAAGCTTCTTGCGTAATGATGTTGCAAGAGCATCCAGTGTCAACCAATACTCGTTAGATATCCCATCCATCAACAGAAATGGTAATCACCAAAGCATCCGCATGCGGCTCGCTTATCCTGACGAATGGATAATTAATCGCATCCCCCCGTTGGGTGTTGCTTTTTCGCTGTTTACGGCGAGTCTTCTTCGTTGGGGGCTCATAAATACCGCCAATGATCACATTTATTACTCCCTTATTTTGTTTCTTATTTGGGCGAGTGTCCTCATTCTGTGGACCTCTGGTTCGCTCATCATCTTTCTTTACAAACTGACTCAATTTACCTCTTTTGATGAGCTTCTCAATCTTCCTCTTCAACTCGTAGCAATCATTTGTGTCATGACCATTGAGTTTATGAAATTTGCAATACTTCTCATAATGTTTCCCCATGTTGCTCTTTCCCCGTGTATCTGGAAAGTGGACTTCCTTTTTGAGCGGATTCTTTTCCAAAGTAACACCTCATGATGTGTTGTGCTTAGGACTGTTTGATTGTTTCGCTCTTGAAATGTTCGATCTTTTCGCCTGGTCGTGTTGTGTCTGGAATTTGACGAAAACCTTCTTCCTTCTGAAGTATTTCGTGCTCCTTCTCTATCTCGCCTGTTCTGTGCCCGATGTTCTCTGTTGACATCATCTACCTCCATGAACTCTTTCGCTATGTTCATCAACTCTGCGACTGTTCGCGGTTTGTTGCGAATTATCTCCTCTCGCATGCTCCAATCTGTCATCCCATCCGCCATCATATTTCGAATACTCACAATATCTGGATTTTGGAGCCAACAAGGACATCATTAAAGGCCATTACAAATTCGCGCAAAGATGTCTAATTCTTTTGCTTAATGTCCTTCAATTGTCGCTCTGTTACCCCAGCTGGTTTGCAACCAACAAATTTTGCACAAAAGTCCCTGCTATATAGGTCCCAACTTCTGATAGATTCTGGTGTTAAAGAGCGAAACCAATCTGAGGCAGCTCCTGCCAGAGTTGTGGAAAATAGTCTACAAATGATGCTCTCGCTTGCTCCTGTCACGTCCATTAACTCCTTGTAATTTCTGACATGTGATTCTGGGTCTGAGTTGGGATCCCCATGGTGTTGGCCCTAACAAGATCAGAGTCACCTAGAGGGGGTGAATAGGTGTCAAATTCGGAAACTGAAAAACTTAGAGTTTTTAGAGAAACTCAGTTTTCAGAGTCAAATTTCCTCAGAGTCAGAGGCAAGCTTAATGAAGCAGCCTCTGAGGGAAATTCTGCCTTTAAGCAGATTTTGCCTTAAAGCAACAGAAGTTGTGTTGAACAGAACTTCTGGACAGTCTTCTGAACAAAGACAAAGAGATAAAGAGTAAAATCTGTTTCAGCATTAAATACAAGGCAAGTACACAGAAGAAATAATAACAAGTTAACGAAGGGAGAAAGAGATTCAGGACGTCCTGATGAACAGTTCGATTTATCCAGGTTCGCCATAGAAGTCCTGTGACTACGTCCTGGCCCCTGTGATTGCAGTCAGCAGAGATTTTAAATCCACTATTCAGAACTTTTATGGCAAGTTCAAAAGCTCCTTTACATCAACAAAACTTAAGCTAATTTCTCACTTAGTTCTGACTAGCCTAGAAAGAGTTAAAGGATTTCCACCAAAACAACAACAATCATGTTTTCTTGAATTCTCACCCTACTCTAACCTTAACTAGATTTCTCTCAAAATCTAACTGAGTATCACAAACGATATCAGTTTACAAGATTCCTATTATGAACTTGTGTTTCTTCATGCTCTCACTTTTACAAAGACTAAACTAAGAAAGATTGAGAATGGAAAATGAGCTCTGTTTTGCTTGTTAAAACAGTGCGTTAAGATTTTAGCTCGATAATCTCGTGTATGAACACAAAGGAGCTTGGCTTCTATTTATAGTGATTTGAGATGACCGTTGTTTGAATTTGAATCTTCAATTGATGAGATCAGCCGTTAATCTGTCATTTCTTCAAACGGTCTTCAAACACTTTGATTCCGTTAACCTTGTTCTTTAACTTAATCCGGTAAGTGATTTGAAATCAAAGATAAGGTTGACTGGAAATTTGCTTCATTTAGATCAACAAAAGGTAGACAAGGAAAATCTGGTTTTGTTTGTAGCAGACATGCGTGCTCCTTCAAAACAGCTTTTTGAACTTTTGGCGCCTTGCATTAAATGCAGATGTCAGAGCATTAAATGCTTAACAAAACCCGTGACTAGAGCTTCTAAGCTCTTTATTCCTTTTTTCTAAGCTTCTGATCAAATGGAATGAGTTCTTCTGGTTGCTTCTATACTTCTGAGGAGAGCTTTAACATTCTTCAAAAGATCTTCAGAGCGGAAGTTCCAGCTTCTGAGCTTTAACTTCTGTCTTCAACTATTCTTATCTTCTAAGTCTTTAAGCAGTCCAGAGTTTCTTCTTTCAGCACCTGCTGAGAGAACTTATACAAAAACTTAACATAAATTGTTAGTCAACATTGATAAGTATATAAGCATGAATTAGATTTCATCTTCTGAAATGTTTTGACATAATCAAAACACTTAGGGTTCATCACATGGTACTTTGGAATTACTGGCGCTTTGATTTTATGATCTGGAACAAAAATACCTTATTTGTGTTGTGAAAGGCGAATCACTTTGTGTGTGTTCCCTCTCTCGCTGGGTATATCCCATTCGCTGTAACATTTGTTGCAGTTATTGCTCCATGTCAGTCATAGGTTCATTTCGCCTTTGGTCAACCATTCTTAGCTCCACCATTCAAACTGGTTGCTCTTCGTAATTTGTATCTTGATAGGCGATTGGTGTCAGTCGTCGTCCCATGTATGGATCAAAAGTCCACTGTGGCGACATTCTTTCCATGCTGGGCGGCGGAGGCAACTGCTCTTGGTTATTCAATGGATAATAACCTTGGGTGGGTTGGTTTTGAGCATGTTCGAAAAGGGTGGTGTAATGTGCAGGGTGTGTGTATTGTGATATGCGGCTGGATTGTCCCTGCTCCTGTCGTCTTTGAGAGGGATGAGTAATGGGGGGATGTGGTAGTATTTCTGGAACATTTTGACTTGGGTTATTTTGGATTGGGTTGTTGGGTTCGCTCAAGTTGGGGGCGACATGATGGGGGCGATTCGCCAAATTAGTTAAGAGGTTAATCATTCTATCTCCAGCCAATTGACTCATATTTCGAGCCAGCACTTGTCCCGCCATCTGTAAAAAGTCTTCTTCGGGTATCTCCATCTCGTTTTGAACTTGCACTTCCTCCATCAGTGGGTTTATACTTTGGGGATTAGCATTCTGTGGATTCGGATTTGGACTGGTGATATTTTGGGGGTTGGGATTCGCACTAAGGGTATTTGTGGGATTCGATTGTGTAAATTGTCTATTTCATGCGCGAGTTGATCTCGTCGATATTCCAGTGTTTATCGAAGGATCTGCCATGTTCTGATGAAGCTTTTATAGGATTTATGATGACAATGTGTATCATAAAACTATGTAAAAAGTTCCACGCTCACTGCACCAATGATATTCTGGCGAATAACTCGTTCTCTTATCTTGATTATTGCGTTCCTTTTTATTGTGATAACTTGCAAAACAGAGTCGGAGATGGGGTCTTCGGGTAGAACTTCGACGCTCAAGTTAGTACAATTTAAGGAAAGAAAGTATATATTTGTAGCATATAAGTGTCTAACCCTTTTATCTCTGTCTTTCTTCTCCTTTTATAGCTGCGGATTAACAGTTATTTATTGTGGAGAAGATCGTGGGTGATGGGAAGATAACTGTGTTTGGGCAGTTATCTCCCTCAATTGTACGCTGGAATGAAGAGTGGAGGCCATTTGGGTTTGCTTATAAGGCTTATTGAGCCTTTTGTTTTGCAATCCTTGTGGCCCAACTTGAGTAACTTTTTATTAAGTTATCACAGGTAGGTGTCTACCAACCATCTCTATTGATTCTGATAAGGATCTTACACTAGATTGTTAGATCTTTCAGTAAATACGCAAAGTGCTTTGTTCTGATACCACTTGTTGGCCCTGACAAGACCAGAATCACCTAGAGGGGGGTGAATAAGTGTCTAAGTCCAAATTTAAGTTTTTCAAGAAACTTAACTCAAAATCCAATCTCTTCAGAGTCAGAGGCAAGTTTTAGGAAAGCGCTTCTGAGAGAGATTCTGCCTTACGGTAATTTCTGCCTTTTAAGCAACAGAAGTTATGTTAGACAAAGCTTCTGGATGGTCTTCTAAACAAAGACAGTGAAAATAATGAGCAGTCTGTTTCAGCACTAAATATAAAGCAGTTGCACAGAGGTAAAATAACAAGTTATAAAGAAAGGAGAAAGAGATTCAAGAGGTCGTGATGAACAGTTCAAGTTATAAAGAAGGGAGAAAAAGATTCAGGATCGTGACATTACATTTTGCAACGGAATTCCGTCAAAATATTTTGTGACGGAATTATTTTTGTTGCAATATTCCGTCACTATTTCACTGTTTTCTAGTAGTGAATATATTACATTTTTTGAATTCATTAGGTTACTTATGGATGTGTTAATTAACGATGCAATTTTATTCTAGATAGTGTATTTCGTTTAATCTGTTTATAAAGTTAATTTATTAGTTAGCCACTAAAGAATAGTTTAATGGTTATTACATTCCAAAAAAGAGTATCAAGTGGTAGGTTCGAATTTCACAATGGACAAAAGTGAATTTCTTTTAGGAAAAGTTATTTTATTACTTACATTGAAATATGTTAAAACATAAAGTATTCTAATAATGTTGTTTGGGCTTTGTGATAACGTGCACCAAAACCTTATCCTTTTAAACTCCTCTATCTTGTGAAAAAGATGTCGATGTTGGGATCACCGGATGACACTTTGATACCCAAGTCAGTATTATTCTTAAAGAGGAGTAATCAGGAGTTAAGTAACTATAATATGAATGAAAAGTACCTTTTTGATGATAAAGGATGGTATTTATAGACATTCTTGAGAGTTTATGCCTTATTATGCTTCTATGGTAAACGTGAAATTCAACTTAAATTCTTGCAAATTTTAATTTTCAGGTTGTTAATGTGGAGTTTTATAACGTTAATCCAAAAAAAAATTGAAAATGTGAAACCTAAGTTTTTGTTTTAACAAAAATAAACCATTATCGTTTATTTGAAAATAAATGAAACTCTTGTTTTTTTAATTAACCCTTGGATATATTAGTTAATAATTTAACGAAGCATAAAATAAAGAAGACTGAAAAACATGCAAAAGACTTGTTTCAAATATATAATCATAGTGGCAGTTGAACCCTCGACCTTTTGATCTGGAGTTAGATGCGCTATTCCATTATGCTATGTGATCCATGATACCAATTTTCCAAGATGTCACTATATATAATTATTTTTTTGGTTGTATTTTGAGAATATGCTCCATGTATCAAAAGTCCATTTACTTGTTGAAATAAACTGCCTAGTGTTATAAAATTTGGTTATATTTAATTAGTCTATAATTACTTGATAAACGTAGCAAATTGAATCACCTAATAGGTTAAGTCTAGATAAACTCAAGGAATCGATAACCCATTTTGATTGAACAAATCACTTTAAAACAATTCAAATGACTAATAAGTCAATTTAGTCAAATACAATGAAAAGTTTCAAGGATTTATTGGATTATTTGGTCTGATGTATGTATTAAAATATAAACTTATGGTCATTCAAAAGAAACACAATAAGAAGTGCTACGAATCTTAAGCAGTAGAGAGTAAAATGAAAGGTAATTGTCATTCCTATTACATAAAAAAATGACTTTACACTCAAAACTTTTCGTTGTAATTACAAGTTACAAACATTTATAAGCTTACAACAAACTGTTTCTATGTACATTAAGAGCTTGGCAACATTTAATTTTTGTTTTTTTCATGTACATGTCTAAATTTACATTTAAAGTCTATCCTTAAGGTGTTATGTGGTGAGAGCATCGGGAAGATTAGTTGGTGCTCCTAGAACTTTGCCACCGACATCTGGAAACGTATCGTGCCCAGGCAATGCAGTCACTTTTCCATTTTCACTTACTTGAATTGGATATTGCATCAAGTGTCCCCTCATCTCCATGGTTTCCTCGGACACATATGCTTCCCAGTTACGCTTAGTCAGCTCATTCACATGTTTCACACATTCATGACTTTGCGGTTCCCGAAAATCCTCCTCCACAGTGCCTAGGTGCTCCGCCCATAGCGCCATACGATAACCGTATACCTGATTAATATCCACACACTTTTTAAGCACGCCAAAAACCTTATAGGTTTGATCAAGTATTGTGATGCTAATATGGCTAGATAGGATAAACAAAAGAGGGAAAGTTACGAACCTGTCCTCGCGGATGAGCGTCTTTTTGTGCCCATGTATAACTTGGTTGATAAGCTCCCATTGCAATTTCTGTATCCCTTGAGCCATCCAAGGACCTTTGATTAATGTTTGCTGATCCAATGATTACATATTCATCATCAACTATCATTCCCTTTGAATGTACGTAAATCATAAATCGCCCGTTCTTTTGTCTCGGTGTCTGTTAGAGGAAGTAACAGAAAAATCTTCGAATTTAAGATTACATTTAAGGAAAAATGCTAATTTTGAGTTCTTCAAACCAAATGGGAAAAAAAAAACATTATACATTATCCCAAGAATATATGAGACAAACATACCGGAGAAGTGTTTTCAGAAACAGAATTTTGTTGAGGTAGAGTTTCACGTTTTCCAAGGCAATAAAAGTTTAAGTAGTGTTGTGGATGGTACTGATGAGAAAGGCCTGCGTCCTTGAGCGCCTCGGCAATAATGTTGTACATCATACCCATTGTTTGCCCCTGCAGTTAGTTAACTCAGACATAAAGTTTCACAATATCACCATTACAATATTCCCTTTCATTTCTTACTAGAAAATCACAATAGCATAGTAAGATCCGTAAAGGTCAGAGTGTAATAAGCAAAACCATTAAGAGTATAAAATAAGGAAAATGATCCAACCTGCCAGAACAAAATTTCTTGCACTGAGGCACTGGATGGGATGCCTTCAGGCCACATTGGTATAACTATATACACTAAGAACTGCTTGTTTTCGAGGATTTTGCTTCGTATTTTCAACGCAATTTCCATAGGGACCAAATTATCAGCACCTGCTCGGGAAAAAAAAGTATTGACTCCTATATAAAAATTATTTTTTTTATCAACATATTCAATGTATGAAACATAATTAGACACTTTTCACTAATGTCAAATTATATGCAACAAATGGTCATCGACGAATCATTTCGCTTAAGTGAACAAGAAAAGAAGACTCAGTGGTTAATATACCTGCATTTTTGTAAGATGGCCAATGATAGGAAGATCCAAGAAAATACTGATTTTCAATGTATATAAAATGTTGTGCTGATCTTATTGCTTTTATATATGCCGTATGAATGCTCTTATCTACTTTCAGGTTCTTTCCGCACACAAGATTCTGCAGAAATAAGCAAAGTTTCTGCAGTTTTATATAAATGTAAACTTCATACATACAAATGCTAATCTAATTCTCAATATACAAAAAGGAAAAATTAAGAACTTAAGCATTATATAGACCTAGTGCTAAGTTTTAACCTGAGTCGTAGCTTCCTCAACTGCCTTTGGGAACCCCCTAACAGATCCTGAGTCAATGGATCGAAATATCTACCAAGGAAAAATAATTTTCCGGATCATGTCAAAGCACTAATATAAATGAATTATCTTCAACAGAAAAATACAGTTATGTTTTCCTGCCTACCTGGACATGCCAATTCTCAAGATCTTCTTCCTCAGAGACACGAACATTTTTGTCGCCATCTGGGCCAGGAGAGGGAGTAGATATCCATGAAATGCGGTCAAGCTTTAGTAAAGCATCTTCATGCCAGTGTGTAACTTTTCTGAGCCTAAAATCACGCCATTTAGCTGCTTTTTTCCACCGTTGTTCGAAATTTATTAATACATCATGGGCAGCTGGACCCTCAATTTTGCAATGCAAATCATGCCAAGGTTGCCTTGGGTTTTTACTAGAAGACTGGAAGTTTAACATAAAATAAATCCGTTGATAACCTATCCTCATTTCAGCTGCCATTTGAAATATGGATGTTCAAGACAAATATGTGAAGAAGTAAACTTACTGGAAGTGTAGGATTGTGAAAATCATCTTTAAAGATGGAATCAAGATCCTTAAGAAGTCTATGCTCAGGAGTGTCATATCTTCCATCACATAAATCTAGGCCGCCAATGAAAGCAGTAATTTTCCGGTTATTTCCACTAGCTTGAGTGTCAAGAACCACACACTTCTGATGATGTGTAAAAAGAGTTCCTACGACCTAGACTAGGGGGCACCCACGTAAGTCAGAAAACGAGATCGAAAACCGAAAATGATATATAAAAATTACATTTTTAAGAGGCACGATAATATCTATCTACTGCACAAAAGTTTGTCTCTACACCTTTTGCTTGAAAATGCTAAGCTTGTTGCTAGCATAACGAGGTGCAAGGACACACTGGACACTCGAGTTTTTGAAGTACTTTTTAGTTTCCTCATCATGAGTCTGCATTACACCTTCCTGCACTCAAGAAATGTCAAAACTCGTAAATAGATAATCCCAAGCATCATAGGATGTACTTAAAATTGAGTACTAGTTACCGTTTTCAAATAAAATTTGTCATGTGAAGTTTTATCATCCCATATCAGCATAACCACACGGACACCTTCCTGTGACTTATATTTCAATAATTCTCCCAAAGTAAGCTCTCCACCAGAGGGTAATGGCTTTGTTGGCTCCCTCACAAGCTTGATATGATGGTATATTGACCAACCGACTATATATATCAAGTGATGAGCTTCCAAGATGGCATGGCACATATCTTCCCAACATCTATTATGCTGGTAACTAGTTCCATCATCAAGCACAATATTGGGCAATGCACCTTCAGGCACATGAGCATCTTGATATAAAGTCAGCATTCCTCCTTTGCGGAGCGGAAAGTATGTACCGGGAACTCCTGCATAATCAGGTCCAACACCCACACCATCTTTATATAAAGGGTTTTCACCAACTGGCTTAAACTGAATTGAAACATGTAATTCAGGAAAAGGCTTCTCTGAATTCTTGAAACTACCCACAATAGGAAACCATTCATTAATAAGATTTCCTAGTAATAGTTTGTCAACGGGTATATCTAGTATTCCGATAAGTTCAGCCCCAAGTACGTCATTATCCTTAACATGGAACTCCACTTTTGCAACAGGATGAGCAACAGCCACACAAAAATGCTCGTCCCACAACGGGTTTTCACAGTTAGGAATCACTCGAGTTTGGGCTATGGTAGCCCCTGAAAGGCAAACTGATACATAGGGGTCACTAGTGATACCCGAATTTTTCTTGCTTGAATGGCTAATTTGTGCCTTTCCGCAATGATATGTGGAAGATTCAAATACATTGAAGCACTTTCTCATGCGCTCTGAAGGTAAATCCATATTTGGAAGAGACTTTGCTTCTATTATCCATATGTCCAATTCACCGTGCAAAATAGAAGTAGCACATGAAGCCACTAAGGCATTAGATGGATTCGTCTCGGTATCACTGCTACCATGATCCATTTTGATTAAACAAAATATCAAACTCTCCTTCTGTCTCTGAGTTCAATTCAAAAGAATGCTATTGTTTATCAAATATAACGTAACATTATAATGGATCGTGTATTGCATACTTGTATGGACATCTCAAAGCTTGTAAGGTTCAGTGATTCATAGATGTTCCTTTACCATCATTAACCAATCAAGAATAAGCGAATAGACATGTGAAAGCATGAACAAAAGGGAAAAGTTTCCCTTAGCTGACTTCAAAATCGTCTCTTCCTGATGGCGTAAGAGAGAATCGAAGTCAACAAACAAAAGGTAAAGGATTACAGAAGTATATCAAAAGAATCAAAATATGCCATAAGCAAGAACTTTACGGGTGGTTAGCCGAAAATGACAAATCAAGGGGGGTTTGTAAAGGATTTCGAATAGTTGTAAAAATGTTCAATTTGTCAGCAATGTATGAAAGAAAGCATATGCACATTGGTTTGCTTAGTTTAACTCCACATTTTAAATTCAATTTAGCACCTCAAAATTATATAAAAAAAGAAGGGAGTCTATTTATCACAAATTATATTGTTATACCTCTTATACATAATAAATAAGGTAATTAATTGCAGAAAGTTGCAATTATATACACAAAAATGAAAAAAAAAATCATAATTATGATGAGCAAGAATTAAAGAAAAAAAAGCCCAGAAAATGAAGATATTTTGGAAAAAAAAAAAGAAAAAAAAATAAAAACCTAATGTATCAAAGTATGTATGTGTCTGCATGTATGTATAAATGTACATCCCTACATTATTTTTATATAGAAAAAAGAAAATAAAAAAAAAGTAAAGATACCTGTGGAAAGTGAGGAAGAGAGAGTTGTGTTGTAGGATCAGATGAGACACATTAAGGAAGCAAGTAAAAACATAAATTCGAATTTACGTTAAAATATATTTAGATATAATATATTTAGAAATGTAAAAATGTTGTAACTTCTTCGTCTTCTTCAGATGATCTTTTTTTTTGGTGGAAAAAGAAGAAAGGAGATGAAGCATAAATGGCTGGAAAATTCTCATATTATTTTCTTAATACGTCGATAAACAACACAAACGGTTTTTCCATGTCATTTTCATTTTTGCATCCCATTCCTTTACTCATTTTCTTTTGTCCTCTCATCCTTCTACTCATTTTTTTTCATAGTAATTAATATTATATAGATGATAAAAATAAATAAAATTTGTAAGAATAAAATAATCATGTAAAAACCCTCAATACTAATATTATTGCTAAGATAGATGTCTCATTAATGAATTAAGGCCTAAACCTCAATTTACCCCCTGAACTCCTATTAAATTTCCGGTTGACCTCTTCATCTATATAAAGCCACGTATTGTCCCTTTAAGTCATTAAAAGTGATACTATTTTACCATTCATCGCACAATAATCAGTCGCACGAGTTTGGGTTTACCCCACACACCTGACATGTCAGAAATATGACAAAAATGAAAAAAAATTAAACTTTTAAGGATTTAAATTAAAAATAACAAATACTAAAATATAAAAAAAAATAAGGCTTAAACCATATGTGGGTCCTTAAAGTTGTCCAAAAAGATCATTTTAGTCCCTCAACTTTGGAGACAACCTATTGGGTCCTTCAACTATCAAAATGTGGATCTATTGAGTCCTTCTTCGATGATGTGGCACTGAGTTGCCATTAAAATTACTATTCTTCACATTTGTCAAATCAGTGTCATGCCATCTTATAAGGGCATAATAGGTCCACATTTTGATAGTTGAGGGGCTCAATAGGTCACATTTTGATAGTTGAGGGACTCAATAGGTTGTCGCCAAAGTTGAGGGACTAAAATGACCTTTTTGGACAACTTTAGGGCTTGCATATGGTTTAGGCCAAAAATTAACTTAAATGTCTCCTACACTTTCTCCTTTCTCTACTGCATTTCATTCTCTTCCTCTCCCCTCTTTCTCGCTCCTCCACCATTTTTCTTTTGGATCTTCTATTCTTCTTTCATCCTGATTTCTTACTCTCTTTATTTCTTTATTTTTCTTTTCTTCTTTTTTATTTTTCACTGTCCCTAACATTAGTTCTTAGAGAAGCATTGTTTTGCCGCTTTCTGTCACTACCGCTGCCACCATAACCTCAAATCATTGTTTAATTTTAATTTTGATTAGCGAAATAAGTAATTGAATTTCCAAATTTTAGCTAATGTGAATTTATGTTTAGATTTTAGTGGGTTTACTAAGTTTAGATATTGATGGTTGTGTTTAGAAGTCAGTGGTTGATGTTTTGTTTGGGGGTAAAGTTATGGTGTTACATTTTGATTGAAGAATTTAGAGTAAAATGAGGAAGAGAGTGTGATTGAAAGAAGTGAAATTAAAATGGGTTGTTATGAATATTTTTCGAATGATCAAAATGAAATCTACATAACTATACTTTCATAATTTTAGACAAAAGAAAAGTGAGGGGACTGTAATGACAGTTTTTAAGGGACCAAATTTTATTTTGCCGAACTTGCTTAATTTTCTCTCTCATCCACATGGAGTGACACATCATCAAATAGGGTCAAATAATATTACTTTTAATGACTTAAACGGGAAAATAGAGAGCTTTATATAGATGAGGAGGTCAACCTGCGATTTAATAGGAGTTCAAGGGGCAAATTGAGCATTAGGCTATTCATTGATTCCATCCATTTTTTTCTTAAAACTTACTTAGTCTATGATGATGGGAAATCACATTTTGACACATTGGCACTAATTGATGATTATGAGAGGATATATTTTTGACGTTGTTAAATGCAACCCACTTTTCTACCTTTAGCTAAGAAAAAGTCGATTTTGCCTCTTGTTGGAAAAAGTGGGTTATTTTTTTGTTTAAACCAAGCTCGGATGCGAACATGTCCTCTGCACATCTCCACATATGGTGGAACGAGAATGCATGCATCCCACCACGTGATGAGGCAAAAATTTCTTGCAACTCGGGCATCATTTAGGCAAGTTTATATTTTTTTTATCTTTAAATAATGGTGTAAAATGATTTGAGACATGACAAATGACAATTTCGTGCTCTAATTTCCTGCCGTCTAAACATAGTTGAGTACCATACAACATCTCATTTTATGTGTCATGAAAAGGAATGTCGCCACATTAAGAAAGGAAGAAATAAGATATAAGTCCTCCGGTGTATGTATCCAATGGGAAAGTGTACACAGTCCTGTGGACCAAGTGATACGAAAGATGACATCATCGAGCGTGGTTGGGTAAACGGAAGCATAATGAAGAGTATATCATTTACAACCATTCTTCTTATGAACGTTTGTTGGGCGCCATTTCCTTGTCATATTAATCCTTGTTTCATTGAAACTATCTTGATCTGGACTAATTTTATCGTGGGGCATCACATTTATACCACGAATGGTTTCATCGCCAAGTATGTCGACTGTTAGCACTAAAGAGTGAAAATTTCTACGGTCCTCGTACACATCATCATCTTTTTGTGTTTGCTGACCAAACAGAAGAACTTTCCAAAATGGAAGGATTATGTCCAAATTAATAGGCATTCTCGCTTTCACCGACGTTCTGATTTGACATGCACATGAAATTCCATACATTTTGGGTAACATACAACCACAATAATGAAACACCTAATTCTAATATCTACTTGCGCTCAGCACCCAGTAACTCCAAACAATAGTGTTAAACACATAGGTCGAGATAGTTGAATGAAAATCCTTTGAGACTACTCAACTGGTCCATGTTGACTGAGCAAGTGAGTACATGATAGTAGAACAAAAAACAATATATTTAGCATTCAATAAAAAATTAACTCGATACTCAATTGATAGTTAATACATGATAGAATTTAACTGAGATTCAATATCTCTACCTTCGCCCATACCATATCTAAAGCACCAGTAGAGGAATTTAACTGTTGCTTTAGTTGTGCATGTGCAATCTCAACTACCTATAGTCGTGTTGCTAAAGGGTAAGATATTTGTTCGTCCACGCATGATCGAACGTCTCCTTATGCACCAACCATGTAATCTCCAAATATTCTATAACCTGAGGAAAAATTCACATCCCTTATTTGCGTAACAGCTTTGTCAAATGCATGTATTTTAGGCGCTTGAATTATTTTTCTCCATTTACCAATCTTGAATATTTCAACATGTTCCTTATTGCCACACACTCTATACACCATATCTTCCATATCCTTGTTGATGTGTCATATCCAAAGCAAAATAGGGGTATCTAGAAAAACCACCATAACCGATCTCATCAACCTTAATTCTTAATTAGTGACATTGGTTGTCAGCTGTAGTTTTTTTTTCAAACAACAACTTCAGCTTATGTGCCACCCACACACAACTACCCTCAATTTCATCCTTCAAAATTGCATAAGCAATCAAGATGTTCTTGTTTGTTGGCATCATCCAAATAATATCAAAGAATGACATCTTGTACATATTCGTCTTATATGTAGAATCAATGCCACTTATGTTATGGATCCAACCCACTTTCAAGACACATCTAGCCAACTTTCATGACCAAGTTTGCTTGTCCAGCAATCTCACATGCCTAGGGAAGTCTCTTAAATCCTAGGGAGAAGAGCTAGAGAGAAAGAAGAGTGAAACACAACCAAAATTTTTTGCACATTTTTACCTTGAGGAGTCCCACGAAATCTAAGTTTATTTCAAATCCAACATGTTGGCCCTAACAAGAACAGAATCACCTAGAGGGGGGTGAATAGGTGTCTAAGTTGAAAACTGATAATTTTAAGTTTTTGAATAAACTTAATTTCTCAGAGTCAAATTTCCTCAGAGTCAGAGGCTAGTTTAGTAAAACAGCTCCTAAGGGAAATTCTGCCTTAACATAGTTTAACTGCTTTCAGCAACAGAAGTTCTGAGTTAGAGAACTTCTGGACAGTCTTCTGAACAAAGACAATGATAAAATGAGTAAATCTGTTTCAACACTAAATATAAGCAAGTACACAGAGGAAAATTGACAAGTATAAGGAAGGGAGAAAGAGATTCAGGAGGTCCTGATGAACGGTTCGATTTATCCAGGTTCGCCACAGAAGTCCTGTGACTACGTCTTGTCCCCTGTGGTCGCAGCTACCAGAGATTTTAAATCCAGTATTCAGAACTTTTATGGCAAGTTCAGAAGCTCCTTTACATCAACAGAACTTAAGCTAATTTCTCACTTAATTCTGACTAGCCTAAAAAGAGTTAAAGGATTTCCACCAGAAGAACAACAATCCTGTTTTCTGGATTTCTCACCCAACTCTAATCTCAACTAGATTTCTCTTTAAATTTAACTAAATATCACAAACGATATCAGTTTACAAGATTCCTATTATGAACTTGTTTTTCTTCACTCTTTCTCTCTTTAACTAAGGCTATGCTAAGAAAGATTGAGAATGGAAAATGATGCCCTGTTTTTCTTGTTCAAACAGTGCGTTGAGATTTTGCTCGATTATCGCGTGTGTGATGCAATGGAGCGTGGCTACTATTTATAGTGCATTGAAGATGACCGTTGGTGAAGTTTGAATCTTCAAATTGATGGCATCAGTTGTTGTAGCCGTTAATCTGTCATGTCTTCAAACGGTCTTTGGATCAGAATCGGGGTATGAAAATCAGAGTCACCATTTCTTTCTCCTTCGTCTTTGGCATCAACCGGTGCCGAAGAATCGTTAAATTTACAATCAGTTTTTCAAGAATGGAGGATTCAAGGAAGAAGAGATGCAAAAAAAAAAAACATATAAAAGAACAAAAGGATGAAGAAGAATATGTAACAATGGAGGGAAGAAAAAAGAAAATAAAAAAGGGAATAACAGAAAGCGCGGAGGAGAGATGGAAAAAGAAAGTGAAAATTTGGTCATTTTCTATTTGATCCCTTAATGTTTATTTTTATTTTCATTTTTATCAATGAAAATTTAAATTTTCATTTTAGTCCTGAATTGCTAAGGTGTCAAGCGAGTGTAATCCACACACTTTGACGTGAGTGATTTTGGTTTGACAAGAAATCTGATAGTTCCACTTTTAATTAATTCAGGAGGCTATGAGATTCTTAAAATAGTCTAGAGGTCGCAAAGGTCATTTCATTAAAGTTCAGGGTGCAATTGATATATTAAGCCGAAAAACTACATTGGTACAATTAAAACTTATTAAACACATTAAATATATGAAAAAGAAACCTTTGAACTTTCATAACCCACGTAAACCCATTAATATGAAATTAGAGAATTTAAGATTTGAGAAATTAATTTTTGAGAAAAAAAATGAAAATTGTATAAACATTAAACATCATATTTTGATGATATGGACGCATTTAGTGAAGATGTTTGAGTTTAACTTTTATATAGGAGAAACTGTTAGGGGCTCCCGAAGTGTTCATGTCATTTTTTACTCCTATTTATCAATTGACACATGTCCATTTTTCATTCATTGTGTATGTGTGAAATAAAGAAAAAAGCTTCATCTAAGAGTCCCAAATCAAGTAAAAATTATCCCCAAAATGCAAACAACAAGTATCGGAGCAAATATTTTGATCTGAATGCCCGTTCGCAATCAAACCACCAATTTCTTCTTCCGGGCAAACATAAATCGAAGGAGAAAAAGCTGGTGTACATAACCAAAAAACTTTCATAAACTATTGTTATTAAGTGAAACTACGAGATTTTATTTTTTTTTAACTTTAACATATACTTGCAATTATACTATTTATGACATTAATAATTGTTATTAACTAGAACAATATGAGCATTTTCTTGATTTGTCCCTTAATTAAGACTAAAGAAGCACAGCAACAAAAACAAAAACAGCAATGATAATAATAACAAGAGTAATCATAATAATTTAATTGACATTGATATTAGTAATGATACGAGTAGATAGGGTAGGTAAGGAACCTAAAAATGAAAGATATGGTAGGTAAGGAACCTAAAAATGAAATCCTTTCCTTCATCACGTAATGAAGTTCTTTCAAAAAAAAAATATATACGTAATGAAGCCAATCATGAAGAAGCATATCCATATCCATAGACTTAAACTATTCATTCCAAAGAAAAACGAACTCCCATCACCTGGGAAAATGTTAAAACCTACTTAAAAACTAACACTATTTATTTACCCTCCCCCATAACTGCCTCTACATATTAATACTATTCTATTTTTCCTTCCCCCTTTATGGATTCGCACCTTGCTTTCCCTCCGAACCTCCTTCTACCTTCGGTGGCGGAACCAATTTCAGCTTGTTGTCACCGGTTTTTTCTTCCTTGCTATCTTTCTTCTTCTTTCTCTCCCTTTTCTTATATGTAAATGGAGGTGGTCTCATTGTTATCACTCCGTTTTCATACTTATCTCCTGAAACCAGAGAGTGGAAATTATGTTAAAAGCTTAACAGACCCAAGAGAGAGAACTGGCATTTTTCTCATCAAATGAAGACAGCAATGGTATAAAACTTGAGTTCTTCTCAGGATCTCTTCTCAAATCCAAACAAGCATCATACAAGCAAAACATAGATAAAAGTTTACAGGGTGAAAAACCTCACCTCCATACTCCTGGTTTTTCTTATCCAAATAGGAATCTGGTAATACGAGCATAACTTCAGGAATTTCTGCAGAAGGAAAAACCCACATTTAATGCCTGTATCTCAAGATCTACCAAATATGGTTATTGCAACAAGTAGATGATACAAGCACATACCAATGAACTTTTCTGTCTCCTCTTTTGTCATCTCAACCTGGAACCCATCATAAACCGAGGTGCTACAAGCATATATTCTTTTCTTTGCCTCCTCAATACTAAAAGCCACACCACAAATACAAGTCCAAAGAAAAGCTATTTTTTAGTCATCAGTATCGAAAGCTCAAAGATACCTCAGTTACAAACTAAAAATCATCTAATAAAAACAAAACATACATCTAAGCAAATTTTGCATCAGAACCACCCTGTAATTACCAATGGTCTATATAATATAGATAGCTGTTCACAGCTAAAATAAGAATCAGTCATTAGAGCATTACCAGCTTAGCACAAGCATATTTTCAATTAGTGAGATAATCTACTACCACATAAGATAGCCTACCAAAGGTTTCATAACCAGCAACCACCAGGAATTAACCAGCTGAACAATTGTCGAATTTGGTGAGTTACAACAACACTCTAGATTCTGTAATTACATAATATATTGGACTTAATCTATAAAAACAATGTAGGTCTTTGCAGCCTATCCTATGATTTGAAAACATTTACGACCCCGGACCTATCAAAAACAAATAAATAAAAAGAGCATCATCTCTGGTTTCTGTGATAGCCCAAATTGGTACACATTGGATAGGTCAGTGTGCAATAGCAAAAGATCAAAGGCTTTAGAAGCTAACCGACAATTTTCCAATGAGTATAATATGAGTAATATTTATATCTATGAGAATTAGACTCAATCAAGTAAGTGATATAATTGTTTAATTGCAGGATTGAGGAAAAGAGGTACCTGAGGCCGAGTCCCTGAGCACAGATGCGCTCGTAGGTAGCAATCATATCTTCGCGCTTGGGTTCGGGGTCATCAGGGAAATCAACAGTAACGAGCCAATGTTTCAAATCACAGCCTGCAAAAATTTCCATAATATCATCTTCATTCTTGGGGACCCTAGGCTCTTCTTCTTCAAAGAAATTAAAATGATAGTCTTCTTGTCTATGCCTCATGAAATGATAGCCCTCATAGTCCTTCATTTCCTCTTTTTCCTTCTCCTCTTGCTCCTTAGCCTTCTTCATCAATTCCTTGATATCATACTTCTTGAAAAAATCCATATAACCATGATCCTCCTTAGACAATTTACTGTCAATGTCGTATTCAGACAAAGGCTTAACGTTCTTAAAAAGATCATCACCGGTGCCCTCCTTGCCAAGATCTTCCCAGTTAAAGTTCCAATCATCATCTAACTCCTCACCATTCTGTTTCCTCAACTCAATCTCCTTAGCAAGTTCGGCTTCTTCCTTTAGAGCCTGAATAACCTCGGGATCGTTCCTTAACCTAGTGAGAATTTCTTCGATTTCCTCTTTGGTGAGATATATAAAGTTGCCGTTCTCATCCCTCGAGGGCAATGGCTCACTATCCTTATCCTTATCGTTCTTCAGGGAACGAAAAAGATCATGAAGTTCCTCCTTCGTGAGGAAGTCGGTGATATTCTTTTCCCTATCCGCATCGTCAGATGTCTTCTCCGACACAATTTCCTTGGAATCGTTACTGTCATTTGAAGCTGCTGCCACCGCCGCGTCCGCTGCATCATCAGCAGCATCAGATGTCTTCTCCGACACAATTTCCTTGGAATCGTTGCCGTCATTTGAAGCTGCTGCTGCCACCGCCGCGTCCGCTACATGATCAGCAGCATCAGATTGCTCCCCGGACAAAACTTCCTTGTCCTTGGGATCGACATCTTCATCCTTAGGCGCGTCGTCTTTTTTCCAGGGAATGTACCATGGGGTGGAAAATGGCCGCGATTGGAGGCGGAAAGATGGCGGGGGTTGTACGGACATCGATTCCAAAAGTGGAAGAGGAGAGTGAGGGGAGGTGATCGGAGAGTAAAAGGAGCGGTGGACGGCGGCGAGTGAGGTAACAGCTCGACGGAGGCGGACAGTTTGCATCGCCATGGCCAACGGAGATATTTTGGGAAGGCAGAGAAGGTTTAGGGTTTGGCTTTTAAAGAAAATCGAAAAGTACATTAACTGGTATAATTACACTCCAACTCCTCAACTTTAGTGCTATCTTTTCTATCATCTTCAAGGCTTAAACACCTTATTGCCTCCTATAATATTCATAATATTGACATTTGCTCCCTGCAATATTATTTTAACACATTTATTTCTTGTGGTATTCAAATTCGTCACATTTGACATTTCAATAAACGAAAAGATAATGATTTTGTAATCGCTTGCCACATGTCATTTTTTGACAAATTAGACATACCACGTGATATCTTCATTGAAAAAAAATAAAAAAAATTCTTACAATAAATTCTTAAAAATGAATATGCTAGATGATAATAAGTATACTAAATTTTTGTTAAAGTTAAAGTCATGTAACATGTACATGAGTTAAAATATTGGCATGTGACAATAGGTAATAAAATTCTTATATTTTCACTCAGTGAATGACCAAATGTGACGAATTAGGATACCACGTAATGATAAAGTGAAAATCTTCACTAAACTATATTGGATTGAAGTGGGCTCCCGATTTTTCGAAAAGATCTTAGAGAGAAGAGAAAGAGTTGAGAGCTAAGAGAGGGACTTAGGAGCCGCGCGGTGCTCTTACCCTTATGGGATATTTATAGGAAAATAATGAGCCTAATGAGCTTGAAGGCCAAATTTCAATATCATCATCACCACGTACGATAAATATACGACGAGTTGAGAATTGAGATACTACAAGGGGTAAATGTGACAAAATAATACCACAAAAGCAAATGCCAATATTTTGCAACATGAGGCAAATAGGCATTTAATCCTTTCAAATTTCACATAAACCCTTTTGTTACTGACTAAATGTAACTTAATCCCATGTTGGCTAGAGTTTCTTGTAAAATAGCAAACGTTAGCCTAAAATGAGCCGTTGACCAACGACCCCTCTCCGATGAAAGTCAATATAGAATTCTTGATTGGAAAGAATAAACTCAGAGCTAGAGTGTTGTAAAAACGTACCTTGGAATGCACAATTCGCATGTAATTATAACAAGAAGATTAGCTCTAATTCTAGTCGGCTTAGGTCTAATCCAGTCGGTGATCATTTTCCCGTTTAGTCGGAACTTTCCTATTAAGAATAAAAGACTAAGTAAGAAATAGAATCCTTGTAGGAGAGATATTCTCCACAACTTTGACTATTCAACGCACGCATATGTGGCACTTATGACTTTTTGACCTAGCCATCTAAGCCTATGTGGCCTTAAAGAACTATTCCATTGGTCCATGTGGACTTATGAAATATTGGGTGTTTACAGATGTCGCCCCAAAAATGTGCATGGGCTCTTTAGGGCCAAACTCTTTCTTCATTTAACAAGCCCACTTACTTCTTTCAACTTAAACCACAAAAGGCCCAATTGCCAAGCCCAATGTACTTTACTTAAATTCAAATCTTGAGCCCAACATTCTTTAATGACAAACCAACTACTAAGCACACCGCACGGTTCGAAACATAACTCCCTCCAGAATACGAAACGTTCATTTTTGAAATTCTTCTATAAAAACTCAAAAGCCAACCTTTAACCGTTTACGCTTTCAAAAACGTTTCAAGAACTCCGGCGAACTACTACAATTCGGCTTCCAAATACACGAACAACCTTTCTCTATTCGTAAGTTCCATTTCTCCTTTTCATCTCCCAAAAAATGACTTCAACAAACCCAATTGAATCTCAAAAAGGAAAATTCATTGCTCCTCCTGAAAACACCCTCTGAAGGCGACAGATGATCATGAACTGGTCCGATGATGAGAGCAACTCTCCTCAGAATACCCAATCTAGGGTTAGGGTTGTTCCAACACAAATGTCGCCTCCCGCCCCCAATAATTGTTTACCCTTAGTTTTTCTTTTTTCTAAGCGTACATTTCTCAGTTTTACAATCCGAACCCTATACATCATGCTTTCTTTTGAAGCATAATAACCACTAAGCCATTATTTGGTGAGTAAACAGACGATTGATTTGTTGAATAGATAAGATGGTGGCAATTCAATGCAAGCAAAGATTTGAAGGATTGCTTTCAGTGTCTCTATTTCTAGTCTCTTGAATGCTATGAATATTGGCTGCCATTCCACCAAATATTTTATTTTAGTGATTTTGTGAATTTACAAAATCTTCGGTTGAAAAGTTAAGATAAATTTTATGTTTTTAACACAAGAGATAGGATCAGGTGAGACAAGGTCATTATGGAGAGACTTTTTTTAGTGTGAGACAATTAAAAAATGGTGGAATTTTTGAAATTTTAAAAACATGGAGGGGCATTATTGAAGGGAAAATGAGGTGATGTCAGCGCTGATGTCACATCTAGAGAGAGAAAAAGTTTTTATTATTTTATTTAAAATGCATTTTTCCGCTCTTTCCGAACTCATTTTTCAAAAAGAATTATACCACTGAACTCGTATTAATTAGGCGGTCATTTTGAGATCCATTGTTGTTATTTATAGACGAGTTTTATTTTTTTTTATTTTTTTTCCAAATTGGATACTCGGTTGTTCCAACAGAATACTACATTTGTTCCACTAGACTACTACATTTGTTCCAGCAGAATATTTTCATTATTTTTTTTTAAAATGCACTCTAGGAGTGTAAAAAAATGTAGTATTCTGGTGGAACAATTGGAGTAGTCCGATGGAACAAATATAGTATTATGCTGGAACAATCATAAAAAAATAAATATAAAAAAAAATCATCTATAAATAACAAAAATGGATCTCAAAATGACCGCCTAATTAATACGAGTTCACTGGTATAATTTTTTTTTGAAAAATGAGTTCGGAAAGAGCGGGAAAATGCATTTTAAAAAAATAATTAAAACTCTTTCTCTCTCCAGAGGTGACATCAGCGCTGACATCACCTCATCTTCCTTCCCTTCAATTCACGCATGAGGGGTGTTCCTTTAATTACAAGTTTGCCACATTCTCATATTGAATTACAAAAATACCCGTTGTCTCACCATAAAAATTAGTCTCATCCTAAACTTTTGTCTCATTTGAACTTGACTCCTTAACACAATATATTCCCCAAACATATAAAAATACATTTTCCCATAGAAAGGTAGTAAAATTACTCAAATTCCTAAATCTATTTTAGAAGTTCAAGCAACCTCAAATTCTCGGCATATAAACTTTTGAAATGGGTAAAATACACAAAACTCACCCAAGTTTGGTTATTAATAAGATCAGGTAAGACAATGTCATTATGAAGAGACTTTTTTTAGTGTGAGACAATTAAAAAGTGGTGGCATTTTTGAGATTTTAAAAACATGGAGGGGCATTATTGAAGGGAAGAGGAGGTGATGTCAGCGCTGATGTGATATCTGGAGAGAGAAAAAGGTTTTATTATTTTATTTAAAATGCATTTTCCCGCTCTTTCTGAACTCATTTTTCAAAAAAAATTATACCACTGAACTCGTATTAATTAGGCGGTCATTTTGAGATCAATTGTTGTTATTTATAGACGATTTTTATTTTTTTATTTTTGTTCCAAATTGGATACTCGGTTGTTCCAGCAGAATACTACATTTGTTCCACCAGATTACTCCAAATGTTCCAGCAGAATATTTTCATTATTTTTTTTAAAATGCACTCTGGAAGTGTAAAAAAGTGTAGTATTCTGGTGGAACAATCCGAGTAGTCCGGTGGAACAAATGGAGTCGTCCGTTGGAACAACCATAAAAAATAAAAAAAAATAAAAAATCGTCTATAAATAACAAAAATGGATCTCAAAATGACCTCCTAATTAATACGAGTTCACTAGTATAATTTTTTTTGAAAAATGAGTTCGAAAAGAGCGGGAAAATGCATTTTAAATAAAATAATTAAAACTCTTTCACTCTCCAGAGGTGACATCAGCGCTGACATCAACTCCTCTACCTTCCCTTCAATTCACGCATGAGGGGTGTTCATTTAATTACAAGTTTGCCACCTTCCTCTATTGAAATACAAAAATACCCCTTGTCTCACTATAAAAACTAATCTCATCCTAAACCCTTGTCTCATTTGAACTTAGACTCTGATTATCAAACTCCTAAAAAGGACAATTAAGTCGTTAAAATTTTACTTAAAGTCACAATGACCGGGATACTGTTTAGTATCCACATGACACCATAATGATGATGCGGGCTATTGGCTAGAAAACCTAATGCCATGTGTTAGACATGTATGAAATTTTTTGCCAAGTAACAAACACATGTAAAATTGAACTTACTTTTACACACACACATAAAATGAATCAGCAGCCATAGGTGTTTAACTGAATATATACTACTCCCTCCGGTCCATATTATTTGTCACATTTGACTAAATCACGGGTATTAAGAAAATGATTGGTTTGCATTAAATATATGTAAATTGGACTAGAATACCCTTATTAATTAAGAGGGAAAAATTTACATTGGAAAGCTAACATACAAATAATAGGGGTAAAGTGGGAAAAGTTTACATTGGAAACATAACATGACAAATAATATGGAACAAGACTTTTTCTTCAAATGTGACAAATAATATGGACCGGATGGAGTAATAAATAATATTTGAGTTTGTAACTAATTAGGAGGAACAAGTCTAGAAGTCGGATGTATTTGGACAAGAATTCCTTAAACAAAACATTAGTGATCCACACTCCAGGGATGAAGATGGCACATGAAACAGTGAAATATTATATTATTCCCTACTCTCATAAACAGTTCATACTTGAACAAATATGCTAAAAGACTATTTACGAGACATCATCACTCGCTCAATATAGCCTTAGAAGAAATTTGTAGCAGATGAACCAAACGGACAACCGCAAGTGCTTCACAACTCTCTTCTATTGATTTGAATGCCCTTCAAAAACTCATATAACATCTCCTAATACCTAACCTGCACAATCAAAACAATCCAGTTAAAAAATCAAAACCAGCAACCATATCATTATCCCCAGCTACTTTTGTGATGAACATACTCAAAAAGTGACCTTTGCATCTTAAGATCGATGTGCTTAATCTATTTTCACTTTTACAAGACACAGCCTACTGTTTTGCTTATTAGATCAATATATTAAGTCAAATTTGCTAAGGCATGTTTACCTGGTTTGTCCCAGTTTGTGGTGGATAAGGTGACTGCTCTCCGCTCATGTTCTTTTGGCCCATTTGCGAGAAACCTTGATCTTCAGTTGGGAACACCTGCCCAAAGCCGGTATCTGCACCCTGTCCATGAGTTCCATGAGGTCCAGGAGAATTTTTTTGGGTGTCTTGTCTAAAATCCCTCTGACCTCCTTGTGGAAATTCCGTTCGGTCTTGGGGATATTGATTTCTCTGCTGTCCTTGACCTTCATATGGACCCTGTCCATGAGTTCCAGGGGGTCCAGGAGAAAAACTTTGGGTGTCGTGTCTAAAATCCCTCTGGCCTCCTTGTGGAAATTCCGTTTGGCCTTGAGGATACGGATTTCTCTGCTGTCTTTGACCTTCATATGGACCTCCCACTTGATCTTGGGCATAACGAGCACCCTGCTGTCCTTGGCCTTGATACGAACCTCCTACTCGATCCTGGGGATACTGAGTGCCTTGCTGTCCTTGGTTATAATTGGCCTGATATGGTACTCCACTATTTGCCTGGTAATTGTTGTGGTTCACCGGCATCCTCTCACCTTGAGGTGGAGGGATATAATTCTGCCTTGGTTGATTTTGTGGAGCTCTATAGTTCCCACCACCTTGATTGTACCCTTGATTATATTGCACATTCCCACCTTGATTTGGTGGTGGACCTCCTTGCTGGTCGTATCTTGGTTGGTTAGGGCTTCTATTCCTGTCATTGAATCTTCCAGCCTTTTTGTACTGATAAGGAGGCGGTCTTGGGGTAATAACTCCATTTTCGTATTTGTCTCCTGAAAGGGATAATTCAGTTTGTAAGAAATTGAGTCAACAAATGAAATCAATGGTAAAAATCTCAGAAGGGGGAAATATTACCTCCATACTGCTTGTTTTGTGGATCAATATAAGAATCAGGTAATATAAAGACAACACCAGGCACATCTGTAATAGGAAAAGGTACATTGTCAGCACCCTAATAATATCAGTTCAACGCAACAACTAGATGCTAGAAAATCACCTTTAAACCTCTCCGACTCCTCTTCGGTCATTATAGCTTGAAAGCCTTGATAAGTTGTGGTGCTACAAGCATAAATTTTTGTCTTTGCTTCCTCAATGCTGAAAACAAAAAACTTCCAAAATCAGCCATACGATCCAAAGATATTTTACTTATTTTCTTTTTTAAGAAAAATGAGTAACCTAAAAGATCATCAAACAAAAAGAAAAGTAGTTGTAGAATGTGTATTATACCACCCTGCAATAACAAATCCAAAACAAATTAGCACTCGTATCAGAGACTAATCAACAGTGGAGGGGCAATGGGGGCACTTGTCCCCATCGAGTTCTGGAAAATTTGTATGACCCATGTCATAACTTCTGAATTTCTGGACTTTGCTTGCCCCCCAATTGATGAAGCTCTGAGTTGCTGTTACTTCTTCGTTAAAAAAGAAGAAATTTGGCTAGCCTTTAGCTTTCTTTTCATGAAAAAAGAAGTCGCTCCAATTAAGTGGAACCACGCGTTATGTTATTTAAATTGAAGTTTTGCTACTAAATTCGCAACCCCAAGAATATAAAATGACAGTAAAACCTATTGAAATCTGAAATCCCTAAAACAGGCAATCATCTACTTTCGTTCGTTTCTCTTGATGTGATTTCATTTAAAGGTTTTGTTTACTGTCTTGATTAGTTGAGAGGTTAGGATTGTGTCTCGTTTACAATGTTCGAGTATCAATATATGAATATTGAGGTAACGAAAGAAATAGCGAAGAAAGAAAAGACCTGATATTGAGGCCCTGGGCGCAGATACGCTCGTAAGTGGAAACCATCTCTTCGGGGGTGGGAAGGGGGTTCTTGGGAAAATCAACAGTGATAAGCCAGTGATTGAAATCGCAGCCCTCGAAAAGAACAGTATCCTCCGTAATCTCATCTCCCTCCTTGTAAATCTTGTACTGTCTCTGAAGACAAACGCGCGAACCCGTGAAGGTCCGGGATTGAAGGAACAAAGAAACCGACGATTGTACCGACGGAAAAGGACTTTGGATCATCGGAACAGGAGGAGAGCAAGTTTGGATCATCGGAGAGGAAAAGGAGCGGTGGAAACTGCACAGTGAACTTAGACCTCGACGGAGGCGGCCGGATTGCATAGCCATGGCGACGATGATTCAGCAGCGACCTAGGGTTTTAGGGGTTTTATGATCACTCACTCTCGAGACTAACCAATAACACTGCCATCTCATTTTTATTTAGGGTAAATTCCGTAATAAACCCTCATGGTTAAAAAAAAAAAAAATACTGGTTGTGTTTAAGATTTTTTCAAAAAAGTGAATGTGATATCTACATTTTCAAAAACATGTAAGTTAACTAACACTAGTAAATTGATGACGTGATAAGGTGATAAGGGATAAATTTGTCTATAAATTTCAAAATTGTGTAAAATGGGCTACGTGATTACCAAAATTGTCAAATAGATGATTATATTTAATTTATCTTTTTCAAATATGTTCATTGTGGTTTCTAAGGAGTACCAAAAATATGCAAAATTAAGTGATATAAGAGAAAAAAAATTGGATAATGGTGGAAACCACAGTCACTTTTTTTATGTCAATTTTCAAAACTTTTCATTGAATTTACCTTTTTACTTGTTATCCAGAATCTAATTGGATAAATAATTTATTACTCCTCTACTACAGTTAAACCTCTTTAAAGTAATATTCTTGGGACCGGGAAAAAATATTACTTTATCGATAATGAACACTGATGAAGAGACTAGTCCTAAACCGGACAATAGCAATAGAATCACCTACGGATGAACAAATTTTTGAGTCGGTAATGAACATTGGTGAAAGACTGATCTTCAACCAGACGATAGTAATGTCATCCCAAGCTTGTCATCAAAGAAAGCAGTTCAAGCAATCAACACTTTGAACAATTACTTGTTACAACACGAGCAAAACATACCAAGAGTTATTTATGCTTTACGTAAAATCAATGATGATGTTAATTTTAGCTTTGGTGGAAAAAAGAAACAAGATATTATATATTCATATTTAAAAAAAATTGAATTTTGTAATTCATACATATTATATATACGTGTAATTCTGGAATTATTACTTTACATATTACTTGGGTCCTTCAGGACTTTCAAATTTTTTATTATCTTATGCTTTTAGCGAGAATATTACTTTACGACATTAGCCCAAGTTGGGACCGACGAAATTTATTACTTAAGCGAGGTTATTACTTTATCGAATATTACTTCATCAAGGTTTAACTGTATTTAGTCTTTATATCTTTAAAAATAAATTATCAGCTATTTGATGATTATTATATTCAACAGTTTAGTACTTAACTTTTCATTCCATCAATAATTTAGCGATTCTATTTAATAACCATAAAAATTACTAAAATATCATTGTTTATAAATAAAGACTTCTCTTTTCACTAAAAATAATTAAATAATTTGTTAGAATAAATTTCACTCTTTTAAATATGATGAAACTATTTTCCTCTTAAGCATGGTGAAACCCTAACTCTCTTGATCGATTCTCATTCAGTCTAATCTGTTCCAAATTGAAGGAATCGACTTTCACTCACTCAATCCCGCTTGAAATTGACCTAATTTTGCATTAACTAACCAATTGCAATTAAAAAACTAACTGTGAGGATGTAACATGTCATTACACAAAACATTAAGGACTAAACTGTTGAATATAACAAATGTTAAGGACCTTATAACATATGCTTAAATACACAAATATATTTTGTCATATCAAACAAAAAAATTTCCCAATAATGTATAACACCTTTAGGTAACCTCTCGCTAAAGTATATGACATGTCAAAATGTCCGGTCAACTCTTAATCAACGTGCCACATCATCAATTTTTAACTATCACTTAAAAAAATGGGACCCAGGGTATATGAAATTAATTTATGCCCTTCTTCAAAAAATGAAAATCCTTGTACTAGGCATTTGATTCCAAGGAGTTTTTGAGGGGTTTTCCGCGGAGTTGTCAATGAACCCGGAAAATACAATTGCAGACCTCAATGAAATTGGCAAGATTGTTGAATTCTAAGAATGCTAATAGCCATTATTGGAATCATTACAAGAAACTATGATTTCAATATTTGTACAGCTCTCCTATGTGCAATTATGCAAAATTACAAATGGGATTTATTTGGAGAATCTACCAAACCACCAAACAAAGTGAAAGATAATTAAATAGAAAAAAGAGATGAATGAGAAAAATGAAGAAAGACTTGCTACTAAAGGGATTTTTCATTTGCAGAAGCTGTGATGTGCCATTGATTGAGCTTCCACTTTCTCTCTCGAAAGATGGTACCAAGATTAACTTTAGATATTTGGTTTGACCATTTTGATAGTCATGCTCAGAGGATTCCATAACTACTAATTTCTATATAATTCGAAATTAGACTCTAACGTAAAGAATCGTGTTCTAGTGCTTTCTTATCTCCTAATGGATTTACATATGGTTCCCAAAAAGTTTGAAGGTTTGCTAAAAAAATTTTCCTGTGTTATTTGACGGTTGAAGGAAAAGATAGAAAGAGGAGAAGGAAAGGATAGAAGAAGAGGATGGCATAAAGTTAATTTCGGAAGGAAATCTGTTGTCCCAAACTTTCTATCCCATTTTCCTGTTCCCTTTTCAATTTTTGACATGTGTAAAAAAGATTCTAATGTTTTTTTATTTTACCCTAAACTGTCCCCGAATCAACCCGTTGTAGAATCTCTTTTACACATTTCAAAAATTAAAAGGGGAACATGAAGATGGGATAGGAAGTCCGGGACATCAGATTTTTTTCCGTTAATTTCATATACGGTGGGTCCCATTTTTTAAAGTGATAGTTAAAAATTGATGATGTGGCGTGTTGACCAAAAGTTGATCGGTCATTTTGAATTCCCATATATTTTAGTGGGAGGTCACCTAAAGGTGGTACTTACTCCATTCTTTTTTATATGACGTTTTGAGTTTTCAATTTGTTCTTTTTTATAATGACGTTTTGCATTACGAATGCATTTTTGTCACTAATTTTCAAAAGTTTCCTTATTTTTTAATAAAAGAGGTGTTAAAACATTTAAGACAGAGAAAATTTATGCATAGAAAATAGTAATTTAAAAAGGGTAAAATAATTAATGATTTATTGGCAATCCGAGCACATGAGAACAAATTTACACATCAATAAACACATAATTATTGAGACTAAATCCATTTAATGATTAATAAAATGGTAATTTTTGAAAAAAATCTCTATGTTTATCAATTTTGTCAAAAAGATTTATGTCTTTATTTTTTTGACAAAATGAGGATTGTGTTTATCTCCGTTAACCAAAAAGCGGAAAATTAATTAACGGTGTTAAAAGTGATGATGTGGCAAGGGGTAGTTTGGTCTTAATTTATGAGTTATGATATGAAAAACTCATTTCTTACACTTTAATGTTGTAAACACATGAATGTTTAAGAAATTTATCAATAAACAAAGACAAAAAACTCATTGTCACATCATCACATTTAACACTGTTAATAATTTTTCTGCCTTTCGAGTAACAGTGATAAACACAATCCTCATTTTGTCAGAAAAATAAACACAGACACCTTTTTGATAAAATCGGTAAACACAGAATATTTTTTTTTTTTTCAGAAATTACCTTAACAAAAATGGCATAACAGTCTCCTAGAGTTATTTGAAGGCATTGAAAGTATGTAGTGTAATTGTGCAATAAAAAGTTAAAAAGTGGGAGAAAGACAAAAGTGAATTAAAAAGGCCAAAAGAGTGATAGACATGTGCGGAAATTGAAGAATGCAAGTGAAGTGAGTTGTTTAAGAAAGTAATAGAAGAAAGGGGCCCATGTTCCATGTGAGCATATATAGCAGGCAGCGACTCCCATGCAACTGGAAGTGGGTTTGCTTGCTAAATACAAAACATCCCTTCATTTAACTATTAATTATATATCTCTCTTTCCATCTTCCATCCCACCTCCTTAATACATGAACCAATATTCTATACTTTGTTCTTTCATCTGATCCAAAAACAAAGTGTGAATGAATGAATGAATGAGTAATGGCTGAAGAAGAACAAGTGTTAATCCGCCATGGGAGGTCTCTCGCCGAGACTCCTACTTACTCTGTTGCTTCAGTCGTTACTGTTCTTGTTTTTGTTTCCTTCATTTTTGAACGCTCCATCTACAGATTTGGAAAGGTAATTATACTAATGTATGTAAACATTTGGGTCCTACCAATGTTTCTTTTTCTTTCTTGTTCACTCAACTTTGTTAAGTTCATTTTTTATTGTCTTTTGTTCTTCATGAACTACTGTTTTTTTGTAGCTCATTAAAATAAAAGATGTAATTTGTATTATCACATTTTAAATGTTGTGTACAGTGGTTAAAGAAGACTAGGAGGAAAGCTCTGTTTGCTTCTCTGGAGAAAATGAAGGAAGGTAACCCTTTTAAAACCCACCATATTATCATTTTGATGGCAAATTGACAAGTTATTGAATTTATCGATATGGTTGTGGTGTTAGAGCTGATGCTTCTGGGGCTAATATCACTGTTGTTGGCGCAATGGGCAAGGTGGATATCAGAAATATGTGTCAATTCGTCTCTTTTCAGCAGCAAATTCTATCTCTGTTCAGAGGAAGATTACGGGATCACTCAACATGTCGTCTTCTTTGCAGCTTCATCTTTTCACAGCAACACTTCTTCTTCTTCTGATATTCCTCCTAAGGGAATAACTACTTCTCCAACATCTCATGAATGTGGTGAGGTACATTAATTACTTTTCTTTGTGTTGGCTTAGTGTTAGGCAAATTGGTTAAAGTTGCTGTACGTGATGTTTAATGACAAAATGCAGGGCAGAGAACCTTTTGTTTCATTGGAGGGGCTTGAACAGCTTCACCGGTTCTTATTTGTTCTTGGTATTACTCATGTTCTTTATAGTTGCTTGACTGTTGGTCTCGCCATGACCAAGGTAAGGTACCATTTCCTGTATGTAAGTGTTAAATCAGCAATCTATGAGTTTACAAACTGTCTCGTTAGCCTAAGTTCGCGTATGTGAGGGTGTTGGACATATTGAAATAATGCTTTCAGCAAGTTCATGCACGGAGGACTAAAACATTTTCATTTGGAGTTCGATATCTATTAATCCTTTCATAACGTTACAACTAGCTGAACCCCTAACAAATGGGAGTCTTCGGTCTTCTCCCGTTTCTTTTCTCATCACTTAATGTACGTTGGGTCACAAAAGTTGAAGGGTTTAATGAGTCTAGAAAGTCCAACAACATAATATGTGAATCCTGCAAAATTGAGGGGATACTTCATCCCAGAAACCCAAGCGTACCTATAATTTCCATCAATTAAGAGAATGTCTCAGAAATTTATAGAAGCCACAAAAAAGTTTGCTGTCTCATGCATTTATCTGATTGCTTTTCTTGGTGTGCTATTGAATTCTGTACATGTGTATTTGCAATTGAATGCTTGACCATATAACTGCTGTGCTGACAATTCGGCCCATGTTCTGGATGGTTGGTCCACTGTCATTTATCATATGTATTGTTCAGAGGCTATTCCATGCCAGTTGAGATGTTTTGATGCTTTGTTTCCGTCTAGTGTATTCTCAATTAATATTAATTAATGCACATTCCTTTTTCTCTCTTACAAGATATACAGTTGGAGGAAATGGGAAAACCAACTTAGCCTTGTGCCGCCTGATGCCAGTTTGCAAGGTAACTAAAGTCAATCTCATGAAACAATGTAGAGAGACGACCAACACAATTGACACAATTATCATTTTACTTACATGTAAAACATATAACATGATTTTGATTAACTAATTTGGCAAGCGGTTTAAAGTGAGAAAAAGATGCAATGGTGAGTGCCTGAAGATGGTTGTCGCCTTGTATAAGCAACTCGTTTTTTAATTTGTTATCTTGACAGTTTGTTGATTGGTTGTACAGCAAAGAAAAGCAAAGTAATGAGGAGACAATCGACGTTTGTATTTCACCATGCATCTCATCCATGGAGCCAGAGCCGCACCCTCAACTGGATGGTATGCCATTTGCTATTCATATCTGGATGATTTTTCAAGTGAATTAGCTAATGAATGTGGGGTGTGCAGCTGTGCTTCCTAAGGCAATTTAAGAGTTCTATAAAGAAATCAGATTACTTGGCTCTCCGGTTGGGCTTCATCACTGTCCGTATATAACTTCCTTTTCATTCTATTCTATTCTATATCTACTTTCATTTTATGTGACTGAGGATATTCACTGTATTTATTATTGCATTTGGTTTTTCCAGAAGCACAAATTGCCCCACTCTTACAATTTCCATAGATACATGGTTAGGAGCATGGAAGATGAATTTCATGGCATTTTGGGTATTAGGTATTTTTCATTTCTATCTATACTTCCTCTCCTCTCACGTTAACATTGCTCGAGTCTGAGGTCACTTTTGCTGAGGGTAAACTGAATATATATTCTGAATATTAATTGCAGCTGGCCACTATGGGGTTATGCAATATTGTGCATCTTCATAAATATTCATGGTAAGCTGTCAAGTCAAATCTCTTTCAAATACAAACTAATAATTTAATTGTTTTAAGCTGATGATCTTATCCAAATGTTGCAGGCTTAAATATATACTTCTGGCTGTCTTTCATTCCTGCCATTGTAAGTAGCTACATTTTGTGACATGACAAATAAAAAAAAAAAGGTATAGTGAGTGATGTAAATGTTTGATATGGGTGATTTCAGGTGGTGATGTTGGTAGGGACAAAGCTAGAGCATGTGGTATCAACATTAGCACTTGAAGTTGGGGGACAAACAGGACCCTCTGTGGGGAGTCAAGTCAAACCTAGGGATGATCTCTTTTGGTTTGGAAAGCCTCAGATACTACTTAGGCTCATTCAGTTTATCATTTTTCAGGTCTAAGTTTACTACTTTATCATTTGTATATCAAGTGAACTCAATTACTATATAGGCAGGATTAGTTGTTGTTGATTTTTAATTATGCATCTGTTGTTCCTCTTCTCATCATTTGTTTCATTTCTTTTCTTTTCTGCTGCAGAATGCCTTTGAAATGGCAACCTTCATTTGGTCCTTGGTAAGTCATATCTATTGGCCCGTTGAACACGCTTAACTTGTCAAAAATTCCAAAATCTAGGGGTAATTGACTTTCAGAACACGTACGGGCCGGGAGACAAATATATTAGGTGTTAGCTCATATATGTCGGGTTTTTCTGGGTTAGCTCGAGGACGCATCAGTCAAATTCTCTTGAATTTTACTTTATGTTAATGCACAGAGACATTTCTTATGATGTATAAGAGTTAATAATGCTTTTTGAATGTCAAAACTCTTCAAAAAGATCAACATATCTCCCTTTGTCTGGAATTTTCATTCTTTTATGGCAAGCCAACCAAATTTTTTTGAAATATCAACAAGTATATTACTTTTCAGAACTTGGTACTTATTCTTCTTTTCTGATGAAAGCTTTTTATTTATGGCAATGATCGTGTATTAACTATAATGCAATTATTTTTCTATGTTTAGTGGGGATTAAAGCAAAGATCATGTTTCATGAAAAACCATATCATGATAACCTTTCGTCTTGCATCTGGGTAATAAGCTTCTTTTTAACTACCATTTTGTTTTCGAAATTTGACATTGTCTACCCAAATAAATAAATTCATGTTCCAATGATCATCTCGTGTTTTTGCAGAGTTATTGTGCAGTTCTGGTGTAGCTATAGCACAGTTCCTCTCAACGTAATCGTTACTCAGGTAAAATTAGTGTGAAAACAGACAGTGAAATTATGTGAAACTGTATGAAATTTGGCAAGTAATTTTACAGATGGGATCACGGTGGAAAAAAGCATTGGTATCAGAGAGTGTAAGAGAGTCACTCCACGGGTGGTGCAAGCGAGTTAAAGAGAGATCAAAACGTGAATCAGTACATTCGGTAGCTACAAGATCAGTGTGTTCACTTGATACAACATTTGAGGAGGATGAAGGAGATGAAATAACAGTAGCCTCAGCGACTATTTCTCGCTCTTCTTCCTTGGCTTCCTTCAATGGAGTAACTACTCATGATGATGATCATCATAAACATGAAGATGATCATCATCATGGAGAGGCTTCAGTTAGTCTTCCTCTTCAGCTTTCATTGAGAATTGAAGACTACTTAAATCACACTACTTCACATTCTCAAACCATTGATGATCATGGTGATGTTGATGATAATCATGATGATGCACACAACAAAGAGGATTCAATTGTTCAATTTCAGACTCTCTCAGAATTGTTTCGAAGCACTTAGCTCTCATTTATTTCTAGAAAATATATATATTGGGCTTTGTAAAATACTAGGTAAACAAATTTTTTACGTAGAAAATAAAATATTAAGCATTTGAAAATATTTTAAGCCGGAAGGAATAAGCATCAAAAGTAGGTTAACATGTGAAAGTTTCTAGAATACACCAACATGTTAAGGGAAGTGTAGTTCTCTATACCTTCATGTTTTTGAGGTTTGGCTTTGTTCTAGTTTAATTCCACTCCTTCTAAACCAATATCTTTTTATTCTTTTACAGAGTTTTGACTAAACAAAAGGGCATCTTTTCAAAAAGAGAATATATTCTTATTCTAGAATTTCACTCTACTTTTTCTTATAGCAAAATTTCACCCTAGTAATAAAGTTAGTCCAATTAGTAAGACATTTCATTGAAAGGTTTAAGGTTCGAATTTCCACTTTGTTGAACTTTAACTTTTATTGGTAAATAATTTATAAACTTCACTGTAAACTTTCATTGAGGTATATGATTGTCTAGCCTTGTAAATCGGTAGACTTACCTTTAACTAAACTTTTGCTAAAAGAAATAAAGTAAATTATTAAAAATTATCAAACTTGTTATTGAAATCGATTAGATTTAAATTTATGTATTATCTTTTAAAACTAAAAATAATTTAATCTGAACTAGTAAATGTTTTTATTAAATCTAACATGTTATGTTAGATCTTAGTAAAAAGTAAAAACATACAAGTGACAACCAAATATTCTCTTGTTTACTTTATGAGAAAATAAAGGATAATTATAAACTACCAAAAAAAAATTCATGTGGTTAGAGATTTTGAAAGAAAATACTTTGATTTTTATTTTCAAAATCAATTTAAATGGTTACAAAATTTCTTAAAAAGAGATTAAGTTTCATCTTATAAAAGTTCCTATTCATATTCTTAAAAAAGATTTTTTTAAAAAGTAAATTTGTTTAGTGTCACATTTTCTATTGAAAACCTCTTTCGATTTTTCAAAACTATTATTTTAGAAATTTATCTTTGTAAATATTAATTTCTCTCCCCTCACTAAATCATACAGAAATGACCTCAAAAATTAAAAAGTGCAAAAAATAAAATTCCTTAAAATATCATTAGACCTTTCTGTTTTTGAGGTTATCACAACAATTTTAATGATATGAAAAAAACAATCTTACCATTTTTTGTAATCATAAGAATTTATTTTAAACAAAAAAACCCACAAGTATGTTTTTCAAAATATCTATAATGACGGTTTTTTTTAGTTAACCCAAAAATAAATTATAATCAATTTTCGATGTATTTTTAGTCCAGTGTTCTCTTCCACATGTTCATTTACAGTTGTGATGAAAAGAAAAGAAAACATGAACCTTTCATTTCTTATCCTATCTTTGCATAAGCAATTGTAGCATTTGAGGAAACTACAACAATACAGCTTTCGTGTTTTAAAAATATCTTCAAGTCTAACTGGACAAATGCTTCAATAAATCTTGGTGAACCCAAATGCAAAAATCAGACAATGTTAGCTACAAAAAGTACAAACTTATAATTAAGCAAGTTGAGTTTGAACAAGTGATTAAAAAAAACAACAACAATGTTTATAACAAAAACAGACAATGATAAGTGTTATCACCCAATATTTTACGTAACAATAAAAACAAAATGAATTTAAGCAACAAGCTCATCTTCCTTGTGAGTCTCAATGACAAGATCAGACTTAGGATAAGCAACACATGTGAGAACAAAACCAGCTGCAATTTGGTCATCATCAAGGAAACCACCATCTGCCTGATCAACGCTTCCTGATACTATTTTCCCTGCACATGAAGAACATGAACCCGCCCTGCACGAATATGGCAAATCAATTCCCTCCTCTTCAAAATGGTCCAATATGTACACATCCTCCGGAACTTCATATTCGTGTTCGCCTTCTGGAGTTATTATCTTCACTTTGTAAGCAGCCACTGCCGTCATCCGCCTTCCCTGGTTTGTTTTCAGACCAAAAAGAGCGTGTCCTACGCTTGGGAATGCTCGTAGGCTTGTCACCGGCTGCTTTCGCGCGAAAGTGGTGCTAACCATAGCGCTGGAGAGGGCTGTGGAGGTGGCCATTGCTTTCTTTATTTACTTTACAAGTTTCTGAATTGGAAAGCTGAGAGGCTAAAGAATGTGAGGAGCCTTGATAATAATAAAAGAAGGGCTTTTTGTGGTTAAGAATTGGGGACAAGGCAGGGGCTTAAAATTTCTACGTATGGTATCATTTGTAATTTTTGGATAACATTCTGGGAGATATTTATTATAATATAACAAGAATAAGAGGTTAGTTGTTACTTTTAGACAAGTATAATCAAGAGGTCATTTGTAACGTTTAAAAGTTCAGAGAGATAGTTGAAGTTTTTGGACAACTTCACGATGATGTATATGTATGTATTAAGTCTTATTTTAAAAGAATGTATTTATTTTATTTTTTGGATAAATTTAAAAGAATGTATTAAGTTTTTATTTACAGTTAAACCTTGATGAAGTAATATTCGATAAAGTAATAACCTCGCTTAAGTAATAAATTTCGTCGGTCCCAACTTGGGCTAATGTCGTAAAGTAATATTCTCGCTAAAAGCATAAGATAATAAAAAATTTGAAAGTCCTGAAGGACCCAAGTAATATGTAAAGTAATAATTCCAGAATTATACGTATATATAATAGGTATGAGTTACAAAATTCAATTTTTTTAAAATATATGATGAATATATAATATCTTGTTTCTTCTTTCCACCAAAGCTAAAATTAACATCATCGTTGATTTTACGTAAAGCATAAATAACTCTTGGTATGTTTTGCTCGTGTTGTAACAAGTAATTGTTCAAAGTGTTGATTGCTTAAACTGCTTTCTTTGATGACAAGCTTGGGATGACATTGCTATCGTCTGGTTCAAGATCTGTCTTTCACCAATGTTCATTACCGACTCAAAAATTTGTTTATCCGTAGGTGATTTTATTACTATTGTCCGGTTTAGGACAAGTCTCTTCATCAGTGTTCATTATCGATAAAGTAATAAATTCGATAAAGTAATATTTTTTCTCGGTCCCAAGAGTATTACTTTAAAGAGGTTTAACTGTATTAAGCAAACGTTATGTTAACCATGATATAATATTGAAGGTAGAAGAAGCTTTATTGTACTCTTACAGTATAAAGACAAATAATGTTTTATATTCTGAATTTTTTTTTATTTTTTTCTTGAGAAATGAGAAATTTTAGAATACTCTTGAAGTACGAGTGACGTGGTATTCCGGACCTATAATTCGATGACACGTCACATCGGTCGGTATCTAGGGTTCATCATTTAGGGTCTAGGGTTTATTTTTTGGGGTCTAGGGTTTTTATTTTTGGATCTAGAATTTTATATAAATAATTAACTAAGAATTACATTTTAATTAATTACACATTGTCAAAATCTTATTGGTTAATAAAACACATGTCTACCATTTATTGGCTTGCAGTACCACGTCATCGTGCTCCAGGAGTATACTAAAATCCATCTTTGAGAAATATATATATTCTGAATCTTAATAATCTTTTTAAGCAATAAATAGAAGATTTAAAATTAATTAAATTGATTGCAAAATATTAATTTTTTAAAAAAATCACTTAATTTATATATGCAATTATGTATTACTAACTAATATATTATTAAAATAATATGTTAGTTAAACATAATCTTTAGACCCGCCCGAATCCGAATTAGTCAGCCCAATGTGGTTCGGAAACCGGATGGAAAAACCAAAAAAAAAAAACATATTATTAATATATATATATATTTAAGTTCACAAAATAATAGATACAGTACAACCTCTATAAATTAATAATGTCGGGACCACAATATTTCATTAATTTAGTGAGATATTATTATATCGATAAATTAATAATTTATTAATTTAAAGAGGTTTACGTATGACTTTTAAATTTTCAAGTCCAATATACTAGTTACAAGGTATATTAGTTAGAGATGAACATATAATATATGTTACGAGATTCAAAGTATTAAAGCAATTGTGACGAATATACGAAATCTGGTCGATGACGAAGTTGAGGATGATTCAATAGCTTTGAAACCGGTCACTCGGAAAGAAGCATTGCAAGTGGCAGCAACTCTTTACAACTTTTTGTTCCAATACAAGAAGACAATGTCCTAACTTTTAAGTGCAATGAATTAAGTGACTATAGATTTGAAGTGTATCACATATATACATGAAATGTTTTAGTAATTATTAATTTATAGTTTCGTTGTGACCAATATATATACACTGGAATTTCAAAAAAGTTATTATCTTATTATTTTATCGATTGAGGTCCAATTTTATACTGGTCCCAAGTTGGGACTGGACAAATTATTAATTTTATCGAAATATTAATTTATCGAGTATTAATTTATAGAGGTTTTACTGTACATATCATTAAAACTTATTTATACACAATTTTAAAAAATAGAACAATTAAATAATGAAATAGTTAAGGAAAGTTCAGGTCTTTCGATTCAATACAATACAGTTCGGTTCTTTCGGGTTTTCAATACGGGTATTATTAAACTCCAGAATTGTACCAAAACAAAGTCAACAGTTCAGTTCAATACGGTTCCATTAAAAAAAGTCAACAATTCAATCCAGTTATGAATTTTTTTTTTCGGCAATTCGATTTGGTTCAAGAATCTCCGAGATCCACACTCAACTTTAGTCACACCTGAGACCTTCTATCGGTTAGCTTAACTAATTGTATATAAAATTTTGTGGTTTTAAATAGTACAAATAAGGGCATATGATACCGGCCATCAAAAGATAAGATCTGGAATATCGATGCAAAAAAAAGAGTTAAATGGGTATTTTTAATATTCAATTTGATGAAATGAGCCATATGTTTTATTTGTACACAACAAAGCTTACTTGACAAATTAAAGATCTTAAAAAGAAATTCGAGCAGTGACGTCCTACATAAAAACTTCTTTTTGAAAAATTGTAATTCTAAATTTAAATACATATAAAATTATTTTAAGAAATTTGAAATTTTTGCTAATCAAATTTTATGTTTAAAAATAACAAACAAAAAATGTCATATCTAACCTTTTTAACATTAATTTTGACGGCATTTTTTTTAAAATTAAACTTTTAACCTCTTGTTTGCTAAAAGTTGGTACATTAAAGTATCATTTGTATAATTTTAAGCATCAGCCTTATTTGAAATGAGTATATATTATACTTAACCCTAAAATTAATTTTTTAATCCGATTTTCTCTTCCACATGTTCACTTACAATTGTGATGAACAGAAAACAAAACATGAACCTTTCATTTCTTATCCTATCTCTAAAGTAAACAATAGTAGAATAGCATTTAAGGCAAGTACACCAATACAGCTTTGCTTTTTCAATATCATTAAGCCTAAAAATTTGACAAATGCTTCAACAATATGTAGCTAAACCCAATTTAGTAAACAAGAACCTGGAAAAATTAGACAATGTTGGCTAAAAAAAAAGAGGGTTAAGCAACCAAGAAACAGCAATACAAAATTATTATTAAGCTAGTTGAGTTTGAACAACAAGTGATTAATAAAAAACAAACCCAGCAATGTTTATAACAAAAACAGAGTCATCACAAGAGTAAAATTAACAAATTAATTTTAACCAACAAGCTCATCTTCCTTGTGGGTCTCAATGACAAGATCAGACTGAGGATATGCAACACATGTGAGAACGAAACCAGCTGCAAGTTGGTCATCATCAAGGAAACCACCATCTGATTGATCAACGGTTCCTGATACTATTTTCCCTGCACACGAAGAGCATGAACCCGCCCTGCACGAGTATGGCAAATCGATACCCTCCTCTTCAAAATGGTCCAATATGTATGCATCCGACGGAACCTCTAGTTCGTGTTCGCCTTCCGGAGTTATGATCTTCACTTTGTAAGCTGCCACTGCCGTCATCCGCCTTCCCTGGTTCGGTTTCAGACCGAAAAGCGCCTGTCCTACACTCGGGAATGCTCGTAGGCTTGTCACCGACTGCTTCCGGGTGAAGGAGGTGCTAACCATGGCGCTTGAGAGAGCTGAGGAGGCCATTGCTTTCTTTCTTTTTTTTGCTAATGTTACAAGTTTCTTAATTGGAAAGCTGAGGGCTAAAGAATGTGATGAGCCTTGATAAAAAGGGTGGTTTGTGGTTAAGAAATAGGGACAAGGAAGGGTTCTGAAAATGGCTTAAAATCCCTATCTGCCACGTGTCAAGTTCTTGTGGCTTACATTATCCTTTTATTATCACCAGAAATACTGGTGAATGTGGCTGCCACGGTCCTATTAACTGACAAAAACACACATCAACAGTTGATCCACAATTTCCACTGTTTCGTTTTGAAAATGTTGTCTCAATCATAAAACAAAACCATCACAACCCGCAGAACAAATTTATTCGACCCGTGTAAAAACTAAACCAAAATTGTACCAAACGAGTCATCAGACGTGTTGTTTGGGCATAGTGGCCATCATATCTTTGTTTTGGCTGAACGGCCAAACCAATTTAGCATGAAATTAAGATAAATGGACATAGATTTAGAGTACAAAAGTATTCATAGAAATGTTAATGCACAGTAACCCCAAAGCACAAAATTCAATTTCTTCATGTTGGCCCCTGAAATGTTTCTACTACCAAAATATGGGAAGATAACAAAATGAATTCAAGAAAAGGGGCCATTAAACATCAGTCCTTACATACCACTCCTACTGTAACACAGTAAAAAGGGAGGAAAAAAAATTGAAAAATTTGGCGAACAGTTGATATAATTTTGGCTATCTTAACATGATTTATAAGAACAATCTCTGAATTCTAAATTAAGGGTTTCACTTACATCCGGGGAAAAATAAAACCAAAAACAATCTCAGGGCCTTCCCCAAGTCCAGAGAAAGAAGAATACGGTCCGTCCTCAACCATATTGATTTACTGTTAGCATGGCTGGTCTGGCGCTGCCCTGCCCTGTCCCCTAACATGACCAGAGGCTTCCTCTAAAGTTTATTTCCTTAAGAAGAATGTTGCACACAGAAGCTCCCAGGTCTCTCCTCTCTTATGTTTTAGTCACACTTGATGTTTCTGTAAATCCTCCTCACAAATAAGTTTGACCCCAAGTAACCCACAGCTCCTGCGTAGTCAAACAAACATTAACCACATCATTAGTCAGGACACAAGGGTCAAGGGATTAGTTAAAAGCTGCAAAAACAAAATTATGTGAATCCTCTCCAGATATTTCTCCCAGAATACATTGCCACCATTAATTTTTGTCCACAAGCTATAGCAAGAACCTTGACTCATCCAACAAATTACAGATCTAACTACAACAGGATGCTATGACAATTTACAAGAGAACTTGAACCAATAGGCTGAAAGATAAAAACTCTTTAAAAAGCATATCAAGATTAGATGGCAAAACGTATAAAGAATGCACAAAGAACATAATCTATTTAACCTTGAGAAGCGAGAGATGGATGGAAAGAAAATGCATCACAACATATAATTACAACCTAAGAAACAATGACGCAGCACAAATGTCAAAAAGGGAACTTACCACAGAGAATTCCCAAGCCCAGACAGAACATCAATGTGTATCCAAAATAAAAACTTGTTTGGAAGAAGCCTGACATCTTAGTTTTCACGTAGTAGTAATATATCGAGTACAAGTAGACATAAACTGCAGTTGAGGCAGCAGAAAAAAATGATGTCCATTGCCAGTGATAATTCTCAGCATTAAGCAAGAAATATGTCCCCACAATTGTCACGCAAACTGTGACGATAACGAGTATAAGGAAAACGAGAAGCATAAAGCCATAGACGTAGTAGACCTGAAAGAAAAATTTGAAACAGGATTTGCACTTAATAATTATGTCATCTTATAAAACAAACAAACAGAAAATAAAATAAAATAAAATTACTCCATATGTAAGAGGTCTCTTTTGAAAGGAAACACTGACGCTCAAGAACAAAAAAACTTCATAACTCTGACAACATTCCCGACATGCTCAGGTGAAGCATTGACAGAACAAGGGGTTCTGAGATTACCGCCAGGTTTTGGAAGAATTTAGAAGGAAGAAGTAGAAGAGAGAAAGAGGAAAGGGAGAGGGAGAGGGAGAGGGAGAGGGAGAGAAATAAATTCTTAAAACAAAATCCTTATTTCTGCATTGGTTTGAGAAGAAAAGATCAACCATGGATAACTATATAAACATCCTTGTTATATGAACCACTCATAGTTGTACGACATAATGCAACATGATTGTCCGTATTTGCTTGATAAACTTAAGTTTGATATTACAGAACCTATGAACATTCGAAAATAGGTACTGAAAACAGGCATGCAGGCTATCAGACAAATATATTAACTTGAGCCAAGAAACAACAGTGCAAATGATCACCTTGTAATTCCAGAAGGATGTGAAGACAAAATACATCTCAATGAATATGCTACCGAAGGGTAGTAATCCCCCCATCAACGAGACCACAGAAGGTGTGAGGTACCACTTCTTCTCAGGAATTGGACGAGGAATAGTCTTCACACGGCATGGATTATTTGGAGCACCACTCCAATTCCTTCCAACAACTGTGCCAAGTAGGGCCAGAGGGAAAGAAATGAAAGCCCAAATGACAAAAACCACCACCATGGTGCCAAAGGGAATGGCAGCTAATGATCCATAGAATATAGCAATAGTGTTCAAGATGAACCCAATCCCAAAGCACATAAATGGAAACAGAGATGCTGTGAGGATCATTGATTTTATCCAACTTTTACCTGCCAATAACAAAGATCCTTGTAAGGAACTTCAAATAAGACTAGTGGAAAGGTAAAACAAATAAAAATGAGAGGAAGGTGCATACCACCATGCCGAGAATACATCCCTCCACTAACATAACCAGCAACAAATGATGTGAGAGCATAGCATATAATGAAAGTTGTGACAATTGCTCCCCTCCTGAGCCACAAAAAACCTCAAACGTTATCCACATAAAGCGGGAGAGAAACAGAAGGTCCAATATTTTAGACTAGGAAGAGCTTACGTAACGAATGCAATACGAAAAAAAATCATCTAAGTTGCAGTGATATTACAACATACCCAACATATAGTGTTCCAACAATTGCCATCAAGATGACAAGAAGCACCAGTAACGCTAGCTGAGCACCTGTCCCAACAACAGCTGAAAGAACCACTAAATTGCGTGGTGGTCGGAAAACATCCCCATGAACAAGTTTCCAACCAGATTCCTCACTAACATCTCTTTCCTGGCAAGCAAATTTTAGTAATTGCATTCAGGTTTTAGAATTTAATACAAATTCTTTACAGATACAACTGCATCGCATTAAACAAATCCAAAGGAAATTAAGCAAATAATACATGTGAACCCATCAACAATATGTATTGATAAGAGTAGGTGTGGAAGAAGAGTGCACCAGAGACTCGAGATCATCATCTTCCCGTGCATACTTGGCATAGTCATTTCTCAGAGTTCGCATCAATATCATCGACACCAAACCAGTGAGAAAGATAACCATCATGAAGGAATTGAAAATGGAGAACCAGTGGATCTGCATGGTTGAATTCCCATTCACAAATAAAGTAAGAGTATGCGGACAGATAATTAAGTAGCAAATTACACACAAGTATCCCCATTTTTCCACTTTATCCAGATTGGAGATATCAAGATAGTAATTGAAGGGACCATTATAAGAGCATCAAACTTAACCATTACCTGGTGTTCAAAGAAAGGGTAGTCCAAATACACATCAAAACGACGTGCAAAGCTAATATTAGTTGGAATCCATTTGACAGAATATGTCATGTCTAATATTCTCCCAGCTTCCAAGGGCTTTGGATTATCTTGTGTAAGGTTGACATGAATAATCTGAGGCAAAAACAAACATTGATTTGATAACTGAAGTACAAAAACCAATATGGGTCAATGATTTGTGAGACCAAATACCTGATCTTTGTTATATCTGACAGTGACAGTCTTATGCGTGTAAAGGACATGTTTTCCATTATCACTGTTTTTGTCAGGATGCAATTCACCCACAAAGCCTAGAATATAAACGAGAAGATAAGTCAACTACAAAATAGACAAATTATATAGAGTGAAACAAAGTATAAAATGCTGAGCACATACCCCACAGTGGCAGGTCATCTGAACTTGCAATTAGAACATCAGACATCAAGCAGGAAGAGATGAAAAATGAAAAATAAGAGTTAGCACCCCATCAAAACAAATATAACAATTGCAAAACCAATCAATAAAGCATATAAATATAAGAGGACTCGATATATACTACCATGCAGGCCTTGCTCCAAAACACACAATATAAGAACCATGAAAAGAAAAATATAAGCACACCAAACAAATGATGAGCGACATAAGATTTTACGATACTGGTTCAAATGATAACACAAAAAAGGAGTCAAAAAGACAATACAAGTTAAGTATCCTTCACGGCAAGACAGATGTTGGAGGCCTATATTATATATCTATGTGTGTATGAGTTGGGCTGACTCCCCACATGTTTAATCATATATCCATAGGATTTTGATCCATGGATACAAAGAGCAAGAAATAACATTTTCAAAAGAAATTATTTTCATTTCATAATAGCAGTCTTGAGCACCTCAAATCTATGATGTGGCATCGATGAGTTGACTAATCGAGTTGTAAAATTTATACACCAATAAAACTAAAAGAACTTGTGTCTGTCAAACCAACAGTATAATATAGTTATCATCATAATAGCTGGCTTGGCTTTTTTTCCCAAATAATAGCAGCATTGCTAGCATTTACAATTTGCTAACAGAGTGTACAGTGTACTTCATTACCGAGGGTGCTTCAGCCAGTCATTTTACTGGAGATTTCAATACTGTAAATACTTCCATTGTCTTAACAATATGAAGTTATGAACATAAAATTCAGTGCAGAACATACCCATGAAAAACTCAAACCAATAGTTGTTCTCAATTGCATCCTTGAACTGCTTGACTTTTGATTCATCAAGCTCAAGTGAACAAATGACAGCTTTTTCCACATTTTCTGTCAAAAGTTCAAAATTAAATTAATATAAGTGCATATATATCAACAAATCAACATCTAACCACACTCCAGAATTAAGTCAAATGTAAAAGGTACATACTCTGGTACTTTATGTGAATCTTGCTATCAATAAGTTCGTTTCCTCCCAGAACCTCACCAAGGCCACCCCATTTATGTGCTGCGCTACCCGCTGGATGGCAAAATGGAAGGCTGTAGTAGTTGTACGTTTCTTGAGGATTATTGTAAGGGCCAACTTTATTCACCCACAGAGTTACCGAGTCATCTGCTAGATACTGCAATAAAAGATAGTAAAGAAAATCTGTTAAAGAAATATAGTTTTTTTAACTAATGATATTCTTGAAACAAAAGATGAAGCAGTATCTGATGGTAGAAACGTATAAAACACAAACACCAAAGGAAATAAGACAGAAAATAATATATGTGTGATAATGAAGTAAGATAATTTGCCCTAGTTGCAAGTAATATTTCTATGAATTAATCTTACAGCAGTATTTCAATCTTAACAAACATAAAATCCCGGTCCGCTCATACAATAATCAGAAACATAACCTAGTATATATAGGCTGTGGCACAATGAAAGAAAGTATCACTCTACCAGTTTTGATGACATATTTAATCTTCTAGTTTGCTCTAAAGCATAAAAAATACCAAAACCTATTATACACATCCCATGAGCTCTAGAAAACAGAAGTCAAAATACCTTGAGGTTATACCTTAATGGTAGATTAAAGACCAAAGGTAATCATGTTTTGTAAAGCAAATATTTTAATCCAATCAATTAGAGCTTCTGGCAATTTCAATTATTTCCTGATACAGTTCAGCTCAGGGTGACATTTAAACCTTCAACACAATCTCAATTTTGTTCTAAACTTAGACATGAGTAAACGTCTATGCTTCGTCAAGCAAGAAATATGCAAAACATTATTGCCCATAGAATACTCTGACTGAGGAACCTATGCTGCATTGCTCCATGAACCATAAGTGGGGAAAACTTAATAGATATCCCAGTCCCAATACTGAACCCCTAACAGAATGCATCAATCAGGTACCGGAATCCACTGATTATCATGCACAGGGGTTTACAAACCACGTGAAGTCATACATGATCTTTTAGGTAAGGAAACTACAAGGGTTGTAAAATAATCCTAAGGGTATTTCCAAAAAGATAACTTTAGAGTTAAATCTAGATTAATCTAAATCAAATGGTTACAAAAATGCTCAGTAAGACATTGGATTCTTCGATAAAGATACTTATTGGTCTTGTAGCTGAGGGGTTATTGTGAGATCCAATTACAAGAAAATAACAGATACTCCGGTTTTAGTTAAGCCAGAATGTTGCATACACACAACACTTTGAGATCGTTTCGTTTCGCGAATAAATAGGAGAAATTTCAAGTCCTAAGAAAAGAATCCAGCTTTGACAACCTACAAATGGGTCATCATATCATCTTTCAACAAGAATAGATTAAGATTATAACCCTAATGCCCAATTTCGTAAAAAGAAATCGACGTCGAATTCTTCAAAAACAAAGCGTGTAATGAATCAAGTAACGGCAAGAACTGAAAAAGGTCTCAGATCTGAGTCTAACTCCGACGAGATCTAGAAAAAGAACCTCCGAAGTCAACAAAAAGAAGGAAAGATTGGAGAAATTACCTTGTGATCCGACTCGGAGGAAAGCACGGGGGAAAGAAGGAGAAATGAAACGAAGATAGGGAGGAAGAGGAATCGGACGGCGGTGGCGGAGGAGGACATGGCGATCGCCGGCGATCTAATAGTACAGGTGTCAGTCAATTAGAGGTCGAAGAAATACAACAATGGCTCAGCTCTCTGGGATTTATTAGACTTTTCCCCTTATATCAGATGATGGAGAGAGAGCATAGAGCTGGTGTTTCAGATTTCAACATTCATTATACTCTCTGTGATTTCTTTCAAATTTAACTAATCTACCTCAATTAATTACTAATTATTATTATAATTATGGGCCCCTAACTAACACTTCTCACTTCTTCATTTTAGCCTCCAGTCCACTTATGGCCCAATATTGATGTCTTCCTAGTCCATAAAGTTGTCCATACATCTCGTCAATGACTTAAGCCCCGTTCTTTTGAACTGAAAAAATCTGAACTAAACTGAACTGAATAATGCTGAACTAAACTTAATGTTGCTAAAATGAACTGAACTGAACTTAATGTTGTTGAACTGAACTGAACTGAACTAAATTTTGCTAAAACTGAAAAATAAATATTGGAACTGAATTGAATAAATAATAAAAATATGAGAGGATGATGACGATAATAATGATGAAGCTGAACAAAATGATGAGATCATGAGACATATGGAAGAAAATGATTAGAAAAATAAAATGAGATGATGCTATTAGTGAATTTTTGAATTTGCTCTTAATTTGCTAATTTTAATTTCTTTTACAAGATTTTTGAATTTTTTTAATTGACTATTATAAGATTTTTGAATTTCTTTAATTGATGCTAATTTGCTCCTAATATTACACAGCATTGTTACAAGATTTTTGAATTTCTTATTACAATACATAAACAAAATGAAATTTTTGTATGTTATATCCAAATTTATATAGTAGAAATCATTAAGTTGTTACAACATTGTAACATATATTGGTAATAATATTTAGTTACATCCAGCAACTTTTGCAAACAGATTGGATCAACTAGTTAAAATTATAATAAATATTTATTTGTAGTTTATTAACCTGAACCGAATTGAATGTTGCTGAATTGAACTGAACTGAACTGAATATTACTGAAATGAATTAAATTAAATGCTACTGAAAATTGAACTGAATGTTACTGAACTGAACTGAACTGAACTGAACTGAACTTAATGTTGTTGAACTGAACTGAAACTGAACTTAAAATAAGTGTTGATAAGTTCAAAAGAACAGGGCCTTACTCATTACAATCATACTAGCAGGGATGAGGACAATTTTATCCCCATCCCCATTCGCCCCATGAGAATCCATACCCTCAATTAGTATGTACATATCTTTGCAACTCTTTAATTCATGTTGAGATAGAGTGATATGTGATTTTCAAGGTTCACATTAATTCCTTCTTGTTTTTTGGGTTTTAAACCGCAACTGGGTTCTTAATGGTTGTCATCATAGTCATAGTTGGCATAATAGAATTTGTTTAAGATATTAGTGTCATGGTGGAGGTTCCCTATGATTTTTGGGTATTAACTTTTGTCAACTTTAAGCACGCTTGCAGAAAATAAAGTAAATGAAAGGATTAAGGAGATTCAAATAGTAAGTAAAGAGAGAAAAAAAGGAGGAAAATCCTTTCTATATAGATTCTTGCATAGGTGAAAAGGTTTTCATAACGGTTTGAAACAACTTGCATTCGTTGCAATTATTGGTCCTTATAATGAGACGTCTTCTTAGTTTAAGTGTTGTTGTTGTTTTCATAATGGAACACTTTTTCATCACGTGTCTGAGGATGCAAGAATTTTTTAAAAACAATGTCTAAATTTAGTGCATGAAGAGAAGTTAAGACAAATGCATGTGTTTTCCTAAAAAGTATAGAAGTTTGGTTCAACATTTAGAGTGGATCAACAAAACTTTTAAGAATTTTGGATTTCACTCATAGGATTATGATCTCCTAGGACACATTACTTGACCTTGTTGTTCTCCTAAAGTGCAGATCACTATGTCATCCAGTCAGACACTTCGCACATTGCTTAGACATTGGTTTACCGTAAGATGGGCTTTAAACAACTTCAGCCATATGCATACTTGAACTAACTAGGTCTTATCCCATATCTTGTTGTTATACTCCTTCTATTTAGTAAAATACTCCTAATTAATATACGACCCTAATTGTGGAAAAATGATCATCTTGAAATCTAAATATGGTAATTGACCAAGAGCACGTAACCACAAGTCTTCCCTTAGAGCATTTTCAATAGACTCTTTATATAGTCTCTTAAGTTAAAATTTGAGGAGTTTGGATAAAAATCCAACTCCAAGAGCCTCTTAGTCACTCCTGAAATCACTATGAGTCACATTTTCACTCCTTAAATTTAAGAGTCTTTCTCTTCCTCCTTAATTTATTTTGTGAGTTCTTAAATATAGCCCCCACTTTATTATACATAGCCCAATTTTTTTATTTTTTGTATCAACTTTTTCACTTTTTGTTTTTCTAGTTACTAAACTACCCTTGTAATAATAAATTGTATAGTCAATGTTTTTTAATAAAAATTTAAATTATAAAATTTTTTAATTTAATTTAAATTTATAATATTTTAATTATTAATATTTTAATGAAAATAAAACGTAAAAAACATTAAGTAACATTAAAATAAAACGTAAACAACATAACGTAACATTAAAATTTATCAAAATAAAACGTAAAGAATATGACATAACATTAAAATAAAACGTAAACAACATATCGTAACATTAAAATTAAGTTATTACATCAGTCCGACCGTCCTCTTAAGTTATCCATTGTTGAATCATATTTTCGTAGATTGTATGCCAATTGGCAACGCACGGGTGACGATATCTTCCCTAACAATGGAGTATTGGTGGTAGGGGGTCGTTGGGTCGAAAATACAGTCGGATAAAATGTCGGTAAATAGTTGAATGGAAATAGACGAGCTCACCCGCCGGCCTTATAGACACTTTTGTATCAGTTATGCGTGCACGTAGTGGAAGTACAATACAACAATAGTTTATTATAGGATGTATGTAGATAAGCGCTACGCTGAGAAAGGTGGCAATCGGAAACAAGCCGTCTATAACTTGCATCCAATATGACTCATGACATCCACCAGAAAACCAACTTAGACGGTTGATGGGAATTTGCAACATATCCCCATAGTAAACACGAGTGTACAAATCGGCATCGAATGAAATTTCAGCACTGACCTCAGCTCTTTCTTGAGGCCAAAATTCTTGGGAGCGCCACTTATAATTTGCCTCAACCCAAAGCCACAATTCCCATCACCTATTACCTCGAGATAACCTGTAATGAGGTCTCTAACCATTTCAGGAATTTCAAGCAAATAAGGGCAGTCGTATATATTAAACGAGGTAATATCTGTAATACAATAAGAATAATAATAATCATAACAATAATATGAATAACAATAATTGTATAGAATATCAAATTATTTACCATATGCATCAGAGGTATTAGGGACATTAGGCGAAGCACGATGGGAGCAAGAAGGACGAGCCTTTTGAGGAGCATTTGTCGGAGCATTTTAAGCAACACATTTAGGAGCTTTTTGAGGGGCATTTTCAGGAGTATTTTTTGGAGCCTTTTTATCAAGCTTCAACATCTCTGGACTCTCACCAACTTTTGTCACGGGCGGTAGACTTCGATCTCCTCGGTCATTCACTTGTGGCTCAACATACTTGCTTGATCTGGATACATTGTTTCATGCATCCTCCGAGTTGTTTAATCCACAACTCTAGGATACATACCCTCGAGGTCATCAACAAGCTCATGCAAATACCGATGTTCCTCTGAACGTGCACCAAAATCGACATCCTCTTGTTCACCCTCTACATCATAAAAAAGAAATGTGCTCCAGAATTTGTGAATGTCAACCATACGTATTTGAGTTTCAGCAATGAGTGCCTTATACAGCTCACAAGCACAAGGCAAGCCATAACAAGTTCGCAATCTGTGGTGGCACCGCTCATCAGATTCAACGCCAAATTTTTTCATATTTTTCATCTCACTTGACAGTAGAGTGATACAGTGGTGTGAAACATGTCGCTCTACATATGTTAATGGTTGTCCCATTCGAATGACTGGATGACGCGCTATTGACGCTTCATTTGTGCTCCTAATAAAAATAAACTAAATTGTATTAATATTAAATTAAAATTGTAAAATCATATTGTATTATTATGATACTAATATAGTACTTTAAGAAAACATATGAAAATTACATGATCGCGGTATGCTCACTTTCCATTTTCTTGTGAAGTTTCGCCCACACTGAATGGAGCCCACCGGTGGATGTGTGCAACCATTTTTTTGAGCCTACGTGTTGAGCCTCCACTCTGCATGTCGTTAAGTTGCTGTGAGCACGGATTTTTCCGATCTCGATGATGATAGTGTGTTTACCTCATGATTATACATTTAGAGAAGTCATTGCTTAACCTACTATGTGCTAGAAAGTCCCGCGGGGGCTCGGAAGTGACAAACGGAGCCGAAATGAGCAATTTTTCCATCATCCTTAGGTTGAACTCGGTCAGGTTTAGACAACCTCGATCGAGTTTAGACAATCTCAATCAAGTTTAACCCATAATTGGTCAAGTTTAGTCCTTCAAGAACAAAGTCAGCCAAGTTTACATGCAAACAGGTCCAAAAACGACGTTTTTTCGGCCATTTCGGGTCACGTATACATTTTTCGGGTTCGAAATGGCCAATTCTCCATCGCCAGAGGGCTAAACTCGGCCAGGTTTAGACAACCTCGGCCGAGCTTAGCCAAACTTGGCCGAGTTTGCTTGGAAATAGGCCTGAAAACGACGTTTTCGGGCCATTTCGGGTGACGTATGCGTTTTTCGGGACTTTCCCGGGGGTTTTACTTATGAATAGGACATTCTCCCTTCATAATAAACACTCATAAACATCTCTAAAACTCTTAGAAAGACCCATTCCACAAGATCAAAGCTCAAAGAGTCAGTAGATTCTTCTGCGCGAATCAAGCCGAAACAGCTCTGGAATGAGCCCTGATTCTCGTTCCCGGTTTGTTTTCTTGGTAATTCTTGATCTACACACCTCAATTCTTATCTTAGTTTCACTAGATAAGTTATTAGTTGACTTAATATACAGTCAGAAGCTTCCGGGAACCTCAAATGTGTCAAACGGGGTCTAAACGGCTGTTTTCCACCATCAGAGGGACTAAACTCGGCCGGGCTTGCATAAAATCGGCCAAGCTTGTTTGTTTCTTTACAAAAACACTTCATTCTCGTATTATAACCACTAGAGAAGTTATTAGTTGAGTCAGTATACAGTCGGGAGCTTCCGGGACCCTCAACGGCGTCAAACGGGGTCAAAACGGCCATTTCTCCGCCACCGGAAGGACCAAACTCGGCCAAGCTTGCATAAGCTCGGCCGATTTTGGTCCCCCCATGATCAAACTCGGCCGAGTTTGGCTGGGTTTGAGTCCGGGAAATAGTGTTTTCACTATTCGGGACACTATTGCTCTTTTGGATGCTTTAGGGACACTTTTCCTATAAATAAGACCCTCCCCCCTTTAGTTTTACACACCAAAAACACCCCAAAACCTCCCAAAAACTTCATTTTGCAAGATCAAACACCCAAAAACCCATAAAAAGTTAGTTAGTAAAACCTGAAGAAAGTAAAGAACACACCCAAAAAGTGACTTCAATCCTTGTTTCTGGAGCAGTTTCAAGTTGTTTCTTGTTACAAACACATCAAATATCATCCCATAAACACTTCTCTTCCAACATTTGACCCACTTTAGTACCTAAAATCAAGTCTTGAGTCGGGTTTTACCACTTTGTTCAAAGTTGCTCGGGTTGTCACTTCCGGGGATCCGTTTGGAGTTTCCTTTGCATATAAAAGACAAGTAATCTCTCTATTATGTCATCATGATGCTCTAGTATCATAATCTAATGGAAACACGCTGAGAGATACAAGAATCACGTGTAGTTTAGTGGTGAAACCGGGTATGAAAACCATGAATCCATAACAAAAAAAAGTAAAAAATAATCCATAACCATCAAAGTTCATCCATGGAATTCTTAATCAACATCATGTCTTAAGTTAAATCATGTTTGATTTCATTATAACATAACTTTACTAAAGTAAAAACATGTTTAATCCTAAAGTAAAATCATGTTTCGTTTCATTTAAAAAGTAAAAACATCTTTAATCATTTAATGATTAGTTTTGTATTTTGCCTAATTAAAAATTGACGTGTGAAAACGACACGTCGGTTAACTATATATTATTACAACGTGCATTTAACGCTCTCTATGGCGGACTACTGCCCGGGGATGCTCGGTCCATTTGTATTATTTCATTTTATGCTTATTTACCGTGGATTTATGACTCCCTAAGGTGGACTACCGCCTGGGGACGTTCGGTCCATGATTTTACTTTTTGTTTATTCGTTGTGGGTTTATGGCTACCTAAGGAGGATTACCGCCTAGGGGATGCCCGATCCATGCTTTATGTTATTTTATTACTTTTTACCGTCATTTACTTTTTACCGTGGAGTCGGGTATTTTAATGTGGGGACGCTTAGTCGCCCGTGGATATTGGACACACGATCTTTACTTTACAGTATTTACTTTTCCGCACTTTTACTTTTTACCGCAATTTACTTTTTAAGTGGAGTCGGGTATTTTACTGTGGTGACGCTTAGTCGCCCGTGGATACTGGACACACGAGCTTTACTTTACAATATTTACTTTTCCGCACTTTTACTTTTTACCGCAATTTACTTTTTACCGTGGAGTCGGGTATTTTACTGTGGTGACGCTTAGTCGCCCGTGGATACTGGACACACGATCTTTACTTTACATTATTTACTTTTCCGCATTTTTACTTTTTACTGAAATTTACTTTTTACCGTGGAGTCGGGTATTTTAATGTGGTGACGCTTAGTCGCCCGTGGATACTGGACACACGAGCTTTACTTTACAGTATTTACTTTTCCGCACTTTTACTTTTTACCGTGGAGTCGGGTATTTTACTGTGGTGACGCTTAGTCGCCCGTGGATACTGGACACACGATCTTTACTTGACAGTATTTACTTTTCCGCACTTTTACTTTTTACCGCAATTTACTTTTTACCGTAGAGTTGGGTATTTTACTGTGGTGATGCTTAGTCGTCCGTGGATACTGGACACACGAGCTTTACTTTACAGTATTTACTTTTCCGCACTTTTACTTTTTACCGTCATTTTCTTTTTACCGTGGAGTCGGGTATTTTACTGTGGTGACGCTTAGTCGCCCGTTGATACGGGACACACGATCTTTACTTTACAATACTTATTTTACTGCAATTTTACTATTCACCGTCATTTATTTTTTTTACCGTGGAGTCGGGTATTTTACCGTGGAGACGTTTAGTCACACGTTGATACCAGACACATGATTTATATATTATTGCATTATTACTATTTACTTTTTTTACCGTGGACCCGGTAAAGCCGGGTACGCGATTAACTTTTTTTTACCGTACGTAAATATTTCTTTTACATATGAAAATTGACTGGTACACGTTTTCCATGGAAGGCCATGCCTCCTAAAAAACGCTAAACACGTGTGAAATACTAAATACTAATAATAATAATAATAAAAAGTAAATAAAAAAAAACAATAAAAATGTCACATATATTATGTTTATAAAGCTAATGCATATTTACTCTCATTTTGCAGGTTAATAAGTTCTGTTGTGCTCTAAATTAATACTGTATGTGAAAAATAATAAAATAAGAGTCAGTAAAAACAAAACAAGTACAAAACAAAGCAAGTTTGAGTATTAAAGATAAGTAAGTATTATTCACGAACCTGTCTCTGAAGGGTACAGTGGGGTTGAGCGCTCTACTCATTGTACCAGATTTTCTCAGTCTACGGATTGGGTGGCGACTCTCTAAAAATTCATAAAAATCAAAGTTTAAGCAGCTGAGATTTTCCACGCCCTTCGCGGGCGCAATACTGCTAAAAATAGCAAAACATGATAAAAATCTCGCAATTGATATTAAATAAAAAAATATCGATTACGGGGACGCGCGCTCACAGTGGCGACTCTGTTGGGGATAAAAAATGAATACTACTGAAAGATTTAATACTCCAACTTGCAAAAATTATACTTGTTTTGTTTTGTTGCATTCACTACACTTTTACACACACTGTTCATGTAACCCTTAGTTTCCACCCCGGCTATCACAGTGCGTATTGCCAAACGGTTCTGAACCATTGGGATACGTATTTGTGTAGCCAACCATATGCCTAGTACCGTTGACACATTGTTTGAACTATTGAATGAGGAGATGTAGGTATATTTTGCTATGGTCACAAATTGCACCATACCCGTTACAGACTATTGCCCATTACATTCACCTAGTCACTTCCCTCTAGGATACCAAAATGTTACTTTTAATTACTCGAGAGAACGATTTGTTATCCCAGTTGATAAGAGATGAGCCAAAATGCCTAGGCAAGAGTCTGTCTTTTTGACCAGTCGTAGAGAAATAGGGCTGAAAGAGAGAGAAATGTACTCGTGTGCTACGTGCTTTCCACTAACGAGTTTGTTCATGATGTTTTCCTTTTCTTACATACATCATTCTAGTATAAGTCATACGTAATCTATTTTGTCATCCTCGTGAGACGTACACCTACGTCGCCTCGAGTCCGCGTGTTATCACACGCCATCTATTTGTCATCCTCGTGAGACGTACACCTACGTCGCCTCGAGTCCGCTTGTTATCACACGCCATCTATTTGTCATTTTCGTGAGACGTACACCTATGTCGCCTCGAGTCCGCGTGTTATCACACGCCATCTATTTGTCATCCTCGTGAGACGTACACCTACGTCGCCTCGAGTCCGTGTGTTCTCACACGCCATCTATTCGTCATTCTCGTGAGACGTACACCTACGTCGCCTCGAGTCCGCGTGTTCTCACACGTAATCTTTTGTCATTTTCCTGAGACGTACACCTACGTATCCCGAGTCCGCGTATTATCACACGCGATCCATTTGTCATTCTCGTGAGACGTACACCTACGTCGCCTCGAGTCCGCATGTTCTCACACGCAATCTTTTGTCATACTCGTGAGACGTACACCTACGTCGCCTCGAGTCCGCGTGTTCTCACATGCCATCTATTTGTCATTCTCGTGAGACGTACACCTACGTCGCCCCGAGTCCGCGTGTTCTCACATGCAATCTATTTGTCATCCTCGTGAGACGTGCACTTATGTCGCCCCGAGTCCGCGTATTATCACACGCGATTTATCTGTCATTTTCATGAGACGTACGCCTACGTCGCCTCAAGTCCGCGTAATGTCCTATGCGATTTGTCTGTTGTCATCATAAGACGTACACCTACGTCGCCTCGAGTCCGCGTAATGTCATACGCGATTTATCTGTTATCTTCATGAGACGTACTCCTACGTCGCCTTAAGTCCGTGTAATGTCATACGCGATTTACTTGTTATCATCGTGAGACCTACACCTACGTCGCCTCAAGTCCGCGTGTCTTCGCACGCGATTTATTTGTTATCTTCGTGAGACATACACCTACGTCGCCCCGAGTCTGTGTGTTCTCACACGTAATCTATTTGTCATCTTCGTGAGACGTACTCCTACGTCGCCCCGAGTCCGCGTATTATCACATGCGACCTATTTGTCATCCTCGTGAAGCGTACACCTACGTCGCCCCGAGTTCGCGTGTTCTCACACGTAATCTATTTGTCATCCTCGTGAGACGTACACCTACGTCGCCCCGAGTCCGCGTATTGTCACACGCGATTTATTTGTCATCCTCGTGAGACGTGCACCTACGTCACCCCGAGTTTGCGTGTTTTCACACGCAATTTGTTTGTGTCTTTTCTGATGCATAAGTCACTCTTAAGTCTGCATATTTTCATACTCTATTCATTTGCAATAATTACATCATTCATTTCGAGTCTGCACGATATGTCTTAGGTAAAAAGAAAAAAGATAAAAAATATATATAAAAAGATAAAAAAAAAAAATTATAAATTTTTTTATTGTTGGTGTGCTTTTACATGATTGAGTCATCTGTTGTTACGTATATAATTATCTTGTTTTCAGTTCCCGTCATCATAACATCATAACATCACGACATTTGCATATTACTCTGGTTGAGTTAGAAAAATACTAATTTTTATTACTTCTTTATACTTTCAGACATAGGCATAGCCGGATGGGAGCGAGACCCGGTCACCGGGAGGTTGGTTCGAGAGATTATTGATGAGGAGGACCCGAGTGAAAGTTCTGGACCTGAGTTTGAGACAAGCACTTTGAACCCTCCAATCATGGCTGGAGAAAATGCAAACGACATTGCCGCAACGATTGAAGCACTACTGAAGACTGACCAATTTGGTTCCCTGCTGAAAGAACACATTTCCAAAGCTGTCGAGGCTGCCAAGGACAGCTCGTTTGGAAGTAACAGTGAAGATAACTCTGAAGGCTCTCAGAACAGGCTCATGTTTATTGAGAAAGAGCAACAAGCAATCAAGGCACGTCTACCTAGACCGACAACGCAACTGGTGGACCTAGAAGAATTATACAAGCAGGGCGTCGAGACTCTCCCCCCTGGATTTCAGATGCCCTACATTCATACATACAGTGGAACGGGACCGCCTGCATCCCATATCAACGACTATGTCCGCATTATGAAGGGAGTTGGACTGTCCAAGCAACAACTGATTGACTTCTTCTGAATGTCTCTAAGAGGAGGGGCGTGGACCTGGTACGGACACCTTTCTAAAGAAGTCTAGAACAATTGGGAGAAATTAACAGAAGCCTTCATTGAATACTTCAGCTACAACAATCTGATTGAGGTAACGCTGAGTGATCTATAGTGCATCCAACAGAGGGCCAACGAGTCTTTCAGTGACTACTTCGAACGATGGATGACAAAGATGAACCAAGTTAGAGAGAAGCCTTCAGTAAGGGACCTGATTATGAAGTTAGTTAACGGATCGTCCCCTGCCATACGGGATGATATGAAATTCATACACTTCCAGACGTATAACGATGTTAGACACATGGCACTGGAAGTTGAGAGATACGAGAAATCCAAGGCTCCCAATGTGTATCGTTCTACCCGAAATCCTAACAATTATCAGAACATTGGAGGATCATCAGCCCCAGCTAATGCAGTCACCAAAAGTCCATCGACTCAGGTTAAGGCAGTGGAAGTCGTAACTGCCACTCAAGGAGGGACGGGTCCAAACGTTGATCCTGAATGGGAAGTACCTTTATCTGCGTTATTCTCAAGGGCCAGAAAAGCTGGACTGATCTCTACACTCAAACCTTTTGTGAATCTACCCAAAGAAGCTGATAAGACCAATTTCTGTTTTTATCATCAAGCCGAGGGACATCACACCAATGACTGTGAGGCACTCAAGAAGGAGATAAGAAGATTGATCGCCACGGGAAGTATTCTCGATCCTTCAAAACCAAGCACTCAAAATAACCCACTTCCGACATATCAGGTGAACATTATGTCTTCAGGACTAGATGAAGAGATGGTTGTGTCTCGTGTACAAACAGCAAATCCGAGGAACCTCCCAATCCCGGAAGATCGAGGGTTGAAAATGTATGACGAGACCAGCTCACCTGAAGAACATCTTGGTAGATGCTTTACAATCATGGAGAGGATCGGTGTACCTGAAGAACATGCCTTTAGTTTCTTCTGTTGGCCCAAATTATGACTATATAAAGACTAGAGGGGGGGGGGGGGGGGTGAATAGGATTTATTGCCTTTAAAAACAATTATTTTCTCTTTAAAATATTTTGCCTATTAATTAATCAACTATAAAAGATTTTGCGGAATATTAAGTTGATTAAAAGATAAGAGAAAATAAACAAGTTTAGCACGAATAATCACTAGCAATTAAAGATAAAAGCTTAAAGCAAAGCAAGTGATTAAAAGCAATAAGTAAAGAGAGTAGGGATAGAAGGATTAGACGCATAGTATTTATCCAGGTTCAGTCTCCTTGTGAGCCTAGTCCTGTCCCCGAGAGAACCTCTCGAGATTTTCCACTAATGATTTCTTTAAGGGCAGAAATCAAGCCGGTAGAGTAGTTCTCACAATCCGAGACACTACTAGAGCTGAACACCTCTCCCAATATTCACTCCATCAAACTTCCAAGTGTTTGAGCAACTCTCCCTTAGTTTTCCTCAAGCTCAACTAAGAAACTTATGGCACTTTTACAGGCTAAGTGATAACCTCCTAAGCTTGCGGGTGCTTAAGAACCTATTTGCTTTTCAAGGCTAAGCAAAAACCTCCTTTACACTTTTGTAGGGATCTAGTGCTAAACCCAAGATTAAACCCCACCGTTTAATCTTTTACAATGATTTGAATGAAAGAATATAACACTCAAACTCTCGTTGTAAAGTTCAAGGAAAAATGTAATCAAAGCTCGCTTGAATATCTCGTGTGAAAAGCTTTGAATCTCGGTTTGTTTTTCCTTGCCTTCAACCTTTGCTCCTCTTCTCCTTTTATAGTGCTCTTGGCCGAAATCTTGAAGAGAGATGAAGGAGGAGCCAAAATGTGTCTTGTCCCATCAAATCCAAAAGATAAGATTTCTTTACTTAGTAGAAAACTTTATGGAAAAATAAGATATGTGTAAGATGATAAGATTTTGTAAGAAACTAAATCCAAGTACAACATATCCATCAAATCCATATCTTGAATTCGAAATCTTGTGGTGTAGGAGGATTTGATGAGTTGTCTTGACAAGACACTTATCTTGGTGATGAAGAAATGATCTTGGCCGTTGGATGATGAGATGACATAAAGTGTGATTGAATCCTAGCCCTTCATTTGATCTTTCCTTTAATCACCATTAAACTTATGCTATTAACATCATCTAAGCATGTATGTCACATTCATGTATACCACATTCATACATATGCATTCATCATCATAGGCATGACAACACATAAGTATGATTGATGATGAAATCAATAGATGATGACATAACATAGTTTGTATGTATTACGACATCTTTAACCATGGCATAGCTTATGATATATATATAAATCATGTTTAATTTCATATCATAAAACCTCAAGGAGATAGCATGGCAAGACATAAGTATGATCACATAGTAAACCATAATCCATAGAATATAAGAAAGTGCTTGATCATGGTATATCGTTTTAGTTCATGGCATAAATATCTTCTTTTAAACATATGTATTCAAGTGAGCATAAGATATTTAAACCTATGGATGTGATCATGCATACATACATACTTTAATCTTATACTTTATTAAAGTAACTCTAGTTAAGATGATAATCTTCATTTAACATTTCTAGAGTTAAATTCTCTTTTAACACATAAAGTATATAAATATATAATTATATATATATATATAAATATATATATATATATATATATATAAAGCATAATAGAAAAACCATATATTTAAATCAAGTAATCAAAATCAATTTAGAGTGAAATAACAATCTCCCCCTTTTTGATAACTTGCAAAAATACGCTCGGTGGTTTTTATAAAGGTGGTCCCCCTAAATTTAAGGCTCCCCCTAAATTTAAGACTTCTATATAAAAAATAAGGCTTTTGTGACAAAATAGAAAATAAGTAAATGAGTTTGATTTTAAAACAAAGATTTTGAAAAGATTAGGCCCATTTGACTTATAAACTAACAAACTTAAATTTTGAAAACAAATTAGGCCCATTAGAAATGTTAAGACAGATTAATCAATCTAATTAGGCCCAAACGAATATGAAATCTGAGTTTATCTAGGCCCATAGACTGATTTATTATCATGAAAGGCCCATACTCATACGCATATAGCATAACAGATTTACGCACATATCAGACGCAGAAATCAGATTTCACAATTCATAATCCTGCAGCAAGCATCAAAGAGTTAATCACTCTACCTAGCATGCATAAAAACACAGAGACTTCTCCCCTTTATTTTGGTAAGATATCAAAAACTGAAGCATAACACAAAGGAATTCTGAAGTTCTGAAGCAGAAAATGTAGCAGGATAGCAGAGCATAGCAGGACAAAGAATATATACAACCTACGTATGCATAGATCCTAGTTTCACTATTCTAGTCAAGATGCCTTAAAGCTCCTGTCAAATCAAGCAAGCATATTATCTGTTGTAACACATATATCAGATGTCAAAAACATCTCAACACTTATGTACCTGCAAGATGGTTAATATAGATATAAAACCAGAGCAATGTATCAGCTCAAAACACAACATAATTATCCAAAAAGATATCCTAAAAACTACTTAAATTGTACTGTTGGAAAGAGTAGTTTCAAGACTATCTAAAAGCTGTGGATATGTAGATAGATAATGCAGGGATATGAGGGGTTCACTAATGGCTGTCTGAAGATGTAGAAGCAGATGGACTTGGCTCAGCATTCATAGTAACTCCAGGGATACTCTTGATAGCAGTTGTTAACTCTTCTTGCCCATTCTGGAGTTGCCTAATAGTAGCTAGAACATCCTCGTGTCTTCCCATAAGGAACTGCTGATTAGTGTAGAGTGTAAACACTCTACCGTGTTGATCATCAATCTTGTTGCTGACGTCCTTTATTGCCAGGCTTTGCTTGTTCAGCCAATCCTGCACAAAGGTAAATAAAAAGTCCATCTTTGCAGATATATTAGCAACAACAGCTTCCACATTAGATGTCTGTTTGACCATCCTTTGAGACATCTCCTCAGCCTGAGCCATAGTGCTAGCAAGAAATTTTGAATGAGAATCAAGATTATAAGAAGTTTGATTCACATCACCGAACATGTTCCTTAGATGTCCACTCAAGTTCACTATCTGGGATGCAGTGAACTTGTAAGGAAAGCTCGGTTCCACCTCCTCAAGGAAACTTGATTGAAGATTCTACTGAGTAAAGAATAGAGGGGTGGTTTCTTGGGTAGTAGGCTGGTAGTTATCTGCATCAATATATATTGGACAGTTAGGCAAGATAAAACCAGAAGAACTTGGAGGTTCTTGTTGGCCCTAACAAGAACAGAATCACCTAGAGGGGGGTGAATAGGTGTCTATGTTGAAAATTGAAAGTTTCAAAGTTTTTCAAGAAACTTAGATAACATAGTCAAATTTCCTCAGAGTCAGAGGCAAGCTTACAGAAGCAGCTTCTGAGGGAAATTCTGCCTAAACACAGTTAGACTGTTTTCAGCAACAGAAGCTCTGAGTAAGATAGCTTCTAGACAGTCTTCTGAACAAAGACAATGATAAAAAGAGTAAAGTCTGTTTCAGCACTAAATATAAGCAAGTACACAGAAGCAAATTAACAAGTATAAGTAAGGGAGAAAGAGATTCAGGAGGTCCTGATAAACAGTTCAATTTATCCAAGTTCGCCACAGAAGTCCTGTGACTACGTCTTGTCCCTTGTGGTCACAGCCAACAGAGATTTTAAATCTACTATTCAGAACTTTTATGGCAAGTTCAGAAGCTCCTTTACATCAACAGAACTTAAGCTAATTTCTCACTTAGTTCTGACTAGCCTAAAAAGAGTTAAAGGATTTCTACCAGAACAACAACACTCTGTTTTCTGGATTTCTCACCCAACTCTAATCTCAACTAGATTTCTCTCTTTAAATCTAACTGAATATCACAAACGATATCAGTTTACAAGATTCCTATTATGAACTTGTTTTTCTTCACTCTCTCACTTTAACTAAAGCTATGCTAAGAAAGATTGAGAATGGAAAATGGTGCTCTGTTTTTCTTGTTCAAACATTGCGTTGAGATTTTGCTCAATAATCACGCGTGGTTGATGTAGTGGAGCTTGGGCCTTTATTCATAAAACACCAATAACATAGTATGTAATCATCATCAAATACAATGTCATAAAACAACGCCTAGGGCCTAGGGCACACCAACAATCTCCCACTTGACCTAGGGCCTAGGGCACAACAACAATCTCCCACTTGACCTAGGTCCAAGAGGGCATATCCCTAATCCCTATAGATCTAGCATGACTATTGTTCTTGGCTTGAGCAAGAGCCTTCGTCATCGGATCTGCGACATTGTCATCTGTGTCAACTCTCTCGATCCTCACATCTCGTCTTTCAACGATCTCTCTAATCAGATGAAACTTCCTGAGCACATGTTGGTTCCCCTTTGTCAACTGGGGCTCTTTCGCTTGTACAATAGCCCCATTGTTGTCACAGTAGAGGTCAATAGGATGCTGGATAGATAGAACTACTCCAAGATCCCCAATGAACTTCTTCAACCAGACTGCCTCCTTGGCAGCCTCACATGCATCAATGTACTCAGCTTCACAAGTAGAATCAGCAACAGTGGGCTGTTTCCGGGACTTCCAAACTATGGCACCGCCATTGAGAACAAACACAAAACCAGATTGGGATTGCTGCTTGTCTGCATCAGTTTGGAATCCCGCATCAGTGTACCCCGATACTATCAGCTCATCATCACCTCCAAAAACCAAGAATTGATCCCGAGTACGTTTCAAGTACTTGAGAATGTCCTTGACAGCTTTCCAGTGTTCCTCTCCGGGATCGGATTGGAAACGGCTGGTCATGCTCAACACAAAAGCAACATCAGGTCTAGTACATAACATGGCATACATGATAGAACCTATAGCCGAAGCATATGGTTTCTTCTTCATTTTCTGCCTAGCCTCATCAGTCTTAGGACTGTGATCTTTCATGGAGAGTTTGTCACCTTTCTTCCTATGGACCATAGGGATAAATCCCTTTTTAGCATGTTCCATACCGAATCTCTTCACGATTTTGTCAATGTACTTGGCTTGACTCAATCCCAGCAGCCTCTTGGATCTATCTCTATAGATCCTGATCCCAAGGATCGTTTCGGCTTCTCCGAGATCCTTCATTGAGAAACACTTGTTCAGCCACTGCTTTGTAGAAAGCAACTCTGATTTGTTTCCTCCAATGATCAATATGTCATCGACATACAACACCAGAAAAGTATTGGATCTCCCACTAAATTTTCTGTACACACAGGGCTCATCAGGATTTTGTATAAAACCAAATTCTTTTATGGCTTCATTGAATTTCCTGTTCCAAGATCGGGATGCTTGCTTCAATCCATAAATAGATTTCTGAAGCTTGCATATCCGATTAGGATACTTGGGATCGACAAAACCTTCAGGTTGAGCCATATAGACTTCTTCCTCTAGCTCTCCATTCAGAAAAGCGGTATTGACATCCATTTGCCATATCTCATAGTCGTGCCATGCAGCTATAGCAAGCAGTATCCTTATGGATTTAAGCATAGCGACTGGTGAAAAAGTTTCATCATAATCCACACCGTGGATTTGCCTGAATCCTTTTGCCACCAGGCGCCCCTTGAAGGTATTGTCAGCTTTCTTCTTGAATAGCCACATGCTCTCCACTACTTTGACTCCAGGATATGGGTCCACCAATTCCCAGACGTCATTGTCGTACATGGACTGCATTTCAGAATCAGCGGCTTTACGCCATTCTCCTGAATTCGGGCCAGACATAGCTTCCTTAAAAGACCTGGGATCATCCTGCTCTGTGAGCATAAGTTCCCCATCATGAGTGACCAAGTACCCATACCTCTCAGGCGGTTGATGTGTCCTTTGCGACCTTCTAGGTGCCTGTACGACTGGTTCAGTATGTTCAACTGGTTGAACATCCGGTACAGCCTGTTCAACTGGTTCAACATTTGTAACAGTCGTCATAGTAACCTCAGCTTCTGCTTCAGGAGTTTGTGTCACTTGAACTTCCTCAAGTTCAACGTTGCTCCCACTATCTTTCACAGATAAGAAATTCTTTTCCATGAACGTCCCATTTCGAGCCACAAAAACTTTGTTCTCTAATGGGTTGTAGAAGTAATAGCCCTTAGTTTCCTTAAGGTATCCCACAAACTGGCATTTAACAGATTTGGACTCCAGCTTGCCACTTGTCAATTTCTTGACAAAATCATCGCATCCCCAGATCTTCATGAAGGACACATTGGGTTTCCTGCCCTTCCACAGTTCATGTGGTGTTCCTTCAACTGCATTACTAGGTGTATTATTTAGTATTTGAGCTGCCGTTTCCAAAGCATATCCCCAAAAGGATACAGGGAGATTAGCCTGACTCATCATTGAGCGGACCATGTCTAGCAAGGTCCTGTTTCTCCTCTCTGAAACTCCATTCCACTGGGGTGTACCAGGAGGCGTGAGTTGAGATACGATCCCACACTCGCTCAAGAAATCGTCAAACTCTTGGCTCAGATATTCACCCCCTCTATCAGACCGAAGTGATTTGATCTTCTTGCCAAGTTGGTTCTCTACTTCGTTCTTAAAATCTTTGAACCTTTGCAGGGTCTCAGATTTATGTCTCAACAAATATATATAGCCGAAACGACTATAATCATCTGTAAATGTAACGAAGTACAAGTAACCACATCTAGCAGCTGTACTCATCGGTCCACAAACATCTGAGTGAATGAGTTCCAATAGTTCAGTGGCTCTTTCACCTTTCTTCTTGAAAGGAGCCTTCGTCATCTTGCCACGTAAACAAGATTCACAAGTATCAAAAGCTTGCAGGTCAAAAGACCCCAGTACACCACTTGCGTGGAGCTTAGCGATACGCTTCTCATTTATGTGCCCAAGGCGACAATGCCATACATAAGTAGGATTATTTTCATTTAATTTAATCATTTTAGCATTTATGTTAAATATATGAGATTCATTGGATGTATCTAAGACGTATAGCCCGTTCTGAAGAACGCCCGTTGCATACAAGATATTGCCACACATAATTTTGAAAATTCCATGTCCAATATCAAAAATAAATCCAGAATGATCCAAACAAGAAATCGAAATAATATTCCTCCTTATGGAAGGCACATAATAACAATCTCTCAAAACTAGTTCAAGCCCACTGGGCAAAGACAAGTAATAATCTCCGATCTGCAATGCTTCCACACGGGCTCCATTGCCAACTCGGAGATCCACATCACCTGCTGCTAGCTTTCTCCTATTCCTTAGCCCCTGCACATTTGAACTAATGTGAGACCCACATCCTGTGTCTAAAACCCAAGATGATGAAATAGTGAGGTTTATCTCAACAACATAAATACATGAAGTAGAAGTATCCTGCTTCCTCTTCACATTTCCCTTCAGCTTCGGACAGGCACTCTTCCAATGACCCTTCTCGCCACACTCATGGTACAAGTCTAGAGGGAGAGGCTTGAAGGGCATCCTACCCTTAGCCACGGGCTTCTTGCCCTTTGCCTTGAACTTCTTGTTCTTGGCTCCCCTTACGCCCTTGCCCTTGCTCACAAGGTTCACCTCAGCCTTGGTGGTCAAGAACCTCTCTTGACAGGCTTGATCCTGAAACATAAGCTTCAAGTTCTCCATCATTTCACGGGCTCCTTGAGTCATGAGCTGCATCTGAAGATCAGCAGCCATGGTACCAAGCATCAGACATGATACCTCCCTGTTGTCCTTGATGTGTCTGTTATAACTCACCACTTCGGCTGAGTTAACAGCACCCTCAGGGCGTACAGTAGGCAGAGGAGTTGTAAGGACATATTCTCTAGCCTCGTGCCTAAGGACGATTTCAACCGCCCTAGCCCAATCTAGAAAGTTTGGTCCAGTCAACTTCTCTCTATCCAAGAGTGGCCTTAAAGTATTAGTAGTTGCCATTGCTGTAATTCTTTCGGTTTAAGTTTGAAGTAGTTTCTACAGAAAGAGAGAGAGAGAGAGAGAGAGAGAGAGAGAGAGAGAGAGAGAGAGAGTCAGAATTTAAAGGACTTTAATGTCAATTACAATAATTAAAACTGTCATAAAATTATTTGGTGATTATTGACTTGGTGAGACCAAGATCCACAGTCCTGTTCATTAATGACCAAGCTAGGGCCTGTAAGACGTTAATGAACATACTTGGTAGAGAAACCTTCTCAATTCTCCAACCTAGAGAACTCTTGGTTTGATGGGCCTATTGGCACTTTACCCATCCATGCTTAGGGGCCCGCGACAAGCTATAATGATACCCCATCTTCGAGTCAAACCTACCTTCTCTATGTTAACCACACCCTTTAGAAAAGAGTATCTTAACGCCTCAACGGCCCACCAGACACTATAACGTACTCCGCTTGAGCTTACATACATTATAGCTCTACCTGGGAGGAAGAGGTGAGAACTAGGAGAAGCATTTATAAATTACTCGATACTTTTAGTTGACAATTTTTAATAAGGTGATCGGCTTAAACATGTAAAGAGGATCTGGTGATCGCGATGCAACTTCTTAATTCATTTATTATTACTGATTTGGATTTGCAGGAACAAAACATACATATTAACAATATATATAATGAAAAACTCCTATGGGCCTTTAATATTACATATGTAATAAAAGTCTTCTTGGTTGTCGTGATAGGCCTCCTCCACGGGCTTCAACTCATCAGGATCTACAGGATGGGCTTGATTACAAAATTATAAATATACATGCCCAATGGGCCAAAAATTACATAAATAATAAAAGCCTATTCTATTTAATTCATAAATAAAATTACAACCAATACTTCAAATAAAAGCCCATAGGATTCTATTAATCACGTTGCTGCAAAAGTTAGTAAAAATAACGAATATAAAAATGCATGGTCATGGCAATCCAATTTTATCAATTAATTAAGCCCGATCAAATTTGCAAGACCAATTCAATTTGTCAACAAGTGAATTAAAAGCCCATAAAGGCCCAATGAATATTTCACTACTCCCACTCAGATTAGGAATTCACTTAATCAAAATTGAAATTTCAACTAATGCCACCGGTGCCCCGATCCACTAATTAAATCTCACTATCATACCATATTCAATTTTATATCGTCTTATAAAATAAAACAAAAATAAAATGCATGGCACGACATAAACAATTTTCGTTTCTAATTAAAACAATTTTAATTAAAACGACTTTGACTTTGGTGTCCGAAATAAAATTAAAAATTAAAACCTATTTAGAAAACATTTTTAAATTTAATAGAATTAAACGGGCCCCAAAAATAACCTCGAGCCCGACTCGTGCCTCGCTCCCACCCGAAAATTCTATAATTTTCGTTCGGGACAAGCCGGGTCGCCCCGACTCAATGGCGGGCTGCTGTTTGCAGCCCGCCTGGGCTGCTGGCAGCAACCTATGGGGCTGCTCAACGCAGCCCTTGGTTGGCTGCGAAACCAGCCAACCAGCAGCAGCTCGCAAGAGCGGCTGCAAACCTCCCTAAAATCCAAAATTCCCTTTTCGAAGCAGGGGAAGGGATTTGTTTTTTTTTTTTTTAAATTAAATTCAGATTTAATAAAATCAAGAAATCAATTCACAACCACGACAAAAATCAAGAACTTCATCCAAGAACAATAATATCCGGTTATCCTAATTTGGGGAAACACATCAAAAACCCCAATCTATTAAAATTAACTAATCTTAAAGATCCAACAATGGATCTGGTACCACTGTAGGATTTCAGAAAGATCGATCAGAGCCGCGCAGCGGAAGCAGCGAACCTATTAGTTAAACGGTGAATACGATCTAACCTGAACCAATTGTCCCATTGATCTTAATCTTTAAACCTCAGTTAAATTTTAACAAAACTGTTATCTTAATCTATGGATTAAGAAAACCTACTTGGATATCCTTTCAAGGATAGACGAGAGCCTCAGATGTTGCTCCTCCTAGATCACGTGCAGACACGAGCAAGAACCGAGATCAGCTACTAGTCGGCTTACTCCAAGAACGCGAAGAACGAGGAACGAATTCGCCGAAATCCTCTAGGGAGGGGTTCGGCCGAATCTCAGCTAATAGGGGGCTAGGGTTTTAATTTTCCGATCTTCAATAATGAATTGACAATTCACTTATATAGTGCAATTAATTAACTTTCAGTTAATTATTAATTTGACCCTTAATTAATTTAATTTTATCAATTCAACACCGTAGTATTAAATCGATTCAATTAACATCAATTAGGTTAAATTAATATTACACTTTAACCCATAAACAATTAATCACTTAATTAAATTAACCCAATTAATTAATTAGCCGTTCCATTTACTAATTAACTTGTCACATAACAAATAATTAATACGTTCTTCAAATAATCAATTCATCAATTGATCATTTAATCTTGGAATTAATTAACACAATTCATGTATCAATTAATCTTCTCGATTACCGTGCTGCACGATCCTTAGGGTCTGAAATCAATAAGCTGTGAATTAACAATTCACTAATCGACAGGGGGTCCTAGTAAACCATGTCAATTACATATTGATTACAGATGAATGCTATCCATGTCAGACAGAAATCCCTGTATGATGCTCTACTTATCTCTTACCAAAAGCATATCGATTAATCAAGCTGGAGGCATGGTGTAGTCATCCTCTATTGCTAGATTAATTTCTTGATCATCGAGTATTACTGACAAACAAGTCACCTGCTTGTTTCAGTACGGCCGTACATTTCTCAGCTAATACTCATCAAGTGGCCTATGATATCAACTCACTTAAACAGTGAGTGGTAATTCCATCACTTCAACTATCCGCAGTAATAAGTCCAGAGATTGAACCAGTGTATCCATATTTGGCATCCTCTGGCGGACCTGTTAGAAATACACCAAATTCAATCTGATTCCTTATTGACTGCTATACTGAAATCAGGTCAGGAGATAAAAGAGATCTACATTATTAGAAAGCTTAATGACTCTACCACCATGAACTTTCTAAAGCGGATCGACCAAGTCTCGTGTAACGCACACGCACCTATATCCATATTCACATACACTAAGCAACCTACAGAGTGTCATGTGAATCCTAGATATAAAAGCTTATGCCATAATCATTCCCATGACTATGACTCACTTCTGGTATATTTTATGATATACAATCAATGGATACTTCATTTAGTTACTATAGTACAAGATATATAACTCAAATGAATTAATGCCTTTATTCATAAAACACCAATAACATAGTATGTAATCATCATCAAATACAATGTCATAAAACAACGCCTAGGGCCTAGGGCACACCAACAGATGACCGTTGGTGAATTTGAATCTTCGAAAGAGATGACATCAGTTGTTGTAGCCGTTAATTTGTCAAATCTTCAAACGGTCTTCAAACACTTTGATTCAGTTAACCTTGTTCTTTAACTAAATCCGGTAAGTGATTTGAAGTTGAAGATCAGGTTGACTGGAAACATTCTTCAATTGGATCAACAAGGGGTAGACAAGGAAATTCTGGTTTCGCTTTGAGTAGACAAGCGCGCTCCTTCAAAACAGCTTTTTGAACTTTTGGCGCCTTGCATTAAATGCAATTGTCAGAGCAATAAATGCTAACGGAACCCGTGACTTAGCTTCTGAAAGCTAATTCCAGTTGACTAGACTTCTGATCGAATTGGTAGTGTTTTACTTCTGATTGCAATGGACCTCTGAGGAGAGCTTTAACAGACTTCGATATCTTCAGAGCGGAGTATCCAACTTCTGGAGAAAGGAATACTGTCTTCAGCTTTCGAATCTTCTGAGACCTTTAAGCAATCCAGAAATTTTTCATTCAACACCTGCTGAGTAACTTACATACAAACTTAACAAAAAAATTGTTAGTCAACATTAAACCATATCTAAGAGAATTTTAACTTTCATCTTCTGAAACGTTTGGACATAATCAAAATACTTAGGGTTCATGATTCTCCCCCATTTTGGTTATGGACAAACCGTGGTCAGAAGGTAACAATTATTTAAGAAATCACAAGGTTTAGAGATTAACTTCCTGATACAAATGTTTGTTTTAGCTTATGAGTAACTTAACTCCCCCATTTTAGTGTAAATGGTGAACTTCATCAATCTGTATAAACTTAAGATAGGCTTGAGATCAAGTTGTTAGATTTTTAGTGAAGATAAAGTTACTAAGTTAAAAAGAAACATAAACAGTAAGAAATTAATCAGAGACAATTAAAAAGTATAAGAAAAGTTCAGTGTATAAAATAGTCAGAAGAAACAGTAAACAAAATAATCATCAGAAGGAAAGTCCTAAGACAAGACTACCCAACCCAGAACCTAGCTAAGAAGCTTAAGTCCTAAAATGATTATAAGTTTCTAGATCTCTTCTGAGGAGGAGGAACACCACTGGAACTTTCATCAACATTCTGTCTCTGCATCCCAGCAGACTTGAGACCACCCTGCTGAGCAGACTTCTCCCCCGTTTGGCCAGAACCAATAGGAACACCCAGAGCACCTTGAGAGTCCAATTTATGCTGAACATTCAAAGCAGTCTGATATTGCTGAGGAGTAGGCCTTACAGTGTTGATCATTTCCATTCTTCGCCTGAAATCAGCATCAATGGTTTTCATATGATCAAAAGTCTGTCCAGACATAGGTCGCTGTCGCTGAACATCTTCCAGAAGGAGCTTGATCAACCGATTGTTAGCATACACAGCAGCAGTGAAATGCTCATTCTGAATATAAGTCTGCCCGCGAACAAACCTATAGCAGTTATGAAGAACCTTCTCTTGTTCTCGTGCTTGAGTGTGCATAACTTTCAGAAGTTCAGTGAGCTCAGCAATCTGGACGCTCTGAGCAGTCACAGCGGACTCAATGCTCTGTAGACGATTGTTGAGATCAGGAGTGATGTCATATACAATCTTAGCAGCCCCTGAAGATGATGATCCTTGAGCAGAAGATTTCACTTCTCTCAGAATATGATTAGCAGTACTTTGCAGATCATCAATCTTACTTGGAAGAACCTTCTCATGAGCCTCATAATGCTCATTTGCTTCCTTGACTTCTTCTGACAAAATCTCCAGATTTTCATTAACTTTCAGAAAAGAAGCAAGAGCAATATTTTCGAGAGTTGGAAGAGTCAGAGCCAATTCTCTCAACTTGTAAATTTCATCATATGTAGCCAGATGAAGTGTAGAAAGATTGCGAGTGTAGACAGTAGGGTTCTGCATTTGAAGCATAGTCATGAGCTGCATGTTCTGAGCTTTCAAAGATTGAATTTCTTGCAGCACAATGCCCTGAGCATACATGTCAGCAGCAGAAGACTGTTGCCCTAAACCAGCAAATCTATTCAGCAATTCATCAGAGCCACTCTGACTCATTCTTCTCAACTCTTCAACAGATGGAGCACCACCAGCTTCGGATACACCAGAAGCTCTGCCCATGAAACCAAAACTACCAAATCTTCTTTCCAGATCATCTCGATCCATTGTATTGCGTAGGAAGTCATAGTTGGATGACAGCCCAGCAAAGAAAGAGGTAGAGGAAGAAGTAGTTAAGGGATCACACACAGGAGGTGCATGTCCAGAAGTTGAAGGAGGAGGGATATGTGTGGTTGTGGAAGGAATGGTATATGTGGAAGAGGAAGAGAGAGTAGGTGAAATGGATGGTAGTGTGGATGGTAGTGAGAAAGATGGAGCAGTAAATCCAATTGATGGAATTACAGAGGAAGTAGAGAGAGAAGAAATAGTGGAGGTCGATATGGAATCTGTGAAAATGGGTCCAGAAGATAAATTCACTTCTGAATAGGATCCAGAAGGAGGAGCAGTTTTAGGAGGTACAACTTTAGAGGTTGAAGTTGTAGGAGGAATGGAAGTGTGAGAATCACTAACTTCTGTGACAGAAGGTAGTGAAGGAGATGGATGGGGAGTACGATGAGAGGATGAATGAGAAGTATGAAGGGGAGATGGATGATGAGTATGAGTGGGAGATGAGATAACCTGATCAGAAGAGTTTGGATCAAACATCGAAATTGGTTCAGCAAACACATGAGCCATTCTGAACAGCGTTTCAGAAGAATCTCTATCACCAGGGTTTCTGCCTTGACCCAGAAGAACATTATCAAGAAAATCATCAGTGTTGATGTTTTCAGCAAACCTTATTGCGTCCTTAATGATAGTGTCAGGCTCTTGACCACTATCTTCTGACAGTTCTTCAATGACAGGAGCATCATCATCCTTTTCAGCAGACATATCCATCATGTCTTCATCATCACCCAAGTCCTCTGTTTCAGGAGTTGATTCATCCAGTTCAGTACTCGGAGCAATATAGAAGTCCTTGTTGTTCAGAGACCTTCTATTTGCATCAACCTTCTTCCTTGGGAGTCTGGAGAGAGGAATATCTTCAGAGTCCTCTTCTTCTCCCGTAGCCTCAACATTTCCTGAGAATTCCACATTCCCAACTTCAGCAGCGCATTCAGCAATTCTAGCATCAGCCTTAGCCTTTGCTGCAATTTCTCGCTCAGCTGCTAACTTATCTTCAGCTTCCTTCTTCTTCCTTTTCACATCAGCAAGAGCTACAACTCTTGCAATTCTCTCAGCCTCAGCAGCCTTTTCCCTTTCATCAAGACGTGCATCCTCAGCATCCTGAGCTGCTTTCTCAGCAGCATCCCTTGGCTTCTCAGCAACAATCTTGCCAGAAGGTTCAACACTAATGGTTGTTTGAACCAGAGCTGGAAGAGGTTCTGAGACAACCACCTTCTCTATTTGAAGGACCACCTTACTTGATCCTTTCTTTCCTTTGCCCTTCTTGGCAGCTTTCTTTCCTTTCTGCACAGTAGCTTCAATAATCTCCTTCTGAGCAATGCTTACAGAGGAAGCATTCTCCTTCTTCTTTGGAATCATAAGGAAAGGTTCCTAAGGGTATGCATCTTAAGAACAGTACTCCTGCTGGTTACACCTTCTCCTGAAACGACAACAGAGGTAGCTTCAAACAGCCTCGTCAGAAGAGAACCATAAGCAAGTGCACTGACAACAGACACATTTTTCATCTGCCGTATCAGCATGGCAGGGAGATTGTTCTTCTTCTGATTTACCAGATGCCACATGAAAACCCGTTCCCGATTGGAAACACCATTAACTCCTCCAGCCTTTGGAAGGAACACATTTGTGGTCAAGTAGTGTGCCCACCTCTGGTGCTGAGTGAGCCAGGTGGCATAGGTTTCCTTGGCACTCAGATCTGGCCTCGCCCAGTTTGCTTCATTAAACCCTTCAGCAGAACCATCATCTCCAATGATGATTCCATTGTCATCAATCCCGATAACCTGAGAAATGGAAGCCCTGCTGACCTCGATCTCAACTTCTCCAACCACCGAGTGAACAACATCCTCCTCATTAGATAGGTAGTGGAGGTTCTGATAGAATTGAGTGACTAATTTCGGATAGATGAACTCATCCAAAGAGACGAATGAATTCCAATTTTGAGCACTTAGCCATTTAGAGATGGTTCAGTGGATTTGACTTCATCGTCTAGAAACCTAGAAGTAAAAACCCTAGATTCGCTAACTTTCTTTTTGGTCTCAGAGTTAAAGATGTGAGTGACAGTGAGTTCAATGGGATGATCTTGAGCCATTGAAAGATTTTTTAAGAAATTAGGTCAAGTGTTTGAGAGAAAGAAAACACAGAGAGTTGTCTATGGAAAATCTAATTGCAGAGAAAAATGAGAGTGAAAAACTTCTAAGTGTGGAATTCCCTTATTTATACCCAAACTAGAAACTGTTCCAATTCAAAAAGTAACTAACTAACGTTAAAAGGGGAACATATAACCGTTAAACACCAGTAACAGCGCCGTAATAGCAATAAATGTACGCATGCTTAATTCAAGATCATGATTAGATTTTATCACACTTGATTATCTTAAGTTATTAACATTTAAGATAGAAAAAAATATAATTAAACTAAGTTACTGAAGTGGATAAGTCATACCAATGCCTTCTCGTAAGCTGCTGAAAGGTGTACCAGCCAGAGGCTTAGTAAACATGTCAACAAGATTTTCTTCAGAGGGAACATGGGTGATGATGATATCCTTCTTCAGAACATGATCTCTCAGAAAGTGATGCCTAATATGAACATGCTTCATCCTGCTGTGCTGAATAGGATTCTTTGAAAGATCAATTGCACTCTTATTATCACAGTAGATTGTAATTGTTCCAGGGATGACTCCATAGTCAGCAATTTGTTGCTTAATCCAGAGCATCTGAGAAACACAACTTCTAGCAGCAACATACTCAGCTTCAGCAGTTGAGAGAGCCACAGAGGTTTGTTTCTTGCTATGCCAAGAGACTAGGCACTCCCCTAGAAAATGACAACCACCAGAAGTGCTGACCCTCTTCAATTTATCCCTACCATAGTCAGAGTCTGTGTATCCTATAGGAGTAAAATCAGAACCACAAGGATACCACAAACCAGCTTATGGTGTGCCTTTAAGATATCTGAGAATTCTTTTGACAGCAACATCATGAATCTCTCTTGGTTTAGACTGATATCTAGCACAAAAACACACAGCAAAATGTATATCTGGCCTGCTGGCGGTTAGGTATAACAGAGAACCAATCATACCTCTGTAGGTTTTTATATCTACAGGTTTACCAGCTTTCTCTTCATCATCAATGTCTTTGCTGACATCCATTGGAATATCAACAGCATTAGAGTCCATCATGCCAAATTTCTTCAGCACTTCTCTAGTGTACTTGGCTTGATTGATAAACACACCATCATTACTTTGCTTGATCTGAAGTCCTAAGAAGAAAGTTAATTCTCCCATCATAGACATTTCAAATTCAGCCTTCATGTGGTCGCTGAACTCTCTGCACAAAGATTCATTAGTAGCACCAAATATAATATCATCAACATATACCTGTGCTAAAAGGATATCCTTGTTCTTCTTCAGAGTGAACAGAGTTGTATCAACACAACCTCTGACCAATCCCTTAGACAGAAGGAACTTTGTCAGTCTCTCATACCAAGCTCTGGGAGCTTGTTTCAGTCCATACAAGGCTTTCTTCAGCTTGTACACATGATCAGGAAACTTAGGATCTTCAAAACCAGGAGGTTGAGATACATAAACTTCCTCATCAATGTAACCATTCAAGAATGCACTTTTCACATCCATTTGAAAAAGCTTAAAACCTTTGTATGATGCAAAAGCACATAAGATTCTAATGGCTTCTAATCTTGCAACAGGAGCAAAAGTTTCACCATAATCTATGCCTTCTTGCTGACTGTAACCTTGAGCAACAAGTCTTGCCTTGTTCCTCACAACATTTCCAAATTCATCAAGCTTGTTTTTCAAAACCCATCTAGTGCCAACAACCTTTATGTTGTTAGGTCTGGGAACCAAAATCCAAACTTCTGACCTTTTAAACTGGTCAAGTTCTTCTTGCATTGCCATTAACCAGTAATCATCATCTGCAGCTTCATAGAAGTCCTTGGGTTCCAGAAGTGACACAAAAGCCACATTCCCCATATATCTTCTGAGCTGAGCTCTGGTCTTGACAGGATTGTGAACAGAGTCAATTATGTTCTCTAAGGAATGATTCCTATGAGTTCTAACTTCTCTTGGTACATCCAATGTATCTTCTGAAACTTGTTCATCATTTGTTGAATCATATATAGGAGCATCTTCTGGAAGGAAGTTGACTTCTGGAGTAGCATACTCTTCTTGAGCTTGTTCAGCAACAGGAGGAACTACTTCAGCAGCTCTAGAAGAAACATCTTCTTCTACAGCATGAGACGATTCTTCAGAAGCTTGAACTACATCTTCTTCAGGAGCTCTACTATCTGCAGGGTTAGTCTCATCAAACTGTACATGAACAGATTCATCTAAAGTTTGAGTCCTCTTATTAAAAACCCTATATGCTTTACTATGTGTTGAGTAACCAAGAAAAATGGCCTCATCTGCCTTTGAATCAAACTTTGAAAGATATTCTTTTGTATTCAAAACATAACACTTACAACCAAAGGTTCTGAAATGACCTATTTTAGGCTTTCAACCTTTCCAGAGTTCATAAGCGGTTTTGTTCAGAATGCTTCTGATTAGCACTCTATTTAGAACATAACAAGCTGTGTTAACAGCTTCTCCCCAAAAATACTTAGGAAGCCTTCTCTCATTGATCATAGTTCTGGTAATCTCAACCAGAGTTCTATTCTTCCTTTCAACTACTCCATTTTGTTGAGGAGTTCTGGGAGTAGAAAAGTTATGATCAATGCCCTTGGTTTCACAGAATTCTTCAAACATAAAGTTTTTGAATTCTCCACCATTATCACTTCTGATATGAGCAACCTTTTCATTCCTTTCATTCTCAAGTTTCTTTATCAGAACTGATCACTCTCTGGAGATACCCCATCCTTTAGTGGATTTCTGGTGACAACCACTTCCTCCGTGGCGGACACAACTCTCTAAGAAGAGAAGTAACCAATGGAGCAAAAACGGGTATTGGTAATATGTATCATATCATGTTTGTTTTAATCATGATGTTTTCATTAAGTGTGTTGCATTAAAAGTCATCATTCTCTTGATTGGCTTGTTATGTCTAAACGATGGAATTGTTTGTTATCTACTGTGAAAAGATGTGTTTAGCCTTTAAATTTCTTTGTCAACTAAATTGAATTTAGAACAATAGAAAGTCATAAATTTGATTTACATGTCGAACAAACGCACACTCGATGATAGAGAAGATACTAAACATACATCAAGATGATGACACCTGCAAATTTGAAGAAGAAATGGAGTGCTGGAGATAATGACAGATACCCCGAAAGGCCTTTCATTAAAAAAAAAAAAAAGAGAGAAAAAAATAAAGAGAAAAAAAAGAAAAAAAAAGAAGAAAAAAAAAAGAAAGAAAAAAAAAATTGACTGAAAGAGGCCTCTGTCAAGATCTTCAAACAGTAAGAATCACTCAAGAAGATGCTTAATGAATCAGATATCAGATGTGTTATGAAAAGTCCGCTAATCAAGGCCATGTGAAGTATCATTGCATATAAAGGAGTTGCGGAGAAACCTGCTAAACTGGATGTTCGTAAAAGAAGGGGGATACAGTTCGCAACAAGTGTCGTGCATTTGATGTGCAAATCAATCTGTTGTTCTAGAGACAATTATGTTACAGGAAAATTAAAGCATAAACATGTTTATTCATAGTATTTTAACAGATAGTTTCATCATTATTCATAACATCCAAATAAGAAATGCATGACAGCAAACAAGCACACTAAGCATCAATTATTACAAACAAAGTTCGGGATGTGATGCTTCGCTGGAAAGTCACACTCAATGAAGCAATCCCAACTCATCTGTTCCAAGACGGCGAGTCTCCCATTCACGAACAATTGACGAAGGCTTAGTGTGCCACATGTGGACCCACTCTTGATAGAGAAACGACACGGTCACGATTGGGGCAGGATTAATCACAACATCGATCAGGTGTCTGTTTGACCAGCGATCACGGAACAGTTGAAGCTCAATATAATTGTATATGCCATGCTGGGCGCCTAGAGTCAAAATAGGAATCAACAGAGTCTTACCATACTGTCGACGGACCCGATCAGGCAGATAGAATGTGGACCAGCGAAGGCCAAAGAGACAGACGAACCTGCAGTCACAGAGAATCATCACTCTGGAGAACTCCCACCAAGGACACATCCAACGGATAAGGAAGAACGGGATAGTAGAGAGCCAACCTTTCCATCCCTCCACTGAAAGAATACTAGTCCACTCTACAGAAAATCCCCGATTCATGAATAAGCTTGGTGAATACCCACGTCGGTTCCTGGGAGGATCATTGATGATTCCAAGCTTTTCTAGCAACCATATCTGTGGAACAGAGAATTAGCACGGGAACAATTTCAACTCATAACTGAATGAATAACAGACATACCAGCAAGAGAAGTGGACTCCCAGTCAAGACTACGGATTCTCCCATAGAGACTTTACGTAAGCCTACTAAAGTCTCAACCAAGATCAAAGCAACTGGTGATGCACCCCTAGCCATCTCAGATACAACTGTCAAGAGACGGAGGTCACAGATAGGGAATTCTGGCGAGCATAAGAAGAATATCATGAGGCATAAAGCCATCAGAGGGGCCCATGTGGTGTCTCGACGATCTTTGTTCATGCAAATATTCATCAATCTGTTCACATCAAGACGTGAAAAGTGTGCATTCGGGGGTAGAATGAGATGTACCTGGTCTGGAGATATCCCATACTGGGAAACCAAAGAAGACATATCCACGTCCCTGGGACTTGGGAGAGCAATGATCTCATCATTTCCAGATGAAATACCCATAATAGCGCATAACTCTTCATACAAGGGGCACGTCTCATTACCATTGAAGCAAAATACACTCACCTCGGGATCCCATAAGGATGCTGCGGAGGAAAGAAAGATCGGGTTAAGTTGGTGTCTGATGTAAACCTCCATCTCTCTGAGACCATAAGGCTTCATCTTGTCCCAATCAGACCTTGGAATGGATCGAGCGTACGTACGGAACCCAACTTGCAGAGCTTCCATCACGAAAAGAAGAAAACGAAGCGTAAATGGGGTGCTGAGGCCTAAACTTGGCCGAGTTTCCTAAACAAGTCGACAAACTCGGCCGAGTTTGTCCTTTGAACACTTGTATATATCCTTAATGGACCAAACTCGGCCGAGTTTGGGTGTTTTGAAGCATGGAGATTGGATTTTTGGCTCAGTTTTCGGGTAAAAATTGTCCGATGACTTGGGGTTTGCAAGTACCACGAGATAAGTCATTCAAAACTCAAATGAAAGTGATAAAAGTCATCCATACGTCATGTCAAACAAGCAAAGAAAAGAGTATCAAAGCAATGTGCAAACACAGTCAAACAAACACAACAAAGTAAAAACAGTGAAGCAAATCTCTAAATGTCCTCAAGAAGAATGGTCATCCCCATCCTCATCCTCATCTATGATCTCGGTGCCACCCTCGTCATTGTCACTGGCCATCTCCTGGTGACTACCACATGCCTCAGCTCGTGGTTTGGCTGCGTCCATAGTCGAATTCCCCAGATGACCTCTACATGCCTCAGCCTGAAGTTTGGCCATATCCATAGTCAAACTCCTGATCTTCTCATTCGCTTGCTCAAGCATAAACTGCACAAATATACATATAATTGTCATCATTGCATACATACATGACATATAATCATTCATTCATACATCCAGACATTACAAGACACTAAGGAAGAGACTTACATTGTAGGCCAGATTGCTCTCCTGGATCAATCCCTTCAGTCTATGTGATTTCCACGCCAACTCAGAAGCCTCCTCAACTGAAATCTGGAAGAAAGAGATCATCAGGTAAAATTCATGATAATCAATGCAGGAAACAGGAAACACTCACATGTGTGGTAGCTGGAGGATCAAACTCCACGATGAAAGGAGCCTCACGAGTCAGGAATCTCTGCTTAACTTTCCCTGACAATGTCATCACCTCCACGAAATTATCAAAGGTAGTGGAGACTCTTCCAGGTAAGAAATCAGGCTGACGAGACCCAGAAGCAGCCGCATCTGGAATAGGGGCATCTGAAGGTCGGGTAAGACCCACCTTCCTCTTAGTCCTTGGAAGCTCACCCTGAATAGGATCCTACAACAAGATATCAAAATAAAAACAAAAAAATAATAATAATAAAAAATAAATAAATAAGAGAAAAAGGAAAATAAAAAATTGTTACCGCGTCGTCCTGGGCCTGGGGTGTCTGAGGCAATAACTGGCGAATTATCTCGCTATACGGCCCCTCTAGACTATCAAAAGTCAGACCATCCCTGTAAAAGATCTCATCTTGAGCAGTTCTCACATGGTTAATCCAGAACATAGTATGTGGAGGGTCTTGAGGAACAGGACGGTCATTTGGACCGAGCGTCCTACCTCTCACTCTCTCACCCAAGTACCACACAAAACCATAGTGGCACTCGAATAATACCCGCTTGTCTGATAAAGCGCTAGCTGAAATCATCTCTGTTGTCCACCTCTTCCTCGGCCCCCACGGTTTTTTGTTAACCTGAGGCATAGAATTACATGGTTAGGATGTGAAAATACTCTGTCTTATTTTACAAGTGAAAATAGTAGTAATAATAAAAAAAAAAAGGGGAAGATCACCTTTTCCCAGGTCAACTCTCTGAATGCCTTCTTTTTGGCCACCAAAGAAGTCACGGCGCTCCCCGACCAGCTGTCGCTCCACCGACCCAAGCACGGGTACCGATGCGGGAGGCCACTCAAGATAGGGGGATAAGCCAGTATCCCATAGGAATAGCCCCATATCTGTAAATAAATGTATATGAGCAATTAGATAGACAAATAAAAATAAGAAAATATAAAAAAATAATAAAGAAAAGTAAGGGAGACTCACTGGGATCAGGAGACTGAATCCTCGTATTATCTTTTGATTGCGACGGACTATCATATCCATCCCATAGAGAAGAAGAGAATAAGCAGCACCAACCCAGTCATATTGCTTGACTCTATCCAAATCCACCAAGGCTCTCACAATAGATGTGCACACCTCGCTACCACTCAGAGCAAATAGAGTCCCTGATAGCATGACCAATAGGAAAGAGCGGGCACACTGCTCAACCTCCAAATCACTTTCAGGGACTCGATCCATCCAGTAATTCCTCAATTCCCTCACTTGGAGTTTCATCCCAATAAGGGGAACTCCAAACAGAAGTGAAAGCCGATCTCGAGGTGTGTGACTCCGGAACAAACCTATGTCAAGCGGGAGCGGAATGCCAGAGAATGAAAGGCCCGTAATAGCGGAAAAGTCTAAGGGCGTAATGGTCATCTCGCCAAAAGGCAAATGGAAAGTGTGGGTGGAGTCCATCCACCGAGAAACCAATGCAGTGGTCATGTCCAGACCCGTCTTAGGACTTGAAACGGGTAACATCTTGATGAAATGGGCAAAACCGCTCTTGTCAACCCTCAATTTAGTAGCGGGGGTCAATTTCTTGTACCAAGTCCTCACATCCTTCACAAAACCACACCCAGCTAATTTTCGCTAGAAAATAATAATAAAAATGCAAACTTTAATTACTAGTTACGTTTTTATCTATCTAATTCATGAAGGTCAATAATGTAAATAAATAGGATAAATATATATATATATATATATATATATTAAAAAAAAAAATAAAATTTCAACTCAGCCGAGTCAAAACTCGGCCGAGTTTGTCGAAACTCGGCCGAGTTTCGACAAGCTCGGCCGAGCTTCATGCTCCCATGGCCGAAAAATGGGCCCCCAAATCCCTAAAATCCAAATTTTGAGTCTTAAACGCATAATTCCACCCCCAAAACATCCATAAACATGTATATAATCATTCCAATGCATCAATTTCAAGCAAAAACAACACAAAAAAGAGATCGGGGCAAGAATCTTACAAGTGAACCATAATGGTGTTTTGCCTCTGCGAAGCAAATTGGCACCCGATCTTCGTACTTTAGCCCGAAATACTTCTTTTCCCGAGTCCTTTTGTCATTGGAGAAAGTATGGATGATAGGAATGAGGTTAAGATCGGGTTTGAGCGGATTAGTCGGAGGATGAAGTTCAATGGGTATTTCTCCTCCCGTTGATGATTCGGGATCAATATTGGAATCAGATTCGTCACCCGTTGAGGAATTTTGATAGATTAAACGATATCTACGAGGTTCTCGACTTGTAGACATTGTTTGGAGATCTTGAAGGTTGTATGGAAAAATGATGTAAATAAGGAAGAAGAAGATGATATAGGTTTAAGTTATGGGCTCATTGGGCTTGGGCTTATAATTTGAAATAATAAAAATCACATGTACATAGATTGCTATTTTTTGCACACACAATCACGTGAATTAAATCAAAGCATGCAAGTTACTAGATGTAAATATGTTAGATAAATAATTTCATTGATAGATTTAACTTTTACAATATATATTAAAAGTTTAACCCCGAGAAAAGGATTTTCTTTATTATCCGCATATACTCTTCAAAATTACAACGTCAATGGTAAAAGTGGAAAATCCTAATTTTCTACTATACCCCGCCGGAAGAGAAACTACAAAAAAAAGGAAAGAAATGAAAAGGGAAAACGAGAATTCAAGAGAAAAGTTCATCTCCCCCGCTCATGGCGACGCGAGTAATCCGTGACAATGAGAATCATCACGAAAAAGAAAATAATTAGGCCTATTAGAATGGCCTGTGTTTTCCAGTACTGCTCGCTCTCCTCGTGAAAGCGTTGAACCATCTCCTCATGGCGCTCCCGGTGTTCCTGCGCTTCACGATTAGGACGGTAATGCATGGTAAGTTTTGAATAAAAATGTTTTGAAGTAAAAATGATTGAAAGCGATTTGAATTATATAGAAGATTTGAATCGATCCGGGCCGTCCACGTTCAAACGATCTGGACCGTCCAATTCGTCGGTGCGCTCCGAGCCGCACGTTTGTGGCCGCAAATTTTTCGGTCCATTGTGGACCACTCATCTTACAGTGTACAGCAATTGATCCAACATGTCAGTTAATGTCATACCCATGTGTAAAATAAATAATTCTACAAGCACCAATAATACCCCGAGAAAGAGAATTCTTTTATTCTTTTGCAGGAACCTGATAAAAGGCGTTCCGAACAATTCCATAGTGCCGACATTTATGGAGCTACTCTTGAGGTACACAACAAGCTTCCTCCAACAGGCCATTAAATGCGCCGATTCCAATAATAATAATAATAATAATAACAATAACAATAAAAATGATAAAAATAATTTGATAAAAATATATAATAAAAAAAATATAATGATAAAAAAAATAATAAAAAAGAAATAAAAAATAATAAAAAAATATAATAAAAAGAAGAAAAAATAAATAATAATTATTTTTGTTTCAAAATATCCTTATTGTCAAGATTCACCCCGAGAAAGGGACTTCTTTTATTCTATTTCAGGATCACCAAACGGATCACAATTCAAAGGCAACCACAAAATTCATTCTTCAAAAAAGAAATGTTCCGTGACAACAGTCAACAAAGACGGCAGGTACTTTCAACGTGCAACGCAGACACAAAATTACTGCTCATGACGAAATAGAACTCAGAGAATAATCTCTTTGTGTCAAGTTCGAATCTTTCCAAGGAATGATGCTTCTAAGACAAGGATGATAAAACAATACATTGGATGAAAGCTTGATTACTGAAATCAGAGAATATTCTCATATTTCATCATGACATATCCCAATACAGGGACATACAAAAACAAAATTGATTTCTCACCAAATATGGTGGGATGAAGCATTGGATTGAAAATTGGAATCAAGATAAGAGAACTGAAAATAGAGAATATTCTCTGATTTCATTAAGCAATGGGCAAAATCGCCCTCACAAGAAGGAACAGGATCTCCTTGTCTCGAAGTCACATCATTTTTCTTTGAAGGATGAATATCAATCTTGATGAAGATGAGAGAACTGAAAATATAGAATATCCTGAGATTTTCTCAATAACAAAAGCAAGCCAGGGGCAAATTTTCCTTGCGATAGAGAAATGAGGATAATCTCCTCGCTTCGAGATCATATTCTTCTCCTTCATGAGGATAATCTCCTCGCTTCGAGATCATATTCATCTTCTTCCAGAGGATAATCTCCTCGCTTCTAAATCATATTCTTTCCAGAGGATAATCTCCTCACTCCCAGATCATATTCTTCAGAGGATAATCTCCTCACTTCCAGATCATATTCTTTAGAGTATAATCTCCTCGCTTCCAGATCATATTCTTCTCCTTCAGGAAAAAGGTAAACCATGGTTAGACACCAAGTACAGAATTTTCCTACTCACGTGGCTCCGTTAAGTATAACGACGCGTTGAGTCATTCAAATATGATCCCATCCAAGGTGGCATATCTACTATTCAACACGATGACGGTATCCCCGCTCATGTATTCCTACTCACGTGACTTCGTTAAGTATAACGACGTGCTGAGTCATTCAGATATGAGTCCATCCAAGGTGGCATATCTACTATTCAACATGATGACGGTATTCCCGCTCATGTTTTCCTACTCACGTGGCTCTGTTAAGTATAACGACACGCTGAGTCATTCAGATATGAGTCCATCCAAGGTGGCATATCTACTATTCAACATGATGACGGTACCCCCGCTCATGTTTTCCTACTCACGTGGCTCTGTTAAGTATAACGACACGCTGAGTCAATCAGATATGAGTCCATCCAAGGTGGCATATCTATTATTCAACATGATGACGGTATCCCCGCTCATGTATTCCTACTCATGTGACTCTGTTAAGTATAACGACACGCCGAGTCATTCAGATATGAGTCCATCTAAGATGGCATATCTACTATTCAACACGATGACGGTATTTCGCTCATGTATTCCTACTCACGTGGCTCCGTTAAGTGTAACGACCCGCTGAGTCATTCAGATATGAGTCCATCCAGGGTGACATATCTACAACTCCCCATAATGACGGTATTCCCACTCATTTTTACTCACACGGGCCCGTTAGGTATAACAACACACTGAGTCATTTGAATACACATACTGGATAACATGTATAGAAGTCGTCCAGTCTTTACGTATTATAAAATAAAATTGCATTCAAGTGTGGGATCATCCGCGTTGACACACCTTTTATGTAATATCTAACTAAAAAAGTTATACTTACGTGGTTCCGTAAAAATGGACCGCTAAGTTTCAGATTAACCATTTCTCCATGTAGGATTAAAAACTCCAGATGAAAAAGCAGATGCGCAGATGTCTCGATGATTTACACCACTGTAATAGGAATGATGACTTTACCCCATGTACGTCTTCTAACACTCACCGTGCTAACTAGCACTTAATCAACACTGTTTGAATCGAACGTAAAGGTTCGAGTCTTCACAATATTGATTAAGTGAGGGGCAGCCTGTGAGCATGGATTTTTCCGATCTCGATGATGATAGTGTGTTTACCTCATGATTACACATTTAAAGAAGTCATTGCTTAACCTACTATGTGCTAGAAAGTCCCGCGGGGCCTCGGAAGTGACAAACGGAGCCCAAATGAGCAATTTTTCCATCATCCTTAGGTTGAACTCGGTCAGGTTTAGACAACCTCGATCGAGTTTAGACAATCTCAATCAAGTTTAACCCATAATTGGTCAAGTTTGGTCCTTCAAGAACAAATTCAGCCAAGTTTACATGCAAACAGGTCCAAAAACGACGTTTTTTCGGCCATTTCGGGTCACGTATACATTTTTCGGGTTCGAAACGGCCAATTCTCCATCGCTAGAGGGCTAAACTCGGCCAGGTTTAGACAACATCGGCCGAGCTTAGCCAAACTCGGCCGAGTTTGCTTGGAAACAGGCCCGAAAACGACGTTTTCGGACCATTTCGGGTGACGTATGCGTTTTTCGGGACTTTCCCGGGGGTTTTACTTATGAATAGGACATTCTCCCTTCATAATAAACACTCATAAACATCTCTAAAACTCTTAGAAACACCCATTCCATAAGATCAAAGCTCAAAGAGTCAGTAGATTCTTCTGCGCGAATCAAGCCGAAACAGCTCCGGAATGAGCCCTGATTCTCGTTCCCGGTTTGTTTTCTTGGTAATTCTTGATCTACACACCTCAATTCTTATCTTAGGTTCACTAGAGAAGTTATTAGTTGACTTAATATACAGTCAGAAGCTTCCGGGAACCTCAAAGGTGTCAAACGGGGTCTAAACGGCTGTTTTCCACCATCAGAGGGACTAAACTCGGCCGGGCTTGCATAAACTCGGCCAAGCTTGATTGTTTCTTCACAGAAACACTTCATTTCTCGTATTATAACCACTAGAGAAGTTATTAGTTGAGTCAGTATACAGTCGGGAGCTTCCGGGACCCTCAACGGCGTCAAACGGGGTCAAAACGGCCATTTCTCCGCCACCGGAAGGACCAAACTCGGCCAAGCTTGGTCAAACTCGGCCGAGTTTGGTCCCCCCATGATCAAACTCGGCCGAGTTTGGCTGGGTTTGAGTCCGGGAAATAGTGTTTTCACTATTCGGGACACTATTGCTCTTTTGGATGCTTTAGGGACACTTTTCCTATAAATAAGACCCTCCCCCCTTTAGTTTTACACACCAAAAACACCCCAAAACCTCCCAAACACTTCATTTTGCAAGATCAAACACCCAAAAATCCATAAAAAGTTAGGTAGTAAAAAGTGAAGAAAGTGAAGAACACACCCAAAAAGTGACTTCAATCCTTGTTTCTGGAGAAATTTCAAGTTGTTTCTTGTTACAAACACATCAAATATCATCCCATAAACACTTCTCTTCCATCATTTGACCCACTTTAGTACCTAAAATCAAGTCTTGAGTCGAGTTTTACCACTTTGTTCAAAGTTGCTCGGGTTGTCACTTCCGGGGATCCGTTTGGAGTTTTCTTTGCATATAAAAGGCAAGTAATCTCTCTATTATGTCACCATGATGCTCTAGTATCATAATCTAATGGAAACATGCTGAGAGATACAAGAATCACGTGTAGTTATGTGGTGAAACCGGGTATGAAAACCATGAATCCATAACAAAAAAAAGTAAAAAATAATCCATAACCATCAAAGTTCATCCATGGAATTCTTAATCAACATCATGTCTTAAGTTAAATCATGTTTTGTTTCATTATAACATAACTTTACTAAAGTAAAAACATGTTTAATCCTAAAGTAAAATCATGTTTCGTTTCATTTAAAAAGTAAAAACATCTTTAATCATTTAATGATTAGTTTTGTATTTTGCCTAATTAAAAATTGACGTGTGCAAACGACACGTCGGTTAACTATATATTATTACAACGTGGATTTAACGCTCTCTATGGCGGACTACCGCTCGGGGATGCTCGGTCCATTTGTATTATTTCATTTTATGCTTATTTACCGTGGATTTATGACTTCCTAAGGCGGACTACCGCCTGGGGACGTTCGGTCCATGATTTTACTTTTTGTTTATTCGCTGTGGGTTTATGGCTACCTAAAGAGGATTACCGCCTAGGGGATGCCCGATCCATGCTTTATGTTATTTTATTACTTTTTACTTTTACTTTTTATCGTCATTTACTTTTTACCGTGGATTCGGGTATTTTACTGTGGTGGCGCTTAGTCGCCTGTGGATATTGGACACTCGATCTTTACTTTACAGTATTTACTTTTCCGCACTTTTACTTTTTACCGCAATTTACTTTTTAAGTGGAGTCGGGTATTTTACTGTGGTGACGCTTAGTCGCCCGTGGATATCGGACACACGAGCTTTACTTTACAGTATTTACTTTTCCGCACTTTTACTTTTTACCGCAATTTACTTTTTACCGTGGAGTCGGGTATTTTACTGTGGTGACGTTTAGTCGCCCGTGGATACTGGACACACGATCTTTACTTTACAGTATTTACTTTTCCGCACTTTTACTTTTTACTGCAATTTACTTTTTACCGTGGATTCGGGTATTTTAATGTGGTGACGCTTAGTCGCCCGTGGATACTGGACACACGAGCTTTACTTTACAGTATTTACTTTTCCGCACTTTTACTTTTTACCGAGGAGTCGGGTATTTTACTGTGGTGACGCTTAGTCGCCCGTTGATACGGGACACACGATCTTTACTTTACAATACTTATTTTACTCTCATTTTGTTTATAAAGCTAATGCATATTTACTCTCATTTTGCAGGTTAATAAGTTCTGTTGTGCTCTAAATTAATACTGTGTGTGAAAAATAATAAAATAAGAGTCAGTAAAAACAAAACAAGTACAAAACAAAGCAAGTTTGAGTATTAAAGATAAGTAAGTATTATTCACAAACCTGTCTCTGAAGGGTAAAGTGGGGTTGAGCGCCCTACTCATTGTACCAGATTTTCTCAGTCTACAGATTGGGTGGCGACTCTCGCGACTCTCTAAAAATTCATAAAAATCGAAGTTTAAGCAGCTGAGATTTTCCACGCCCTTCGCGGGCGCAATTTTGCTAAAAATAGCAAAACATGATAAAAATCTCGCAATTGATATTAAATAAGAAAATATCGATTACGGGGACGCGCGCTCAGAGTTGCCAAAGTGCAACACTTCGTTGGTCCACGCTTCAACAGATTTCTCTGTATGCACCTGCCACGTTCTCGACTAATACTTAATAAGTTCTTGATTTTTGCCAGAAAAATTAGCGCGCAAACTTCGAACTTGTGCTGTGTAATCTTCGATAGAGGTTGAATGAATTATTCTGTACCACCGACCATTTTTAAATTGCTCAGCAAAATTTGTTTATATGCCACGTACAAAGTAAATGGTTAGTGTGTGGAAATAACTTTCGAACCGGTTTTAGCAATCCCAACTCCCGGTCAGTTGTAATCGAATGTGGATTCTTGTCAGTGGGAAGCAATCCCAAAATTTGTTTATATGCCACGTACAAAGTAAATTCTTGTTGCAAGGAGTCATTCCCACCATTTCTACTAAAGGCCATTTGTACCTATTTGTCTTGTACGTTGAGTCAATTCCAATGGTCCTGTAGTAGTTTTTGAGTAAATTGATTGCTACTGGATGTGCCATATGAGTCAACATCTTTGTGGTTGGATCACACTTTTGCGCAAAAAAATAATTATATTTTCGAGCTAGAAACAACATTTGTTCTGTCACATTTCTACCCTCCATTTCCTTCTGCTTTAGTCCTTCTCTTTCATTGTAGATAAGTCCGATATGAGCGCGATCCTCTGGATTTTCTGCTTGTACCGCCGCTAGAATAAGATATGGCTTTGCTTGAGCCATCGTCATGTCTCGTGTGATGATTTTTGAAGCTGGACTCAACCCACTCAATTGTCGCTGACCCTTCTGATAAGTTATCATCGGATGGTTGTGCATCCCTTTAGAGCCTGCCTTTGGTCGTATCCCCCAAAAAAGTTGATATTCTTGGAAACGAGTCGTCTCTTTGAATTATACTTCAAGCGTTCTTTGATCGTAAAATCCTGCAAAACAGAACCGGAGATGGGATCTCCGGGTAAAACTCCGACGATCAAGTCAGTTTTAGTTTTAAGGAAAGGATATATAGTTTTGTAGCATATTAGTGTCCAACCTTTTATCTTTATGTTTCTTTCCCTTTTATAGCTGTAGATTGATGTGTTACATGATGAGTTCAGGACATCTCCACGCTTGGTATTGTTAATGTGAGATTCTGTGGTTATGTTGTTGTTGTAAAAGTTGAGGAACGAGAGGAGAAGAATGCCAGCTCATATCAGAGTATTGAAATTGAGTAGCCAGAAGGCGGTGCCAATGCCCTTAACATTAACAAGTTTTTATGATCGTGGGTTTTGGGGGGAATAACTGTGCCTTGAACAGTTACTTCACGCAGTGTGTATGATGAGCTTTGGTGAACTGGGCTTGCTTATAAGGTTTAATGGGCCTTTTTCGCAATTACTTATTGTTGTATATGGCTCATAATATACATGACGGAGCGGAGCGATTGGAGCCGAAGGCTTGGAGGACACGTTCGGATTAGTGGGTCGGGGTGCGGGGGAGGATTCCCCGCGGTATGAATTAGGAAGAATTTTAATTTAGAAGAAATTAGAATTAAGAAGAATTCTAATTAAGAAGAATCCTTAATGAATAAGGATTCTAATTAGGAAGGATTCTGGTTCTCCTAGTCACTTAGGGATTCGAATTCCCTATTATAAATACATGTGATTTGTATTCTTTGTAGACACTTGATTCATATAATAAAATCGCTCAATCGCTCCCGGAGACGTAGGCAATTTGCCGAACTTCGTTACCAAATCTTTGTGTCGTGTTCTTGCTTTATATTCTGTGTGATTTAGCTTGATTGTCAACAAGTGGTATCAGAGCCAGGTTAAAGGAAAGCTATGTCAGGAGGTGCAAGATTCGAGGTTACAAAGTTTAATGGTCATGGAAACTTCAGTTTATGGCAGACGAGGATGAAAGATCTCTTGGCGCAGCAAGGGCTTTCAAAGGCGTTAAAGACGGTGAAGCCAGAAGCGATGGAGGAGGATGATTGGAAGGAACTGCAAGATAAGACATCCGGGACCATATGGTTGTGCTTGGCAGATGAGGTCATGTATCACGTGATGAACCTTAATCATCCGGTGGAGATATGGAACAAGTTGGAAAAACAATTTATGTCGAAAACCCTAACGACTAAATTGTATCTCAAACAGCGGCTGTATGGGATGAAGATGCAAGAAGGGGGAGATCTGGGACAACATATTAATAACTTCAATCAGATTGTCTCAGATCTAGCGCAACTCGAAGTAGCAATTGAAGATGAGGATAGAGCAATGATTTTGTTGTGTTCATTACCTTCTTCCTATGAGCACATGGTGACTACCTTGACTTATGGAAAAGAAACTATCAAGACTGAGGAGATATCTGCTGTATTGTTGGCTCATAACCAGCGGAAGCAGAATTCAGGAGAGGTGAACTCTCAAGGAGATAGTTTATTTGTTAAAGGTGGTCAGGATCGTGGTAGAAGGAAGGAGAGAGATCAATCTGGAAGGGGTTCTTCTAGGTCGAAATCAAAGAATAAAGGGAATACGTTTCATTGTTACAAATGCAAAGAACCAGGTCACATCAAGAGGAACTGCCCGATGATTAAAAACCAGGCCGACAGCCAGAATGGTTCTAAATCTAAATCTGTCAACGTGGTGCAGAATGACGGTTCAGATACTGATGGTGACATGCTTTCTGTTGCGGATACTCAGATGACAGATGCGTGGATTCTTGATTCAGGTTGTTCTTACCATATTACTTCTAATAAGGATTGGTTTACCACATATAGGTCAGTTAATTCTGGTTGTGTCTATTTGGGTGATGATAGATGCTGTAATATTGCTGGTATTGGTGATGTCAGAATTAGGATGCATGATGGTATTATTAGAACTTTAATTGATGTAAGACACATTCCTAAGGTTAAAAAGAATTTGATTTATGTGGGTACTTTACATAAGAATGGTTTTATCCCTAAGGCAGATGAGGATAGAGAGACCATTAAGATTGTAAAGGGTGCATTGATAGTTATGAAAGGGAAGTTAACTGCTGGAAATATTTATAAGTTGTTAGGGAGTACTGTTGTAGGTGGAGTTCAGTCTGTTGAGTCTGATGAAGACAACACAAAATTGTGGCATATGCGTCTAGGGCATCTTAGTGAAAGTGGAATGACTGAGTTGCATAAAAGAAATTTATTGCATGGTGTTAAGAGCTGCAAGTTAGATTTCTGTAAATTTTGTGTCCTTGGAAAGCAGACTAAAGTCAGTTTTAATACTGGAAAACACACTACTGAGGGTATTCTTGATTATGTGCATTCAGATGTATGGGGTCCTGTCAAAGAGCCTTCAATGGCTGGGTCTGTGTACTATGTTACTTTTACTGATGATTTTTCTAGGAAAGTTTTGGTATATTTCTTGAGACAGAAATCTGAAGTCTTTGCCAAGTTTAAGCAGTGGAAAACTGAGGTGGAGAATCAAACGGGGAGAAAAATCAAGTATTTGAGGACTGATAATGGCACGGAATACACAGATTCGCAGTTCATCAAGTTCTGTGAGGAGAATGGGATTCAGAGGCACTTCACTGTGCGCAAGACACCACAACAAAATGGTGTTGCTGAAAGGATGAACCGAACTTTGACTGAAAGGGCTAGGTGCTTAAGATTGAATGCGGGGCTGCCTAAACGCTTTTGGGCAGAAGCGGTGAGCATGGCGAGTTATCTTGTCAATAAATCACCAAGAGCATCTTTGGGAGGAAAAACGGCTGAAGAGGTATGGACTGATAAAGATATTGATTTTAGTTACTTACGTATCTTTGGTTGTCCTGCTTTTGTGCATGTGCCTGGAGATGAGAGGTCGAAATTGGATGCAAAGTCGAAGCAATGCATTTTTCTGGGCTATAAGAAAGGTGTGAAGGGCTACAAGTTTTGGGATCCAGTTGAGAAGAAGATGGTGATTAGCAGAGATGCTGTTTTTGATGAGAAATCCATGTTGCAGCAGAATGTGGAGACAATCCAGATTGATTCAGTTTAGAATCAAGAGCAAGCAGTTGAGAGAGTTGAAGAAGTTGAGATGGGTCAAAGCTCGAGTTCTGCATCAAGTGGTTCCAAGACCACGGATTTGCAAGACTATAGTTTGGCCAGAGATAGAGAAAGACGCATGAATGTGAAGGCTCCAAACAGATTCGGGTTTGAAGACATGGTCTCTTATGCACTCAACGTTGGTAGTGATGATCCAGCCAATTTTCAAGAAGCAACCACTAGTCGAGAGAAAGAAGGATGGATGGGTGCAATGGTAGAAGAGATGGAGTCTTTACATAAGAATGAGACTTGGGAGCTTGTCAGACTTCCAGAAGGAAAGAAAGCTCTTCGTTGTATGTGGGTCCTTAAGAAGAAACCTGCAGTATCAGAAAAAGAGGGGGAGAAATTTAAGGCTAGATTGGTAGCCAAAGGTTTTACACAGGTGAAAGGGGTAGATTATGATGAGATCTTCTCTCCTGTGGTTAGACATACTTCGATCAGGTCAGTACTTGCTCTTGTTGCCACTCAGGATTTGCATCTAGAGCAGATGGATGTTAAAACTGCTTTCTTGCATGGTTATTTGGAGGAGGAGATTTATATGCAGCAACCTGAAGGTTTCGTTCAGCCTGGCCATGAACATTTGGTGTGCAAGTTGAAGAAATCTTTGTATGGACTCAAGCAGTCCCCGAGGCAGTGGTATAAACGGTTTGACTCCTACATGAAGAAGATTGGTTACAAGCGATGTGAGTATGATTGTTGTGTGTATGTGAAAAACCTTGATGATGATTCTTCTATTTTTCTGTTACTGTATGTTGATGATATGTTGATTGCCGCCAAGAACATGAATGATGTTGTGGAATTGAAAGCTTTGTTGAGTCAAGAATTTGAGATGAAAGACTTAGGTCCTGCTAAGAAAATTCTTGGGATGGAGATTCGTAGAGATAAGAGCTCTAGAAGACTATGGTTATCTCAACATGGTTATGTTGAGAAGGTCTTGGAAAGGTTTGCTATGGACAATGCAAAGCCCGTGAGCACTCCTTTGGCGAATCACTTTCAGCTTTCTGAAGAAGATTGTCCAAAGACAGATAAGGAGATTGAAGAGATGACCAAGGTTCCTTATGCTAGTGCAGTTGGGTGTTTGATGTATGCTATGGTTTGCACTCGTCCTGATTTAGCTCATGCAGTTAGTCAAGTGTGCAAGTATATGTCTAAACCAGGAAAGAGGCATTGGGAGGCGGTCAAATGGATCTTCAGGTATTTGAGAGGTACTGTTGGGCATGGTTTGATGTTTGGTGGGCAACATGGCGATCCATTGGTAGAAGGGTATGTAGATGCAGATTATGCTGGTGATCTGGATAATAGGAGGTCTACGACGGGGTATGTGTTTACTCTTGGTGGAGGACCTATTTGTTGGAGGTCAACACTTCAGTCTACTGTTGCGTTGTCTACAACTGAAGCCGAGTATATGGCGTTAGCTGAAGCTGCAAAGGAAGCATTATAGCTTACTGGTTTGGTTCAGGAATTGGGTGTTGAGCAAGGTGGAGTTGAATTGCATTGTGACAGTCAAAGTGCCATTTATTTGGCAAAGAATCATGTGTATCATGCTAGAACCAAGCACATTGCTGTTAGGTATCACAAGATTAGAGAATTGATTGCATCTGAGGAGATCTTGTTACTGAAGGTTCATACTTCTGAGAATGCTGCTGACATGTTGACAAAGCCAGTTACTTCTGACAAATTCAAACATTGTTTGGATTTGTTAGATATTCGCAGTTGCTAAGAAAGTGAGGTAACTCGGTCCTCATAGCGTGTTTAGAAGTCGGTTAAATCTTCTGAGAGGCGTGATTATTCGCCAAGGTGGAGATTTGTTGTATATGGCTCATAATATACATGACGGAGCGGAGCGATTGGAGCCGAAGGCTTGGAGGACACGTTCGGATTAGTGGGTCGGGGTGCGGGGGAGGATTCCCCGCGGTATGAATTAGGAAGAATTTTAATTTAGAAGAAATTAGAATTAAGAAGAATTCTAATTAAGAAGAATCCTTAATGAATAAGGATTCTAATTAGGAAGGATTCTGGTTCTCCTAGTCACTTAGGGATTCGAATTCCCTATTATAAATACATGTGATTTTGTATTCTTTGTAGACACTTGATTCATATAATAAAATCGCTCAATCGCTCCCGGAGACGTAGGCAATTTGCCGAACTTCGTTACCAAATCTTTGTGTCGTTTTCTTGCTTTATATTCTGTGTGATTTAGCTTGATTGTCAACACTTATGGCCCAGTTTAGATAACTTTTTGCTAAGTTATCAGATGCCTCCCCTTTAGGTCCAAAAGCCTTTTTAAAGGGTTTAAATGATGAGTTGTTCATGTTTCCCTCTTCACTTCTGATTTCATTTCAAGCGTTGAGACTCTTCAATATCTATTCCCTTCTTTGTTGCGAATATTTCTCCCCTTTTCTTCTCTCTTCGTTTGCGTTTGAATTTCCTCTGCATAACGATATTTTGCTGTTTCCTTTTCACCTAATTTGGTGTTCATGTCTTCTGGATTTTTCTGCCTCTTTGTCTTCATCTCTTCCTTCTCCAGACATCGCTGCGTTCATGTAAATTAGGGTTTTGAGTTTTTGATTCTGTTCATCTTCTTTTTCCCATATTTCTTCTTTTCTCTTTCTCCAATGTCGGAACCTTCTACAAGTGGTAGGAATGAATCTGATGACGAGCAAGCACGTCGCGTTTCGGATGATGTGGCGAGGATCATAAATGATCATGATATTGGATCTTCTCGCCCGACGGATGATGGGTTTTCGCCACCTAGGTTTACCAACCTTGGGGGTGTTGGTGAAGCTGGGGAGGACTTTGATCTCAGTAAATTGAATCCGCCTACTTTTCCTTTACCGCCCATGCTCTCGAAGAGGGTGAAGGGCAATATTGTTTTCAGGGACACCATATTAGCTCTATGCGAACACTTTCCCTGGTTGAGCGATTGTAGCATTAGGATTCCTGGCGAAAGCAAGGGTTCTGGGGACTTTGGGCGAGACTATTTTTGTATCCATGTCCATCAAATACTATGCGGGTTCTCCTTACCGCTTCCAAATGATGTCGCAGGCATCCTCAATGCTTACAACATCGTTCCAGGTCAATTGCATCCAAACGGTTGGGCGAATATCACCTTAGATAGATTTCTGGCGGAATGTCTAGGGTATTCCTTCAATGTTAGGATCTTCGCGGGGTTACACAACTTCAAGAAAGCCAGAGGTGCAGGCGGCTTCTATACTTTTTCACGCCGACATGACTACATCGCCTTTCATGATAAGCTAAACAAGGTGCGCGACTGGGATATGGCGTACTTCTTTATAAAAATAAAGGAAGATCTGAATTTGAACTTCAATCTCGGATGGTCTCACCCTATCCCCGCGAACATTCGCATTGAAGGGCCCACTCGCCAAGAGCGAGATATAATTGAAGCGTACAAGGAAATTCCTTCTATGACTTGGACCTATGAGCAAGCGCTAGATATGAAGCGAAACAAAGTGGCGATTGCGAGTCGCGAAGGAACCAACGCTCACTATTACCCTTATCGTCTCTATATACAAGGTATAACTTGCTTTCCTTTAACTTATTTGAGATTAACTTCTGTACCCTTTGCAGGGGTGGTGACGCGTTTCCTCGGCTTGTTGCAGATCACGAGGCGAAAGCTCTTAAGCGAAGAGAGTTGAGGCAGAGTGGTGGGCAGGAAACGGATGAAGAGGGAACCCCTACTCCAAGCGAGGGAGTTCTAGTTGATTTGATCCGCAAACGAAAGGCGGATCAAAGTGCAAAGAGTCCAGTTCCGCCGCCGAAGAAGAAGGCGCCTGAGGTAACGCGAGATGTGACTCGCAAGGCTCCTGCGACCGTGGTGGCAGATAAGGCCAAATCTAGCTCCTATCGCCTTCCCGTATACATTTTCTTCCCTTTTTACTCATAAGTACATACTTTTAGCAGTAATTAATCGCCTTGGTTATTAATCGTTCTTTTCTTTTTTGTAGTCGATGCCTGACCTTAGCAAATGGTGGGTCGAGAGGTTTGGTGAAGCGGTATCCTTTTCTTGCAAGGATATCGTGAGTTCCATAGGGAATTTGGTGGGGTGACTTCCATCTGCTCTTCGCATTCGCCAGGAGATGGATGTTCCCAACGCGGTTGCTGCGATTGGGAAGCGGACGATTGAGGTAATTTCGCATTCGCCTTTTACCCCATTGGGCATGCTTTTGTAGTCTTTTCTAACTTTCTGTTTGCTAAAGATTCACAATCTATCCGAGGCCATTCTCTGCCGCGACGTCGAGAGAGCCAAGGATCTGGAAGCTGCTGATAGCCTAATATTTACGTAGTTTTCCACTCTTTTTAGCTTCTATTCTTGCATGTTTTATATTCTTGAAAGTCTTTCTCATAAAGGTTTAGTGCAGATTTCGCTTAATATTGCACACAAAAGGTGAATCTAGGCATTGGAGGCCTTGTAGGCGAATTGGAGCTGTGTAGACTGCTTTCGGACTGCAGAAGCGCAAAGGCTGTGATCCAGACAATGTTTGATGCAGGCTGCGGCCGTGTACCGGAGGAGTCTGTGCAAGAAGTTTTGAAGGGGTGGAATGCCACCTAGCCCTAGTGGCAATTCTGTTAATCTTATCAACAATTTGAATATTTTCATTTCAGTTTTTAAGGGTATTTGTGACCTAAACTTTTAAGGTCATTTTAGTCTTTTGCCTTTTTAGGGTTGTCTCCCTTGTCTCCCTATAAAAGGCAATGTTTTCTTTTGCTTTTAGTGTGGTGAGGTGTGCTTTTCAATATACACTTAGCGCTACTTTTCTATGTTACATAACACTACTTTGATGTTTAGTTTACTTTTGAGTTGCAACAACTTTCTTATTACTCTTTTCCATTTATAGCAATATATTTTGAATCTTTCAATATTGTTTTTACAACTTTGGGATCCGAATCTTTCTTCTTCCTTTAGATTAATGTTTTCAAGCTTTGTTCTTTACATTTCCATGGAGTTTATTCACTCTTTTACCATGAGTGAGTAGTCTCTTAGGATGGGCCGCGAGTGAAAGGTGAAGGATCGTGGCTTTGGGAAAGGTTTCTACTTATGGTAATATTATTCTGGCTTTGGTTTTCTTAGATCTATGCTTCGGGTGAGGATTGGTTGCAAACAAACCTCCTAAAATCATTAGTGGAGCTTAGAAATGAGTTATCTTTTGGTTTACTATATGGATTAGATCTAAAGATGCATGCTTTTATGGTCTAGAGAAATCTTGCTATATTTGTATGTTGGTTATTTACTATTTAAGGAGACTTTTAGTAAAACCCTAAGACAACACACTCCTTAGTAGATCTAGACCAAATAACTTTGCTAGATCTACTAAGTTATCAACTCCTAGGCTTGGAAACGAGCTAGGAAGAGATATTTGTGGGAAAGGCCAAACCTTTACTGTTAGATTAGTCTTTGCTATTACGAGGAACCCAGATCCAGTAGCCTATGATCCAGATCCAGCCACTTGTAGCATGTGTGCCTATAAATATTGTTGTTATTATACCCTGCTTTAGATCCATAGTTTTAATCACTCAAAAACCATTCCTTTTGACTTTATTAGATCTTTGAGACTGAAAGTTAGTAACTTTAGCTTCGCCCGATCCCTTGGGTACGATAATCCGAGTCTAAAATACTCACTTTATTACTTGAGCGATGGGTACACTTGCCCTAAAAAGCACGTAGGTATTAAACGCCACAAGTTTTTGGCGCCGTTGCCGGGGATTGGCAATACGCTACTGTTATTAAGTTTTATTTTTAAGGGTTTAATTTGTGTGTTAAGTGCGTAGGCTTTGTTCTAGTAATATCTTTTGCAGTTTATGCCCAATAGGCGAGGCTCTCCTGACGTACCCTACAACCCAGAGATTGAAAGATCTTGTCGACGTAGGAACGCTATCAAGAAGGCTAAGCGTAGGCAGAGATTGCAAGAGAGGAGGCTGGCTCAGTCTGGAGAAACTTCAAACACACAGGCAGAACACACTGAGCATAATACAGCTGTTTTCCCGGACCCTACGGAAGAAGAACACCCTGCGCCTGAGACTTCAGAGGTTAAAGACGTAGGAACACCACCACCACCACCCAGAAATCAAGAAGTCCCTTTTGTTGTCATGGCTGCTGCTAGGTCATGGATGGACACTGAAGCGCCACCTCAAGGACCACAAATAACCCTTTTGTATTGTCCTTCCGGCCAACGAAGGAGATTTCGAGCTAAAATCATCCATGCTTCACATGTTGCAGGCTACTGCTCAGTTTGATGGATTACCAAGCGGAGATCCAAATGGTCACATCCATGATTTCAAGAATATATGTGAAGCAATTCGTCCAAATAGGGAAGTTACTGATAACTACCTCCGGTTGAAGCTTTTTCCATTCTCCATCACGGGAAAAGCCAAAGTTTGGTTCAAAAATTTAGAACCGGGTAGTATTCGAAGTTGGGAAGCTATGGAGAGGACATTTTTGAACAAGTATTACCCTCCAAAGCAGCTCATCAAAATGAGGAACTCTATTGCCTCATTTACACAAGGGGAAGATGAACCTCTTGCTGAAGCGTGGGAACGATTCAAGGACTACCTACGGAGAGCTCCTAACCACAGTTTGGATATGGCACTCCAAGTGCAGACTTTTTATAATGGTCTCATCACGAGCCAAAAAAGAGTCTTTGAATCAGTTTGCGGAGGAGAACCGGATATGATGACACCATCAGATATGTACTCTATGATTGAGAAGATGGTAGCTCAAAGCTACAAATGGCATGCAAGCAGGACAGATACGCAGCCCACACAGAAGATTTCCTCGAGTTCTGACCCTATGATATCTTCTTTAGCTACTCAGGTGGCTGAACTCACCAAGCAGATTGCTAAGATGAACAAGCCGCAGCCTGTGGCATCGGTCTCTTCAGCACCTCCACAACCATCTTGTAACTTTTGTGGATGTTGGCCCTATCAAGAACAGAATCACCTAGAGGGGGGTGAATAGGTGTCAAAGTTGAAAACTGAAAATTTCTAAGTTTTTCGGGAAACTTAATTTTCAGAGTCAAATTTCCTCAGAGTCAGAAGCAAGCTTACAGAAGTAGCTTCTGAGGGAAATTCTGCCTAAACACAGTTAGACTGTTTTCAGCAACAGAAGTTCTGATTTGAGAACTTCTGGACAGTCTTCTGAACAAAGACAATGATACTTAGAGAAAATCTGCTTCAGCACTAAATATGAACAAGTACACAGAAGCAAAAATAACAAGTACAAGAGGGAGAAAGAGGTTCAGGAGATCCTGATTGAACAATTCGATTTATCCAAGTTCGCCACAGAAGTCCTATGACTACGTCTTGTCCCCTGAGGTTGCAGCCTACAGAGATTTTATAAATCCACTATTCAGAACTTTTATGGCAAGTTCAGAAGCTCCTTTACATCAACAGAACTTAAGCTAATTTCTCACTTAGTTCTGACTAGCCTAAAAAGAGTTAAAGGATTTCCACCAGAACAAACAATACTCTGTTTTCTGCATTTCTCACCCAACTCTAATCTCACCTAGATTTCTCTCTAAATCTAACTGAATATCACAAACGATATCAGTTTACAAGATTCCTATTATGAACTTGTTTTTCTTCACTCTCTCACTTTAACTAAGACTATGCTAAGAAAGATTGAGAATGGGAAGTGGTGCTCTGTTTTTCTTGTTAAAATAGTGCGTTGAGATTTTGCTCGATGATCACGCGTATGTTGATGCAATGGAGCTTGGCTACTATTTATAGTGAATGAAGATGACCGTTGGTGAATTTGAATCTTCAATAGAGATGACATCAGTTGTTGTAGCCGTTAATTTGTCAAGTCTTCAAACGGTCTTCAAACACTTTGATTCCGTTATCCTTGTTCTTTAACCAAATCCGGTAAGTGATTTGAAATCAAAGGTGAGGTTAACTGGAATCATTCTTCAATTGGATCAACAAAGGGTAGACAAGGAAATTCTGGTTTCTCTTGAACAAACAAGCGCGATTCACCAAAACAGCTTTTTGAACTTTTGGCGCCTTGCATTGAATGCAAGTGTCAGAGCATTAAATGCTCAAACAGAACCCGTGACTAAGCTTTCAGAAGCTAATTTCCAGTTGTCTAGACTTCTGATCAAATTGGCAAAACTTCTGATTGCAAAGAACCTCTGAGGAGAGCTTTAGCAGACTTCGGCTTCAGAGCGGAGCATCCAGCTTCTGAATTATTGAAACTCTGACTTCAGCAAACGGATCTTTTGAGTCCTTTAGGCAATCCAGAAATGATTCATTCAGCACCTGCTGAGTAACTTACACATAGACTAAGTAGAAAAATATTAGTCAACAATAAACTATATGTAAGAGAGTATTAAGTTTTCATCTTCTGAAACGATTGGACATAATCAAAATACTTAGGGTTCATCAGTGGAGAGGCTCATAGAACCATTGATTGCCAGGCTACGGAACCCACTGTTGAAGTTGAACTTGTAGACTACGTCAACCATCAGCGCCAACAAGGAGGAGGACCATTCGCATCTAACCCTGCGAGAGGTTACCAGAATCATCCAGCCTACTCTTGGGATGCCAACAGAAGACCCTACAATCAGCAACCACAGGATCAGAATCAACGTTACTCTGCACAGTCCAGCCAGCCCCAACATCAACCACAGTCACAGTCTGCTAATTCGTATTCGCAGCCTCCACACAACTACCAACAGCCTACGCAGCGGTATTCACAGCCTGCCCCGCCTTATGTACCGCCGCAGCAAAGAAGAGAGGACAAGAAGCCTTCAATGGAAGAGTTGATGACTCAGTTCATGCAGCAAACATCCACTTCAATCAAGAACTTGGAGACTCAAGTGCACCAACTCTCCAACATGGTTAGCCCGAAGCAAAAAGGAATTTTACCCGGGAAAACTGAGGCTAATCCAAGGGAGGATTTCAATTCCATCACCACACGAAGTGGGATTGAACTTCCTGCCTCAGTACCAAGAGACTTACTCACCAAAACAGGGCTCAAGTCAGTTATTGCACCAGCAAAGGAACAGCCTGCGACTCCCACTGTTGAGGCTACATCTGAGCCATTGGAGCCTAAGCTTGTTCCATCTGAGCCTGCGAAGCAGCAATCTGAGGCTCCACCAAAGCCTAAAGTTGTTCATGTGTATCAGCCTAAGCTTCCGTACCCTGGTATGGAGAAGGAAACAAAGTTGGAGAAGCAAACCAACGTGATCATTGATACACTCCGCAAGCTCACAATCAACATACCACTACTTGATGCTGCGCTCACCATTCCATCCTACAAAAAGTTCTTGAAGGATCTGGTCACCAACAAGACAAAGATTGAAAGCGTAACCCACATCAGTCTGTCTCAGACATGCTCATCCATCCTGCAAAATAAGCAACCTTTGCCCAAAAAGCAAAAGGATCCAGGGAGTTTTACTATTCCTTGCTCTATTGGTCCTATTGATATTGACAATGCATTGTGTGACTTAGGAGCTAGCATAAATTTAATGCCATATTATAAATATGAGAAACTAGGTCTAGGCCCTCCACAGCCTACTGGAGTAGCTTTGCAACTTGCTGATAGGTCAATTAAGTACCCTATGGGGAAAGTAGAGGATTTGCTTGTTAAAGTAGATAAGTTTGTGTTACCCGCTGATTTCATAATCATGGATATGGCTAAGGATTCTCATGTCCCCATAATTCTTGGGAGACCCTTTTTGGCCACGGGTAAAACAATTATTGATGTGGAAAGTGGAAAATTGACACTAAGGATAAATGATGAGGATGTAACCTTCAAAATGAACAATCTTACAAAGCATCCTACTTCAAGTGATGATTCTTGCTATTTTCTAGATACAATTACTGATGTTTCCTCTGTGGAAATGCAGGATATTACAGGCAATGAGGAACTTGAAGAACTATTACAGTCAGCCGTCATTGACATTGATTCACAGCCTGCACAGGACAGCCCTGGTTCGCAGCCTACTACTGGCAATGAAGACTGCGGGGTAGTCACATTTTGGTCTAAGCTTTGGGAATTTGAACCATTGGAAAATACTCCATCCCTCATGGCTAAACCCTCAATAGAAGAACCACCTGACCATGATCTCAAACCCTTACCCACCCACCTTGAATATGCTTTCCTACAACCCCCAAATCACCTTCCCGTTATCATTTCCTCAACCCTTGAGCCTACACAAAAAGCCCAACTCCTTGAGGTCTTGAACAACAACAAAGAAGCCTTGGGATGGAAGATTGCTGACATTAAGGGGATTAATCCAGGGATTTGTGAGCATCGGATCTTCATGGAGGAGGACCACAAGACTACAAGACAGCCCCAACGTAGACTAAACCCACGAATGAAAGAAGTTGTGAGAGCCGAGGTGATCAAGCTTGTGGATGCGGGGATTATCTTTCCAATCTCAGATAGTGTGTGGACAAGCCCGGTCCAAGTGGTTCCCAAGAAAGGAGGCCTCACGGTGGTAGAAAATGATAAAGGCGAGCTCTTGCCTACGCGTACTGTTACTGGATGGAGGGTGTGCATTGACTATCGTAAGCTAAATGAGGCTACGCGAAAGGATCACTTCCCATTACCCTTCATTGACCAGATGTTAGAGAGGCTCGCAGGATACATGTTTTACTGTTTCTTAGATGGATTCTCTGGCTACTATCAGATTCCTATCTTTCCAAAGGATAGAGATAAGACCACATTCACCTGCCCGTATGGTACGTTTGCTTACAAGAGGATGCCCTTTGGCCTTTGTAATGCTCCGGCCACCTTTCAACGATGCATGATGTCCATTTTTCACAATATGGTGGAGAAGATTGTGGAGGTTTTCATGGATGAGTTTTCCGTTTATGGGAAGTCGTTTGATGATTGCCTACATAATTTGGAGATGGTGCTAGAACGGTGTAGGGAGACAAACTTAGTGCTCAATTGGGAGAAGTGCCACTTCATGGTATGGGAAAGAATAGTTTTGGGTCACAAGATTTCAGAGAAAGGATTAGAAGTTGATAGAGCGAAGGTTGAGGTAATTGAGAAATTGTCAACACCGATGACTGTGAAGGATATCCGTAGTTTCCTGGGTCATACAGGGTTCTATCGTAGGTTCATCCAGGACTTCTCCAAGATTGCCTAACCTCTCTCTGCCCTGCTCCACAGAGACGTAGACTTTGTCTTTGACGCAACCTGCGAGGCTGCCTTCACACAGCTCAAGGACAAACTTGTCACATCACCAGTCCTTGTAGCTCATAACCGGGACATCCCCTTCGAGATGATGTGTGATGCAAGCGACTATTGCGTAGGAGCAGTTTTAGGAAAAAGGGTGGATAAGCATTTCAAGCCTATTCACTATGCAAGCAAGACAATGAACGAGGCCCAATAGAATTACACAACCACTGAGAAAGAGTTGCTAGCTGTGGTGTTTGCCTTCGACAAATTTCGGTCCTACCTACTATTGTCCAAAGTCGTTGTCTACACAGACCACTCGGCCTTAAAGTATTTGATGAGAAAGCAGGATGCTAAGCCACGTCTCATACGTTGGCTACTGCTACTTCAAGAGTTTGATGTTGAGATCCGTGACAAGAAGGGTACGGAAAATCTTGCTGCATACCACTTGTCAAGATTACAAGACGTAGCCTGTGATTCTGAAATAGCAATCCAAGAGTTGTTTCCCGATGAAAAACTTTTCATGGTACAATCTTCTACCTTTCCTTGGTTTGCTAATTATGCTAATTACTTGTCTTGTAGTGTTATCCCCAATGACATGGATTACCATCAAAGAAAGAAATTCTTATCCGATGTCAAAAATTACATATGGGAAGATCCAAACTTGTTCAAGCTTTGTGCGGATTCAATCATCCGTAGGTGTGTGACAAAGGAGGAAAGTGTCTCCATCTTGGAGCATTGTCATGCTAAAGATGCTGGAGGACACTTTGGAGCACAAAGAACAGCTACAAAGGTTTTGCAATGTGGCTTTTATTGGCCCTCTATCTTTAAGGATGCTCACCAGTTTGTCGTAGCCTGCGCACAGTGCCAACGCACAGGTAATATCTCTACGAAACATGAAATGCCTTTGACTAACATCCTTGTTTGTGAAGTCTTTGATGTCTGGGGTATTGATTTCATGGGCCCATTCCCAAGCTCATTTGGTTTCAAATACATTTTTCTTATGGTAGACTGCGTGTCCAAATGGGTAGAAGCCTATGCTTGTGTAACCAATGATGCTAGGATTGTAGTGAAGCATCTCAAACAGCTTTTTGCTAGGTTTGGAGTCCCACGCGCTATTGTAAGTGATCAAGGGACCCACTTTTGCAATGCTCAGTTTGAGAGACTTTTGACTAAGTTTGGGGTGACTCATAAAGTTGCTACACCTTATCACCCCCAAACTAATGGGCAAGCTGAAATCTCTAATCGAGAAAGTAAGCGTATTCTAGAGAAGACCGTAGGAGTTGCAAGAAAAGATTGGTCAAAGTTCCTTGAAAATGCATTGTGGGCATATCGCACAGCCTTTAAGACACCTATTGGGATGTCTCCCTTTAGGCTGCTATATGGCAAAGCCTGCCATCTCCCCGTTGAATTGGAACACAAAGCCTACTGGGCAATCAAGTTTCTTAACTTTGATGCACAGGCTGTGGGAGAGCTTAGACAGCTTCAACTCTGCGAGTTGGAGGAATTTAGGTTGTGTGCCTACGAGAACAGCAAGATGTACAAAGATCGAACCAAACTCTTGCATGACCAAAAGCTTGCTAGGAAAAAGTTTTTCCCAGGCCAACAACTTCTTTTATTCAATTCCCGTTTGAGACTTTTTCCGGGAAAGTTGAAATCCAAATGGTCTGGACCCTACACTGTGGTACAAGCTTTTCCACATGGTGCAGTAGAGCTCCAAGGCTCTGAGGGTGCGAGTTTTAAAGTAAACGGACATAGGGTCAAAGCCTTTTATTCCTCTCCACCCCCTGCTGCCATTGCATCCTTGAGATTGTTGGAACCCCCCCTGAGATGTACCCTACATCTCTGTGCTCGCTCCTTGCACCCAATGGAGCAGTAGTACCCTTTGTATATATGTTTTGTTCGTCGTAGCCTACATCTTTGCTTTACTTGATGAAATTTCACTCTGCATATGTTTTTGTCCTTGCTAAAATCCCACCTCATTATTTTCACCATCATTTCGTTCATTGAGGACAATGCATAACTTAAGTGTGGGGGAGGGAATTGCATGTCTTTATGGTATTTTAGGCAAGTTTCGGTCAACATAAATTACACTTAATTTTTCGATTTTTAAGTCTTAAATTAAGGAATTTTTGTTGCCATGCTTGTTGATATTACCTTAGTTGTGCAAACCCTTTTAATTTGCTGAAAAGTATTGCATGATTTAAGCTATTTTAGTGTTAGCCTTTAATTATTTATGTTTTTAGTTCTAACCTTAGAGTAGTTTAGGAAATATATTTTGCCTAGGTTTTGTTTCTTCTTTTGCGCAGGCCTAATTTGGGAAAGAAAGAGAAAATTCAAATTTGAATTTTGGCCCAACCGCTCAAGCCCACGCGTGTTGTATCCGGTTAATGAGGAGAGAGGAGTTGAGGGGTATTGTTGGAATTTCAAGGGCACGGTTATCTTTTCACCTTTTCACTCCACCAATCACAACCCCTCCTTTTCTTACACACCATTATTACCCTCCATCTCAACCGTCCCCTTCTCTCTCATCTTTTTACCACCCGCCTTCTCCATTTTCCAGAAAACACCATGACAAAAGCCACCGCTAAACGCCATTCTTCACGCCTCGCTACTGTTGCCTCCGGTAGCAAGAGTAAAAAGCCCAAACTCGAGGCCGTCGAACTCGAACTTCCCGGGGCCATTACTGACTTCGTTCGCCGAATGTTTAACTTTTCTGATCCCGGCCAAATCTCCCGTTTTAACTTCTTCAACAAACTCCCCGTCCAGTCCGCTAGATCCATTGACTGGGAAGTGCTCGGAATGATTGGCCTTGAGGATGAAGTGAAGAAGAGGGTTGAAAACCTCGGGTTGATGAAGTTCGTGGAGATTGATGATCCGGCATACCCTGAACTCACCATCCAGTTTATCTCCTCCTTCAAAGTCGTATCCTCCACCGATGGTGACGAGGATTTCTTCTCATATAAGGTGCTTTCACGCTCCTCCGATGACACGCTAGGGGACTTTAATGTCAACTGTGGGTTCATCGACGAGAAGGAACTCAAGTCCCCTGGCTATTTGAGCGCTTTGACGGACAAGCACCCCAGGTTTGACCCTGTGGCATTTTGGGAGAAGATTGCAAATGACACCAAGCCCTTCGAGGCCGGGAAATCCAAATCCATCAACATCCATGTCCCGACCTTGAAATATCTTCACAGGTATATAGCATTTTCATTGCTTGGGCGAAAGTCAAATGCTGCCCCGATTTCAAATGGGGATCTTTTCTTGCTATGGTGCTCGGAGGAGGGATTTAGAGTGAATGTAGGCTGGTGGTTTGACAATTCCTTGTCTGGAAGTTTCTCCAAGGACTCTGCGCTTCTGTTTGGCACGGTTGTAACCAGGATTGCCAAGAATCTCTCGGCATTTAAGCCTGCGGTCCATGAAAGTGAAATGTCTGCCCCCATCTATAAAACACCCTTTGATCTGAACATGTGTTCTAGGATAAGGATGTACTATGTGGATGAAGCCACTGGTGAGTATGTGCTGATGAGGGACTGCAGTGCACAGGCTTGGGATGAAAAGAAAATGGCAGAGTCGAGGGCTGCGAAGAAACCAGTCAGTCGCCCGGAGAGTGTGCCCCGCCAATTTTCTCCCATGAGATTTGAGGCTACGGATGAGTCTGGCCCTTCGAGAGTTGAGACGTGGCGTAATATGACCCTTGAGCAGATCGATGAGCAGTTCATGAACATGCAGGAGCAGATTGCACATCTGAGTGCACAGGTTGCAAAGTTGAACATGGTTGGTTTTGAGCAATCGCAGTCTGTGAACAGGGAAGCCCAACAAAGCCTGCCACTTCTGATGCCAAATCACAGTCTGATCCTACTTCTCCCCTGGCGGAGGATGTGAAAGAAGATGCCCTTGAGGAGCCTGTGTTTCACTCTGCAAAGGCTGCGCTCTTCCAGTCAAACCCTACGACTGGGATATCAAAGCCTGCGCAGTCTCCTGTGCCTTCCTTGAACACTGCTTTTGAGCAAGAGACCACTCCAGTTAAGCCATCCCAGGACCCCTCTCATGAGGAGGATCCTAATGCCACAGCATGACTTGATTTTTGTGCAGTCTCCAATTTGGTATGTTTTTGAACCCTGTGAATATCTTTTGGAGCTGCTGATTTGTGAATGGTGCTGCTGCCTTGGTTAACTGTGGTTGAAATTTTGTGCTGCAATGTTTTTGATGTTTAGACTTTGTAAATATGATAAGTTAGAAGTTGTAAATTGTTGAAAATTGCATGATGTTTAAGTTTGTCAATTTGCATGACTCCTAGTTAGTGCACCCTGCATAGTTGGTGATAACTTTTACAGCTTTTTAATTGCTTAACTTTAGGGACCCCAAAGTAAGGACTATGTTTGCATGCTGCCTAGGCTACTATTGCCTTTTGATTAGAGAAAGCTAGTTTAGTCAAATGTTTAGTTTAGATTTGAGTAGACTTTAACAATCTAGCCCTGCTTAGTAGAATGGAGCCCAAATTGTGAAGCTTTGATGAAAATAAACTTGTAAGGAATGAACCTGTTTTGAAAAATTGGTGAAACAAAGCCAATAAATGAAATGAAATGTAAATAAAGCTAGCCAATGTGCTAAAAACTCAGTCATCCTACTCCTATGCCAATTGGTATGAGTATGCAAAGCATTTTGACAAGGTGATGAGGTGTAGGCTTGGAAGTACGTATGACCAATACGAGACAACCAAGTTGTTTGCCCTTGACTGAATCAAAAAGGAGACTAAAATCTGAAACTAATTGGTGCTAAAGGGAAATGCAAGTGAAAGCTTAAAGTTGTAAATTTTGTAAATTATTCTAGTCGGGTTAACAAAATTTAGTTTCCATTCGAAAGGGTAGGGTGCGGTTGTTAAAGTTAGATTAGGACTAAAGTTGCCGTTGACTATTATAACTTCCTTAGCTCAAAACTGTATTAAGTAGGGAAGGGAGACATGGGTCGTAAGTATTGCTTTTAGGGGGATCTAAGGCCTATGTGCTTAAAGAGTTTTAATTGTCTAATCTTCGTGCGTGGGGACACGCACTAGCTTAGTGTGGGGGAATTGATAGGCCTAATATTTACGTAGTTTTCCACTCTTTTTAGCTTCTATTCTTGCATGTTTATATTATTGAAAGTCTTTCTCATAAAGGTATAGTGCAGATTTCGCTTAATATTGCAAACAAAAGGTGAATCTAGGCATTGGAGGCCTTGTAGGCGAATTGGAGCTGTGTAGACTGCTTTCGGACTGCAGAAGCGCAAAGGCTGTGATCCAGACAGTGTTTGATGCAGGCTGCGGCCGTGTAGCGGAGGAGGCTGTGCAAGAAGTTTTGAAGGGGTGGAATGGCACCTAGCCCTAGTGGCAATTCTGTTAATCTTATCAACAATTTGAATATTTTCATTTCAGGTTTTAAGGGTATTTGTGACCTAAACTTTTAAGGTCATTTTAGTCTTTTGCCTTTTTAGGGTTGCCTCCCTTGTCTCCCTATAAAAGGCAATGTTTTCTTTTGCTTTTAGTGTGGTGAGGTGTGCTTTTCAATATACACTTAGTGCTACTTTTCTATGTTACATAACACTACTTTTAGGTTTCGTTTACTTTTGAGTTGCAACAACTTTCTTATTACTCTTTTCCATTTATAGTAATTTATTTTGAATATTTCAATATTGTTTTTACAACTTTGGGATCCGAATCCTTCTTCTTCCTTTAGATTAATGTTTTCAAGCTTTGTTCTTTACATTTCCATGGAGTTTATTCACTCTTTTACCATGAGTGAGTAGTCTCTTAGCATGGGCCGCGAGTGAAAGGTGAAGGATCGTGGCTTTGGGAAAGGTTTCTACTTATGGTAATATTATTCTAGCTTTGGTTTTCTTAGATCTATGCTTCGGGTGAGGATTGGTTGCAAACAAACCTCCTAAAATCATTAGTGGAGCTTAGAAATGAGTTATCTTGTGGTTTACTATACGGATTAGATCTAAAGATGCATGCTTTTATGGTCTAGAGAAATCTTGCTATATTTGTATGTTGGTTATTTACTATTTAAGGAAACTTTTTAGTAAAACCCTAAGACAACACACTCCTTAGTAGATCTAGACCAAATAACTTTGCTAGATCTACTAAGTTATCAACTCCTAGGCTTGGAAACGAGCTAGGAAGAGATATTTGTGGGAAAGGCCAAACCTTTACTGTTAGATTAGTCTTTGCTATTACCAGGAACCCAGATCCAGTAGCCTATGATCCAGATCCAGCCACTTGTAGCCTGTGTGCCTTTAAATATTGTTGTTATTATACCCTGCTTTAGATCCGTAGTTTTTAATCACTCAAAAACCATTCATTTTGACTTTATTAGATCTTTGAGACTGAAAGTTAGTAACTTTAGCTTCGCCCGATCCCTTGGGTACGATAATCCGAGTCTAAAACACTCACTTTATTACTTGAGCAATGGGTACACTTGCCCTAAAGAGCACGTAGGTATTACACGCCACAACTGCCAACACTAAATTGGCTACCTTGAAGTCACTCGCTGATGTGGCCCAAGGAAAGATAGATGCTGCGGATGCCGCCAAGGCGATTGTCGAGAGCGAGAGGGATGCTGCCTATAAAGCCGCAACCGATAAGACGGAAGAGCTGAAGAAGGCGAATGAAGCCTTAGCGGCTAAAGATGAGGAGCTCCAGCGATTAACCGGGGTATATGCATCCCGGGTTTATTGGTTTGGGGAACGGATCCATGCTGCTTATGAGCATGGGAATCCTGGGCCCCTGCTTAATCGCTTGTGAGCGCGCGTCCCCGTAATCGATATTTTATTTATATCAATTATGACATTTTATCATGTTTTGCTATTTTAACAGTATTGTGCCCGCGAAGGGCGTGGAAAATCTCAGCTGCTTAAACTTCGATTTTTATGAATTTTTAGAGAGTCGCCACCCAATCCGTAGACTTGGAAAATTTGGTACAATGAGTAGAGCGCTCAACCCCACTGTACCCTTCAGAGACAGGTTCGTGAATAATACTTACTTATTTTTAATACCCAAACTTGCTTTTTTTTGTACTTGTTTTGTTTTTACTGACTCTTATTTTATTATTTTCACACATAGGGTTAACTAGTCGAAAACCTGTGCGATTCACGAGATAATTTTATTATCCTTATAAATAAAAATTAACAATTGTTGATAACGTTATAATTTAAATACATAAAAAATATTAAAACGATTCGGAATACTATAAAGGAGATGGTTGAAAACATAAAAAAAAAGTAAAATGAAATTGTTTCACATATATCTAATTAAAGGTAGACTGTCAATCTTTTTAAACCCACTCTGTGCCTCCTCCATTTCTTTGGCAGACCCCTTCAATTTGGAATCTCTCTAACTCTATATGTATAGCATCAATCATCACTATTTTGATTTTTTTTCTTCCCCAGGAGGTCTAGAACCAAGTGTAGAGATTTGTAAGAGCCAAACTTTATAGTCTCAGCTCGCACATTAACTGTTGAAGGATCCATATCTTCAAGTTATCCTTTAATGGTAGAGTTCCATGGCCACAATTTCACAACCTCTCCTTTTCCGCTTAGAGACAGCACTCATACCCATAACTCCTTTTGTCTACAACCATATCTCAAACTCCAATTTACATGCTATTAGTTAAGAGGAGTAAGAGATGACTTAGAGTTTGAAATCTTAATAATATTTTTTGCAGCAAAATCCTCTTATAAGAACACTCGTTTCGGTTACCTTTTGTTTTTTCTTTTTTTTTTTTGATAAATTGTTTCGGTTACTTTTATATAATCAATTAGCGGCATTCAAGTCCTAATGAATACTATTGAAAACCTTCTTAATACTAATATGTAACAGCTGTAATAATAAGAGTATAACCGAAAAGAAAATGCAATAATCCAAGTGAAACCATTTTTCATAGCAAATATGTTAGCATAATTACAAAATTAGAATTTTCTTAGCTTGACAACTCAGCAAATTTGCTGAGTTGGCATCATTCTAAACTACCTTATGCTTCAGCTTTTAAAGATATAAAGATTTAGAGCACAACAACATTTATTGACCTACAAAATGAGAGTAAATATGTATTAGTTTCATAAATATAATATATGTGACATTTTTATGGTTTTTATTTATTTTTATTATTTACGTAGTATTTCACACGTGTTTAGCGTTTTTTCGGAGGCATAGCTGTAAGCACTGGTTTTCGAACCCAATGATGAAAGCAATCTATGAGCTACTCGTCGCGCCAGCTGCTTAAATATTGATACTCGTCGGAGAACGGATCACCTTTCCAAGGCCATGACCTCTTACACCCGCATCCCGGGACAATGAGTGTGGCACTTTCATGCTTATGAGAAAATCCTCGTTCACAAAATGACGTACGGTCACAAACCCTATTCACCAGGGACCGTACGGTCACAATCCTTCTAACCGTACAGTCACTGCCACGTGGCAGACATCTATCCAATCCTTATCTGGCACGTGGCTGGCGGTCCAATCAAAATGTGACACGTGTACTAAAGGACAAAAAACTTTGGCCAGGCCTTGTAAGGTCCAGCCGGGCTTTGGGCAAAGCCCGTCTCAGATACAAATTTGGATCTGAGACGGGCGTCCAAGCGACCGTACGGTCACAAGCTACCCTATAAATACCCCCCGGATTTCTCATTCAATTCACCAAAAAGCACTCATTCTCCTCCCTCTCTAGCTCGTTCTAAAGCGATTCTTGACCCGATAAAAGTTGCCTCTGATAAAGTTGCCTCTGTTGTTGCCTAAGGTTGCCTCTGAAAAAGAAAAGAATCGCTAGAGTCCGAGCTTGAGAGTATTTTCCCAAAGTATTCTCAGAAAAGGTCCTCACGACCACCAAAAATATTTCCCCTATTATCTAAAGTTCCAAAATCTAGGCATTACTCGCAGCCCCACTAGAGCTGATTAAGTCCTATTCCAGAAACTATTCAGAGGACACCCTACACAACTCCGACCCCCAAAGTTCCTCCCTGAAAAGGTCTCTTTTTTGCAACGAGTATCAGTCCGCGAGCGATCACTGGCACGCGATGAGGGTAAGCTTCTGAGGGTTTTGTACCGTGTCACCCGGCGGTTTACTGTACAAATGTTTGCGTATTTAAATACCCTTATGTGATAACAATAAAAGTCAAGATAATAAACTGTTCTGCTGCATTAAAGATCCTGTGGGCCCTGAAATGTCGAAATTAATAAGTTGTATCCACGAACGTAAATAGAATCTTTGGTTTTCAAAACAATTGGTATAAACACCGGTTCGTACATTTTCCCGGTCGGCCGGGTGGCGACTCTAGTCAAACAAGGCTAAAGCCGCTATGAGCGACCACTTACGCTCACAGTGGCGACTCTTCTGGGGATCAAAAATATATTCTACTATTATTAGTTAACTTCAACGTACAACTTCTTGAAGCTGATTTGTTAATGGAAGGATGTATGTTTGGTTTTCACTTTTGATAAAATTATTTCTTGAATTATTTTATGAAAAGTAAAAAATGGGATACAACTGAAGCATTCTGACAGTCCATGGCTATATACGGAGTTACTGCTTTCTCATACTGCATAAAACAAAAATCTCGAATGGTCAACGTGTGTTAGGGGTCGCGCTTACTGTCGTTTCCTTTAAAGGACGCATAGGTCGATCTGTAACACCACCTACAGCCTCGTACCGTCGACACGCTGCTCAAAACCCTTAAATGGGGAGGCGCTAGGTATATCTTGCTGTGGGAACCCTTTTGTACTATCAAACGAGACCGAAGCCTCATATAGTCAACCTAGATATCTCCCCTAGGAACTACCCCCAAACGTCATGTAAATCACGTCTGTCGAGAGCGTTTTGACATCGAAAGGAAAGATGTTAAAAGAAACCCACCTAGGGCAGAGACGCACCACGCGAAGAATGAGAGGGAGCGACGACTTTGTGTGTTGACAACTTGTTTGATTGCTTGATCATACATAATTAATAGCATATAGAAGGCCTGAACCCCGCCGTCTAGACGTTTCTTCGATTCAAAAGAACACTCTATCACAATCCCGCAAATAGCATTATCACGAATGTCCACTCCGAATAAGGAAAGGGTTGCAAAGAATGTGACAGAGTGCAATTTGAATCGAAGGAACGTCCAGACCAATGAAATATCGGCGAAAAGAGGAGCGAAAGAACGACCCACGGCTGAAATAAAACCTCGTAAAAACATGCCGTGATTCGATCTCTCGTGTATGCACAAACCAGAGACCCTGTTTAAGGATATTACCTTCATCATGGCACGTCCGTAAGGTAATATTCTCGAACGGAGTCTGACGAGCCAAAAGCGGGAAAAGGATCGATAAGACCATGCATACATGCACCACACGAACCAAAAGGGGTGAAGACTCACACAACCCTTCCTCACATAGAGCGGCCGTGGACGCAGAGCAGCGAAGGACAAAGGTGAATCAAAAGTTGGTCAAAGACAAGATCGTGCTAAAGAAAGATGGCGGAATCAAATGATATCTCTAATGCGGCCTCAAGTTTGGCCATCGAAATCACCAGGGCATTAACGTCCATGATGCAGACTCCAGAATATCAAGGGATGATGGGCAAAGCCATCGAAGAAGGGTGCAGGAAAATCCTGGCAAGCCAACTAGAAAGAAACGAACCCATGCCCGAGAAACCCCGCATCTCAAAGGAAACACACGGATCGGATACCCTGAGCGGGAATATGGATTACACTATGCACCGCCCCGGTAAGGAAAAAGAAAACTTTCACACCTCGACAGGGGAATTAGACCGGAAAAGAGTTCGGGAACAAACACTGTCAACTAGGATTCGGTACCACGAGTATTCCCAAAGGGAGGAAATAGCGGTGAAAAAAGGAATGACTCTGCTATCCCGTTCGAGAACCGAAGAAATACCATCTCAGGCCAAAAACATGATGCGATACCGGAACTTCGAGTTGTTCAAAAATCTCTCCCAAGTCGTCTAAAGCATAGGGGAAAAGATTATTAGTCAGACATCCATGATCTCTCAAAAAAAGACAGGTGCAACGCACAGATACGAATCTCAATTGACCGCCAAAATACGGAGAACGCAGTTGGTTGAACGTCAGAGACCCATCCGAGAAGACAACGAGGCGACCTTAAACATGAACCTCAAAGAAGAGTTTGACCGCTTACACCGAGAAGGAAGAATACATCCCGTCAGGCCACCGGTAATCATCAAGATAACAGACAATATGGAAAGGTTCTGCGATTACCATCAAGCGTTCACACATCCTAGCGCTAAGTGCGACGCGTTACGGAGGAAAATCAAGGATATGATCGAGAATAAGGAAATAGAAGGCCCTAAAGGCACAAGCGTCGAGAAGGACTCCTCGACCGGCTATTATGAGACCCTTCCCCCACAAATCATGATGATCAGTTTAGGACTCACAGAAGAAGAAGTCCTGGAGCGCATTGATGGAGAGACCAAGACGCCCGTTCTAACAAATCCCCCCTCCTCACACGGGCCAGCAAAAATGATACATCCAAAACTTACCCAAATCAAGACTGGCCCCAAGAAGGAAACCGACAAGTTTGGCTGGCATACAGACTCGCCTGATGGTGGACTAATAGAAGAGCGAACAAAGGCGACAACTAGCCTTGTCATCAAACCCGATCAAGCGCAAATGTTGGGCTTAGTCCCAGACTTTGAAGAAGGAAAAGGCTCAGAAGGAGATTGGGAACCAATTCCGTGGTCAGAAGATGAAAACCTGGTTTGGGAACGCGACACGGTGACATGGCGAGGATCTCCTCCGACCGATAGGAATAACCCACTGCCTATCCCGCAGCGATGGATTGAAGATCTAGTGGAACATCTGGAAAAACTGAAGATTGAGGAAGAATCGTGGAGAATGAAGAAGGAGAAAGCTCAAAAGGCCTAGTTAGACTCGCCTTAGTTGAAATTTTCATGAAAGTGTACTAGATTTCAAACGTAATGCATTTTTTATTTATTTACCAATGGGAGTCATTAGAAAATAACATCACATGTTCATTATTTTGTTTCACTTACCATGTTTGGCATACATAATATCACGTTGCACCTCAAAGCCTTAACATTGGAAATGAACTAAGAACATATCTCACCCGACATATATCTCAAATGATGAATACCTTGAAGTCTCGCTCAAATAAACAAAAGAAGTATCCGCCAAGAAATCCATGCGAAAAACAGTGGAGGGAAGACCTTAAGTAAACATAAAAGACGGAAGCCTGCTAGGTTGAAAACTCGAAAGAGCGACCTAGGCAACAATAAAGGCAGCTCGCTAAGATGACAAACCTTAGGATCATCTTAGGCAACAGTTAGAGCAAGGAATGCATTACCCCAGAGGCAGGACATGAAAAGACAAACCCCGACATTAACCCAAGTAGCCTAAAAGTCACCTCCAAACACTCACTCAATTCAGGCTAACTCCAACCAAGACGCGGATTCCCAAAGATACCCAAAAATACCAAAAGATCGTACGAAAATGACACGGCGAACTAGCAAATGCAATCCCTATGTATAACGATAGAAGAAGGAGCTTCAAGAAAAGATAAGACAAAGAGACCAAGTTCTTAAGAGAAATCCCGAAACCCAAATCGACCATCAGAACATTAAAGGACATGCGCAACTAGGCAGATCCCGATCATAGGAAATAGGCAATATGTTGTTCAGATAACTACCGAAAGTTATAATCCGAAAGAAAGGAGGCCCACCATCAATGGGGCACGCTCGGAATAGACATAAGAATGGAATTAACAGGAGTTCGAGTCTATGAAGCGGCACACGCAAAATCCAGAGGTCAGGGCAAAAGGTGGACAATCATCCCGCAAGGTGTTCTTGGTTCATTTTCTTTAGTTAAAAAAAACGGTGCAAATGAAGATTATGTACGTTAAATGTAATAAAAGGAACAAAATAAAACAAAATAAAAAAAACGCGTAGCAAAGGGTACTAGAAAGTTAAACTAAAAAATCAAAATGGACTACAATGTACGCATCACTAAGATACACTAATCCTGGGAGCTCTCGGTCTACGATCCCCGACCTCCTTCTCCTCAGGCTAGTCTACGGGCACGCCGGGCTTGTCGACGACCTTCCTCCACCTCCAAAGCAGCCAGCCGATCTGTCATGTCCGCTATCTGAGCGTCCCGCGCGGCTACGTCTGCTGTCATGGCCGCCATAGCATCCTGCACCTAAAAAATCCAACCATGAAAAAGAAGGCACACACATACGTACATACATACATACATACATACATACATACATACATGCATGCATGAACAAGTGAAATGATCCAATGCGAGAAAAGTCGGAATACATACCCTGACAGATTGCGCGTGCATAGTCCAAGTAACACGGGCAGAGTGATACGGATTCGCCATCCTCGCCATCGAGTCCCTCGGCACCTAAAATAGGAGAAAAACATCAAGGAAAGAGACTAAGAGATACGAAAGAAAGGAAGGACTATACATACATGAGTAGTATCGGCGGGCATAAACTCCATGGGCTCGCAGTCAGAAAGGTCATTGTGAGCACTGGTTTTCGAACCCGATGATGAAAGCAAACTATGAGCTCCTCGTCGCGCCGGCTGCTCAAATACTGATGCTCGTCGTAGAACGGATCGCCTTTTCGGGACCATAACCTCTTCCGCCCGCTCCTCGGGACCATGAGTGTGGCACTTTCATGCTTATGAGAAAATCCTTGATCACAAAAGAATATACGGTCACAAGCACTATTCATCAAAGACCGTACGGTCACAACACTATTGGTTGAGACCGTACGGTCACATACATCTGACCGTACGGTCACTGCCACGTGGCAGATAGCGACCCAATCCTTATCTGCCACGTGGCTGGGCGGTCCAATGAGAAAGTGACACGTGTACAAACTTCCAAACGACATTGGCCGGGTGTCGGGTAACGTCCGGCTCAGATCAAAATTTAGATTTGAGACGGGCGAAGCCAGTGACCGTACGGTCACTAAACAGTGACCATACGGTCACAAGGAAACCTATATAAACCCTCCGGATTTCTCATTCAATTCACCAATAAACACTCATTCTACTCTCTCTCTAGCTCGTTCTAAAGCGATTCTTGACCCGATATAAGTTGCCTCTGATAAAGTTGCCTCCGAGTTGCCTAAAGTTGCCTCTGATACTGAAAAGAATTGCTAGAGTCCGAGCTTGAGAGTACTTTCTTCAAATATTCTCAGAAAAGGTCTTCCTGACCACCAAAAACACTACCCCTATTATCAAGAGTTTCCAATCCAGGCATCACTCGCAGTCTCGCTAGGGTCGACTAAGTCCTGTTTCCAGTTACCACACCGGAGAACGCACACGCAATTCCGGTTCCTCGAGGTTCCTCCCAGAAAAGGTCTCCGTTCTTCAACGAGCATCAGTCCGCGAGCAATCACTGGCACGCGACGAGGGTAAGCTTTTGAGGGTTTAGTACCGTGTCACCCAGCGGTTTACCGCACAAATACTTGCGCATTTACTTATTCTTGTGTGAAAATCATAAATATGAAGACAATAAGCTGTTAGGTTGCACTAAAAGATCCTCTGGGTTCTGGAATGTCGGAATTAATAAGTTGTATCCACAAACGTATATAGAATCTCTGGTTTTCAAAACAATCGATACAAACACCGGTTCATACATTTTCCCGGTCGGCCGGGTGGCGACTCTAGTCAAAGAAGGCTAAAGCCGCTATGAGCGACCACTTACGCTCACAGTGGCGACTCTGCTGGGGACCAAAAATATATTCTACTATTGTAAGTTAACTTCAACGTACGATTTTCTTGAAGTTAATTTATTAATAGAAGGATGTAGGTTTGGTTTTCACTATTTCGTAAAATTATTTCTTAAATTATTTTATAAAAGTGAAAACGGGATACAACTGAAGCATTCTGACAGTCTAGTTCTGTACAACAGAGTTATTGCTTTCTCATACTGCATAAAAGAAAAATCCCGAATGATCAACGTGTGTTAGGGGTCGCGCTTACTGTCGTTTCCTTTAAGGGACGCATAGGTCGATCTGTAACACCACCCACAGCCTTGTACCGTCGACACCCTGCTCAAAACCCTTAAATGGGGAGGCGCTAGGTATATCTTGCTGTGGGAACCCTTTTGTACTATCAAACGAGACCAAAGCCTCATATAGTCAGCCTAGATATCTCCACTAGGAACTACCCCCAAACATCTTTTAAAATTACGTCTGTTGAGAGCGTTCCGACGTCGAAAGGAAAGATGTCGGAAAAACCCACCTAGGACAGAGACGCACCTCGCGAAGAATGAGAAGGAGTGACGACTTTGTGTGTGGACGAACTTGTTTGGTGGAGTGATCATACATGAAAAGCATATAGAAGGTCCGAATTCTGCCACCCCGGACGTCCCTTCGATTCAAAAAGGCACTCTGTCGCAATCCCGCAAATAGCATTATCACAAATGTCCACCCCGAATAAGGAAAGGATTGCTGAGATCGAAACAGGGTGCAATTTGAATCAGAGGAACGTCCGGACCAGTGAGAATTGGCTAAAAGAGAAGCGAAAGAACGACCCATGGCTGAAATGAAAACTCCTAAAACAAGCCATGATGCGACCTTTCGTATCTACGCAAGCCAAAGACCCCGCTTAAGGATATTACCTCCACCATCATGCATTCATGAGGTAATACCCTTTGAACGAAGTCTAAACAAACTAAAGCGGGAAAAGAATCTACAGGGCCATGCATGCATACATCTCGTAAGCCAAGGATGCCGGGGGGCTCATACAATCTTCCCTCATGTAGAACGACCACGGAAAAGCCAGTCAAGGTTGAAAGTCATGTCCGGAATGGGAGTGTTCGCCTGCTCCGGGAAAGTGATCATCAGGACCCATAAGCAAGACGGAAAAAGGATGTACACCACGGAGGGACTTTCTAAAAGGAAGGCAGAGGAGGAAGGGCCCGTGATGGGGGCGTCTGCCAAGGGCAGCCAAGGAAAAAGGCCATCATACATGACAAGCAATACGAGCCAGGAGAACCCCGTTCGCGAAAGCAAACCTCTGGAAGACTATGCCTCGGATAGCGAGCCTGAAGAAGATTCTGGGGAATCCCTGTTCCTAACTTTCGACGGAAGCCAAGACGCTCAAATACACTTGGGGACCTTCATAAGGATGATGCAATATTCAGGCCCAAGTGCTGACGCAGATCACTATCTCCAGTTCCCCTTTGGCCTGGAAGGCCAAGCAAGGAAGTGGTATAATCGACTCTCCCACATCATCCGTCGAGATTGGGGAAAATTGGTCCTAGCTTTCCTAACCAAATTCGTAGCTGATGCAGATAGGAAAGTCTCTTGGGGGAACCTCGTCTCACTCCGACAACAAGTGGGGGAGCAATTCCACGACTATTTAGAGTATAGATGGATGCCCACGTTAAGTTTGGCTCACGAAGCACCAGAGCGGAAAGAGCAAATAAGATGCCTTATACATAGCGCACACCATCACATACGAAAGGTGGCGCAACACTACAACCTCCGAAGTTATGACGAGATAAGTCAGTTAGTAAGTCGAATAGAATCATGGATCAACCCCGCAGAAGAAGATCAAAAGCATATGGAATATGAAAATTGGATACACCTGGCTGGGCCATTCAAACCCCGAGAAACCATAGAATGGAGGAACCTGAAAAGTTTGGAGCAAAGGGAAGGGGATGCATTCGAAGACTACTTTTCACTCCGGTGGTTAAAGGTTGCCAATGAACTGCCACGAAAACATAACATGAAAGCCTTGGTGTCTTGCCTGGCGAAAAGCCTGGTACCCCACTTGAGGGCAATCGCGCAATATCAAGATTTTGATTCATACTTAGATCTCGGGAACTTGGTCAGAAGAATAGAAGAACACATCCAGTCTAACACGATGCGAGAAATGGAGAAACGGGGACGAGCAAGTACGGCGGAAGAGTTTGAACATGTACGCAGGGATATCTGTGAAATTCGAGAAGAGATCATGGACATTAGACATGCACGAGCTGTCCTTTCTCCAACAGACTTCGTGCCCCCTAGGGGAAGGATTGGCACCTTGTTTGCAAGATTGGTAGAAGACGGAGTAATGCGCCCTATTAGAGAATCACGACTCCAAGATCCCCCTCCGCTCCTGTTGTCCGGGAGACGAATATGGTCGAACTTCTGTGAATACCACCAATACTTCGATCATAGTACCGAGGTGTGCGAAGTGCTAAAGTGGGACATGTCACGGGTGATAGGGAAAAATGTACAATGAGATATGATTAAATAAATGAAAGTTGTTTCGGCTCATAATTTGTGAAACGTTAATGTCATTCATTGTTTAGATTAATCAACTAAAAATCATCACCACCAGGAAAAAGGATCCCTTACTACGAGAAGAGAAAACATCAGACAAACACCCTCTCATAACCCAAAAGGAGCTTACAACTCAAAAAGCCTACCCCAACAATCATAGTCAAAATTAAAAAGAAACTTAAGCCACAAACGAAGAACAAGGCTTATTTAATTTAAAAAAAAAAAAAAAAAAAAAAACGTGTATATATATAAAAAATTAGATCAAGCATTCCCAATACGCCAGATAAACACTCTCTCCAAACCAAGAAGGAAACCTACAACCCAAAAAGCCTACCCCCAAATCGAAAAACAAGACTCACCCTTTGAAATAACGACAGCTTTTAGAGAAACAAAATTCATGACAAATTGATCAAAAGTTTCCCATGAATCCGACGCATCAATACCTCCACTTTAGTTGATAACTAAGGAAGCTTGACAACAACGTTTTGCGAATTATGAAAAGAAAACAACTAAAACAAGAAACAACATAACAAAATCACTCGCGGCGCCGCTTGGGTGGCCCAGCTTGGTGACATAAATCCCGAGTCAACATCACGATCTCCCTATTTAACCAAGCCCTGCGGAATGAGCTTAACCACTCGATGTAGTTGTCCGAGGCGGAATTGGCAGGATCATCAACATTGGGGGTGACTTGGAGAAACCTACGAGGCCATAACTGTTTGATGCGATCCAACAACCTAGAGTCGAACGCGCCTCCGCAAAAAGAATGAAGAAAGTCGAAGGGGATGCTCTGATGAAAGCCCATTTGACGCCGCAACAAGGGAGGCACGTAGAAGGAACTCTCCCGAAGGCCACAAACGGGGACGCACCCGGACATCAGCGTGTCAGTATAGGAGGTGATCCGCTACCAAGGACAAGTCCAACATATGTTAGAAGACTCACGCTCGGATAACCACCGCGACCACCATTCGAAACTATGAAACGAAGCCGCCCCGAAGAATACCTGTCGCGTTTGCCCCCAATGACGGGGCATATATCTCTTTAGACCCAAGGGAGGAACCACGATTGCGAGCTTCTCCATTAACCAAATCTGAAACAATAGAGGGCTACCTCGGGAAGGAAGGGACCCTTCTGTCACGTCGCATGAAAGACCAAGTAACATCTCCGCCAGCAAGAATGGCCCAGGGTTCGCCCCACAATACACTTCGTGCACAATGGTTATCAGGCGGCAATCGCACTGGATCAGATCTCCGACAACCAAAAACCGCATATACATCAGAAGGGAAAGGGCGAAAGCCCAGGGATGACTGCCTACCTCAGACTCTTCAAGAACCTCCCGGACGACTAAAGTAGGTACATGAGAAAAAGGTCCCTCGGTGTCGAGAAGCTCCAGCAAGAAATTGCCAGACACTCGGAAGACCCCCGACAACTGTTGAAGGGTCAAAGGCTCACACTGCGGCAGGGCTAAAGGAGTAGCAGGGTCAACAGAGAGCCCTAAAATAGCACACAGTTCCTCAGGCAAAGGGCACAAATCCCCATCAATGAATCGAAAAGTATGATCCCGAGAATCCCAAAGGGCCATGGCGGCACGAAGAAACTCCGAATATAGAGGTTGACTACGATAGAAGCGCAACCCGGCAGCCCCGTATGGTTTCAAAACGCCCCACAAGGATGACGTCAGCGATCGCAAAGGACTAAAAAAAAAGACGAGAAAAAGGAACATTAGTATAAGGAAGATATATGCTCAATACAAGGATCCATGTAAATGAAAAATCCTAACTAATACGGAAAGTCGCCGGCATCAGAACCCTCGTCGTCTTCTCTAGCATCCCTCATCTCGCGCCGTCTCCTCCTCCGCACCTCGTCCACATAGAAAGCCTCCAATCGGGCCGTGAGGTCCGCTACCTGCGTACGGGCGGCCAGAGTCGAAGCACGTTCCCCCCGTATCACATCCTGCATTTGTAACACGCACACACTTCATGCATACATATCATAAAACATTCATAGACATGAGAACCCTACGGAAAATACCTGTGCCTCCTGAGCATAAGACATCAACGCTGCCCGAGTGGAGCGGTATAGACCCGCTACGTGCACGGCAGAAGTACGAGAAACCTAAAAGGAAGGAAGTCAGCAGGCAAAACGCAAAAGATGCCCAACAAAAGAAGAGGGAATACGTACGTGTGTAGTGTCAGGAGGGTTGAAGGTAGGGAGATGGTCAGAAGGAAGTGTAACGTTGAACTCCCTGTACCCGGTCCAGTCGTGTACCCCCAAAATCTCGGGCTGAGATGGGGAAAAATCTCCAAACACCCACTGAGACGCGGAATGCGGTGTTTCTTCTCGAGGAGGAGCGGACGGACAAGCATGAGCGGGGTCAGACCCTAGAATCTCTGAACAAGGAGCGCTCGTTCCACGGAGGAGATCCTGCAAGAAGTCAAGAATGTTAGATACGACCCAGAAGCAAACAAGAATACCAGAAGAGCGAAACACCAACATACCGTAGCAAGAAGGGGTGAGTCGACACCCACCAAATATCCGAATGATTTATCCCTAGGAGGCAACAAACGATGAAGGAAGAGCTCGTAACTCACACCCTAGGGCAATACCAAGGCACCATGTACCCCATCCGAACTCCCCAGCGCTGGGACCCCCTGAAAGAATGTCTCGCGATCAGAAGAAGCCACGGACGCACCCCAGAACATTGTGGCCGGAGGATCAAGGGGAACACGACGCCCTGAAGGACCTTCCCAAAATTCAAACACTCTCTTGCCTAGGTACCAAGAGAAATCAAAAGGACCTTCCAAGAGAATCCGACGAGAAGAGATCTCGAAGGCCGCAATCATCTCGGGCAGCCACCCCACGGCCACACCAGTATGCAAGGGAAGTGTGGTCACCTGCGCAAGAAAAATAATGAACAAGATGCTGAAGCAGAAAGAAAAGAGAAGAAAATAAGTTCACAACATACCCGGTTCCAAGCCAATCCTTCGACAAACTCTCTACCGGTAGGTTGAGGAGAGGTGGCCTTCTTCCGGGAGCCCATCCATCGACTAAGACGGGGAAACTCGTTAGGTTATACTTGAGGCATTTGGGGTCGAGGTAGGATGTTGTATTCGTAAGCCCAGGCCTACACGGAAGTGTCACAGTTCAAGCACCGACGTGTCTAAAAGATTAAAAAGGGCTAGAAAAGTGAAAGACATACCTCGAGTACCAAGAAAGGGCCGCGGAAGTTAATTGCACCACGGCATACCACGTCTAAGGCCCCGTACAAGGAAGCCAAAACTACCTTGCCCCAAAAATAAAAACCAAGATCGTCCAAATGCCACAAACTCTCCAAAATGACCAAATCGCAACTATCATCAGTAGAGGGCAACAATGCAGTACATATCGCATACCACAGGAAACACCGAGCGTGGCATTCCACGATGATGGGATCAGTCAAAGTACTTCGACGAATGGGGGAATTAGCCACGCTGGATAGAGGGATGTGTCGTTCCTTGTCAGGGGTAACAGGGTACCCGATCAAGTCCCTGACAGCACTAGGGTCAAAGGGTGAAGACAGGCGTCTTGAGAACGGTGGAACGGCACCTACAGAACTCAAACCAGTGATGGCGGCAATATCCAGAGGAGTAATAGTCATCTCCCCGAAACTAAAATGGAAAGTGTGGGTACTGTCACACCAACGCTTGATTAGACCACTCATATTCTGCCAGCATACGCGAGGTGTCCCTGGTACAAGCTGCCTCAGGAAAGGACGAAAAGGGGTCCCGTCAACGCGGGCTCGGACAGCAGGAGGCAACGCAACGTACCACGTTTTCACCTCTCCCACGTTCCCTCAACCCTTCAAACGAGGCTCCTGCGTGAGAAACACCAATGAAAGCGACGTGTTAGAGGCGACAAAGGCAGGGGTATTAAAACAAAAGGGCGAGCACACAATGACCGTACGGTCACAAACGCAGTCGCTGCGACTGTACGGTCATAAGCTACAGAGACCGTACGGTCGCCAAACGAAGAACCGTACGGTCACCAAACTGAAGGCAAACTATGAGCTCCTCGTCGCGCCGGCTGCTCAAATACTGATGCTCGTCGTAGAACGGATCGCCTTTTCGGGACCATAACCTCTTCCGCCCGCTCCTCAGGACCATGAGTGTGGCACTTTCATGCTTATGAGAAAATCCTTGATCACAAAAGAATATACGGTCACAAGCACTATTCATCAAAGACCGTACGGTCACAACACTATTGGTTGAGACCGTACGATCACATACATCTGACCGTACGGTCACTGCCACGTGGCAGATAGCGACCCAATCCTTATCTGCCACGTGGCTGGGCGGTCCAATGAGAAAGTGACACGTGTACAAACTTCCAAACGACATTGGCCGGGTGTCGGGTAATGTCCGGCTCAGATCCAAATTTAGATTTGAGACGGGCGAAGACAGTGACTGTACGGTCACTAAACAGTGATACTTTAGAGAAAATCTGTTTCAGCACTAAATATAAACAAGTACACAGAGACAAAAATAACAAGTATTAGAGGGAGAAAGAAGTTCAGGAGATCCTGATTGAACAAATCGATTTATCCAAGTTCGCCACAGAAGTCCTGTGACTACGTCTTGTCCCCTGAGGTCGCAGCCTACAGAGATTTTATAAATCCACTATTCAGAACTTTTATGGCAAGTTCAGAAGCTCCTTTACATCAACAAAACTTAAGCTAATTTCTCACTTAGTTCTGACTAGCCTAAAAAGAGTTAAAGGATTTCCACCAGAACAAACAATACTTTGTTTTCTGGATTTCTCACCCAACTCTAATCTCAACTAGATTTCTCTCTTTAAATCTAACTGAAGATCACAAACGATCTCAGTTTACAAGATTCCTATTATGAACTTGTTTTTCTTCACTCTCTCACTTTACTAAGACTATGCTAAGAAAGATTGAGAATGGAAAAAGTTGCTCTGTTTTTCTTGTTAAAACAGTGCGTTGAGATTTTGCTCGATGATCACGCGTATGTTGATGCTTTGGAGCTTGGCTACTATTTATAGTGAATGAAGATGACCGTTGGTGAGTTTGAATCTTCGAAGGAGATGACATCAGTTGTTGTAGCCGTTAATTTGTCAAATCTTCAAACGGTCTTCAAACACTTTGATTCCGTTATCCTTGTTCTTTAACTCAATCCGGTAAGTGATTTGAAATCAAAGATGAGGTTGACTGGAATCATTCTTCAATTGGATCAACAAAGGGTAGACAAGGAAATTCTGGTTTCTTTTGAACAGACAAGCGCGCTCCATCAAAACAGCTTTTTGAATGCAAGTGTCAGAGCATTAAATGCTCAAACAGAACCCGTGACTAAGCTTTCAGAAGCTGATTTCCAGTTGTCTATACTTCAGATCAAATTGGCAAAGTTTCTGATTGCAAAGAACTTCTGAGGAGAGCTTTAGCAGACTTCGGCTTCAGAGCGGAGCATCCAGCTTCTGAATTATTGAAACTCTAACTTCAGCAAACATATCTTCTGAGTCCTTTAGGCAATCCAGAAATGATTCATTCAGCACCTGCTGAGTAACTTACACATAGACTAAGTAAACAAAAATATTAGTCAACAATAAACTATATGTAAGGGAGTATTAAGTTTTCATCTTCTGAAACGTTTGGACATAATCAAAACACATAGGGTTCATCAAAGAAGTGTGGGGATTTGTTAAGTCCAAAATGTACTTGATTAAACCATGCATTTCATATCATAATTCATAACATTTCATAAGAAAATAACCCATTTAGCTTAGAAATACCTAGGTTAGGGGCAATTTCACTTTTTTGTCTCTGTTTTGATGTGCAGAGCTTAATCTAGTAAAATCATGGTGATTTGTGTTGGCCTTAACAAGATCAGAATCACCTAGAGGGGGGTAAATATGTGTTAAATTCAAAAACTGAAAAACTTAGAGTTTTTAGAGAAACTCAGTTTTCAGAGTCAAATTTCCTCAAAGTCAGAAGCAAGCTTGATAAAGCAGCCTCTGAGGGAAATTATGCCTTTAAGCAGTTTTTGCCTTAAAGCAACATAAATTGTTTCAAACAGAACTTCTGGACAGTCTTCTGAACAAAGACAGAGATAAATAGTAAAATTTGTTTCAGCACTAAACAAAGCAGTTTCTGCCTTAAAGCAACAGAAGTTGTTTCAAACAGAACTTCTGGACAGTCTCCTGAACAAAGACAAAGAGATAAAGAGTAAAATCAGTTTCAGCACTAAACAAACAACAAGTACACAAAAGCAATAATAACAAGTTTAATGAAGGGAGAAAGAGATTCAGCAGGTCCTGATGAACAACTCGATTTATCCAGGTTTGCCACATAAGTCCTGTGACTACGTCCTGTCCCCTGTGATCGCATTCAGTAGAGATTTTAAATCCACTATTTAGAACTTTTATGGCAAGTTCAGAACATCAACAGAACTTAAGCTAATTTCTCACTTAGTTCTGACTAGCCTAGAAAGAGTTAAAGGATTTCCACCAGAACAACAACAATCTTGTTTTCTTGAATTCTCACCCTTTCCTTTCTTACTTGTCTTAACTTTCACCTGAACCTCTTTCATAGTTGTCTTCGGAGCTTTCAAAACAACCTGTGAAGCAGAAGCATCCACCTTCTTAGCAGGAACAACATCATGACCAAGTCTACTCAGAGTAAGCATCTTGATGGGAGTACTTCTGCTGGTAATACCATCTCCTGAGATAGGAATTGAAGCTGACTCAAACAGCCTCGTCAGGAGGGACCCATATGCCAAGGTGCTGGCCACCTTAACATTCTTCATCTGCCTAATAATCATGGCAGGGAGGTTGATCTTCTTCCGGTTCATGAGATAATACATGAACACTCTTTCCCTATTAGAGACACAATTGATTCCCCCAGACTTTGGTAGAAACACATTGCTTGTTAGATAATGTGCCCACCTCTGGTGCTGAGATAGCCAAGTTGCATTAGTCTCCTTTGCCTCCAGATTTGGTCTTCCCCAGTTCACCTTTGTGAAATCCTCAGCAGATCTATCATCTCCAATGATGATCCCTTCATCTGATATTCCAATAACTTGTGCAATTGAGGTTCTGGAAACCTCAAAGTCCACTCCAGCAACAGATGAACGCACAAAATCCTCTTCATCAGATTGGAAGTGAAGATTCTGGTAAAACTCAGTGACAAGCGCAGGATAGATGAATTCATTCAAAGAGACAAATGAATTCCAGTTTTGAGCACTTAGCCATTTTGAGATGGGGTCAGTGAGCTTGACATCGTTTTCTAAGAACCTAGAAGTAAAAATCCTAGATTCACTCAAAAGCATCTTCTAGTTTCGAGGAGAAAAGATAGGTGACAGTGATTGGAGCAACAATTTGTTCTTGAGCCATTGTTGAGAAATTAGGTTAAAGTAGAGAGAAAATAGGAATTGCAGAAATTGCTATGTAGATTCTAATTGCAAATAAAAACTCATGTGAAAATTTGCTAAGTATGGAAATCTCTTATTTATACTCAAACGAATAAACCGTTCCAATTCAAAAAGTAGATAACTACCATTAAAATAGGGAACCAGTTACCGTTAACAACAGTAAAGCGCAGTAATAGCATTTAATGTAGGCACGTTTTAAGCACAAAATAAAACATCATGATTATCCTTAATCACACTCAACTATCTTAAACGGCTAGCAGCTAAGACAGAAGCAAATGATATTAAAGATAAATTACTGAAGTGGATTAGTCATACATATGCCTTCTCTCAAGCTTCTGAAAGGAGCACTAGCCAGAGGCTTAGTAAACATATCAGCAAGGTTGTCTTCAGAGGGAATATAAGTAAGAACAATATCCTTCTTTAGAATATGATCTCTCAGAAAGTGATGCCTAACGTGAACATGCTTCATCCTGCTGTGTTGTATGGGATTCTTTGAAAGGTCAATAGCACTTTTGTTATCACAGTTAATTGTAATTGTTCCAGGAGTGATTCCATAGTCAGCAATTTGTTGCTTTATCCAGAGCATCTGAGAAACAAAACTTCCAGCAGCAACATGCTCAGCTTCAGCAGTTGAGAGAGCCACAGAGGTTTGCTTCTTACTGTTAGGACCGTTGATGCGGCCTCGAGCTAGTGCTACAAAAAGGCCTACAATTAGAGGACAAGTGTACCCTATCGTTGTCAAGTAATAATCCAGGGTTTAAGTCCGGGTATCGAATCCACGGGATTTATACGAATAAGTATCAAACTACTCGGTCTCGGGTTGTTATCTAAGCGAATTTATACTTTAAAGTTTTGGGTTTATTAATTAACTATTCCTATACTACAACACACAAATACTTTACATATTCCTTAGCATGAAATGGTGATGGTAAGTTTTATACAACAATAAAGATAAAATAGTCTTAAGATTAATCAAACTACCATAGCTAGCTTTTTATGATGTTTATAAACACGTATGAACCCGTAAGTACACACTTAATTAATCCTATAATTTCAAGGTTAAGTGTCTCCAATGGATTTAGAAACTAGGGCCCTTTAAGTTCCGTGATGTCGTCAATATCTACGGTTTCCGGCTCGTCACTTCCGGTGGGGGCAACACCTATATAAATCCCGTAGAAATGTCAAGTTCATATCAAGTATTTATAAATAAACATAAAGAGAAGCATATGATGATGATGAATCAAATATACTAGTTTATGCAAAATTATTGTATAAACTATGTAAAGAAATAATATGATACTACCGAGTCTAGCACATAGACGGGTCACAACTAGTTTAGCGAGATAAAAGTTTAGCTACTCCCTTTTATCGCACTACACCGGACACACGATCGTCGCTTATGTCCTCGGAGAGGAACTCTTTGCCAACTTGAAGATTTGAATAGAATGGATGAAGATGAAGGAAATAATAAGTAACTTTGTATTAATGGAATGGAAATGGATTACAAGTTTGCAAAAGAGGAGAAATGGAATATGGATCGTATTTGGATCGCCTCTTCAAACAACTAAATGGAGAGAATTACAACTAAATGGAACTAAACATAACTAAAGAGGAATTAAACACAAGTGGAGAGGGATTCCTTTTCTGGCTAGAGAACCCCCATATTTATACAGAAAAGTTGGCTTTGTGAACAAGTGTGAATCCTCAAAACACATGCTTGAAAATCTCATCAAAGTGCAGAATAAAGCTTGACATGGGTCGTGTGGGCCATTTGACACGCCGTGTCAAGGCAAAAATGCATTAAAATGACTTTAATCAGCTCAGGTGTGTCCTTGGGCGTGTCCCTTGACACGGGGTCGTGTCGCATTAATTAGCAAAAATCCAACTTGTCGAGTAATTAATGCTACTCTCCGAGGATTTATCAATTAATTACTCGCATTTATAAACTATTTTATCTTTATTGTTGTATAAAACTTACCATCACCATTTCATGCTAAGGAATATGGAAAGTATTTGTGTGTTGTAGTATAGGAATAGTTAATTAATAAACCCAAAACTTTAAAGTATAAATTCGCTTAGATAACAACCCGAGACCGAGTAGTTTGATAATTATTAGTATAAATCCCGTGGATTCGATACCCGGACTTAAACCCCGGATTATTACTTGACAACGATAGGGTAAACTTGTCCTCTAATTGTAGGCCTTTTTGTAGCACTAGCTCGAGGCCGCATCAAGTTTTTGGCGCCGTTGCCGGGGATTTATCTTTTAGTAACTATTGAACGAAATGTTTTCATTGTTAAACTAAGCATTATTTTTGTAAATAGTTTTTTTTAATGATCCTTCTTTTGCGAGGTTATGGCCGATGTTGGAAGCAAGGAATTGTTTAGGCATCATTTGCTTAACCTCCTATCCACTCACGAAGATCAATCCGATGAATTGTATGCTTCCATCAAGGAATTATGCATACAAAAGGGGTTTGTAGTTGAATCGGTTACAAAGACCGAGTCGGTTGACCGGGTTGAGGAAACGATATCATGTGACGCTCTAAGCAATAAGGAAACTTCACGTTTGGAGCAACCCAAAGATGTCGTTGAGGAGGCCATCCAACTCGAGCTCTTCGAGGAGGATCATCAAATAGAAGAGTTTGTGTTTGCTCCATATTTTGAGGTTTTCGTTCTCTTTAAGTTACCGAAAGAATCAAAGAGGGAGCAAACTAAACTTTTTCATACTTCATTTTATTTTTACTTTTTCTCCTTATTAATAAATTCCTATGAAACTAAAAATTTATTTTGTAGGAACGGGATGTTTATTCAAGAATTTGAATGGCTAACGCGAGAGGTGGCTTACTCGTAGTACTAAGATCCATGTCGAGCTCGCCGACTTTAAAGCAGCGCTTCTTGGGAGGCAACCCAATCCGGAATAAAGTTTTCATTCTTTAAAAATAAAAAAATAAAAAAATAAAAAAATGAAAAAAAAATGATAAAAAGACAACAATGAAAGTCGAGCTATTCCGACTATAAACATAGCATCGGTTTGGTTCTCTCGTCCTTTGTAGTTTTACTAACTTCTTGTTTTGTGTTTTATTTTTGCTGCTTGTCATATTTTGTCTTAATTTTGTGTATTTTTGTTGAAGGACCCGAGAGCTTCTCCGACCACGTGAAAGTCGAGCTATTCCGACTATAAACATTACATTGGTTTGGTTTTCCCGTTCTTTTTAGTTTTAATTAACTCTTTATTTTGTGTTTTATTTTTGCTGCTTGTCATATTTCATTTAATTTTTTTTAATTTTTGTAAAGTCGTCGACCTCTTTTGGAGATCTCACAATCACCCGAGATACGCTTTTAGCACTAACTTGTGTCATTGTGAAATCTCTACGAGGTAAGATACTTAACCAACCCACAAATGATTGGTTACATCGAGTCTGGATTGGTTAAGTAACCTTTTCTCGGTCGACTATTCGACCTTGGTGTGCAATTAACTTTTTGATTCGTGTGAAAAATTGTGCTTATGGGCTGTTTTTAGCCCTGACACGGCGTGTCCCATGTTTGACACGGACCGTGTCCCTTGTTTGACTTGATTTTTGAGTCGGTTGACCTGTGACACGGGGCATGTGGAATACGTGTCGTTGGACACGCCCCTTCCAATTTATTAATTCAGTACAGGTCAAAAATGTGGTTTCTAGGAGGGTTTGGCCGTGACACGCCGTGTTCCCTGTTTGACACGGTCCGTGTCATATATGTTGACTCGATTTGACCTTTTAACACGACGTGTCCCAAGTTTACACGACGTGTCGTTTAATAGGAGTATTTAATTTAGCTAAAAATAGTCGACACGGAGCGTGTCCCCCGTTGACACGCCCCGTGTGGGGTTCTTACCGTTGTATTTTTACAACGGATAGATTTGACACGGTCCGTGTCTCCTGTCCACACGGTCCGTGTCAACCCTCTGGAACAGCTAGTTTGAAAAACTAGCCGTTTTTTGACCGTTTGGGGTGATTTTGGGGGCTATAAATACCCCCAATTCACCCTATAAACTTCACACCATCATTTCTTTTCATCTCTACTATTTTTTTTAGCAAATGTTTCACTAATTTGAGTCATTTTTCTCCCGTTTTTCATATTTTCACCCTTAATCCAAAATTCTCATCCTATTTTTGTGTTTTTATTCTCATGGCTCGCCAAAAACAAACCGCTACACCACCATCTCGTCGTGCTATACGAGGAAGAAGTTCGACTCAACCTCCAAATGCCGAGGAAGAAAATCAAGTTCTCAACCAACGGAGTCGGGAATTAGGGGCTTGGTTTAATCTTCCGACCGTCGAGCAAGGTAGGCACTTCCAATTGATGCGTGAATTAAGTTGCCTCGCCTTTTTGGGATTCGATCTCATGTTCCTCACTACTGTTCCATGGGGAGCCCAAGTTCGATCGACTTTTGACCTTTTGGGATGGCTCGCTTTGCAAGACCGATCATTTATCGTTCATCCTCGGATATGTGTTGAATTCTTTTCTACTTTAACACTTAGTGAGGGAGCATTACAATTTTCTTTGGGCAATCAAATATATACATTGCCACGTGATTCTTTTAATCAAGTGGTACCGACGATATTGCCCGGCCCTCACGAGTTTGTGGAGGAGGAATACAACCATATTAATTTTTGGCACACCATCTCCAATGATACCGGATTTACACTTACCGACCTCCGCTCTAAACATATTCAAGATCCGGTAATGTGGTGGCTTCATCGTTTCATTTCCTTCAACTTCACGGGTAAAACGGAAGGTAACAAAGTATCCGCCGATGAACTTACTATGCTTTATTGTATTCGTAAGCATATGCGCTATGACCTTGGTTCTTATTTGTGGAAAAAGTTAGTAGGGATAACCAAACGCCCAAAGGCAAATATTGTGCTTGGATGGATCGTAACTATTATTGCGAGCAATGTTGCTCCACGGGTTCTTGAAGGCGATGGTGTAGTGGTACGACCACGTGCTCTAAATAAGGATTCCGTTAGGGGAATCACTTTTGGTGGTCCGGTTACTAATAGGGTGGAACCAAAAGATATTGAGCAACACGAAGAGGTTGGGGGAGGCAATGATCAATACGAACCCCAACCTTATCATCACACCGGTCCGAACCAATGGGATGAGGCCGAAGCGAGAGAATGGAGGCCATGGCAACAAGGTCCGACAAATGAGCAAATCTTTGCTCAAAACGAGCAAATCTTACAATGGCAACAACAAGCAAATTCCCGCTTCGACAACTTGGAGAATTTTTCTTCCTATTATTGTCGCCAAAATCAATGGCCTTATCCACCACCACCTCCATCTCCTCCGGCGGTTTAAGAGAGTTTTCTCATTTCTTTCGCTTTTTACTTTTATGCAATTTTGGGAGTAATTGCATTTTAAAAGCGGAGGAAGGGCGAAAGCACTCCCGATTTATCTTTAATTGCTTTCTAGCATAGATTTTAAATGCTTTCTAGTTTAACTTTATAAGCTTTCTAGTATAGATTTTTATGTTTTCTAGACTAGTTTTTATTTTTGTATCGAAAAAAATTGTCAAAATACCAAAAAAATGAAATAGTTGAAAATCAAGTAATACAAAAAAAATTTAGTTTCGTTACATTGTTAATTAATCTACCTCTCCCAAATTTAAGTTTTCGTACTTACCTCATATAAAATAAAAATTCAACTTTCGAACTTAAACACCTAGTTTAAGTGAGAACCCGAAAAAGTTAAGATTTTCACTAAGGTATTAGATTAAATTTGCTAAGTTAATTGTAATTAACTAGTTCTTTGATTAATTTAAATGGCATGAACAATAAAATGGATTTGATAGGAAGAAAAGTTTGAAAACACACTAAAACCCGAATGTGAGATTCTAGAGCCAAAAGACTAAGCGAACATCAAAAAGCTTAGATAGGTTTTTGTGTGAAACTTTCACTAAATTTTTGAGTCATGGAGTTTGCATCTAATACCGAATAACATCCTTAGCTAAAAATATAACTAACATTAGACGATGAAGTTCCTTTTAGGTTTTCTTCTAACGACATTTTTGCTACTAACTCACCAAACACCTTAGTTAGCCTAAACACTTTAACACACTAAATTGTCAACTAACTTTGTTTAGCACTAATTGTGGCAAGTCAACAAAAGAGAAGGCACTTGATAAATAGCTTGATATTCCTAAAATGAGTTTTATTAGTCTCAAATCATTCACTTTGTGTTCAAATGAGTCAAAACTCTTCATCAAAGAAAGAAAGATTAGAGAAGAGAAATAAAAAGAAAAGAAATTTTTTATGATGAAATTCTCAAAGTTTTTCTCATGGTCACCTCGACTATGTTCTCAAAAAGTACTTCATAAAAAGACCCAAACTTATTGGTTACGAGCTATTAAATATTTTTTATCTCTTTTGTCACAATTAGGTCATTTGTTGACCGCTAGACTTGACCTAAATAGACCACTTACATACCCCATACCCTAACCAAGTTATAACCCTTTTTGAGGAAAGTTTTGATAATGTTAGAGTTTTTAGCTAATATTTGGATGACAATGCAAACTCAACTTGAATCATGATTTAGTGTCGAAGTCGAGAGTAAACACCAAGTCGCCAAATAATGAGTGATTGAGTGAACTACCTTTGCGAGGTGTCGATAACTTTCTTCCATTAGTAAACACGTTTTAATTGAGCATGCCACCTTAAATTAATCAATGAACTAGTCAATTAGGATTTACTTATTGAGTTTTCTCTTTTTGTGAATTTCTTTTCCATGCTTTTAGGGCTTCTACCAAACTCGGGAGTTTGAGTCGGATTATGGATTTTTAGTTTACTTGAGGACAAGTAAAGCTTTAAGCGTGGGGAAGTTGATAGGGATGAAATATCCCTATCTTTTCGGGTTATTTACGATAATGGAAAAGCGATGAGCGTGATTCGACTATCGTTGTCCAAGAACGTGGCGCATCATACGGTTAAGGCGAAGTCCACGAAGGAGTTGCTTGAAATCTTGAGTTCGTTGTATGAGAAGCCTTCGGCGGTGAACAAGGTCCATCTGATGAGACGGTTGTTCAACTTTCAGGTGACGGAGTATCCAACAGTTGTTGTACATCTGAATGAGTTTAATATGACGATTTCACAATTAAGTTCTGTGGGAATTGATTTCGAAGATGAGGTATTTGCTCCCAACACTTACTATGCCAGGAGACTAAGCACTCCCCCAGAAAACCAGAAGTGCTGACTCTCTTCAATTTATATCTACCATAGTCAGAGTCTGGGTATCCTACAGGAGTAAAATTTGTACTACAAGGATACCACAAACAAGCTTCTGAAGTGCCTTTCAGATATCTCAGAATGCGCTTAACAGCCACATCATGAATCTCCATTGGTTTAGCCTGATATCTAGCACAAAAGCACACAGCAAAATGAATATCTGGCCTGCTGGCTGTTAGACATAAAAGAGAACCAATCATACCTCTGTAGGTTTTTATGTCTACAGGTTTACCAGCTTTCTCTTCATCATCAAAGTCTTTGCTGACATCCAAAGGATATCAACTGCATTAGAGTCTGACATGCCAAATTTCTTCAGCACTTCTCTAGTCTACTTGGCTTGATTGATAAACATACCATCATTACTTTGCTTGATCTGAAGTCCTAAGAAGAAGGTTAATTCTCCCATTATAGACATCTCAAATTCAGCCTTCATGTGGTTGGTGAACTCTCTGCACAAAGATTCATTAGTAGCACCAAATATAATATCATCAACATATACCTGAGCTAAACGGATATCTTTGTTCTTTCTCAGAGTGAACAGGGTCGTATCAACACAACCTCTGACAAATCCCTTAGACAGAAGGAACTTTGTCAGTCTCTCATACCAAGTTCTGGGAGCTTGTTTCAGTCCATACAAGGCCTTCTGAAGCTTGTACACATGATTTGGAAACTTAGGATCTTCAAAACCAGGTGGTTGAGACACATAAACTTCCTCATCAATATACCCATTCAAGAATGCATTTTTCACATCCATTTGAAAAAGCTTGAAACCTTTGTAAGATGCAAAAGCACACAGAATTCTAATGGCTTCCAATCTTGCAACAGGAGCAAAAGTTTCACCATAATCTATGTCTTCTTGCTGACTGTAACCTTGAGCAACAAGTCTTGCCTTGTTCCTCACTACATTTCCAAACTCATCAAGCTTGTTCTTCAGAACCCATCTTGTATCAACAATCTTCTTGTTCTTAGGTCTGGGAACCAAAGTCCAAACTTCTGACCTTTTGAACTGGTCAAGTTCTTCTTGCATTGCCATTAACCAGGATTCATCATCTTCAGGTTCATAGAAGTCCTTGGGCTCCAGAAGTGACGCAAAAGCCACATTCCCCATGTATCTTCTGAGCTGAGCTCTGGTCATGACAGGATTGTGAACAGAGTCAATAATATTCTCCAAGGGGTGGTTCCTAGGAGCTCTAACTTCTCTTGGTACATCTAATGTATCTTCTGAGATTTGTTCATCATTTGTTGAATCATATGTAGGAGCATCTTCTGGAAGGAAGTTAACTTCTGGAGTTGGATTCTCTTATGGATCTGGATTAGCAGCAACAGGAGGAATAACTTCAGCATCAGCAGGAGATGTTACTTCAGGAGCTTGAACTACATCTTCATCAGGAGCTCTACTATCTGCAGGGTTAGTTTCATCAAACTTAACATGAATAGATTCATCTGAAGTTTGAGTCCTCTTATTAAAAACCTTATATGCTTTACTATGTGTTGAGTAGCCAAGGAAAATGGCTTCATCTGCCTTTGAATCAAATTTTGCAAGATATTCTTTTGTATTCAAAACATAGCATTTACAACCAAAGGTTCTGAAATACCCAATCTTAGGTTTTCTACCTTTCTAAAGTTCATAGGGGGTTTTTTCTAAGATGCTTCTGATTAGCACTCTATTTAGAACATAACAAGTTGTGTTAACAGCTTCTCCCAAGAAGTACTTTGGAAGCCTTCTGTCATTGATCATAGTTCTGGCAATTTCAACCAGAGTCCTATTCTTCCTTTCAACTACCCCATTTTGTTGAGGAGTTCTGGGAGCAGAAAAGTTATGATCAATGCCCTTGGTTTCACAGAATTCTTCAAACTGATAATTCTTCAATTCTCCACCATTACCACTTCTAATATGAATAACCTTAGCATTCCTTTCATTCTCTAGTCTCTTGATAAGAACTGTGAAATGTTCAAATGACTCATCTTTGCTTGACAGTATGATGACCCAAGTGAATCTAGAATAGTCATCTACAATGACAAAGGAATATTTTTTGCCACCCATGCTCATTGGTTAAACAGGGCCAAAGAGATCCATATGAACCAACTCTAAACATCTTTTTGTTGAAATGGTTTTCTTAGATTTGAAAGAGCTTCTGGATTGTTTTCCAGCTTGACAAGCAGTACATAAATGATCTTTCTTAAAACCAATATCAGGCAGACCCTCAACCAATTGCTTTCTAGGTACTTTGGCCAGAAGATCCATGCTAATATGAGCAAGTCTTCTATGCCAGAGCTAGGAAGTATCCTCTTTGGATATTAAGCATATATTTTTACAGAGATTCTCAAGGTTCAGCATGAAAACATTTTCTACTCTAGGAGCAGTTAGAAATACTTCCCTTGACTTACTGTCCAAGATTTTACATCCAGAGGAGCTGAATACAACATCTCTACCTTTGTCACACAGTTGTGCAACACTCAGGAGGTTGAACTTCAGGCCCCTGACTAGGGAGACATCTTCAATGGGAGGTTTAGTTCCAGTTGATCCAGAATCAAGGATCCTTCCCTTCTGGGCATCTAAAAAGCTGACTTTTCCACCTCTTTTAGGTACATATGTGATGAATGCCTTTTCATCACCTATCATATGCCTTGAGCACCCATTGTCAATGTACCACGGCTTTGACATTGATGGAGCACTCAGAGTCACTTGCAACACAATCAATTAGTGATAGGTACCCCATCCTTATTGGGTCCTTCAGAGATAGATTTACCTTCAGCAGGTTTTAGTGATATCTCAGATCGCAAGAGATTTTTAATGTGATACTTGCAATCCTTCCACCAATGACCATCACTTTTACAAAGCTTGCAAAAGGGAGGGTTCTTGGATCTTTCCCTTTGCTTCTTGGGAAGATTCTTCTTCTTTTGGAAAGGTGTAACATCTTCAGAGGCCATAGCACTCTCAGAGGTACCCACATCAGGAGAAGAAGAGATCTCCTTCAGAAGAGAGGGAGTGACAGGTTTCTTCTTCTTCTGAGGTTTATTAGTCCTCAGAGGCAGCTTTTTCTTGCCTTCGGCTTTGGGGCCATCAATAGGAGTGTTGAGCTGTTTACACAGTTTTTCTTCTAACACTTTCATGTCAGAATAAACTTGAGTAAACCTAAGAAACTTGTCAGCCTCATTTTTGTCCAATTTCCTCTTAAGATATTTGAAAATACTATAGAGTTCTTCAAGCGAATCAAGGATGTCTTGTTCATGAGAATTGTTTACCTCAGAGTCATATGTCGCTTCAGGAGGTGCAGAAATCTCTCCTGTCGTATCTTCAGAGGTTGGCTCATCTATAGCCATGAAACAAATCTGAGCTTGCTCTTCCTTCTGTTCAGGATCACTGCTGGTCTCAGAGTCTGACCAAGCAGCCAGCATAGCTTTCTTGAACTTTATTTTATCCTTCTTCAGCTGAGGGAAATTAGGCTTAATATGCCTTGGTTGCTGACATCCATAGCAAACAATGAGTTTGCTACGATCTCTCTTGGACTTTTCACCAGAATCAGGAGTCTTCTTATCAAAGCTCCTAAAGGGCTTTTTGTAGTTTCCACCTCTGCCTTTTCTAAAAGCCTTCTTGAACTTCCTGGTCAGCATAGCCAGTTCCTCATCTTCAGAGGATTCTTCAGAAGATTCTGCTCTCAGGACAACCCCTCTTTTTCCCTCTAACTTTTCTCTCAAGTCATGGTTCTTCATTGACATTTCATGGGTTATCAATGAACCAATAAGTTCATCATATACATAGAAGCATAAGTCCTGGACTTCTTCAATGTCAGTCTTCTTGGCTTGCCAAGACCTTGGTAAGCTTCTGAGAATATTTTTCACTCTCTCTGCTTCCTCAATATCTTTTCCCAAACTCTTCAGGTCATTGACTATCTTGGTGAATCTTGAGTTCATGTTTGAAATCGATTCCTTCTCAAGCATTTCAAATAACTCATAGCTTCTCATGAGTTGGTTGATCTTGGATTGCTTCACTTCGCCTGTTCCTTCATAGGTTACTTCCAGCTTGTTCCAAATGTCCTTTGTTGTTTCACATGAAGAAACTTTGTTATATTCAGAGGCAGTAAGTGCACAATGCAACATGTTTATTGTTGAAGCATTAGTTTGGAGTTTCTTAAGGATATCATCAGTATATTCCCTGGGTGGAACAATAACACTCCCTAGACCTGCTTCTTCCCTAGTTGGAATGAAGTCACCATCAGTAACAACTATCCAAGCACTCATGCTCTGGGCTTGTTATTCAACTAACAAGATCAGAATCACCTAGAGGGGGGGGGGGGGTGAATAGGTGTTAAATTCAAAAACATAAAAACTTAGAGTTTTTAGAGAAACTCAGTTTTCAGAGTCAAATTTACTCAGAGTCAAAAGCAAGCTTGATAAAGCAGCCTCTGACGGAAATTCTGCCTTTAAGCAGTTTCTGCCTTAGAGCAACAGAAGTTGTTTCAAACAGAACTTCTGGACAGTCTTCTAAACAAAGACAATGAGATATAAGGAGTAAAATCTATTTCAGCACTAAACAAACAGCAAGTACACAGAAGCAATAAGAACAGGTTTAAGGAAGGGAGAAAGAGATTCAGGAGGTCCTGATGAACAGTTCGATTTATCCAGGTTCGCCACAGAAGTCCTGTGACTACGTCTTGTCCCCTGTGCTCGCAGTCAACAGAGATTTTAAATCCACTATTCAGAACTTTTATGGCAAGTTCAGAAGCTCCTTTACATCAACAGAACTTAAGCTAATTTCCCACTTAGTTCTGACTAGCCTAGAAAGAGTTAGAGGATTTCCACCAGAACAACAACAATCTTGTTTTCTGGAATTCTTATCCAACTCTAACCTCAACTAGATTTCTCTCAAAATCTAACTGAATATCATAAACGATATCAGTTTACAAGATTCCTATTATGAACTTGTGTTTCTTCACTCTCTCGCTTTTACAATAAAAACAGAAAAGATTGAGAATGGAAAAAGTGTGTTCTGTTTTGCTAGTTAAAACAGTGCGTTGAGCTTTTAGCTCGATAATTGCATGTAAGAACACAATGGAGCTTGGCTACTTTTTATAGTGAAATGAGATGACTGTTGCTTGGGGTTTGAATCTTCAATCTGATGACATCATAGTTGTAGCCGTTAATCTGTCATTTCTCCAAACGGTCTTCAAACACTTTGATTCCGTTAACCTTGTTCTTTAGCTAAATCCGGTTAGTGATTTGAAGATAAGGATAGTGTTGACTGGAATCTTGCTTAGATCAACAAAAGGTAGACAAGGAATAAACGGTTTTGTTTGTAGCAGACATGCGCGCCCATTCAAAACAGTTTTTTGAACTTTTGGTGCCTTGCATTAAATTCAAATGTTAGAGCATTAAATGCTTAACAAAACCCGTGACTTAAGCTTCTGAGGGCGTAATTCCTTTTGTCTAAGCTTCTGATCAAAAGGGATAAGTTCTTCTGATTGCTTCTATACTTCTGTGGAGAGCTTTAACATTCTTCAAAAGATCTTCAGAGCGGAGGTTCTAGCTTCTGAGCTTTAACTTCTATCTTCAGCTATTCTTCTCTTTTGAGTACTTTAAGCATTCCAGAGTTTCTTCTTTCAGCACCTGCTGAGAAAAACTTATGCAAAAACTTAACAAAGATTGTTAGTCAACATTGATAAGTATATAAGCTTAAATTAATTTTCATCTTCTGAAACGTTTGGACATAATCAAAACACTTAGGGTTCATCAATTTGGTGCTAATTCGAGCTACAAACGAGCAAAGTATAGTCATACAAGATTCATACAAGTTTACGTTACTTAGAGTTGAAGTTAATTCCAAGAGACAAGTTCTAGAAGTGGAAATAAGTGCTTGTCGCGCTAGAGATATAACTTTGACAGCTTTGACACCTTTTGGTATTTTGGCCATAACTTTCTCATACGAACTCTTTTCAGGAGATTCAAGTTGCATTGGAAAGCTAAGACATAGACAAACAACTTTCATGTTTTGCGATTTTCCCAATTCTAAGTGAAAGGTGGTAAAAAATGGGTTCAAAGTCAGAAGAACATCTATAGCGCGCCAGAGACAGAAGTTGCCTCTGGCGCGCCCTTCATCATTTCAGCTTGCCTCTGGCGCGCGATTTCTTGGTTCTGGCGTGCCGAGAAGCATAATTAGCACAAAGCGGATTTGATCGATCGTTCTTATCCATACAACCCTTTCGAAAGATCATACACCTTCCCAATGGACACGACCATTCCCTAAAGGTTGTAACACTTCGAAACACACCTCTTGATGCCTATAAATACACCATTCCTCTCTCAAATTCGAAATGGTTGATCATATGTAAAGGTTGATCACATATACAATGAAAGAACGCTAAATACTTACTTACATTTCCCATACACTTCAACCTGTAAATTCGCCCATCTCATATAAGTTCCAGTCGTGTATTCAGATTAGAAATACGGTATGATTTTGTTCCTTTCATAAGGCATTGTAGTTTAGATCGAGAGATTGACTTCTTTCATCCGTTCGTCGAAGAAAAGACGAGCAAGAACACCCCGAGGCTTGACAACCCTTCTAAGAAGAGTAAAAAGGATTGACGCTCCTATTTTTCCCTTGTCGTAGTTCTGTTTAACTTTGATTTTCTGTTTTACCTTATATGAATGTGATATTGAGTTTATTAAGAGACTAATGTTCTTCATATGATTATGTTCTTGAATTATCTAGTTTGCATGATAAGTAAGATATTTACATCAAAATAGTTACTAAGTATATGAACTTGTGTTTATCATTAACTTAGGTTCGGTTGCTTAGATTGTAATCTAGTTTAACTTGTATGATTGTAGTTGATTAAAGAGATTGATACGAATAGGTTTGGTTAGTCTTGATAACTGATGTTCGTATAAGGATAACTTAATTGCATGAATCGAGAGATCGGAATCAGTTAGTAAGATTAGATTGATCATATTAAGATTACTTAATATTGTGTTTACGTGCTTAAGTGAATTGGTGTCTTTGCCTTTAGAATTGTATAAAGTCCCTAACTTTGTGAGTTTGTGAATTGAAGTTGAAGTAGTATGTGCATGGTACATTAAGTTGTGTTCTTATCAACTAAATCAATAAGGATTATTGTTTTAACTATAAACCTCGAGAAAACGAATAAAGTAAACAATGAACGTAAATGAGTAATTAGTGTTTCCATGTGGGTTCGATCTTTTATTACTACATGAGTGACTCCGTACACTTGCTGAAATCGCACAACACCTGCCTGAGAATTCCTCTCACCAAATGATCCTAGAGGGTTCCTCCACAACTAGACCCCTACAATTCAATGGTGACAATTACTCTTATTGGAAAAAGATGATGATGTATTTCATCCAAGCTCAGAGCATGAGTTCCTGGTTTGTTGTCACAGAAGGGGATTTTGTCCCAATGAGAACAGGAGAAGGTCAGGAAGAAGTTATGATACCTTCTTCAATGTGGACTGATGAGATCCTTAAAAAATTGCAAATAAATGCTTCAGCAATGAATATGTTGCACTGTGCACTTACTGCTTCTGAATATAACAAAATTTCTGCTTGTGAAACAACCAAGGAAATTTGGGACAAACTTGAATTAACTTATGAAGGCACATGAAAAGTGAAGCAATCCAAGGTCAACCAACTCATGAGAAGCTATGAGTTATTTGAAATACTTGACAAAGAATAAATTTCAGCAATGAATAATTCACTAATATTGTCAATGACTTGAAAAGTCTTGGAAAGGAGATCACAGAAGAAGAAAGGGTGACTAAAATTCTCAGAAGCTTACCTAGATCATGGCAAGCCAAGAAGACATCAATAGAAGAAGTGCAGGATCTGAGCTTCTATGCTTATGATGAACTTATTGGTTCTTTGACTTCTCATGAGATGTCTATAAAGAATCATGACCTTAGAGAAAGGTCAGAAGGAAAGAAAGGAGTAGTTCTGAGAGCCGAGTCTTCTGAATCTGACTCCTCAGAAGATGAGGAACTTGCCATGTTAACCATGAAGTTTAAGAAGGCCTTTAGAAAAGGCAGAGGTGGAAACTACAAAAAGCCATTCAGGAGCTTTGACAAACGAACTCTTGAATCTGGTGAAAAGCCTAAGAGAGATCCTAGAAAACCAGTTGTATGCTATGGGTGTCAGCAACTTGGACATATTAAGCCTAATTGTCCAGAGCTGAAGAAGGATAAGAAGAAGTTGAAGAAAGCCATGTTGGCTGCTTGCTCAGACTCTGAAGGCAGCAATGATGCTGAAGAAAAAGAAGAACAAGCATATATATGTTTCATGGCATTAGATGAGCCAACTTTTGAAGTAGATACAAGAGAGACTTCCGCACCTCCTGAACCGGTCTATGATAATGAGGTTAGTATATCTCCTGAACAAGATATCCTAGACTCTCTTGAAGAACTCTATAGTATGTTCAAATACCTGAAAAGGAAATTGGACAAAAGTGAGGCTCACAAGTTTCTTAGGTTTACTCAAGTTTATTTTGACATGAAAATGTTAGCAAAAAAGTTGTGTAAACAACTCAGTACTCCTCCTTCTGACCTAAAAGTCAAAGGAAAGGAAAAGCTGCCTCTGAGGAGTGATAAACCTCAGAAGAAGAAGAAGAAGAAACCTGTCACTCCCTCCCTTCTGAAAGAGATCTCTTCTCCTCCTAATGTGGGAACCTCTAAGAGTGTTATTGCCTCTGAAGATATAGTACCTTCCCAGCAGAAGAAGAAAACTCCTAAGAAGCAAAGGGAAAAATCCAAGAACCCGTCCTTTTGCAAGCTTTGTAAAAGTGATGGTCATTGGTTGAAGGATTGCATGTATCATATTAAAAAAATCTTGCAATCTGAGATATCAGTAAAACAAGCTGAACAAAAATCTAACTCTGAAGGACCCAATAAGGATTGGGTACCTGTCACTAATTGATTGTGTTGCAGGTGGCTCTGAGTGCTCCATCAATGTCAAAGTTGTGGTACATTGACAGTGGGTGCTCAAGGCCTATGACAGGTGATGAAAAAGCATTCATCACATTTGATCCTAAAAGAGGTGGTAAAGTCAGCTTTGTAGATGCTCAAAAAGGAAGGATCCTTGGTTCTGGATCAATTGGAACCAGTCCTCCCTTTGAAGATGTCTCTGTTGGTGTTCCCTAGTTCTTAGGCATAGTTATTTGTTATTGTACTGTACTTTTGTTTATTGTACTGTATACTTTGATTTATGGAATAAAGGCATTAAATCATTCAGTTGATGTATCTTATATTATATGTACTGTTTGAAGTATCCGTTGATTGTATATCATAAACCACCAGAGGCTAGTTCTACTCATGGGAATGAATAGAACGTAAGGCTTTAACAAACATGATGTGTACACGAGTACAAGATATGTTTGTAGGTACGTACGACCAATACGGGACTTGGTCGATCCACTTTAGAAGGCACATGGTAGGAGTGTCATTGCCCTTTTATTAATATAGATCTCTGTTATCTGTCGACCCGATTTCATTATAGTATTGAATGAGGAATCTGATTAGATTTGACATACGCCTAACAGGTCTGTAAAAGGATGGCATATACGGGTATGATTGGTTTGATCAGTGAACTCGTTCATACTGATAGTTGAAGTGAAGGGATTACCACTCACTCTATTAGTGAGATGATATCGCTAGGGCCACTCGATGAGTTGAACTGAGAAATGTGTGGCCACACTAAGATAAGCTGGTTACTTCTTTGTTCTCCAGTTTAACTCAAGATCGAGAAATATATCAAGCTTTAGAGGATGACTTCCACTGTGCCTCATGCTTGATATATAGATATGCATGTTAAGAGATATATGAGAATTCTACAGGGGTATCTATCTATATGAGATGGACATACATTGTAATCTATTGGTGACTGATATGGTCTAGGCAACTCTCTATCAGTCATGGAGCTAATTGATTATGGCCCATAGGATCGTGCCCACTAGACACTGAGACTAGTACTCGAAGAATTGATAGATGTATTGTATTAATGATGAACTTATTGCTAGTTGTTGACTAATGATGTTAATTGATTATTTGTTTTGATTGAAATGAGTTGATTAATTGTTTAGAGGGATTATTATTCAATCGGGTTAATTAATTAAGCGATTGATTAATTATATTTTCTTTAGGGGTTAGTGTGTGATTAATTATTATCTAATTGATGTTAATTGAATCTATTGTATTCTATTGGGGTATAATTAGATTAATTAAATTAATACACGTATTGAAACAGTAATTAATCGACGCACTATAAATTAATCTCGGATTAATGAAACCCTAGACTTTCTAACACAGAAATCAAAGAAACCCGAATCCATCTACTATTGGCCGGCTGAACCCCCTAGGGTGATCTCGGAGATTTTCGTTCTTCGTGCACGTGATTTTGGCAGAACCTCCGATCGTGCGGTTCATCCATCTCTCTCAGAGGGATTCCATGTGAGTGACTAAATTAGATTTATCACGTTAAATTAAAATACATTAAGGCTTTTGATCAAGATCATTTTTCTGATCCACGAACTAAATGTTTTTCGACTTCCGCTACGCGTCTCTGATCATTGATCAAACTCTAACAGTCTCCCTAGTCAGATGCATGAAATTCAACCTCCTGAGTGTTGCACAGCTGTGTGAAAAAGGTAGAGATGTTGTATTCAGCTCCTCTGGATGTAAAATCTTGGACAATAAGTCAAGAGAAGGTATTCTAACTGCTCCTAGGGTAGAAAATGCTTTCATGCTGAATCTTGAGAATCTTTGCACAAATATATGCTTGATGTCCAAAGAGGATACCTCTTGGCTCTTGCATAAAAGACTTACTCATGTTAGCATGGATCTTCTGGTCAAAGTAGCTAGATAACAATTGGTTGAGGGTCTGCCTGAAATTAGTTTTAAGAAGAACCATTTATGTACTGCTTGTCAATCTGGAAAGCAATCCAGAAGCTCTTTTAAAACTAAGAAAACCATTTCAACTAAAAGACCTTTAGAATTACTTCATATGGATCTTTTTGGTCATGTTCAACCAATGAGAATGGGTGGAAAGAAGTATGCCTTTGTCATTGTAGATGACTATTCAAGATTCAATTGGGTCATCTTACTTGCTAGCAAAGATGAGTCATTTGAATGTTTCTCAGCACTTGTTAAAAGACTTGAGAATGAAAGGAATGAAAAGGTTATCCATGTCAGGATTTATAATGGTGCAGAACTTAAGAACTTTCAGTTTGAAGAATTCTGTGAAACTAAGGGCATTGATCACAACTTTTCTGCTCCCAGAACTCCTCAACAAAATGGGGTAGTTGAAAGGAAGAATATGACTCTGGTTAAGATTGCCAAAACCATGATCAATGACAGAAGGCTTCAAAAGTACTTTTAGGGAGAAGCTGTCAACACAGCTTGTTATGTTCTTAATAGAGTGCTTATCAGAAGCATCCTGAACAAAACCCCATATGAACTCTGGAAAGGTAGAAAGCCTAAGATAGGTTATTTCAGAACCTTTGGTTGTAAATGCTTTATTTTGAATACTAAAGAATATCTTTCAAAATTTGACTCAAATGCAGATGAGGCCATTTTTCTTTGTCTACTCAACACATAGTAAAGCATATAGGGTTTTTAATAAGAGGACTCAAATTTTGGATGAATCTGTCCATGTTCAGTTTGATGAGACTAACACTGCAGATAGTGGAACTCCTGAAGATGATGAAGTTCTGGCTCCTGATGTCACATCTCCTGTTATTGCCGAAGATGCCTCACCAAGAGCTGCTGAAGTTGTTCCTCCTGTTACTGTTAACCCAGTCCCAGAAGAAGACGTGACTCCAGAAGTTAACTTCATTCCAGAAGATGCTCCTATATATTATTCTATAAATGATGAACAAGTTTCAGAAGATACATTGGATATTCCAAGAGAAATTAGAGCTCCTAGGAATCACCCCTTGGAGAACATTATTGACTTTGTTCATAATCATGTCATGACCAGAGCTCAGCTTAGAAGATACATGGGGAATGTGGCTTTTGTGTCACTTATGGAGCCCAAAGACTTCGATGAAGCTGAAGATGATGAATCCTGGTTAATGGCAATGCGAGAAGAACTTGACCAGTTTAAAAGGTCAGAGGTTTGGACTTTGGTACTCAAACCTAAGAACAAGAAGATTGTTGGTACCAGGTGGGTTCTCAAGAACAAACTTGATGAATTTGGAAATGTTGTGAGAAACAAGGCAAGACTTGTTCTCAAGGTTACAGTCAGCAAGAAGGCATAGATTATGGTGAAACTTTTGCTCATGTTGCAAGATTGGAAGCCATAAGGATTTTGTGTGCTTTTGCATCATACAAAGGATTCAAGATGTTTCAAATGGATGTGAAAAGTGCATTCTTGAATGGGTACATTGATGAAGAAGTTTATGTGTCTCAGCCTCCTGACTTTGAAGATCCTAAGTTTCCTGATCATGTGTACAAGCTTCAGAAGGCTTTGTATGGACTGAAACAAGCTCCCAGAGCTTGGTATGAGAGACTAACAAAATTCCTTCTGTCTAAGGGTTTTGTCAGAGGCTGTGTTGATACTACTCTGTTCACTCTAAAGAAGAACAAAGATATCCTTTTAGCTCATGAATATGTTTATGATATTATATTTGGTGCTACTAATGAGTCTTTGTGCATGGAGTTGAACAACCTCATGAAAACTGAGTTTGAGATGTCTATGATGGGAGAACTAAATTCTTCTTAGGTCTTCAAATCAAGCAAAGCAATGATGGAATTTTTATCAACCAAGCCAAGTACATAAGAGAAGTGCTGAAGAAATTTGGCATTTCAGAATCTAATGCAATTGATATCCCAATGGATGTCAGCAAAGACTTTGATGATGAAGCTAAAGCTGGTAAACCTGTAGACATATAAACCTACAGAGATATGATTGGTTCTCTTTTATATCTAACAACCAGCATGCCAGATATACATTTTGATGTGTGCTTTTATGCTAGGTATCAGCATAAACCAATGGAAATTCATGACATTGCTATCAAAAGAATTCTAAGATAACTTAAAGGCACTTCAGAAGCTGGTTTCTGGTATCCTTGTAGTACAGATTTTACTCATGTAGGATACACAGACTTTAACTATGGTAGAGATAAGTTGAAAAGAGTTAGCACTTCTGGAGGTTGTCATTTTCTGGGGGAGTGCCGAAACTTCTGTGGCACTTTCAACTGCTGAAGCTGAATATGTTGCTGCTGGAAGAAACATAGATGCTCTGGATAAAGCAACAAATTGCTGACTATTGTGTTATCCCTGGAACAATCACTATCAAGTGTGACAATAAGAGTGCAATTGACCTTTCAAAGAATCCCATTCAACACAGCAGGATGAAGCATGTCCATATTAGGCATCATTTCCTGAGAGATCATGTTTTGAAGAAATATATAGTCCTGACTTATCTACCCTCTAAAGAAAATCTTGCTGATATGTTTACTAAGCCTCTGGCTAGTGGACCCTTCAGAAGCTTGCGAGAAGGCATATGTATGACTAATCCCCTTCAGTAATTATCATTAAAAGAATTAACTCTGACATTAACTGCTCAGCCGTTTAAAGTGGTTAATTGTGTTTAATGGTAATCATGATGTTTAATTCTCTGTTTTGAGTGTGCGTACATTAAATGTTATTACTGCGAGGAGTTCAGTGACCACATGAAGCTGAGTTTGAAATGTCTATGATGGGAGAATTAACCTTCTTCTTAGGACTTCAGATCAAGCAAAGTAATGATGGTGTGTTTATCAATCAAGCCAAGTATACTAGAGAAGTGCTGAAAATTTGGCATGTCAGACTCTAATGCCATTGACATTCCTATGGATGTCAACAAAGATTTTGATGATGAAGAGAAAGCTGGTAAACCTGTAGACATAAAAACCTACAGAGGTATGATGGGTTCTCTTTTATATCTAACTGCCAGCAGGCTAGATATACATTTTGCTGTGTGCTTCTGTGCTAGATATCAGGCTAAACCAAAGGAGATTCATGATGTTGTTGTCAAAAGAATTCTCAGATATCTTAAAGGCACACCAGAAGCTGGTTTGTGGTATCCTTGTAGTACAGATTTTACTCATGTAGGATACACAGACTCTGACTATGGTAGAGATAAATTGAAGAGAGTCAGCACTTCTAGTGGTTGTCATTTTCTGGGGGGGGTGCTTAGTCTCCTGGCATAGTAAAAAACAAACCTTTGTGGCTCTCTCAACTGTTGAAGCTGAGTATGTTGCTGCTGGAAGTTGTGTCTCTCAGATGCTCTAGATAAAGCAACAAATTTCTTACTATGGAGTCACTCCTGGAACAATTACAATCAACTGTGATAACAAAAGTGCTATTGACCTTTCAAAGAATCCCATTCAACATAGCAGGATGAAGCATGTTCACATCAGGCATCATTTTCTGAGAGACCATGTTCTAAAGAAGGATATTATTCTTATTTACTTGCCCTCTGAAGAGAACCTTGCTGATATGTTTACTAAGCCTCTGGCTAGTACTCCTTTCAGAGGTCTGCGCGAAGGCATGGGTATGACTAATCCACTTCAGTAATTTATCTTCAACCACCTGCTTTATCTTCTTAAATCCTAAACGTTTGAGATTCTTAAGCATGATTAAAGATAATTATGGTAATTAATTCTTAGTTTATGCGTGCGTGTAATTAATGCTTTTTACTGCGCTTTTTCTGGTGATAACGGTAACCTGTTCCCCTTTTAACGGTGTTAGTGCACTTTTTGAATTGGAACGGTTTGTTAGTGTTCGGATATAAATAAGAGGTTTCCACACTTAGCAAAATTCCTTCATTCAAATTTCTTTTGCATTAGAATTCCTAGAATTTTTCTGTTCTAAAAATCTCTATTTTCTTTCTCTCCATTTCAAAAAAACCTAATTTCCCAAATGGCTCAAGAACAAATCACTGTCACTCGTCTCTTTGAATCCAAAGTTTCACTTAACCCTTCCAAGGTTTTTCCCTCGAGATTCCTTGATGAACAATGCCTTACTACCATTCCCATTTCCAAATGGCTTTCTGCACAAAATTGGATTTCATTCGCCTCGTTGGATGAAGTCATCTTTCCAGTCTTTGTCACTGAGTTTTATAAGAAATGCTTTCATCGTTCTGATGAAGTTGATGTTCTTCATTCGGTGGTGTGTGGAGTGGATGTTGAAGTCTCCAGAGCCTCTTTGGCTACCATTCTTGGTACTGCTGATGAAGGGGTTATCATTGGGGAAGATAGGTCTGCTGAAGGTTTTGATGATTCAAACTGGGGAAGACCTGACTTGAATGCTAAAGAGACTTATGCCACATGGTTGTCTCAGCATCAGAGGTGGGCACATTATCTCACCACTAATGTGTTCCTGCCTAAGTCAGGAGGAGTTAATTGTGTCTCCGACAGGGAGAGGGTTTTCATGTATCATCTGATGAATGAGAAGAAGATTAATCTAGCAGCAATGATACTGAGACAAATGAAGAGTTTGAAACCCAATGGAACCTTAGCTTATGGTTCCCTGCTAACCAGAGTGTTTGAGGCTGTTGGTTAGACCCTTCTAATGCCGTCAGAATTAGAAGTGTTCCTATTATGTTTGGTCCTTCTGAGCAAATTAGTTTTTGATCAGTTGCCATCAAAGAAGGGTCCTACTCTTGCTCCTTTGGTGATTAGGGAACTTCACAAGAATGTTGTGAAAGGTGATCAGAAGGGCTCCAAGAAGAACAAGGGTAAGAAGAAGGTCATCAGTTCATTTGAAATGACTGTTGAGAAGACCTCTGCTGAGGAAACTGTTTCTAACTTAGTGCAAACTAAGATTAGTATTGCCCCTTTTGGGAAGGTTTGTGCTGAGATGCTTAGTGAGGCTGCTGAGAAGACATCACAAGAGATAGAAGAAGAGCTCATGGCTGTAAAGCTCAATGCTGTGATTCAGCAAGTTGAGATGAATAAAGCCGATGTTGACATGAATAAGAGAGCTGATGTTGACATGAACAAGAGGGCTGATGTGGACATGAAAAAAAGAGCTGAGGATGCTGAGGAAGATACTCCTCCTCTGACAAGTAAGAAGACATACAGAACTAAGGCTTCTGCAGCAATGAGAAAGCCTATGAAGAGATCTGATTTTGAGATTCATCCTGATCCTACTCTTGAGGATGAGACTGCTGAGGCTGGAGAAGCAGCTATAGGAAAAATTGTGAGTGATGAGGAAGATACTCACATGGATGATGATGAGGAACATTTCAATGATGATGGTGCTCCCATCATTGAAAATTTCTCTGATGACTCGTCCCCTGAGCATGACGATCCAGAACATGTGCTGGATGGTGCTAGAGTTTTTGCTCATAATGTTGATAATGAGCATTTCATGGACGATGTGCTTCTTGGACAGGGAAGAAGTGATGAAAGGAACAGGAATGCCTCTGAGGTAATTGACAGAATGGCACATTTATTTGCTGCACCTCTGGCTTCTTTTGATCCTAATGCTGCTGAGAATGTACAATTCTCTGCTCCTGAAGATACTATCCTTCCTGCTCCTGAACAGGTTATTCCATCTCCTGAACATAACTCTCCTCCTCCTCCACCACATACTTCTGCATCTCCTTCTGTCACAGAAGTTGATGCTCCTGGACTTTCCATTCCTCCTACAACTTCAACCTCTGAAGTTGTACCTCCTAAAACTACTCCACCTTCTGGATCCTATTCAGAAGTTATTTTCTCCACTATTCCTATCTTCTCTAACTCCACAACTACATTTACTACTCCCTCTCTAAATACTTCATCCACTTTTTCTTTTCCCTCCACTACTTCATCTTTTACCTTACCTTCTACTCAAACAACTTCTGCTCCTTCTTCCACTACTTCTATACCTCCTCCTTCAACCTCTGGATTTGCACCTCCTATGTCTGATCCTTTAACCTCTTCTATTTTCACTTCTTCTTTTGTTGGTCTCTCATCTAACTATGACTTTCTCAGTTTTAAGATGAATCAGCATGAGAAAGAATCATATTTTGGAGGAAAGGGATTCATTGGGAGAGATCCTAATCTCTCAGGAGTTGCTACCCCAACTGTTGAAGAGCTGAGAAGAATGAGTCAGGGTGGCTCTGATGATGTGTTTGGAAGATTTACTTCTATGGGACAAAGGTATTCTGCTCCTGATATGGTTGCTCAAGTTGTTGTGATGCAAGAGCTTCAGCAATTGAAGTCTCAGAACTTGCAACTCATGTCTATGCTGAGAATGCAAGATCCCTCTGTGTATATTAGCAATCTCTCCACACTCCATCTAGCTGCATATGATGAACTTTACAAGTTGAGACAGTTGGCTCTGACTTTGCCCACTCTGGAGAATATCGCTTTTGCTTCTACCAAGAATGTCAACAAGAATCTAGATATTCTGCAACAAGAAGTCAAGGAAGCAAATGAGACCTTTGAGTCTCAGGGCACTGTTATTCCTACAAAGCTTGATGACCTGCAAAGCACTGCAAATCATATTCTGAGAGAAGTGAAATCTTCTGCTCAAGGTCCATCATCTTGAGTTTCTGAAGGTTATGCATGATCAAGCTAAGGAACAAGAGAAAATTTTGCACAATGCTTATAGGTTTACTCGTACTCAGACCTATATTCAGAATGAAGAATTTACCAAAGCTATGTATGCCAATCATCTTGCCATTAAGCTGCTGATTCAAGATGCAAACAAAGTGCGTCCCATGTCTGGTGTAACTGTTGAACGTCTGGCTGCTATCGACGTTGATTTCAGAAGAAGCATGGAATTAGTTCATTCTGTGCGACCAAGTCAATCTCAATTTTCTTATGCTGTCAAGAATCAAGAAAATTTGAAGAGACAAGGTGCTCTGGGTGTTCGGTTAGGCCAAACGGGGGAGAAGACTGCACAGCAGGGTCGTCCTGGTTTTGGGGTGAAGAGACAGAATGAAGGAGATGGTTTTGGTAATACTCAGAAGAAACATAAACCAGATGATCAAACTCAAAGACAATAGGACTTAAGCTTCTTAGCTATAGGTTTTGGGATGGGTAGCTTGTCCTATGACTCTGTTGCTTTTCCTTGTTTTCTGTTATGATCTTATTCTGTATATCTTCTAACTATTTTAATAATCATTGAATTATCCATCTCATTGTCTCTGGACTCCTTACTATCACCTATGTGTAGTGTACTCTTTTATTTATGTTGTTTTTGTTTTTGCTCTGATTTTTTATCCCACTAAATCTAACAACTTGATCTTAAGCCTTTCTTAAGTTAATACAGATTGTTCGAGTTCACCATTTATACTAAAATGGGGGAGATATTTTCTTCAGAGTTCTTAAAAACAAAACAAACAGGAAGTTGCTTTCTAAACTCTATGTTTTACTTAAGTAACTTTACCTTCTGGACCACGGTTTATCCATAACCAAATGGGGGAGAATGATGAACCCTAAGAGTTTTGATTATGTCCACACGTTTCAGAAGATGAAATTTTATTTTTACTTATATACTTTTCAATGTTGACTAACAATTTTTGTTAAGTATTGTATAAGTTTCTCAGCAGGTGCTGAATGAAGAAATTCTGGATTGCCTTGAAGACTCAGAAGAGAAGAATAGCTGAAGACAGAAGTATAAAGCTCAGAAGCTGGTTACTCCGCTCTGAAGATTTTCTGAAGACTGTTAAAGCCCTCCTCAGAGGATTAGAAGCAATCAGAAGAAATTCCATTTCGATCAGAAGCTTAGACAAAAGATTAAAGAACTCAGAAGCGCTAGTCACGAGTCTTACTTAGCATTTAATGCTCTGACTTCTGCATTTAATGCAAGGCGCCAAAAGTTCAAAAAGCTGTTTTGATGGAGTGCGCATGTCTGCCTCAAGCAATACAAGCTTTTCTTGTCTACCCTTTGCCGATCTAAATGAAGTAAAATTCTAGTCAACCTTATCCTTGATTTCAAATCACTTACCAGATTAAGTTAAAGAACAAGGTTAACGGAATCAAAGTGTTTGAAGACCGTTTGAAGAAGTGACAGATTAACGGCTACAACAACTGATGTCATCAATTGAAGATTCAAATTCAAACAACGGTCATCTCCAAAGCACTATAAATAGTAGCCAAGCTCCATTGCATCATACACGCGATTAACGAGCAAAATCTTAACGCACTGTTTTAACGAGCAAAACAGAGCAAACTTTTCCATTCTCAATCTTTCTTAGTTTAGGGTTTGTAATAGTGAGAGAGTGAAGAAACACAAGTTTATAATAGGAATCTTGTAAACTGATATCGTTTGTGATACTCAGTTAGATTTGAGAGAATCTAGTTAAGGTTTGAGTTGGGTGAGAATTCCAGAAAATAGGATTGTTGTTATTCTGGTGGAAATCCTTTAACTCATTCTAGGCTAGTCAGAACTAAGTGAGAAATTAGCTTAAGTTCTGTTGATGTAAAGGAGCTTCTAAATTTGCCATAAAAGTTCTGAATAGTGGATTTAAAATCTCTGGTGACTGCGAGCACAGAGGACAGGACGTAGTCACAGGACTTCTGTGGTGAACCTGGATAAGTCGAACTGTTCATCAGGACCTCCTGAGTCTCTTTCTCCCTTCCTTATACTTGTTATTTTTGCTTCTGTGTACTTGCTTTTGTTTAGTGCTGAAACAGATTTACTTCTTATATCTCTGTCTTTGTTCAGAAGACTGTCCAGAAGTTCTCTAACTCAGAGCTTTTGTTGCTGAAAGCAGTTAAACTGTGTTAAGGCAGAATTTCTCAGGAGCTGTTTCATTAAACTAGCCTCTACCTTTGAGGAAATTTGACTCTGAGAAATTAAAGTTCCCTAAAAACTTAAAATTATCAGTTTTCCGCTTAGACACCTATTCACCCCCCTCTAGGTGATTCTGATCTTGTTAAGGCCAACACGATCAACTGCTTCCGTGATTATAATTCATAGTCCCTCGAGTTTGATCCGAGGATTTTTTTGTAACTTCTTAGTACCTCGAGCATGACCCGAGGATTTAGTAACCTCTCGTAGCACCTCGAGCATGACCCGAGGATTTAGTAACCTTTCACAGTACCTCGAGCATGACCCGAGGATTTAGTAACCTCTTATAGCACCTCGAGCATGACCCGAGGATTTAGTAACCTCGTATAGCACCTCGAGCATGACCCGAGGATTTCGTAACCTCTTTTAATTATCTTCCCTCTTTCTTCAGATGATGCCTGACACTTTGCCCTACCAGTCTTATCTAAGCGTTGGCGGTTCTATCCTGAAGTCGATCAACTGTGTCAAAATATCTCTTCTTTTTCGCTCTCAATATTCAGTTGATGCGAGATCTTTGGCAACACCCTTTTTTGATCCTAGTCAGGCTTCATCTTGGTGCTACTCCCGAGGATTTTTAGCTTCCTGACATTTTTTTGGTAAGTTCGGGTGGTGCCCCAGTGTTCTAGTGGCCCTGGTGATGCCCCAGTGTGCTGTTTCTGTGGCCGTCGGATATGTTTCTTTGTCTTTCGTAGTCCTTCGGGGTCAACCTTGATGCGTCCCGTAAACCTTTGGCAGAGCGATATATAGTTTCGGGGTCCCGTCAATGTCGGGAACAGAAAACTTTCTGGGGGAGATAGTGCGACCTTACGGTCCCGAACTGTGCGACCGTACGATCAAGGGTTTCTGACTTGTGACCGTACTCTTTGGCCGTCAGTTCCCCTTTTTTACTTCCCAACTCCATTTTCAATCCCGACTCGCGAAAATTCTCGTTTCTCGTGAATTTCGACGACATCATGCTCCTGGCGTCTGGTACGCCTCGCATTGGTGAATGTTATTCCACCTCCTGGCGTCCGGTACGCCTCGATCCATGCTTGACACGAATCCACCCCGTACCGTGGCTTGAATTTTGGAGATGGCGTCCCACTTACTCATGACCTTGCTCACCACACCTTCATGACCATGGTACGTTTTCTTTTCACTGAACAATTGCTTCGGAATTCTATTTTGACCTTTCCCCGTCACATTGCTTTTTTACTCTATTTTTCTTGATTCCGTCCAATTTAACGATGTTTCGAACCTTGCAATATGGTTAGGATGCATGTTAGGTAGTATAGGTAGGTAGTTTTATGGATTTCGCAGGTATTTTCGCGTTTTTGAGTAATTTTTGGTGCCCAGCAGGTCTGTGACCGTATGGCCTGAACGATGACCGTACAGTCACTGTGCTTGGCATATGGTCACTGGCTTTGACTACGGTCACTTCCCTTCTTTCCCTGAGTTCTGATGGTTTCTTGATTCTTATGCAGTCGGTCAGACTCCGGAGCTACGGGAGTGCGCAGAAAGCGGCGGCTTGGTACGAGCGTCTTCCGGGTGTTGTTAAGACCCGCGTACAAGGCACTTCTTTCCGTGCCTTCTTTGATTCGTTCTTTGTGTATAAGGCCACTGGTTCATTGGTCGGGATCGGCGTACTGGCCGAGCGGTGGTCATACTGCACCCATACCTTCCAGTTCCCGTTCGGGGAGATGACCCTAACGCCGTTGGATATTGCGGCGATCACGGGCCTGCAGTCGACAGGTAGCATGCCTCCTTTCTCCGACTTCCCCTCCAATCCAGCAGACATTGAGGCCTTGGTTGGGCAGCATCTGGTTTCTTCTGAGTTTCGCCGAGTACGGTCGACTCAAGTTTTCGAGTCATACGACCGTGGAGCGGGATCAGCACGCTCGATGTTTCTTATGGTTCGCCCTTTGCTCCACGCTTTTCAAGGAGACGAACGACTGCTGCGATTTAGCTCTCCTGGCGGGCTTGCGGGACTTGGACCACTTGGGGGATTATTGTTGGGGCAAGGTGGTCCTTGCCTCTGCCTACCAGCTCGTCGATGGACTGAGCCGCTAGAGAGCAGTGGCCTTCGGCCCTACAATGGTCATAGAGGTATTTTCCAGCTTTTACATCTTTTACCTTCCCTGTTTTATGAATCTCTCCTGATCTTTTATTTCGTAGGTTTGGGCTTGTGAACATTTCCTTCTGCCTCGGCCCTCAACAGGGAGGGAGACAAACCTCGATTTCCCTCGAATCGGCCACTGGTTTGGCGCTCGTTCCGGAGGTGTCAAGAACCCGACTGTCGTTCGCCAGTATGTTGAGGGGTTGACTTGGGACGTGGTGTGTTTTCTCTGGATATCCATCTTTTACCATCTTACTGCAGCTTTGCTGATGTTTGATCCATTGTCTTCTTTCAGCTGCAGGATCGCATCCGTCCTTGGCACATTCCTGCGGCCCTTCCTGGCTGGTTCCGTGCGATGGCGTCCGCTGCTGAGCTGGTGCCCATGAGGATTCTGTTGGAGGATCATCTAGATTTCTCCTGGTACCTCGAGGAGTGCATCTACCAGTACGAGATGGGTCCTGTTGGTCGTAGGGTACCCGTGAATCCCCCTATGACTATGTTCTGGGCTCGGGCCCTTACTGCTGCTCAACGGGATGTCGCGGCTGCGGGCGCCTCCATTTTTGGTGACGGTGGGCAGTCTTCCCTGCTTCTTCCCCCTCCTGTAAATGGTTACATGACCGTCCTTTCCCAGTTACTCCCGCACCGGGAGATCGGGCCTTCCTCAGGGACAGGGGAAGGAGGTGATGATATTGTCTCCACTGCTCCAGGTGCCACTGCCGAGGTATGCCCTTTACCTTGTTATGACTTTTACCTATTTTATCCTCGTGTCGGTTCTTGATTTGTCATTCTTCTTTCGGCAGCCTTCTTGGTCTCGCGTCCGCAGGACTCGTCGCCGGACTGACTGTGGTGTAGACGACGCACATCGTCGAGGGCACCATCCACAGGAGAGCACTAGTCAGGCCCATCCCGATTGGGTTTCCGGGGATTTGAGACGCTCCTTCCCCTCTTCCATCTCATTCTTAAACTGGACCGGTTATCGCGAGTATGACTGTGAGCGTAAGTGGTCGCTCATAGCGGCTTTAGCCTTCTTTGACTAGAGTCGCCACCCGGCCAACCGGGAAAATGTATGAACCGGTGTTTGTACCGATTGTTTTGAAAACCAGAGATTCTATATACGTTCGTGGATACAACTTATTAATTCCGACATTCCATAACCCAGAGGATCTTTTAGTGCAACCTAACAGCTTATTGTCTTCATATTTATGATTTTCACACAAGAATAAGTAAATGCACAAGTATTTGTGCGGTAAACCGCTGGGTGACACGGTACTAAACCCTTAGAAGCTTACCCTCGTCGCGTGCCAGTGATTGCTCGCGGACTGATGCTCGTTGAAGAACGGTCGTGTAAACTTTTGCTTGTTCTCAAGCAAATATAGGATCTTTTTCAAGAAAGTTAATATGGGTTCATAATGAAGCCATACGGTTATATAACCTTTAAGACTATCATCCATTCTTGACGTATTTTATATAAGGGTTTCGCGATAAAGTGAACACGCATGTTTTGATTTTTATTTTCTCAAGGCATATCTGGGTATCTTTATTTTCTTCTTGCAATAATTTGTCAAGTAAATCTTTCCTAGTCACGTCCTTGATAAGGGTGGTCGAGACGTGACTTATGAGTTAAAAAACCAACGTAAGAATCATGTTTTCCACTTAAGAGGTCACGTCCTTGACATGGGTGGACTAGATCGTGACATTAAACTTCAACATGCCAACTATTATACCTGTAGACTCTAGTTTTGAAGACTTATTTCGACATTCCTTTCATACCTCGCTCGTGCCATGGGTGGACTCGAACGTGGCCAAAAGTTAAGAATTTTACTTCACTACTTGACACTTTCCTAATAAGCATGAAATTTTAGCACAAAAAATTTAGAAAGCCTCAACCTATATTGACATTTAAACCAACATGTATTATGGCTATAGTTTCCCTAATTACCTCATTTTTATTTAATCTCGAGATGGACTTCAAGTCAAGATATTTGCATATCTTTTAGATAATATGCCATTTCATATGAGATTGCATAAAAACCTTGGTTTAAACATAAGGAAAAGAACATAATAAAAACCTTAGTATATGATTTGAAGTACTTAATCCTTGTGTCGGGGAAATGTAAAAGTGACTTGAATAATTTTTCCTTTTCCGTCAACTATCACTTTTTGCATACGTTTTCTTTTTCCTATTTTATTCTTTGGTAGACATTCAACTAGTCATGAGAATAAATGTATGAATTTATTGATGAACCCTATGTGTTTTGATTATGTCCAAACGTTTCAGAAGATGAAATTTAATACTCACTTATACTCTTATCAATGTTGACTAACAATTCTTGTTAAGTTCTGTGTAAGTTTTTCTCAGCAGGTGCTGAATGAAGAAATCTGGATTTTTACTACACTCAGAAGGTAGCTAATTCAAGAAGATAAAGCTCAGAAACTGGAAACTCCGCTCTGAATGTCTCCTGAAGATTGATCAAAGCTCTTCTCTGAAGTCAAGACATCCAGAAGTTAAAGATTCCATTAAGTATCAAAAGATTAGACAAACAGAATTGAGTGATCAGAAGCTTGATCATGGCTTATGCACTAAATATTCAAGAAGTACACAGAGGTAAAATAACAAGTTAAAGGAAGGGAGAAAGAGATTCAGGAGGTCCTAATGAACAATCAATATATCCAGGTTCGCCACAGAAGTCCTGTGACTACGTCATGTCCTCTGTGATTGCAGTCAGCAGAGATTTTAAATCCATTATTCAGAACATTTATGGCACGCTCAGAAGCTCCTTTACATCAACAGAACTTAAGCTAATTTCTCATTTAGTTCTGACTAGCCTAGAAAGAGTTAAAGGATTTCCACCAGAACAACAACAATCCTGTTTTCTGGAATTCTCACCCAACTCAGACCTTAACTAAATTTCTCTCAAAATCTAACTGAATATCACAAACGATATGAGTTTACAAGATTTCTATTATGAACTTGTGTTTCTTCACTCTCTCACTTTTACAATAAAAACAGAAAAGATTGAGAATGGAAAATGCATTGTTTTGCTTGTTAAAACAGTGCGTTAAGATTTAGCTCAAAAATCGCGTGTTGGAACACAATGGAGCTTGGCTACTATTTATAGTAACTTGAGATGACCGTTGCTTGAGTTTGAATCTTCAATTTGATGACATCAGATGTTGTAGCCGTTAGTCTTGTCATTTCTTCAAACGGTCTTCAATCACTTTGATTCCGTTAACCTTGTTCTTTAACTTAATCCGGTAAGTGATTTGAAATCAAGGATAAGGTCGACTGGAATCTTGCTTCATTTAAATCAACAAAAGGTAGACAAGGAAGAACCGGTTTTGTTTGTAGTAGACATGCGCGCTCCTCCAAAACATCTTTTCGAACTTTTGGCTCCTTGCATTAAATGCAGATGTGAGAGCATTAAATGCTTAACAAAACCCGTGATTCAAGCTTCTGAGCTCTTCATTCCTTTTGTCTAAGCTTCTGATCAAATGAAACAGCTTCTGGTTGTAGTTGAACGCTGAGGAGAGCTTTATCAAACTTCTGAAGTTCTTCAGAGCGGAGCATCCAACTTCTGAGCGTTAACTTCAATCTTCAATTATTCTTCTCTTCTGAGTTCTTTAAGTAATCTAGAGTTTCTTCTTTCAGCACTTGCTGAGAAAAACTTATACAAAAACTTAACAAAAATTGTTAGTCAACGTTGATAAGTAAATAAGTATAAATTAAATTTCATCTTCTGAAACGTTTGGACATAATCAAAACACTAAGGGTTCATCATTCTCCCCCATTTTGGTTATGGACAAACCGTGGTCAGAAGGTAAAGTTACTTAAACAAAAAGTGAGTTTAGAAAGTAACTTCTTGTTGGTTATGTTTTTCAGAGCCTCTGATTGACTTAACTCCCCCCATTCTAATGAAAATGGTGAACTCCAAACAATTTGTTTAACTTAAACATGGCTTAAGATCAAGTTGTTAGATTTAGTGAAGTTAAATTCAATAGGCAAATACATAAACATATTAAGTACAATCATTAAGAACACAAGATCCACAGTTAGAAAGTAATCCGAGACAAGTGATATGGATAAAAGTTCAGAGTATATTGATATCAGAAGCAAACATATCAAAGCAAAAGAATAACTAAAAGAAGGAAGAAATAACAAAGTCCTAAGACATGCTATCCCAACGCAGAACCTATGGCTAAGAAGCTCAAGTCCTATTTCTTTTTAGTTGGATCACAGCTCTAGGTTTCTTCTGAGTATTTCCACCAAAACCATCACCTTCACTAGGTCTCTTCATACCAGCACTTGGACCACCCTACTGTGCAGACTTCTCCCTCGTTTGGAAAGAACTAAGACCCGGAGCACCTCTATCAAATAACCTCTTCTGAGTAGTCAGAGCAACATTCAACTGAGCCGCATTTGGTCTAACAGAGTTCATAACATTCATACGTGTTCTGAATTCATGGTCCAAACTGCACATATGTATGTAAGTCTCACCAACCAGAGGGCGCTCACGATGAACTGTTGGAATCTGATCAACGATCAGAGTCGCGCAGCGGAAGTGAGAAAAACGATATTAACATCATTGATCAGATTACTTTGATCTTTATCATTGCCTCAATGTTATTTGTTTAATTAAAGTGATTAAACCTACATTAGTCACTCACATGGAATCCCTCTGAGAGAGATGGACGAACCGCACGATCGGAGGTTCCGCCAAAATCACGTGCACGACACCTACAGTGAACAGGTACTCGCAAAAGGCACGAAGAACGATGAACGGAGACACCGGGATCACTCTAGGGAGTTCGGCCGAATAGGGTTAGGAGGGAATTAGGGTTTCTGATTTTCTGTCTCAGAAAGTCCCCGGTTTCAATCGATTAGGATTAATTTATAATATGTCGACTAATTATTGTTTTAGTACCTGTATTAATTTAATTAATCTGATTGTACCACAATAGAATACAATAGATTCAATTAACATCAATTAGGTTATAATTAATCACATATCAACCCCTAAAGAAAATCTAATTAATCAATCGCTTAATTAATTAACCCGATTGAATAATTAATCCCTCCAAACAATCAATTAACTTGTTCTAATCAGAACAATTAATCAATTAACATTATCAGTTAACAACTAATAATAAGTTCATCATAAATACACTACATGTATTAGTTCTCCGAGTACAAGTCTCAGTGTCTAGTGTGCACGATCCTGTGGGCCATAATCAATTAGCTCAACGACTGACAGAGAGTTGCCTAGACCATATCAGCCACCAATTGATTACAATGTTAGTCCATCTCATACAGATAGATATCCTGTAGTATTCTCTAATATCTCTTACCATGCATATCGATATATCAAGAATGAGGCATGGTGGACGTCATCCTCTAAAGCTTGAGATATTTCTCGATCTAGAGTTAACTGAAGAACAAATAAGTAACCAGCTTATCTGAGTGTGGCCACACATTTCTCAGTTCAACTCATCGAGTGGCCTAATGATATCATCTCACTTCTGGAGTGAGTGGTAATTCCTTCACTTCAACTATCAGTATGAATGAGTTCACTGACTAGACCAATCATACCCGTATTTGGCATCCTTTTACAGACCGGTTAGGCGTATGTCAAATCTAATCAGATTCCTCATTCAATACTATATTGAAATCAGGTCGACAGATAAAAGAGATCTACATTTATAGAATGGCAATGACACTTCCACCATGTGCCTTCTAAAGCGGATCGACCAAGTCCCATATCGGTCATACGTACCTACAAACATATCATGTACACGTGTACATATCCTGTTCGTAAAAGCTTTACATTCTATTCATTCCCATGGGTAGAACTAGCTTCTGGTTATTTATGATATACAATCAATGGATACTTCATACAATACATATAATACAAGATATATTAACTGAATGAATTAATGCCTTTTATTCCATAAAACAATTGTATAGTACAATCAACAAAAGTACAATACAATAACAAAATAACTATGCCTAGAACTAGGGCACACCAACAATCTCCCACTTGACCTAGGTCCAAGCAGGCATAGCCCTAATTCCTATAGATCTAGCATGAGCATTGTTCTTGCGTTCAGCAAGAGCCTTCGTCATCGGATCAGAAACATTGTTATCTGTATCAACTCTCTGTAGTCTAACATCACCTCTTTGGATAATCTCCCGGATAAGGTGAAACTTCCTGAGTACATGCTGATTCTTCTTTGTGGACTGGGGCTCCTTAGCTTGTATCATGGCCCCATTGTTGTCACAGAAGAGCACTACTGAATCCTGGATAAAAGGTACTACTCCAAGATCTGAAATGAACTTCCTCATCCAGACCGCTTCCTTAGAAGCCTCACAAGCAGCAATGTACTCAGCTTCTGCTGTAGAATCTGCAACAGTTGGCTGTTTAGTGGACTTCCAACTAATGGCACCGCCATTCAAGAGGAACACAAAAGCAGATTGGGATTGTTGTTCATCCTGATCAGTCTGGAATCCTGAGTCAGTGTAACTGGACACAGCCAACTCATCATCGCCACCATAAACCAAGAAAAAATCTCTAGTACGTCTCAAGTACTTTAGAATTGCCTTGACTGCCTTCCAGTGTTTCTCGCCGAAGCAAGACTGGAAACGGCTAGTCATACTGAGGGCAAAAGCAACATCAGGCCTGGTACATACTATAGCGTACATAATCGACCCTATAGCAGAAGCATAAGGGTACTTGGAGACCTTGCGCCTCTCCTTCTCAGTCTTGGGACCGTGTTCCTTCTTAGACAGTTTCAAACCATGTGCCATAGGGATGAATCCCTTCTTTGAGTTGGACATGTTGAACCTCTTAAGGATTTTGTCTATGTACTTTGCCTGAGAAAGTCCCAGCAGGCGTTTTGCCCTATCTCTGTGGATTCTGATCCCCAAGATAGTCTCAGCCTCCCCAAGGTCCTTCATTGCAAAACATTTGTTCAGCCACTGCTTTGTGGCTTGCAGCTCTGAAATGTTTCCTCCTATCAATAAAATGTCATCGACATAGAGAACTAGGAAAGTGTCCGAGCTCCCACTATTCTTACGATACACACAGGGCTCATCGAGGTTCTGAACAAATCCAAATTCCTTAATGGATTCATTGAACTTCTTGTTCCAAGACCTAGATGCTTGCTTAAGTCCATAAATGGACTTTTGAAGCTTGCATATTCGGTTAGGATATTCTGGATTCACAAAACCTTCAGGTTGAGCCATATAGACATCCTCCTCTAGCTCTCCATTCAAGAAAGCGGTCTTGACATCCATTTGCCATATCTCATAGTCGTACCATGCCGCTATAGCAAGTAATATCCTTATGGATTTGAGCATAGCTACTGGTGAGAAGGTTTCATCATAATCAATTCCATGAATTTGCCTGACCCTTGAAGGTGTTGTCAGCTTTCAGCTTGAAAAGCCACATGCTCTCCACAACTTTGACTCCAGGGAAGGGATCAACCAACCGCCAGACCTCATTGTCATACATAGATTGCATTTCAGATTCCATGGCTCCACGCCATTTATCTGATTGTGGTCCTTCAATAGCCTCCTTGTAGGATTTTGGATCATCTTGTTCCACAACCATGATCTCTTCGTCTTGGGTGACCAGGTATCCATACCTCTCAGGCCCTTGACGTGACCTACCAGACCTTCTAGGTTCCCGTACAATATGTTCTACCTGTTCATCAACCTGAACATCAGGAACAATTGTCTCAGCTTCCTCAGCAGTTGCTGCAGGAGTTTGCGGTTCTTGAACTTCTCCAAGTTCAACACTGCTCCCACTGTCTTTCTTGGAAATGAAATCCTTTTCCAAAAAGACTCCAGTTCGAGCAACAAAAACTTTGTTCTCTAATGGATTGTAGAAATAGTAACCCTTAGTTTCCTTAGGGTAACCTACAAACTGGCATTTGACAGTTCTGGACTCTAGTTTGCTACTAATCAATTTCTTGACATGAGCCTCACAGCCCCAGATCTTCATAAAGGACACACAGGGTTTCCTGCCCTTCCATAGCTCGTATGGTGTTCCCTTAACTGCCTTGCTGGGTGTATTGTTTAGAATGTAAGCAGCAGTCTCTAAAGCATATCCCCAAAAGGATATAGGGAGATTAGCCTGACTCATCATTGAGCGGACCATGTCTAACAAGGTCCTGTTTCTCCTCTCTGAAACCCCATTCCATTGAGGTGTACCAGGAGGAGTAAGTTGGGATACTATCCCACACTCACTCAAGAATTCGTCAAACTCTTGGCTCAGATATTCACCCCCTCTATCAGACCGGAGTGCTTTAATCTTCTTACCAAGCTGGTTTTCAACTTCTTCTTAAAATCCTTGAACTTTTGAAGTGTCTCAGATTTGTGTCTCATCAAATACACATAGCCGAAACGGCTATAGTCATCTGTGAAAGTAATGAAATACTGAAAACCTTGTCTAGCTTGTGTGCTCATTAGTCCACATACATCTGAATGTATAAGCCCCAATAGCTCAGTTGATCTTTCACCAGTCTTCTTGAAAGGTGCTTTTGTCATCTTGCCTCGTAAACAAGACTCACAAGTATCTACAGCTTGCAGATCAAAAGATCCTAAAATTCCACTTAAGTGGAGCTCAGCGATACATCTCTCGTTTATGTGCCCAAGACGGCAATGCCAGACATATGTAGGATTATTATAATCACTTATTTTAATCCTTTTATTTACATTGTATACATGAGATTGATTGGATAAATCTAAGACATACAACCCGTTCTGAAGAACGCCTGTTCCATATAAAATATTACCACATAAGATACTAAAAGTTCCATGCATAATATTAAAAGAAAATCCCAAATCATCCAAACATGAAACTGAAATAATATTCCTGCGCATCGCAGGTACATAGTAACAATTTCTCAAAATGAGTTCCAGCCCAGTAGGCAAACACAAGTAATAATCTCCTACATCTAATGCATGCACCCTGGCACCATTTCCGACGCGGAGATCCACATCACCCGAACTCAAGCTCCTCCTATTTCTGAGTCCCTGCACATTCGAACAAATGTGAGAACCACATCCTGTGTCTAAAACCCAAGATGAAGAAATAGTAAGGTTAATCTCAACAACATAAATACCTGAAGATCCAGCAGTCTGCTTGTTCTTCACATTTCCCCTTAGCTTAGGACATGCACTCTTCCAGTGCCCCTTCTCACCACACTCGTGGCATAGGTCTAATGGGTGTGGCTTAAAAGCTTTCTTCTTGCCTTTGCCAGCGGGCTTCCTACCCTTGTTCTTGAACACATTCTTGTTCTTGGGCCCATTAGCCTTTCCACCGCTCACCACATTCACCTCCACCTTTCTGCCCTTAGTCATAGTCTGCTCAGCTTGTTTGAGGAGGCCATGCAACTCCATAACTGTTCTATCCTGACCCTGCATATTGTAGTTCAGGATAAATGAGTCAAAGGAAGGGGGGAGTGAACTGAGGATCATATCCACTGCAGTAGTCTCCAACATAGCTGAGTTGAGACTTGCCAACCTGTCAATAAAGCCCTTCATCTTTAGCACATGCGCGCTAACAGAAGTCCCAGGTTGCATTACAGTGTTGCTCAATGCCTTGGTGGTCAAGTACCTCTCCTGACGAGCCTGATCCTCGAACATAGTTCTCAGATTGGTCATCATTTGACGGGCCCCCTGATCCATGAACTGCTTCTGAAGTTCAGCAGTCATCGTACCAAGCATTATACATGCCACTTCTCTGTCGTCCTTTACATGCTTTTCATAAGCTTGAGTGACAGCAGCAGTGGCACGTGCAGCAGGAGCATCTGGAATGGGAGTAGTCAGTACATACTCCCTAGCCTCGTGCCTAAGGACGATTTGCACCGCCCTAGCCCAATCTAGGAAGTTTGTCCCTGTCAGCTTCTCCTTTTCCAATAGTGGTTTGAGAGGATTGTTAGTTGCCATCTCTTTTCTTTAATCGAGTTTAAGTTTTAAGTAGATTCTGCAGAAAGAGAGAGAGAATTAGAATAAGGACTTTAATGTCAATAAGCAAATTAATATCTGTTAAATTAATCTCTTTTGGTGATTATATTGACTTTATTATACCAAGATCCACAATCCCATTAATAATTGATCAAGATAGGGCTTGTATTTCATATTAGCGTATTTGGTAGAGCAACCTACTCAATTCTCCCACCTAGAGAACTCTTGGTTTGATAGGTCTATTGACACTTTACCTATCCATGCTTAGGAACCCACAACTAGCTTAATGATGTTCCTTCTTCGAGTAAAACCTACAATCTCGGTTAACCACACTCTCTAAAGAAAGTATCTTAACCCTCAACGGCCCACCAGTTACTACAATATATTCTGCTAGGGCATGATATATAGTGTAGCACCACCTGGGAGGAAGAGGTGAGGTTTAGGTAAAGCATTTATAAAATACCCGGTATTTTGTTTTAACAGATTACATTGGGTGATCGGCTTAACATGTGAAATAGAATTGATCTGGTGATCAATAGCGATGCAACTTATTAGATTCGTTTTAATATTCCATTTTACATATTATATCAAAAATAATAATACAAAAATAAAATAGACATCCTATGGGCTTTTCTAATACATCCTATTGGACTATCAATTGACAATATAAAATAAATCTTCAGACTTCGGGCTTCCTTCATGGGTTTGGGCTCATCAGGAACAATTCTTCGGTTTCATCAGATTACATCCAAAAGTAAAACCTATACAAATATCTAAGTAAATGTAATGGAAAAATAAAATCTAAAATTACATTCCATACTTCAATTAAAAGCCCATAAGATTCTATATCAAGTTGCTGCAAAAAGAACCTTAGACGAAATAAAATAAATGCATGACTATGGTAACCCTAATTCACATTTTAATTAAATTAAGCCATCCCAATTTGATAAAATCGTTTCAGTTTTCTCAACCAGTAAATTAGCCCGTGAAGGCCCAATGATTAAATCATTGCTCCCACTGAACTTTGGGAATTACTCAATCGAAAACTAAACACATTTAATGCCACCGGTGTCTCGATCCATTAAATTAATTTTATCGTCATACCATATTCAATTTAATATCGTCGAAAAATTAAATCTAAGATATACAAATGCATGGCACGACATAAACTTTTCAATTAATTTTATGCTAAGCTAATTAATTAATTAACTGTATTTGGGCCAAATCAATTTTTAATAAAAACAAGTTTTAATATAAACGAAATAAAAATAAATTGCCCCCAAATATACCGGACCCGACCCGTTTCCCGCTCCGACCCGTGCCCCGAGACCAATTTTTCAAAAATTAGGGTTTCGGGGGCGTTCGGGGCGGGTTCGGGTCTCCCCGAACCCATGGTGGCTGCTGTTTTGCAGCAGCCACCTTGCTGCCTCAACGCAGCAGTCCAGGGGACTGCTGCGTCCCGCCAGTAAGTGGCCGGCAATCGGCGGCCGCCCCTCGCAGGGCGCCGCCTTCGCCGGCCGCCGCTGGCCATGGCCAGCAGTCCCACCGGACTGCTGCCATGAGCAGCGGGGAGCTGCTGTAAAACAACAGCTCCCCAGCGGCCGGGAACTGCTACTGCAGTTCCCTGTGGCCGGTGACGCCGGCCACTGGCCAGCAGTCCCGAAAAGGCTGCTGGCCAGCGATCGGCCGCTGCGAGCGCCGCCGGGGCCGGTGGTTCCGGCCACCGTCCCCAAAAACCCTAAAAAATCCAAAATCAAATTTTTTTTTTTTTAATACAGAAAATTAAAACCAGCAACCACACGACATAGAAAAATAAATCCATCGATCTAAACACATGCCATATGATCAGATTAAATTCCTATATCGGGAAAAATAGCAAAAACCTGATTCAACTAAAAATAACATTAATCAATTATTCAACCAACGGCTCTGATGCCACTGTTGGAATCTGATCAACGATCAGAGTCGCGCAGCGGAAGTGAGAAAAACGATATTAACATCATTGATCAGATTACTTTGATCTTTATCATTGCCTCAATGTTATTTGTTTAATTAAAGTGATTAAACCTACATTAGTCACTCACATGGAATCCCTCTGAGAGAGATGGACGAACCGCACGATCGGAGGTTCCGCCAAAATCACGTGCACGACACCTACAGTGAACAGGTACTCGCAAAAGGCACGAAGAACGATGAACGGAGACACCGGGATCACTCTAGGGAGTTCGGCCGAATAGGGTTAGGAGGGAATTAGGGTTTCTGATTTTCTGTCTCAGAAAGTCCCCGGTTTCAATCGATTAGGATTAATTTATAATATGTCGACTAATTATTGTTTTAGTACCTGTATTAATTTAATTAATCTGATTGTACCACAATAGAATACAATAGATTCAATTAACATCAATTAGGTTATAATTAATCACATATCAACCCCTAAAGAAAATCTAATTAATCAATCGCTTAATTAATTAACCCGATTGAATAATTAATCCCTCCAAACAATCAATTAACTTGTTCTAATCAGAACAATTAATCAATTAACATTATCAGTTAACAACTAATAATAAGTTCATCATAAATACACTACATGTATTAGTTCTCCGAGTACAAGTCTCAGTGTCTAGTGTGCACGATCCTGTGGGCCATAATCAATTAGCTCAACGACTGACAGAGAGTTGCCTAGACCATATCAGCCACCAATTGATTACAATGTTAGTCCATCTCATACAGATAGATACCCTGTAGTATTCTCTAATATCTCTTACCATGCATATCGATATATCAAGCATGAGGCATGGTGGATGTCATCCTCTAAAGCTTGAGATATTTCTCGATCTAGAGTTAACTGAAGAACAGATAAGTAACCAGCTTATCTGAGTGTGGCCACACATTTCTCAGTTCAACTCATCGAGTGGCCTAATGATATCATCTCACTTCTGGAGTGAGTGGTAATTCCTTCACTTCAACTATCAGTATGAATGAGTTCACTGACTAGACCAATCATACCCGTATTTGGCATCCTTTTACAGACCTGTTAGGCGTATGTCAAATCTAATCAGATTCCTCATTCAATACTATATTGAAATCAGGTCAACAAATAAAAGAGATCTACATTTATAGAATGGCAATGACACTTCCACCATGTGCCTTCTAAAGCGGATCGACCAAGTCCCGTATCGGTCATACGTACCTACAAACATATCATGTACACGTGTACATATCCTGTTCGTAAAAGCTTTACATTATATTCATTCCCATGGGTAGAACTAGCTTCTGGTTATTTATGATATACAATCAATGGATACTTCATACAGTACATATAATACAAGATATATTAACTGAATGAATTAATGCCTTTTATTCCATAAAACAATTGTATAGTACAATCAACAAAAGTACAATACAATAACAAAATAACTATGCCTAAAACTAGGGCACACCAACATGAACGTCTTCAAGAAGAAGCTTGATTGAATTGTAGTTAACATACAGAGTCCCAGACATAGCTTCATTTTGGATATAGCTCTGACTGCACACAAAGCGAACACAATGATTTATGCTCTTCTCCTGAGACTTAGCTAAATCATAGGTCATCTTCAACAATTCAGTCAGCTCTTCAATCTGAGCATTCTAAGCATTCTAACCCTAAACCCTAACGCTCATTTGCTTTAGAAACTTCTCCAGTCAGAGCCTCAAGAGAAAGAGAGACTTGTTTGGCAGAAGCGAAAGCAATGTTTTCAATTTTTGTAAGAGTCAATGCCAGCTGCCTCAACTTGTATAACTCATCATTTGCAGCTAAGTGAAGACTTGAAAGGTTGCAGATGTAGACAGAAGGATCTTGAAGTTGCAGCATAGACATCAATTGCAAATTCTGAGCCTTCAAGTATTGAAGTTCTTGAAGCACAAAACTCTGAGCTAACATGTCATACATACATACATACATACATACATACATACACACACACATACATGCATACATACATGAACAGGTGAAATGATCCACATACGAGAAGAGTCAGAATACATACCCTGCCAGATTGCGCGTGCATAGTCCAGGTGGCGCGGGCAGAGTGATAACGACTCTCCATCCTCGCCATAGAATCCCTCGGTACCTGAAACAAGGGGAATATGTCAAGCGAAAGAACAAAAATGATATAAGGAGAAGGAAAGACTGCACGTACGTGGGTAGTATCAGGAGGCACGTACTCCATAGGCTCGCAGTCGGGAAGGTCATACTCGCGATAACCTGTCCAATCCAGGAATGAGATGGAAGAAAGGAAAGTACACCTCAAATCCCCGGCAATCCAGTCGGATGAGCCTGACTAAGGCCCTCCTGAGGATGACGCCCTCGACGATGTGTATCGTCGACGCCGCTGTCAGTCCGACGGCGGGTCCTGCGGGCGCGAGATGAGGAAGGCTGTCGAGAGATGAATGACAAATCAGGAGTCAACACAAGGATGAAATAAATAAATTTCACAACAAGATAAATGATATACCTCGGCAGTGGCGTCCTGAGCGATGGAGTTATTGTCATCACCCTCGTCGTCATCTCCTCCTTCCCCTGATCCTGAGGGAGGCCCGATCTCCCGGTGCCGGAGTAACTGAGAGATGATGGCCGCATAAGCATTCGCAATGGGAGGAAGAAGCAGGGAAGACTGCCCGCCGTCACCAAAAATGGAAACACCCGCAGCCGTGACGTCCCGCTCAGCAGCAGTAAGGGCCCGAGCCCAAAACATGGTCATGGGGGGATTCACAGGAACCCTACGGTCAGTAGAACCAACCTCATACTGGTAGACGCGCTCTCCGAGGTACCAGGAAAAATCCAGATGGTCCTCCAATAGTATCCTCATAGCCACCAGCTCAGCAGCGGATCCCATCACGCGGGTCCAGCCGGGAAGGGCCGCAGGAATATGCCAAGGAGGGATGCGATCCCGCAGCTGGAGAAAGACAATATACCAACGTCAGCAAAACCGTGATAAAATGAAGAAGGATAGATAGCCAAAGAAAAACGTACCACGTCCCAAGTCAACCCCTCGACGTACTGGCGGACAATAGTCGGGTTCTTGACACCCCCGGAACGAGCGCCAAAATAGTGCCCAACTCGAGGAAAATCGAGATCCGTCTCCCTCCCCGTGGAAGGCCGAGGCAGAAGGAAGTGCTCATAAGCCCAAACCTGCGAAATTAAGATCAGAAAAGACTCATAAAAAGGTGAAAGATGCAAAAGCTAAAAAGTACCTCCACGACCATCGTGGGACCAACGACCACTCCTCTCTTGCGACTCAATCCATCAAGGAGCCGGTAAGCAGAAGCGAGGACCAATTTGCCCCAACAATAATCACCCAGGCGATCCAAGTCCCGCAAGCCCGCCAGGAGAGCGAAGTCGCAACAGTCGTTCGTCTCCTTGAAAAGTGTAGAGCAAAGGGCGAACCATAAGAAACACCGAGCGTGCTGATCCCGCTCCACAACTGTGGCAGGATCGCCAACCCCCTCGTACGACTTGAAAACCCGAGTCGACCGCACCCGGCGAAACTCAGAAGAAACCAGGGGTTGCCCAACCAGAGCTTCTATATCGGCTGGCTCTGAAGGGAAATCGGAGAAAGGAGGCATACTCCCTGTCGACTGCAGGCCGGTGATTGCCGTGATATCCAACGGCGTAAGGGTCATCTCCCCGAAGGGGAACCGGAAGGTATGGGTACAGTCTGACCACCGCTCGGCAAGCACACCAATCCCGACCAATGAACTAGTAGCCTTGAACGCAAAGAATGAATCAAAGAAGACACGGAAAGGATTCCTCCGTACGCGAAGCTTAACAGCATCCGGAAGGCGCTCGTACCAAGCCGCCGCGTTCTGCACGCTCCCGTGACCCCGGAAGCTTGGCCGACTGCATGAAAAATCAAGAAACCATCAAAACTCAGAAAAATGGTAAGTCACCGTGCGGTCAGATAACTGTGACCGTACGGTCAAGCGGCTTGTGACCGTATGTCAAGCACAGTGACCGTACGGTCATTGTTCAGACCATACGGTCACAAGCCTGCTGGGCACAAAAATAACGTGAAAAAACACGAAAAAACCAGCGAAATCTACAAAGTTATCTACCTACTCTACCTAGCATGCATTCTAACCATGTTACAAGGTTCGAAACATCGCTAAACGGGCAAAATCAAGCAAAGTAGAAAAATGAAATGTAACGGAAAATGGCCGAAACTAATCTTTAAACCGATTGTTCGACGAAAAGAGGACGTACCAGAGCCGTGAAAGTGTGTTGAGCAAGGTCATGAGTAAGCGGGACACCATCTCCGAAGTCCAAACCGCGATACGAGGTGGACTCCTGTCGGGCATGGATCGAGGCGTACCGGACGCCGGGAGGCGGAATAACATTCACCAACACAAGATTGTCACCTTCATATGCCATTACGCCAACAAAAACACGGGAAAGAAAGATTTCGCAAGTCGGGGAGAGGAAAACGGAAGTCAGGAAGAGGAAATGAAGGACCGGCGGCCAAAGAGGTATAAGGAAACTGCCAAAACCGACATGTGACCGTACGGTCACCACTCAGAAACCCTTCACCGTACAGTCACAACTGACCTGACCGTACGGTCACACTATCTTCCCCAAAAAATTTTGTGTTCTCGACATCGACAGGACACCGGGACTACATATCGCTCCACCAAAGACTCGCGAGGTGAGTCGAGATTGACCCCGAAAGACTACAGAGGGCGCAAGAGCATATCCAACGGCCATAGAAGCAGTGCGTTGGGGCATCATCGGGCCAATAACACACTAGGGCACAACCCAACCTTCCAAGATGTCAAGAGGCTAAAAAATCCTCACAGGCATTATCCGAAAGCTCCGGTGCGGTAATACTTCATCAAACCAATGCAACACCGAGATGTAGCCTGACCCGTATCAATTAAAGAAAAGGTGTTGCCAGATCCCTGGATCAACTGAACGTTAAGAACGAAAGAGAAAAGATATTGGGACACAGCTGAACGACTGCAGGATGAAATCGCCAGCACTCAGATAAGACTGGTAGGACAAAGTGTCAGGCATCATCCGAAGAAAGAAGACGGGGGACTAAACTAAAGAAGCCACCGAACCCTCGGACCAAACTCGGGGAGCTACAGAAGTTACTAAATCCTCGGATCAAACTCGAGATGCTATCAGGAGTTACAAAAATCCTCGGATCAAACTCGAGGTGCTATCAGAAGTTACTAAAATCCTCGGGTCAAACTCGGGGTACTACAAAAATTCTAATCATGAAAAGCAGTTAATCGGCCACATAACAGAATCGTCCGAAACATGAAGCCGGAGGCCTAGACTGCAGGAGGTACCAAATCCTCGGATCAAACTCGGGGAAAACAGTTGTTCGGCCTCAGAACAGAATTGTCCGAAACACGAAGCCAGAGGCCCAGACTGCAGGAGTTACCAAATCCTCGGATCAAACTCGGGGAAAAGCAGTTGATCGGCCTCGGAACAAAATCGTCTGAAACACGAAGCCGGAGGCCCAAACTGCAGGAGGTACCAAATCCTGGGATCAAACTTGGGGAAAACAGTTGATCGGCCTCATAACAGAATCGTCCGAAACACGAAGCCGGAGGCCCAGACTGCAGGAGTTACCAAATCCTCGGATCAAACTCGGGGAAAACAGTTGATCGACCTCGGAACAGAATCGTCCGAAACACGAAGCCGGAGGCCCAGACTGCAGGAGTTACCAAACCTCGGATCAAACTCGAGGAATACAGTTGATCGGCCTCAGAACAGAATCGTCTGAAACACGAAGCCGGAGAGCGACCTAGGCAACAATAAAGGCAGCTCGCTAAGATTGGACAAATCAAATAATAACTAAATATTCTATACATAAAGATATCTCTAGTATTTTATTCTTAAATTATCGCATATTTATAACATAAATATGTTTAGAAGAAGAAAAATATAATTCTCGTGAAGGCCTTAATTAAATTTATGGACAAATCAAATAATAACTAAATATTCTATAATTTATTTTTGGGTTAAGTTGAAGGACTTGTAAGGAGAATTTTTGGATCTATTTCGAAATTAAAGTTCGGCCTAGGGAGTTAATTTAATTAAGCAGCTGATAGATTGATCTCAACATTTGATCGTTCAAGTGGACAGTTCAGATTTAACCCTAATTTCTAATCCTGATATATAAACGAAAACCGCCGCCTCCTCCTCTTCTCCTCTAAACGCCGGCGACGGCTCCTCCTCCTTCTGTCTAACACAGCGGAATCCTTAGCCTTTCTCTTTCTTTCTCGTCTCTAGACAGCCGCCTCTCCCTTCTCTCTTCCCTTGTTTGCCGGAAACGGCTTCTCCTAAACCTCTCTCCAGAAACTCACGGTCTATCTCTCTAAATCACCGGCGACGGCTTCTTTTTTTCTATTGAACAGAAACCGCCGACCTCCTCTCCTTCTCCGTTTCTGTTTTATGGTAGCCGGAGATCAGTGGTAACGGTGAGGTTCAATCTTACCCCCGTTGAGTATTTCACTTATTTATGACTTAACTTTTAGCTTTTTCTTGCATTTTCGATAATAAATTCATCAACCAAATTGATATTTTGATAAGGTTAGTTGCTGGTTTAACCAAATTGATGTTTTGATGATACAGAAGAAGAAGAAGAAGAAGAAGAAGAAGAAGAAGAAGAAGAAGAAGAAACATGAGCGGACCTACTAAACAGCTTCCGACGGAGTCGATTCCTTTGTTCCAAGAAGGCATATATCTGATTCTATCTAGATGGTCTGCTCTGCAACTCGCTATCGAGAATGAGTGGGCTGGCCGTGACTCCCACCTTAAAGCTCAGGACCTTGCTACTTCTATTTTCTCCTGGTTCACTCACTCCAAAGGTACCCCAAAATCACTAGTTATCGAAGAAGCCACATTCCATCTCGAATTATTGTTTTATCATTTATGATTGTCCGTGACTTAGATTGTTTCTTTTTTTTTATCTTACAGAGCCACTTTATCTGGATGATTTAGAAAATATCCTCGACGAAGGTATGCTTTCTCTCAATACAATGATTGAGGATGGCAGCATTGAGGAGGTATGCCTTCTTTTTAGTTTACACGTTGACGTGCATATTTATTCCATTTCCACTTGTCTATATCTTTTGGTGCTACTCTCATTCAAAATTGAACCCTTTAAGTTCCTTAATCCATTAGTCAGTACTTAGTAGGCTCATCAATTGCTTAAGCTACTTCTACTCATAAAATTTCCATATCTAAACGGTCAAGACAATTTAGTTTAACTCTGGTATGAAGAAAATAATTATCAGCCCTGTTGCTGCAACTACTACTGGAAACTACTGGTAACATCATGTCCGTCTTTTCATTTGTTGTCTTGATATTTCAATAGCATCTGTACTCATTTCAATCAAATTTAAGCTTGCACCAGGAAGTTACAATAATTTTCTATATATTTTTCCAGACTCCTGATTGAGTGTAGCTAGTTGTAGAGAGTAGAAAAACAGTTGTGTACTTGTGCGTTCTGGCTACCATGGTTTGAACTTGATGCAACTCTGTACAGGTTGCAGAAAAATTAATGATTATGCATGAAGAGTGTTTGGAGGGTGATTACAACTCTATCGAAAAGTTGAGACAAGCAGTTCCTAGAACAGGAGGTCATCAACAGGTGATAATATTGTTTATCTTGTGAGCTTCTAGAATTTTCAACTGATAGTCGTAGACTCCTAATAATAATTCATTTCATTGGTGTCATCATCGTGCTTGATTTTTTACCATAAGCCTGCTTCATAGCTGATATCTAGTGATGTAGTATGCCGGAATTCATGAGTTAGGTCGATGACTTTTTACTTTGGTTTTATGTTATAATTTGCGTTTTCTACATTTTTTACCAGGTCACTAATGACGACCACGACGACGATGAAGATGATGATGATGATGATGAAGATGATAGTAGAGGGGATAATAGTTCAAACATGATGGTGGATGCACCACAATCTCTACCCATATTATCAAGTCAACCAAAATTGCAGGTTGATAAGCCAAGTACGCTGGAGCAGGCTCAAGAGGAAGATGGATGGACCACAGTTAGTTCGTCTAGGAAAACCCGAGGTAAAAGGAATTAGAATCAATACTAAAATTATTATGTAATACACTCATGTTTTTGTTTTACTCTGTCCCTTGCTTATTTACTATTCCAAATGTTCCTTTGAAATTATTATTCTTTATGGTGTGCTCGATCATCGTGTGTGTGAAGACAAATTTATGCTTTATTAGTAATGGTTTCAGTAATCTGATACCTGAGTGCTGTTGGAACTCGGATAAGAAAAACATTAGACACAGGATATTAGCATCTTGTATCTAATTGTGCTTAAACCCTTATCAGGAATGAACTACTCCAGAAAGGAATTGTCTCAGTGCAAAGGATGCAGTACCTTCTGCACTCAGAATACAGCTATGGGTAGACCTGGCAATTTTCGTGTCCGTGTCGTGTGGAAGTCGTGTCGTGTCACAAAACCCTGAACACGAACACGTCACGAAAACACACGACACGAGTTTTGAAAAATCCTAACACGAGTAAACTACTAACACAACACGAACACAACTCAAACACAACTCAAACACGACCCGATCTGAATTTATGATACAATAAAAAATCTTTCCTAATATGCTAATAGTTATTATAAACAAGGTAAAATAGTTATCAAATTCATTGTGATTTATATATACACTCCCTATTCCCCTATTTAAAATTATATTTGAAATTTTATATAAATTTTCGTGTCAACTTTGTGCTCCGTGTTTACTCGTGTATGATCCCATTTTTTCCGTGTCAATGTCATGTCAAAGTCGTGTCGTGTCGAACAACGTAAACACGAACACAAAATTTGTGTTGTTTTTGTGTCGTGTAGCATTTTGCCGGGTCAAGCTATGGGTCGCAAAGAACCCAAATTAGATTTGTAATTTTTTTAGAATTATATGATTTATGTAAATTTCCCATTTGGCACAACCTTTCTAACATTATTATGGCATGCCAAACCATGTTAATGCTTGTAACTTAAATCTTATAATTGTCATAACTAGTATATTTTGTTCTGTTATCTCATTACTAATTTGAGTATTGATTTCTCCAAAACTCACATAACCATTTCAATGAACTACAGCAGAAAGAAATAATACTCCCTCCGGTTCATATTATTTGTCACATTTGACTAAATCACGGGTATTAAGGAAATGATTGATTTGCATTAAATATATGTAAATTGGACTAGAATACCATTATTAATTAAGAGGGAAAAATTTACATTGGAAACCTAACATGCAAATAATAGGAGTAAAGTGGGAAAAATTTACATTGGAAACATAACATGACAAATAATATGGAACAAGACTTTTTTTCTATATGTGACAAATAATCTTCTCTATATGTGACAAATAACATAGACCGGATGGAGTAGTTCTTATTGAGTTAAACGAGAAGCAAGGGACATCAACAACTTAAACATATAAATGTTACCTGAGAAAATAATGACAATGAATTCTTTTTCTTATTTCATATATGAATATTCAGAAAGGGAAATAAATGAATTCATTATTTCAAGCTTGAAGTAAAATAGGGAAATTCTCTAATAAAATAAAATTATATATAAAAATCCCGTTATCTGATGAAAATATACAAGTTGAGGATGCTTCCAAATGAGTTTTTGTTGAAGAAAATAAGTAACAACATATTTCAAGTAACAATAAGCAATACCATTAAAGGAAGGCCTTACTCACTAATGATCATGGTTGTCAAACCTGGTCCGGTAAAAAACCAGAAGAGTTAAAGAGTCAAGGGTTTAAGGTTCGACTGGGGGTAAATAACTCTAGTAAAAAGTTAACAATTTCAATTATATTTGACTTTCCAACATAACAAAGTATAAATTTTAAATTTTAAATTTATACACATTTAATATAGGTGCCAAATTAACAATTAATTAACATTTAATTTGTTTATTTATATTTAATATATTAATTGAAAGATGGAAAATTAGAATTTAATTAGCATTTATTTATATTTAATGCTTATTTGATTCTTTGACTTTAAGAATAATTATTAATTGAGTTAGTTTAGGTGTTAAAAAAAATTGAGTTAATTTTGAGTTAATTTAAGAGTTATTATGGGAACTAATATTTGAACCGTTTAGACCGGTGAACCGTGACCGGGTTTTCGAATTAGTGGTTCAACCGGCCGGTTCACCGGGTTTTTAGCGGGTTTGAGCCTCGTGAAAAAATAGGTACCTCCGGCCCGATTTACCTTTCGGGTCCGGGTCAACCCGGTTGAACCGGTCGGGCCGGGCCGGATTTAATAACCATGCTAATGACAATGACAAATAAGAAATGACGTGATGTAAAATTCTTGTTGGGTTACTTTTACGGGCTTTAAATTAGTCTGTGACATTTGAGCAACTTTCATCTTCGGCTTCTTCTACATCAAGAAATTTTATGTGAGGAGTAAGAACATTTTCAATCCTTTCCACTTTTTCTTTTCAAAATTGAGAATTGGGGAATTTGGTTTTCCAACCACCTCCACTTTCTTTTCCACAAGTGGGGTGAGAAAGAAACTAGTTTTCTCCACTTTTCATAGATTATATTTTAGTAGATTATCTATTTTTTTAATAAAAGTTTAATTACTTTTTAATTTTTTTATTAGTTTTATTATTTGGAAAAATATTATTATTATTAACAAACATTGTAGGTAGAAAAGAATAAAAGAGACAGGGGAAAGAATTGGAATTTGTGATTGGAGAAAAAGTAGGGAATGTAGAAAAGAATAAAAGAGATATGGGAAAGAATTGGAATTTGTGGTTGAAGAAAAAGTAGGGAATATGAAAAAAAGTGGGAGTTATTGTTGGAGATGCCCTAAGACTGTAAAGGAATGAGCAACTTAATGGACGACTAATTAATAAATCAATGGATAAATAACGGCTTGTGAGTACGATTTCATGGTTTGAAAGCTCTCGAACAAGCTATGATATAAGCTCGTGTGCAAGTTCATGAATTAATTCAATAAAAGCTTGTAAAAATGTTACATTTTGGCTCGTGTATTATTATATTCATATTTCTGAATCCCTAATATGCCTATCAAATACAATTAATTGTCCATGGCTTGTTATAGAATATACATTTATATCATGTATATACTAAATACTCTCTGTTCTTGAATATATGTTGTTTTAGGTTTATTTTTCTTTATTATATACTCCATTCGTTTTTAAATGTTGGTCGACTTTGGAAAGTGAATTTTTCCACAAATGTTGGTCGTTTTTGTAATATGGTAATCAGGGGCAATGTTTTGTCATCTATGCCCCTATCCTTATTGAGTTTTAAGGAAACAAGTAAGACACGAGAAGTTAACTAAAGGAGGATAAATTAGTATTTTGCATGCTATACTTAATTATATCTTAATTCCTCATATTTTTACTAACATTTAAAAACAGAGGGAGTATCTTTTAAGATTAATATGGTATTAAATTAAATTTTTTTAATTTATTTTTGCAAATTTTATTATTATTTATATAAATTCATAATCATGGAAATAAATAAAGTAAATTCCAAAAAAATCTTTTGCGGTTACAAAAATTGTCAAATAAGTGATTGTGATTTGCTTTTTGACAATCTGACAAAAAAAAGTCATTATGTATTTTTGTTTTTCCAAAAGAGTTTTCTTTAATTTGGATACGTAAAAATGGCCCCTAACATCCTAAAATACAAAATATTTCAAGAATTTATGATATTTTAAGCAATTTAATCCTTACATTTTTTAATTATAAGGTGGTCATTTAGGTGTTGTTGGGTGAAAAGAGAGAAATGAATGTTTAGAGACATAATTCCAATAATGTTGATTCTCACAAATAAAAAAATATGATTTCGTAATAAATGATGTACTAAACAACTTTAAATCTTGAATTTTTTATTTTATTTTAAAATTGTTAGCGGTCACTTTTATTAAATTCAAATAAAAGATCACTCTCTTGGAAAATAAAAAATCAGTCACTTATTTTGTCAAAAACAAACAAACCATAAATCTCTATTTTGACAATTTTTGTGACCACAGGGTTTTTTTTTCGAATTTATCGTAAAATATAGTAGGAAATTATATCAATAAATGGAAAAAATATATAACTTGATAAATATTAGTAAGGGTATTATAGTATTGTGTGGTATAATCAATGTTGTTAGTTCCGGATTTTTTTATCAAAACAACATATATTCGAGAAGGGATAGAATTTTATTTATTGAAATGTATGAGGTTTTAGTTGTACAATTTTATCTCATCTCATCACGATGTAGTCTTAAACTTTGTCTCACTCCCCATCTTACCGCAATTTAACTCTAACTTCGTTATCGCTCCGCCACTCCCACCCATATGCTTGTTATTGTTTCGTGAACCATTGCTCTCTTTGTTACCATTTCACCACTTTTTACTTCTGCGATGACCACATTCCTCAATGCTACGTCAGTGCTCTGACGATCCATTTTAGGGTTTTAATTTTAATTTTTATGTATTGTTTATAATAAATATATTATATAGTAATAAGTATGTGGAGATTTCAGGTAGAGGAAGGCGACAGTTGACAATAAAGTTAGCTAAGGATTCCGACAATGACTTGTTAATGCTTAGAGAGAGAAAAAGTATATTTTGTAGTGAGATTGAGAGAGACTTAGTATGTTAGATATGAGGGAGAACCCTTTTTAAAGGCTCTAGGATCCAAGAATGAGACTTGCTTCTATAGCGACCAGATGGTCAGTCATGACATGGAATCAACGAGTTGTGCTCTTTTTCATGATGGTTCGATCATGACCATCCGACCAGACTCGTCGAGTTCAATAAGCGGGGCCATCTGCAGGTGGAGTAGTACGAGGAATATGCTTAAACTTATGGTGAGACGCAAGCCCGTTGAACTGAGTGTGCAACCAGTTCTACAGCACAGGCGCCCAAGAAATTGAATTGGGGCCAAATTTTTAATATTTTCTGAATCCACCTATATTATTAACTAGTGAAACTGAAAATAGGCCAACATTTTATTCAAAGCCCATCACTTTGAATGTTTGTGTTGTTTGTAGGTTAGAGTAAGTGGACCTATTTAATCTATGACAACTTAAACACCATATTTACAGAAATCACAATTAGTTATTTAAAAAAAAAAAGACCGCAGTTCATTTAATCTCACTTTATATTATTTCTTTGGAATATTTTTTATCAAAATGTCAAAATTGTTAGAGTTATTATGTAAAAGTATTGATTTTTTTGAGAATATTTAGGGGCCAATTTTCATCTTTAGCACAGGGCCCCAAAAATGTTTGAGACGGCCCTGGTGAGAAGTAGGCTCAAATATCCACATTCCGCATAATGAAATCCTTTCCCCCACTTGACAAAATGAAAGAGGACAAAACCGTGACCATTTTAGAGGTAGGGTTCCATTTTGCATTGATTTGCTAAGCGTGTTCGAGCTATTCACTTTCGTTTCATAGGTGCTATAATTTTGAAAGATGCCACTGCAAGAGTGGTTCAGTTAGAGAGAACGTGACTCTTAAATTCTCTTCTACAACGAGATTAATTTTACATTTCAAAACGAAGGGAGAACTCTTTGATTTCCTTTTTCTCCTGACTTCTTAAAATATACTAAAGCTGAGAAATTAAGTAGCTAAGAATTTGCCAAATCAGTTTTAATGATGATGTGTCAATATGTGCATTCTCCAAAATCTCAAGAACAAACTTGTACTATTTGGATCCATCCTTAATAACTCTTCCATTAAAGTTGTATCCGTTTATTTTCACCCATTACTTTCAAGCCCTTGAAGATGAAAAATCACCTGTTACTTCTAAAAATTTACACCCACAATTAAGGGAATTAAAGCCATTTAACCCTATATCAACTAGCTCTATTATGACAAATGGAATCTTCATCTTCTAATGCTCAACTTACATCAGCTCTATCTTTGTCTTCTATCCAAGGAGGTAAGTTTCATATATACATACACCCTACTCTTGTTTAATTATCAAATTAGGATAGATTTATATCGCACATATTTATCTTATAAATTAGTACCTTCGCAATAGATTTTAATTATGTTATATTTTTGTTTTTGTTTTTTTGCAATTAAAACTCAATTTACCTCTATGTTCTCTTTTTCATGTTCATGACTTGATTCAATTTGGAATTGGCTATGTTTAACTAAGTGTTGATAGGCAAAAGGAATGACTCTCGCCAACAAGAACGTTTCATGGTGCTGGAAGTGACTTTTAGGTTCTAAATGCAACCATGTATATTGTTGCTCAAAACAATTTTATATTATTTGGAAAGTTCAGGCATAACGCGAGTTGGGTTATTGAGAAATTAGAATCTCTCCATTCTGAGGCAATGAAAAGTTGGTCTGTTATTTATTTTATTTTTATCTCGCAAATTTGAGTTTGGATTGTATATCAAGGTATATTATTTTCAATTTGAATGGCTCATATTATCAATCAGCAACCTATAAAGGAAGAAAATCAGGAGCACTCCTGAAATATATTAACCTCTTCTTCCGGTGAACTTTTGTAATCATATCTTTAAATCTTTGCACTTTTCATATATTTCCGTCATATGAGTAATAATATGATTTATTGACCTTTTGTTTTAAGTGAAGAGTAAAAATTAGAAATTACATGATAATACCAGAATATTTTTATTCTTAAGATGTATTTTAGTTGTTCATTCAAATAACGGATGATAGGGTTTGGAATAATCTTAATTGAATTGAAATATTTTGTGGATCCGAAACACATAAGAGAAACATGTGGTGAAGGTAAGTAGCTAAAATACCAGGAGTTTAAATAAAGTTGTTGATCCTATTAGGATTGTTAACAATCATGTAAAAGGATTCCACACTTTTCATTTGCCAAATAGTATACTTAATTTTTTTTAGCAAACACTAATATTAAACATATATATATATATAGAAAAAGGATCAGGTGAGAACACCTCTCATATGCGAGAACATTTTGTATGTGAGAACACCTCCAAAACTACGTAGTTTTATTAATATGTAGGACCAAAAGAGAAAATTTTAAGAAAGAAATTGACAGATTTCTCTTCTACGTTCAAACTGTCGTCGGTCACTGCAGACCCGCTGCTCACCGTTCTCTGCTGGAAGCCTGAATCCAGTAAAAGCACGTCTTCGCGTCCTCCTCCGGCCACAGCAAATCCGTCGCTAGTTGAAGAACCATCGCCGCCGCCGCCTCAGGAGATGAACGGCCATAGAATCTGATTCTCGGGTTGTCGATCTGTTAAATGAAAAGAAAAGGAAGAAAGGAAGATTTGGGGTTTTGGTTCTGTTAAATGAAAAGAGAAGGAAGAAATGAAGATTTGGAGTTTTGGTTCTGTTAAATGAAAAGAGAAGGAAGAAAGGAAGATTTGGGGTTTTGGTTCTGTTAAATGAAAAGAAAAGGAAGAAAGGAAGAAGATAAAAAAGAAACGAAGAAGCAGGAGATGTGGAAGAAGATAAAAAAAACGAAGAAGCAAAGGAGATGTGAAGGGGGTGGTGTTGCTCCAAAAATGAAGATGCAACTCATGTTTAGATTAAGATACAGATATGATTGAAGAACATCAGTTGCTTTTAATTAACTTAAAATTCATGTTCAAAACAATACGTCACATGTTTAAAAATTAAAAAAATATTTTCAAAAAAATAACTCACATGTTCAAAACTCATGTCCAAGATAGCAACAAAGTGTAATACTTTTCATTTTATTTTCCTTTCATAAGTAATTTTTCCCATTTTGAGGATGATTATAATTGAGTGGTTATTGAGTCATCTCTTGCTTGTATTACTGAGTGAATATTGATGAAACAGTTCTATTTATATGGAATATATTTGTAATTTTTTTTTTCTAAGCAATAGGCTACAAGTTGACAAAGTTATGAAATGTGATTTTGTTTGTTGTTTGCAATATCAGGGGTCAGGCTGTTTTTAGATTTTCAATGGATGGCCCTTTTATTGGTTTACCATTCTTCATATTATGAATTTAGTTCTAAATTTTGTTTCCGTGAATTGCAAGTATCTAAAATGGGTAAACAGAACATTCAAATCAGTATTGTAGTCATTGGACATGTCGACTCCGGCAAGTCTACCACCGTTGGGCATATTATATACAAGCTAGGAGGTATTGACAAGCGTATTATTGAAAGATTCGAGAAGGAAGCTGTTGAGATGAACAAAAGGTCATTTAAGTGAATCTGCTAACAAGTTTCCATTTTAACAATTTTTGTTCAAAACAATACAACACATGTTCAAAAATTTAAAAAATATTTCCAAAAATATAACTCGCATGTTCAAAACCTCAAAACTTATGTCCAGAGCAGCAACAAAGTATAAATTTTTTCCAAAAACTTAAAAAATCTTATGTTCAAAATAAAACCTGACATGTTCAAAACATTAAAAAATCATTTTTACCTAAGCACCATGGATCTTAAAATGAACATCTAGTCGACACGAGTCCAACGGTATAAAAATTATTAAAGTTAGAATTCGAGAAAGCCGGAAAAATGATTTTGAACTAAAAAAATTTAAATGATTAGTCATCAACACCACATTCTCTCTCCTCATCCCATGCGGAACACTATAAGGATGAACAAATTTCCCTTTTGGTCCTCTCTCATTATTAAAACTACGTAGTTTTGAATGTGTTCTCACATATAAAAGTGTTCTCGCATGTGAGAGTGTTCTCACCTGATCCCTCCCCTATATATATATATATATATATATATATATATATATATATATATATATATATAGGGGAGGGATCAGGTGAGAACACATATATATATAGGGGAGGGATCAGGTGAGAACACTCTCACATGCGAGAACACTTTTATATGTGAGAACACATTCAAAACTACGTAGTTTTAATAATGAGAGAGGACCAAAAGGGAAATTTGTTCATCCTTATAGTGTTCCGCATGGGATGAGGAGAGAGAATGTGGTGTTGATGACTAATCATTTAAATTTTTTTAGTTCAAAATCATTTTCCCATCTTTCTCGAATTCTAACTTTAATAATTTTTATACCGTTGAACTCGTGTCGACTAGATGTTCATTTTAAGATCCATGGTGCTTAGGTAAAAATGTTTTTTTAATTTTTTGAACATGTCAGGTTTTATTTTGAACATAAGATTTTTTAAGTTTTTGGAAAAAATTTATACTTTGTTACTGCTCTGGACATGAGTTTTGAGGTTTTGAACATGCGAGTTATTTTTTTGGAAATATTTTTTAAATTTTTGAACATGTGTTGTATTGTTTTGAACAAAAATTGTTAAAATGGAAACTTGTTAGCAGATTCACTTAAATGACCTTTTGTTCATCTTAGCAGCTTCCTTCTCGAATCTTTCAATAATACGCTTGTCAATACCTCCTAGCTTGTATATAATATGCCCAACGGTGGTAGACTTGCCGGAGTCGACATGTCCAATGACTATAATACTGATTTGAATGTTCTGTTTACCCATTTTAGATACCTGCAATTCCCGGAAACAAAATTTAGAACTAAATTCATAATATGAAGAATGGTAAACTAATAAAAGAATCATCTATTGAAAATCTAAAAACAGCCTGACCCCTGATATTGCAAACAGCAAACAAAATCACATTTCGTAACTTTGTCAACTTGTAGCCTATTGCTTAGAAACAAAAAAAAATTACAAATATATTCCATATAAATAGAACCGTTTCATCAATATTCACTCAGTAATACAAGCAAGAGATGACTCAATAACCACTCAATTATAATCATCCTCAAAATGGGAAAAGTTACCTATGAAAGGAAAATAAAATGAAAAGTATTACACTTTGTTGCTATCCTGGACATGAGTTCTGAACATTTGAGTTATATTTTTGAAAATATTTTTTTAATTGTTGAACATGTGACGTATTTTTTTGAACATGAATTTTAAGTTAATTAAAAGCAACTGATGTTCTTCAATCATATCTGTATCTTAATCTAAACATGAGTTGCATCTTCATTTTTGGAGCAACACCACCCCCTTCACATCTCCTTTGCTTCTTCGTTTTTTTTATCTTCTTCCACATCTCCTCCTTCTTCGTTTCTTTATTATCTTCTTCCTTTCTTCCTTTTTTTTCTTCCTTTCTTCCTTTTCTTTTCATTTAACAGAACCAAAACCCCAAATCTTCCTTTCTTCCTTCTCTTTTCATTTAACAGAACCAAAACTCCAAATCTTCCTTTCTTCCTTCTCTTTTCATTTAACAGAACCAAAACCCCAAATCTTCCTTTCTTCCTTTTCTTTTCATTTAACAGATCGACAACCCGAGAATCAGATTATATGGCCGTTCATCTCCTGAGGCGGCGGCGGCGATGGTTCTTCAACCAGCGACGGATTTGCTGTGGCCGGAGGAGGACGCGCAGACGTGCTTTTACTGGATCCAGGCTTCCAGCAGAGAACGGTGAGCAGCGGGTCTGCAGTGACCGACGACAACTTGAATGTAGAAGAGAAATCTGTCAATTTCTTTCTTAAAATTTTCTCTTTTGGTCCTACATATTAATAAAACTACGTAGTATTGGAGGTGTTCTCACATACAAAATGTTCTCGCATATGAGAGGTGTTCTCACCTGATCCTTTTTCTATATATATATATATATATATATATATATATGGAGATATTTTAGTATACTCCTGGAGCACGATGACGTGGTACTCCAAACCAATAAATGGTTGACATATGTTACATCAACCAATAAGATTTTGACAACCTGTAATTAATTAAAAATTTATTTTTAGTTAATAATTTATATAAAATTCTAGACCCTAAAATAAAAACCCTAGACCCTAAAAATTAAACCCTAGACCCTAAATCATCGACCCTAGATACTAACATATGTGACGTATCATCGAATTATTAGTCCGGAGTACCACGTCATCCGTACTCCATGAGTATTTTAAAATTTCTCATCTTTTTGAAGCATATGGTGTAATTACACTCTTCTTTTAGAAGAAAATTTTGCCAATATTTTGAAATATCAAAAATTGATTATTTTTATACTTATGCCATATATTAGATATGATTATTTGACTTGGAATTTTTTTTAAAATGTATTCGGTATATTCATTATCCATACGTCAGACTAATAATTTAATAATATGTCATATATATTAGCATATGCTTTATAATTTATGGTTTAGAATCTACTTTACAGGAGCTAGAGTTTTTATTTTAATACCTAATATTTTATATAGTTAATTAACTAAAAAATATTTTTTTAATTGATTATACGATGTTAAAATGACAACTATCTATAGGCTTGACGTAACACGTCATCTTTATACTAGACATACAGTAAAATTTCTCAATTTGACTTGAGATTGTATGAAAATATTTATGTTTCAGAAGAAAAAAAGAGTATATAATTAATGTAGTATTATACGGCCGCGCAACGCGCGGGTATTCGACTAGTTAGTTTAAAAAAAAAGAGAATTATTGCATTTTGAGGGAGAGTGAGTGTCTTTCGCTTTTCACAAGAGAAGGTAAATTGACCACATGTAACTGATTATACAATACAAGCGTTAAGAATCCAGGGGCGGACCCAGCTAAGGGCTCGGGTGGGCTCGAGCCCTTCCAGTTCCGGCACAACCGTTAGATGAGTAGTGGTGATGTTTCGGCTAGCCCCCCAAAATAACGTATATTTACTGTACAGATGACAAAATACACAAAGTGAATAAGTGGAAGAGTTGGCAAAAAGGGTGTGCGTAGATGTGAAGACTATGGTTCAAATCCCACCATCTGTAATCCTTTTTTCTCCTAATATTATTGATTTTTTTTATGAATTTTTTATTTTTCCATGTTATTTTGATCGAAAAATCTATTTTTTTTTTATAATTTTAACAACAATTTTTATATTAGGTCGTTCATTTTCTTCTCCTAATTTTATCAACTCTACTTCATTTTTGTATATGCGCATAAAAAAAAAAAATTCTATGCTAGGGCCAAAATTAGCCCCCCAATTTTTAAATCCTGGGTCCGCCTTTGTAAGAATCTCTACCATCCAAATTGAGATTCCACAGCACACTTTTGCATACTCATATAGTCATAAAAAGTGGGTTTTTCTTACAAAAATCTTTGGAAGCAACTCTTTAATTCTTCAATAAATTCTTTATTCTATTAACGAGCACCTATGTAGAGGCGGCAATTCGACACGTAACACGACACGAATTTTTTCGTGTTTGTGTTGACCATATTAAGTAACGTGTCATTTTCGGGTCGACATGAAATGACACGCTAATTTCCATATCGTGTTTGTGTCAACACGAAAAATCTAATACTTTTTTACCCTTAAAGAGTTAGGGTTGCAATTGGAGGAGGTATTTAAGTCATCATTATATAAAAATCTAATATCTTTGTATTCTAATGAACTTAGAACTTTGTGAAGATTGAGTGGTTACTTTTGTATATAAATTGTCATCTTTACATAGGTCGGGTTGGGTCGAGTCGGCTTGGTCAGGTCGGGTCGTTTGTAAATTATCGCTGTAATTTCCGTGTTTGGAGCACGTCGTGTTTGGGTTTGGAATCTCGACACGAAACATTTTCCGTGTCGTGTTTGTGTTTAGAGTTTTGACACGAACACGAAAGTTGACACGACACGAAACACGAAATTGTCACCTCTACACCTATGTATTCAATTCTCAGACCTGACCTGGATCATCTAAAATAATTAAGAGGTTAATAAAACTTAGATTGAATGTGTTAGGTGTAAAATCAGCAAGTCCCTTCCACACAAGGTTGGGTGTTTTGTAGCAGACCATCCATCCTTGAGGAATTATAAAATAAGAATTAGAAGCCTCTTTTTTATGTTTTTGGTTGGTTGGATTATACTACTAGTTTCCTACCCGTGTGGTGTGGTTTGTTGTCCAAAAGGAGATGAAGTATAGCCAACCACTGCTTCCTATTTTTGACATCTTTAAATCTGTTTCAACCGGTCTTAACTCTTCCCTCAAGATACCAAACCCTATCTATGCACATCATGTGATTGTCACAACATAACAAAAGGAGGATGGACAACACTTGTCCCACGTAATTATGTCCCCCAAATGGTCCAGGAACTGCACATTCACTCAATCTATTATCTTCACGGGGATTCCTTTTCTTGCTTAAATTCAATACTGTGTGTTATTTATGTGTGAGTACGGGTCTTTCAATCCGAGTATTTAAAAATTCAATTTGAGTATTTAAAAATTCTCCAGTGTTGTATTGATAAAAGTCAATGGTTCAATTCGATCCGATTCTACAAAAAAAGTCAACGGTTCAATTCGGTTCTGAATCTTTTTATTTGAGTATTCGATCCGGTTTCATAATCTCCATTACATTTACTCAGACGTCTGCAAATCTCCAAAACCATATTAAAAAAAATCAACAGTATAATCCGACCTAATTCTAAAGTAAAAGTCAACAATCCAATACAATTTTGGATCTTTTTTCTTGAATATTCGTTCGGTTGAAGAATCTCCGAGATCAACGCTCAGGTTTAGTTATTATCCATTTCACACGAATCTATAACTCCCATCTTTAATCAATTCTCATACACTTCACTTTCTCCTCAATTCTGCTTCCCATTTTGTTTTCTTATACGCTTTTCAATTCCAGTCAAAGGTCCTATAAAGTTACCATCTATTTTTACTCCCAATTCAAATCTTTCCTCCAGATTCTTCCCTTCCAGTATTATTAATTCATATTTATGAGCCAGCTATTCAAATCCTCCATATTCTTTTAATAGTAATATTCATCTCATGAGACAGCTGTCTCAATAATTTCTTTTCGTTTCAATCTTTTCTTCCCCTTCTGTCTCATTAAATCCATTACTCTTAATCTTCACCGAGTAAGTACATGCTTAAATTTTCAGGTCTCAAATAAAGGCAGGTCACCAATGACTAAGTATCTCAGGGGATAGATGGTGTAGATGAGTAATACGTTATTAAGATGAAGCTTGATACCATAATCCACCACACCGAACTGCGGAACCAGTTAAATAAAAAAATAAATAAAGGTAGGTCACTGCAAGCTTTGTGCCTGTACTAAAAAATGGTTAAATAAATCCAAAAACAAAAGAAAATATACAACACTTTTTCATCAATCTTCACCCACTCTGCCTCAAAATTTCCGTCGCAGAAATAAAGGTCATTGTGCCTGTACTTAAAATACATAAATAATTTCATAAGAGAAGAAGAGTTAATAATAATAATACAGTAAACAAAATACTAAAAAAAGAATAGAGTAACAGAATATACCTCAACTGACAAAGGTAACGGCACACGCAACGACGGATAACGGTTACGGTGAACGAATCCGTCAACGCTTAACGGGATGTTCACGGCGAACAGAACACTGCAAGCACACAAGAGGCGCATACAAGTCAATACCAAATTATTTGGAAGATTATTGGTTGAATTGAATTGTTAAGATGTTAATTTCAAATTAATTCAAGATTATGTTATGTTAGATCAGATTTAAATGGCTAAAATCTCCTTGCATAGCATTGATATGTACAAACAAAGGATTTCTCTTCAAACTACTGTCCCAAAATAATCTAGGGTATCATCATCGAGTACAAAAACTCCGTCGTCCGATTCGACGCAGCCATCATCATCGCTGCAGATTAAAGGAAATCACCGCGTACAAATCCGTTTGTCTCAGCTATACACACCTTCGCCGGATTCTAGCATACGTTGCCGGAATCTGATCATGTAGAAACTTAAAAAAAAAAAACTGTAAAAATCAGATATCATCATCATCATCAGCTTTCGACATCACCGAAAGCCTGCTAGGTCTAGCCTGAAAGTCCGATCGACGCTTCTGTTGATGTGAAGACGGCCGTATCAAAGCCGTTAACGCTCTCATCACCCAATCTCCCTCAACGCCACCGATTCTCACGATCGAATTCTTCATCGCCGATCGTCTCATGTTGAGGCGGTTCGGAGTATAGGAATCAGATCCGTGACTTTGCGTACCGCTATTTTTGTGGAGGCTACACCTGAACGAACCTGGATGCGACGTCGGAGAACACATACACGTCTTCGTCTTCTTACGGAGAGAAATCGGATTTTTCTGAGGAGCGACCGATGATATGGAACGATTTGGAGAGCTAGATCGGCCAATACATACACGAAACGACGGTGACGGCGTCGATGAGGTTGTGTAGATGTTGACACGTGTAGGGGAAGCTGATCTGTGGTGGTGATTGTCACTTTCGAAATACGACGTCGTCGGCGGTGCGTAAAAACTTGAGCTTGTTGAAGATGCAAAGGCTGATGAAGACGACGATGAAAAATACGAATCTGAATGTACGGATCGGAATCTTCCACAAGGTGAACCGGATCGGAGGACTGGACCACTGCTGGATCTTCTGGACTGCGTACTCATAGCCATGAGGGAAGAAGAAAAAGGGAGGGGTATTTTGGGAAGTTCCCTGTAGGGGGCCCGAAGGCTATTTGATTTGGCAAACCTAGCGAGTCTCCAAGGTTAAATTTATAGTTGAGGAAGATGAGGGTAGGATTGTAAATAAGTGGAGGTTACAGGGGCTCCTCGGCTGGGAATGTTGAATTGGTTGAGTTAACTATGGTTAGTTGAGAGTCGGTTTGACCAGAGGGGTTTGGTTAGTGAATTAGAATTCTGGTTTTTGAATTTGATGTGACGGGGAGTGTGGGAAAGTGACGAAAGAATATGAGAGCCGTTTCTTTGCCAGCTTTCTCCAACAGCTTTGATGAATACCACGTGTAAAGTTACCTGGAAATGGTCGCTCTTCTGATTTACTCCCTCCGTCCCATTTTGATAGGCATTATTTCTATTTTAGGTGTCTCAAAATATAGACATTTTTCTATTTTTAAATGGTAATTAAATGTTAAAAAATCTAGAATGCCCATATTTTGTCACTTTAATTAATTTCTTTTTATATTTACATGGTTACTTTTATTGATCCCAATATTAATTAATTTCATTCAACCAATAGAATAACAAGACACTTTAATCAAGACTTTCATTATTACTTACATTAGATTTACTCCATTAATTTATTAAGGGTATATTAGTAAACATGTATTGTTTTAACTAATTTTCTTAATTACCGTATAAATGAAAAATTGCCTATCAATTTGGGACGGAGGGAGTACTATTTTCTACTTGCATATGAAAGTAATTACAAACTAGCCATTGACTTTTGCTGTATATTTATTTTGTTTTGTATTCTTTTAGAATAATATTCTAAAATCTCCTCAGTTTTCTGAATTCTCATTCCATCTTTGTGAATTTCAATTTTTAAGTTTATTCCTCTTTGTAACTTTTTCTTAAATTAATTTTTTGTTGCAATTTCTAATAATTTTTATAATTTTATAGAGACAAAGCAAAACTTAGTTTTTATGCTCAAACAAAAAACACGCGCATAAGAAATCGCTCTCAAATAGACCGATTGATATGCTCCTCATCAAACTAAGAACCATCGCCTAATCTCTGCATACGAAAGTAATTAGACCCTCGAAAATTCTACGGTACCGAAATGTACCGTAAGTTTATCCACTATTAATAAAAAATTAAAATAAATTAAAAATTTTTTCTTTTTGTCTTAAACAGATTAATTCAAAAAATTTAAAAATAATACCCACTACTCCTTCAAACGGTTTTTAATGGGTGTATGGCAATTCCTAATTTACCACTATATAATTTTAAATTCTTTTTAATAAAATAATTCATAACAAACTAAATCTAATTTAATCAAATAAAATTTATTCTTACATGAAGAACACCACATTGTAACCTATATAAAAAAACACCAAATTGTATAATCAAATCAAATCAAATTATTTTTCACTGTTCTAAAAATCAAATATAATCAAATCCCCAAACTGTAAATATTTTTTTCCTTTTATTTTAAAATGCATGGAAAATGTCTTTTATCTATTTTTTTAGGATAAATGCATCAAAACGGCCTTAACATTTTTTAGGCATATAAAATAGTGCCAATATAACCTTAACATTATTTAAATGGTACTAATTTGACCCCGTTAAGAGAACTTGCCACATATACCGTTACTTTTTGTCACGTTAACGTAACCTGACCTAAAATTAAATTGGGTTCGAATCACAAGATCGACAAAAGTGAAACTCTCAGAAAATAAAAAATCCCTTAATCTGTTTAATAAGAAATAAATTTGGTTCTAGAATGATAAACTTATTACATTTTGTTGTAAAAATAATAGTCTAAGAGTTAAGACTCTACCTATGATTAAGGGAATCACACACATCTTTTTTCTGTTATTTTATGTAAGTGCAAACGCAATTTTATTTTATCTTTTGAAAAGCTATGAAAATCCAAAAAGTCTTTCAATGATTTAAATCATCCAAAATAAAACAAGGTTACATGTAGTATTAAACCATGAGTCATTTCATAAAACAATTCGATCACCAACTATCAAAATATTCACTAGCAAAAACTAACAATTCATGTATTTAATTTGATTTTTTTTTTCTATTGTTAACGATTTTTTTCAAAGAATTTTTATATGACGGATGATACAATTGGTTTGACACTAAAGCCGTGTTCTTGTTGCCCTAAAATTTAGTTCTGTTCTATAGTATTCAATTCACTTCAACAAATTAACTTTGAAAATTCACTTGATTTCAATTCAGTTAACTGTGGTCAAATTGGTACCATTTGAATACATTGAGATTATATTAATTTGATACCATTTTATACGTTAGGGTTAAATTGATAATTTTCAAAAAACATTAGGGTCATTTTGATACATTTTTCCAATAGGGTCAAATTGATAATTTAGTTATATTAGGCTCTGTCGTTGTTTACATAAATTCAGTAAAATTCAATTCAGTTCAATTTGGTTAATCAGTAAAATCCATTAAACATTCAGTTCAATTTGGTTAATCAGTAAAATCCATTAAACATTCAATTCAATTCACATAGACTTAGTTTTTTTTTCTTGAATTTTTTTTATATGACAAAGTATACAATTGGTCTGACACTAATGCCTTAACTTTTTAAAATTTAGTTCAGTTCAACAAATTAACTTCAGTTCAGTTCAGTTAGTTAAGGTAAAATCAGTGTTTTAAACGATGGACGCTTTGACCGCCAAGGCGCTCAAAATTGAGACTCTGACTTGACCGATTTGACCGCCTTGGTAAAAAAACTTCAACTAGTCATCGAATGTACCCCGCCTAGGTTCAGAAGATTCTCATCCACCTTATAAGAGTGCCTGATGATGGGTTGATACGGGGACTATTTAGGGTATAATAATAAACATTAGATTTTTTTCACACATGTCAAAAATTTATAGAGGGCATGAAAATGGAATAAAAAATTCGGAATAGAATATTTTCTCCCATTTTTAATACACCGGATAAAATTAGTACAATTTGAATAATATTTTATACATTACAATCAAATTGATATTTTCTCCAAAAAATTTAGAATCAATTTGATATCTTTATCTTTTTTTTATCAAATTGTTTAGTAAATCCCAAATATTTTTTTACTTAGTTTCATGTGTTCTGTGTTCTTTTCGAAAATTTTATTTTAATTACCGAATATATGAGAGAAATAAATGTAACATAAAAATTTATTAATATATTTTGAAGGGATTAGCCCGGCATACTAATCCATATGAGATAACGGGTTCGAGCGTACCTTATATAGCAGAAGCAGCAAGTCTCTCAGAGTAGCGGAAGCGGATCTTAGCACCACGATCTTGTATCACCGGATAAAGACGACCACACGGTGTTAACCGGAGAAATCTTGTTGATCCACAGACTAAGAGCGAAGAACGAGAGAGATGGGTAAGGGAGGCTCGGCCGAATAAGAGAGGCAAAGCTCCGACGTCTCTCTTTCTTACTTTTGTTGTCTTATGTGGTGATTAGGTTAAGCATATTTATAGGTGGAGAAACCCTAATTTCTCCATCTAACCTAATAAGCTTCCTAATCACTTATTCCTCTCAATGGGCTTGACCGGTTCCATTTCGGACGGGTCGGATTAATTAGATCCATATCTTAATTAATTCCAACATCTCCCACTCGTACGCAATTGAACCAATTCCAAAGTATATTTTCTCAATCTTAGATCTTGTATTGCAAATAGTCTGTGCGACCGACATACTATCGAGAGCTCAAGTGCTATATACTCGTTGGAGATATATAACTGCTCGATGTGCATGTTTCAAGCTTGGGACTATATACTCGTTGGAGATATGTAGCCTTTAGACTTGAACATGGATCGTCTATGGTGTATGCATTATCCCAGATTCCTTTTCACATCCACTGTCATAACTTTGATCTCAACAGCTTATCTGATTTCACAAATATGCTCATAAGCACAAGTGTCCGAACGGTGAAAGTCAGAATATCTCAAGATGTGAACTCCATGGATATCTTTCCTCCTGATTGTATTCCTTCCATCATAGTCTGATTCGCTTATCCAGTTTGGCTCCTTTTGGTTGGAATTATCACATCAACCTCAGGATTACCCTTTCCAAGGTAGCTACATCAGAATATACTTCTTGGAATAAACCAGAAGTCATAAGGATAATTATTCTCAAGAAATCATAATTCTGAGATGTAAGTCTCACACTAGGAAAAGGCGAGATCTGCGCTTTTCCATCTTGTGGTCGCTAAGCACACAGTGTCATATACACGTGTCATAGTGTTCAATTCCACTTATGGAAGAGCATGTACCTCAATTCTAACACCACACAGAAGCATAGGTCCAGATGTGCCAAAACATCTGACTTTAGTTCATTACTTGTAATGATCGCTCCTGGCTGTAAAGACAGAAGGCATTAAGTCATCACAAACTTGCCTTTCAGATTACATCTTAATCTGTTACATATACTCGAGGTATATGTGGTTATCTTGTACTATGATGAAATTGCTTCCATCCTCTTTACAAGACGGCCTCTACTGCTATTGGAACACGCTCTCGTATGTTCAAAAGCGGCCTCATCCTTCTATCTGTCTCATATGACAAAACAAGGGTAAACACTCGTGTGAGTGAGCTACTTCTCTGTCTAACATGCATTTTTCAATAAAAGCAAATGTTAAACAAATAAAACATTCGCACTCGTGTATTGGAAACAAATTCTTAAAACCTTTATTGATAATTCAAGTTCATTTAACATTGAAAAATAGAAGTACAATTTAGATCCTTCTCAAACCCTGGGATCTAATATGTTTGACATAAACATCTCTCTTGACAGGTTTGGTAAGGGGATCAGCAACCATGTCATGAGTGGAAATGTACTTCACACTGACTTCTTTGCGTGCAATTAAGTCCTTGACAAAGTGATACCTTATCTCTATATGCTTGGCCTTGCTATGGAATCTTTGATCCTTAGTGAAAGCAATAGCAGATTGACTATCACTATTAACTATGACTGGAGCGGCGGATTTAGTCACACCAATGTGGTTTAAGAACCTATTCAACCACACCGCCTCTTGAACTGCTGACGAGTACGAAACGTACTCAGCCTCCATTGTGGACAGTGCTACATGTCTGTTTCTTGCGACTCCATGAGATGGCACCGTTGCCAAGCAAGAACACGTAGCCAGATGTGGATTTCCTCTCATCCAAGTCACATGCCCAATCAGCATCCGTGTATCCTCTGAGATTCAGGTCTCTGCCTTGATAACATAGAGAATAATCCGCAGTACCTCTAAGATATCTCAATATCCTTTTAACTGCGGTCCAATGTGCTTTTCCAGGATTGGACTAGTATCTGCTCACCATCCCAACGACGTGACAGATATCGGGTCTAGTACACAACATTGCATACATGAGACTCCTACGGCGATTGCATAAGGAACTGTTTTCATTCGTTCCTTTTCCTTTCGTGTTTGGGGACACATTTCAGTACTTAGAGTGACATCTTTAGTCATTGGGCTGTCTACAGGTTTGCAGCCTGCCATACCAAAGCGTTCAATTACTTTGTTGATATAAGTCTCTTGAGACAATGCCAACAATTTCTTGGAACGATTTCTTGTAATCTTAACTCCAAGAATGTATGCGGCTTCGCCCATATCTTTCATCTCAAAACTTGAGCTTAACCAAGATTTGATTAGGTTTACGAAAGCAATGTCATTTCCTGCTATGAGGATGTCATCTTGATAGGGATGAAATATCCCTATCTTTTCGGGTTATTTACGATGTAATTAAATGTTATTTTATTACTTTTAGTATAGTTTTAAGTCTTTTTATTATACTTTGTGAACAAATTAATTCTCAATCACTTAGTTTGAATTTATCTCCGTAAAAGCATTATTTTCACCGGAAATCGTCAAAGTAACCCATGTTTATTTTGTTTATAGGTTTTACTTCAAAGATAAAAATTATCCATGGTGAAAGAAAACTTCCAGACATGATTAGAGGTGTTTTTGTGCTAATAAAGAGTTAAGAGACAAGGAGTTTTGCAAATAATTCAAGGAAAAGTCAATCTGCCCAGAAATTGCTCTTGACACGGGTCGTGTCAAAGTTCCACACGGTCCGTGTCAGGACAAAAATGGTCCACACGGTTTGATTTCAGGGGCGTGTAAATGGTGTTCACACGACTAATGGAGGACACGACCCCGTGTCAAAAGGGACACGATCCGTGTCACAAAGGAGACATTTAATTTGCGCGGCGTTTTAATTAGCAAAAATCCAACTTGTCGAGTAATTAATGCGACACGACCCCGTGTCAAGGGACACGCCCAAGGACACGCCTGAGCTGATTAAAGTCATTTTAATGCATTTTTGCCTTGACACGGCGTGTCAAGTGGCCCACACGACCCGTGTCAAGCTTTATTCTGCACTTCGATGAGATTTTCAAGCATGTGTTTTGAGGATTCACATTTGTTCACAAAGCCAACTTTTCTGTATAAATATAGGGGTTATCTAGCCAGGAAGGGTATCCCTCTCCACTTGTGTTAAATCCCTTTTTAGTTATGTTTAGTTTCATTTAGTTGTTTAAAAGAGGCGATCCAAGTACGATCCATGTTCCATTTCACCTCTTTTGCAAACTTGTAATCCATTTTCATTCCATTAATACAAAGTTACTTATTATTTCCTTCATCTCCATCCATTCTATTCAAATCTTCAAGTTGACAAAGAGATCCTCTCCGAGGACATAAGCGACGATCGTGTGTCCGGTGTAGTGCGATAAAAGGGAGTAGCTAAACTTTTATCTTGCTAAACTAGTTGTGACCCGTCTATGTGCTAGACTCGGTAGTATCATATTGTTTCCTTACATAGTTTATACAATAGTTTTGTATAAATTAGTATATTTGATTCATCATCATCATATGCTTCTCTTATGTTTATTTATGAATACTTGATATGAACTTGACATTTCTACCGGATTTATATAGGTGTCTCCCCCATCGGAAGTGACGAGCCGGAAACCGTAGATATTGACGACATCACGGAACTTAAAGGGCCCTAGTTTCTAAGTCCATTGGAGACACTTAACCTTGAAATTATATGATTAATTAAGTGTGTACCTACGAGTTCATACGTGTTGATAAAACATCATAAAAGCTAGCTATGATAGTTTGAGTAATCTTAAGGCTATTTTATCTTTATTATTGCATAAAACTTACCATCACTATTTCATGCTAAGGAATATGGAAAGTATTTGTGTGTTGTAGTATATGAGTAGTTAATTAATAAACCCAAAACTCTAAAGAATAAATTCGCTTAGATAACAACCTGAAACCAAGTAGTTTGATACTTATTGGTATAAATCCCGTGGATTCGATACCCGGACTTAACCCCCGGATTATTACTTGATAACGATAGGGTACACTTGTCCTCTAATTGTAGGCCTTTTTGTAGCACTAGCTCGAGGCCGCATTACATCTACATATAGAGACAGAATGACAAATTTTCTACCTGGGCGTTTTATATATACGCAATGGTCCTCTTCAAGTATCTTGAAGTCGTTCGAGATCATCTGATTATGAAATCGAATATACCATTTCCTCGAAGACTGTTTCAGGCTATAGATTGACTTATTCAACTTGCCAACCTTTTGTTCGCATCCTGGTACGACAAAACCTACAGGTTGTTCCATGTAGATTTCTTCGTTCAATTCTCCATTAACAAAAGCAGTCTTGACATCCATTTGATGTAGCTCTAGGTCTAAACTTGCAACAATTGCCAGTATTAGCCTGATAGATGTAAACCTCACAACAGGTGAGAAGGTCTCCTCATAGTCTATCCCTTCCTGTTGTGTGAAGCCCTTAGCGACCAGGCGAGCTTTGTATCTACAAATAACGTGGTACACCTGACCAATAAATAATTGCCATGAATTAGTCCGAGCAATAAAAATTTTAAGCTGTAGTTTTTGTAGTTATTAATATAAAATTTTAAATTTTAAAATAAAAATCTTAGATCCTCAAAAATGATCTCTAGTCCTAAATTATAAACCTTAAATAATAATATTTACGATGTATCATTAAATTATGATCCGAATAGGGAAGACATGGTATGCCAGATGAATTTTAAATTTTTTCTTATTTTAGTCATATTATATTAGAAAGATATGAGAGCGAATTGTAGAAGAAAAAAAATAAAAATGAAAATAAATGAACATAAAAATATATTAAGATATTTGAAAGATTTATGAAAATTAATACATGGGATCTTTTCGAAAATGTTGTTTTATGGATGAACTATCTTGTTTTAAACAAGAAAATAATATATATAACGTGTATATTGTTTTTTTTATTGCTAGAAGGTGTATTTTGTTTTTGTTGGAATATTTTTTTTGAATTTTTTAAAATTTTATGGAAAAATATATTTTTTTGTTTTTATTATAATTATTTTCATTACAAATATATAATTTTTATTACAAACTGGATAAAGTTATGGTATATTACGGTACCTCGCAATGTACCGTAGAATCATCATTAAACCCCAATGAAAGAACTCCATAAGAGCATCCCTAATGGATGTACCTCTTTTTGGTGCTTTAACATTATTCAAAGGACTCTCTCTCAAATCCTTCATTTTTTTTACCAATGTGAAGTAAGTCTTTCAACAATAAATGTGGACCCATGTATCATAACCTTTTTTAATTATCAAATACCCAAAACTTTTAATTAAATCTTACAAATTCATATAATAATTAACTTAAACAATTAAATAAACTATTAATTCAATATATTTTTTTACAAAAATATTTAATTAACTTTAAATTATTTAATTATTTCGTTTTAGCGTATTAAAAATCGGAGTCTCGAATTGTAATACAATAAAATTTTAATTACGATAACAACACACAACATTTATTATAGAATTAAAATTACAACACACAACATTAAAAAAAAACTTAAATGAAAAATACAAAAAAAAAACACCACATTAAAAAATAATAAAATAAAGCACTACCCATATGGTGTGTTTTCCGGGTTGTTGAGGTCCGGAGGTCCTGCAATATTCCATACATGCTCGACGAGATCGTCCTTTAGCATGTGATAATTTGCTCTATTACGAATTCGTAAATCTGCTTCGATACGATCCTGAACACTATTAGGAGATCCAAGCAAAACAACAAAATCATCAGGAACTGTAGGTTCTTCCTCGGGATAGTCTCTCTAATAACTGCCTCGTTCAGCCTCAACAATCATGTTATGAAGGATTATACATGTGTCCATGATGTCATGAAGTTTATCTTGATCCCAAAACCTTACAGGTCCTTGAATGATATTAAAACGGGATTGCAAAACCCAAATGCCCGTTCCACATCCTTGCGAGCGCCTTCATGTTTAGTTTTGAACAATCTTTTCTTAGGCTCAATCGAATTCGAAAAACTTTTGACAAATGCAGCCCATTCGGGATATATACCGTCAACTAGGTAGTATCCCATGTTATAAATCTTATTGTTAAGAGTGTATACCTCCTCTGGAGCTTGACCACTTACTTTGTCATGAAACAAATGTGACTAGTTCATGACATTAATGTCGTTGTTTGTTCCAGCCATACCAAACAATGCATGACATATCCATAGGTCATGTGATGCGAATGCTTCAAACATGATTGTAGGAACACCCTGATCTCCTCGGGTGTAGTGTCCCTGCCAAGCAGTTTGACAGTTTTTCCACTCCCAGTGCATGCAATCAAGACTTCCTAGCATCCCTGAAAATCCGTGTATGTTATTGTGCATTGCGAACAACCGTCTGACATCATTAGCATTGGGCTTCCTGAGGTATACTGATCCGAAGATCTCAATAACTGAGCGACAAAATAAAGATAGACATTCCAATGTCGTGCTCTCAGCGATCCTGAGATACTCATCTGAGTGATCAGCTGCCTCTCCATAAGCAAGCATACGAAGGGCATAAGAGATTTTTTGTTTTGGAGACAACCCCAACCTCCCTGTTGCATCCTGTCGTTGAGTAAAATATGGCGAATGGGCTTGCAAGTTATCGTATATTTTCATGAACACACTTCTGCCCATGCGATACCGTCAACGGAAGAACCCTTCATCGTACACCGGGTGATCTCCAAAATAATCTCTTTACAATCGCTCTGCAGCATCTTCACGATTCCGATTGACATATGCTCTACGGTGTCGAGTTGTGGCAGGAGGAGTTGCTGTGTATTGCTGGATGAGAGCTTTATGAATAGCGTCATCAGTTTCGTCCCAAAAGCTATAAACACCATTGCCTCGATTGAATTGTTCAAAATAAGGATCAATTTCATCATCAGACATTTTTTGCTAGAGAATATTAGATGAGTAGTTTAGTGGTGTGAAGAATGGATTGAGAGGGTAGTATTTATAGTGTTGAGTGGTTGAGTATTAATTGGGGGTTATGATGAACCCTATGTGTTTTGATTATGTCCAAACGTTTCAGAAGATGAAAACTTAATACTCCCTTACATATAGTTTACTGTTGACTAATACTTTTGTTTACTTAGTCTATGTGTAAGTTACTCAGCAGGTGCTGAATGAATCATTTCTGGATTGCCTAAAGGACTCAGAAGATCTGTTTGCTGAAGTCAGAGTTTCAATTATTCAGAAGCTGGATACTCCGCTCTGAAGCCGAAGTCTGCTAAAGCTCTCCTCAGAAGTTCTTTGCAATCAGAAGTTTTGCCAATTTGATCAGAAGTATAGACAACTGGAAATTAGCTTCTGAAAGCTTAGTCACGGGTTCTGTTTGAGCATTTAATGCTCTGACACTTGCATTCAATGCAAGGCGCCAAAAGTTCAAAAAGCTGTTTTGATGGAGCGCGCTTGTCTGTTCAAAAGAAACCAGAATTTCCTTGTCTACCCTTTGTTGATCCAATTGAAGAATGATTCCAGTCAACCTCATCTTTGATTTCAAATCACTTACCGGATTGAGTTAAAGAACAAGGATAACGGAATCAAAGTGTTTGAAGACCGTTTGAAGACTTGACAAATTAACGGCTACAACAACTGATGTCATCTCCATCGAAGATTCAAACTCACCAACGGTCATCTTCATTCACTATAAATAGTAGCCAAGCTCCAAAGCATCAACATACGCGTGATCATCGAGCAAAATCTCAACGCACTGTTCTAACAAGAAAAACAGAGCAACACTTCCCATTCTCAATCTTTCTTAGCATAGTCTTAGTTAAAGTGAGAGAGTGAAGAAAAACAAGTTCATAATAGGAATCTTGTAAACTGAGATCGTTTGTGATCTTCAGTTAGATTTAAAGAGAGAAATCTAGTTGAGATTAGAGTTGGGTGAGAAATCCAGAAAACAGAGTATTGTTTGTTCTGGTGGAAATCCTTTAACTCTTTTTAGGCTAGTCAGAACTAAGTGAGAAATTAGTTTAAGTTCTGTTGATGTAAAGGAGCTTCTGAACTTGCCATAAAAGTTCTGAATAGTGGATTTATAAAATCTCTGTAGGCTGCGACCTCAGGGGACAAGACGTAGTCACAGGACTTATGTGGCGAACTTGGATAAATCGAATTGTTCAAATCAGGATCTCCTGAACTTCTTTCTCCCTCTTATACTTGTTATTTTTGCTTCTGTGTACTTGCTTATATTTAGTGCTGAAACAGATTTTCTCTAAAGTATCATTGTCTTTGTTCAGAAGACTGTCCAGAAGTTCTCAAATCAGAACTTCTGTTGCTGAAAACAGTCTAACTGTGTTTAGGCAGAATTTCCCTCAGAAGCAACTTCTGTAAGCTAGCTTCTGACTCTGAGGAAATTTGACTCTGAAAAATAAGTTTTCCGAAAAACTTAGTATTTTTCAGTTTTCAACTTTGACACCTATTCACCCCCCTCTAGGTGATTCTGTTCTTGTTAGGGCCAACAGGTTAGTGGTTGAGTATTAATTAGGGGTTAGTGGTTGAGTATTAATTGGGATACAGTTTTTGGAAAACTCCAAACCGACATAACTTTAGTGACTGTTGACACCGACAACTCATTCACGCGTTTTCAAAAAAGACGCTCAGATACAGTTTTTGGAAAACTCCAAACCGACATAACTTTAGTGACTGTTGACACCGACATAAATTAAATTCACGCGTTTTCAAAACAGACGCTCAAATACAGTGTTTGGAAAACTCCAAACCCACATAAATTTAATGACTGTTGACACCGACATAAATTAAATGCCTATAAATTCGTGGTCATGTATGTGTAAATAACACACATTTGCATTATTAAAGAAAAGGACTTCTTCATCTAATAGTTCTACGAATTTTCCCCCTAAGAAATTGATCGTTTCCACACTTAGGAAAAAAGAATGCGTATCTGAACTAGTGGAGTGCCAGCAGTTGCAAGTCCATAATGACAGTGAAACATATTTTAAGTCAGCAATGTTTTATCCAGAGGCGTCATTCATGTCATGCTTCAAGCTCCCAGTAATAGGGGAGTTTCCTGCATACTCCCTGCATATGTTGTGGTGGCTGTGCTATATGCATTTCATACCGTTCCAGTTTTCTCTAACTGAATGGTGTAACAGTTTGTCTGGTGGAGGTATTCCGGAACTCGTTCAAGAGTTTCTACAATGTTTATGCCGTTGCATGAGTGGAAAAATTTGTTTAGCAGGGAGTTGTGGTAAAACAAACGATCAAATGGAATCAAACCTCAATTCAACTCCATCATTTTTCTGAAATGGTCAGAGTCGAGTCCTTCGTATGAGCTATTCCGTATGTTTCCATTTTCTATCGTAGAAAACTGAATATACGTCCATTGGAGGTTGATATACTTCAACAATTTAGTGCTAACCATAATAATTACCGCGAGTTTACCAGTGGGAACAGACACAGTTCTAATGCTCCTTGGAAGATGTTGCCAGATTATTATATTAAAGTCGTTGAAGAGAGTAGAGAGATATGGGAACTATTGCAGAGCGATTCGCCAGAATGGGAACGACAAGAAAGAGAAAGGCGCGATTACGAGCAGTGGATGGAAAACGAGGATTTCTGCCCACACATGAACGACTCACCGGAAATCTAATTTTAGTGTGATGTGTTTTTATTATCTTTTTTATTTTAAGTGTGATGTATTTTTATTATCTTTTTTATTTTAAGTGTGATGTATTTTGATTATCTTTTTTATTTTAAGTGTGATGTATTTTGATTATCTTTTTTATTTTAAGTGTGATGTATTTTGATTCAGTTTTTATTTTAAGTGTAATGTTATTTTCAATTATTAAGTGACTGTTGTACCGACACATAACTATTGACAAAGACAATACGTTCACGCGTTTTACATAGAATCAATAAGTGCTCTGAAAAATTGCACATGACATAATTGATGCGTTCTATAGTCATGGTTTTCAGAACCGGAATTGAACCGGCAGAGATGCCGGTTCAATGAACCGAGGTTCAACCTGAGTCAAACCGGGTTCAATTTATTAATTGAAATATATGTAATTTTATAACATTTTGAATTTAAATACACAATAAAATTTTATAATACATCAATAAAGTTAACAATTTTTTTAAGAAATGTAATAGTAACTATTAAAATGTCTTAAATTATATTCGATTATAATTTAAAGTTCAAATTTCATAAAATTAAAGTGCATAATTTAATAATTTTTAACATGAAAAAATTTAAAGTTTTATTACATTAAAATAAATCAATTATCATATTGGATAGTTCTCTAATTGGACTTTACTTCAAAAGATATTTATCGTAATTTGTAATAATAAGAACAATAATAGTAATAATAATAAATGAAAAACTAAAATAATGTAATGTGAAATCAATTTCAAATAATTATATATCAAAATTTATTTCCATTTTAATATTAATGCCTTAATGGAAGGATGTTAAAACTGCCTTAATTAAGTAAATATACATTAATGCATTAAATAAGTCATAAATTATATAATTATATTGCCTTATTTAAAAACTAAAGCAAAATTTGGAAAAAAGAAAGAAAAGGAAAGTAATAATACATTATATAGAAATAAAACTAATAAATGAAACTTTTTTTATGGTACCTAGCTTTAATAAATTGCATTGATAACAAAAAGAATTCAAACTTAAAATTATGAACCGTTCAAAATTGGAAACCGGTCTGGTTTACCGGTTTTATGGTCCGACCGACCGGTTCATCGGTTCTTGGACGGTTTTAAATTGCTGAGAAAACCGGTCCGAAACCGACCGGATAGGGCATCGGTTCCGATCGAACTCGGTCCGACCGATCGGTCCGGTTTGGTTTTCAAAATCATTGATAAAGTTGGCACAAAACTCTAAATGAAAACAATAAAAATTCAAGACAATACATATAATAAAAAAACAATAAAAATTAAAGACAATAATTGAAAACAACAAACATAAAAAATACAAACAAAAAACAATAAAAATTAAAGACAATAATTGAAAACAACAAACATAAAAAATACAAACAAAAAACAATAAAAATTAAAGACAATAATTGAAAAACAACAAAAAAATAAAATCTTAAACATAACTAATTAAACATATCGGGGTATTTTGCTCTAATATTTGCGCAAACTTTCTCATAATCCCTCATCTGAGATGTAGTAAAGCAAGAAGTATTCCTCATCAGTGTATCCATATCTTTCTGCTTTATCAAATATTCGTCTTGTTCACATCTTTATTGATGCATTGCTTCAATTCTATCCAGATCAAGGGGGTTAACAGCAAATTTTCCCTTCTGTTTGCCTCTTAAGGCAGCTTTCGCCGCTTTTACTTCTTGAGGTCGCTCTCTGCTATCCGAATTTGCCTCACTAGAAGTATCACAACTGGACTCCATTTGACCGCTTCTTTTTTCTTTCTTCTGCCATTCTTCCCATTTATGGCGATCCTTTAAAATTTTCAGCAGCTCTCATAGACAAATTTCTTATTTTTTCCGTGCCTTTCCTTGAACATTGATTTCGCAGCCTTTAATTGATGAGAATCATCACATCCACTCATACGCTGATCATCCATTTCTTTCATACACCCGACAATTAAATTCACATCTGTACTAATGGCTGAAAATTTTACCATCGCAGTATGAACCTTCATAATCGACGGTGTATTATTCGGAATCCGTTGGTTAAATTGCTCGACAACTTTTGACCAGAAGGTTCCCTGCTTCTGATTGTTTCCGATAATGGAATTCTCAGAAATATCGATAAAAGAAGCGCATAAAATTTTGCAGAGATCCGAAGTAAACACATATGGTGGATCTTTCTTCGCCTTTCCCTTCCCCTTATCTTGAGTCGCTGCCACCATCTCCTCATCATCACCACTTTCCGGTACCAAACCTTTGCAATCAACCGGTCTAGAAGGTGGCGACTCCAAATTAATTGGAGCACCTCCATAGTTAAATCCCGGTGCTTGATTTTGAAAACCAAATTGGTTGGGGAACTGATTCCCAAAATTTTCCACAGGTGGACAAAAAGACCCATAGTTATTGTAGAAATTTTGATGGGGTGGGTACTTCATCAGGACATTTGGGTTAAAAAATTGAGGTCGTTGAAAACCCGGAGACATTTGTGAATTTTCAGGGGTTTCATTGAGATTCTGAAAATTTTGGGAGTTTTGGTACGAATATTGGTAATTTTGGTTACCTAAATATTGACTATTCGGGTACCCGAAACCGTAAGATCCTTGATTTCTATCAATTTTTTGCGCAAAATAATAAATTGGATACAAAGATGAAAGTTGTGATTTTAGCAACCCACAAACTGACTATATATAGAAAATTTTTGTTTCATTTTTTATTAAAAAAATATTAAAATTGAACCAAACGGATAGAAAAGAACGGTAATAAGAAAAGTTATTGCATACTTTATTTCCGTTTAAAGTATTTGTTTTATTACCGTTTAAAGAATTTGTTTTATTAATTAAATTTATTTTTTTTATTGTAAAAGGTGGTTGACCGGTGGGGACCACCTGGTCGGCCACCTCTTTGAAAAGGATACGCCCTAACGTGCCAGATTAGGCGCGTGTGCTGCACGCGCCTGATCTGCCCAATCAGAGCCATCCGTGATGTAGCCCCCCCCCCCCCCCCCCCCTCGAAACCAGATTTTATCAGTCTTTCCTTTCATTTTTTATTTTTCTTGTGCTTCAAATGAAGCACTTGATAATTGAAGGACAATTCAAGCACACATTCTCGAATGGTTAAGCACATGAAGAACCATTTTCAAGCACTTATCAAAGTACCCCAATGCGGATGCACTAAGTCTTTCATTCACTATTCAAAAGACTCTCCCTCAAGTCCTTCGTCCTTCAACAATAAATGTGAGCCCATGTGTCATAACTTTTTTTAATTATCAAATACCCAAAACTATTAATTAAATCTTGGCTTAACTACCCTGCAGACCCCTAAAGTTAGCAAAAAAATTCACTCTAACCTTTAAAGTTCTGCACTTCCTACTTTAACCCTTTAACTCTAAAAAACAAGTCAACTTAACCTTTAAAGTTCTTCACTTCTCACTTTAATCCCTTAACTCTAAAAAACAGGTCAACTTAACCCTCCAACACATGGAATCTTGAATTTTGTCAAATTGAACTCACTCCATAATTTGGGCATCCAAATAATCTTCTCCCGTAATTTTCAGGTTTCCAACATACTTTAACCGGAGCAAATTCACTGCAAAAACACATTCTAAGTTGCGATTCCATGAACTATGGATGCAAAACGGTTCACGATAAGTCGAAGAACACAAATCATGTAAAATATGAAATCGGAGGGAGAAATCTAACAACACATCTGTAATTTGAAATACCCAGAATATCAAATCAACGCCATTTACAAATTCGCGGAAAAAGATGAGAAGAATTACACGAATCAAGAGACCTAGAAATTGAATCTGTAAGCGCCACATCATATTGAGAGGTTAAGTTGACCTGTTTTTTAGAGTTAAGAGGTTAAAGTGAGAAGTACAGAACTTTTAAGATTAAGTTGACATGTTTTTTAGAGTTAAAGGGTTAAAGTGGGAAGTGCAGAACTTTAAAGTGAAGATTTTTGCTAACTTTTAAGGGTTTGCAGGGTATATAAGCCTTAAATCTTACAAATTCATATAATAATTACCTTAAAAAATTAAATAAACTATTAAATCAATATATTTATTTATAAAAAATTTTAATTAACTTTAAATTATTTAATTATTTCGTTTTAGAGTATTAAAAATCGGAGTCTTGAATTGTAACACAATAAATTTTTTTATTACGATAACAACACACGACATTTATTATAGAATTAAAATTACAACACACAACATTAAAAAAACCTTAAATGAAAAATAGAAGAAAAAACACCACATTAAAAAATAATAAAATAACGCATTACCCATATGGTGCATTTCCCGGGTTGTAGAGGTCCGGAGGTCCTGCAATATTCCATACATGCTCGACAAGATCGTCCCTTAGCATGTGATGATTTACTCTATTACGAATTCGAAAACCTGCTTCGATATGATCCTGAACACTATTAGGAGGTCCAAGCAAAACAGCAAAATCAACAGGCACTATAGGTTATTCCTCAGGACAGTCTCTCTGATAACCGCCTCACTCAGCCTCAACAATCATGTTATGGCGGATTATACATGTGTCAATGATGTCATGAAATTTATCTTGATCCTAGAACCTTACAGGTCCCCGAATGATATTAAAACGGGATTGCAAAACCCCAAATGGCCGTTCCACATCCTTGCGAGCTCCCTCATGTTTAGTTTTGAACAATCTTTTCTTAGGCTCAATCGGATTCGAAAAACTTTTGACAAATGCAGCCAATTCGCGATATATACCGTGAATTAGGTAGTTGTTGGGTATTTTCCGCAAGTGTACGGAATCACTCAAGTAGTAATATTAAGATCGAACCCACAGAGAACGGTAAATGTACAAACTAAATATATCTTTATAATACGTCGTTCGTTTTCTCTTGAAAAGTAGTAAATGCGATATTTGAGATTTTGATTATTAACTAAGTACTTTAAACATAAACTAAACTAAATAAAATCCTAATCCAACTCTTTTACCAACGTTCTTTATCCATGCAAAGTCAACAATTCATTTAAGTGCGATGAACGTTTTAACAATTTACTCATATAAACTCAACCAATTCTAGAACACAATTAAACACGATCTCTCGATACTTATGTTTAATTGTCCTTAAGTGAATTAACTTAACAAGATCACTGGACCTATCCTAGACAATCTTTATTAGATCAATGAAAATCACGTAAGTTAGATTGATTACGACTTACTAACTGGACTTATCCTAGATTAATAAAACGTAAGTGGTGAATACTCTATTGATTTTACTTGATAGAAACAAAGTAAATTTACCAAGCAATAAGATTTGAACATTCAAACACATGAATATATATGAAGATTAATTTTATTATAAGTTTTCCAATTGTCAAACATTCATAGAAATTACAACGGAAATTCAGAGAAATGTAAGAACTATAAACGATAAAGGGAAAGAGGGTTTTCAATCCTTTTTACTCTTGATCGTGAGGTTTGTCAATCCTCGGGGCGTTCTTGCTTGTCTTCTCCTCGATGAATCGATGAAATAGTCTATCTCTCGATCATAACTTCAATACAATGGAAATCGGAACGAAGGACGTAAAGTATGGATGTAGAACTTCGAACTTCTTGTAACAACTAATGAGATTCTTTTATAGTAGATTATCCGTATATTTCTTTCGCAGGAGAACGACGCATTTATAGCCAAAAACTCAAGGATTGCATAGCTTGACGGAAGGATGAAGCCATTGGGTGATTCGGGGCGTCGCTTGGGCGATAAAACACGACTTTCGAACGAAGGGATGGGTTGGTCGAGACTCATCTCGATCGAGACACATATATCTCGATCGAGATGGCCAAAGTCTCGATCGAGACAAGCAATTCTTGTCAAACGGAATGCTTGTCTCGATCGAGATGGCTAATGTCTCGATCGAGACAAGCAATTCTTGACAAACAGAATGCTTGTCTCGATCGAGATGGCCAACTTCTCGATCGAGACACACAAAGCCTAAAAACAAGCTTTTGTGTCTCGTTCGAGATGGCTCCCATCTCGTCCGGAATTTGCCTTTCAACTTCGAACCCTGTTTTGACCACGTTTTGCTCCGAATTTGGAAAAACGTAAAACATGAAAGTTGTTTGTCTATGTCTTAGCTTTCCAACGCAACTTGAAACGCTCAAAAATACGTTCGTATGAGGAAGTTATGGCCAAAATTCTTCAAGGTGCCAAAGCTGCCTCGTTTGCTCGAGTAGAACTCGATTTTCGCACCAAATCAACTTGATTTCTCCAAACTTGATCCCTACACATGAAAACACAAATACAAAGGTAAAGTTGCCCCTAACCTATGTACATCTAAGCTAGATGGAGCAAATTCGTATGAATATATCGATTAAATGCCTTGAATTATAAGTACATTTTGGACTTATCAAGTTCCCACACTTTAACTTTTGCTTGTCCTCAAGCAATATTGTAAGGCAAAAACTTTTAAGAATCCTCTATCAACTTCCCAAGATAGTGATTATGTTAACCTAACTTTATATAGAAATCAATTAACTTTGATCAAGCAAAACTTAATCGTGAAAGTTAATATGCGTTCATAATGAAGCCATATGATTATAGAACCTTTAACGACTATCATCCATTCTTGACGTATTTTATATAAGGCTTTCGGGACAAGGCGAGCACACATGTTTTGATTTTTATTGTCTCAAGGTATATCTAGGTATCTTTATTTGCTTCTTGCTTTAATTTGTCAAGTAAATCTTTCCTAGTCACGGTCTCGACCCTAGTCACGTCCTTGATAAGGGTGGTCGAGACCGTGACTTATGAGTTAAAGTACTGACTTGAGAACCATGTTTTCCTCTTAAGAGGTCACGTCCTTGACATGGGTGGACTAGACCGTGACATTAAACTTCAACCATGTCAATTATTATACCTCTAGACTCTATTTCAACGTTCCTTTCATACCTCGCTCGAGCCATGAGTGGACTCAAATGTAGCCAAAAGTACGTAACTTGACACTTCCTAATAAACAAAGTATTTGAGCAAGAAAATTTTAGATACCCTCAACCTATATTAACTTCAAATCAACATGTATTATAGCTAAAGTTTCCCTAGTTACCTCATTTTTATTTAATCTCGAGATGGATTTCAAGTCAAGATATTTGCATATTTTTTAGATAATATGACGTTCCATATGAGATTGCACAAAAACCTCGGTTTGAACATAAGGAAAAGAACATAATTAAAACCTTAAGTTAGGATTTGAGGATCTTAAATCTTAGCATCAAACTTAGCCAATCCGGTGAAATCATTCCAAATGCGGTCATGATCAAAATCCGAAGGCATGGTGACACCGGTCAACGGGAAACCAAACCAAGCATGCAATTCCTCACGTCCAAATTCATATTCAACATTCAAATTTCGAAACTTAAACCTAGTCTTTCCCACATTAGCAAAACTTAAAGTAGACCAAAATTCACCGACATCAAATTTGGTTTGTTCAAAACGCAAATCAACAAATTTGCTCCACCCCATAGTATCAACATACCCTCTAACATCCTTATCGATGTTTAAAACAAAAGTGGTGTCCCAATTAATATAAAGCATATGAGTAGAAATGACTACACCATTTATGAGAGCAAAGCGACTTTTTTCTTCCTCCGAAGTGAGTTTGAACGGTTGACGGGAACGAGAACTTGTTTCCGCGGTTGAGCTTTTCTTCTTGGTGTCCTTCTTTCCCCCCGCCATAGATGAAATTCAGATTTGAGATGGGTTGACATGGAGAAGGAAGGTTTTGAGATGGTGAAAATTGAAGTTTTTGCTAAGGATGAGTTTGATGAGAGAAGGGAGATGGAGAATAAATGGAGTGATTTTGAATTTGAAAGGAGTGTGTGTAAGAGAATCAAAGCATTGGGAAGACAAAAAGGTAACTTTAATTTGAATTCAAATTCAATTTGGAGGTGTTTAGGGTTTGTAACTTTCGGTTATGGGGGAGAATGGGGGAAATTTATAGAATTTGGATATTTAGGGTTGATATGGGCCGGATCTCGATCGAGATGGCTAAGATCTTTGTGTTGAGGGAAAACAGAAGGTTGATCTCGATCGAGATGGGCTAGGTCTCGATCGAGATTGCCTATAACATGAATCACAGATTCATGGTCTCGATCGAGATAGCCTTCATCTCGATCGAGACATCCTTGTTAGGCACTTTGATCCCCAATTTGATCCCGTATTGACCCCAAAGTAAATCCGCAACGTTTCCCAAAGTAAATACGAGTTACTTACGTTATCTTGTTACGATAATAATTCAAGAAAAACCTGTGGATACACTAAAAACAAAAACAAAAATTAAACGATACAAGGGTTAACCGTAAAGGTTACCCGAAAAGAAAAACGAAAAGTAAATGACAAGAAAATGAAAAATATGTAAAGTAACACATATAAATCGATCTCGTTTTATTTATGAACAATGATGGACCGATTACAAGTCTTATTTGTAAGAAGGGAAATCACAACACAACTATTTACAAAAGAACAAACATTGATACAATACCCACGTAAATACACACACTATACATAAAATATATCTACATGGCCCTAAATATCTAAGTTCATGAATCAGAATCCATTTAATGTAGGCTTGGTGAGGATAGAAAGAACACGATCCTCAAATGATAGGAACCGAGCACCTTGGCGAAAAACTCTCTTCACGAGTCCCTCTTTGGCCAGAAATTCATAATCAAGGATGGGAAAAGGCTCCGCATGCGTCCATGGTGCTTCAATAGATCCTAACCCACCAATTACCAAGCCAGAAATGATGTTTCCGAATCCCATCTTCTTGTTCTTGGAACGCGAAGCGGCAACTAGTCCATTCATCAAAATCCCACTAGAGTCAATTTCGGACCCTTGCATAACATCTCCTAGGACGTCCAAATCTTGCTTACGAACTTTGTGCCCATTAGTACGCCCAAAAAGCGAATAACACAGAAATTTATGAAAGTACAAGAGAGATTCCGACATCATTAACTTGTTGAAAGCAAGTTTCGGAACATAAATTTCTTGCCCGGTGATATTAGACCAAACATCCAATGTTGTCATATCACGGCCCGGGGGTCTCTCGGGAGCGCGAACCGGGAATCCAAACCAGTTATGGAGTTCCGGGTACCCGAAAGTGAACTCCCGTCCATTGTGACGGTGACTAAGACGGACACGACGCTTGTCAACAAAACGGACCGTTGTGAAAAACTCTAGTATCCAAGCAGCAATGATAGGAAACCTCATAGATACGAACTTAGACCAACTCATATTGTCTAAGAGACGCATCACACGATCCTGAATACCGAGTTCGGTGTTCAGGAAATCATCCATGTACATCATTCTGTAGAAGATGCAACTCTTGAAATGCTTGTATCGGCGACCCTCATTCTCAGAATATTTTGGGAAAGGAGCGCCATATCGAGAGGAAATGTCCACTCGACGTCTCCTACGCATTCCCCTAGTAGTTGGAGCCATAAACAAAGGACATAAAACTTAAGAGAAATCTGAATTTTAGTGAACTCTAAATATTGTGTGTAAATGATGAATGAACAACACTTAGACTATTTATAGATGTGTAAAAAGAAGTTAAGGGTGGTTAAAATATGGATAGACACCAATTGGGACGAAGTGCAATGCTTGAAATGGTGCCTTTTCGCGAAAAGAGGCGAGAAAAACTGAATTCCACGTTTTCAGGGTGCCTGTCTCGATCGAGATACACCTTGTCTCGATCGAGATATGCCTTGGTTATGAGGCAGAAGGGCTATCTCGATCGAGATTCTTTATGTCTCGATCGAGATGCTTCCTTTCTTCAAACAGGAAGTGTGTCTCGATCGAGACATGTAGTATCTCGATCGAGACACCTAATGTCCCTATAAATACATCCTTTCTTTGACGCGTTTAAGCACGGCGAACTCCACCCCGGACAATACGATTACCTTACTATCTTCCTAACACATAAGAACTAAAAATAAAGTGCCTAATCCTTCAAAGAAAAAGTAAATAAACATATACGAAACAATCACACATGTGTACTACACTACATACTACACTACAAATCTAAATTTCGAAAACTAAGGGCATTTGAGAAACGAAACATTTACAATCGAATTGCCTTGCTCGTTCCCCAAATAGATTTTACAACGATGGCCATTCACTTTGAATCGTTCTCCGGTTTTATTTTCTAATTCTAAAGCTCCACTAGACATAACATTAGTAACCAAAAATGGTCCAATCCATCTAGATTTTAGTTTACCCGAAAATAACTTCAAACGTGAATTAAATAGCAACACTTTGTCACCGACATTAAAAACTTTCTCTTTTAACTTAGAGTCATGCCATTTCTTAGTCTTTTCCTTATAAAGCTTAACATTCTCATAAGATAAATGTCGTAACTCATCTAATTTGTTAAATTGCAACATCCTCTTCTTACCGGCGAGTTGTAAATCATAGTTTAGAGCTTTTATCGCCCAATATGCTTTGTGCTCAAGCTCTACCGGTAAGTGACATGCCTTGCCATACACAAGGCGGTAAGGTGTCATACATATGGGTGTTTTGAACGCCGTTCGATATGCCCAAAGTGCATCATCAAGCTTCATGGACCAATCGCTTCTAGATGATGAAACCGTCTTTTCAAGGATCCATTTCAACTCTCTATTTGAGATTTCAGCTTAACCATTTGATTGAGGATGGTATGGAGTTGAAACTCGATGATGAACTCCATACTTTTTAACTAACGAATCAAATAACTTATTGATAAAGTGTGTACCTCCATCGCTTACGATTGCACGAGGTGTTGGAATCTGATCAACGGTCAGAGTCGCGCAACGGAAGCAAGAAAAACAATATTAACATCATTGATCAGATTACTTTGATCTTTATCATTACCTCAATGTTATTTACTTAATTAATGGTGATTAAACTACTTTAGTCACTCACATGGAATCCCTCTGAGAGAGATGGACGAACCGCACGATCGGAGGTTCCGCCAATATCACGTGCACGACACTTCAGACGACGTGTCCTCGAAATAGGCACGAAGAACGATGAACAGAAACTCCAGACACCTCCTGCAGTAGTCGGCCGAATGGGGTCAAGGGGGAATTAGGGTTTTCTGATTTTCTGTGTCAGAAACTCTAGGGTTTCAATCGATTAGGATTAATTTATAGTGTGTCGACTAATTACAGTTTTAGTACCTGCATTAATTTAATTAATCTGATTGTACCACAATAGAATACAATAGATTCAATTAACATCAATTAGGTTATAATTAATCACACACTGACCCCTAAAGAAAATCTAATTAATCAATCGCTTAATTAATTAACCCGATTGAATAATTAATCCCTCCAAACAATCAGTTAACTTGTTCCAATCAGAACAATTAATCAATTAACATTATCAGTTAACAACTAATAATAAGTTCATCACAAATACACTACATGTATTAGTTCTCCGAGTACAAGTCTCAGTGTCTAGTGTGCACGATCCTGTGGGCCATAATCAATCAGCTCAACGACTGATAGAGAGTTGCCTAGACCATATCAGTCACCAATTGATTACAGTGTTAGTCCATCTCATACAGATAGATACCCTGTAGTATTCTCTAATATCTCTTACCAAGCATATCGATATATCAAGTATGAGGCATGGTGGACGTCATCCTCTACAGCTTGAGATATTTCTCGATCTAGAGCTAACTGAAGAACAAATAAGTAACCAACTTATCTGAGTGTGGCCACACATTTCTCAGTTCAACTCATCGAGTGGCCTAATGATATCATCTCACTTATGGAGTGAGTGGTAATCCCTTCACTTCAACTATCAGTATGAATGAGTTCACTGACTAGACCAATCATACCCGTATTTGGCATCCTTTTACAGACCTGTTAGGCGTATGTCAAATCTAATCAGATTCTTCATTCAATATTATATTGAAATCAGGTCGACAGATAAAAGAGATCTACATTTATAGAAGGGCAATGACACTTCCACCATGACATTTCCGTAGTTGTATAATTCAATTGAGCTCCGGATAACGTATGACTTGCATAGTAAATTACATGTAATTTCTTGTCTTTACGTTGCCCTAGCACACAACCAACGGCTAGATCACTAGCGTCGCACATAATCTCGAAAGGGAGATCCTAATCGGGTTTAGTTATAATAGGTGCGCTTACTAAAGCTGACTTAAGTGTATTAAATGCAGCAACACATTCGTCAGAAAATTCAAAAACACAATCTTTGGTAAGCAAGTTAGTTAATGGTTTAGCAATAATGGAAAAATCCTTTATAAATCGTCTATAAAAACCAGCATGCCCTAAGAAAGAACGAACTCCTTTAACAGTGGTCGGCGGAGGTAAATTTTCAATAACAGACGTTTTTGCTCTATCGACCTCAATTCCTACGTTGGAAATCTTGTGACCTAACACAATTCCTTCATCTACCATGAAGTGACATTTTTCCCAATTTAGGACCAAGTTAGTCCCCTCACACCTAGTCCAAACCTTATCTTGATTATTTAAGCATGCATCAAAGGTATCTCCATATACTGAAAAATCATCCATAAAAACTTCCATGATATCTTCAATAAAATCATTAAAAATAGCCGTCATGCATCGTTGAAAAGTAGCTGGAGCGTTACACAAACCAAATGGCATACGCCGATAAGCAAAGGTACTGTAAGGACACGTAAATGTGGTCTTGTCTTGGTCTTCCGGATATATATAGATTTGGAAAAATCCTGAATATCCGTCGAGAAAACAATAAAAAGCATGTCCAGCGATCCGTTCTATCATTTGATCGATGAAAGGTATAGGGAAATGGTCCTTCCTAGTTGCCGTATTTAACTTCCTATAGTCAATACAAACTCTCCAACCGGTTTTCGTTCGATTTGGTATTAACTCACCTTGGTCATTTTGGACTACGGTCATACCACCCTTCTTAGGTACACAATGAATGTGACTAACCCATTCACTATCAGAAATAGGGTAAATAATGCCGGCGTCTAGCAACTTAGTGATTTCTTTCTTCACTACTTCTTTCATGTTCGGGTTTAATCTTCTTTGTCTATCCGCTTTCGGTTGGTGCCCCTCCTCTAAGTGAATACGGTGCATAACTACACTAGGATTAATTCCTTTAAGGTCTGAAATTTGCCATCCTATGCTCCTAATTCTCTTTCTTACAACAGCAAGTAATTTATCTTCTTGGTCTTTGGTAAGTTTGTTTGAGATAATAATTGGAAGAACATCCCCTTCACCTAGAAATGCATATCGTAAATGATCGGGTAGTACTTTCAATTCCACAGTTGGTGGTTTCTCAATAGAAGGCGGAATAGGTCCATCTTCACGATTTAGCGGTTCAGGTTGGACATCTTTAGTCTCCTCTTCAACAATAGGATAAATCACATTTGCTTCACTTATCATGTTAGCTATACATTCTTCAATTAAATCAATACGCATGCAATGATTTTCTTCCATGGGATATTTCATCGCTCTATTCATGTCAAATTCGATTTTATCCTCACCTATTCTCAACATTATTTTTCCTTCCGAAACATCTACTAAAGCACGACCCGTATTCATAAAAGGTCTCCCTAATATCAAAGGGAAATTCACATCATAGACAAAATCAAGAATAACAAAATCAGTAGGAAAAATAAATTTATCCACTTTAACAAGCACATCTTCAATGATCCCGTAGGGTTTCTTAATAGTTTGGTCCGCAAGTTGCAAAACCATACTAGTACGCTTAATATCTTCTTCTAAACCCAACTTCTTAAAAATTGACAACATCAAATTAATGCTAGCCCCAAGATCACATAAACAACTCAGAAATGTAACATCTCCTAATTTGCATGGTATAGTAAAACAGCCAGGATCTTTCAATTTAGTAGGCATTTGACTAGTAACAATAGAACTACAATCTTCCGTTAATACAACGGACGAAATTCCTTCCCAACTAATTTTCTTAGAGAGCAAGTCCTTAAGAAACTTATTATAATTAGGAATTTGAGTCATAGCATCAAAGAAAGTCAAATTTATATGCAAATTTTTCAACTTGTCAATAAAAGAAGAGAGTTGCTTATCATAGTTCTTGATGCGTTCTCGTGGAGGAAAAGGAGCTTTTGGTTGATATTCCTTTGTAGCAGATTCCTTTGGAGGATTATCCTTAGGAGGATTCCCCGTCGCTTTGGAACTGGAGTTAATCTCGGCAGAGACAACTTCATCTCGAGCGCGAGTAACTTGTTGAATCACGTTCTCATCCTGCAAAATGTTAGAAACAATACTATGCATACTAGGACCATCATATCTCGTTCCGGATCTAAGTGTAATTGCTTTTACTTGTTCTTTAGGATTACTTTCCGTATTGCTCGGAAGGTCTCCTAATTGACGAGATGGGATAGACTTAGCTAATTGGCCTATTTGTACTTCTAGATTATGAATGGATGATGAGTGGTTCTTAATAAGTTGATCGAACTTTGTTTCGATCTGTTTGAAATTTTCATCTTGGTTAGTCATCTTACCACCAATTTCGTCAATGAATTTATCAATTTTAGATGACAACTCACCCAAAGGACTATTTTGACTTCTAGACTGAGATTGATTGTTAGACTGGTATTGAGCATTGGTGGAAGTAGGACGGTCTTGGTTAGAATTCGTATCATCTTTCCAACCAAAATTTGGATGATTTCTCCATCCAGGATTGTAAATGCTCGAATATGGGTTGTTTCGAGTTTGTCCTTGAACATAACTCACTTCCTCCACATTCGGGCGTTCACAATCTTCAGGACGGGGTGTTCGAATTTCTTCCTACAATTGGTCAATTTTGTTAGATAACTTAGAGAATGGTGCCTCAATTTTAGTCAAGGGGTCCAATTCTATAATACCCTTACAAGATGTAGTAGAAGATTGTGGCGAACTATTAGCATTTCTCATAGTAACTTGTGCCCTTTCCACAGGCCACATGCAACTATTTGCCGCCATTTCTTCCAATAATTCAAAAGCCTCGACAGAAGTTTTCTTCATAAAGCATCCACCCGACATGGCATCAATTTGACTCCTAGTATTAAGGCTAACTCCATTATAAAAAGTTTGCATTAAAAGTTCATTAGCCAAATTGTGATGGGGGCACGCTCTTTGAAGTTCTTTGTACCTCTCCCATGCCTCATAAACAGACTCAGTCTCATGCTGTGTAAAAGATGTAATCTCTTTAATGATTTTAGCGGTTTTGGCCAAAGGAAAATATTTCGCTAAAAATGCTCGGGCCAAAGCCTCCCATGTAGTGATTGAATTTGCCGGAAGCGAATTTAACCATGCTTTTGCTTTGTCTTTTAACGTGAACGGAAAAAGACGAAGCCTTATTGCTTCTAGTGACACGTTATGTATTTTAAAAGTATCACACAACTCGAGAAAAGTACTCAAGTGTGTGGTTGGATTTTCACTAGGCATTCCAAAAAATTGAACGTTATTTTGAATCATTTGCAACAAAGCAGGTTTGATTTCAAAATGATCTGCGTTGATTTGTGGTCTACGCACACCATCCGTTAGTCCATCATACCCTGGTGCAGCATAATCCATAAGCCTTTGTGCAACCATATTTTCAATTTCCAAATCAATAACAAAGTCAATTTTTGAAGGTGATCCCTTATTCTTCTTATCTTTCTTTTTCTTCTTTAACTTCTTCTCAAAGTCAGGATCGTACGGGGGAGGATTGTTGTTGGAACTTCTCGTTTTACGCATGAACTTCCACCCCTACAAAACACAAAAATGAAAAGAAATCAATCTACAATTCAAAATTCGGAACAAAATATAATAAAAATAAAAATTGTGTAACACTTATGCCGTTCCCCGGCAACGAGGCTAAAAACTTGTTGGGTATTTTCCGCAAGTGTACGGAATCACTCAAGTAGTAATATTAAGATCGAACCCACAGAGAACGGTAAATGTACAAACTAAATATATCTTTATAATACTTCGTTCGTTTTCTCTTGAAAAGTAGTAAATGCGATATTTGAGATTTTGATTATTAACTAAGTACTTTAAACATAAACTAAACTAACTAAAATCCTAATCCAACTCTTTTACCAACGTTCTTTATCCATGCAAAGTCAACAATTCATTTAAGTGCGATGAACGTTTTAACAATTTACTCATATAAACTCAACCAATTCTAGAACACAATTAAACACGATCTCTCGATACTTATGTTTAATTGTCCTTAAGTAAATTAACTTAACAAGATCACTGGACCTATCCTAGACAATCTTTATTAGATCAACGAAAATCACGTAAGTTAGATTGATTACGACTTACTAACTGGACTTATCCTAGATTAATAAAACGTAAGTGGTGAATACTCTATTGATTTTACTTGATAGAAACAAAGTAAATTTACCAAGCAATAAGATTTGAACATTCAAACACATGAATATATATGAAGATTAATTTTATTATAAGTTTTCCAATTGTCAAACATTCATAGAAATTACAACGAAAATTCAGAGAAATATAAGAACTATAAATGATAAAGGGAAAGAGGGTTGTCAATTCTTTTTACTTTTGATCGTGAGGTTTGTCAATCCTCGGGGCGTTCTTGCTCGTCTTCTCCTCGATGAATCGATAAAATAGTCTATCTCTCAATCAGAACTTCAATACAATGGAAATCGGAACGAAGGACGTAAAGTATGGATGTAGAACTTCGAACTTCTTGTAACAACTAATGCGATTCTTTTGTAGTAGATTATCCGTATATATCTTTCGCAGGAGAACGACGTATTTATAGCCAAAAACTCAAGGATTGCATAGCTTGACGGAAGGATGAAGCCATTGGGTGATTCGGGGCATCACTTGGGCGATAAAACACGAATTTCGGACAAAGGGATGGGTTGGTCGAGACTCATCTCGATCGAGACACATATATCTCGATCGAGATGGCCAAAGTCTCGATCGAGACAAGCAATTCTTGTCAAACAGAATGCTTGTCTCGATCGAGATGGCTAATGTCTCGATCGAGACAAGCAATTCTTGACAAACAGAATGCTTGTCTCGATCGAGATGGCCAATGTCTCGATCGAGACACACAAAGCCTAAAAACAAGCTTTTGTGTCTCGGTCGAGATGGCTCCCATCTCGTCCGGAATTTTCCTTCCAACTTCAAACCCTATTTTTACCACTTTCTGCTCCGAATTTGAAAAAACTTAAAGCATGAAAGTTGTTTGTCTATGTCTTAGCTTTCCAACGCAACTTGAAACGCCCAAAAATACGTTTGTATGAGGAAGTTATCGCCAAACTTCTTCAAGGTTCCAAGGCTGCCTCGTTTGCTCGAGTAGAACTCGATTTTCGCACCAAATCAACTTGATTTCTCCAAACTTGATCCCTACACATGAAAACACAAATACAAAGGTAAAGTTTCCCCTAACCTACGTAAATCTAAGCTAGATGGAGCAAATTCGTATGAATATATTGATTAAATGCCTTGAATTATAAGTACATTTTGGACTTATCAGTAGTATCCCATGTTATAAATCTTATTGTTAAGAGTGTAGACCTCCTCTGGAGCTTGACCCCTTAATTTTTCATGAAACAAATGTGACCTGTTCAGGACATTAATGTCGTTGTTTGTTCCAGCCATACCAAAGAATGCATGCCATATCCCTAGGTCATGTGATGCGACTGCTTCAAGCATGATTGTAGGAACACCCTGATCTCTTCGGGTGTACTATCCCTGCCAAGCAGTTGGACAGTTTTTCCACTCCCAGTGCATGCAATCAAGACTTCCTAGCATCCCTGGAAATCCGTGTATGTTATTGTGCATTGCGAACAACCGTTTTACATCATTAGCATTGGGTTTCCTGAGGTATACTGATCCGAAGACCTCAATAACTGAGCGACAAAATAAAGATAGAAATTCCAATGTTGTGCTCTCAGCGATCCTGAGATACTCATCGGAGCGATCAACCGCCTCCCCATAAGCAAGCATACGAAGGGTAGAAGAGATTTTTTGTTTTGGAGACAACCCCAACCTCCCTGTTGCATCCTGTCGTTGAGTAAAATATGGCGTGTGGGCTTGTAAGTTATCGTGTATATTCTTGAACACATGTCTGTACATGCGATACCGTATACGGAAGAACCCTTCACCGTACACCGGGTGATCTGCAAAATAATCTCTTTCCAATTATTAGATATTCGTTTTGTGAACATCTTTGTTTATGCATTGCTTCAATTCTATCCATATCAAGGGGGTTAGTTGCAAATTTTCCCTTCTGTTTGCCTCTTAAGGCAGTCTTCGCGGCTTTTACTCCTTGAAGTCGCTCTTTGCTAGCCGAATTTGCCTCACTAGAAGTATCGCAACTAGACTCTTGACCTTTTTTTTTTGTTTTTTTGTGCCATTTTTCCCATTTACCGTGACCCTTTAAAATTCTCCAGCAGCTCTCATACACAAATTTCTTATTTTTTGTGTGCCTTTCCTTGAACATTGATTTCGCGGCCTTTAATTGCTGAGAATCATCACATCCACTCATACGCTGATCATCCATTTCTTTCATACACCCGACAAATAAATTCAAATATGTGCTAATGGCTGAAAATTTTACCATCGCAGTATGAACCTTCATAATCGGCGGTGTATTATTCGGAATCCGCTGGTTATATTGCTCTACAATTTTTGACCAGAAGGTTCCATGCTTTTGATTGTTTCCGATAATGGAATTCTCAGAAATATCGATAAAAGAAGCGCATAAAATTTCGCAGAGATCTGGAGTAAACACATACGGTGGATCTTTTTCTGCATTTCCCTTCTCCTTATCTTGAGTCTCTACCACCATATCCTCATCATCACCACTATTCAGTACCAAACCTTTGCAATCAACCGGTCTAGAAGGTGGCGACTCTAAATTAATTGGAGCACCTCATAGTTAAATCCCGGTGCTTGATTTTGAAAACCATATTGGTTGGGGAACTGATTCCCAAAATTTTCCATATGTGGACGAAAAGACCCATAGTTATTGTAGAAATTTTGCTGGGGCGGGTAGTTCATTGGGACGTTTGGGTTAAAAAATTGTGGTCGTTGAAAACCCGGAGACATTTGTGAATTTTCACGGTTTTCATTGAGATTCTGAGAATTTTGGGAGTTTTGGTAAGAATATTGGTAATTTTGGTCAATATCCTGAACCGTAAGACCCTTGGTTTCTGCCCATTTTTTTGCTCAAAATAATAGATTAGATTCAAAGATGGATTAAGTGAATTTGTGATTTTAGCAACCATACTCACCCTCTATATATATATACAAATTTTTTTTATCACTTTTAATTAAAAAAAGAATAAAATAAATCTCCTAACAGCTATAAACGGTAATAAAATGAAATCAGAAAAAGAAAAAAATGTTACCGTTTTTTGTAATGTTGTTGTTGATTAAAATCAAATAATAAATTCTAAAATGTTACCGTTTTTTTGGAAGCAATAAAATGAAAACTTGAAATAAGAAAAAGAAAGAAATTGAAAAAAGAATTTTTTTTTTTAATTATTAAAGGGAGGTGGGACCGCCTGGTCGGCCACCTCCCTCAAATAAGCGGACGCCAGACGCGCCTGGTCTGGCGCGTGTTCCGCACGCGCCAGATCAAGCCCATCTAAACCGTCCGCTTCTTCACCTCTAAACCCAACGTTCCTTTTCATTTTTTTCACTTTTTCTCTTTGCTTGTCCATCAAATGAAGGACTACATTTCTCAAGGACAAAGAAGGACAAACTCCCCAATGGTGAAACACTTTCTCAAGGACATGGTGAAAGACACCATTGGGGATGCTCTTACAAACTAGTCATTGCCTTTTGCTGCTTATTTATTTTGTTTTGTATTCTTTTAGGATAATATCCCCTCAGATTTCTGAATTCTCATTTTCCATCCTCGTGAATTTCAATTTTCAAGTTTATTCCTCTTCGTAATCTTTTCTTAGGGCCTTTTGATAACTCCAAAATCAACTTAAATTAATGAATTAAGCTCTTAATTGGTTTTAGTGTGTTTGATAACTGAAATTGACCCACCACTTAAATTAATGGATTGAGTAAAAAATGGTTTAAATTAATAAGTAAATTTTTTTTGACTTAAAAGTTTCATCAACACGTTTACATTTTGAAAATCTATGTAGATTTACTTTTATAACCTCGTGCTTGCTTCTCTCTCCTTCCCATTTTTTCTTTTTTGTTTTATTTTTTACCATTTGCAACATTAAAATCTTAACTGATTATTGATAATTTTCTCCCAACAGATTCACAAAAGTATTTTATTTAAAACAGAAAATCACTCACCGCCAGTTCAAATTTTTTAAACAAAAAAATACTAAACAAATCCCAACTCTTTCTTCTTCTTTTTTTCCTTTAATTACTTGAATTAACGTAAAGGATGTAATTGTCATTTTACTTATTTTTTTTATTTTCGTATTATAGTTATCAAACATATTAATTATATTCAGCACTTAAATTTCAGTACAAACCAAACAGTTTTTATCTTAGCACTTTCAGATCTTATAATATTCAGCACTTAAAATTCAACATTTAATTTTTCAGCACTTAATTTTCAATTTTATCAAACAGCCCCTTAAATTAATTCTTTATAGAGACAAGGCAAAACTAAGTAGTTTTCAGGCTCAAACAAAAAACACGCGCATAAAAAATCGCTCCCAAATAAGCTAATCGGTGCGCTCCTCATCAAACTAAGAAAACCATCGCCCAATATTTTCATTGCCATAAGATTGACTCGCCGGTGTCTTCTCCTAAGATCTCTTAGATTGACTCGTCGGTGTCTTCTCGCTCAATCTCTTCATTGCCACTTAAATACCTAGTAGTAAGGATTCTGAAATTTTAAATTATTCAGCAATCAACAAATTCCAATCTTTACTCTTCTGCTTTTCAAGGGTATTTTCGTATTCTTCTACTTCTACCTCCACTAGAATCACCATAGGTGATGACGCTCCAAGTGTTGGCATAGATGTTGTTCAAAGATGACTTATGTTCTAAAATGAGCATGTTTTTCTCTTATTTTCATCAAATTTCTATCTATGTATTGTTGTTTTGTTGTATTTTTCATTATCTGATTGGTGAATTGCAGTGTGGTTGAGCAACTTAAGTTTGTGATGCTTATCGCCAATCAGGATGTAGGCCAATATTTTGAGGGTCAAACAGGCAGCCTTGTTAGACCTGCTCTTGAATTTTCCCTACTTTCTCCTTACAGGATTTGATGCAATTTTTATTTCTCCATTCAACCAACATATGCAGACTCCATAATTCCAAATTAATTGCATACATGTACTATAGTTTGGGTTGACACTTCAGTTGGGACTACAATTTAATTAGTCATTCATCAATTTCACCGTGTATTATTACATGTCAGAGTTCCATTCAATCCAAATTATTAAATGTTTGTATAGTGTATTGTTTCAAAAAAACCTTATATTGTTCCACAAAAATTACTGTGTTGTTCCAAAAAAATATTGTGTTGTTTCAATAGAATCCTATGTTGGAAGGTATACACATACGGTTCTAAATTTGGAACAACAAAATATTTCATTTGCAATAATAGATATTCTGTTGAAACAATGTAGCATATAAAACAACAAAAAGTTCATATGGAACAACAGAAAATTCTTATGGAACAACATAATATTTAATTTGGAACAACAAAAAGTTCATGTGGAACAACAAAATATTTCATTTGGAACAATAGAGTATACTGTTGAAACAATATAGCATATGGAACAACCGAATATTTCATTTCGAACAACAGAATATTAATTTGGAACAACAAAATATTAATAGTGTTGATGCATGGAGTACCTTTATTATTTTAAATGATTATAATAAAGATTTAGGATATATATTAAAAAAATAGACAAAATACTTTAATAGTCCTTCAAGTTATGAGGAAAACATTGTTTAGTCCTTATATGTTAAATACATAAAAATGTCCATAATGTTTTATTTTCATGTTTAATTCCTGAATCCATTAAAATTAAAAATTTATCTTTCATTTATTAAGTTTCAATTACATATTTGTCATATAAATTTCAACATATTTACATCTTGACATTGATAAATTTTGTTTAGAATAAAAAAACAATTAATATAAATATTAAATTAGTTTTATATCTCATTTTAGTTTTTTAAAATTATACATATATTGTTGATTTGTTTTAGCTTTTTTTACATAAATTAGTTTTTGAATTATCCATATATTCTTGCGTGTAATCTTTTTTGAAATATCACTATATTTGTATATTTAAAATATTTTTTTTATCGTGAGTATAAATTTTTCGTATCAAAATGTAAATATTCTAAAGTTTATATGCAAAAATTATAATTACACCGGATAAGTAAAGGATAAATTTGTAATTTAAATAGGCTAAGAGACTAAATAGTTGAAAAAATTCAATATTAGAGACCTTATCATGTATTATTAAAAATGCAAGAATAAGCAATATGTTTCATAATATAACTTGAGAACTATTAAATTAATTACCCGAAACTATAATCAATATGATGGAAGTAAGATAAAATAATAGTTATTAATTATACACCATTCAATCTTTTTTTTTCCGAAAGGAATACCAATCACTCTTTTAAATTATAATATTAGCTAAACCAAAAAAATTATAGTGTTCGTACATATAATAATAAATTTCTTGAAATATTTTCAATATAAGAAAATATAATCTCTAAATATATAAGAAAAAATTTGCATTTAATATATTTTATTTATATAGATTCTTCAAATATTTTATATTTCATTTTTACAAAAATTATAATCAAAGCCAAAAAGTATGTTATAATTACACTGAGTCATTTTCTATCAAAATAAAATAAAATTACACTGAGTCATTAAAAATGCTTATATTTTATAGAAATTCTTCTAAATTTAATTCCAAAACTAAAACTATATAATTACACACATCTTCTTATCAGTGTTATATATCAGTGAATTTTCGTACCTAAACAAAAAATAGAACCAAGATCAATAGTTAAAAATAAACATAATGGAAAATAATATATGTAGGCTTAATTTTCATTCATCTTATATAAAACAAAAAATTAACATAATGGAAAATAACATATGTAGGCTTAGTTTTCATCCATCTTCAATAATAACCATGGATGGGTAATACCCACTGAAAAGTATTCCTTAGTTGATTATATACGTGGAGATCAATAAACTCTATTCCTAATTTAGCTAACTATACACATCTATACACGTCAAGTACTCAATATATCTAGTCAATCTATTAGTTCTTATAAATTTGAGGTAAGAAATGTACAAAATACCTTATGACCTTCTTCTTGGATAACATTCCTGCAAAAGATTAAGAAGCCACTGAAAAAATAAGGGTCGTTAGTAAAACTCAAATTTTGAACAAACAACAGAAACCATTAGGGGAATTGATAGATAGGAAAGCTTTAATTAAACCATTACATGTGGTTCAACCATAAGTGCATAAATTTTGCTCAAAATGAGGGTTTGACAGCTCATCCTAATTGTTACTCTTTTAATATATATATATATAGCAGAGGGATCGAGTGAGAACACCTCCTTAAATTGAGAACACTCTTTAAAGTGAGAACACATCAAAACTATGTAGTTTCATTAAAGGGGAGGGACTAAAAGGAAATTTACCCATTTATTTCATCTTATGCGTGTGGTACTCAGGAGAGAGAAAAGTGGATTGATGACTCATCATTTGTTTACTTTTTATTCAAAAACGTTTTCCCGGCTATCCCGAACTCCGATTTCGAATTTTTTTATACCGTTGGATTGGTATTGTCGAGGCGCTCATTTTAAGATCCATCATGCCCAGGTAAAAACGAAGTTTTAGAATTTGAAACATACCGCTTTCGAGTTTGGAAAGTATGCTGATTTTAGTTTTTTTTTTGTACGGTAATGTGATGAACCCTAAGTGTTTTGGTTATGTCCAAACGTTTCAGAAGATGAAAATGAAAATTAACTTGTATACTTTTCGATGTTGACTAACAATTTTCGTTAAGTTATTATGAGTTTTTCTCAGCAGATGCTGAATGAAGAATTCCTGCTTGCCTATTTTAACTCAGAAGATTAAAAAGCTGGAGACTGAAGCACTTTCTCAGAAGCTGGATGGACCGCTCTGAAGTGTTGATTGTCTGCCTAAAGCTTTTAACAGAAGTTCTCTTTTGCAAACAGAAGACTAAGGTTGTTTTAGTTCAGAAGCGCTAAGAAGAAAAACGAACATCAGAAGTTCGTTATCACGGGTTTGGTTAAGCATTTAATGCTTTGTCAGTTGCATTTAATGCAAGGCGCCAAAAGTTCAAAAAGCTGTTTGAAGGACGCGCCTGTTCACAACAAACAAAACCTGCTCTCTTACCGTTTCCCTCTAAATCAATCTTCAAGATCAGTCAACTCCATCACCTTTATCTTAATCCCATACCGGATTAGGTTAAAGTACAAAGTTGACAGAGTTGAGTGTTTTGAGACCGTTTGAAGAAGTTGACAAGATTAACGGCTACTTTCATCCTTGTCATCCTTGAAGATTCAAATATCCTCAACGGTTATCTACTCAACACTATAAATAGTAGCAAAGCTCCACTGCATCAACTACGTGTGTGATCATAGAGCAAAATCTCAACGCACTGTTATTCAAGAAAACAGAGCACACTTTCCATTCTCAATCTTTTCTTAGCTTAGCCTTTGTAATTGTGAGAGAGTGAAGAAAAACAAGTTCATAATAGAAATCTTGTAAACTGAGATCGGTTGTGATCTTCAGTTAGATTTAAAAGAGAGAAATCTAGTTGAGATTTGAGTTGGGTGAGAAATCCAGAAAACAGAGTATTGTTGTTCTGGTGAAAATCCTTTAACTCATTTTAGGCTAGTCAGAACTAAGTGAGAAATTAGCTTAAGTTCTGTTGATGTAAAGGAGCTTCTGAACTTGCCATAAAAGTTCTGAATAGTGGATTTATAAAATCTCTGGAGGCTGCGACCTCAGAGGACAAGACGTAGTCACAGGAATTCTGTGGCGAACTTGGATAAATTGAACTGTTCATCAGGACCTCCTGAATCTCTTTCTCCCTTCTTTATACTTGTTAATTGCTTCTGAGAACTTGTATCATATTTAGTGCTGAAACAGATTTTCTCTTAAAAATCACAAGTCTGTGTTCAGAAGACTGTCCAGAAGTTCTTTACTCAGAACTTCTGTAGCTGAAAAGACAGAACCTGTCTTAAAGCAGATTATCCCTCAGAGGCTACTCAGAACTTCTTGCCTCTGACTCTGAGGATTATTGACTCTGAAAATTGAGTTTTCATTAAATCCTTGAAAATATCAGTTTTCGTTTGAAACACCTATTCACCCCCCTCTAGGTGATTCTGATCTTGTTAGGGCCAACAAGTGGTATCAGAGCGAAGGTCACTTCGTATATTTACTAAAGATCTAACAATCTAAGTGTAAGATCCTATCAGAATCGATAGAGATGGCTAGTAGACACCAGCCTGAGAATTCTTCTCACTTCATTGTCCCAGAGGGATCCTCTACAACTAGACCTCCATTATTCAATGGTGACAATTACTCCTACTGGAAAAAGAGAATGATGTACTTCATTCAAGCTCAGAACATGAGTGCTTGGTTTGTCATCACAGATGGAGATTTCATTCCCACCAGAATGGAACCAGGTCTAGGGAATGTTATTATCCCTCAGAGAGAATATTCAGATGAAATTCTGAAAAAGCTCCAAACAAATGCTTCAGCAATAAATATGTTGCATTGTGCACTTACAGCCACTGAATATAACAAAGTTTCCTCTTGTGAAACTGCACAGGATATATGGAACAAGCTGGAAGTCACATATGAAGGAACAGGAAAAGTGAAGCAGTCCAAAGTCAACCAACTCATGAGAGAATATGAGTTATTTGAAATGCTTGACAAAGAATCTATTTCAGAAATGAATTCTAGATTCACCAAGATAGTCAATGACTTAAAGAGTTTGGGCAGAGACATTGAAGAGTCTGAAAGAGTAAAGAAGATTGTCAGAAGCTTACCAAGGTCTTGGCAAGCCAAGAAGACTGCCATTGAAGAAGTTCAGGACTTGAGCTTTTACCTGTATGATGAACTCATTGGGTCCCTAATCACCCATGAGATGTCACTAAAAAATCATGACCTAAGAGAAAGGTCAGAAGGAAAGAGACAAGTAGTCCTGAAGGCAGAGTCTTCTGAAGAATCATCAGAAGATGAAGAATTGGCCATGCTGACCAGGAAGTTCAAAAGAGCCTTTAGAAAAGGCAAAGGTGGAAACTACAAAAAGCCATTCAGAAGTTTTGAAAAGAAAACTCCTGATTCTGGTGAAAAGTTCAAGAGAGATCCAAACAAGCCCATTGTGTGCTATGGATGTCAGCAACCTGGGCACATTAAGCCTAACTGCCCAGAGCTGAAGAAAGATAAGAAAAAGTTCAAGAAAGCTATGCTGGCTGCTTGGTCAGACTCTGAGACCAGCAGTGATCCTGAAGAGAAGGAAGAGCAAGCCCAGATATGTTTCATGGCTATTGATGAGCCATCCTCTGAAGATGTCACAGGAGAAACTTCCGCACCTCCTGAAGCAAACTATGACTCCGAGGTAAACATATCCTCTGAACAAAATATCTTTGATTCTCTTGAAGAATTGTACAGCATGTTCAAGTACCTAAAAAGGAAGTTGGACAAAAGCGAGGTTGACAAATTTCTTAGGTTTACTCAAGTTTATGCTGATATGAGAATATTGGAAGATAAACTAAGTAAACAATTCAGTTCTTCCTCCAATGACTCAAAAGTCAAAGGTAAAGAAAAACTGCCTCTGAGGAATGATAAACCTCAGAAGAAGAAATCTGTCACTCCCTCTCTTCTGAAAGAGATCTCTTCTCCTCCTGAAGTGGGAACCTCTAAGAGTGCTAATGCCTCTGAAGAAGTAGTACCTTCCCAGAAGAAGAAGAATGCTCCTAAGAAGCAAAGGGAAAGATCCAAGAATCCTCCTTCTTGCAAGTTGTGTAAGAAAGATGGACATTGGTTGAAAGATTGCAAGTATCACATTAAGAACCTCTTGCAATCTGAAATATCAGAAAAACCTGTAGAAGCTAAATCTAACTCTGAAGGACCCAATAAGGATTGGGTACCTGTCACTAATTGATTGTGTTGCAGGTTGCTCTGAGTGCTCCATCAATGTCAAAGCTGTGGTACATTGACAGTGGGTGCTCAAGGCATATGACAGGTGATGAAAAGGCATTCATCACATTTGTACCTAAAAGAGGTGGTAAAGTCAGCTTTGGAGATGCTCAGAAAGGAAGAATTCTTGGTTCTGGATCCATTGGAACCAATCCTCCGATCGAAGATGTCTCCCTAGTCAGAGGTCTGAAGTTCAATCTCCTGAGTGTTGCACAACTGTGTGATAAAGGTAGAGATGTTGTCTTCAGCTCCTCTGGATGTAAAATCTTGGACAGTAAGTCAAGGGAAGTTATTCTAACTGCTCCTAGAGTTGAAAATGTTTTCATGCTGAATCTTGAGAATCTTTGCAAAAATATATGCTTGATGTCCAAAGAGGATACCTCCTGGCTCTGGCATAGAAGACTTGCTCATGTTAGCATGGATCTTCTGGCCAAAGTAGCTAGATATCAATTGGTTGAGGGTCTGCCTGAAATTAGTTTTAAAAAAGACCATTTATGCAATGCTTGCCAAGCTGGTAAACAATCTAGAAGCTCTTTTAAAACTAAGAAAGTCATTTCAACTAAAAGACCTTTGGAATTACTTCATATGGATCTTTTTGGTCCTGTTCAACCAATGAGCATGGGTGGAAAGAAGTATGCCTTTGTCATTGTAGATGACTATTCAAGATTCACTTGGGTCATCTTGCTGTCTAGCAAAGATGAGTCACTTGGATGTTTCTCAGTTCTGATTAAGAAACTTGAGAATGAAAGGAATGAAAAGGTAGTCCATATCAGAAGTGATAATGGTGGAGAATTCAAAAACTTTATGTTTGAAGAATTCTGTGAAATCAAGGGAATTGATCATAACTTTTCTGCTCCCAGAACTCCTCAACAAAATGGGGTAGTTGAAAGGAAGAATAGAACTCTGGTTGAGATAGCCAGAACTATGATCAATGAAAGAAGGCTTCCAAAGTATTTTTGGGGAGAAGCTGTGAACACAGCTTGCTATGTTCTGAATAGAGTGCTAATCAGAAGCATTCTGAACAAGACTCCTTATGAACTCTGGAAAGGTCGAAAGCCTAAAATAGGTTACTTCAGAACCTTTGGTTGTAAGTGTTATGTTTTGAATACAAAAGAATATCTTTCAAAGTTTGATTCAAAGGCAGATGAAGCTATTTTTCTTGGCTACTCAACACATAGTAAAGCATATAGGGTTTTTAATAAGAGGACTCAAACTTTAGATGAATCCATTCATGTAAAGTTTGATGAGACTAACCCTGCAGATAGTAAAGTCTCTGAAGAAGATGAAGTTCAAGCTTCTGAAATATCATCTCCTCCTGTTGAAGATGTTATTCCTAAAGCTGCTGAAGTTGGTTCTCCTGTTGAACATGTTCCAGAAGAACATCCAACTACAGAAGTTAACTCTCTTCCAGAAGATACTCCTATATATGATTCAACAAATGATGAACAGGTTTCAGAAGACTCATTGGATCTACCAAGAGAAGTTAGAGCTCATAGGAATCATTCCTTAGAGAACATCATTGACTCTGTTCACAATCCTGTCATGACCAGAGCTCAGCTCAGAAGATATATGGGGAATGTGGCTTTTGTGTCACTACTGGAACCCAAGGACTTCTATGAAGCAGCTGATGATGACTCCTGGTTAATGGCAATGCAAGAAGAACTTGACCAGTTCAAAAGGTCAGAAGTTTGGATTTTAGTTCCCAGACCTGACAACAAGAAGGTTGTTGGTACAAGATGGGTTCTGAAAAACAAGCTTGATGAATTTGGAAATGTTGTGAGGAACAAGGCTAGACTTGTTGCTCAAGGTTACAGTCAGCAAGAAGGCATAGATTATGGTGAAACTTTTGCTCCTGTTGCAAGATTAGAAGCCATTAGAATCTTATGTGCTTTTGCATCATACAAAGGTTTCAAGCTCTTTCAAATGGATGTGAAAAGTGCATTCCTGAATGGTTACATTGATGAGGAAGTCTATGTGTCTCAACCTCCTGGTTTTGAAGATCCTAAGTTTCCTGATCATGTGTACAAGCTAAAGAAAGCCTTGTATGGACTGAAACAAGCTCCCAGAGCTTGGTATGAGAGACTGACAAAGTTCCTTCTGTCTAAAGGATTTGTCAGAGGCTGTGTTGATACAACTCTGTTCACTCTGAAGAAGAACAAGGATATCCTTATAGCTCAGGTATATGTTGATGATATTATATTTGGTGCTACTAATGAATCTTTGTGCAGAGAGTTCAGTGACCACATGAAGGCTGAGTTTGAGATGTCTATGATGGGAGAATTAACCTTCTTCTTAGGACTCCAGATCAAGCAAAGTGATGATGGTGTGTTTATCAATCAAGCCAAGTACACTAGAGAAGTGCTGAAGAAATTTGGCATGATGGACTCTAATGCTGTTGATATTCCAATGGATGTCAGCAAAGACATTGATGATGAAGAAAAAGCTGGTAAACCTGTAGATATAAAAACCTACAGAGGTATGATTGGTTCTCTTTTATACCTAACAGCCAGCAGGCCAGATATACATTTTGCTGTGTGTTTTTGTGCTAGATATCAATCAAAGCCAAGAGAAATTCATGATGTTGCTGTCAAAAGAATTCTTAGATATCTTAAAGGCACACCAGAAGCTGGTTTGTGGTATCCCTGTAGTTCTGATTTCACTCCTATAGGATACACAGACTCTGACTATGGTAGAGATAAATTGAAAAGGGTCAGCACTTCTGGTGGTTGTCATTTTCTGGGGGAGTGCCTAGTCTCCTGGCATAGCAAGAAGCAAACCTCTGTGGCCCTCTCAACTGCTGAAGCTGAGTATGTTGCTGCTGGAAGTTGTGTTTCTCAGATGCTCTGGATAAAGCAACAAATTGCTGACTATGGAGTCACCCCTGGAACAATTACAATCTACTGTGATAACAAGAGTGCCATTGATCTTTCAAAGAATCCTATTCAGCACAGCAGGATGAAGCATGTTCATATTAGACATCACTTTCTGAGAGATCATGTTCTGAAGAAGGATATTATCATTACTCATGTTTCCTCTGAAGAAAACCTTGCTGACATGTTTACTAAGCCTCTGACTGGTATGGCTTTCAGCAACTTACGAGAAGGCATTGGTATGACTTATCCTCTTCAATAACTTAGAATTATTGTCTCTGAGTATCTTAAGTGTTTGATTGTTTAAGATAATTTAGTTATAATAAATTCTAATCATGATTTGACTTGAAAGCATGCGTTATTTACTGCTTATTACGGCGCTGTTCTGTGGTTAACGGTTATCTGTTCCCTTTTAAACGGTGTGAAGTTACTTTTTGAATTGGAACGGTTTCTGTGTTTGGGTATAAATAAGGGATTTCCATACTTAGAACCTTTTACTCTCATTCTCTTTGCCATTAGAATTTTCATAGCTTTTTCTGTGATATCATCTCTCTTAGAAATCTTAACCTAATTTCTCATTTCCTCAAATGGCTCAAGAAATCACTGTCACTCACATCTTTTCCGATGATTCACGAAAGAAAGTTAGTCAATCTAGGGTCTTTACCTCTAGATTTTTAGATGACGAAGTCAAATCAACTGAACCTATCTCTCTTTGGCTTAGTGCTCAAAACTGGAATTCTTTCGTCTCTCTCGAAGAATTCATCTACCCTAACTTAGTTACAGAATTTTATAAGAACCTCCATTTCTTTTCTAATGAGGAGGATGTGCTTCATTCTGTGGTCGGGGATGTTGAAATCGAAGTCAGCAGGGCTTCCATTTCTCAAGTGATAGGAATTGATGATGAAGGAATCATCATTGGAGATGATGGTTCAGCAGAAGGGTTTTCAGAAGCCAACTGGGCTAGGCCAGATCTAAGTGCCAAGGAAACTTATGCCACCTGGTTGAGTCAGCACCAGAGGTGGGCACATTATTTGACTACGAATGTCTTTCTTCCGAAGGCTGGAGGAGTCAACTGTGTTTCCAACAGAGAAAGGGTTTTTATGTGGCATCTGGTCAACCAGAAGAAGATAAATTTGCCTGCCATGCTGATAAGGCAGATGAAGAATGTAACTGCTGTGAGTGCATTAGCTTATGGCTCACTCCTGACAAGGTTGTTTGAGGCAGCCTCTGTTGTTATGTCAGGAGAAGGTGTTACTAGTAGGAGTACGGTTCTGAAGATGCATACCTTCAGAAACCTCAGTTTTGATGTTACTCCGAAAAAGAATGAGAAGGGCTCCTCTGTGAGTATTGCTCAGAAGGAGATTATGGATGCAACGGTTCAGAAAGGAAAGAATGCTGCCAAGAAGGGCAAGGGAAAGAAAGGATCAAGCAAGTTGGTCCTGAATGTTGAGAAGGTTGCTGTCTCAGAACCTCTTCCCACGTTGGTTCAAACAAAAATCAATGTTGAACCTTCTGGCAAGATTGTTGCTGAGAAGCCAAAGGATGTCCTTGAGAAAGAAGCTCAGGATGCTGAGGAAGCACGCCTTGCTGAGAAAGAGAAGGCTGCTGAAGCTGAAAAAGTTGCAAGAGTTGTGGCTCTTGCTGAAGAGAAAAGGAAGAAGAAAGAAGCTGAAGATAAGTTAGCTGCTGAGCGTGAAATCGCTGCAAAGGCTAAGGCTGATGCAAAACTTTTAGAAAGTGCTGCTAATCTTGAGGGTGCTGAGTTCTCCAAGGTAAGTGAGACTTCAGAGGAAGAGGACAATGTTGCTCTGTCCTCTCGAATTGCTGAGACTGTCACTCTCACTGCCAGAATTGGGAAGAAGGCTGTGGCAAAACGAAGGGTTCTGAGAAAGAAGGACTTCGTTATTGCTTCGAGTGCTGAAATCGAGGAACCTGCTGCTCAGGAACTAGAAACTGCTGATAAAGAGCTGTTAGAGTTTTCTGATAAAGAGGATGTTGAAGCTCCTCTGATTGAAGAGCTATCTGAGGTTAGTGAACCAGAAGATGAAGAGGTTCTTGAAGAAGCTAAACAATTTGTTGAGAATGTTGACAATGAGAACTTCATTGACAATGTTCTTCTGAATCAAGGAAGAAACCCTGGTGAAAGGGATGCCTCAGAAACGCTGTTCAGGATGGCTCATTTATATGCTGAGCCAATCTCATCTTTTGATCCAAATGCCTCTGAACAGGTTATCTCATCTCCTGTTTTTACTCCTCATCCATCTCCTTCACTTCCTTCTGTCACAGAAGTAAGTGAATCTCAGAATTCCATTCCTCTGACAACTTCAACATCTGAGGTTGTCCCTCCTCCATCTACTCTTCCTTCTGGATCCTATTCAGAAGTGAATCTGTCCTCTGGACCAATTTTCACAGACTCCATTTCTACTTCCACTACTTCTTCTTTATCTTCTTTTGCTGTTTTTCCATCAATTGGAATTACTGCTCCTTCTCCTTCCATACCTTTGTCTATACCTTTTTCAATTCCTTCAACTTTACCTTCCTGTACAAATTCCTTTTCCTCCTCCTCTTCACAAATTTTCTCCTCTCCTCAAACCTCTGTCCCTCCTCTTTCAACCTCTGGACATACACCTCCTGTGTGTGATCCCTTAACTACCTCCTCCACTCCTTCAGGTTTTGCTGGATTGTCATCCAATTATGATTTTCTACGCAAACACTTGAATCGTGAAAATCTGGATAACAGATTTGGAAGTTTTGGCTTCATGGGCAGAGCTTCTGGTATTTCCGAAGCTGGAGGTGCCCCAAGTGTTGAAGAGTTGAGAAGAATGGGTCAGAGTGGCTCAGATGACCTGCTGAATAGGTTTGCTGGTATAGGACAAAGAAGTTCTGCTGCTGACATGTATGCTCAGGGCATTGTGCTGCAAGAATTACACTCTCTGAAAGCTCAGAACCTGCAGCTCATGACCATGATCCAAATGCAGGATCCTTCTGTGTATATACGCAACCTTTCTACCCTTCATCTAGCCACTTATGATGAGCTGTATAAATTGAGGGAATTAGCTCTGACCCTTCCCTCTCTGGATAATATTGCTCTTGCTTCTTCTCTGAAGGTCAATGAAAATTTGGAAATATTGACAGAAGAAGTCAAGGAAGCAAACGAGCATTATGAGGCTCATGAGAAGATGCTTCCTAGTAAGATTGAAGACCTGCAAAGTACTGCAAATCACATTCTGAGAGAAGTGAAATCTTCTGCTCAAGGTTCTTCATCTTCAGGAGCAGCCAAGATTGTATATGACATCACTCCTGATCTCAACAACCGACTCTCCAACATTGAGTCTGCTGTATCTGCTCAGAATGCACAGATTGCTGAGCTCACTGAACTCCTGAAAGTTATGCATAATCAAGCTCGTGAACAAGAGAAGACTCTTCACAATTGTTATAGGTTTGTCCGAGGACAGACTTATCTTCAGAATGAGCATCTCACGGCTGCTGTGTATGCTAACAACAGGCTGATCAAGCTCCTTCTGGAAGATGTTCAGAAACAGAGACCTATGTCTGGTCAGACCTTTGATCATATGAAGACCATTGATGATGACTTCAGAAGACGAATGGATTTGATCAATTCTGTGCGACCAACTCCTGTGCAATATCAAACTGCTCTGAATGTTCAACAAAAATTGAAGTCTCAGGGAGCTCTTGGTGTTGCTATTGGTTCTGGTCAAACGGGGGAGAAGTCTGGTCAGAAGAGATCAAGTGCTGCTGGAGGTTCCAGTGTTGTTCCTCCTCCTCAGAAGAAATCTAGGAACCTGTAATCATTTAGGACTTAAGCTTCTTAGCTAGGTTCTGGGTTGGGTAGTCTATGTCTTAGGACTTTTTCTGCTCCTCTGATTATCCTGTTTCCTATGTTATCTTCTGAATGATCATATATACACTGAATCTTTTCTATACTGTCTTGCATATCTGACTTCTTAAATGTTTGCTTATGTCTCTTTTTATCTCAGTAAATTACACTTCATTATATCTAACAACTTGATCTTAAGTCTTATTAAGTTTATACAGATTGCTGAAGTTCACCATTTATACTAAAATGGGGGAGTTAATTTACTCAGAAGTAATGAAATATTTGCATCAGGAAGTCACTCTCTAACCCTCATGTTTTTCCTTTACCTTCTGACCACGGTTTGTCCATAACCAAAATGGGGGAGAATGATGAACCCTAAGTGTTTTGGTTATGTCCAAACGTTTCAGAAGATGAAAATGAAAATTAACTTGTATACTTTTCGATGTTGACTAACAATTTTCGTTAAGTTATTATGAGTTTTTCTCAGCAGATGCTGAATGAAGAATTCCTGCTTGCCTATTTTAACTCAGAAGATTAAAAAGCTGGAGACTGAAGCACTTTCTCAGAAGCTGGATGGACCGCTCTGAAGTGTTGATTGTCTGCCTAAAGCTTTTAACAGAAGTTCTCTTTTGCAAACAGAAGACTAAGGTTGTTTTAGTTCAGAAGCGCTAAGAAGAAAAACGAACATCAGAAGTTCGTTATCACGGGTTTGGTTAAGCATTTAATGCTTTGTCAGTTGCATTTAATGCAAGGCGCCAAAAGTTCAAAAAGCTGTTTGAAGGACGCGCCTGTTCACAACAAACAAAACCTGCTCTCTTACCGTTTCCCTCTAAATCAATCTTCAAGATCAGTCAACTCCATCACCTTTATCTTAATCCCATACCGGATTAGGTTAAAGTACAAAGTTGACAGAGTTGAGTGTTTTGAGACCGTTTGAAGAAGTTGACAAGATTAACGGCTACTTTCATCCTTGTCATCCTTGAAGATTCAAATATCCTCAACGGTTATCTACTCAACACTATAAATAGTAGCAAAGCTCCACTGCATCAACTACGTGTGTGATCATAGAGCAAAATCTCAACGCACTGTTATTCAAGAAAACAGAGCACACTTTCCATTCTCAATCTTTTCTTAGCTTAGCCTTTGTAATTGTGAGAGAGTGAAGAAAAACAAGTTCATAATAGAAATCTTGTAAACTGAGATCGGTTGTGATCTTCAGTTAGATTTAAAAGAGAGAAATCTAGTTGAGATTTGAGTTGGGTGAGAAATCCAGAAAACAGAGTATTGTTGTTCTGGTGAAAATCCTTTAACTCATTTTAGGCTAGTCAGAACTAAGTGAGAAATTAGCTTAAGTTCTGTTGATGTAAAGGAGCTTCTGAACTTGCCATAAAAGTTCTGAATAGTGGATTTATAAAATCTCTGGAGGCTGCGACCTCAGAGGACAAGACGTAGTCACAGGAATTCTGTGGCGAACTTGGATAAATTGAACTGTTCATCAGGACCTCCTGAATCTCTTTCTCCCTTCTTTATACTTGTTAATTGCTTCTGAGAACTTGTATCATATTTAGTGCTGAAACAGATTTTCTCTTAAAAATCACAAGTCTGTGTTCAGAAGACTGTCCAGAAGTTCTTTACTCAGAACTTCTGTAGCTGAAAAGACAGAACCTGTCTTAAAGCAGATTATCCCTCAGAGGCTACTCAGAACTTCTTGCCTCTGACTCTGAGGATTATTGACTCTGAAAATTGAGTTTTCATTAAATCCTTGAAAATATCAGTTTTCGTTTGAAACACCTATTCACCCCCCTCTAGGTGATTCTGATCTTGTTAGGGCCAACATAATGTTATATACATTCTGAATTTTGTAGTCTCTGTTTTAAATATTAAGCATAATGTTATTAAAAAAATGAGTCGAAAAAACAAAGCGAAAACATATTTTAATGGTTAAAAATTGGAAAAATACATTATAAACCACGTAAAATCAATGTAAAATCAAAATTTATAAACCCTATACCATAAAAAAACCAAATTCAAAAATATAAACCCAATTCTAATATATATAACACTTTATATTCAAAGAATTTTATACATGTCACATTGTTTTTAAATTAGAATATAAGGAATTACAATGCAGAGATAAATATCCTGGAACACAGAGTTTATAAGTTTAGAATACATAGTTTATACAATGGAACGCACAGTTTATAAATTTGGAATGCCTAGTTTATATTCTAATTTCGAGTTTAGCCTTTAGGATCTTAATTTTAGGGTTCAAAAATTAGGAATTATGTTTAAGATCTCAATTTTAGGGTTCAATTTTAGGGTTTGGGGTTCACTTATTTCGGTTTAGGGTTTAGAGTTTGTAGTTTAGAGTTCAATTTTAGGATTTAAATTTAAAAACTTAGAGTTACGGGTTCACCACTTTAGGTTTTCGGGTTCACCAATTTAGGGTTCGAGTATCACCAATTTTATGTGATACTTTATTTAAAAATATATTAAAATGGAGGTTTTTTAAATAACATTTGATTTAACTTTTTTATTTATATATAATAACCGGCCTAACTTTATATTCACATAAAAAAATAATTTTATACATGTCACATTATTGTTAAATTAGAATATAAAAAATTACAATGCAGAGATAAATATCCTGGAACACAGAGTTTATAAGTTTAGAATGCATAGTTTATACAATGGAACACACAGTTTATAAATTTAGAATGCATAGTTTATATCTTAAACTACAAAGTTTATATTCTAATTTCGAGTTTAGTGTTTAGGATCTCAATTTTAGGGTTCAATAATTAGGATTTATGTTTAGGATCTCAATTTTAGGGTTCATTAATTAAATTAATGTTCAATTTTAGGGTTTGGGGTTCACTTATTTCGATTTAGGGTTTAGAGTTTGTAGTTTACGGTTCAATTTTAGGATTTCAATTAAAAACTTAGAGTTACGGGTTCACCACTTTAGGGTTTCGGGTTCACCAATTTAGGGTTTCGAGCACCAATTTTTTATACGATACTTTATTTAAAAATATATTAAAATGGAGGTTTTTTAAATAAAATTTGATTTAACTCTTTTATTTATATATAATAACCGGCCTAACTTTATATTCACATAAAAAGAATTTTATACATGTCACATTAGTTTTAAATTTGAATATACGGAATCACAATGCAGAGATAAATATCATGGAACATAGAGTTTATAATTTTAGAATGCAGAGTTTATACAATAGAACACACAGTTTATAAATTTAGAATGTATGTTTATATTTTAGATTAAGCTTAGAAATTAAAATCTAGAGTTATAAATTGTAATTAGTGTTTTTTACAAGATTATAATTTATATTTTAGAGTTTTCTTATGATATAAGATTTATAAATTATGATTTTACATTTAATTTAGATGATTTAGAATTTATTTTAGAGCTTTTAACCATTAAAATATGTTTTCTTTCTTATATTTTCAAATTATTTTTTGTAGAATATTATGATAGCTCTTATAATACTGACTATTAAATTTAGAATTACATATAACATTGTTTAGTATATCAAGTTAAAAAAACAAAACTAAAATCAACATACCTCCTAAACTTGAAAGCTGTATGTTCCAAATATTAAAACATCGTTTTTACCTGGTCACCATGGATCTTAAAATGAACATCTCGTCACTACGAGTCCAACGGTATAAAAAAAAATTCGAAATCGGAGTTTGGGATAGCCGGGAAAACATTTTTGAATGAAAAGTAATTAAAATTTAAACTTAATCATAAAACATTAAATGAGTTTGGGAAGGTGGGGGCCGCCTAAATAATAAGGTTAAATATTAAAGGTTTCTTCTTTTAACAATAAACTGGTTTGTCAGAGTGGTAAACATACCACATTGGATGGTGGAGCGCCTGGGTTCGAACCCTACCATTGCATTTCCACGTTTTTTTCAATTATTTGCAATCAAAACTACGTAGTTTTGATGTGTTCTCATATAATAAAGTGTTCTCAATTTAAAGTGTGTTTTCATGTGATCCCACCCCTATATATATATATGAAGGATCAAGTGAGAACACCTTCCATATGCGAGAACACTTTATATGTGAGAACACCTTCAAAACTACGTAGTTTAATAATGAGAGAGGGTTAAAAGGGAAATTTGTCATTTTTTCTTAATAGACACATATGGTAAGAGCAGGAGAGAGAAACTTGTACTTTTTTTAATTATTGTTTATTTCATTTTGTTTACATAATTTTTTCCGAATTTCCCAAACTCCGATTTCAAATTTTTTTATACCGTTGGATTTGTTTTGACGAGACGCTTATTTTGAGTACCATTGTTGTTAGGTAAACTCGATGTTTTAATAATTTGAACATATGTGCTGTAATTTTGAGCATGAGTATTAATTATAGTTAATTTGCACTTTTTCATTGTTAAAATGTTAAAAAAACTAATATCATCACTAAAATTGGATAATTTTTTCATGTTTCGATCCTTAATTTTAACATATTATCACGAAAACTAGATAATTTCATGAAACATTATACTAATATTATTATTTTTCCATCAAAACTATCAATTGACACATGTTTAAAAATTTAAAAATTATGTTCAAAAAAATTCTTCATATTTTCAAAAACTTAAAACGTATGCTCAAAAAAATAACCTGCATGTTCAAGAACTTAAAATTCATGTTTACAGCAGCAATAAAACTTAAAATTGTTATGTTCAAAAAAATATTTTGCGTGTTCAAAATTTTAAAAAATCGTGTTTACATAAGCATCATGGATCTTAAAATGAACATCTAGACGACACGAGTCCAACGGTATGATAATCGTCAAAATCGGAGTTTGGAAAAGTCGGGAAAATGTTTTTAAATAAAAATAAAATTAAATGAAAAGTCAACAACACCACATTTCTCTCTCCTCTCTCATGCGCAACAATGAATAAGAAGGGACAAATTCCCTTTTTGGTCCTCTATTATTAATAAAACTACGTAGTTTTGATGTGTTCTTACATATAAAAGTATTCTCACATATGGAGGTGTTCTCACTTGATCCCTCCTCTATATATATATATATATATATATATATATAGGAGAGGGATCGGGTGAGAACACCTCCTTAAATTGAGAACACTCCCTAAAGTGAGAACACATCAAAACTACGTAGTTTCATTAAAGGGGAGGGACTAAAAGGAAATTTACCAATTTATTAGGTTAGGCGTGTATGTAAGGAGAGGAGAGAGAAAAGTGGGCTGATGAGTCATCATTTGTTTACTTTTTATTCAAAAACGTTTTCCCGGCTATCCCGGACTCCGATTCCGAATTTGTTTATACCGTTGGACTTGTATTGTCGAGGCGCTCATTTTAAGATCCATCATGCCCAGGTAAAAACGAAGATTTAGAATCTGGAACATACGGCTCTCGAGTTTGGAAGGTATGCTGATTTTAGTTTTATTTTTTGTACGATAATGTTATATACATTCTGAATTTTGTAGTCTCTGTTTTAAATGTTAAGCATACTGTTATTAAAAAAATGAGTCGAAAAAACAAAGCGAAAACATATTTTAATGGTTAAAAATTGGAAAAATACATTCTAAACCACGTAAAATCAATGTAAAATTAAAATTTGTAAATCTTATACCATAAAAAAACCAAATTCAAAAAATTAAACCCAATTCTAATATATATAACACTTTATATTCACATAAAAAAAAGAATTTTATACATGTCACATTATTTTTAAATTAGAATATAAGGAATTACAATGCAGAGATAAATATCCTGGAACACAGAGTTTATAAGTTTAGAATGCGTAGTTTATACAATGGAACACACAGTTTATAAATTTGGAATGCATAGTTTATATCTTAAAGTACAAAGTTTATATTCTAATTTAGCGTTTAGGATCTCAATTTTAGGGTTCATTAGTTAAAATTAAGGTTCAATTTTAAGGTTTGGGTTCACTTATTTCGGTTTAAGGTTTAGAGTTTGTAGTTTGGGGTTCAATTTTAAGGTTTGGGGTTCACTTATTTAAAAATATATTAAATTGGAGACTTTTAAAAAAAAATTTGATTTAACTTTTTTATTTATATACAATAACCGGCCTAAATTTATATTCGCATTAAAAAAAGGAATTTTATACATGTCACATTATTGTTAAATTAGAGGTGTAGGCTATGGTCACTTTATTTTTCCCTTACTTTGTCTATACTTTGTCTTTTTCACCATTGGATTAGTTTTTAACCCATGATCCAATGGTTGACAAAACAAAGTAACCATAGAATATCCCTAAATTAGAATATAAGGAATTACAATGCAAAGATAAATATCCTGGAACACAGAGTTTATAAGTTTAGAATGTGTAGTTTATACAATGGAACACACAGTTTATAAATTTGGAATGCATAGTTTATAACTTAAAGTACAAAGTTTATAATCCAATTTCGAGTTTAGCGTTTAAGATCTAAATTTTAGGGTTTCAATAATTAGGATTTATGTTTAGGATCTCAATTTTAGGGTTCATTAATTAGAATTAGTGTCCAATTTTGGTTATTTAGTTATAAATGTTTAGGCTTTAGTTATTAATTTGAATGAATTTTTTTTGTATTATATTGTGGAACATGACAGCTTGTAGTTTAGAATTCATGTATATTCAATTTTGGTCATTTAGTTATAAGTATTTAGGTTGTTACTATTAATTTGAATGGATTTTGTTTTTGTATTATATTGTGGAACATGACAGTTCGTAGTTTAGAATATATGTGTATTCAATTTTGGTCATTTAGTTATAAGTGTTTAGGTTGTTACAATTAATTTGAATGAACTTTTTTTGTATTATATTGTGGAAATGACAGTTTGTAGTTTAGAATATATGTATATTCACTTTTGGTCATTTATTTATAAGTGTTTAGGTTGTTAGTATTAATTTGAATGATTTTTTTAAAATTATATTGTGGAACATGACAGTTTCTAGTTTAGAATTTATGTGTATTCAATTTTGGTCATTTAGTTTTAAGTGTTTAAGTTGTTAATATTATTGGATTTGAATGAATTTTTTTTTTTGTATTATATTGTGGAACATGACAGTTTGTAGTTTAGAATATATATATATATATATATATATATATATATATATTCAATTTTGGTCATTTAGTTATAAATGTTTAGGTTGTTACTATTAATTTGAATGGAATTTTTTTGTATTATATTGTGGAACATGACAGTTTGTTGTTTAGAATTTATGTATATTCAATTTTGGTTATTTATTTATAAGTGTTTAGGCTCTTAGTATTAATTTAAATGAATTTTTTTTTAATTATATTGTGGAACATGACAGTTTGTAGTTTATAATTTATGTATATTCAATTTTGGTCATTTAGTTGTAAGTGTTTAAGTTGTTACTATTAATTTGAATGGATTATTTTTTAATTATATTATGGAACATGACAGTTCGTAGTTTAGAATATATATATATTCAATTTTGGTCAGTTCGTAGTCGTTTAGTTATAAATTTTAATAAATAAAACTCTAGAAAATAAAATTAAAATTAAGATTATAAAAAAAGAAATTATAAAAAGTCAAAAAAGTAAGAAATGAATATTATATATTAAGCACGATATGACAACACCTCTCCAACAAAGTCCAGCCTACAAGTGGAACAACCATAACAGAATATTAAAAATTTGTTTTCTCTAGCAAACATAAATAGCAGCTTGTCCCAACGGTAGGAGCAGCTGCGTGCGCCCAAAATATCTCCTGCCCTGGGTTTGAATCCATCTTGTGTCATTTTATTTCATAATTAATTCATAATTAATTTTGTTGTCTTTATATGAAAGCGCGTCACCTTCCAAATCAAAGAAGTCAAGTCGCCTAGTGGTAAGGATTGTGTAATTGATGCAGGAGGTTGCAGGTTCGAACTCCTGAACTGTTGCTTCTGTTTTTTTTTATTTAATTTAATTAAATTGTATCAAAACTACGTAGTTTTGATAGTGTTCTCACCATAAGAAGTGTTCTCAATTTAAACCTTGTTTGCATGTGATCCCTCCCATGTTCTCACTTGATCCATCCCCTATATATATTTATAAATATATATATATATATATATATATATATATAGAATCAGGTGAGACAAGGTTATTATGGAGAGACTTTTTTTAGTGTGAGACAACTAAAAAGTGGTGGCATTTTTGAAATTTTAAAAACATGGAGGGGCATTATTGAAGGGAAGAGGAGGTGATGTCAGCGCTGATGTCACATCTGGAGAGAGAAAATTTTTTTATTTTTTTTTTAAAATGCATTTTCCCGCTATTTCCGAACTCATTTTTCAAAAAAAATTATACCACTGAACTCGTATTAATTAAGCGGTCATTTTGAGATCCATTGTTGTTATTTATAAACGATTTTTATTTTTTTTATTTTTGTTCCAAATTGGATACTCGGTTGTTCCAACAGAATACTCCAATTGTTCCACCAGACTACTACATTTGTTCCAGCAGAATATTTTCATTATTTTTTTTAAATGCACTCTGGAAGTGTAAAAAAATGTAGTATTCTGGTGGAACAATTGGAGTAGTCCGGTGGAACATATATAGTATTATGTTGGAACAATTATAAAAAAATAAAAATCATCTACAAATAACAAAAATGGATCTCAAAATGATCCCCTAATTAATACGAGTTCACTAGTATAATTTTTTATGAAAAACGAGTTCGGCAAGAGCGGGAAAATGCATTTTAAAGAAAATAATTAAAATTTTCTCTCTCTCCAGAGGTGACATCAGCGCTGACATCACCTCCTCTTCCTTCCCTTCAATTCACGCATGAGAGGTGTTCCTATAATTACAAGTTTGCCACATTCCCCTATTGAATTACAAAAATACCCCTTGTCTCATCATAAAAACTAGTCTCATCCTAAACTCTTGGCTCATTTGAACTTGACTCTATATATATATATATATATATATAAAATTAAACTTTACTTTTTCTTCTTGAAACGAATTAAATTTTACTTATACAGACGACAATGAATGATAAAAGTTTAAGCAAGAAAGTGAAAGATAAACTTTTAAGATAATTCAAGAAATAAATAGTTAAGAAAGCTATATTATTGTGGGATAACGTCGTGAATAAAAAATTTAGCTTTGCACATGCAAAACAATGTCATCTTAATACTAATATTTATTAAATGTAATAATTTCAAACTTATGTGAATTTTCTTCGTGTTCAATTTCATGTCTTGGCTATCTAAAACTTTTGGGTTTAACAGTTACCACCATATTAGTAGAGATTGAATTTTTATATTTTCTGCCAGTTAAAAGCTCATATTCTATCAATTAAGCTTGAAATTATTGCGTTAAGTATACCTCAAAGTTAGAATTGTATTACTTTGTATTTAGAGTTAAATATAAAAATAACTGATAATTTTGGACTGAATTTAGTTAAATATACCTTAGAATAAGTGATATTTTTTTTATCGAATTTACGTATAAATCATATACATGTCTTTAAAGTTATCCATAAAAGTCACTTAAGTCCTTTAACTTTCGGCGCGACTTATTAAATCTTTCAACTATTAGAAAGTGAACATATTGAGTTCTTCCGTTCCGTGCTTACTTGACATAAAGTTGTTTGACAAACAGTTCCGCTGACTGTACAAAATACTGTCACGTCACATTTTTTTGGTGCAAATGACAAAACTACCCCATTCATCTGCCTCAATCTCTCCCATTAATGGGGTATTTTGGTCTTTAGGCACAAAAAAATGCAACGTGACAATATTTTGTAAAATCAGTAACTATGTGTCAAACAAGTATATACCAAATTAGCGCGAATGCATTCAAATATGTCCACTTTTCAATAGTTGAAAAAGTCAATAGATCATCTCGAAAGTTAAGAAATTTTAATAACTTTTTCAAATAAATTTAAAGACCGAAGTATAATTTATTTTCAACCAGAATAGGATACAAATAAAACTGGAGAGTTAGAATCTCATTTTTCCTTTTGAATTCTAATGACATTTTCAACAAAAAGTTTGAGATATTTGACTTCCTTAAAAGGAAGTGCTTCAACCATAGGAATAAATTATATTTTAGATGGCTTTATATCATTAGAGCTTTTATTCACGACTTTGAAATCAATTAGACTCTAGAAAGCTTGACATTTCTCATTCATTAAAATATAGGGGTTTTGAAATTGACAACCATAATTTTGGAATTTAAAATTGTATGAATCTAAGATGTGTAATTTGAGCTATTTGTAAATAAGGTTTCAAAATATTATCAGTGTTAAAAAATACGAGTTAAATGCTGACTTTTCATGTAGTGAAATGAATTAATGATTTTTTATTTGTACTTAATAGATATCGGCATTTAGATTAATTTTTTTAAAATTCATATGGAAAATCACCAATACAAAACCTTTTTTAAACAATTAAAAGTTGTGAATTTTGAATATACGGATTTTTACAGATCTGATCCATTTGAGAGGCTTATTAACATAATTGTTGTGTTGTCCATCTCATTTACTTATTTAGCAATGTTATGACATTTGGACAAAAATACCTCCATCTTCTACATGAAACCATAAATTCACTTGTTCATTTCTTTTCTAAAATAGATTCATGAAACCGTTCCACTCTTTTAGCTATTTGGGTGCAATTTTAGAGAGATTTTTATGCGACATGGCATTTCACGGCTGATACCTCGAAATCGTAACTTGAATCTACGTAAGCTATGCTTCCTGCAAAATAGCGAACGTTAACCTAAAAGGGGCCGTTGATCGGCGACCCCTCTCCGATGTTAAAGTCAGTAATGATTCGTGATCGGAAAGCAAGTAACTCTAAGAAAGAGTTAAGAATAATGTACCTTGATATCGTTAAGATCTCATGTATTTATAGCCAAGATTTGTAGTTCGAATCCTAGTTGAAGTAAGACTTACCAAGAATCCTGCCTCTTTAGGTCAGTGATCAAACTCCTATTTAGTTCGTTACTTACTAATTGAATTAAGAGACTAAATAAGAAGTAGAGTCCACGTATGAGAGAGATTCTCCTAGCTTTGACTATTCAACGCACGTCTACGTGGCAACTAAGACTATTCAATGTAGCCTTCTTTGTCCTACGTGGCTTTATAGAAAGAGCCCATTGGCCCACGTGTTATGTAAAATATTGGGTGATAACAGAAGCCCCCCCAAAAGTATAAAAACAAGCTCTTGTAGGGCTTAAGAATCAACATACCCAAACTTACAATTCTAAACTTGTAACATCCACGAAGCCTATAGAGCATGCCCAAAGCCTAAACCAAGTCATCAAACCTACTAGCTTAATCCATTAAGTCCAACCACATTCGCACGCTGCCTTTAAACCAGTTACACTTGGCAACAGGCGTGGTCTCAAACCAACTTCCCTCCAAGCAAACGAAAGGGTTTTTACTTCAAAAAATAACTCTGTCTATAAAACCCCTTCACTCACCCATTCCAGACTTTACGCTTTCTAAAATCTCAAATTCCCTTTGCAATCTTGCTCTCCAGATTTTTGCTAAGTTCATCCGCTTTTTCGATCGTAAGTCACATTTCTTCTTTCTAACTTCTCAATTCAAACTTTTATCTTACTTGAAAAATGGCCTCCTCCTCAAACCCTTCAAACCCTAGATCTGACCAAAACGACCCTACTGCACTCCAGAGAAGACGTCGTCAGATTATGACTGACTGGGCGGACGAGGAGGTTGAAATTTCTAGGGAAGCCATGGAACAAATTAGACCCCAAGCTCGCCCTGCTAGCAACTCTGTCCCTCAACCCACAAACCCTAGGGTTTGCATCCCTGGTCAGGGCGAGTGGAACACCGTTCTTCGAGACGATCGATCTCGACTCTGGAATCAAACAATGCTTAAGGCTTTGAAGGATAAATTTTCAGAGTTACAAGATTACGATTGCAAAATCCCCACCGCCGAAGACAGAATGTACACTGGCCAGAGGAAACGCTTTGCCGTCCTCGAGCGCCTGATGGAATATGGGATGCGTTTTCCTTTGTCTGAGGTGGTGATTGATATTCTAAATGAATTCAATCTCTGCCCCTCGCAAATAGTACCCAATTCCTGGCTGGAGATGGTGGCTCTTCCCCGAGTTTGTGAGGATTTGGAAATCCTGCTAACTGGCAACCTCTTTAAGTACATGCGTCTCCCTATGAAGGCTGCAAAACACTCCTATGTCACCTTCAATGCCATTCGAGGCCCTAAACATATCGTGTGTGATAAACCCACCTCACACTGTGGGTATAAGCAAAGATGGATTTAGCTTGGACCCTCGTCAGATGACCTCGCGTGGCCCTTTCGAGTGGATTTTAACGAGTCCCCAACTGACCCTCGCTCCTGGAGAAATCCCTCGAAGGAAGCTATCCTATCTGACGAGGAGCAACTATCTTTCAATATGCTATTGAAGTATAAACCTCCTACCCAACCAAGCGTCGAGCAGTTTATCACACGATACATGAGTGGCAGACCCATCACAACGGTCGATAAAGAGGGAAAAGTTCATTATTTCCCCGCCCCAGAAGTTAACAAGATCTTATGTGGCGAAGAGATTGATCTTAACATCGACCCTAGTAAGATTTCTTTAACTTCAATCCATACTTATAAAATATTTTGTTGTGCAAGTTTTCAATGGCTCCTAAACTATCTTTGAAACAACAACTTGTAGCTCACTGCCTCGAGGTGTTATCTGGGCAAGTTGAGGTCCCTCGAGCTATTCCTATGCCCAAGTCTCAAAAGGCCAGGATTGTGAGGATAAAAAATTCTTTGACCCTCGAGGCACCAATGGCTTCGAGGGCCAAGGTGGCTACTGCTCGCGCACCTCAACAGGCTTCTGCAACTGTGCTCGAGCAATTTCATGCTCAGGATACTACTGCTCCTGAGCAGTTGGTTTCAGAACCAACTATTCCTGGCCCAACAACTTCCCCATGTAACCTCGAATTCTCTTAATAACTTCATTTTTCTTCTAAGTATGCTCCTCACATAACTTACACATTTTTTGCTGCCCTTTTTAGTTGTTGAGACTGTCTCCTCGAGCTCCAAGGACCACATTCCACTGGGAAAGAGAGTAAGTTGCGAGCATCTTCTTCCCGAGGTTCCAGCAAAGAAACCTCGAACAGCTCACCCAAAATCCTCTACGCCTCGAGCATCTCCTCAACCTTCAAAGGGGAATGCTCCCCCTGTCTGGAAACATCCTCGTGCAGAGGAGGGATCTTCTGGAGACTCCCCATAATCCAAATCCCACGAGAGCAACTGGCAGCCCCTCTCCTATTGCCCATAAATTATTAACTCTCTGCCTCGAGAAATGGAGAGGGGCGAACTCGAGATGTATAAGAAGTTTCAACTCAGAAACGTAAGTTCTGTAATTTTTGTTTTAACTTTATTTTCTATCTCCTAATTCTCATACTTGTTTCTTTTGAATCTCAGTTCTGGAAATCCCACTTTGACAAAGTATCCCTCAATCATCCTGAAGTTGCTGAGGATATTTGTTATACCACCCTCGTTCCTGAGGAGGGTGAGTTGAGCGAACGCCTCGCAGATGAAGAGGTGATCCAACTTACTTGCATCAGAGATGTGAAGGTAAACATATACTTCCTTTTTCTTTTCTTAACTACTCTCTCTATCTTGAACCTCATATTCTTTCTTTTTGCGCATCTTCTCAGGCCATAGCGTCCACCAACATTCTTATTCATCGATTCGAGTCACAAGCTCGTTCCTTGGTTGAATACAGTAGGAAATGGGTGGAGATGGAGGAAGAGTTACAGGCTAAGCAAGCCGAACTTGTTGCTTGCAACCTCGAGCTCTTAGCCGCTCGAGAAAGAGAAGAGGCCGCTGTTATTGAGAAAAACAACGCGAGGATCGATGCCATAAAGTGGCGAGCTAGGACAGATAAGGCGCGCTCACACTTCGAAGAGCGCACTCGAGAGTTCGTGCTCATGCTTGCCACTCAAGGCTCGTGCTCAATTTCTTCGCTCAAACAGGAGAAGGTGGAGAAAACTAAGCTTCTTAACAAATGTATTATGCTCCGAGAGGAGACGATAAGCTTGAACTGCTTACTTAGCGAGGAGAAGGAGAAAAGGTGCAAGCTAAAATAGAAACGAGAGCGTGACATCGAGACCTTTGAGAGAACCAACCTCTGGAGGCTCTCAAGGTATCATGCTCGAGTATGCTTGGAGATAAAAGATAAGTTCCCCAACATGTCCGAAGAGGACTTGAAGTTCTGGGTTAACTTAACTACTCCTGAGGATGATGAGGACGCTCCTTCCTGCCTCGACGAAACCTTTCCTCCGCCTGATATCCAAGAGCCAATACCGGCCACTCCTCTCCAAGCCGTGCCTTCACAACTTCCTGGTAGCCAAGCACCAAAATAGTCTAGGGTAGCTTAACTTTCTGTAAATCATAAATCTTGTAAGTTTGTATATATTTGTATTAATGACAAATCTTTCTCTGTTTCACTTGTCTCGTGATATTACGTCTAACATTCTTTGCACAAGTAACCCTTTAATTTTGTCCTAAGTAAACTTTCTACTTCAAACATTCTAACTTGCAATTATTCCAACAATATTTGTTCGCAGCCCTTATAGTAGCCCCTCATTGATTCTGGTCAGGCCAACTCTTTAGAGGGTGGATTCTTACCACGACGTTTCTTAAACTTTGATTATAATCGAGACCTTCTAGCATGCAATAGGTCTGACTTTAAGAATTTAATCCAACCAAAGTGTCCGGTGTTGAATGCTTAGAACAAGTTTTAAAATAAATCTTTGTAATAATGTGAGCACTTTTCATAAACATAATTTCCTAAGGTAATTCTGAAATGATGTAATAGATGAAAAACGATGCCTCGAGGGCTTTATTAATATAACTACTAAGTTGAATTCTGAGTTTATTACATCAAAAGAACTTGTAACATAAATTGTCTCTAAAAATAATATTTTTCGAGAGAGACATCATTCCATGTCCTTGGGACTTCTTCCATCTAGATGTTGCAAACGATAAGTATGTGGTCCAACGCATTCTATTATCTGGAATGGTCCTTCCCACTTAATCCCCAATTTTCCTTTGCTTTGTCTCGTGCTCGAGGTTGCTGTACTATGCAAGACATAATCTCCCTTGAAATACTGTCGAGGTCTTACTCCTTTATCATAGATTCTCTTCGTTCTTGCCTTATAAGCCTCAATTCGAGCATGAGCCATCTCTCTCTTTTCTTCGAGGTCATCCAAGTTATCACGCAGATTGAGCTCGTTCCACTCCTTTATGTAATGAAGAACTCTAGTACTTGGAACCTTGATCTCGACTAGAATAAAAGCTTATGTCCCATAAGTTAACGAGAATGGGGTTTCTCCAGTAGCTGTTTTCAGAGTTATTCTATATGACCATAAAACATGATACAGCTCCTCGACCCAATTTGTTAACTTCTCGAGATGAGTTAACCACTTCTTGATTCCTTCCATGATCGTTCTATTAGTTCTCTCTGTCATACCATTAGTTTGTGGGTGAAAAACCGAACTGAACTTCAACTTGATTCCCTCTCTTTCACAAAAATTTCTAAACACAACACTATCAAATTGCTTCCCATTGTCTGTGATTATCGTATTGGGTATCCAGAAACGATATACAATTCTATTCTTCACGAATTTCACGATCTGTTGTGCTGTGATCGAAGAAACTGCCTCAGCCTCGACCCACTTAGTAAAGTGAGCGACTGCAACTATAACATACTGCTTTTGATTCGTAGACACTGGAAACTGTCCTACTATATCAATTCCCCAGGTGGAAAACGACCATGCTACCTTGATACCTTCCAGGCCCGAGGTTGGACTTTATAACACTGGAGCATGAGCCTGGCAAGCGCCACATTTCTTTACGTACTCCATTGCATCGTTGTTCATCTGAGGCCAATAATAGCCCAACAGCCTAGCTTTGCGAGCCAAAACATTCCATCTCTCGTGAAATCCACACACTCCTTCACGAATCTCTTCTAAAATTTTCGCCCTTTCTTGTATTCCAACAGCTTTGAGCCACGGTTGCGAGTAAGACCTTATGTACAGATTTCCATCAACAACACTATATCTGTTAGCTTTTGTCATGATCTTGGGGTGCTGTGAATTATCCTCGGGAAGCTTACCCTCATACAAATACTCAAAGATTGGCCAATAGCATTTCGTAGCTCGATCTGTGAATAAAACTTCCTCGGAGTCGATGCTTGCACAAGGGATTACCTGCACATCACATGGGCATAACTGCGGATTATTTGAATCTGAGGCCAACTTTGCCAAATAATTAGCCTCCATATTTTCCTCTCGAGGGATTTGGACTATCTCAATTTTGCATCCCATAGCTTCACATTCTTCCATCATACGCTTCACAAGCTCGTGATATTTCTTCATTTGATCATGCTTGGTTTCCCACGAGTTTCTAATGTGATTCATTGCAAGACCCGAGTCACTCTTGATTACAACCTTGTCTGCTCTTATGATTTTCACTAAACATAGACCGAGCAATATTGCCTCGTACTCTGCTGCATTATTTGAAGAGTCAAAGCCCAAAGTTGCAGCATGCCTGAAAATCAAACCATCCTGGCTACGGGTGAAAACACCGATCCCGGATAGACTCTTATTTGCACTCCCATCCACAAAGATTTCCCAAAAAATTAATACTGGCTCAGTTTCTTCTTCAGGTGGAACCTCAATGAGGAAATCTGCAAGAATCTGTGCTTTCTTTGACGGCCTTGGTTCATATCGTACATCAAACTCTGTCAATTTTATGGACCACTCCGTCAGTCTCCCCGAGGCCTCAAGTCGAGAAAGTATCTTCCTGAGTGGAGTGACTGTCCGGACCACTATGGTATAACTTAAAAAGTAATGCCTCAGTTTTTGCTAAGCCACATAAACTCCATAAGCTAGCTTCTCCATCTTTGGGTACCTCGATTCTGCTCCTCGAAGCACACAACTTACATAATAAATTGGGAATTATACCTTGCCATCATCTTCTTATCGTACCAAAACCATGCCAATGCTTTCCTCACCAACGCTTATATACAAGTATAGGTTCTCACCTTGTACTGGTTGACTCAACAGAGGAGGAGATGCTAGGAATTTCTTAAGATCCTCGAAAGACGCTTGACACTCTTCTGTCCATTCAAAATCCTTCACTCCTTTAAGGCTTTTATAGAAAGGCATACACCGCTTTGCCGAATATGAGATGAATCGACCCAAGGCGTTAATCTTCCCGTTCAACACTTGTACCTTGCGAATACTTCGAGGCGGTTTTAAATCAATAATTGCTTTAATTTTGTCTGGATTTGCCTCGATACCACACTGGGAAATCATGAAACCCAGAAACTTCCCAGAGTTAATCCCAAAGGTTCACTTTTCTGGATTCAACTTTAAGCTATAATCTCTCTAAATTTTGAACACCGCCTCGAGGTCACTAGCATGATCCTCTGCTCACTTACTTTTGACAATCATATCATCAACATAAATCTCGACGTTCTTTCTGAGAAGCTCTTTGAACATCTTGTTGACCAATCGTTGATATGTCGCCCCATCATTCTTCAACCCAAAAGGCATAACTTGATAGCAATAAGTACCTTCTGGCGTGATGAAGCTTGTCTTCTCCATATCCTTCTCTACTAACGGAATCTGGTGAAAACCTTCTTTAGCATCAAGGAACGAATACACCTCACAGTCGGCGGTTGAGTCCACAAGCATATCAATACAAGGCAGGGGATAAAAATCCTTCGGGCATGCTTTGTTTATATCAGAGAAATCAACACACATTCTCCATTTTCCATTGGCTTTTTTCATTAGTACGACGTTTGAAATCCATTGTGGGTAATGGACTTCCTTAATTCTGCCAAACTCGAGAAGTTTTTCTACTTCTCCCTTTATGAACTGTTGCCTCTCCGCCCCTTGATTCCGTTTCTTTTGTTTCACAGGAGTATATTCTGGGTCAATGTCTAGCGTATGCTCCATGACCTCTCGAGATACTCCTATAATATCAGCATATGTCCATGCAAAGACATCCTTATTCCCTTCGAGGGCTGCGACTATGGTCTTCTTTGCACCCTCTTGCAATTCTGCTGAAACTTGCACAACTTTTCCTTCAGCTAAAGTTATTTTCTCAATTGGATCCACAGGTTCTGCTCTCTCTTTAACTTCCTCAACCAAGATGTTTTCCTGTGGAACAGTACCCAGTGAAGTTACATAGGTATGTCTTGCCACAACCTGATTTCAAGAGCTACAACCATTCCTTTCTCCGTCGGGATCATCCATGCTAAATAAAACAAAGATATCGCGCCTCGACTACTTGAAATCAGCGGCCTACCAATTATCACATTGTACGCAATTGGTGTCTCAATAACTAGAAATTCTGTCTCCGTCTTCCACTTGGTTATGGTGTTCCCAATTTCGACCTCGAGCTGGGTCTCCCCAAGCAGAAGTACGAGATGTCCACTAATCCCCACAAGTGGAGAAGTTGATGGCTTCAATCGATTTGAATCAAGACCTAGAGCTTCATACGTTTTCCTCGTGATTATGTTCGCTGAACTTCCTGTGTCCAACAAAGCTCTCCTTACAGTGAAACCTTCAATTTGCATTTCGATCACCAGGGCATCCTCATGAGGGTCAGTTGGTCGACCTTTCAAGGATCCAAAGTCGAAAGTCTTTGTGATCTCATCGAGTCACTACAGCTCCTCGTAGCCTCACTTTCTCTTAGCACTACGATCGATAGATGATCCTCCCATGATCACGTTTATAACTCCTCGAGGGCGTTTCTCTCCCTCTTGTTCCGGAGATTGATCACTGTATTTCTTTATAAATTTCTTCAACTTGCCCTTGACTGCCATTTTATCTAGTTCTTTGGCAAGCATCTCGCAATCCTCGGTATCATGCCCCTCCATTCTATGGAAGTTGCAATACTTCCTGTTGTATTGAGGCTTTCCCTTTGGTGGATACCGGATGTGCTCCTTCTATTCCTCGACCCACATCAAAACTTGAGACCTCGGGACATTAAGGGGAAGGCGATCCCTTTTATCAAAAGGCTTCATTTTCTCTTCCCGGGATCTTTTCCATCTCTCAGAACCTTGATCAGTCCCTCGACTATGGCCTCGATCCTTATCATGAACTTCTGATTTCACAACTTTAGGCCTCCTGGAAGGATCTTCCTGATGCTCCTCCCAAGCCATATACGACTTTGCCATTGTCATCAAAGCTTGGAAATTCTCAGGCCTTTCTGTCATTACCTTCATCGAAAGATCTTTGTTACGGCAATTATCTGCCATGGATTTTTGAGCTGAGGTTATGATAAATGGCTCGACTTTCAGTGCTACCTTCTGGAAATTCATCAGGTAGGAATATAGAGTCTCATTATCACCTCGACGAATTTTTTGCAAATCATCCACCTTCTTCTTTTCTGGGATCGAGGTCACAAAATGAGCCAAGAAAGATTCTGAAAGCTGATTCCAACTCTTCATTGACCCAGGAGCTAAGGCATCATATCATTGCGTTGTTGTTTCCCTTAGAGTTGTTGGAAACAATTTATACATCAAAGCATCAGGCGCCTTCGTCGCCAATAGAGCTCTTCCAAAGCCTTTTACATGCAGCATTGGGTTAGAATCCCAATCATAAGTTGCGAGGCTTGGATATTTGAAACCTGATGGAAAGGATGAGGCTAAAATCTTTGCACTCGAAGGGCTATTTCTATCTTGGATTGGTCCCTCGTCCTCTTCCGAGGTTACTTCCTCATAGTCCTCCTACGCTCGAGGTCTTTTCTTTCCCTCTCGCGACTTTTCTCCTCGGGAACTCTTTTTTTCTTTTGCTTTTGCTGCCTTGTCACGTTCATCTAAGGCCTTGGCAATCCCTGCAGCCAAATCTTGATCAAACCGATCCACAAGTCTTTTGTTTCGCCGCCTTAATTCTTCGACATCATGATTATTCTCTCGGTTGCGATTGTGCTTTGGGTCAGGACTTCTTGACGACCCAGATCTTCAGGATACTCAAGCCTCTTTACAATTGTTGGCGAAACATTTCTCTTCACTGGTTTTCCCCTAGGTTTATTCCTTGGTAGAGTAGGTGACCTTTCTTTAAACTTTTCACGTCTAGGGGTGTTCTCGTTATCTATAGAATGACCCCTCTGTCTCGAAGAGTCTGTCACACTGAGCGAGGATTGAGCGCTCTTGGAGGGCTTTACACCTTGAGAACTTTCTCGAGGGCGTTCCGTGGGAAGCCTCTTAGTCAACACCTCTATTTTATCTTGCATTAGTTGGATCGTGCTTCGATAAATTGCACTTCTTACATCCACTTCTGCAGCAGCTTGATCTAACCACTTTTGCTTCTCAAGATCGTCTGCTCTAGCCCATTCAAGCATCCTGTTCAAAGCTTCATCTTCGTCGACTGCAATGGTATTGTTTCCTGCATCCCTGTTTTTAGGTTGATCTTGGCCCTGTTCAGGCCTAGGATTTTGTTCTTCAATGATCGCCATCTTCTCGACGTATGAATCTTTTTCTTAAAGAGTCCACGCTCACCGCACCAATTTGTTACCTCAAAATCATAACTTGAATCTACGTAAGCTATGCTTCCTGCACAATAGCGAACGTTAGCCTAAAAGGGGCCGTTGAATGGCGACCCCTCTCCGATGCTAAAGTCAGTAATGATTCGTGATCGGAAAGCAAGTAACTCAAAGAAAGAGTTACCCAGAATCCTGCCTCTTTAGGTCGGTGATCAAACTCCTATTTAGTTTGTTACTTCCTAATTGAATTAAGAGACAAAATAAGAAGTAGAGTCCACGTAGGAGAGAGATTCTCCTAGCTTTGACTATTCAACGCACGTCTACGTGGCAACTACGACTATTCAACGTAGCCTTCTTTGTCCTACGTGGCTTTATAGTAAGAGACTATTGGCCCACGTGTTATGTAAAATATTGGGTGATAACCACGGCGATTATAAGTTTAGGCAACAAAATAAATCTCCATTTTGTAATGGGTAAATTGAAAACGAGTCAAAAACCGAAGTTAATGATGAACCCTAAGTGTTTTGATAATGTCCAAACGTTTCAGAAGATGAAATTTATTTTATGCTTATGGACTTATCAATGTTGACTAACAATTTTCATTAAGTTGTGTATAAGTTTTTCTCAGCAGGTGCTGAATGAAGAAACTCTGGATTGCCTAGAAGACTCAGAAGAGAAGAATAGCTGAAGACAAAAGATAAAGCTCAGAAGCTGGATACTCCGCTCTGAAGACTTTCTGAAGACTGTTAAAGCTCGTCTCAGAAGTTTAAAAGCAACCAGAAGCCTTTCTATTTGGTCAGAAGCTTAGGAAAAAGGAATAATGGACTCAGAAGCGATTGTCACGGGTTTTACTAAGCATTTAATGCTCTGACACTTGCATTTAATGCAAGGCGCCAAAAGTTTAAAAAGTTGTTTTGATGGAGCGCGCATGTCCACTTCAAACAAAACCAACTTTTCCTTGTCTACCCTTTGTTGATCCAAATGAAGCAAATTTCCAGTCAACCTTTTCTTTGATTTCAAATCACTTACTGGATTAAGTTAAAGAACAAGGTTAACGGAATCAAAGTGTTTGAAGACCGTTTGAAGAAATGACAGATTAACGGCTAAAACAAACTGATGTCATCAATTGAAGATTCAAACTTCACCAACGGTCATCTCCAAGTACTATAAATAGTAGCCAAGCTCAACTGTGTTCCACACACGCGATTATCGAGCTAAAATCTCAACGCACTGTTTTAACAAGCAAAACAGAGCACTCATTTTCCATTCTCAATCTTTCTTAGTTTTAGACTTTGTAATAGTGAGAGAGTGAAGAAAAACAAGTTCATAATAGAAATCTTGTAAACTGATATCGTTTGTGATATTCAATTAGATTTGAGAGAAATCTAGCTAAGGTTTGAGTTGGGTGAGAATTCCAGAAAACATGATAGTTGTTGTTCTGGTGGAAATCCTTTAACTCTTTATAGGCTAGTCAAAACTAAGTGAGAAATTAGCTTAAGTTCAAAATAGTGTGTTGGCCCTAACAAGATCAGAATCACCTAGAGGGGGGGGGGGGGGGGGGGGGGTTAATAGGTGTCTAAGAGGAAAACTGATAATTTTAAGTTTTTAGGGAAACTTAATTTCTCAGAGTCAAATTTCCTCAGAGTCAGAGGCAAGTTTAATGAAATAGCTTCTGAGGGAAATTCTGCCTTTACGCGGATTAACTGCTTTCAGCAACAGAAGCTCTGAGTTAGAGAACTTCTGGACAGTCTTCTGAACAAAGACAATGATATAAAGAATAAATCTGTTTCAGCACTAAACAGAAGCGAGTACACAGAAGCGAAAATAACAAGTATAAGGAAGGGATAAAGAGATTCAGGAAGTCCTGATGAACAGTTCGATTTATCCAGGTTCACCATAGAAGTCTTGTGGCTACTGTTGGTGTTCCCTAGGCCCTAGGCGTTGTTTTATGACATTTTATTTGATGATGATTACATACTATGTTATTGGTGTTTTATGAATAAAGGCATTAATTCATTTGAGTTATATATCTTGTACTATAGTAACTAAATGAAGTATCCATTGATTGTATATCATAAAGTATACCAGAAGTGAGTCATAGTCATGGGAATGATTATGGCATAAGCTTTTATATCTAGGATTCACATGACACTCTGTAGGTTGCTTAGTGTATGTGAATATGGATATAAGTGCGTGTGCGTTACACGAGACTTGGTCGATCCGCTTTAGAAAGTTCATAGTGGTAGAGTCATTAAGCTTTCTAACAATGTAGATCTCTTTTATCTCCTGACCTGATTTTGAGTATAGCAGTCAATAAGGAATCAGATTGAATTTGGTGTATTTCTAACAGGTCCGCCAGAGGATGCCAAATATGGATACTCAGGTTCAATCTCTGAACTTATTACTGCGGATAGTTGAAGTGATGGAATTACCACTCACTGTTTAAGTGAGTTGATATCATAGGCCACTTGTTGAGTATTAGCTGAGAAATGTACGGCCGTACTGAAACAAGCAGGTGACTTGTTTGTTTGTCAGTAATACTCGATGATCAAGAAATTAATCTAGCAATAGAGGATGACTACACCATGCCTTTAGCTTGATTAATCCATATGCTTTTGGTAAGAGATAAGTAGAGCATCATACAGGGTTTTCTGTCTAACATGGATAGCATTCATCTTTAATCAATATGTGATTGACATGGTTTACTAGGACCCTCTGTCGATCAGTGAATTGCTAATTCACAGCTTATTGATTTCAGACCCTAAGGATCGTGCAACACGGTAATCGAGAAGATTAATTGATACATGAATTGTGTTAACTAATTCCAAGATTAAATGATCAATTGATGAATTGATTTTTTGAAGAACGTATTAATTATTTGTTATGTGACAAGTTAATTAGTAATTGGAACGGCTAATTAATTAATTGGGTTAATTTAATTAAGCGATTAATTGTTTATGGGTTAAAGTGTAATATTAATTTAACCTAATTGATGTTAATTGAATCGATTCAATACTACGGTGTTTAATTGATAAAATTAAATTAATTAAGGGTCAAATTAATAATTAACTGAAAGTTAATTAATTGCACTATATAAGTGAATTGTCAATTCATTATTCAGATCGGAAAATCAAAACCCTAGCCTCCCAAACACTAAGATTCGGCCGAACCCCTCCCTAGAGGATTTTGGCGAATTCGTTCCTCGTTCTTCGCGTTCTTGGAGTAAGCCGACTAGTAGCTGATCTCGATTCTTGCTCGTGTCTGCACGTGAACTAGGAGGAGCAACATCTGAGCCTCTCGTCTATCCTTGAAAGGATATCCAAGTAGGTTTTCTTAATCCATAGATTAAGATAACCGTTTTTTTAAAATTTAACTGAGGTTTAAAGATTAAGATCAATGGGACAATTGGTTCAGGTTATATCAAATTCACCGTTTAACTAAATTAGTTCGCTGCTTCCGCTGCGCGGCTCTGATCGATCTTTCTGAAACCCTACAGCTACGTCCTGTCCTCTGTGATCGCAGTCACCAGAGATTTTAAATCCACTATTTAGAAATTTTATGGCAAGTTCAGAAGCTCCTTTACATCAACAGAACTTAAGCTAATTTCTCACTTAGTTCTGACTAGCCTAGAATGAGTTAAAGGATTTCCACCAGAACAACAACAATCCTGTTTTCTGGAATTCTCACCCAACTCAAACCTCAACTAGATTTCGCTCAAAATCTAACTGAGTATCACAAACGATACCAGTTTACAAGATTCCTATTATGAACTTGTGTTTCTTCACTCTCTCACTATTACAAAGCCTAAACTATGAAAGATTGAGAATGGAAAAAGGTTGCTCTGTTTTGCTCGTTAAAACAGTGCGTTAAGATTTTTAGCTTAATAATCGCGTGTGTGATGCAATGTAGCTTGGCTACTATTTATAGTGCTTGTAGATGACCGTTGTTTGAATTTGAATCTTCAATAGATGACATCAGTTTGTCGTAGCCGTTAATCTGTCATTTCTTCAAACGGTCTTCAAACACTTTGATTCCGTTAACCTTGTTCTTTAACTTAATCCGGTAAGAGATTTGAAATCAAGAATAAGGTTGACTGGAATTTTACTTCATTTAGATCGGCAAAGGGTAGACAAGGAAATGCTTGTTTTGTTTGTAGCACACATGCGCGCTCCATCAAAATAGCTTTTTGAACTTTTGGCGCCTTGCATTAAATGCAGACATCAGAGCATTAAATGCTAAGACTCGTGACTAGTGCTTCTGAGTTCCTTATTCTTTTGTCTAAGCTTCTGATCAAAATGGAATTTCTTCTGGTTACTTCTAAACCTCTGATGAGAGCTTTAACAGTCTTCAGAAAATCTTCAGAGCGGAGCATTCAGCTTCTGAGATTTAAACTTCTGTCTTCAGCTATTCTTCTCTACTGAGTCTTCAAGCCAATCCAGATATTTTTCATTCAGCACCTGCTGAGAAACTTATACAATACTTAACAAAAATTGTTAGTCAACATTGAAAAGTATATAAGTAAAAATAGAATTTCATCTTCTGAAACGTTTGGACATAATCAAAACTCTTAGGGTTCATCATAGTGGATTTGAAATCTCTGCTGACTGCGATCACAGAGGACAGGACGTAGTCACAGGACTTCTGTGGCGAACCTGGATAAATCGAACTGTTCATCAGGACCTCCTTGTTGGCCCAAATTATGACTATATAACGAGTAGAGGGGGGGGGGTGAATATGATTTATTGCCTTTTAAAATATATTATTTTCTCTTTAAAATATTTTGCCCATTAAATAATCAACTACAAAAGATTTTGCGGAATATTTAGTTGATTAAAAGATGAGAGAAAATAAGCAAGTTTAGCACGATTTAATCACAAGCAATTAAAGATAAAAGCTTAAAGCAAAGCAAGTGATTAAAAGACAATAATAAAGAGAGTAGGGATAGAAGGATTAGACGCAGAGCATTTATCCAGGTTCGGTCTCCTTGTGAGCCTAGTCCTGTCCCCGAGAGCACCTCTCGAGATTTTCACTAAGGATTTCTTTAAGGGCAGAAATCAAGCCGGTAGAGTAGTTCTCACAATCCGAGACACTACTAGAGCTGAACACCTTTCCCAATATTCACTCCCTCAAACTTCCAAGTGTTTGAGCAACTCCACTTAGTTTTTCTCAAGATCAACTAAGAAACTTATGGCACTTTTCAAGGCTCAGTGATAACCTCCTAAGCTTGCGGGTGCTTAAGAACCTAAATGCTTTTCAAGCCTAAGCAAGAACCTCTCTTACACTTTTATAAGGATCTAGTGTAAAACCCAAGATTAAACCCCACCGTTTAATCTTTTACAATGATCTTTGAATGAAATAAAACACTCAAACTCTCGTTGTAAAGTTGAAGGAAAAATATAATCAAAGCTTGCTTGAATATCTCGTGTTGAAAGCTATGATTCTCGGTTTGATTTTCCTTGCTTCAACCTTCTCTTCTCCTTGCTATTTATAGGCGAAATCTTCACCTCTTCTCAAGTTGTAGCCGAAATGGAGAAGCTTGAGTTGTCACATCAAATCTTCATCTCTTACATTAGGAACCTTATCTTCTTCCATTAGGAACCCTACTCTTTCTTTAGGAAACCTACTCTTTCTTTAGTAACCTTATCTCTTACATTAGGAAAGAGATCTCTTACATTAGGAGATGACAAGATTCCATACGAAATGGGAAGTTTGTAGGAAGATTGATGAGACATTACACTTTGATGATTTCGAGAAGTTCATGGCCGTAGGATGAGATGTAAGATTGAATCCTAGCCATTCATTTATACTCAACTTAAATCACCAATTAACTTATATCATTTGCATTCATCTAAGCATGGATATCATATGAGTTTATTTAATTCATATCACATGCATTCATCATCGTAAACATGGTAATCACATACGTAACATAGATGATGATATCATAGATGGCAACATGACATAGTTTGTATGTATACACGCATCTTAACCATGGCATAGCTTATGATAAATATATTAATCATATTAAGTTCATATCATAAGATTTCAATGAAGAGCATGTTAAGATATGTCATTTTGATCACATAGAAAGGCCATAATTCATAGGATAAAAAAGAGTGTTTTGTCATGGCATAACTTTTTAGCTCGTGGCATAAATATCATTTAGACATAATTTAGATTCATGTGAGCATGTGAAATTAAAGCCATAAAAGATGTGATCATGACATGCATACATATATACTTTAATCATATACTTCAACTAAAGTAACTCTAGATAGAATAATATTCTCATTTAAGCATTTCTAGAGTTAATTATATTTTTAGCACATAAAGTATATAATTAAATTACTTTGTCACATATATATATATATATATATAAAGCATATTATAAAAACCATATATTAAATCAAGTAATCAAAATCAACTAGAGTGAAATAACACTCCTGAATCTCTTTCTCCCTTCCTTATACTTGTTATTTGCTTCTGTGTGATTGCTGAATATTTAGTGCTGAAACAGATTTACTCTTTATCTCATTGTCTTTGTTCAGAAGACTGTTCAGAAGTTCTCTAACTCTGAACTTCTGTTGCTGAAAGCAGTAAACTGCTAGAAGGCAGAATTTCCCTCAGAGGCTACTTCACTAAACTTGCCTCTGACTCTGAGGAAATTTGACTCTGAAAAATTAAGTTTCTCTAAAAACTTAAAATTATCAATTTTCAACTTAGGCACCTATTCACCCCCCTCCCCCCTCTAGGTGATTCTGATCTTGTTAGGCCCATTAGTTAATTCCTCACTTATGTGATTTCAGTGTTATGTTAGTTCAAAATTAGAGTTTCAGTGTTAAAAGCAAAGTTATTGATGCATATATGTGAAAATTATATAATTTACAGTCAAAGAGCTTGATGCTACATCAATGGCGGACTTGTAGCTTTCAAGAAAATGCTACAAAACGCGACAAGATTTGGCCGCGTTCTTGCATCGTTTACCAAAATGCTACAAGAACGCGACAAGATCTGATTGCATTCTTGTAGCGTTTGCCAAAACGCTATTAGAACGCGACAAGATCTGATCGCGTTCTTGTAGGGTTTGCCAAAACGCTACTAGAACGCGACATGATCTGATCGCGTTCTGGTAGTGTTTACCAAAACGGTACAAGGACGCGACAAGATCTGGTCGCGTTCTTATTGCTTTGAATCTTTAAAAATGTAAAGTTTGTGGCGAAATAGTCTCGAGAATACATTCCGATGAACGCTTCTTGAATGCTTATGCTCCGGTATGTTGCTTTATTTCAAGTTATTTCCCTTTAAACTTGAATCAGTGTGGAAACAAACAACTAGTTTGACTCGATTGCAATAGAGTTGTTCAGGTTGCAAACATTTAAGCATATATCTGTTTAGGTTGCGACTATTTTGTTGCCGGAACTTGTAATCGGGCAAAAATCCTCTCCAAAGTTGCACCAAAATAGGTGAGAAAGTCGAACGGTTTCACGATTTCTATTTCGAAAAAAAATGAGAAATTGAAGTTATAGTGTAATGTAGAAGATGAGGGTATATTTGTCAAAAAACGGTATACACCACTAGTTACGTAGGAAAGATAAAAACACATCAAATATGTTAATGAGCCTCCCAAATGGGCCAGATCTGTAAAAATCCCTTTAAATATATATATATATATATATATGACAGCCAGGCCATGGTGAGGGAGTCCCTCACTCACTATTCTAAGGGAGTTTTAGCTTTAATCTAGTTACCAAACAAAATACACCCACCTAATTAATTTAATGAATTTAAAGTAATAAAATCCTAATTTATTTTGTTTACAACTCTTCTAATTAGTATCCTAATTAAATCAAACTCTATTTTCCTAAATACTAATTAATTCCGGATTAATTAATTAATCATATTATCACATACGAATTGAATTTATTTCAACATTAATTTATAATTCTAATAGATTATCTGGGTTTCAATATTTTATGTGTAAATTTAACATAAATTATTTTAATACTAGAGTTTAGGGTTTATAAAGTTAGGATTTAGGGTTTATGGATTTAAAGTTGTTAGGGTCTAGGGTTTATAAAGTTGGGACTACGGGTTTATGATTGTTAGGGTTTAAGGTTTATAAAGTTCGGGTCTAGGAGTCTAGAATTATTTGAATTTAGGGTTGTTAGGGTTTATAAAATTAAGGACTACGGGTTTATGATTGTTAAGGTCTAGGGTTTATAAAGTTAGGGTCTAGGAGTTTAGAATTATTTGAATTTAGGGTTGTTAGGGTTTAAAAAATTAAGGACTACGGGTTTATAATTGTTAGAGTCTAGGGTTTATAAAGTTAAGGTCTAGGAGATTGAGTGAATAAATTAGATAATTAATAATAGATTTTTGTTCTTTTAAATTAGATGGTTATTTTGTTTGGTAACTAGATTTAAACTAAAACTCCCTTAGAATAGTAAGTGAGGGAGTCCCTCACCATAGCCGGACTGTATATATAAAACTAATTTAAGAGCTCTCCACTAATCAAACTGTTATTTTAAATAACATATACAATATGCCTCTTATAATCATTTGAATTTTACTAAAACTTCATATTTTTTAACATATTTTAGAACCTTATTCACAAATATTGCATATCACAAACCCTTATACTATATAATTTTAAATTATAAAATTTTATTTGTGCATGATACAAATCATATATTTTTTTTTATTAGTAAATAAATTTAGGTGGTTAAATATACATTATTGCAAAATAAGTTTTCATGCTGACTAAATTGAGCAAAACGTGTAATATTCTAATTGATGGCTGAGACTTACATCTTGTGTATGTTTAAATAGAACACTAAAATAGTCTTGGTCAAATACTCACACCGTAAGAGCCTAAATTAACAGCAAAATTTGTCCTTTGATTCTTTGTGGTCACAAAATGTTAACTCTAAAGTCAGCTCACATTTTGCCCCTGTAAGCTCAAAGAAAGGTTTCATATTAGAAATTATCGATTTAAGAGTATCGTCAATAGATAGGCAAAAGGCATTATAGGCCAATAATTTAGTTAAATTATTACATTTTGTTACTGATTTATTATTTTGTATATTTAGTCATTAAATCGTTTTATTTGGTGAAATCTCACACTTGTATTAATTGGCATTATTAAATTTGTATTAATTGAAATATTTTGATTCTGGTATAAATTAATTGACGAACTCTACTCTCAATTAGATCAATGTTAATACAGATGATTCGGTTATGGGAAGTTCGATGTGTGTAGGAGCTGGGGAAATTCTTAGGGCAACTCGTGTTATCCAAGGGATTTCTTAATGCTTAATATCAACATGGAGTTTGCTTCTGTAGCGGAATTAGTAACAATATGAATTTGCGCTTTTTTAGTTTTTGGGATTTTAGTTCCGTAGAGCAATTTCGATTCGCTTAATGTTTGTTCTCTTTCCTTTTTCTTTGTTTGACTTTTATTTTTCTCCTTAATAACTCTTTTGGGTTTGGAGTTTGAGAATTTGCGTAAAGGGTGCCGACCTAATCGAGATGTCTTACCTTACCTCTTCCCATCCCCCACATTTGTTAAAGAAAAAAAATTAATGAGGGAGTTGGAGATAAAGTAAAACTCTATTACCTACCGTTATGCAGTCTTAGGGTCTGTTTGGTACAACTGTTTATGTTTGCTGTTTGTGGTTCATGTTTGCTATTTGTTGTTCCTGTTTGCGGTTTGCTGTTTCATTTTGTTGTTTGCGATTTGCTGTTTGATAATTGGTTTTGATAAAATCATAATTATTTATTGCTGTTAGCATGTAAAATGACTAATATGGGCATAATTAAATTTTTTTAAATGTAAAATGCAGAGGACAATAAAGGAAACTAAAATCCGTAGAGATTTTTTTTTAGAAAAAGCAGTATTTTACTGCTTCTTGAAAAAGCAGTTGCCTTTCAGCTAAAAAGCAACCAACATCATTTTCTAATTCCTAACCAAACACTCAATTAACTGCTTTTTAGATCGAAAAAGCAAAAAGCAGATGTGAAACGGTGAAACAAACACCCTCTTAGAGCATCTCCAATCTTCACCCTCACTTTTTTTCCCATTCCCCACTTTTTTTTATCCCCATTCCCTATTTTTTTTCTCCAACTGCAAATTTTATTTCTTCCCCAAATCTACTTTATACTTTTTCACCTACTTTTTTTATTAATATAATAATACTTCTTTATATTTTTATTACTTTTTTATTTATATAATAATACTTTTTTATCCCCATTCCATTGATTAAACTATATTATTTCTAAAGTAGGGAGGACCCAAATAATCCCCACTTTTAGGGAAAAAGGTGAGAAATCCCCACTAATGAGGGTAAAATATGAGATGATTGGGGTAATAAATCCTCATTTTCCACTTTTCAAGAGAGAAAGTGGAGATGGTTGGAGATGCTATTAGAAAACATTCTCCTTTAAAAAAGTGGGGTTGTATATCCAACCCACAATTAGTGAGGCAGCCAAGGGTATAAGACCAAAATGCCCCCCTCCTTTAATTTAAAAAATAAAAAATTAAATAGATTTTAATCCCAACAAAAAATAAAATAAACTCCAACCACCATTCCCCTCCATCTTCTCGTCAGTGCCCCCTCCTTCATTTCACCACTATTCCTCCTCCTCCGGCGACAGTTGACAGCGGCGACATCGAAATTCCGATCAGAATTTTGGGGCGACGGTGGACGACATAAGTAGCGGCGCAACGAAGATAACAAAAATTAAAAATTAAAAAATCGGAACCAACTCAGAATTCTGTTGTGTAATTTATTCACCCGTTTTACTTGTTCTATATTTTTTTAAAAAAAACAACACTCAAGGGTTTTGAGTTCCCCCACGCGGTGACATTCATGGGTTTTGAGTTCCACCACGCGGAGACACTCATAGGTTTCAAGTGCCACCACGTGGGAGCACTAAGTTTCCATGAGTGCAGCTGTGCGGTTGCATTCAAATCCCTTGAGTGTTAGCACGTGGCGGCACTTAAAACCCTTGAGCGTAACAATACTATAACTTATATATTTACCTAAACAATAACGATGACTACAACTATATTTGTAGGTTCCCTTAAATGATTTTGATGGTGATGGTGTTGATTATAATCCTCACTTTGAAATTACCCAAATATTTGGGGATTATCACGAATTGCGTAAACTTAGGGCTGAGAGTTTTGAGGGGAGAAATGTGGTTGAGGAATTTTATCATCTTGTGGTTGAATATGGGTATCAACATTGGACAGAATTAGCACCGATAAGTAAGGTCAACACTCATCTTTTTATGGCACATCCAAAAATGGTGACCATGTATCGCTCCTACCCTTGGATTATCGGCATGGATTCTACATATAAGAGAAATAAGTACCAAATGCCGTTTTTTGAGATTATTGGAATGACGCTAACAAATAAGAACTTCTTAATTGCTTATGCAATAATGAAGGATGAAATTAGGGATAGCTATATGTGGGTGTTACAAAAGCTAAGGGTTCTATTAGGGAACAATCTCAACCAAACAAAATGATGAACCCTAAGTGTTTTGATTATGTCCAAACGTTTCAGAAGATGAAAACTTAACACTCCCTTACATATAGTTTCTTTGTTAACTAATATTTTTCTACTCAGTCTATGTGTAAGTTACTCAGCAGGTGCTGAATGAAGAATTTTTGGATTGCCTGAAGAACTCAGAAGTCTCGATTGCTGAAGACAGAGTTTCATTATTTCAGAAGCTGGATGCTCCGCTCTGAAGTTGTTAAAGTCTGTTGAAGCTCTCCTGAGAGATCCTTTGCAATCAGAAGTTCATCTACCAATTCGATCAGAAGCTTAGTCACGGGTTCTGGATAAACATTTATGGCTCTGACAAGTGCATTTAATGCAAGGCGCCAAAAGTTCAAAAAGCTGTTTTGATGGAGCGCGCTTGTCTTCTCAAAGTGGAACCAGAATTTCCTTGTCTACCCTTTGTTGATCTTATTGAGGAATGTTTCCAGTCAACCTTATCTTTAATTTCAAATCTCTTACCGGATTTAGTTAAAGAACAAGGATAACGGAATCAAAGTGTTTGAAGACCGTTTGAAGACTTGACAAATTAACGGCTACAACAACTGATGTCATCTCTGTTGAAGATTCAAATTCACCAACGGTCATCCTCAATCACTATAAATAGTAGCCAAGCTCCAATGCATCATGTACGCATGATAAACGAGCAAAATCTCAACGCACTGTTTGAACAAGAAAAATAGAGCATCATTTTCCATTCTCAATCTTTCTTAGCATAGCTTAAGTTTAAGTGAGAGAGTGAAGAAAAACAAGTTCATAATAGGAATCTTGTAAACTGATATCGTTTGTGATATTCAGTTAGATTTTGAGAGAAATCTAGTTGAGATTAGAGTTGGGTGAGAAATCCAGAAAACAGAGTGTTGTTGTTCTGGTGGAAATCCTTTAACTCTTTTTAGGCTAGTCAGAACTAAGTGAGAAATTAGCTTAAGTTCCGTTGATGTAAAGGAGCTTCTGAACTTGCCTGAAAAGTTCTGAATAGTGGATTTATAAAATCTCTGTAGGCTGCGACCTCAGGGGACAAGACGTAGTCACAAGACTTCTGTGGCGAACTTGGATAAATCGAATTGTTCAATCAGGATCTCCTGAACTTCTTTCTCCCTCTTATACTTGTTATTTTTGCTTCTGTGTATTTGCTTATATTTAGTGCTGAAACAGATTTTCTCTAAGTATCATTGTCTTTGTTCAGAAGACTGTCCAGAAGTTCTCAAATCAGAACTTCTGTTGCTGAAAACAGTCTAACTGTGTTTAGGCAGAATTTCCCTCAGAAGTAACTTCTGTGAGCTTGCTTCTGACTATGAGGAAATTTGACTCTGAAAATTAAGTTTCTTGAAAAACTTAGAAATTTTCAGTTTTCAACTTTGACACCTATTCCCCCCCCCCCCCTCTAGGTGATTCTGTTCTTAATAGGGCAAACACAAACCATTATGACTTACCGAGAGTTAGGTTTGATGGAACCGGTACATGTGGTTTTCCGAATACACCTCACATTTTGTGTAGGTGGCACATAAACAAGGATGTTGCACATCAGGTGGGAAAAATTTGTGGAGATAAAGAACATGGTGAGATATTCAAGAATAACAAATGACGGGTGATAGTAGAAGCACCAACACTAGAGTCCTATGATGAGGCAGTGCGTCGTATGAAGGTTTCTATGAAACCGTATCCGGCGATTATACGTTTTTTGGACACGACATGGTTGGTGCACAAAGAGAAGTTTTGTTGCGCTTGGACTAACGAGTACCTCCACTTCGACAACACTACTACCAGAGGATTTATACCCTATCACTACCTATTTTAATGCAGCAATATTTTTGTTCTCGAACCGACTTATGGGATGTTGTACTGTGCTTCCGCTTCGTTCCGACGGTCACCCACTAGACTATGAAATTTGTCTTTGTCTTGCCGGAAATCATTTTATTCGTATCGACTTACAACCCGGTTTTCCAGTCTCTATAATGGATGTACAGTGGGAATCTAGACGTCATTTCAGTGCTCAACACTTGATAGAACCGTATTTGGGAAAGATGGATAGATGGGCTAATTTACTACGAAATACATTCGTGTAATGTTTTGCTTTTTTGACTTAATTGTATTTATTTTCTTCGTGTATTTGTGTTTTCTTAATTTTATATAACTTTTAACTAAGTACATCTATTTACTAAATTTATGGTTTCGGGTTATTTCAAATTTTATTTTTCTTATTATTTGTTTAAATTATATCGTTGAAATTACTTGTTACTTAATTTCACTATTTATATTATTTAGGATTGAGTTATATTTTTGTTTAAATTAATTTTTCCATTTTTCTTTAAAAAAAACGAATTGTCTAAACGAACTCACCGAATTCAAGTGCAACCACACGGTGACACTGGCGAAGAATGAGTGTCACCATGTGGTGGCACTGGATGATTTTGAGTGCCACCGCGTGGCCGCACTTGAGTCTCACCGGTTCCACCATATGGTGAAACTGATTGGCCATGAGTGTCACCGTGTGGTGGCACCGAAAAGGTTCTAGTTTCTACCTACTTTTTGCAAAAAAAAAAATAATAATTTATTTTTTTTCTTCACAAGGGCATTTTTGTCTTATCCCATCGGATGTCTTACTAATTATGGGCTGGATATAACCACACCCTTAAAAAAAGCATACTAAGAAATTAAATTAGCCTCCAAAGTTATCAAGTATAATCAATTTAGTCATTATGAATTCTTGGTATTAAATGTTAGATATTTAATTAGGAAATTTTTATGGTTATTTGTCTTTTAGAAATTAATCATTACTATGTTTTGCCCACTATTGAATTATTGGGTAAAAAACAATTTTAATATAGTAAAGACAAAGTACAAACAAAGTAATTAAACTATAAAGCAACTAAAAGACAAAGTAACCATAGCCAACAATATTAATGACCAAGCTTTAAAAGTAATTATTAAAACAAATATACTTACTAGGCCTCATGGTATTGGCACTTTGAAGAGCTATATCTCGAGAAAAACAATACTTTCTATCTTGAAATGTCATTTTCTCGTGAAATAACTTTGTCTTATTGTACTGTTTTTTGTTATCAATCACATCTAAAACTGCTAACAAAACTTCTGGCTTTTGATATAAATTTTTTTTGTCATACTGGAAAGATGGATTTAACCAATAAGCAGCGGCATGAAGATTTTTTAAAAACATCATATCCCAACGATTTTTAACAATCGTTGTATAAGGCTTGTACAATTGTTTTCTTCCTTTGAACAACTCTTTTATCCCAATACGAGCCCTACACATTCCCTCATACACATACCCCATAGCCGGTTTTTCATCAGAATCACAAATCCGTAGAAGGCGTATAACATGTGTCATTACTCTAACAAGTATCAAGCTATTATTCCAAAATCGTTCATCCAAAATAATTTGTTTCACCTCTTTGCCCTTTTGAATCTTAGTAAATTTTTAAAAATCATCACAAACAACTAAAGCTTCCAAGTCACTTTTATGATCATGTAAACTCTTTAAAGCAATAAAAGTTGTTGCAAAACGTGTAGCTCCAGGACGAATAATTTCAGTCCAACCAGGTCTTTGTCTTAACCAATTCAATGTCTATTTGTGATTATATATAAAAATAGTGATTTTTTATGCTAATGTTGCAATATCTCTTACATTTGGCATGTCAGCAATATCTTTAACAATCAAAATCAAGCAATGAGTAGCACACGGAGACCAAGAGATAGTAGGATACCTCTCTGAAAGTAATCTTCATGTTGCCTTATAATTAGCTCCATTATCTGTCACCATATGCACCACATTATCTACACCAACAAGCTCAACAATCTCTCTAAAAAGGTTACACAAATTTTCTGAATTTGTGATAATATCAGAAGCATCAACAAACTTAATAAAAGAAATGCCTTTAGAACAATATACTAAGAAATTGATCAAAGGTCGTTGTCTTGTATCCGTCCATCCATCACCCATAATTGTGCACCCGAACTCCGCCCAATGTTCTCGAAAAGAATCAACAATTAGCTTAACTTGAGCTTTTGCATCTCTCAACAAAGTGACTCGCAAGGCATGGAAAGTAGGAACTTTATATCCATGGCCTATATTCGTCATCTTATCGGCAGCAGCTTGGAAAAATGGCGAATTCACTGCATTGAATGGTATACAAGCATCATAAAACCATAATGCGATTGCCATATCAGTATCGTGCCACCTTTCTTTACTTTGCATGCACACTTTGATAGAAGGTTGGATATAATCTAGCTTTCCGACTTTGAAAAAGCTAATAATTTCCGGAGCTTTTCGTTTTTCCCTTGCAATTTCAAAACAAGAGTCCTTGTTTGTAGAAACCGGAGCTAACAAATTTCCACCAATATCTTATTCTTCAATGTTAATTGTCGCGCCCCCAAAAACGCGGGTCGGAGCGCGAGGCCGTGCTCGTCTACTTTTTAGGTTAATTAATGTGTTAAGAGCTATTATGCTCTTTTAAGACGAGTCGCCACTAATCATCTCTAGTCGGTGTGATTAGATACCGTTAAGATTTTGACTCTGTTTGCCTAGATAAGAACCTTATCTGAGCATTATTTATTTATTCTTGTTAGAAGAAGACGTGATGTTGAGTTATAACATAACCCTCGTGGCCGAAACGTATTCTTTAATTTTTTAAGAAAATAAGGGATAGATTATCACATAATCTTTTTGTAAACTAGCCATAACATGACTACTTTTAAAATGTCTAATTTTCTAATTTGAAAAATATACCCAAATATTACATAGACATGAATCGATAATTTTAATTACGTATAAAGAAGTCATATTGTAAAATTGAGGGAATTCGATTATTACATAACCGTTCTAACAAATTTAGTTCAAAATAAGCCATATAAACGAACTTGATTGGATAAGATTAATATATGAATAAGATCTTGACAGAATTAGTAATTTCAATTTTAGAAAAGATGTCATTTTTCTCTTACTGTATTGAACTAATCTATTTCTTTTTAACTTCCTAAATATATCGAACGTTAATAAGTTTTATTACAGCTATAAATTGTAAAAACATACAAGATTAATGACCTATATATATCACAAAGACACTGAAGCTTAGTATTACATTCAATAAGAAACTAATAAAAATACTAATAATGTTAACCAATGATCTTAGCATAATTAAATGTTGTTTAGCCCTTTTTTTAGCAAAACCACTAAACTCCAAACCAGACTCTCCACTAAACATTTTTATGGAACATAAATGAATAAGTAAAAAAAAACAAAGATGAAGATCATAAATTTAGAATCAATGATGGTGACCTAAAAGTCCTTTCAATTTATCCTAACAAACTTTAAATCTGGACCATTTATTTGAAATGATGGTGGAGACCAAAGAGCTTATTTTAATAACTCTAAATAGGCTTAATCCTAGGCTTTTGATCTAATCCTTCGGTCCACATTTGAGTTGACTATAATCCATCAAAACCTAATTTTACCAATCTAAAACCTTCATTCTTTCTTCTCTTCCAGCCGTCCCCTACCCTTTCTATCCTTCTCTTCATTTTTTCTTAATCTCTTCATGTATCCGAGACCTAATCTATGTTAATTCAAGTCCCAATTGGTTCGTACTCCCTTGTGTTCATTATGGCTGTCTCTTAAATGTTTCTAGAGTTCGATCCATTTGGGGATGGATCTCTAACGCTTCCTGGTTCGTATTAAGAGAGGGGTTTTACTCTTAACAAGGTCCTATGGCTTCTAAAGGGATCTATTGGTGGGTTATGGTTCCAAGGGTCTTAATTTCGGTTTCGGACTCGGTTTCTAATCCTCGAGTAATTACAGGGAAGTTCTTATGTTCTTGTTATCTCTATTCTCTATCTATTTTCGTTTCCAAACTCTAATTCTGAATTTGTTTGATTTCGTTCCCTAAAATACCCTTATCTCCTCTTTGACAGGTTTGATCAATGTTCTTAAGGTCCTAATCTGACTTTGGATGTTTTGGGAATAATTCTGAATTTAAAGTGAGACTGACCAGTAATCCGCCGGTCGGAAAATTTCCCGGCGAACTTCCGGCGTCGGAGACTAGTTGTCGACTTTCATAATTATTTTAAAAAAACCATTTCTACTGTTATTCGACCTCTAAGGTAATTTTTCGGATCCCTATCTCTGCTGAACTCGGGTTCAAATGTGCTTTGAACCCGTACCTTTTGATGATTCTGATGTGTTTCTATGGTTCTGTGAAAGTGTTCTGTTTCTTAAATGATTCTTAAACGATCTATTCCTATCCTATTTGAGTCAAAATTGAATACTGGACAAAATATTGACAGGAACAGACATTATAACTTCGAGAATGGGTTTTAATCACGGGTTCGGCTTCTACGGTCAAACCCGAAATGGGTTCCCGATCATTGAAACCCCCGGGATTAACTCATATACAGGAATATAAGGGCGATGATGAGAAAAAGGTCCAATAAAAGTTTTAAAATTAAGGTTTGTGCTCTAGAGTTGATTTGCTCGCTAATTTTGTTGCAGACTAGTTTTTACTAATGTATGGCAGTTAAATTAGCATGTTAAATCTACTCTATTGAAGTATAGATCTTTCTTTGCATAAGCTAAAAATTGAATCCTGAGCCTCTTTCTTTTTTAACACAAAAGCCTCTTTCTTTTTTAACACAAAAGCAAATTAAACAAAAAAAAAAAAGAATTGCAAACAAGGGAATGAAATTATTTAAACAAAATATGATACAGATAAATAAAAGATGAACTTTCGTGTATATAGAATGATTGTGAAAAGATCTACCTTTGAATGTGTAGACGTAGAGTAATTACAATGGAACAAAACTCTCTTAATTTTCCACTCTAACACTTTTCAATCTTTTTTAAGTTGCTTGTCCTTTTCTGCCTTTTTCTTTTTTACCGTCTTTTTTCTTCTCTTTTCTCGTTTTCCTCTCTTGCTGTCCTCTCCCCTTTATACTATCCACATGATCTCTATGATCTTGATTTAGATTTACAATAATCTCTCATTGTACTTGTTTGAGTGAGGTTTTAGCCATAATCCTATCTAATTGTGATTGGATATTATTTTGGTGATTTGGTAAATATTGAGATTGGATTTGATTTTGGTGAATATTTGCTTGGATTTGATCTTTGCTAAATCTGAGATTATATTCTGAAGTTGGGCTTCAAATCTGCTGAGTTGGGCTTAATGGGCCTGTGTTGGGCCAATGGGCTTTTTGTATCGAATCACTTCTTGGTGATTGTTCGGAAAAAATGACTCGGACTGTGGGAAAAATGAATTGACGGAAACTTTGTCTCTTGCCTCGAAAACAAATATCGCCTTTTTGTCTCTTTTGACCCGAAACGAAGAAGAAGACCTCTTTTCTGAAAAAATGGACCATTTCTGACCCGAAGATACCTGAAGCTCTTGACTTGAATGTGGGCTTCGACCCGGCTTGTCGAGACTTCACAGTTGCCTAGATAAAAAGGAGAGAAGATAATCTCCGACATTAAAAACACGGAGTCTAAATCCCGTGACATTCTTTATTTTCTCTGCAAAATAGAATATGGTTAAATAGCAAGTGTACTCCTTATTTGTAATTTGTAATTGTATTTTGTATTCTGTAATTAATAATAAGAATTATTTTTTTGACATTATTGTCTTAATTTATTTACTTTACGTGCAAAAGCAAGTTCCAAATTGATCAGCTAAAGCTCACAACATAAACTTTTAGACTAAAAAGAATTGATAAGATAAATGTAAAAGATTTTGTGATTTAATTAACTATCGTTTATAACATAAACATTTAAGCCGTAATCCAATGAATTGTTCAGGATAAATAAACGGAATGATCAAGGAAATAAACGAAAGAATTAAATACACGCTTATTATCTCTGCACAATTGTTTGAATTAACCGTATATAACAATCTATAACATAGATTTATTTTTTTAATGTCTAAAAATATCATTTTCATAAAAATTCTTGTTTTAAAAGCCGGACAAAAATGGGTGCTAACAGCTGCCCCCCTTTGTATATCTCCATTGAAAAGGGAGTATACAAAGCCCAAGGAGCGACCATTTTTGGCCAAGTTAAAAAGTAGATAGAGTCAAATGAAAGGGATATAAATCAACTGAATGCTTTTGACTGGGCATTCTCCAGGTTGACACTGTTGTTGAATGGTTGATGAAACGGGCCATCTCCGTTTGGACTGCTCGTAATCTTGTGTGTCTATTAAGTTGAAGAGTTATGGATTGTAAGTGAAACGCGCGTCCGTCGGGTTTAAGAGTTGTGGATTGCAAGTGAACCGTGCATCCCTCGGGTTTAAGAGGAGCTGTGGATTGCAAGTGAACCGCGCATCCCTCGGGTTTAAGAGTTGTGGATTGCAAGTGAACCGTGCATCCCTCGGGTTTAAGAGGAGCTGTGGATTGCAAGTGAACCGCGCATCCCTCGGGTTTAAGAGTTGTGGATTGCAAGTGAACCGCGCATCCGTCGTGTTTAAGAGTTCTTTGATTAAAGTGAATATATGTTGGTGGTGATTCCTTTATCTTTGGAAAAAGGATCGAAATTGGATAACTTTCGGATTTAACTGCGATAAAAAGAGTTTATGTATGCATGAGATGTATGTTGTTCATTTTGAAAAAGTTGATTTTTTTTAGAAAAAGAAATCTTTCGACGAAATTGTTTAATGAATTAATCGTTTTAAACAGAGTTTATCAAGGCTTAATTTTCAGTTTTTGCAAATTAATCTTGGCTTTCTTGACTTTTGTGTTGATGACAGGAATATGCTGATGTGATTAATCTCTTTCTTCATATGGGCAGAGAATGTTGAAGACGGGGCTGCTTCGCTCATCTTTCTTGATTTGTATGCTTTTGGTAGATAAACAAGGATAATGATGTGTTTTTGCTGATTTATTGTTCAGTTTTTTGGTTGAAAAGCGCGCTTCGGGCCCTTGCTCACTAGCGGGATAATGTTGATGTTCTTCTTCCTTCAAAGATTTGATTGAGAATACACTATTTGTTTCTTTTACAAGCAGAAAACGATGATATTGCTCTATTGTCTCAAGTTTGTAACCGGTGATTTCTTTTTAAACCTTGAATGTTGCCTAAATTGCCCTCACAGGTTTTCAATCTAGCAGGCTTGTTGTTTTTAATGAACCTTAGATGTTGCCTAGACCGCCTTTTCAGGTTTTCAATCTAGCAGATTTTATTTATTTTATTTTATTTTTTCGAACATCGAAAGTCTACCTCTCTTGTCATATATTCTGTTTTAAAATCGCATATTTAGTGAAGAGTTTATTTATAAGCTACACGGAGAAATTTGAACAAGATTTAAGAAAAGAGTACTATATTTATTTATTCAGAAATCATTACAACTTTGACTAGTTAGATGATCAGTACATTACGCATAATATCTCCTAACTGCATCTGCATTAATGGGATTTTCAAGCTCATCTCCATCCATGTTGGCGAGTACTAACGCTCCACCTGAAAATGCTTTCTTTACCACATACGGGCCTTCGTATTTCGGGGTCCATTTTCCTCTGGAATCTAAATTTCTCAAAATGATCTTCTTTAGAACCAGATCTCCTTCCTGATAAGCCCGCGCTCTTACTTTCTTTCCGTAAGATTGTATCATCCTTCTTTGATACAGCTGTCCATGACAAATTGCTGTTAATCTCTTCTCTTCGATGAAATTTAACTGATCATACCTTTTCTGCATCCATTCTGACTCATCGAGTCCGGATTCCAACATGATCCGCAACGAGGGGATTTCTACCTCTATTGGTACTACAGCCTCCATACCATAAACCAGTGAATAAGGAGTGGCCCCTACGGAAGTTCGCGCAGTAGTTCTGTATCCATGAAGAGCGTATGGCAACATTTCGTGCCAATCCTTGTAAGTTAGTGCCATTTTTTGCACTATTTTCTTGATATTCTTGTTCGCAGCTTCGACCGCACCGTTCATCTTGGGTCGGTAAGGAGTAGAATTATGATGTTTGATCTTGAATTGGGAACACATTTCCTTCATTACTTTGCTATTGAAGTTCTTTGCATTGTCAGTTATGATTTGCTCTGGTAAGCCGTATCGGCATATGATGTTATTTCGAATGAACCTTTTCACAACTGCTGAAGTTACATTGGCATATGAGGTTGCTTCTACCCATTTGGTGAAGTAATCTATAGCCACCAAGATAAAACGATGACCATTTGAGGCTTTTGGTTCAATAGCTCCGATAACGTCCAATCCCCACATTGAAAAGGGCCATGGAGCCGTCATTACATGTAATTGAGTTGCTGGCGCATTTGAATTGTCGGCATATATTTGGCATTTATGGCATTTCTGAACGTATTTGGTACAATCTGACTCCATGTTGGACCAGTAATACCCCATCCTCAAGATTTTTCTAGATAAAGCATGCCCTCCTAGATGGGTGCCACAGAACCCCTCATGTATTTCTTTGATTAAGCGTTCACTTTGCTTCTGGTCGACACATCTGATCAGAGTGGTGTCATGATTTCTCTTGTATAAGATTTCCCCGCTGAGTAAAAATCCTGCAGCCAGCCGTCTCACTGTTCTTTTATCAGTTTCTGATGCCCCCAAGGGATATATTTTGAACTGAATGTAATTCTTGACATCATAATACCAAGGCTTTTCATCCTCCTCCTTCTCGATGAGATTGCAATAAGCCTGAGATTTCCTTAACTCAATCTCAATAGCTGGTAGACTCTGAGTTTTTTCAAGTTCAAATGTCGAAGCCAAAGTAGCTAAGGCGTCTGCCATTTGATTTTCAACTCTCGGTATATGCTCCAGTTGAACTTCCTGGAATTGTTCTAACATCTCGAGGACATATTCTTGATATGGGATTAATTTAGCATCTCTAGTTTCCCATTCTCCTTTCAATTGGTTCACCACTAACGCAGAATCTCCGTAGACCTTCAATTTTCTAATCCCCATTTCTAAGGCGGCTCTCACACCAAGGGCGCACGCTTCATATTCAACAATGTTATTTGTGCATGGAAAATGTAACCTAGCGGTGATAGGAAAGTGTTTTCCTTCTGGTGACGTTAAAACCACTCCTATACCATGTCCCAATGCATTGGATGCTCCGTCGAACCTCATGATCCAAATGTCTGACTTTTCGGCAGTTTGATTCAGACTAAAGATTTCCTCATCTGGAAGAAGCATATCTAATGGTGTGTTGTGAGCGACTGGATTTTCAGCCAAGAAATTTGCTATAGCTGACCCTTTGATTGCTTTCTGGGACACATACACTATGTCGTATTCAGCTAAAAGTACCTGCCATCTCGCGATCTTTCCTGTGAGGGCTGGTTTTTCAAAGATGAACTTGATCGGATCCATCATGGATATGAGACGAGTGGTGCGATTTAACATGTAATGTCTCAGGCGGTGGGCCGACCATACTAAAGCGGCACAAGTCTTTTCCACGGAAGTATATCTTGACTCACAGTCAGTAAATTTCTTGCTGATATAATAAATGGCTCGCTCTTTGGTTCCTGATTCATCTGTTTGTGCCAAAAATGCCCCCATGGAGTTTTCCTGAACATTCAGATATAACAAGAGGTCTCCCTCAGGAGTCGGAGGATGAAGCACTGGAGGATTCTGTAAATACTCTTTGATCTTGTCAAAAGCTTCTTGGCATTCTCGGTCCCAAGTACGGGGATTCTTCTTTTTCAGTAATTTGAAAATTGGCTCGCACTTTGTAGTCATTTGAGCAATGAAACGAGCGATGAAATTCAGTCTTCCTAGAAATCCTCTGACTTCTTTTTCTGTCTGAGGAGGCTTCATTTCTGTTATAGCTTTGATTTTTGCTGGATCAGCCTCGATTCCTCTTCTGCTGACGATGAATCCCAACAACTTTCCGGTGGTGACCCCAAACGCACATTTGGCTGGATTGAGTTTGATATTGTATTTTCGTAATCTGTTGAAAACTTTCTTTAGAACTTCTATATGATCTTCATTTTCTTTGGACTTTGCCACCATGTCATCCACATATACCTCCATCTCTTTGTGGATCATATCATGAAAAAGTGTTACCATTGCTCTTTGATAAGTAGCCCCTGCGTTTTTAAGTCCAAATGGCATGACCTTGTAACAGAAAGTTCCCCAATATGTGATGAAGGTGGTCTTTGCTCGATCCATAATGTCCATAAGGATTTGGTTGTACCCTGAGTACCCATCCATCAAGGATAGCATGAAATATTCTGCAGTGTTATCCACGAGTACGTCTATGTGCGGAAGAGGGAAATTGTCCTTAGGACTTGCACGATTCAAATCTCTATAGTCAACACACATCCTTACTTTCCCGTCTTTCTTGGGAACCGGTACGATGTTTGCTACCCATTCAGGATAGTTAGAGACTGCCAAAAATCCTGCATCGAACTGCTTCTTCACTTCTTCTTTGATCTTAAGGAGTGTCTCTGGACGCATTCTTCTCAGTTTCTGTTTTACTGGCTTGCATTCTGGTCTAAGTGGAAGTTTGTGTGTCACAATATCAGTACTTAACCCTGGCATGTCTTCATAGGACCAAGCAAATACATCTTTGTATTCCCTTAACAATTCGATCAATCTTTTCTTGAATTCATCGCTTAAAGACTCGTTGATCTTAGTTTCCTTAGCCTCCTCTTCTGTTCCTAGGTTTACTGTTTCTAAAGATTCCCCCTGGGGCTGAATACTGACTTGTTCTCTTTCTAGAATCCTCTCAATTTCTACCGGTATTTCTTCATCATATTCTCCGTCGGAATCAACTTCATAAACCGGGTGATCAAAATTATGCGTAGGTCCATGATCATCAATTAAGTCATTTGTGTAATGTTCCCTAAACAAATAAATATAAATAGAATGACGAGATGAAGGATGTAATGGAAGAAAGTGAATTAATAAGGAAAATATGCGCATTTTATTTATTTTACTAAAAGTGCCCTAAACATTTATCTCAATCTTTAAATCTTAGGCATAATTTAAAGATCAAAACACCAGTTTATTACATGATTACTGGGAGTTCATAAGTTTTCCAATTCTGGGGCTCCTGATCAGAAATGCGAACCCATTGCGGGTCTCCAACTTCCATTTTTCCCTGTGTTATGGTAGCAACTGTTGGATCGAAATTCTCTGCTTTCTTGAAAGTTTGCTTTATGTGCGGAATATGTATAGGTTGGTTAATCATCTTTCTGTCCCCAAGTCTAGCTAGACGCTTCTCCTTCAATTGAGCTCGAACTCTTGCTTTGTCTTCTCGAGTCATTTCATATCCCAAACCTTCATGAAAGCGGTTGCTGACGACCGTGAAATCTGTTTCTTTCCAGGTTTCCCAGTTCTTCAAATTTTTCCTCTTGATCATCTCTCGGGCTACCATCATTGATGCTTTGGAAAACTTTGGGTCAAATGACTGAACTCCATCCTCTGTGTAAATTGCACTTACAACTTCAAAGACCTGGAATGAGTTTTCCACAGTTTCCTCGACTCCTTCTATGTAAGGCATGGATGAGCATTGACTGACTAGCATATCTTCCTCTCCAGTAATCTCAACTAACTGTCCGTCTGTAATGTACTTGATTTTCTGGTGCAATGATGACGGCACTGCCCCGGCCGAGTGAATCCATGGCCTTCCTAACAACAGGCTGTATGATGGTCGTATGTCCATGACTTGGAAAGTTATATTGAAAACTGTTGGACCTATCTGAATCGGTAAATCCACATCTCCGATAACTGCTCTTCTAGTTCCATCAAAAGCCCTCACATAGACACGACTTGGGCGAATGTATGAGTCATCAACTGGAAGCTTGGAGAGAGTTTCTTTCGGCATTATGTTTAATGAAGATCCATTATCAATCAGTACCTTCGCCACAGTGAACTCTTTGCATTTTATTGAGATATGTAAGGCTTTAGTATGTCCTGTTCCTTCACACGGCAATTCATCTTCGGTGAAAGTAAGGTGATTTGCGGCTACAACATTTCCCACGATGTCATTCATGTTTTCTACCGAAATATTGTTGCATACGTATGCTCGGTTGAGAACCCTGAGTAAAGCATTACGATGGGATTCAGATGTCAAGATCAAAGATAACAAAGAAATCCTAGCTGGGATTTTGTTCAATTGTTCAATCACTTTGTATTCACTTTGCTTGACTATCCTCAGGAACTCGAGTGCATCATGATCAGTTACTGGATTTTTGGCGGGCAAAGCTTCTAGTTCTTCCTCCATTATGGCTTCTTCCCCTATGTTCTTTCCTTTGAGACGTCTCTCAATCTCTTCCTGACGTCTTCTATCGATGTCTTCTGAAGCAAAAAGGCGGCCGCTCCGAGTTAGGCCCGAGATTTCAGCAATATCTCCTTTAACTTGAGCATTATCACGAGTCCGAATGATGACAGTGGAGTCGTATTTCCAAGGCACTTCCTTGTCACTTTTGTAAGGAAAAGGCGAAGGAGTTTGGATTTCTATTTTGAAGCATTCATCTCCTTCGACAAGCTTTTTTGGCTCCCAATTCACGACTAGTGGGACCAACTCTTCAGACACTGCTCCTTGCAACATGTTTACCGAATGTTCTTCCTTATTCTTCACTTCAAAACGCAGAATCCCCGAATCCATGTGCTCCTGAACCTTTGCTTTGAATTCTTCGCATTTCTGAATCGAATGATCCAAACTTTCACTGTGGTATAAGCAAATTCCTTTTTTTGGATTTTCAGTGATTAATCCAGTTTGACACATGGCTAGATATACTTGCTCCAGAGGCATGATGATATTACCAACTCGGGTCCTGTACTCACACCAGTCATTTCCCAAGATAGCGTTCGTACTAGATGTTGCCCCATGAGTTGGGAGAGGATTACTCTTCACATCTGGCTTGGCATTCGACTGGTTAAATTTCAACCATCCAGCTTTGACTAACTGCTGCACCTTTCTTTTGAAAGTCAAGCAATTATCAATTGTATGTCCTTCAGCCCCCGCATGGTATTCACATTTTTCACCAGGTTTGTACCAAGATGGAAAGGGTGGTTTTATAGGTTGCATCGGGGTTAATGATATTTGTCTGTTTTGTAGCAGTTGAGGAAAAAGCTCAGAATATGGTATGGGGATAGGATCTATAGGTTCATACTCCCTCTTCCTCTGGTTTGGGTAGGCATTACCCTGGCTGCCTAGATAACTGTTATTCTGGGGAATGTTTGCCACGTATCCTTCTTGCGGCTGACTTGGTCGAAAAACGGGAATTTCAGAGCTTACTCCCACCATGTTTGTTTCTTCTTTCTTTTTGAAAGGATTGGGGTTCTTTTTAACTGCTGACTTGTCTTGATTAGTCATATCCAGACGGCCATTTCTCATAGCAACATCTATCCTTTCTCCAGCTATCACAAAGTCTGAGAATTTGACAGTACTATGAGCGATCAGAGAATTGAAGTATGGTGGTGGTAAAGTTTCCAAAAAGATATTGATCATATCTTTTTCAGCCAAAGGAGGCTTTATCTCGGCGGCTTTGTCCCTCCACATCATAGCATACTCACGGAAAGTCTGATCACTTTTCTTCTGAGTGTTTCTCAAATCCTCCCTGGTAGGTGCTAAGTCCATGTTGTGCCTATACTGTCTTATGAAAGCATCAGCCAAATCTTTCCATTTGCGTATGTGAATTCTCTCTAACTGCATGTACCACCTGAGGGCTGCCCCCTGCAAACTCTCTTGGAAGACTTGTATCAAGATCTTGTCATCACTTGCATATGATCCCATCTTTCGGCAATACATGGTTAAATGATCCTTTGGGCAAGTGGTTCCTGAGAACTTTTCGAAGTCTGGAACTCTGAACTTGTGTGGCATGACCACATCGGGTACGAGACACAATGTCTTGGCATCTACTACATCATAGTTGCCCTCCATAGTTCTCAAACGTTCCTCAAGCAACTCCAAACGACCATCCTCTTCTTTCTGCTCATCGAAGTCTGGCATTTCAGTGTCATTCTTGTCTTCCTCAGCATTTCTAGTTCCTGGAGGACCATCTCCCTTAGTTTCTTCATTAGGTTTTTCAGATTCCTTAGACTCCTTATCTGCCCACATCTTCAGTAATGTGGCCATCTGTTTCTTTAGTTCTTCTATCCCTGCTAACTGCCCTTTCATCTCCTCCATGTCTCCCTGAAGTCGTTCTGCCATGGCTTTTGCTTTTGAACGGGTCTGATGACGTCCAGCCAGTGAGATCCTTTCGCAATTTTAATTATGCCTTTGCCAACTCTGTTTAAATGGACGAGTGACTTTAGTTTTTCTCTTTTATTTTTAGTATAGCGTGATGCATATTTATTATTTTCTAAAAACAATATCTTTTAAAAAGAAAACAATAAGAAAAACTTAAAACATTAAAGTTCATAATTCATTAAAAGATACTTCGTTAGTACAAAATAGCAAAATAATACATAAGCATGGACATCTAATAAAACTCTCGGTCTTCAAACAGCATTGCCATAATGAGCCATCTCTCCGATGATTTCGTCGAGATAATCAGCAACCCTTCTTCCTTGGACATCAGTCACCACCATCTCTTTCTTAATGTTGTTCAGGTTGATGGATATAGCTCGGGCCCTTGCAGCAGTTGACCGAATAAAATTAGTGACATTCTCCATTTGCTGGTCAGTTTCATTTTTCTTTTCCTGGTAATAACTCAGATCTCTACCCATATTTTCCAGTCGCTCTTGGTTAGCTAGATGCATCTGGCGCAGCTGATGACTTTCCTCCATGTAGGCATGAGTATCACGGGCCAGATTTCCATAATTTCGCTGATATTCTTCTGACATTTGATGATTAACTTGCTCTAAATCTGCCACCCTTTGTTGAAGCCTGCGGATCTCATCATCCTTGATTGTGTTTGGAGTTGGCTGAAGAACAAATCCTCTTCTAATGTGTGGTCTTGGTTTTGGAAATGCGAACTTTTCGAGCCTTGTTTGTGTCCATTCCGAATAGCCAGGACAAACAAAGATATTGGAGGCTATTGCAACTTGCTTTGCCTGCTTCCAGGCCATGTTGTACCCCTTAATCCTTTTCCGAGATTCTTCCCCTCCATAAATAATGATTGATTGTTCTAAGCCTGCTGTAGCGGGTATGAACTGCATAGCCCCAAATTGTCTTCTCACCATACAAGGAGCGTATCCTGTTCCTCCCCAGGGACCCAGCAGTGGTACAAAGTCGTAATCTCCACACCTGAAGATCATCTCCCTTTTGCCATTCCAAGGTGCCTTCCAAACGATGTCATGTTCCTTGATGCATTCTAAAAATCTTATCCAATCTCCTTTGGGGATGTTCTGTTGAGGCCATTCTGCAACGCCAAATTCAGCGATGTAGTTCTTTGTGCCGTCATATGTTTTGCGGAATGCGATCTCTGGGAATTGGAAGTGTGAAGGGCACTCAAGATGACTGATAGCCCAAATGCAAAGAAGTTGACCACATCCTTCAAAATTTCCTCCAGACATGCGACATTTGTCTAGAGATCTGAAAGTTTCAGCGAGGATGCCGACGATTGGATTCACCCCGTATTCCTTACTTTGAACCACCTTGGAGAAGAAAATGATAACTTTGGCATCAACACATCCTCTCTTTTTTGGGAACAATACAAGACCATATATGAGTAATGCCAACATCTTAAATCCTATCTCCTTTCCAAACTGACTCCATGCTAAATCAACTATCTTTTGGGTATCAATTTCTCGGCCGATCATCCAATCCTTCAAATCCCGAGCCTGCATACCGATCATCTTGGCTAACTGCCTCTCGACCTTCTCATTTGTATCATGCTCATATAGCCTATTCTCATCTTCCAATGGAACGTGCAACAGCTCATGATATTCTTCCAAAGTGGGAGTTAAATCAATATCTCCAAAAGCGAAACATTTGTAGCTAGGATTCCAGAAGCTGATTAATGCCTTCAATAGTGAAGTGTGGTATGGAACATACACTAGGAAATGGATCCAACCATATCTTTTGGTGAATTCTCTGAGTTCTGGCCCCTTGAGCATATCTACTAATGCCTTTACATCTCCTAGATTATTCGGTACATAATCAGTTCCGGTTTGGGGTAAAGCCATCAGTTCACACGGGATCATGACACTGTCTCCTTTGAGCCTTTGAGTTTCCTCTGACCAACTTTTCACAGTATTTTCTCTGACAGGATCTGGCTTGTTTGAAGATGAAGTAGCCATGAGAGTCTATCAGATGTCCCTGTATATATATATATTTGATATTTAGTAAGAAAAGAAGTAAGTGTGTCAGTTATCGGAAGTCATAAATTATTTAATGATGCTAGATTCTCCCATTTTAAAGTTATGCTTATAACAATTGATTCATTCCAGAAAGGCCTACTTCATTTCATTGATAATAATAATATATTACAAGAAAACATCGAAGGATCACCCTTTACAACTTCCTCAGGATGATCCATTCACTGTTTAACCTAGCAAAATATTTCCCTAATATTAGTCCTATTACAAAAATGACCACCACACTATAGGGTATTTGTACAAAAAAAACCTATTAATCTAGAGCTTTTACTAAAGTCCTTCGCCTTCATCATCTACTAGAGTCTTTCGTCGAAAAGGTGGCCTTCATGGTTAGCTTTACTCTTTAAGACGGGACTTGGCTCTCAACCCTTTCATTCGCATTTCTGCCTTTTCGGAGGCAACTCCCCTCCTGAACAGGATCCCTGACTGCTTGCCACACTTTCCTCTTCATCCTCTTCTTCTTCAGTCAGTTCTAGAGATGTGGAAACGGTCTCGGTATAATCATATTCTTCTGAATTTTCTGACATCACCGAATCACTAAGGAGGATCAGATCTTCTGACTCTTCAGAATTACTCACAATGGCCATATCTTCCACTTCTTCAGAATCACCTACGAGGACCATATTTTCTGCTTCGCCCAACTGTTCAAACACCGGAATAAATTGAGGCAATTCATATGGAGGAAAGACTAGGTAGTCATCTGCATTGAAAGGAGCTCCTTCTATTGGCTGAGCATCCCAATCCTGTATTTCCCCATCTTGTGAGATCACCGGAGCTGGTGATTGAACTTCAACTTTAGGAATTAAGAGGTCTGGTACCACTTCCTCCGCCATCTGCACTTCTTGTTCTTGCAGCAAAGCCATTACTTCCTCGTCATTCATTCCCCCTGCTTCAATTCCCCAAACTTGATTATCATCAGCATTCTGGATACCCAATTGGTTCATTCCAAACTCTAAATCTTCATCACTTTCGAAGTCTGTCACAGAATCATCCTCCTCAGGCCATAACTGGTCCTCCATATAAGGAAAATAATTAATCTTAGGACCATTCTGTCCAATTCTCCAACTACCTTCTATAGCTATTGGATTCATAATGTTCTCTGGAGTTTTCATGTAATGAAGCGCACACAAATGTCTGTAACACTCGACTGCTTGAATAGGCATAGTGATTTCGGAGGGCTTGATGCGACCATCAAAATGGTAATTGGCAGAATCCATAAGACCCGGAGGAATAGTAGCTGGATCAATCCCATTCACTTCAACTAGTCTTCCTTTCACCCAATCCCAGTCTTCTTTGTTCTTAAAGGGTTCTAACATCGGGTTCTCCCTGAAACGTCTCTCAATTGCAGACTGCCGAATGAGATTTGAATGAACCTCGAGTCCTTGGACAACCATTCTCCTTGAAGTGTGTAAAACGACAAAAAGGTAAGGTTGGTCTAGGGAATATTCAAAAAAGATCATCCACATTTCAGGATTCATAAAGTCCTTGATAAGTTTGCGAAAGTATGGTTCTTCATTCTCAGGTCCCTCCCACTGAAGGATGGAAGACATTGAACGCCGGTCGAGAATCAGCCCTACCCTTCCTAATACAGTTATGGCTCTCAAGAAAGTACAAGCCTCAAGCGGGAATTTCCACATATCTTCAGTTGTGATGTAAAAACAGTTCAAGTGAGGAAAGCTTGGATTCCAGTCTAGAAATTTTAGCGGCGCATCATTGATTCCATAATTCCTGAACATAATCATCTGGGTTGAGTACATGGTTTCTTCAGCATGCCCCCTCAATGTCTTATGAACTATCTCAATCACAACATCATCTGGTAATCGCTCAATTCCGGGGAATTTCCATACTTCAGTCATGACTTAGGCCCTATAGGAATGAATCGTTTTATTATTTTCATAACTTTAAACTGGGAAGAATCTTATGTATGTAATGCATGAACAATGAAATAAATATCAGAGCCAACAATATATACGCGTATATACATGTAACCAAATCCTAATAGGGTGGATACCTGCACAAAAGGGCTGGCTACTAGTGGGGGTAAGGTTGGTTCTAAGCAGCAGTTCCCGATTTCCTTATCTCACCAAAATTGTGAGAGATCAGTCCTCGAGTTGAGTACGTTTCAGGATCCTATTCCCGCATTCGAGAGGTATCCCTACTTTGCCTCATCCTAAATAGTAACGGGTAGATCATAACATGACCTTTTGGGTGCTCGTGTGCACAAGTGTGGCTTTAAGCAGTAAATAAATACAGAAAATTAGAATTATTACATCTTTACAAATAAACAGAAATAAATAAATGAAAGAATAAATAAATAAAAATCAACGTCCCCAGCAGAGTCGCCAGCTGTCGCGCCCCCAAAAACGCGGGTCGGAGCGCGAGGCCGTGCTCGTCTACTTTTTAGGTTAATTAATGTGTTAAGAGCTATTATGCTCTTTTAAGACGAGTCGCCACTAATCATCTCTAGTCGGTGTGATTAGATACCGTTAAGATTTTGACTCTGTTTGCCTAGATAAGAACCTTATCTGAGCATTATTTATTTATTCTTGTTAGAAGAAGACGTGATGTTGAGTTATAACATAACCCTCGTGGCCGAAACGTATTCTTTAATTTTTTAAGAAAATAAGGGATAGATTATCACATAATCTTTTTGTAAACTAGCCATAACATGACTACTTTTAAAATGTCTAATTTTCTAATTTGAAAAATATACCCAAATATTACATAGACATGAATCGATAATTTTAATTACGTATAAAGAAGTCATATTGTAAAATTGAGGGAATTCGATTATTACATAACCGTTCTAACAAATTTAGTTCAAAATAAGCCATATAAACGAACTTGATTGGATAAGATTAATATATGAATAAGATCTTGACAGAATTAGTAATTTCAATTTTAGAAAAGATGTCATTTTTCTCTTACTGTATTGAACTAATCTATTTCTTTTTAACTTCCTAAATATATCGAACGTTAATAAGTTTTATTACAGCTATAAATTGTAAAAACATACAAGATTAATGACCTATATATATCACAAAGACACTGAAGCTTAGTATTACATTCAATAAGAAACTAATAAAAATACTAATAATGTTAACCAATGATCTTAGCATAATTAAATGTTGTTTAGCCCTTTTTTTAGCAAAACCACTAAACTCCAAACCAGACTCTCCACTAAACATTTTTATGGAACATAAATGAATAAGTAAAAAAAAACAAAGATGAAGATCATAAATTTAGAATCAATGATGGTGACCTAAAAGTCCTTTCAATTTATCCTAACAAACTTTAAATCTGGACCATTTATTTGAAATGATGGTGGAGACCAAAGAGCTTATTTTAATAACTCTAAATAGGCTTAATCCTAGGCTTTTGATCTAATCCTTCGGTCCACATTTGAGTTGACTATAATCCATCAAAACCTAATTTTACCAATCTAAAACCTTCATTCTTTCTTCTCTTCCAGCCGTCCCCTACCCTTTCTATCCTTCTCTTCATTTTTTCTTAATCTCTTCATGTATCCGAGACCTAATCTATGTTAATTCAAGTCCCAATTGGTTCGTACTCCCTTGTGTTCATTATGGCTGTCTCTTAAATGTTTCTAGAGTTCGATCCATTTGGGGATTGATCTCTAACGCTTCCTGGTTCGTATTAAGAGAGGGGTTTTACTCTTAACAAGGTCCTATGGCTTCTAAAGGGATCTATTGGTGGGTTATGGTTCCAAGGGTCTTAATTTCGGTTTCGGACTCGGTTTCTAATCCTCGAGTAATTACAGGGAAGTTCTTATGTTCTTGTTATCTCTATTCTCTATCTATTTTCGTTTCCAAACTCTAATTCTGAATTTGTTTGATTTCGTTCCCTAAAATACCCTTATCTCCTCTTTGACAGGTTTGATCAATGTTCTTAAGGTCCTAATCTGACTTTGGATGTTTTGGGAATAATTCTGAATTTAAAGTGAGACTGACCAGTAATCCGCCGGTCGGAAAATTTCCCGGCGAACTTCCGGCGTCGGAGACTAGTTGTCGACTTTCATAATTATTTTAAAAAAACCATTTCTACTGTTATTCGACCTCTAAGGTAATTTTTCGGATCCCTATCTCTGCTGAACTCGGGTTCAAATGTGCTTTGAACCCGTACCTTTTGATGATTCTGATGTGTTTCTATGGTTCTGTGAAAGTGTTCTGTTTCTTAAATGATTCTTAAACGATCTATTCCTATCCTATTTGAGTCAAAATTGAATACTGGACAAAATATTGACAGGAACAGACATTATAACTTCGAGAATGGGTTTTAATCACGGGTTCGGCTTCTACGGTCAAACCCGAAATGGGTTCCCGATCATTGAAACCCCCGGGATTAACTCATATACAGGAATATAAGGGCGATGATGAGAAAAAGGTCCAATAAAAGTTTTAAAATTAAGGTTTGTGCTCTAGAGTTGATTTGCTCGCTAATTTTGTTGCAGACTAGTTTTTACTAATGTATGGCAGTTAAATTAGCATGTTAAATCTACTCTATTGAAGTATAGATCTTTCTTTGCATAAGCTAAAAATTGAATCCTGAGCCTCTTTCTTTTTTAACACAAAAGCCTCTTTCTTTTTTAACACAAAAGCAAATTAAACAAAAAAAAAAAAGAATTGCAAACAAGGGAATGAAATTATTTAAACAAAATATGATACAGATAAATAAAAGATGAACTTTCGTGTATATAGAATGATTGTGAAAAGATCTACCTTTGAATGTGTAGACGTAGAGTAATTACAATGGAACAAAACTCTCTTAATTTTCCACTCTAACACTTTTCAATCTTTTTTAAGTTGCTTGTCCTTTTCTGCCTTTTTCTTTTTTACCGTCTTTTTTCTTCTCTTTTCTCGTTTTCCTCTCTTGCTGTCCTCTCCCCTTTATACTATCCACATGATCTCTATGATCTTGATTTAGATTTACAATAATCTCTCATTGTACTTGTTTGAGTGAGGTTTTAGCCATAATCCTATCTAATTGTGATTGGATATTATTTTGGTGATTTGGTAAATATTGAGATTGGATTTGATTTTGGTGAATATTTGCTTGGATTTGATCTTTGCTAAATCTGAGATTATATTCTGAAGTTGGGCTTCAAATCTGCTGAGTTGGGCTTAATGGGCCTGTGTTGGGCCAATGGGCTTTTTGTATCGAATCACTTCTTGGTGATTGTTCGGAAAAAATGACTCGGACTGTGGGAAAAATGAATTGACGGAAACTTTGTCTCTTGCCTCGAAAACAAATATCGCCTTTTTGTCTCTTTTGACCCGAAACGAAGAAGAAGACCTCTTTTCTGAAAAAATGGACCATTTCTGACCCGAAGATACCTGAAGCTCTTGACTTGAATGTGGGCTTCGACCCGGCTTGTCGAGACTTCACAGTTGCCTAGATAAAAAGGAGAGAAGATAATCTCCGACATTAAAAACACGGAGTCTAAATCCCGTGACATTCTTTATTTTCTCTGCAAAATAGAATATGGTTAAATAGCAAGTGTACTCCTTATTTGTAATTTGTAATTGTATTTTGTATTCTGTAATTAATAATAAGAATTATTTTTTTGACATTATTGTCTTAATTTATTTACTTTACGTGCAAAAGCAAGTTCCAAATTGATCAGCTAAAGCTCACAACATAAACTTTTAGACTAAAAAGAATTGATAAGATAAATGTAAAAGATTTTGTGATTTAATTAACTATCGTTTATAACATAAACATTTAAGCCGTAATCCAATGAATTGTTCAGGATAAATAAACGGAATGATCAAGGAAATAAACGAAAGAATTAAATACACGCTTATTATCTCTGCACAATTGTTTGAATTAACCGTATATAACAATCTATAACATAGATTTATTTTTTTAATGTCTAAAAATATCATTTTCATAAAAATTCTTGTTTTAAAAGCCGGACAAAAATGGGTGCTAACATTAATTAAACCCTTCTTCTCTTTAGCTTTCATAATATTTTCTTTCAAGGCACATTCCATTAAGAACTTCACGTCTGCAGGAACTTTAGAACACGATTCAACAGAGCCTTTCACATGGGCAAGATGTTGTTTCATTCTATTAATACCACCACCAGATATATGCTTGTTACAAAAATCACATATCAAAACTTTCGTTTTTCCCTTAGTTATTGTTCCAGAAACATATTTCCATGCATCATCCGTTTTTGGTCCTTCATTATTAGTTGCACATGTAGATTTCTCACTGTTCTATGTTGATTTTGATGCATCAGTTTCCATTTTGGAGAACTTGCCCTATAAAGAAAGCATCCAAATAAGTGTAAATCAAATAAATTCATTGCTAAAGAACAAATAAAGTAAGATATACAAGGCTGCATTTGTAAACAATGGGCTAATATGAAAGAATGAAAAATGGACAGTAACTAAGATTAATTTTTGAAACAGAAAAAAAGATGGAATTTTGACATGGTTGAATTGATTTTACAAGACCTTAAAGGACTCTTATGTGTTGTTTTTTTATTGAGAAGAATATCCAAATATGGACAGTAATCACCAATCAATTAACCATTTTACTAGTCCCTTTTTTGGTTTATTATCTGCTAACATATTTATACAAATAGAACTCAAGACAAGAACATGTAAAAACTAAAGCTATAAAAATGTTGCTATGTATATTGATTTTTTTTTTAACTTCAGTTAATCCTCGATATTTAAAATAACAAACCTATACCCAGTTCATTTTTTAACTGCAGAGTCAGATTTTCTCAGAGTCAGAGGCAAGCTTAGTGAAGTAGCCTCTGAGGGAAATTTTGCCTTTAAGCAGATTATGCCTTAAAGCAACAGAAGTTGTGTTTAGACAGAACTTCTGGACAGTTTTCTGAACAAAGACAGTGAGATAAAGAGTAAATCTGTTTCAGCACTAAATATTCAGCAAGTACACAAAAGCAAATAACAAGTATAAGGAAGAGAGAAAGAGATTCAGGAGGTCCTGATGAACGGTTCAATTTATCCAGGTTCGCCACAAAAGTCCTGTAACTACGTCCTGTCCATTGTGATCGCAGTCAGCAGAGATTTTAAATCCACTATTCAGAAGCTCCTTTACATCAACATAATTTAAGCTAATTTCTCACTTAGTTCTGACTAGCCTAGAAAGAGTTAAAGGATTTCCACCAGAACAACAACAACCCTGTTTTCTGGAATTCTCACCCAACTCAAACCTTAACTAGATTTCTCTCAAAATCTAACTAAACATCACAAACGATATCAGTTTACAAGATTCCTATTATGAACTTGTTTTTCTTCACTCTCTCACTATTACAAAGTCTAAAACTAAGAAAGATTGAGAATGGAAAATGGTTGCTCTGTTTTGCTTGTTAAAACAGTGCGTTGAGATTTTTGCTCGATAATTGCGTGTATAGAACACAGTTGAGCTTGGCTACTATTTATAATGCTTTGTAGACAACCGTTGTTTGAATTTGAATCTTCAACTGATAACATCAGTTTGTTGTAGCCGTTAATCTGTCATTTCTTCAAACGGTCTTCAAACACTTTTATCATGTTAACCTTGTTCTTTAACTTGATCCAGTAAGAGATTTGAAATCAAAGATAAGGTTAACTGGAAATTTGCTTCATTTGGATCAACAAAGGGTAGACAACGAAACTGGTTTTGTTTGAAGTGGACATGCACGCTGCATGAAAACATCTTTTTAAACTTTTGGCGCATTGCATTAAATGCAAATGTCAGAGCATTAAATGCTTAGCAAAACCCGTGACTAGCGCTTCTGAGTTCATTATTCCTTTTGTCTAAGCTTCTGATCAAATGAAATTGTTTCTGTTTGCTTATAAACCTCTGAGGCGAGCTTTAACAGTCTTCAAAAGGTCTTTAGAGCGGAGCATCCAGATTCTGCGTTTTATCTTCTGTCTTCAGCTATTCTTCTCTTCTGAGTCTTCTAGGCAATCCAGAGTTTCTTCCTTCAGCACCTGCTGAGAAAACTTATACAAAACTTAACGAAAATTGTTAGTCAATATTGAAAAGTATATAAGTAAAAGTCAAAGTACATCTTCTGAAACGTATGGACATAATCAAAACACTTATGGACAAACCGTGGTTCAGAAGGTAGAGTTACTTAAATAAACACAGAGTTTAAAGTAACTTCCTGACTATTATGTTTTTAAGTGCCTCTGAATATTTTAACTCCCCCATTTTAGTATAAATGGTGAACTCCAACAATCTGTTTTAACTTAAAGAAGGGCTTAAGATCAAGTTGTTAGATTTAGTGGGATAAATTCAAAGCAAAAACAAATAAAACATAAGCAGTTATAATGATCAGAGACAAGATGTGATAAAATATCAGAACCAGTTTATAATCCATCAGAGCAAACACATAAGAGTAAAACATCAAAGGATGTAAAAAGTAACATGAAGTCCTAAGACATGCTACCCAACCCAAAACCTATAGCTACGAAGCCTAAGTTCTACTTCCTAGGTGGATTATCTCTTTTGGCTTTCTTCTGAGGAGGATTTTCACCAGAACCAACATTCTCATTCTGTCTCTTCTCTTTGGAACCACTCTGCTGAACAGACTTCTCCCCCGTTTGTCTAGAAACCTGACCCAAAGCACCTTGAGCTTTAAGCTTCTGCTGTTGAGCAAGAGCCATATTGTATTGATGAGGATTGGGTCTGACAAAATTGATAACATCCATTCTTCTTCTGAAATCAGCATCAATGGAGACCATTCTATCATAAGTAGATCTAGACAAAGGGCGCTCTCTATGAACATCCTCAAGAAGCAGCTTAATCAATTGATTGTTGGCATACACAACAACAGTTAAGTTTTCATTCTGAAGACAAGTTTGTCCACGGACAAACCTATAGCAATTATGCAGAACCTTCTCTTGTTCCTTAGCCTGATTATGCACAACCTTTAAAAATTCAGTAAGCTCTGCAATCTGAGTGTTCTGAGCAGACAGAGTGTCCTCAATACTCTGCAATCTGTTATTAAGATCAGGAGTGATATCATAAACAATTTGAGCAGCTCTAGAAGTTGATGCACCTTGAGCAGAAGATTTCACTTCTCTCAGAATATGATTTGCAGTGCTTTGCAGGTCATCAATCTTCCCAGGAATAACATTACCTTGAGCCTCATAATGCTCATTTGCTTCATTGACTTCTTCTGTCAAAATCTCCAGAGAGTTGTTGACATTTTTGGTAGAAGCAAGAGCAATGTTCTCTAAAGTGGGAAAAGTCAGAGCCAGTTGTCTCAACTTGAATAATTCATCATTCGCAGCAAGATTAAGTGTAGAGAGGTTGCGAATATACACAGAGGGATCTTGCATCTGCAGCATTGACATGAGTTAAAAGTTCTGACCTTTCACTTGCTGAAGTTCTTGCATGACAGTAACTTGAGCAATCATATCAGCAGCAGGATACCTCTGACCCATAGAAGCAAACCTACTAAACAAATCATGAGAGCCACCCTGACTCATCCTTTTCAACTCCTCAATAGAAGGTGTAGCACCAGCTCTTGAGAGATTAGGATTTCTCCCAATGAATCCTCTACTTCCAAAATAACTTTCACTCTCATGCTGACTCATCAAATGTCTGAGAAAGTCATAGTTTGATGAAACACCCGCAAAGGTGGAAGTAGGAATAGAAGAGCTTAAAGGTTCACACACAGAAGGTGCATGTTCTGAAGTTGAAGGAGGGGGAATGGAAGTTGTGGAAGAAGGAGCAGAAGTTGTTTCGGTAGAAGGTATGGAAAAAGATGAAGTAGTAGATGGAAAAGAAAAAGTGGATGAAGTGTTTAAGGAGGGAGTAGTGGATGTTGTAGTGGAGTCTACAAATATAGGAGATGTAGAGAAACTCACTTCTGAATAGGATCCAGAAGGAAGAGTAGTTTTAGGATCTATAACCTCAGAGGTTGAAGTTGTAGGAGGAATGGAAGTTTGAGAAGCATCAACTTCTGTGACAGAAGGAGATGCAGAAGTAAGTGGTGGAGGAGGAGGAGAGTTATGTTCAGGAGATTCAATAACCTGTTCATGAGCAGAGGAGGGAGCATCCTCAAGAGCTGAGAGTTGTACATTCTCAGAAGCATTAGGATCATAGGAAGCAAGAGGTTCAGCATATATGTGTGCCATTCTGTCAATCATCTCATATGCATTCCTATTCCTCTCAACACTTCTGCTCTGTCCAAGAAGAACATCATCCATGAAATGCTCATTATCAACGTTCTGAGCAAACACTCGTGCACCTTCCAGCACAGTTTCTGGATCATCACGCTCAGGAGTTGAGTCATCGAATAAATTCTCAATGGTGGGAGCACCATCCTCATTGAGATTTTCCTCATCAATATCCATGTAAACATCTTCCTCATCGTTCACATCTTCTTCCTCTGGGATATCATCCTCTAACTCAGGTTCAGAGGGCATTACAAAATCCCTTTTCCTCATAGGTCTTCTCATTGCTGCAGATGCCTTTGTCCTTCTTCTTGAAAGAGGAACATCTTCCTCAGTATCCTCAGCAGCAACATTAATATCAGCATCAACCTTAGCTTTTGCAACTTGTTCTCGCTCAGCTGCTTGAGCCATATCCAACTCAGCATTAGCTGCAACAGCAGCCTCTGCCCTCTTGTTCTTCTCAACTTGCTGTAAAACAGCACTCAATTTTTCAGCCTCAGCAACTCTGGCAAGTTCTGCCAGGCGATCATCTTCCACTTCTTTTGCTGACTTCTCAGCAGCCTCAACAGGCTTCTCAGCAGTCACCTTTCCAGAAGGTGCAACACTTATCTTAGTTTGAACCAAGTTAGGAACTGGTTCATCAACATTTACCTTCTCAACTACCAAAACAGTTGTGCTACTGACTTTCTTCTTACCTTTCTCACCTTTACCCTTCTTGGTATTCTTGACCTTCACCTCAACCTCTTTCACATGAGCCTTCTGAGATGACAGCAACCCAAAGTTTAACTTAGTCAGAGGGACATAAGCTATTGGTGTACTTCTGCTTCTGATGGCATCTGCTGGAATCTCAATACCAATAGATTCAAAAATTCTTGTCAACAGAGAACCATAGGCAAGGGTTCCATTTGGCTTTACACTCTTCATCTGTCTCAAAATCATTGCAGACAGATTTACCTTCTTCTCAGCCATCATATGGTACATAAACACCCTTTCCCTGTTGAAGACACAGTTAACTCCTCCAGACTTTGGTAGGAACACATTAGTAGTGATATAATGTGCCCACCTCTGGTGCTGAGTCAACCATGTGGCATATGTTTCTTTAGCACTCAGATCTGGTCTTCCCCAGTTAGAATCAGCAAAGCCTTAAGCAGACCCATCTTCCCCAATAAACAAACCTTCATCAGCAGTACCCAAAATGGTAGCGAGTGAAGTTCTGGAAACCTCAACCTCAACTCCACAAACCATCGAGTGAAGAACATCAACTTCATCAGAACGAAATGAGAGATTCTTGTAAAACTCAGTGACTTGTGTTGGAAAGATAACCTCATCGAGGGAAGCGAATGAGATCCAATTTTGAGTGGTTAACCATTTGGAAATTGGAGGGGTGGTAAGGCATTGTTCATCTAAGAACCTAGGAGTGAAGACCTTAGAGGGATTAAGTTCAATTTTGGCTTCGAAAAGACGAGTGATTGTGACTGGAAAATTTTGTTCAAGAGCCATTTTAGGAAATTAGGTTTTGTGTAGAGAGAAAGATAGAATTTGCAGAAAATTGCTTGTGAATTCTAATTGCTATGAAAACTTAGGTGAAAATTTGCTAAGTATGGAAATCCCTATTTATACCCAAAACAAGTAAACCGTTCCAATTCAAAAAGTGGATAACCACCGTTAAAAAGTGAACCAGTTACCGTTAACAACAGAAAAAGCACAGAAATAGCATTTTATGTATGCACGCTTTAAGCAAAAATTTAACACCATGATTATCCTTAATCACACTTAACTATCTTAAACGACTAGCAGTTAAGACAGAAGAGAAGATAATTAAAGATAAATTACTGAAGTGGATTAGTCATACCTATGCCTTCTCGCAAACTTCTGAAGGGTCCATTAGCGAGAGGCTTAGTAAACTTATCAGCACGATTGTCTTCAGAGGGTAAATAAGTAAGAATGATATCCTTCTTCAGAACATGATCTCTCAGAAAGTGATGCCTAATGTGAACATGCTTCATCTTGCTGTGTTGAATGAGATTCTTTGAAAGGTCAATAGCACTTTTGTTATCACAGTTGATTGTAATTGTTCCAGGAGTGATTTCATAGTCAACAATTTGTTGCTTTATCCAGAGCATCTGAGAAACACAGCTTCCAGCAGCAACATACTCAGCTTCAGCAGTTGAGAGAGCCACATAGGTTTGTTTCCTACTATGCCAAGAGACTAAGCACTCCCCCAAAAAATGACAACCACCAGAAGTGCTTACTCTCTTCAATTTATCTCTACCATAGTCAGAGTTTGTGTATCCAATAGGAGTAAAATTTGTACTAAAAAGATACCACAAACCAGCTTCTGAAGTGCCTTTAAGATATCTAAGAATTCTTTTGACAACAACATCATGAATCTCCTTTGGTTTAGCCTGATATCTAGCACAAAAGCACACAACAAAATGTATATCTGGCCTGCTGGCTGTTAGATATAAAAGAGAACCAATCATACCTCTGTAGATTTTTATGTCTACAGGTTTAGCTACTTTCTCTTCATCATCAAAGTCTATGCTGACATCCATAGAAATGTCAACAGCATTAGAGTTTGACATGCCAAATTTCTTAAGCACTTCTCTAGTATACTTGGCTTGATTGATAAACACACGATCATTACTTTGTTTGATCTGAAGTCCTAAGAAGAAGGTTAATTCTCTCATCATAGACATTTCAAACTCAGCTTTCATGTGATCACTGAACTCCCTGCACAAAGATTCATTAGTAGCACCAAATATAATATCATCAACATATACCTGAGCTAAAAGGATATCTTTGTTCTTTCTCAGAGTGAACAGAGTTGTATCAACACAGCCTCTGACAAATCCCTTAGACAGAAGGAACTTTGTCAGTCTCTGATACTAAACTCTGGGAGCTTGTTTTAGCCCATACAAGGCTTTCTTCAACTTGTACACATGATCTAGAAACTTAGGATCTTCAAAACCAGGTGTTGAGACACATAGACTTCCTCATCAATGTAACCATTCAAGAATGCACTTTTCACATCCATTTGAAAAAACTTAAAACCTTTGTATGATGCAAAAGCACATAGAATTCTAATGGCTTCCAACCTTGCAACAGGAGCAAAACTTTCACCATAATCTATGCCTTCTTGCTGACTGTAACCTTGAGCAACAAGTCTTTCCTTGTTCCTCACAACATTTCCAAACTCATCAAGCTTGTTCTTCAGAACCCATCTTGTACCAACAACTTTCTGGTTGTTAGGTCTGGGAACCAAAATCCAAACTTCTGACCTTTTGAACTGGTCATGTTCTTCTTGTATTGCCATTAACCAACAGTCATCATCTTCAGCTTCATAGAAGTCCTTGGGTTCCATTAGTGACACAAAAGCCACATTACCCATGTATCTTCTGAGCTGAGCTTTGGTCATGACAGGATTGTGAACAGAGTCAATAATATTCTCCAAGGGGTGGTTCCTAGGAGCTCTAACTTCTCTTGGTACATCCAATTTATCTTCTGAAACTTGTTCATCATATGTTGAATCATATATAGGAGCATCTTTTGGAAGGAAGTTGACTACTGGAGTAATATTCTCTTATGGAACTGGATTAGCAGCAACAGGAGGAATAATTTCAGCAACTCTAGGAGGATCATCTTCAGCATCAGCAGGATATGTTACTTCAGGAGCTTGAACTACATCTTTATCAGGAGCTCTACTACCTGCAGGGTTAGTCTCATCAAACTGAACATGAACAGATTCATCTAAAGTTTGAGTCCTCTTATTAAAAACCCTATATGTTTTACTATGTGTTGAGTAACCAAGAAAAATGGCCTCATCTGCCTTTGAATCAAATTTTGAAAGATATTCTTTTGTATTCAAAACATAACACTTACAACCAAAGGTTCTGAAATAACCTACTTTAGGCTTTCTACCTTTCCAAAGTTCATAAGGGGTTTTGTTCAAGATACTCCTTATGAGTACTCTATTTAAAACATAACAAGCTGTGTTAACAGCTTCTCCCCAGAAGTACTTTGGAAGCCTTCTGTCATTGATCATAGTTCTGGAAATTTCAACCAGAGTTCTGTTCTTCCTTTCAACTACCCCATTTTGTTGAGGAGTTCGAGGAGCAGAAAAGTTGTGATCAATTCCCTTGGTTTCACAGAATTCTTCAAACTGATAGTTCCTGAATTCTCCACCATTATCATTTCTGATATGGATTACCTTTTCATTCCTTTCATTCTCAAGTTTCTTTACAAGAACTGAGAAACAACCAAGTGACACATCTTTGCTAGCAAGCAAGATAACCCAAGTGAATCTTGAATAGTCATCTACTATGACAAAGGCATACTTTTTTCCACCCATGCTCATTGGCTGAACAGGGCCAAAAAGATCCATATGAAGTAACTCCAAAGGTCTTTTAGTTGAAATGGTTTTCTTAGTTTTAAAAGAGCTTATGGATTGTTTACCAGACTGACAAGCAGTACACAAATTGTTTTTTTTAAAACTAATTTCAGGCAGACCCTCAACCAATTGATATCTAGCTACTTTGGCCAGAAAGTCCATGCTCACATGAGCAAGTCTTCTATGCTAGAGCCAGGAGGTATCCTCTTTGGACATCAAGCATATATTTTTACAGAGATTCTCAAGGTTCGGCATGAAAACATTTTCTACTCTATGAGCAGTTAGAATTACTTCCCTTGACTTATTGTCCAAGATTTTACATCCAGAGGAGCTGAATACAACATCTCTACCTTTGTCACACGGTTGTGCAACACTCAGGAGGTTGAACTTCAAGCCTCTGACTAAGGAGACCTCTTCAATGGGAGGATTGTAGGGTTTCAGAAAGATCGATTAGAGCCGCGCAGCGGAAGCATTGAACTAATTTAGTTAAACGGTGAATACGATCTAACCTGAACCAATTGTCTCATTGATCTTAATCTTTAAACCTTAGTTAAATTTTAACAAAACTGTCATCTTAATCTATGGATTAAGAAAACCTACTTGGATATCTTTTCAAGGATAGACAAGAGACTCAGATGTTGCTCCTCCTAGTTCACGTGCAGACACGAGCAAGAACCGAGACCAGCTACTAGTCGGCTTACTCCAAGAACGCGAAGAACGAGGAACGAATTCGCCGGAATCCTCTAGGGAGGGGTTCGGCCGAATCTCAGTGTTTGGGAGGCTAGGGTTTTGATTTTCCGATCTGAATAATGAATTGACAATTCACTTATATAGTGCAATTAATTAACTTTCAGTTAATTATTAATTTGACCCTTAATTAATTTAATTTTATCAATTAAACACCGTAGTATTAAATCGATTCAATTAATATCAATTAGGTTAAATTAATATTACACTTTAACCCATAAACAATTAATCGCTTAATTAAATTAACCCGATCAATTAATTAACCGTTCCAATTATTAATTAACTTGTCACATAACAAATAATTAATACGTTCTTCAAATAATCAATTCATCAATTGATCATTTAATCTTGGAAATAATTAACACAATTCATGTATTAATTAATCTTCTCGATTACCGTGTTGCACGATCCTTAGGGTCTGAAATCAATAAGCTGTGAATTAACAATTCACTGATCGACAGAGGGTCCTAGTGAACCATGTCAATCACATATTGATTAAAGATGAATGCTATCCATGTTAGACAGAAAACGCTGTATGATGCTCTACTTATCTCTTACCAAAAGCATATCGATTAATCAAGCTGGAGGCATGGTGTAGTCATCCTCTCTTGTTAGATTAATTTCTTGATCATCGAGTATTACTGACAAACAAACAAGTCATCTGCTTGTTTCAGTACGGCCGTACATTTCTCAGCTAACACTCATCAAGTGGCCTATGATATCAACTCACTTAAACAGTGAGTGGTAATTCCATCACTTCAACTATCCGCAGTAATAAGTTCAGAGATTGAACCAGTGTATCCATATTTGGCATCCTCTGGCGGACCTGTTAGAAATACACCAAATTCAATCTGATTCCTTATTGACTGCTATACTGAAATCAGCTCAAGAGATAAAAGAGATCTACATTGTTAGAAAGCTTAATGACTCTACCACCATGAACTTTCTAAATCGGATCGACCAAGTCTCGTGTAACACACACGCACCTATATCCATATTCACATACACTAAGCAACCTACAGAGTGTCATGTGAATCCTAGATATAAAAGCTTATGCCATAATCATTCCCATGACTACGACTCACTTCTGGTATACTTTATGATATACAATCAATGGATACTTCATTTAGTTACTATAGTACAAGATATATAACTCAAATGAATTAATGTCTTTATTCATAAAACATCAATAACATAGTATGTAATCATCATCAAATTCAATGTCATAAAACAACGCCTAGGGCCTAGGGCACACCAACAAGGATTAGTTCCAATTGATCCAGAACCAAGGTCCTTCCCTTCTGAGCATCTCCAAAGCTGACTTTACCACCTCTTTTAGGTACATATGTGATGAATGCCTTTTCATCACCTGTCATATGCCTTCAGCACCCACTGTCAATGTAACATAGCTTTGACATTGATGGAGCACTCAGAGCCACCTGCAACACAATCAATTAGTGTCAGGTACCCAATTCTTATTGGGTCCTTCAGAGTTAGATTTACCTTCAACAGGTTTTAGTGATATCTCAGATTGCAAGATGTTTTTGATGTGATACTTGCAATCCTTTAACCAATGTCCATCACTCTTGCACAGCTTGCAAAAAGAAGGGTATTTGGATCTTTCCCTTTGCTTCTTGGGAGCTTTCTTCTTCTTCTGGGAAGGTGTACTTTCTTCAGAGGCAATAGCAGCACTCTCAGACGTACCCACATCAGGAGGAGAAGAGATCTCCTTCAGAAGAGAGGGAGTGACGGGTTTCTTCTTCTGGGGTTTATCACTTCCCAGAGTCAACTTTTCCTTGCCTTTGGCTTTGGGGCCATCAGCAGGAGTGCTGAACTGTTTACACAACTTCTCTTCTAACACTTTCATGTCATAGTAGACTTGAGTAAACCTAAGAAACTTGTCAGCCTCACTTTTGTCCAATTTCCTCTTAAGGTATTTGAACATACTATATAGTTCTTCAAGAGAATCAAGGATATCTTATTCGTGAGAAATGTTTACCTCAGAGTCATATGTTACTTCAGCAGGTGCGGAAGTCTCTCATGTGACATCTTCAGAAGTTGGCTCGTCAATAGCCATGAAACAAATCTGAGCTTGCTCTTCCTTCTCTTCAGGATCACTGCTGGTCTCAGAGTCTGACCAAGCAGCCAGCATAGCTTTCTTGATTCTTTTATCCTTTTTCAGCTCTGGGTAATTAGGCTGGATATTCCCTGGTTGCTGACATCCATAGCACACAATGGGTTTGCTAGGATCTCTCTTAGATTTTTCACCAGAATCACGAGTCTTCTTATCAAAGCTCCTGAAGGGCTTCTTGTAGTGTTCACCTCTGCCTTTCCTAAAAGCTTTCTTGAACTTCCTGGTCAGCATGGCCAATTCCTCATCTTCAGAGGATTCATCAGAAGATTCTGCTCTCAGGACAACTCCTCTCTTTCCTTCTGACTTATCTCTTAAGTCATGATTTTTCATTGACATTTCATGAGTTATCAATGAGCCTATGAGTTCATCATATGGATAAAAGCACAAGTCCCGAACTTCTTCAATAGTAGTCTTCTTGGCTTGCCAAGACCTTGGTAAGCTTCTTAGTATCTTCTTCACTCTTTCTGGTTCTTCAGTATCCTTTCCCAAACCTTTCAGATCATTGACTATCTTGGTGAATCTTGAGTTCATGTCAGAAATTGATTCCTTCTCAAGCATTTCAAATAACTCATAATTTCTCATGAGTTGATTGATCTTGGATTGCTTCACTTTGCATGTTCCTTCATAGGTTACTTCCAGCTTGTTCCATATGTCCTTTGTTGTTTCACAAGAAGAAACCTTATTATATTCAGTAGCAGAAAGTGCACAATGCAACATATTTATTGTTGAAGCATTAGTTTGGAGTTTCTTGAGGATATCATCAGTATATTCCCTAGGAGGTATTACAACATTCCCTAGACCAACTTCCATTCTGATTAGAATGAAGTCACCTTCTGTGATAACATTCCAAGCATTCATATTCTGGGCTTGAATGAAATACATCATTCTTTTCTTCCAGTAAGAGTAGTTATCACCATTAAACAGTGGAGGTCTAGTTGTGGAAGCTCCTTCTGGAATCATATAGTAAGAGGAAGTCTTAGGTAGATTTCTACCAGCCATCTATATTGATTCTGATGGATCTTACACTTAGATTGTAAGATCTTAGTAAATAAAACGAAGTGACCTTCGCTCTGATACCACTTGTTGGCCCTAACAAGATCAGAATCACCTAGAGGGGGGTAAATAGGTGTCTAAGTTGAAAACTGATAATTTTAAGTTTTTTAGAGAAACTTAATTTTTCAGAGTCAGATTTCCTCAGAGTCAGAGGCAAGCTTAGTTAAGTAGCCTCTGAGGGAAATTCTGCCTTTAAGCAGATTCTGCCTTAAAGCAACAGAAGTTGTGTTTAGACAGAACGTATGGACAGTCTTCTGAACAAAGACAATGAGATAAAGAGTAAATCTGTTTCAGCACTAAATATTCAGCAAGTACACAGAAGCAAATAACAAGTATAAGGAAGAGAGAAAGAGATTCAGGAGGTCCTGATGAACAGTTCGATTTATCCAGGTTCGCCACATAAGTCCTGTGACTACGTCCTGTCCTCTGTGATCACAGTCACCAGAGATTTTAAATCCACTATTCAGAACTTTTATGGCAAGTTCAGAAGCTCCTTTACATCAACAGAACTTAAGCTAATTTTTCACTTAGTTTTGACTAGCATAGAAAGAGTTAAAGGATTTGCACCAGAACAACAACAACCCTGTTTTCTAGAATTCTCACCCAACTCAAACCTTAACTAGATTTCTCTCAAAATCTAATTGAATATCACAAATGATATGAGTTTACAAGATTCCTATTATGAACTTGTTTTCTTCACTCTATCACTATTACAAAGTCTAAAACTAAGAAAGATTGAGAACGGAAAATGGTTGCTCTGTTTTGCTTGTTAAAATAGTGCGTTGAGATTTTTGCTCGATAATCGCGTGTATAGAACACAGTTGAGCTTGGCTACTATTTATAGTGCTTTGTAGACAACCGTTGCTTGAATTTGAATCTTCTGTCATTTCTTCAAACGGTCTTCAAACACTTTGATTCCATGAACCTTGTTCTTTAACTTAATCCGGTAAGAGATTTGAAACAAGATAAGGTTGACTGGAAATTTGCTTCATTTGGATCAACAAAGGGTAGACAAGGAAATGTTGGTTTTGTTTGAAGTGGACATGCGCGCTCCATGAAAACAACTTTTTGAACTTTTGGCGCCTTGCATTAAATGCAAATGTCAGAGCATTAAATAATTAGCAAAACCCGTGACTAGCGCTTCTGAGTTCATTAGACCTATGTCTAAGCTTCTGATCAAATGAAATTGTTTATGGTTGCTTCTAAACCTCTGAGGCGAGCTTTAACAATCTTCAAAAGGTCTTCAGAGCGGAGCATCCAGCTTCTGAGTTTTATCTTCTGTCTTTAGCTATTCTTCTCTTCTGAGTCTTCTAGGCAATCCAGAGTTTCTTCCTTCAGCACCTGCTGAGAAAACTTATATAAAACTTAACAAAAATTGTTAGTCAATATTGAAAAGTATATAAGTAAAAGTCAAAGTACATCTTCTGAAACGTTTGGACATAATCAAAACACTTAGGGTGTTGGCCCTAACAAGAACAGAATCACCTAGAGAGGGGTGAATAGGTGTCAAAGTTGAAAACTGAAAAATTCTAAGTTTTTCGGGAAACTTATTTTTCAGAGTCAAATTTCCTCAGAGTCATAAGCTAGCTTACAGAAGTTGCTTCTGAGGGAAATTCTGCCTAAACACAGTTAGACTGGTTTCAGCAACAGAAGTTCTGATTTGAGAACTTATGGATAGTCTTCTGAACAAAGACAATGATACTTTAGAGAAAATCTGTTTCAGCACTAAATATAAGCAAGTACACAGAAGCAAAAATAACAAGTATAAGAGGGAGAAAGAAGTTCAGGAGATCCTGATTGAACAATTCGATTTATCCAAGTTCGCCACAGAAGTCCTGTGACTACGTCTTGTCCCCTGAGGTCGCAGCCTATAGAGATTTTATAAATCCACTATTCAGAACTTTTATGGCAAGTTCAAAAGCTCCTTTACATCAACAGAACTTAAGCTAATTTCTCACTTAGTTCTGACTATCCTAAAAAGAGTTAAAGGATTTCCACCAGAACAACAACAACTCTGTTTTCTGGATTTCTCACCCAACTCTAATCTCAACTAGATTTCTCTCTTTAAATCTAACTGAATATCACAAACAATATCAGTTTACAAGATTCCTATTATGAACTTGTTTTTCTTCACTCTCTCACTTTAACTAAGACTATGCTAAGAAAGATTGAGAATGGAAACAGGTGCTCTGTTTTTCTTGTTAAAACAGTGCGTTGAGATTCTGCTCGATGATCATGCGTGTGGTTGATGCAATGGAGCTTGGCTACTATTTATAGTGAATGAAGATGACCGTTGGTGAATTTGAATCTTCAATAGAGATGACATCAGTTGTTGTAGCCGTTAATTTGTCAAGTCTTCAAACGGTCTTCAAACACTTTGATTCCGTTATCCTTGTTCTTTAACTCAATCCGGTAAGTGATTTGAAATCAAAGATGAGGTTGACTGGAATCATTCTTCAATTGGATCAACAAAGGGTAGACAAGGAAATTCTGGTTTCTTTTGAACAGACATGCGCGCTCCATTAAAACAGCTTTTTGAACTTTTGGCGCCTTGCATTAAATGCACTTGTCAGAGCATTAAATGCTATCCAGAACCCGTGACTAAGCTTCTGATCCAATTGGTAAAAGAACTTCTGATTGCAAAGAACATCGGAGGAGAGCTTTAGCAGACTTCGGCTTCAGAGCGGAGCATCCAGCTTCTGAATTATTGAGACTCTGACTTCAGCAAACAGATCTCCTGAGTCCTTTAGGTAATCCAGAAATGATTCATTCAGCACCTGCTGAGTAACTTACACATAGACTAGGTAGAAAAAATATTAGTCAACAGTAAACTATATGTAAGAGAGTATTAAGTTTTCATCTTCTGAAACGATTTGGACATAATCAAAACACATAGGGTTCATCATTCTCCCCCATTTTGGTTATGGACAAACCGTGGTCAGAAGGTAACAGAAAACATGAGGTTTAGAAAATGACTTCCTGATACATATGTTTCATAACTTCTGAGTAAATTAACTCCCCCATTTTAGTGTAAATGGGGAACTTCAGCAATCTGTATAAACTTAGAAATGACTTAAGATCAAGTTGTTAGATTTAGTGAAATATAATTTACTAAATCACAAAGAAACATAAGCAAAAGTAAGTAGTCAGAGACACAAGAAAGTATAAGAAAGATTCAGTGTATATAAAATCATCAGAAGACAACATATGAAACAAGATAATCAGAAGGGCAGAAAAAGTCCTAAGACAAAAACTACCCAACCCAGAACCTAGCTAAGAAGCTTAAGTCCTAATAAGATTACAAGTTCCTAGGTTTCTTCTGAGGAGGAGGAACACCAGTGGAACCTTCAGCAACACTCTGTCTCTTAACACCAGTATTGAGACCACTCTGCTGAGCAGACTTCTCCCCCGTTTGACCAGAACCAACAGGAATACCCAAAGCACCTTGAGAGTCAAATTTTTGCTGAACTTTCATTGCAGTAGAATATTGCTGAGGAGTTGGCCTCACAGTGTTGATCATATCCATTCTTCTTCTGAAATCAGCATCAATGGTCTTCATATGATCAAAAGTCTGACCAGACATAGGTCGCTGTCTCTGAACATCTTCCACAAGGAGCTTGATCAACCGATTGTTAGCATACACAGCAGCAGTGAGATGCTCATTCTGAATATAAGTCTGTCCTCGAACAAACCTATAGCAATTGTAAAGAGTCTTCTCTTGTTCACGTGCTTGAGTGTGCATAACCTTCAGAAGTTCAGTAAGCTCAGCAATCTGTGCGTTCTGAGCAGATACAGCAGACTCAATGTTGGAGAGCCGATTGTTGAGATCAGGAGTGATGTCATATACAATCTTAGCAGCCCCGGAAGATGATGAACCTTGAGCAGAAGATTTCACTTCTCTCAGCATGTGATTGGCAGTACTTTGCAGGTCATCCATCTTACTTGGGAGCATCTTCTCATGAGCCTCATAATGCTCGTTTGCTTCCTTGACTTCTTCTGTCAATATCTCCAAATTCTCATTGACCTTCAGAGAAGAAGCAAGAGCAATGTTGTCCAATGAAGGAAGAGTCAGAGCTAATTCTCTTAACTTGTACAACTCATCATATGTAGCTAGATGAAGTGTAGAAAGATTGCGTATGTAGACAGAAGAATCCTGCATTTGAAGCATAGTCATGAGCTGCAGGTTCTGAGCTTTCAAGGATTGTAGTTCTTGCAGCACAATGCCCTGAGCATACATGTCAGCAGCAGAAGTCCTTTGCCCCATACCAGCAAATCTGTTCAGCAATTCATCAGAGCCACTCTGACTCATTCTTCTCAACTCTGATGAACCCTATGTGTTTTGATTATGTCCAAACGTTTCAGAAGATGAAAACTTAATACTTCCTTACATATAGTTTACTATTGACTAATAATTTTTGTGTACTTAGTCTTTGTGTAAGTTGCTCAGCAGGTGCTGAATGAATCTTGTCTGGATTGCCTAAAGAACTCAGAGGATCAGTTGCTGAAGTCAGAGTTTCAATTACTCAGAAGCTGGATACTCCGCTCTGAAGACGAAGTCTGCTAAAGCTTTCCTCAGAAGTTCTTTTCAATCAGAAGTTTTGCCAATTGTGATCAGAAGTCTAGTCAAGTAAATTTTAGCTTCTGAAAGCTAAAGTCACGGGTTCTGGATAGCATTTAATGTTCTAACAAGTGCATTTAATGCAAGGCGCCAAAAGTTCAAAAAGCTGTTTTGATGGAGCGCGCCTGTCTGTTTAAAAGAAACCAGAATTTCCTTGTCTACCCTTTGTTGATCCAATTGAAGAATGATTCCAGTCAACCTCGTCTTTGATTTCAAATCACTTACCGGATTTAGTTAAAGTACAAGGATAACGGAATCAAAGTGTTTTGAAGACCGTTTGAAGATTTGACAAATTAACGGCTACAACAACTGATGTCATCTTCTTTAAAGATTCAAACTCACCAACGGTCATCTTCAATCACTATAAATAGTAGCCAAGCTTCAAAGCATCAACATACGCGTGATCATCGAGCAAAATCTCAACGCACTGTTCTAACAAGAAAAACAGAGCAATACTTTCCATTCTCAATCTTTCTTAGCATAGTCTTAGTAAAGTGAGAGAGTGAAGAAAAACAAGTTCATAATAGGAATCTTGTAAACGGAGATCGTTTGTGATCTTCAGTTAGATTTAAAGAGAGAAATCTAGTTGAGATTACAGTTGGGTGAGAAATCCAGAAAACAGAGTATTGTTTGTTCTGGTGGAAATCCTTTAACTCTTTTTAGGCTAGTCAGAACTAAGTGAGAAATTAGCTTAAGTTCTGTTGATGTAAAGGAGCTTCTGAACTTGCCATAAAAGTTCTGAATAGTGGATTTATAAAATCTCTGTAGGCTGCGACCTCAGGGGACAAGACGTAGTCACAGGACTTCTGTGGCGAACTTGGATAAATCGAATTGTTCAATCAGGATCTCCTGAACTTCTTTCTCCCTCTTATACTTGTTATTTTTGCTTTTGTGTACTTGCCTATATTTAGTGCTGAAACAGATTTCCTCTAAGTATCATTGTCTTTGTTCAGAAGACTGTCCAGAAGTTCCCAAATCAGAACTTCTGTTGCTGAAAAACAGTCTAACTGTGTTTAGGCAGAATTTCCCTCAGAAGCAACTTCTATAAGCTTGCCTCTGACTCTGAGGAAATTTGACTCTGAAATTTAAGTTTCTTTAAAAACTTAGAAAATTTCAGTTTTCAACTTTGACACCTATTCACCCCCCTCTAGGTGTTTCTGTTCTTGATAGGGCCAACAAACTCCTCAACACTGGGAGCACCACCAGCTTCGGATACACCAGAAGCTCTCCCCATGAAACCAAAACTACCGAATCTGTTATCCAGATCATCTCGATTCATATGCTTGCGTAGGAAGTCATAATTGGATGACAATCCAGCAAAGCAGGAAGTAGAGGAGGAGGTAGTTAAGGGATCACACACAGGAGGTGCATGTCCAGAAGTTGAGAGTGGAGGAATTTGAGTGGTTGAGGAGGGGATTGTATGTGTGGTTGAGGAAGAAATGGTAGTTGAGATGGATGGTAGTGTGGATGGTAGTGAGAAAGATGGAGCAGTAAATCCAATTGATGGACTTACAGAGGAAGTATGAATGGAGGAGGTAGTGGATGTGGCTATGGAGTCTGTGAAGATGGGAGCAGTGTTTAGATTCACTTCTGAAAAGGATCCAGAAGGAGGAATAATTGGAGGAGGTACAACTTCAGAAGTTGAAGTTGTAAGAGGAATGGAAGTGTGAGATTCACTCACTTCTGTGACAGAAGGTAGTGAAGGAGATGGATGGGGAGAGAGAGTGGGAGAAGAGATAACCTGTTCAGAGGAGTTTGGATCAAACATAGAAATGGGCTCAGCAAAGATATGAGCCATTCTGATCAGCGTTTCAGAGGCATCCCTATCACCAGGGTTTCTTCCTTGATTCAGAAGAATGTTGTCAATGAAATTTTCATCATCAACATTCTCAACAAACTGTTTTGCACCCTGAAGAACCTCTTCATCTTCTGGTTCACTCTCTTCTGACAGCTCTTCAATCAGAGGAGCATCAACATCCTCTTCAGCAGACATCTCCAACATGTCTTCATCAGCAGCTTCCGGTTCCTCAATAACAGGATCCTCTAATTCAGCACTGGGGACAACAACGAAGTCCTTTTTCCTCAGAGACCTTCGTTTTGCAACAGCCTTCTTTCCGATCCTGGTGGAGAGAGAGATATTCTCAAGTATCCGAGAGGACAGAGAGATATTCTCAAGTTTCTCACCTTCTTCTGAAGCCTCAACTTCCTTTGAGAACTCTGCATCCTTAAGTTCAGCAGCACATGCTATAAGTCTTGCATCGGCCTTAGCCTTTGCAGCAATTCAGCTGCTAACTTATCCTCAGCTTCCTTCTGCTTTCTTTTCTTATCAGCAAGAGCCACAACTCTTGCAACTTTTTCAGCTTCAGCAGCCTTCTCTCTTTCAGCAAGGCGTGCGTCCTCAGCATCCTGAGCTTCCTTCTCAGAAACATCCTTTGGTTTCTCAGCAACGATCTTGCCAGACGGTTCAACACTGATTGTTGTTTGAACCATAGTGGGAAGAGGTTCTGAGACAACCACTTTCTCAACAGTTAGGACCAACTTGCTTGATCCTTTCTTTCCCTTGCCCTTCTTGGCAGCTTTCTTTCCTTTCTGAGCAGTGTCAACCACAATCTCCTTCTGAGCAATACTCACAGAGGAGCCTTTCTCATTCTTCTTCGGAGTCACACCAAAGTTAAGGTTCCTGAAGGTATGCATCTTCAGAATCGTACTCCTACTTGTAACACCTTCTCCTGAGACCACAACAGAGGCTGCCTCAAACAACCTAGTCAGGAGTGAGCCATAAGCTAATGCACTCACGGTAGTCACATTCTTCATCTTCCTTATCAGCATGGCAGGGAGATTGATCTTCTTCTAATTGACCAGATGCCACATAAAAACTCTTTCCCTGTTGGAAACACCATTAACCCCTCCAGCCTTCGGAAGGAACACGTTAGTTGTAAGATAGTGTGCCCACCTCTGGTGCTGAGTGAGCCAAGTGGCATAAGTTTCTTTGGCATTGAGATCTGGTCTAGCCCAGTTAGCTTCTGTAAACCCATCTGCTGAACCATCATCACCTATGATGATTCCTTCATCATCAATACCGATCACTTGAGAAATAGAAGCCCTGCTGACCTCAATCTCAATTTCTCCGACTTCTGAGTGTAGAACATCCTCCTCATTGGAAAAGAAATGGAGGTTCTGATAGAATTCGGTGACTAACTTAGGGTAAATGAATTCATCGAGAGAAACGAAAGAATTCCAGTTTTGAGCGCTAAGCCATTTGGAGATAGGTTCAGTGGATTTAACTTCATCATCTAGGAACCTAGAAGTGAATACCCTAGATTCGCTAACTTTCTTCTTAGATTCAGTGGTAAATATGTGAGTGACAGTGATTGTTTCAATGGGTTGTTCTTGAGCCATTGAAGAAAGATTTGGGAAATTAGGTTAAGTTTTTGAGAAGAAGAAAACACAGAGAGAAATGAGAATCTAATATCAAGGAAAATGAGAGTAAAAATTTCTAAGTATGGAAAACCCCTATTTATACCCAAACAAGGAAACAGTTCCAATTCAAAAAGTAAATACACACCATTTAAAAGGGAACAGATAACCGTTAACCACAGAACAGCGCCGTAAAAAGCAGTAGATAACGCATGCTGAGATGTCAAATCATGATTAGAATTAATTATCACTTAATTAATTCAAACGATTAATCACTTAAGATATACAGAAATAATTAAACTAAGTTATTGAAGAGGATAAGTCATACCAATGCCTTCTCGTAAGTTGCTGAAAGACATACCAGCCAGAGGCTTAGTAAACATGTCAGCAAGATTCTCTTCAGAGGGAACATGAGTAATGATAATATCCTTCTTCAGAACATGATCTCTCAGAAAGTGATGCCTAATATGAACATGCTTCATCCTGCTGTGCTGAATAGGATTCTTTGAAAGATCAATTGCGCTCTTGTTATCACATTAGATTGTAATTGTTCCAGGGATTAATCCTTAGTCAGCAATTTGTTGCTTGATCCAGAGCATCTGAGAAACACAACTTCCAGCAGCAACATACTCAGCTTCAGCAGTTGAGAGAGCTACAGAGGTTTGCTTCTTGCTATGCCAGGAGACTAGGCACTCCCCCAGAAAATGACAACCACCAGAAGTGCTGACCCTTTTCAATTTATCTCTACCATAGTCAGAGTCTGTGTATCCTATAGGAGTAAAATCAGAACTACAGGGATACCACAAACCAACTTCTGGTGTGCCTTTAAGATATCTGAGAATTCTTTTGACAGCAACATCATGAATTTCTCTTGGCTTTGATTGATATCTAGCACAAAAACACACAGCAAAATGTATATCTGGCCTGCTGGCGGTTAGGTATAAAAGAGAACCAATCATACCTCTGTAGGTTTTTATATCTACAGGTTTACCAGCTTTCTCTTCATCATCAATGTCTTTGCTGACATCCATTGGAATATCAACAGCATTAGAGTCCATCATGCCAAATTTCTTCAGCACTTCTCTAGTGTACTTGGCTTGATTGATAAACACACCATCATTACTTTGCTTGATCTGAAGTCCTAAGAAGAAGGTTAAGTCTCCCATCATAGACATTTCAAACTCAGCCTTCATGTGGTCATTGAACTCTCTGCACAAAGATTCATTAGTAGCACCAAATATAATATCATCAACAAATACCTGAGCTATAAGGATATCCTTGTTCTTCTTCAGAGTGAACAGAGTTGTATCAACACAGCCTCTGACAAATCCCTTAGACAGAAGGAACTTTGTCAGTCTCTCATACCAAGCTCTGGGAGCTTGTTTCAGTCCATACAATGCTTTCTTCAGCTTGTACACATGATCAGGAAACTTAGGATCTTCAAAACCAGGAGGTTGAGATACATAAACTTCTTCATCAATGTAACCATTCAAGAATGCACTTTTCACATCCATTTGAAAGAGCTTAAAACCTTTGTATGATGCAAAAGCACACAAGATTCTAATGGCTTCTAATCTTGCAACAGGAGCAAAAGTTTCACCATAATCTATGCCTTCTTGCTGACTGTAACCTTGAGCAACAAGTCTTGCCTTGTTCCTCACAACATTTCCAAATTCATCAAGCTTGTTCTTCAGAACCCATCTAGTTCCAACAACCTTTATGTTGTTAGGTCTGGGAACCAGAGTCCAAACTTCTGACCTTTTGAACTAGTCAAGTTCTTCTTGCATTGCCATTAACCAGGAATCATCATCAGCAGCTTCATAGAAGTCCTTGGGTTCCAGAAGTGACACAAAAGCCACATTCCCCAAGTATCTTCTGAGCTGTGCTCTGGTCATGACAGGATTTTGAACAGAGTCAATTATGTTCTCTAAGGAATGATTCCTATGAGCTCTAACTTCTCTTGGTATATCCAATGAATCTTCTGAAACCTGTTCATCATTTGTTGAATCATATGTTGGAGCATCTTCTGGAAGGAAGTTGACTTCTGGAGTAGGATTCTCTTCTTGAGCTTGTTCAGCAACAAGAGGAACCACTTCAGCAGCTCTGGGAGAAACATCTTCTTCTTCATCAGGAGATGTAACTTCAGGAGCTTGAACTACATCTTCATCAGGAGCTCTACTATCTACAGGGTTAGTCTCATCAAACTGTACATGAACAGATTCATCTAAAGTTTGAGTCCTCTTATTAAAAACCCTATATGCTTTACTAGGTGTTGAGTAACCAAGAAAAATGGCCTCATCTGCCTTTGAATCAAACTTTGAAAGATATTCTTTTGTATTCAAAACATAACACTTACAACCAAAGGTTCTGAAATAGCCTATTTTAGGCTTTCGACCTTTCTAGAGTTCATAAGGGGTCTTGTTCAGAATGCTTCTGATTAGCACTCTATCCAGAACATAGCAAGCTGTGTTCACAGCTTCTCCCCAAAAGTACTTAGGAAGCCTTCTTTCATTGATCATAGTTCTGGCAATCTCAACCAGGGTTCTATTCTTCCTTTCAACTACCCCATTTTGTTGAGGAGTTCTGGGAGCAGAAAAGTTATGATCAATTCCCTTGGTTTCACAGAATTCTTCAAACCTAAAGTTTTTGAATTCTCCACCATTATCACTTCTGATATGAACAACCTCTTCATTCCTTTCATTCTCAAGTTTCTTTATCAAAACTGAGAAATATCCAAGTGACTCATCTTTGCTAGACAGCAAGATGACCCAAGTGAATCTTGAATAGTCATCTACTATGACAAAGACATACTTCTTTCCACCCATGCTCATTGGTTGAACAAGGCCAAAAAGGTCCATATGAAGTAATTCCAAAGGTCTTTTAGTTGAAATGACTTTCTTAGTTTTAAAACAGCTTCTGGATTGTTTACCTGATTGGCAAGCATTGCATAGATGGTTCTTTTTAAAACTAATTTCAGGCAGACCCTCAACCAATTGATTTCTAGCTACTTTGGCCAGAAGGTCCATGCTCACATGAGCAAGTCTTCTATGCCAGAGCCAGGAGGTATCCTCTTTGGACATCAAGCATATATTTTTGCAAAGATTCTCAAGGTTCAGCATGAAAACATTTTCAACTCTAGGCCCCTTGACTTACTGTCCAAGATTTTACATCCAGAGGAGCTGAAGACAACATCTCTACCTTTATCACACAGTTGTGCAACACTCAGGAGATTGAACTTCAGGCCTCTGACTAGGGAGACATCTTCGATCGGAGGATTAGTTCCTATAGATCCAGAACCAAGAATCCTTCCTTTCTGAGCATCTCCAAAGCTGACTTTTCCACCTCTTTTAGGATCAAATGTGATGAATGCTTTTTCATCACCTGTCATATGCCTTGAGCACCCACTGTCAATGTACCACAGCTTTGACATTGATGGAGCACTCAGAGCCACCTGCAACACAATCAATTAGTGACAGGTACCCAATCCTTATTGGGTCCTTCAGAGTTAGATTTCTCTTCAGCAGGTTTTAATGATATCTCAGATTGCAAGAGGTTTTTAATATGGTACATGCAATCCTTCAACATCAGGAGGAGAAGCTATCTCTTTCAGAAGAGAGGGAGTGACAGGTTTCTTCTTCTTCTGGGGTTTATCACTTCCCAGAGGCAGCTTTTCCTTGCCTTTGGCTTTAGAGCCATCAGCAGGAGTGCTGAACTGTTTACACAGTTTTTCTTCTAACACTTTCATGTCAGAATAAACTTGAGTAAACCTAAGAAACTTGTCAGCCTCACTCTTGTCCAATTTCCTTTTCAGGTACTTGAACATACTATAGAGTTCTTCAAGAGAATCAAAGATATTTTGTTCAGAAGATATGTTTACCTCGGAATCATATGTAGCTTCAGGAGGTGCGGAAGTTTCTCCTGTGACATCTTCAGAAGTAGGCTCATCAATAGCCATAAAACAAATCTGCGCTTGCTCTTCCTTTTCTTCAGGATCACTGCTGGTCTCAGAGTCTGACCAGGCAGCCAGCATAACTTTCTTGAACTTTTTCTTATCTTTCTTTAGCTCCGGGCAGTTAGGCTTAATGTGCCCCGGTTGCTGACATCCATAGCACACAATAGGCTTGTTTGGATCTCTCTTGAACTTTTCACCAGAATCAAGAGTTTTCTTGTCAAAGCTCCTGAAAGGCTTCTTGTAGTTTCCACCTCTGCCTTTTCTAAAGGCCTTCTTGAACTTCCTGGTCAGCATAGCCAGTTCCTCATCTTCAGAGGATTCTTCAGAAGATTCTGCTTTCAGGACTACTCTTTTTCCTTCTGACCTTTCTCTTAGGTCATGATTCTTTAATGACATCTCATGAGTAATTAGAGACCCAATGAGCTCATCCTACAAGTAATAGCTCAAATCCTGAACTTCTTCAATAGCAGTCTTCTTGGCTTGCCAAGACCTCGGTAAGCTTCTGACAATCTTCTTCACTCGATCAGATTCTTCAATGTCTTTTCCTAAACTCTTCAAGTCATTGACTATCTTGGTGAATCTAGAGTTCATATCTGAAATAGATTCTTTATCAAGCATTTCAAATAAATCATATTCTCTCATGAGTTGGTTGACTTTAGATTGCTTCACTTTTCCTGTTCCTTCATATGTGACTTCCAGCTTGTTCCAAATATCCTGTGCAGTTTCACAAGAAGAGACTTTGTTATATTCAGTAGCTGTAATGATGAACCCTATGTGTTTTGATTATGTCCAAACGTTTCAGAAGATGAAAACTTAATATTTCCTTACATATAGTTTACTATTGACTAATAATTTTTGTGTATTTAGTCTATGTGTAAGTTGCTCAGCAGGTGCTGAATGAATCATTTCTGGATTGCCTAAAGAACTCAGAAGATCGGTTTGCTGAAGTCAGAGCTTCAATAACTCAGAAGCTGGATACTCCGCTCTGAAGCCGAAGTCTGCTAAAGCTCTCCTCAGAAGTTCTTTGCAATCAGAAGTTTTACCAATTGTGATCAGAAGTCTAGTCAAGTGGAATTTAGCTTCTGAAAGCTAAAGTCACGGGTTCTGGATAGCATTTAATGCTCTGACAAGTGCATTTAATGCAAGGGGCCAAAAGTTCAAAAAGCTGTTCTGATGGAGCGCGCCTGTCTGTTTAAAAGAAACCGGAATTTCCATGTCTACCCTTTGTTGATCCAATTGAAGAATGATTCTGTCATCCTCATCTTTGATTTCAAATCACTTACCGGATTAAGTTAAAGAACAAGGATAACGGAATCAAAGTGTTTGAAGACCGTTCGAAGATTTGACAAACTAACGGCTACAACAACTGATGTCATCTCCTTGAAGATTCAAACTCACCAACGGTCATCTTCATTCACTATAAATAGTAGCCAAGCTCCAATGCATCAACATACGCATGATTATCGAGCAAAATCTCAACGCACTGTTCTAACAAGAAAAACAGAGCATCTTTTCCATTCTCAATCTTTCTTAGCGTAGTCTTAGTAAAGTGAGAGAGTGAAGAAAAACAAGTTCATAATAGGAATCTTGTAAACTGAGATCGTTTGTGATCTTCAGTTAGATTTAAAGAGAGAAATCTAGTTGGGATTAGAGTTGGGTGAGAAATCCAGAAAACAGAGTATTGTTTGTTCTGGTGGAAATCCTTTAACTCTTTTTAGGCTAGTCAGAACTAAGTGAGAAATTAGCTTAAGTTCTGTTGATGTAAAGGAGCTTCTGAACTTGCCATAAAAGTTCTGAATAGTGGATTTATAAAATCTCTGTAGGCTGCGACCTCAGGGGACAAGACGTAGTCACAGGACTTCTGTGGCGAACTTGGATAAATCGAATTGTTCAACCAGGATCTCCTGAATCTCTTTCTCCCTCTTATACTTGTTATTATTGCTTCTGTGTACGTGTTCATATTTAGTGCTGAAACAGATTTTCTCTAAAGTATCATTGTCTTTGTTCAGAAGACTGTCCAGAAGTTCTTCAATCAGAACTTTTGTTGCTGAAAACAGTCTAACTGTGTTAAGGCAGAGTTTCCCTCAGAAGCAACTTCTGTAAGCTAGCTTCTGACTCTGAGGAAATTTGACTCTGAAAATTAAGTTTCCCGAAAAACTTAGAAATTTTCAGTTTTCAACTTTGACACCTATTCACCCCCCTCTAGGTGATTCTGTTCTTGATAGGGCCAACAAGTGGTATCAGAGAGAAGGTCACTTCGCATATTTACTAAAGATCTAACAATCTAAGTGTAAGATCCTATCAGAATCAATAGAGATGGCTAGTAGACACCAGCCTGAGAATTCTTCTCACTTCATTGTTCCAGAAGGTTCTTCTACTACTAGACCTCCATTATTTAATGGCAACAACTACTCATACTGGAAGAAAAGGATGATGTACTTCATCCAAGCTCAGAACATGAGTGCTGGGTATGTCATCACTGATGGTGATTTCATTCCTACCAGAATGGAACAAGGTTTAGGGAATGTTGTCATTCCTCAGAGAGAATACACAGATGACATTCTGAAAAAACTCCAAACTAATGCTTCAGCAATAAATATGTTGCATTGTGCACTTACAGCTACTGAATATAACAAAGTTTCTTCTTGTGAAACTGCACAAGACATTTGGAACAAGCTGGAAGTCACATATGAAGGAACAGAAAAAGTGAAGCAATCTAAAGTCAACCAACTCATGAGAGAATATGAGTTATTTGAAATGCTTGATAAAGAATCTATTTCAGACATGAATTCTAGATTCACCAAGATAGTCAATGACTTGAAGAGTTTAGGAAAGGATATTGAAGAATCTGATCGAGTGAAGAAGATTGTCAGAAGCTTACCAAGGTCGTGGCAAGCCAAGAAGACTGCTATTGAAGAAGTTCAGGATTTGAGCTATTACTTGTATGATGAGCTCATTGGGTCTCTAATTACCCATGAGATGTCATTAAAGAATCATGACCTAAGAGAAAGGTCAGAAGGAAAAAGAGTAGTCCTGAAAGCAGAATCTTCTGAAGAATCCTCTGAAGATGAGGAACTGGCTATGCTGACCAGGAAGTTCAAGAAGGCCTTTAGAAAAGGCAGAGGTGGAAACTACAAAAAGCCTTTCAGGAGCTTTGACAAGAAAACTCCTGATTCTGGTGAAAAGTTCAAGAGAGATCCAAATAAGCCTATTGTGTGCTATGGATGTCAGCAACCGGGGCACATTAAGCCTAACTGTCCGGAGCTGAAGAAAGATAAGAAGAAGTTCAAGAAAGCAATACTGGCTGCTTGGTCAGACTCTGAGACCAGCAGTGATCCTGAAGAAAAGGAAGAGCAAGCGCAGATTTGTTTTATGGCTATTGATGGCCTACTTCTGAAGATGTCACAGGAGAAACTTCCGCACCTCCTGAAGCTACATATGATTCCGAGGTAAACATATCTTCTGAACAAAATATCTTTGATTCTCTTGAAGAACTCTATAGTATGTTCAAGTACCTGAAAAGGAAATTGGACAAGAGTGAGGCTGACAAGTTTCTTAGGTTTACTCAAGTTTATTCTGACATGAAAGTGTTAGAAGAAAAACTGTGTAAACAGTTCAGCATTCCTGCTGATGGCTCTAAAGCCAAAAGCAAGGAAAAGCTGCCTCTGGGAAGTGATAAACCCCAGAAGAAGAAGAAACCTGTCACTCCCTCTCTTCTGAAAGAGATAGCTTCTCCTCCGGACGTTGGAACCTCTGAGAGTGCTGGTATAGCCTCTGAAGATGTTGGTTCTTCTCAGAAGAAGAAGAAATCTCCCAGGAAGCAAAGGGAAAGATCCAAGAACCCTCCCTTTTGCAAACTGTGCAAGAGTGATGGTCACTGGTTAAAGGATTGCAAGTACCATATTAAAAACCTCTTGCAATCTGAGATATCATTAAAACCTGCTGAAGAGAAATCTAACTCTGAAGGACCCAATAAGGATTGGGTACCTGTCACTAATTGATTGTGTTGCAGGTGGCTCTGAGTGCTCCATCAATGTTAAAGCTGTGGTACATTGACAGTGGGTGCTCAAGGCATATGACAGGTGATGAAAAAGCATTCATCACATTTTATCCTAAAAGAGGTGGAAAAGTCAGCTTTGGAGATGCTCAGAAAGGAAGGATACTTGGTTCTGGATCCATAGGAACTAATCCTCCGATCGAAGATGTCTCCCTAGTCAGAGGCCTGAAGTTCAATCTCCTGAGTGTTGCACAACTGTGTGATAAAGGTAGAGATGTTGTTTTCAGCTCCTCTGGATGTAAAATCTTGGACATCTAGTGAAGGGAAGTTATTCTAACTGCTCCTAGAGTTGAAAATGTTTTCATGCTGAATCTTGAGAATCTTTGCAAAAATATATGCTTGATGTCCAAAGAGGATACCTCCTGGCTCTGGCATAGGAGACTTGCTCATGTGAGCATTGACCTTCTGGCCAAAGTAGCTAGAAATCAATTGGTTGAGGGTCTGCCTGAAATTAGTTTTAAAAAGAATCATTTGTGCAATGCTTGCCAATCTAGTAAACAATCCAGAAGCTCTTTTAAAACTAAGAAAGTCATTTCAACTAAAAGACCTTTGGAATTACTTCATATAGACCTTTTTGGCCCTGTTCAACCAATGAGCATGGGTGGAAAGAAGAATGCTTTTGTCATTGTAGATGACTATTCAAGATTCACTTGGGTCATCTTGCTGTCTAGCAAAGATGAGTCACTTGGATGTTTCTCAGTTCTGATAAAGAAACTTGAGAATGAAAGGAATGAAAAGATTGTCCATATCAGAAGTGATAATGGTGGAGAATTCAAAAACTTTAGGTTTGAAGAATTCTGTGAAACCAAGGGAATTGATCATAACTTTTCTGCTCCCAGAATTCCTCAACAAAATGGGGTAGTTGAAAGGAAGAATAGAACTCTGGTTGAGATAGCCAGAACTATGATCAATGAAAGAAGGGTTCCTAAGTACTTTTGGGGAGAAGCTGTGAACACAGCCTGCTATGTTCTGAATAGAGTGCTAATCAGAAGCATTCTGAACAAGACCCCTTATGAACTCTGGAAAGGTCGAAAGCCTAAAATAGGTTATTTCAGAACCTTTGGTTGTAAGTGTTATGTTTTCAATACAAAAGAATATCTTTCAAAGTTTGATTCAAAGGCAGATGAGGCCATTTTTCTTGGTTACTCAACACATAGTAAAGCATATAGGGTTTTTAATAAGAGGACTCAAACTTTAGATGAATCTGTTCATGTACAGTTTGATGAGACTAACCCTGCAGATAGTAGAGCTCCTGATGAAGATGTAGTTCAAGCTCCTGAAGTAACACCTCCTATTGAAGAAGAAGATGTTTCTCCCAGAGCTGCTGAAGTGGTTCCTCCTGTTGCTGAACAAGCTCAAGAAGTGAATCCTACTCCAGAAGTCAACTTCCTTCCAGAAGATGCTCCTATATATGATTCAACAAATGATGAACAGGTTTCAGAAGACTCATTGGATGTTCCAAGAGAAGTTAGAGCTCATAGGAATCATTCCTTAGAGAACATAATTGACTCTGTTCATAATCCTGTCATGACCAGAGCTCAGCTCAGAAGATACATGGGGAATGTGGCTTTTGTGTCACTTCTGGAACCCAAGGACTTCTATGAAGCTGCTGATGATGACTCCTGGTTAATGGCAATGCAAGAAGAACTTGACCAATTCAAAAGGTCAGAAGTTTGGACTTTGGTTCCCAGACCTAACAACATAAAGGTTGTTGGAACTAGATGGGTTCTGAAGAACAAGCTTGATGAATTTGGAAATGTTGTGAGGAACAAGGCAAGACTTGTTGCTCAAGGTTACAGTCAGCAAGAAGGCATAGATTATGGTGAAACTTTTGCTCCTGTTGCAAGATTAGAAGCCATTAGAATCTTATGTGCTTCTGCATCATACAAAGGTTTTAAGCTCTTTCAAATGGATGTGAAAAGTGCATTCTTGAATGGTTACATTGATGAAGAAGTTTATGTATCTCAACCTCCTGGTTTTGAAGATCCTAAGTTTCCTGATCATGTGTACAAGCTGAAGAAAGCCTTGTATGGACTGAAACAAGCTCCCAGAGCTTGGTATGAGAGACTGACAAAGTTCCTTCTGTCTAAGGGATTTGTCAGAGGCTGTGTTGATACAACTCTGTTCACTCTGAAGAAGAACAAGGATATCCTTATAGCTCAGGTATATGTTGATGATATTATATTTGGTGCTACTAATGAATCTTTGTGCAGAGAGTTCAGTGACCACATGAAGGCTGAGTTTGAAATGTCTATGATGGGAGAATTAACCTTCTTCTTAGGACTTCAGATCAAGCAAAGTAATGATGGTGTGTTTATCAATCAAGCCAAGTACACTAGAGAAGTGCTGAAGAAATTTGGCATGATGGACTCTAATGCTGTTGATATTCCAATGGATGTCAGCAAAGACATTGATGATGAAGAGAAAGCTGGTAAACCTGTAGATATAAAAACCTACAGAGGTATGATTGGTTCTCTTTTATACCTAACCGCCAGCAGGCCAGATATACATTTTGCTGTGTGTTTTTGTGCTAGATATCAATCAAAGCCAAGAGAAATTCATGATGTTGCTGTCAAAAGAATTCTCAGATATCTTAAAGGCACACCAGAAGTTGGTTTGTGGTATCCCTGTAGTTCTGATTTTACTCCTATAGGATACACAGACTCTGACTATGGTAGAGATAAATTGAAAAGGGTCAGCACTTCTGGTGGTTGTCATTTTCTGGGGGAGTGCCTAGTCTCCTGGCATAGCAAGAAGCAAACCTCTGTAGCTCTCTCAACTGCTGAAGCTGAGTATGTTGCTGCTGGAAGTTGTGTTTCTCAGATGCTCTGGATCAAGCAACAAATTGCTGACTAAGGATTAATCCCTGGAACAATTACAATCTAATGTGATAACAAGAGCGCAATTGATCTTTCAAAGAATCCTATTCAGCACAGCAGGATGAAGCATGTTCATATTAGGCATCACTTTCTGAGAGATCATGTTCTGAAGAAGGATATTATCATTACTCATGTTCCCTCTGAAGAGAATCTTGCTGACATGTTTACTAAGCCTCTGGCTGGTATGTCTTTCAGCAACTTACGAGAAGGCATTGGTATGACTTATCCTCTTCAATAACTTAGTTTAATTATTTCTGTATATCTTAAGTGATTAATCGTTTGAGATAATTAAGTTATAATTAATTCTAATCATGATTTGACTTGAAAGCATGCGTTATCTACTGCTTATTACGGCGCTGTTCTGTGGTTAACGGTTATCTGTTCCCTTTTAAACGGTGTGTATTTGCTTTTTGAATTGGAACGGTTTCTGTGTTTGGGTATAAATAAGGGTTTTCCATACTTAGAAGTTTTTACTCTCATTTTCTTTGCCATTAGCATTTCCATAGATTTTTCTGTGTTCTCTTCTCTCTAAAACCTTAACCTAATTTCTTATATCTTCAAAAATGGCTCAAGAAATTACTGTCACTCACATCTTCTCCACTGAATCACAAAAGAAGGTTAGCGAATCTAGGGTATTCACCTCTAGGTTCCTAGATGATGAAGTTAAATCGACTGAACCTATTTCTCACTGGCTTAGCGCTCAAAACTGGAATTCATTCGTCTCTCTCGATGAATTCATCTATCCTAAGTTAGTTACAGAATTCTATCAGAACCTCCATTTCTTTTCTAATGAGGAGGATGTTCTACATTCTGAAGTCGGGGAAGTTGAGATCGAAGTCAGCAGGGCTTCCATTTCTCAAGTGATAGGGATTGATGATGAAGGAATCATCATTGGTGATGATGGTTCAGCAGATGGTTTTACTGAAGCCAACTGGGCTAGGCCAGATCTGAGTGCCAAGGAAACATATGCCACCTGGTTGACTCAGCACCAGAGGTGGGCACACTATTTGACTACAAATGTCTTTCTTCCGAAGGCTGGAGGAGTCAATGGGGTTTCCAACAGGGAAAGGGTTTTCATGTGGCATCTGGTCAACCAGAAGAAAATTAATTTGCCTGCCATGCTGATAAGGCAGATGAAGAATGTAACGACCGTGAGTGCATTAGCATATGGCTCACTCCTGACGAGGTTGTTTGAGGCAGCCTCTGTTGCTGTTTCTGGAGAAGGTGTTACTAGTAGGAGTACGGTTCTGAAGATGCATACCTTCAGGAACCTGAGTTTTGGTGTGACTCCGAAGAAGATTGAGAAGGGCTCCTCTGTGAGTATTGCTCAGAAGGAAATTGTGGAAGCTACCGTACAGAAAGGAAAGAATGCTGCCAAGAAGGGCAAGGGAAAGAAGGGATCAAGTAAGTTGGTCCTGACTGTTGAGAAGGTGGTTGTCTCAGAACCTCTTCCCACGATGGTTCAAACAACAATCAATGTTGAACCTTCTGGCGAGATTGTTGCTGAGAAACCAAAAGATGTTCAGGATGCTGAGGAAGCACGCCTTGCTGAGAAAGAGAATGCTGCTGAAGCTGAAAAAGTTGCAAGAGTTGTGGCTCTTGCTGAAGAGAAAAGAAAGAAGAAGGAAGCTGAGGACAAGTTAGCAGCTGAGAGAGAAATTGCTGCAAAGGCTAAGGCCGATGCAAGACTTTTAGAATGTGCTGCTGAACTTGAGAATGCGGAGTTCTCAAAGGAAGTTGAGGCTTCAGAAGAAGAAGAGAATCTTGAGAATATCTCTCTGTCCTCTCGGATAATTGAGAATATCTCTCTCTCTACCAGGATTGGGAAGAAGGCTGTAGCAAAACGAAGGTTTCTGAAGAAGAAGGACTTCGTTATTGCTCCTAATGTTGTTTTGGAGGATCCGGCTGTTGAGCAATCGGAAGCTGCTGATAAAGACTTGTCAGAGATGTCTGATGAAGAGAATATTGATGCTCCTCTGATTGAAGAGCTGTCAGAAGAGAGTGAACCAGAAGATGAAGAGGTTCTTCAGAATGCAAAACAATTTGTTGAGAATGTTGATGATGAAAACTTCATTCACAACATTCTTCTGAATCAAGGAAGAAACCCTGGTGAAAGGGACGCCTCTGAAACACTGATCAGGATGGCTCACATCTTTGCTGAGCCCATCTCCATGTTTGATCCAAACTCTGACCAGGTCATCTCTTCTCCCACTCTTACTCCTCATCAATCTCCTTCACTCCCTTCTGTCACAGAAGTGAGTGGATCCCAAACTTCCATTCCTCTTACAACTTCAACCTCTGAGGTTGTACCTCCTTCAATCATTCCTCCTTCTGGATCCTTTTCAGAAGTGAATTTAAACACTGCTCCCATTTTCACAGACTCTATATCCACATCCACTACCTCTTCTATTCCCTCCTCCTCTGTAAGTCCATCAATTGGATTTACTGCTCCATCCTTCTCACTACCATCTACTTTACCTTCCATTTCCCCTACCATTTCTTCCTCTACCACCAATACCATCCCTTCCTCAAACACCCAAATTCCTCCTCTCTCAACCTCTGGACATACACCTCTTGTGTGTGATTCCTTAACTACCTCCTCCACTACTTCTTGTTTTGCTGGGTTGTCATCCAACTATGACTTCCTGCGCAAACACATGAATCGGGATGATCTGGATACCAGGTTTGGTAGTTTTGGCTTCATGGGCAGAGCTTCTGGTATATCCGAAGCTGGTGGTGCTCCTAGTGTTGAGGAGTTGAGACGAATGAGTCAGAGTGGCTCTGATGAACTGTTGAATAGATTTGCTGGTATAGGGCAAAGGACTTCTGCTGCTGACATGTATGCTCAGGGCATTGTGCTGCAAGAATTACATTCTTTGAAAGCTCAGAACCTGCAGCTCATGACTATGCTTCAAATGCATGATCCTTCTGTTTATATACGCAATCTTTCTACACTTCATCTAGCTACGTATGAAGAGCTGTACAAATTGAGAGAATTAGCTCTGACTCTTCCCTCTCTGGATAACATTGCTCTTGCTTCTTCTCTGAAGGTCAATGAGAATTTGGAGATATTGACAGAAGAAGTCAAGGAAGCAAACGAGCATTATGAGGCTCATGAGAAGATGCTCCCAAGTAAGATTGAGGACCTGCAAAGTACTGCCAATCACATTCTGAGAGAAGTGAAATCTTCTGCTCAAGGTTCTTCATCTTCCGGGGCTGCTAAGATTGTATATGACATCACTCCTGATCTCAACAATCGACTTTCCAACATTGAGTCTGCTGTATCTGCTCAGAACGCACAGATTGCTGAGCTTACTGATCTTCTGAAGGTTATGCACACTCAAGCACTTGAACAAGAGAAGACTCTTCACAATTGTTATAGGTTTGTTCGAGGACAGACTTATATTCAGAATGAGCATCTTACGGCTGCTGTGTATGCTAACAATAGGTTGATCAAGCTCCTTCTGGATGATGTTCAGAAACAGCGACCTATGTCTGGTCAGACCTTTGATCATATGAAGACCATAGATGATGACTTCAGAAGACGAATGGATATGATCAATACTGTGAGACCAACCCCTCAGCAATATCAGACTGCACTGAATGTTCAGCAAAAATTGAAATCTCAGGGTGCTCTGGGTGTTGCTCTTGGTTCTGGTCAAACGGGGGAGAAGTCTGGTCAGAAGAGATCAAGTGCTGCTTAAGGTTCTAGTGTTGTTCCTCCTCCTCAGAAGAAACCTAGGAACATGTAATCTTTTAGGACTTAAGCTTCTTAGCTAGGTTCTGGGTTGGGTAGTTTTTGTCTTAGGACTTTTTCTGCTCTTCTGATTATTTTTGCTTCTTATGTTGTCTTCTGAATGAATTTATATACACTGAATCTTTCTTATACTCTCTTGTGTCTCTGACTTCTTACTTTTTGCTTATGTTTCTGTTTTGACTTAGTAAATTACACTTCATTAAATCTAACAACTTGATCTTAAGTCTTATTAAGTTTATACAGATTGCTGAAGTTCACCATTTACACTAAAATGGGGGAGTTAATTAACTCAGAAGTTATGAAACATTTGCATCAGGAAGTTGTTTTCTAAACCTCATGTTTTCTGTTACCTTCTGACCACGGTTTGTCCATAACCAAAATGGGGGAGAATGATGAACCCTATGTGTTTTGATTATGTCCAAACGTTTCAGAAGATGAAAACTTAATATTTCCTTACATATAGTTTACTATTGACTAATAATTTTTGTGTATTTAGTCTATGTGTAAGTTGCTCAGCAGGTGCTGAATGAATCATTTATGGATTGCCTAAAGAACTCAGAAGATCGGTTTGCTGAAGTCAGAGCTTCAATAACTCAGAAGCTGGATACTCCGCTCTGAAGCCGAAGTCTGCTAAAGCTCTCCTCAGAAGTTCTTTGCAATCAGAAGTTTTACCAATTGTGATCAGAAGTCTAGTCAAGTGGAATTTAGCTTCTGAAAGCTAAAGTCACGGGTTCTGGATAGCATTTAATGCTCTGACAAGTGCATTTAATGCAAGGCGCCAAAAGTTCAAAAAGCTGTTTTGATGGAGCGCGCCTGTCTGTTTAAAAGAAACCGGAATTTCCATGTCTACCCTTTGTTGATCCAATTGAAGAATGATTCTGTCATCCTCATCTTTGATTTCAAATCACTTACCGGATTAAGTTAAAGAACAAGGATAACGGAATCAAAGTGTTTGAAGACCGTTTGAAGATTTGACAAACTAACGGCTACAACAACTGATGTCATCTCCTTGAAGATTCAAACTCACCAACGGTCATCTTCATTCACTATAAATAGTAGCCAAGCTCCAATGCATCAACATACGCATGATCATCGAGCAAAATCTCAACGCACTGTTCTAACAAGAAAAACAGAGCATCTTTTCCATTCTCAATCTTTCTTAGCGTAGTCTTAGTAAAGTGAGAGAGTGAAGAAAAACAAGTTCATAATAGGAATCTTGTAAACTGAGATCGTTTGTGATCTTCAGTTAGATTTAAAGAGAGAAATCTAGTTGGGATTAGAGTTGGGTGAGAAATCCAGAAAACAGAGTATTGTTTGTTTTGGTGGAAATCCTTTAACTCTTTTTAGGCTAGTCAGAACTAAGTGAGAAATTAGCTTAAGTTCTGTTGATGTAAAGGAGCTTCTGAACTTGCCATAAAAGTTCTGAATAGTGGATTTATAAAATCTCTGTAGGCTGCGACCTCAGGGGACAAGACGTAGTCACAGGACTTCTGTGGCGAACTTGGATAAATCGAATTGTTCAACCAGGATCTCCTGAATCTCTTTCTCCCTCTTATACTTGTTATTATTGCTTCTGTGTACGTGTTCATATTTAGTGCTGAAACAGATTTTCTCTAAAGTATCATTGTTTTTGTTCAGAAGACTGTCCAGAAGTTCTTCAATCAGAACTTCTGTTGCTGAAAACAGTCTAACTGTGTTAAGGCAGAATTTCCCTCAGAAGCAACTTCTGTAAGCTAGCTTCTGACTCTGAGGAAATTTGACTCTGAAAATTAAGTTTCCCGAAAAACTTAGAAATTTTCAGTTTTCAACTTTGACACCTATTCACCCCCCTCTAGGTGATTCTGTTCTTGATAGGGCCAACATGTAAGTGCACAATGCAACATATTTATTGCTGAAGCATTAGTTTGGAGTTTTTTTCAGAATGTCATCTGTGTATTCTCTCTGAGGAATAACAACATTCCCTAAACCTTGTTCCATTCTGGTAGGAATGAAATCACCATTAGTGATGACATACCAAGCACTCATGTTCTGAGCTTGGATGAAGTACATCATCCTTTTCTTCCAGTATGAGTAGTTGTTGCCATTAAATAATGGAGGTCTAGTAGTGGAAGAACCTTCTGGAACTATGAAGTGAGAAGAATTCTCAGGCTGGTGTCTACTAGCCATCTCTATTGATCCTGATAGGATCTTACACTTCGATTGTTAGATCTTTAGTAAATATGCGAAGTAACCTGGCTCTGATACCACTTGTTGGCCCTAACAAGAACAGAATCACCTAGATGGGGGTGAATAGGTGTCAAAGTTGAAAACTGAAAAATTCTAAGTTCTTCGGGAAACTTATTTTTTAGAGTCAAATTTCCTCAGAGTCAGAAGCTAGCTTACAGAAGTTGCTTCTGAGGGAAATTCTGCCTAAACACAGTTAGACTGGTTTCAGCAACAGAAGTTCTGATTTGAGAACTTATGGACAGTCTTCTGAACAAAGACAATGATACTTTAGAGAAAATCTGTTTCAGCACTAAATATAAGCAAGTACACAGAAGCAAAAATAACAAGTATAAGAGGGAGAAAGAAGTTCAGGAGATCCTGATTGAACAATTCGATTTATCCAAGTTCGCCACAGAAGTCCTGTGACTACGTCTTGTCCCCTGAGGTCGCAGCCTACAGAGATTTTATAAATCCACTATTCAGAACTTTTATGGCAAGTTCAAAAGCTCCTTTACATCAACAGAACTTAAGCTAATTTCTCACTTAGTTCTGACTAGCCTAAAAAGAGTTAAAGGATTTCCACCAGAACAACAACAACTCTGTTTTCTGGATTTCTCACCCAACTCTAATCTCAACTAGATTTCTCTCTTTAAATCTAACTGAAGATCACAAACAATATCAGTTTACAAGATTCCTATTATGAACTTGTTTTTCTTCACTCTCTCACTTTAACTAAGACTATGCTAAGAAAGATTGAGAATGGAAACAGGTGCTCTGTTTTTCTTGTTAAAACAGTGCGTTGAGATTCTGCTCGATGATCATGCGTGTGGTTGATGCAATGGAGCTTGGCTACTATTTATAGTGAATGAAGATGACCGTTGGTGAATTTGAATCTTCAATAGAGATGACATCAGTTGTTGTAGCCGTTAATTTGTCAAGTCTTCAAACGGTCTTCAAACACTTTGATTCCGTTATCCTTGTTCTTTAACTCAATCCGGTAAGTGATTTGAAATCAAAGATGAGGTTGACTGGAATCATTCTTCAATTGGATCAACAAAGGGTAGACAAGGAAATTCTGGTTTCTTTTGAACAGACAGGCGCGCTCCATTAAAACAGCTTTTTGAACTTTTGGCGCCTTGCATTAAATGCACTTGTCAGAGCATTAAATGCTATCCAGAACCCGTGACTAAGCTTCTGATCCAATTGGTAAAAGAACTTCTGATTGCAAAGAACATCGGAGGAGAGCTTTAGCAGACTTCGGCTTCAGAGCGGAGCATCCAGCTTCTGAATTATTGAGACTCTGACTTCAGCAAACAGATCTTCTGAGTCCTTTAGGCAATCCAGAAATGATTCATTCAGCACCTGCTGAGTAACTTACACATAGACTAGGTAGAAAAAATATTAGTCAACAGTAAACTATATGTAAGAGAGTATTAAGTTTTCATCTTCTGAAACGATTTGGACATAATCAAAACACATAGGGTTCATCATAGGGTTCATCAAACAGCACTCCCAAACATAATCAAATAAGCACACATATAGAAACAAATGACAACTATGGAAAAGTAGACTTGTTTTGGTGAACTAGCAAGTAAATGAAACCATAAATCTATGTCGAAAAATAGCTGAGGTAAAACATTCTTTTTGCTACGAGACTTAAAATAATACCCATATGAATAATCTCAAAAACGACATTTCTTATTTCATATCAGCAAGCTCAATTATAGAACAACAAATCTACCTTTCATCTCCACTCATAATTGATGATATAATCTAATCTCATGACACGTACAACTCAGTAACTATTATTCTACTAATCAAATGTCATTAATCTATTCTCCAACTTAACTTGTATTCTAAAACTTGAACCCAATAATATCAATTTAATCTTAGTCTATCCTTAACTATTCATTGCAAAATTCAGTTTTCTATTTTTCAATCATAAACTTAAGCAATATGTTAAACAAAGTATCCATAGTTCCATCAAAGTATTACTGCTATTACAAAGTATCCACGAAATAAAGGTTATCAAAGCAATTCACAAACTGAAAATCATCATCCAAAGCTAATATAGAACATAGAAACCACAACATCCGGTAAAACAATCCTTAGCACAAAAAACAAAATTTATTAGAGACAAAGAAAGTGACTTTCAGCCAACCACGGATTCATGTATATCAATAAAGAAGGTAAACATTAACCATGTCTAGAATATTAACCATAGTATCCAAAATGTTTGAGAACTTACCAACACACAAGGAACTCAGTAAATAGCCACTCGAATATGAGTCTAGGTCACCTCTGAAGTTGCCGATTTAGGATGAAATTGAAAGGGAATCGTGATTTGAAGGAGCTCGAATTACCGATTGAAGGAGAAAACATGAACCCGGAGAAAGAATCGATGATGAAGATGGAGGTTAGGGTTCATCTTTGGTTTTGGGAGATGAGTATCGATGAATAGGTAGTATGCGTTTCTTATTTAGCATTTTAATTACTGTAATTGTGCGTTTCTTTTTCTTTTCTTCTTCTTTTTTTTAATGAAAAAACCGGGGTCAATCTGGTTCACTGGTTCGACCCCGGTTCCCGGTTCGACCCCGGTTCTGTCCGGTTTAACTATATTGACCCGTATATAATTGAATCAGACCAGATATTAGACTGGTTCACGTTCCGACCGGTCGAACTGGCCGATCCGGTCCGGTTTTCATAACATTGGATATTATTTTCTTAATCATAAGCCTTGATTTTTGTATGTATCATGTATATATACATTTTGACAAATGAATAATATTCTTCAAGAGTTCAAACTCTAATATGGTATCACGAGCCTAACCGTAGCCGATTTAATTTTTCCCTTCTCCTGTGTTCCAATTCTATCGATTTTTCCTTCCTACTTTCACCATGCTGAAAATTTCCACTCATTCTCCCACCCCTAGTCATCCATCCCTAACCATCTCTAATGTCTTTACCTTCCTCAAATTCACCCTTGACATTGAAAATGGTGACTATACCACATGGGCATAATTATTTAAAATTCATGCTAAAGCTTTCCAAGTTCTTAATCATTTGATTCCTCCGAAGGAAGCTGCAAAATTCAAAACCTCCCCACAACAAACGAATCCTGACATGTGGTCTTGACTTGATGTTGTTGTTCTGTAATAGATTTACAGTACTATTTCTAATGATTTACTTCACACCACTATTAAAACTAATTGCACCGCGATTCAGGCATGGAGTCGTCTATAGGAACTAAAAAAAAACTCTTGGGCTCTCTTTCTTCACTTGAATTTTTGAAAGTTAAGATGAAAGATATTCCAAATGTCTCTTCGTACTGACAAAAATTTAAATCCCTCTCCGATCAATTATATAATGTTGGATCTTCTGTCTCTAATGATCGTATGGTTTTCAAAGTTATTCTTGGATTGACGAATTCTTATGATTATGTTGGCACCTAGACTCGCCGTGGTGACATGTTACCTCCTTCCTATAAGGCTCTGATCTATGTTAGTTCTTGAAGAAACAAATCGTCCCCATAAATCTATGCCCTCAGATTATACTTCTCTTCGCGACATAAGCACCACTAGCCCACTCACCTTTGTCCTTGCAGCCGACATGATCAAATTTGGAACATGAAAATACCTTCTACTACAGTGGTAGAAACAACTGTCGTCACCGTCATAATAGAGGTGGTCGCTGTGGAGGACACACATCTCTTAGCTCTTCTTTCCAGCACCAACATGCTTCTTAATGGGTTTATCTACCTTAGGCTTCATATCAACCGTGCGCCACTTCACTGTGCCCCTTTCTTACTGTTTCTTAAGCCTTCCTCATATCGCATGTCCTAACAACCTGAAATTCTGGGTGCCCATTCTCCGACAAATCAAGCTCATGCGGCTCACACTGATCAAACCGATATTGAGGAGACAATACACACTATGACTCTTGCATATCCACCCGAACCATGACACATTGACACTGGTGCAACATCTCACATGTCGGCTAATGAAGGTACACTCCTTATTTTAATACGAGTCAGAATCCTAATATTGTTGTCGGTGCAAAATCCTAATATTTTTGTCGGTAATGGCCCGTGTGTTCCCACTTGTTTTATGGCAATGCTTTTTTTACCTACTTTCCACAAGTCTGTCTTAAACAATGTTCTTCAATCACCTAAATTGATTAACAACCTTATTTGTGTGCTCAAATTTACCATTTATAACCATGTTTCTGTGGAATTTTATCCTTATGTGTGAAGGATTTACAAACCTGATTGATTATTATGAGAAGTAACATTGCAGGTGAACTTTATCCGGTCACATCTAGTTCTTATTCCAGTTTATCTTGTCCTTCTGCTTTTAATGCTTTATCTTCTACTCTTTAGCATAAGAGATAGGGACATCCATGGGCTAATGCGTTGAGCGCCCTTAAGAATAAGATTTTAATATCTTGTTATAAGATTTTGGATGATTTTATTTGTTCTTTGTGTGTTTTTGGGAAACAAATTAAATTACCTTTCTATACTATTAATAATTATAATGTATGTCTTTTGATCTTGTTCTTTGTGTTGGAAATCGAAGGTTCACAAACGTGGCAGAATTTAAATTTTTTCTGTTGCATAAACCAAGATCCATTACTTTATTAAACGATGATCTAACTATTATGGTTGATGTTTACCTCTTGTAGAACTATCTCACGATGTAAGTAGCGCCCTCCAAATTTATCTTGCGAGCGTCCAAAGTAGTATTCCACTAGCGTTAAGTCCACATGAGTAAACGAACAATCAACGATAACCAGTTAAAATCCCGAATAAGGATTTCGGCGTCTCTCTCTAATGTGGGAGTCGAAATTTCTTTCTAAATAACTATTGTTGGCCGAATCCTATTAGCCGATTTTCGCAAGTGTAATTATACGGAGTCACTCATATAGTAATAAATTGATCCCATATGGATGTAATTATATGTTAACTTCTTTTTCTTATATGTATTCATTATCTTTTTACTTATAGTTAATAACTATAATTAAGATTTGTTGTTGATTAAACTAAACTAATTTATAAACTAACGTTTATTCCTACATTAGCATCTTTAACCAACATTTATCATCCAGACAAAGACAACTATTCAATTAAGCACAATGATTACTATGATAATTTATTCTATACATATTCAACCAATTCTCGATATAACGTATTCCGATCTTTCGATACTTGCAAACACGTTATCCTTATGAGACTTAACTATAAAGATTACTGGACTTATGATAGAGAATCTCGTTTAATTAATCTCACGTCATTGTACACACCGGTTTTCGAACCCTGTGACGAAAGCTATTTGAGCTACTTGAACTGCCAACCAAAGCAAGCACCAGTACTCGTTAGAACGACTCTCGGGAGTCATAACTTAGTTTTCTTTTGTTTATACTCTAGGTTTTTCTCACAATGTTTCTGATTATTCTCTATTTGTATATCATAAAGGCCCGGATACAACTTACTAGTTACTTTATATGGATGATATTGTTCTCATTACTTCTTCTGATGCATTTTCGGAATCTATTATGTCCCAATTTGCTATGAAAGACTAATGCCCATTGCATTACTTTTTGGGCATTTTTGTTTCTTAAACACTTAGTACTTCATTTCTATCTCAAGAAAAATATGCCTAAAAAATAATAGAGAAAGGTCGGTCTTAGCTCATGTAGCTCTATCGCCACTCTTGTTGTTTGGTTCTTATTATCATGATCCAATAGAATACAAAAATCTAGCTGGTGCTCTTTAGTATTTGACTCTCACTCAGCCTTAGATCTATCTCTTATGTCGTTCAACAAGATTTTTAGTTTATGCATGATCCAAAAGCACAACATATGGCTGCTCTGAAACAGATCATTCGGTAATATCAAATGCACTCTAGTTTCTTACACTGATTCTGACTAAGGTGGTTGTCCTAACACTCGTCGCTCTAGGTCTAATATATTATGTTTTCTTGGGTGACAATTTACTTTATTGGCCAATTAAACGCCAACAAGCTTTGTTTAGGTGCAGTGTTGAAGTTGAATAACGTAGAATTGTGAATGTGGTTTCTGAAACTTGCTGGATTTGAAATCTTCCTCTTAAGCTCAACTGTCTTATTCAAAGATCCAAACTGGTTTGTGATAATGTAAGTGCAGTTTTCCTTTTTGGCAATCCAGTTCAACATCAAAGCACGAAGCATATAGAAATATACATTCATTCTGTGCGTGAAAAGGTTGCCAAAGGCTACGTTCGGGTATTACATGTTCATTCTTGCTATCAAATAGTCGGCATCTTCAACAAAAGACTTCCGTTGCCCCTCTTTCAAGGTACTCAATCTGAACGTACGCCCTCTTCCCGTTTTGGCTATAGGGTCTGTTGAAAATGTAATTATCTTGTATATTAGGAAATGTTATTGTTACTCGTAAGATGTAACTTGACTCCATGAAGGCTTGAGTTTCCTGCAAAAGAGCAAACGTTAGCCTAAAGGGGACCGTTGACACGCGACCCCTGTCCAATGCTAAAGTCAGTACGAAACTTGTGATCGGAAAGAATAATTCAGAGCTTGAGTTGTCTGAAAAACGTACCTTGGAATGTATAATTCTCATGTATTTATAGAAAGGAGATTAGCCCTAGTCCTAGTTGCTTTAGGACTAATCCAGACAGTGATTCTTTCCCGTTTAGTCTGCCTATTGAGAATAAGAGACTAAGTAGGAAGTAGAATCCTTGCAGGAGAAAAAATCGCCTAGCTTTGACCATTCAACGCACGTCTATATATCAACTATGACTATTGAACTAAGTTATCTTTGACCTACGTGGCAATTATATGATCTTTCATTCACGTATTATGTAAAATATCGCCTGATAACAGTTATATTTAATTGATTTGATTGGATGTTATTGGTTTAATCATAAACTTTAAACTTTGACGTACCCTATAAATACGCTCTCACATACAATATCATTGCTCAAAAATTCAAACTCTAATATTAAAACCGTGAATTTTATTTTAGTATTAAAACCAATTATATTCAGATCAATTTATTAAAATTTACCAACTTCATTTGAAATATATTATTTTTGACTCCAAATTTGAGGGCAAACTTAACCCTTAATTAATAATTGTTTATATATCCAAGGTGGGTTACCAAGAATGAGAGGAACATGACAGCTGTGATAATGATATATGATTAAGCTCCCTAATGCTTGAATGTGAAGAATGGCAGATATTTTTATTATACAGTAAGGGATGTTAATTGAAAATGATTGGATTCTTTGACCTTTATTTTATTTTAATCAAGTTGCTTATTATTTAATCTACCTATATAGGCGAGCTTCAAATATAAGAATCCGGCTTCCAGAAATTTAATTATTTCACTTATTTTATGTATGTGTATATATTTAAGGTTAGTGTCAAATAATTTTACTGTGGTTTTGCAGTTTTGTAAATAAAAGATTGTGATTTTTTATTGAGTAAATAAAAGACTACGATTTGCATTGTTTGTAGAATTAAGGAGATGGTCTATTTTGTTGACGTAAACGATGACAGTTTTTGCCTAAATATTTTATCAAACCTTTGATCAATTATGTAAGAGTTAAGATCAAATGTCATAAAAAAATTTTGGATAAAAATGTTTCGTTCATGTCAACAAAATTGATCATTTCCTTAATTCTGCAAACGATGCAAACTACAATTTTTTATTTGCTCAAAAACAAATCACAATCCTTTATATACAAAAATGTAAAATCACATAACATTTATTTAAAATTAATCCATATACTTATAACTTCAATATTAGGTTTTAAGTGAACGTGTAATTAAGCTAGAATTTCCATAATAATTGATGCATATGAGCTGTCTCTATTCTATAGCATTTCGTTTGTCATATTCTGAATTATGGGAACTAATAATTATCAACCACATTGATCTTATAATTATGCTTCTTAAGTATTGCTTTTATCTAACAAACTAAGCTGTATGTATCATTATGATATATATTTTATGTTATGACAAGCAAAAATCATCTGAATTGCCATTATAGTGTGCCTCATTCCATAAAATAATGCTGTTGAGCAGCCTTAACTTTCCATTGCCTGATCCCAAATTTAATTAATAAAAACAAAAGATAAAGTAGTAATAAAATCTCTTAAAAAAAAAACAATTTAACTCCATGTATAAAAGGACACAATTTAATTTTAACCCCAATGTATGAAATGTGTAACTGTGACATTGTCTAATAGCAATCGACATATTTTATATTTCCACCCCATGCTTCGTTCTTCTGTCTCTATAACTAGATAAAACTCTTATTTTAGGAGCTATTGCGAACACCAAAACTACTCAATGTAGGTCACTATATGGACCTAAAATTGCTTCACGTTAGCAATATTCTAAATGCAAAATTATATTATTTGATACATTAAAAGTATATCTAAACTTCTTGCATATGTGAACAAGATATTTCTATCAAATTTCTTTGTATCCTCCAGGAGTCTTATTATAAGATACCGTTTCTACTCATGGTTCGTAATTTATATTTATTAGTACAGTATCCAATCGTTCGGTTCATGGATCGTCATATAACATAAAAAGACAGCTTATTTCATGTTGACTTTGACTTATATTGGATTTAATTGATTGATTTTTACTTTCATTTTAACTTTGCTACTTACATGCACTACTTGCTAGACTTTGTCTTTCATGTTCCGAAATGCGGTTAGAAGGTGATGGTTAGGGTTAGAGTTAGGGTTAGGTTTTTGAAGGGTGTAATCGGAAAACTTAAGTTATAGAATAACTTTTTCTCCTCCATGAATTTTGAATAAGAAGACTATGAGAGATAGATTACAAATAATAGTTAAGGAGAGAAGATTAATGTATTTAATGAAGAGAGATTAAATATGAAGAGATTAGAAATAATACAAATATAACATAAGAAAACGGCTCATTTCATGTTGACTTGACTTGTATGGGAATTCATCGATTGAGTTTTACTTTCATATTGAGTTTGCCACTTACATGCACTACTTGATAGACTTTGTCTTTCATGTTCCGAACTACGGTTAGAGGGTGATGGTTAGGGTTAGAGTTAGGGTTAGGTTTTACCAGGCTGTAATCAGAAAATTTATGTTTCATCGATCAATCTAATCATAATTTTTTTTTCTCTTCCATGTGTTTTGAATAAAAAGACAATGAGAGATAAATTACAAATGTTTGTTAAGGAGAAAAGATTAATGTATTTAATGAAGAGATATTAATTATGAAGAGATGAGAAATAATATAAATATAACATAAAAAGACGGCTCATTTAATGTTGACTTTAAATATTGACTTTGACTTGTATGGGAATTCATCGATTGAGTTTTACTTTTCTGTTGACTATGTTACTTACATGCATTACTTGCTAGACTTTGTCTTTATTGTTCGATTTTACTCGTATAGGTATTACTCGAGTGAAATAGACTTCTATGTTTAATTTTAGTAGTACGAGTATTCCTCGATTGAGTTTGCTTTTAATGTTGACTTTCCCTCTTCAATGCATTACTTGTTAGAGTTTGATTTATAGTGTTGACTTTCATTTCTGAGTCGTCTTCTTATGACTGTTATTACAAGCGGCCAATGGAATTAACCGGATGCGTAAACATGATAGTGTGCATGGTCTATACGAGCCGAATTACGTTTAGAGGTTGAACTATTAGAGCTAGGTAGAGGGTTAGGATATGGGGTTTATGCAAAACAAATTTATGTCAAGAGACAATTTCAAACACGAAACTAATTTTGGACTCACGGCGTTGCGTTGTATAAACACGCTTTGAAAAAAAAATAAACGTATAGATATGTTTTTTTAGATTATTCTAATAATCTATTTGGTAAAATTTTCAAATTAAAATATTTTGTTACACGAACGAAAATGGGCTTAATATGATTTTTTTTCATTCCATTATTGAAAACTTTTTGAATATTTTTAATCCCAACAAAAATATACTTTTAATAAGAAAGAGACAAAAGAATTAGTGAACTAATTAATAAGCTGTCATTATTGCTAACCTCGTTTTTTTCACAAATGGAGGGTTGCTACGTTTTATAATTTTTACTTGTGGAATATAAATCACTGTTGAGCGTCTTTTATGACTGTTATAACAAATATAAATCACTGTTGGCCAGTTTCCTTAATTGAAAAAAACTGTGACATTTATGGCCCTAAAATATAGCCATTTCAGTAGAATCGAATGGTTCATTTTACCAACATGAGAATAAAAGAAATATCTTTTCTTTGTTAACTTCACTACAGTTCAAAAGCAATTGTTAAAAGAAATTCTTAGTTTTAGTCGGAAAAAATGGAGTTGTAATCGGAAAAAATATATTTTCGTCGATTAGTTAATCTGATTTTTTTTATCTCCTCCATGAACTTTGAATGAAGAGTATGAGAGAGAAAATAGATATATTTTGATTTTTTATTCGGTTTTCGAACCACATTGAACCGATTAATCCGAATTCGAGGCAGGTCCAATGATAGAAAATAAATATATTAATTAATGAGAAATGAATAATATATTTAACAAGAAGAGATTAAAGTAAGAAGAGAGAGAATATTGCATTTAATGAAAAGTTGTAATTTGTTATAGCAGGTTTTCAGGTTGCTAAATTATCGATCTACCCATGAATTAGATGCATTGAGAGATCCCTCATACAGATCAATTACTTTGTGCTAATCCAGTTTTTAAAGAAGTAATAAAATATATTGATATAGATTAGTCAACGAAATTAACCAATTAATATCTATAGTTTATAATACGTCTTCCATAGATAAAATAGACCGTAATATATAGATATATTTGTTGAGACAATCTACAAAATTGTCCCCCAAGGTTCTGCAAAGGCCACTTTATGTTTAATGTTTTTATAATATCAAGAAGTTTACTTGTTTATGCTTTATAAACAAAGATTGCGATGCTGATTTACATTCTTAGGAACTATAAACTATTTATTTTGGATAAATTAAAAAAAAAAACTCATGATTTCACTTAATTTTGAAAAAATGAATGTGGTTTATTCTCGTTCAAAATGAGGATTGTGGTTTCACACTTTTTTTTTCATAATTATAAAACTCTATGTGAACGACTTGAAAATGAAAATTGATGAACCCTAAGTGTTTTGATTATGTCCAGACGTTTCAGAAGATGTATTTTGATTTCCACTTATATGCTTTGCAATGTTGACTAACAATTTTTGTTAAGTTTTGTATAAGTTTTCTCAGCAGGTGCTGACTGAAGAAACTCTGGATTGCCTAGAAGACTCAGAAGAGAAGAAAAACTGAAGACAGAAGATGAAGCTTAGAAGCTGGATGCTCCGCTCTGAAAATTTTTTGAAGACTGTTAAAGCTCGCCTCAAAAGTTTAGAAGCAACCAGAAGTTATTCCATTTGATTAGAAGCTTAGACAAAACGAATTAAGGACTCATAAGCGCTTGTCACGGGTTGTGCTAAGCATTTAATGCTCTGACACTTGCATTTAATGCAAGGCGCCAAAAGTTCAAAAAGTTGTTTTGATGGAGCGCGCATGTCAACTTCAAACAAAACCAGCATTTCCTTGTCTACCCTTTGTTGATCCAAATGAAGCAAATTTCCAGTCAACCTTATCCTTGATTTCCAATCACTTACCGGATTAAGTTAAAGAACAAGGTTAACGAAATCAAAGTGTTTGAAGACCGTTTGAAGAAATGACAGATTAACGGCTACAACAAATTGATGTCATCAATTGAAGATTCAGATTCAAACAACGATCATCTACAAAGCACTATAAATAGTAGCCAAGCTCCATTGCATCTACACACGCGATTATCGAGCTAAAATCTTAACGCACTGTTTTAACAAGGAAAACAGAGCACTCATTTTCCATTCTCAATCTTTCTTAGTTTTAGACTTTGTAATAGTGAGAGAGTGAAGAAACACAAGTTCATAATAGGAATCTTGTAAACTGGTATTGTTTGTGATACTCAGTTAGATGTGAGAAAAATCTAGTTAAGGTTTGAGTTGGGTGAGAATTCCAGAAAACAGGGTTCTTGTTGTCCGTGGAAATCCTTTAACTCATTCTAGGCTAGTCAGAACTAAGTGAGAAATTAGCTTAAGTTCTGTTGATGTAAAGGAGCTTCTGAAATTGCCATAAAAGTTCTGAATAGTGGATTTAAAATCTCTGGTGACTGCTGATAAGTCCAAAATGTACTTATATTTCGAGGCATTTAATCGATGTATTTATGAGAAATTGATCCATTTAGCTTAGATTTACATAGCTTAGGGGCAACTTTACCTTTGTATTTGTGTTTTCATGTGTAGGGATCAAGTTTGGTGAAATCAGTCGATTTGGTGCTAAAATAGGCCTTTCTCAAGCAAACGAGGCAGTTTCGACACCTTGTAGTATTTTGGCCATAACTCCCTCATACAAACGTATTTGTGGGCGTTTCAAGTTGCGTTGGAAAGTTAAGACATAGACAAACAACTTTCAGGTTTTAGTTTTTCAACAATTCGGAGAAGAAAGCAGTCAAAACAGGGTTCGAAGTGGGAATTCCCGACGCGATGGAGCTAACTCGATCGAGACACAAAAGCCTATGTATGAGGCCTTGTGTGCCTCGATCGAGGCACTTTTCCACCTCGATCGAGGCAAGCATTCTGTTTGTCAAGAATTGCTTGCCTCGTTCAAGGCATTCTCCCATCTCGATCGAGCTCATGTATGCCTCGATCGAGGTGAGTCTCGACCAACCTGTCCCTTCATCAAAAGTTGTGTTTTATCATCCAAACGACACCCCAAATCACCCAATAGCTTTATCCTTTCATCAAGCAATGTAATCCTTGAGTTTTTGGCTATAAATACACCATTCTCCAGCGAAAGAAATCATCACAAGAATCACGAATCATAGAATAATCTACAAGAAATCACATTCGTAGTTATTCCCATTTGTTCCACCGAATTCCCTTCGGGGAATTCGTAAATACCATACACCTTACCATTCATTCTAGATTCCATGGCATTGTAGTGCTAATCGAGAGATAGACTTCTTTCATCGATTCATCGAGGAGAAGACGAGCAAGAACGCCCTGAGGATTGACAAACCTCGCGATCAAGAGTAAACAGGATTGACAACCCTCTTTCCCTTTATCGATTACAGTTCTTACATTTCTCTGAATTTCCGTTGTAATTTCTATGAATGTTTGACAATTGGAATACTTATAATAAAAGTTATATTCATATATGTTCATGTGTTTGAATGTTCAAATCTTATTGCTTGGTAAATTTAGTTTGTTTCTATCAAGTAAAATCAATAGAATATTCATCACTTACGCTTTATTAATCTAGGATAGGTCCAGTTAGTAAGTCGTAATCAATCTAACTTACGTGATATTCATTAATCTAATTAAGATTGTCTAGGATAGGTCCAGTAATCTTGTTAAGTTAATTCACTTAAGGACAATTAAACATAAGTATCGAAAGATCGTGTTTAATTGTGTTCTAGAATTGGTTGAATTGTATGAGTAAAGTGTTATAATGTTCATTGTGCTTAAATGAATCGTTGTCTTTGCTTGGATGATGAATGTTGGTTATGATGTTAGTGTAGGAATAAATGTTAGTTTAGGAATTAGATTAGTTTAATCAACAACAATCCAAATTCTCGCTTTTCTATAAACCTCGAGAAAACGAATAAAGTAAACGATGAAAGTAAATGAGTAATTAGCGTTTCCCTGTGGGATCGATATTTTATTACTACATGAGTGACTCCGTACACTTGCAGAAATCGCCCAACAACTACGATCACAGAGGACAGGACGTAGTCACAAGACTTCTGTGGTGAACCTGGATAAATCGAACTGTTCATCAGGACCTCCTGAATCTCTTTCTCCCTTCCTTATACTTGTTATTTTGCTTCTGTGTACTTGATATTGTTTAGTGTTGAAACAAATTTACTCTTTATATCATTGTCTTTGTTCAGAAGACTGTCCAGAAGTTCTCTAACTCAGAGCTTCTGTTGCTGAAAGCAGTTAAACTGCGCGAAGGCAGAATTTCTCTCAGAGGCTACTTCACTAAGCTTGCCTCGGACTCTGAAGAGATTTGACTCTGAAAAATTAAGTTTCTCTAAAAGCTTAAAATTATCAGTTTTCAACTTAGACACCTATTCACCCCCCCTCTAGGTGATTCTGATCTTGTTAGGGCCAACAAGTGGTATCCGAGCGAAGGTCACTTCGTTTTATTTACTAAGATCTAACAATCTAAGTGTAAGATCCATCAGAATCAATAGAGATGGCCGGTAGAAATCTACCTGAGACTTCCTCTTACTATATGATTCCAGAGGGTGCTTCCACAACTAGACCTCCACTGTTTAATGGCGATAACTACTCTTACTGGAAGAAAAGAATGATGTATTTCATTCAAGCCCAGAATATGAGTGCCTGGATTGTTATCACAGAAGGTGATTATATTCCAATCAGAATAGAAGTTGGTCTAGGGAATGTTGTAATACCTCCTAGGGAATATACTGATGATATCCTTAAGAAACTCCAAACTAATGCTTCAACAATAAACATGTTGCATTGTGCACTTTCTGCTACTTAATATAATAAGGTTTCTTCTTGTGAAACAGCAAAGGACATATGGAACAAGCTGGAAGTAACCTATGAAGGTACAGGCAAAGTGAAGCAATCCAAGATCAATCAACTCATGAGAAATTATGAGTTATTTGAACTGCTTGAGAAGGAATCTATTTCAGACATGAACTCAAGATTCACCAAGATAGTCAATGGTCTGAAGGGTTTGGGAAAGGATATTGAAGAACCAGAAAGAGTGAAGAAGATACTCGGAAACTTACCAAGGTCTTAGCAAGCCAAGAAGACTGCTATTGAAGAAGTTCAGGACTTGTGTTTTTATGCATATGATGAACTCATAGGTTCATTGATAACTCATAAAATGTCAATGAAAAATCATGACTTGAGAGATAAGTCAGAAGGAAAAAGAGGAGTTGTCCTGAAAGCAGAGTCTTTTGATGAATCCTCTGAAGATGAGGAATTGGCCATGCTGACCAGGAAGTTCAAGAAAGCCTTTAGGAAAGGCAGAGGTGGAAACTACAAGAAGCCTTTTAGGAGCTTTGATAAGAAGACTCTTGATTCTGGTGAAAAATCCAAGAGAGATCCAAGAAAACCCATTGTATGCTATGGATGTCAGCAACCAGGGCATATTAAGCCTAATTGCCCAGAGCTGAAAAAGTATAAAAGAAAGTTCAAGAAAGCTATGCTGGCTGCTTGGTCAGACTCTGAGACCATCAGTGATCCTGAAGAAAATGAAGAGCAAGCTCAGATTTGTTTCATGGCTATTGATGAGCCAACTTCTGAAGATGTCATATGAGAGACTTCCGCACCTCCTGAAGTAACATATGACTCTGAGGTAAACAATTCTCATGAGCTAGATATCTTTGATTCTCTTGAAGAACTATATAGTATGTTCAAATACCTTAAGAGGAAATTGGACAAAAGTGAGGCTGACAAGTTTCTTAGGTTTACTCAAGTTTATTCTGACATGAAAGTGTTAGAAGAAAAATTGTGTAAACAGTTCAGAACTCCTGCTAATGGCCCCAAAGCTAAAGGCAAGGAAAAGCTGCCTCTGGGAAGTGATAAACCCCAGAAGAAGAAGAAACCAGTCACTCCCTCTCTTCTGAAGGAGATCTCTTCTCCTTCTGATGTGGGTACCTCTGAGAGTGCTATGGCCTCTGAAGAAAGTACACCTTCCCAGAAGAAGAAGAAAGCTCCCAAGAAGCAAAGGGAAAGATCGAAGAACCCTCCCTTTTGCAAGCTTTGCAAGAGGGATACTTGTTGGCCCAAATTATGACTATATAAAGACTAGAGGGGGAGTGAATAAGATTTATTGCCTTTTTAAAACTATTATTTTCTCTTTAAAAGTTTTGCCTATTAATTAATCAACTATAAAAGATTTTGCGGAATATTAAGTTGATTAAAAGATGAGAGAAAATAACCAAGTTTTAGCACGAATAATCACAAGCAATTAAAGATAAAAGCTTAAAGCAAAGCAAGTGATTAAAAGCAATAAGTAAAGAGAGTAGGGATAGAAGGATTAGACGCAGAGCATTTATCCAGGTTCGGTCTCCTTGTGAGCCTAGTCCTGTCCCCGAGAGCACCTCTCGAGATTTTCCACTAATGATTTCTTTAAGGGCAGAAATCAAGCCGGTAGAGTAGTTCTCACAATCCGAGACACTACTAGAGCTGAACACCTCTCCCAGTATTCACTCCCTCAAACTTCCAAGTGTTTGAGCAACTCTCCCTTAGTTTTTCTCAAGCTAAACTAAGAAACTTATGACACTTTTACAGGCTAAGTGATAACCTCCTAAGCTTGCAGGTGCTTAAGAACCTATTTGCTTTTCAAGGCTAAGCAAAAACCTCTCTTACACTTTTATAGGGATCTAGTGTAAAACCCAAGATTAAACCCCACCGTTTAATCTTTTACAATGATTTGAATGAAAAGAATAACACTCAAACTCTCGTTGTAAAGTTGAAGGAAAAAATGTAATCAAAGCTCGCTTGAATATCTCGTGTGAAAAGCTTTGAATCTCGGTTTGATTTTCCTTACCTTCAACCTTTGCTCCTCTTCTCCTTTTATAGTGCTCTTGGCCGTATCCTTGAAGAGAGATGAAGGAGGAGCCAATTTGTGTCTTGTCCCATCAAATCCAAAGGATAAGATTCTTTTACTTAGTAAATTTTTAGGATAAGATAAGATATGTGTAAGAGTAGGATAAGATCTTGTAAGAGTAGTATCAAAGTACAACATATCCATCAAATCCATATCTTTAAATCCGAAATCTTGTGGTGTAGGAGGATTTGATGAGTTGTCTTGACAAAACACTTATCTTGGTGATGAAGAAACGATCTTGGCCGTTGGATGATGAGATGACATAAAGTGTGATTGAATCCTAGCCCTTCATTTGATCTTTCCTTTAATCACCATTAAACTTATGCTATTAACATCATCTAAGCATGTATGTCATATTCGTGTATACTACATTCATATACATGCATTCATCATCATAAGCATGGCAACACATAAGTATGATCGATGATGAAATCAATAGATGATGACATAACATAGTTTGTATGTATTACGGCATCTTAAACCATGGCATAGCTTATGATATATATATAAATCATGTTTAAGTTCATATCATAAAAACTTAAGGAGATAGCATGGCAAGATATCATGTGATCACATATAACACCATAATCCATAGGATAAAAAAGTTGTTCGATCATGGCATATTGTTTTTACCTCGTGGCATAAATATCTTCTCTTAAACATGTATATATTTAAGTGAGCATAAGATATTTAATCCCATATAAATGTGATCATGACATGCGTACATACATACTTTAATCATATACTTTATTAAAGTAACTCTAGTTAAGATGATAATCTTCATTTAACATTTCTAGAGCTAAATTTTCTTTTAGCACATAAAGTATATTATAAAGTTTATTTTGTCACAAGTATATATAATTATATACATATATATATATATATATATAAAGCATAATATAAAAACCATATATTTAAATCAAGTAATCAAAATCAATTTAGAGTGAAATAACAATCTCCCCCTTTTTGATAACTTGCAAAAATACGCTCGGTGGTTTTTATAAAAATGCTCCCCCTAAATTTAAGGCTCCCCCTAAATTTAAGACTTATATAAAAAATAAGGCTTTTGTGACAGAATAGAAATTAAGTAAATGGGTTTGATTTTAAAACAAAGATTTTGAAAAGAGTAGGTCCATTTGACTTATAAACAAAACAACTTAAATTTTGAAAACAAATTAGGCCCGTTAGAAATGTTAAGATAGATTAATGAATCTAATTAGGCCCAAAATGAATATGAAATCTGAGTTTATCTAGGCCCATAGAGTTTACTACTCACTTAAGCCCATATTCATGCGCATATTTCAGCAAAGGTGCGCACAAAACAGAATTTTTCAGATCATTAGATTTCATATTGCCATAATCCTGCAAGCATTAAAGAGTTAATCATGTAGCATGCATAAAAAACACAGAAACTTCTCCCCCTTATTTTGGTAAGATATCAAAAAAGTTAAGCATAGCAGGGATGAATTCTGAAGTTCTGGAGCAGAAATACAGCAGGATAACAGAGCATAGCAAGATAGAGAATAGATGTAACCTACGCATGCATAGATTCTAGTTTCACTATTCTAGTCAAGATGCCTTAAAGCTCCTGTCATATCAAGCAAGCAGAATATCCGTTGTAACAGATATAGCAGATGTCAAAACATCACAAAACTTATGTACCTGCAATATGGTTAATGCATATATATAATACTAGAGCAATGTATCAGCTCAAAAACACAGCAATCATCCAAAATAGATATCCTAAAAACTACTTAAATTGTACTTTCTAAAGAGTGGTTTTAAGATTATCTAAGAACCTGTGGGATAGATAGATAGATAATGCAGGGATAGGAGTGGTTCACTACTGGCTGTCTGAGGAAGCAGAATGAGGAGGACTGGGTTCAGGAACCATGGTGACTCCGGGAATGCTTTTGATAGCAGTCTTCAACTCATCAGTCTCACGCTCAAGACTCTTGATGGCTACTAGCACATCCTCTTGCCTTCCTAACAGATATTGCTGATTAGTGTGAAGTCCAAACACTCTGCCATGTTGATCATCAATCTTATTGCTGAGGTCCTTTAATGCCAGGCTTTGCTTGACCAGCCGATCCTGCACAAAGGTACAAAGAGAGTCCATCTTTGCTGACAGATTAGCAAAAGCAGCATCCATATTCAGTGTTTGCTTGGCCATCCTTTGAGCCATCTCCTCAGCCTGAGCCATAGCACTAGCAAGAAATTTAGAATGAGAATCAAGATTATAAGAAGTTTGATTCACATCACCGAACATATTCCTTAAATGTCCACTCAAATTCACTATCTGAGATGCAGTAAACTTGTAAGGAAAGCTCGGTTCCACCTCCTCAAGGAAACTTGATTGAAGATTCTGCTGAGTATAGAATAGAGGGGTGGTTTCTTGGCTAGCAGGCAGGTAGTTATCTGCATCAATATATATATTGGACAGTTAGGCAAGATAAAACCAGAAGAACTTGGAGGTTTTTCCATGTGATCAGCTAAGGAGTTCATCAAATCCATCTCCTCCTGTGACATCTCCTTGTTCTCCACTGCTGAGTTTGCCTCCAAATCAGACATGATCCCCTTCTTTTTCTGCAAGTTTAATTCATTAACATAGATCGAATTGATACTTAAATTTGATGAATCTTCTTTAGACATACTTGATTCTGATGCAATGGATTCATATAAAGAAGGTGTGTCACTATCTGAGGATTTCCTTTTAGGACTATTCCTAACAAAGATTTTGAATCTATCTGGATTCCTAGCAGGAGTACACAGAATATCCCTAGATATCCTCTCTCTCTCAGGTTTCTCCTTGTAACGTACTAGCATCTTATAGATTTCTGTTTTTCCTAGGCATCTGTTGCATTCAAGTGTTTTTCTTCCTTCTAGGTCAATCCTAAAATGCCTAAACACAGATGTAAGCAGCATTGCATAAGGCCAGTCATCTTGTATTCTTAATCCTGACATATGTTCTAACATGACATAAGGCAAGTTGATACTTATAAAGTGTGCAACATTCCATATGAAGTAGATATCAAATGCTGTCATGGTGCCTAGATTTCTTTTAACATGAATAAGAACCCTTGTCATGAAATAATGCAATGTTTCTAATTCTGGTTCTAATCTGCTTCTTCTTAAGATGTTAGGGATTGGCTGATTAGCATCAAACTTGAATATCTTCCTAACAAACCTATAGAAACTATAAACCCCTATGTTTAATGAATGATCATGCCTGGAAATACGTTTTCCAGTGTACGGAATACCTAAGACAGATCCAAGTATGATATCATCAATAATGAAATCCTTATCTCCAATTTTAAACATGAAAGTTCCATTATTTAATGTAGACAGAGTTTTGTAAAACTCATAGACAAGGTCGGGATAGATTTTATCCCTAAGAGTAAGCATTGACAACCAACCTTGGCTATTGAACCAGTGTTTCAGAGGCAGATTCAGAGTTTCCAGAAACTCAGAATCAATGTTCATAGAAGGTAGGATTAACTTACTTGATCCATCCTGATACATAGGTCTAATCCTAAGATCATAAGATTTGATGATTACCTCTTTGTTGTCATTTGGATTCAGAGGGTTAGACATGACATTCCTCATCTGTCGATTTCGATCCATCTCTTCAATCTCAGAAAGCTTTTTGATTTTACCAGATTTCGAGCGAGTTCGAATCGTGGTTGTTCTGGTTGCTTTCTTTCTGTTTTTCATTCTGTGGGATTGATAGAAAGATTGAAGAAGAGCTTTCTGATGGGATGCTTGTAGGTAGGTTATCATTTTGCAGGTATAGGGTAAGTGAAGCGACGGTTTGTAGACTGAGAAACGATCTCAGGGGATATTTCTCCCTTCCCAATGAAGGTACATGAACAGGCGACTCTTCGCTTGTATTGTGAATTGGAGGGAAGAAGAAATTACATACTTGGTCCCTGTTCTTTGAATCGTTTCAAATTCTGCCCTTTATTAGCATTTAAGGCTAATTAACGCACGGCCATTAAAACATATTTAAGATGGATTGGGTCGGTCATTAATTACAAAGTTGGGCTTTTAAGGACTGATTAGCAGTTAACCAAAAATCAGGCCCACTTTTATCTCTTGTCAAATCAATATATTTAGTGTACTTGATCTTAATTTTTAATATATGGTTGAGATTGATTTTTCATTTAATCAAATATTAATCTATATCAATCTTAACCATATCATTGAATCAATTTAATCAAGTATGGGATTTGACATTCCCAATTCGTTACGTAAAATAGCAAATCGCTCAGAACTTAATGGTTTAGTAAAAATGTCGGCGATTTGATCTTCCGTAGGAACGAATTCTAGATTAATGTCACCCTTTTGAATATGATCTCGTATAAAGTGATGCTTAATATCAATGTGCTTTGCACGTGAGTGCTGACTGGGATTTTTACCCAAATTAATAGCACTTGTATTGTCACATTTTACGGGAACATGTTCAAAGGTTAGACCATAATCTCTTAAATCCTGTCCCATTCACAAAATTTGAGTAACACAATTACCCACAGAAATATATTCTGCCTCAGCGGTAGATAGTGCTACTGAATTTTGCTTTTTGCTAGACCATGAGACCAAGGCATTTCCAAGAAAGTGACACGTACCTGAAGTACTCTTTCTCTCAAGTCTACATCCAGCGTAGTCAGCGTCACTGTATCCAACTAGATTAATTTCTTTGCACTTTGGATACCATAGACCTACATTTTGTGTTCCTCTCAGATATCTGAAAATCCTTTTGACTGCTGCATAGTGTGATTCCTTTGGATCTGATTGAAATCTGGCACATAGACATACACTGAATTGAATGTCAGGTCTACTAGCTGTAAGGTACAGTAGTGACCCAATCATCCCTCTGTATTTCCTTATGTCTACTCTCTTGCCTTTCTCATCATTTTTTATCTTCACAGTTGTGCTCATTGGAGTGTTCTCCTCATTGCAGTTCTCAAAATCAAACTTTTTCAGAAGCTCTCTGACATACTTTTCTTGATTAATAAAAATGCCTCGATTACCCTGTTTAATCTGTAATCCTAAGAAGAAATTTAATTCGCCCATCATGGACATCTCAAATTCTTCACTCATTTCTTTTGCAAAGGATTCACACAAAGATTCATTAGTTGAGCCAAAAATAATATCATTTACATATATTTGCACAATCAACAAATGACCTTTTTCATATTTAATAAACAGAGTAATGTCAACTTTTCCTCTTTGAAATTCCTTTTTAATCAAGAAAGAGCTTAACCTGTCATACCAAGTTCTAGGAGCTTGCTTTAAACCATATAAAGCTTTTGACAATTTACAAACATGATCCGGAAAATCACAATCTTCAAAACCAGGAGGTTGTTTAACATAAACCTCTTCAGAAATAAAACCATTTAAAAATGCACTTTTGACATCCATTTGATAGAGTTTAAAGTTTTTATAACAAGCACAAGCACAAAGCATACGAATAGACTCTAATCTAGCAACTGGAGCATAAGTTTCATCAAAATCAATACCTTCTTGTTGGTTGTAACCTTGAGCAACCAATCTAGCCTTATTTCTGGTAACATTTCCGGACTTATCTAACTTATTCCTAAAGACCCATTTAGTTCCTATGATAGTCTTTCCTATTGGTCTAGGAACCAATGTCCATACATTGTTCCTCTTGAACTGGTCTAATTCTTCTTGCATAGCAAGAATCCAGTTTTCATCATCTTTAGCTTCTTTGAAGCTTTTTGGTTCAAGTTCAGATACAAAGGCTACATTTCCAAAGTACTTTCTGAACTGTGCTCTAGTCATGACCTTTTGTGAAGGGTCATCAATAATGTCTTCATGAGAATGATTTCTCGGAACTCTAATTTCCTTTGGAAGATCATTATTCTCTACTTTCTCTTCCCTAGGTACAGACTGTTCTGATGTAGATACATTTAACTGAGGATTCTCAACTGATAATAAATCATCATTTATCTTTTCCACAGTTAAATTATTTTCATCAAACACAATATGAACTGACTCTTCTACCACTAGGTTTCTTTTATTGAAAACTCTAAAAGCTTTGCTAAATAAGGAATATCCTAAGAAGATTCCTTCATCAGACTTTTCATCGAACTTTCCTAGTTGGTCTTTGTTGTTGTTGTGAACGAAACACTTAGAACCAAATATGTGAAAGTAGCTTAAATTTGGTTTTCTTCCTTTCCATAATTCATATGGCGTCTTTTTCAAGATGGGTCTGATCAAAGCTCTATTCAAGATATAGCAAGCTGTGTTAGTAGCTTCAGCCCAAAAATACTTAGGAAGATTACTTTCACTTATCATAGTTCTAGCCATTTCTTCCAACGTTCTATTCTTACGTTCTACAACTCCATTTTGTTGCAGAGTTCTTGGGGCAGAAAACTCATGGTTTATCCCCGACTCATTACAAAATTGTTCAAAAGACTGATTTTTGAACTCACCTCCATTATCACTTCTAATCGAAGAAAGTTTGACATTTCTGTCATTTTGGAGTTTCTTAACTAGGTGGACAAATTGGTCAAAGGTCTCATCCTTAGATGCTAGAAATAAGGTCCAGGTAAATCTGGAGTAGTCATCAACTATTACCAAAGCATACTTCTTGCCTCCTAGACTTGATGGTTGAATTGGACCAAACAAATCTAAGTGGAATAATTCAAGTGATCTGTTAGTTGATACGACTCTTTTTAAGCTAAAAGAGCTTCTAGTTTGTTTACCCTTTTGACATGCATCACAAATGTGATATTTGTTGAAAGTTATCTTAGGAAGACCTTTTACAAGTTCTTTCTTAGATAATTTCGAAATTAAGTGCATACTAGCATGTCCTAACCTCTTGTGCCACAACCAACTTTCATCATTATGCGAAACAAGGCATTTATCGTAAGATACCTTATCTAGATTAAGCATATAAACATTTTCAACTCTTGGAACTGTGAATAAAACCTTGTCAGATTTTGCATCAAAAACTTCACAGCTTTTGGAGTTGAAAACTACCTTCATACCTTTATCACATAGATGACTTACGCTTAGAAGATTGTATTTTAGCCCGTCGACCAAAGATACATCTTCAATGGATGGTTGTGAGCCAACTTGACCTTTACCTATCACTTGTCCTTTTCTTTTGTCTCCAAAACTAACACTTCCTCCATTATAGGATTTAATTGAGGTGAACGTACTCTTATCACCAGTCATGTGTCTTGAGCAGGCACTGTCAATATACCACTGTGTTGACCTTTGTGTGCCTCTCACGTGTCCCTGCAATTAATCACTTAGATTTAGGTACCCAATGAATTTTGGGTCCTGGTAGGTTAGCAGTAGACAATCTCGACACTTTTACTTTCCAGATAAACTTTCCTTTATATTGACCATTTCTAAATTTACAATTTTTGATAATATGGTCATTATGATGACAATAATAACAGTTCTTAATTTTTGGAAGTTTTAACTGTTTATTATTATAATCCTTCTTTTTCTTTGGTTTATCTGAAGTAAATCTTTCATGATAGCTAGTGAAGCATCCAATTCCCGATCTATCATTACAAGATCGTTGGGAGTTGATAATATCCTGAAGGATTTCTTTTCCCTTTCAAAAACCCTTTATTATATGATCATCTTTTGCTTTTTGGTTTTTCAAAGATTCTACCTCTTTAAGAACTTCAGCTTTGCTAGTCTCTAGATTTTCAATTTTTTCTAGCAATTCTGAATTCTCCTTTTTGAGACTTTTATTTTCTTTCTTGCATTTTTTGAATTTTAGCAAAGTCTCAATAGAGGCATCATATAGATCACAGCAAACAGAAATTAATTCTTCTTTTGTCATAAGACCAAAAGTTACCTCGGGAGATTCATCATCTCCATCGTCTGAAGAATTTTCTGATTCATCTTTTGCCATGAAACAAATGTGTGCAACTTCATCATCTTCTTCATCACTTGAAGATTCATCGCTATCGCTCCAAGTTGCAACCATAGCCCTTTTTCCCTTCTCTTTCTTCTTGTTGTCATTCTTCAAGTTTGGACAGTTTGGCTTGATATGTCCTGGCTTATCACACTCAAAGCAAACAACATTTTGAGAAGAGTCCTTTTTGAACTTATCAGAAGTTCTGGGCTCTTTGTGAAAGTTATTTTTTGGAAATCTTTTAAAGTTCTTCTTTTTCAAGAACTTGTTGAATTTTCGAGTAAGTAAGGCGATTTCCTCTTCAGATTCATTTTCTGAACTTTCACTTATAATCTTAGCTTTTAATCCTGTGGATTTAAGCTTTCTTGCTTCGGGCTCTTTATCATTGACAGATGACATTTTTATCTCATGAGTGAGGAGAGATCCAATAAACTCATCATAAGCATATGTGGATAGATCTCTAGCCTCATCAATAGCTGTCAATTTAGGATCCCAAGCTGAGGGCATTCTTCTCATTAATTTTTTAATTAGCTCCTCATCTTGAAAGGTTTTTCCAAGGGTTTTTAGATTGTTTATGATGGTGGTAAACCTCGTATTCATTTCTGAAATGGTTTCATTTACCTCCATCTTAAATAACTCATATTCGCGCATATACAAATTTACCCTTAGATCCTTCTGCTTTTGAGTTCCTTCATATGTGACCTCAAGTTTGTCCCATATCTCCTTGGCACTCGTACACCCTGAAACACGATGATATTCGTTAGTATCTAAAGCACAATGTATAATATTAATAGCTTTAGCATTTAACTGTAATTGCTTCCAATCATCGTCGTTGTACTCAGATTCAGTCTTGTTAATTGTGACACCATCAACTATTTTTGTGGGAATAGATGATCCGTCTTTAATTATTTTCCAAACGAAAATATCACAAGACTAAATAAAATTTCTCATCCTATTTTTCCAGTAGGGGTAATTTACTCCATAAAATAGGGGCGGTCTAACTGTAGACTGTCCCTCAGGAATCATTTGTGTAGACATATTTCCTGGAAAATTAATCACCCTATTAGTCATATTGAATCTCTCTAAAGATGTTAATCTTTATAGGCAAAGAGATTGGCTCTGATACCAATTGTTGGCCCAAATTATGACTATATAAAGACTAGAGGGGGGGTGAATAGGATTTATTGCCTTTTTAAAACTATTATTTTCTCTTTAAAAGTTTTGCCTATTAATTAATCAACTATAAAAGATTTTGCGGAATATTAAGTTGATTAAAAGATGAGAGAAAATAACCAAGTTTTAGCACGAATAATCACAAGCAATTAAAGATAAAAGCTTAAAGCAAAGCAAGTGATTAAAAGCAATAAGTAAAGAGAGTAGGGATAGAAGGATTAGACACAGAGCATTTATCTAGGTTCGGTCTCCTTGTGAGCCTAGTCCTGTTCCCGAGAGCACCTCTCGAGATTTTCCACTAATGATTTCTTTAAGGGCAGAAATCAAGCCGGTAGAGTAGTTCTCACAATCCGAGACACTACTAGAGCTGAACACCTCTCCCAGTATTCACTCCCTCAAACTTCCAAGTGTTTGAGCAACTCTCCCTTAGTTTTTCTCAAGCTAAACTAAGAAACTTATGACACTTTTACAGGCTAAGTGATAACCTCCTAAGCTTGCAGGTGCTTAAGAACCTATTTGCTTTTCAAGGCTAAGCAAAAACCTCTCTTACACTTTTATAGGGATCTAGTGTAAAACCCAAGATTAAACCCCACCGTTTAATCTTTTACAATGATTTGAATGAAAAGAATAACACTCAAACTCTCGTTGTAAAGTTGAAGGAAAAAATGTAATCAAAGCTCGCTTGAATATCTCGTGTGAAAAGCTTTGAATCTCGGTTTGATTTTCCTTACCTTCAACCTTTTCTCCTCTTCTCCTTTTATAGTGCTCTTGGCCGAATCCTTGAAGAGAGATGAAGGAGGAGCCAATTTGTGTCTTGTCCCATCAAATCCAAAGGATAAGATTCTTTTACTTAGTAATTTTTTAGGATAAGATAAGATATGTGTAAGAGTAGGATAAGATCTTGTAAGAGTAGTATCAAAGTACACCATATCCATCAAATCCATATCTTTAAATCCGAAATCTTGTGGTGTAGGAGGATTTGATGAGTTGTCTTGAAAAGACACTTATCTTGGTGATGAAGAAACGATCTTGGCCGTTGGATGATGAGATGACATAAAGTGTGATTGAATCCTAGCCCTTCATTTGATCTTTCCTTTAATCACCATTAAACTTATGCTATTAACATCATCTAAGCATGTATGTCATATTCGTGTATACTACATTCATATACATGCATTCATCATCATAAGCATGACAACACATAAGTATGATCGATGATGAAATCAATAGATGATGACATAACATAGTTTGTATGTATTACGACATCTTAAACCATGGCATAGTTTATGATATATATAAATCATGTTTAAGTTCATATCATAAAAACTTAAGGAGATAGCATGGCAAGATATCATGTGATCACATATAACACCATAATCCATAGGATAAAAAAGTTGTTCGATCATGGCATATTGTTTTTAGCTCGTGGCATAAATATCTTCTCTTAAACATGTATATATTTAAGTGAGCATAAGATATTTAATCCCATATAAATGTGATCATGACATGCATACATACATACTTTAATCATATACTTTATTAAAGTAACTCTAGTTAAGATGATAATCTTCATTTAACATTTCTAGAGCTAATTTCTCTTTTAGCACATAAAGTATATAATAAAGTTTATTTTGTCACAAGTATATATAATTATATATATATATATAAAGCATAATATAAAAACCATATATTTAAATCAAGTAATCAAAATCAATTTAGAGTGAAATAACAATACTCACTGGTTGAAGGATTGCAAGTATCACATCAAAAACATCTTGCAATCTGAGATATCACTAAAACCTGCTGAAGATAAATCTAACTCTGAAGGACCCAATAAGGATTGGTTACCTGTCACTAATTGATTGTGTTCCAGGTGGCTCTGAGTGCTCCATCAATGTCAAAGTTGTGGTACATTGACAGTGGGTGCTCAAGGCATATGACAGGGTGTTGTTAACGTCATAATAGGTGGACCCCAGGTAAATCTCTCTCGTAGATATAAGAGGGTTCAGACCGCAAAGAAAAGGATTCAATAGAATTAGGCCAGGTTTCTCTTCAAGGGCCTGGTGGAAAACACCATCAGTTCGAAGAAGATGCCTTGGTAATCGAGGTTGGACTCGAGGGCTTCCTAGTCAAGAAGGTTGTTGAGTGAAAAATGCATCTATATAATCAAGGGTTTTCTATAGAGTTTTTGTGCTTAAATCGTGTTTCGAACAGCTTGAGATTGTTCTTTAGTGCACAAGTTCAGCTTGTGCCCAGTTGAGTCTGAACAGCTTGAAGAAAATCAGGGCAAAGATGCCTTGAGGTCACATGATCTCGAGATTGTAATATGGGGAAGAAAAAAAGCTATGTTTTGGAGCTTTGTGGGAAGGCTTTGGAGATTGGAGTTTGTCTCCTTGTGTATTTGTCTTTTTTGGAGGTTGTTTTGTCTTACTCTTCAGTTGTCTTCTTCTGTTGAAGAACAGTCTACGCGAGAACAGCCAGATTCTTCAGTTATCCCTAACGTTTTGCAAAACACATTGTTTAGTCCCATTATTTTCAAAAATACACGAATAGATCCCTAATTATTTACTTCGTCATCTGTTTAGTCCTTTGCTTGTTTCTGGTGGCCAATCTGTAAGTAAAAAAGAACTTCATTCAACATCGTAAGGGACTAAACATACAACATCCAATTATTTTTTAAATTGGATGTTGACTGGAGTTCTTTTTTACTAACAGATTGGCCACCAGAAACAAACATAAGGACTAAATAGTTGATAGAGTAAATCGTTAGGGACCTATTCGTGTGTAAGAGAGCAAGCTACAGAGCAACAAATTCTTGTTCCTAGTATGAAGGTATTAAGCTACAAAGCAACAAGTTCACTTCTATGTTCTTATGTCTATTAATCATCAAAATATTTGTTACATGAATTTTTTTCTTGTTTTTAGTTTCAAATGATATCGTGACAGAGTCGTATCGCCACAACTATAGACAATATGATATCCTACAATTGAATTTTGCCACAAGGGCTGTTAAGGAGATTTCTGCAGTTTGGTGAGTGTTCTAATTTTTATATTTAACAAAAAAAAAATTTCTATGTTTTTTTACTGATTGTGAAAAAAATTGTTATGTGATGGACATGCTAGGGTATTTAGGATGTAAGGAACTTACTTTGCAATCATAAAGTTTAGTGATACTTTTGACAAATGCAATTTTTTAAGCAGCCATAGTAGGTGTTCTTGCCTTCAGAAAATAACTGATTTGAACGCACTTTTTCAATCATGTTTGGTTGGTTTAACTTGGTTCTGCATTTCATGGTGCATGTTGTGTTACAGATAATATTTATTTTTTATCTTTTGATTTGAAACAAGCGCTTCAAAATAAGCGCGTACTTTCTTGATTTCTAAACTTTAGAATATATAACATGGATATTTTGGTATTATATTTCATCCATTTTACCACTCTTACTTTCTATTTGCATCTTATAAATTAGCTTAATGAATGCAGTTCATACTTTATTTGCTTTTGTGAATTCATTGACGTTGTTTGTTTGATGAACAACAAGCTAGTTTACCTATTCTCGTACATATGTTGTTATTAGTTTTGTCTGTTGGCCCTAACAAGATCAGAATCACCTAGAGGGGGGTGAATAGGTGTTTCAAACGAAAACTGATGTTTTCAAACTTTTAATGAAAATTCAATTTTCAGAGTCAATAATCCTCAGAGTCAGAGGCAAGCTTATTGAAGTAGCCTCTGAGGGATAATCTGCTTTAAGACAGGTTCTGTCTTTTCAGCAACAGAAGTTCTGAGTTGAGAACTTCTGGACAGTCTTCTGAACACAGACTTGTGATTTTTAAGAGAAAATCTGTTTCAGCACTAAATATGATACAAGTACACAGAGGCAATTAACAAGTATAAAGAAGGGAGAAAGAGATTCAGGAGGTCCTGATGAACAGTTCAATTTATCCAAGTTCGCCACAGAATTCCTGTGACTACGTCTTGTCCTCTGAGGTCGCAGCCTCCAGAGATTTTATAAATCCACTATTCAGAACTTTTATGGCAAGTTCAGAAGCTCCTTTACATCAACAGAACTTAAGCTAATTTCTCACTTAGTTCTGACTAGCCTAAAATGAGTTAAAGGATTTTCACCAGAACAACAATACTCTGTTTTCTGGATTTCTCACCCAACTCAAATCTCAACTAGATTTCTCTCTTTTAAATCTAACTGAAGATCACAACCGATCTCAGTTTACAAGATTTCTATTATGAACTTGTTTTTCTTCACTCTCTCACAATTACAATAGCTAAGCTAAGAAAAGATTGAGAATGGAAAGTGTGCTCTGTTTTCTTGATATAACAGTGCGTTGAGATTTTTGCTCTATGATCACACACGTAGTTGATGCAGTGGAGCTTTGCTACTATTTATAGTGTTGAGTAGATAACCGTTGAGGATATTTGAATCTTCAAGGATGACAAGGATGAAAGTAGCCGTTAATCTTGTCAACTTCTTCGAACGGTCTCAAAACACTCAACTCTGTCAACTTTGTACTTTAACCTAATCCGGTATGGGATTTAAGATAAAGGTGATGGAGTTGACTGATCTTGAAGATTGATTTAGAGGGAAACGGTAAGAGAGCAGGTTTTGTTTGTTGTGAACAGGCGCGTCCTTCAGACAGCTTTTTGAACTTTTGGCGCCTTGCATTAAATGCAACTGACAAAGCATTAAATGCTTAACCAAACCCGTGAGAACAAACTTCTGATGTTCGTATTTCTTCTTAGCGCTTCTGAACTAAAACAACCTTAGTCTTCTGATTGCAAAAGAGAACTTCTGATAAAAGCTTTAGGCAGACAATCAAGACTTCAGAGCGGTTCATCCAGCTTCTGAGAAAGTGCTTCAGTCTTCAGCTTTTTGATCTTCTGAGTTCAATAGGCAAGCAGGAATTCTTCATTCAGCATCTGCTGAGAAAACTCATAATAACTTAACAAAAATTGTTAGTCAACATTGAAAAGTATATAAGTTAATTTTCATTTTCATCTTCTGAAACGTTTGGACATAATCAAAACACTTAGGGTTCATCATTCTCCCCCATTTTGGTTATGGACAAACCGTGGTCAGAAGGTAAAAGAAAAACATGAGGATTAGAGAGTGACTTCCTGATGCAAATATTTCATTACTTCTGAGTAAATTCACTCCCCCATTTTAGTATAAATGGTGAACTTCAGTTATCTGTATAAACTTAATAAGACTTAAGATCAAGTTGTTAGATATAATGAAGTGTAATTTACTGAGATAAAAAGAAACATAAGCAAACATTAAGAAGTCAGATATGCAAGACAGTATAGAAAAGATTCAGTGTATATATGATCATTCAGAAGATAACATAGGAAACAAAATAATCAGAGGAGCAGAAAAAGTCCTAAGACATAGACTACCCATCCCAGAACCTAGCTGAGAAGCTTAAGTCCTAAACGATTACAGGTTCCTAGATTTCTTCTGAGGAGGAGGAACAACACTGGAACCTCCAGTAGCACTTGATCTCTTCTGACCAGACTTCTCCCCCGTTTGACCAGAACCAATAGCAACACCAAGAGCTCCCTGAGACTTCAATTTTTGTTGAACATTCAGAGCAGTCTGATATTGCACAGGAGTTGGTCGCACAGTATTGATCAAATCCATTCGTCTTCTGAAGTCATCATCAATGGTCTTCATATGATCAAAGGTCTGACCAGACATAGGTCTCTGTTTCTGAACATCTTCCAGAAGGAGCTTGATCAGCCTGTTGTTAGCATACACAGCAGCCGTGAGATGCTCATTCTGAAGATAAGTCTGTCCTCGGACAAACCTATAGCAATTGTGAAGAGTCTTCTCTTGTTCACGAGCTTGATTATGCATAACTTTCAGGAGTTCAGTGAGCTCAGCAATCTGTGCATTCTGAGCAGATACAGCAGACTCAATGTTGGAGAGTCGGTTGTTGAGATCAGGAGTGATGTCATATACAATCTTGGCAGCTCCTGAAGATGAAGAACCTTGAGCAGAAGATTTCACTTCTCTCAGAATGTGATTTGCAGTACTTTGCAGGTCTTCAATCTTACTAGGAAGCATCTTCTCATGAGCCTCATAATGCTCGTTTGCTTCCTTGACTTCTTCTGTCAATATTTCCAAATTTTCATTGACCTTCAGAGAAGAAGCAAGAGCAATATTATCCAGAGAGGGAAGGGTCAGAGCTAATTCCCTCAATTTATACAGCTCATCATAAGTGGCTAGATGAAGGGTAGAAAGGTTGCGTATATACACAGAAGGATCCTGCATTTGGAGCATGGTCATGAGCTGCAGGTTCTGAGCTTTCAGAGAGTGTAATTCTTGCAGCACAATGCCCTGAGCATACATGTCAGCAGCAGAACTTCTTTGTCCTATACCAGCAAACCTATTCAGCAGGTCATCTGAGCCACTCTGACCCATTCTTCTCAACTCTTCAACACTTGGGGCACCTCCAGCTTCGGAAATACCAGAAGCTCTGCCCATGAAGCCGAAACTTCCAAATCTGTTATCCAGATCTTCACGATTCAAGTGTTTGCGTAGAAAGTCATAATTGGATGACAATCCAGCAAAACCTGAAGGAGTGGAGGAGGTAGTTAAGGGATCACACACAGGAGGTGTATGTCCAGAGGTTGAAAGAGGAGGGACAGAAGTTTGAGGAGAGGAGAAAATTTGTGGAGAGGAGGAGGAAAAAGAATTTGTACAGGAAGGTAAAGTTGAAGGAATTGAAAAAGGTATAGACAAAGGTATGGAAGGAGAAGGAGCAGTGATTCCAATTGATGGAAAAACAGCATAAGAAGATAAAGAAGAAGTAGTGGAAGTAGAAATGGAGTCTGTGAAAATTGGTCCAGAGGACAGATTCACTTCTGAATAGGATCCAGAAGGAAGAGTAGATGGAGGAGGGACAACCTCAGATGTTGAAGTTGTCAGAGGAATGGAATTCTGAGATTCACTTACTTCTGTGACAGAAGGAAGTGAAGGAGATGGATGAGGAGTAAAAACAGGAGATGAGATAACCTGTTCAGAGGCATTTGGATCAAAAGATGAGATCGGCTCAGCATATAAATGAGCCATCCTGAACAGCGTTTCTGAGGCATCCCTTTCACCAGGGTTTCTTCCTTGATTCAGAAGAACATTGTCAATGAAGTTCTCATTGTCAACATTCTCAACAAATTGTTTAGCTTCTTCAAGAACCTCTTCATCTTCTGGTTCACTAACCTCAGATAGCTCTTCAATCAGAGGAGCTTCAACATCCTCTTTATCAGAAATCTCTGACAGCTCTTTATCAGCAGTTTCTGGTTCCTGAGCAGCAGGTTCCTCCAATTCAGCACTCGGAGCAATAACGAAGTCCTTCTTTCTCAGAACCCTTCGTTTTGCCACAGCCTTCTTCCCAATTCGGGTAGTGAGAGTGACAGTCTCAGCAATTCGAGAGGATAGAGCAACATTATCCTCTTCCTCTGAAGTCTCACCTACCTTGGAGAACTCAGCACCCTCAAGATTAGCAGCACTTTCTAAAAGTTTGGCATCGGCCTTAGCCTTTGCAGCGATTTCACGCTCAGCAGCTAACTTGTCTTCAGCTTCTTTCTTCTTCCTTTTCTCTTCAGCAAGAGCCACAACTCTTGCAACTTTTTCAGCTTCAGCAGCCTTCTCTTTCTCAGGGACATCCTTTGGCTTCTCAGCAACAATCTTGCCAGAAGGTTCAACATTGATCTTTGTTTGAACCAACATGGGAAGAGGTTCTGAGACAGCAACCTTCTCAACATTCAGGACCAACTTGCTTGATCCTTTCTTTCCCTTGCCCTTCTTGGCAGCATTCTTTCCTTTCTGAACCGTTGCATCCATAATCTCTTTCTGAGCAATACTCACAGAGGAGCCCTTCTCATTCTTCTTTGGAGTAACATTAAAACTGAGGTTTCTGAAGGTATGCATCTTCAGAACCGTACTCCTACTAGTAACACCTTCTCCTGACATAACAACAGAGGCTGCCTCAAACAACCTTGTCAGGAGTGAGCCATAAGCTAATGCACTCACAGTAGTTACATTCTTCATCTGCCTAATCAGCATGGCAGGCAAATTTATCTTCTTCTGGTTGACCAGATGCCACATAAATACCCTTTCTCTGTTGGAAACACAGTTGACTCCTCCAGCCTTCGGAAGAAAGACATTCGTAGTCAAATAATGTGCCCACCTCTGGTGCTGACTCAACCAGGTGGCATAAGTTTCCTTGGCACTTAGATCTGGCCTAGCCCAGTTAGCTTCTGAAAACCCTTCTGCTGAACCATCATCTCCAATGATGATTCCTTCATCATCAATTCCTATCACTTGAGAAATGGAAGCCCTGCTGACTTCGATTTCAACTTCCCCGACCACAGAGTGAAGCACATCCTCCTCATTAGAAAAGAAATGGAGGTTCTTATAAAATTCTGTAACTAAGTTAGGGTAGATGAATTCTTCGAGAGAGACGAAAGAATTCCAGTTTTGAGCACTAAGCCAAAGAGAGATAGGTTCAGTTGATTTGACTTCGTCATCTAAAAATCTAGAGGTAAAAACCCTAGATTGACTAACTTTCTTTCGTGAATCATCGGAAAAGATGTGAGTGACAGTGATTTCTTGAGCCATTTGAGGAAATGAGAAATTAGGTTAAGATTTCTAAGAGAGATGATAACACAGAAAAAGCTATGAAAATTCTAATGGCAAAGAAAATGAGAGTAAAAAGTTCTAAGTATGGAAATCCCTTATTTATACCCAAACACAGAAACCGTTCCAATTCAAAAAGTAACTTCACACCGTTTAAAAGGGAACAGATAACCGTTAACCACAGAACAGCGCCGTAATAAGCAGTAAATAACGCATGCTTTCAAGTCAAATCATGATTAGAATTTATTATAACTAAATTATCTTAAACAATCAAACACTTAAGATACTCAGAGACAATAATTCTAAGTTATTGAAGAGGATAAGTCATACCAATGCCTTCTCGTAAGTTGATGAAAGCCATACCAGCCAGAGGCTTAGTAAACATGTCAGCAAGGTTTTCTTCAGAGGAAACATGAGTAATGATAATATCCTTCTTCAGAACATGATCTCTCAGAAAGTGATGTCTAATATGAACATGCTTCATCCTGCTGTGCTGAATAGGATTCTTTGAAAGATCAATGGCACTCTTGTTATCACAGTAGATTGTAATTGTTCCAGGGATGACTCCATAGTCAGCAATTTGTTGCTTTATCCAGAGCATCTGAGAAACACAACTTCCAGCAGCAACATACTCAGCTTCAGCAGTTGAGAGGGCCACAGAGGTTTGCTTCTTGCTATGCCAGGAGACTAGGCACTCCCCCAGAAAATGACAACCACCAGAAGTGCTGACCCTTTTCAATTTATCTCTACCATAGTCAGAGTCTGTGTATCCTATAGGAGTGAAATCAGAACTACAGGGATACCACAAACCAGCTTCTGGTGTGCCTTTAAGATATCTGAGAATTCTCTTGACAGCAACATCATGAATTTCTCTTGGCTTTGATTGATATCTAGCACAAAAACACACAGCAAAATGTATATCTGGCCTGCTGGCGGTTAGGTATAAAAGAGAACCAATCATACCTCTGTAGATTTTTATATCTACAGGTTTACCAGCTTTCTCTTCATCATCAATGTCTTTGCTGACATCCATTGGAATATCAACAGCATTAGAGTCCATCATGCCAAATTTCTTCAGCACTTCTCTAGTGTACTTGGCTTGATTGATAAACACACCATCATTACTTTGCTTGATCTGAAGTCCTAAGAAGAAGGTTAATTCTCCCATCATAGACATTTCAAACTCAGCCTTCATGTGGTCACTGAATTCTCTGCACAAAGATTCATTAGTAGCACCAAATATAATATCATCAACATATACCTGAGCTATAAGGATATCCTTGTTCTTCTTCAGAGTGAACAGAGTTGTATCAACACAGCCTCTGACAAATCCTTTAGACAGAAGGAACTTTGTCAGTCTCTCATACCAAGCTCTGGGAGCTTGTTTCAGTCCATACAAGGCTTTCTTTAGCTTGTACACATGATCAGGAAACTTAGGATCTTCAAAACCAGGAGGTTGAGACACATAGACTTCCTCATCAATGTAACCATTCAGGAATGCACTTTTCACATCCATTTGAAAAAGCTTGAAACCTTTGTATGATGCAAAAGCACATAAGATTCTAATGGCTTCTAATCTTGCAACAGGAGCAAAAGTTTCACCATAATCTATGCCTTCTTGCTGACTGTAACCTTGAGCAACAAGTCTAGCCTTGTTCCTCACAACATTTCCAAATTCATCAAGCTTGTTTTTCAGAACCCATCTTGTACCAACAACCTTCTTGTTGTTAGGTCTGGGAACTAAAATCCAAACTTCTGACCTTTTGAACTGGTCAAGTTCTTCTTGCATTGCCATTAACCAGGAGTCATCATCAGCTGCTTCATAGAAGTCCTTGGGTTCCAGTAGTGACACAAAAGCCACATTCCCCATATATCTTCTGAGCTGAGCTCTGGTCATGACAGGATTATGAACAGAGTCAATGATGTTCTCTAAGGAATGATTCCTATGAGCTCTAACTTCTCTTGGTAGATCCAATGAGTCTTCTGAAACCTGTTCATCATTTGTTGAATCATATATAGGAGCATCTTCTGGAAGAGAGTTAACTTCTGTAGTTGGATGTTCTTCTGGAACATGTTCAACAGGAGAACCAACTTCAGCAGCTTTAGGAATAACATCTTCAACAGGAGGAGATGATATTTCAGAAGCTTGAACTTCATCTTCTTCAGAGGCTTTTCTTTCTGCAGGGTTAGTCTCATCAAACTTTACATGAATGGATTCATCTAAAGTTTGAGTCCTCTTATTAAAAACCCTATATGCTTTACTATGTGTTGAGTAACCAAGAAAAATGGCCTCATCTGCCTTTGAATCAAACTTTGAAAGATATTCTTTTGTATTCAAAACATAGCACTTACAACCAAAGGTTCTGAAATAACCTATTTTAGGCTTTCGACCTTTCCAGAGTTCATAAGGGGTTTTGTTCAGAATGCTTCTGATTAGCACTCTATTCAGAACATAACAAGCTGTGTTAACAGCTTCTCCCCAAAAGTACTTTGGAAGCCTTCTTTCATTGATCATGGTTCTGGCTATTTCAACCAGAGTTCTATTCTTCCTTTCAACTACCCCATTTTGTTGAGGAGTTCTGGGAGCAGAGAAGTTATGATCAATGCCTTTGATTTCACAGAATTCTTCAAACTTAAAATTCTTGAATTCTCCACCATTATCACTTCTGATATGGACTACCTTTTCATTCCTTTCATTCTCAAGTTTCTTAATCAGAACTGAGAAGCATTCAAGTGACTCATCTTTGCTAGAGAGCAAGATGACCCAGGTGAATCTTGAATAGTCATCTACTATGACAAAGGCATACTTCTTTCCACCCATGCTCATTGGTTGAACAGGGCCAAAGAGATCCATATGAAGTAATTCCAAAGGTCTTTTAGTTGAAATGACTTTCTTAGTTTTAAAAGAGCTTCTGGATTGTTTACCAGATTGGCAAGCAGTGCATAAGTGATCCTTTTTAAAACTAATTTCAGGCAGACCCTCAACCAATTGATATCTAGCTACTTTGGCCAGAAGATCCATGCTAACATGAGCAAGTCTTCTATGCCAGAGCCAGGAGGTATCCTCTTTGGACATCAAGCATATATTTTTGCAAAGATTCTCAAGATTCAGCATGAAAACATTTTCAACTCTAGGAGCAGTTAGAATAACTTCCCTTGACTTACTGTCCAAGATTTTACATCCAGAGGAGCTGAAGACAACATCTCTACCTTTATCACACAATTGTGCAACACTCAGGAGATTGAACTTCAGACCTCTGACTAGGGAGACATCTTCGATCGGAGGATTGGTTCCAATGGATCCAGAACCAAGAATTCTTCCTTTCTGAGCATCTCCAAAGCTGACTTTACCACCTCTTTTAGGTACAAATGTGATGAATGCCTTTTCATCACCTGTCATATGCCTTGAGCACCCACTGTCAATGTACCACAGCTTTGACATTGATGGAGCACTCAGAGCAACCTGCAACACAATCAATTAGTGACAGGTACCCAATCCTTATTGGGTCCTTCAGAGTTAGATTTAGCTTCTACAGGTTTTTCTGATACTTCAGATTGCAAGAGGTTCTTAATGTGGTACTTGCAATCTTTCAGCCAATGTCCATCTTTCTTACACAGTTTGCAAGAAGGAGGATTCTTGGATCTTTCCCTTAGCTTCTTAGGAGCATTCTTCTTCTTCTGGGAAGGTACTACTTCTTCAGAGGCATTAGCACTCTTAGAAGTTCCCACTTCAGGAGGAGAAGAGATCTCTTTCAGAAGAGAGGGAGTGACAGATTTCTTCTTCTGAGGTTTATCATTCCTCAGAGGCAGTTTTTCCTTACCTTTGACATTTGAGTCATCGGAGGAAGAACTGAATTGTTTACTTAGTTTATCATCCAATATTTTCATATCAGCATAAACTTGAGTAAACCTAAGAAATTTGTCAGCCTCGCTTTTGTCCAACTTCCTTTTTAGGTACTTGAACATGCTGTACAATTCTTCAAGAGAATCAAAGATATTTTGTTCAGAGGATATGTTTACCTCGGAGTCATAGTTTGCTTCAGGAGGTGCGGAAGTTTCTCCTGTAATATCTTCAGAGGATGGCTCATCAATAGCCATGAAACATATCTGTGCTTGCTCTTCCTTCTCTTCAGGATCACTGCTGGTCTCAGAGTCTGACCAAGCAGCCAGCATAGCTTTCTTGAACTTTTTCTTATCTTTCTTCAGCTCTGGGCAGTTAGGCTTAATGTGCCCAGGTTGCTGACATCCATAGCACACAATGGGCTTGTTTGGATCTCTCTTGAACTTTTCACCAGAATCAGGAGTTTTCTTGTCAAAGCTCCTGAAAGGCTTCTTGTAGTTTCCACCTCTGCCTTTTCTAAAGGCCTTCTTGAACTTCCTGGTCAGCATAGCCAGTTCCTCATCTTCAGAGGATTCTTCAGAAGATTCTGCTTTCAGGACTACTCTTTTTCCTTCTGACCTTTCTCTTAGGTCATGATTTTTTAGTGACATCTCATGGGTGATTAGAGACCCAATGAGTTCATCATACATATAAAAGCTCAAGTCCTGAACTTCTTCAATGGCAGTCTTCTTGGCTTGCCAAGACCTTGGTAAGCTTCTGACAATCTTCTTCACTCTTTCAGACTCTTCAATGTCTCTGCCCAAACTCTTTAAGTCATTGACTATCTTGGTGAATCTAGAATTCATTTCTGAAATAGATTCTTTGTCAAGCATTTCAAATAACTCATATTCTCTCATGAGTTGGTTGACTTTGGACTGCTTCACTTTTCCTGTTCCTTCATATGTGACTTCCAGCTTGTTCCATATATCCTGTGCAGTTTCACAAGAAGACACTTTGTTATATTCAGTGGCTGTAAGTGCACAATGCAACATATTTATTGCTGAAGCATTTGTTTGGAGCTTTTTCAGAATTTCATCTGAATATTCTCTCTGAGGGATAATAACATTCCCTAGACCTGGTTCCATTCTGGTGGGAATGAAATCTCCATTTGTGATGACAAACCAAGCACTCATGTTCTGAGCTTGAATGAAATACATCATTCTCTTTTTCCAGTAGGAGTAATTGTCACCATTGAATAATGGAGGTCTAGTTGTAGAGGATCCCTCTGGGACAATGAAGTGAGAAGAATTCTCAGGCTGGTGTCTACTAGCCATCTCTATTGATTCTGATAGGATCTTACACTTAGATTGTTAGATCTTCTTAGTAAATATACGAAGTGACCTTCGCTCTGATACCACTTGTTGGCCCTAACAAGATCAGAATCACCTAGAGGGGGGTGAATAGGTGTTTCAAACGAAAACTGATGTTTTCAAACTTTTAATGAAAATTCAATTTTCAGAGTCAATAATCCTCAGAGTCAGAGGCAAGCTTATTGAAGTAGCCTCTGAGGGATAATCTGCTTTAAGACAGGTTCTGTCTTTTCAGCAACAGAAGTTCTGAGTTGAGAACTTCTGGACAGTCTTCTGAACACAGACTTGTGATTTTTAAGAGAAAATCTGTTTCAGCACTAAATATGATACAAGTACACAGAGGCAATTAACAAGTATAAAGAAGGGAGAAAGAGATTCAGGAGGTCCTGATGAACAGTTCAATTTATCCAAGTTCGCCACAGAATTCCTGTGACTACGTCTTGTCCTCTGAGGTCGCAGCCTCCAGAGATTTTATAAATCCACTATTCAGAACTTTTATGGCAAGTTCAGAAGCTCCTTTACATCAACAGAACTTAAGCTAATTTCTCACTTAGTTCTGACTAGCCTAAAATGAGTTAAAGGATTTTCACCAGAACAACAATACTCTGTTTTCTGGATTTCTCACCCAACTCAAATCTCAACTAGATTTCTCTCTTTTAAATCTAACTGAAGATCACAACCGATCTCAGTTTACAAGATTTCTATTATGAACTTGTTTTTCTTCACTCTCTCACAATTACAATAGCTAAGCTAAGAAAAGATTGAGAATGGAAAGTGTGCTCTGTTTTCTTGATATAACAGTGCGTTGAGATTTTTGCTCTATGATCACACACGTAGTTGATGCAGTGGAGCTTTGCTACTATTTATAGTGTTGAGTAGATAACCGTTGAGGATATTTGAATCTTCAAGGATGACAAGGATGAAAGTAGCCGTTAATCTTGTCAACTTCTTCGAACGGTCTCAAAACACTCAACTCTGTCAACTTTGTACTTTAACCTAATCCGGTATGGGATTTAAGATAAAGGTGATGGAGTTGACTGATCTTGAAGATTGATTTAGAGGGAAACGGTAAGAGAGCAGGTTTTGTTTGTTGTGAACAGGCGCGTCCTTCAGACAGCTTTTTGAACTTTTGGCGCCTTGCATTAAATGCAACTGACAAAGCATTAAATGCTTAACCAAACCCGTGAGAACAAACTTCTGATGTTCGTATTTCTTCTTAGCGCTTCTGAACTAAAACAACCTTAGTCTTCTGATTGCAAAAGAGAACTTCTGATAAAAGCTTTAGGCAGACAATCAAGACTTCAGAGCGGTTCATCCAGCTTCTGAGAAAGTGCTTCAGTCTTCAGCTTTTTGATCTTCTGAGTTCAATAGGCAAGCAGGAATTCTTCATTCAGCATCTGCTGAGAAAACTCATAATAACTTAACAAAAATTGTTAGTCAACATTGAAAAGTATATAAGTTAATTTTCATTTTCATCTTCTGAAACGTTTGGACATAATCAAAACACTTAGGGTTCATCATTGTCCATTATTATTATTTTTCTTATTCTAATTCTTATTATTATTATTGTTATGTAACATGTGTAGGGACATCAACAAATTTGTTCAATTGTATTAACATATAATTGCTTATTGAATATACTTTTGTAGCACTTAATATGGTAGACTTTGTAATTATAATCCAGCTCTGTAATAGAAACAAAATTTAGATTTATATATGTAAGTTTGTAAACTTCACATTAATTTGTATTTTATAAATAGGTCTTGCAACTCTTGTATATTTAAACTAGTCGATACTCTCGCGTTGCTTCGGAGAATCTATATATCTATATAAAAGATGAGCTCATTTTCCCTCACCACAATCATCCACTTCATCAAAAGATGAAGTGTCAACACCACATCTTTTTGCATTTTTAACAATTTTTAATTATATATCTATACTACTATAATAGCTAAGGCTTAGAGAAATTATGAGAGCCATTATAAGAGAGTTTTGGCTGATGTGTCGAAAATACAATTGTAACTCCTTTGGATTTTATTATTATTCATTCATGAGCATTCGAAAACATTAATTCATTTAATTAACTAAATAACCTCTCCACCAGTTACATATATTTTCATTTATAATAAAAAATAGCAATGGCTTATCACTTTCAAAGCCCAAAACTGTTACATTTTCATCTATAAAAAGGAAGTTGTTCATCAAAATGTTTGGCTCATGGCTCACTATTGCAATGTAATAATACTCAAGTACATGTTTTCTCCATTTCTCCCATTTGTGCTTTGTAAATTTCTATGTTAACAATTCTTTATTTTGTTATTATTATTAATATTTGGTTGTGCTTTGGCACGATATGCTCGGCGAATTCGCTTTTTCATTGATTTATATTTTATTTAATTTTATAGATGCAAGATGTTGAGTATTTTAGTTTCTTGGTTTCTTCAATATTACGTCTATCACAGAAAGGAGAATCTTCTTATCAACATAAACGAGTGCAGAATATAAATATGGAGCGAGAAAATTTACCACTTGAACCAAATCTTATTGGTGGTAATAAATAAATGTTAATGTTAATTGTTAGTTTTAGTATATAATCGTAAAAATCGTATTTGAGTATATGAAAATATTTTCGGTTTAAGAATAGTCTTTGATCATTTGTGTTTCAATATTAACCCCTAATTATTAGATTTCTTATTAATCAATTCGTTTTTTAACATTGATAAATTTGTCACGAGCAAGATTGGAATTTTAAACTTCCCACTAATGTATTGGTGAGTACCAATTGAAATACATCAAATTGGTCAATTCAATTTTTTAACATACTCAATCAATTTTAATCAAATGAAATAGAAAGAAACAAAAATGACCAAAATGAATTTCACCTCATCTATTCTTCCTTTTTTTTCTCTTTTATATCAATATATCAATGCCTCAAAACGTTTATATAAAGTCCTTCCTCTCAATTTCAATTATATTATTATCATGGAGGCTTCGGCTCATGATATATATCGTTAATTTGTATGAATTGTCCATTTAGCAATCAAATCAGGTATTCATTTGAATTTTAAAGATTCGGGCAAGCAAAATGGAAATTAACAAAAAAAAATTTAAAGAAATTATGAATTGATGTATACACGACAAATTTTAGAATCTCATGGAGTTAATGTTGGAAACTTTTAGGTTATAATATAATAATTAGTGTAAAATAATAGATGCCTACATGTGTCCATTTTAATTAGATATATGCACTGAACCGATAGTACGGTAAAGAAATTCGAATACAAACATAGTTTAAGAGTAACATCAACTACTTCAAAAAATTATTGTTGTTTGTGTACAAATGAGTGGATGACACTAGCAAGTGCACTAGACAAGTAATAAAGTGATAAGTTATCGTCTCCACAGGGATAGAACAGTTTTAAGCTGGTCTCTTTACTGAAACAGAACAGTCGGGTGGTTGATCTTAATTTGATTGATGATTTTGAACTAACTATATCTATTTGTTACCGAGAAATTGTAACTTGAATTCCACGTAAGCTGTGTTTACTGCAAGATAGAAAACGTTAGCCTAAAGGAGGCCGCTGACCGGCGACCCCTCTCCGATGCTAAAGTCAGTATAAAACTTGTGATCGGAAAAGTAATTTACTCAGAATATGAGTCAAGAATCATGTACCTTAGATTGTAGTAAGTCCCATATATTTATAGTGTTTGATCATGTATCCTAATCCTAGTCGAACTAGGACTTTACTTGAATTACCCCTCTTTAGTCCTAGAATTATAATCCCAATTAGTTTGAATTGTCCTAATTGGATTAGAAGACCTAAAGAGAAATACTTTCTTTGTAGGAGAAATATTCTCCTTACTTTGACTATTCAACGCACGCCTACGTGGACATTAAGACTATTCAACATAGTTTTAACCGTCCTACGTGGTTGAAAGCTAAATGACTATTGGTCCACGTGTCATACGAAATATTAGGTGATAACAGAAGCCCCCCCAAAAGGATAAACAAGCTCCTTTAGGACTTATACATTAACAACCTTTAAGTTAGTAGATAATTTTCATGGCCCAGCTCACAGGCCCAAGTAGCAAGTTCGGCTGTCAGCCCATTAGCTTACCATCAAGACCAACCACCCAGATCGCATGCTGATTTCAAATTGCTACACTTGTCATCAAGCGTGGTCTCAAACTTAACTTCCCTCCAAGCAAGTGAAAGGGTTTTGCAATTCGAAAACCTCAAGTCTGTCTATAAATATCCACAGAAACCATTTCATCTCTTTACGCTTTCAAAATCCATAACTCTCTCAGCAAACTGCTTTCCATATTTCTGCGAAGTGTAAGTAATCCTTAATTTTCCTTCTATTTTATTCCGAATTCGCTATCCGAAATGGCCTCTTCATCGCAAAATCCTACTTCCTCGGGAGAAACTTCCCAAAACTCAGATCCATAACTAAATCATCGTCGCCGCCAAACCATTATGGATTGGTCCGAAGAGGAATTAACCCCACCAAGACCACAAAATCAAAACCCTAGCACCACTCGAAGTACAAACCCTAGGAACCCTAACCCTCCGATCCAAATGCCAACACGTGCCCCACACCCTCAACAGGGTCTTTGGAAGACTGCCCTTCCTCACGAAGCGACCAAGATCAACACAATCGAGGCTCTCCGCGATTTGAAGAAGAAGTTCCCCTGCCTCAAGGATTTCGACTGTGCGGTCCCCACTCCCGAAGACAGGATGTTTAAGGGAAAAATCCACAAGGTGGCCGTTCTTGAGAGGCATCTTGAATATGGGATGAGGTTTCCTTTTCCCGAGGTGGTAAACGATATCCTCAACGAGTTCAACCTTTGCCCTGCACAGATTGTTCCCAACTCGTGGGTCGAGATGCTTGCGCTCGTACGGGTGTGCCAGGATCTCGGTGTTTTGTTAACCGGGAACCTCTTCAAATACCTCCGAACTCCTATCAAGGCTCAAAAACACCCGTGCGTCTCGTTCAAGGAGGTCCACGAGCCAAAGGGTTTAGTTGGGAACAAACCCTCGTCGCACAGTGGTCATCGATCACGATGGGTCTGGGTTGGTCCTGAGGACGGCAACCTCCGACGGCCGTGGAGGATCGATTTCAATGAGTTTCCTACCGATCCGAGCACATGGAGGAGCCCTACAAAGACTGTGGTCCTCGACGAAGAGGAAAAATGCTCCCTCGAAAAACTCCAAAAATACAAACCTTCCAATCCCATCGCCCTCGAGCAATTTTTAACTCGTTATCGAGGCAACATGCCTGTTGCTACAGTGGGGGAGGATGGAACTATATTTTATTACCCTGCTCCCGAAGTTAATCGGGCTCATCTCGGGGAGCCCATTTCTCTTCCAAAGAATCCTTGTAAGCTTTCTTGATTTTAACTACCAACTTGTTATTTGCAGGCATTTTATCATGGCTCCTAAGTTATCTTACAAACAACGCCTTGGAGCTGCCTGACTGAAGGCCTTAGAAGGTGATAAACCAGCTCCTTCTGTTCTCGTGCCCACAAAAGGTCCTCGGACCACGACCAAGAAGGTCCGAGCTTCATCAATTGGCAATATTGCCATCACTGAGGTTCGCGAGCCCGAGGGGACGCCGATAGAGGAAACGCACGTTCCCGAGCCTCAACAACAGAACGAGGACCCTGGTAACTCTCATTATTTTTGAACGAGAACTCTTCGTACCTTTTGTTCTGCTTGTTAAGCTAACCTTTATAATTTCTACGTAGAAATCCAAAACATCTCATCGGGAGAAGATCTCGAGACCCAAGATCCCGAGATCCCAGTTCCTAACGAACCCATAATCCAAAATCCTGAAAATCAAGGAGTCCCAATACAGGCTTGTTCGAAGAGGAAAGCTTCCTCCATTTCTATCGACGCCTCGAATCTCGAGGACGGTAATGCCATGGAGACCGAAAATCCTGAAGGTCCCCGTGCTAAACGCGTTCGAGAGATCGAGGGCACGAGCTCACCTCCTCATCCTTCGACCTGGGACCCCAATTGGCACCCTTATACCAACTGCCCCGAGATGACGAACGCCAAGGGAAGGGTGCCACCTGAGGCCTCGTTGGACGGCTACGAGAGATATTCTCTTTATAACGTAAGTCTCTTCACTTTGCCTCATCGCAACTAAGGTGTGTTCATTGTTTTAACCGCTTGATCTTGAACAGTTCTGGTCGGAGCGCTTTCCCAAAGTTTCTCTCAGCGTCCCTGCGATTGCTGAAGATGTTGCTCAAGCCTGCCTCGTCCCCGAGGAGGTTAAACTTGCCGAGAAGTTAACTGACAAGGAGTTGGCCAAACTCGTACATGTCAGACAGGCTAAGGTAATGAACTTTACCAGTTGTCCTAGCATCGGTCTTCGCATTATCTTGACCTGTTTCTCATCCTTGTTTTCTTCACTTAAACAGGCCATGGCTGCGACGGAGATCATGTCTTACCGCTATCTCCAGAAATCTGCGTCTCTCGAAGACTACCGCCACAAGTGGGCGGTAGTTTCCGACAAACTTGAAACGGCCGAAGACGCTTTGAGTGCCCAAACGAAAATCCTGAAATCTGCTCAACACATTGGTCGTGAAAAAACCTTTGAGTGCGAGAGACTGAAGGTTGATTGCATTCAACTAAACAAAGCTCTTGACGCCTCGAGGCAACGAGTACGAGAGCTCGAGGACCAGATTCAGTCGCAGTGGTTTGACTCCTGCCTTGCTCTAGCAGGTCTTCATCAGGGGGCGAGAGACCAACTTGCTTTGGAGAAAATTGATCAGGCGACCTGGAGAGCTCGAGGTCGGGAGGTATCTCAAAAACTCCGATCTCAGCTCGAAGCTTCCGAGAAAGCCAGACAGGACCAGGATGCTGCTCACGAGGAAACTATCGCAAAAATGGAAGAGAACGAGATTTGGCGTATGTCCAGATTCAAAACTCGTTTCGTAAAGTCCATTAGAGAAAGGTTCCCTGACATCTCCTTGGAAGATCTCAAATTCTTTGTGAATGTGAATCCTCCCGAGGACGATGAAGAAGCAGATGCTGTCCTCGATGATTCCTTTCCCGAGCCTGATTCTCCTAAGGAAGGAATCCCTGTTGATCCAGTATCTCCAGTTGATCCTGTAGAATAGCTCGCTCCCTTCTTGTAATCATCGTTCAATGAAATGACAAAATTTTATCCTATTTTTGCCTTTATATATATATTACGTCTAATATCTTGTGTGCAAGTTTACTCATTAAAGTTTGTTCATGCTTCAATTTCCTAATATTCTCGTACTAATCTCAATATGTTTGAACTTTAATTGTTCGCAGCCCTCGTAGTAGCCCCCCCTTATTTTCTGGTCGGGCTAACCCTTGTAGGGTGGATTCTTACCACGACGTTCATGGATTTGGTTTTAATCGAAGCCTTCTAGCATGCATAAGCTTGATTTTTAAGTTCTAACCAAATTGTCCAGTGTCGAATACTTAGAACAAACTTTCAAAATAACAATTAGTTTTAATCGTGAATTCTCTTCGTGACCCGAATTTTTCATAACAAATAATTCCTAAGTAATATCTGAATTAAAAGTCATAGATGAAAACGATGCCTCGTGGGCCTTTATTCATAATAACTCCTAAGTTGAATTCTGAGTTTATATGTCGTCAAAAAGTAAAAGAAAATAATAAAAGCTAAAAATAATATTTCCTGAGAGAGATTGCATTCCAAGTCCTTTGAACCTCAGTGCCATCAAGATGCTGCAAACGATAAGTGTGTGTTCCGACGCATTCTATGATCCGAAATGGTCCTTCCCACTTAATGCCTAGTTTACCTTTGCCTTGTCTCGAGCTTGATGCTGCTGTACTACGAAGGACAAAATCCCCTTTGAAAAATTGTCTTGGTCGTACGCTTTTATCATATATTCTTTTTGTTCTAGCTTTATACGCCTCAATCCGTGCAAGCGCCATTTCTCTTTTTTCTTCAAGATCATCCAAGTTGTCTCGTAAGTTCAGTTCGTTCCATTCTTCAGTATAATGGAGAACCCTCGTGCTTGGTACCTTAATCTCAACCGGAATGAAAGCTTCTGTTCCATAAGTTAAAGAAAATGGGGTCTCTCCAGTTGCTGTTTTCGGCGTCGTTCGATACGACCATAACACATGATACAGCTCCTCGACCCAATTCGTTAACTTCTCGAGATGAGTTAAGCGCCTTTTGATTCCTTCCATGATCGTTCGATTAGTCCTCTCAGTCATTCCATTTGTTTGGGGGTGGAAGACAGAACTAAACCTTAGCTTGATCCCTTCTCTCTCGCAAAAGTGTCTAAACAGAACACTATCAAACTGTTTGCCATTGTCTGTGATTATCGTATTGGGGACCCCAAAACGATATACAATGCTATTCTTGACAAATTTCACAATCTGTTGGGCCGTTATCGAGGACACTGCTTCAGCCTCGACCCACTTTGTAAAGTGATCGACTGCTACGATAACATACTGTCTTTGATTAGTTGACATTGGAAACTGTCCCACAATATCAATTCCCCATGTCGCAAATGGCCATGCTACCTTTATACCTTCTAATCCCGAGGCCGGGCTTTTCAAAACTGGAGCGTGAGCTTGACACGCAGCACATTTCTTTACAAACTCCGCAGCATCGTTGTTCATCTGAGGCCAGTAATAACCTAATAACCTCGCCTTTCGAGCAAGAACATTCCAGCCCTCATGAGCCCCACATGATCCCTCATGGATTTCTTCTAAAATCTTGGCTCCTTCCTCGATCCCAACTGCTTTGAGCCACGGCTGGGAATACGATCTTCGAACAAATTTCCATCCACGACTGTGTATCTACTCGATTTTCTCACGATCTTCGTGTGTTGGGATTTATCTTCCGGCAATTTTCCTTCATAAAGATATTCAAAAATCGGCCAGTACCACTCATTTCCTCGATCGAGCGCAAACACTTCTTTGGAATCGATACTCGCGCATGGAATAACCTGTACATCACAAGGACACAACTTTAAGTTAGTAGGATCAGAAGCTAGCTTTGCCAAGTGATCAGCCTCCATATTTTCCTCCCGCGGGATCTGTACGATCACAACTTTACATCCCATGAGCTCACATTCCTCAATTGTACGTCTTACCATCTCGTGATACTTTTTCATTCGAGCGTGTTTGGTTTCCCAATAATTTCTTATCTGATTGGTTGCTAGTCCTGAATCACTTTTAATGATGGCCTTGTCTGCCCTGATCAGTTTAACCAAACGCAGCCCGAGCAATATTGCCTCGTACTCTGCAGCATTATTCGAGGAATCAAAGCCCAAAGTCGCAGCGTGCCTGAACACCAACCCATCTGGACTTTTGCAAAAAACTCCAATCCCGAATTGACTCTTATTGGCACTCCCATTGACGAAGATTTCCCAAGTATTTAATACTGGCTCAATGTCATCTTCAGGTGGGACCTCGATCAAAAAGTCAGCGAGAACTTGAGCCTTTTTGGATGGCCTTGGCTCGAATCTTACATCAAACTCCGTGAGTTTTATGGACCATTCCGTCAGTCTCCCCGAGGCCTCAGGTCGTGAAAGAATCTTCCTGAGTGGGGTGTCTGTACGAACTACGATGGTATAACTCAAGAAATAGTGTCTCAATTTCTGAGTAGCAATATACACCCCGAAAGCCAGTTTCTCCATCTTAGGGTATCTCGATTCTGCCCCTCGAAGCACTCTGCTTACATAATAAACTGGATATTGAACTTTTCCTTCCTCTTCTTCTCGAATTAGAACCGTACCAATGCACTCCTCTCCCACGCTTATGTATAAATACAAATTTTCTCCATTAACCGGCTGACTTAAGAGAGGTGGAGAGGACAAAAACTTTTTGAGATCCTCGAACGAGGTTTGACACTCATCAGTCCACTCAAAGTCCTTTACCCCTTTAAGACTTTTGTAAAAAGGCATGCATCGTTTGGCGGAATAAGAGATAAAACGACCCAAAGCATTGATCTTACCGTTTAAAACCTGTACCTCGCGCACGTTTTTTGGTGGCCGAAGATCAATAATAGCCTTGATTTTGTCTGGGTTCGCCTCGATGCCTCGTTTAGAGATCATGAAACCCAAAAATTTACCAGAATTGATCCCAAAGGTGCACTTTTCAGGATTGAGCCTCAAATTATATTCCCTCAGAATCTTGAAAACCACTTCGAGGTCTCGAGCATGCTCTTCTGCCTTCTTGCTTTTTACAATCATATCGTCAACATAAATCTCGACGTTCTTGCCAATGAGCTCCTTGAACATCTTGTTGACTAATCTTTGATAGGTGGCTCCAGCATTTTTCAAACCAAAAGGCATTACCTGATAACAATAGGTACCTTCCGGTGTAATGAAACTAGTTTTTTCCATGTCTTTCTCTGCTAGCGGGATTTGATGAAAACCTTCCTTTGCATCGAGGAAAGAATATACCTCGTAACCAGCCGTTGAGTCTACCAGCATATCAATACATGGCAAAGGATAGAAATCCTTAGGGCAAGCTTTATTCAAATCGGAAAAATCGACGCACATTCTCCATTTTCCATTTGCTTTCTTGACTAAGACCACATTTGAAATCCACTGTGGGTAATGAACTTCCTTGATCCTCCCGAACTCAAGCAGCTTCTCTACCTCGCTCTTGATGAACTGTTGCCTCTCCGTCCCTTGATTTCTCTTCTTCTGTTTCACAGGAGTGTATTCTAGGTCAATGTCTAGCGTGTGCTCCATGACCTCACGAGAAACTCCTACGATATCTGCCGATGTCCAGGCAAAGACATCTTTATTCTCCTCGAGTGCTGCGATAACGATCTTTTTCGAATTCTCTTGCAACTCTGCTGAAACCTGTACGACCTTTCCTTTTTCCAAGGTTACAGCTTCAATTGGATCAACTGGTTCGCCACGCTCCTTAACTTCCTCGACCAAGACACTTTCTTGAGGAACTATTTCCAACGAGGTCATATAAGTATGCCTCGCAACCGATTGACTACCAAGCGCCACTGCCATTCCTCGCTCCGTCGGGATCATCCAAGCTAAATAATAAAGGGATATGGCACCCCGACTACCTGAAATCAAAGGCCTGCCTATTATCAAATTATAAGCGATCGGCGTGTCAATTACTAGAAAATCAGTAATAGTTCTCCACTTGCTCGTGGTATTCCCTATTTCGACCTTGAGCTGGGTTTCTCCCAACAGAAGTACGGGATGTCCACTTATACCGACCAAAGGTGACGCGGAAGGTGTCAAACGTCCCTGTTCCAAGCCGAGGGCCTCGAAAGCCTTTCTCGTGATGATATTGACTGAGCTTCCTGTATCTAGCAAAGCTCTTCTAACGGTAAAACCTTCTACATGCACATCGATAACCAAGGCATCATCATGTGGATTACTTGGACGACCCTTCAATGACCCGAAGTCAAAAACTTTTGAAATCTGCTCGATTCGTACTCGCTCGGTGAAATCCCGTTTCCTTTTAACGCTCCTGTCAATGGGAGAACCTCCCATAATCATATTAATGACACCCCGAGGAGTCTTTACTCCCTCTCGATCTGGGAATTGATCTTTATATTTCTCGAAGAGGTTTTTCAACTTTCCTTTAGCTGCCAATTTGTCCAATTCCTTAGCCAGCTGTTCACAATCTTCTGTATCGTGACCCTGCAATTTGTGGAAAGCACAATACTTGCCATTAAATTTTGGCTTCCCACCTTTGGGTGGATATCTGATTTGCTCCTTTTGTTCTTCAACCCACATAAGAACCTGAGCACGAGGGGCATGCAATGGGATACGATCTCTTTTATCAAAAGGCTTCCTTGGAACCTCACGATTCCTTTCCCATCTATCCGAGCTCCGGCCACTGCCTCGATCTCTTTCTTGCACTTCGGACTTGATTGCCTTTACTCTCCTCGTGGGATCATCTTGGTGCTCATCCCATACCACAAACGATTTTGCCATTGTCATCAAAGCATGAAAATCGTTCGGTCGCTCAGTCATAAGTTTCATCTGAAGATCCCGATTTCGGCAATTTTCCGCCAGTGTCTTCCGTGCTGAGGATACAATCAAGGGTTCCACTTTTAAAGCCACATTATTAAAATTGTGCAAATATGATTCTAAGGTCTCGTTTTCTCCTCGTCGTACCCTCATCAGATCATCGACCGTCTTTTTCTCTGGTATGGCCGTGACAAAATGTGCTTTAAAGGATTCTGAAAGTTGATTCCAGCTCCTGATTGAGCCAGTAGGGAGACAATCATACCATTGTGCGGCCGTTTCTTTCAAAGTTGTTGGAAATAATTTACACATAAGTGCCTCGTTAACCGGACTTGCAAGAAGCGCCCTTCCAAAACTTTTGACGTGCATCACAGGGTCGGAATCTCCACAGTATTTATCAAAATTGGGATATTTAAAATTGCTCGGGTAAGGAGCTACCAGGATCTTAGCACAGAGTGGACTGTCTTTATCCTGTATAGGTCCTTCCTCGCCCCGTAAAGTTTCATCAGAATAATCCCGATTCCGATTTCTTCTCCTGTGTCTCCTCCCTTCTCTGGACCCCACATTCTTAGTCCCCGTAGTCTCATCTCGCTCCTTAAGAGCTTTAGCAATTCCTTCGGCTAAACTCCTATTGAACGTATCGACAAGTCTTTTATGTTTACGTTTAAGTTCCTCAACCTCAGAATTATCTCTTCGGGACCTCCGATGTTTAGGGTCTCTACTTCCCGAGGAGCTCCTCGAAGACGCCGATCTATCCTCGTAAGACAGTCTCCTTACAATCCCTGGTGAGACTTTTCTTGCTTGTGACTTTATACGAGGTTTGCGCCTCGGAGGAGTTGGAGATCGTTCTACAGATCTTCCTCGAACTGGAGTTTTTTCGCGATCCGCGGTTCGAGTTCTTCCAACTGAAGACGCTGTATAACTTCGAGAACGCTCCGAATTCCGAGATCGTTTTACACCCCGAATTTCGCTCCGTGGTCGATCTGGGGGAATTCGCTTACTCAAATCCTCTAATTGTTGTTGCAAACGATCTATGGTCGATCTGTCATTAACTGTTCTAACCGCCACCTCGGCTGCGACTCTATCCATCCATTTTCTTTGCTCTGGATCAACAGTTCCTGACCACTCGAACATTCGGTGTAAAGCAACTTCTTCGTCTAGAGCCATTGTGTCTTCATCATGTTCCATGTCTTCTTCTTGAGCATTAGTGGCCTGATTTTCTTCTAAGATTACCATGTTCTTTGATAGAATCTTTTAAAGATTCCACGCTCACCGCACCAATTTGTTACCGAGAAATTGTAACTTGAATTCCACGTAAGCTGTGTTTACTGCAAGATAGAAAACGTTAGCCTAAAGGAGGCCGCTGACCGGCAACCCCTCTCCGATGCTAAAGTCAGTATAAAACTTGTGATCGGAAAAGTAATTTACTCAGAATATGAGTCAAGAATCATGTACCTTAGATTGTAGTAAGTCCCATATATTTATAGTGTTTGATCATGTATCCTAATCCTAGTCGAACTAGGACTTTACTTGAATTACCCCTCTTTAGTCCTAGAATTATAATCCCAATTAGTTTGAATTGTCCTAATTGGATTAGAAGACCTAAAGAGAAATACTTTCTTTGTAGGAGAAATATTCTCCTTACTTTGACTATTCAACGCACGCCTACGTGGACATTAAGACTATTCAACATAGTTTTAACCGTCCTACGTGGTTGAAAGCTAAATGACTATTGGTCCACGTGTCATACGAAATATTAGGTGATAACACTATTATTAACTAAGGTTGTCACAAAGCATGAAAGTAAATTAAGAGATAACAATAATAAAGAAGCAGGTGTAAAGCACAGCCAGAACTGATGGCAAACAAGCACACATTTCCTTCATACAAATCCACCATGTTTATTATAAGTCTAAGGTATCTTCACTAGAATCACTCAAGTCAGATGGTCACATGTTCCCAAGATTCTTTATACTTATGCAAAATTAGTTTCCATTAGATTACACAAGCACAAGCGTTAAGCACAAGAAGCATCTTATAAATAAGAACCCTTAGCACACATTTTATCCTTATTGGTCCCGGTATAAAACATATGTGTTCAATCAGTTTATCTATTGCTTGATCCGAGTTGGTCCCTACAACATCAAACAACTGAAAATACAAGTTAGCTAGACTTATATATGAATGGAGATTCTATTGAACAAGAAGAATAAACATGATTTCATTGAATAAAAGGAAAGTGACGCTTACAAACCACCAGCCAGAAGGCTGGCCTTCCACCTTGAGTGACTACTCACTCATTGTCATGGTTACAGCGTTTGAAGGAATGAAAATACTAAGAACAGGTTCTGCTTGGCCTCGGATGAGACTTCCACAGAAAACTGCTACAACTACTAAACTAATGTCTAAAGTGAATGATAATATTCTGGCATGATAAAACAATACTCTCGCAGGAGTATTTATACAAGAAAGAAATGAAATAAACAAAGTAAAGATGCTTCTCGGAATCTGGCTGTTCTTGGGCAGGTTGTTCTCCATCAGAAGAAGACAACTGCATAATAAGACAAGTCAACCTGCAGAAAGAGACAAATGCACAAGAAGACAACTTCACATCCCAATGCCTTCACAAACCTCCAAAACCTTGCTTTTTCTCTTCCCCACATTACAAAACCGAGAACATGTGAGGAGAGGGTATCTTTGACCTGATTTTCTGCAGATTCAACCCTAAATACAAGCTGTTCAGACTCAACTAAGCACAGGCAGACTAAATGGGAGCACAGGTTGAACTTGTGCCTTAAAGAACAATCTCAGGCTGTTCGAAACACAGTTTTGGCACGAAAATACTATGGAAAACCCTTTATTTTATAGACACAAATCACACCCAACAAATACCCCCAAAATAGACTTTGCTTGTCCTCAAGCAAAAGAAAAGAAAGGAAAGAAACGAAGAGACGAACTAAAAAGACACAAGGACAGACTGGACTAGACTCAAAAGACTCGGACTGGACAGAAAAAGAGATAGGAACGAAGAAACGAAACAAAAAGACACGAACAGACACGACTCTAAAGGTCAATTGCACCAATCTTTTCCTTGTTTGGTTAGAGAACAGTCAACTCAAAAGGTTGAACAGGTTTAAACTGGTTTGGGGCAAAACAGGGTTGATTTTGGGTAAGGGTGAACTACCAATTTTTGATAAGTAATGAGCTAGATTCCTTGATGAACAACCACAAAAAGTAGAGAATAGCCAGTAATTTTATTTTTAACTTTATTCTTTTTTTTTTTTTTTTTTTTTAAACATGGCTGGGCAGATTGAACAGTGGTCTGATTGTTCTAGCATAATTTGAATTTAATTTTATTTGGCAGTTTGGGTTCAAAAAGGTAAAAAGAAAATTTGAACAGGGAAAATGTGGTGGTGAACAGGGTAGGCTAAATGGGTGGCACACATATATACATGCGAAGGTTGGTTAAAAAGGGTGTTTCTGGGTATGGAACAGGGAAACTTTTGGTAAACTGATCATCTTTTGGCTTTCAGGTGCTTGATTTTTATGCAAATTTTTGACCTTATCCACACACATAAATACAATTTGAAAACAGAACAGGGATACTAACTAGACAGAATATCCTAGAAACTTAGGTTGTTTGGACAAAGTTTCAACAGATTCAATTTTTTTCCATATGAGCACAGGGGGAATTCTATAAAACACAGCATAAGGGACCCCAAAAATAAGACTAAGGCATCCCACCCCCAACAAAAATCTGGCATTGTCCTCAATGCACTTAAGCAAAAACAACCTAAACTAAGATTTGACTTGACACAACACAGACACAAAATAGACAGACCTATGAACAGCTGGAAATATTAGAATTGGTTCAGATAATACCTAATCAGGCCAAAGCTGCGCTGGATCACTTCTTTGGTGTCTTAGCAGGGGTTTCAACCTTCTTCCCTGCTTCTGCATCTTCTTCCAGCTCCTTCTCAGTGTCTGGTGCTTGTTCCTCTTCCTGCTCTTCTTCAGGATCCTCTTCACTGTTCTCTTCAGGCTGCTTAACATTCAGATCAGCCTGAAACACTTCCTCAGCTCGCTTCACTTCTCCTTCAGCACACCTCAGTGCCTCATCAATCTCCTCCGACAACTTCTCAGAATCAGACTTGGTTTTCTCAGGCTGCTCCTCAACCATTACCATTTTTCCACTGTTCTTCTCCTTCCTGGGCTTGGATGATGCACTCTGGTAGGATGCTTCTCCTCCAGCTTTCTCAGGACTCTTGGGACGAATCATGGAAATTGGTTGCACCATGCACAGCCTCCTCAACAGACTGATCTCCTTATCCTGCTGCTTGGTCTTCTCCTCCAGCTCCTTGTTCTTGTCAAATAACTGAGCCAAATATCCCATCACTTGCCTCATTGTAACATCAGCGGCATCAGGGACAAAGTGAGCATCAGTGAACAAGTGGCGCTTGGATGCATGCACACTTGACTCAGGCAAAGCACTTTCATCTTGCTTCCTCTTGACAGTAGTTGCAGCTGATCTAGGCTCAAGTGCCTTCAGGTTCCAAGTGTTACCAGCTTTGGAGCATATTCCTAGCTTTCCCATAGCAGCACAGTCAAATTTCTCCATCTTGCATGCAAGGGTCAAAGTGTGGATCTGAGGATTAAAAATACCCATGGTCTTGGCCAGCTTGGTGATGAAGGGTCCTGCACAGATGTACTTGGAGGTTGTGCTCTCCTGGCTGTTCAAGTATGTAGCAAGCCAATGTCCAACATTGATCGGCTTCTTGTTCAGCATGCACCATACCACAAATAGATCATTCTTAGGCATGTTACTCTGGCTATACCTGGCGAACAGGCTGGAAGCAAGGTACCTTTGGATGAATCTCATGGAATGGGTCTGGAGAAAAGTGGACTTGGAATCACTGGCATTGTACTCTTTCTAACCAGTCAGCTCGGTCCAAAATGACTTGGCTTTGAACTTGGGATCAAAATCTCTCAACCTGCTCTGAAACTCAGGTTTAGCAACATCTTTAGAACTGACAACGCCTAAGTACACATTCAGGCTGTTCAAGGAGATACTTATGTCAATCCCCATGAGCCTGAACTTATACTTCTTCGAATCGGTAGGATCCTTGATGGCAGCATCGATCTTGAATGTGGACAGAAATTCGAGAGTACATTCACGAAAAGCGATCTCATTGATCTCAGAGAACTCCAACAAACCAGCACCTTGTAGAAGCGTGCGGATTTCATCATCAAGACCTAGAACTTGCAGGCTGTTCCAGTCAATCACTCTCGCCGGAATGAGGGCAAAGCCCTTGAGCGCTTTGTATCTTATCCTGGATTCTGGTTCGGTGAAAGTGGTTAGACGGTTTAGCAGCTCATCGGACCTCTGAGTATCATCACTCAGTTCGATGTTTTCAATTGGAACAGGGGTTTGGTTTCTCTTAGGGCGCAAACGAGGTCCCATGGTGATTTTTGGTTTTCTGAGATTGAAAAGGGGTCGGTTTGAGTTTGAAAAAGATGAAGTGATGGTGGTGGTGTGGATTCTGGTGATTGAATGGATTTGGAAGTGAGAATTTGAAGGGGTTGTGGAGAGAGAGCAGTTTGGGGAACGGTTATGGGGAAGTGGGAATGGGCAGGCGGTTTGGAGTGGTGGGCAGTTGGGTTTGGCTGGGATTGGGCGTGCAGGTTACTTTTCAGGTAGTGGGCTGATGTGGCTGTTTGATTGGTGGTTTTTATTTTGTTTTGGGCCTGCACAAGGACAAAGCCCACTTGAGACAAAAACCTACAAAACAACAAAAGTTAGTCCACAAATGACAAATAACCGGCCAACTCATGTTTCCAAGGCCAAAAGACTTTATTTTTATTTTTGTTTTTTTTTTTGTTTTTCTGGAACGGGTAGAGAGAACAGGTACAGCTTGTTCCCTCAGGTTGCTCTGTTTTCTGTCTTGAGCTAGACTTCTCCAACTAGCCTCATGGTGGTTCATGGACACGGTAGTCCTCCACTTGGTTGTTCTCTCCAACGAGGTAGGGCTTGAGCCTTTGTCCATTGACTTTGAATGGCTCGCCTATTCCATCGGATATTTCAACAGCACCGTGTGGGAACACCTTGGTCACATTGAATGGTCCTGACCATCTTGACTTCAACTTTCCAGGGAACAGTCTGAGGCGTGAGTTGAACAACAACACCCTCTGCCCTGGGTAGAATTCCTTGATGTGGATGTGCTTGTCATGCCACTTCTTGGTTTTCTCCTTGTAGATTTGGGCATTTTCAAAAGAGAACAGTCTGAACTCGTCAAGCTCATCCAGTTGTGTTTTCCTATGATCACCTGCTGCCTGCTCATCAAAGTTCAAAAACTTAATAGCCCAAAGAGCTCTATGCTCTAGTTCAACAGGTAGGTGACATGATTTACCATAAAGCAATCTATAGGGTGACATTCCAATTGGAGTTTTATAGGCTGTTCTATATGCCCAAAGAGCATCATCTAGCCTATTGGTCCATTCTTTCCTAGCACAGCCAACTGTTTTCTCTAAGATTCTTTTGATTTCTCTATTAGATATCTCAGCTTGTCCATTTGATTGTGGGTGGTAGGGAGTGGCTACTCTATGGGTCACACCATATCTTCCAAGGAGTTTTTCAAATTGTGCATTACAAAAATGAGTTCCTTGGTCACTTATAATTGCTCTAGGCATACCAAATCTGGAAAACAACTTTTTCAAGAATTTCACAACTACTCTTGCATCATTCGTGGGAGTTGCCATGGCCTCAACCCACTTGCTCACATAGTCTACGGCCACAAGTATGTACTTGTTCCCATAAGAGCAAGGGAAGGGTCCTATGAAGTCAATTCCCCAAATATCAAACACTTCACATACCACAATGTTATTTAGTGGCATGGCATTCTTAGATGAGATGTTACCTGTTCTTTGACACTCATTGCATTCAGAGACATACCTGTGGGCATCCTTGAACAAGGAAGGCCAATAAAAACCTGATTCGAGTACCTTGGCAGCTGTTCTATTAGCTCCAAAGTGACCTCCTGCCTCTCTGTTATGGCAATGATGTAAAATAGGAACAGTCTCCTCTTGTGCTACACATCTCCTTACAATCTGATCGGCGCACAGCTTGAACAAATATGGTTCTTCCCATAGGTAATACTTAAGATCTGCAAAGAACTTCTTCTTCTGGTTGTAAGGCAGGTGGTTAGGCACAACCTTACAAGCAAGATAGTTAGCTATGTCAGCAAACCATGGGACAGAATCACTTTGCACATCATAAAGTTGTTCATCTGGAAAGGTATCCAAGATGTCTGCTTGTGCTGCCTGCTTGTTCTCTTCCAACCTGGATAGGTGATCAGCTGCCACATTCTCTGCTCCCTTCTTGTCTTTGATTTCAAGATCAAATTCTTGGAGGAGCAAGATCCACCTGATCAGTCTAGGCTTGGCATCTTGCTTGGAGAGCAAATACTTCAAGGCTGCATGATCTGTAAACACAAATACTTTGGAAGGAACAAGGTAAGATCTGAATTTATCAAAAGCATACACAACTGCAAGTAATTCTTTTTCAGTTACGGTGTAGTTTTGTTGTGCATCATTTAATGTTTTGCTTGCATAGTAGATTGGTTTGAAATGCTTATCAATTCTCTGCCCTAGAACAGCTCTTATACATGTGTCACTAGCATCACACATTATCTCAAAAGGTAATTCCCAGTTTGGTGATATAAGTATGGGTGCAGTGACTAGTCTAGTCTTAAGTTGTTCAAAAGCATGAATACATGTTTCGTCAAACCTGAATTCAACATCTTTGTGGAGTAAGTTGGACAATGGTATTGCAATCTTTGAAAAGTCCTTGATGAACCTTCTGTAGAAACCAGCATGCCCAAGGAAGCTTCGAACATCCTTGACAGAAGAAGGAACAGGTAGTCCTTCAATGACTTCTACCTTGGCTCGGTCAACTTCAAGACCTTTCTCTGAGATTTTATGTCCAAGGACTATCCCTTCCTTTACCATGAAATGACATTTCTCCCAATTGAGAACAAGATTGGTCTCTTCACATCTTTCTAGCACAGCTTCCAGATTGTTCAAACAGTCCGTGAATGATCTTCCATAGACAGAAAAGTCATCCATGAAGATTTCAACTGTTTTCTCAACCATGTCATGAAAGATAGCCATCATACACCTCTGAAAAGTGGCTGGTGCATTGCAAAGACCAAAGGGCATTCTCCTATAGGCATAAGTACCATAGGGGCAAGTAAAGGTTGTTTTCTCAATGTCGTTTGGGTGTATTGGAATTTGGTTGTACCCCGAATAACCATCAAGAAAACAATAGAAGGCATAGCCTGCTAATCTCTCAAGCATTTGATCAATAAATGGAAGAGGGAAGTGATCCTTGCGTGTTGCATCATTCAATTTTCTGTAGTCTATGCAAACACGCCAGCCTGTGACTGTTCTTGTAGGGATCAGTTCATTGTTCTCATTTTGGATCACGGTCATTCCTCCCTTCTTTGGTACTACTTGAACAGGACTGGTCCAAGCACTATCTGAGATTGGAAATATGATGCCCGCATCGATCAGCTTGATGACCTCCTTGCGCACAACCTCCTTCATGTTTGGATTGAGCCTCCTTTGTGGCTGCACACTTGTCTTGTGGTTTTCCTCCATCAAGATCCTATGCACACAGATCCCTGGGCTAATGCCTTTGATGTCAGAGATCTGCCATGCCAGAGCATCCTTATGTTTTTGGAGAACAAGCAGAAGTTGGACTTTATCTTCAGGGGTCAAGTCTGATGAGATGATAACTGGTAATTTGTCAGGGGGTTATAGGTAGGCATATTCCAAATGGCTTGGCAAAGTTTTGAACTCTAGAACAGGTGGTTCTTCGAGTGAGGGTTTGAGAGGTGGCTTTGGTGGGTTGTTTAAAGGTTCAGCAGGGGTATGCTTGTTCCCATAGACCACAAAACTGCTCTCATTGGCCTCTTTGTCATCATGTGCCTCCTCCTTGAGGTCAGGTTCAACCTGTTCCTGCAAATTATCATAATAGGGTGCATCAAAAGTTTCAAGAAAGTAACATGTATCATCACTGGTTGGTGGATGTCTCATTGCTTCATTCATCTTAAACACTACTTGTTGATTGTTCACTTTAAGCCTAAGTTCTCCAGCGTAGACATCTATTATAGCTCTAGCAGTAGCTAAAAATGGTCTACCTAAGATGATAGGAACATGTGCATCTTCTTCTATGTCCATTATTACAAAGTCAGCTGGAAGTATAAACTTATCCACCTTGACCAGAACATCCTCAACCATCCCCATAGGGTACTTGACTGAGCGATCAGCCAGTTGGATAGACATCCTAGTTGGTTGGGGTTCTCCTAGGCCAAGCTGTTTGTAAATTGAATATGGCATGAGATTTATGCTAGCTCCCAGGTCACATAAAGCATTATCAATGTTAAGACTACCTAATGAGCAAGGTATAGTAAAACTTCCTGGGTCTTTCTCCTTTTTGGGGAGAAGCTGCTTGTTCTGCAATATTGAGGAACAGGTACGATTCAGCTGGACCATTGATACACTTTCCAGCTTTGTCTTGTTCTGCAGCAAGTCCTTCAGGAATTTTACATAGACTGGTGATGCTGATAAAGCATCCACAAATGGTATGTTGATGTGGATCTTCCTGAGCATCTCTAAGAATCTTGTTTGCTGTTTGTCCAAGCTTGGTTGCTTGAGCCTGGTTGGGTACGGAATTCTTGGAACATAAGCAGGCTCAGCTTGCTCTGGTGGAACAGCTTCTGATCCGGTTGTTGCTGGTATGTCAATGACATGATCAGTGGATGGAACAGGTGGAGCTTGTTCACTGGTCCCTGCCTGATCTATCCGAACTGACTTGTGCTTCTCTCCCACAGGTTGGTCTACTTCTTTTCCACTTCTGAGTGAGATAGCTTGCACAGTCTCCTTGGGGTTTGCTTCCGTCTTGCTTGGAATCACCCCCTTGTTCTTTGGCATCACAATATTGGTGAGTTGGTGAAACTGTGTCTCAAGGTTTTTGATTGTGCTCTGTTGCTGCTGCATCTGCTGCATCATTTGAGATAACATCTCCTCCACCTTGGACTTCTTGTCTTCTCCTCCCTAGTTGTGATGCTGGTAGTTTGAGGGGCCACCTTGTTGATAGTTGTTCTGCCTGGGTTGGCTGTTCTGCTGGTAATTGTTTTGAGGTCTCTGATATGGTGGATGAGGATTCTGGTTGGGCTGGGGAGTCCAACTAAGGTTTGGATGATTCCTCCATCCATCATTGTAATGATTTGAGTATGGATCTGAGCGCGGCCTCTGGTTGTTCCCTGTATAGTCACAATGCTCAACTTGCTGGTTAGGCAACTGGTTTCCTGTGCAATCAACAGAACGATGATTTCCTTCACAAAAATCACATTGAACAACATGAACTTGGTTGGTTGGCTTGTTCAGTTTGACAATTTGCTTGCTCAACTGCTCAACTTGTGCAGTCAGTCTATAAACTTCTTCCGCCACTGGAGAGTTTGATTCATTTCTGCCATCTTCCCTCACAGAGTGCCATTTATAACTGGTGTTGACCAGGCGCTCTATGAGTTCATACAATGCTTCGGGATCAAGTTCTTCTGGGTCTCCATTTGCTACGGACTCCAACTGAATTTTGTAAACATTCGTTAGGCCATTATAAAAGTTCTGAATCTGCATCCACATGGGAATCTTGTGGTTGGGCACTCTCCTCAAAAGGTCTTTATATCTCTCCCATGCCTCGGAAAGAGACTCTTCGGGGTGTTGAGAGAAATGGGACACAGCATTTTTAAGTTTGATTGCTTGTCTTGGTGGAAAGAACTTAGTGAGGAAGGCATTTGCCATGGCCTCCCATGTTGTGATTGAGCGAGGTTGCAAATTTTTCATCCAGGTTCTAGCTTTGTCCCTTAATGAATATAGGAACAGCTTGAGCCGGATCACGTCATCACTAACTCCTCGGTTGGTCTTAAAAGTGTTACACATCGTGACAAAGTCTTGGATGTGAGCATTTGGGTCTTCACTGGGCAGTCCTCCAAATTGAACAGCTGTTTGTAACATTTGGATCATGAACGCCTTGACCTCAAAATGGTTGTCTCCTTCATCGGGGATCACAATGCAAGATGAGTGACCCTCGGTGGAAGGTTTTGAATATTCCTTCATTGGCAAGGGTGGAACGGCTCCGTCCTCCATGTTGTCTCCTTGCCCTTCCTCTGGTTGTTCTGGGTGTATTTGTTCTTGTTCAGGTTGTCTTTCTGGAACAGCGTTGTGAACAGGCTGTTCCTGGTTGAGAGTAGCCAGTCTTTCCCTTTGTCTGATTCTCCTAAGGGCGTTTCTCCGTCTCAAGGTTGCCTCAATCTCAGGATCAATAGGCTCTGGTGGAAGTCGGGCTCTTCGCATAAACAACCTAAAATCAAACTGCACACTGAAACAAACAGGTAAACTCCAACTGTTTTATCACAATAAAGGTAAAAATTATTTGGCTTAAAAATCTTTCTATCCCCGGCAACGGCGCCAAAAACTTGTTTGTGTACAAATGAGTGGATGACACTAGCAAGTGCACTAGACAAGTAATAAAGTGATAAGTTATCGTCTCCACAGGGATAGAACAGTTTTAAGCTGGTCTCTTTACTGAAACAGAACAGTCGGGTGGTTGATCTTAATTTGATTGATGATTTTGAACTAACTATATCTATTATTAACTAAGGTTGTCACAAAGCATGAAAGTAAATTAAGAGATAACAATAATAAAGAAGCAGGTGTAAAGCACAGCCAGAACTGATGGCAAACAAGCACACATTCCCTTCATACAAATCCACCATGTTTATTATAAGTCTAAGGTATCTTCACTAGAATCACTCAAGTCAGATGGTCACATGTTCCCAAGATTCTTTATACTTATGCAAAATTAGTTTCCATTAGATTACACAAGCACAAGCGTTAAGCACAGGAAGCATCTTATAAATAAGAACCCTTAGCACACATTTTATCCTTATTGGTCCCGGTATAAAACATATGTGTTCAATCAGTTTATCTATTGCTTGATCCGAGTTGGTCCCTACAACATCAAACAACTGAAAATACAAGTTAGCTAGACTTATATATGAATGGAGATTCTATTGAACAATCAGAATAAACATGATTTCATTGAATAAAAGGAAAGTGACGCTTACAAACCACCAGCCAGAAGGCTGGCCTTCCACCTTGAGTGACTACTCACTCATTGTCATGGTTACAGCGTTTGAAGGAATGAAAATACTAAGAACAGGTTCTGCTTGGCCTCGGATGAGACTTCCACAGAAAACTGCTACAACTACTAAACTAATGTCTAAAGTGAATGATAATATTCTGGCATGATAAAACAATACTCTCGCAGGAGTATTTATACAAGAAAGAAATGAAATAAACAAAGTAAAGATGCTTCTCGGAATCTGGCTGTTCTTGGGCAGGTTGTTCTCCATCAGAAGAAGACAACTGCATAATAAGACAAGTCAACCTGCAGAAAGAGACAAATGCACAAGAAGACAACTTCACATCCCAATGCCTTCACAAACCTCCAAAACCTTGCTTTTTCTCTTCCCCACATTACAAAACCGAGAACATGTGAGGAGAGGGTATCTTTGACCTGATTTTCTGCAGATTCAACCCTAAATACAAGCTGTTCAGACTCAACTAAGCACAGGCAGACTAAATGGGAGCACAGGCTGAACTTGTGCCTTAAAGAACAATATCAGGCTGTTCGAAATACAGTTTTGGCACGAAAATACTATGGAAAACCCTTGATTTTATAGACACAAATCACACCCAACAATTGTTCAAAAAAGCATTGTTATTTGTTAAGCGAAACAAAATTTATTGTTATGAAGGAAACAACAAAAAACTACATTGACTGGATTGAAGTTTGGTATTATTCCATTTGATCATAATATTTGTGTTTTAAAGTTCATATATAAGGATTAAAAAATGTAATTAATTTTCAGAAATTTTTCTTTTACCATTGTATTAACTATAATCTAATTCTTAAATTCGTGGACGTCCTATTTACCTCTAAATTATTATTAACTTTTTAGTAAATATCATTTTTCAAATCTATAATAATTTTAGTAAAAATATTTATAATTTTATAGATATTAATGACGACAAATCCAGTTGCTCTAAAAGGCCTCATAAAGGATTATTTTATTTAATTTGTAGGACTTAAAATTGTTAAAATCTATATTGAAATTTTGACCATTAAAATTGTAAAAAAAATTATGATATCTTACACATTGCGCGGACTTTCTGCTAGTTAGAAGAATGAGTTACAACATGGACGTGGTTATGAACGAATCAATTAGTAGAAATAAAAAGTTCATTAAAGGATAGACATATAATATATTGATGAAGAATAATATTCTTTTTACATAAAAAGCTCTCTCAACTCTCATCACTACTCAAACTTGTGAAGAGTATGGAGGAAGAACCAAAAAAAAAAAAAACTTGAAACTCAAACATATTAACCATAAATGAAGATAAATTAAAACCTTCATTCACTTTTGCTGCATTCTTTGTAATTGGTCATCAAATCTGCAAAGCATACTTCAAGATTTATTTTCTTAGCCATCAATATAGCACTCACTATTTTGAAGTATCTTATACTACACAATTCTTCCAAACATATGCACCATCACAATAGCAATCATCACAAAAGTTAGTAGCAGGGTTGTAAAAAAACCTCAAACAATTAGAACAAAAAGAAAATGAAAAATTAAAATGGTTACAACTCTAAACTCAGGAGTCATATATGAATTTAAGGTTTCCTAATACTGGTATGAAGTTCACTTAAAAAATAAGTTTTACTATATAGTTCTGCAATTAGGCCTGAAAAATCTAGCATAAAGGACAGGTAGCAAAATAGGTTTCGATGAGCAGGAAAATACTTTTATTTTGATAGGAAGAAAGGAAAGTCTATAGCTCAGGAGAATGAAGAAAGAGACGTTTCTTTCGGAGGTGCTGACCCTCAGCTAGGTAAAATAAAATGAACAGAGCAAAAACTAAAACAATATCTTCAATAGTTGTTGTCCATGAACATCAGCCCGAGCAACGGAAACATCTATAATAGATTGATATCCTCCCTAGTCTAATCATGGAAATCATCTGTCAATACGCCTACGGCTTTTCATTTCCAACAAGTTTGGAAATTTATTACTACTTTTAAAAAGATACAAATCAATGAATAGAAAAAATCTATGTTGCACGGACATGGAAAATGAACACGGACACTGGTACGTGAATCATTCTCTCTAAAATATAACTTTAATAAAATAGCGTACAAATAGAAATTCAAACGAAAGGGACATGGACATGGACATGGACATGGACACAAATACGCAGAATACTAATCCAAGTGATAATCAAGAACCAAAAAAGTATGAATCTTGGACAATAGCATCATTGAGAAAATGAAGATTGATTTGGCAAAATTATTTCATCTTGATTCTAATTCTAAAAAAGAACCCCTATTCTAATTATTATTTAGATCATGGGAAAAATGTCATCTAAGGATAATATCCAAATATGAACTGAAAATTACCTAGAAAATCAATAAGCAAACCCAAGTCGAAACCTCCGGAAGAACGAAGGAAAGATCAAGAGCATACAACCAAAGATTGAATTGATTTCCAACATCAATAATTTTGTCTAATGACCACAAAGACGGACTCAGATGCACGGTAAACACAATCAATTAACTATTATGAATATTCGTTGAACTCGACTTTATGTATAAGCATTAAAAAAGGAAAGGTTTTACATAATCAAGCTTGACTCTAAACAATTTAATACAAAAAGAAACTCATAACGAAAGAAACAAAAATTAATTGGTTTAAGAGCAGTCGACAACCTGAGATCTGTCGAATTATAATCTCCAATTAGTTGAATATGTTGAGATTTTACTTATCCTGCTGGATTTTAGGCTTAAATTAGTCTCATCTTTCCAATCTATAATACCACTTTCGTAATTGGTATGGCCTACTGCAAAGAAAAGAAACCAATAAAAAGCAAGCATGAGAAAGACAATACAACACATAAGAAGAAATAGAGATGCAAAGAAATACAAATTAGAGAAAAAGAAAGAAGAGAGAAGCTGCTGAGAACTACGTTCATCCATCAAGCCCACTGATATAACTAATATCTAGGAAAAGGGTTAAAATACATAAATTAAATTACAGCAAGAATAATCAAACAAAGTTAATAATGTGGGAGGAAAGGGTTTCTATGAAGATGATAAGAAGTGGGAGATTCAGATGGTATGTTAATTAGGCTTCTGTGTAATCACCAAACATGATAAGATCTAACACATGCAGCCCATCTATGCAAAGGGACTAGGGAAAATCAGAGCTTGCATCCATGGAAGAAGAAGCTAAGTCACAGAAAAGAGAGAGAACCATGTTAAAACGAAAAAAAGAAAAGGACGCAAGGGGTTGTCAACGAATGAGAGAAGAAAATGTCTGGAGAAAAAGAAACAGAAAACAAAAACTCAGATGAAGCAACTGTCTGAATAGTGTGATTAGCTAGTAAGAGATCACATAATTAGGATGGAGAACGCGTTTCTTGAACCTGATGAAGCCGTCGCTGGCATGGAAACAACATCAAAGAAAGCGGCGCCTAGGGTTTTTTGAGAGAAATCGGAGAAGAGAGAAGAGGGCGTGAAAAAATTTTAGACGAAGAGCGAGAAAACAATGAGGTGGAAAGAGGAACCGCCTCGCTCAAACGGTGTCGTTTTTTTAGGGATTGTGAAAAAAATTGAAAGAATTGAAGGATTAAATGGGTAATAAACCAAATTGAAATTGGATTTGAGGAGGCTGCACGCCTTTTATATATAGTATAGATTTACATAATTTATATATTTAATTGGTTTTATGTTGATTATTTTAGCAATTAACCAATTAAATATATAATATTTTTTTAAATACAAAAAACCTATGGAGACGGAATTCCGTCAGCATAATCGTCTGTACGTTTGACGTTTCCCATCCGTCACTAAACTCGTCAGCCTTACTGACAGAATTCCGTCAGCCATACGTCAGCACATTCCGTCATAAAAATGTCAGCGAATTCTGAGTCGATCAAAACTACCACGGTTCGGTTTCGTCAAAAATACCGTCAGAATGACGTTATTCTAACGGAATTTAGACGATTTTAGACGGAATTTGCCGTCAGAAAACATCTGTTTTCTAGTAGTGAAATATGAGCTTCATGATCTATTTCATAGTCATGAGAAAAAGCACTCCATAAAAGCCTCTTAGATTTGAAATTGTCGACAAACATTTGGGCATCGGATTCTTCAATGTATGCCTTGAGATCTCTATGGAAGTTTTTGAAGTCTTGTTTTGATGCACCTACATTATCATATCCGCCAAGATACTATTTCATCTGTCTGTAAGATGTTACAGGACCAATATTCATTTGTTCAATAAAAATAAATTGCAAATTAGATGCAGTTGTGAATAATTACTGTATACTCTGTCCTAAATTACTAGGCATATGTTCTAAAAATTATAGGGTTGTGTTTTAAATATTTACAGTTTATAGTAATAGTAACCTTTGAATTATCAACTACAATTTTTTATGTAGTATATTCAAGTTCTGCCCTGTTTTTGAAATTTCTTACAACCTGGAGTGTATGGATGAGTGTGGCCCTCATGAAAAATAGCCACTATGTAGCTTCCATCTTTGCAATGCTTCAAAACCATTCGTGCTTTGCATCCGACACATGTGATTAATCTTTTTCTTCGTTTCTTGTCTTTTGTTTCTGTATTTTCAGTAGCATTGTCATTCGGCTTTTTCTGACTTTGTTGTTTTCTATCTTTTTTGTAGCCTTCTTTATTACATAAGAAATATTGAAAAGATACAAGTTTCTTTTTCTTTGTTCTTGTTATTGTAGATTTCATGATATTAAAACCAGCCACACTTACATATGCTTTGTAAAAGTCATTACCCTCGCCAATAGTAGAAAATTTAATTCCAATGTTAGGTCTTAACTCTGTGTTACAACATGGAATCCACTCTTTTATTCCTCCAGGACTTATCAAAGGTAGTACTTGAGGAGTGAAAGAAATAATTGCAGTAGCAGAAGAATTACGTTGTACATCACTCAAAACTACGTATAGAAAAATTGACCAATTAAGAACTTATGATATGAGCTATAAAAAATTTTTGGAACACATTCATAATAGTTTGGAACATGAAGTTAATAATTATGTTCATGACTTCCAATTGTTATCTGATTCTCTATTTTTCAACAAGATCAAATTTCTTATCAAATTTAAGCACATAAATATAATAGTTTGTAACATGATCTTAATAATTATGTTACATGAGTTGTAATTGTTACCTGATTCTATTGTTTGTAACATGATTATATTGTTACCTGATTCTGTAGGTGATAGGGGAGACTCTTGCTGGACATTATAATTTGTTTCCATTATTGAATAAATTTCAGATCTGTATTGAATATGATTTTATTGCATCAAATTGAATCATAAAATAAGTATTAAATAATTATATTTATGTAGCAAACCTAATTTTTGAATTCGATGTAGGATTTTGAGATCTTCAATTGTTGTTTTGATTCTTGCGTTTTCAAAATTTAAATCTGGAGAGATGATCTCATGAGCAATCTTACCAAGTTCATGTGATTGTACCTCAACAGATCGTTCATCAGTCATTTGGTACTTGAGGTAGCGGCTAACAGCGTACTTCTTCAATCCAGCCTCCTCGGTATCATACTTTCGTTGAAGCGCCTCCCATATGTCCTTGGCAGATTTGTCCTCAGCACAATAATAATCATACAGATCATCAATTAAGCCATTCAGGATGTAGTTCTTACACAGAAAATCTGGTTCTGTCCATTTCTCAGCAGCACGTACATCGGGCTCAGGAGCATCCTCAGGAACAACAGGTTTTTCAGAGGTCAGAACAGAGGCTACCTTTTTAGTGGTAAGGTGGAACAACATCTTTTGTTTCCAGCGACGGAAGTGAGCGCCCTCAAACCTGAACGGTTTGTTCAGTTCAGAACCACCAATATTTTGTTCGACAGACATGGCAGAAAGAATCGTCTTAAAATTGTTGTAAATGGAACACAGTTTGTTAGAAACGGAACACAGGAAACTGTCCAGCAAAAAACTGGACTGAGTCACGGACTAGGTCGCTCTCTTTAAGACGTTCTTGAAAATGCCAGGAAAGTGCAAGCAGTATTTGTTGGTGTGCCCTAGGCCCTAGGCGTTGTTTTATGTAGATCTCTTTTATCTCCTGACCTGATTTCAGTATAGCAGTCAATAAGGAATCAGATTGAATTTGGTGTATTTCTAGCAGGTCCGCCAGAGGATGCCAAATATGGATACACTGGTTCAATCTCTGAACTTATTACTGCGGATAGCTGAAGTGATGGAATTACCACTCACTGTTTAAGTGAGTTGATATCATGGGCCACTTGATGAGTATTAGCTGAGAAATGTACGGCCGTACTAAAACAAGCAGGTGACTTGTTTGTTTGTCAGTAATACTCGATGATCAAGAAATTAATCTAGCAATAGAGGATGACTGCACCATGCCTCCAGCTTGATTAATAGATATGCTTTTGGTAAGAGATAAGTAGAGTATCATACAGGGTTTTATGTCTGACATGGATAGCATTCATCTGCAATCAATATGTGATTGACATGGTTTACTAGGACCCTCTATCGATCAGTGAATTGTTAATTCACAGCTTATTGATTTCAGACCCTAAGGATCGTGCAACACGGTAATCGAGAAGATTAATTGATACATGAACTGTGTTAATTAATTCCAAGATTAAAGGATCAATTGATGAATTGATTATTTGAAGAACGTATTAATTATTTGTTATGTGACAAGTTAATTAGTAAATGGAACGGCTAATTAATTAATCGGGTTAATTTAATTAAGCGATTAATTGTTTATGGGTTAAAGTGTAATATTAATTTAACCTAATTGATGTTAATTGAATCGATTTAATACTACGGTGTTTAATTGATAAAATTAAATTAATTAAGGGTCAAATTAATAATTAACTGAAAGTTAATTAATTGCACTATATAAGTGAATTGTCAATTCATTATTCGATGGGAAAACTGAAAACCCTAGCCTCCATTAGCTGAATTCGACCGAACCCCTCTCTAGAGGATTCCGGTGAATTTGTTCCTCGTTCTTCGCGTTCTTGGAGTAAGCCGACTAGTAGCTGATCTCGGTTCTTGCTCGTGTCTGCACGTGATCTAGGAGGAGCAACATCTGAGGCTCTCGTCTATCCTTGAAAGGATATCCAAGTAGGTTTTCTTAATCCATAGATTAAGATAACAGTTTTGTTAAAATTTAACTGAGGTTTAAAGATTTAGATCAATGGGACAATTGGTTCAGGTTAGATCGAATTCACCGTTTAACTAATAAGTTCACTGCTTCCGCTGCGCGGCTCTGATCGATCTTTCTGAAACCCTACAGTATTGAATCCGATCGCCTCCAGGATAAAACACCTCTCTGAAAATACGATTTTATATTGCACAGTATAGGAACGCTCAAAATACACTCATATTGCTCAGTATCAGAAATTACGTTTTGTGATGTGAAATCGTATACTTAAACTGTATCAAACGGACTCTTTAATACTCAAAAAATAGAGTTGTTATGCTCTGAGATCATGGAGAAGAATCTCGGAAATAAATGGCATTAAAACAGGAGAGAAATCAGTGAATGATTGTTGACCCGTTCAAAAACTAAAAGAGGAAAAACTGAAATAGATTTTATCAAAAACTATAACGGAAATCCAACACCAACCCAACCCAGCCCAGTCCGGTCGGTCGGCGCGTGTGTGGGATGGTGCTCAATTAGGTCCTATCCTCTTTACAAAAGTGGGGTACCCCTTGGGGCACACCCCTTATGGACAAAAGTCTCTTATAAACACTAAACAAATCTTATATGTGAGCAATGTGGGATAGACACTTAAAGGGAGGACATAGACCCTTCAAATAAAGTTCTTAAATGGGCTATAGCCCAACACTTACCATTAGGACCACTCTATTATTGATTAAAATGCAACTTTATTAATTTATTATTATAGTGTTTGTGTATAGGCAGCCTCCACTAGGTTGAGTATTTAATCAAATAAAATTACAAACAAAAAAAATATTTATTTGCTTTATTTTTTAATTAATACAAAATAAAATTATATAATAAGCGTGATATTATTCATATGGTCATGATTCATCAATATGGATAAAATTATTATCAATACTATACTTATCCTATACTTATTTCAGGAAAAATACTATGATTCTTTTTTTTTTTAATTATATCAGATTTACAGTTAATCATTTTGGACTTTTAGCACAAACTTTTTCATATAGAACACAAAGTTTTTATTTTTAGTATATAAAATTTGTACTTTAAAAATATAAGGGTATCACTATTTACAGCCCACTTTTTCTAAACTACAACACATTTTGACAAATTCGCCCTTTTCATTTTGAACAAGTCACAAAAGATAAAGTTGAAAGCTCCAAATTTTGAAACTTCAACGATTTTGGAATGGAAAGTGATGATCAATCATTAGAGAACGAAATATTTGAACATTTAAAAACACATTCAAATTATATTTAGAATTATATTTTTTGGGAAAACGACCTCCCACTGGAGAAACGGCTTAGTTCATACATATGGATCAACTTCGATTTTAGAATGTAATGAACAAATCAAGCATTGAAATTGTACACCATAAACCTTAATTACAATAATCACACTCATCCAAAAAAAAAGGTCGAAAATGATCATCTCCAAGAAAATGAAATTCATACATAATAATAATAATCCTGAATCAATAAAATCAAATAAGTAATAATAAAAAAAAACCATATTGTCAATTCATCTAGCAAAATCACAAGTTCAATTTACAAAATACAATTAATTAAGCCAAAAGAGGAGTTCTAAAATCAAGATATGGAGTAATATGTTCATCATCATCATCATCATCATCACCACACTCATACATAGATCGAACAAGAATCAACTGATCTTCTAAATACCTATGCAGAAGTCCAACTTCCTCCGGATTGCAGTTACAGAACCCTTCTTCGCATCGCCGGAAGCGATTCTCATCCTCGCCGGCCGTTCCTACATAAGAAGAAACGGCCATCATGGCCATTTGTCCGTTCCTCCATAAGGAGGAACGGCCATAACGGTCGTTTTTCCTTATGGAGGAACGGTTTAAGGAGTCGTTCCTCTTCTTTTATTTGTCTGCTTCTCTTTGTAATATGACCCATGTTGCAAAAATCAGCTCTGCATTTGCTTTCTTCTCTTTTTTGTTTGCTTGTCTTTCCAATATGGAAATTTTAGCTCTGCATTATGAAAGCATGTGGATAGTTCTGCTGCTTCTTCGTTTTAATAAAAAAAACATTTGGTGTTTCATGTTTTGTCTCCATGTTGTGAATCTTTTTTCTTTCCCCTTGTTTCAAGTGGTTCCGGGTGTTATTTATAGTGAAGAATGAAGGTAATGTAGTTTGCTCTTAGACATGTCATCATATTTGAAGAAAACGAATCAAAATTCTGAATAAAATCTGACTTATGTTCGTCCTTAATACAGGGTTTTACAAGTTTCTCCCTACCGAGAAACGGCTGCCATAGCTGTGTCGCCCTAAAAACGGCCTTCAAGATAGAAAAATGCTCACTTTTTGGAATTTTTGATCAAATTAACTATTTTTGAGTTTGTTTTCGTATTTTATTAGTGTTATTGTCCATAATCGAGAGCAAAAAGTGTGATTTTGAAGTTAGAAAGTTCAATTTTGAAAAAAAAAAGGTTGTTGAGAGGTTTTAGAATTTCAAAATCGAGAAGAAAGTTATGAGAAGGGTATTTTGGAAAAATGTGGGCTGTAAATAGCAATCCACAAAATATAAACTATGCATTCTAATTTTATAAACTGTGTGTTTCATTGTATAAACTATGCATTCTAAATTTATAAACACTGTGTTCTAGAATATAAATTTTGCATTGTACTTCCTTATATTCTAATTTAAAAATAATGTGACATGTATAAAATTCTTTTTTTATGTGAATATAAAATTAGGTCGGTTATTGTATATAAATAAAAAAATTAAATCAAATTTTATTTAAAAAAACTCCATTTAAATATATTTTTAAATAAAGTATCATATAAAATTGGTGATACTCGAAATCTTAAAGTGGTGAACTCGAAACCCTAAAGTGGTGAACTCGTAACTCTAAGTTTTTAAATTTAAATCCTAAAATGGAACCCTAAACTACAAACTCTAAACACGAAACCGAAAAAAGTGAACCACAAATCCTAAAATTGAACCTTAATTCTAATTAATGAACCCTAAACTTGAGATCCTAAACATAAATCCTAATTATTGAACCCTAAAATTGAGATCCTAAACGCTAAACTTGAAATTAGAATATAAACTTTGTACTTTAAAATAAAAACTATGCATTCTAATTTTATAAACTGTGTGTTCCATTGTATAAACTCTGCATTCTAAATTTATAAAAACTGTGTTCTAGGATATAAACTCTACATTGTAATTCCTTATATTCTAATTTAAAAATAATGTTACATGTATAAAATTCTTTTTTATGTGAATATAAAGTTAAACCGGTTATTGTATATAAATAAAAAAGTTAAATCAACTTTTATTTAAAAAACCTTCTATTTTAAAATATTTTTAAATAAAGTATCATATAAAATTGGTGACGCTCGAAACCCTAAATTAGTGAACCTGAAACCCTAAAGTGATGAACCCGTAACTCTAAGTTTTTAAATTTAAATCCTAAAATTGAACCCTAAACTATAAACTCTAAACCCTAAACGGAATAAATGAACCCCAAACCCTAAACTTGAACCTTAATTCTAATTAATGAACCCTAAAATTGAGATCCTAAACATAAATCGTTATTATTCAACCCTAAAATTGAGATCCTAAACGCTAAACTCGAAATTAGAATATAAACTTTGTACTTTAAAATATAAACTACGCATTCTAATTTTATAAACTGTGTGTTCCATTGTATAAACTCTGCATTCTAAATTTATAATAACCGTGTTCTAGGATATAAACTCTGCATTGTTGTTCCTTATATTCTAATTTAAAAATAATGTGACATATATAAAATTCTTTTTTATGTGAATATAAAGTTAAACCGGTTATTGTATATAAATAAAAAAGTTAAATCAACTTTTATTTAAAAAACCTCTATTTTAAAATATTTTTAAATAAGTATCATATAAAATTGATGATGCTCGGAACCCTAAATTGGTGAACCTGAAACCCTAAAGTGATAAACCCGTAACTCTAAGTTTTTAAATTTAAATCCTAAAATTGAACCCTAAACTATAAATTCTAAACCCTAAACCGAAATAAGTTAACCCCAAACCCTAAACTTGAACCTTAATTCTAATTAATGAACCCTAAAATTGAAATCTTAAACATAAATTCTAATTATTGAACCCTAAAATTGAGATCGTAAACGCTAAACTCGATATTAGAATATAAACTTTGTACTTGAAAATATATACTGGGCATTTTAATTTTATAAACTGTGTGTTCTATTGTATAAACTCTGCATTCTAAATTTATAAACTCTGTGTTCTAGGATATAAACTTTGCATTGTAATTCCTTATATTCTAATTTAAAAATAATGTATTCTCAATCCTTAACAGTATTTGTTCTGAAATTGGTAACACTGCTTATACAAATTAATGTATAACGTCTAATGTAACATTGAATAGGAAAAAAGCCCAGGACTATTTCACTTTCAAAAAAGTAAAGAGTGTAACTTGATTAATTAGTCCACGAGTTCAGGAAATTTTTTATGTATTTAGCCTAAAGAAAATGCATGAAAAACTTGCCATATGCAAAGGATTGAGAACACATCCACTAGTAAAACAGCTAAATATTTGTTTCTTACTGAAAGCAAAAGAAAAAAAAAAGGATTTAGAAAATCCCTTTCTCAGAAAACTTACATCCTTTGAAGTGAGTATGATCTCATTGAGCATAAAAAAACCCTTTGTATTTTCATCCCTTGGCTCTTCTGTTTAAAGTAGATTAAAAAGAAGAAAAACATATGTATGGAATTTGATGTGCATCACATACTATAAGCAATAATATGACTACACATAGTGAATTTAAAGCAATACTACCAAGAAATGATGTACTCTCTTTAGCACAAATTCAGAAGAAAAAAACTCATCTTTTTAGCTTGTGATGTTACAAACTTTTTCTTGAACATATATGCATTTGCGGTGCTGCTACAAACATATCATTTTCATGTGTACAAGACATAAGTGCACGGTTTTATATTAGCAGCTACCTAAATTTTAATTAATGAACCTTAAAATTGAGATCCTAAACATAAATTCTAATTATTGAACCCTAAGTTTTAAATCCTAAACGCTAAACTCAAAATTAGAATATAAACTTTGTACTTTAAAATATAAACTATGCATTCTAAATTTATAAACTGTGTGTTCTATTGTATAAACTCTGCATTCTAAATTTATAAACTCTGTGTTCGAGGATATAAACTCTGCATTGTAATTCCTTGTATTCTAATTTAAAAACAATGTGACATGTATAAAATTCTTTTTTTATGTGAATATAAAGTGTTATATATATATATATATATTAGAATTTGGTTTATATTTTTGAATTTGGTTTTTTATGGTCTATGGTTTATAAATTATGATTTTACATTGATTTTACGTGGTTTAGATTATATTTTTCCGATTTTTAACCATTTAAATATGTTTTTGCTTTGTTTTTTCGACTCATTTTTTTTATAACAGTATGCTTACCATTTAAAACAGAGACTATAAAATTCATAATGTATATAACATTACCGTACAAAAGAAAAAACTAAAATCAGCCTACATCCTAAACTCAAAAGCTATATGTTCCAAATTCTAAAACTTCGTTTTTACCTGGGCATGATGGATCTTAAAATGAGTGCCTCGACAATACCAGTCCAACGGTATAAAAAAATTCGGAATCGAAGTTCGGGGTAGCCGGGAAAACATTTTTGAATAAAAAGTAAACAAATGATGACTCATCAGCCCACTTTTCTCTCTCCTCTATAACCACACGCCTAAGATTAGTAAATGGGTTAAATTCCCTTTTAGTTTCTTCCATTTAATGAAACTACATAGTTTTGATGTGTTTTTACTTTAAGGAGTGTTCTCAATTTAAGGAGGTGTTCTCACATTATCCCTCATATATATATATATAGACACACACACACACACACATAGGAGAGGGATCACATGAGAACACCTCCTTAAATTGAGAACACTCCTTCGCTTAGTTTCTTCGACTTATTTTTTTTATAACAATATGCTTAACATTTAAAACAGAGACTACAAAATTCAGAATGTATATAACATTACCGTACAAAAGAAAAAAACTAAAATCAGCATACATTCCAAACTCGAGAGCCGTATGTTCCAGATTCTAAATCTTCGTTTTTACCTGGGCATGATGGATCTTAAAATGAGCGCCTCGACAATACAAGTCCAACGGTATAAAAAAATTCGGAATCGGAGTCCGGGATAGCCGGGAAAACGTTTTTGAAGAAAAAGTAAACAAATGATGACTCATCAGCCCACTTTTCTCTCTCCTCTCCTTACATACACGCCTAACCTAAATAAATGGGTAAAGTGGGCTGATGAGTCATCATTTGTGAGAGAAAAGTGGGCTGATGAGTCATCATTTGTTTACTTTTTCTTCAAAAACGTTTTCCCGGCTATCCCGGACTCCGATTCCGAATTTTTTTATACCGTTGGACTTGTATTGTCGAGGCGCTCATTTTAAGATCCATCATGCCCAGGTAAAAACGAAGATTTAGAATCTGGAACATACGGCTCTCGAGTTTGGAAGGTATGCTGATTTTAGTTTTATTTTTTGTATGGTAATGTTATATACATTCTGAATTTTGTAGTCTTTGTTTTAAATGTTAAGCATACTGTTATTAAAAAAATGAGTCGAAAAAACAAAGCGAAAACATATTTTAATGGTTAAAAATTGGAAAAATACATTCTAAACCACGTAAAATCAATGTAAAATAAAAATTTATAAATCATATACCATAAAAAAACCAAATTCAAAAATATAAACCCAATTCTAATATATATAACACTTTGTATTCACATAAAAAAAATTCATACATGTCACATTATTTTTAAATTAGAATATAAGGAATTACAATGCAGAGATAAATATCCTGGAACACAGAGTTTATAAGTTTAGAATGCATAGTTTATACAATGGAACACACAGTTTATAAATTTGGAATGCATAGTTTATATCTTAATGTACAAAGTTTATATTCTAATTTTGAGTTTAGCCTTTAGGATCTTAATTTTAGAGTTCAAAAATTATGATTTATGTTTAGGATCTCAATTTTAGGGTTCATTAATTAGAATTAAGGTTCAATTTTAAGGTTTGAGGTTCACTTATTTCGGTTTAGGGTTTAGAGTTTGTAGTTTAGGGTTCAATTTTAGGATTTAAATTTAAAAACTTAGAGTTACGGATTCACCACTTTAGGGTTTCGGGTTCACCAATTTAGGATTCGAGTATCACCAATTTTATATGATACTTTATTTAAAAATATATTAAAATGAAAGTTTTTTAAATAAAATTTGATTTAATTTTTTTATTTATATACAATAACCGTCCTAAATTTATATTTGCATTAAAAAAAAGAATTTTACACATGTCACATTATTGTTAAATTAGAATATAAGGAATTACAATGCAGAGATAAATATCCTGAACACAGAGTGTATAAGTTTAGAATGCGTAGTTTATACAATGGAATACACAGTTTATAAATTTGGAATGCATAGTTTATAACTTAAAGTACAAAGTTTATAATCTAATTTCGAGTTTAGCGTTTAGGATCTAAATTTTAGGGTTCAATAATTAGGATTTATGTTTAGGATCTCAATTTTAGGGTTCATTAATTAGAATTAAGGTTCAATTTTGGTTATTTAGTTATAAATGTTTAGGCCTTTACTATTAATTTGAATGAATTTTTTTTGTATTATATTGTGGAACATGACAGTTTGTAGTTTAGAATTCATGTATATTCAATTTTGGTCATTTAGTTACAAGTGTTTAGGTTGTTACTATTAATTAGAATGAATTTTTTTTGTATTATATTGTGGAACATGACAGTTTGTAGTTTAGAATATATGTATATTCAATTTTTGTCATTTAGTTTTAAGTGTTTAAGTTGTTAATATTAATGAATTTGAATGTATTATTTTTGGATTATATTATGGAACATGACAGTTTGTAGTTTAGAATTTATGTATATTCAATTTTGGTCATTTATTTATAAGTGTTTAGGTTGTTAGTATTAATTTGCATTAAATTTTTTTAATTATATTGTGGAACATGACAGTTTGTAGTTTGGAATTTATGTATATTCAATTTTGGTCATTTAGTTATATGTGTTTAGGTTGTTACTATTAATTTGAATGAATTTTTTTATATTATATTGTGGAACATGACAGTTCGTAGTTTAGAATATATGTATATTCAATTTTGGTCATTTAGTTATAAGTGTTTAGGTTGTTACTATCAATTATAATGCATAGTTTATATTTTAAAGTACAAAGTTTATATTCTAATCCCGAGTTTAGTGTTTAGGATCTAAATTTTAGGGTTCAATAATTAAAATTTATGTTTAGGATCTCAAGTTTAGGGTTCAATAATTATAATTAAGGTTCAATTTTAAGGTTTTGGGTTCACCTATTTCGATTTAGGGTTTAGAGTTTGTAGTTCAGGTCAATTTTAGGATTTAAATTTAAAAACTTAGAATTACGGGTTCACAAATTTAAGGTTTCGAATTCACCAATTTAAGGTTTTGAGTATTACCAAGTTTATATGATAATTTATTAAAAATATATTAAAATAGATTTTTAAGATGAATTAAAAAAAGTGGTACCGCCCTGGTTTACTCTATCCATCCATGGAGAATGGAATGTTTGAACTGTAGTAGTAGGATCATAATAAAATAAAATAAAATAAAACTAAAATAGCATCTCAACCTCTCCTATATATTCCAAACCTTATCCTTTAAACAATAATAATTGACAGCTGCCATCCTTTATTAAATGAAAGAAGACCAACTTCAACTTTGACTGTTTGACCTCGTCATGAAGCGCGCGGGTTTGCTTTTTTTTTCCAAAATTAATATCAAAACGATGTAGTTTTGGGTGTTCTCATATAATTGGATGTGTTCTCAAGTTCAAATGAAACAAGGGTTTAGGATGAGACTAGTTTTTATGATGAGACAAGGGGTATTTTTGTAATTCAATAGGGGAAGGTGGCAAACTTGTAATTAAATGAACACCCCTCATGCGTGAATTGATGGGAAGGAAGAGGAGGTGATGTCAGCTGATGTCACTGCTGATGTCACCTCTGGAGAGAGAAATAGTTTTAATTATTTTATTTAAAATGCATTTTCCCGCTCTTTCCGAACTCATTTTTCAAAAAAAATTATACCAGTGAACTCGTATTAATTAGGTGGTCATTTTGAGATCCATTTTTGTTATTTGTAGACGATTTTTATTTTTTTTATTTTTTTATAATTGTTCCACCGGACTACTCTAATTGTTCCAACAGAATACTACATTTTTTTACACTCCCAGAGTGCATTTAAAAAAAAATAATGAAAATATTTTGCTGGAACAATTGGAGTTGTCTGGTGGAACAAATGTAGTATTCTGTTGGAACAACCAAGTATCCGACTTGGAACAAAAATAAAAAAAATAAAAATCGTCTATAAATAACAACAATGGATCTCAAAATGACCGCCTAATTAATACGAGTTCAGTGGTATAATTTTTTTTGAAAAATGAGTTCGGAAAGAGCGGGAAAATGCATTTTAAATAAAATAATAAAAACTTTTTCTCTCTCCAGATGTGACATCAGCGATGACATCACCTCAATAATGCCCCTCCATGCTTTTAAAATTTCAAAATTGTCACCACTTTTTAATTGTCTCACACTAAAAAAAGTCTCTCCATAATGGCTTTATCTCACATGAACATATATATATATATATATATATATATATATATATATATATATATATATATATATATGATCATGTGAGAACCCTCCCACTTATATGAGAACCTTTTTATGGTGAGAACCCTCCCAAAACTATGTAGTTTCAAACAGGATTAAATAGCATTTTCCCCTTTATTGAAGTGGCATGCGCAGGAGAGAGAAAGGAGGATAGTGATGAGTCATCATTTGATTCATTTTTATTAAAAAATGTTATCCCAGATATTTTCATTTTTATTAAAAATGTTATCCCAGATATTCTGAACTCCGATTTCGAATATTTTTATATGGATGGATTCGTATTGACGAGCCGCTCATTTTAAGATCCATGAAGCCCAGGTAAAAATGATGTTTTAAGATTTGGAACATACAGCTTCAATTTTAGAACATGCGGTCTGGTTTCATCTTTTTTTTTTATTCCGTTGTTTTAAATAATGTTATAAACCTTCTAAACCTTGTATACTGTATTCTAAGAGTTCAACATAATGTTCTAAAAAATATTAGTTAATATCTGCAACATATTTGCATTGTTATTTTATGATATATCGAATTTGCGACTCATAATTTAAAGCTAATGTACATGTTTACTAATATAACGTTACATGTGTTCGAAATTTTATAGTTTGTGTTGTATAATATTAGATGTGTTCAAAAAATAATAGTCTCTGTTTTGAAAAGTGAAGTACAATACTTTTTGAAGAGTTAAGCACAATGTTCTAAACGATCTTTGTTATGTTCTAAAAACAAAAAAAAACAAATTTCTAAAAATTAAGGCATACAATCTAAACTGTAAGTCATATATTCTACAACTAATTTCTTGTATTTCTAAAAAATAGTATTATCTAAAGCTAATGAACATGTTTTTTATAATGATAATAATATGAACTCAATACACATAATTAAAATGCAAATTATAATTTTAATATTGTTTAGGGTTGGGGTTCGGGTTGAGATTCATAATGAGGTTTAAGAAAGGAGGGAGAAGATATGCATGTTCTAAAATAGTAACAGTGTGTTCTGTAATATTAACAGCGAGTTCTAAAATCCTAACAGTGTGTTCTATAATAATGTTAGTGTATTCTATAATACTAACAGTGTGTTCCAAAATAACTAACCTGTGCATTGTCAATAATAATCTTTTTGTGCATTATGTTGATCTTTCTACCTTACTTTTGAAATTTTGCACAATTGAACGTATAAAGTGGATGAATGTATCCTTCATGAAATGCAATGAAAACTAATAGTAATAATAATAATGATGAAGAAAAAAATATTAATGGTATTATCTATTTCTAGAAATTTGTTAATCCAAAATCAAATTTATTAATCAGGTCAAACATGTATTTAATAAAATGATATATTAATAAATTATTAATGCATCAATAAAATCTAACCATTACTACTTCTTCAAACATATTACTAATATGTGGCTATCAAAATATATGAAAAAACATTTAATGTGTATCAGAAAACAGATTTTATTAATATATGTCAAAAAAAAACATTTTATTAATAATATAAGTATTTTAATTAAAATAAATGAAACACAAATTCAAAGAAGCTACTGGTAAAATGTAGATGGACAACGTGGAGGATAGAATTCAATTCTTAGAATAACCAGTTTTCTCCTTTTTTTATTCTTATAAATGATTAAAAACGGTTTCACGTTTATATAAAAGCGCGTCACATAAGAATCAATAAAAGCCGAGTGGTGTGGCGGTAAGCATGACTGACCCTGTTGGAAGGGGCGTGGGTTCGACCCCTGGAAGCGCCATTATTATACTTTTTCTCCTATTTATCATCTAATAACATCAAAAGTACGTAGTTTTGAAATGGTTCTCACCATAAAAAGAGTTCTCATATAAGAGGTGGATTCTCACTGGATCCTTCCCCTATATATATATATATATATATATATATATATATATATATATATATATATATATATATATATATATATATATATATATATATATATATAGGGAGAGGCTCTTGTGAGAACACCTCCCATAGGTGAGAATGGTTCTTATGGTGAGAACACTTTAATAGGGACTAAAGAGCATTTTCCCTTTTTATTTTAATTAAATATCCAGGAGAGAGAAATGGTGGAGTGATGACTCATCATTTATTTTTATTTTATTAAAAATTATTTTCCCGCCTATTCTGAACTCCGATTTCGAATATTTTTATATGGATGAACTCGTATTGACGAGGCGGTCATTTTAAGATCCCTGATGCCCGGGTAAAAATGACGTTTTTCAATTTTGGAACATACAGTTTTAATTTTAGAACATGCGGTCTGGTTTCGTCTTTTTTAATACAGTGTTTTAAATAACGCTATAAACATTCTAAATCTTATATTCTGTATTCTAAAAGTTGAAGATAATGTTTTAAAAAATATTAGTTGATATATGCAACATATTTGCATTCTTATTTTATAATATGTCGAATTTGCGACTCATAACATAACGTATGTGATAATTTTTAAAGCGAATGCTCATGTTTACTAAACAACCTTACATGTGTTCGAAATTTTATAGCTCGTGTTCTATATAATATTACATGTGTTTGGGTTCGGGTTGAGATTCAAAATGAGGTTTAAGAAAGGAGGGAGAAGATATGCATGTTCTAAAATAGTAACAGTATGTTCTGTAATAGTAAGAGCGTGTTCTAAAACACTAACAGTGTGTTCTGTAACAATAAGAGCGTGTTTTGTAATATAAGAGTGTGTTCTGTTAATTAAGAGCGTGTTCTAAAATACTAACAACATGTTCTATAATACTATTAATGTGTTCTATAATACTAACGGTGTGTTCCAAAATAATTAACATTTGCATTGTCAATAATAATCTTTTTGTGAATTATGTTGCTTCTTAAATTTTTAACAATTGGGAGTATAAAGTGGATGAGTGTGTCCCTCATGAAATGACGGGTTGATAATAAAACAAAAAACACTCCTAAACATGACGGGTTGATACGGGACTACCTAGGGTATAATAATAAAACAAAAAACACTCCTAAACACGACGGATTGATATGGTTCTACCTAGGGTATAATAAAAAAAATAAAAAAGACTCCTAAACACGACGGGTTGATACGGGACTACCTAGGGTATAATAAAAAACACAAAAAATACTCCTAAACACGACGGATTGATACGGAACTACCTAGGGTATAATAATAAAACAAAAAACACTCCTAAACACGACGGATTGATACGGAACTACCTAGGGTATAATAATAAAACAAAAAACACTCCTAAACACAACGGCTTGATACGGGACTACCTAGGGTATAATAAAAACACAAAAAATACTCCTAACACGACGGATAAGAAAAGTATATCAAAACATCTATCGAAATTAATAATATATTAAATACCTTTAATTAAAAATTGTAGTATTTTATTTTTGTATACCGCATGACATATTTTTCAAATATATATGGCCTTCAAAAAACTAATTGCATAGAATGGTAGATAATTAACCAATTAATGCTATTGTTGACTATATAAACATGCTATCCAAGTTCAATTTGGGAATATATATTTAATTAAGCTAGTGGTCAATAGAAAATACAGTATAATATTACTTTGAAGATTAATTTTTTTCATTTTTTTAAATTAAAGATTAATAATAAAAAATATAAGTTATTGAAAAGCTAACATGCATTAGTTTTAAAATAAAAAGAAGAGCTGATGTGGGTTCAATAACAATATAAATGCCATAAAAAAACAAATAACAATGTAAATGCCTAATTATTAGGAAGAAATTATGATATATAAAGGTATGCGTGTCAACAATAGCAAAAAAAGCTAATGTCTCAGTGGTATAGGCAACATGAAGGGGAGGAAGTCATGCACGGTTCGAATCCTGAGAGGAGCATTTGTTCGCCTTTTTTTTAATATAAATTATTAAAGTTTATATACAAGTGCGTAGCATGTGTATCAATAAACGCTGTTGTCCAAGCGGTAGGCATGTTCATCAGAGGTTGGATGTGCGCGAGTTCAATCCCTACAGTGGGTACTCTTGGTTTTTTTTCATAAAACACACTCCTTAACCATCAAAACTACGTAGTTTTGAGTGTTCTCACCATAAGGAAGTGTTCTCACATAGGGGGGGTGTTCTCACAAGAGCCTTTCATAAAACACACTCTTAACCATCAAAACTACGTAGTTTTGAGTGTTCTCACCATAAGGAAGTGTTCTCACATAGGGGGTGTTCTCACAAGAGCCTTTCATAAAACACACTCCTTAACCATCAAAACTACGTAGTTTTGAGTGTTCTCACCATAAGGAAGTGTTCTCACATAGGGGGGGGTGTTCTCATGTGATCCCTCCCCTATGTATATATATATATATATATAGGGAGAGGCTCTTGTGAGAACACCCCCTCCTATGTGAGAATGGTTCTTATGGTGAGAACACATCAAAACTACGTAGTTTTGATAGTTTTTGTAGTGGAAAATAAATAAAATGTGAATGCCCTTGCTAGGATTCGAACCCCCATGGGGTTGGCTCCTCCATGGATGCCTTACCACTAGGCCAAAAGAGTTTTATGCTTTAAATGGGACGCACTTCTATATAAACCTTAAAGGGAGGAGAGAGGAATTGGTGCAGTGATGAGTCATCAATTATTTCTTTTTTATTAAAAAATGTTTTCCCTCCTATTCCGAACTCCGATTTTGAATATTTTTATATGGATCAACTCGTATTGACGAGGCGCTCATTTTAAGATCCATGAAGCCCGGGTAAAAATGACGTTTTCAATATTAGAACATACAGTTTTAATTTTAGAACATACGGTCTGGTTTCGTCTTTTTTAATACAGTGTTTTAAATAATGCTATAAACCTTCTAAACCTTATATTTTATATTCTAAAAGTTCAATATAATGTTTTAAAAAATATTAGTTGATATATGCAACATATTTGCATTCTTATTTAGTAATATGTAGAATTTGCGACTCATATTATAAAAACCATAACGTATGTAATAATTTTTGTAACATGTTCTACAATTTTAGAGTATTCTTTCTAAATTTCGTAACATAAGTTCTAAATTTTATGGAACAAACCCTACGGCATAGTTCTAAAACTAGTTTAAAGCTAATGTACATGTTTACTAAATAACGTTACATGTGTTCGCAATTTTATAACTCGTGTTCTATATAATATTACATGTGTTCGGGTTCGGGTTGAGATTCAGAATGAGGTTTAAGAAAGGAGGGAGAATATATGCGTGTTCTAAAATAGTAACAGTGTGTTCTGTAATATTAAAAGCGTGTTTTAAAATAGTAACAGTGTGTTCTGTAATATTAAAAGCGTGTTCAAAAATAGTAACATTGTGTTCTGTAATATTAAGAGCGTGTTCTAAAATACTAACAGTGTGTTCCAAAATAACTAATTTTTGTATTGTCAATAATAATTTTTGTGTGCATTATGCTCTAAATTATATAGCTCAATTTCTAAACAAGGTTACCTAATTTATAAAGATTATAGTAAAAAGTAAATAAAAATTAAAATAAAAAGACAATTTAAAGTTTTTAATAATTAAAATAATTATTATTATAATAAAGTAATGGGAAGAAAATTAATTGAGTATTAAAATACAAAAATAGTGCATTGTAAAATATGGAATAAGAAAAGGCAAGTTGTATTGGGAATTATATCAAGAAAACAAAAGAAAAACAACCAAAATTGGCGTTGAAAATTTTGAAAGAAGAGAGTTTGAATTTTTTTAAAAATAAACAAAAGTGCAAGTTGTAAAATATATATTATTAATAAACTCCCATCATATTGCATTAGAAATATATACGTCAAATGTTAATATTAAAAATTATATGATATGATTTACTTAGAAAGTTATAGTACCCCTGAAAAAAAAGCATTATATTTTATTTTATAATTATTAGGATTTATAAATTATAATAGCAAATATGGTATGAAAATATTAAATTAATTGTTCAATATCAACCATTAATTAATAAGATAAATATTTAAATGAAAAAAATATATTTTTAATTATAATAAATTATACACTCTATAATTGAAAAGTCGTTAATCTAAGGGTGATTCTCCAAATTAAATTTGGAGAGCTACTCACTATATAAATGAGACTGATGATATTGTTAATTATATAAATGTGGAATACAGTGGTATCGTTAACTAAAACAAAAAATTAAAATTTGCGTGACGACGCATTTCTGTAAATAAACAATTTTCGTCCCTCATAAATCAATTATGGTGAGCGTCCCAGTCGTTAGTACATTGTGATTAGAAGGGGAAGGCCGCGGTTCGAATCTCCCCAACGCCTCATCTCTTCTTTTGTTTTATATTAAAGGATTTAATTGAACCAAAGGTTTATATATAAGCAGGTGTCATAATAAGCAAAGGAAGCAAGTGTCCAAGTGGTAGGCACGCTTTGCATCTATGCTGCCCACCCAGGTTCGAATCCCCAGCCATACTTTGCATTTTATTTATTTTCTTCCTTTCCTACAATCAAAACTACGTAGTTTCAAGGTGTTCTCACCATAAGAAGTGTTCACACATAGGGGGGGTGTTCTCATGTGATCCCTCCCCTATATATATATATATATATATATATATATGGAGAGGATCATGTATATATATAGGGAGTTTTCTCAATTTTATTATCTAAAAGACCCGTAATTATACCATTTATTACATCTAAAGTAAATAGCTTTTGAATATCAAAATTAAGTATATTTTATATTTTACCCTTATTATTTATTTAACTATGAATTATCTTATACTTCTGTTATTGTTAACTATTGATAACGGTTCGAAAATAATTCAGTAGATAAAATTGACATGCTTAGTCTATAAGATCTTCAATTCTAATTATGTATGACTAATGCATGGATGCATCCGTTTTGGATTTTCAAATGTGAATACTTAATTTTGAATTTTTAAAAATTAAATTTGAATAAAATTTCCAAATTTGGAAAGATCATTTATGTTTGTGTATATATTTGATAAATTATTTATACATAAAATATAAAAATTTTAACTTTGAATAGAATGATAAAAATAAATATTTTTCTTGTTATAAAACAAAGTTAATATTTTTTCACATATTACTAAAAAGTTTTCAAATTTAGAAAATTTATTTTTACGTTTATGTATACATTTGGTAAATTGATTTATACAAAGAAAGTAAAATATTTAAAATTGCTCCGTTATAGCTGTATTTTTTCCGTTATAGCTGTATTTTTTTTCTTTCTAAATATGTTGAATTATTCGGGTTAGATAATAAAATATACCATTTTTGTTACCAAAACAATAAGGAAAATACCATTTATGAAAAAATGAGTAAAATTGCTCCTGAGAAACAACATTAGTGGTATTTATATACTTCATCCCTTATTATTATTATTAGTATTATTAAGTGAGGTTCTTCCACTAATGTTGTATACCTCTTTGTTTTTGTGGATTTTGCATAATCTTAAGGAGGATGATTTGGAGAATATTTTATCCCTGTGAAAACATCTTCATATTTATAGTCGGACACATATCCTCTAGCCATTCTTTCACTCAATTTCACTTTCTTTCACTCAATTTCACTTATTTTCACTGCCTCTTTCTTCAATGAGATATGTTTTAGTGCAGTGGAAATAAGTGGAGGAACATGGATCTTTCATAATTGTCATTCTAAATCATCTTTTGGCTTCTTGATTAAAATTTGATTTTTTTAGAAGGTATTGCAACCCCCAGAATGATGAGGAACTTGGATCTCAACTCGAGTTCGAGTTCTTCTTCGCAGCCTGAAGATCATCATGTTGATCTTTTGAGGGAGAACTACCAGAGACCCCTGACCAGTAGAACTTATAGGAGATCCAGGGGAGCAAGGTTTGAAGAAAATATGGATCTTCCCATCGGGATTTATGGTAGATCGTGTCCAAAAACAATGGCCATTGTGGCTATGGTGGTCCAACGATGCCTCATAGGTAAAGAATTTAAACTGGGTAGTAAACTATTTCTATTTTATCAGACCTCTAATGGTTATGAATGGTTGCCTTCCGGGTGTTAGAAGAACATATTTGATTGAAGAAAGAGGCTGTGAAAATAAGTGAAATTGAGTGAAAGAAAGTGAAATTGAGTGAAAGAATGGCTAGAGAATATGTGTCCCATTATAAACATGAAGATGTTTTCACAAGGATAAAATATTCTCCAGATCATCCTCTCTCTAAGTTTATGCAAAATCCACAAGAACAAAGAGGTATACAAAAATTGTTTTCAAGATTCATAATTGTCATTCTAAATCATCTTTTGGCTTCTTGATTAAAATTTGATTTTTTTAAAAGGTATTGCAACCCTCTGAATGATGAGGAACTTGGATCTCAACTCGAGTTCGAGTTCTTCTTCGCAGCCTGAAGATCATCATGTTGATCTTTTGAGGGAAAACTACTAGAGACCCTGATTGGTAGAACTTATAGGAGATCCAGGCAAGCAAGGTTTGAAGAAAATATGGATCTTCCCGTCGAGATTTATGGTAGATTTTGTCCGAAAACAATGGCCACTGTGGCTATGGTGGTCCAACGACGCCTCATAGGTAAAGAATTTAAACTGGGTAGTAAATGATTTCTATTTGATCGGACTTCTAATGGTTATGAATGGTTGCCTTACGAGTGGCTTTGTGAGGAAAGAATCATGGAAACTAGACGGGTTTACATGGTATATTCTCTATCTCTCGCTCTATATATATACATATATATATATATATATATATATATATATTTAGATAAACGTTTATTTGCTAGATCTTGGTTGTAAAAATGATTGCAAATCGGGTAGGGTGGGGATATCGACTCCATCCCCAACTCCATTTCTGTCCGCTATGGAAAATTTCATCTTCAATAACAGATCTAGAATCATTGATATGAGCACTTCAACATTCAATGGACCCGACCAATAAACATGTGACACTTGTACACTTGTTTTCTTTACACTGATAATCTCCTAGTGAGGTGCTAGTCTTTCCTTATTTCATTAGTCACCGTTGTACTATAGAAGTTCTCGATGTTATCGTATTCGCCTTTGATTTTCTTTGAAATTCTCTTAACTTCCTCTTTTCAATTATTTTTCTATGACAATATGTGCTAATGAGAAATTAATTATAATGTACAGTATTATTACAGTACAAAGGGAGATTATAAGATTCAAAGCTTGGAGCAGTTGGAGCGATGCCCCGTCTGGAGTAACTAATACTTGATATTCGTTATTTGTAGCACCATATTGGTAATATATATATATAATCTTTCTTTATTATTTTTATTATAGAAACATATTTTACAGATCAATATAAATTTAGTTCAAATTACATTCATTTTATTTGTTGTGTATTGCACATGGTCCATTTATTATTTTACTCTAATAGTGTACCCGCTTTACACCGGTATACTTAATAATAGAATATTTTAAATTATATTTTAACTTATAAACTGATTTGACTTATAGTTTAAAATCTAAGTGGTCAACTTTATAGGAAAAAAAAAGTCGTATCTGTATAAGATTATGAGAATTTGAGAAGACAAAACAAATAAATTAAAATTTTGAATTCTCAATAGTTCATATCCCTCTTCTTTTTGAAAAATAAAAATTCTTGTCATTTATCTTTCTAATTCACACTTTTATGATCACATCATCTTCTTGTAATATAGTTCTTACATGCATGTTTAATTGCAATTTTTTCCAATTTCAAGTTTCTATACATTTTTTTTCCTCGCCTTCTACCTTGCTTTTATTCAAAAAAGTTTCTATTCATTTTTGTATTCAAAACTTCTCCATAGAAACCATTAAGAAAAGACTTTCTCAAGGTATAATAAATAGGAGAAAAACTCATAAATTAAAAGGTTAAATTTTTTGTCCTCCATACAACATAAACAGAAAAGAACATTAAAAATAAATTAAGGCTATAAAAGAAGTGTAGATTCTAAGATAACAACCAGTTTAAGGGAATCATGTATGGTTTTTCGTATTAGTGTGCTTTTATTGCCACTTTTGATCACATAGTCAATCCAAAACTCATTAGTATATATCCTCAAGTTCTCATCGTTTAATTCTCAGTTGGCCATATCGAGACCAAACTTTCAAATTGAAATATAGGTAAACATTGCTATGTACAAAAGAAAATGATAGAAAATAATCATCAAATCCAACTTTTAGGAAAACGCAAAATATTGTATACAATATAAATTTTCTATAAAATTAAATAAATAATAATGTTAAAAAGATAAATATTATTTAGATAAAAAAACTTGAAAGATTAATACAATCATCTTTTCAATTGGATCTATGATTTTTTTTAGTAACTTTCGCATAAATGGGTTGACGACCCTAAATTGGGTAAATTACACCACTGGTACGCAAACTATACCAACTTTCCCAAACTTGTATCCAAATAAAACTTTGTCCCAAAGTAGTACCTAAACTATATGTGACCTCCCATTCAAGTCCAAATTACCTTTTACAACCAGTCACCACGCGGTCAACGCGAAGTCAAAGTCGGTCAATGCAGTTTTGACCAAATTGTTGGGGCCTCAATAATTTTTCAATGCAAAATGACCGATTTAACCCTACCTCCTTTTTCCTCCTCACCCTTACTAGAAATCCTGAGGTAAATACTGTTTTATCGTTTTCTTTTTTCAGTAAGTAATCTTTTTGCTTATAATTTTCACTTTTGTTCTGTAGAATCCAAACTTGAAGAATATGCGAATTGATTTTGCTCGTATGATCTTATTGAGTTCTAATAATTTGCTGGTTGAGACTCTTGATGAACAGTCATAAAATTGGTCTATTGAAGCTGATTTTAGTTTTTACTTGGTTAGAATGATTTGAATTTGTAATAGGTTTTTTTAGTTGTAAGTTTTTACTTGATTAGAATTTTTTATAAACTAAATGCAATGGTTGTTTTATGTTTGGAACAATATAGAAGTGTTTTTTCGAGCATAAGTTTTTGGAACAAGTTACCAATCTATTTGAAACAACAGGATATTCGATTTGGAACAAGTTACCAAACCATTTGGAACAATCAATTAAAGCACTATGTTGATGATTAATATACTTTGATATAAAAAAGAACTTTGTTGGAACATTAAAGAAATCAAGTTGGAACAAGGAAGGAATCTAGTTGGGTTAACAAAGGAAGAAGTTTGAGATAAAAGAATTTCACTATTTGTTGTTGAAATAAATTAAATTGATAAAGAAATTTACATTAAATTGAAGATTTGATTTTCGTTAGAGGCATTTAAAATTTCTGTACAAAATATGAAAAATTAAGAATAAAATAGAATATGAAAAGGCAGTTTTAATTGTAAAACACGCATGCCTTAGGATCAGTTATTGCCAACTGCCTAAATGATTGTTAACAACATAGTTTCATTGGTGGGTTATTTTATTAGTATTTTCCCACTATCAATAAGTTGTTTCATTGCTCTTAACTGTTTTCTATAAATTGTTACTATCAACACATTCTATCTTCATCCATTCTTCTTTAAACTGTCTTTTGCAAAAAATAAAATGAGAGGAAGCAGCAGCAGTGGGAAAAGAAAGAGATCTCTTTCTGCATCAAGATCTCCACGAAGCGATGAAGAAAGAGAGTTAGTTGATGACTCATTCAAGCAAACCACAAGAATGCAAACAATGGAAGACAAACTGAAGATTTCATTTGAGTGTGTTGATCTCATTTAAGATATCCAAAGTGCATTTCACACGAAGGATAAAGATGAAATCATCTAGAAGATTCAATTTATGAAGTCTACAATGTCTTTCTTTAGTGACGAACTTGATATCTACTTGGAGAAAGTATGGGATGAGAATCATGAACTGAAGAAGAAGCTTGGAGAAAAAGATGCAATGGTGAAGAAACTGAAGAAAAGGCTTCAGTTTACTTTTTAAATATTTTGTATTTTTTGTGTTTTATATTTTTTTAATTATGTTTTTTTTATGTATTTTTTATTTTTATTTTTATTTAAGATAAAAAAGTTTGTTATATGTTGGAATATTTAATTATGTTTCATTACGAAAACAGTATAGCTATTAAAAATATCTCTCGGAACAACAACTTAATTTTTTTGGTTGAATAAATGTTGTAATTGGAAGAATAACAGATTAATTTGAAGTATAAATACGAAATTTAGAGTCATATGGACAACATATCACTTTGAAGTAAAAATTAAAAAAACATAGACATTCACAAATGAAATTGGAACAACAGAATATCCCATTTGGAACAAGTTCATAGTGAATTTGGAACAACCACTAAATTCAATGATATAAAAAAACAAATTGCAGAAATAACAAAGGAATTCATTTGGAACCACACAAAAAGTCATTTGGAACAACAAAGGAATTCATTTGGAACAACAAAGAAACTGAGTTGGAACAAAAAGTTCAGGCATGCTAAATTCTATTTTGTTGTTTTGCTTTCTCTAATTCCTCTAGTTTTTTACATGTTCTGATATCATGGTGCCCCAACTTCAAACATCTTTGGCATGTTCTTAGCCTTTTATTTGATTTCTCAACTGCTTACTCTCTAGCTCCCTTCAATATTTTCTAACTGTTTGTAAGTTGAATCCCAATTCCTTTATTCTTGGAGACTTGAGGTTCTTTTATCACAATTTCTGCAGGCAGGGTTATTCCAATCAACATCTCAATGTCTTGATTTTTGCTAAAAGATTTACCACTGTTGTCTGTTCTATTCTTTGCTTCCAAATTTGTCCTTATTTTTATAACATTTTCCACAAGATTGGTGAGGTTTTTTGCATCACCTTCAGCTAAACTCACACACATATGCATCTCAGACCATAAAGTGTTGATCAATCTTTTCTTATCCATCACTTGAGCACATTCATCTATATCATTTCCTTCCATGTACAACCTTGAAGTTTTTGCTGCTAATATTGTCCATCTGTTCAAGACATATTGTTAAGGAATGTTGTCGAACATTTTATGCTGCCAGACCATAATCATATGTCTGCAAGGGATTCCTACTCTTATAAACTTCTTGCAAGAACATGTAGTGTCATTGTCATTTTCTTTATAGACAACTTGATGTTGTGTTTATTTTTTTCCATCACTGTTACTATTGATGAATCGTTGTCTACAATGATGCTTTTGAATCCACAATAAAATGAAGCAACAATTACTTGTTTTTGAAATTCATAGAAAACTGTTATTGTATACACTTCTGATGCATATGCTCAATTTTCATTGGGGTCTTGCACACAGGCTTTGAGTGTTTATTGTCGTTGTCATTCTGACCTTATGCATATCTTTGTCCTTCCATTGCAGTCTCAAACTGTATGTTAAATTCAACAAGAGTTCAATGTGGGTTGGTGAAACTAGTGAAAAAATGACTTTTACTTTCCGACCTTGATGTTGTTTTCATTAACCATCATTGAAAATAGTGTCTGAAATAGGCAGGTATCCAAATCCTTCTTTTGTCATACATGCATTTCAACCAATCATGTTCTTGCAAATTATATTCTGAAATCACTTCTTGCCATTGATTCTCAAACTCTTCTGTCTCTGTTTCGACATTCCAAACACATTTGTTAATCTTGTCAAAAACATTTGATTCATATTTCATTGCACGTCTTGTCAAAAATAAAAGCGTTAGAATTTTTCTGAAATTGAAGAAGCATATTGTTAAAATAGTAGCATAGGTTTTTTGGAATAACATAGGAACCTATTGTATTACCTATTTTTTCAAGCATTTTCTTCATAATATGCCACATTCAAAGCCTATGCTATGTCTTATCAAAAAAAAAATTTATTGCAGCCATCATTGCTGGATCTTGGTCTGTGATGAGGCAATTTGGTTCATTATTATGTATCGCTTTCAAAAATGTTTTAAATGTCTATTCAAATGATGCAATGTCTTCATTAGACAGTAAACAAGCTGCAAAGGTAACATAACTTTTGTGATTGTCAATTCTAGTAAATGGACTAAATACCATTTTATACCTGTTAATGTGAAAATGACAAAACTACCAAAGCAGGTTTTATTTGGAACAACACAACTTTATAGTGTAACATTTCTGGTGGAACAACAAATTTTTCATTTGGAACAACAACATTTTCATTTGGAACAACAGAAGTTTCTTATATTTGAACAACATCAGTTAGTGTTTCTTTTGTATCATCAAATATTTTTGTTGGAACAACTGAATTTTCTTGGGAGGATATGAATATATTATCTATTTGTTGAATATGTGGTATCAAATGACACCATATCACCATAAAGGGCGTAGTTTTTTCTGCAAGCTGCATCTGCCCATAAAGCTTTACATAGACGGCCATCTTTATCTGATTCATATTCAAAAAAGAATCCACTAGACACAAACTGTTTAAGTTTGAAGTTTTCAATAAACATTTGTGCATCTGATCCTTTAATATAGGCTTTCAAGTCTCTTTTGAAGTTCTTGAAAACAGCTTTAGATGCACCAATATTTTCATAACCGCCATATAATTCTTTAGCTTGTCTAAAAGTTCTTACAGGTCCAACATTAACCTTTGAATTATCAAATACCGTCTTCTTTAGTAGGATGCCCATACTCCTTCCTTCTTTTTGATATTGTAGATAACTTCGTGTTGTAAAGCTCATGGTTATGTTCTTCTTTAAACATTGTAACTTCATACTTTCCATCAATCCCAAGCTTTATAATCATTTTGGCACCACATTCAACTCGAGTGAATGGCCTTTTCCTGCGTTGTTTTCTGGTGCTTCTGTGTTGTTTGTAACCAGCTTTATTGGGTAAATTACACCAGCGATGCCCAAACTATACTTTCCCAAAGTGGTACCCAAACAAAATTTTGTCCCAAACTCATATATATACTATCAGTGACTTCCCAATTAAGTTCCTATTACCTGCTATAAACAGTCAACACGTAGTCAACGCAAAGTCAATGTCGATCAACACAACTTTAACCAACTTTTTATTGACACCATTAATTATTTATACTAAAATGACCAAAATGCCCATATCTTCTTCTTCCTCCTTTTTTATTTCTCCCTCTCTCTCTTCCACCATTAAAAGTCCCTCCTCATTTCCTTCTTCTTCTTCTTCTTCTTCTTTTTCTTCTCTCCTCATCTTTCTTCCTTTTTTTTTCTTTCTTGTTTTCTCCTCCTTTTCTTTTTCTTTCTCCTTATTCTTCTCCTCACCCGCCGAAATCTGGATTTCCAAATTCCGACCGGTTCCTGCCCTTGCCGGAATCAACGGCAGGAACCGGCCGGAATCTGGATTCCCTAGATTCCAGATTCCGGCAGGCTGGAACTGCTCGGAATCCGTCGGTGGGGAGAAGAATAAGGAGAAAGAAAAAAAATGAGTAGAAAAGAAGAAAGAAAAAGAAAAGGAAGAAAGAGGAGGAGAAGAAGAAGAAGAAGAAGAAGAAGAAGAAGAAGGAGAAGAAGAAGAAGGAGGAGGAGGAGGAGGAGGAGGAGGAGGAGGAGGAGGAGGGATTTTTAATGGTGGAAGAAAGATCTTTAATGGTGGAAGAGGGAGAAAGAGAAAGAAAAAAGGAGGAAGAAGAAAAGAGGGGCATTTTGGTCATTGTAGTATAAATAATTAATGGTGACAATAAAAAGTTGGTAAAAGTTGCGTTGACCGACATTGACTTTGCGTTGACCGCGTGTTGACTGGTTATAGCAGGTAATAGGAACTTAATTAGGAGGTCAGTGATAGTATAGGTATGAGTTTGGGACAAAATTTTGTTTGGGTACCACTTTGGAAAAGTGGGTATAATTTGGGTACTAATGGTGTAATTTACCCCAACTTTAATACAGACGAAGAACTATTCTCTTACAAATATCCTTTTTTTTCCTTGATGTTGATTTCCTAGTACAAAATCCAGCAACAGCAGCATATGACTTGTAAAATTGAATCCTTATATCTATGCTGTCGAATTTCATCACTTCTGCAGGTTTCAATTCATTTGAGCAACTAGGAAGCCATTCTTTTGTTCCATTTGGAGTCAAAATTGGTATTACTTCAGGCGTAGCAGTAAACTCAACAATTGCAGTAGAACTGCAATTATTTTCTTCATCCAATGAACTTAACCCTACATTCAAGTAATAAGATTGTTTTTTTGTAAAATTTTAGTTTGTACCATAAGAATTATGTTGCAACAGAAAAGGAATATTACTTCAAATAAGAAAAATTGTAAGGTATTATAATGGTACAATAGATGTGCTATTTTGGAACAACCAACACATAGTTTGGAACAACCAACATATCTTTTGGAACAATCTATACATCGATTGGAAGAACAAACACTTGATGTTCCATTGCAACAAAAATACACAGGATCCATTGGATGTGTGTAATTAAACATTTTCAATGCTATAAAACTACAATGGTAATAAATGAAATGTAGAGAAGTTAATGCACATATCAAATTGATTTTCAGATTCCATTTGTTTTGTTCTGATTTTGTAAATCAATTAACGTTAATGCACAATGGAATCACAGTAAAACACAATGGAATCACAGAAAAACAAAATGTAATCACAGTTAAACAAAATGGAACAAGAATTATATTGAAAATCAATCAAAATTTTACCTTCCAATTAGAAATTTTGTTTGATTACAGATGAAGAGTTGATGAATTAGAAAAAAGTAGGTCATTGAGTTGATTATTGAGAAATTGATACTGCAGAAGTTTGTTTTTAACTAAGAAGAACGACTTTATTTTAGTTTTTTACGAATGCATGTTTGTTCTAATTAAAACGGTGCAGTTTTTTGTTTTTTTATCTACTGGCCATTATTTACAAAATTGCCGCCGCGTGTTGTGTTGTCACACATTAAGAGGTGTGTCTCACCATAAAACCCTTGTCTCACCTAAACTTGACTCTGTGGACCTATTAATTTGTTTACCGCAAACTTCCATCATTCATTTTGCTATTATAAATTCCATATGTAATAATATAAACTTCTTCTTGTTTTTGAAACCAAATATAAACTTGTTTTAAAACTAAATCATGATATATTTCTTTTAGGTATGATGGTGGTGGGTCTGATATTTTGTTAAGTTTACATATTAACTTTTAGGAGGGTGTATTGTATTTGGAATCTAAAGGATTTTAAAAGACTTTAAAAATTTGGTGGTATTCAATTTAGATTTGAAAAGAGTCTTTATAAGTCTTGAGGTATTGGATATGGAATTTAAAAGACTTTTAAAATGTCTATTAAAATCATGGTGTATTCAATAATGACTTTTATGAACTCACTACAAATCAAGGTGTATACAAAAACTCCATCAACATAGATTTTAAAGCACTTTTATAGACTTTTAATGACTTTTTGTATCAAATCTTAACAAAAATTGTCATCACTTTCTCCTAAAGATATCATGGGATTCGAGTATGATTAAATATTTCTTATAACGTCAACACACTATCACTTTCATGAAACATATACCCCAAACTCTTTAGTACCCCAAACCCTTACAAACTACTGTAGTATGTGACTATCTTTATATATTTTGGACATAGATTTAAAAGTTTATCAAAATCCATGAAAGTCATCAACTTTAAAAAGTCTATAAAACTCTTTTAAAATCTAAATTCAATACATCCCCCTTAGTCTATCAATCTTATAAATTTATGATTGCATAAACTTGAATTGTTGGTTAACAAAAGCATGTAGTTATAGACATTAATTAACTCTCGGTTTATTTCTAAACAATTAAGTCGCGGTTCAAAAGTTATTTTCATGTAACATCACATCTTTTCTAATTGAAAACGAGATTTAATATAAGACCCTAGGAAAATGAGAACGTCGGTCTTAATCTCTTCAAATCATAAAGGTGGCATGTAAAATATAATATTAGATACATGTAAAATTGGAATACTTGCTTTTAATCGTGATGTTAACTAAAGATTCAATGTATACAATTATATAATTAATCAAGAACACGAGAACAAACGACAACAGAATACTGCAATTACAATTTGGTACAAGGAAATCCATTGCTTAAAAATGCATTATATATGCCTCCATTTGCAGTTAGTTTATTGTTGAATTGAAAGTAATAATATCATCTAACTCAGTTAGCTTATCATTGCTTTTCAAATACTAATTCAAGATAACTTTAAACATGGGACTACGATCCTATAAATGGCATTCTATTAAAAGCCAACTGCCAAAATTCTAGACTTGGATGAATGATTTCCACATATGTACTCAAGAATGTTAATACAATAATTCTGTCTAACAAAACAAGCACAAATTAACCCTCATCGGCCGTTAAATTCCATAGTTGTTTGGTAAAAACATGTAACTAAAAGGGTGAACTTTTATACTCGAGGATAAATTATACATTTTAAAACAGTAGCACGTTGTATCCAATTTTTTAAAGAGGAAAAATAAATACTTTCAATTTGATGGAAAATTAAAAGAAATGAAGTAGAACCCAACGTATCATCCAGTGCTACCAGATAGATCTCCCGAACGAGCACTTCCATAGGATGCTGATCCTGTTACTGAAGCACTTGCGGCACGTGACTTTTGTATCTGCCTTATTCTGAAGACATCCCTAGGTAGCGGTGCGCTTTGTACGCTTGCAGTTTCATCCTCCTCTTGCCCTATAAGAAGAAACAAAATACATCAGAATCGCCAGGCACTCAAACGGAAGAACTCAATCAAAGCCTATCTTGCTCTTATACAAGCGAATCATGCCAATCCAACACTTCTAAGGACTTCTTTTATAACACGTTGTAAGCAGATGTTTGCGCTCAATTTAACAAATATAATTGATCATGTAGCTTTGGAAAATACATACTGTCGTAGTCCTTCCTTTTTCCGGATTGTCTATCTCTCGATGGTTTGAATGATGAATTGCTAGGGACAGGACGAGACTTGCTTGAACAAGAAAGGTCACTAGTAGCAGGGGCATGGCTAGCTTGTATCGGAGCAGAATTCCCCGATTTTCCTAGCGGGCCATTCAAGGACTCACTCTGCAAGCAGATTGATAATACAATATCCACATTTGGTATTGGACCTGAAAACATTTATTAAAGAATTAACAACCACATGGCACATTACTGCAGTGAAAAGTACTGTAGGATGGCAACCATGGGTCATTTATGTTCTAAAAGGCCATAATCGCATAAGCTATCACTCTAAAAATAGACAAGACAAAGTGCAGAAGTATGGGTCAACACCAATCCAATCATATGAAAATAGGAGATAAAAGTATACCCCAAATCGACAAGAGAAATACCGAACATAGATCAATATGCAAAAGAAACTTGAAAAATTTGGTAGCCTTTTCAAGTTTGTTTCTTTATATGGGATCAACGTTTGCAAATTGATGACCTTTCTGAATGCCAAGAGAAACCAGGAGTAGATCCATACTAAAAGCAAGTACGGAGAAGTTTAAAATTTACCTTCAACTATGGGCAAGTTCGATAAAAATGATACCAATGCAGGTGGAGTTGCTTTCAGTATTTCTTCAAACGTGTTTGTTGGTCCAGCACCAACCAACCCAACAATGGTGTTCGGCAATTGGTTGGAAGCAGTCCCACTTGCAGGGGCTGTTGTGCTTGGAGATATTCCAGTTTCTACTGTCAAAAAATACTAATTAGAACAGATTTCATCCGAGAATATGGTAATACTACAATACTTTAGAAATAATAAATGCTAGAATCTCTATTTTTTTAAGGCAATTAAGGTGAATCATTGAAGAAAATTGTATCATAGGACGGGTCTCTAAAATAACCAATACTTGCACACACATTTTTGCTCATTTGTGAAGTCAAATATTAGTATATACTATTTAACAGAATATCTATGCTCCCCTTAACATATGATGATATTGACAAACATCAAAATCGATAATTTTGGCTTGTGAGATTTATTATAGATATTTTTCAAAAATATTTTACACCTTTTTGGCCAACATATCACATGGCCAAGCGTGATAAACTGGTTTCATTTACAATGTAAATGAGCCGAAAGAAGCATTATAAATATCTTATCAAAGCTAACGCAATCGAACCTAGGCTGCAGTTGAACTTTATCCCATTGTGAAGTTATGAGCAAATCTGGAATATGATCATTTGGAATCCCATATCCCATCTACTTAGTTGAAGAGCATTCTTCTATTTCACTTATTTCTTAGAATTTCGTATCGAGTAAAATCAGCACAAGTTAGCAACATTATACATGCTTTTTACAGTTGAAACTTTGGGATTACTTCCTTGTATTTGGCTGCAGAGTAAATGTAATAGGACAATTGCTGTGAGTAACTAGGACAAGTGGTAATATGTCTATGAATATTCATACCACCATAGAAGTTTGACTGGAATTTTGATACACTTCATAAATGTTATTCATCATTCACCAGGCAACACAAGCAACAATCCAAATTTCGACATTCCAATAGGCAAATGATGAGATAAACATTGCTCGAGGAAATTAGACGAAAATATAAAAAATGCATACCATGCTTTTGTCTTGGTTCATAAATCACCATAGAAGAAGTATCTGGATAAATAACTTTGGCTGATGCAGCTGAATTGCTTGTTATAACAATACTACCCTTATCTGCATAAAGGCCAGCCAAAAATGACCCAGTGATGGAGGCAAAATGTTGACAGATACTGGGAAAGGGAAAGAAAAAGAAAACTAAGCACACAAAACGTTGGACGATAATACAAACAATACCTGTTGTCCCAAGTCCATTAGAAACAGAAGACTTCTCCGCTTTCTTACTAATATTTTTAGCTAGCCACTGAAAAGTCAAATCAAAAGTCTCAAGGAAAAAACTCGATTATGGAGTTTGTAAATTCAAGAACCATTTCTGTTAAAACTAAAAATTCCCGCAAACATGTATATCTTCTAAATGGTTTACACTAGTGAGGTTGATTTTAAAGACAAGCCTCTACTCTACTGTGTGCGCATGGATGTGAGGTGATGTAAGAAAATAATTATGGCAAGTACCTCTTGTCGGGCTAAATGATCCAAGTCCTTTGAAGAGCATGGCCATAGATCCATGAAACTATAGCGTGAAACAACATCTTGTAAAGAATTTTCTATTGTAGATGCCCCATCTTCAGAAGTCCTTGAGAGAGCTTCTTTTCTTCTTTGTTCAACCTAAATTATAAATTCAACAAATAAAGCTTACATATATAGCATGCTATTCTATTTACAACAATCCCTCATTATACTTTGTTTGGCATATGCTAACAGGTGTAACTTTGTTTTTTAATTTCTCCAGCTTCTTAGATTCACATCCGTGTATTATCATGCCATTTTATGGTAGAAATTTAGAGACGCTTCTTATGCCACGTAACTGGGAACATGTTTGACATGCAACAAAATGCAGAAAAATGTTAATCATGGCACGAAGTGTAGAAAGATTTAAATACTTACTCATGTCTCAATTTTGATATCACAAACAAAAAGAAACATGTACCTTCAACATGCTAGCTAGATCACCATATGTTTGTTCGAACTGAGTGAATCGTTTCCAGACCTGTACAAGTATTTAAGAGCATCATCGAAAGAGAAACCAATACGATAGCACACAAAAGTATATCATTGTGCGAGTAGCTAATGTAATACATGAATTAATCATATATAACATGTGCACATAGTTAGTTCTTAGCTCCGACCTTTTTTTTTAGATGTTTACACAATGCATGATATCTTGTTAAATACTTACGTAAAAACATCAAACTGATTCAATTAAATCCATTCAGTTACACAAACTTTAATTTAGTTCATAATTTGTTTCACTTCAAAATAATTTAGAAAAAAAATGGTGGCATATGATTCTGTAAGACAGTATCATCTTCCTATTTCTTAAGTTATATATTTTTTAGGTATCATAAATCTTTACTTGTTTTCCTATGCCAGTCAATACAGAAACTACTGTAACTTCTTATCCCGCATAGTTATGGTATAACAATTTCCAAATATGTTGTTAGTAGTCTAAGGAAATGTATTCGTCATTTAACGGCACTTCTATTTCTTACCGAAAAAAAGAAAGAAAATGTTACCTCAACAGACTCCTCTGGGGGCAAGGAGCTCAATGCCCTCTCAAATAAAGCCCGGATGTTCCTGTCATCATTCAGACGAGACAAGAAGTCTGTGTATCTACAGCATTAAGGAGAGTGATGGTGTTAGTAGACATCATAACACAGTATATAAAGAAACGTCCTTTTATTTCGAGGAATACCAATCACTCTTGTCTAAAGACAATGACTGTGAATGTCGCCTAAATATGGGAAGGAAACCCATTATTTTCTACAACTATTTTAATATTTTCATATTCTCAATTCTAATTACAAGCCCATGTCTGATTCTTAAGTGATCAATACAATTTACAATGATATCCACCTTTTTCTATTAAATGCAACCTCATAACTGCAGCAGTTAAGCCACAACAAAAGACAAGGGAAAGCATGATTGTTGTAGTCAAAGTTGGCCAGCTGAAATGGATGGATTAACTTCTTGGAATTATAACTAATAAAGGAGCCCATTTGGTGCTCGAATCCAACATGAAGGTTTGATGAGATTAAAACTAATGATAGGAGAATATGTTTCAACCTACCATATGAGAATATTTGGGAGAATCATATCGGCCTTACCTATTTTTCTATTCCATGTCAGTTAATCCCTCCATGTCAGCATTTGAGTTCAGGTCCACATCAATACAGATACATGTCCCATTGGCGCTTCCCATCCACTTGGTTTTCAGTTGTTTTTTTTTAAAAGGATGAAGGCTATTATCCTCTATGACCAAGATCACGTTGAAGTTTAGAATCTAAAGAATGACTACCCAACACCTTGGACAAGACAACCATCCCATATGTGACAGATGATACAATTACCACTTACGAATGACATAATTAGAGACTTAGCTTATGATTTTGTCTTTGAAAACTTTAGGTATTTTTCACAATAAAATAATGGCTATAAGATTCCTAAGAAAAAAAGAAACCAACTCACTCAAGGATATACACAGGCTCATGCATAAATCTTTTCAATCCTGCTTCAAAAACATTGTGCGCCATCTGCATGGATTTGCAAGCAAAAACAATATGAACTTATTTTCTGCACTCTTTGCTTTCCCTTACCTTAACATAAAATCATCTTTACTTCAACAGAGAACTATAACATAACAGCAATATATTGTCCCCTAAAAGAAAGAAAAAACATGAAAATAATATCCTAGAAACAAGATATACTTAAAAAAAAGACCCTCCTAAATGCTCACTCCTCTAAAAGCATATGTTTGAGCTAAACAACCAAAAAACAAATTTGGATACCGCTACAAGCAACACAGTTGTTTAGTTGCTGATGTACAAACTATGGTCTAAACAACCAACACCAAATTGCAGGTCTAAGTGTTAACATTTTCCTCTTTTCAAAAAGCAAACCTTTGGATCTTTGTCTAGACAAAATGCCATCAGGGCATACGCAACATACACATGATATGTACAGTTTGGGGATTTCCGAGCATCTAGAAAGTACTTGCGTGCTGCTTCTACCCCTTCATTTCTTCGTAGAAAGCGGATAAACTGCAGAAGACACCACAAAAAATCATAGATTATTCGATTATGTAAGTAGCACAAAATAGCATGATACCAATTCAGCCTTATGCTAACTAAGAACTTCGTCTGAAGGCACACCTTCACAAACAGCAATCACAACATTAAATGCAGATTCAAGTAGGCTTAGCAGATATTTAGATATTTAAATTTTTTTATGCTTTAACCTCCTTCCATCTGATAAGTTCTGTAGCTACTGCCCATTTGTACTTCTACAATTCTGGTATGGCGGCTATTTTACCAGCATAAAAAAATATACTACTATAAAGGCGACAAGGAGATGTTATCAAGATGGGAAGAGAATTATTTACAAGGGCAACTTGCATGACCTAGAACTAACTTTCACTAGGTTTCATCCCCTCTTTATTGAACATTTTCATATATCGGTGTAAACCGTCAAGTCTATCATTTTCGTTATTAAAACACTTAGGTACCTTTATGCAAAGAGTTTGACTTAGATCTTCATACATTTGCACATCTGAATTAGAATGATGCTATTTTCAAGGCACAACATCATAGGGGTTATTGTACATAACTTAGGGCATAGAGTATAAAATATTTGTACGTCATATGGCATTAGTATAATCAACCAACTCTATATAATAATAGGCATTGAATGATTATATATCCTATTATTCAAAAGTTTCTATTGTTTCTTGCCAAGGTGTTCAGCCACTTCCCTGTATTTGATATTTTAGCATGCAAAATAAAATAAAAAAACTTCTCCTAGGTCACGAAACAAAAATATGCTTACTGAACTATTAAAGAATTACAATAAAGAAAGTATTTACTTGTATATGTGCCAGAGCTGTAGCATCAACACCATCTCCCAAGAGACTTTCGTATATCTTTTTTGCAGGCTGTGTGTAAGGAGTCTTTGTTGATAAAAAAGAAAAAAGAAAATAAACAAAGCAACAAAAAAATAATAACTTGCAAAATACCTGGATTGCCCCACGGGATTCCTCCAACTCAGCATAAGCAAACTTCAGCATCTCTGAATCTGGAGGTGAGAGATATATTCCTTTAGTCTAAAGGCAAGAATGATAAAGAAAGACAAAAAGAAATCCTCAAAGCCATATGAAATTGTAGTTTTACATTTGTGCATAAAAAGAAAAGAAACGATAAAAACATGTTACGGCATAAATGAGAAAGAAAAATGCAATTCATGAATAGATAACAAGTCTATTAACTACGTTAAAAAAAAATAGGAGTAAATTTTTTTACCTGGAAGGGCCTTCAAAGCCCGCTGGAAAACCTTGATTGCAGCATCTATAGCGCCATTTTTTGCATGCCACGTAGCATAGTCATACCATATATCAGGATAGTGATACAGATACATTAGGCACTGAGTACCAATAAGGAAGAATTTGTCAAACTAGAAACAGTCGATTTCAGGCGTAAAATTAAGAAGTTCTGGAATAGGACTAAGACATAAATGTACAGACCATTGCACCCATAGTCTCAAAAAGGTTGAGTTTAAGTCTTCTTGCCAAAACAGTAGTATAATACAAGCATGATATTTATGAGGAGTCTGAACTATATAACTTCGGACAAAATGGCAGATATGCAGTTATAATCACTTTCAGCGAAAAGAATTTTTTGTATAGCAATCCAGGGTGAGACTATGTGATATCTTTCAACTGGACAGATTAGTTGCCTCTTCATTATAATGCTTTTCAACTTTTTTACACAGAGCATCCATCAGTCCACAACTCCACACAATGCAGTATGAAGGTCACATGGTAATATATTCACAACTATAAGATGTCAAATAAAAACATTACATATCCAAAATTCTATGACGAGTTTTCAGATGCATAAACAAGAAAAATATCATCAGGACATAAAACCAAATAATGCAATCATTGACAAGTATATAATACATGTATCGTTTAAAGCATCAACAAAAATTACATGCACACAACTAAAGGACACATCTTTAACCAGAAGGCATCATGTACTTCAATAAAGAATGTGTATGTGCAAGAGAGAGAGAAAGATAGAGAGTGCATATGTGTGTTTGTGGCCGAAGGTTTCCTTCATTGATATGATGGAAAAACAATTCAATTTGCAAGTTTAAAAATTATAAAGCACAAGATAAAAGGGGAGAGACAAAAAATATAAGCAAGTAGCCTCCTATTACCTGCTCATGTGTGAATACAATTCGCTTATTGGAGCTCACACTGTCTATCCTTTGTGGGTTTCCTCTAAAATGAGAAGAGTTGTATGAAAATAAGTAAAAAGCTATAATAATTTTAGGCAGAATAATCTAAACTTTATAGCTGTAAACCACAACATCAACAAACAGATAGCAAATATTATCCCCAAAAACAAATTCGCAAATATAAGCATATATGAATTCTTTATTAAGACTGAAGAACATATCGTCATATCTTTCTTTTCAAATAAATATAGAAGACCAAAAAATAAATTATAAGGATGTTTTATTTGAATCTGAAATAACTTTAAAGGTGTATCTTTTTATGGATATTTTGTTTGATAATTGACATATGCAGTACTATAAGAATTGCAACTCATAAAGTCATAAAGGTGCCTTCTTATCACATCCACTGGCACAAAACAGAAAGCTACAGTGAACTGCTCATGATTTGACCACGACTCCAACATGAGCAGGCGAACCTGACCTAAACCATAATTCAAGTTTTATATGATATAAACCTAGAGTTTGAGCTATATCTGTATTTTTTGCGATTCATGCAATTTTTAGAGTTGCAGCAGTATTCATCCATCTTACGTCCAAGAAATAAAAAAATGTAAAAAAGAAGGGCCGATGCTTCTTACTTCTCAAAAGCTAAAAATCTTTTCCAAGCCATCCATTGCTGTTCTTCCTGTAAAAGAAAAACAAATAAGTCACCCCACTGGAATGATAACTGCAGAATTGAAATAAAATATATCAGCAAATTTAAGAGCATCTGGAAATTGCCTTGGAAGAGCCAGTTGGTGGAACAGCAAGAGCATTCCAATCAATCTCATCAACATACTTCTTCTGCTCCCTGTAGACAGCCCTGGCACTATTATATTTTGGTTGATATTCAGATACCAAGCCCTTAGCCTGGTTAAAACAATCAATCAGATTTCAGTATGCAAGATAACATAACCATACATGGATGCCAGAACAGAAGTATTACCAATTGCCGGCTAACAGAGTTCTCAAAGTTTTCGTAGTCCTTCCAGAGTTGTTCTATATGATGGTTGGGAGTAACAATAGCTTTTTGGTATACTTTTCTTATGGCAGTCATACGCTGTGACTCTTCTTGCGCATTTTGAGCCTGCAATATCATACACACTAAGAAATCAAGAAACAAATGACAAATTAAAGTGATCCACGATAAGGAAATAAACCACTAAAGTAAACAATAAAAAGAAGTACAATGCCACCCAATCATCTGTATGTAGCTCAAAATGGAAAAAGGATATCAGAAATTTAACAAACCGGCATGGACTTTAGAAAAGCTATGTACTCCATCCAAACAGGACCAGATGCTATGTCGGCTCCTGGTAGAACAAGTATCAGGGGCAAACTATTAGAGAACTCTCACCCATTTAATGTTCAAGCTGCATGAGAGAGAGAGAGAGAGAGAGAGAGAGAGAGAGAGAGAGAGAGAGAGAGAGAGAGAGAGAACTCCACAGTTTTTTTCCTGTATCACTCAGTGGTTATTTTTAGAGATTTTAAGATGGAAAACAGCAAAAAACACGAAACTTGAAATCAACCAGGATGCAAAGGTTATTTCCCAAGTTCAAATGCATAATGAATTCTAATATTACAATATCACGAAAGAGTAAGGCTTTCATTTTGCAATGTATACTCAGCAGAAAATTCTGTATATGCTTTATGTAGAGAACTTTGTTGCAAATTCAGTAAGAATCTTAGGTCACCTTTGGTTTGCTCAAGGAATAGAAAAGAAAATACGATTTCTTTGATTACATTCCATTATCCTATTTTCCTTCAAGAACTCATTATCATGTGAACATTTGAAATCAAGGCCAATGAGATTCAAACCTAGCATAAATTAAAAGTTACATAATCCTATTATAATTTATAAGTTGAGCATAAATGTTTTATAATGTTATAAAAGACATCGTAAAATAAATTATGAGAACACTTGACAAAATATCAGAATGATAAAGAAAACGCACCCACATAATTAAGCATAAAATCAAAAGCTTTTCTCGTTTCTTCTTGGCCCTCCATTCCCTTTTTGTCATTGACTTTTCTAATGAATCGAATGTAGCAGCGCCTAAAGAAGTCAAGAACCTTTGTTTCGTGTTAAAGTCGTGTTTCAATAGGAAATAAGGAAAAACACAAAAAACAGAGGAATAATTTTAAGAAAAACACATACCAAAGAGGAACTTGAAGACAATTCAGCAAACACCGGCTAAATATTTGCTTTATAGCATCATCATTATTCACTGTCATATAGGCCTCAGCATATTGCTTCCAAAATTTTGCCTGTGGAATAGAGGGTAAGCAATGCAGCTATTAGTAGGTATTCTAAATGGCAAGAGGGGCAGAGGAACTCACAGCAGTAGGATACAAGGATAGGAGTTGCTCGTATACGGGAGCTGAATGGACGATAGGCAAGCGCTGAAAGATTGGAGATAAAAGTAGAGATTAGAAATTAGGTAGAAAAACCAAAAGGGTAAATGAAGAAGACATAAATAAGAAACCTGGGCGTTGTTTGCTAAAATTTCAGCAGCTTCGGCATTGTACTTGTCAACATCAGGGACAGTTGCTTGCTCCTTAAAGTTAAGAAGTTGAGATGAATTAGAACGTGATGATAAGGAAGGAGTGGACATAAAGATACTTACTTTGGTCTCTGTAACTTCCGGATTCTCCATCTTAGGGTTCAGATCAGTGGCTAAACTATTGCCATTCAGAGAAAGATGGAGACTTTCCGACAGCTGAGAAGAGAGCCAAACATTGGGAACTACCCGGGGAGGAGTTAGGAACAGGAACAAGGAGAGGCGACAACCACTTAAATGGACGAATCGATTGTATTTCGTCCTTTGTTCACCATACCAACTGGGGATCACGATGACGAGCGAATACTTTCGGCTACTATTTTTTTTTTTCTTAATGCATCCGCAGTTTCCTCAACTAATTTATTTTCCCAGTTTAGCTCTGAACTATTAAAAAGTACTATTTTTCCTTTGAACATATTTGTTTTGCAATTTTATCTTTAAAAAATAAAAAAAATGTAAAATTTTAAAAATAAGATTTGTGGTTTGAGTTTTTCTTGTTAATAACATCTCGTGGTTTAACAGTTTATTAAAAAAGAGTTATGAGGTATGATTTAATTACTAAGGTTTTTAAATTTTATAAATTAAAATTACTAACAAACATTAATTTAAAAAAGCAAAACAATAATTTTGCAAACGGATATAAGAGTAGTACTAAAAAATTTGTACAATCTTAATTCTAATCAAAATGAATTATCGATGTAGTACTGTTTAGTTCTCATGTTTTCAATAATACATTACAAGGTCCTTAATTTTTTTTTTTGACAAACAAAACGATATTATTACGAGAGACTAGCCAAAGCATTACAAAGAAAGTCGGGAGGTACATGTAACCACTCTCCTCGATGACTCTCAAGAACAACTTGCCTAGTTAAAAAATGAGCAATAAAATTAGCCGAACGCTTAACAAAGGACATAGAGCAAAAAGAAAGCTCGTTAAGAGTAATAAGCCTCTGTTCTTTTTGATTGAATTGAACTGAATGATATTGAATTGAATTGAATTGAACTGAATGCTATTGAATTGAATTGAACTGAATTGAATTGAATTGAATTGAACTGAAATAAATTGAATTGAACTGAATTTATTGAACTGAATTTACTGGACTGAGTTAAAAATTTATAATTTAATATTGTATTATATATGAGACTGAATAATTTTTGTGCTGGCAGAGTCAAAATATTGTAACACCTAATAAAGTTTTAACTGATCCTAAGCTAAGAGTTAATTAAATAATATTAAAACCTAATAAAGTTTTAACTCATCCTAAACTAAGAGATAATTAAATAATATTAACAACCAGCGTATTAACTCCCAACTCCCTCTATCATTTATTTTTTCTGATCCTAAGCTAAGAGAATGAAGTAGAAATTTCATTTGGACAATTGAAGAAAATGTGAAAGGTGCTCTACAATATGCCTCAAATGTCAACAAAATATCAAATGTCGATCATTGTTTCTACATTTACGCTTCATAATTTTGTAAGAATGTGCACACTTGGAATACCAATTACACAATATGGTTCAAATGTCAATGGAAGAGTAGATTCAGATATATTTAGTACAAACCGAAAAAATGTCATGTTAGTAGTACGGAATGGTATAACGCAACAAATTTGGCAATCACGACGGCTAGCGGAAAATGAAGAGCAATCAGATGATGAAGATATTGAAGAGGATGGTTAAAAAATTATGAAATTTACTAATATAGGTAAACCACTTAAATTGTAAAATGTTTTAATGTATTTCATATAATGATAAATTTACTAAATTAAACTGAATTTATTGAATGTATTTATGGAATTTACTAAATATATTTATGAAATTTACTGAACTGAATTGAATTATTGAAAACTGTTGAATTGAATTGAACTGAATTGAACTGAACTGAATTGAATTGAACTGAATTGAATTGAACGGTATTGAATTGAACTGAATTGAATTGAAACATGTTGAAATTAAATCAAAAAGAACAGGGCCTAAGATTTGTTTTATGCAACAGCTTAATCTCTCCAACCATTTAAATTAATGATTTACCATTTACATATTATGTGTAAATTACATTTTCATGCATGAACTTTTACATGTTTACATTTTAATACCTAAAATTTATGTTTATACTTTAAACTAATTATTTTATATTATTCATTTTTATTGTAATCAGAATTATTTTACATATGTCATTTTTTAAAGTCATATTATATAATAGATAAATAATACATATGAAATTCAATTTTATTTTAGTAAATAATTTCAAGATTTTCTTTGTAAAATAACAACTCTTATTATTATTAATAAATGAATTTTAATTTTATTTTAAGGACCTTGTAAAGTATTATTGAAAACAGAGAACTAAACGGTATGTTTTGTCATACAGCATGGACTATTATTAAATTATTTAGCCAAATGTAAAAAATTTATTTAGTAATTAATTAATGCTCATAGCTCTTTTTTAATAAAATGTTTAACCACAGTCTGGTATTTGCAAGAAAACTCAAACCACAAACTTTTTTTAACTTTTACTTTTTGTTATTTTTTTAACGACAAAAAATTGCAATTTGGTCAAATTGTGGTCAAAGTGTGACGTCAGCAATAATAAACGGTATTAGTGGAAATACCTTTTTTTGCTAACGGAACGAAACCTCGTACCTTTAATTGCAAACGTTAAAACCACATACATTTATTTATAAAAGTTACAAACCGCAAAAAAATGTTTTTAAACTTTTTCCTTTTTTAAAAATGCCGCTCTTAAAAAAAACTTTAATTTATTAGTATTGAGAAATTTGAAATTGATTTTCTTTTATTAAAATAACATTATTTCCAATATAATACTTACATATAGTTTATTTCCCTTTTATAATATACTGGGGGCCCGTTTGGTGCAGTTGTTCCTGTTTTCTGTTTGCTGCTCCTGGTTGCTGTTTGCTATTCCTGCTTGCGGTTTGCTTTTTTGTTTTGCTGTTTGATTATTAGTGTTTGGTAAAATTATAGAGGGCGTTTGTTTCACCGTTTCCCAGCTGATTTTTGCCTTTTGGATCAAAAAAGCAGTTAGTTGGGTGTTTGGTTAGGAATTAGAAAATGATGTTTGTTGCTCTTTAGGTGAAAGGCAACTGTTTTTCCAAGAAACAGTAAAATACTGCTTTTTCTACAAAAAAACTCTACGGATTTTAGTTTCCTTTATTATCCTTAGCATTTTACATTTTAAAAATTTAATTATGTCCATATTAGTCATTTTACATCCTAACAACAATAAATAATTATGATTTTACCAAACACAAATTATCAAACAGCAAACCGCAACACAACAAAATGAAACAGCAAACCGCAAACAGAAACATCAAACAGGAATCGCAAACAGCAAACAAGAACAGCTGCACCAAACAGACCCTTTATTATTGTTGCTGTTAGAATATAAAATGACTAAATTGGACATGTTGAATTTTTTTATTAATGTACAACAGAAAGGATAATAAAGTAAAATAAAATTTGCAGTATTTTTTTTTTTAAAAAAGCAGCTGAAAGCTGCTTCTTGAAAAAGCATTTGCTTTAATGCAACATCAAAGTAACTGCTTTTTAGAATGAAAAGGCAAAATGCAACATCAAAATGGAGAAACAAACGCCTCCTTATTATTCATTCAGTATTCTACTCCCTTCATTTTGAAATAAATGTCTTTTTAGATAAAATAATCTGAAATAAGAGTGGCTTAAAAGTAATATTATACCTTTATTAATTACTCATTTCATATTTAATTTACCTATTATTCTTTCTATTACTATTAATTACAAAAATATATTTACAATATCTCAAGATTTTTAATTCTTTAATTGAAAAACGAAGAGAAAATAGGTAAAACACCATTTAATTCAGCCAAGGTTAACATGAAGAAAAAAAATGAAAAATAGTCAAAATGACTTTTAATTCAGAATTCTTTCATTATCTGAAAAGACTTTTATTTCAGAATGGAGGGAATAAGTTTTAGCTAACAACACATTCTTTTAACGGCTTCTCTTTATTGTTTTACCAAATTGGCATTAAATATGTGATTTCAAGGTTTTTTGGCTAAAAAAATAATGAATCGAACCTAATTTAATTATTAATTGAATATCAAATAATTTATTTTTAATTTACTGAAATTTTATTAAAACCTAAATAAGCCTGTTTTAATTTTTCATCCCAAGTTCCCTAAACCTTAATAGAAGGGAGAAGAAAACCCACAGAAGAAGAAAAGAGTGAGATATTCATATTACACTTGTATTCTCTTCTTCTCTCTCTCTCCCCTAAAATAATTTCACACACATTCTCTCTCTCTACACACAAAAAGACATTCCTTTGTCTCTCTCAAAACAATATAGCATTCAAAAGCTACAGTTTTTATAGAAAAATCACCTCAATTATTTATTCTCTACTCCCTTTTTTTTTTTTCCTTCCTTCTTCTTCCTCAAAATCAAAATCTCACTACTGATTCTTTTCTTTCCTTAAAATCTCTCCATACCCATCACTGTCTTTCCTTCTTAGATAAATCTCTCTGATTTTCCTCAGATTCCTCTCTCTCTCTCTCTAAAGCTTGTTAATTTCTCTCTCTAATCGCCTTCAAGCTGAAGATTGCTCAATTGGGGTTTTTCTATAAGAGCTGATTTTAAGTTAATTATCTTTTAATTTTCAGTTTGATAAAGTAGAGAGAAAATGGACAAGTATGAGTTGATGAAAGATATAGGAGCTGGGAATTTCGGCGTGGCGAGGCTCATGAGGAACAAAGAAACCACAGAGCTCGTCGCCATGAAGTATATCGAACGCGGCCATAAGGTTTCTTTTTGTTTATATGTACTAGAATTCTGCTTCAAGCATAACAAAATGACTTTTTATTATTATCTCTCAACTTCTATTTGTTTAAACAATATAATAGGGATATATAATTACTAGTGGCTTTATAATTTAGTTTACAAAAATTCTTGTTTTTTTGATTAATTTTTGTTGAAATGAAGTTACTTTTATGGTTTGGGTTTAGATTGATGAGAATGTGGCAAGGGAGATCATAAATCACAGATCGCTTCGTCACCCGAACATTATTCGTTTCAAAGAGGTTGGCTCTTTCATTTCTCTTAATTAATACAAGACAAAGTTGAACTAAGGAGGGTTTTTTTTTTTTATGTTTGGTTTTCGTTGTATGTTTCAGGTGGTTTTGACACCAACCCATCTGGCCATTGTTATGGAGTATGCTGCAGGAGGAGAGCTCTTTGAGCGTATCTGCAATGCTGGAAGATTCAGTGAAGACGAGGTTTTTCTTTTTCTTTTTCTTTTTCTTTGTAGCTTCATTTTCCAAGTTCGGGTTATAATTAGTTTTTTAAATCAATTAGACAAATAAGAAGATAGTTTTTGAGTTTTTCTTTTATGTATTTTCAGGCTAGATACTTCTTCCAACAGCTGATTTCTGGTGTCAGCTACTGCCATTCCCTGGTAAAATCAAATTAATATTATATTAGATATTGTACGGTTAGTTACCTGCTTGTTAAATTAGTCGTGATTTTATTGGATGGTTTGGTTGGTTTAACTTATAATCATATGCAGCAAATTTGTCATCGAGACTTGAAGTTAGAAAATACCTTGTTAGATGGAAGCCCAGCGCCTCGTCTGAAAATTTGCGATTTTGGATACTCCAAGGTCTTACTGAGTTATTTAAATTATTTCTGACCTCTCATGTCATACAGCTGGATTCTTGATTCTCTTTTGTTCTTTTCTCTTTGCAGTCATCATTGCTGCATTCAAGACCTAAATCTACAGTTGGAACTCCAGCATATATTGCCCCAGAGGTTCTTTCTCGGAGAGAATATGATGGCAAGGTATAACTTCCGTGAGTTACGTTGGTAAAGATGTAGATATTCGATAACTTTTAACTATTTGGTTGATGGAAATTGTTTTCGAATTAATCACATTCTGTGGGTTTGCAAAATTATTCGTGTTCTTTTTCCAATTGTTGATTACTTTTAACATTGTTAGCTGAAGAATCCATGCATCTTTCAAGATTGTTTATTTTGTTCACTGAACACTGTTGTTTAAACTTTGAACTTTTGGGGTTCCCATAACTGTAGATGAGCTGATGCCTAACTAGAAACAAGAGAAATAAAAAATGAGATATACCCTGGAATTGGAAGATTGAAGTGTTCATCAATAGTTAATAGTTATTGATAAGTATGCGAAGGTAGTTCCTAATGATAGTGGACCAGCTTTAGCCATGAATAACTAGGATTTATCATTTATGTCTCTCCATGACAGGTCGCAGGTTTCCAGGCTCGAGATCATGTGAAGTTGCATTCTGTTTATTCGATTATATTATTTGCTTTATATCTATCAGAAGATTAAATTGCATGCTCATCAATTTTTTCTTCAGGTTATGGTTTCACATTAGATGGCCATTCTTTTATTTTTGTATAGAAAAGGTTTGACATCTGTGCTAAATGAGATTAGCTTTCCAGAACTTAATGTCCTTGTATGTCAGCAAGTCATCGTGTTAATAGAAATTGTGGTTTGGCCTGTTGGATGATGATGTCTTACATCACCATAATACCTTCTTATATGCAAAACACTTCGCAGAAGAAGTGTGTTCTTTTTATCCTTAAAATAACATTCTGTGAATAACTTTTCATGTTTCAAGCTGTTATATGTTCTGAATGGAAAACAGTTATTATGATGGTTCAGATGGCAGATGTATGGTCTTGTGGGGTGACTTTGTATGTTATGCTGGTGGGAGCATACCCATTTGAAGATCAAGAGGACCCAAAGAATTTCAGGAAAACTATCAATGTATTGTAATCTATTTTATCTCTTATATAATTGTTTGGAGTTGAGAGGTAATGGAGGTGAGAGTTAAAAGGAGGTTAATGGGGAGTAACGGAACGGAAAGGGAAGTGACAGAAATGGAAGTTAAATGTTAACCTTGTTTGAGAGTTGGTGGAATTGAATGGGAGGTTAATGGATGTAAATTAGTTAAAAAGTTTACGTTACTTTCATTAACCCCCGATTTGGAGGTTAAGGTTTTAAGGTTAATGAAAGTAAAATGTTAACTCCCATTAACCTTCATTTAATCTTTTAAAAATCTCCCAAACGAGGTTAATTAGAAATTTTACATTCTATTACTCCCGTTAACCTCCATTAACCTCCTCCCAAACAAGAATACTTTCTGTTTCACTTCAACAATTTTCTTATTGTCCTGCAGAGAATAATGGCCATCCAGTACAAAATTCCTGACTATGTCCACATATCTCAAGATTGCAGACATCTTCTTTCTCGCATATTTGTTGCAAACCCATCCAGGGTACGTGTTACTGACTTTCCCTAGCATATATCAGGTTATAATGTGATGATGAAGGTAGCATCATAGGGTTCTACTGAAGTAGTAGTTATTATGCTTCTCAGCTTATTCTTGAAGACGCTCTCTTTCATATATCATATATCGATAGAAAAAGTGCATGTCTTGTTCCTTTCGATGTTTGTAGTGAATTCATTTGATTGATCATGATGGAATATTTGGTTGTACTATTTTACCTTGCAATTTCTTTTTGTGTCAACTGTAAGTTTTATGATTAAAACGGACGTATAGAGAAGCCTTAAAAAGTAACTTAGGTCATACATGCAGACACGTGGTTACTGTGTTGCGTCTTGCATGCTGTGAGAGCTGAATTTAGCTGTTTCTTGTCCGAAGACTAACAATTAAGGAAGACTGCCTATGGTATTTGTGCGAAGACTAACAACTGAGTTGTTTTTGTTAAGTTATTTGTTTAAGCTGGCAACTTAGATTGGGAGTTCCTTTCATGAATTTTGTTAATTATTTGGTGAACAATTTTCTTTCTATATCTGGCTTGGCTTACAGGATTTTTTATAACATTTTTCTTTTAAAGTCTCACCAGTTTGTTGTTATGGGAAGAAAAAAGGAAACAAAATTACCTACTCCTCCCGGAACCCTTTTGTCCTGACGATCTTATTTTGGGTGTTTTCAAATTCCTGAGTTGTATATTCTGTCCTTTAAGCTTAGAAATATTCAAGTGGTCACTGTATATAACTACTAAAGTTTTTAATGTCCAAATAAGTTCAGCAAAACGTGGATTAATAACCAACAATAGACACCAAATTACTGAATTCTGCATAATCGACGTAGCTTTAGGGCTCATGTGTAAAATAATTTTACATGAAGTGCAACAACACGTGACAACCGCTTGGTATAATAAATGTTTTTGACCAAAATGTAACCTGAAAGACTTTTTCCCTTATTTGTTGTTATTATTATTATTATTATTATTATTATTATTATTTTCTCTTTATTAAAACCAAAATGTTTCACGACTAAGCCAGATCAAACTGCAAACCTGTTTAATTTGGTTCAGTTCTTTTTGTTTATCTGAATCAAATAGCCGGGCTTAATAAATTGAGCAGTATTAGACCAAATACTGTCGCAAGGTAGGTCTTAGTAGACCATGCTTTCCCTTCCTTGGTCATAGTTTGCTATTTGAATGGACTTGTGAATCATCTGACAGGGCGTAACAAGCTAATCTGTTCCAGCCAAAAAAGGAATTATACACAGTTATATGAGGTTTGCTAGTTATTCTGTATATAGTTAATATTCTCATCAGATCTTTCTCTGTTCACATATTCTTTTTCTCAAGTTTCTTGTGGTAAAATGAAAATTGAAGCTCTAGTTGTTATAGACTCTGCATCGAACTTCCTCATTTGTGTGCATGTGCTTTTCACAATATGTTTTGGATCCCGACATTCTGGATCTTTAGTTACTACAGGGTGGTGTAGCTGGTTGATAGCTGTTATACTTATATGATGATACCACTACACGTAAAGCCTGACGATACAACTGTTTAGCTGTAGAGGTATAGGTCCTGAGGAAAGTTCAAGGACGCCAGATGTATGTGTCAATAGCAGTGTAATAAAAAGCGCTACGCGCTCCTAGGGTGGCTGGGGACCTTTGAGGACTAGTCGAGGAACTAGTAGCAAATCAGGTTTAAGCGCCTTGTCTGGTCCAGCTGGTCCAAATCATATTCTCAATATTGAGTGATTAGGCAGGGACTAGGCAGCCAACCGCATTCATTTAAAACAGTGTTCAATAGCATAGTTGTCAATCAATATTTTAATCATGCATCGAAATCCTCATTTTGTGAATCCTGTTCGATTCAATTTCATAAAATTGTAAAAATAAAATATTTAGCATGTTTAATTTAAGATACTACCCTAGGGATGCAATTTTAGTGTTTAATTTATAGTCATTCCAAAATTGGACCGATTCACTAATCCCTGGCCTTCCTAATTTATAGTTTTCCTAAGCTGCAATTGGGCAAGATTTTTTCTAAAACTTAAGCATCTTTCCTCTGATTTCTGGTCTTCCTAAATTGCAATTGTGCGCGCTTCAGGTTTATCTATGTTTGGCAGATTTCGTGAATCGGTGGAATCGTCCGATTGGGCTGATTCACCACCGATCTCACAGGTTCATGTATCCTTTTGATTCACCACCAATTTCCCTTGGCAAGTTCTTCAAAAACCATGTTTGGCAGATTTCCTAAATTCCAATCTGAATAGTTGAATTGAATCGTGCGATTTGAATTGGGAATTGTACGATTTTAACCTATTAAGCACGGATACTTCCAGGAGGTCGGCGTGTCCGTATTTGATCTCGAGATACGCGATGAAATCTCACGCATCCTCCTAATTGCTTTTTCTTCTTCTTCAATCGATTTTCCTTGCTCTTCATTCTTCAATTGGTTTTTCGTTCTTCTTGGTCAAATCCTCCTAGGATTTAATTAGTTGTATTGAACTTTGAAGTATTAAATGTTTGTTTTTGACGAATTAATGACGTATTATGGATGTTTGAATGGTTTGTAACGACTTGCATGGATTCTATTTGTGATTTGTGATGACTTTTAGTCTTTTATGTGTTATTTATGAACTTTATATGTTCCAATATAACATGTTATGTGTAGATATATAAAATGGGCGTATCCCGCTGCACTTGTATCACACATTTTCTAAAATTGCCGAATCCCACACCTGTACCTTCACCCGTATTTTCAACTGTATCCGTCTCCGTGCTTCCTAGATTAACAATAGTGGTCAATAGTGGTTTTCTGAAGATATCTTTATGCGATTTGTCTAGCACCATATGATTATTTCTGATTGCTTCTGTCATTTTCATGCACTTCTCCTTAAGATAGTTAGAGTCGTAATTGGAGCTGTGTGTTGTTGTACAGAGGGTCACCATAAAAGAAATCAAGAGCCATCCATGGTTTTTGAAGAACTTGCCAAGGGAGCTGACAGAAACAGCTCAAGCAATGTACTACAGAAAAGAGAATCCTACTTTTTCCTTGCAAACTGCTGAAGAGATCATGAAGATTGTCGAAGAGGCCAAACGATCACCTCCGGTATCTCGATCCATTGGAGGCTTTGGCTGGGGAGTAGAAGAGGATGGTGAGGGAAAGGAAGATGAACCTGAGACCGAGGCCGAGGCTGAGGCAGAGGCCGAGGCTGAGACCGAAGCAGAGGCCGGGGAAGAAGAAGAAGAAGAGGAGGAGGAAGATGAATATGAAAAGAGGGTTAAGGAGGCACAAGCAAGCGGAGAATTTAATATTAGTTGATAATTTGTGAGCTCCTGCTCAGATATTTGGTGATCTAAAGTTTTGCTTTTAGTTTGTGTAGGAAGATTATTGCCCCTGTATAATGCTATTATGTACTTGAAATAAGTATTTGTAAATTAGGGTGTTTGTTGTTAAGAAATCAGAATTATTATTAGAATGCATTATCTTATGTTTTTGAGGGTAAAGGTAGAGTCATAAACTTGTGGTGTTGTACTTCAAGTGTGGTGTATATTATGTGAGGTTGTGATTTGAAGAACCTAATAAATAATAACATTTATATATAACTATTTTTAGTGTTGTTACTTTGAATTCCTGAGATTATGGTTATCCTGTACTTGATCAAAACATGTTTCCAATTCTCTAGAAACATCCCAAGTACATTTAGTTTGTGGTACAAGTATGCGTTTTGAGATTAACCACGCTCACTTACATCTTAATGACCAAATATATTTGGTCATTCGAGGGCTAAGGGAAGGCTCGGAGGTCGGGAATGACCCTGGGGAGGTATGGGTTGGGGTTGCAGGGTCATTGGGGTACCAATGGTGAGGAGTTGGGTTCGGCTGATTGTGGGGTGGACTCGGGTTAGGGGGAGGTAGATTGGTCGACAGAGGAGGTAGAATTTCCAGGAGCAGCAAATTATAATTTTCGGGGTGTGAGCTTAGGTGGTTTAATTTGTTTTGGTGTTTTTCCGTTTGGAAGATGGTAGTTTAGGCAGCGGAGCAACTAGGGGGAAGGTTACGAAAGGAGTTGAGAGGAGAGTAAGTTGTGAGTCATGGACCGCCGGAGCCGAGAACTGGAGCAAACTTTGAAACAGAAACACATGCTCATCAAAGAAAACATGGCTTGAAATAAAGAATTTCTTAGATACACGATCATAACATTTATAGCCTTTTATGCGATTTACTGTAACCCAAGAAAACACATTTAAGCGAACGAGGACTTGATTTATGTTCAGAGTATGGGCGAAGCCATGGATAGCATAAAAAACCAAAAATACGTAATTGAGTGAAATCGGGAGTCAAACCAAATAATTGTTTAAAAGGAATGTCAAATTGAAGAACATAACTAGGTAAACGATTAATGAGATACACAACCGTATCAAATGCATACGACCAACAAGACGTTGGAAGTTTAGCATGATTTAATAAAGTAAGACTTGTTTCGACAATCAGTCTATGTTTTCGTTCAGCACAACCATTGTTCTCAAGTGTATATGGACATGAGGACCTTTGGACAATGCCATTTGACGCCAAGTTTTTAGAGAGAGCTTGAAATTTACCACCCTAATCAGATTTGTTGGTGGATTCCACTGCGGGGTACGAAGTATATTCCTTCCTCGATGCAAAAGAGGGATATCATCAAATCCCATTGGCTGAGAAAGATATGGAGAAAACTAGTTTCATCACCCTAGAAGGGACTTATTGTTATCAGGTTATGCCTTTCGGGTTAAAGAATGTTGGCGCCACCTATCAGAGATTTGTTAATAAGATGTTCAAGAATATGATTGGAGGCAATATCGAGATCTATGTAGATGATGTGATTGTAAAAAGCAAGCAAGCTGAGGACCATGCAGCTGACCTCGAGGCAGTGTTTTGCACGTTGCGAGAATATCGATTGAAGTTGAATCCTGAAAAGCGCACATTTGGCATAAATTCAGGGAAATTCCTTGGATTTATGATCTCCGAGCGAGGCATCGAAGCAAACCCAGACAAAATCAAAGCCATCATGAACATGAAACCACCTCGATGCATTCAGGATGTAAACGTATTAAACGGGAAGGTTAATGCTTTAAGATGTTTCATCTCTTATTCTACCTAGAGATGTATGCCATTTTATCAGAGTTTAAAGGGAGCAAAAAACTTCGAGTGGACCAAGGAGTGTCAAGCATCCTTCGAGGAAATCAAAACATTCTTGGCATCATTCCTGGCATCACCTCCGTTACTGAGCCAACCTGTGCCAGGAGAGCCGTTGTATTTGTATATCAGCATGGGGGAAGATTGCGTATGAATGGTGTTCGTTAGAGAGGAGGATGAAGGAAAGACACAATTTCCAGTTTATTACGTTAGTAGAGTCCTACAAGGAGCAGAAACAAGATATCCAAAGTTAGAAAAGCTCGCGTATGGAGTAAACATAGCATCCCAAAAGCTCAGACATTACTTCCTAAGTTACACGTTTGTAATAAGAACATACACCCCACTCAGGAAAGTATTATCTAGACTTGAGGCCTCTGGGAGACTAACAAAATGGGCTATCAAGTTGACCGAATTTGATGTAAGGTTCGAGCTTCAGCTTGCTAGGAAAGCCCATATTTCAGCAGATTTCACGATCGAAATACTCCCGTGAGAAGAAGCAGAAGAAATCCCCAACACTTGGAACTTTTCTTTGACGGGAGCTCGAACAAAGAATCCTCCGGAATAGGAGTTTTCACTCGAAGCCCCGATGGGCTCACCTTTCGTAATGCAGCTACGCTCAGTTTTGACTCATCTAATAACGCGGCAGAATATGAGGAAATCCTTTTTGGATTAAGAGTAGTCAAGGCAATTCGGGCAGATAACGCGATAATTAAAAGTGACTCGAAACTTTCCACAAGCCAAATCAACAATTCTTATGAGACAAAAGATCCTAAGATGAAGAAATATCACGAAGATATGGGGTGTAAAGTCGAGATCATGCAGATACCTTGAGAAGATAACATGGAAGCATACCACTTAGCAAAATTGGCGTCCGATGTGAAGAACCCTTAATTATGCCCTTGAGACGTGCAATTGATCCCCGAGGCAAGTATTTTGGCAAAGGAGGTGTTGTTCACAGACATGGCAACAGAGTGGTACTGGCCCCTCTTCGCGTATCTATACGATGGGACTCTACCCGAGGAAAAGACGCAACAAGCAAAAATAGTAAGGAAAAAAAGTAGATAATGTGTGGTCGATGGGTGTTTATTCAGAAGGTCCTATTCGCAGCCTTGGTTGAAAGCAGTCGGAATTGAGGAGGGTGCTCGAATCCTCGAGGAAATTCACGAGGGAAGTTGTGGAGTCCATGAGGGATGGAATGCCTTAGCACGTTGAGCCTGACTTATCGGCTATTACTGGCCCCAAATGAACAACGATGCAATGGAGTTTGTTAGAAAGTACAAGGCTTGCCAGGCTCACGCCCCGGTGGTCCAAAGCCCAGCCTCGGGCCTGGAGGGAATCAAGGTAGCCTGGCCATTTGTAACCTGGGGCATAGACATCGTGGGGTAGTTCCCAATCTCGCTAAATAAAAAACAATACGTGATAGTAGTAGTGGATCGTTTTACTAAATGGGTGGAAGCAGAGGAAATATCATCAATAACAGCCAAATAGATAATCAAATTTGTTAAAAATAGCATCATTTATCGATTCGGTTTACCACATACTATTATTACTGATAATGGTAAACAATTCGATTGTGTGGCTTTTAAGGATTTCTGCGAACATTTCAAGATCAAGCTACGTTTTAGTTTAGTGTCCCATCCTCAAACCAACGAGATGACAGAGCGAACTAATCGAACCATCGTGGATGGGATCAAAAATAGGATAACTCGGCTCGAGAAGATAACCAACTGGGTCGAGGAGTTATACCACGTTGTATGGTCTTACCGAACCATACACAAGACAACTACAGGGGAGACTCTGTTTGCATTAACTTATGGCACTGAGGCGTTTATTCCAGTTGAGATCAAGGTACCAAGCGCCAGAGTTATCCATTATATCGAAGAGAATAACGAGCTCAATCTCTGGAATAATCTTGAAGACTTGGAAGAAAAGCGGTAGCTCGCCCACGCCAGAATCGAGGCGTACAAAGTAAGAACTAAAAGTTTGTATGACAGGAAGGTAAGACCTCAACAGTTCTTTAGAGGAGATTATTGATGAACCCTATGTGTTTTGGTTAGTCCAAAATGTTTCAGAAGATATTAAAATACATATGACTTACTTATGAATATTGACCAATAATTTTTCTTAAGTATTGTATAAGTCATTCTCAGCAGGTGCTGAAAGAATCAAATTTTTGCTTCATATTGGACTCAGAAGAGATTGCCTAGGATTTTTTAGAAGATAGAATTCAGAAGCTGGAAGCCCCGCTCTGAAGTCTTTCAGAAGTTTGATCAAGACCTTCTCAAAAGTTCAAGCATCCAGAACTAATGTTTTCGTTAAGATCAGAAGTTAAGCCATTCATAAGAGACAAAGGGAATTTTGTTGTTAACAGTTCAGATGACAGATCACATGTTTTGTTAAGCATTTAATGCACCTGTCAATTGCATTTAATGCTAAGCGCCAAAGTTCAAAAAGCTGTTAAAGGGCGCTGTAAGAACTGGTTTTCGAACCCGATGATGAAAGCAATCTATGAGCTCCTCGTCGCGCCAGCTGCTCAAATACTGATACTCGTCGGAGAACGGATCACGTTTCCAGGGACATAACCTCTTCCACCCGCATCTCGGGACCATGAGTGTGGCACCTTCATGCTTATGAGAAAATCCTCGTTCACAAAATGACGTACGGTCACAAACCCTGTTCACTAAAGACCGTACGGTCACAACACTGTTTGTTGTGACCGTACGGTCACATCCCTTCTGACTGTACGGTCACTGCCATGTGGCAGATAGCAATCCAATGCTTATTTGCCACGTGGCTGGGTGGTCCAATGAAAACATGACACGTGTACAAAGGACAAACAACTTTGGCCGGGCCTTGGGCTAAGCCCGTCTCAAATCTAAATTTGGATATGAGACGGGCAAACAAGTGACCGTACGGTCACAAAAGTTGGACCATACGGTCATAAGATATCCTATAAATACCCCCCGGATTTCTCATTCAATTCACCAACAAACACTCATTCTCCTCCCTCTCTAGCTTGTTCTAAAGCGATTCTTGACCCGATAAAAGTTGCCTCTGATAAAGTTGCCTCTGTTGTTTCCTAAGGTTGCCTCTGATTAAGAAAAGAATCGCTAGAGTCCGAGCTCGAGAGTACTCCTCCTAAAAATATTCCCAGAAAAGGTCCTCACGACCACCAAAAATATTCCCCCCTTATCAAAAGTTCCAAATCTAGGCATCACTCGCAGCCCCGCTAGAGCTGACTAAGTCCTATTCCTAGCTACTATTCGGAGGACGCCCTACGCAACTCCGGCCCCCAAGGTTCCTCCCTGAAAAAGGTCTCCGTTCTTCAACGATTATTAGTCCGCGAGTGATCACTGGCACGCGACGAGGGTAAGCTTCTGAGGGTTTTGTACCGTGTCACCCGGCGGTTTACCGTACAAATGTTTGCGTATTTAAATATTTCTGTGTGATAATCATAAAAGTCAAGATAATAAACTGTTAGGATGCATTAAAGATCCTCTGGGCCCTGGAATGTCGGAATTAATAAGTTGTATCCACGAACGTAAATAGAATCTCTGGTTTACAAAACAATCGGTATAAACACCGGTTCGTACATTTTTCCGGTCGGCCGGGTGGCGACTCTAGTCAAACAAGGCTAAAGCCGCTATGAGCGACCACTTACGCTCACAGTGGCGACTCTGCTGGGGACCAAAAATATGTTCTACTATTATAAATTAGCTTCAACGTATGATTTCTTGAAGTTGATTTATTAATAGAGGGATGCATATTTGGTTTTCACTTTTTATAAAATTATTTCTTAATTTATTTTGTGAAAAGTAAAAAATGGGATAAAACTGAAGCATTTTGACAGTCCATGGCTATATACGGAGTTACTGCTTTCTCATACTACATAAAACAAAAATCTCGAATGGTCAACGTGTGTTATGGGTCGCGCTTACTGTCGTTTCCTTTAAGGGAAGCATAGGTCGATCTGTAATACCACCTACAGCCTCGTACCATCGACACGCTGCTCAAAACCCTTAAATGGGGAGGCGCTAGGTATATCTTGTTGTGGGAACCCTTTTGTACGGTGATTTTTAGTGTTATCTTGTCAGTTTTTATGTTGTTTTGAGTCGGATTTAGTCCTAGTTCTTCATTTATTTGTAGTATTTAGGCTATTTCTATGTTTGGTTGCATTTTGATCGTTTTCCGCTCAATTTGTTACTTTTTTTTTCCCGCACTTGCTTATGGCATGATTAGTGTTTTCAGGGGCTTTAGAGGAGCGTTGGCATCATCACGGAAGCTAGCATGGAGCGTTGGAGCGGAATGGAGCGTCAAAGTTCAAGTATTTTCGCATAATAGGAGAGTTTTGCCTCTGTCTCGGCGAGATAGTCCTTGTCTCGCCGAGATGCTGCTTGTCTCGCCGAGACAACACTGGGTCTCGGCGAGATGAGTGAAAATTTCATCCCCGGGCCTCGATTTTCGTGCAAGCTTCGGCCCGTCTCTTCCTAATCCGTCCTAGAAGACTCCTAATCATCCTAGACAAGGGTTTTTCACCTCCTAGATGACTTCTACACCTATATAAGACGTTTACAAGGTGGAAAGCGCGGTTCTGAACATCCATTATCTTTACTTTACAAGCTTTCCATAGTTTTCAGTTTTAGTTCAATTTTAGGTTTCTACTTAAGATTTATTTTATCGAAGAACATTGTTGGAGCAATTCCTCGCGTGTTGCTATTATTGAAGTTGTAATCTTTCGACTTGGGTTCAGGATTTCTCTTAAACCTTACTCTTTTGTTATGATTTTCAATATAGTTGTGCGTTTCATGTCTTCCATTACATCTATTGCTTTGTTTAGTTCAATTATGAACTAACTTCCATCCAATCTAGGATGGGGGTGAACTTGAGTTATGAATATGTTTGAATGATTTAATTTTAGGTTTATGTACGTGTTGTGTGATAATCTGTTTATGCATGCTTAATGCCTTGAGACCTAGGGGAGATAGGATTATAGATAGATTTGAGACCGAGAGGAGATAATCTATACCGACATTGCATATTCAGACCTTACGTGAGAGATCAGGAGAGCGGCTTTGTGTCCGGGCTACGGCTTAGGTCTTATTCATCACAAATCAATAATGCTTTGCATGACCTAGGTTATATTGCCTAACCAAGCTATTAATTGAATGCTTGCAAATAGATTTCGTTAAGTTCTGGCCAAACTTATGTTATTTGTTAGGATGAATACTGTTATCTCACAACATGGAAGTAAACTGAAATTAATTGAGTCAAACATAGGAATTACCTAGGAATCACCCGTTCTGGATTGATTTTCTCCATAATATTACAATCCAACTCTGTTATTCTTGTTTTGTCATTATTTTACCTTAGTTTAGATTTTAAATACACTACAATCAACTTTATTAAACTGGTTACATGCTGAATAGATTCAACAACTTGACTGTTTTACTTGGTTTTCAATCACAATCTCTGTGGATTCGATCTCGTGCTTACCAGCACTATATTACTTGGTGTGAGGTTATACTTGGCCTTATTTATTGCTATATTTAGGGAGCATCAAGTTTTTGGCGCCGTTGCCGGGGATTGTGTTTATTGCTAAGATCTTGTATTTTGTTAAGTTAGAGTTTTTATTCAGTTTATGCACCGTCGTTCTAGAAGCCATTCTCCATTGCGTTTTGACCTTGAAATTGAACGAACTGCTCGCAGGTTAAGGAAAGAAAGAAAGACTCGCGTTGAGCCACCTACAGAAGAGATGGCTGAACCGGAAAAATCCATCGAAGAATTGCTCAAGGCAGTCCGACCTGCAAACACATTCTCTATGGTTGATCCCCCGATCGCTGTAGACAATTTCGAGCTCAAAACTGCACTGATTCAAATGATCCAGAACTCGGGGCAATTTAGTGGAGAGTACCATGAGGATCCTAATATGCATCTAGACAAATTCATGTCTTATTGCAACACTTGCAAAGTCAAAGACGTTCCACAAGAACACATTTACATGAAGTTGTTTAGATTCTCTCTCCGAGGTGAAGCTTCTGAATGGCTTCACTATTTGGCGTCGGATTCTATCACTGATTCGGAAACCACCATGTCAGCGTTTCTGTCCAAGTATTTCCCTCCACAGAAAACTGCACAATTCAAGAGTGATATCACCTTCTTCAAGCAGTTTGAAAGTGAAAGCTTGGGAGCGGCATGGGAGCGTTTCCAGAAGATGATACGGAAGTGTCCCCACCATGGTTTTCCGGATCACATGATTGCTGAAGGTTTCTATAATGGAATCTCATCTGATAGCCGAGCCATGATCGACGCGTCGGCAGGGGGGAACGTATTATGCAAGGGTCCTAAGGAGACCTTGAAAATGATGAAGGAAGTCGCCGAAAGGAGTGCACATTGGACTTTTGAGAAGCCGATGAGCCGAAGAGGTGTATTTCAAGTGGAGCCTCCTGTAGTTGCAGCAGTGACTACACCTGTAGCGGATCCTAACATCATAGCACTCGCTGAGAAGATGGAATTGATGATGGCAAAATTGACACCAGTTGAGACTCCGCCTACGTGTGAATTCTGTGCTGCTAATCACAAGAACACTGAGTGCCCAGTTGTTCACAAGCAAATTTTATACATGAGACAACAGAATGGTGGATATCAAAATAATTATAATACGCCATGGAGACAAAACCACCCGGGTTTCAGTTGGTCTAATAATCAAGCTACTTTGAGCGCTCCGCCTGGTTTTCAAAATGCACAGGGAAGCAATAACAAAGGTTTTCAAAATCAGATGCAATATCAGAAGCAGCCGGGTGCGGGTACAGACCTCAGCAGACTGGAGGAGAAGATAGATGTTGTGACGAAAATAGTTGGCAAGCTGGCAGAGAAGGTCAATGATGACGTGACTTTAGCTAGAGGAATGGATACAAGGCTAAATCAATTGGCAAATGAGATTTCTGAACGTCCATGAGGAAGCCTTCCACATACCAACGAGGCGAACCCGAAATCAGTCATGGCCATCACACTGTAAAGTGGGAACCAAGTAGGCTTGTCGGAGGACGAATCTGAGTTAGAATCTGGCAAATCTGAGTCAGATTCGCCCATCCAGGAGGTGTCTCGCCGAGACAATGATGTGTCTCGCCGAGACGGGGTCCCTGGAGGCAATCCCGACCCCTCTTCGACCTCTCCAGCCCAGGTAAGTGTTCCTAAAATTTTTGCCGACCCTAATGTCCAACCTAAGGACGTCCCCTTACCTTTTCCGGTCACAAAAACATCTAAATTTGCTAAGGAGTATGCTAAAATATATGAAATTTTCAAGAAAATCGAGATCAATCTCCCTTTTCTTGACCTCCTTCAAACTATGCCGGTTTATGGTAAATTCTTAAAAGATTTGATCTCTAAAAAGAGAAAATTCGGGGACAAAGAAACAGTAATGTTAAGCCAGGAATGTTCGGCTATTATCACTAATAACTTGCCGAAGAAAGCAAAAGATCCTGGTAGCTTTAGTATTCCGTGCATCATTGGCACCACTTATTTTAACAGTGCTTTGTGTGATCTTGGCGCAAGCATAAATCTAATGCCTTTGTCTGTGTACAGGAAACTAGGAATGGGAGATCTCGCGCCAACATCAGTTACAATTCAGTTGGCGGATAGGTCGGTGCGACGTCCAATCGGGATAGTTGAAGATCTCTTGGTGAAAGTTGGCCATTTCATATTTCCGGCGGACTTTGTGATCCTTGACATTAAGGAAGATGCTCGGGTGCCAGTTATCTTGGGTAGACCGTTCCTTGCCACGGGGAGAACGTTGATAGACGTGGAAGGCGGAAAGTTGATTCTCCGATTACAAAATGAGGAATTAGAATTCAATATTTTCAAATCAATGAAATTTCCTGATGATTCTGAATGCTGTAATTTTGTGAGTTTAACTAACCCTTTGGTTGAAACGGTTTTGCAAGAGTCGGAAGAAACAAGCCTGAATGCCGACTTGGAGCCCGACACTCTAGAAGAGGTCGTGAATTGGGTGCAACAAATGGAACCTTTGGAGAGAGAGAATAAACCTAGACCGAAGCCTTCAATTGAAGAGCCTCCTACTCTTGAGCTTAAACCGTTACCAACTCATCTGAAATATGCATATCTTGATCCTCCTTTGCACTTACCTGTCATTATATCTTCTGAATTGACAGGTTCTGAAGAAGAAAAGCTCGTAGAGGTATTGAAGAAACACAAAGGAGCTTTTGGTTGGAAAATTTCGGATATCAAAGGTATAAGCCCTTCTCTCTGCAACCACAAGATCCACATGGAAAGCGAGGTGAAGCCGGTTGTTCAACCGCAAAGGCGACTTAACCCCAAGATGAAGGAAGTCGTAAAAGCTGAAATCATCAAGTTACTTGAAGCAGGTATAATTTTTCCTATTTCTGACAGTAAGTGGGTAAGTCCGTTGCAGGTAGTACCGAAAAAAGGAGGTACAACGGTAATGAGGAATGAGAAGAACGAGTTGATTCCTGTCCGACAAGTGAAGGGTTGGCGAATGTGTATTGATTATCGCAAATTGAACGACGCCATCCGAAAGGATCATTTTCATCTATCGTTCATCGATCAAATGCTTGAACGCATGGCAGGTAAGCGTTTCTACTGTTGTGTGGATGGGTATTCTGGATATATGCAAATCTGGGTGGATAAGGATGACCAAGAAAAGACCACATTTACTTGTCCGTTTGGAACATTTGCATATAGACGGATGCCCTTTGGTCTATGCAATGCACCTGCTACGTTTCAGAGGTGTATGACAACAACCTTTTCTGTTATGATAGAGGAGTTTATGGAAGTTTTTATGGATGATTTCAGTGTTTTTGGCTCCTCTTTTGATGATTGTTTGATTAATTTAGGAAAGATGTTGCAAAGATGTGAAGACACTAATTTTATTTTGAATTGGGAAAAGTGTCAGTTTATGGTGAGTGAGTGCATCGTGCTAGGACATAGAGTGTCAGGTCGGGGGATTGAACCGCAAAGGTAGAGGTTATTGAAAAGCTTCCTCCCCCTATTAATGTTAAAGCAGTTAGGAGTTTTTTGGGGCATGCAGGTTTTTATAGGAGATTTATCAAGGATTTTTCAAAGATTGCTAGGCCATTAACTCAACTTTTGTTAAAGGAAGTTGAATTTAATTTTACTGATGATTGTCTTAAATCTTTTGAAGTTCTTAAAGAGAGGTTAGTTACTGCACCCATTATGGTTAGCCCAAATTGGGATCTACCTTTCGAGCTCTTATGTGACGCCAGTGATACAGCTGTAGGTGCTTGTCTAGGTCAGAAGGTAGGAAGTATTTGTCAACCTATATGTTATGCTAGTAAGACTCTTAATGAAGCTCAGGTTAATTACACCACAACCGAAAAAGAGTTATTAGCTGTGATTTTTGCACTTGACAAATTTCGTTCCTACTTGGTGTTATCAAAAATCATTGTTTATACCGACCATGCTGCACTAAGGTATTTGTTTTCTAAGCAGGATGCCAAACCAAGGCTTATCAAATGGATCCTCTTGCACTAGGAATTTGATTTGGAGATTCGAGACAAAAAGGGAGTAGAGAACGTGGTAGCAGATCATCTCTCTCGGTTAGAGAATGGAGAAGAAGTGGAGAATGTTGTTGCGGATATAGAGGAAGCATTCCCGGATGAGCATTTGATGGTACTTAATCGACCACCTTGGTATGCCGAATTCGCGAATTACATAGTAGGATATGTGTTACCTTCCGACCTCACATACCAACAAAAGAAGAAATTTCTACATGATGTGAGACAATATTTGTGGGATGATCCTTTTCTATTCAAGGTGTGTGGGGATAACATCATTCGTAGATGTATTCCCGAGGATGAGGTCTCGTCGGTTCTAGAGTTTTGTCACTCTAAAGAGGTAGGTGGCCATCATGGGCCCGATCGTACTGCAACAAAGGTACTTCAAAGTGGTTTTTATTAGCCTACTCTGTTTCATGATGCTGTAGTTTTTGTGAAAAGTTGTGATAAGTGTCAAAGGACGGGAAATATATCCCAAAGACATTAAATGCCAATGAACCCAATCTTGGTGTGTAAGGTATTTGATGTCTGGGGGATAGACATTATGGGTCCTTTTCCTAAATCAACAAATAAATATTCATTTGAAATTTGTATCAAGTTGGGTCTGAGTTTAATTAGACTAATTTAACGAAGCGACAAGTGCAATTCGAATTTAACTCAATGACTAAAGCATATGGGTCCAGCCCAATTCAACATTCACAAAGCAATCAAGATTATAAAGTTTGTGCAGAATATGGCCCAACAAATGAGTTCTTTAAGATGGCCTTATTCCAGATCCTTCTTTTCAAGAGCAAATAATTGAAGCCCTGATAATCTTATTTAAAAAAGAAAGATCTTATCCATGTTAATTACTTAGCATGTTCAAAACGTGAGGGAGAAGTAAAAAGTCCAAATCTTCACTTGCTGATTCAGAATTTCAACACTCAAATAGTAGAAGGCATGATGGCAAATAACAAAACAAAACAATATCACCCTTTTTGTGTATGATGGATAAATAGAAACGGAGTTGCACGAGAAAGAGACTATAGACAAAAAGCAAAAAATACTTCAAAACTCCAGACAATTTCATTTTCACAATTCACCAAGCTCTCTCCAAACTTTTTACACCAGAAGACACCAATTTCACTCTCACCAAAAATACCCATATAACAACAACGATCTTCACTACAATCACTTTCCAAAAAAACCAAAAAAACAATCACTTCACTAATTGTAAACAAACTTTGGCAATATTTCCATATCAGAAATTGGAGTTCATTAGCGGTTACTGGATTTCAAATAGAACAAAGGTTTAGAGAAAGCAAATAAGCTGTAATCAGAGTCAAAAAGTTGTAATCAAAAGCTCTTTGCAAGGTAGTTAAAGCCATCTATTTTATCATTTTTCGAATGATGTAATTCTTTTTTTTTTCTTCTTGCTTTCATTAACCTATCACAAATGAATGTTTGATATTACAAAACTCTTTTTTTTATGAATAATTAGAGGAACCGAACTCTAAGATTCGAGTTATGTGAATTCGTATAAACCATAACAGAGAGTTAGTATGATCTTTTAACTTATAGAGTAAACGATTAGCAAAAATATAAAGATGAATCGCCTTTATCTCAATATATCCGCCCAAATATATAGACTGAGTCATCTAGTAGAGGTACCGATCTCTACCTTGTTCTAGATCCATAAAAAATGAATGAATACCCTCTGTTTGGAATCATTGATCTGATTCCCTTAGTTCTTTGATAGAAATTGAAGTAGGAAAAGGAAGAAGTTGTTTTTTCATCATAGTAAATAAGAAGATGAATGATCCAAGTTAGAGAGAAAAACATTTTTTTTGGGCTGCTAATGAAGGAAAATGGGTATAATCAAGTTTGTTTAGGTTATATAAAGAGGAACTAAGGTTTTTCTTTTCTTTTTTTCTTTTTTTTATTTCTTCTCTTTTCCCCTTTTAAATTTTAGCCGTCCTTTTTATTTTCATCAAGTAGTGTACATGTATTACCAAAGTTGTCTTTTCTTAGAATACTTGTCTTTCCCAAAACAAAACTTTTTCAAAGAATTCATTTATTTTTATTTTCTAAAAATTTTAGTAGACACCTCATTCTTTCAAAATTCATTTGCTAATTAAACTTCATCATTTGGAGTATTAATATTATCAATTTGGTCATAATTTTTACATTCTTTTTTTCCCTCTCTTACTTAGTCCATGTTTTTATCCTCTAGTTTAGTTGTTAGATAGTAGTTCTTGTTTTTTTTAGAATTAATATTATTCTTCACAATTTAATGTACTAAGCATCAAGTCTGAAAATTATTATCATTATTATTATTATTTTTTTTTTAAGAAATCATGAAAATGTTAACTTGATTATTTTTTAAGGAGAAATTTTCGGCCCTATTAGTTTAATTGTCATATGTAGCATTTACTTTCATTTATGTTAGGCCAAATTGATTAAATCATGTATTATTAGTTTTCTTTTTCTAGCCTATGTTTTCTTTTTTTTTTCCTTGTAATATTTCATTTAAATTAGGTATACAATATTCCAAGTATAGATATTTTCACGAAATTGATATATAAACCTTCTTATTAAGTATTGTAATCCCAATTTAGTTTATAGAAATATCTTACTTTATTCCACTGATTAACTATTCGAATTTAGTAAGCATTAAATATGTAATACTCCTATTATGTGTATCGTTTCGATAAAAGAGTCTTAACCGGTTCGCAATGTCTTTCGGTCCCGTTGAGTAAACCTTCCGAAAAGAAGCAATAAAGTAATGAACAAGCACATCGAGTAATATATGTAAAACACTGTTTTACCAAGATTTATTTTTACCGACATATATGTTATATATGTGGACTAATTTAAATTTTGGTAAAATTAAAAGGCGTCGTGTATATGTTATATGCACAATAACAAATTAAAAAAATAACTTAAAGAATCGTTATTCTCAATATTAAGCATTTAGCTAAATTAGGATATGATTTGACCATTTCCATAATATATTTAAAACACTCTTTTTATTAAAATTCCTCTTATTTTTTGATATATATATATATATATATGTTATATATATATATATATATATATGAAGATATTTGAAATTTTAGTAAGTTGGCAACGTCGAGTATATGTAATATACACGACACAAATTAAAACAAACCGGTTCAAAATATGATTTTGACTTTAATATAAAGTATATATAAATAAAATGCTACTTGAACTATTTATAAAATACTTAAGCTATTATTAAAATTTGTTCTTTGTTTTTAGCATATATGTCATATATGTTAATTTAAGACAAATTCTGATATGATAAATAAGATTCCATATATTTTATATATGTGATCTCAAACTAAAATAAATCTTAAATCCTAAATTGCCCAAGAATGTACGAACTCTTAAATTTGTATTGAATATACCAAAGTGAATAAATAGGAAACACATAACATCACGGTAGTACCAATTTATTGGGCGTGTTCGAATTAGATGGTCCTTTTTCTTACACGTAACCGGAAAAACGAACTGAATCTCTTCGTAGACCATCTTTATCCAAATATCCTAAAAACGGAGTCAAAACAAAAACGGGCATTCAATCATGTTTATATGTTGATTGGTGGCGACTCTAGCAAATAAATAACTCGCGTACCCCTTTGGACACGGGCGTGACAACATTAACCTACGAATTCGTAAAATCATAACTGTTCAATTTGTATTTTTCCATCGGTTTTATATGTAACTAGAAGAACTCCTCGCGATGCTTCGGAAACCATTGTTTGAAATTACAAATTCATTAATATATATTTCATACATGTAGTTAGAAATAATATAGGTTTACTGTAAAATTATTGAAAGGTTGTTCCTTTACAATGTGAATAAAGGATATTTAGGAAATGAAAAAATGTGAATAAAGAGTAGAAACAACGCAACTCTATGGTTATATATAACACAACAACAAAAATTCCAATAAAATCAAAGAGAAAAAAAAAACAATGCCCATAGAAATCAAAGCAAGTAAACAGTGGAAACATTTACACTTGTGTAAGTAACATACAAACTTTGAATGAAATAATAACATCTTTCACAAATGCAAAAGAATTACAAAAAGGAAACTGTATTCACATTCACAATGTCTTATGAGACTTGACATTTTATGATTTTGTAGTTAATGAATTTTTTACTTCATTTTTACTAATGGTCATGCTGATGGCCGTAAGCCTGCTATCTTTTGATGGTTACTTAGGCTGCTATAACCCACCAGCACAACATGAAATTCCACATGAATAAAACAATTAGATAAAAAAAGTAAAAACCATGAACTACCCATCAAGAAGACAAATGGCTCAGAATCAAGCAATTGTAACAATCATATATGTTTAAAATGTATAATCAAACTCAATAAGATAGCAGACTTCAGAAACTAAATTATGAAAAGATAACTTTGATGCAAGAAAATAAAAGTCATATGAAGCTTAAACTGTGGAAAATATGAGAAAAACACACATCAAAATCTAAAAAGTACACATGTGAAAAAATATAAGATTTAAGACCCAAGTTGCTTATCTTGAATAAGCAAAACAGGAAAAGTGGAAAAAAAATAATCAAAACATATTCTAAATCAACTCAATAAACAAATTCTGAAAAATTATAAATAAATATAGTCCAAAGAACTTAGAAGCATTTAAAAGCTAGTGACAAATAAAAATTTTGAACAATAGAAAAGTCGTGATTGAACATACCACGATCAAAGTCGCCAAATCAAATGAAATAATACAGGCATGTACAAAAGGATCAATGAGAGAAAAATAAAATAAAGATTATGAATTACCTAAAAAGGAAACGCAAATGAGATCGAGCAGAGACGCCACTAAAAATTCCTTACAACCATAATATAAAATTGAATTATGACAAACTCAACTAAAAGAAAATTACAATACAAAAATAATAAATAAAAGAATGAACTAAACCTAAAACAACATGGATCTTGAATAGGTTATAAGTAGCTGAAAATGCAAATGTTAAAATTAAAAAAAAAAATTGTGTTAACATGATAAAGACAATTTAAAACCACTATATATAAGTATATTCACTCATTTAAAAAGGATCCATAATATCCAAATTATGAAAACAAAATTACTAACCTGCTTTGGTGATATAATAATTTCCCAGTATTAAGCCAAAGAAAATATCCAGTGCTATCAGAACTCAAAACTTCCTAAACTAATTGAACAGATCAAAAGATGGAGAACATGATTAACTACTAAAAAGAAGAAGAGCTCACTAGCCAATTGAAATTCGTAATGAAAATGATGACCACCATCAATGTCAACCTCGCATCAAAATCCTCTATGCTAACATTATTGGAGAAAAACAACAAACTAACAATTAAGCATACACGCCAAGGAAGAATCGAAGAGAAAAAGACTGAACTAAATCAAGAGAAGAAAGTGTAACAAACCAATGATAAGAAAACTCACCAAAAAAAGCATTGTTTTTATAGGATCAATGATGAAACTCAATCTGCAAAATAGAGGAATCAAAGTGAATAAATAGTTGAAAAAAAAAAGAAAATGACAAATTTTGACAAACTGTTATGAAATTATATCTAGAGTCCAAACACATGTAAATTGCAAGTTTGAGAGATCATTGTCAATAAGGGAAAAACACGAAAACTAAATGAAAGGAAATCTTATGATTACCCAACAAAAAATCATGAAATGAGACGACATGAAGAAATATGAACATCAACACCACAACGATAGTTAATATAAACAACGAAAAAGATGAAAACAGAATACAGAGCACCAAAATCTCAGCGGAGAAAGAAAAATTTATGAGATTCGACAGACCTCCTACAAAATCATCAGTTTTGAAACCCAATCAGCACAAAACAAAATAGAGAACGAAGAAGTCTAAAAAAATAAAAGAAAAAATAATAACAGACTTATCCGAGCAGATGACCAAGGTGTTGTCATAAAAACCCATAGGAATGAGAAACAAAAAAGCCATCACAACTCAGCGAAGAAAATAAAGGAAATAAAAATTAGAACCACATGCAAAGGAAAACATATTTATTTTCTAGAAATCTAACCTTCAAAGTCAGATGCATAAACTACCTTTTGTTATCAGGATTTGATGCTAAAAGTGGTGGAAACACCAACTCCTTGGTTCAAAATCGTGAATCTCCCTCCTGAGAAAAACGAATAACAAAAAAATAAAATGACAAAGGAAAGAAGGTGAAAAATGCAATAAACGATAGAAAAATAGGGATATATGGACTGACCGGAGGTAGAAGGGGGTAAACAACCAGCTGATTCGTGATAGACCTTTCAAGATTTCTCTAATCGAGAACCGAAAACATTCCAATCTTGGATCAACATGACGGAGATGGGTTAAAAGGAACCTTAATTGTTGCTCAGGATGAGAGGGGAGGAGTGAGAGTAAACGTTTTAGAGCAGTAGTGTTTCAGTGTAAATGAGAGAAGATGTGGCATGAAGAGTAGGGTTCAAGTGATAGAGGAGTTTATATACTTGGTCCTTAAAACGATACCGTTTTGGACAGGGTTAGGTGGAGGCTGAAATGACTGTTGTGACCTTAAGTTGAGGATAAAATAGTAAAATACGAGATTTCAATTGATGAACAGTGAAAACTCATTCAGTTTTATATATTAGTGAATATCTTTTCTTCAAACTAAAATCATCTCTTTATAGGTTTGTAAATAGTTAGAAATATGTTTGTGATAAAAGTAAGAAGTTAGTATTAAACATTATATTTCGATCATAATTATGTTTTGTCTTGCGTATTAAGAATTTCACTCTCATAGAATTTAATTATAAATATTTTAAGAAGTTTATAAATCTTTGAGCATCAAGATTTTGTAAATACAAAGAATCATTAAAAATATATTTGAGAAAGTAAAAATTAATAATAGATAAATTCGAGATATAAATTCGTGTGTTTAATTCTATTTGGATAATAATTATTTATAAGAAAGAACAAAGCCTACTTAATTTTTCAAAAATGGTAATTATATATATATATATATATATATTTTACTAATAAAATTTAAATAAAGAAATGCATTTAAATATATTTTTATTACATATTATAACTTAACTTTAATTCACCAGCAAAAATAAAACTTTTTTTTGTGAAAAAATAAAACTTTTATTTCTATTTATATGTTTAAAATGAATTTGTGTCTTAATATGCTTCTTTCATTTTCAGGTTACTCTCTCTTCAACTCATTAAAAATCAATCAGCAAAATTGAAACTTTCAGATCTCTAATTGAAGAAATTCAACATAAGATATTCAATTTTTTTTGTAGCGTCAATTAATTTCCTATGGTGCTTAAATATTACTCAATATTAATTTTATTCTTTTACATGTTTTTACTATTAATTAGTTTAAAATAATGAATAATTGTATGAAATAATTAATTTGGATATATAGTAAAAATGATATGATGAACCATTATAGTAGGTATATGAATTTATTTATTTTTGTAATTTCTGAATATTAATGATATCAGAAATTGCTTACCTTTATAAATTTTTAATTTCCATCTCAAACTTTTAAAAGGTCAATTATTTCAATTTTTACTTTTACAATTCACTTTCTCATTTAATATACATTTGTATACAGACATTTAAATATTATGATCTAGTGTCTTTTAAATATAAATCAGTATAATAAGTATGGTAAATTAATTGATTTTACAACTTAAACCTTTTGTTAAACTCTAAGTTAAATGTTAAAAATAAATATTTTGAGATACTTGATTTCCTTGCGTATAAAATTTATGTAGCTCTATTAAGAAGTCCTAAAATGTGTTGGTGGGTTATTAAGTTTGGTTTTGCCTTTTAATTTTAACACTCAAATTTCAAATTTCTGTTAGAATACAAACAACTATTATGTCTTATTGTTTTTATACATATTGAGATGAGAAGAACATTAGTTAGGTTTAATATTATTTAATTTAAGTCACAAAACATTTAATTCATCCTAATAAATTCTTACATTATGTTTTGAAGAACGGTAACAATAGATATATTTTTAAGTTATTTTATTATTTTCAACACTATTGAATCATTTTATAGAAGTGAAAATAAATAAACTAATGTTTATTTTATAAAAAAAAAAAGCAAAGTAACAAAAATTAGGATAATGCTCCTAAAAAATGCTCTTTTTAGACATATTTTACCAAAAAATGATTGGTTAATGATATTCACGAAAGTAATGTTTTGACTGGTTAAAATTTGGTTGACTTCGGTGATAGGATAACCGAACTACACACTTCGGTGATAGGAAAACCGAAATCTTATTTTTTTAAAAGTAAGAACTTTTACTTGTCGAAAGTGGGGACAAAACATGGACTTCGGCTATTCTATAACTGAACTCAAGGACTTCGGTTATGGAATAACCGAAGTCATGCATGAGAACCAAACCATCAAAGATTTCAGACCCCTTTTCCTATGCTCTCTTGTCATCTTTTCCCCTTTGATCAATAGTTCTGCAACAAAAACTGTTATCTAAGACCTCACTATGAAATTCCATCACAGATATCCATCCTCCTTTTGTTAATTCATCCTAAAAATTGTAGTCTCCTTGATCGATTTTAGTCCACTAATTGGAAAAAATTAGAGGGATGAATATAATAGGTCAACTACTGAAACAATTTTTGGAGAGAGAGAAAGGGATAGTGCTTGATTGATTTGAGAGGGACTAGGAAAGAAGAAACATGGAATAACAGAGGGAAATTGTGAGTGGGTATTATAGAAGGCTCAGCAAATTTTCCTTGAGATCGGTTATAGAATGGTTCCACACGCCCTTTTCAGTTTTTGGATAGCCGAACCACAACTTCGGTTATCCAAAAAGTGAACCTGCATTTCGCCTCCCCATAACAGACAACCTTGGCCCACATTTTGTATTTTTTAATTATAAAAAACGATCTTCGGTTATTCAAAAACCGAAAATGGTTCCTCGGTTTTTGTATCACCGAAGTCAACAATCTCCTAACTAGTCAAAACATTAGTTCCGTGTATATCTTAAACTAAGCATTTTATTTTGATTTATGTGCCAAAATGACATTTTTTAAGTGCATTATCCCAAAAAACTACCCTTCTTTTTATTATTTATTCATTCATCTCTCAAATCCATTAATTATGGACACTCCTTTAGTTTCTTTATTTTCAATATACCAAGAGCACAAACAATCAAGTATTAATTTGATATTCTTTGGACTCGAAATCATACACTAAAGGGGTGTTTGTTTCACTGTTTCTTAGCTGCTTTTTGCTTTTTCATTTTAAAGAACAATTAAATGAGTGTTTGGTTAAGAATTAAAAAGATAAGAGACAATTATTTTTTCAAGAAGCATAAAATACTGCTTTTTCTATAAAAAAAAAACTCTACGAATTTTAGTTTCTTTTGTTGTCCTTTGCATTTTATATTTAAAAAAATTAATTATGCTCATATTAGTCATTTTACATGCTAACATCAATAAATAATTATGATTTTACTAAACACCAATAATCAAACAGCAAACCGCAAGCAGCAAAATGAAACTGCAAACAAGAACAACAAACCGTAAATAGAAACATGAACAGCTGCACTAAACGGACTCTTAATCAACAAGAAACTAAGGCCCCGTTTGGTGCAGTTGTTCCTGTTTGCTGCTCCTGGTTGCTGTTTGCTATTCCTGTTTGCAGTTTGCTGTTTCGTTTTGTTGTTTGCGGTTTGCTCTTTGATTATTAGTGTTTGGTAAACTATAATTAAACTAGCTTTTGACCCGTGCAATGCACGGGATTTACATCCTTATATTTTTATGATAATTAAATATGTGTATATATGAATTAATTTGTGCAATTCGTAACTTATTAAAAATTTAAAGAATTCAAATATATATATATATATATATATATATATATATATAGGGAGAGGATCCGGTGAGAACCCTCCCACTTATGTGAGAACCAATCTTATGGTGAGAACCCCCCTAAACTACGTAGTTTCATTAAGGACCAAAGGGCATTTATCCCTTTTATTTTAATTAAAAATCCAGGAGAGAGAAAAGAGGGTAGTGATGAGTCATCATTTGTTTCTTCTTTATTAAAAAATGTTTTCCCGCTTATTCCGAACTCCGATTTCGAATATTTTTATATGGATGAACTTGTATTGACGAGACGCTCATTTTAAGATCCATGAAGCCCGGGTAAAAACGACGTTTTCAATTTTAGAACATACAGCTTTAATTTTAGAACATGCGGTCTGGTTTCGTCTTTTTTAATTCTGATGTTTTAAATAATATTATAAACCTTCTAAACCTTGTATACTGTATTCTAAGAGTTCAACATAATGGTCTAAAAGATATTAGTTGATATCTGTAACATATTTGCATTGTTATTTTATGATATATCGAATTTGCGACTCATAATTTAAAGCTAATGTACATGTTTACTAAATAACGTTACATGTGTTCGAAATTTTATAGTTTGTGTTCTATAATATTAGATGTGTTCGAAAAATAATAGTCTCTGTTTTGAAAAGTGAAGTAGAATACTCTTTAAAGAGTTAAGCACAATGTTCTAAACGATGTTTGTTATGATCTAAAAACTAAAAACTAATTTCTAAAAACTAAGTCATACAATAATAACAGTAATAACAATAATAATATGAACTCAATACACATAATTAAAATGTAAATTATAATTTTAATATTGTTTAGAGTTGGGGTTCGAGTTGAGATTAAGAATGAGGTTTAAGAAAGGAGGGAGAAGATATGCATGTTCTAAAATAGTAACAGTATGTTCTGTAATACTAACAATATGTTCTATAATACTAATAATGTGTTCTATAATACTGTTAGTGTGTTTTGTAATACTAACAGTATGTTCCAAAATAACTAACCTTTGCATTGTCAATAGTAATCTTTTTTTACATTATGTTGATATTTTTGTCTTGCTTTGGAAATTTTGCACAAATAGGAGTATCAATTGGATGGGTATGTCTATCATGAAATGCAATCACTATGTAGCTTTCATTTGTATATTTTTACATAAACTAAAATGTTAGAAATGTTTTAAATTTTGTAGAATTATTTTTACATAGATTTTAGAGTTAGAGCTTTTGATAATTAAAATAATAAGAATTTTGTTGAAAAGAATTAAATATAAATTAAAGTATAATAAAGATAATTAAAAATTTAATTTATAATTTATTAACATAGAAGAATGCATTGGGAAATTACAATGAAATTACAAAGTAAAATGGGGAGAGTAAATTATGATTAATTGTTATTTTATTTTGGTTGATGCCTATAGCTTTTAAAATCATAAATTCTGGAATCCATTAATTAAAGGTTTAAAATTATTGACAAACACGTTGCTTACCAAGAGAAGCAAGCGTCCCAGCGGTTAGGCAAGCGCTCCCCTTCCCAGCAGCCCAACGTTCGATCCGTGACTCCTCCATTTTGGAGACTTAATCCTTGATTAAATATGGCATACTGGTTAATTACCAATTTGCCACCGCGTGCTTAAAGCTACAAAACGGCGCCGTTTCATATGGTTCCTACCATAAAAATGGTTCTCACATAGGGGGTGGGTTCTCACTGGATCTCTCCCCTATATATATATATAAAATAGTAAAATTAACATAATGCAATCAAATGAAAGAATGATTTAGTCAATATTATTAAAAACTTCTTTGAAAACTACATTATGAGTGTAATTCATTGTTTTGTTTTCCTGGTCACAAATTAAGATCTTCAATCCTTTTCTCCTTATAACCCTTGAAACTGCAACGTACATCTGACCATGGCTGAAAACTGGTCGAGGGAGATATAATCCGACATGTGCAAGTGATTGACCTTGGCTTTTATTTATTGTCATGGCAAAGCAAACTACCAAAGGAAACTGTCTTCGTTGAAATCTGAATGGTAATTTTATATCTGAAGGAGTCAAATGGAGTCGAGCTATTGAAACCTTTTGCCCAATATTATCACCAGTGATTTTTTCGCTTCTATCACATATTTTCCTAATTGGGTTACCACTAAATGGGTTCCATTACATAAGCTTGAAGTTTGATCTATATTTCGAAGTAGCATAACAGGAACTCCAATCTTCAACTTTAACTTGTGATTCGGCTTACCGGATGAATTTATACTATTGAGAAATTCTTGAGTGTAAATGTCTTCCTGACTTGATAAGCCATTTTCAACTCGACAAACACTATCTGAACTTAAGTAGCATACTTCTTCACCTGGCCAAGCAGACAACATGTACTCATTGACTCTATCCACAATATTCAATGTTGGTGCAAGGATTGCACATTCTTGTAAGTATTTTGGATGAGCACAGTTTTCCATTAAATTTGGATATGTGCTTTGTACAATTGCTGAAATTGGATTCTCTGTATCTTTAATTAGAAATTCTTCAAGTATGTAAAATGTTGCTTCATCGTCATTTGGCTCACCAATAGTTCCATTTCCAATGCTTAAAATCCACTCAGAAAACCATCTTAATTCTTTTGTATCCTTAATAGTGCTTATAGTTTGTAGTCTCATGTTTTTAGTGAGCTTAAGCACTTTGCAATATCTCCATAAATAAGAGGCATTTATAGTAGTCGATACTATATTTTGTATGCTTCCTTTTACAATGACATGCAATATTTGTCTGAAGTCTCCACCAAAAACAATCACCTTCCCCCCAAATGGCAAATTCATGCTATTGTTATTCTGAAATCTCATGATATCTCGTAAGGTTCTGTCAAAACCTTCAAAACAATGTTTATGAACCATTGGTACCTCATCCCATATAATAAGACGTGCTTTAATAACTAACTCAGCTAATTGACTTCCTTGCTTGATGTTGCAAGTGGAATCTTCGTTTATAACTATGGGTATACCAAATCTAGAATGTATAGTTCTTCCACCAGGCATGAGAAGGGAAGCTATTCCACTTGATGCCATTGTGAGCACTATTTCACCTTTTGATCTCAGAACAGATGAAAGAGTTCTCCATATGAATGTCTTTCCAGTACCTCCATATCCATAAACAAAAAATACCCCACCATCTGATGAACCCTATGTGTTTTGATTATGTCCAAACGTTTCAGAAGATGAAAATCTAATACTCCCTTACATATAGTTTACTATTGACTAATAATTTTTGTTTACTTAGTCTTTGTGTAAGTTGCTCAGCAGGTGCTGAATGAATCATTTCTGGATTGCCTAAAGAACTCAGAAGATCAGTTTGCTGAAGTCAGAGTTTCAATAACTCAGAAGCTGGATATTCCGCTCTGAAGCCGAAGTCTGCTAAAGCTCTCCTCAGAAGTTCTTTGCATTCAGAAGCTTTGCCAATTGTGATCAGAAGTCTAGACATCTGGAAGTTAGCTTCTGAAAGCTAAGTCACGGGTTCTGTTTGAGCATTTAATGCTCTGACACTTGCATTCAATGCAAGGCGCCAAAAGTTCAAAAGCTGTTTTAATGGAGCGCGCTTGTCTGTTCAAAAGAAACCAGAAATTCCTTGTCTACCCTTTGTTGATCCAATTGAAGAATGATTCTGTCATCCTCATCCTTGATTTCAAATCACTTACCGGATTTAGTTAAAGAACAAGGATAACGGAATCAAAGTGTTTGAAGACCGTTTGAAGACTTGACAAATTAACGGCTACAACAACTGATGTCATCTTCTTTGAAGTTTCAAACTCCACAACGGTCATCTTCAATCACTATAAATAGTAGCCAAGCTCTAATGCATCAATATACGTATGATCATCGAGCAAAATCTTAACGCACTGTCTTAAACAAGAAAACAGAGCAACTTTTCCATTCTCAATCTTTCTTAGCATAGTCTTAGTAAAGTGAGAGAGTGAAGAAAAACAAGTTCATAATAGGAATCTTGTAAACTGAGATCGTTTGTGATCTTCAGTTAGATTTAAAGAGAGAAATCTAGTTGAGATTAGAGTTGGGTGAGAAATCCAGAAAACAGAGTATTGTTTGTTCTGGTGGAAATCCTTTAACTCTTTTTAGGCTAGTCAGGACTAAGTGAGAAATTAGCTTAAGTTCTGTTGATGTAAAGGAGCTTCTGAACTTGCCATAAAAGTTCTGAATAGTGGATTTATAAAATCTCTGTAGGCTGCGACCTCAGGGGACAAGACGTAGTCACAGGACTTCTGTGGCGAACTTGGATAAATCGAATTGTTCATTCAGGACCTCCTGAACTTCTTTCTCCCTCTTATACTTGTTATTATTGCTTCTGTGTACTTGCTTATATTTAGTGCTGAAACAGATTTTCTGTAAGTATCATTGTCTTTGTTCAGAAGATTGTCCAGAAGTTCTCTTACCAAACTTCTGTTGCTGAAAGCAGGCTAACTGTGTATAAGCAGAATTTTCCTCAGAAGCATACTCTATAACTTTGCTTCTGAATCTGTGAAAGTTTGACTCTGAAAATCAAGTTTCTTTAAAAACTTAAAAAAATTCAGTTTTCAACTTAGACACCTATTCACCCCCCTCTAGGTGATTCTGTTCTTGTTAGGGCCAACAAGTGGTATCAGAGCGAAGGTCACTTCGTATATTTACTAAAGATCTAACAATCTAAGTGTAAGATCCTATCAGAATCAATAGAGATGACTAGTAGACACCAGCCTGAGAATTCTTCTCACTTTATTGTCCCAGAAGGTTCTTCTACTACTAGACCTCCATTATTTAATGGCAACAACTACTCATACTGGAAGAAAATGATGATGTACTTCATCCAAGCTCAGAACATGAGTGCTTGGTATGTCATCACTAATGGTGATTTCATTCCTACCAGAATGGAACAAGGTTTAGGGGATGTTGTTATTCCTCAGAGGGAATATACAGATGACATTCTGAAAAAACTCCAAACTAATGCTTCAGCAATAAATATGTTGCATTGTGCACTTACAGCTACTGAATATAACAAAGTTTCTTCTTGTGAAACTGCACAGGATATTTGGAACAAGCTGGAAGTCACATATGAAGGAACAGGAAAAGTGAAGCAATCTAAAGTCAACCAACTCATGAGAGAATATGAGTTATTTGAAATGCTTGATAAAGAATCTATTTCAGACATGAACTCTAGATTCACCAAGATAGTCAATGACTTGAAGAGCTTAGGAAAGGATATTGAAGAATCTGATCGAGTGAAGAAGATTGTCAGAAGCTTACCAAGGTCTTGGCAAGCCAAGAAGACTGCTATTGAAGAAGTTCAGGATTTGAGCTATTACTTGTACGATGAGCTCATTGGGTCCTTAATCACTCATGAGATGTCATTAAAGAATCATGACTTAAGAGAAAAGTCAGAAGGAAAAAGAGTAGTCCTGAAAGCAGAATCTTCCGAAGAATCCTCTGAAGATGAGGAACTGGCTATGCTGACCAGGAAGTTCAAGAAGGCCTTTAGAAAAGGCAGAGGTGGAAACTACAAGAAGCCTTTCAGGAGCTTTGACAAGAAAACTCCTGACTCTGGTGAAAAGTTCAAGAGAGATCCAAATAAGCCTATTGTGTGCTATGGATGTCAGCAACCGGGGCACATTAAGCCTAACTGTCCGGAGCTGAAGAAAGATAAGAAGAAGTTCAAGAAAGCAATGCTGGCTGCTTGGTCAGACTCTGAGACCAGCAGTGATCCTGAAGAAAAGGAAGAGCAAGCTCAGATATGTTTTATGGCTATTGATGAGCCAACTTCTGAAGATGTCACAGGAGAAACTTCCGCACCTCCTGAAGCTACATATGATTCTGAGGTAAACATATCTTCTGAACAAAATATCTTTGATTCTCTTGAAGAACTCTATAGTATGTTCAAGTACCTGAAAAGGAAACTGGACAAGAGTGAGGCTGACAAGTTTCTTAGGTTTACTCAAGTTTATTCTGACATGAAAATGTTAGAAGAAAAACTGTGTAAACAGTTCAGCACTTCTGCTAATGACTTTAAGGTCAAAGGCAAAGAAAAGCTGCCTCTGGGAAGTGATAAACCCCAGAAGAAGAAGAAACTTGTCACTCCCTCTCTTCTGAAAGAGATAGCTTCTCCTCCTGATGTTGGAACATCTGAGAGTGCTGGTATAGCCTCTGAAGATGTTGGACCTTCTCAGAAGAAGAAGAAATCTCCCAAGAAGCAAAGGGAAAGATCCAAGAACCCTCCCTTTTGCAAGCTTTGCAAGAGTGATGGTCACTGGTTAAAGGATTGCAAGTACCACATTAAAAACCTCTTGCAATCTAAGATATCATTAAAACCTGCTGAAGAAAAATCTAACTCTGAAGGACCCAATAAGGATTGGGTACCTGTCACTAATTGATTGTGTTGCAGGTGGCTCTGAGTGCTCCATCAATGTCAAAGCTGTGGTACATTGACAGTGGGTGCTCAAGGCATATGACAGGTGATGAAAAAGCATTCATCACATTTGATCCTAAAAGAGGTGGAAAAGTCAGCTTTGGAGATGCTCAGAAAGGAAGGATACTTGGTTCTGGATCCATAGGAACCAACCCTCCGATCGAAGATGTCTCCCTAGTCAGAGGTTTGAAGTTCAATCTCCTCAGTGTTGCACAACTGTGTGATAAAGGTAGAGATGTTGTCTTCAGCTCCTCTGGATGTAAAATCTTGGACAGTAAGTCAAGGGAAGTTATTCTAACTGCTCCTAGAGTTGAAATTTTTTTCATGCTGAACCTTGAGAATCTTTGCAAAAATATATGCTTGATGTCCAAAGAGGATACCTCCTGGCTCTGGCATAGAAGACTTGCTCATGTGAGCATGGACCTTCTGGCCAAAGTTGCTAGAAATCAATTGGTTGAGGGTCTGCCTGAAATTAGTTTTAAAAAGAACCATTTATGCAATGCTTGCCAATCTGGTAAACAATCCAGAAGCTCTTTTAAAACTAAGAAAGTCATTTCAACTAAAAGACCTTTGGAATTACTTCATATGGATCTTTTTGGTCCTGTTCAACCAATGAGCATGGGTGGAAAGAAGTATGCCTTTGTCATTGTAGATGACTATTCAAGATTCACTTGGGTCATCTTGCTGTCTAGCAAAGATGAGTCACTTGGATGTTTCTCAGTTCTGATAAAGAAACTTGAGAATGAAAGGAATGATAAGGTTGTCCATATCAGAAGTGATAATGGTGGAGAATTCAAAAACTTTAGGTTTGAAGAATTCTGTGAAACCAAGGGAATTGATCATAACTTTTCTGCTCCCAGAACTCCTCAACAAAATGGGGTAGTTGAAAGGAAGAATAGAACTCTGGTTGAGATAGCCAGAACTATGATCAATGAAAGAAGGCTTCCTAAGTACTTTTGGGGAGAAGCTGTGAACACAGCTTGCTATGTTCTGAATAGAGTGCTAATCAGAAGCATTCTGAACAAGACCCCTTATGAACTCTGGAAAGGTCGAAAGCCTAAAATAGGTTATTTCAGAACCTTTGGTTGTAAGTGTTATGTTTTGAATACAAAAGAATATCTTTCAAAGTTTGATTCAAAGGCAGATGAGGCCATTTTTCTTGGTTACTCAACACATAGTAAAGCATATAGGGTTTTTAATAAGAGGACTCAAACCTTAGATGAATCTGTTCATGTACAGTTTGATGAGACTAACCCTGCAGATAGTAGAGCTCCTGATGAAGATGTAGTTCAAGCTCCTGAAGTTACATCTCCTGTTGAAGAAGAAGATGTTTCTCCCAGAGCTGCTGAAGTGGTTCCTCCTGTTGCTGAACAAGCTCAAGAAGAGAATCCTACTCCAGAAGTCAACTTCCTTCCAGAAGATGCTCCTATTTATGATTCAACAAATGATGAACAGGTTTCAGAAGACTCATTGGATGTACCAAGAGAAGTTAGAACTCATAGGAATCACTCCTTAGAGAACATCATTGACTCTGTTCATAATCCTGTCATGACCAGAGCTCAGCTCAGAAGAAACATGGGGAATGTGGCTTTTGTGTCACTTCTGGAACCCAAGGACTTCTATGAAGCTGCTGACGATGACTCCTGGTTAATGGCAATGCAAGAAGAACTTGACCAGTTCAAAAGGTCAGAAGTTTGGACTTTGGTTCCCAGACCTAACAACATAAAGGTTGTTGGAACCAGATGGGTTCTGAAGAACAAGCTTGATGAATTTGGAAATGTTGTGAGGAACAAGGCAAGACTTGTTGCTCAAGGTTACAGTCAGCAAGAAGGCATAGATTATGGTGAAACTTTTGCTCCCGTTGCAAGATTAGAAGCCATTAGAATCTTATGTGCTTTTGCATCATACAAAGGTTTTAAGCTCTTTCAAATGGATGTGAAAAGTGCATTCTTGAATGGTTACATTGATGAGGAAGTCTATGTGTCTCAACCTCCTGGTTTTGAAGATCCTAAGTTTCCTGATCATGTGTACAAGCTGAAGAAAGCTTTGTATGGACTGAAACAAGCTCCCAGAGCTTGGTATGAGAGACTGACAAAGTTCCTTCTGTCTAAGGGATTTGTCAGAGGCTGTGTTGATACAACTCTGTTCACTCTGAAGAAGAACAAGGATATCCTTATAGCTCAGGTATATGTTGATGATATTATATTTGGTGCTACTAATGAATCTTTGTGCAGAGAGTTCAGTGACCACATGAAGGCTGAGTTTGAAATGTATATGATGGGAGAATTAACCTTCTTCTTAGGACTTCAGATCAAGCAAAGTAATGATGGTGTGTTTATCAATCAAGCCAAGTACACTAGAGAAGTGCTGAAGAAATTTGGCATGATGGACTCTAATGCTGTTGATATTCCAATGGATGTCAGCAAAGACATTGATGATGAAGAGAAAGCTGGTAAACCTGTAGATATAAAAACCTACAGAGGTATGATTGGCTCTCTTTTATACCTAACAGCCAGCAGGCCAGATATACATTTTGCTGTATGTTTTTGTGCTAGATATCAGTCAAAGCCAAGAGAAATTCATGATGTTGCTGTCAAAAGAATTCTCAGATATCTTAAAGGCACACCAGAAGCTGGTTTGTGGTATCCCTGTAGTTCTGATTTTACTCCTATAGGATACACAGACTCTGACTATGGTAGAGATAAATTGAAAAGGGTCAGCACTTCTGGTGGTTGTCATTTTCTGGGGGAGTGCCTAGTCTCCTGGCATAGCAAGAAGCAAACCTCTGTGGCTCTCTCAACTGCTGAAGCTGAGTATGTTGCTGTTGGAAGTTGTGTTTCTCAGATGCTCTGGATCAAGCAACAAATTGCTGACTATGGAGTCATCCCTGGAACAATTACAATCTACTGTGATAACAAAAGTGCAATTGATCTGTCAAAGAATCCTATTCAGCACAGCAGGATGAAGCATGTTCATATTAGGCATCACTTCTTAAGAGATCATGTTCTGAAGAAGGATATTATCATTACTCATGTTCCCTCTGAAGAGAATCTTGCTGACATGTTTACTAAGCCTCTGGCTGGTATGTCGTTCAGCAACTTACGAGAAGGCATTGGTATGACTTATCCCCTTCAATAACTTAGACTAATTATTTCTGTATATCTTAAATGTTTTATCGCTTAAGATAATTAAAGTAATAATTAATTCTAATCATGATTTGACTTGAAAGCATGCGTTATCTACTGCAATCTACTGTGATAACAAAAGTGCAATTGATCTGTCAAAGAATCCTATTCAGCACAGCAGGATGAAGCATGTTCATATTAGGCATCACTTCTTAAGAGATCATGTTCTGAAGAAGGATATTATCATTACTCATGTTCCCTCTGAAGAGAATCTTGCTGACATGTTTACTAAGCCTCTGGCTGGTATGTCGTTCAGCAACTTACGAGAAGGCATTTGTATGACTTATCCCCTTCAATAACTTAGACTAATTATTTCTGTATATCTTAAATGTTTTATCGCTTAAGATAATTAAAGTAATAATTAATTCTAATCATGATTTGACTTGAAAGCATGCGTTATCTACTGCCATTTTACGGCGCTGTTCTGTGTTTAAACGGTTATCTGTTCCCTTTTAAACGGTGTTTATTTGCTTTTTGAATTGGAACGGTTTCTTGTTTGGGTATAAATAGAGGTTTTCCATACTTAGAAGTTTTTACTCTCCTTTTTCTCTGCAATTAGAATTTCCATAGACTTTCTGTGTCTTATTCTCTCTAAAATCCTAACCTAATTTCCTAAATCTTCAAAATGGCTCAAGAAATCACTGTCACTCACATCTTCTCCACTGAATCACAAAAGAAGGTTAGTGAATCTAGGGTATTCACCTCTAGGTTCTTAGATGATGAAGTTAAATCGACTGAACCCATTTCTAACTGGCTTTGTGCTCAAAATTGGAATTCATTCGTTTCTCTCGATGAATTCATTTATCCTAAGTTAGTTACATAATTCTATCAGAACCTTCATTTCTTTTCTAATGAGGAGGATGTTTTACACTCTGTCGTCGGGGAAGTTGAGATCGAAGTCAGCAGGGCTTCCATTTCTCAAGTGATAGGGATTGATGATGAAGGAATCATCATTGGTGATGATGGTTCAGCAGATGGTTTTACAGAAGCCAACTGGGCTAGGCCAGATCTGAATGCCAAGGAAACGTATGCCACCTGGTTGACTCAGCACCAGAGGTGGGCACACTATTTGACTACAAATGTTTTCCTTCCGAAGGCTGGAGGAGTAAATTGTGTTTCCAACAGGGAAAGGGTTTTTATGTGGCATCTGGTCAACCAGAAGAAAATTAATTTACCTGCCATGCTGATAAGGCAGATGAAGAATGTAACGACCGTGAGTGCATTAGCATATGGCTCACTCCTGACAAGGTTGTTTGAGGCAGCCTCTGTGGTTATTTCAGGAGAAGGTGTTACGAGTAAGAGCACGGTTCTGAAGATGCACACCTTCAGGAACCTGAGTTTTGGTGTGACTCCAAAGAAGATTGAGAAGGGCTCCTCTGTGAGTATTGCTCAGAAGGAAATTGTGGATGCTACTGTGCAGAAAGGAAAGATTGCTGCCAAGAAGGGCAAGGGAAAGAAGGGATCAAGTAAGTTGGTCCTGACTGTTGAGAAGGTGGTTGTCTCAGAACCTCTTCCCACAATGGTTCAAACAACAATCAGTGTTGAACCCTCTGGCAAGATCGTTGCTGAGAAACCTAAGGATGTTCCTAAGAAGGAAGCTCAGGATGCTGAGGAAGCACGCCTTGCTGAAAGAGAGAAGGCTGCTGAAGCTGAGAAGGTTGCAAGGGTTGTGGCTCTTGCTGATAAGAAGAGAAAGCAGAAGGAAGCAGAAGACAAGTTAGCAGCTGAAAGAGAAATTGCTGCAAAGGCCAAGGCTGATGCAAGAATCATTGCATGTGCTGCTGAACTTGAGAATGTGGAGTTCTCAAAGAATGTTGAGGCTTCAGAGGAAGGAGAAGAGCTTGAGAATGTCTCTCTCTCCACTCGGATTAGCTCAAAGGCTACTGAAGAGGATGATGACTCTGAAGATATTCCTCTCTCCAGAAGAATCCCAAAGAAGAAGATGTCAGCAAAGAGAAGGTCTCTGATCAAAAAGGACTTCTCTGTTGCCTCGAGTACTGAACTGGAAGAATCAATTCCTGAAAAAGAGGACTTGGTTGATGAAGAAGACATGATGGATATGTCTGGTGAGAAGGATGCTGATGCTCCTGTTATTGAAGAACTGACTGAGGATAGTGATCAAGAGCCTGATACTATCATTCAGGATGCTATGAACTTTGCTGAAAACATCGACACTGATGATTTTCTAGATAATGTTCTTCTGGGTCAAGGGAGAAATCCTGGTGAAAGAGATGCTTCTGAGACGCTGTTCAGAATGGCTCATATCTATGCTGAGCCCATTTCAACCTTTGATCCAAACGTCTCTGAACAGGTTATTCCATCTCCACCTCATTCTCCTCATCCATCTTCTCATACTCCTCATCCATCTCCCTCACTACCTTCTGTCACAGAAGTTAGTGATTCTCACACTTCCATTCCTCCTACAACTTCAACTTCTGAGGTTGTATCTCCTCCAATTATTCCTCCTTCTGGATCCTTTTCAGAAGTGAATCTAAATTCTGCTCCCATCTTCACTGATTCCATAGCCACATCTATTACCTCCTCCTTACCTACTTCCTCTGTAAATCCATCAATTGGATTTACTGCTCCATCTTTCTCACTGCCATCTACTTTACCTTCCATTTCTCCTACCATTTCCTCCTCTACCACCAATACCATCCCTTCCTCAAACACTCAAATTCCTCCTCTCTCAACCTCTGGACATACACCTCCTGTGTGTGATCCCTTAACTACCTCCTCCACTACTTCGTGCTTTGCTGGGTTGTCATCCAACTATGACTTCCTGCGCAAACACATGAATCGGGATGATCTGGATACCAGGTTTGGTAGTTTTGGATTCATGGGCAGAGCTTCTGGTGTATCCGAAGCTGGTGGTGCTCCTAGTATTGAGGAGTTGAGACGAATGAGTCAGAGTGGCTCTGATGAACTGCTGAATAGATTTGCTGGTATGGGGCAAAGGACTTCTGCTGCTGACATGTATGCTCAGGGCATTGTGCTGCAAGAATTACATTCTTTGAAAGCTCAGAACCTGCAGCTCATGACTATGCTCCAAATGCAGGACCCCTCTGTCTACATACGCAATCTTTCTACACTTCATCTAGCTACGTATGAAGAGCTGTACAAATTAAGAGAATTAGCTCTGACTCTTCCCTCTCTGGATAACATTGCTCTTGCTTCTTCTCTGAAGGTCAATGAGAATTTGGAGATATTGACAGAAGAAGTCAAGGAAGCAAACGAGCATTATGAGGCTCATGAGAAGATGCTCCCTAGTAAGATTGAAGACCTGCAAAGTACTGCAAATCACATTCTGAGAGAAGTGAAATCTTCTGCTCAAGGTTCTTCATCTTCAGGAGCTGCAAAGATTGTATATGACATCACTCCTGATCTCAACAATCGACTCTCCAACATTGAGTCTGCTGTATCTGCTCAGAATGCACAGATTGCTGAGCTTACTGAACTTCTGAAGGTTATGCACACTCAAGCACGTGAACAAGAGAAGACTCTTCACAATTGCTATAGGTTTGTTCGAGGACAGACTTATATTCAGAATGAGCATCTCACTGCTGCTGTGTATGCTAACAACAGGTTGATCAAGCTTCTTCTTGATGATGTTCAGAAACAGCGACCTATGTCTGGTCAGACCTTTGATCATATGAAGACCATTGATGATGACTTCAGAAGACGAATGGATATGATCAATACTGTGCGACCAACTCCTGTGCAATATCAGACTGCTCTGAATGTTCAACAAAAATTGAAGTCTCAGGGTGCTCTTGGTGTTGCTGTTGGTTCTGGTCAAACGGGGGAGAAGTCTGGTCAGAAGAGATCAAGTGCTGCTGAAAGTTCTAGTGGTGTTCCTCCTCCTCAGAAGAAACCTAGGAACTTGTAATCTTTTAGGACTTAAGCTTCTTAGCTAGGTTCTGGGTTGGGTAGTCTTTGTCTTAGGACTTTTTCTGCTCTTCTGATTATTCTGTGTCTTATGTTGTCTTCTGAATTAAATTATATACACTGAATCTTCATTATACTTTCTTTTGTCTCTGACTTCTTACTTCTTGCTTATGTTTCTGTTTTGACTTAGTAAATTACACTTCATTAAATCTAACAACTTGATCTTAAGTCCTTTTAAGTCTCTACAGATTGCTGAAGTTCACCATTTACACTAAAATGGGGGAGTTAATTTACTCAGAAGTTATGACATCTGCATCAGGAAGTTCTTTTTCTAAACCTCATGTTTTCTTTTTACCTTCTGACCACGGTTTGTCCATAACCAAAATGGGGGAGAATGATGAACCCTATGTGTTTTGATTATGTCCAAACGTTTCAGAAGATGAAAATCTAATACTCCCTTACATATAGTTTACTATTGACTAATTATTTTTGTTTACTTAGTCTTTGTGTAAGTTGCTCAGCAGGTGCTGAATGAATCATTTCTGGATTGCCTAAAGAACTCAGAAGATCAGTTTGCTGAAGTCAGAGTTTCAATAACTCAGAAGCTGGATATTCCGCTCTGAAGCCGAAGTCTGCTAAAGCTCTCCTCAGAAGTTCTTTGCATTCAGAAGCTTTGCCAATTGTGATCAGAAGTCTAGACATCTGGAAGTTAGCTTCTGAAAGCTAAGTCACGGGTTCTGTTTGAGCATTTAATGCTCTGACACTTGCATTCAATGCAAGGCGCCAAAAGTTCAAAAGCTGTTTTAATGGAGCGCGCTTGTCTGTTCAAAAGAAACCAGAAATTCCTTGTCTACCCTTTGTTGATCCAATTGAAGAATGATTCTGTCATCCTCATCCTTGATTTCAAATCACTTACCGGATTTAGTTAAAGAACAAGGATAACGGAATCAAAGTGTTTGAAGACCGTTTGAAGACTTGACAAATTAACGGCTACAACAACTGATGTCATCTTCTTTGAAGTTTCAAACTCCACAACGGTCATCTTCAATCACTATAAATAGTAGCCAAGCTCCAATGCATCAATATACGTATGATCATCGAGCAAAATCTTAATGCACTGTCTTAAACAAGAAAACAGAGCAACTTTTCCATTCTCAATCTTTCTTAGCATAGTCTTAGTAAAGTGAGAGAGTGAAGAAAAACAAGTTCATAATAGGAATCTTGTAAACTGAGATCGTTTGTGATCTTCAGTTAGATTTAAAGAGAGAAATCTAGTTGAGATTAGAGTTGGGTGAGAAATCCAGAAAACAGAGTATTGTTTGTTCTGGTGGAAATCCTTTAACTCTTTTTAGGCTAGTCAGGACTAAGTGAGAAATTAGCTTAAGTTCTGTTGATGTAAAGGAGCTTCTGAACTTGCCATAAAAGTTCTGAATAGTGGATTTATAAAATCTCTGTAGGCTGCGACCTCAGGGGACAAGACGTAGTCACAGGACTTCTGTGGCGAACTTGGATAAATCGAATTGTTCATTCAGGACCTCCTGAACTTCTTTCTCCCTCTTATACTTGTTATTATTGCTTCTGTGTACTTGCTTATATTTAGTGCTGAAACAGATTTTCTGTAAGTATCATTGTCTTTGTTCAGAAGACTGTCCAGAAGTTCTCTTACCAAACTTCTGTTGCTGAAAGCAGGCTAACTGTGTATAAGCAGAATTTTCCTCAGAAGCAAACTCTATAACTTTGCTTCTGAATCTGTGAAAGTTTGACTCTGAAAATCAAGTTTCTTTAAAAACTTAAAAAAATTCAGTTTTCAACTTAGACACCTATTCACCCCCCTCTAGGTGATTCTGTTCTTGTTAGGGCCAACACCATCTTCTCTTCGTGTTGCAGTAATGATGGTTTGAAAAACCTTTCTTAGGTCATCATTTAACAACGAAATAAGATTTTCACTCTCTTCTGCTAAAATTCCCCTGTCATAACGAAGTTATTCTTGAATGAGACTATTTCTACCTTGGTCAATAAGATCTTCATCTGGGAATGGTAATGTAGGATAATCCTTCAAGCTTCTTCCATTTTTATTTAGGAGTTTTTCTATCTCAAAAAGTGTGAGATTCTTCAATTGCTCATCGTTCACCAGGAGATCTATAGAAAAATAAAGACAATTTTAAATCTTTTAGTTTTACACTGTTTTAGCATAATATGCATAGATGTCTGCACTATAAAAACTATTGCAATATGCCTATAAACAACAAAAAGTTATTAAAAGAAGAAAACTTATAACTAAATTGCAATTCGAATATTATGTATATAAAACTTAATACCTTGATTGTTTAGGATGCTTCGTTGCCTATGTAAAATGTCGTCGCTAAGAAAATGCCATGTCTGGTTCCAAACTTCTTCAAGTATTGTCATACAGTTTGAAAATAACAAAGAAGCAAACAGTAACCGAAGAAAATGACCGGTTCCCCAAAATGACGCTTCTTGTATTGCGCATACATACTCCTTATCATCATCAAGTAAACCCAAAGCAAAACACGCTTCTTTGAAAGTAGGGTACACAACACCATTCACCGTTCTAATGTCATCATAATTAGTTGGCCCTTTTACAACATTCAGTAATATTCTCAGATATTATAATTCTCCAGCCCCATGAGGGACGTAAAATATTCTACCTACACTCATTTCGCGTTGCCTAGGGCACCATTTTTTGATCTTTCTTACTGAGTTGGAAGTTTCATCAGGTAATTGAACTTCTTTCCAAACAAACTTATTTGGAAATTCAACGTAAGTAAGTTCTCTAGCTTCTGGGTACTCCTCATTTGCTTTCATCCATTGCAAAAACATAGTTTTTACTTCACCTTTTCTGACAACATCTTCAATTGGATCATCATCATTGAATATAATGCTCTGTTGACCTGGAAGAAGGAATATGAGTCTTTCTACAGCAGGTTCGCGATGATTAATAGGATATGCAAATATTCTCCAAGCTCACAAGGAGAAATTTATCGGCAATCATAATACATTTTAACTTCATCCTCTATGTCTCCATTGTCATTATTCCCCTTTTGTTGGTAGAAAACAGTGGTTATTCGATCATTGCCTTTGTTTACGTACTTGAACAAATATTTGATTGCCCTGTGTTGGTTGTACCATTCGACATTAATATGAGCATTAAACTTCAATAACAACTGACTATGTATGGAACCACATGCCTATTATCAAGAAGAATATGATTTTTTTTCTATTGTTCTCCCATTATCTCTTCTCATATACATTGGATATCCATTTTTATCAATATTTGCCTCTTCATTGAAATTCTTGGGATAATGTTTGGTACAAATTTCATCTTTCATCCATGGTGAATGTACATTGGAAATACCATAAGGGCCATGAATCATGAATTTATCCACTATCTCATATAACTGTGGTTGCTCAACAATGTCAGGAATCTCGGCCGATATAACTTTTTCGATGTCCTTTCCACTTTGATACTTGTCTTCTGGGTGCAAGAACAACAATATGTGTGCATGAGGAAGACCACGTTTCTGGAACTCAATTGTATACATCACTAAAGAAAAAAAAAGAGTATAAAAACAAGCAGAGTAATACATGCTATTGTTATGAATAGTATATATAATTTGGATAGGAAGAGATAACTTACATGCTCTAACTCTTCCAAAAACTTTATCATTTTTTCAAGTCGTGAATCAACTTATCAAGCTTCATTTTAAAAACTCGAGAAATTAAATCAGCTCTATCCTCTGGTCTTAAGCCTTCTTTCTCAATGAACCTTTGTATCTCATACCACTTTGAATTACATGTAAAAGTAAGAAATATGTCTGGATATCCGGTCCATCTACATATTGCTATAGAATCTTGGTAGTTTTGTATCATATACCTTCATAAAAAAAATAGCCAATATATATGGCAACATATAAAATCATCAGGTTGTCATATATATACATTTGAATGTTACTAAAAATTGTATGAATTATTAAGAATGTTTAAAATAAAAATGTACCTTGCACTACCAACATATGATGATGGTAGAATGATTATTTTTCCACTTGAAGATGGATTGGTTTCGCCTCTTAAAACCGCATCTGTTAATCCCTTATATAAGTCAGCTCTCAGATTTTTTTTGGTTATGTCTGATAAAGTTCAATCTCTCAGCCTCTATCATAGTGTAAGAATCAACCAAAAATTGTTGGAATAGCTTTCTTGAATTTAGAATTGTTGAACGTTCATTGACCCGTTGTTGAACTCTGAAACAAACAAATTCACGCATACTAATTGATTCCCTTTTTCCCTTTTTATTCTCGTTGAACGAAATATGCTTACGGTAACCATCTTCACCGTATGAAAAAAGCAACGGATATTGCATGGGTAGATATGACGGGTGAAACTCATTGATTCGCCTAAGAATTCCATCCTTGGTCTCCACTATAATATCTCTAAAGTCTTCATCAATGTTAACATCTCCTACTGTTAACCCCGCAACTTCTGAAAAACTTGGCAAATTATATCTGCGACCGTCTGTTTTCCTGTCAGCAATCAACCTTAGCCTTAAATTTTGATATTCATAATCTTCAAATCTATCTCTAGCCAACCGAAAAGATTGTGCTAAGACATTGTTCTCATTGAGCATCTTTTTCAGGTTTTGAATAATGGAGTTGTCAAATGGCTTCTTTGATTTTGTGGATCTGAAAGCAAAAAATAAAAATATTATATTTCATTAAGATTTTGCTTTGTAAAGAAAGTAATAGTAAATTAAATAGAATGATACCCCATAGAATTTGCTCTGTTCGAAACCTCATTTTCCGTGTCGTAGATATATAGTTGTGCGAACTTTGGATTTGCTCCATCTTGTGGCAGTAGGCTACCAATCTTATGGCAGTTCTGACCATGGAGCTTAAATACATACGGGCCATGTCCGTTATTCAATGTTGAATCCATATTGCCTCCCATTGATGTAAATGAGAACATCATATTATATGCTCTTGTATTTTCCTGAAATGTTTTGCTTCTAGTGTCACGACCCGAAACTAGACCGTGACAGGCGCATAAATTAAGATACATTAATCTATGCAAGCCTCAAAGTCAAACTAACGAAGTTCTGAAATCAAATAACTGAAAATCGTTCTTCATTCGATTACATTTGAAATGTCTCAGCAATCCAATAAAACAAGTCTAAACCTCAAAAGATAATAGAAGTCTTTAAACAATAATTAAAGCTATAAACTAAAGTTGTCTTCCTCAATGCCAGACAGAGCTACTTCGCCAAAAGAGAAGCTAATCTGAAAAAGAATAATCAACGTGGTATGAGATTTTCGTCTATATGACTGAAAACCTCAGTGAGCAGCAATTATAACACACAACGGAAGGGAACAGGCAATTAAGCTGATAGCATTTGATAGCAGAAAATACAGTTGATAGGATAAAATAGATTCATAATGTTTACCAGACATTAGATAACAAATTTCAAATACAGCATAAGGTTCCTCAATTAACATATCGTACTTGTCAAATTCCAATAGCAAACAATCAGATAGAAAGGTAAAACCTTAAAATAACGAATAAACATTTCAAACAGCTTAAAACAGATTAATCAAATACTGATAGCAAATAGTCAGATGGTAAATCAGATCTTTAAAACCATGGTACAATGTAACAGAAAGGTGATAATGCTCACCAGGGCCAAACAAACGGTAAGCGCGCTACCAATCAGATACATATAACAGATATACCTCCACCGATCTATGCATGATTCTAATGTGACTCAGACTGACGACCAAACTGACAACTGATACTGACATTGACACTCAGACTCAGACAATGCAAAACCTAATGATATGAGATCGGTGGGAGGCCAGACAGATACAGATATACTGAGCACCACTTGTACCAGTTTGAAAACACATAGTATATATTTATATATATATAGATATATCAGAAATCTTAATTTTAACAAAACAGCTTGAAACAAACTTTCAGAATTCTAAAAGAGATCATAATAAAACCGTTATCAGAAACAAATAAATCAATTTCGAAGAGCGTGTTCCCAAAATATACGCTCTAGTTTTAAGGATCATTTAACAAAGTTCAAACTAAACAATTCGATAAAAGGTGACATAAATCTCAACACAAACTTTAACAAGAATTGAAGAGTCAAAAGGTGTCGTGCACCATAATTACCACTCACCTGAAATCCAAGCAAAGCGTGTCCAAAAGCGCAACTCAATCAACACGAGGATTACCGGAACTACCTATACGTTCGAATAAAGAAGCCACAGATTAATTAAACTCACGTATCTAACTAATGTCGCCAATTAACATCTAAGGGGAAGAGTAGCAATTAAACCTTTCTGTTTGAAGGATAACACGAACAAAGACTGTAAACACAAAACATTTACAGGAGTTTCAATACTTGCAAAATTGAAAAAAAAATATGTGTTGCAAGTAAAAGCCATTTGACCAAAATAAACAATTATACTATTATTTCAAACAAATGATTTGCAGAGACAGCTAAAAAGAAGTTTGACATCTGGATTGAAACTAGAAGAAATATATATAATACTTGAATAGGTTTTGTTTTATCATGCCATATAACAAAAGAAATCCATGATATTCACTAGACTACAAATATCAAATTGATGATGAAATCTTTAAACCCAAAACAGATTCCAGAGGCATTAAAAATAAATAAATCAAACCACTCAATAAAAGACCACTTACTTGTATAATATTTGCAATCCTATAGAAATCTCAAGAAAGAGCAAAAATCAACAGAGGAATACTTCAAGACTTGAGGAATTTCAAATTGCTAGATAGAATGGCGACAGTTTGTTTTGGAGAAAGGAAAAGAACGCAGTAACTGATGTTCTAAGAGTAGATTAGGTTTTTTGTAAAACGTGGATTAGGCTTAGGAAAGGATAAAAATAATATATAGTTTGAAATACTTACAGCCTTTAACATAAAAATAACTAAATAAATAAGTACCATTAACAAAACCAAATTTTAAATTCAAAATACTTTAGTTTAATAAAAATAAAATATTAAATTTTTTTACGGGTTATCACATCTAGAATCCAACCCAAATAGAAGTTTCTTCAATATTTCCGGAACTTCCCTCAAAAATGGTATTTTTATTTTTCCAACACCGCAACAAAATATAAAAACTGGCGAGATGCATTTTCGTTGTTTATTGATTCGCTCTTCATACCACATCAATGCACCAGAAAATGAACATTCTTTTTCTTGATCGCCGAAATCCAAAATGCCTAAGTTGTGAAAAAGATAAATTAGAAAAAGTGTTTCTCACAATATGTACCGACTCATACATACTTTGCTTAATTAAAAAAATTATAATAAATTATAAAGATATAAAAAAGTATTATTTTTTGAAAGACAGAAAATTATACCATTATTAGAGCCATTGTCATTTGGATCTGGATTGTTTGGATTTTTGACTTGTTCAGATATTGATGTTGGAGAAGAGCAAAATGTCACTACAAACAGAGATTAGTATAAATATCTGATAAATAGAAATATGTATTACTTTTCAAACAAACTAGTCTTCTACCCGTGTTATGCACGGATTTATCTTTAACATATAAATATTTTTCTTAGCTATACTTATTGTCTATTAATTAAAACTAATGACGCGAACTTGTTTCTAAATTAGTTTTGTTATTTATCTCTATATTTTTTAGGCATATTTGTTCTACAACATTGCATAAAAAGATTTGGACGCAACGTAGATGATTTCATGCTCTTATATAAGATTAGTCATGCAAAACATCAAAATGTAAAAAATATTTATCCAAATACTTTTATCATATTATGAATTTTGCCATAATTTCGCACAAAAAACCAACACTCTTTTGCATAAATTGACTTTTGATTAATGAAGAAAAAAAGGAAGTATATCAACTTCTTATAGACTAATAACAAATTTCATTAAATATGTAATTGACAAAACTTTTTATCCATCAATAATGAACAATGTTTTCTATCTGAAAAATTGTTTTATTTTTAATCTCACTTTTATCAATTGCAAGTTTTGAACCCAACAACCCCATATTTCATATGAAACGTAATAGATATAAATTATTGGTCGGCAGTTAGATCAAAAAAGGTTAGACATCAAAATATGTAAAACACAAAACTAAAAGATATATAGTTTTCATAATGTCACGTGAACCTTGATTTTATAAATGCTAAATATTGGGAGGTTTTTATAATTAATTACAGGTTTCCACTTCTAAGGTATAAATATATTTTTTGTGCTTAAAATTTGTTCCATATTTCTATTCACATAATAGCAACTACATAAAGGTTCACATCATTCAAGTAGGTTACAATTCACTGCACCCATTAGATAAAGTTGTCCAAGTCATTAGATTTCTCCAAAAGAATACATTAACATAAATCCTTGAAAATAAGACTTTCAAAACTATTGTGAAATATTTTAAAAAAGAAGCTTATATAAATAAAAATAACACCAAGACTATATCAATACGAATTATAGTGCAATATATTGTTGCTCATGAGTCTCTAAGAACGTAACAACATATTGATTAAAGTCATATGACAGATGAAGTGATTTATACCACCAACAATGTCTTTCATCGAATTAGTATGCATGGTAGAAATTATAATTCTATCACCTTATCCGTGACTGCTTGTACAACATATATGCTATGAAATATCTTGTAGCAAGAGGTCCCCATAAATTGTTCGAACTTCAAATTATTGGTTCAAAACCTTCAAAAATGATTAACCTCACTTTTCATCCTTTTGTGAACAACAATGCTAAAAAAAGTAAATAGAATCTAAAACTGAAATTATGCAAGGAATGATTTATGCATAAGAAAAACTATAAAGACTTTGTTGGAACTTTTGTAACTCGATTGAATTACGAAAATTTGAGAAAGATAGATATCTTACCAGCAGTCTTTTTCTCCATCCTTCCTACACAATTATCATAAAATGCGAACAAAATTGAGGATTTGCAAACTAATAGTCAAGTATCTATCCTATATATAAAAGGCGTGCAGCCTATCTCAAATTGATTTCAATTTGGCTTTTCTCCAATTTGGTCCTTCAATTTTCTAAATTTTGGTTCAGCAGACCTAACAAAAACGACACCGCTTGAGTTAGGTCGGTCAGTTGTGAAAATATATCACGCTTCTCCTTCTCTCTCTTCTCCATCTTTCTCTCTCAACTTTAACGGAGTACCCATACAACCCTAACTCACGCCTCCTTGACGTGGTTTCACTTGCCGACCATATCTTCATCTCAATCCCCGGTAAGTCCCTTTACGTTCTCCATTCCTTCGTCAATCTCTGGTTTTCCTGGCATCATCAGACACTTCCTTGATCCGAGTTTTTTTCTGAATCGATGTCGGACTGCAATTCACTTATGAAAAGAGTGTTTTTCTCCTGTCTTGAGTTAGCAGTAACTTTTAATTCAAGGTTATGGGTTTCTAATAAGTCTTCCTTTCTCAGGTCACCCATAGAACCCTAGAGCTCCAAATCGGCGCCCCCCTCTAATTATTTTGATATATGGTGAGTTCTGCATGTCTTTGGTTAGCTGCTTATTACCTTTTTCCACTAAAGTAAGCATTGATTCTTCAGTTTCTCCATCTCAATTTCTCTGAAAGTGACCACCATGGTTGCATGTCTTTCTGGGTTCTGTCGTCTCACTTTGGGTTTCTTTCTATTTTTGTGTGCCTATTTCATATTTGATCTTGTTCTTTCATCTACCTTATTATGTGATGATGATTCGGTTTTCATTACTAAATTTCTTTTTATTAAAAAATTATCCCCTCTATGATATTGTGTTTTTACAAATGACTTTGTGATCAATTTTGAATATTTTGGGTATAGAGGAGGATGATCAACATCTTATTGTTTCTCTCAGACTTGATTTTATGCTACTTACTTTTTTCCCTTCCTTATGGTACCACTACTTTCAGGTGAATCTACGCATGTTCTTGATCTAATTGAGATCTTAGTTTAATGAGGGATTGAGAGACAAGTTCATAAACATTAGATACAGTCATCTCTCCCATCTATTTGTTGATCTCCCTCAAATTCTCCATGTCTACGATGAAGCATTTGTGATTCCTCTTTCGATTTCTATTTTCATTGGTTTCCCTTAAACCTATTCATTTAGATGAGATAATCTGTTTTATTTTCATTTTATACTACTACTATTTTAATGTTTTTGATTTTCAGGTTGCTCTCTCATTTGTGGCTTCCTGAATTGTGCCGCAGTAGATGGCGGTGGTCATAGGCTCACTTGCCCATCCATCTCATATCAAAGCATTGTTAGTACTTCAAATCATCTTTGAACAACCTCATATGTGCAAGTTATTCATCTTTGCACGAGCATAATTCTAAAATAATTTATATATGTGTTTCAGCTGCACATAGTTGATAGAGAGAGCAATTTATTCTGGAATTTAAATATATAGATTTTAGATTCTTAGTTAAACAAGATATTAATCAGTTTATTATTCTTTTTCTATAAATATATGCACTTGAAATTTGTGTTCTATGTATGTCTATCATAAGTGAGATGCTAATCTTGATGCATTAGCACATGAAATTTATGATTAGGAAGTATACTACAAAGTGCAATCATTAGTTCTAGTTCTTATTTTAATCTTATACTCCCTCCGTTACATATTATAAGGCCTTTTGGCTTTTCTACTTTTTCCAAAATATAAGGTCTTTTGGCCATAAAAGGAATAATTATTGGAGGAATTTCCATCACAACCCTTTTCATTTAAGGAATAATATATTATTAGAGGGAATGATAGAGATATTTTCATCACAGTAATTAGGGGCAAATTAGTATTTGCATTGGCATTCTTATTCTTACTCTAAATGGCAAAAAACCCTTATATCATGGAACGGAGGGAGTAGTGTGAATTGGGTTGAATATTTATTAATCATGGTCTTTTGTTGCTATAGCTTTCAGTAAAATGCTATTTGGCTTCAATTTCCCTTTTTAGAAGTCTCTTCTAGCTTTGAAGCTAATTTATCTAAACTCAGTTTTTTTAGTCTTTTCCATATATCTCATTTCTTTTGTTTCAATTGCTTCTTTTGATCCTTAGTATTGGTTTTCCTATAAAAAATAATATTGCTTTTATTATTTGTGATGACAGTTGTACATCTAAAGAATGGTACTGCCTTTAGATATAAAGAATGACTACTATCAGAAACTGATTGCCGCCAAAATTATATAAATTAAGGATTTTCTGAATGTTGGAATGCATTTAGATCTACAAGATCATATCTTTCTCATGATTTTCTCTTTTTTTTTCCTTCATGTTTTGCTATATTAAGAAGTTTTCCTAAGCTGAAATTACTTTTCTGTTTGTTTTGTGAAACGTGGTCGATACTCTTTGTATCTATTTCATTTTGTGCTTCCATTTGAAAGTAACACTATTAGGAGAATTAGGTTATGAAAAAGACATTAACAAGTCCCATTGAAGAATTATATGGATGCTCAATATTTTGGTGAGATTGACATTGATACTCTCTACTTGGAGCAAAGATTACACGAATATATATCACTGGTTGTGCAGGTCAGACTTTGTTCTCCGTGACGTTGATTGTCTATTAGCAGATAGCACTCAGAAAAATGAGCAATTTAGGTGTTAGCAGTTTCAGTTTCATGAGATTGACAAATTTCAGAAGTTGGTGCTAAAAAGACTGAAATAAGTGGAACATTTAGTTGATATGTGTGCTTTTGAAGTGACCTCAAGAACAGTTAAGGATCATCCGCTGGCAGGTATTTTTGGGTTCTTTATACAATAAAAGTTACTTTTGATGTATATTTATTCTTCATATATCTTTAGGTCATTTTCATAGCTCTTATAGGGCTATTCATAATCCCGAGTATGAACATGTAGGTAGTTCATGGCTATGAAAATGTTAGTTTCCTTTGGCAATGGGTTCGTAGTTCATGGCTCTTTTTTAGGATGGTTTCTTAGGTTGGCTTCATAATATTTATGCTGCATTTCGCGCATTTTTCATTCAACCTTTTTCAAAGAAGTTTGTTCAATTAATATTTGGAACACACATGTTTAGACTTTATTAGTTTTATAGATTTCTATGTTTTGAATAGTTTATTCATACATCTTATGATATTTGTGTACGTCTATATGCTTAAGATGTGTTGTGATTTTTTATCAATTCTGTGTTAAGTCTATGTGCTTACGCTAATGCGTTGTCTCTTATGCTTTTCCGTGTTTTTCTTACAGGAGCTACAATATCATCCAGATCTGCTGGTTATTTGGATGTTTTTTCTCAATAGTTAGAACTTCAACCTCAAATCTACTTCATTACAAATAGTTTAGAGACGAGGTAGAGTTATACTACTTTTGGAAGTGAGTTTCAACAATGTGCTTTTATTTTTGTTTTATTTTTGCAGTAAAGATGAGCATTGTTGATTGATTTATTTGAATAGATGGTTGTTTCTTCTTTGACAGCTTTACTTGTTGTTTCGGTCTTAAAACTGTCCTTATAACCGACGTGGAATGCCCCTGCGAAGCTTTGAAAAGTCGTGCTTAACTGGTTATTGTTATGAATGTCACCAAAGTTGTTCTCTTTCTGCTGCTTGCAAACTCCATGCCCCTTCTGTGGCCAATTGTGGATGTGAGTGAGGGTTTTTGTTTTTATTTTGGGGTTTTGTTATTTGGTCTTTTTCTTCAAATAAATTGAAGAGTTCTCTCTGGATGTTGATGTGATTAACAAATGTAGGTCCTATTAATCTTTCCCACAGAATACTATATCAATTCAAAAAATTATCGTCACAATACCCGAAACTACGTGAGGGTACCTCCTAGTAGTGTATAAAAGTGAATCGATTTTAAACATAAAATAAGGAATTCCTAGAGATTAAAGAAATTGTTCAGGAAGAGACCCAAAGAAAATGTAAAATCTTAAACCCCAATGAATAGTGTACCTAAATCTCGTTGTATCCATGGTGCTTTTTAGGCCGAATAGACGATACTGAGAAAACAAAAATGAAATTTTTGCAGAATTTCTCGCTCACAAAATTGATCTAAAGACATTCAAACTTCAACTTACCACAAATCTAATAATTGGATTAGGCAAATAGTTTTTTCAACTTGCAATTAATGTATAAAAAACTATGTCTGGAAGTGAAAGGAAAATCAAAACTGAATAAATCAAGAGAAATTACGTACCTCTCTCATAACTGAGAAATCCATAATTACATAAAGATGAGAAAACCTGTAACTGACCAAGTAAAATAAAAAAAGAAGGGTTATACACAAAGAAATTGTATAAGTGAAAGGAAAGTATGAGAATTATATAAGAGGAAAACAGAACCGAATGATATATCATATATAAGAAAAAGAAGAGAGAATGAGGAAGTAAATAAATTAGATAGAATCCCTTATTAAAGCTAATTAATTATGATTTTTTTATTTTTTATAGGAATGATTTTTTCTATTTGAAGCGAAAAAATTTAATTTGAAGAAATTAAGATTACCTAAATTGAATTTCCATATCTAATAGACATTAAAATCAAGAGAAAAATACACGAATAAAAAAGTAAGGAAAAAAATAAAATATAAATATTTAGAAAAAGCAATATTCTTATTTAGAAAAGAAAATTAACTATATATTTTCCAACCCATAATATTACAGTCCTATTTAATCTATGAATTATTTTGTTTCCATATTATGTTACTATATTGATTTCCTCATTAAATATGTATTCTCACTATCTTTAGGAATTATTATACTTTCTTTTTGTAACTTAGAAATTATTGTTCAATATATTTATTTATTGTTAGGTTGTATGTGTACGACTTAGTTAAAAAAAATAGGAAAGAGATAACTATATTTAACTAAGAAATTTATATTTTCAAAATTAATTGATATTTTCTTTAGATTCTAGTCTTTGGAATTATTAGTTACTCGTATTATATTACTTTAGTGAAATGGTAATCCTCAAAATTAATAAAATTAATATAGGAAACTTAATTAAAAACTTAATTAAAATCCGAAAAATTCAAAACTAACAAAAAAAAAAGGAAAAGTAAATTCATAGTAGATAAACTCAAAACAAAAATGCACGAACCCAAAAACAGAAATATGGAAGGAACCAAAATAAAAAGAAAATTAAATAGAGATTGAATTAACAAAATAAAAAAAGCCTATTTAGAAGAAAAACAAAACATATGTTCGAATACATTAGAAAAAAAAATCAAGAAATTAAATCACAAAGAGAAAACTAATTAATTGTTTGTGGAAACTCAAATCAGTAAACTAATAAAAAGGCAATAAAATATAAACATAATTTCATGATGATATATTTCTATTTTAGTACAAGTAAATTGTATATTTAAATGTTATTTATTTAATTAATTAGAAAAAAATTTGGTGATGCCACATCATCAATATGTTATTGAGAGGGTGACACATAAGCTAATCATGTGTAGGTTTATATATATTTATAGATGCCAAAAATTTATACCGTTTGTAACATTCTGAAAATGAGTTAATCTATGATCATTCTCTGAAATTTGCATGAGATTGTCACTTGCATCAGCTAAAAAGTATTTTTATAAAACAAATGATGATAAATAGTTAGTAATGGTCCCATTTAATAAATAGTCTCATTCATATATAATATATGTTTTTTTGTAGAATTTTTCCTCAATATATTAACTATACGATAATAACCTGTTTGGATGACTTCTTGCTCTACAACATTATTAATGAGTCTTTTTCCTCGAATTTTGTTTATTCTATTCATCCTTGCTTCGTGAGTTTGCAAGTGTCGATTCTCCTGTTATTACAATAAATAAATAAAGATATATTTAAATAGTTTATGTATTTATTGCGCCAACTTTTGATTGGCCATTTTATAATTTTACATGCCCAATCATTGGAGCTTCTTTGTATTTGTTCTCTACACCTGCATTATTTAAACATGGTTATGATGAACCCTAAGTGTTTTGATTATGTCCAAACGTTTCAGAAGATGAAAAATGAAAATTAACTTATGTACTTTTCAATGTTGACTAACAATTTTTGTTAAGTATCATATAAGTTTTTCTCAGCAGATGCTGAATGAAGAATTCATGCTTGCCTATTGAACTCAGAAGATTAAAGAAGCTGAAGACAGAAGTACTTTTTCAGAAGCTGGATCAACCGCTCTGAAGTCTTGATTGTCTGCCTAAAGCTTTTATCAGAAGTTCTCTTTTGCAAACAGAAGACTAAGGTTGTTTTAGTTCAGAAGCGCTAAGAAGGAATACGAACATCAGAAGTTCGTTATCACGGGTTTAGTTAAGCATTTAATGCTTTGTCAGTTGCATTTAATGCAAGGCGCCAAAAGTTCAAAAAGCTGTTTGAAGGACGCGCCTGTTCACTACAAACAAAACCTGCTCTCTTATCGTTTCCCTCTAAATCAATCTTCAAGTTCAGTCAACTCCACCACCTTTATTTTAATCCCATACCGGATTAGATTAAAGTACAAAGTTGACAGAGTTGAGTGTTTTGAGACCGTTCGAAGAAGTTGACAAGATTAACGGCTACTTTCATCCTTGAAGATTCAAATATCCTCAACGGTTATCTACTCAACACTATAAATAGTAGCAAAGCTCCACTGCATCAACTACGTGTGTGATCATAGAGCAAAAATCTCAACGCACTGTTATTCAAGAAAACAGAGCACACTTTCCATTCTCAATCTTTTCTTAGCTTAGCTATTGTAATTGTGAGAGAGTGAAGAAAAACAAGTTCATAATAGAAATCTTGTAAACTGAGATCGGTTGTGATCTTCAGTTAGATTTAAAAGAGAGAAATCTAGTTGAGATTTGAGTTGGGTGAGAAATCCAGAAAACAGAGTACTGTTGTTCTGGTGAAAATCCTTTAACTCAATTTAGGCTAGTCAGAACTAAGTGAGAAATTAGCTTAAGTTCTGTTGATGTAAAGGAGCTTCTGAACTTGCCATAAAAGTTCTGAATAGTGGATTTATAAAATCTCTGGAGGCTGCGACCTCAGAGGACAAGACGTAGTCACAGGAATTCTGTGGCGAACTTGGATAAATTGAACTGTTCATCAGGACCTCCTGAATCTCTTTCTCCCTTCTTTATACTTGTTAATTGCTTCTGTGTACTTGTATCATATTTAGTGCTGAAACAGATTTCCTCTTAAAAAATCACAAGTCTGTGTTCAGAAGACTGTCCAGAAGCTCTTAACTTAGAACTTCTGTTGCTGAAAGGACAGAACCTGTCTTAAAGCAGATTATCCCTCAGAGGCTACTTCAATAAGCTTGCCTCTGACTCTGAGGATTATTGACTATGAAAATTGAGTTTTCATTAAAAGTTTGAAAATATCAGTTTTCGTTTGAAACACCTATTCACCCCCCTCTAGGTGATTCTGATCTTGTTAGGGCCAACAGGTTACTCAATAAATAAATTGTAATATAAGACAGAATAATTGACATGTGAAGACAAAAAATAAACATTTAATTTTTAGTTACCAATTCGCAACGTGCTATTTTGCCTTATTTGAGTTTGATTGGGAATTTCAAATATTGATGCTGATGAAAAACAACGGATCTCTGCAAAATATAAGCGTAAATATGTTTAGTAAAATTATATTGATTAATAAATTAGTTTGGCCAATACAAAAACATATTTTTTTTACCATTAGTTATGTCTTCCAAATGAATTCTTTTGTATTCCTTCTCTTAAAATTGCATGGGATTGATGTGTTCATCATATCCATCTTTGTACCAGTATAGTAAAAGAAACAATTAGAAATTATTGAGCACTACGATTAATATTAAAAATATCTAATGATCACATCACATGTTTACACACCTTTTTTCTCCAAAAGACTATTAATTGATAGTTTTCCTTGCATCTTATGTTTTCTGTTCATCCTTGCTTCTCGACATTGCAAATTCAAATTCTCCTTTCAAGTAAAAGTTTAGTTATTAGGAGTATGTCTTTTATAAATAAATCAAATGTGATAATAATTAAACTGGAAACATACAGTTAAATTTCTAGTTTGTGTGTGAAGTTCTATCAACTTATTTCTCCGATTAATCCTGGCAAGATGGCATTGTAATTTCGAATTATCACTTGATGTTGGATGTTGACTATTGGATGACATCTGATAAGAACACACATCAATAAAAATACCAATAATACTTTCTTAAAAAAAAGAAAAAAAGAAATATAAATTTTTTTTTGTAACAAAATATTGGCAACACTCATGTACATTAAGGTAGTATAAGTTAAGAGAGATGTTATGGTACGCTCGGCGTACGGATGGCGTGGTACGTCAAGTCGAGAGATGATTGCCACGTATCACATATTTGTTGTAGTTTGTGTCCTAAAGACAATTGTCGTTTAGGATATTTTATTTAGAATAAAGAATGTATAAACTATTGATTTTATGAAAGGCTTTTATCTTTTATCTTATATATATTACGTTGTAATTATTAGTTAAAAGAAATCCATAGTTTATATTGATAATCTTAAAGTGTTCATACAAGATGAAGTGAGACATACTTTAATGATTAAATAAACTTAAAATATCTCAAGTCGAGTATTGTATTATTGGATTGATATATATACTGTTGAGACTTGCATATAATATATCTTTTATTCATGAATAAGAAGTTGATCTCACGAACTTAGATTATACGAGATATCTGGATAATTATATAGATATGTATAATGATGTTATATATATTGGAGACCCCGCTTTGAGTTACTAGTATGGAATAAATACATAAATGTCAACTAGCTTTAACTCATATGTGGTAATAGATATAAAGTAGTCCTAGAACTCAAATACTCATTCATGTGACTTTGAATTATGGAGTGTGTTACTTTGATTCTACTATCTGTACGATCCAGTATTCGGGTGTCCTTCGGGTAGACATTGGGTAACACATAAAGTAATTGCAAAGCAGTTAATGTTAGATTGAGGATATCATCACTTCTGTATTAGAGAAGATTTATCTTGGGCCTCTTGTGAATAAATAGTTCTAAATCCTTGCGCGAGGTAATATGATAAATTGGAAATGGTTTTCAATTTATGGAGAATATTTATTTGAGCACAAGTAAATTAATAATGAATTATATGATTGACTTTTCCGTGATCATGATTCATTAAAGATAATATTGATGAGGGACCGAATTATATTGCAACTATCACTGACAGGTAAAAGAAGTCAACTGTTAATCTTTAATGACCGGTTGTGGTAAGGACCTAGTGGGTCACACACTAAGAGTATTGAAGGATAAAATGGTAAATTGGTAAATATACCAAATATGTGTATTTGGTAATGTTGGCCGAAATATGTATATATAGTGTTGATATATATAGTTTAATTGAATTAAATTATAATGTGTTATAATGTTAATTAATTAAATCCTACTAGTATAATAATTGAGATTATTATTTAGTTAAATTGAGTAATTTAATAAATATGAATTTATATAAATTACTAGTTTAATTAAATAGGAATACTAGTATGAATAGAATTGTTTTTATTAATTAAATAAGAGTTGGCCTAGTCCTTTTGGGAATATGATTCTTATTTAGGAGAGACAATTCTAAACACTATAAATACAACCCCCTATGAGGTATTTGATACATACATCTAATTCTCTCTAGAGAAGCTGAAATTCCTAGACCAAAATTGGGGTTTTGATTTACCGTTTTATTCGTTCTTACTCGTGTGGACTTAACGCTAGAGGTGTTCTACTTTGGGCACTCGCGAGATTAAAATAAAGAAGACTTGTGGGCGCGACAACAACGTTAGATAGTAATCTCCTAGAGGTATTTTATCTAACTAATCTTCTTAATTGTTATTCAATAAGCTAACGGATCTTGGTTTAAGAAATTGAAAAATTTTAATTCCGCTACGAACGTCGTAAATCTTCAATTTCCAACATGGTATCAGAGCTATCGTTACTTGATTATTGAATAACAATTATATCATGATATAGAACGTTTTATCGCGGTTGTTTTGGTTATTTGAATGTCGAAATCAGGTTTAATTTGATTAAACTAAATAAATATGATTTATATGATTTTGATGTTAAAATAAAGTTTTGGTATTAAATTTAATTCTGGAAATCAAATAGGATTTGATTTATAATTTTATCATAAAAAAAAAAAATAATTTGATTTTTGGATTTGGCGGGACAGAACCACCATTGGTGGTTCTGTGGCTGCTGCCTCGCAGGCACCAGGTAACCTGCTGCCTGCGAGGCAGCAGCCACCGCAAACGGGCCGTCTCCGACGGCTCGACCCGAATGGTTCGGAATTTTTCGACCCCGTTTTTATTTTAAAAATTCCAGAAAATTAATGTGTTTTAGATTTAATTAAAATATTAAATTGTTTGGTATTTAACGATATTGGATATCCTTTGAAAATTAAATCGTTTAACGCTTTAAATTAATGCCGAATATTTAAATTCAAGATTTTAATTAAGATTTAAATGGTTTAATGATTATATATATTTGATATATCTAATTAGTCTTAATGTCAAAATATGAATTTTCAATTGATTATATTTGATATAATTTGCAATTGATAATTGACCAAGATTAAAGTTAATTGGTGAATAATTGTGTTGTCTTGGTATGTTTGGTAATTGTGGAATAGATGGACACTTGATAGTCAATTAGGTTGCTTCCATAATTATCAATGTTTGCTTCGAGTCTAGCATATTAGGATTATGTAGATTAGAACAAACTTAATAAATCGATTGATGAGACTTAAGAACCCTTGATGATTAAAAATTAAGTTATATCAGTTGCCTCCTATTATTAGTAATTCAAGCAGGTTTCTATAAATGTTTTAGGGCATTGGCCAAAGTCAAACCTGAAACTTTTCTTAAAACACTTGGATTACTTGAAATAAGATTTCATGAATAATAGGTTATAAACTTAAATTGGAATTAGTATGACCGGATGCGAAAAACTTGTCATGTAATATCTGATAGGCAAAAGGTTAGGATTAATACAATTAATTGTATTAGTTATTAATGTGGTTAATAACCTAATCTCCTAGGAATTATATTTGATATAATTGATTGCAAGAATCTACCCGATTCGAAATAAGAGTCATGATTGGCCAAAGTCAGGGTGAATCTTATTAGATAGGGATCCTAGCCCACTATTGAAATATAATTAACTTATAAGGGTTGTTAATTTTAGTGGGAGTATTTATTATATTTTAAGTCTTATATAATAAATTAAATCAATAGTTAACACTAGTACTCTTTATATCTCAGGTTATAGAATATAATACATCTGATTAATCATGTCGAAATTTGATCTCCGCTCGATTCTCACTGATAACAAACTCGTTGGTTCAAACTTCACTGACTGGTTTCGAAGTCTCAAAATTGTTTTGAGAGCTGAGAAGATTGAGTATGTCCTTGATAGTGATATACCCAATGAACCAGATGAAGGTGATGCCATAGAATTAGTGGAGGACTATCTTGCTCACAAGAGAGATAGTGATATGGCATCATGTGTAATGCTGGCCTCTATGTCCCCTGAGTTGCAAAAGCAACATGACAATATGGATGCTAGATCCATAATTGTTCGTCTGAAGGAGCTGTTTGAGAAACAGAAAAGGAGTGAAAGATATGAGATATCTGAGAAACTCTTTCGCTCTAAGATGACAGAAGGGACCTCTGTGACAGAACACGTTGTCAAGATGATGGGATGCATCAAGAAACTTGCTGATCTAGGATTCAATATGGATGTAGAATTAAGTGTGGACTTAGTTCTACAATCACTTCCTAAGAGTTATTCACCATTTGTGATTAATTTCAAGATGAATAATCTTGAAGTCAACTTGGCTGAACTTCTGAATATGCTCAAGACCTTTGAGCCAAATGTTGGCATCAAACAAGAGGTCTCGGCTATGGTAGTCGACCGAGCAAATAAGAGGAAGTGGAAGGGACCCAAGAAAGGTTCCAACAAGAAAGCCAAGGGAAGTGATGAATCCCACCTTGACAAAGGTAAACAAGTGAAGGTTCATAAACCTAAGGGAGAATGTCACCACTGTGGAAAGGAGGGGCATTAGAGGAGGAATTGCAAGGTTTACCTTGAGTCACTCAAGAAGAAGAAGCTTGGTGAAGCTTCAACTTCAGGTATTTTTCATATTGAAATACATTCAGTTCAAAATTTCAACAACTGGGTATTAGATACCGGTTGTGGTTCTCACATTTGTAACAATGTGCAGGGACTAAAGGGGATTAGGAACTTGAAGAAGGGAGAAGTTGGACTGCGTGTGGGTAACGGATCTAGAGTTGCCGCAGTAGCAGTTGGAGACTTCTTCCTTAAATTATCTTCTGGATTAGTTTTAGAATTAACAAATTGTTTGTTTGTTCCTGCTATGTCCTCAAACATAATTTCGATTGGTTGTTTGGATAATGTTGGTTTTGATATTTCAATTAAGAATAAAAGTTGCAACGTTAGTTTAAATGGAATTCATTATTTTTCTGGTTCTGTTATGAATGGAATTTACATCCTGAATAATGAAATTACTTCTTTAAACGTAACAACAAAGAAACCAAGGTTAGATAATGAAATTGATAAGACCTACTTGTGGCATTGTCGTTTGGGTCATATAAATGAGCAACGTTTATCTAAGTTACATTCAGATGGACTCTTAGATACTTTTGATTTTGAATCATTAGAAGCGTGTGAGTCTTGTTTAAAAGGTAAAATGGCAAAGACACCCTTTAACAGTAAAGGAGAAAGATCTACAGAAATCTTAGGACTTGTACATACAGATGTATGTGGGCCCATGTCTACACCCGCAAGAGGAGGATTCAACTACTTCATTAGTTTTATAGATGATCTATCTAGATATGGATATATTTATTTAATGAAGCATAAATCCGAATCGTTTGAAAGGTTCAAAGAATATCGGATGGAAGTTGAGAAACAAACTGGTAAACAAATAAAGATCCTACGATCTGATCGTGGAGGAGAATATTTGTCTGGTGAGTTTTTGAATTATCTAAAGGAGAATGGAATAGTCTCACAATGGACACCTCCATATACGCCACAACACAATGGTGTATCTGAAAGGAGGAATCGCACCATATTAGATATGGTGCGATCCATGATGGGTTTCGCAACACTACCTAAATCATTTTGGGGTTATGCCCTAGAAACCGCACTCTTTATCCTAAATAGAGTCCCAACCAAATCTGCTACTTCTACTCCTTATGAATTGTTCATAGGAGGTAAACCTAAATTATCATTTATGAAAGTTTGGGGCTGTTTAGCATACGTGAAACATATCGTATCAGATAAGCTAGATCCCAAATCTGATAAGTGTTTCTTTATTGGATACCCTAAGGAAACTAAGGGATATTACTTTTATCATCCAGATGATCGAAAGGTAATTGTATCTAGGCATGCTGGTTTTCTAGAAAAGGAATTTCTTGAGAAGAAAGACACCAATTCTGTGATTGAACTTGAGGAAGTTCGAACCAGTAGTGAAGAAGAAACTGAACAAGTGGCAGAAACAGTGGGAGCTCAACCTGAATATCAATCTCAGGAACAAGTGACATTAGAACCCCGTAGGTCTATAAGGGTGCGCCAAGGTCCCGAGAGATATGGATATCTCGTGGACGAAGGCGAGGAAACACTCGTTGTAGATAATGATGAACCTAGGAACTACAAGGAAGCAATCAATAGTCCCGATTCTGCTAAATGGAAACAAGTCATGCAATCCGAAATGGACTCCATGTATGGAAACAAAGTTTGGACTTTGGTTGACTCATCCGAAGATATGAGATATGTCGGATGTAGATGGATCTTCAAGAAGAAGAGAGACATGGATGGTAAAGTAGTTACCTACAAGGCACGTTTGGTAGCAAAAGGATATACTCATAAACAAGGAATTGATTATGAGGAAACCTTTTCACCTGTAGCCATGATAAAGTCTATAAGGATAATGCTTGCAATTGCCGCTCATTATGATTATGAGATTTGGCAGATGGATGTTAAAACTGCTTTTCTAAATGGACATTTAGAAGAGGATGTGTATATGATGCAACCTGAAGGTTTTACATCGAAGGATACAAAGCAAGTTTGTAAACTTCAGAGATCCATATATGGACTCAAGCAAGCATCTAGAAGTTGGAATAAACGCTTTGATGAAGCTGTTAAGGGATATGGTTTTGAACAAAACTATGATGAACCTTGTGTTTACAAGAAGAATAGTGGGAGCACGGTAGTATTTCTCATATTGTATGTCGATGACATATTACTCATGGGGAATGACGTACCTGCCCTACAACAAGTGAAGGTTTGGTTATCAAGTGTATTCTCAATGAAAGATTTGGGAGAAGCGTCCTATATTTTGGGGATTAGGATCTATAGGGATAGACCTAATAGAATGATAGGATTATCTCAGTCTACATATCTAGATAAAGTACTTAGGCGTTTTAGCATGGAAAATTCGAAAAGGGGTAACTTGCCAATGGTTGTCTGTAAAAGGGAACATCAATTGAGCAAGAAGATGTGCCCTGTAACCGAAGAAGATAGAATGAAGATGGCCGGTAAGCCATATGCCGATGCGATTGGTTCTATCATGTATGCTATGCTTTGTACTAGACCCGACGTAGCTTTTGCTTTGAGCATGACTAGTCGATTTCAAGCTAATCCAGGTGAACGTCACTGGACTGCTGTCAAGAACATCTTGAAGTACTTAAGAAGAATTAAAGAGATGTTTCTAGTATATGGAGGTGGAGAATTGAGAGTGGAGGGATACACAGATGCCAGCTATGAGACTGATGTCGATGACTTCAAGTCTCAATCTGGATTCGTGTTTATTGTGAATGGTGGAGCAGTTAGTTGGAAGAGTTCCAAGCAAACTGTAACAGCCACATCCACAACTGAATCAGAGTATATAGCAGCTTGGGAAGCGGCTAGAGAAGCTGTATGGATTAAGAAGTTCGTTGGAGAACTTGGTGTGGTTCCTGACATTGTGAACCCGATTACTCTTTACTGTGACAGTAATGGTGCAATCGCACAAGCTAAGGATCCACAGTCTCATCAATCATCCAAACATTATGAAAAACGTTTTCATATGTTAAGGGAATCCGTGGCTAAGGGAGATATAAAAAAGGAGAGAGTACCTACTGAGGACAACATTTCAGATCCGTTGACCAAGGCGTTGGTGCAAGCGGTCCATGATCGGCACATGAATAATTATGGAATAATGTTTAAGAACAATTGGTCTTAAGTCCAAGTGGGAGTGTTGTAGTTTGTGTCCTAAAGACAATTGTCGTTTAGGATATTTTATTTAGAATAAAGAATGTATAAACTATTGATTTTATGAAAGGCTTTTATCTTTTATCTTATATATATTACGTTGTAATTATTAGTTAAAAGAAATCCATAGTTTATATTGATAATCTTAAAGTGTTCATACAAGATGAAGTGAGACATACTTTAATGATTAAATAAACTTAAAATATCCCAAGTCGAGTATTGTATTATTGGCTTAATATATTATACTGTTGAGACTTGCATATAATATATCCTTTATTCATGAATAAGAAGTTGATCTCACGAACTTAGATTATACGAGATATCTGGATAATTATATGGATATGTATAATGATGTTATATATATTGGAGACCCCGCTTTGAGTTACTAGTATGGAATAAATACATAAATGTCAAATAGCTTTAACTCATATGTGGTAATAGATATAAAGTAGTCCTATAACTCAAATACTCATTCATGTGACTTTGAATTATGGAGTGTGTTACTTTGATTCTACTATCTGTACGATCCAGTATTCGGGTGTCCTTCAGGTAGACATTGGGTAACACATAAAGTAATTGCAAAGCAGTTAATGTTAGATTGAGGATATCATCACTTCTGTATTAGAGAAGATTTATCTTGGGCCTCTTGTGAATAAATAGTTCTAAATCCTTGCGCGAGGTAATATGATAAATTGGAAATGGTTTTCAATTTATGGAGAATATTTATTTGAGCACAAGTAAATTAATAATGAATTATATGATTGACTTTTCCGTGATCATGATTCATTAAAGATAATATTGATGAGGGACCTAATTATATTGCAACTATCACTGACAGGTAAAAGAAGTCAACTGTTAATCTTGACTCCTTATGACTCCGGGTTAGAAGAGTATCTCCATATTTGAGTCGACGCTCTTCTATGTTATATTAATTAATAGAGATTAGATTAATATACGACCGGTTGTGGTAAGGACCTAGTGGGTCACACACTAAGAGTATTGAAGGATAAAATGGTAAATTGGTAAATATACCAAATATGTGTATTTGGTAATGTTGGCCGAAATATGTATATATAGTGTTGATATATATAGTTTAATTGAATTAAATTATAATGTGTTATAATGTTAATTAATTAAATCCTACTAGTATAATAATTGAGATTATTATTTAGTTAAATTGAGTAATTTAATAAATATGAATTTATATAAATTACTAGTTTAATTAAATAGGATTACTAGTATGAATAGAATTGTTTTTATTAATTAAATAAGAGTTGGCCTAGTCCTTTTGGGAATAGGATTCTTATTTAGTAGAGACAATTCTAAACACTATAAATACAACCCCCTATGAGGTATTTGATACATACATCTAATTCTCTCTAGAGAAGCCGAAATTCCTAGACCAAAATTGGGGTTTTGATTTACCGTTTTATTCGTTCTTACTCGTGTGGACTTAACGCTAGAGGTGTTCTACTTTGGGCACTCGCGAGATTAAAATAAAGAAGACTTGTGGGCGCGACAACAACGTTAGATAGTAATCTCCTAGAGGTATTTTATCTAACTAATCTTCTTAATTGTTATTCAATAAGCTAACGGATCTTGGTTTAAGAAATTGAAAAATTTTAATTCCGCTACGAACGTCGTAAATCTTCAATTTCCAACAATATTGTGTATTAATTCAAAACACATTTTTTAGTTAATTAATTATATAAAATATTAGGAACTAAAAAAGAAATCCTAAACCCTACAAAATAAACCCTAAAACCTAACTTGTGAATTCTAAATGTTAATTTATGTAACGTATCCTTAAAATATTGGCATGTTAGTCTATAGTAATAATCCAAATGCTAAACACAATTAATTGACAAACCTCACCTAAAAGGACAAAAACAAAAACATAGTTCAATTTTGTTTTAATTAGTTCAATTCAAAATATTGCTAGATGAATCTATAGATTTATTCTACAGTGCTCCCTACAAAAAAATTCCCCCTTTGATATTTCATTTGAGTTCACTCTCAAATCTTAACATTAATTAGAATATCAAAAACATCTTAACATTAATTAATCGTAAGATCAATGTTTTGATTCTATTAATAATAGCCCATACAAATATTACTCCTAGAGTCGAGCTATAGAGAGAGATGTTGGCCCTAACAAGAACAGAATCACCTAGAGGGGGGTGAATAGGTGTTTAAACAGAAAACCGATATTTTTGAATCTTTTAAGGAAACTCAAATTTTCAGAGTCAAAAATCCTCAGAGTCAGAGGCATGCTTATTGAAGTAGCCTCTGAGGGATATTCTGCTTTAAGACAGTTTCTGTCTTTTCAGCAACAGAAGTTCTGAGATAAGAACTTCTGGACAGTCTTCTGAACAAAGACTTGTGATTTTAAAGAGTAAATCTGTTTCAGCACTAAATATATAACAAGTACACAGAAGTAATTTAACAAGTATAAGGAAGGGAGAAAGAGATTCAGGAGGTCCTGATGAACAGTTCAATTTATCCAAGTTCGCCACAGAAGTCCTGTGACTACGTCTTGTCTTCTGAGGTCGCAGCCTCCAGAGATTTTATAAATCCACTATTCAGAACTTTTATGGCAAGTTCAGAAGCTCCTTTACATCAACAGAACTTAAGCTAATTTCTCACTTAGTTCTGACTAGCCTAAAAAGAGTTAAAGGATTTCCACCAGAACAACAAACACTCTGTTTTCTGGATTTCTCACCCAACTCTAATCTCAACTAGATTTCTCTCTTTGATCTAACTGAGTATCACAAACGATACAAGTTTACAAGATTCCTATTATGAACTTGTTTTTCTTCACTCTCTCACTAAAACAATAGCTAAGCTAAGTAGAGATTGAGAATGGAAAATGTGCTCTGTTTTCTTGATATTAACAGTGCGTTGAGATTTCAGCTCTCTTGAATCATTAGTTATTGATGCAGTGGAGCTTGGCTTCTTTATATAGTGTCTTAGAAATGACCGTTGTGAGGATTTGAATCTTCACAGATGACATGGAAGAGAGAAGCCGTTATTCTTGTTATCTTCTTCAAACGGTCACTAACACTTTATCCTGTCAACTGTACTTTTGCTTAATCTTGAACGAGATGAAGAAAAAGGATGGAGTTGACTTGGACTTATTTGATTTCGATCGGCGCTGTTGGGAGAAAGGAGACAGGTTTTGTTCTTTAGTGAACCAAGCGCGCCCTTCAAACAGCTTTTTGAACTTTTGGCGCCTAGCATTCAATGCAACTGACACAACATTAAATGCTAAACAAAACCCGTGATAACGAACTTCTGAAAGTTCTCAAATCTACATTAGCGCTTCTGATCTTTATCAATTTTATCTTCTGGTTACTTTGAGCAAACTTCTGAGATAGTAGAAACAGGTTTCAAGAGCTTCAGAGCGGTTGTACCAGCTTCTGATCAACATCTTCTGTCTTCAGCTTCTGATATCTTCTGAGTTAAGCAAGCGACCAGGGATATTTCATTCAGCACCTGCTGAGAAAAACTTATCCAACACTTAACAAAATTGTTAGTCAATATGCAAAGTATATAGGATAAATTTAATTTTTCATCTTCTGAAACGTTTGGACATAATCAAAACACTTAGGGTTCATCATTCTCCCCTATTTTGGTTATGGACAAACCGTGGTCCAGAAGGAAAAAAAAATTACTTAGAAAACTTAAGAGTTTAGAAAGTAACTTCCTGTTGGTTATAGCTTCTATAATTTCTGAATAACTTAACTCCCCCATTTTGGTGTAAATGGTGAACTTCATCAATCTGAAAACTTAAAGATAATCTTAAGATCAAGTTGTTAGATTTTTGTGAAGCAGAAGTTACTAAGTTCAGAAAGCATATAAGCAAGCCGTTATTATCAGCAACAAACAATAAGACAGTTTATGTGAAAAATTCTGAAGTTCATATAAATAGTCAGAGGAAAACACAGAAGCAAACATAAATCAGAGCAAATAGATAACTTAACAAAAGCTACCCAACCCAGAACCTAACTAAGAGATTCTAAAGCTCTATGGATTTGATGGAGGCTTTCTAGGTTTCTTCTGAAGAGGATGAAAACTTCCAGAACTTATATTCTCACTTGACCTCTTGACACCAGTTGAACCAGCCATATCAGAACTTGGACCACCCTGCATTTCAGGTTTCTCCCCCGTTTGGCCATAAACAACATCTTCCCCCAATGCACCTTGTGCCATTAATTTTTGTTGATCTTTGATAGCAGCATCAAGTTGGAATTTGTTGGGCCTTAAAGAATTTAGCTTCTCCATCTGAATCTTGAATTCAGCTTCATTCTTTCTCATTTCAGGAAGAGAAAGACCAGTCTGAGGCCTTTGTTTCTGGGCATCTTCCAGAAGCATCTTGATCCCTTTATTGTTCATGTAAACAGCAGTTGTTAAGTACTCATTCTGAAGATAAGTCTGTCCTCTGACAAACCTATAGCAATGGCGAAGAGTCTTTTCTTGTTCTTTGTTCTGAGAATGCATGACCTTCATAAACTCAGTCAATTCAGCAATCTGTGCATTCTGTGCGTTTACAGTGGATTCAAGGGTCTGGAGACGATTGTCAAGGTCAGGATGAGCATTACACACAACATTGGCAACCCTAGAAGATGACGGGCCTTGAGCAGAAGCTTGCACTTCTCTCAGAACATGATTTATTGTACTTTGGAGATCATCAATCTTACCAGGTAGAACCTTTTCTTGAGCCTCAAAACGCTCATTTGCTTCTTTAACCTCTAGCTGGAGAATGTTCAAATTCTCATTCACGTTCCTAGCAGAGGCATGAGCAATATTTTCTAGAGTAGGAAGGGTCAGAGCCAATTGCCTTAGTCTGTAAAATTCATCATAAGCAGCCAGATGAAGTGTTGAAAGGTTCTGAATGAATACAGAGGGATTTTGCATCTGAAGCATTGTCATCAACTGTAGGTTCTGAGCCTTCAGAGCTTGAAGTTCTTGGAGCACCATTCCCTGTGCATAAAGGTCAGCAGCAGGAGTTCTTCCAAGACCAGCAAGATTGTTCAACAATCCATCAGAGCCACTATGACTCATCCTTCTCAAATCCTCAATAGTGGGAACACCACCAGCTTCTGAGACAACAGGAGCTCTTGTAGGAATCCCAAAACTTCCAAAACTGGCAGCCATCTCATCTTTATGTATGTGGTTGAACAGGAAATTGTAGTTCGAATGTACACCAGCATAGGTGAGAGGAGTGGATACAGAAGAGGTTGTTAAGGGATCACACACAGAAGGTGTATGTCCAGAGGTTGAAGGTGGAGGTAAAGTAGTTGTGAAAGATGGAGCAAAATTGGTTTGAGGAGGAGGAGGAGGAGTTTTAGGTAAGGTAGTTGGAGGTGTAAAGGTAGAGGTTGGAATACCAGAGGATGGAAAAACAGCCTCAGGATTAAGTGAGTGAGTAGAGGTTAGGATGGAGTCTGAAAATAATGGAGTTGTAGAAATGTGAACTTCTGAATAGGATCCAGAAGGAAGAGTAGTTTTAAGAGATACATCTTCAGAAGGTGAAGATGTAGGATTAGTGAAAATTTCAGAGGCACTTACTTCTGAGACAGGAGTAGGTGCAGAAGATGGTAGGGAAGTATGTATGGGAGATGGAATAACATCTTGAGATGGAGATGGAAAAACATGATCAGAACCAACCTGTTCTTCAGGAGCATTTGGATTGAAGGATGCAATTGGAGTGGCAAAAAGATGAGCCATCTTCTCAATGGTTGCATGGGCATCCTTGTCACCAGGGTTCCTTCCTTGACCCAGAAGCACATTGTCCAGAAAATCATCTGTCTCAATGTCTCTAGCCATTTGAACAGCATCATGAATGATATTGTCAGTCTCTTGGTCGCTATCCTCTGAGACATCTTCAACAGTAGGAGCATCAAGATTCTCTTCTGACATATCAATCATGTCCTCATCAGCAGATTCTTCTTCAGGAATCTCTTCTTCCAACTCAGCAGACTTAACATAGAAGTCCTTCTTGTTCAGGAGCCTTCTGACTACTGTTGTTTTCCTTCTCATGCCTCTTGAGAGTGGAATTTCTCTCTCAGCATCTTCTTCCTCACCAGCAACTTCTGACAAAATCACATTGTCATCCAGTTTAGCAGCAGCTTCTTCTAATCTGGCTTTTTCCTTAGCTTCTGCCAAAGCTTTTCTCTCAGCTTCCAAACTTGCACTAAGTTGTTGAGCTTCTCTATCTCTTCTGTGCAATTCTTCAAGAGGAACAATTCTTTCCTCATTCAGCTTATCCTCAGCAGCCTTTGCTAATGCAGCAAGTCTGCTCTCCTCTGCTTCTTCTTCTGATGCCTTCTTTGCATCAACAGCCCTTGGTTCTTCAGCAACCACTTTCCCAGATGGTTTAATACTTATAGTTGATTGAACCAAAGTGGTAGGAGGTTCTGAAATAGCCACCTTCTCAACATTCATTACCACCTTAGTGGATTTCTTCTTTCCTTTGCCTCCTTTGACAACAATCTTTGTCTTTTGCTCAGGAGCTTTCACTGTTTCTTTCGGACCTGCAGCCACAGAAGAAGTAGGAGCTTCTGACTTCTTTGGTACAACACTGTGTTGCAATTTGGTCAGAGTATTCATTTTAAGTGGAGTACTTCTGGTAGTAACCCCTTCACCAGAAATCTCTATGGAAGCAGATTCAAACAGTCTGGTCAGAAGGGAACCATAAGCCAAAGCACTGGCCACCTTCACATTCTTCATCTGCCTTATAATCATGGCAGGTAAGTTGATCTTCTTTTCGTTCATCAAATGGTACATGAATACCCTCTCTCTATTTGAGACCCCACTGACAGCTCCAGATTTCGGAAGGAACACATTTGTGGTCAAATAGTGTGCCCACCTCTGATGCTGAGTTAACCATGTGGCATAGGTCTCTTTTGCGCTCTGAACTCGCTTCGCCCAGTTTACTTCTGAAAAACCTTCAGCAGAACCATCATCCCCAATGATAATTCCCTCATCATCTATGCTTATAGCCTGAGTGATTGAAGTCCTGCTGACCTCAAAATCAACACCACCAATTACTGAATGCACAAAGTCCTCTTCATCAGATCTAAAGTGGAGGTTCTGATAGAACTCTGTTATCATCTTGGGATAGATAAACTCATTCAAGGAGACAAAGGAGTTCCAGTTTTGCGAACTTATCCATTTAGAGATGGGTAAGGAGGATTTGACATCATCATCTAATAACCTAGATGTGAAAACCCTAGATTCACTACCACTTGTTGGCCCTAACAAGAACAGAATGTGGGTGATAGTGACTTGAGGAGCGTTTTCTTGAGCCATTTTTGAGAAAGAAGTTGAGAATTTTAGGTTAAGTAGAGAGATTGCAGAAAAAAAATTGCAGAGTAATTTCTAGCTGTGAAATCTTGATAGCAAAAGATTTTCGAGTGAAAATAGCTAAGTGTTGAAACCCCTTATTTATATCCAAACAGTAAACGGTTCAATTTCAAAAAGTAACTAACTACCGTTTGACAGGGAACCAGTTACCGTTAATAACAGAACGGCGCAGTAACAGCATTTAATGTAGGCACGCCTTAAACAAAAACCATGATTAACCTTAATCACACTTAATTAATTTGAAACATATAACATTTAAAATTAATAAAGCAGTTAAAGTAAGTTACTGGAGTTGATAAGTCATACCAATGCCTTCTCTCAAACTTCTGAAAGGATTATAAGCCAGAGGCTTAGTAAACATATTAGCAAGGTTGTCTTCAGAGGGAACATGGGTGATAAAAATATCTTTCTTCAGAACATGGTCTCTCAGAAAGTGATGCCTTATGTGAACATGCTTCATTCTACTGTGTTGTATGGGATTCTTGGAAAGGTCAATTGCACTCTTGTTATCACAGAAGATAGTCATTGTTCCAGGAGTGATTCCATAGTCAGCAATTTGTTGCTTTATCCAGAGCATCTGAGAAACACAACTTCCAGCAGCAACATACTCAGCTTCAGCAGTTGAGAGAGCAACAGAGGTTTGTTTCTTACTATGCCAGGAGACTAAGCACTCCCCCAGGAAGTGACATCCACCAGAAGTGCTGACTCTTTTCAATTTGTCTCTACCATAATCAGAGTCTGTGTATCCTACAGGAGTAAAATTAGTACTACAAGGATACCACAAACCAGCTTCTGAAGTACCTTTTAGATATCTGAGAATTCTTTTGACAACAATGTCATGAATCTCCTTTGGTTTAGCTTGATACCTAGCACAAAAGCACACAGCAAAATGTATATCTGGCCTACTGGCTGTTAGATATAAAAGAGAGCCAATCATACCTCTGTAGATTCTGATATCTACAGGATCACCTGCTTTTGCTTCATCATCAAAGTCTTTGTTAACATCCATGGGAGTGTCAACAACATTGGATTCCAGCATGCTAAATTTCTTCAGAACTTCTCTGGTATACTTAGCTTGGTTGATAAACACTCCATCATTACTTTGCTTGATTTGAAGTCCTAAGAAGAATGTCAATTCTCCCATCATAGACATTTCAAACTCAGCTTTCATGTGATTGCTGAACTCTTTGCACAAAGATTCATTAGTAGCACCAAATATAATATCATCAACATATACCTGAGCTAAAAGGATATCTTTGTTTTTCTTCAGAGTGAACAGGGTTGTATCAACACAGCCTCTGACAAATCCCTTAGACAGAAGGAATTTAGTCAGTCTCTCATACCAAGCTCTAGGAGCTTGTTTCAGTCCATACAAGGCTTTCTTCAGCTTGTATACATGATTTGGAAGCTTGGGATCTACAAAACCAGGAGGTTGAGAAACATACACTTCTTCTTCAATGTAACCATTCAAGAATGCGCTTTTTACATCCATTTGAAATAGCTTGAATCCTTTGTATGATGCAAAGGCACATAGAATTCTTATGGCTTCTAATCTTGCAACAGGAGCAAAAGTTTCACCATAGTCTATGCCTTCTTGCTAACTGTAACCTTGAGCAACAAGTATAGCCTTGTTCCTCACAACATTCCCATATTCATCCAGCTTGTTCTTCAGAACCCACCTAGTACCAACAACCTTCTTATTGTTAGGTCTGGGAACTAAGGTCCAAACTTCTGACCTTTTGAACTGATCAAGTTCTTCTTGCATTGCCATTAACCAGGATTCATTATCTTCAGCTTCATAGAAGCCCTTTGGTTCCAGAAGTGACACAAAGGCCACATTCCCCATGTATCTTCTGAGCTGAGCTCTGGTCATGACAGGATTGTGAACAGAGTCAATTACATTCTCCAAGGGGTGATTCCTAGGAGTTCTAACTTCTCTTGGTACATCCAATGTATCTTCTGAAACTTGTTCATCATTTGTTGAATCATATATAGGAGCATCTTCTGGAAGGAAGTTAACTTCTGTAGTTGAGTTTTCTTCTGGAACTTGTTCAGCAACAGGAGAAATAACTTCAGCAGCTTTAGGAATAACATCTTCATCAGCAGGAGATGTTACTTCAGCTTCTTCAGGAGCTCTACTATCTGCAGGGTTAGTCTCATCAAACTGTACATGAATAAATTCATCTAAAGTTTGAGTCCTCTTATTAAAAACCCTATATGCTTTACTATATGTTGAGTAGCCAAGAAAGATAGCTTCATCTGCCTTTGAATCAAATTTTGAAAGATGTTCTTTTGTATTCAAAACATAACATTTACAACCAAAACTTCTGAAATAACCTATTTTAGGCTTTCTGCCTTTCCAGAGTTCATAGGGTGTTTTGTTCAGAATACTTCTGATGAGTACTCTATTCAGAACATAACATGCTGTGTTAACAGCTTCTCCCCAGAAATACTTTGGAAGCCTTCTGTCATTGATCATAGTTCTGGCAATTTCAACCAGAGTCCTATTCTTCCTTTCAACTACCCCATTTTGTTGAGGAGTTCTAGGAGCAGAAAAGTTATGATCAATGCCTTTGATTTCACAGAATTCTTCAAACTTAAAGTTCTTGAATTCTCCACCATTATCACTTCTGATATGGACTACCTTTTCATTCCTTTCATTCTCAAGTTTCTTAATCAGAACTGAGAAACATCCAAGTGACTCATCTTTGCTAGAAAGCAGGATGACCCAAGTGAATCTTGAATAGTCATCTACAATGACTAAGACATACTTCTTTCCACCCATGCTCATTGGTTGAACAGGGCCAAAAAGATCCATATGAAGTAATTCTAAAGGTCTTTTAGTTGAAATGACTTTCTTAGTTTTAAAAGAGCTTCTGGATTGTTTACCAGATTGACAAGCAGTACACAAATGGTTCTTTTTAAAACTAATTTCAGGCAGACCCTCAACCAATTGATATCTAGCTATTTTGGCCAGAAGATTCATGCTAACATGAGCAAGTCTTCTATGCCAGAGCCAGCAGGTATCCTCTTTGGACATCAAGCATATATTTTTGCAAAGATTCTCAAGGTTCAGCATGAAAACATTTTCTACTCTAGGAGCAGTTAAAATAACTTCCCTTTGACTTACTGTCCAAGATTTTACATCCAGAGGTGCTGAAGACTACATCTCTTCCTTTATCACACAGTTGTGCAACACTCAGGAGATTGAACTTCAGCCCTCTGACTAGGGAGACATCTTCAATGGGAGGATTGGTTCCAATAGATCCAGAGCCAATTATTCTTCCCTTCTGAGCATCTCCAAAGCTGACTTTACCACCTCTCTTAGGCACAAATGTGATGAATGCCTTTTCATCACCTGTCATATGCCTTGAGCACCCACTGTCAATGTACCACAGCTTTGACATTGATGGAGCACTCAGAGCTACCTCAGAGTCATATGTAGCCTCAGGAGTTGCGGAAGTTTCTCCTTGTTCATCTTCAGAGGATGGCTCATCAATAGCCATAAAGCATATCTGAGCTTGCTCTTCCTTTTCTTCTGGATCACTGCCAGTCTCAGAGTCTGACCAGGCAGCCAGCATAGCTCTTTTGAACTTCTTCTTATCCTTCTTCAGCTCAGGACAGTTAGGCTTAATGTGTCCTGGTTGCTGACATCCATAGCATACCATTGGTTTGCTTGGATCTCTCTTGGTCTTCTCACCAAACTCAGGAGTTTTCTTGTCAAAACTTCTGAATGGCTTCTTGTAGTTTGCACCTCTGCCTTTTCTAAAGGCTTTCTTAAACTTCCTGGTCAGCATGGCCAATTCTTCATCTTCTGATGATTCTGCCTTCAGGACTACTTGTCTCTTTCCTTCTGACCTTTCTCTTAGGTCATGATTCTTCAATGACATCTCATGAGTGATTAAGGACCCAATGAGTTCATCATACAAGTAATAGCTCAAGTCCTGAACTTCTTCAATGGCAGTCTTCTTGGCTTGCCAAGACCTTGGTAAGCTTCTGACAATCTTCTTCACTCTTTCAGACTCTTCAATGTCTCTGCCCAAACTCTTCAAGTCATTGACTATCTTGGTGAATCTAGAATTCATTTCTGAGATAGATTCTTTGTCAAGCATTTCAAATAACTCATATTCTCTCATGAGTTGGTTGACTTTAGACTGCTTCACTTTTCCTGTTCCTTCATATGTGACTTCCAGCTTGTTCCATATATCCTGTGCTGTTTCACAAGAAGAAACTTTGTTATATTCAGTGGCTGTAAGTGCACAATGCAACATATTTATTGCTGAAGCATTTGTTTGGAGCTTTTTCAGAATATCATCTGAATATTCTCTCTGAGGGATAACAATAGTCCCTAGACCTGGTTCCATTCTGGTAGGAATGAAATCACCATCTTTGATGACAAACCAAGCACTCATATTCTGAGCTTGGATGAAATACATCATTCTCTTTTTCCAATAAGAGTAGTTGTCACCATTGAACAATGGAGGTCTGGTTGTAGAGGATTCCTCTGGGACAATGAAGTGAGAAGAATTCTCAGGCTGGTGTCTACTAGCCATCTCTATTGATTTTGATAGGATCTTACACTTAGATTGTTAGATCTTTAGTAAATATACGAAGTGACTTTCGCTCTGATACCACTTGTTGGCCCTAACAAGAACAAAATCACCTAGAGGGGGGTGAATAGGTGTTTAAACAGAAAACTGATATTTTTGAATCTTTTAAGGAAACTCAAATTTTCAGAGTCAAAAATCCTTAGAGTCAGAGGCAGGCTTATTGAAGTAGCCTCTGAGGGATATTCTGCTTTAAGACAGTTTCTGTCTTTTCAGCAACAGAAGTTCTGAGATAAGAACTTCTGGACAGTCTTCTGAACAAAGACTTGTGATTTTAAAGAGTAAATCTGTTTCAGCACTAAATATATAACAAGTACACAGAAGTAATTTAACAAGTATAAGGAAGGGAGAAAGAGATTCAGGAGGTCCTGATGAACAGTTCAATTTATCCAAGTTCGCCACAGAAATCCTGTGACTACGTCTTGTCCTCTGAGGTCGCAGCCTCCAGAGATTTTATAAATCCACTATTCAGAACTTTTATGGCAAGTTCAGAAGCTCCTTTACATCAACAGAACTTAAGCTAATTTCTCAATTAGTTCTGACTAGCCTAAAAAGAGTTAAAGGATTTCCACCAGAACAACAAACACTCTGTTTTCTGGATTTCTCACCCAACTCTAATCTCAACTAGATTTCTCTCTTTGATCTAACTGAGTATCACAAACGATACCAGTTTACAAAATTCCTATTATGAACTTGTTTTTCTTCACTCTCTTACTAAAACAATAGCTAAGCTAAGTAGAGATTGAGAATGGAAAATGTGCTCTGTTTTCTTGATATTAACAGTGCGTTGAGATTTCAGCTCTCTTGAATCATTAGTTATTGATGCAGTGGAGCTTGGCTTCTTTATATAGTGTCTTGGAAATGACCGTTGTGAGGATTTGAATCTTCACAGATGACATGGAAGAGAGAAGCCGTTATTCTTGTCATCTTCTTCAAACGGTCACTAACACTTTATCATGTCAACTGTACTTTTGCTTAATCTTGAACGAGATGAAGAAAAAGGATGGAGTTGACTTGGACTAATTTGATTTCGATCGGCGCTGTTGGGAGAAAGGAGACAGGTTTTGTTCTTTAGTGAACCAAGCGCGCCCTTCAAACGGCTTTTTGAACTTTTGGCGCCTAGCATTCAATGCAACTGACACAGCATTAAATGCTAAACAAAACCCGTGATAACGAACTTCTGAAAGTTCTCAAATCTACATTAGCGCTTCTGATCTTTATCAATTTTATCTTCTGGTTACTTTGAGCAAACTTCTGAGATAGTAGAAACAGACTTCAAGAGCTTCAGAGCGGTTGTACCAGCTTCTGATCAACATCTTCTGTCTTCAGCTTCTGATATCTTCTGAGTTAAGCAAGCGACCAGGGATATTTCATTCAGCACCTGCTGAGAAAAACTTATCCAACACTTGACAAAATTGTTAGTCAATATGCAAAGTATATAGGATAAATTTAATTTTTCATCTTCTGAAACGTTTGGACATAATCAAAACACTTAGGGTTCATCAAGAGAGTCCCTCACTTTTCTAAGGAAATAACAGTATTCTTATTACCAAACAAAATATAAATTGATTAATTGAAAATCTAACAAATGCGGCAAACCAAATCTAATAGCATTTTGTTGTCAAAAAAGATAAATCTAATAGCATTAAATAGTCATTTATGTTTCTGAAGAAAAAATATATAAAAAAATGCTTAATAGGGTATTACCCCCCAAACTTGTCTCCAATTAACAAGTGACACCCCGAACTTTGAAATGTTACAAAAATCTCCCTAAACTTACTTAATTGTATGAACTAACCCCAAATTGCTGACATGGCAGGGAGAATGAGACTCAAACTCCTAGAGGCGCGTGAAAGGGTCAAAATCCGAAAAAAATACAATTAAAAAAATTAAAAAAACATAAAAAAATAAAAAAACAATTAATTCTTCATTTCTCGTTCATGTTCTTCATTTTCATCTTGTTCTTCATCTTGATTCTTTTTTTTTTCTTTTTCTTCTTCCTTTCCTTCTTTTTCTTTTTCTTTTCCTCCTTCTTCTTCTTCTTCTTCTTCTTCTTTTTCTTTTCTTTTCCTTTTTCTTTGTTTCCAGATTCGGAAATCTGGAAAATTTCCAGATTTCCGACGGAATCTGGAATTTCTGGGAATTTCCAGATTTCCATCAGAAATTCCGTCGAAAATCTGGAAATTCCCAGAAATTCCAGATTTCTGACAGAATTTCCGACGGAAATCTGGAATTTTCTAGATTCCGTCGGAAATCTGGAAACTTTCCAGATTTCCGAATCTGGAATGTTTCCAGATTTCCGAATAAAAGAAAAAGGAAAGAAAAAGAAGAAGAAGAAGAAGAAGAAGAAGAAGAAGAAAAAAGAAAAAAGAAAAAGAAAGAATCAAAATGAAGAAAAAAAATGAAAATGAAGAACAAGAACAAGAACATATGATGAAGAAGAAGAAATATTAATTTTTGTTTAATTTTTTTTTATACATGTGGCATTTGACAACCAATGATATGCTGCCACGTGTCGCGAGTGTAGTCCACTCTCTAGGTGAAATTAGACTTTGCCGGATATGGGGGTTAATTGTTACAATTGAGAGTTTTTACGGGGTTAGTTCATACAATTAAGCAAGTTTAAGGGGATTTTTGTAACGTTTCAAAGTTCGGGATGTCACTTGTTAATTGGAGAGAAGTTTGGGGGGTAATGCCCTATTAAGCCAAAAAAAAATAGTCATTTATGTTGATTATTGCTATTTCCTTTTTCCTACCCTCTGAAGGGATTATATCATATAAGGGATTATATCATATTCTTGATATTCAATAAAAGAATTCATTCAATTTCACCATAAGATTTTATTTTTCGTGTTTTTCATCTAGAACTCAATGTACCAATTATTTTATTTAGAAATAAGTGAGAAAGTCTAACAATATTAAACTCTTAGATTTCAACGTTATGAACTATAAACCCTAACAACTCTAAACCCCTAGACCCTAATTAAGAACCCTAAACCGCTAGACTCTAATATTTTGATGAACCCTAAGTGTTTTGATTATGTCCAAACGTTTCAGAAGATGAAAATCTATTATTTTCTTACATACTTTTCAATGTTGACTAACAATTTTTGTTAAGTATTGTATAAGTTTTCTCAGCAGGTGCTGAATGAAGAAACTTTGGATTGCCTAGAAGACTCTGAAGAGAAGAAAAGCTGAAGACAGAAGATGAAGCTCAGAAGCTGGATGCTCCGTTCTGAAGAATTTCTGAAGACTATTAAAGCTCGCCTCAGAAGTTTAGAAGCAACCAGAAGTAATTCCATTTGGTCAGAAGCTTAGACAAAAGGAATAAGGAACTCAGAAGCGCTAGTCACGGGTTTCACTAAGCATTTAATGCTCTGATATTTGCATTTAATGCAAGACGCCAAAAGTTCAAAAAGCTGTTTTGATGGAGCGCGCATGTCCACTTCAAACAAAACCAGCATTTCCTTGTCTACCCTTTTGTTGATCCAAATGAAGTAAATTTCCAGTCAACCTTATCCTTGATTTCAAATTACTTACCGGATTAAGTTAAAGAACAAGGTTAACGGAATCAAAGTGTCTGAAGACCGTTTGAAGAAATGACAAATTAACGGCTACAACAAACTGATGTCATCATTTGAAGATTCAAATTCAAACAACGGTTATCTACAAAGCATTATAAATAGTAGCCAAGCTCCATTGCATCTATACACGCGATTATCGAGCTAAAATCTCAACGCACTGTTTTAACAAGCAAAACAGAGCAACCATTTTCCATTCTCAATCTTTCTTAGTTTTAGACTTTGTAATAGTAAGAGAGTGAAGAAAACACAAGTTCATAATAGGAATCTTGTAAACTGATATCGTTTGTGATATTCAGTTAGATTTTGAGAGAAATCTAGTTAATGTTTGAGTTGGGTGAGAATTCCAGAAAATAGGGTTGTTGTTGTTCTGGTGGAAATCCTTTAACTCATCCTAGGCTAGTCAGAACTAAGTGAGAAAATAGCTTAAGTTTTGTTGATGTAAAGGAGCTTCTGAACTTGCCATAAAAGTTCTGAATAGTGGATTTAAAATCTCTGCTGACTGCGATCACAGAGGACAGGACGTAGTCACAAGATTTTTGTGGCGAACCTGGATAAATCGAACTGTTCATCAAGACCTCCTGAATCTTTTTCTCCATTCCTTATACTTATATATTTTGCTTATGTATATTTGCTAGTGTTTAGTGCTGAAACAGATTTACTCTTTATATCATTGTCTTTGTTCAGAAGACTGTCCAAAAGTTCTCTAACTCAGAGCTTATGTTGCTGAAAGCAGTTAATCTGTGAGAAGGCATAATTTCTCTCAGAGGCCACTTCACTAAGCTTGCCTCTGAATCTGAAGAAATTTGACTCTGAAAAATTGAGCTTTTCTAAAAACTTAAAATTATCAGTTTTCAACTTAGACATATATTCACCCCCTCTAGGTGATTCTGATCTTGTTAGGGCCAACATATTCTAAATCCCAAATTCCAATTTTTAACTCTAAACCATAATATTCTAAACCTTAAACCCCAATTTTATGAACTCTAAGATTCTAAACCTTAACTTTATGAACCCCAACTTCATTAGTTAACTCTAAACCCTAACTTTATTAACCCTAAACCATAATATCTGGTATTAAGATTTACTCACAAAATTTTATGATACGCGATTGTAGATATTAATAAATCTATTGTATTAAGCATGTTGCATTTTATTTTATTAAAGTAAAAGTAGATTAGTTAGTTGTTTGGTAACAAGGTTAGTGTAAGGGAGTCATTCTCTATAGCCTGAGTGATTACTCTTACAATGCACTCAACATTAATCCAATAAAAGAAAAATCTATAAAACCATCAAATATCTCATAAAATTTACATTTATTAAGAATTAATCAACATTAAAATAGCTAATCACTAGATTCTCGAATGTCATTCGACTCAATAAAAATAGTACACAACTTGTCGTAGAGTGTAGCGAGCACAGACCGATTCAATCATCAAATGAAACAATTGCTTTTTGTAATCTGTATCTGGATTGCTGCATGGGAACCAAACCAAACCAGCAAAGATTGCAGACCCCTTTTCCTATGCTCTCTTATCTTCTTTTCCCTTTTGATCAATAGTTCTGCAACAGAAACTGTTATCTAAGACCTTTTAATGAAATTCCATCACAGATATCCATCCTCCTTTTGCTAATTCATCCTAAAAATTGTAGTATCCTTGATCGATTTCAGTCCACTAATCGAAAAAAATTAGAGGCATGAATATAATAGGTCAACTACTAAAACAATTTTTGGAGAGAGGGAGAAGGATAATGCTTGATTGATTTGAGAGGGACTAGGAAAGAAGAAACATGGCATAACAGAGGGAAATTGTGGGTGGGTATTATATAAGGCTTAGCAAATTTTCCTTGAGATCCGTTATAGAATGGTTCCACACGCCCTTTTCAGTTTTTGGATAACCGAACCACAACTTCGGTTATCCAAAAAGCAAACTTGCATTTCGCCTCTCCATAACAGACAACCTTGACCCACATTTTGTATTTTTTAATTATAAAAAACGATCTTCGGTTATTCAAAAACCGAAAATGGTTCCTCGATTTTTGTATCACCGAAGTCAGCAATCTCCTAACCAGTCAAAACATTAGTTCCGTATATATCTTAAACTAAGCATTTTATTTTGATTTATGTGCCAAAATGACATTTTTTAAGTGCATTATCTCAAAAAACTACCCTTCTTTTTATTGTTTATTCATTAAGCTCTCAAATCCATTAATTATGGACACTCCTTTAGTTTCTTTATTTTCAATATACCAAGAGCACAAACAATCAAGTATTAATTTGATATTCTTTATACTCGGAATCATACACTAAAGGGGTGTTTGTTTCACCGTTTCTTAGCTGCTTTTTGCTTTTTCATTTTAAAGAACAATTAAATGAGTGTTTGGTTAAGAATTAAAAAGACAAGAGACAAATGCTTTTCCAAGAAGCATAAAATACTGCTTTTTCTGAAAAAAAGACTCTACGAATTTTAGTTTCTTTTGTTGTCCTTTGCATTTTATATTTAAAAAAATTAATTATGCTCATATTAGTCATTTTACATACTAACATCAATAAATAATTATGATTTTACTAAACACCAATAATCAAACAGCAAACCGCAAGCAGCAAAATGAAACTGCAAACAAGAACAAAAAACGTAAACAGAAACATGAACAACTGCATCAAACGGACTCTTAATCAACAAGAAACTAAGGCCCCGTTTGGTTCAGTTGTTCCTGTTTGCTGCTCCTGGTTGCTGTTTGCTATTCCTGTTTGCAGTTTGCTGTTTCGTTTTACTGTTTGAGGTTTGCTCTTTGATTATTAGTGTTTGGTAAAATATAATTAAATGTTGCTGTTAGAATATAAAATGACTAATTTAGACATATTGAATTTTTTTAATTAATGTAAATTTAAAGGATAATAAAAGAAAATAAGATCTGTAGTATTTGTTTTAGAAAAGCAGTATTATGCTGCTTCTTGGAAAATCAGTTGCTTTTTACCTAAAAAGCAAAAAATGTCTACTCCTAATTTTTAACCAAACACCAAAACAACAACTTTTTAGAGTGAATAGACAAAAAACAGAACAAACAATCCTAATACAATGAACTATCGAATAAAGTTTCAAACAATCTTTTAACTATTTTTTGGTTTATAATAAAACATTAAATATAAATAGTTAAGATATATGTATATATTTTAATTTTATAAACCGCCATGTACGAGTAGTATATTAGTATAAGAAATAAGAAAAATAAGATGATTATGTAAATTAAAATTGAGTTTGGAGTAATTAGGTTGGATTGGTATTTGTTATTTGAAAACAAAAGTAAACAAAGGAGATAAGAATTTATATTATTTTACGCAGCCGCTCTTCTCTCTCACCCGAAACCCTAATTCTAAAAGCTCTTCTTGTTCCCTTGCGCAGCCCATCTCTTATCTATCTATCTCCACAATCTCGTTCATCGCATCCCTGATCCAGCTCTCATTATTTTCAGGTTCTAATCCATCTCTCATCTGTGTATTTTGTTAATTTAGCTGATTTTTTTTTGTTTATTTGCCCTTAATTATCAATTTTAATCCTAATCATTTTCATTCTCTGATCTACTTGTTAATTTTCATCTCTTTCTGTTAATTTATCTGCTTTTTATTGATTTTAAAGATGTCACCTTTATATTTGTGATTGCAGGTTCTCCGAATTAAAAGCTTGAATTTTTTCCGAAGATGTCGAAATTCTGGACACAGGTTTGTCATAGATTTATTTAGTCTGTGTTGTCGGTTATTTTTATTCCCGTGTCGTGTTGATAACGTTGATTTATCATTCTCATCGTTTAGGGTGGAAGTGACTCTGAGGAGGAAGAGAGTGACATTGAAAATGAAGTTACTGATGTCGAAGTAGGAGGCGAGCCTGGCACCGAAGCCCCTACAAACAAATATCTCACTCATAATGCTAGCGATAGCGATGAGTCGGATGACCAAAAACGTGTTGTCAGATCCGCCAAGGACAAACGTTTTGAGGAGATGTCGGCTACTGTTGATCAGATGAAGAATGCAATGAAGATTAATGATTGGGTCAGTTTGCAGGAGAGTTTTGATAAGATCAACAAACAGCTTGAGAAAGTCATGCGTGTCACAGAATCTGAAAAGGTTCCTGGCCTTTACATCAAAGCTCTTGTGATGTTGGAGGATTTCTTGACTCAGGCTTTGGCAAATAAAGAAGCGAAGAAAAAGATGAGTAGTAGTAATGCTAAGGCCTTGAACTCAATGAAGCAGAAACTGAAGAAAAACAATAAGCAGTATGAAGATATGATTACTAAGTACAGGGAAAACCCGGAGAGTGATGAGGAGCCGGAGCCAGATGAGGACTCGGATGAAATTTCAGATGATGACTCGGAGCCGCTGGAGGTCCCTGGTGATGAGGATGATGTGGTGGAACCTGATGACAGTCTAGAGCCTGAAGGAGACTGGCAGAAGATGATGAGCAAGAAAGATAAGCTCATGGATAAACAATTTATGAAAGATCCTAGTGAAATTACCTGGGATATTGTAAACAAAAAATTTAAAGAGGTGGTTGCTGCTCGAGGTAAGAAAGGAACTGGAAGGTTTGAGCTTGTTGAGCAACTAACTTTTTTGACTAAGGTTGCTAAGACACCTGCACAGAAGCTTGAGATTCTCTTTAGCGTCGTCTCTGCTCAGTTTGATGTGAATCCAGGGCTGAGTGGCCATATGCCTATAAATGTTTGGAAGAAGTGTGTGGTAAACATGCAGATTATTCTTGATATTCTTGTGCAGAATCCTAATATTGTAGTGGATGATATGGTTGAGCCTGATGAGAATGAAAGCCAAAAGGGGTCTGATTACAATGGGACAATTCGGGTTTGGGGAAACTTGGTGGCTTTCCTTGAGAGAGTTGATGGGGAGTTCTTCAAGAGTCTTCAATGCATCGATCCACATACACGTGAGTATGTTGAGAGGCTTCAGGATGAACCTATATTTTTAGTGCTTGCTCAAAATGTTCAGGAATATCTAGAGCGAGTTGGAGACTTCAAAGCTGCATCAAAGGTCGCCTTGAGGCGTGTTGAACTTATTTATTACAAACCTCAAGGGGTTTATGATGCTATGAGAAAATTAGCTGAACAGACACAGGATGATGAGAAGTCAGGAGAGGATCTGAAGGGTGAGGAAACCAGGGGTCCCTCCGCATTTGTTCCGACTCCTGAGGTTGTGCCTCGGAAGCCAACATTTCCTGATAATAGCAGGACAATGATGGATATTTTGGTCTCTCTCATATACAAGTATGGAGATGAGCGCACTAAAGCTCGTGCTATGCTCTGTGACATCTATCACCATGCTCTCTTGGATGAGTTCTCAACATCCCGTGACTTGCTGTTGATGAGTCACCTGCAGGATAGTATCCAGCACATGGATATTTCTACTCAGATACTTTTCAACAGGGCTATGGCTCAACTTGGTTTATGTGCATTTCGTGTTGGGCTAATTACTGAAGGACATGGTTGCCTTTCTGAGCTGTATTCTGGTGGAAGGGTGAAAGAGTTGTTAGCACAAGGTGTTTCCCAAAGTCGTTACCATGACAAGACTCCAGAGCAGGTACAGCTCTTGCGTATTTTCTTCTGTGTGTTGATAATTGAGTGTCACCTTTGTTTTATCATTTGAAGTTCTGATCTAGTGACTATTGTTGAAGTTGTTAAATACGCGTTATAAATTATAACACGTGAATCTCTATTAGCTTCAGATAGTGTTGACTTCTTTGTTTAGAGTGAATCATTTTCCTGAGCTTTTAAAGACTATCTGTATTAGCAGCTTGAATAGATATTGCTAACTTTCATACATGTACCTGTCTAATGCACAACTGTTGTCTTGCTGCTAATTTGTGAAAGGTGTGTAAGATTATAGTTTTGTTTTATAGCATTTGTTAGAATTAAGGAACATAGGCTACAGCAAAAGAATCACGTGATTAGTTATGATTGTAGCAGCCTGTGTATGCCTAAATGGTATTTCTTGTGTTCCTTACCTTGCAATATAATTGTCAAATTAAATCCGTATCACAAGAACTGTTAAATGCCATTTGAGTGCAAATATTGTTGGTTGTTCTAGTCCCAAATAAGGTATTTTATTTATTTATTTTTGATTGGTAAACATGCATGCATCCATTTACATTTTTAAATTGGCTTTCAACAGGAGAGGCTTGAAAGGAGACGCCAGATGCCATATCACATGCACATAAATCTGGAGCTTCTGGAGGCTGTCCACCTTATCTGTGCCATGTTACTTGAGGTCCCTAACATGGCAGCCAACACCCACGATTCCAAGCGCAAAGTCATTAGCAAGACATTCAGGCGGCTGCTTGAGGTTAGCGAGAGGCAAACTTTCACAGGCCCTCCAGAAAATGTCAGGGATCACGTAATGGCTGCCACACGTGCTCTTACCAAAGGAGATTTTCTGAAATCTTTTGATGTCATCAATTCTCTGGATGTTTGGAGACTACTTAAAAACAAAGATTCTGTGCTTGATATGCTCAAGTCCAAGATTAAGGAAGAAGCCTTAAGGACATATCTTTTTACCTACTCTTCATCATACGAGTCACTTAGCTTGGACCAACTTACCAAAATGTTTGACCTCTCAGCAGCCCAAACACACAGCATAGTGAGCAAAATGATGATCAATGAGGAGCTCCATGCAAGTTGGGACCAGCCAACACAATGCATTGTTTTCCATGATGTGAAGCACTCGAGGTTGCAGGCTCTAGCTTTCCAGTTAACGGAGAAGTTGGCAATCCTGGCTGAGAGCAATGAACGGGCAGTTGAGGCAAGGATTGGAGGTGGTGGTATGGATCTGTCTACGAGACGGAAGGATGGCCAGGATTATGCCAGCATGGCAGCTGGGGGTGGTAAGTGGCATGACAATTCAAACTACAATCAAGGTAGACAAGGACGTTCCGGGTATAATGCTGGAGGTGGGCGACCACCAGCATTAGGCCACACTTCCGGTGGTGGCTATTCGAGAGGGACTGGACGAGCAGGTGGATATTCTGGAGGCTCACGATATCAAGACTCTGGATATGGTGGATCAGGTAGAAGTACAGTGAGGGGATCTCAGATGGATACTTCCAATCGAATGGTTAATCTCAACCGGGGAGTTCGCTCTTAGGGGATCAGTCAGTGAGAGCTGACTGAAAGAGAGCCAATCGGTTAGTTTTCCTCCTGGTTAGGAAGTTTGTTTCCGTGGAAATTTTGTTGCTTTCCTTATTTATATTTTGCACTGCATTTATATTTTCTAGCTGAATTATGTAGTGGAAAATTAGAATTAACTTATATTTTTTGCTAATGACATTGTAAACCTACTTCTGCATCTGATGATTTTGGTCTGATGTTTGAATATTTTGCTTTTCTTTTTAAATCATTGAGTTTTAGGGGCCATCATCATCACATAATTGAGATATCAATAGTCTTGGCTATGTTTTTGACACTAAAAAGGGACATTCCTTTCATATATTGTTCAGATTTTCCCTTCTTTGATTGGGAGGGGGTTTAGGAGGGTATAAAAAAAATCCTTGTTTGGGAGGGAAAGGTATTGGAGAGTGAGTTTTCACTGGTTTGAAAAAGGCTTTAGAAAAGTTAAGACTCCCTTACCCTTTCCTTCTATTACATTCATAACCCCTCCAAATCCCTTTCCCAATCAAAGCCTTAAGTTTCAGTTTGGTGCATGGATTAAAGTTCTTGAATAATAATTTCGATTATTAATTTCGTCGCTTGATCTATAGTGTTTTATCTAAGTTCAATACCACGTGTTGGTATTAGAAGTAATTTTAATTTTTTGCACTTGTAATTTTAATTGTTTTGGACTATTTTGATGAAAATGTTGAAACGGCGATTTGAGAATTGCTTAATTAGAACAAGGCCCATTTAAATGCCTTTGTTGGAATTTGGAACAAAGCCCATCTGTTTTTCCATAATTTTGGAAATGTTTTGCTGTTGGGATTCAGTAGCTCGACTTATAGGAGCCTCTCCGTCACCAACCCGTTACACTTAATTGGTAACATCAAATGGTAATTTGCATTATTTTTTGATTTTGTTGAAGTGTTTTTACTCTAACTCATTTCATCATTTCTTTTCTTAAATTATAAAATTTCAATTAAATAATATTACTTTATCATTATTAAATTAATAATACAAAATGGTTTGATATATTAATATAAAATAAAGATAAAGTAAAAAGTAATATTATTTTATTAAATGATGTATCAACTTGATGCAACATCAAATCGGATGAAGTTAAATGTATTTGGTGTTGTATCAAAATAGTGTATATGATTTTGATGATGGGTTGGAGAGTCAAACTATACTAGATTTCATTTTTAACATTAAATTGATGTTGGATCAGAGATGCTCTTACTATATTACAATTGTTCCATAACTTTATTTAAAAGGTGGTTTAAATTATAGAATATCTGATTTAATCCTTAACTGAATGGAGAATAAAGAGTAAGATTAGCTCTTTTCAGTTATGTTAATTTAATCCATATCAAATTTTGGTTCTCAATTTATCCCAAAATTTTAGTCATTTTGATTAAAGTAAAATTTTTAAAGTTCTTAAGTTTTTTAAATAATATGTTGCTTAGTTAATATTTTGAAAAATAAATTATAGAGTTCTTATCTTTTGTAATTATTAACCTTTGAACCTGTTGTCCTTTTTCTTTTTAGATTTGTAAATGAACAGAAAGACAAAGGATAGTAGAATCACATAATCATTTTGTATTGTAATATATATATAGAGAAAAGCTCAGGTGTGACAATGGATTTATGGTGTGACAAGAGGAAAAGGTGGGGGCATTTTTGTAATTGAACAGGGGAAGGTGGCAAACTTGCAATTAAATGAAAAAAGCTTGTGCGTGAGAAATGGAGGGAAGGAAGAGGGGGTGATGTCAGCACTGATGTCACCCCTGGAGAGAGAAAAAGATTTTAATTATTTTCTTTAAAATGCATTTTCCTGCTCTTCCCGAACTCATTTTTTTTAAAAAAATTATACCACTGAACTCGTATTAATTAGACGGTCATTTTGAGATCCATTGTTGCTATTTATAAGCGATTTTTATTTTTTTTTATTTTTCTATGGTTGGTCTGTTGGAACAACACAGTTCGTTTTTGAAACAACACAGTACGTTTTTGAAACAACACAGTTCGTTTTTGAAACAACACAGTATTTTTTTTGAAAATATATAAGATCTGTTGGAACAATACACTTTTGGATTGAATGGAACTCTGATAAGTAAACAAATTATCCAAACCAACAAAAAAACTCATGAACTAACACAATTTTGATGCACTTGATCCCATTTACAATATGGCAGCAATTGGGTCTCTCCTACAAAATGTTCATGCACTTGATCCCATCCATCCTACAGTTTGATGCAAAAAAAGTCATGTACAGTTAACATAGCCACAATTCTTTATTTCCCACACATTGAACACATTTATAATTAAATCCTGATACTTCAATATTTGATTTATGCAGCATATATCCCATCCATCCCACTTCTTTGTCCTCATATTTGATTTATGCAGCATATATCCCATTCATACCTGATACTTCAATATACAGCATATGTCCATCTAAAAATCAAATTTTCTTGATTTCATCAACATCAGTTTGAGAATCATCTTTTCCTTCAGGCACACTAACACCAAGTAGCTCAACATGATGGTTTTCGGTAGATAGTGGCTCTGCTGCCCTAGGACTAAACCATCCACCTCCTCTTACATCCACGAGATTGATTTTTAACTCACCGGAATATGTAGAATGACCCTTAGACACAACAATAACAGGAAGGCTTAATAAGGTATTATCCCCCAAACTTGTCTCCAATTAACAAGTGACACCTCGAACTTTGAAACGTTACAAAAATCCCCTCTAACTTGCTTTATTGTATGAACTAACTCCGTAAAAACTCTCAATTGTAACAATTAACCCCCATATCCGGCAAGGTCCAATTGCACCTAGAGAGTGGACTACACTCGCGACACGTGGCAGCATATCATTGGTTGTCAAATGCCACATGTATATATATAAATTTTTTTAAAAAAAAAAGAATTAAATAAAAATTAATATTTCTTCTTCATATGTTCTTGTTCTTGTTCTTCATTTTCATATTGTTTTTCTTCATTTTGATTCTTTCTTTTTCTTTTTCTATATCAATTAAAATTGTTTTGCTTTACTTTTCTTCTTTTTTTCTTCTTCTTCTTCTTCTTCTTCTTCTTCTTCTTTCCTTTTTCTTTTATTCGGAAATGTGGAAAAATTCCAGATTCGGAAATCTTGAAATTTTCCAGAAATCTGGAAAATTCCAGATTTCCGTCGAAAATTCCGTCAGAAATCTGGAATTTCTGGAAATTTCCAGATTTTCTGGAATTTTTCAGAAGTTCCAGATTTCGTCGGAAATCTGGAAATTTTCCAGATTTCCGAATCTGGAAACAACGAAAAAGGAAAAGAAAAGAAAAAGAAGAAGAAGAAGAAGAAGAAGAAGAAGAAGAAGAAGGAGGAGGAAAAGAAAAAGAAAAAGAAGGAAAGGAAGAAGAAAAGGAAGAAGAAAAAAAAGAAAAAGAAAGAATAGAAATGAAGAACAATATGAACATGAAGAACATGAGAGAGAAAATGAAGATTTAATTGTTTTTTAATTTTTTTATGTTTTTTTAATTGTTTTTTTTTTCGTTTTTTAACCCTTTCACGCGCCCCTAAGAGTTTGAATCTCACTCTCTATGCCATGTCAGCAATTTGAGGTTAGTTCATACAATTAAGCAAGTTTAGGGGGATTTTTGTAACGTTTCAAAGTTGGGGGTGTCATTTGTTAATTGGAGACAAGTTCAGGGGGGTAATGTACTATTAAGCCTAACAGGAACTATAAAGCATTCTCCAACCAATGCAAGAGCAGTAGCACCCAGAATAAGATCCACTTGTGGGTCCAGTTCTTCAACTTGTGTAACCTTTTATCAGTACTTTCGTTGGAACAACACGGTAATTTTTTGAAACAACACTGTAAATTTTTGGAACAACACAAAATCAAACAAACTAGTCTTAAATATTACTGTTACAATGAGCAAGTACTTTAAAGCTTGATAAACAAAGATTTAACATTATAAACAAATTGAATAGAGTGCAGCTTGAGCATCTTGCAGAAGTATTGTAAAATACCCAATTAAAATTGGTTAGCATCATCATTATCATCATCATCATTGGGTATTTCTTTCTATCTTCCTTCTCTCTAAAACATGGAAGACTTAGAACTTGTACCCAACAGAAATTAAGCAGGAAGAAGTCAACAAAACATCCAACAATCAGTTGATAAGAGAGGTAGATAAACTTACCAAAAAACTTGACCTTCCGATTTTGCAAGAATATCTTGCGTTCCAAAGCTAATCGAGTATGAATTTTCCTGTTGATTCTTAAGTTCCTCTAACTTGGATTGCTGAGCTTCTCTCATTTCAGGAGGAAGTTCCTTGCGGCTCGACGGAACGAATCTGGTTTCTTAAGAGAGATAGACTTGGGTTTATTAGACTTCTTATCAAGGGATAAAGCGGCGGCGGCCAACAGGAGGCTTCCGGTCGACGACCCTGGGTTGATTGTCGAGCTTGCTTGCAGCGCGCTGTTGAAAATAAAAGGAATAGATTGGAAAATTGTCATAACAAACCTAATTAATTACACTATTGGTACCTGTCTCACCATAAGAGAGCTGTCACACCATAAGAGGGTGTCTCACTTGAACTCTATATATATATATATATATATAGAAAAAGGATAAGGTGAGAACACCTCTCATATGCAAGAACACTTTTGTATGTGAGAACACCTCCAAAACTACGTAGTTTTATTAATAGTGGAGGACCAAAAGAGAAAGTTTTCCCTAACCCTATACAAAACACGAAGGAGAGAGAAATTGATAGATTTTTGATTTATTTCATTTTGTTTAACTTAAATTTCTCGACTTTTCCGAACTCCGATTCTAATTTTTTTTATACCGTTGGATTTGTTACGACGAGACGTTTATTTTGAGTACCATTGTTGTCAGGTAAGGTCGATATTTTAATAGTTTGAACATGAAGAGTTAAACTTTTGAACATAACAGTTAATATTTTTGAGCATAAAGAGTTAAGTTTTGAACATAAAAGTTAACTGATTTTTAGACAATTGCTCGCTGTTTTCCTTGCAACCTTCTTTGTTACATACACAATATTGAACAACCACCACATCTTTTTCTTTTTTCTTTTAGTTGTAGTAGATTTCCTAATATTGAATTCGTCAACACTTGCATATGCTCTGTAGAAATGAATATCTTCATCAAAAGAAATAAATTTCATTTCCATGTAGGTTTTAATTTATTAGTGCATATGGATTTTTGTTCCTCCAGGAGTCAATTGTTGTATTTTTTTCAGAAGTTGTAAGTTCCTCATTACTCAAAAATTAAATCTGCAGAGAAGTAGAGATATAGTTTTAGACTTTGAACATCTTGTAGTTGTAATTTTGAACATATTGTATAAATATTTGAACATGATATATACAATTTTGAACATCTTGAACATTTTGAACATACTGTCAGTAGTTGTAACTTTGAACATATTGTATAAATTTTTGAAATTGTTGCATACAATAAGATGAAGTACAAATTCTTACCTGATTCATTAGATGATGGAGTTCTTGAATCTTCTTGGAGTTCATATTGAAGTAGAAACTGAGATTTTTTCATAGTGTTACCGAGAAATTGTAACTTGAATCCACGTAAGCTGTGATCACTACAAAATAGCAAACGTTAGCCTAAAGGAGGCCGCTGACCGGCGACCCCTCTCCGATGCTAAAGTCAGTATGGAACTTGTGATCGGAAAAGTAAATAACTCAGAGAATGAGTCTAGAATAATGTACCTTAGATTGTAGTAAGTCTCATGTATTTATAGTTGTTTGATCATGAATCTTAGTCCTAGTTGTATTAGGACTTTACTTGAATTACTCTTCTTTAGTCTTAGAATTATAGTCCCAATTAGCTTGTATTGTCCTAATTGGATTAGGAGACCTAAAGAGGAATACTCACTTTGTAGGAGAGATATTCTCCTAACTTTGACTATTCAACGCACGTCTACGTGGACATTAAGACTATTCAACATGATTTAAATGTCCTACGTGGCTGAAAGCTAAATCACAACTGGTCCACGTGTCATTCGAAATATTAGGTGATAACAGAAGCCCCCCCAAAAGGATAACAAGATCCTTTAGGACTTATGTCTTTCAAATCCTCCAAAATTAATACGGCCCAAACTGCAGGCCCAAGAGACAAACATGGTTTGTGGCCCAACAACTTTACCATCAAGTCCAACTACCCAATTTGCACGCCTCACTCAAAACTCCACACTTGTCTTCAAGCGTGGTCTCAAACTTAAACTCCCTCCAAGCATACGAAAGGGTTTTAAATTTCGAAAACTCCCATTTCACTTATAAATAGCACTACAGACCACTACATTCCTCACGCTTTCAAACTCTCAAAATTTCCGGCATCCTGTTCTCCAGAATTCTGCTAAGTGTAAGTTATTTGTCATTTTTCTTTATCTTTTCTTGATTTCATTCTCCACGAATGGCTTCTTCATCACAAAACCCTACCTCTTCAAACGAAACATCCCGCTCTTCCGATTTAGAACCTGTTGGGCGATTTCCGCAAGTGTACGGAGTCACTCATGTAGTAATAAAATATCGATCCCACAGAGAAACGCTAATTACTCATTTACGTTCATTGTTTACTTTATTCGTTTTCTCGAGGTTTATAGTTAAAACGATAATCCTTATTGATTTGGTTGATAAGAACACAACTTACTGTACCATGCCACACTTACTTATACTTAAATTCACAAACTCACAAAGTTAAGGATTTACAAACTAATTCTTAAGCAAAGACAACAATTCATTTAAGCACGTAAACACAATATTGAATAAACTTGACATACTTAATCTAATCTCGATATAACTTATTCCGATCTCTCGATACATGCAAACAAGTTAACCACATATGAACATCAATTATATACTAACCGAACCTATTCGTATCAATATTATAACCGACTACAATCACACATGTAAAACTAGATTATAACCTAAGCAACCGAACCTATTCGTATCACAAGATTATAAGTTAATGATAAACACAAGTTATTATACTAAGCAACTATTCTTGATCCAAATTAATTACTTAGCATGCAAACTATCAATCCAAGAACATAAGCATATGAAGAACATAAATCTCTTTATAAACTCAATATCATATTCATACAAGATGTAAACAGAAAATCAAAGTTGGACAGAACATAAACAAGTATAAGGAAACAGGGTTGTCAATCCTTTTTACTCTACTCGGAAGGGTTGTCAAGCCTCGGGGCGTTCTTGCTCAGATTTTCTTCGATGAACGGATGAACGAAGTTGATCTCTCGATCTAACTACAATGCTTAAGGAAAAGAATGAAATCATGCTGTAATTCTTGTCAGGAATTACAGCGGGAACGTTTATGAAATGGGTGGATTTAGGTGTAAGCATAGCGGGAAATGTAAGCAAGTATTTAGCATTCTTTTTGTTAGATTTGTCAACCATCCGAATTTCAGACAAGGATGGTGTATTTATAGGCACCAAGAGGTGTGTTTCGAAGGGTTACAACCTTAGGGAATGATCGTGTCCGTTGGGAAGGCGTACGACCTTTCGGAAGGATTGTGTGGATAAGAACGACGAAGGAAATCCAATTCTGAAGATTCTGGAGAGCGGCGCGCCAGAGGCAACTTTTGCCTCTACAGAGCCAAGGCTTAAATAGTGACCAGCGCGCCAGAGGCAATCCTTGCCTCTAGCGCGCGACCTGTAGGTTGCACGCCTCGAGTTATTTCTTCGATTTTCCAACTTAGCTTGCACGTAACTTCTTCGCATGGCCTTGCATGAACTTGTATGAACTCAAATGTCTTCTAATGCTCGTTTTGGCTCGAACTAACATCAAATTGCTATGTTTTCATAAGATTAAGCTCTGGAGATCAAAACAAACACAAAGTAGTGAAATTGCCCTTATCCTAGATATTTCTAAGCTAAATGAGCTAAAACTATATGAAATGTTACGAAAATATATATATAAATACATAGCTAAATTAAGTACATTTTGGACTTAACAAATCCCCACACTTAAACTTTTGCTTGTCCTCAAGCAAATATAGGATCCAACTTAAGTTTACCTCTATCAACTTCCCAAAGTAGTCATTATATTAACCTAACCTTATATGAAAATCAATTAACTTTGATCAAGCAAAACTTCATCGAGAAAGTTAATATGCGTTCATAATGAAGCCATACGATTATAAAAACCTTTAAGACTATCATCCATTCTTGACGTATTTTATATAAGGCTTTCGGGACAAAGCGAGCACGCATGTTTTGATTTTTATTGTCTCAAGGCATATCTAGGTATCTTAATTTTTCTTTTTGCTTCAATTTGTCAAGTAAATCTTCCCTAGTCACGTCCTTGATAAGGGTGGTCGAGACCGTGACTTATGAGTTAAAATACCGACTTGAGATTCATGTTTTCCGCTTAAGAGGTCACGTCCTTGACATGGGTGGACTAGACCGTGACATTAAACTTCAATCATGCCAATAATTATACCTCTAGACTCAATTTTAACGTTCCTTTCATACCTCGCTCGAGCCATGGGTGGACTTGAACGTTGCCAAAAGTACGCAACTTGACACTTCCTAATGAACAAAGTATTTTAGCAAGAAAATTTTAGATACCCTCAACCTATATTAACTTTTAAATCAACATGTATTATGTCTATAGTTTCCCTAATGACCTCATTTTTATTTAATCTCGAGGTGGACTTCAAGTCAAGATATTTGCATATCTTTTAGATAATATGACGTTCCATATGAGATTGCATAAAAACCTTGGTTTAAACATAAGGAAAAGAACATAATAAAAACTTTAGTATAGGATTTGAGGTACTTAATCCTTGTGTAGGGGAAATGTAAAAGTGACTTGAAATTATTTCTTTTTCGTCAACTATCACTTTTGCATACATTTTCTTTTTCCTATTTTATTATTTGGTAGACATTCTACTAGTCATGAGAATAAATGCATGAATATATGTATGTCAATCTAAACTAAGGCATTTTTATTGCAAAAAAGGCACTAATGGAAAAATTAAAATTTTTGACAAAAATCACACATGAATAATAAAACGATATAGGAAAAATAAAGGAAAACGTACCACCTCCCCACACTTAGTGGGAACTATGTCCTCATAGTTCGGAAACTAAGTGAGCAAAATGTAAGATAAATAATAACTAAAAACATAAGAAATTTATAAAAAGATAAATTAGTTCTTCAATAAGCATAAAAATAAAAATAACGAAAATAAAATACTAAATTAAAACTAGCTATACTAAAAATTAAAAAGTAAGAAAAGTAAATAAAGTAAAGAAAATAAAACTTGATCTTCGGCTTCTTGAACTCGGTACTCAATCTCGTGGAGGAGAGTAGTTAGGAGAGTCGGAAGTGAACTTGTAGTTAAGGTAATCGTCAAGTTCGGTCTTGAATCCACGTTGATTCTCCAAGCAAAGATCAATCGAGGTTTGCATAGTCCCCAATTGTAAATCCATTCGCCTATTTTCTTCCACGACTTCACGGATTTGTCCTTGAACCACCTCATGATTCGCATTCATTTGATCAAGAACACGTTGCCAACCCGAAACTTCACCACCAAGCTCTTCTTCTTCCTCATTTTTTCGACTTTGGCCCACTTTGGCCTTTCCCTTGCCCTTTCCTTTCGGCCTAGGTACCGATGAAGATCCATCACCCACCACGACATGTTCACCCAAAATAAGTAAAGCCGTCCTCTTCTCATAGGACTTAAATTGCCGAGAATCGGTGAGTAAACCACTATTCTTCAAAAACACCATATCAAGCATCGGGAGATCATTATGTTGAATCTTTTGAAATTCGGATAAAGTTCCTCTAACACATTGAACTAAACCCGTCAAAATGTTAGCAAAAGGATAAGTATTTGTTCTCCTAGCGTTCAACCTTTTGAGCACATCAAAAATCAAACTTATACTATCTACTTGAACACCATCAAGAAGACATTCAAGCACCCACACGTCCTTAGCACTAACTTTCAAATATTCAACACGACCAAAAATTGCACCACAAAGATATTTATGAAAGTACATTAGGCATTCATCCCTAATCAATTTGTCAGAGCAACTTTTAACTAGAAATTCATCCATACCCGAAATGCGTTTCCATCCCGCATTCAAATCATAATCATCGGGCATAGTAGGTCCACTATTTGGGATTCCAAACCATTTTTGAATATCCCTCCTAGAAACGGTAAATTCTTCTCCCTTATTCCTAAATCTAATCCATTTCTTCTTTTCATCATAATGCAAAGAACAAACTAACTCCATCAATACATGCACATTTACATCAAACCTATACTTAGAGAATCTAGTCAATCCCATAAGTTCAAGATATTTCCCAACCTCATCACCAAAATTAAACCATTCAATCACCTCATCATTAAGATATCTCATAGATACAAAAGTAGCCTTACCAACTAGGCGACTAAACGTTGAACCTTCCGACGGCTCAACAGTACGGAATGGAGCGCCATAAGATTCCCTCAAGTCAACCTCCGGAGCCTTATTTCGTTGAGCAGGAGCCTTTCTCCTTGACATTTTCGAAATTGATTGTTGGGTTGAAAGAAAATTTGAGGTTTTGGGTGTTAAGGGTTTGAGATTTTGAATTTGAGTTGTCATGGAAGAGATGAGTGAAATAGGAATATTTATGGATGTAAATGTGGTAATGAATGTGTGTGTAAGAGTTAAAGTTGTTTTGGGAAGAGCAAATGGTGAAATTTGAATTTGAGTTGGGGTTTTGGAGGCAAAAATTTGGATTTTTAGGGACTTGAAACTCGGCCAAACCCACTGTGTCTTGGCTCGATCTGCTGGCTCGAGCAAGATCGAGCCAAGGCATAAAATGTGCCTAGCGCGCCAGAGGCAGAAGTTGCCTCTGGCGCGCGACCTGTACCTTTCACATGTTACGCTCCAATTTCAACTTTTCAGTCCCCGATCCAATTTCAACCATCTCAGACCTTACTGAAACTTCACAAAATAATACTAAACATTCTGAAACTCAACAAAAATAACTCAAACATTAGTAAACACTCGGATTAACCAAATGGTTAACCGAGAAACGATAAACAAAAGTAAATAACACAAGTATAAAAATTCGATCTTTATTTATTTAGTATGTGGTGATCGAATACATTTTATTGAAAGCATAAAAAACAACAAATAAAAACAGAAAATTACAAAAACAAAAACAACAAACAAATAAAAATTAAAAACAAGAAAGCAAACAACACATACTAAAAATAATTCTAGGTGAATTCGATGTATCTAAGTCTATAAAACGACTTCCATTTGATGTCTCTAACACCCTAAAATAAGTTAGTAAAATTGTTTAATGGAAGTTATACACGAGTTGACACATTTTGAAAAGGATTTGGTCAAAATGGAATGGTGCCTCTTCGCGAAAACGTATGAAAAATTCGAAACTTGTGAAAATTCCAGATTCGACGGCCTTTAGTAATTTTCCTATAACTTCCGTATATAACCTCTGATTTGGGTGATTCAAATTGCAAATTTTCCATAAGACATAGATACACAATGTTGTAGTTATGCATTTTTCGAAATTCAGATCAGAAAGGTTTCAAAATTGGCTTGCAAGTGGCTGCCTCGTTTGACCTTTCGATCCATGTGAATGTCATAGACCTACGCCAAAAACTTGTTGGGAAAATGATTTGGAAAAATCATAATTAACGTAACTAAATCTTGAAAAGTAGTTAATGGAAGTTAATTTAGTGAAAAGACACCTTTTGAAATGAATTAGATCAGTAAAGTGGTGTCCGTTCATGAAAAGATATGAAAAATTCAAAAATCACACATGTTCGTCTGTAACTGTTTTACAGACAGAAACTTGCGTGTGAAATATTTTCTGACAGAAATCATTTTTGGAAAATGATTTGAAGGATTTTAGCGACAAAAATTTTCGTTGGAAGACGAAATTTCCGTCAGAAAAACTCCAAAAAATTTGAAACAATATTTTTTTTTTTTCAAAATAACAAATTAAATGCATTAATATATATATATATATATATAAATCTAACTAAAATCAAAATAAAAACTTACCTCTAACCACCATGAATTTTTGTTTATATCTTACCTTCAAACTCCATGGATTCTCGTTCCTACTTGCTTCGTCTTCAATAAATTTGACTCGGTTCCGCGCATGAACACGAACAAATATGTTAGACGAACAAAAGAAAATGATTAGTAACTAAAATAAAATAATTAAAACACAAACAAAAAAAAAAAAGATAACTAATATTAATACAACTAATTAAAAAAAAAAAAAACTATATAAACACATAAAATGAAAATATCTATAAACCAAGATTCGGATTAAAGTAAACTTTGTCAATAAATGAGCAACAAAAAAAACAAATTTCATTTCTTTCAAAACAAAACTTGTGACGTGTTTCCCCGGCAACGGCGCCAAAAACTTGTTGGGCGATTTCCGCAAGTGTACGGAGTCACTCATGTAGTAATAAAATATCGATCCCACAGAGAAACGCTAATTACTCATTTACGTTCATTGTTTACTTTATTCGTTTTCTCGAGGTTTATAGTTAAAACGATAATCCTTATTGATTTGGTTGATAAGAACACAACTTACTGTACCATGCCACACTTACTTATACTTAAATTCACAAACTCACAAAGTTAAGGATTTACAAACTAATTCTTAAGCAAAGACAACAATTCATTTAAGCACGTAAACACAATATTGAATAAACTTGACATACTTAATCTAATCTCGATATAACTTATTCCGATCTCTCGATACATGCAAACAAGTTAACCACATATGAACATCAATTATATACTAACCGAACCTATTCGTATCAATATTATAACCGACTACAATCACACATGTAAAACTAGATTATAACCTAAGCAACCGAACCTATTCGTATCACAAGATTATAAGTTAATGATAAACACAAGTTATTATACTAAGCAACTATTCTTGATCCAAATTAATTACTTAGCATGCAAACTATCAATCCAAGAACATAAGCATATGAAGAACATAAATCTCTTTATAAACTCAATATCATATTCATACAAGATGTAAACAGAAAATCAAAGTTGGACAGAACATAAACAAGTATAAGGAAACAGGGTTGTCAATCCTTTTTACTCTACTCGGAAGGGTTGTCAAGCCTCGGGGCGTTCTTGCTCAGATTTTCTTCGATGAACGGATGAACGAAGTTGATCTCTCGATCTAACTACAATGCTTAAGGAAAAGAATGAAATCATGCTGTAATTCTTGTCAGGAATTACAGCGGGAACGTTTATGAAATGGGTGGATTTAGGTGTAAGCATAGCGGGAAATGTAAGCAAGTATTTAGCATTCTTTTTGTTAGATTTGTCAACCATCCGAATTTCAGACAAGGATGGTGTATTTATAGGCACCAAGAGGTGTGTTTCGAAGGGTTACAACCTTAGGGAATGATCGTGTCCGTTGGGAAGGCGTACGACCTTTCGGAAGGATTGTGTGGATAAGAACGACGAAGGAAATCCAATTCTGAAGATTCTGGAGAGCGGCGCGCCAGAGGCAACTTTTGCCTCTACAGAGCCAAGGCTTAAATAGTGACCAGCGCGCCAGAGGCAATCCTTGCCTCTAGCGCGCGACCTGTAGGTTGCACGCCTCGAGTTATTTCTTCGATTTTCCAACTTAGCTTGCACGTAACTTCTTCGCATGGCCTTGCATGAACTTGTATGAACTCAAATGTCTTCTAATGCTCGTTTTGGCTCGAACTAACATCAAATTGCTATGTTTTCATAAGATTAAGCTCTGGAGATCAAAACAAACACAAAGTAGTGAAATTGCCCTTATCCTAGATATTTCTAAGCTAAATGAGCTAAAACTATATGAAATGTTACGAAAATATATATATAAATACATAGCTAAATTAAGTACATTTTGGACTTAACAGAACCTAATCACCCACGACGGCGAATCATAATGGATTGGTCCGAAGAAGAATTAACTCCTCCCAGACCACAAAATCCAAACCCCAATGCCACACAACGCACAAACCCTAGAAACCCTAACCCTCCGATCCAAATGCCAGTACGCGCCCTACATCCGCAGCAGGGCCATTGGGGGACAACTCTTCCTCACGAAGTGACCAAGATCAACAAGATTGAAGCACTTCGTGAGTTGAAGAAAAAGTTCCCCTGTCTATGGGACTTCGACTGTGCGGTCCCCACTCCAGAAGACAGGATGTTTAAGGGAAAAATCCACAAGGTGGCCGTTCTCGAGAGGCATCTTGAATATGGGATGAGGTTTCCTTTCCCAGAGGTGGTGAACGATATTCTTAACGAGTTCAATCTTTGCCCTGCACAGATCGTTCCCAACTCGTGGGTTGAGATGCTTGCTCTCGTACGGGTATGCCAGGATCTTGGCGTTTTGCTCACTGGAAACCTCTTCAAATGTTTGAGGACTCCCATCAAGGCTTTAAAACATCCTTGCGTCTCATTCAAGGAGGTTCACGAGCCCAAAGGCCTAGTTGGTGGCAAGCCCTCATCACACAGTGGACATCGCTCTCGATGGATTTGGGTTGGTCCTGAAGATGGCAACCTCCGATGGCCCTGGAGGATCGATTTCAATGAATTCCCCACCAATCCGACCACGTGGAGGAACCCCACGAAAACCGTGGTCCTCAACGAGGAGGAACAATGCTCCCTTAAAAAACTCCAAAAATACAAACCCCCCAGCCCCATCTCTCTCGAGCAATTCTTATGCCGTTATCGAGGCAATATGCCAATCACTACCGTTGGAGAGGACGGGACTATATTTTATTTTCCTGCTCCCGAGGTTAATCGGGCTCATCTCGGGGAGCCAGTTTCTCTTCCAAAGAATCCTCGTAAGACTTCTTTATTTTAACTCTTCGTACTTTTATTTGCAGGAATATTTTCATGGCTCCTAAACTATCTTACAAACAACGCTTTGCAGCTGCCCGTTTGAAGGCCCTGGGTGGAGAAATCGAGGCTCCTAAGATAATCCAGCAGACCTTGAGTCCCCGAGCAACAACGAAGAAGGTCAGAGCCTTATCCCTAAATGAACCCATCTCGAGGGCTAGTCATGAGCCCGAGATCGTTCCTGTGGCGGGCGAACCTACGCCCGTAAATCAAATTCCCGAGGAAACCCCAGGTCTGTAATCCCAAAATATCTCTAACGCCAGTTTACCAATCTCCTCAAGTATCTTACTTACTTATATTTTCCTTTTCAGAAATCCAAATTCTTTCTTCTGCTTCGGACGACACGCACGAACACGAGAACCCCGAGGACCGTTCGTCCGGTCCATCTAAAAATCCACATGCCGGGGAAACTCTTGTCCCGAAGCAGACCCGCTCGAAGAGAAAAACTATTGCTGTCTCCTTAGATTCCTCGATTCCTTCGGGCGAGGATACTATGGATTCTTTTTCCGATGGTCTCGACGAATATCAAGCAAAACGTGCTCGTCAAATTGAGGGCACGAGCACGCCACCACACTTGAAAGTTCCCTCGACATTTGACCCCAAATGGCACCCCGTCTCTTACTGTCCTGAGATAATCAACGCGAAAGGCAGGGCGCCGCCCGAGGACGTGATAGATCAATACGAAAAGTATAAGCTTTACAACGTAAGCCGTGCACTTATTCCTATTTTGCTTTCTTTTTAACTTTATCGGTTTTTTAACCCCTTGATCTTCATGCAGTTCTGGTCGGAGCGCTATCCCCAAGTGTCTCTAAACGTCCCTCAAATTGCTGAGGACGTAGCTCAAGCCTGCCTTATTCCCGAGGAGGTTATTCAGGCCGAGGAGGTTATTCAGGCCGAGAAGCTTTCAGACAAGGAACTCGCTCAACTGGTGCACGTGCGTCAGGCGAAGGTTATCAATCGATCTCTCAATAGTTTCGTTTCTCGTATCTTCCTTTCTTCTTGTGTTTCATCTAATTTACGCTTAACTTATGTACAGGCCATGGCTGCGACTGAGATCATGTCGTACCGATACCTACAAAAGGCAGAATCCCTCGAGAACTATCGTCAGAAATGGGCGGCAGTCTCAGACAAGCTTGATAAGACAGAAGACGCTTTGGCCGATCAAACGAAAATTCTCAAATCTGCACAGCAAATCGGAAGGGAAAAAACCTTCGAATGTGAGAGGCTGAAGGTGGATTGTATCCAGCTAAAGAAAGCCCTCGATGCCTCGAGGGAACGGGAACAAGGCCTCGAGGCCGACATCCAGGACCAATGGCTCAACACCTGCCTTGCACTATCAAGTCTTCATCAAGAGGCTCGTGCCCAACTTGCTTTAGAGAAGATTGAGCAAGCGACGTGGAGAGCTCGAGGAAAGGAGGTTACACAAAAACTTCAATCCCGGATCGAGGCTTCTGAGCAAGCTCTGAAGGACAAGGAGGCTGCCCACGAGAAAGTCATCACGAAGATGGAGGAGAATGAGATCTGGCGAATGTCGAGGTTCAAAACTCGCTTCGTGATTAATATTCGCAAGAGATTTCCTGACATCTCCGAGGAGGATCTTAAGTTCTTTGTGAACGTGAATCCGCCCGAGGACGATGAAGAAGCACCTGCCTTTCTTGATGAGACTTATCCCGATCCAGATTCTCCGAAAGAAGGCGTTCCTGCCGAGCCTTTGTCTTCAGTCGCGCCTATAGAATAGTTTTTGTCATTCATGTAACTCGTATTAATTTTAATGAAACGACAGACTTTTCCTCATCTTGCCTTTACATATTACGTCTAATATCTTGTGTGCAAGTTTCTTATTAAAGTTTGCCCGTTGCTTCAAATCTTATATTGATCTCAAAACTTTTGTTTGCTTTTTGAACTTTAGTTGTTCGCAGCCCTTGTAGTAGCCCCCCCCTTTATTTTCCTGGTCGGGCTAACTCTTATAGGGTGGATTCTTACCACGACGTTCTTAGATTTGGTTTTAATCGAAGCCTTCTAGCATGCATAAGCTTGATTTTAATGTTCTAACCAAATTGTCCAGTGTCGAATACTTAGAACAAACTTTCAAAAGAACACGTAATTTAAATCGTGAATTTTTCTTCGTTTCCTGCATTTTCCATAAGCAAATAATTCCTAAGTAATATCTGAATTAAAAGTCATAGATGAAAACAATGCCTCACGGGCCTTTATTCAAGACAACTCCTAAGTTGGATTATGAGTTTACATGATAATTAAAGAAAAACTAAAAATAATATTTTCTGAGAGAGATTGCATTCCAGGTCCTCGGAACCTCTGTGCCATCAAGATGCTGCAAGCGATAAGTATGTGTCCCGACGCATTCTATGACTCGAAATGGTCCTTCCCACTTTATTCCCAGCTTACCTTTGCCTTGTCTCGAGCTCGAGGCTGCTGTACTACGAAGGACAAAATCCCATTTGAAAAATTGTCTCGGTCGTACACCTTTATCATATATTCTCTTTGTTTTGGCCTTATATGCCTCGATTCGTGCAAGTGCCATTTCTCTCTTTTCTTCGAGATCGTCCAAATTGTCTCGTAAATTCAGTTCGTTCCATTCTTCAGTATAATGGAGAACCCTCGTACTTGGTACCTTAATCTCGATCGGAATAAAGGCTTCTGTTCCATAAGTTAAAGAAAAAGGGGTTTCTCCAGTAGCTGTTTTTGGCGTCGTTCGATACGACCACAACACATGATACAGCTCCTCGATCCAATTTGTTAACTTCTCGAGGTGAGTTAAGCGCTTTTTGATTCCTTCCATGATCGTTCGATTAGTTCTCTCGGTCATTCCATTTGTTTGTGGGTGGAAGACAGAACTAAACCTTAGGTTGATCCCTTCTCTCTCGCAAAAGTGTCTAAACAGAACACTGTCGAACTGTTTGCCATTGTCTGTGATTATCGTATTTGGGACCCCAAAAGGTTATACAATGTTATTCTTGACAAATTTCACAATCTGTTGGGCTGTTATCGAGGACACTGCTTCAGCCTCGACCCACTTTGTAAAGTGATCGACAGCTACGATAACATACTGTCTTTGATTAGTTGACATCAGAAACTGTCCTACGATATCAATTCCCCAAGTCGCAAATGGCCATGCCACTTTTATACCTTCTAATCCCGAGGCCGGGCTTTTCAAAACTGGAGCGTGAGCTTGACACGCAGCACATTTCTTTACAAACTGCGCAACATCATTGTTCATCTGAGGCCAATAATAACCTAACAACCTCGCCTTTCGAGCCAGAACATTCTAGCCTTCATGAGCCCCACATGATCCTTCATGGATTTCCTCTAAAATCTTGGCTCCTTCCTCGATCCCAACTGCTTTGAGCCATGGTTGGGAATACGATCTTCGGAATAAATTTCCATCCACGACTGTGTATCTACTCGACTTTCTCACGATCTTCGGATGTTGTGACTTATCTTCCGGCAATTTTCCCTCGTACAGATATTCAAAAATTGGCCAGTACCATTCGTTGCCTCGATCGAGGGCAAAAACCTCCTTGGCATCGATACTTGCACATGGAATTACCGGCACATCACAAGGACACAAATTTAGGTTAGTAGGATCATAAGCTAATTTTGCCAGGTGATCAGCCTCCATGTTTTCCTCCCTCGGGATTTGCACAATCTCAACTTTACACCCCACGAGCTCACATTCCTCAATTGTACGCTTTACCAACTCGTGATACTTTTTCATTCGAGCGTGCTTGGTCTCCCAAGAATTCCTTATCTGATTGGTTGCTAGGCCTGAATCACTTTTGATGACTGCCTTGTCTGCCCTGATAATTTTAACCAAACGTAGCCCGAGTAAAATTGCCTCGTATTCTGCAGCGTTATTTGAGGAATCAAAGCCCAAAGTCGCAGCGTGTCTGAACACCAACCCATCTGGACTTTTGCAAAAAACTCCGATCCCCGATTGACTCTTATTGGCACTCCCATCTACGAAGATTTCCCAAGTATTTAATACTGGCTCAGTTTCTTCTTCGGGTGGGACCTCGATCAAAAAGTCAGCGAGGACTTGAGCCTTTTGTGATGGCCTTGGCTCGAATCTTACATCAAACTCCATGAGTTTTATGGACCATTCCGTCAGTCTCCCCGAGGCCTCAGGTCGTGAAAGAATCTTCCTGAGTGGGGTGTCTGTACGAACGACGATCGTATAACTCAAGAAATAATGTCTCAATTTCTGAGCAGCAATATACACCCCGAAAGCCAGTTTCTCCATTTTAGGGTATCTCGATTCTGCCCCACTCTGCTTACATAATAAACCGGATATTGAACTTTTCCTTCATCTTCTTCTCGAATTAGAACCATACCAATGCACTCCTCTCCCACGCTTATGTACAAATACAAATCTTCTCATTTCACAGGCTGACTTAAGAGAGGTGGAGATGATAAAAATTTCTTGAGATCCTCGAACGAGGTTTGACACTCATCAGACCACACGAAGTCCTTTACTCCTTTAAGACTTTTGTAAAAGGGCATGCATCGTTTGGCGGAATAAGAGATAAAACGACCCAGAGCATTGATCTTACCATTTAAAACTTGCACCTCGCGTACACTCTTTGGTGGCTGGAGATCAACAATAGCCTTGATTTTGTCTGGGTTTGCCTCGATGCCTCGCTTAGAGATCATGAAACCCAAAAATTTTCCAGAATTGATCCCAAAGGTGCACTTTTCAGGATTGAGCCTCAAATTATACTCTCTCAGAATCTTGAAAACCACCTCGAGGTTCCTAGCATGTTCTTCCGCCTTCTTGCTTTTTACAATCATGTCGTCAACATAGATCTCGACATTTTTCCCAATGAGATCTTTGAACATCTTGTTGACTAGCCTTTGATAAGTTGCTCCAGCATTTTTCAGACCAAAAGGCATCACTTGATAACAATACGTACCTTCTGGTGTAATGAAACTGCTTTAAAGGATTCTGAAAGTTGATTCCAGCTCTTGATTGAACCAGTAGGGAGACAATCATACCATTGTGCCGCCGTTTCTTTCAAAGTTGTTGGAAATAATTTACACATAAGTGCCTCGTTTACTGGACTTGCAAGGAGCGCCCTTCCAAAACTTTTGACGTGCATCACAGGGTCAGAATCTCCACAATATTTATCAAAATTGGGATACTTAAAATTATTCGGGTAACGAGCTGCCAGGATCTTAGCACAGAGTGGACTGTCTTTATCCTATATAGGTCCTTCCTTGCCCCGTAAAGTTTCATCAGAATAATCCCGATTCCGATTTCTTCTCCTGTGTCTCTTCCCTTCTCGGGACCCCACATTCTTAGTTCCCGTAGCCTCATCTCGCCCCTTAAGAGCTTTAGCAATTCCTTCGGCTAAACTTCTGTCGAACGTATCGACAAGTCTTTTATGTTTACGTTTAAGTTCTTCAATCTCGGAATTATCTCTTCGGGACCGCCGATGTTTAGGGTCTCTACTTCCCGAGGAGCTCCTCGAAGACGCCGATCCATCCTCGTAAGACAGTCTCCTTACAATCCCTGGTGAGACTTTTCTTGCTTGTGACTTTATACGAGGCTTGCGCCTCGGAGGAGTTGGGGATCGTTGTTGGCCCTAACAAGAACAGAATCACCTAGAGGGGGGTGAATAGGTGTCTAAGTTGAAAACTGAAAATTTCTAAGTTTTTAAAGAAACTTAAATTTCAGAGTCAAACTTTCCAGAGTCAGAAGCAAGTTTATAGAATTTGCTTCTGAGGAAAATTCTGCCTATACACAGTTAGCCTGCTTTCAGCAACAGAAGTTCGGTAAGAGAACTTCTGGACAGTCTTCTGAACAAAGACAATGATACTTACAGAAAATCTGTTTCAGCACTAAATATAAGCAAGTACACAGAAGCAATAATAACAAGTATAAGAGGGAGAAAGAAGTTCAGGAGGTCCTGATTGAACAATTCGATTTATCCAAGTTCGCCACAGAAGTCCTGTGACTACGTCTTGTCCCCTGAGGTCGCAGCCTTCAGAGATTTTATAAATCCACTATTCAGAACTTTTATGGCAAGTTCAGAAGCTCCTTTACATCAACAGAACTTAAGCTAATTTCTCACTTAGTTCTGACTAGTCTAAAAAGAGTTAAAGGATTTCCACCAGAACAAAACAATACTCTGTTTTCTGGATTTCTCACCCAACTCTAATCTCAACTAGATTTCTCTCTTTAAATCTAACTGAAGATCACACCCGATCTCAGTTTACAAGATTCCTATTATGAACTTGTTTTTCTTCACTCTCTCACTTTACTAAGACTATGCTAAGAAAGATTGAGAATGGAAAAGTTGCTCTGTTTTCTTGTTTAAAACAGTGCGTTAAGATTTTGCTCGATGATCATGCGTGTGTTGATGCATTGGAGCTTGGCTACTATTTATAGTGATTGAAGATGACCGTTGTGGAGTTTGAAACTTCAAAGGAGATGACATCAGTTGTTGTAGCCGTTAATTTGTCAAGTCTTCAAACGGTCTTCAAACACTTTGATTCCGTTATCCTTGTTCTTTAACTAAATCCGGTAAGTGATTTGAAATCAAGGATGAGGATGACAGAATCATTCTTCAATTAGATCAACAAAGGGTAGACAAGGAAATTCCGGTTTCTCTTGAACAGACAAGCGCGCTCCATCAAAACAGCTTTTTGAACTTTTGGCGCCTTGCATTGAATGCAAGTGTCAGAGCATTAAATGCTCAAACAAATCCGTGACTAAGCTTTCAGAAGCTTATTTCCAGTTGTCTAGACTTCTGATCAAATTGGCATAACTTCTGATTGCAAGGAACTTCTGAGGAGAGCTTTAGCAGACTTAGGCTTCAGAGCGGAGGAGTTCCAGCTTCTGAATCGTTGAAACTCTGACTTCAGCAAACAAAACTCCTGAGTCCTTTAGGCAATCCGAAAATGATTCATTCAGCACCTGCTGAGTAACTTACACATAGACTAAAACAAAAATATTAGTCAACAATAATCTATATGTGAGATAGAATTAAGTTTTCATCTTCTGAAACGTTTGGACATAATCAAAACACTTAGGGTTCATCAATCGTTCTACAGACCTCCCTCGAACTGGAGTTTTTTCCCAATCCGCGGTTCGAGTTCTTCCAGCTGAAGATGCTGTATAACTCCGAAAACGCTCCGAATTCCGAGATCGTTTTACACCCCGAATTTCACTTCGTGGTCGATCTGGGGGAATTCGCTTACTCAACTCCTCTAATTGTTGTTGCAAACGATCTATGGTCGATCGGTCATTAACTGTTCTGACTGCCACCTCGGCTGCGACTCTATCCATCCATTTTCTTTGCTCTGGATCAACAGTTCCTGACCACTCGAACATTCGGTGTAACACAACTTCTTCGTCTAGAGCCATTGTGTCATCATCATGGTCCACGTCTTCTTCCTGAGCATTCGTGGCCTGATTTTCCTCTAAGATCACCATGTTCTTTGATAAAATCTTTTAAAGATTCCACGCTCACCGCACCAATTTGTTACCGAGAAATTGTAACTTGAATCCACGTAAGCTGTGATCACTACAAAATAGCAAACATTAGCCTAAAGGAGGCCGCTGACCGGCGACCCCTCTCCGATGCTAAAGTCAGTATGGAACTTGTGATCGGAAAAGTAAATAACTCAGAGAATGAGTCTAGAATAATGTACCTTAGATTGTAGTAAGTCCCATGTATTTATAGTTGTTTGATCATGAATCTTAGTCCTAGTTGTATTAGGACTTTACTTGAATTACTCTTCTTTAGTCTTAGAATTATAGTCCCAATTAGCTTGTATTGTCCTAATTGGATTAGGAGACCTAAAGAGGAATACTCACTTTGTAGGAGAGATATTCTCCTAACTTTGACTATTCAATGCACGTCTACGTGGACATTAAGACTATTCAACATGATTTAAATGTCCTACGTGGCTGAAAGCTAAATCACAACTGGTCCACGTGTCATTCGAAATATTAGGTGATAACACATAGTATAATAAGAAACCGAACTCAGAAACAAAGAAAGCTTTTTCATACCAGATTTGGACTATGAGGTACAAATTACAGATCTAAAGCTCGAAATCATAGACAAAATTACAAATCTGAAGCTCGGAATCAAGATTCAAAGTTGTAAATAACGATTTTGAAGGTTGAAATTCGAATTTGAAGTTGGAAATCTAGCTCAAATTAGGATTTCTAGAGTTGTAAGATGAGGATGCGAAACTGGACCTTGGATTTGAGGAGAGTAAATCGCGATGTATCTGAAAGAGGAGCAAAGGGAGTGGATGGAGGAGCGAAGGGAGTGGATGGAGGAGGTGCAACTCTACCTTTTTTAAAATAAAGAATTAATAAACGGTATTGAAGTTTATATACAAGAGCGCTACCTAAAGTATCAATAGCAGCAATTGTCCTAGTGGTAGGAAGCTATGTCTTGAACTGAGCCCATGCTGGGTTCGAATCCCACCTATTGCAAATCATGTTTTTTTCACAATTTACCATCAAAACTACGTAGTTTTGAGGTGTTCTCACATATAAAAGTGTTCTCGCATATGAGGGTGTATATATATATATATATATATATATATATATATATATATATATATAGGATCAGGTGAGACAAGGTCATTATAGAGAGACTTTTTTTAGTGTGAGACAATTAAAAAGTGGTGGCATTTTTGAAATTTTAAAAACATGGAGGGGCATTATTGAAGGGAAGAGGAGGTGATGTCAGCGCTGATGTCACATCTAGAGAGAGAAAATTTTTTTATTATTTTATTTAAAATACATTTTCCCGCTCTTTCCGAACTCATTTTTCAAAAAAAATTATACCACTGAACTCGTATTAATTAGGCGGTCATTTTGAGATCCATTGTTGTTATTTATAGACGATTTTTATTTTTTTTTATTTTTGTTCAAAATTGGATACTCGGTTGTTCCAACAGAATACTACATTTGTTCCACCAGACCACTACATTTGTTCCAGCAGAATATTTTCATTATTTTTTTTTTAAATGCACTCTGGAAGTGTAAAAAAATGTAGTATTATGGTGGAACAATTGGGGTAGTCCGGTAGAACAAATATAGTATTCTGTTGGAATAATTATAAAAAAATAAAAATCGTCTATAAATAACAAAAATGGATCTCAAAATGACCCCCTAATTAATACGAGTTCACTGGTATAATTTTTTTTGAAAAACGAGTTTGGAAAGAGCGGGAAAATGCATTTTAAAGAAAATAATTAAAATTCTTTCTCTCTCCAGAGGTGACATCAGCGGTGACATCAGCGCTGACATCACCTCCTCTTCCTTCCCTTCAATTCACGCATGAGGGGTGTTCCTTTAATTACAAGTTTGCCACCTTCCCCTATTGAATTACAAAAATACCATTTGTCTCACCATAAAAACTAGTCTCATCCTAAACTCTTGTCTCATTTGAACTTGACTCTATATATATATATATATATATATATATATATATATATATATATATATATATAGATATAGATAGGTTCATGTGAGACAAAGCCATTATGGAGAGACTTTTTTTAGTGAGACAATTAAAAAGTGGTGGCAATTTTGAAATTTTAAAAACATGGAGGGGCATTATTGAGGTGATGTCATCGCTGATGTCACATCTGGAGAGAGAAAAAGTTTTTATTATTTTATTTAAAATGCATTTTCCCGCTCTTTCCGAACTCATTTTTCAAAAAAAATTATACCACTGAACTCGTATTAATTAGGCGGTCATTTTGAGATCCATTGTTGTTATTTATAGACGATTTTTATTTTTTTTTTATTTTTGTTCCAAGTCGGATACTTGGTTGTTCCAATAGAATACTACATTTGTTCCACCAGACAACTCCAATTGTTCCAGCAAAATATTTTCATTATTTTTTTTTAAATGCACTCTGGGAGTGTAAAAAAATGTAGTATTCTGTTGGAACAATTAGAGTAGTCCGTTGGAACAATTAGAGTAGTCCGGTGGAACAATTATAAAAAAAAAAAAAAAAATCGTCTATAAATAACAAAAATGGATCTCAAAATGACCACCTAATTAATACGAGTTCACTGGTATAATTTTTTTTGAAAAATGAGTTCGGAAAGAGCGGGAAAATGCATTTTAAATAAAATAATTAAAACTATTTCTCTCTCCAGAGGTGACATCAGCGATGACATCAGCGCTGACATCAACTCCTCTTCCTTCCCTTCAATTCACGCATGAGGGGTGTTCATTTAATTACAAGTTTGCCACCTTCCCCTATTGAATTACAAAAATACCCCTTGTCTCATCATAAAAACTAGTCTCATCCTAAACCTTTGTCTCATTTGAACTTGACTCTATATATATATATGAGAGGTATCGGGTGAGAATACCTCCTTAAATTGAGAACACTCCTTAAAGTGAGAACACATCAAAACTACGTAGTTTCATTAAAGGGGAAGGACTAAAAGGAAATTTACCCATTTATTTAGGTTAGGCGTGTATGTAAGGAGAGGAGAGAGAAAAGTGGGCTGATGAGTCATCATTTGTTTACTTTTTATTCAAAAACGTTTTCCCGGCTATCCCGGACTCCGATTTCGAATTTTTTTATACCGTTGGACTTGTATTGTCGAGGCACTCATTTTAAGATCTATCATGCCCAGGTAAAAAACGAAGATTTAGAATCTGGAACATACGGCTCTCGAGTTTGGAAGCTATGCTGATTTTAGTTTTTTTCTTTTGTACGGTAATGTTATATACATTCTGAATTTTGTAGTCTCTGTTTTAAATGTTAAGGATACTGTTATAAAAAAAATAAGTCGAAAAAACTAAGCGAAAACATATTTTAATGGTTAAAAATCGGAAAAATACATTCTAAACCACGTAAAATCAATGTAAAATCATAATTTACAAACCCTAGACCATAAAAAAAACAAAATTCAAAAATATAAACTCAATTCTAATATATATAACACTTTATATTCACTTACATATCACATTATTCAATTTTGGTCATTTAGTTATAAGTGTTTAGGTTGTTACTATTAATTTGAATGAACTTTTTTTTTGTATTATATTGTGGAACATGACAGTTTGTAGTTTAGAATATATGTATATTCAATTTTGTTCATTTAGTTTTAAGTGTTTAAGTTGTTAATATTAATGAATTTGAATGTATTATTTTTGGATTATATTGTGGAACATGACAGTTTATAGTTTAGAATATATGTATATTCAATTTTGGTCATTTCTTTATAAGTGTTTAGGTTGGTAGTATTAATTTGAATGAAGTTTTTTTTTAATTATATTGTGGAACATGACAGTTTGTAGTTTAGAAGACTGTTAAGGCTCTCCTCAGAGGTTTTGAAGCAACCAGAAGAAATCTCATTTTGATCAGAAGTCTAGACCAAAGGAATAAGGAACTCAGAAGCGCTAGTCACGGGGCTTACTTGGTATTTAATGCTCTGACTTCTGCATTTAATGCAAGGCGCCAAAAGTTCAAAAAGTTGTTTTGATGGAGCGCACATCTCTGCTGCAAACAAAACAAGCATTTCCTTGTCTACCCTTTGCCGATCTAAATGAAGTAAAATTCCAGTCAACCTTATCCTTGATTTCAAATCTCTTACCGGATTAAGTTAAAGAACAAGGTTAACGGAATCAAAGTGTTTGAAGACCGTTTGAAGAAATGAAAGATTAACGGCTACAACAAACTGATGTCATCTATTGAAGATTCAAATTCAAGCAACGGTCATCTACAAAGCACTATAAATAGTAGCCAAGCTCCATTGCATCATACACGCGATTATTGAGCTAAAATCTTAACGCACTGTTTTAACAAACAAAACAGAGCAATCATTTTACATTCTCAATCTTTCATAGTTTAGGCTTTGTAATAGTGAGAGAGTGAAGAAACACAAGTTCATAATAGGAATCTTGTAAACTGGTATCGTTTGTGATACTCAGTTAGATTTTGAGAGAAATCTAGTTAAGGTTTGAGTTGGGTGAGAATTCCAGAAAACATGATTGTTGTTATTCTGGTGGAAATTCTTTAACTCATTCTAGGCTAGTCAGAACTAAGTGAGAAATTAGCTTAAGTTCTGTTGATGTAAAAGAGCTTCTGAACTTGCAATAAAAGTTCTGAATAGTGGATTTAAAATCTCTGGTGACTGCGATCACAGAGGACAGGACGTAGTCACAGGACTTCTGTGGTGAACCTGGATAAATCGAACTGTTCATCAGGACCTCCTGAATCTCTTTCTCCCTTCCTTATACTTGTTATTTTGCTTGTGTATTTGCTAGTGTTTAATGCTGAAACAGATTTACTTTTTATATCTTTGTCTTTGTTCAGACGACTGTCCAGAAGTTCTCTAACTCAGAGCTTCTGTTGCTGAAAGCAGTCAAACTGTTATAAGGCAGAATTTCCCTCAGAAGCTGTTTTATTAAACTAGCCTTTGACTCTGAGGAAATTTGATTCTGAGAAATTAAGTTTCTCTAAAAACTTAAAATTATCAGTTTTCCGCTTAGACACCTATTCACCCTCCTCTAGGTGATTCTGATCTTGTTAGGGCCAACAATGGATACCTTTTTTATTCATTATATAACGTGAAAAATAATGAAAAGGAAACTCCCAAAAGTTAATTTTACTCCAATTTTATTTAAAAATATAATTAGAGTAATTTGTAAATAAATCAATCAAATCAACCTCCTATTAATTTTATTATTGCCACACAAATTATTATAATATTTATTTTACCACCACTCAATTTGAAATTTAGATAAGTGATAACGTTCAAATCGACAATGAATATATTAACTCTCACATGATGGATATGGATCTTTTGACGACGTGCGGGCATGATTTTTGACAGTTGGACTAGAAGCCCAATCGTAGGTCCATACAGATAGATCTCTAAGAATGGAATTTGCATTAAAATGATCGTAACAGATCCACGATCCATAACTCAAGAAAGTCCGTACGGTGAGAGATTATCCTAGAAGTTTTAAGGTGCAAATCATCTACAAGACAACAAATTAATAAGGGATAAAGGATGATAGCAAGACAATTATGAAGTCATCGTATCTCTGCATGAAAAGATCTTGAAGGAAGCGGTTATTTTTTTGCTTATGAAGGAAATGGCAAAAAGAGAACTTTTAACTCCCGAAGCAACCCGAGGGCATCTACTAATTATTTTTTAAATAAAATGAAATTAACGGACAATACAAGGAATTGGTGCTTGCATCATTTTTCTATAAATTAAATTGAAAAACTTAATTCCTTAACATTATTATTCTTAGCAACTGCCCATGTTCATAATTCCTGATTTAGAGGGAATATTTTTCCATAGCATAGCCTCCTCATACCCTAAAAATTAATAATGAATAGACATTTGTTGTGTTTTTGCTATAGACATTCTTTCGGGGATAATGGCTCCAAATGGAGCTAAAATTAAACTTTATTCTACATTAGGGTCTTGGTGAAAAAATATTCCAACTTATGGGTCTCTGAAATTACAGAGGGTTAACTTTTATATTTTTTTATTATTTTAAAACACCAACCGGAATTTGAAGTTCTGGGGGAGAATTAAAAGCTACTTTTTTAATCCACAAACACATTAAATGTCTTGTCAATTTGGTTTGTTGACTGATTGTATTTTTTTTTAAAAGTCATAATTAAAAGATTTTAACAAAATATGAAAAACACTTTTTAATTCTTTAACTTCATTATTCTTGCCAACTGCCCATGTTCCTAATTCCTAATTAAGTGGGAATATTTTTCCCTAGCATAGCCTTCTCATACCCTAAAAATTAATAATGAATAGACATTTATTGTGTTTTTGCTATAGACATTCTTCTGGGGATAATGGCTCAAAATGGAGCTAAAAATAAAATTTATTATACATTAGGGTCTTGGTGAAAAAATATTCCAACTTATGGATCTCTGAAATTAAAGAGGGCTAACTTTTATATTTTTTTATTATTTTAAAACACCAACCGGAATTTGAAATTCTGGGGGAAAATTAAAAGCTACTTTTTTAATCCCCAGACACATTAAATGTCTTGTCAATTTGGTTTGTTGACTGATTGTATTTTTTTTTTAAATAGTGAGCATTAAAATATTTTAACAAAATATGAAAAATACTTTTTATTTCCTTAACTTCATTATTCTTGTCAACCGCCCATGTTCCTAATTCCTAATTAAGGGGGAATATTTTTTTAGGTCGTGATTTTCATCCTCGTGATTTTCATCTATATTGATGGCACAAAATTGGGATTTTGGTCGAATTGCAAAAATGCTGGATCAACTAATGTTGTCTTTCGGATATAATTATGTAGTTCCATTGATGCAATTACAATATCTCTTTGTGTTTGAAACGAATACGAAGGCATTAGTCGTAAAATTTTCCATCTAGCTTTCCAAACTCCAAAAGTTCGTTCAATACAACTTCTAAGAGATGAGTGCCAACGATTGAAAGTTTCTTTATACCCTCTTGGTTGGCCACCACGTTGAAAATCAGGCAAATGATATCTTGTTCCTCTATATGGTGCAAGATATCCTTCAATTTGTGGATATCCAGCATCAACTACATAATATTTTCCTACATATATCATTTTGAAAATCAGAAAAACCTACTACATCTCAAATTTATTCATTAAGATAGCAAAAGATAAAAAAATATTTATGATATACCTTGAGGTGGCTTAGGAAAATTTACTTCTTTTTTGTGGATAGCATACTGAAATAGTCGTGCATCATGAGCAGTCCCTTCCCAACCGGCCAATACAAAAGTAAATAGCAAATCAAAGCTACATGCGGCCATGATATTCTGTGTAGGCACACCTTTTCTACCTATAAATCGAATTATGTCTTTTTCTTTTACAGAAGCTGGTACATGTGTTCCGTCAATTGCTCCAATACAATCCTATTTAAATTTCATTATCTGCAAGTTATAAAACTAAAAACACGATGATAAAAAATATAACAACATAATAAAAGTATGATATTACCTTGAAATATGGCATATATCTCTTATCATTGAGTATTTCAGGAGGTACTACTGAAAATGTTGGATCCTTAGGTTTTATCAAGTCAATTGAGAATTGAATCATTGTCTTTAATACTTCATGAAAAATCTTGCTAACTGTCTCACCGGAGTGCTGAAAACGTTCTTGAATAACACGATTTGAAGCTCCATGAGCGAGAGTGTATAGAAACATGCAAACTTTTTCCAAAGTTGATATTCTATTTGATTGAACTAATCCATATTTTTTTTCAAGATCATGACATAGATATATTAATGTATTTTTATCCATTCTAAACATATTAATACATCTGTTTTCATTTCCTCTCATTATTTCTAACAACCATATAATTCCTGTTTGAAGTGAATCCATGCATGGTTCTTTTATAATATATCTCAAATAATGTTGAAGTATTATTTCAACATTATACATCAACATCCTCCAAATCTCATCATCCTCATTATCATCATCAATTATGAGTTTCTGCACAACACCCATATCTACGAAAACAAAATAAAAATAATCCCTTAATATAAATTCAAAACAATGTCGTTAAACAAAATCAAGGAAAATTAAAATAACATGTTAATATAAATTCAAAACAATGTCATCAAACTAAATCAAGGTATCATAAATCCAAATTAAAATAAAGTATCAATAATTATAAAGGTAATCATAAACCAAAAAGCTCAAATATAAACGAGAATGTAAAATCAGTCTGCTAATCACTTGGTTTCCACTTGCCCTGCTCATATAATTCATGATATAATTGGATAAATTGAAACTTTTCCTCCGCATCCTCCAATGCACTGTACATTTCCCTCATCGTTTTGTGCCTAAACAAAATCATACAAAAAATGCGGAGTTCACTACCCTTTGCTAAATCTGGTAAAGTCCGCACATCTTTCATAACCTCTTTTGTAGAACAACCATGTCGATCTCCAAGTACTTCACGTAACCCGACAGTTTTATTTTCAATATTATTATTTGTTCTTTCATTCATTTCTCTAAAGGCATCAGTAACTTGAATAGTACTCGATCTCTTTCTATTTCTACCATCTTTCATTTTCTTAGAAGCATCCATAACATTCTCTGATCTTTTTTGTCTTTTTAATTGTTGTTGACTATTATCAGCTGGAGTTGACAAACCTTCCGCACTAGAATTTTGATTTATCATCTTATCTATGCTATCTTCAAAATCTTCAAAATCTAAATCATTATCATTTACCAAATGAATCACATTATCATAAATTGGATTTTCTTCATTATTATCAGGCAAAACTCCAGAAGAAGGCGCATATCCATATTCACCAGTTGCCATAGTATCCAAAAATATAATTTGTAACTTTTCATAAACGTCTTGTCCAATTCCTTTCGTACGTAATTTTGCAAATTCTTTATTTTCCTATGCAATACAAGAAAAAATATATAAAAACTATTCATAATTTAACTATTTATTTATAATTTTATGGTAAAAAAAGTTTAGATTTGACTTACTTTTATCTTTGCTTCCCACCACTCGTTAGAAGCAACAATTGTACCTTTAGCCGGATCCCATCCTAATCCAGTTTCTTTTCCTTTCAAATCACTCCATATTTTGAACAGCTTTTTCATGCCATCCCATTTACTTTTTAATTGATTTCTATTAAAATGTATGCCCACATTTTTCAACTCAGTTTCTACCCATGACCATCCACTAAGACCCCATGCTCCACCACTCCTATGCCCTTTAGTAGTGCCTCGAATACAAATGTCAAGGAATTGATGAAATTGTTCATCAGTCCATTTAATTTTGTCTTTATTCTTATCTACCTGACTCGTATTGCAACCTATAATGAAAAAATATATAATAATTTGATTATAAAATCTATAATTTTTAATAATTTCGGCAAACTATAATCAATTATACTTTATAATCATGTAATGACATATAAAAATAAGCTGATCCCTAACACTTATTAAAAAATTTCATAGAAAAATATACAAAGAGGGTACAATACCATCGAAATACGAAAACAAATACATAAAATTTAAAAAAAACATGCAAAGAGTATAAAGTACCATCGAAATACAAAAACAAATACATAAAATTTGAATAAAAAAGTAATATGCAAAGAATATATAGTTAATTGTGAAGAGAATATAAAACAAAAATAAAGGAACTCAGGATATTGTAATTTGCAAGAACTAAAGGAATAGGTCAAAATTTGATTATAACTAACCAGTTTCTGCCATTAAGAAGAGGAGCTTTAATGGTGATTCTTGAAGCTGTCTGTGAATAGAATTGTTTACCCACGAGCTGCCGAAGTCTTGGCAAAGTCTGAGTACCTGAGGAAAGGAAAGCAGGAAATAAAAAGAAAAGCAATCCCTATTATTTACACTAGAAAACGAAAAAAAGAAGAATTGGCCAAAGCAAGATAATTTCATTTACCTGGAAAGATAAGATTTACGAATAGAAGGATTTGCCTTGAGACGATGAAGGAAGCACTTTGGCTGGATTTGCAGCTGCGATGGGAAATTCTTTAAAAAGAAAGGGTTTATAGTAAATTCCAAAACAAAGCTTTACTCAATTAATGAGAAAATTCATGGAAGACAACAACTAGAAAAAAAAAAGAAAAGCAACCTGAATGTATTTTTTTTTACAGAAGCTTGGATGTATATATATAAAGCAGGTTCGTGAATATGAATTAATTTGAGTCCTTGTTGGTGTAGGAATACAAGTTTAAGTTAAACGTTATTTCTTAAAAAATAAGTTGGGGTATTTTTGTCAAAATCTACTTATGGTTTAAAATACAAACTAGCGTTTCACGAAAAGCTCCAAATTGGAGCTTTTAACGAAACGCTCCGTTTTGGTTCCAAAACTCTAAATGCTGTAGTTCAAAAAACATAACCAAACACCTATTTATGAGCATATTGGAACAAAAATGCAATATGCTCCTACGAAACGCTATATGCTCCCACGAAACGCTTTACCAAACGGGGCCTAAATGTCTTGTCAATTTTGTTTGTTGAATGTTTGCATTTTTTTTTAAAAAAACTCATAATTAAAATATTTTAACAAAATATGAAAAACAATTTTTAATTCCTTAACTTCATTATTTTTGCCAACTGCTCATGTTCCTAATTCGTAATTAAGGGGTAATATTTTTCCCTAGCATAGCCTCCTCATACCCTAAAAATAATAATGAATAGACATTTGTTGTGTTTTTGCTACAGACATTCTTCTAGGAATAATGACTCCAAATGGAGCTAAAAATAAACATTATTCTACATTAGGTTCTTGGTGAAAAAATATTCCAACTTATGGATCTTTGAATTTACAGAGGGCTAACTTTTATATTATTTTATTATTTTAAAACACCAACCGGAATTTGAAGTTCTGGGGGAGAATTAAAAGCTACTTTTTTAATCCACAAACACATTAAATGTCATGTAAATTTGGTTTGTTGACTGATTGTATTTTTTTTTTAAATAGTGAGCATTAAAATATTTTAACAAAATATGAAAAATACTTTTTATTTCCTTAACTTCATTATTCTTGTCAACCGCCCATGTTCCTAATTCCTAATTAAGGGGGAATATTTTTTTTCTTAGCATAGCCTCCTCATACCTAAAAAATTAATAATAAATAGACATTTATTGTGTTTTTGCTATAGACATTCTTTTGGGTATAATGGCTCCAAATTGAGCTAAACATAAACATTATTCTACATTAGGGTCTTTGTAAAAAATATTCCAACTTATGAATCTCTGAAATTACAGAGGGCTAAGTCTTATATTTTTTTATTATTTTAAAACACCAACCAGAATTTGAAATTCTAGGGAAGAAATAAAAGCTACTTTTTTAATCCACAAATTCATTAAATGTCATGTCAATTTTGTTTTTTGACTGATTGCATTTTTTGTAAAAAAAGAAGTCATAATAAAAATATTTTAACAAAATATGAAAAAAACTTTTTAATTCCTTAACTTCATTATTCTTGCCAACTGCCCATGTTCATAATTCCTGATTTAGAGGGAATATTTTTCCCTAGCATAGCCTCCTCATACCCTTAAAATTAATAATGAATAGACATTTGTTGTGTTTTTGCTATAGACATTCTTCTGGGGATAATGGCTCCAAACGGAGCTAAAAATAAACTTTATTCTACATTAGGGTCTTGGTGAAAAAATATTCCAACTTATGGGCTCTGAAATTACAGAGGGTTAACTTTTATATTTTTTTATTATTTTAAAACACCAACCGGAATTTGAAGTTCTGGAGGAGAATTAAAAGCTACTTTTTTTTAATCCACAGACATTAAATGGCTTGTCAATTTGGTTTGTTTACAGATTGCATTTTTTTTTTTAAAAGTTATAATTTAAAGATTTTAACAACATATGAAAAAGACTTTTTAATTCCGTAATTTCATTATTCTTGCCAGCTGACCATGTTCCTAATTCCTACTTAAGAGAGAATATTTTTCCCTAGCATAGCTTCCTCATACCATAAAATTTAATAATGAATAGACATTTGTTGTCTTTTTGCTGTAGACATTCTTTTGGGGATAATGGCTCCAAATGGAGCTAAAAATAAACTTTATTCTACATTACGGTCTTGGTGAAAAAATATTCCAACTTATGGGTCTCTGAAATTACAGAGGGTTAACTTTTATATTTTTTTATTATTTTAAAACATCAACCGGAATTTGAAGTTCTGGGGGAGAATTAAAAACTACTTTTTTTAATCCACAAACACATTAAATGTCTTGTCAATTTGGTTTGTTGACTGATTGCATTTTTTTTTAAAAAGTCATAATTAAAAGATTTTAAAAAAAATATGAAAAACACTTTTTAATTCTTTGACTTCATTATTCTTGCCAACTTCCCATGTTCCTAATTCCTAATTAAGTGGGAATATTTTTCCCTAGCATAGCCTCCTCATACCCTAAAATTTAATAATGAATAGACATTTGTTGTGTTTTTGCTGTAGACATTCTTCTTGGGATTATGGCCCACAGGATCGTGCACACTAGACATTGAGACTTGTACTCGGAGAACTAATACATGTAATGTATTTCTGATGAACTGATTATTAGTTGATAACTAATAATGTTAATTGATTAATTGTTCTGATTAGAACAAGTTAATTGATTGTTTGGAGGGATTAATTATTCAATCGGGCTAATTAATTAAGCGATTGATTAATTAGATTTTCTTTAGGGGTTAGTGTGTGATTAATTATAACCTAATTGATGTTAATTGAATCTATTGTATTCTATTGTGGTACAATCAGATTAATTAAATTAATGAAGGTACTAAAACTGTAATTAGTCGCACACTATAAATTAATCCTAATCGATTGAAACCCTAGACTTTCTGACACAGAAATCAAGAAAACCCTAATCCCTCTTAGCCCCCATTCGGCCGAACCTCTGCTGGTGGTGTCTGGAGTTTTGTTCATCGTTCTTCGTGCCTATTTCGAGCACTGGTCGTCTGAAGTGTTGTGCACGTGAACTTGGCGGAACCTCCGATCGTGCGGTTCGTCCATCTCTCTCAGAGGGATTCCATGTGAGTGACTAAAGTAGTTTAATCACCATTAATTAAGTAAATAACATTGAGGCAATGATAAAGATCAAATGTAATCTGATCAATGATATTAATATCGTTTTTCTCGCTTCCGCTGCGCGACTCTGATCGTTGATCAGATTCCAACATTGCAATGAATCAATTCCTCCTATGCCATCTCCATCTACTGCCTCAACTGGACAAGGTTCGTCTAGTCCTCTCCTTACCTCGGCACCCATTAATCCTCCTTTACTACGTACTATAACTCCCATTTCAGTTTCTACTCAACCCCCATCTCTCTCTACTGCTTCCACTACATTAAATTCCACTCCATTAAATCCCAGTACTGTTGGTTCGACTATTGCTGCCCCTCCTCTTCAAACACATCGCATGTCTTTACGAGATTCAACAAAAAATTCTCGTGGGAGGTTTGAAGCATTGCAAGTTTCCTTAACTCCGTGCGATGTCGATCCATCGAGCTTCACTAAAGCAAATAAATCCCTAGAATGGAGACAAGCAATGTCTGATGAAATGAAGGCTCTTCTCAAGAATGAAACATGGGTTCTTGTGCCCCGACCAAACAATTGTTAAACAGTATTGTGTATGTGGTTATTTCGAACAAAACGCAACTCAGATGGCAGCGTAGAACGCTACAAGGCGCGTTTGGTAGCACGGGGTTTCACTCAAGAGTCGGGTCTCGACTATAAGGAGACGTTTAGTCTGGTCGTAAAGGCAACTACGATCCGTACTGTTCTTGCTCTGGCAGCTTCAAACGATTGGTTCGTTAACCAATTAGACGTCTCTAATGCTTTCCTCCATGGTCATTTAACCGAAACAATTTATATGGAGCAACCTCAGGGATTTCGGGACATGGACAAACCTGATCACTCTATGGTCTCAAGCAGGCTCCGCGCGAGTGGTTTACTCGCTTACGCGAATTGTTGGTTCATATTGGCTTCACTATGTTCCTAGCCGACAATTCTCTATTTGTTCGAACCACTACGTCTCATACGATGTATATTTTATGCTATGTGGACAACATCCTTGTCGCGGGCAGTTCAACCGAGGAAATTTCACATACGATCAAACAAATTGAATCGGAGTTTCCTATTCGCAACCTGGGTCGTGCGGTGTACTTTCTTGGTGTTGAGATAACCTATTCCAAGTCTGGCATTCACTTGTGTCAAGCTAAATACATCCATGACATATTGGAACGTGTTAAAATGAGTGACAGTAAACCTTGTCTTACTCCTATGGTAACGTCTCCAATCTTATCTAAATTTTTCGGAAAGATTGGATTCGGTCACCGAGTATCGCAGCATTGTTGGGGAACTTCAATATCTCACTATTACGCGACCTGACATTTCTTTCTCGGTCAATAAGCTATGTCAATTCTTCCATTGCCCCGCAGACGAGCACTTGAAGAGTGTCAAGCGAGTACTTCGTTACATTCAAGGCACTCTTGATTATGGCTTAACTTTTTCCACTGCTCCAATTAAAGACATTCGCTGTTATACAGACAGCGATTGGGGAGGCTGCCCGGATGACAGACGTTCGACTGGCGCCTACTGCATCTACTTGGGGAAGAATTTAGTTTCTTGGCAAACACGCAAGCAACCAACAATTGCACGATCATCTACCGAAAGTGAATATAAAGCTGTTGCGAATGCCACTGCAGAATTATTATGGTTACGATCTCTAAATAGTGACCTCAAAATTTTGGTACCCCGACCCATTTATCTCTGGTGTGATAATGTTGGTGCCATCTATGTGACGGTCAATCCCGTGTTTCATGCTCGCACTAAGCATATAGAGTTGGATTATCACTTTGTCCGGGAGCAAGTGAGCAATGGATTTCTTCAAATCCAATTTATCTCGACAAATGATCAAGTGGCCGATATTCTCACCAAGCTTCTTCCGTCTCAGCGATTTCAAATGTTGCGGGATTGACTGCAAGTGCTTCGTCGGCATTGGCTTGAGGGGGGATGTTAGAGATAATTGACTTATCTCAGGAAAATCAAGTTACTTTGAATTTAAATTAAACCTATCCCTTAATATCAGTAGATACTCTAACTGCATATATTATGTATCTAGGTTTTCTCTTAGTCTTTAATCTCTTGTATAAATATCTCTCTCTGTAACTATTCAACATACTGAAATACAATATACAAAGGCCTCTTTCTCAAATATCATTCCCTTTATCAACAATAACCATTTACTAATCTAAGAATATCAACTGAGACTGATTGAGAAGATAACGAATGACACCAACTGACACCGATTGAGAACCGACTGAGAAGAGAAAGAATGAGACCAAATGAGACCTTCTTTGAAGTAGGGGGTCTCCCCCATCTGGTACTTCTCGAACTCTTGCTTGTCGAAATGGTGATGAAGAAAGCAATCCCTGTAAACCAACAATCCCTTGTCGAAATGGTGAGTAGAGGCTTATGGGATTTTGAATTAGGTATTGCAATTAGAACGAATGGGATTTTCTGATTTTGGGGGAAGGGATGCGCATGGAGTTTAGGATTGGGGATATTGATGTTCCTTTTTATTTTTTTTAATTAGTTATATTACTTAGTTAATTATTTTGTGTAAAATGTTAGAATTAAATAAATTACATGTAAAAGGTAGTATAGACATGTGCTAATATAAGTGTCGCTATTACTATGTATTATTTAGTTGGGACGCGTGTCTTATAACGTGTCACTTTTGTTGGAATATAGTAGTGACATATTTTTGATAATGAGTCGCCATTACTTCTCATTAGCGACAAGGTTTTGTAGTGTGTCGCCACTACTCTTGTGTTCTTACGATTTGTGACCTCTCTAAGTCTTAATATGTCGCTTTTAGGTTACTTTTAGTGACAAATTATGCGATTTGTGTCGCTACTTAAGATCTCAGAGGCCATTGGCGACACGATGTACAATATGTGTCACTAATAGAGCGTCACTAAAAACCATTTCTCTACTAGTGAAATGGAGTACCATCTGCCTGGATTGTTCATGAAGATAGCAGAGCCCCTTTGCTACGTCCAAAATGATTTTTCTTCTTTTTTCCCAATCCAAAGTTCTCTGGCGTTCGGTATTGAAAATCCATTTGTCTAGAGATCCATTGGACATGAACTCATAGACTAACATAGTTTGTTTGTTCTCCCTGCAATAGCCGAGTAGCTTTACTAGGTTATTGTGGTTGATGGCTCATAAACTCTTTATTTCGGCTAAGAATTCTTTTTTCCCTCGGTCTTCATCATTCAATTTCTTCACTGCAATATGTTGTCCTTCAGCTGAAGTTCCTTCGTAAACCGATCCAAAACCTCCTTTCCCGATCATTTTCTTGAAATCACCAGTGGCAATTTTGAGTTCTTCATAGCTGAATCTGGACAGCCTTCCTAGTAATTCGTGAAGCTCAAGTTCAGTATCTTCACTAGCATTAGTTTTTTTTATTTCTAAGGAAAAGGATCCGGGAACAACCTACAGTCAACAGTAGAAGCATCCCTACAGTTAATCCAATAACTGCCCCTTTATGAGAAGATTTATTTGGAGAGGCCATTCCTCCCTCTTTAGGGAACAGAGAACCACGTGTTTCTTCCACTTTGGATTGCCTAATCAATAGCAATGATGGATGATATCCAACAGGATGCGACGCCGATTGATCATGTTTGTAGGATTTTGGAGAAAGCTCTGGAGTAGGCAACACACAATCTCCTTCTGTGGCACTATCCGCAAATTCTTAAAACAAAGCAAGTTTGCAAGAGCAGCTTTTTAAGCATGCCTTCGCACAGTCGTTCATGTTTGTTTTCACAATCTTTTCTCCATAAGCGTCATAGTAGTTTCCATAGTGGACCTTGAAAAAAGATTCTAATGATGCATTTTTTCACCTATTAGGATAGCTTAGCTAGCATCCTAATACTCCAAGCATTTTGTCAGCGTCAACAAATCGCGGAAGGCAAGAGCAAGAGCCATCATTTGAGCTAACCCCATACCCACCACATGAGGTTGGATAGGAGCACTCATCTAACATATGGGAGCCATCATCTGAGCAGACCCCATTGTAACAATCTTTTAGCAAAGTTGGCGGTATAGAATATGACTCTGAATCATCCCCATAAATTCTAAGATGCCCATCATGATCCAACTTCATATGAGACATCATTGAATAATTAGTTGGAGAGCCAAAAAACAAGTATGGCTTAGGTAGTGCTCCAAAATGCATGGTGAGATTACGAACAGATGCATTATATGCCAATACCAGACTACTTTCTACAGATGCTTTATACGTCAACACTTGTTTAAAAACATCATGAGCCTTGTAGTAAGCAAACATTCCTTGAGATGTCACAGAGAGACGGTAGTTTCCTTCTGACATGTTGTGCTGCCAAACGCTACTGACCAAAGTCTGCCCTTCCACCAATTTTTTCCCCATCATCAAGCTGTCAGTCGGGTGGTCAAACGACTCCCAGATTGGAATGTTAGCTTTGTTATAAAGAATGAGATTTCCAGTCTCCATCAACTTCATGGCAATAATGTTTTCTTTCCCCGAGGTGTTCATACTCCAAACATAACTCCCATCAAAATCTCTCAACTCGAGATTTCCATCCTCTTTGAACTGCAAGGTTGCATTATTGCCGACTGATCTGTTTCTGTTAGCCAGCCAAATTCTCTCCTTGAAGTGCCAAACTTGTTTTCCAGAACCATCGATGCCCGTCTCAAATATCCCAGCCGTAAAATGAAACAAACCTATGCTGTGTATATTGGAATAAAATCCACACCCAAATCCAATACCATAAGATGAATTGGGTTTCCGACTGGAAAGAATTATTTGATCGCAGTATTGATCTTCTCCAAATGTGTTTTGCTTAATAGTCCAAGTAGTGGGGAGCTTTGCTGTGGAAAAGTAATTAGGAACCTTTTGAGTTTGATGGAGGTTAGCAACAGACAAAATGATCATAAACCACGAAAATATAAGGATATTCAAGTATTGTAAAGCCATTGGAAACAACATTAATGGACTGGGAAGATTGAAACTTGTGTTAAAGAGAATAGAGGAGATTGAAAGAAGAGATTAAAAGAATAGAGAAGTTATAAAGAGAAGAGTTATGAGGAGAAGGGAGAAAAGTTATGATAGTACGTAGCAATATAATTGATAGTAGATATCATATTTATAAGTATGATAGTAGGAATATAATTGATAGTAGATATTAATCTTTTGTCATCTGAGGTATCAATCAATGAATTGAATCCCATCCTGTTGTTTGATTCTACTTAATTAATATGATTGTGTTACCGAACCTTTTTTTTTTTTCTGTAGTACTCAATGTTTGGGTCTATACTAAACATCGGTGCTATGATTAGAGCAATCACAAGTGGGAGAATAGCCGATTACTTTAGCCGGAAAGGGATATGGAAATAGTAGCAGAACATGATTTTAATTAAGTATCAAACATTCTGCTACTTCTCAAGCTAATCTTCACTTTGTTTGTTGTCACTGTTGCAGGCTATGAGAATGTCGCCTTAAGTATCAAACATTCTAATCTTCATTCAAGGCGTAGAGAAGCAAAATTGTCGGCTTGCATTTTGGGTAATTTTGTTTTTTGTATGCCAGCTTTTTTTGTTGAATATAAATTTTTTAGGGAATATTTTCTTTGATTATGTAAATAATGGATATCCTTTTTCTTTTATAAAATTATGGATACCTTTTAAAAATAATGAAAAGGAAACTCCCAAAAATTAATTTTACTCCAATTTTTTTTAAAAATATAATTAAAGTAATTTGTAAATTAATCAATCAAATGAACCTCCTATTAATTTTATTACTTCCACAAAAGTTATTATAATATTTATTTTACCACCACTCAATTTGAAATTTAGATAAGTGATAACGTTCAAATCTGCAATGAATATATTAACTCTCACATGATGGATATGGATCTTTTGACGACGTGCGGGCATGATTTTTGACAGACTTTAGACTAGAAGCCCAATCGTAGGTCCATACAGATAGATCTCTAAGAATGAAATTTACATTAAAATGATCGTAACTGATCCACGATCCACAACTCAAGAACCGTACGGTGAGAGATTATCTTAGAAGTTTTAAGGTGTAAATCATCTACAAGACAACAAATTAATAAGAGATAAATGATGATAGCAAGAAAATTATAAAGTCATCATATCTCTGCATGAAAAGATCTTGAAGGAAACGGTTATTTTTTTGCTTATGAAGGAAATGGAAAAAAGAGAACTTTTAACTCCCGAAGCAACGCGAGGGCATCTACTAGTTATTTTTTAAATGAAATGAAATTAACAGACCATACAAGGAATTGGTGCTTGCATCATTTTTTATAAATTAAATTGAAAAACTTAATTCCTTAACTTCATTATTCTTGTCAACTACCCATGTTCCTAATTCCTGATTAAGAGGGAATATTTTTCTCTAGCATAGCCTCCTCATAGCCTAAAAATTAATAATAAATAGACATTTGTTGTGTTTTTGTTATAGACATTCTTTTGGGGATAATGGCTCCAAATTGAGCTAAGAATAAACTTTATTCTACATTAGGGTATTGGTGAAAAAATATTCCAACTTATGGGTCTCTGAAATTACAGAGGGTTAACTTTTATATTTTTTTATTATTTTAAAACACCAACCACAATTTGAAGTTCTGGGGGAGAATTAAAAGCTACTTTTTTAAACCACAGACACATTAAATGTCTTGTCAATTTGGTTTGTTGACTGATTGCATGCTTTTTTAAAAAAAAAAAGTCATAATTAAAAGATTTTAACAAAATATGAAAAACACTTTTTAATTCCTTAACTTCTTTATTCTTGCCAACTGCCCATGTTCCTAATTCCTAATTAAGAGGGAATATTTTTCCCTAGCATAGCCTCTTCATACACTAAAAATTAATAATGGGATAAAGGACCAAAATGACCCCAACGTTGTTGGAGAAGCACCAATTTGACCCCCACATACAAAATGGTACCAAAATGACCCCAACGTTTCCCAACAGGTATCATTTTAACCCTCATTAACGGAAGTTGCCACGTCACCCACTCCATTCCGTTAAATACTGCCACCTCAGCGCCACATCATCAGTGAATAATGCCATGTTATGAGCGTAACTGGTCGCTCATAGCGGATTTAGCCTTGTTCCACCCGGCGCACCGGGAAAATGTACGAACCGGTGTTTATACCGATTGTTTTGTAAACCAGAGATTCTATTTACGTTCGTGGATACAACTTATTAATTCCGACATTTCAGGGCCCAGAGGATCTTTAATGCAGCCTAACAGTTTATTATCTTGACTTTTATGATTATCACATAGAAATATTTAAATACGCAAACATTTGTACGGTAAACCACCGGGTGACACGGTACAAAACCCTCCGAAGCTTACCTTCGTCGCGTGCCAGTGATCGCTCGCGGACTGATACTGGTTGAAGAACGGAGACCTTTTCGGGGAGGAACCTTGGGGGCCGGAGTTGCGTAGGGCGTCCTCCGAATAGTAGCTAGGATTAGGACTTGGTCAGCTCTAGCGGGGCTGCGAGTGATGCCTAGATTTGGAACTTTTGATAAGGGGGGAATATTTTTGGTGGTCGTGAGGACCTTTTCTGGAAATATTTTAGGAAAATACTCTCAAGCTTGGACTCTAGTGATTCTTTTTCTTATCAGAGGCGACCTTAGGCAACAACAGGGGCAACTTTATCAGAGGTAACTTTTATCGGGTCAAGCATCACTTTAGAACGAGCTAGAGAGGGAGGAGAATGAATGTTTGTTGGTGAATTGAATCAGAAATCCGGGGGGTATTTATAGGGTAGCTTGTGACCATATGGTCCAACTTTTGTGACCGTACGGTCACTAGTTCGCCCGTCTCAGATCCAAATTTGGATCTGAGACGGGCTTTGCCCAAGGCCCGGCCAAAGTTGTTTGTATTTTAGTACACGTGTCACGTTCTCATTGGACCGCCCAACCACGTGGCGGATAAGGATTGGATCGTTGTCTGCCACGTGGCAGTGACCGTATGGTCAGAGGAGTTGAACCGTATGGTCACAACAAACAGTGTTGTGACCGTACGGTCCCTGGTAAATAGTGTTTTTGACCGTACATCATTTTGTGAACGAGGATTTTCTCATAAGCATGAAAGTGCCACACTCATGGTCCCGAGATGCGGGTGGAAGAGGTCATGGCCCTGGAAAGGTGATCCGTTCTCCAACGAGTATCAGTAATTGAGCAGCTGACGCGACGAGGAGCTAATAGATTGCTTTCATCATTGGGTTCAAAAACCAGTGTTTACAGTTTGCCCCTTGCTTCTTTGAGAGTGCATAGGATGATTACATCAAGTTGTAAGATCCATTGGGCATTCTCAATGAAGCGAAACGAGTAACATTGCGTGTGTGCGTTCGTGTGCTTTTGAAATTCCTTTTGAAAACGGGTTTAGAGACTTACCTGTGAGTTGGTCCTTCGCTTTTCCACTCTGGCTGATATCTCGGGGTGAGTAACATCTTCTATAACGCCTTCTGTAACGCCTTTTGTAACGCCTTCTGTTACGCCTTTTGTAACGCCTTTTGGAACGCCTTTTGGAACGCCTTCTGGAACGCCTTGTGTAACGCCTTCTGCAACGCCTTTTGTAACGCCTTTTGGAACGCCTTTTGGAACACCTTCTGCAACGCCTTCTGTAATGCCTTCTAGAACACCTTCTGGAACGCCTTCTGTAACTCCTTCTGCAACGCCTTATGTAACGCCTTCTGGAATACCTTATGTAACGTCTTCTGTAACGCCTTTTGTAACGCCTTCTAGAACGTCTCCTTTAACAATTTCTGGAAGCCTTCTGGAACGTTTTCTTTAACAATTTTTGGGACGCCTTCTGGAACACTTTTTATGACCTCTTGAGTGGCGCCTTATTGCCAGGAAGATTCGGGGAGTTTGGCGATGTCTTGAAGCTTGTGTGACATCTTCTGAGAGTCGGGTGATGCCCCAGTATATTTCCCATCTTGGTACAGCGGGGACGGATGATGCTTCGGGGTAAGTACCGATCTCTGGAACTGCTTCACGGTTGTCGGGTCTCAATGACACGGATGACTAGTCTTTACCGTTCTGCCTATGCTTCTTGGACGACTCACGCGCAGGCTGCCAGTGTGTGTATTCTGACTTCTCTTGCATGTATACTGTTCCACCTGCATGTTATGTATGTATGTATGTATGTATGTATGTATGTATGTATGTATGTATGTATGTATGTATGTATGTATGTATATATGCACGTGTGTGTGTGTGTTTATGTGTGTGTATTTTCTTATATGGTCGGATTCTGGATGTAGGAGTCTGTGGCAGAGTGGGATGCTCAGATAGCATCCATGACTCATCGGTTGGCCGCCCTGGAGGTGGGGGGGATTGTCGGCGGAATAGGCGCGCTGGGCGGCTGGCTCGGGGAGAGGGAGAGAGAGGGTCCGAGACCGGTAGCTCCCAGGGTTCTCAGGAGTAAATTTTCATTTTCGGTATTTTGTACAGTGACTGATGTATTTTGACGCATATATATTTTTTGATATTTCAATTTGGCTTTTCTATATGTTTTTCATATGGGATGGCGCAATGCATTTTTTATTTCATTTCACTCATCGTAATAACATATACAACATTTACTTACACCGAACCTTAACTAAAAAATGAACCAAGAACAAATCCTAAGATAATTTATTCGCTTTTTGCCCCGACTCGCGTATTTTATGCATGGAAGTCTTGTCTACGTTGATCAGCGCTTGTCAGTTTCATCCCTTCCATGTTTATCCACTTGGCTTCTCTTGTCAATTTCATTCCTTCCATGTTTATCCACTTGGCTTATCCGCGTAAAAATTTCCATTCGGTGCTAAAGATCTCTACTCATTTCTGTTGGAATTTTCCCGGGGATCGATGGTCGAATACCATAGTAGTTCGAGCAATAGATCGCCTACTTCCAACGACCGAGACTCAAATTTCATCACCTTTGTCGCCTATGTCGATTAGTCGTTGTTGACATGTTTGTAGCGGATCTAAAGATCAGAGTCGCTTTTTGTCTGAGGATCCAACCGACCCGTTCTAAAATCTTCTCCTCTAGGGTTACGTATGGAGATTGCCTCTCTATTTCCAATGATAATACTGCATCCATTCCCAATAAAGCTTCATTCTCGCAGAGGTGAGAATATTTGTTTGAGACCTCTAGATTTTTGGAAGGTAATTCCTTTGCCTAGTCTTTGCTTTGGTCAAACCTCTATGTGAGCACGCGTTTAGATTGGATAGTGGTAACGGGGTCGGTTGAGAATAGATTTGGTGAGGGAGGTGGGTGTTCAGGCCATGAAGGCGAAACCGGTTGAGAGTTCGTGACAATGTGAAGGTGAGGTGAATGTTCGGGTTTGGTCTTATGAAGGTGGTAGGATTTATAGAGGTGGCTCTTACAGAGAGTGCTGATAGATTTCGCAAGAACGGAAAGGTTTCATGAGGAGACTTAGGAGTGGCTCTTGAGATGTTCTGACACGACTTTCGATGATGTTCTTGCGGTTGCCCCTAGATTGAGGTGTCCATTGCTCTAATTGTTGCCTAAGATGACCCCACGGGTTGTCAACTTAGCGAGCTGCCTTTATTGTTGCCTAGGTTGCTTTCTCGAATTTTCAACCTAGCAGGCTTTCTTTCTTTTTTGTCTTGAATGTTGCTTAGGTTTGTTTTTGCGATCTTTGATCTAGCGGTTTTTTTTCCTTACGTGTCTTGTTGCAGAGAGTTTGATTTCGTGCGTGTCTTCGTATATCCAATGGAAAACTCGAAGTTATCTCTATCTGAATTCATTCTGTTAATGAAGCCGGGGCCAGTCTTGGTTCATTTTTAGTGTCAAGGTTATTATGATGTAATGCAACGTTATGTATGATAAATGCGGTGACTGAAATGAACTAATGAATGTATGGTGCCATTTCTAACGAATCACACAAGTAAGCAAATTGAGGTTTCACTGCGTCATGGTTTGGAAGCGATTACATATGAAGTCACTACATCATTATCATATGAACTTGAATCTGGTAAGGCTTTAAGATTCAGATCTTCTGAGGTGTCCTTGTCTTTTCTTGACCTTGCACACGTATTCCTACGTCTTTGTCTTGCTTGCTCCAGGTGACTCCTTCGGGTCCTCGTCTTATAGTTTTGGCTTTCATTTCAATTTCGATGATCCTCATTTTGGCTAGTTCATTCTTAAGGTCTTTGATTCCTCTTTTTGGGGTTGGGAGTGGTGCGTTTCTGTCAGTTGCAGGAGACGCTCGCCCTTTTACCATGTCGCTTTCCCAATCCGACTCTCTCTCTTGTGACCATGGGATTTCTTTCGATTCTTCTTCCCAGTCATCTCCTTCCCCGGAGCTCGTGATTGGATCCGGCTTTTGTGCTTCAAGTGTGGGTTGGAATGTTTGTTCTGGTTTGGTGACGAGGCTAGATACTGTTTTTGTTTGCTCTTCTACTTATTCGTCATCTGATGAGCCTGAACACCAATCGATGGCTTCTTTAGGGGACCTTCTAACCCTTCCCCCAAGACATGCCATGACTTGTGCGGGGGTACATCCTGACTGTACCACATTCGTTGATAGACATGGGGAAAAGAAGCCCATTGGAGCATGTGTCCTCGGTACTTCGTAAATACGTCTAAGGACCTCCTCTTCTGTAAATCCTGAGTCAACCATCATAGTTTGTGGGGGGGGGGGGAACTTCGTGATAATCCGGCATAGGGTTTTTCTTGGTGCTCGGGGCTTTAGGGGCTTATATTTCCCCTTCTTTGATCATCCTCATGATCTCCTTTTGTAACGCCTCACATTTGGTGGTGGGATGCGTGAATACTTGGTGGTAATCATAGAACCTTTCCAAACAATCTGATGGTTTGATGTCTACCAGCGGTCTAACGGGGGAGATCTTTCCCTCATGGGCTAGGCGATCGAATGCCTTCTTGAGATTAACGTTCAAGTGGATTGTGTTAATTCCTGAAGAGGCCCATTGGTACTCGATGGATTGGGTTCCTCGCCCTCCAGCGGTTTGTTCTGATTCATTGTTCCGTGTGTTGCTCATTCTCCCATAGGTGGCCCTGGGCACTTGATTGATGACCTGTTTCCCAGCTACAGGCAACCACCTATTGTCGTAGTAGGCATCAAATCTTTCCCCCACATTTTGTTTGAGGGCGGCAAAGTCAGCCCACGTGTATTTCTGTAGGGTATTGATCTCATATTGCTTGGTGAATGCCGCCACTAGTTCATCCCAATTTCCTTGGGTGCTAAATTTTAGGCCATTGTACCATTCCAAGGCGTTACCCTCAAGTGAGAAGGCGAACAGCCCGGTCGCCTGCTTCATGTTTAGGGGAGACAGATTCATGAGATTGGCGAAGTGCTTAATGTGCCCAGCAGGATCTCCCTTTCCGCTAAACCGGATAAAAGCTGGGATCACAAATCCTGGGGGAAGTCCTTGCCCATTGGGCCTTAGATACGACGCCAATGTCTTGCTAGCTGGGGTGGCGGCACTTCCGGCTTTACTTTTCAGGTGCCCGATGATATAGTCCAACTTTCCCTCTGAATCATTCGGGTCCCTCGGCTTCTCTGTCCCATGAGATCCTCCTGATTCAGATTCGGGTTTTTCTGCATTTTCCAAGTGCTTGGCCAGGACCTTCTGGCATCCTTTCTCGATGGCCTGATCCATCATCATCTGGTATTCGAGAGACTGTAGCATGGCCGCCAATGCTTTCGCGATTTCAGTAGCACTGTCAAGGGTGTTATTCGGTTCTGCCATGTCTTCTTCTGAGTCGGACGCGCTTTCGACTAATATATCCTCGGGCTCGGTGATTGGATCTGCCCTAACCAACCTTCGGTTCGCCCTCGTCCACGGTCGTTCTATACGAGGGAAGATTGTATGAGTCTCCCATTCTTCTCGGTCCGTGTGATGCATGTATGTATGGGCCTATAAGTCTTTTCTCCGCTTTCGGCTCGGACTCAGTTTAGGAATATTACCTTATAGATGCATAATGATGAAGGTAATATCTCTAAACGGGGTCTCTGGTTTGTGTAGACACGAGGGATCGAATAACGACATATTTTCACAAGGGTTTTATTTTTTCCGTGAGTCGTTCTTTCGTTTCTCTTTTAGCCGATATTTTCCTGGTCTGGGCGTTCCTTTGATTCAAGTCATATTCTGTTACATCCTTTGCAACCTTTTCCCTTTTTCCGGGGTGGACATTCATGACAACGCTATTTGCGGGATTGCAACGAAATATTTTCCTGAATCGAAGAAACGCCTAGACAACGGAGTTCATACCTTCTATATGCTCTTGAGTATGTATGGTCAAGCAATCAATGAGTTATCAACACACAAAGTCGTCACTCCCTCTCAATCTTCGCGTGGTACGTCTCTGTCCTAGGTGGGTTTCTTTTGACATCTTTCCTTTCGATGTAAAAAACGCTCTCGTAGACGTGATTTATTTAATGTTTGGGGGTAGTTCCTAGGGAAGATATCTAGGCTGACTATATAAGGCTTCGGTCTCGTTGATAGTACAAAAGGGTTCCCACAGCAATATATACCTAGCGCCTCCCCATTTAAGGGTTTTGAGCAGCGTGTCGACGGTACGAGGCTGTAGGTGGTGTTACAGATCGACCTATGCGTCCCTTAAAGGAAACGAAAGTAAGCGCGACCCATAACACACGTTGACCATTCGGGATTTTTCTTTTATGCAGTATGAGAAAGCAGTAACTCCGTATATAGCCATAGACTGTCAGAATGCTTCAGTTGTATCCCATTTCTTACATTTCATAAAATAATTTAAGAAATAATTTTATCAAAAGTGAAAACCAAACATACATCCTTCCATTAATAAATAAACTTCAAGAAGTAAGACATTGAAGTTAACTTATAGCAGTAGAATATATTTTGGTCCCCAGCAGAGTCGCCACTGTGAGCGTAAAGGAGCGCTCATAGCGGCTTTAGCCTTGTTTAACTAGAGTCGCCACCCGGCTGACCGGGAAAATGTACGAACCGGTGTTTATACCGATTGTTTTGTAAACCAGAGATTCTATTTACGTTCGTGGATACAACTTATTAATTCCGACATTCTAGGGCCCAAAGGATCTTTAATGCAACCTAACAGTTTATTATCTTGACTTTTATGATTATCACACATAAATATTTAAATACGCAAACATTTGTACGGTAAACCGCCGGGTGACACGACACAAAACCCTCAGAAGCTTACCCTCGTCGCGTGCCAGTGATCGCTCGCGGACTGATACTCGTTGAAGAACGGAGACCTTTTCAGGGAGGAACCTTGGGGGCCGGAGTTGCATAGGGCATTTATAGTGATTCTAGTGATTCCTAGATTTGGAACTTTTGATAAGGGGGGAATATTTTTGGTGGTCGTGAGGACCTTTTCCGGGAATATTTTAGGAAAATACTCTCAAGCTCGGACTCTAGTGATTCTTTTTCTTAATCAGAGGCGACCTTAGGCAACAACAGGGGCAACTTTATCAGAGGCAACTTTTATTGGGTCAAGAATCGCTTTAGAACGAGCTAGAGAGGGAGGAGAATGAGTGTTTGTTGGTGAATTGAATGAGAAATTCGGGGGGTATTTATAGGGTAGCTTGTGACCGTATGGTCCAACTTTTGTGAGCGTACGGTCACTTGTTCGCCCATCTCAGATCCAAATTTGGATCTGAGACGGGCTTTGCCCAAGGCCCGGCCAAAGTTGTTTGTATTTTAGTACACGTGTCACGTTCTCATTGGACCACCCAACCACGTGGCAGATAAGGATTGGATTGCTGTCTGCCACGTGGCAGTGACCGTACGGTCAGAGGAGTTGTGACCGTACGGTCCCTGGTAAATAGTGTTTTTGACTGTACATCATTCTGTGAACGAGGATTTTCTCATAAGCATGAAAGTGCCACACTCATGGTCCCGAGATGCGCGTGGAAGAGGTCATGGCCCTAGAAAGGTGATCCGTTCTTCGATGAATATCAGTATTTGAGCAGCTGGCGCGACGAGGAGCTCATAGATTGCTTTCATCATCAGGTTCGAAAACCAGTGCTTACACACGTCATCAGTTGATTTTTTCATAATAAGGTATCGACCAATTTTGTGCTGCCAAACGCTAGTGACCAAAGTCTGCCCTTCAACCAATTTTTTCCCCATCATCAAGGTGTCAGTCGGGTGGTCAAACGACTGCCAAATTGGAATGTTAGCTTTGTTATAAAGAATAAGATTTCCAGTCTCCATCATCTTCATGGTAATAATGTTTGCTTTCCCCAAGGTGTTCGTACATCAAACATAACTCCCATCAAAATCTCTCAATTCGAGATTTCCATCCTCTTTGAACTGCAAGGTTGCATTATTGCCGACCCGTCTGTTTCTGTTAGCCAACCAAATTCTCTCCTTGAAGTGCCAAACTTGTTTGCCAGAACCATCGATGCCCGTCTCAAGTATCCCAACCGCAAAATGAAACAAACCTCTGCTGTGCATATTGGAATAAAATCCACACCCAAATCTAATACCATAAGATGAATTGGGTTTCCGATTGGAAAGAATTATGTGATCGCGGTATTGATCTTCTCCAAATGTGTTTGGACTAATAGTCCAAGTAGTGGGGAGCTTTGCTTTGGAAAAGTAATTAGGAATCTTTTGAGTTTGATGGAGGTTAGCAACATACAAAATGATCATAGAGAATAGAGGAGATTGAAAGAAGAGATTAAAAGAATAGAGAAGTTATAAGGAGAAGAGTTATGAGGAGAAGGGAGAAGAGTTATGCAGGAGGAGATTGAAAGAAGAGATTAAAAGAATAGAGAAGTTATAAGGAGAAAAGTTATGCAGGAGAAGGGAGAAAAGTTATGATAGTAGCAATATAATTGAAGGGAGAAAAGTTATGGAGGAGAAGGGAGAAACTTTATGATAGTAGCAATATAATTGATAGTAGATGTCATATTTATAAGTATGATAGTAGGAATATAATTGATAGTAGATAGTAATCTTTCGTCATCTGAGGTATCAATTAATGAATTGAATCCCATCCTGTTGCTTGATTCTACTTAATTAATTTTATTGTGTTACTGAACATTTTTTTTTCTGTAGTACTCAATGTTTGGGTCTATACTAAACAACGGTGCTATGATCGGAGCAATCACAAGTTGGAGAATAGCCGATTATTTCAGCCGGAAAGGGGTATGGAAATAGTAGGAGAACGTGATTTTAATTAAGTATCAAACATTCTGCTACTCCTCAACGTAATCTTCACTTTGTTTGTTGTCGTTGTTGCAGGCTATGAGACTGTCGTCTTAAGTATCAAACATTCTAATCTTTCGTCATAAAATTTTCAACACTCGCTTGTGATATATTGAATTACTTATATTAAATCAAAACGATAGTTACATATATTTTTCAATACTTAAGAAATAACTTTTTTTAAAACAAATACCAAAAATAAAGAGTGATAAAGGTCAAGCATTTCAACTGGGTTGACATCAGGGGCGGATTTAGGGGATACATGCCCCCCTTCTCCGAGAAAAATGCAAAAGAAAAAATATTTTTTTTCGGTTTAAAAAACGTTAAATGTTTTATTTAGATATAAAATGTGTGTTGAATATTAGAAGGAGTTAGCAAAGATGGTGCTAGGATGTTAGACTTTTCACATCTTAGTTAAGAGGTCTTGGGTTGAAATCTCTATTCCCTTATTAATACTTTTTTATTTTTTTCTCTCATTTTAACTCTTTTCTTTCTCCACTAGTTTTATAACATTATATAAATTTTCTTTCACATTATTATTATTATTATTATTTTACTAATTTTTTTATTATTTTCACTACTAATTTTATTTTTTCCTTGAATTTAAATGTAAATTTACCTATTGTGAGCGTAAGTGGTCGCTCATAGCGACTTTAGCCTTCTTTAACTAGAGTCGCCACCCGGCCGACCGGGAAAATGTATGAACCGACATTTATACCGATTGTTTTGTAAACCAGAGATTCTATTTACGTTCGTGGATACAACTTATTAATTCCAACATTCCAGGGCCCAGAGGATTTTTAATGCAGCCTAACAGTTTATTATCTTGACATTTTTGATTATCACACAGAAATATTTAAATACGCAAAAATTAGTACGGTAAACTGTCGGGTGACACGGTACAAAACCCTCAGAAGCTTACCCTCGTCGCGTGCTAGTGATCGCTCGCGGACTGATACTCGTTGAAGAACGAAGACCTTTTCAGGGAGGAACCTTGGGGGCCGGAGTTGCATAGGGCATCCTCCGAATATTAGCTAGGAATAGGACTTAATCAGCTCTAGCGGGGCTGTGAGTGATGCCTAGGATTTGGAACTTTTGATAAAGGGGAAATATTTTTGGTGGTCGTGAGGACCTTTTCTGGGAATATTTTTAGGAGGGGATTCTCAAGCTCAAACTCTAACGATTCTTTTCTTAATCAGAGGCAACCTTAGGCAACAACAGAGGCAACTTTATCAGAGGCAACTTTTATCGGGTCAAGAATTGCTTTATAACGAGCTAGAGAGAGAGAGAGAGAGGAGAATGAGTGTTTATTGGTGAATTGAATGAGAAATCTGGGGGGTATTTATAGGATATCTTGTGACCGTATGGTCCAATTTTTGTGACCATACGGTCACTTGTTTGCCCGTCCCAGATCCAAATTTGGATCTGAGACGGGCTTTACCCAAGGCCCGGCCAGACCTTACAAGGCCCGACCAAAGTTGTTTGGAATTTAGTACACGTGTCACTTTCTTATTGGACCGCCCAGCCACGTGGCAGATAAGGATTGGATTATGTCTGCCACGTGGTAGTGACCGTACGGTCAGAAGGTTTGTGACCATACGGTCACAACAAACAGTGTTGTGACCATACGGTCCTTAGTGAATAGTGTTTGTGACCATACGTCATTTCGTGATCGAGGATTTTCTCATAAGCATGAAGGTGCCACACTCATGGTCCCGAGATGCGGGTGGAAGAGGTTATATCTCTAAAAACGTGATTCGTTCTCCGATGAGTATCATTATTTGAGCAGCTGGCGATATTGATTGATTTTGCTATTTTAAATAGAACTAGAATCGTGTATCGTTAATTTTGATTTTTTTATGCAAAAGTAGAGGTGCATGGCAAAAAAAATTTTTGTTTAAAAACATGCCCCCTTATACGAATTTCTAGAATAGCACACACGCAAGCAAGCAAGAAAATGAGGAATCAACAAACCTGTCAAAAGTGTTGAGTCTTGGTTCTATGTGGAAATAGAGCTTCTGTTAAAAGTAATGCCTCATTTGACTGCTTTATCTACTCAACCTCATTTGGACGAGCAATGATCCACAAAAGTAATGCCTCATTTGACGGGTAGATTACACCATTGGTACCCAAACTATACCCTCTTTCCCAAACTGGTACCTAAACAAATTTTTTTCCCATCCAAATACCTCAACTAACGATGACTTCCCATTAAGGTCCAAATGACCGGTCACCAGCAGGTTACCCATCCTTTTTGTTGACCATTTGACTATGCTATATGAAATGACAATTATGCCCTCCTAATATTTGCTCTTCTTTTACATTTTTTTTTAAACCTTCTCTACTTTCTTTTTCTTTCCTCTATTTCTTTAATTTTCCACCATTTCAATTTTGACACTTGTAATACTTATTATTTTTTTTTCTTTCTCTCTCCTCTCTCCTCCTCCCTCTTTTTTATTTCTTTCTCTCTCCATCTCCTCTATTTATGTCAACAAAAAACCTCCAGAAACCGGCGGAAACCTCACCCATTTCTGGAAGTTCCACAAACCGGCCGGCGACGGTTTCTGGAAGTTCCAGATCGCCGGGGATCTGGAACTTCCAGATTCCGGCGAGGGTTCTGGAAATTCGAGGTTAAAAAAAAAGAGAATGAAATGGTGGAAAGAAATGTTGCTCAAACAAAAAATGGTGGAAAGAATTAAAATATTGTTATGGTGGTTGGAGAGAGAAATGAAGGAGAGAGAATAGGAAGAGGTAGAGGAAGAAGAAGATAAGGAGGGGTAATTTGGTCATTTCAAATTAATAGTTAGGTTTGACTTGGTCAAATTAGGTCAAACGACCGTTGACTCTTCACCAACCGGTCATTTGGACCTTAATGGGAAGTCATCGTTAGTTGAGGTATTTGAATGGGAAAAAAATTTGTTTAGGTACCATTTTGGGAAAGAGGGTATAGTTTAGGTACCAATGGTGTAATTTACCCCTCATTTGACTGCTATATCTTCTCAATCATCTAGGACTCCCCTACCCTGCAACGAAATACAAAGTTTTACGTGATTTGGAGTGAGCTAGATATATATGTTAATTATTTTATTTGACAAAAAAATACAACCATATGATTGGACCCTAATTTATATCCGTAATTTAAAATAATCTATCAGTTCGAGTTGCTTCAAAACTAAACAAATACAACAATATGAATGAACCAAATATACAAACACATAGAAAATACGAAAATTAATCAGATATCTCCCTAATGTATAATATAAAGATGAGAAGTAGAGCTAATGATACCAAACAAAAAGAAAAGAACATATAAGAATTGAGGTGCACCTGATCCCCTCTCTACCAGAAAACTCATCGTAATTCTCAGTAATGCCTCATTTGACTGCTGTAAGCACTGGTTTTCGAACCCGATGATGAAAGCAAACTATGAGCTCCTCGTTGCACCAGCTGCTCAAATACCGATGCTCATCGTAGAACGGATCACCTTTTCGGGACCATAACCTCTTCCGCCCGGTCCTCGGGACCATGAGTTTGGCACTTTCATGCTTATGAGAAAATCCTTGATCGCAAAAAAGTATGCGGTCACAAGTACTATTCATCAAGGACCGTACGGTCACAACACTGTTGGTTGAGACCGTACGGTCACATACCTCTGACCCTACGGTCACTGCCACGTGGCAGATAGCAATCCAATCCTTATCTGCCACGTGGCTGGGCGGTCCAATCAGAGAGTGACACGTGTACAAACATCCAAATAACATTGGCTGGGTGTTGGGTAACGCCCGGCTCAGATCCAAATTTAGATCTGAGACGGGCGAAGCCAGTGACCGTACGGTCACTAAACAGTGACCCTACGGTCACAAGCTTGTGACCGTACAGTCACAAGATAACCTATATATACCCTCCGGATTTCGCATTCAAATCATCAACAAAAAACCACCAAACACTCATTCTCCCGCCTCTCTAGCTCGTTCAAAAGCGATTCTCGACCCGATAAAAGTTGCCTCTGATAAAGTTGCCTCCCCGAGTTGCCTAAAGTTGCCTCTGATACAGAAAAGAGTCGCTAAAGTCCGAGCTTGAGAGTACTTTCCTCAAATATTCTCAGAAAAGGTCCTCCCGACCACCAAAAATATATTCCCCCTTATCAAAAGTTTCCAATCCAAGCATCACTCGCAGTCTCGCTAGGGTCGACTAAGTCCTGTTCCCAGTTACTACACCGGAGAACGCACACGCAATTCCGGTTCCCCGAGGTTCCTCCCAGAAAAGGTCTTCGTTCTTCAACGAGCATCAGTCAGCGAGCAATTACGGGCACGCGACGAGGGTAAGCTTCTGAGGGTTTTGTACCGTGTCACCCGGCGGTTTACCGTATAAATGTTTGCGCATTTATTTATTTCTATGTGATAACCATAAAAATCAAGACAATAAGCTATTAGGTTGCATTAAAGATCCTCTGGGTTCTGGAATGTCGGAATTAATAAGTTGTATCCACGAACGTAAATAGAATCTCTGGTTTTCAAAACAATCGGTACAAACACCGGTTCATACATTTCCCGGTCGGCCGGGTGGCGACTCTAGTCAAAGAAGGCTAAAGCCGCTATGAGCGACCACTTACGCTTACAGTGGCGACTCCGCTGGGGACCAAAAGTATATTCTACTGTTGTAAGTTAACTTCAACGTACGATTTTCTTGAAGTTAATTTATTAATAGAAGAATGTAAGTTTGGTTTTCACTGTTTGTAAAATTATTTTCTTGAAAGATTTTATAAAAGTGAAAATGGGATACAACTGAAACGTTCTGACAGTCTAGTTCTGTACAACAGAGTTATTGCTTTCTCATACTGCATAAAAGAAAAATCCCGAATGATCAACGTGTGTTATGGGTCGTGCTCAATGTCGTTTCCTTTAAGGGACGCATGGGTCGATCGGTAACACCACCCACCGCCTTGTACCATCGACACGCTGCTCAAAACCCTTAAATGGGGAGGCGCTATGTATATCTTGCCGTGGGAACCCTTTTGTACTATCAAATGAGACCGAAGCCTCATATAGTCAGCCTAGATATCTCCACTAGGAACTACCCCCAAACATCTTTTAAAATTACATCTGTTGAGAGCGTTTCGACATCGAAAGGAAAGACGTCGGAAAAACCCACCTAGGACAGAGACGCACCGCGCGAAGAATGAGAGGGAGTGACGACTTTTGCGTGTCGACAACTTGTTTGATGAATTGATCATACATGAAAGCATATAGAAGGTCCGGGTTCCGTCATCTAGACATTCCTTCAGTTCAAAAGGGCACTCTGTCGCAATCCCGCAAATAACATTGTCACAAATGCCCACCCCAAATAGGGAAAAGGTTGCGAGGATTGAAACGGAGTACGGTTTGAACCAAAGGAATGTCCGGACCAGTAAAAATTGGCTGAAAGAGAAGCGAAAGAACGACCCATGGCCAAAATAAAGTAGGCCGTGATGCGATCTCTCGCGTCTACACAAGCCAAAGACCCTGTCCAAGGATGTTACCTCCATCACCATGCATTCATGAGGTAATGCCCTTGAACAAAGTCTAAGCAAACCGGAACGGGAAAAAGGATCGATAGGACCTCGCATACACATATCACGTAAATAAAAGAAGCAAAAGGGGTATACACAAACATTCCTCACATAAAGCGACCATGGACGCAGAATAGCCAAGGGACTAAAGCTAGCAGAACTATGGCAGAGTCAAATGGTATCCCCAATGCCGCCTCAAGCGTGGCCGCCGAGATTACCAGAGCACTGACATCCATGATGCAAACTCCGGAATATCAGAGAATGATGGGCAAGGCCATCGAAGAAGGGTGCAAAAGGATTTTGACGGGCCAGCTAGAGAGAAATGAACCTCACACCCTGAGAGCGACATACAGTCCATGTAACCCGGGCAAAGAAAGAGATTACCAGGTACCCCAGCCCGAGAGAGGGAAAGGAAACCTCTACTCATCAATGGGAGGATTAGATCGGAAAAGGGTTCGGGAATTACCAACCAAGGACCAGTATCGTGAATATTCTCAGGAGGATATGAGGGCAACTCCGAGGACTGAAGAAATACCACCCCGAAATGGGAATATGACGCGATATCAGAATTTCGAATTGTTCAAGAACCTTTCCCAAGTCGACCGAAGCATAGGGGAAGAAATCATCAATCAGAATTCCGTGATCTCCCGAGAAGAAGTGAACGCGGCACAAGGACACAAACCTCAATTGATCACCAAAATGCGGAGAACACAGTTGAGCGAATGGCAGAAACCTCCTCTAGGAGAAAAAGGGATGCCCTCAGATATAGACCTTAAAGGAGAGTTCGATCGTCTACACCGGGAAGGAAAAATACACCCTCTCCGACCACCAGTGGTTCTCAAAACGACGAACAATATGAAAAGGTTTTGCGATTACCACCAGGTGTTCTCACACCCTACCACCGAGTGCGACGCATTACGAAAGAGGATTGAGGATATGACCAAAAATGAAGAAATTGAGAACCCCGGAGACGCAAGTGTCGAAGAAAATCCTTCGATTGAGCAGCTGGAGACAAGTCCTCCACAAATCATGATGATCGGTTCAGGGCTCACAGAGGAAGAAGTTCTTAAACACATTGACGAAAAGATCAAGATACCCAAGCTAATAGGAATTATGCCTTCAACAACCACCAAGACAAACCCCGAAGAGGAAATCGACGAATTCGGTCGGCATGTGAACTCACTCGACGCTGAATCAACAGAAAAACAAGCAAAGACGACAATGAATCTTGTTACCGAAGCCGATCAAGCACAAGCCCTGGAAGGAGAGGGAACGATGGAAGAAAGTTGAGAACCGATTCCGTGGTCAGAAAGAGAAAGATTAGCATGGGAACGGGACACGACAACATGGCGAGGGTCTCCTCCAACCGATAGAAATAACCCGCTACCCATCCCGAGACGATGGATTGAAGACCTAGTGGAACACCTGGAGAAATTAAAAATCGAGGAAGAATCATGGAGGATGAAGAGGGAAAGAGCTCGAAAGACCCACTCAAGCTCATCTTCGTCAAAACTTTAACGAGAAAGTGTCTAAATTCAAATGTAACATGTTTGCTTTTGATTAATAAGAGTGTTCGTTACTTCGTTTCATTTATCATGTTTGACATACACAATATCATGTTGCGTCACAAAATCTAACACCGGAACTAAAACTGAGAACGTACCTTAATCCCATCCCACGAAAAAAAAGGAACGCTTTGGAACAATGCCTAGACAAACGAAGGAAGTATCCCAAAAACCGAAGACATGATCAAGAGATCCGCACAGAAGGGCTCGGTAGAAAAGACCTTAATCAAAAGATATAAGCCTGCTAGGTTGAAAACTCGAAAGAGCGACCTAGGCAACAATAAAGGCAGCTCGTTAAAGGTGACAAACCTCAAGGCAGCGATCAGGCCAAGGAAAACACTGACCTGGAGACGGACTATGAAAGGAAAATGTTAACTCAAGAGGCCTGAGAGACAACCTCAAAACGCCTAATTTAGGCTAAACCAAGACAAGAGCCCCCGAAGATGTGCAAGAAGACGCCAGAATATCATAACACATATAGCAACACTTTAAGGAAGAGTTAGACAAAGAAACCACGCTTTTCAAGGGAAGGACCTGAAATCAGTATATTAAAAGACGCCCGGAAAATATCAACTGTTCAAATGACTATCAAAATTCTGATCCAAAGAGAAGAAAACCTGAACATTGGTAAGACGCACTCAGGATAAGGGAATTAACCAGAAATACGACTCCTTGAGGCGGCACACGTGAAAGCGAGAAAACAAAGCAAAAGTCGAGCAATCCTCTGATAAGGTGTTCTGATTTCATTTCCTTTGTTAAGTTAAAATGGCGTAAATAAATATTGTGTACGTTGAATGTGGCAAAAGAAATAAAGTAAAGAATGTGTTACAAAGTTGATCAAAATCAAAACTGGAAGGTCACTAGAGTACACTAATCCAAGGAACTCCCAGTGTCCGACCCACGAGCTCCCTCTCCCCGGGCCAATCTACGCGCGCGCCGGGCTTGTCGACGACTCTTCTCCACCTCAAGATGGGCCAGCCGACCAGTCATGTCGCTATCTGAGCGTCCCGCGCGGCTACGTCTGCTGCCATGGCCGCCATGGCATCCTGTACTAATAAATCCAATCATAAAAGAGGCACACACGCACACATGCATACATACATACATACATGCCTGAACAGGTGGAACGAATCCAATGAGAAGAATTCGGAATGTATACCCGGCCAGACTGCGCGTGCATGGTCCAGGTGGCACACGCAGAGTGATAACGACTGGCCATCCTCTCCATCGAGTCCCTCGATACTTGAAGCAAAAAAAAAAAAAAAAAAAAAATCAAGAAAAAGAAGTAAGAAGTATGAAAGAAAGGAGAGACCGGCACGTACATGTGTGGTGTCGGGAGGCATGAACTCCATGGGCTCGCGATCAGAAAGGTCGTACTCGCGGTAGCCCGTCCAATCGAGGAAGGAGATGGAAGAAGGGAAAGTACGTCTCAAATCTCCGGCGACCCAGTCAGGAGGGGCCTGACTGACACCCTCTTGCGGGTGACGTCCCCGACGATGAGTGTCATCGGCACTACCATTAGTCCGACGCCGGGTCCTGCAGGCGCGGGACGAAGTAGGCTGGAAACGGATGAATAGGAAAGTCAGGGATTAACATAAGGGCAAAGTGAGTAAAATAATGACAAAGTAAGGAACGCACCTCGGCGGAAGCACCTGGGACAGTGGAGACACTATCATCGCCTCCGTCGTCGTCTTCCCCTTCTCCCGCTCCTGAGGGAGGCCCAACCTCTCGATGCGGGATTAACCGGGAGAGAATGGCCGCATAACCATTCGCAGTGGGAGGGAGAAGTAGGGAAGACTGTCCACCGTCTCCAAAAATGGAGACGCCCGCGGCTGCATCATCTCTCTGAGCAGCAGTGAGGGCCCGAGCCCAGAACATGGTCGTAGGAGGGTTCACAGGTACCCTACGACCAGACGGACCCAACTCATACTGGTACACGCGCTCCCCGAGGTACCAGGAGAAATCCAGGTGATCCTCCAACAAGATCCTCATGGGTACCAGCTTAGCAGCGGACGTCATCGCGTGGGACCAGCCGGGAAGAGCCGCAGGCACATACCAGGGACGGACGCGGCCCTGCACCTGAAAGAACGACAGATCAGTATCAGCCAAAGTCGCGATAAAAAGAAGGAAAATTAATAATCAGGAAAGTGAGAATACCTCATCCCAGGTCAGTCCCTCAACGTACTGACGAACAGTGGTCGGATTCTTTTACCCCCCAGAGCGAGTGCCGAACCAGTGTCCGACCCGAGGGAAATCAAGCCGCGTCTCCCTCCCGGTCGAGGGACGGGGGAGGAGGAAATGCTCACAAGCCCAGACCTGCAAAGCAAAAGTCAGAGGGGGACCGCAACAAAAAAAGAAGATACAAGCGCAAGACAGAGTAAATACCTCAACAACCATCGTAGGACCGACGACCACTGATCTCTGACGACTCAACCCATCAAGGAGCCGATAAGCAGAAGCAAGGATGACCTTGCCCCAACAATGGTCCCTCAGGCTGTCCAGATCCCGCAAACCAGCCAAGAGAGCCAAGTCGCAGCAGTCGTTCGTCTCCTTGAAAAGCGTGGAGCAAAGGGCGAACCATATGAAACACCGAGCATGCTGATCTCGCTCCACCACCGTGGCAGGATCACCAACCCCTTCATACGACTCGAAGACCCGAGTCGACCGAACTCGGCGAAACTCGGAAGGAGCGAAAGGTCGCCCAACCAGGGCCTCTATCTCCGCTGGATCAGCCGGGAAGTCGGAAAAAGGGGGCATGATCCCAGTCGAAGACAAGCCCGTAATCGCCGCGACGTCCAGCGGTGTCAGTGTCATCTCCCCAAACGGGAACTGGAAGGTGTGAGTGCAATCCGACCATCGCTCCGCTAACACGCTGATCCCAACCAGTGAGCTAGTAGCCTAGTGCGCAAAGAAGGAATCGAAAAAGGCACGGAAAGGAGTGCCCTCCACGCGAGCCCTGACAGCGCCTGGAAGACGCCCGTACCAAGTAGCTGCGTTCTGCGCGCTTCCGTGGCTCCGAAGTCGGGACGGCTGCAAGAAAGGTCAAGAAAACAGTCAAAAATTAGAAGGAAGACGGAGTGACCGTACGGTCAGGAGTTTGTGACCGTATGTTGAAAAACAGGGACCGTACGGTCGCCGTTCAGACCATACGGTCACAAGCCTGCTGTGTGCAAAAATTCGAAGGAAAACAAGGAAAAGCAGCGCAAATCCACAAAATTAACCACCTACTCTACTCAGCACACATTACAATCAGGTTATGAGGTTCAGAACATCGCTAAAACGGGCGAAAATGAGCAAGACAGGATATGACGGAAAATTGCCAAAATAGAATTACGGGACAGAAATTCAATGGAAAGAGGGCATACCTGGGCAGTATACGTATGGCGGAAGAGGTCATGAGTGAGTGGGATACCAACCCCGAACTCCAAGTCGCGATACGGGGAGGAGCAACGTTTGCCAAAGCTAGATTTTCGCCTTCGTACGCCATAATGTAAGTCAAAGAACGACAAAGGGGAAGATTCCGCGAGACAGATTGCAAGAAAATGAAGTCGGGAGAGGGGATGGACAAACCGGCGGCCAAAGGGATATTTGAAACTGCCCCTGCCCGACCAATGACCGTACGGTCACAAGCTGGAAAACCTAGACCGTACGGTCACAAAGTCCTTGACCGAACGGTCACAAATCGCGTGACCGTACGGTCACCCTATCTCCCCGGAAAAGTTTTTTTTCTTCCCGATATCACCAGAACGCCGGGACTACACATCGCTCCACCAACGACCCACGGAACAGGTCAAGATTGACCCCAGAGGACTGCAAAGGACATAGGAGCGTATCCGATGACCCTGGAAGCGGTACGCTAGGGTATTATCAGGTCATCGGCATACTGGGGCACCCCTGAACTCATCGAAATATTAGGAACTAAGAACTCCACTGAGGCAATACTGGAATGGGGCACGACCCAGGTCAAGGAAGAATGCCGTCAGGGGCTCCCAGATCAGTCACAAATCAAGGGCGGAAGAGAAAAAGATACCGGGACACAGCTGATCGACCTTAGAATAAGGCCACCGGCATCCAGATAAGACTGGTAGGACAAAGTGTTCAAAGGAAGAGGGGTCGACGAACAGAGCTACAAGAGTTACTAAATCCTCGGGTCGTGCCCAAGGAACTATGAAGAAGAGCTACAGAGAGGTTACTACATCCTCAGATCACGCCCGAGGTGTTACGGAAGGTTACTAAGAGCTACGGAAGTTACCAAAAGTCATCGAACCAAAAATTTGAGGCACCATCAAAGGTTACGGAAAATCCTTGTCGAGGTACTATGAAAGGTTACTCAGAGCTACAAGAGGTTACTAATCTTCGGGTCGTGCCCGAGGTACTATGAAGAAGAGCTACAAAGAAGTTACTAAATCTTCGGGTCACGCCCGAGGCGTTGTGAGAGTTTACTCAGAGCAACGAAGAGGTTACTAAGTCCTCGGGTCTCGCCCAAGGCATTATGGAAGGTTACTAAGTCCTCGGGTCTCGCCCAAGGCATTATGGAAGGTTACTAAAAGCTACAAAGGTTACCGAAAGTCCTCGAGTTACACTCGAGGCGCTATTAAAGGTTACAGAAAATCCTCGTCGATGTACCCAGCATAAACAATTAGTCGGCCTAACTGAAAGATTATAGAAGATCCGATGCCGTAGGCCAGAATTGCATGTAAGTTCTCTAAACCCACTTTAAAAACACTAGCACACACGCAGTACGGCTCGTTTCGCTTCATTGAGACTGTCCGACGGGTCTTACAGAACAATGTAATCACCTTAGGCACTCCCAAAGAAGCGAGGGGCAAACTGTAAACACTAGTTTTCGAACCCGATGATGAAAGCAAACTATGAGCTCCTCGTTGCGCCAGCTGCTCAAATACCGAAGCTCGTCGTAGAACGGATCACCTTTTCGGGTCCATAACCTCTTCCGCCCGCTCCTCGGGACCATGAGTGTGGCACTTTCATGCTTATGAGAAAATCCTTGATCACAAAAAAGTATACGGTCAAAAGTACTATTCATCAAGGACCGTACGGTCACAACACTGTTGATTGAGACCGTATGGTCACATACCTCTGACCCTACGGTCACTGCCACGTGGCAGATAGCAATCCAATCCTTATCTGCCACGTGGCTGGGCGGTCCAATCAGAGAGTGACACGTGTACAAACATCCAAATAACATTGGCCGGGTGTTGGGTAACGCCGGCTCAGATCCAAATTTAGATCTGAGATGGGCAAAGCCAGTGACCGTACGGTCACAAGATAACCTATATATACCCTCCGGATTTCTCATTCAAATCATCAACAAATCATCAACAAAAAACCACCAAACACTCATTCTCCCGCCTCTCTAGCTCGTTCAAAAGCGATTCTCGACCCGATAAAAGTTGCATCTGATAAAGTTGCCTCCCCGAGTTGCCTAAAGTTGCCTCTGATACAGAAAAGAGTCGCTAAAGTCCGAGCTTGAGAGTACTTTCCTCAAATATTCTCAGAAAAGGTCCTCCCGACCACCAAAAATATATTCCCCCTTATCAAAAGTTTCCAATCCAGGCATCACTCGCAGTCTCGCTAGGGTCGACTAAGTCCTGTTCCCAGTTACTACACCGGAGGACGCACACGCAATTTCGGTTCCCCGAGGTTCCTCCCAAAAAAGGTCTCCGTTCTTCAACGAGCATCAGTTCATGAGCAATCACTGGCACGCGACGAGGGTAAGCTTCTGAGGGTTTTGTACCGTGTCACCCGGCGGTTTACCGTATAAATGTTTGCGCATTTATTTATTTCTATGTGATAACCATAAAAATCAAGACAATAAGCTGTTAGGTTGCATTAAAGATCCTCTGGGTTCTGGAATGTCGGAATTAATAAGTTGTATCCACGAACGTAAATAGAATCTCTGGTTTTCAAAACAATCGGTACAAACACCGGTTCATACATTTCCCGGTCGGCCGGGTGGCGACTCTAGTCAAAGAAGGCTAAAGCCGCTATGAGCGACCACTTACGCTCACAACTGCTTTATCTTCTCAACCTCATTTGGACGAGCAATGATCCACACAACTGATCCACAAAAGTAATGCATCATTTGATTGCTCTATCTTCTCAATCATCTAGGACTCCTATGAGCGTAAGTGGTCACTCATAGTGGCTTTAGCCTTCTTTTGCTAGAGTCGCCAGCCGGCCGACTGGGCAAATGTACAAACCGGCGTAGGTACCGATTGTTTTGTAAACAAAAGATTCTTATTTATGTTTGTGGATACAACTTATTAATTCTGACATTCCATTCCCTAGAGGATCTTTATTGCAGCCTAATGGTTTATTATCTGGATTTTTATCATTATCACACAAGAAGATTTAAATACACAAACATTTATTCGGTAAACCGTCGGGTGACATGGTACAAAACCCTCAGAAGGTTACCCTCGTTGCGTGTCAGTGATTGCTCGTGGACTAATACTCGTCGAAGAACGAAGTCTCTTTAGGGAGGAACCTTGGGGTCGGAGTTGCGTTGGGCGTTTTCCGAATAGTTTTGGAACGGCTTAGTTAGCTCTAGCGGGGCTGCGAGTAATGCCTGTATTTGGAACTTTTGATGATTGGGGGAATATTTTTAGTTGTCGTGAGGACCTTAGGGGAGTGGAGTATTTATGGGGAAATCACTCTCAAAACTCAAAGTTAAGCAATTCTTTTCGTATCAGAGGCAACTTTAGGCAACAACCGAGGCAACTTTATCAGAGGCAACTTTTATCGGGTCAAGAATTGCTTTAAAACGAGCTAAAGAGAGGGTAGAATGAGTATTTGTTGGTGTCAACTGAGTGAAATCTAGGGGGTATTTATAAAGTGGGTTGTGACCGTACGGTCACATCACTTGTGACCGTACGATCACATGAACGTCCGTCTCAGATCCAAATTTGAATCTGAGATGGGCTTTACCCAAAGCCCGTCCGGGTCTTAGAAGGCCCGGCCAAAGTCGTTTGTCCACTTGTACACGTGGCGACTTCTCATTGGACCGCCTTGCCACGTGGCAGATAAGGATTGGAAGGTTGTCTGCCACGTGGCAGCGACCGTACGGTCAGAAAGGTTGTGACCGCATGGTCACAACGAACAGTGTTTTGACTATACGGTCCCTGGTAAATGGGGTATTGACCGTACGTCGTTTTTGTAACAGAGGATTTTCTCATAAGCATGAAGGTGTCAAACTCATGGTCCCAAGACACGGGTGGAAGAGGTTATGGCCCTCAAAAGGTGATCCGTTCTCTGACTAGTATTAGCATTTAAGCAGCTGGCGGGACGAGGAGCTCGTAGATTGCTTTCGTGATTGGGTTCGAAAAACCAATGCTTACAGTTTGCCCCTCGCTTCTTTGGTAGTGCCTAGGGTGATTACATTGTCTCGTAAGACCCATCGGGTAGTCTCAATGAAGCGAAATGAGTAATACTGCGTGTGTGTGCTCGTGTCTTTTGAAAGCGGGTTTAGAAACTTACCTGCAGTCTGGGCCCCCATCTGCTTGCTTCGGATGGTGTCTGGCACTTTGTCCTACCAGTGTTATCTGAGCGGTGATGGTTCTGTCCTGAGGCCGATTGTTAGGCGAAATCCGCAAGTGTACGGTGTCCGCTTTGTAGTTATAAAAGATTATCGATCCCACAAGGAACAAAACATTATTAACACGCAGTATCTTACTTAGCCGAATTACAGATTCGTTTTCTCTTAAGTCTATAGTTAATTCAATTATCAGGTTGGGTTTGAATTCTAATCTAAACTAAACTACAAACAAATAGACTAACCTAGTTAATATCTAATGTACCAATAAAGATACGACTTTGAACACAATTATCTAAGGAGGCATTCAAACGGTTAAATCAAAGCGTTTCCTCTAAGATAGTAATCAATCTAAATCTAATTGTTACATTCAGAGTTAGAAACTCAAGCGAAATCAATTCTTAAACCAACTAGTCAAGTTAAAGCACGAGTTAGAGTAAAAGCCAAGTTTACTCGAGTCGATTACCAAAGTTTATCTAATTCGATTCCCAAATCTCTTTACGTCAATCGAACTTAGATAAACGCCACAATAAAATACTAAAAGAGTCTTCTTTGGAAGCAAACTTAAAATAGAAATCATGTGAAGCATAACGGAAATCATTCATTGATTTACGATTCAAATTCAATACATAAACAACCGAGTTCAACAAGAACGATACAATTGAAAATGCAAAGCAAAGAAGGGGTCGGGGTTGTGAATCCTTTTACTCTTCCTTGGAGGTTTGTCAATCCTCAAGTCGCTATCGCTTGCACCTTCTCGTCGTTTCTCTACGATAAGTTATCATTTCGGATCAACTTTGATACACTTAATAAAAACAAAGATAAACTACTTGAAATAGAATAGATTCGTATGTCAAAATATTCTCATATGTTCAACAACTCTCTAAATGATGATATAAGCATTCTATTTATAATTCTCCAAGAGGTGTGTTATGCAGAGTTGCAATCTTTGGTGAAGGGATGCTTCTATCTTCAAGAAGTGTTGTCTTTATCCATAATGAAATGTTGCTTCAATCCATAAGTGAAGGGACACAAAGCTTGGGAGAAATTCGGATGACATAGTGGCGAAGAGTTGCGATAAAAGCACGAAGGGATGCAATGATTCGCGCATAAAAACTACCCAGGGTCGCGCCCGCGAGGTGGTGACTCGCGCCCGCTAGTGGTGGCAGGGATTTATATCCCAGACTTGCGCCCGCTAGTGAGGACAGAATTTGTCTTCTCTTGATTTGCTTGTTTCCAAGCTCGTTTTTGCTCCAAATCAACCCGAATCGCCAAGGATCGAATCCTATCATACGAATAAGCAAACAACAAGTAAAAACATCCTAAAGTAATAATAAAACAAGTAAAACATAAACAATCAACAATAAACAAACATGAAATGCATGCTAGAAACACGTAAATAACGGACTTATCACCGATCAACTGTTTTCTGGTCGCGTGCTTCATTCTTGGTACCGTTGTAAGCACTGGTTTTCGAACCCGATGATGAAAGCAATCTACGAGCTCCTCGTCGCGCCAGCTGCTCAAATACTGATGCTCATTGGAAAACGGATAACGTTTTCAGGGATATAACCTCTTCCACCCGCTCCTCGGGACCATGAGTGTGGCACCTTCACGCTTATGAGAAAATCCTCGATCACAAAAGGATATACGGTCACAAGTACTATTCACTAGGGACCGTACGGTCTCAACACTGTTTGTTGAGACCGTACGGTCACAAACCATCTGACCGTACGGTCACTACCACGTGGCAGACAGAATCCAATCTTTATCTGCCACGTGGTTGGGCGGTCGAATGAGAAGATGACACGTGTACTACATGCAAAACAAGTTTGGCCGGGTCTTACAAGGTCCGGCCGGGCCTTATGGGAAGCCCGGCTCAGATCCAAATTTGGATCTGAGACGGGCAAACTAGTGACCGTACGGTCACTAAATGGAGACCATACGGTCATAACGGTCACAAGCTACCCTATAAATACCCCCCAGATTTCTCATTCAATTCACCAACAAACACTCATTCTCCTCTCTCTCTAGCTCGTTCTAAAGCGATTCTTGACCCGATATAAGTTGCCTTTGATAAAGTTGCCTCTGCTGTTGCCTAAAGTTGCCTCTGATACAGAAAAGAATCGTTAGAGTCTGAGCTTGAGAGTATTTTCCTAAAAATATTCCAAAAAAGGTCTCCACGACCACAAAAAATATATTTCCCCTTATTGAAAGTTTCTAACCCAGGCATCACTCCCAGTCTTGCTAGAGCTGATTAAGTCATGTTCCTAACCATTCCAGAGGACACCCTACGCAACTCCGGCCCCCGAGGTTCCTCCCTGAAAAGGTCTCCGTTCTTCAACGAGTATTGGTCCGCGAGCAATCACTGGCACGCGACGAGGGTAAGCTTCTGAGGGTTTTGTACCGTGTCACCCGGCGGTTTACTGTCCAAATGTTTGGGCATTTAAATATTTCTGTGTGATAACCCTAAAATGTCAAGATAATAAACTGTTAGGCTGCATTAAAGATCCTCTGGGTCACTGGAATGTCGGAATTAATAAGTTGTATCCACGAACGTAAATAGAATCTCTGATTTTCAAAACAATCGGTACAAACACCGGTTCGTACATTTTCCCGGTCGGCCGGGTGGCGACTCTAGTCAAACATCATGTAAAACATGTCTGTCGAGAGCGTTTTGACATCAAAATGAAAGATGTTGAAAGAAACCCACACTAGGACAGAGACGCACCATGCGAAGAATGAGAGGGAGTGATGACTTTGTGTGTTGACAACTTGTTTGATTGATTGATCATACATACCCAAGAGCATATAGAAGGTCCGAACTCCGCTGTCTAGGCATTCCTTCAATTCAGGAAAATATTCCGTTGGCATCCCGCAAATAGCATTGTCATGAATGTCCACCCCATAAAAGGGAAAAGGTTGCAAAGGATGTAACAGAATATGACTTGAATCGAAGGAATGCCCAGACCAGTCAAATATCGGCTAAAAAGAGAAGCGAAAGAACGACCCATGGCTGAAATAAGAGAAATCATAAAAACATGCCATGATGCGATCTTTCGTATCTACACTAGCCAGAGACCCTGTTCAAGGATATTGCTTCCATCATCGTGCATTTATAAATTAACGCCCTTGAACGGATTCTAATAAACAAAAGCGGGAGAAGGATCAATAGGACCATGCATACATACATCTCACAAACCAAGAATGCTGGGGGAACTTACACAGTCTTCCCTCATATAGAAACAACCGCAAGGGAAATTGATCAAGAAACAAACGCCATGTCTGGAATGAGAGTTTCCGCCTGCTCGGGAGAAGTGTTCGTCAGAACTCATAGGCAAGACGGAAAAAGGACGTATACCCTGGAAGGGTACTCTAAGAGAAAGGCGGAAGAAAGAGAGTTCGAGAGGGGAATGCCTAGTGAGGATAGCCAGGGAAAGAGGCCATCATACATGGTGGACGATACGAGTCGAGAGCACTCTGTTCACAAAGACGAGCCCTCAGAAAACCACGTTGCAGATAGCGAACCAGAGGAAGATCCTGGGGATTCCTTGTTTCTAATCTTCGATGGAAGTCAGGATGCCCAAATACACTTAGGAACCTTTATAAGGATGATGCAATAATCGGGTCCAAGCTCTGATCCAGATCACTGCCTTTAGATCCCCTTCGGTTTAGGAGGCCAAGCAAGGAAGTGGTATAATCGACTCTCCCATACCGTCCGTCGAGACTGGGGAAAACTGGTCCTAGCTTTCCTGACCAAGTTTGTAGCCAGCATAGACAGAAAAGTCCCTTGGGAGGACCTCGCCTCACTCCGACAACAAGTAGGAGAGCAGTTCCATGATTATCTAGAATACAGATGGATTCCCATGTTGAGCTTGGCTCGCGAGGCACCGGAGCGGAAAGAACAAATAAGATGTCTCGTACGCGGTACACATCATCACATACGAAAAGTGGCACAACACTATAACCTCCAGAGCTACGATGAATTAAGTCAGTTAGTGAGCCGAATAGAATCCTGGATCAACCCCATAGAAGAGGATCAAAAGTACATGGAATCTGAAAATTGGATACACCTCGCTGGACCTTTCAAGCCCCGAGAAACCATAGAATGGAAGAATTTGAAAAGTTTGGAGCAAAGGAAAGGGGAACCATTCGAGGACTATTTTTCAATCCGATGGCTAAAAGCTGCCAATGAACTACCACGAAGACATAACATGAAGGTTTTGGTGTCCTGCCTGACGAAAAGCCTGTTACCTCACCTAAGGACAATTGCGCAATACCAAGACTTTGATTCATACTTGGATCTCGAAAATCTGGTTAGGAGAGTAGAAGAACACATCCAGTTTAACACGGTACGAGAAATGGAGAAGCAAGGACGGGCCAATACGGCAGAAGAGTTTGAATATGTGCGCAAAGATATTCGTGAAATCAGAGAGGAAATCAGGGACATTAGACACAGGAGCACACGAGCTACCCTTTCTCCAGTAGACTTTGTACCTCCCAGGGGGAGGATCGGCACTTTGTTTGCAAGATTGGTGGAGGACGGAGCAATGCGCTCTATTAGAGAGTCACGACTCCAAGATCCCCCTCCGCTCCTATTGTCCGGAAGGCGAGTATGGTCGAACTTCTGTGAATACCATCAATACTTCGATCATAGTACCGAGGTGTGCGAGGTTCTGAAATGGGACATGTCGCGAGTGATAGGAAAAAATGTACGATGAGATGTGATTAATAAAAGTTATTTCGGCTTATAATTTGTAAAATGTTAATGTCATTCATTGTTTAGATTAATCAACTAAAACAAATCATCACCACCAGAAAAAGAATCCTTCGCTACGAGAAAAGAGCATCAAACGAACACCCCCCACCGAAAGGCCAAAACTTACCTCAAAACTCAAAAGACCTGCAACCGTATCCAACCTCTAAATGAAGAACAAAATTCACCCATAGAAACAGGAATCCAATCGAATCAAATGTTTCTGATACATCACAAGCAATCTTGCCAAGAACCCAAAAAAAAGAAAAAAAAAATTCAAACTGCATCCAACCCCAGATAAAAATAATCCACAACAAATGTTTTCTACAAACCCGACGCAACAGTACTGGTTAATAACTAAAAATGTTTGACAATAATGTTTTGCGAGTTATGAGATGAAACAACTGAAATAAGAAACAATATAACAGAATCACTCGCGGCGCCGCTAGGAAGGCCCAGCTTGGTGACTTAAATCCCGAGTCAGCATCACGATCTCTCTACTTGACCAAGCCCTGCGGAATGAACTTAGCCACTCAGTGTAATTATCTGAAGAAGAATTGGCAGGATCATCAACGTTGACGACAACTTGAAAAAATCTACGAGGCCATAGCTGCTTCAGGCGACCCAACAGCCTAGAGTCGAACACACCTCCACGGAAGGAATGAAGGAAGTCAGAAGGGATGCTCTGATGGAGGCCCATTTGACGCCGCAATAAAGAAGGCACGTAGAAAGAACTCTCTCGAAGGCCACACACCGGGACACACCCAGACATTAGTGTGTCGGTATAAGAGGTAATGCGCCACCAAGGACAAGTCCAACGTATGTTAGAGGACTCGCGCTCGGATAACCATCTTGACCACCGACCGAAACTGTGAGCTGAAGCCACCCCGAAGAACACCTGTCGCCTCTGTCCCCAATGACGGGGAAGATATCTCCTTAGTCCCAAGGGAGGAACCACGATCGCAAGCTTTTCCATTAACCAAACCTGAAACAATAAGGTGTTTGTGTGCCCTAGGCCCTAGGCGTTGTTTTATGACATTGTATTTGATGATGATTACATACTATGTCATTGGTGTTTTATGAATAAAGGCATTAATTCATTTGAGTTATATATCTTGTACTATAGCAACTAAATGAAGTATCCGTTGATAGTATAACATAAAAGTATACTAGAAGCCATTCATAGTCATGGGAATGATTATGGCATAAGCTTTTATATCTAGGATTCACATGGCACTATGTAGGTTGCCTTGTGTGTGTGAATATGGATATAGGTGCGTTTGCGTTACACGAGACTTGGTCGATCCGCTTTAGAAAGCTCATGGTAGTAGAGTCATTAAGTTTGCTAATAATGTAGATCTCTTTTATCTCCTGACCTGATTTCATTATAGCAGTCAATAAGGAATCATATTGAATTTGGTGTATTTCTAACAGGTCCGCCAGAGGATGCCAAATATGGATACACTGGTTCAATCTCTGAACTTATTACTGCGGATAGTTGAAGTGATGGAATTACCACTCACTATTTAAGTGAGTTGATATCATAGGCCACTTGATGAGTATTAGCTGAGAAATGTACGGCCGTACTGAAACAAGCAGGTCACTTATTTGTTTGTCAGTAATACTCGATGATCAAGAAATTTATCTAGCAATAGAGGATGACTACACCATGCCTCCAACTTGATTAATAGATATGCTTTTGGTAAGAGATAAGTAGAGCATCATACAGGATTTTCTGTCTGACATGGATAGCATTCATCTGTAATCAATATGTGATTAACATGTTTTACTAGGACCCTCTGTCGATCAGTGAATTGTTAATTCACAGCTTATTGATTTCAGACCCTAAGGATCGTGCAACACGGTAATCGAGAAGATTAATTGATACATGAATTGTGTTAATTAATTCCAAGATTAAATGATCAATTGATGAATTGATTATTTGAAGAAATATTAATTATTTGTTATGTGACAAGTTAATTAATAGTTGGAACGGCTAATTAATTGATCGAGTTAATTTAATTAAGCGATTAATTATTTATGGGTTAAAGTATAATATTAATTTAACCTAATTGATGTTAATTGAATCGATTTAATACTACGGTGTTTAATTGATAAAATTAAATTAATTAAGGGTCAAATTAATAATTAACTGAAAGTTAATTAATTGCACTATATAAGTGAATTGTCAATTCATTATTCAGGAGGGAAAAATCAAAACCCTAGCCTCCCAAACACTGAGATTCGGCCGAACCCCTCCCTAGAGGATTCCGGCGAATTCGTTCCTCGTTCTTCGCGTTCTTGAAGTAAGTCGACTAGTAGCTGGTCTCGGTTCTTGCTCGTGTCTGCACGTGAACTAGGAGGAGCAACATCTGAGGCTCTCGTCTATCATTGAAAGGATATCCAAGTAGGTTTTCTTAATCCATAGATTAAGATAACAGTTTTGTTAAAATTTAACTGAGGTTTAAAGATTAAGATCAATGAGACAATTGGTTCAGGTTAGATCGAATTCACCGTTTAACTAATTAGTTCGCTGCTTTCGCTGCGCGGCTCTGATCGATCTTTCTGAACCCTACATAAGGGGCTGCCCTGGGGAGGAAGGAAACCTTTTGTCACGTCGGACGAAAGACTGAGCAACATCTCCGCCAGCAGGAACGGCTCGGGGTTCGCCCCGCGATACACTTCGTGCACAATGGTTATCAAGCGGCAATCGCACCGGATCGGATCTCCGACAACCAGAAATCGCATGTACATCAGGAGGCAAAGGGCGAAAGCCCAGGAGTGACTACCTACCTCAGACTCTTCAAGAACCTCCCGGACAACTAAAGTGGGTATGTGGGAAAAGGGCCCCTTGGTATCAAGGAGCTCCAACAAGAAGTTACCAGACACTTGGAAGAATGCTAATACTTGTCGAAGGGTTAAGAGCTCACACTGCGGCAAGGCCAAAGGAGCAGCTGAATCGACAGAGAGCCCCAAAATAGCGCACAGTTCCTCCGGCAAAGGACACAAATCCCCGTCGATGAAACGGAAGGTATGATCCCGAGGATCCCAAAGCTCCATGGCGGCACGGAGAAACTTTGGATATAGAGGTTGGCTGGGATAGAAACGCAACCCAGCAGCCCCGTACGGTTTCAGGACGCCCCACAAAGATAACGTCAACGATCACAAAGGACTAAAATCAGACAAGAAAGGAAGATCATTAGTATAAGAAGGATATATATTCAATACAAGAATCCACACAAATAAAAATCCTAACTAATACGGAAAGTCGCCAGCATCGGAACCCTCATCGTCCTCTCTAGCATCCCTCATCTCGCGCCGTCTCCTCTTCCGCGCCTCGTCACGTGGAAAGCCTCCAATCGGGCTGTAAGGTCTGCTATCTGCGTACGGGCGGCTAGAGTCAAAGCAGGTTCCCCCCGTATCACATCCTGCATTTGTAACACGCACACACTTCATGCATACATATCATAAAACATTCATAAACATGAGGAGCCTATGAAAAATACGTATACCTCCTGAGCATAGGACATCAATGCCGCCCGAGTGGAGCGGTAAAGACCCGCTACGCGAACGACGGAAGTGCGAGAAACCTACAAAAGAGGAAGTCAGCAGGCGAAACACGGAGGATTCCTAACAAAGGAAGGAGAAGTACGTACATGTGTAGTATCAGGAGGATTGAAAGTAGGGAGATGGTCGGAAGGGGGCGTAACGTTGAACTCCCGATACCCGGTCCAATCATGTACCCCTAAGATCTCTGGCTGAGAGGGAGAAAAATCTCCAACCACCGACCAGGACGATAAAGGCAGTGTTTCTCCTTGAGGATGAGCGGCTGGACAAGCATCAGCAGGTTCAGACCCAAGAAGCTCTGAACAGGGAGTGCCCGTTTCACGAAGAAGATCCTGGGAGAGGTTAAGAATGTCAAAAACGACCCAAAGCAAACAAGGGCACCAGAGGAGCAAGAACACCAATATACCGCAGCAAGTAGAGGCGAGTCAGCGCCCACTAAATGTCCACGGGATTTGTCCCTAGGAGGCAACAAACGATGAAGGAAAAGCTCATAACTCTCACTCCGGGGCAATACCAAGGCACTGTGTACCCCATCTGGACTCCCCAGCGCTGGGACCCCCTGAAAGAATGTCTCGCGGTCAGGAGGGGCTACGGACGCACCCCAGAACATCGTGGCCGGGGGATCAAGAGGTACGCGACGATCCGAAGGGCCCTCCCAAAATTCAAACACCCTCTCACCTAGATACCAGGAGAAATCGAAAGGACCCTCCAAAAGGATCCGACGAGAAGAGATCTCAAAGGCAGCAATCATCTCGGGTAACCATCCCACAGCCACACCAGCATGCCAAGGTAACATGGTCACCTGCACAGAGAAAAGATAATGAAAAAGGTACTGAAACATGAAGAAGCAAGCTCACAACATACCCGATTCCAAGCCAACCCCTCGACAAAGTCTCTCCCAGTAGGTTGAGGAGGGATTGCTTTCTTCCGGGGGCCTATCCAGCGACTAAGACGAGGGAACTCGTTAGGCTGCACTTGGGGCATCTGGGGTCGAGGTAGGACACCGTATTCGTAAGCCCAGGCCTGCATAGAGGAGTCACAGTTCAAGTATCTGTTGGCTGCCTTTTAGACTTTGCTAGCAAGTGCACTAGGTCAGACAGTAGAAGTGGAAGCATACAAGTGTCGTTCCCAAAGAGAGTAAGTTAAGTGTATTAAAGATTTCCAAAGGAACGGCTTGTTCTTCTTCAGAACAGATTGTTTCATATAATTTTGAGGTTGTTTGTAATTGTCACAGTTTTAAAGCAAGAATTTAAAGATTGTATTTGATGATTTGAAGGAGACAAGCCTGGTACAGTACTAACCAACAATTGCATGTATGTTTATACTAACTTTAATTGAATGTTATGTGAATTGGGTCAAGGTCTCTACTATGCACCTCACTTGAGTCAACTCCCGTGTGTTCTCAAGATTCTAAGATGTACTAACACTTAAAACGTCTTCCAAGTGGGTTCTTTCTTGCATTAACTCGAGTAGCATTCCAATAAACATGAAAACCCTTGATACTAAGACTAATTGCGTCCCCGAACCATGATCTTGCATGTATAATGATACTAAGTGAAGATAAACCGATCCCTCGTGAACTATCAACACTAAGATTGGAAATTGATACCATTAGACACCCAATTGTGAAAATAACATTCATTAATCTTCAGAAAAACACACATACATTGTCGGCATTGACTGACCGGACTTGACTAAAGAGGACTACTCACTCATCATGTTGAGTGATAGCCTCAAAAACAAAAGAACAACTAAAACTAAACACTTCGTGACTGATAGACTACTTTAGAAGAGATGACTGAGTATGGGAGATTGATCAAACACTTCTCCTAACCCAGTATTTAAAGATTTAAATTGCACAAAATGCCAAAAACCTAAGTTATGCAACTAAACTCACAAGAACGGCTGTTCTTGATTAAAATATTCAAAAGTCAAAGATGCTTTAGTAGTTTAATGTATTTCTGGGTCAACAATGGTCTTTACTTCAGTTCTTGCTCCCCACTAACTCTTCTCCATGCAAGTCTTCCTCTCTCTCCATCACATGATAGGCAAAGTTCTTCAAAACGGCTGTTTCTGCTGGGTTTTGGCTGTTTCTGCATGCCTTTTTGGAATTTAGCTCTTCAAGCTGATGTCATCATGATGTCACATTCCACTACATACATATAACCAAAATCAGCAACAAAATACACTAAAATAGTTTACTTTAAGCTGAAATTAGTTATTATTAGGTGCCATAATGTAGTGTTTAATGGAGTAAATAATCGGCACATAAGTATCGACACGCCTAAAAGATAAAAGAGGGCTGAAATACGAAAGACATACCTCGAGTACCAGGGAAGGACCGCGGAAATTAACCGCGCCACGGCATACCACATCTAAAGCCCCACACAAAGAAGCCAAAACCACCTTGCCCCAACAATAAAAGCCAAGACCATCTAAATCCCGCAAACTCTCCAAAATAACCAAATCACAACTATCTTCAGTAGAGGGTAACAATGCACCGCATATTTCATACCACAGGAAACACCGAGCATGACAGTCCACGATGATAGGATCAGTCGAAGTACTCCGACGAATAGGGGAGTTAGCTACGCTGGATAAAGGAATGTGTCGTTCCTTATCAGGGACAACTGGATACACAATCAAGTCCCTGACAGCACTAAGGTCAAAAGGGGAAAGACATGTGTCTTGAGAATGGTGGGACAGCGCCCACAGAACTTAAGCCGGTGATGGCCGCGATGTCCAGGGGAGTGACACTCATTTCCCCGAAGCTAAATTGGAAAGTATGGGTACTATCGCACCAACGCTCGATTAGAGCACTCACATTCTGCCAGCATATGCAGGGGGTCCCTGGCAGAAGCTGCTTCAAGAAGGGACGAAAAGGGGTCCCGTCGACACGAGCTCGAACGGCAGGAGGCAACGCGAGGTACCAAGTTTTCACTTCCCCCACATTCCCTCGACCTTTCAGACGAGGCTCCTGCATAAAAGACACCATTGAGAAAGATATGTCAGAGACGACGGGGCGGAGATACTAAACCAAGGACTCAAGGATCACTGATGGAGGACACACGAACACCGTACGGTCAGAAGCGTGTTCCCTGCGACCGTACGGTCACAGAATCTAGCGACCGTACGGTCACCAAACTAAGGACCATACGGTCACCAAACTAAGGACCGTACGGTCACCATCAACCCAGAATTTAGACCAGGCCGACCAGATGAAGCAAAGAACATCAAAAGGTGGAACAGTTCGTCCCATGGCAGCAACATCATCAAATCGTCACCAGAAACAGCATAATAATGAAAATGAGGAAATACAGGCATCGACCGACACGACCGCATGAAAAGCTCAGGTAAAATGAAAGAAAAGAGGAAAACTTCGGGAATAAACGTACCTGAGTCACGTAACGGTGTTTGTGCATATTGAAGAAAAGGGAAGAACTTCTCCAAACTCCAGACCGACATAAGCAGTAGATCTGCTTTGGCCGAGCTCGACCGCTCTCCGCACACGAGGGAAAAGCTCCTCCATGCCATCTTCCAAAGGGAAGTCGTTGATGTTAATATTCGTCAACGGCATGAGGAAAGCAGGATACGCGACTACTCGGGCTATGAGAGGAACGAAACGAAATCGAAGAGGGAAGCGTCGGTGTGAATATGAGGAGGAGAGGCTGCTGCATAAAGGGTAAATACAGACAGGCCGAGTGACCGTACGGTCACACTATCTCCTCCAGAAAATTTTGCGTACCCTATATCAACGAGTCCTCGAAATTATGCATCGCTACACCAGAAGCCCAAGGTTAACCCCGGAGGAACTACAAAAGACATAGAGGCATTATGACCACTGGCACACTGGGGCACCTCCGGACTCATCAAAAATATGGAGAACTAAGAACTCCACTGGGGCAACACAAGGAATGGGGCATGGCTATGAACAAGAAAGAATGCTATCAGGGACCCCCAGATCAACTGAAGATCAAGAGCGGAAGAGAAAAGATATTGGGACACAGTTGATCGACCTCAGGACGAAAACCGCCAGCATTCAGATAAGACTGGTAGGATAAAGTGTTCAACATTGTTTGAAGAAAGTGGGACGGAGAGCTGAACTGAGGAGACCACCAAATCCTCAGGTCATGCTTGAGGTACTATAAGAGGTTACGGAATCCTCAGGTCATGCTCGAGGTACTAAAGAGGTTACTAAATCCTCGGGTCATGCCCGAGGTACTATGAAAGGTTATTCAGAGCTACGAGAGGTTACTAAATCCTCAGGTCATGCCTGAGGTGCTATGAAAGGTTATTCAGAGCTACGAGAGGTTACTAAATCCTTGGGTCATGCCCGGGGTACTATGAAAGGTTATTAAGAGCTACGAGAGGTTACTAAATCCTCGGGTCATGGCCGAGGTACTATGAAAGGTTATTCAGAGCTACGAGAGGTTACTAAATCCTCGGGTCATGCCCAAGGTGCTATGAAAGGTTACTAAGAGCTACGGAGGTTACTAAAGTCCTCGAACTAAGTTCGAGGCACCATCAGAAGTTACGGAAAATCCTCGTCGAGGTACTATTGAAAACAGTTGGTCGGCCTTACAGTGAGATTATAGAAGACACGATGCCGTAGGCCAAAACTGCAGGTAAGTTCTCTAAACTCACTTTCGAAAAACACGAGCACACACGCAGTATGTCTTGTTTCGCTTCATTGAGATTGTTCGACGGGTCTTACAAGATAATGTAATCACCTTAGGCACTCCCAAAGAAGCGAGGGGAAAACTGTAAGCACTGGTTTTCGAACCCGATGATGAAAGCAATCTACGAGCTCCTCGTCGCGCCAGCTGCTCAAATACTGATGACCATTGGAGAACGAATCACGTTTTCAGGGATAGAACCTCTTCCACCCGCTCCTCGGGACCATGAGTGTGGCACCTTCACGCTTATGAGAAAATCCTCGATCACAAAAGGATATACGGTCACAAGTACTGTTCACTAGGGACCGTACGGTCTCAACAATGTTTGTTGAGACCGTACAGTCACAAACCATCTGACCGTACGGTCACTGCCACGTGGCAGACAGAATCCAATCCGTATCTGCCACGTGGCTGGGCGGTCCAATGAGAAGATGACACGTGTACTACATGCCAAACAAGTTTGGCCGGGTCTTACAAGGTCCGGTCGGGCCTTATGGGAAGCCCGGCTCAGATCCAAATTTGGATCTGAGACGGGCAAACTAGTGACCGTATGGTCACTAAATGGAGACCATACGGTCACAAGGTCACAAGCTACCCTATAAATACCCCCCGGATTTCTCATTCAATTCACCAACAAACACTCATTCTCCTCTCTCTCTCTCTAACTCGTTCTAAAGCGATTCTTGACCCGATATAAGTTGCCTCTAATAAAGTTGCCTCTGCTGTTGCCTAAAGTTGCCTCTGATACAGAAAAGAATCATTAGAGTCTGAGCTTGAGAGTATTTTCCTAAAAATATTCCAAAAAAGGTCTCCACGACCACCAAAAATATATTTCCCCTTATTGAAAGTTTCTAACCCAGGCATCACTCGCAGTCTCGCTAGAGCTGATTAAGTCCTGTTCCTAACCATTCCGGAGGACGCCCTACGCAACTCCTGCCCCCGAGGTTCCTCCCTGAAAAGGTCTCCGTTATTCAACGAGTATCGGTCCGCGAGCAATCACTGGCACGCGAAGAGGGTAAGTTTCTGAGGGTTTTGTACCCTGTCACCCGGCGGTTTACTATCCAAATGTTTGCGCATTTAAATATTTCTGTGTGATAACCCTAAAGTGTCAAGATAATAAACTGTTAGGCTGCATTAAAGATCCTCTGGGTCACTGGAATGTCGGAATTAATAAGTTGTATCCACAAACGTAAATAGAATCTCTGATTTTCAAAACAATCGGTACACCGGTTCGTACATTTTCCCGGTCGGCCGAGTGGCGACTCTAGTCAAAGAAGGCTAAAGCCGCTATGAGCGACCATTTACGCTCACAGTAGCGTAAATAAAGAAGATTAGTACTTTATTATTTTAAATTCATTTAATTTATTAGGGATGTGTGTGTTAATAGGTTTTGTTTGGTAATTAGATTAATATTAAAACTCCCTTAGAATAATAAGTGAGGGAGTCCCTCACCATAGCCTAAGTGTATATATATATATATATATATATATATATATATATATATATATATATATATATATATATATATAGGGGAGGGATCACATGAAAACAAGGTTTAAATTGAGAACACATTTTATATGAGAACACCTCAAAACTACGTAGTTTTGATATTAATTCTAGAAAAAAATGCGTATAAACTGGTAGAGTATTGGAACCCGCGCGCTTCACCACAAGGTCAAGCAATTTGGCTGCTTGACAAGGTCAAGCAATCTTGCTGCTTGGTCAAACCTTGCTATGTACCTGTTTCATTTATATATAAACATTTAACATTTAATTATAAATTAAAATATCTTGCCACTGCTGGAAAGAATCATTTTATATTGCCGCTGAGACAAAGAAAATCATCATGTCATTCCTATTATAGCATTTTAATATCAAAAACTTTGCATAATGTTAAAAGCAATACTATTCTTTAAAATTAAAATATAAAGTATTATATAAATAAAAAAGTTAAATCAAATTTTATTAAAAAAACTTTCATTTTAATATATTTTTAAATAAAGTATCATATAAAATTGTGGTGATATTCGAATCCCTAAATTGGTAAACCTGAAACCCTAAAGTCGTGAACTCGTAACTCCAAGTTTTTAAATTTAAATCCTAAAATTGAACCCTAAACTATAAACTCTAAACTCTAAACCGAAATAAGTGAACTCAAACCCTAAAATTGAACCTTAATTCTAATTAAAGAACCCTAAAATTGAGATCCTAAACAAAAATCCTAATTATTGAACCCTAAAATTGAGATACTAAACGCTAAACTCCAAATTAGAATATAAACTTTGTACTTTAAAATATAAAGTATGCATTCTAATTAATAGTAACAACCTAAACACTTATAACTAAATGACCAAAATTGAATATACATATATTCTAAACTACAAATTGTCATGTTCCACAATATAATACAAAAAAAAAATCCATTCAAATTAATAGTAACAACCTAAACACTTATAACTAAATGACCAAAATTGAATATACATTAATTCCAAACTACAAACTGTCATGTTCCACAATAGAATTAAAAAAAAATTAATTTAAATTAATACTAACAACCTAAAAACTTATAAATAAATGACCAAAATTGAATATACATATATTCTAAACTACAAATTGTCATGTTCTACAATATAATCCAAAATAATACATTCAAATTCATTAATATTAACAACTTAAACACTTAAAACTAAATGACCAAAATTGAATATACATATATTCTAAACTACAAACTGTCATGTTCCACAATATAATACAAAAAAGAAGTCCATTCAAATTAATAGTAACAACCTAAACACTTATAACTAAATGACCAAAATTGAATATACATATATTTTAAACTACAAATTGTCATGTTCCACAATATAATACAAAAAAAAAATTCATTCAAATTAATGGTAACAACCTAAACACTTATAACTAAATGACCAAAATTGAATATACATATATTTTTAAATAAAGTATCACATAAAATTGGTGATACTCTAACCCTAAATTGGTGAACCCGAAACCCTAAAGTGGTGAACCCGTAACTCTAAGTTTTTAAATTTAAATCCTAAAATTGAAGCCTAAACTACAAACTCTAAACCCTAAACCGAAATAAGTGAACCCCAAACCCTAAAATTGAACCTTAATTCTAATTAATGAACCCTAAAATTGAGATCCTAAACATAAATACTAATTTTTGAACCCTCAAATTAAGATCCTAAACGCTAAACTCGAAATTAGAATATAAACTTTGTACATTAAGATATAAACTCTGCATTCCAAATTTATAAACTGTGTGTTCCATTGTATAAACTACGCATTCTAAACTTATAAACTCTGTGTTCCAGGATATTTATCTCTGCATTGTAATTCCTTGTATTCTAATTTAAAAATAATGTGACATGTATAAAATTCTTTTTTTATGTGAGTATAAAGTGTTATATATATTAGAATTGGGTTTATATTTTTGAATTTGGTTTTTTATGGTATAAGGTTGATAAATTTTGATTTTACATTGATTTTACGTGGTTTAGAATGTATTTTTCCGATTTTTAACCATTAAAATATGTTTTCGCTTTGTTTTTTTGACTCATTTTTTTTATAACAATATGCTTACCATTTAGAACAGAGACTACAAAATTCATAATGTATATAACATCACCGTACAAAAAAAAAAACTAAAATCAGCATACTTTCCAAACTCGAAAGCGGTATGTTCCAAATTCTAAAACTTCGTTTTTACCTGGGCATGATGGATCTTAAAATGAGCGTCTTGACAATACCAGTCCAACGGTATAAAAAAATTCGAAATCGGAGTTCGAAATTGTCGGGAAAACGTTTTTGAATAAAAAGTAATCAAATGATGAGTCATCAATCCACTTTTCTCTCTCCTCTCCTTACATACACGCCTAAGATGAATAAATGGGTAAATTCCCTTTTAGTCCCTCCCCTTTAATGGAACTACATAGTTTTGATGTGTTCTCACTTTAAAGAGTGTTCTCAATTTAAGGAGGTGTTCTCACCCGATCCTTCTCCTATATATATATATATATATAGGAGAGGGATCACATGAGAACACCCCCCCTATGTGAGAATGTATCTTATGGTGAGAACACCATAAAACAGCACCGTTTTATACAAAGAAAATAACATGCGCAACTGCCGCAATCATCGCGCGCTTCCTAATCTATTCAGGAATCCTAAATCTCTGCTTCATCTCCTTAATCCAAACGGATTCTACTCTTATTTATCAATTAATACCAACGAAATCATCAATAATGACAGAATCATCGATTTTGAACATCGAATCAAACCTAAATTTGGAAATCTAGATTCGGAAAACGCGATTGAAGAACTCAAAACAAGAACTCAACATCTCCAATCAGGTTAGAACAATGGAATCAAATATTAATCTCCAGCAAGAATGTACAATATCATCTGCACAAACTCCGGAATCAGGTAACGATATCATCTATAGAAAAGCCAGAATCATGTTCGAAAAGTTTGTGATTGTGTATCAAATTTGATTTAGAGCTCATATAATAAAACGTATATTATTCTATTTTTCAATATGTAGTTTTGACTGATGTAAGTTGATCTTGTTAAAAAAAAGATAATTATAAACTTCATGTTCCAATATTTTCTGATTGTGTTCCAACTTTTTATATGTAGTTTTGATAGATTTGCAACAGAATCCTTCTTCTACTGCAATTGTCACCTACACTCCTCAAGTACTACCTTTGATAAGTCCTGGAGGAACAAAAGAGTGGATTCCATGTTGTAATGCGGAGTTAAGACCTAGCATTGGGATTAAATTTTCTAATATGGACGAAGGTTATGAGTTTTACAAAGCATATGCAAGTGTGGCTGGCTTTAATATCAGAAGATCTACAACAACAAGAACAAAGAAAGACAATCTTATTGCTTTTCAGTATTTCCTATGCAATAAATAAGGATACAAAGAAAACAACAAACAAAATAGTCAAAAAGAGCCGAACGTCAATGCTACTGAGAAACCAGAAACAGAAGAAAAGAAAAAAAGAAAAAGATTAATCACACGTGTAGGATGTAAAGCACGAATGGTTTTGAAACATTCGCAAGGTTGAAGCTTCATAGTGGTTATATATCATGAGGGCCACACACACCCATTATATACTCCTGGTTGTAAGAAATTTCAAAAACAGGGCAGGAACATGAATATACTACATAAAAAAATTGTAGTTGATAATTCAAAGGTTAGTATTACTAAAAAATTTTACTTTAAAGAACATGTGTTTAGTAAATTAGTAAAAAATCCTGTAATCTTTAGAACATGTGTTTAGTAATTTAGCAAACAGCTATTGGCAACTATTTCTTATTTGCAACTTATTTTCAACAGATGAATATTGGTCCTGTAACATCTTACAGACAGATGAAAGAGTACGTTGGCGGATATGATAATGTAGGTGCATCAAAACAAGATTTCAAAAACTTCCATAGAGATCTCAAGGCATACATTGAAGGATCCGATGCTCAAATGTTTGTTGACAATTTCAAATCTAAAAGGCTTTTATGGACTGCTTGTTTTTATGACTATGAAATAGATGATGAAGCTCATCTTTCTAGAGCATTATGGGCTGATCCAGTTTGTAGAAAGAACTATGCACTCTTTGGTGATATGCTATCATTTGACACAACATACAAAACAAACAGGTTTAACATCAAAAATCATATGCTAAATTATTATGTATTATTATATCTGATATTTAATACTGAAATTTTATATTTTTGACAGATATAATATGATATTCGGACCATTTACTGGAGTAGATCATCACAAAAAATGTGTTACTTTTGTTGCTTGCTTCATTGCAAAGGAAGACATTGTGTCTTTTGAATGGGTCTTTAAAACGTTTATCAAAGCAATGGGGAATAATGAACCAACTTGCTTGATTACTGACCAAGATCCAGCAATGAAAGTTGCCATTCAACATGTTTTCGAGAAAACAGAACATAGATATTGTATGTGGCATATAATGAAGAAAGTTCCTGAGAAGTTGGGTAAGATATACAAAAAAGTGTTTTTATGTTCTAAATTATTGTCTTCATGTTCTAAAAATACTTAACATTTCTTTGAACAAGACGAACAAGTGAGCAACAGAAATTGTTTCTAAAAAAGATATGTACATGTGTATGGAGTGTACAACTTGAACCTGAAGAGTTTGAAAGCAAATGGAAAGCAGTCATAACTGAATTCGAGTATGAAAACAATCAATGGCTAACTAACTTGTTTGAAATGAGAAAAATGTGGATTCCGGCATATTTCAGAGATTTGTTCTTAGGAGGGATTATGAGAACTACATCTAGATCTGAAAGTGAAAACCAATTTTTTACAAAATTTACAAATGGACATCTGAGTCTTGTCGAGTTTTACATGAGGTTCGAAGCTGCGATTGATGCACAAAGACATAACCAAGATCAGGAGGACAATGATACAAAGCATAAGCATCCTCAATGCATCACACCACTCGACATAGAGAAGCATGGCTCACAGGTATATACAACTTCTGTTTTCTATCAATTCAAACAAGAAGTTGAAAATGCTTGCTATCATTGCGGATTGAAAGGATTAAGGACCGAAAATGAGTTAGAAATCTACAGTGTGTATGACCCAAAGAAGGACAAAACATCTGATATAGTGTATGATAACACTAAAGAAGAGACTACATGCTCATGTAAAATGTTTCAAAGAATAGGTCTACCATGTAGATATATGATTTGGGTTTGGAGGAAGAAGCTGCTAAAATCTATTCCTGAGAAATATATTCTAAACAGATGGACTTCGTCAAGCAAAAGAAAACCAATATTTGATCTGCAAGGAAATATACTTCAAGAATGTTCTCAGATTGTTGATAGAAAGACAGTTTTGAACAAATTATGGTCTGAGATCAATTCTTGTGTCACTTTGGCTCAAACAGATCAGAATGATCTACACGATCTTGTGAAAGGAATTGAAAGATTGAGGATTGATTTAGAAACTAAAAGAACAGCAACAGGGAATACAGGCAACAATATCACTACAAAAAAACAAGACACGGCTGCTACAAAAAAGCAAGATATCGAGATGCTAATTGGAGCTACAATTCCAAATGAAGTTCGGGTTAAACCACCTGTAATTTCAAAAAATAAAGGTACATGAGTTCATATCACAGATACTGACAAAAGATTGAAGAGCAACAAGGAAAAAGCAGTTGAAAAGACAAAAGTAAGATGTCTCAGATTTTGCAAAACTTGTGGAGTGCAATGTTACCATGACAGTAGAACTTGACTAGGGAAAAAATAAAGATTATCTGTTAAAAAGATTTCATCTTCATAGTTTATATATTTAATTTTTTACTTATGTTATAAATATTAAAACTTGTGTTCCAATAAGTATGCATTATGTTCTAAATTGCTGCAATTATTAAGACTTAAAATGTATTACATGTTGACTAACTGATTAAAATTTTACAATTAAAAGATGATCTATTACAATCATTGAGACTCCACTTGAGTGAAAACAGCATCTGGTCTACCTAAGTGTAGACAAATATTATAAACTCTACACCCTACAAATTCAAAAATGTTTGAATAAACAATTTCAAATGCATGCAAAATTTATTATTCTGCTAAAAAATACTCCACGCCCAACACTATAAACTCTGCAATCTAGAAAGTCAAAAAGATATGATTTAATTAACTGTGTTTTGAACAACACATATACATGTTCTAATATATATAAAACGGGTTCTAAATTTATGTACTAACTAATAACAAGGCTACTTGCATCTTTCTCCAGCCATCATTCCAAGTCTGCATCATCATCCTGAACTTTATATATCCAACTCATAAACTTATAATGTAGAACATGTTATAAAAAAAATGAGAATAAACAAATCTGAAATTAAACAAGTATTCATTGTTCAACATAATAATTTTTTTAAAAAAAAACAATAAAACTAAAACAGAAAATAAATTGTTCATAAACATAACATCATCAAACAAATTCCTTAGCCCACATTTTGGCATTTTCAAGGACAATCTTGTATATGTCCGCATTAATAGGAGTTGACATAATTCTCCAGAAATACTCCAACCTTAAAATCTTCAAATGTGCAACCTACAAAGACAAAAAAATTGTGATTAAACACTTATATTGATGTTTTTAACAAAGATATTTTGTTATGTTCTGAAAAATAACAAGTTGTGTTCCGATATGTATATAAGCATGTTCTAAATATATTTATTACCAACTAATAATAAATGTACTTACATCATCTTTCACCAGCCCACATTCCCAGTCTGCATCATCTTGTCCTGTATAGCTTTACATGTGCTTCAGCAAAAAAACCCCACAATCGTCGCTATTTTTGTCAGTTATCCAGCTCATCTTTTTCGTAAACCGTTTGAACTTGTCAAACTGAACAGGACAATCAGGTGAGGAGGTTTTCATGAACTTTGCGAAGCTTTCCATCTATATAACCAACAACACATATTATATTAAACAAATTCATACATTTGAGAAAAATATTTATTTTCATATATTAAAAGTATTACCATTATTTCAGGATATTTCGCATATTTTCCAAGGTAAACACCAGCATCAGACGACACCCTATTATCAATCAACACTATTTGCTGCTTCTTGAAATTCACACATAGCAAATAGAAGTGCTCATATGATACAACTGGAAAAAATACCTGAAAATATGAATCATAAGTTAAATATACATAACTAATAAACGGAAAAATAAACATTCAAATAAGAATTTAATATCATACTTACCAAGTCAAATCCATTCAAACTACTTACACCTGCAGATTTCATTTCATCAGTTATTCTATTAAACAAATCAGGAAGTCGAGCTTCAATTTCGACATCGGAAGAATAGAATTTGTTTGTGCACATCAACATCTGAAAACAAAACAAACACTAGATTAAAAAATTAAAAATGAAGAATAAATAGAAAAAGATCAGGACACATACAAAAGGTGTAGTTGAAAAGAAAAATATCTTCACACCATTCCCACTCTCCTTATTTTCGAAATTCATGATCTCAGACCAAGCATTGATTATTGTGTTCGTCATATGTGCATCTCCAGCCATATTACGCACATCTTCCCTATCGACTAACACATCATGTGCAGCATAGAAAATCTCACCTCTATAAAGTAGGCAAATACAATAAATATATCAAAAAACAAATGAAAAATAATATCTGTAATACCATTTAATAAAATATGAACTGATATAATAAAATCTCACTTATTGCTTGTCTGTTCTTCAGCAAATGCATACTCAGATACCAACCGCTTTTCTCCTTGAACATTGCTTAAAATGATTTCATACTGCTTCAGAAATCGAGAACGAATTCGTGATGGTATTTTGTCCTCTAAGCTGTAAACATAGTATAATATCAACTTTAACAGAATCTAATTTTAAACAATCATGTTCCAACATAATCTAATATTCAAAAATCATGTTCCAAACACAGCATATGATTTAAATCATATTCCAAACACAACATATGATTTAAATTTATTACCGTTCAACATTCACAGCTTCTGCAACATTTTCTTCTGCATCATGTTCATCAGCAGCATCACCTACTTGCATAATCTCACACATAGAAACTTCAGAAATAACTTGGTTCACCTTTTCAAGAAAAAAATTCAGGTGAAACTTATTACAATTATCCTTTTCTCCTACTGTAATACACTCAGTCCATATATTATCAACAACTTCAGACAATTTAGTGGCTTCATTGACATCAAAAATGTCATGTGCTTCTTCCAATAACTTATAGGTCTCCTCAACCTTTTCACCAAGGCACTTGGTCATCACTTTAAATCTCTGAAGAAAACCCTGCAATTATACACATAAAATTATCATTGATATAAAATTGAATTAACGAAAAAACAACAAACACTTAACATGTTCTAATAAATAAAGTTCATGTTATAAATTTAAAACTTGTATGTTCCTTAATAAAAGCACTTGACAATTACTAAATATAAGGCACAAGTTCTAAGTGAAAATGTCACATGTTCTAAAATAAACATTACCAGTTTTCCTAGAACAACTACTTCAATCCTGTCCAGAATACGACCCTTTCCAAAACCAGAACTCAATTCCAGTTTAATCCTCTCTTTAATGACCTTATGTTTCCAAACAGACATCAAAGGGAAAGTCCTCGGCATAGATTCTGTTTTTCTTTTCAACCGATCAAAATAACAAACCTGAAAAAATAATAACATAGTTAAAACAAAAAACAAGTTTTTTAAAATAATCAAGAAATATAATTACCATAAGATATTCATACTTACCATTAAAAACGGAAGTGGACCAGTGAAGTATGATCTCCCATCTTTCCAATCTCTAACGGAATTCACCAAATGCTTCAATACGAAACCAGACCAATCAAGATTGCAGATTTCACTAATATTTTGACAACTATAAAGAAATTTATAGTTCAACTGTAAATTGTTAGTAGAAGACATCAAACAATTAACATCAATTAAGACAAAATGCAACAAGAAATCATCATGAACATGACGCTTTTTCAACTTATTCAACTGCCTAATGACAACTTCTGCTGTTGGACTTCCTTTCTTCAAATTGAACATATCCCTCCATTTTGTTAAAAATTCCTTCCATTCACTTTCATCAGTAGGCTCTTCGATTTCTATGCCTCCCATGGGAATACCATAAACAACATAAATGTCTTCCTTCTCAATTAGCATCTGCTCACCATTGTCAAGAACAAAACCACAAATATCTGGATCAAAGTTCATTACCAGATCCCTCACAAATGATTCTTGATACGACATCAAATCTAAATCCAAAAAAGTTCCGAACCCCATTCTCCTAATGGCATCCTTGTGAGTTTCAAGAATATCTTTAAGAACACCCGTAACGAACTGAATAGGCTTTATTCTTTGAATTAGAGTTCTAGTACTCGAAACTCCAACTTGTTTAACACGGTCATCACTTTCACTATCACTTTCACTTTCACTATCACTATAACTTGATTCTGAAACAAAAGTACTCTTCTTCCGTTTTTTAGCTATTCGAGAAATATTATCTCTTTGACTTCTCTTCCGACTAACACTTACACTTGATTTTCCAATCTTTTTCTGTCTATAAAACAAAAACAAAGTACAATTACATAAAGAAACATCATTATGTTTTTAAAATTTATTTAACTGAAACATAATATACCTACTAGGATATTCAGAAATCCTTAAATCAGAGTTGCTGGAATCCATGGAATCACTCATTCTGTAAATATAATCTGTTCACCCCAAATCAACATTACTATTAAATAATGAAATAAGATCAATAATACAAATCAAATGTTCTAAAACTTCCTATTTAAAATCTAATAACGATCCTATATGTTCTATAACAAAATAGTACATAGACTGCAACCTAATTGAAATTATAACAAATGAACACTTAGAGAAAAAAGCAGAAAAAAGATGTTAGAATCAGAAGTCGTACCAGAAGAAACTACACAATTCAAACTGAAAGGATGTGAGGATATTTATAGTGAAAATAGCGGTTAATTTTGAAGGGAGGACGGTTGAAAACGAACGTGTCTTTTAGAGGGAACAAACACGACCGGAAAGAGAGGGAAACGAAAGGTCATGAAGTACAGACAGTGAGTTTTTGAATAAATAATGGTACTTTTATTTTCACAACCGTCAAAAAATTATTAAGGACATAACTGTTCCAGCCCAAGCCCAGCCCAAACAAAAATAAATTTATTCTAAAAAATATTTCAAATAACTACTAATAAAAACTGATAAAAAAATAAAGAATATTAAAAAACTGATGAAAAAATAAAGAATATTAAAAACTTCACAAATTTTGTTAACAATATTAAAACAAAAATTGATGAACCCAAAACTCAATATAAGTGGAACCAAATTCATATATTGGTGAACCTGAAACCATAAATTAGTGAACCAAATACCCAAAAAAAAGTCGTCACGAGAGAATATAAATTTTCGAACACGCATAACATTGTTTAGAACACAATTTATAAAATTTAGAACATATATAACATTAATTAACAAACAAAAAAAAATGGTAAACTTGAAACTCTATATTAGTGAACCAAAAAAAACAAAATAAAAAGTAAGTGCTTAAGAAATTTCATTATCAAATCCAACTAAAACAAGATAAAAAATATGTTTTTAATTTTGTTTCATCCAACCACACTACAAAAACAATAATAGAGAAGATTATATTTCATTGTCTTTCGCCCATTTCTTTGACCTTAAGTTCAATGCAATGCTCTCATCATTTAAATCACTTGATATTAACTTCCAGCAATATTCAACCCTCAAACGTTTGAGTTCATCAAACTGCAAAAAAAAAAAAGAAACATAAAAAATGTTTTTAATAGATCTGATATTGTGGATGTATGTTCCAAAAAATCACATGTATGATCTAATCTCACATTCTCTTTATCCAAATTGCACTGCCAATGTTGATAATTTTGCCCATAATAACATTCCATATGCTTCATTAAGTAAACTCCACAATCAGTAAAATTCTCATTGCTTCTCCAATTCATTTTGATTGTATTCGTTTTGAAATCTTTAACATAATCTTTGCTTCCAGGACTTCTAGAAATCAAGAATCTCCCAAAGGTTTTCAACTGCAAAAAGTTGTTTGAAATATTATAACAAATAATAAGAAATAATTTAAGACAGCAGTATCAGTTACATTACCATCAATCTAGGAAAATTTTGATACTTCCGCAAAAAGGTTACGTCTTTGTCATGCATGCGGTTGTCAATCAAATCTAAAGATCCTTTGAAGAAATTGACACATAACAAGTAAAAATGTTTAGAAGCAACCCAAACTGGGAAAAACACCTAAAAAAAGAAGAAAACAAAAAGCATTAGTGAAATGAAAAATGAACAAAAATATAAATTTACAATTAAACAAAATATCTTATGATTGCAAAATACCAGATTATATTTCTCCAAGCTGGTCACTTTCGAATATGCCAATTCTTTCTCAAGCAAACTATAAAAAGCAGCAAGTCTATCTTCTATTTTAATACTCTCCGGAAAGTACTGATTAGTATACAACAATACCTGTAAAACAAGATGCATATTATCAATACCTGAAATTCAATACATAATTGAATAAATAATATACAAAAAAAAGGAACATACAAAAGGTGCAGTGGTGAAGAAGAATCTGTTAACGGCATTTGGCTTCCTCCTTTTGTTTTCAAAATTCAAAACATGTGACCAAGCATCAATAACATTATTAGTCAACAGATTATCATCTGAAAGACTTCTTATATCTTCTCTATCCACAATTGTAGTCTGGTCAAAATAAATCACATATAAATAAATCACATATAAATAAATCACATATAAATAAGACTTCTTATAACACTATGCACATGTATACACAAAAACAAAAAATAATTTGTTAAATATAACATATAAATAAATAAATCAAAAAAGAATAAGTTATATTTCTCACTTTTTTGATCCATCAGCAAACACATATTCTAGCAACCTTCTTCTTCCACCATGAAAATTATTAGCATATTTAACTAAGAAAGGTGAACGTAGATGTAATGGAAGATTTTCAGGACATCTCTTTTCCCTTTGCTGTTTGTCATTGTTCACAATCTCAGATCTATTACAAAACAAAATGAAACAAAAAATATTTTCAAAAATTTATCTAAATTGGGACTGTTATGTTCCAAACTAAAAAAAGTAAGTTCCAAAATGATTTGTTATATTATGTTACCGTTTCATTGTTTCATGTTGAAGCTCAACTGCATTCTCTTCAGCATTGCTGCCTATTTGCAAAGAATCTATATTAACTTCATTAGGAACACCCCTTGTTTCTTCAGCTTTCTTATGCTCCTTTGTTTCTTCAACTTCTTTATGCTCCTTTGTTTTTTCAGCTTCTTTATGCTCCTTTGTTTCTTTAGCTTCTTTATGCTCAAACTCCTCCCTACTACAATACAAAACATAGTATTATTAGTCTAATGAAGTTTATAAAATATATAGACCATGTAAAAATATTACATTTGAAATGTGTCTTCTTCTTGCTGAACTGCATTGTCTTTGGCAAAAACACTTTCATCCTTATTTTCATGACCATCTGAAACATCCATAGTTTCTTCAAAATCTTGAACATAATCTCCTGCAATATCTGTTTTACCCAGAGGAGAACAAGGTGACATAACTCTGTCATGACAATCTTGAACTACTGGTTCTTCTGTTGATGCCTGACTAAACAAGTTAAAACTTGGAATAGAACTTGTATCCACACCTCGACGTTCTCTTTGAAATTTTTCATAAGCTGTAGCCATAACTTCATCTAACTCTGCCATGAAACCAGGCTGATCAAACAAATATTCGTCCTGACTTAACAAAGAAGGGCTTTTTTCTTTATCCATGTGTTTTGACTGGCTCATTTTCTCCTTGTTGGGTCTGTACTTATTCCATATGTTATCAATTAGAGTACTCATTTGAACAGAAGTGTCACCTTCATGAAACATATCATTGGCCCTGTCTAACAATACATACATCTCTTTAACATTCATAGCCAAAACCTTCGCAAGACTTTGAAATTTATCCAGAAAACCCTTCATTTATGTAAAAAAAAAGAACAATATCAAAACTTGTAATCTTATGTTCTAAATGAAACTTGTCATGTTCTACAAATATCAAAACATAAAATTGTATTAAAAAATAAACAAGTTGAAATCAAAATACCATCATTTGAGTTGGACCAGTAGAACGAGGATCTTGTTGTTCTGCATTGGTCTTATCTGAATCATCAGGCACTTTCTCTTCTAAAACCACTCTATCCAACACAATTCCTTTACCAAAACCCCTTTTCATTTCCACTTCCATTCTTGTTCTAATCAAACTTCTATTCCATACTGAAATAAGAGGAAAATTCCTAGGCATTTCTTCTTTACCTCGTTGTAAACGATCAAAATAGCAAATCTATAAAAAAAGATAAAGGTCAAAAAATTAATATTACATTACTCATGTTCTAATACTAAATCATTCATGATCAAATACGCATAATACATGTTAATATACAGCAACATTGATGTAATAAAACATTCATGTTCTAGGCTTAATTGAGGTATGATCTATTTCTAAAACATGTATGTTATAATACACAAATCAAACTTACCAGCAAAAAAGGAAGAGGTCCAGTAAAGAAAGAAGATCCCTTATGCCACTGTGAAATTGACAATTTAAGATGTTTGTAAACAAAACCACACCAATCCAACTTACAAATTTTGCTTACATCCATGCAGCTAAAAAGAAATTTGTAATTCAAAGCTGGATTATTGGTTGATCGGATGCAACAATTCACAACACATAGAACAAAGTGCAAAAGGAATAAATCACAAACTGGTTCCTTCATCAACTTCAAAATCTGGTTGATCACTATAGAATTTGACGGACTTCCCTTCTGAATACCAAAAATTGCCCTCCACTTGCTCAAAAAATTTACATATTCTTCATTATCGTCTGATTCCTTTAACTCCTGAATTTCTTCACCACCCATCGGAAGACCATAAACAAGATAGACATCTTCTTTCAACAAATCAATTTCTTGACCTTTCCGAAGTGATAAACTACATCTATCTGGATCAAAACTCATTACAAGATCTCTTGAGAAAGTTGAATTGTGAGTATCTAAATCCAGATATAGAAAACCACCAAAACCAATATCACGAATAGCATTCTTGTGAGTTTCAGGCATGACACGAAGAACAGTTGACATTAACATTTTAGGAGGAACTCTTTGGTTCAGAACTTTGTCTTCTTCAACAGCAACTTTTTCTTTTCCTTTTTTTTTCCAAAACAACATCATCACAATCAGAATCTATATCAATTGCTTTTTTACGAACCAATTTTGTCACCTTTTTCTGTGCAATCTTATTAACAACAACTTTACTATCCTTCTTTGCTTTCATTTCAACATCATCACCTTCCTTCTTCTTACCTCTTTCCTTCTTTTCTTTTATTTCAAAATCATCAGCTTCCTTCTTCTTACCTCTTTCTGAACTTTTAACAAATTCTATCATAATCTCTTCATCAGCACCATCTAAAAGAACATTATCTTTATCCCGAATTCTTGGTGACTTACGAAGTACTGTTGTTACAGTTTTTTTCAAACCATCATTAGCAACAACAACAGTTTTCGCTTTCCGAACAACATCAGCAACACCAGCATCAACAACTTCAACAGTAACACCATCCTCCACCACATCACTTTCAAAAATGTTTTCTCCTAATTTAATTTTTTTCTTAATCAAAAATGACTGCAGAGTACAATCATCATCATCATACTCTTGATCAATATAACCTTCAACAAATCCACTACACATTTTTCTTCTATCAGCACTTGCTTTATATCTTTTTTTTATTGCTAGTCGTTCCTAGAGAAATTTTGACACTGCAAACACCTTCATTGTGGTTTTGTTTCTTCAAAACAGATTCTACATTATCAGTTCTAGTATCTTCTTCATTTTTGTTATCCATAACATCATCACTGTAAAAAAACAAATTAAAGAACAATTTAGCACAACTTTATATGTAACAACAACATCTGATAAATGATTTAACAAACAAAAAGTGTACCTATTAAAAACACAATATTCAGAACTGATTGATGCAAGCAGTGACTCATCAATTGTGCTCATGTTCCAAAAATTGCTACAAGTATAAATAACATGAAACCATGTTAGTACATATCTAAAAACTTTGGAGAATAAATACAACGAAAACAGATCATGTAAATAGGAATTACTAAGAAACATTGTGAATGTTCTAAAATTTGTGTGACGAGTACTAATATTGTAAACACATTAAAAAAACGAAAACAAATCATATTCCACAAATGTTAATAACTAAGAGTATTAACTCAAATGTTGAACAACAACTACTGGAATCAACACATGTTCTAAAACAAACAAAATGTGTTCGAAGCTGTAGCAAAAAAATCACCAAAACAAAGTCAAAAACTAGAATGTAACACAAGCTCAAAAAAGAAAAAACAACAGGAAAGAAGAAACAACAGAAAAAAAAAAGATAAAACCCTAAAACTAATAATACTGACTCAAATCGCACAGAAGAACACCTCGAACTCGATAAATCAAAAAGAACAACAATAGCTCGACCTCGATAATGGCATTAAACTGAAGAATATGAGAACGATGACAAACTTACGATCGAATCGAGAACAACAACAGAAAAACGACGATCGAAGCTAGAAATCAGAGTAAACAAAGATTTAGAGAGAGAAAAGGTAAAGAGTAGAGTGAGACAGAGAGAGAAATGAAAACTACGACAAAAAAAAATAATAAAAAAAAAAGATTTTATACTCACTGACAAAATTACATTTTTACCCCTTCGTGTTTCTCAAAACGCTGCGTTTTATGGTGTTCTCACCATAAGATGCATTCTCACATATGGGGGGGTGTTCTCACAAGAGCCTCTCCCTATATATATATATATGGATCACATGAGAACACTCCTTATAGTGAGAACACTATCAAAAACAAATAATGCTCCCTGTTGAGATCGAACACGCACGCTCATGATCCCTAGAGCTGCTGCTTACCGCTAGGTCAACAACAATTATTGATATACCAATGCTGCACTTATATATAAACCTTTGACTCGTCGTCTTCTCCAAAACTAACATTATGCCGTCTCTCTCACTTTTAATTAATTGATGATCAATTATTTTTAGCATTTCTAATGGAACTACTACCTTCCAAACAATTAACCTTGATCATTCCGTTAATTATATTTTTCTTTTTTTAACTTCTTCATTAATCTCCATCATTATTTTATTTTATTTTTTCCTTTTTTTAATTTGATTCATTAATCTCCATATATATATATATATATATATATATATATATATATATATATATATATATATATATATGAGAGGGATCGGGTGAGAACACCTCCTTAAATTGAGAACACTCTTTAAAGTGAGAACACATCAAAACTACGTAGTTTCATTAAAGGGGAGGGACTAAAAGGAAATTTACCCATTTATTAGGTTAGGCGTGTATGTAAGGAGAGGAGAGAGAACAGTGGGCTGATGAGTCATCAATTGCTTACTTTTTATTCAAAAACGTTTTCACGGCTATCCCGGACTCCGATTCCGAATTTTTTTATACCGTTGGACTTGTATTGTCGAGGCGCTCATTTTAAGATCCATCATGCCCAGGTAAAAACGAAAATTTAGAATCTGGAACATACGGCTCTCGAGTTTGGAAGGTATGCTGATTTTAGTTTTATTTTTTGTACGGTAATGTTATATCAATTCTGAATCTTGTAGTCTCTGTTTTAAATGTTAAGCATACTGTTATTAAAAAATGAGTCGAAAAAACAAAGCGAAAACATATTTTAATGGTTAAAAATTGGAAAAATACATTCTAAACCACGTAAAATCAATGTAAAATCAAAATTTATAGATCCTATACCATAAAAAAACCAAATTCAAAAATATAAACCCAATTCTAATATATATAACACTTTATATTCACATAAAAAAAAAATTTTATACATGTCACATTATTTTTAAATTAGAATATAAGAAATTACAATGCAGAGATAAATATCCTGGAACACAGAGTTTATAAGTTTAGAATGCATAGTTTATACTATGGAACACACAGTTTATAAATTTGGAATGCATAGTTTATATCTTGATGTACAAAGTTTATATTCTAATTTCGAGTTTAGCCTTTAGGATCTTAATTTTAGGGTTCAAAAATTAGGATTTATGTTTAGAATCTCAATTTTAGGGTTCATTAATTAGAATTAAGGTTCAATTTTAAGGTTTGGGGTTCACTTATTTCGATTTAGGGTTTAGAGTTTGTAGTTTAGGGTTCAATTTTAGGATTTAAATTTAAAAACTTAGAGTTACGGGTTCACCACTTTAGGGTTTCGGGTTCACCAATTTAGGGTTCGAGTATCACCAATTTTATATGATACTTTATTTAAAAATATATTAAAATGGAGGTTTTTTAAATAAAATTTGATTTAACTTTTTTATTTATATACAATAACCGGCTTAAATTTATATTCGCATTAAAAAAAGAATTTTATACATGTCACATTATTGTTAAATTAGAATATAAGGAATTACAATGCAGAGATAAATATCCTGGAACACAGAGTTTATAAGTTTAGAATGTGTAGTTTATACAATGGAACACACAATTTATAAATTTGGAATGCATAGTTTATATCTTAAGGTACAAAGTTTATAATCTAATTTCGATTTTAGCGTTTAGGATCTAAATTTTAGGGTTCAATAATTAGGATTTATGTTTAGGATCTCAATTTTAGGGTTCAGTAATTAGAATTAAGGATCAATTTTGGTTATTTAGTTATAAATGTTTAAGCTTTTACTATTAATTTGAATGAATTTTTTTTGTATTATATTGTGGAACATGACAGTTTGTAGTTTAGAATTCATGTATTCAATTTTGGTCATTTAGTTATAAGTGTTTAGATTGTTACTATTAATTTGAATGAATTTTTTTTGTAATATATTGTGGAACATGACAGTTTGTAGTTTAGAATATATGTATATTCAATTTTGGTCATTTGTTTATTAGTGTTTAGGTTGTTAGTATTAATTCGAATGAATTTTTTTTAATTACATTGTGGAACATGACAGTTTGTAGTTTAGAATTTATGTATATTCAATTTTGGTCATTTAGTTATAAGTGTTTAGGTTGTTACTATTAATTTGAATGATTTTTTTTTGAATTATATTGTGGAACATGAGAGTTTATAGTTTAGAGTATATGTACATTCAATTTTTGTCATTTAGTTTTAAGTGTTTAAGTTGATAAGATTAATGAATTTGAATGTATTATTTTTGGATTATATTGTGGAACATGACAGTTTGTAGTTTAGAATATATGTATATTCAAGTTTGGTCATTTAGTTATAAGTATTTAGGTTGTTACTATTAATTTGAATGGATTTTTTTGGTATTATATTGTGGAACATGACAGTTTGTAGTTTATAATATATGTATATTTAATTTTGAATATTTACTATTTCTAAATTTATAAATTAAAATTTGTATTTTAAATAAGGTTATAAAAAAGAGTGGAAATTTTTTTATTATAAACAATAGAAGAAAGTGTGTTTTATAAAAAATAATAATTAGACGAAAGTGTGTTAGTGGGACTTAAAGAATAGAATCACCATTTTCTTTTTATTTCAATTTGTAATCTGCAACTAGAGGTTTAAATACATGTGCATCACCTTAGGAGCATGAGAAGCTGATGGGTGCGGCGGTTGGACAATCCGCTTCCTAATCTGTTGATGTAGGTTCGAGCCCCCCAAGCAGCTGTGTGGGTTTTTATTTGTTAAAGATTAATTACTATCAAAACTACGTAGTTTTGATAGTGTTCTCACCATAAGAAGTGTTCTCAATTTAAACCTTGTTTTCATGCGATCCCTCCCATATATATATATATATATATACACACACACACACACGTAGCGTAGAGCCAACCAAGTCAAGAGTAGCATCTCTCATATCTCCTAGCCAGACATTTCTTTATCAGATAAAGAGACATCAGGGCGGTAACCCTTCTTAAAGTCTGATACCCGTCTGTACCTATTAAATCTTGTACATATATTCATATATTGATTTCATTTTTCATTTTCGGAATTACTCTTTGAAATAATATTACCCCTTGTCGAATTTTTTAATAGGATTGATTTGCTTTCCCGAAAGCCTAGTTAGTTAGCTTGGCACTAGAAGTTGTCTAATCAAAAGGCGTAAGCGCAACAGTCATAATTTCATCCGCTGTTGTCGTAAAGAGTAGGTCTTGGTCCTTGTATCAACCTAAAAGAAAGATATGAGAAAGGCGACCTTCTCTGAGTCTGGCAACACTACCCAAGGTCTATCTTTATAGTAAGGCTGGATCAAAAAGGATAGAATTCATGCCAATATATATATATATATATATATAGGGAAGAGATCAGGTGAGAACCAAGGTCATATGTCAGAACCAATTTTTGGTGAGAACCATATGAAACTACGTCGTTTTAGCCTCTAATGGATGCGGTGGCAGTTTCGTAAATAACCATAATGACATATTTAATTCGAAATTAAATACAAAATGTCATCTCCAAGGCTCGAACACGGGTCTGCAAGCCATAGAGCACACTCCTTACCACTGGGCCACTAGCGTCTCTTGTCATCATTGAGACTGATATATTGATAAACTTATAATTTGAATCTTAACCCATTATAAACATTAATTTAGGTTCTCCATTTTACTTTAAAATTCTCCAATTCTTCTTTTATCTTTCTTTACCCCATTTTTTGTTGACAATGACAATGATTTTTTTTATTTTTTTTTTTTAAATTAATCATTCTAAATCAAACAAACCAACTAGATCCACAAGCAATTTTCAGAATTCAATTATGAACATGAAGCAAAACATTCTAAACATGAATTCTAATATCCTAAACATGTATAAATTCCATTCAAAAAATCAGACAAAAAAGGCAAAACATTCTGAACATGAATGTTAAACTTCTGAACACGAGGCAAAACATTCTGAACATGAGGCAAAACATTCTGAACATGAGGCAAAACATGCAAAACATTCTGAACATGAATGTTAAACTTCTGAACACGTGAGTTATGTTTTAATCGTAGGTTTTAAATTTCAGAAAATGGTTTTAAATTTTTAATATAACGTATATTAACAATTTCAAAACTTTCAGGAAATCAAAAAATTCAAAGTAAAAATATAAGAAAAAGGGAAGAATAAAGAATGAAAAGCAAAAAAGAGAAGATAATTTAAAAAAACTAAATAGAAGTAAATGGCAAAGAGAAAAATAGTAAAAATATAATTAAAAACCTTAAGTAAAATAAAATTATAATCGCAATTGATGAGGACCCATTTTTCAGATTAAATCAATGTTATTGTTCAACAAAATATGGAAAACAGAGAAGGAAAAAGACTTGGAGAATTTCAAAGTGTAATGGGTTAAATTCCAAGGGATAGCTTTATAAATATAACACGGAAAGAGATAACAAGAAGCATGAGTTGCCTAGCAGTATGGAGCGTGTGTGCTCCCTTGCATACCCGTGTTCGAGCCCTGGTGTTGGCGTTTTTCAATTAATCTCGAATTAAATATGCCACTGGTTAATTACAACTTTGCCACCGCGTGTGTGCTCCCTTGAGTACCATTGTTGTTAGGTAAAGTCGACGTTTTAACAATTTGAACATATGCGCTGTAATTTTGAACATGGGTGTTAATTGGAGTTAATTTGCATCTTTTTTATTGTTAAAAATGTATAAAAAACTAATGTTATCACTAAAATTTGATAATTTTTCATGTTTTGATCCTTAATTTGAACATATTATCACTAAAACTAAGTAATTTCATAAAACATTATACTAATTTTATTTTTTCCCATATGTTCAAAAAAATATCTCATATTTTCAAAAACTTAAGACTTATGCTCAAAAAAATAACTTGCATGTTCAAAAATTTAAAATTCATGGATACAGGAGCAGTGAACATGTTTAGAAACTTAAAAAATGTTATGTTCAAAAAAATATTTCGCATGCTCTAAATTTTAAATAATGGTTTTTACATAAGCATCATGGATCTTAAAATGAACCTCTAGACGACACGAGTCCAATGGTATAATAATCATCAAAATCGGAGTTTGAAAAAGTCGGGAAAATGATTTTAAATAAAAATAAAATTAAATGAAGAGTCATAGCACCATATTTCTCTCTCCTCTCTCATGCGCAACAATGAATAAGAAGGGACAAATTTCCCTTTTGGTCCTCTATCATTAATAAAACTACGTAGTTTTGATGTGTTCTCACATATAAAAGTGTTCTCGCATATGAGGGTGTTCTCACTTGATCCCTCCCATATATATATATATATAGGGAGAGGCTCTTGTGAGAACACCCCCCCATATGTGAGAACACCTCTTAAGGTGAGAACACTTTAATAAGGACCAAATAGCATTTTTCCTTTTTATTTTAATTAAATATCCAGGAGAGAGAAATGGTGGAGTGATGACTCATCATTTATTTTTATTTTATTAAAAACTGTTTTCCCGCCTATTCCGAACTTCGATTTCGAATTTTTTTATATGGATGAACTCGTATTGACGAGGCGCTCATTTTAAGATCCATGAAGCCCGGGTAAAAACGACGTTTTTCAATTTTGGAACATACAGTTTTAATTTTAGAACATGCGGTCTGGTTTCGTCTTTTTTAATACAATGTTTTAAATAACGCTATAAACCTTCTAAACCTTATATTTTGTATCCTAAAAGTTCAAGATAATGTTTTAAAAAATATTAGTTGATTTCTCTCAAAAAAAATAAATATTAGTTGATATATGCAACATATTTGCATTCTTATTTTATAATATGTCGAATTTGCGACTCATATTCTAAAAAATATACGTATATGATAATTTTTTTAACATGTTCTACAATTTTAGAGTCTTCTTTTCGTCACATAAGTTCTAAATTTTATGGAACAAACACTATGACATAGTTTTATAACTAATTTAAAGCTAATGTACATGTTTACTAAATAACGTTACATGTGTTCGGAATTTTATAACTCGTGTTGTATATAATATTACAGGTGTTCGGGTTCGGGTTGAGATTCAAAATGAGGTTTAAGAAAGGAGGGAGAAGATATGCGTGTTCTAGAATAGTAACAGTGTGTTCTGTAATATTAAGAGTGTGTTCTAAAATACTAATAGTGTGTTCTGTAATATTAAGAGCGTGTTCTAAAATACTAACAGTGTGTTCTATAATACTATTAGTGTGTTCTATAATACTAACAGTGTGGTCTTTCTAAATTACGTCACATAAGTTCTAAATTATATGGAACAAACACTATTGCATAGTTCTACAATTAATTTAAAGCTAATGTACATATTTACTAAATAACGTTACATGTGTTCAAAATTTTATAGTTCGTGTTCTATATAATATTACATGTGTTCTATAATACTAACAGTGTGTTCTTTAATACTCACAGTGTGTTCCAAAATAACTAACCTTTGCATTGTCAATAATAATCTTTTAGAGTCGTATTTCATATGTTATAAATCAAATGTCATATATCTATATCTAAAAACTAATTCATATAATCTAAACAGTGTGTCATATGGTCTATAACTAATTTCTTATAGTTTTAAAATATTATTATATAAATGTTAAATATGTTCTAAATTTTATCACTCGTGTTCTAAACAATATTAAATATGCTCTAAATTATATAGCTCAATTTCTAAACAGTGTTACATAATTTCTAAAGATTATAGTAAAAAATAAATAAAAACTAAAGTAAAAAGATAATTTAGAGCTTTTAATAATTAAAATAATAATAATTATAATAAAATAATGGGAAGTAAATCATTAAGTATTTTGAAAAGCTATTCCATACGTTCTGAAACTTAAGTATAAAAATTATTCCTCATTTTTAAATAAAATATTGCGCCACTTTTTAAGGAATAAAAGTAACGCCAAAAGATTTCATATTTATTGTATTAATTTTCCCATTTTTTTGGGTTAATTAAGACAATTTACTTATTATCAAAGGTATACATTTAAAAAAGGTAATTTAAAAAATTAAATTGAAAATTAAATTTATGTAACACATAAGAAAATTTAATTTATAAATTAGCAAAAATGAAAATCAAAAAATAAAAAGTAAAGGCATTGTTATGCAATTAAGAAATTAAATAAAAAATGAGCCAAAAATTTTCATTTTTATTGTATTGATTATGTCAATTTTGATGGATTAATTAACACAAAATTTAATTATTATCAAAGATATACATTTAGAAAGATTAATTTGAAAAACTTTAAATATGAAAAATTTAGTAAATTATAATAGCAGATATGAAATGAAAACATTAAATTAGTAGTCAAATGTCAACTATTAATTAATAAAATAAAATCTGCTGTCAAAAAAAATTAATAAAATAAAATCTGAAATGGAAAGTAGTTATTTTTAGTTATAGAAACAAATTAAAACAATTTAATGTTTAATTTAAAAAAGATTGTGAATGCCTTGATTTGAGAGAGCGGCAACACAGTCATATAAATAAGCGTTCTTAATTAATCAACAGTAGCAGGTGGCTCGATGGTAAGGACGTTGTGGCTGGATGGTGAAGACCACGGATCGAATCCTATCTTTGTCATTTTTTTCAGAAACAGAATGCATAAAGATTATATATATGTGCGTTTCAATAATAACAAAACTAGCTACTGCCTCAGTGGTAAGGAGTGTAGTGGTGGAGCAGGTGAGTGGGGTTCGAATCCCTCATGCTACAATTACATTTTTCTACTATTTATTAGTCAAAACTACGTAGTTTTGATGGTGTTCTCACATAGGGGGGGGGGGTGTTCTCATGTGATCCATTCCCTATATATATATATATATATATATATATATATATATATATATATATATATGTTGGAATCTGATCAACGATCAGAGTCGCGCAGCGGAAGCGAGAAAATAGATATAAAACATCATTGATCAGATTACTTTGATCTTTATCATTGCCTCAATGTTATTTACTTTAATTAATAGTGATTAACTACATTAGTCATTCACATGGAATCCCTCTGAGAGAGATGGACGAACCGCACGATCGGAGGTTCCACCAAAATCACGTGCACGACACCTACAGTGAACAGGTACTCGATCAAGGCACGACGAACGGAATGCTCCGGGATCACCCTAGGGGGTTCGGCCGGCCACTTGCTGTTGAGGGGATTAGGGTTTCGATTTTCTGTGTCAGAAAATCTAGGGTTTCAATCGATTAGGATTAATTTATAGTGTGTCGACTAATTACAGTTTTAGTACCTGCATTAATTTAATTAATTTGATTGTACCACAATAGAATACAATAGATTCAATTAACATCAATTAGGTTATAATTAATCACACACTAACCCCTAAAGAAAATCTAATTAATCAATCGCTTAATTAATTAACCCGATTGAATAATTAATCCCTCCAAATAATCAATTAACTTGTTCCAATCAGAACAATTAATCAATTAACATTATCAGTTAACAACTAATAATAAGTTCATCACAAATACACTACATGTATTAGTTCTCCGAGTACAAGTCTCAGTGTCTAGTGTGCACGATCCTGTGGGCCATAATCAATTAGCTCAACGACTGATAGAGAGTTGCCTAGACCATATCAATCACCAATTGATTACAGTGTTAGTCCATCTCATACAAATAGTTACCCTGTAGTATTCTCTAATATCTCTTACCAAGCATATCGATATATCAAGTATGAGGCATGGTGGACGTCATCCTCTACAACTTGAGATATTTCTCGATCTAGAGTTAACTGAAGAACAGATAAGTAACCAGCTTATCTGAGTGTGGCCACACATTTCTCAGTTTAACTCAACGAGTGGCCTAATGATATCATCTCACTTATGGAGTGAGTGGTAATCCCTTCACTTCAACTATCAGTATGAATGAGTTCACTGACTAGACCAATCATACCCGTATTTGGCATCCTTTTACAGACCTGTTAGGCGTATGTCAAATCTAATCAGATTCCTCATTCAATACTATATTGAAATCAGGTCGACAGATAAAAGAGATCTACATTTATAGAAGGGCAATGACACTTTGATAGGGATAAAATATTCATATCTTTTCGGGTTATTACGGTGTATTTTAGTGTCATTTTAGTTTAAGTTAGTTAGCATTTGCATATTTCAAAGTTATTTTGAGAACAAGTGAAGTGTATTTGCCAAAGTGTGAATTTTCCCTACTTAAAGGTTATTTTTCATCTAAAAAGTCACTAACTTAACTATGGTTATTTTGTATGTAGGTTCCTCATGATGATATTTGACATACATACATGATTTAAGGTGAATTAATGCTAATAAGGAGCAAAGGGACAAAAGAGAAGTCTTGAATGCACCAAAATCCAAGGTTTTGGACCAAGAAATCTCGAAATACGGCTGACACGCTCGTGTCCCATGGCCACACGGACGTGTCGTTCAAAGTCAATAGGTCAACACGCGTTTTAAAGGAAGAAAAAGCTTAAATTTAGTCCGACACGACCCCGTGTCCCATGGGGACACGCTCCGTGTCATTTATCCCAAACAGGTCAGAAAGTTCCAGTAGAAGCAGCAACTTGCAAGCCAAATTCGAAGCTCTTCCAATCCGAATCTCGGAAAATGCAAAACTACAAGTTTGTGTATCTATGTCTTAGGGTCCATCTGCAATTTGAATCATCCATATCGAAGGTCGTATGAGGAAGTTATGGGCAGATTACTAAAGGTCGTCAAATCTGAAATGTTGTCGGTCAAAACGCGTTTTCTAGAAGGGCTAAGCCTTGACACGGCGTGTCACCAAGACCACACGGCGTGTCACTCTGATTCCAGAAATGTGAACATGAATTTTGAAGATTTTCATGTGCAATTAGATTTCCCATTTGTTCCCATTGATGGTTGGATTCCCATGTGCAATTAGCTTTCCCATTTGTTCCCATTGATGTTTGGTGTCCAAAAATTTGTATAAATAGGGGTGTAATTCACCATAGAATGTATCCCTCTCCACTTGTGTTTAATCCTCTTTAGTTATGTTTAGTTCCATTTATTTGTAATTCTCTCCATTTAGTTGTTTAAAAGAGGCGATCCAAGTACGATCCATGTTCTATTTCACCTCTTTTGCAACTTGTAATCCATTTACATTCCATTAATACAAAGTTACTTATTATTTCCTTCATCTCCATCCATTCTATTCAAATCTTCAAGTTGGCAAAGAGATCCTCTCCGAGGACATAAGCCACGATCGTGTGTCCGGTGTAGTGCGATAAAAGGGAGTAGCTAAACTTTTATCTTGCTAAACTAGTTGTGACCCGTCTATGTGCTAGACTCGGTAGTATCATATTGTTTTCTTACATAGTTTATACAATAGTTTTGTATAAATTAGTATATTTGATTCATCATCATCATATGCTTCTCTTATGTTTATTTATGAATACTTGATATGAACTTGACATTTCTACCGGATTTATATAGGTGTTGCCCCCATCGGAAGTGACGAGCTGGAAACCGTAGATATTGACGACATCACGGAACTTAAAGGGCTCTAGTTTCTAAGTCTATTGGAGACACTTAACCTTGAAATTATAGGATTAATTAAGTGTGTACCTACGAGTTCATACGTGTTGATAAAACATCATAAAAGCTAGCTATGATAGTTTGAGTAATCTTAAGGCTATTTTATCTTTATTATTGTATAAAACTTACCATCACCATTTCATGTTAAGGAATATGGAAAGTATTTGTGTGTTGTAGTATAGGAGTAGTTAATTAATAAATCCAAAACTCTAAAGTATAAATTCGCTTAGATAACAACCCGAAACCGAGTAGTTTGATACTTATTGGTATAAATCCCGTGGATTCGATACCCGGACTTAAACCCCGGATTATTACTTGACAACGATAGGGTACACTTGTCCTCTAATTGTAGGTCTTTTTGTAGCACTAGCTCGAGGCCGCATCACACTTCCACCATGTGCCTTCTAAAGCGGATCGACCAAGTCCCGTATTGGTCATACGTACCTACAAACATATCCTGTTCGTAAAAGCTTTACATTCTATTCATTCCCATGAATAGAACTAGCTTCTTGTTATTTCTGATATACAATCAATGGATACTTCATACAGTACATATAATACAAGATATATTAACTGAATGAATTAATGCATTTTATTCCATAAAACAATTGTATAGTTTAATCAACAAAAGTACAATACAATAACAAAATAACTATGCCTAGAACTAGGGCACACCAACAATTTCCCACTTGACCTAGGTCCAAGCAAGCATAGCCCTAATTCCTATAGATCTAGCATGAGCATTGTTCTTGCGTTCAGCAAGAGCCTTCGTCATCGGATCAACAACATTGTTATCTGTATCAACTCTCTGTAGTCTAACATCACCTCTTTGGATAATCTCCCGGATAAGGTAAAACTTCCTGAGTACATGCTGATTCTTCTTTGTAGACTGGGGCTCCTTAGCTTGTATCATGGCCCCATTGTTGTCACAGAAGAGCACTACTGAATCCTGGATAGAAGGTACTACTCCAAGATCAGAAATGAACTTCCTCATCCAGACCGCTTCCTTAGAAGCCTCACAAGCAGCAATATACTCAGCTTCTGCTGTAGAATCTGCAACAGTTGGCTGTTTAGTGGACTTCCAACTAATGGCACCGCCATTCAAGAGAAACACAAAACCAGATTGGGATTGTTGTTCATCCTGATCAGTCTGGAATCCTGAGTCAGTGTAACTGGACACAGCCAACTCGTCATCTCCACCAAAAACCAAGAAAAGATCTCTAGTACGTCTCAAGTACTTTAGAATTGCCTTGACTGCCTTCCAGTGTTTCTCGCCGAAGTAAGACTGGAAACGGCTAGTCATACTGAGGGCAAAAGCAACATCAGGCCTGGTACATAGCATAGCATACATAATCGACCCTATAGCAGAAGCATAAGGGTACTTGGAGACCTTGCGCCTCTCCTTCTCAGTCTTAGGACTGTGTTCCTTCTTAGACAGTTTCAAACCATGTGCCATAGGGATGAATCCCTTCTTTGAGTTGGACATGTTGAACCTCTTAAGGATTTTGTCTATGTACTTTGCCTGAGAAAGCCCCAGCAGGCGTTTTGCCCTATCTCTGTGGATTCTGATCCCCAAGATAGTCTCAGCCTCCCCAAGGTCCTTCATTGCAAAACATTTGTTCAGCCACTGCTTTGTGGCTTGTAGCTCTGAAATGTTTCCTCCTATCAATAAAATGTCATCAACATAGAGCACTAGGAAAGTGTCCGAGCTCCCACTATTCTTACGATACACACAGGGCTCATCGAGGTTCTGAATGAATCCAAATTCCTTTATGGATTCATTGAACTTCTTGTTCCAAGACCTAGATGCTTGCTTAAGTCCATAGATGGACTTTTGAAGCTTGCATATTCGGTTAGGATATTCTGGATTTACAAAACCTTCAGGTTGAGCCATATAGACATCCTCCTGAGATAGCTTCTCCTCCTAATGTTGGAACTTCTGAGAGTGCTGGTATAGCCTCTGAAGATGTTGGTCCTTCTCAGAAGAAGAAGAAATCTCCCAGGAAGCAAAGGGAAAGATCCAAGAACCCTCCCTTTTGCAAACTTTGCAAGAGTGATGGTCACTGGTTAAAAGATTGCAAGTATCATATTAAAAACCTCTTGCAATCTGAGATATCATTAAAACCTGCTGAAGAAAAATCTAACTCTGAAGGACCCAATAAGGATTGGGTACCTGTCACTAATTGATTGTGTTGCAGGTGGCTCTGAGTGCTCCATCAATGTCAAAGCTGTGGTACATTGACAGTGGGTGCTCAAGGCATATGACAGGTGATGAAAAAGCATTCATCACATTTGATCCTAAAAGAGGTGGAAAAGTCAGCTTTGGAGATGCCCAGAAAGGAAGGATACTTGGTTCTGGATCCATAGGAACTAATCCTCCGATCGAAGATGTCTCCCTAGTCAGAGGCCTGAAGTTCAACCTCCTGAGTGTTGCACAACTGTGTGATAAAGGTAGAGATGTTGTCTTCAGCTCCTCTGGATGTAAAATCTTGGACAGTAAGTCAAGGGAAGTTATTCTAACTGCTCCTAGAGTTGAAAATGTTTTCATGCTGAATCTTGAGAATCTTTGCAAAAATATATGCTTGATGTCCAAAGAGGATACCTCCTGGCTCTGGCATAGAAGACTTGCTCATGTGAGCATGGACCTTCTGGCCAAAGTAGCTAGAAATCAATTGGTTGAGGGTCTGCCTGAAATTAGTTTTAAAAAGAATCATTTATGCAATGCTTGCCAATCTGGTAAACAATCCAGAAGCTCTTTTAAAACTAAGAAAGTCATTTCAACTAAAAGACCTTTGGAATTACTTCATATGGATCTTTTTGGCCCTGTTCAACCAATGAGCATGGGTGGAAAGAAGTATGCCTTTGTCATTGTAGATGACTATTCAAGATTCACTTGGGTCATTTTGCTGTCTAGCAAAGATGAGTCACTTGGATGTTTCTCAGTTCTGATAAAGAAACTTGAGAATGAAAGGAATGAAAAGGTTGTCCATATCAGAAGTGATAATGGTGGAGAATTCAAAAACTTTAGGTTTGAAGAATTCTGTGAAACCAAGGGAATTGATCATAACTTTTCTGCTCCCAGAACTCCTCAACAAAATGGGGTAGTAGAAAGGAAGAATAGAACTCTGGTTGAGATAGCCAGAACTATGATCAATGAAAGAAGGCTTCCTAAGTACTTTTGGGGAGAAGCTGTGAACACAGCTTGCTATGTTCTGAATAGAGTGCTAATCAGAAGCATTCTGAACAAGACCCCTTATGAACTCTGGAAAGGTCGAAAACCTAAAATAGGTTATTTCAGAACCTTTGGTTGCAAGTGTTATGTTTTGAATACAAAAGAATATCTTTCAAAGTTTGATTTAAAGGCAGATGAGGCCATTTTTCTTGGTTACTCAACACATAGTAAAGCATATAGGGTTTTTAATAAGAGGACTCAAACTTTAGATGAATTTGTTCATGTACAGTTTGATGAGACTAACCCTGCAGATAGTAGAGCTCCTGATGAAGATGTAGTTCAAGCTCCTGAAGTAACATCTCCTGTTGAAGAAGACGTTTCTCCCAGAGCTGCTGAAGTGGTTCCTCCTGCTGCTGAACAAGCTCAAGATGAGAATCCCACTCCAGAAGTCAACTTCCTTCCAGAAGATGCTCCTATATATGATTCAACAAATGATGAACAGGTTTCAGAAGACTCATTGGATGTACCAAGAGAAGTTAGAACTCATAGGAATCATTCCTTAGAGAACATAATTGACTCTGTTCATAATCCTGTCATGACCAGAGCTCAGCTCAGAAGATACATGGGGAATGTGGCTTTTGTGTCACTTCTGGAACCCAAGGACTTCTATGAAGCTGCTGATGATGACTCCTGGTTAATGGCAATGCAAGAAGAACTTGACCAGTTCAAAAGGTCAGAAGTTTGGACTTTGGTTCCCAGACCTAACAACATAAAGGTTGTTGGAACTAGATGGGTTCTGAAGAACAAGCTTGATGAATTTGGAAATGTTGTGAGGAACAAGGCAAGACTTGTTGCTCAAGGTTACAGTCAGCAAGAAGGCATAGATTATGGTGAAACTTTTGCTCCTGTTGCAAGATTAGAAGCCATTAGAATCTTATGTGCTTTTGCATCATACAAAGGTTTTAAGCTTTTTCAAATGGATGTGAAAAGTGCATTCTTGAATGGTTACATTGATGAGGAAGTCTATGTGTCTCAACCTCCTGGTTTTGAAGATCCTAAGTTTCCTGATCATGTGTACAAGCTGAAGAAAGCATTGTATGGACTGAAACAAGCTCCCAGAGCTTGGTATGAGAGACTGACAAAGTTCCTTCTGTCTAAGGGATTTGTCAGAGGCTGTGTTGATACAACTCTGTTCACTCTGAAGAAGAACAAAGATATCCTTATAGCTCAGGTATATGTTGATGATATTATATTTGGTGCTACTAACGAATCTTTGTGCAGAGAGTTCAGTGACCACATGAAGGCTGAGTTTGAGATGTCTATGATGGGAGAGTTAACCTTCTTCTTAGGACTTCAGATCAAGCAAAGTAATGATGGTGTGTTTATCAATCAAGCCAAGTACACTAGAGAAGTGCTGAAGAAATTTGGCATGATGGACTCTAATGCTGTTGATATTCCAATGGATGTCAGCAAAGACATTGATGATGAAGAGAAAGCTGGTAAACCTGTAGATATAAAAACCTACAGAGGTATGATTGGTTCTCTTTTATACCTAACAGCCAGCAGGCCAGATATACATTTTGCTGTGTGTTTTTGTGCTAGATATCAATCAAAGCCAAGAGAAATTCATGATGTTGCTGTCAAAAGAATTCTCAGATATCTTAAAGGCACACCAGAAGCTGGTTTGTGGTATCCCTGTAGTTCTGATTTCACTCCTATAGGATACACAGACTCTGACTATGGTAGAGATAAATTGAAAAGGGTCAGCACTTCTGGTGGTTGTCATTTTCTGGGGGAGTGCCTAGTCTCCTGGCATAGCAAGAAGCAAACCTCTGTGGCTCTCTCAACTGCTGAAGCTGAGTATGTTGCTGCTGGAAGTTGTGTTTCTCAGATGCTCTGGATCAAGCAACAAATTGCTGACTATGGAGTCATCCCTGGAACAATTACAATCTACTGTGATAACAAGAGTGCAATTGATCTTTCAAAGAATCCTATTCAGCACAGCAGGATGAAGCATGTTCATATTAGGCATCACTTCTTAAGAGATCATGTTCTGAAGAAGGATATTATCATTACTCATGTTCCCTCTGAAGAGAATCTTGCTGACATGTTTACTAAGCCTCTGGCTGGTATGTCTTTCAGCAACTTACGAGAAGGCATTGGTATGACTTATCCGCTTCAATAACTTAGTTTAATTATTTCTGTGTATCTTAAGGGTTTAATCGTTTAAGATAATTAAGTGATAATTAATTCTAATCATGATTTGACACTTAAGCATGCGTTATCTACTGCATTTTACGGCGCTGTTCTGTGTTTAACGGTTATCTGTTCCCTTTTAAACGGTGTTTATTTGCTTTTTGAATTGGAACGGTTTCTTGTTTGGGTATAAATAGAGGTTTTCCATACTTAGAAGTTTTTTACTCTCATTTTCTTTGCTATTAGAACTTCCATAGATTTTCTGTGTTCTCCTCTCTCTAAAACCTTAACCTAATTTCTTAAATCTTCAAAATGGCTCAAGAAATCACTGTCACTCACATCTTCACCACTGAATCCAAAAAGAAAGTTAGCGAATCTAGGGTATTCACCTCTAGGTTCCTAGATGATGAAGTTAAATCCACTGAACCTATCTCCAAATGGCTTAGCGCTCAAAACTGGAATTCATTCGTTTCTCTCGATGAATTTATCTATCCTAAGTTAGTCACCGAATTCTATCAGAACCTTCATTTCTTTTCTAATGAGGAGGATGTTCTACACTCTGTCGTCGGTGAAGTTGAGATTGAGGTCAGCAGGGCTTCTATTTCTCAAGTGATTGGTGTTAATGATGAAGGAATCATCATTGGTGATGATGGTTCAGCAGATGGTTTTACAGAAGTTAACTGGGCTAGACCAGATCTCAGTGCCAAGGAAACATATGCCACCTGGCTCACTCAGCACCAGAGGTGGGCACACTACTTGACAACCAATGTTTTCCTTCCGAAGGCTGGAGGAGTTAATTGTGTTTCCAACAGGGAAAGGGTGTTTATGTGGCACTTGGTCAACCAGAAGAAGATCAACTTACCTGCCATGCTGATAAGGCAGATGAAGAATGTAACGACCGTGAGTGCATTAGCATATGGCTCACTCCTGACAAGGTTGTTTGAGGCAGCCTCTGTTGAGATTTCAGGAGAAGGTGTTACGAGTAAGAGTACGGTTCTGAAGATGCATACCTTCAGAAACCTGAGTTTTGGTGTAACTCCGAAGAAGAATGAGAAGGGCTCCTCTGTGAGTATTGCTCAGAAGGAAATTGTTGAGGCTGCTGCTCAGAAAGGAAAGAATGCTGCCAAGAAGGGCAAGGGAAAGAAGGGATCAAGTAAGTTGGTCCTGAACGTTGAGAAAGTGGTTGTCTCAGAACCTCTTCCCACGATGGTTCAAACAACAATCAGTGTTGAACGCTCTGGCAAGATTGTTGCTGAGAAGCCAAAGGATGTTCCTGAGAAGGAAGCTCAGGATGCTGAGGACGCACGCCTTGCTGAAAGAGAGAAGGCTGCTGAAGCTGAGAAGGTTGCAAGAGTTGTGGCTCTTGCTGATCAGAAGAGAAAGCAGAAGGAAGCAGAAGACAAGTTAGCAGCTGAAAGAGAAATTGCTGCAAAGGCTAAGGCTGATGCAAGAATCATTGCATGCGCTGCTGAACTTGAGAATGTGGAGTTCTCAAAGAATGTTGAGACTTCAGAGGATGGAGAAGAGCTTGAGAATATCTCTCTCTCTACTCGGATTAGCTCAAAGGCTGCTGAAGAGGATGAGGACTTTGAAGATATTCCTCTCTCCAGAAGAATCCCAAGGAAGAAGATGTCAGCAAAGAGAAGGTCTCTGATCAAAAAGGACTTCTCTATTGCTTCGAGTACTGAACTGGAAGAATCAATTCCTGAAAAAGAGGACTTGGTTGATGACGAAGACATGATGGATGTGTCTGGTGAGAAGGATGCTGATGCTCCTGTTATTGAAGAACTGACTGAGGATAGTGATCAAGAGCCTGATACTATCATTCAGAATGCTATGAACTTTGCTGAAAACATCGACACTGATGATTTTCTGGATAACGTTCTTCTGGGTCAAGGGAGAAATCCTGGTGAAAGAGATGCTTCTGAAACTCTGTTCAGAATGGCTCATATCTTCGCTGAGCCCATTTCAACATTTGATCCAAACCTCTCTGAACAGGTTATTCCATCTTCACTTCATACTCCTCATCCATCCTCTCCTCATACTCCTCCTCCATCTCCTTCACTACCTTCTGTCACAGAAGTTAGTGATTCTCACACTTCCATTCCTCCTACAACTTCAACTTCTGAGGTTGTATCTCCTCAAATTATTCCTCCTTCTGGATCCTATTCAGAAGTGAATCTAAATTCTGCTCCCATCTTCACTGATTCCATAGCCACATCCACTACCTCCTCCATACCCACTTCCTCTGTAAATCCATCAATTGGATTTACTGCTCCATCTTTCTCACTGCCATCTACTTTACCTTCCATTTCTCCTACCATTTCTTCCTCTACCACCAATACCATCCCTTCCTCAAACACTCAAATTCCTCCTCTCTCAACCTCTGGACATGCACCTCCTGTGTGTGATCCCTTAACTACCTCCTTCACTACTTCGTGCTTTGCTGGGTTGTCATCCAACTATGACTTCCTGCACAAACACATGAACCGAGATGATCTGGACACCAGGTTTGGTAGTTTTGGATTCATGGGCAGAGCTTCTGGTATATCCGAAGCTGGTGGTGCTCCTAGTGTTGAGGAGTTGAGAAGAATGAGTCAGAGTGGCTCTGATGAACTGCTGAATAGATTTGCTGGTATGGGGCAAATGACTTCTGCTGCTGACATGTATGCTCAGGGCATTGTGCTGCAAGAATTACATTCTTTGAAAGCTCAGAACCTGCAGCTCATGACTATGCTTCAAATGCAGGATCCTTCTGTTTACATACGCAATCTTTCTACACTTCATCTAGCTACATATGAAGAGCTGTACAAATTGAGAGAATTAGCTCTGACTCTTCCCTCTCTGGATAACATTGCTCTTGCTTCTTCTCTGAAGGTCAATGAGAATCTGGAGATATTGACAGAAGAAGTCAAGGAAGCAAATGAGCATTATGAGGCTCATGAGAAGATGCTCCCAAGTAAGATTGATGACCTGCAAAGTACTGCCAATCACATTCTGAGAGAAGTGAAATCTTCTGCTCAAGGTTCATCATCTTCCGGGGCTGCTAAGATTGTATATGACATCACTCCTGATCTCAACAATAGACTCTCCAACATTGAGTCTGCTGTATCTGCTCAGAACGCACAAATTGCTGAGCTTACTGAACTGCTGAAGGTTATGCACACTCAAGCACGAGAACAAGAGAAGACTCTTCACAACTGTTATAGGTTTGTTCGAGGACAGACTTATATTCAGAATGAGCATCTTACTGCTGCTGTGTATGCTAACAATAGGTTGATCAAGCTCCTTGTGGAAGACGTTCAGAAATAGCGACCTATGTCTGGTCAGACCTTTGATCATATGAAGACCATTGATGATGACTTCAGAAGACGAATGGATATGATCAATACTGTGCGACCAACTCCTGTGCAATATCAGACTGCTCTGAATGTTCAGCAAAAATTGAAATCTCAGGGTGCTCTTGGTGTTGCTGTTGGTTCTGGTCAAACGGGGGAGAAGTCTGGTCAGAAGAGATCAAGTGCTGCTGAAGGTTCCAGTGTTGTTCCTCCTCCTCAGAAGAAACCTAGGAACTTGTAATCTTTTAGGACTTAAGCTTCTTAGCTAGGTTCTGGGTTGGGTAGTCTTTGTCTTAGGACTTTTCTACTCTTCTGATTATTCTGTTGCTTATGTTGTCTTCTGAATTAAATTATATACACTGAATCTTCCTTATACTGTCTTTGTTCTCTGACTTCTTACTTTTTGCTTATGTTTCTGTTTTGACTTAGTAAATTACACTTCATTAAATCTAACAACTTAATCTTAAGTCTTTTTAAGTCTCTACAGATTGCTGAAGTTCACCATTTACACTAAAATGGGGGAGTTAATTTACTCAGAAGTCATGAAACATTAGCATCAGGAAGTCTTTTTCTAAACCTCATGTTTTCTTTTACCTTCTGACCACGGTTTGTCCATAACCAAAATGGGGGAGAATGATGAACCCTATGTGTTTTGATTATGTCCAAACGTTTCAGAAGATGAAAACTTAATACTTCCTTACATATAGTTGACTATTGACTAATAATTTTTTGTCTACTTAGTCTTTGTGTAAGTTGCTCAGCAGGTGCTGAATGAATCTTTTCTGGATTGCCTAAAGAACTCAGAAGATCAGTTGCTGAAGTCAGAGTTTCAATTACTCAGAAGCTGGATACTCCGCTCTGAAGACGAAGTCTGCTAAAGCTTTCCTCAGAAGTTCTTTTCAATCAGAAGTTTTGCCAATTGTGATCAGAAGTCCAGTCAAGTAAATTTTTAGCTTCTGAAAGCTAAAGTCACGGGTTCTGGATAGCATTTAATGTTCTGACAAGTGCATTTAATGCAAGGCGCCAAAAGTTCAAAAAGTTGTTTTGTTGAAGCGCGCCTGTCTGTTTAAAAGAAACCAGAATTTCCTTGTCTACCCCTTGTTGATCCAATTGAAGGATGATTCCAGTCAACCTCGTCTTTGATTTCAAATCACTTACCGGATTTAGTTAAAGTACAAGGATAACGGAATCAAAGTGTTTGAAGACCGTTTGAAGACTTGACAAATCAACGGCTACAACAACTGATGTCATCTCCTTTGAAGATTCAAACTCACCAACGGTCATCTTCAACCACTATAAATAGTAGCCAAGCTCCAAAGCATCAACATACGCGTGATCATCGAGCAAAATCTCAACGCACTGTTCTAACAAGAAAAACAGAGCAATACTTTCCATTCTCAATCTTTCTTAGCATAGTCTTAGTAAAGTGAGAGAGTGAAGAAAAACAAGTTCATAATAGGAATCTTGTAAACTGAGATCGTTTGTGATCTTCAGTTAGATTTAAAGAGAGAAATCTAGTTGAGATTAGAGTTGGGTGAGAAATCCAGAAAACAGAGTATTGTTTGTTCTGGTGGAAATCCTTTAACTCTTTTTAGGCTAGTCAGAACTAAGTGAGAAATTAGCTTAAGTTCTGTTGATGTAAAGGAGCTTCTCAACTTGCCATAAAAGTTCTGAATAGTGGATTTATAAAATCTCTGTAGGCTGCGACCTCAGGGGACAAGACGTAGTCACAGGACTTCTGTGGCGAACTTGGATAAATCGAATTGTTCAATCAGGATCTCCTGAACTTCTTTCTCCCTCTTATACTTGTTATTTTTGCTTCTGTGTACTTGCCTATATTTAGTGCTGAAACAGATTTCCTCTAAGTATCATTGTCTTTGTTCAGAAGACTGTCCAGAAGTTCCAAAATCAGAACTTCTGTTGCTGAAACACAGTCTAACTGTGTTTAGGCAGAATTTCCCTCAGAAGCAACTTCTATAAGCTTGCCTCTGACTCTGAGGAAATTTGACTCTGAAATTTAAGTTTCTTTAAAAACTTAGAAAATTTCAGTTTTCAACTTTGACACCTATTCACCCCCCTCTAGGTGATTCTGTTCTTGATAGGGCCAACACAGTGAACAGGTACTCGATCAAGGCACGACGAACGGAATGCTCCGGGATCACCCTAGGGGGTTCGGCCGGCCACTTGCTGTAGAGGGGATTAGGGTTTCGATTTTCTGTGTCAGAAAATCTAGGGTTTCAATCGATTAGGATTAATTTATAGTGTGTCGACTAATTACAGTTTTAGTACCTGCATTAATTTAATTAATCTGATTGTACCACAATAGAATACAATAGATTCAATTAACATCAATTAGGTTATAATTAATCACACACTAACCCCTAAAGAAAATCTAATTAATCAATTGCTTAATTAATTAACCCATTAAATAATTAATCCCTCCAAATAATCAATTAACTTGTTCCAATCAGAACAATTAATCAATTAACATTATCAGTTAACAACTAATAATAAGTTCATCACAAATACACTACATGTATTAGTTCTCCGAGTACATGTCTCAGTGTCTAGTGTGCACGATCCTGTGGGCCATAATCAATTAGCTCAACGACTGATAGAGAGTTGCCTAGACCATATCAGTCACCAATTGATTACAGTGTTAGTCCATCTCATACAGATAGATACCCTGTAGTATTCTCTAATATCTCTTACCAAGCATATCGATATATCAAGTATGAGGCATGGTGGACGTCATCCTCTACAACTTGAGATATTTCTCGATCTAGAGTTAACTGAAGAACAGATAAGTAACCAGCTTATCTGAGTGTGGCCACACATTTCTCAGTTGAACTCAACGAGTGGCCTAATGATATCATCTCACTTATGGAGTGAGTGGTAATCCCTTCACTTCAACTATCAGTATGAATGAGTTCACTGACTAGATCAATCATACCCGTATTTTGCATCCTTTTACAGACCTGTTAGACGTATGTCAAATCTAATCAGATTCCTCATTCAATACTATATTGAAATCACGTCGACATATAAAAGAGATCTACATTTATAGAAGGGCAATGACACTTCCACCCTGTGCCTTCTAAAGCGGATCGACCAAGTCCCGTATTGGTCATACGTACCTACAAATATATCCTGTACACGTGTACATATCCTGTTCGTAAAAGCTTTACATTCTATTCATTCCCATGAATAGAACTAGCTTCTGGTTATTTATGATATACAATCAATGGATACTTCATACAGTACATATAATACAAGATATATTAACTAAATGAATTAATGCCTTTTATTCTATAAAACAATTGTATAGTACAATCAACAAAAGTACAATACAATAACAAAATAACTATGCCTAGAACTAGGGCACACCAACAATATATATATATATATAGGAGAGGGATCGGGTGAGAACACTTCCTTAAATTGAGAACACTCCTTAAAGTGAGAACACATCAAAACTACGTAGTTTCATTAAAGGGGAGGGACTAAAAGGAAATTTACCCATTTATTTAGGTTATGCGTGTATGTAAGGAGAGGAGAGACAAAAGTGGGCTGATGAGTCATCATTTGTTTACTTTTTATTCAAAAACGTTTTCCCGGCTATCCCGGACTCCGATTCCGAATTTTTTTATACCGTTGGACTTGTATTGTCGAGGCGCTCATTTTAAGATCCGTCATGCCCAGGTAAAAACGAAGATTTAGAATCTGGAACATACGGCTCTCGAGTTTGGAATGTATGATGATTTTAGTTTTTTTCTTTTGTACGGTAATGTTATATACATTCTGAATTTTGTAGTCTCTATTTTAAATGTTAAGCATAGTGTTATAAAAAAAATAAGTCGAAAAAACAAAGCGAAAACATTTTTTAATGGTTAAAAATCGGAAAAATACATTCTAAACCACATAAAAAATCAATGTAAAATCATAATTTATAAACCCTAGACCATAAAAAAAACAAAATTCAAAAATATAAACTCAATTCTAATATATATAACACTTTATATTCACATAAAAAGAATTTTATACATGTCACTTTATTCAATTTTGGTCATTTAGTTATAAGTGTTTAGGTTGTTACTATTAATTTGAATGAATTTTTTTTTGTATTATATTGTGGAACGTGACAGTTTGTAGTTTAGAATATATGTATATTCAATTTTGGTCATTTAGTTTTAAGTGTTTAAGTTGTTAATATTAATGAATTTGAATGTATTATTTTTGGATTATATTGTGGAACATGACAGTTTATAGTTTAGAATATATGTATATTCAATTTTGGTCATTTCTTTATAAGTGTTTAGGTTGTTAGTATCAACTTGAATTAATTTTTTTAATTATATTGTGGAACATGACAGTTTGTAGTTTGGAATTTATGTATATTCAATTTTGGTCCTTTAGTTATAAGTGTTTAGGTCGTTACTATGAATTTGAATGAACTTTTTTTTTGTATTATATTGTGGAACATGACAGTTTGTAGTTTAGAATATATGTGTTGGCCCTAACAAGAACAGAATCACCTAGAGGCTTATTTTTGAGAAACTTATTTTTCAGAGTCAAATTTTCTCAGAGTCAGAGGCTAGCTTAAGGAAGCAGCTTCTGAGGGAAATTCTGCCTAAACACAGATAGACTGTTTTCAGCAACAGAAGTTCAGAGTTAACAAACTTCTGGACAGTCTTCTGAACAAAGACAATGATATAAAGAGTAAATCTGTTTCAGCACTAAATATAAGCAAGTACACAGAAGCAAGTAAACAAGTATAAGAGGGAGAAAGGAGTTCAGGAGATCCTGAGAACAATTTGATTTATCCAAGTTCGCCACAGAAGTCCTGTGACTACGTCTTGTCCCCTGAGGTCGCAGCCACCAGAGATTTTAAATCTACTATTCAGAACTTTTATGGCAAGTTCAGAAGCTCCTTTACATCAACAGAACATAAGCTAATTTCTCACTTAGTTCTGACTAGCCTAAAAAGAGTTAAAGGATTTCCACCAGAACAACAACAACTCTGTTTTCTGGATTTCTCACCCAACTCTAATCTCAACTAGATTTCTCTCTAAATCTAACTGAATATCACAAACGATATCAATTTACAAGATTCCTATTATGAACTTGTTTTTCTTCACTCTCTTACTTTAACTAAAGCTATGCTAAGAAAGATTGAGAATGGAAAATGTGCTCTGTTTTCTTGAATAGAACAGTGCGTTGAGATTTTGCTCGATTATCACGCGTAGATGATGCAGTGGAGCTTGGCTACTATTTATAATGAATGAGGATGACCGTTGGTGAATTTGAATCTTCAAAAGAAGTGACATCAGTTGTTGTAGCCGTTAATCTGTCAAGTCTTCAAACAGTCTTCAAACACTTTGATTCCGTTAACCTTGTTCTTTAACTAAATCCGGTAAGTGATTTGAAGTTGAAGTAAAGGTTGACTGGAAACATTCTTCAATTGAATCAACAAGGGGTAGACAAGGAAAATCTGGTTTCGTTTTGAGTAGACAGGCGCGCTCCTTCAAAACAGCTTTTTTAACTTTTGGCGCCTTGCATTAAATGCAATTGTCAGAGCAATAAATGCTAAACAAAACCCGTGACTTAGCTTCTGAAAGCTAATTCCTTTAGTCTAAGCTTCTGATCGAAATGGAAGGAAATATCTTCTGATTGCAATGGACCTCTGATGAGAGCTTTAACAGACTTCAATAACTTCAGAGCGGAGCATCCAGCTTCTGAACATTAAACACTGTCTTTAGCTTTCTCGTTCTTCTGAGTCTTCCAGGCAATCCACAGATTCTTCATTCAGCACCTGCTAAGTAACTTACATACAGACTTAAAAAAAATGTTAGTCAACATTAAAGCGTATGTAAGGAATATTCAAATTTCATCTTCTGAAACGTTTGGACATAATCAAAACACTTAGGGTTCATCAATATGTATATTCAATTTTTGTCATTTAGTTTTAAGTGTTTAAGTTGTTAATATTAATGAATTTGAATGTATTATTTTTGGATTATATTGTGGAACATGACAGTTTGTAGTTTAGAATATATGTATATTCAATTTTGGTCATTTATTTATAAGTTTTTAGGTTGTTAGTATTAATTTGAATTAATTTTTTTTTTAATTATATTGTGAAACATGACAGTTTGTAGTTTGGAATTTATGTATATTCAATTTTGGTCATTTAGTTATAAGTGTTTAGGTTGTTACTAATAATTTGAATGGTTTTTTTTGTATTATACTGTGGAACATGACAGTTCGCAGTTTAGAATATAAGTATATTCAATTTTGGTTATTTAGTTATAAGTGTTTAGGTTGTTACTATTAATTAGAATGCATACTTTATATTTTAAAGTACAAAGTTTATATTCTAATTCCGCGTTTAGTGTTTAGGATCTAAATTTTAGGGTTCAATAATTAGGATTTATGTTTATGATCTCAAGTTTAGAGTTCAATAATTAGAATTAAGGTTCAATTTTAGGGTTTTTGGTTCACCTATTTCCGTTTAGGGTCTAGAGTTTGTAGTTTAGGGTTCAATTTTAAGATTTAAATTTAAAAACTTAGAGTTACGGCACAAATTTTGAGTTTTGGGTTCACAAATTTTGGGTTTTGGATTCACAAAATTTAGAGTTACGAATTTATATTAATATTATATAGAAATAAAATATTGATATCAAATGTTTATAATTTAATTTTAAAGAATAGTATTGCTTTTAGCATTATGCAAAGTTTTTGATATTAAAATAATATAATAGGAATGAGATGATTTTCTTTGTCTCAGCGGCAAAATGAATTGATTCTTTAATGCAGTGCCAAATTAAACGTTAAATATTTATATATAAATGAAACAGGTACATAGCAATGTTTGACCAAGCGGCAAGACTGCTTGACCTGTTGATGAAGCGCGCGGGTTCAAATTTCTTGCCATTTTTTTCTAAAATTAATATCAAAACTACGTAGTTTCAAGTGTTTTTATATAATTGATTGTGTTCTCAATTTAAAGTGTATTTGCGTGTGATCCCTCCCATATATATATATATAATATAAACAAAATATGAAATAATAAATATATATATATATATAGAGGATCCGGTGAGAACCCTCCCACTTATGTGAGAACCAATCTTATGGTGAGAACCCTCATAAACTACATCGTTTTACTAAAGCTATGGGTTTTTTTGTCTTTTTCGCGCGAACTGCACCACGCTCTGTTTTTCCCTGCTATTCTTCATTTTGAGCTCAGTTTCTCTCTCTTCTTTCTCACTCTACTGTTTGATTATCGCGCTACATTTGTTTTTTGATCTCTGATTATCGATCGTTTGTGGTAAGATTTTTATGGAGTTGTATTCTGCTTTCCCGATTATCTTTCAACTGCATGTTTCGTCAGATTTTTTTCTATTTTTCTATGTATTTTTCCAACCTGCAGCAGCTCGCAAGAGCTGCTGCGACCTCCCTAATATCCAAAATCAAATTTCGAAATGCAGGAGGTGTCGAATTTTATGTTTTTTTGAAATTAATTAAACAAAATAACTAAAATCAGCACCACCACCAAAATTATAACAAAAACATTCAATTATGATCCGGTTATCCTAATTTTGGGGAAAACTCATCAAAAACTCCAATCTAATTAAAACTAACTAATGTTAAAAATCCAACAATGGCTCTGGTACCACTGTAGGGTTTCAGAAAGATCGATCAGAGCCGCGCAGCGAAAGCAGCGAACCTATTAGTTAAACGGTGAATTCGATCTAACCTGAACCAATTGTCCCATTGATCTTAATCTTTAAACCTCAGTTAAATTTTAACAAAACTGTTATCTTAATCTATGGATTAAGAAAACCTACTTGGATATCCTTTCAAGGATAGACGAGAGCCTCAGATGTTGCTCCTCCTAGATCACGTGCAGACACGAGCAAGAACCGAGATCAGCTACTAGTCGGCTTACTCCAAGAACGCGAAGAACGAGGAACAAATTCACCGGAATCCTCTAGAGAGGGGTTCGGTCGAATTCAGCTAATGGAGGCTCGGGTTTTCAGTTTCCCCCCGTGAATAATGAATTGACAATTCACTTATATAGTGCAATTAATTAACTTTCAGTTAATTATTAATTTGACCCTTAATTAATTTAATTTTATCAATTAAACACCGTAGTATTAAATCGATTCAATTAACATCAATTAGGTTAAATTAATATTACACTTTAACCCATAAACAATTAATCGTTTAATTAGGTTAACCCAATTAATTAATTAGCCGTTCCATTTACTAATTAACTTGTCACATAACAAATAATTAATATGTTCTTCAAATAATCAATTCATCAATTGATCATTTAATCTTGGAATTAATTAACACAATTCATGTATCTATTAATCTTCTCGATTACCGTGTTGCACGATCCTTAGGGTCTGAAATCAATAAGCTGTGAATTAACAATTCACTGATCGACAGAAGGTCCTAGTAAACCATGTCAATCACATATTGATTAAAGATGAATGCTATCCATGTTAGACAGAAAACCCTGTATGATGCTCTACTTATCTCTTACCAAAAGCATATCGATTAATCAAGCTGGAGGCATGGTGTAGTCATCCTCTATTGCTAGATTAATTTCTTGATCATCGAGTATTACTGACAAACAAACAAGTCACCTGCTTGTTTCAGTACGGCCGTACATTTCTCAGCTAATACTCATCAAGTGGCCTATGATATCAACTCACTTAAACAGTGAGTGGTAATTCCATCACTTCAACTATCCGCAGTAATAAGTTCAGAGATTGAACCAGTGTATCCATATTTGGCATCCTCTGGCGGACCTGTTAGAAATACACCAAATTCAATCTGATTCCTTATTGACTGCTATACTGAAATCAGGTCAGGAGATAAAAGAGATCTACATTGTTAGAAAGCTTAATGACTCTACCACCATGAACTTTCTAAAGCGGATCGACCAAGTCTCGTGTAATGCACACGCACCTATATCCATATTCACATACACTAAGCAACCTACAGAGTGTCATGTGAATCCTAGATATAAAAGCTTATGCCATAATCATTCCCATGACTATGACTCACTTCTGGTATACTTTATGAAATACAATCAATGGATACTTCATTTAGTTACTATAGTACAAGATATATAACTCAAATGAATTAATGCCTTTATTCATAAAACACCAATAACATAGTATGTAATCATCATCAAATACAATGTCATAAAACAACGCCTAGGGCCTAGGGCACACCAACAATCTCCCACTTGACCTAGGGCCTAGGGCACAACAACAATCTCCCACTTGACCTAGGTCCAAGGGGGCATATCCCTAATCCCTATAGATCTAGCATGACGATTGTACTTGGTTTGAGCAAGAGTCTTCATCATCGGATCTGCGACATTGTCATCTGTGTCAACTCTCTCGATCCTCACATCTCATCTTTCAGTGATCTCTCTAATAAGATAAATCTACCTGAGCACATTCTGCTTCTCCCTATATCAACTGAGGCTCTCTGCTTGTACAATAGCCCCATTGTTGTCACAGTAGAATCAGGGACTTCCAAACCATGGCACTGCCATTGAGAACAAACACAAAACCTAATTGGGATTGCTTCTTGTCTGCATCAGTTTGGAATCACGTATCAGTGTAACCTGATACTATCAGCTCATCATCACTTCCAAAAACAAATAATTGATCCCGAGTACGTTTCAAGTACTTGAGAATGTCCTTGACAGCTTTCCAGTGTTCCTCTCCGGGATCGGATTGGAAACGGCTGGTCATGCTCAGCGCAAAGGCAACATCAGGTCTAGTACATAACATGGCATACATGATAGAACCTATAGCCGAAGCATATGGTTTCTTCTTCATTTTCTGCCTAGCCTCATCAGTCTTAGGACTGTGATCTTTCATGGAGAGATTGCCACCTTTCTTCCTATGGACCATAGGGATAAATCCCTTTTTCGTATGTTCCATACCGAATCTCTTCACGATTTTGTCAATGTACTTGGCTTGACTCAATCCCAGCAGCCTCTTGGATCTATCTCTATAGATCCTGATCCCAAGGATCGTTTCGGCTTCTCTGAGATCCTTCATTGAGAAACACTTGTTCAGCCACTGCTTTGTAGAAAGCAACTCTGATTTGTTTCCTCCAATGATCAATATGTCATCGACATACAACACTCGAAAAGTATTGGATCTCCCACTAAATTTTCTGTACAAACAGGGCTCATCAGGATTTTGTATAAAACCAAATTCTTTTATGGCTTCGTTGAATTTCCTGTTCCGAGATCAGGATGCTTGCTTCAATCCATAAATGGATTTCTGAAGCTTGCATATCCGATTAGGATACTTGGGATCGATAAAACCTTCAGGTTGAGCCATATAGACTTCTTCCTCTAGCTCTCCATTCAGAAAAGCGGTCTTGACATCCATTTGCCATATCTCATAGTCGTGCCATGCAGCTATAGCAAGCAGTATCCTTATGGATTTAAGCATAGCGACTGGTGAAAAGGTTTCATCATAATCCACACCGTGAATTTACCTGAATCCTTTTGCCACCAGGCGCCCCTTGAAGGTATTGTCAGCTTTCTTCTTGAATAGCCACATGCTCTCCACTACTTTGACTCCAGGATATGGGTCCACCAATTCCTAGACGTCATTGTCGTACATGGATTGCATTTCAGAATCAGCGGCTTTACGCCATTCTCCTGAATTCGGGACAGACATAGCTTCCTAAAAGACCTGGGATCATCCTGCTCTGTGAGCATAAGTTCCCTATCATGCGTGACCAGGTACCCATACCTCTCAGGCGGTTGATGTGTCCTTTGCGACCTTCTAGGTGCCTGTACGACTGGTTCAGTCGGTTCAACTGGTTGAACATCCGGTACAGCCTGTTCAACTGGTTCAACATTTGTAACAGTCGTCATAGTAACCTCAGCTTCTGCTCCAGGAGTTTGTGTCACTTGAACTTCCTCGAGTTCAACGTTGCTCCCACTATCTTTCACAGATAAGAAATTCTTTTCCATGAACGTCCCATTTCGAGCCACAAAAACTTTGTTCTCTAATGGGTTGTAGAAGTAATAACCCTTAGTTTCCTTAGGGTATCCCACAAACTGGCATTTAATAGATTTGGACTCCAGCTTGCCACTTGTCAATTTCTTGACAAAAGCATCGCATCCCCAGATCTTCATGAAGGACACATTGGGTTTCCTGCCCTTCCACAGTTCATGTGGTGTTCCTTCAAACGCCTTACTAGGTGTATTATTTAGTATTTGAGCTGCCGTTTCCAAAGCATATCCCCAAAAGGATACAGGGAGATTAGCCTGACTCATCATTGAGCGGACCATGTCTAGCAAGGTCGTGTTTCTCCTCTCTGAAACTTCATTCCACTGGGGTGTACCAGGAGGCGTGAGTTGAGATACGATCCCAACACTCGCTCAAGAAATCGTCAAACTCTTGGCTCAGATATTCACCCCCTCTATCAGACCGGAGTGCTTTGATCTTCTTGCCAAGTTGGTTCTCTACTTCGTTCTTAAAATCTTTGAACCTTTGCAGGGTCTCAGATTTATGTCTCAACAAATATATATAGCCGAAACGACTATAATCATCTGTAAATGTAACAAAGTACAAGTAACCAGATCTAGCAGTTGTACTCATCGGTCCACAAACATCTGAGTGAATGAGTTCCAATAGTTCAGTGGTTCTTTCACCTTTCTTCTTGAAAGGAGCCTTCGTCATCTTGCCATGTAAACAAGATTCACAAGTATCGAAAGCTTGCAGGTCAAAAGACCCCAGTACACCACTTGCGTGGAGCTTAGCGATACGCTTCTCGTTTATGTGCCCAAGGCGACAATGCTAGACATAAGTAGGATTATTTTCATTTAATTTAATCCTTTTAGCATTTATGTTAAATATATGAGATTCATTGGATGTATCTAAGACGTATAGCCCGTTCTGAAGAACGCCCGTTGCATACAAAATATTGCCACATAATTTTGAAAATTCCATGTCCAATATCAAAACTAAATCCAGAATGATCCAAACAAGAAATCGAAATAATATTCCTCCTCATGGAAGACACATAATAACAATCTCTCAAAACTAGTTCAAGCCCACTGGGCAAAGACAAGTAATAATCTCCGATCTGTAATGCTTCCACACGGGCTCCATTGCCAACTCGGAGATCCACATCACCTGCTGCTAGCTTTCTCCTATTCCTTAGCCCCTGCACATTTGAACAAATGTGAGACCCACATCCTGTGTCTAAAACCCAAGATGATGAAATAGTGAGGTTTATCTCAACAACATAAATACCTGAAGTAGAAGTATCCTGCTTCCTCTTCACATTTCCCTTCACCTTCGGACAGGCACTCTTCCAATGACCCTTCTCGCCACACTCATGGCACAAGTCTAGAGGGTGAGGCTTGAAGGGCTTCCTACCCTGAGCCGCGGGCTTCTTGCCCTTTGCCTTGAACTTCTTGTTCTTGGCTCCCCCTACGCCTTTGCCCTTACTCACAAGGTTCACCTCAGTCTTCCTGCCCTTGTTCATGGCCTGCTTGGTTTGCTTGAGCAAACCGTGCAACTCCATGACAGACTTGTCCTGACCCTGTATGGTGTAGTTCAGGACAAAAGGGTCATAAGCATCTGGAAGTGACCTCAGGATAATGTCTACTGCCATGGTCCCCATGACAGCTGAGTCAAGACTAGCCAGCCTATCAATGTATCCCTTCATCTTCAGCACATGTGCACTGACAGAGGATCCATGCTGCATCTTTGTCTCAACCAATGCCTTGGTAGTCAAGAACCTCTCTTGACGGGCTTGATCCTGAAACATAAGCTTCAGGTTCTCCATCATTTCACGGGCTTCTTGAGTCACGAACTGCTTCTGAAGATCAGCAGCCATGGTACCAAGCATCAGACATGTTACCTCCCTGTTGTCCTTGATGTGCTTGTTATACTTCACCACTTCGGCTGAGTTAACAACACCCTCAGAGCGTACAGTAGGCAGAGGAGTTGTAAGGACATATTCTCTAGCCTCGTGCCTAAGGACGATTTCAACCGCCCTAGCCCAATCTAGAAAGTTTGGTCCAGTCAACTTCTCTCTATCCAAGAGTGGCCTTAAAGTATTAGTAGTTGCCATTGCTGTAATTCTTTCGGTTTAAGTTTGAAGTAGTTTCTACAGAAAGAGAGAGAGAGTCAGAATTTAAAGGACTTTAATGTCAATTACAATAATTAAAACTGTCATAAAATTATTTGGTGATTATTGACTTGGTGAGACCAAGATCCACAGTCCTGTTCATTAATGACCAAGCTAGGGCCTGTAAGACGTTAATGAACATACTTGGTAGAGAAACCTTCTCAATTCTCCAACCTAGAGAACTCTTGGTTTGATGGGCCTATTGGCCCTTTACCCATCCATGCTTAGGGGCCCGCGACAAGCTATAATGATACCCCATCTTCGAGTCAAACCTACCTTCTCTATGTTAACCATACCCTTTAGCAAAAGGGTATCTTAACGCCTCAACGGCCCACCAGACACTATAACGTACTCCACTTGAGCTTACATACATTATAGCTCTACCTGGGAGGAAGAGGTGAGAACTAGGAGAAGCATTTATAAATTACTCGATACTTTTAGTTGACAATTTTTAATAAGGTGATCGGCTTAAACATGTAAAGAGGATCTTGGTGATCGCGATGCAACTTCTTAATTCATTATTATAACTTCTTTGGATTTGCAGGAACAACATACATATTAACAATAGAGTGATGCTCACATGGTCAATGATTGACCAAATACAATTTGATCAATCACCGTTAGATCAAAATCTAATGGTGGAGATTAAATACTGCTGCAACCACCAAACTAATATCAACCCTTAGATTTTGATCTAACGGTGATTGACCAAATTGTATTTGGTCAATCATTGACCATGTGAGCACAACTGATTAACAATATATATATATATATATATATATATATATATATATATATAATCAAGAACTCCTATGGGCCTATAATATTACATAAGTAATAAAAGTCTTCTTGGTTGTCATGTTGGGCCTCCTCCACAGGCTTCAACTCATCAGGATCTCCAGGATGGGCTTGATTACAAAATTATAAATTTACATGCCCAATGGGCTAAAAATTACATAAATAATAAAAGCCTATTCTATTTAATTCATAAATAAAATTACAACCAATACTTTAAATAAAAGCCCATAGGATAAGATTCTATTAATCACGTAGCTGCAAAGTTAGTAAAAATAACGAATAAAAATGCATGATCATGGCAATCCAATTTTATCAATTAATTAAGCCCGATCAAAATTTGTAAGACCAATTCAATTTGTCAACAAGTGAATTAAAAGCCCATAAAGGCCCAATGAATATTTCATTACTCCCACTCAAATTAGGAATTCATTTAATCAAAGTTGAAATTTCAACTAATGCCACCGGTGCCCCGATCCACTAATTAAATCTCACTATCATACCATATTCAATTTTATATCGTCTTATAAAATAAAACAAAAATAAAATGCATGGCACGACATAAACAATTTTCGTTTCTAATTAAAACAAGTCTAAAACAATTTTAATTAAAACGACTTTGACTTTGGTGTCCGAAATAAAATTAAAAATTAAAACCTATTTAGAAAATATTTTTAAATTTAATAGAATTAAACGAGCCCCAAAAATAACTTCGAGCCCAACCCACGCCTCGCCCCGACCCGAAAACCTTAGAATTTTCGTTCGGGCGAGTCGGGTCATCCCGACTTAATGGCGGGCTATTGTGTGCAGCCCGCAACCTACGGGGCTTCAACCAGCAACCTGCAAGGGCTGCTGGATGCAGCCCCGTAGGGCTGCTCAACGCAGCCCTTGGTTGGCTGCACAAACAGCCAACCTGCAGCAGCTCTTAATATCCAAAATCAAATTTCGAAATGCAGGAGGTGTCGAATTTTTTTTTCTTTTTGAAATTAATTAAACAAAATAACTAAAATCAGCACCACCACCAAAATTATAACAAAAACATTCAATTATGATCCGGTTATCCTAATTTTGGGGTAAACTCATTAAAAACTCCAATCTAATTAAAACTAACTAATGTTAAAAATCCAACAATGGCTCTGGTACCACTGTAGGGTTTCAAAAAGATCGATCAGAGCGAAAGCAGCGAACCTATTAGTTAAACGGTGAATTCGATCTAACCTGAACTAATTGTCCCATTGATCTTAATCTTTAAACCTCGGTTAAATTTTAGCAAAACTGTTATCTTAATCTATGGATTAAGAAAACGTACTTGGATATCCTTTCAAGGATAGACGAGAGCCTCAGATGTTGCTCCTCCTAGATCACGTGCAGACACGAGCAAGAACCGAGATCAGCTACTAGTCAGCTTACTCCAAGAACGCGAAGAACGAGGAACAAATTCACCGGAATCCTCTAGAGAGGGGTTCGGTCGAATTCAGCTAATGGAGGCTCGGGTTTTCAGTTTCCCCCCCTGAATAATGAATTGACAATTCACTTATATAGTGCAATTAATTAACTTTCAGTTAATTATTAATTTGACCCTTAATTAATTTAATTTTATCAATTAAACACCGTAGTATTAAATCGATTCAATTAACATCAATTAGGTTAAATTAATATTACACTTTAACCCATAAACAATTAATCGCTTAATTAGATTAACCCAATTAATTAATTAGCCGTTCCATTTACTAATTAACTTGTCACATAACAAATAATTAATACGTTCTTCAAATAATCAATTCATCAATTGATCATTTAATCTTGGAATTAATTAACACAATTCATGTATCAATTAATCTTCTCGATTACCGTGTTGCACGATCCTTAGGGTCTGAAATCAATAAGCTGTGAATTAACAATTCACTGATTAACAGAAGGTCCTAGTAAACCATGTCAATCACATATTGATTAAAGATGAATGCTATCCATGTTAGACAGAAAACCCTGTATGATGCTCTACTTATCTCTTACCAAAAGCATATCAATTAATCAAGCTGGAGGCATGGTGTAGTCATCCTCTATTGCTAGATTAATTTCTTGATCATCGAGTATTACTGACAAACAAACAAGTCACCTGCTTGTTTCAGTACGGCCGTACATTTCTCAGCTAATACTCATCAAGTGGCCTATGATATCAACTCACTTAAACAGTGAGTGGTAATTTCATCACTTCAACTATCCGCAGTAATAAGTTCAGAGATTGAACCAGTGTATCCATATTTGGCATCCTCTGGCGGACCTGTTAGAAATACACCAAATTCAATCTGATTCCTTATTGACTGCTATACTGAAATCAGGTCAGGAGATACAAGAGATCTACATTGTTAGAAAGCTTAATGACTCTACCACCATGAACTTTCTAAAGCGGATCGACCAAGTCTCGTGTAACGCACACGCACCTATATCCATATTCACATACACTAAGCAACCTACAGAGTGTCATGTGAATCCTAGATATAAAAGCTTATGCCATAATCATTCCCATTACTATGACTCACTTCTGGTATACTTTATGATATACAATCAATGGATACTTCATTTAGTTACTATAGTACAAGATATATAACTCAAATGAATTAATGCCTTTATTCATAAAACACCAATAACATAGTATGTAATCATCATCAAATACAATGTCATAAAACAACGCCTAGGGCCTAGGGCACACCAACAATTGATTCTTGTGGTGGTGGTGTCAATGTGGTTGACAAGGGAAAAAGTAAAGCTGCTATTGATTATTGTGGTGGTGGTGTCAATGTGGTTGACAAGGGAAAAAGTAAAGCTGCTATTGATTCTTGTGGTGGTGGTGTCAATGTGGTTGACAAGGGAAAAAGTAAAGTTGTTGTTAATGAAGGTTTGGGAAAAAGGGTAACACAAGGTCTTCGTAGGTCACCTAGAGTTAATAAAAGACATGCTGCTAATGTTGATGATGATGATGACGATGACGACTTTGTTGTCTCTTTTGTTTGCAAAACAGAAAGAGTTCAGAAAGGAGATGTTAATGAAGGAAGAGTTCTTAATCAAAGAGTTCCCCCAAAAATGTTTATGTCATTTGTTCTTGATGGTATGCCTGAAACTCACAAGTGTGCTATTCGTGATATTGGGTTTGGTGGCTTTTTATACTTGGATTTAGATACTCACAATTCAAGTTTTGCACGAGATCTTATAATGAGTTTTGATGATGATAGATGTAGTTTGTCGCTTTCTAAGGGTGAAGAAATTGATTTGTTGAAAGAAGATGTTCATCTTGTTTACGGGCTTCCTCTTGGAGGTGAAGAAATTCTTGAGCTTGAGGAATCAGATGATAATGAAAAATATGTGTCTTTCTTGTCAATGTGGAGATCATTGTTTCATATTGACAAGGGAAGTCCGTCAAATTCAGTAGTTATCCAAGAGATTGAGAGGTTGAAAAAGGAACTTGTGTCTGATATTTTTCTGTGGCATTTTGTTCTGTGTGTTGTGAATTGTTGTATTCGATCAACTAGTAATCCATCTTTGAACTACAAGTTTCTTTTTAGTTGTAGGGATGTTAAAAAGATTAGTAAGTTGGATTGGTGTGGGTTTGTTTACAAACATCTTAAGGTATCTGTGTTTAATTGGCAAAATGGGGCTTCTTTTTTTACTGGACCTCTTCCTTTTTTGCTTGTAAGTATTCAATTTTACATTTTTTATATTAGAACATGTTCATGTTTATTTAGAACATATTTTTTATTATTAATTTTTGTAATGTTTTCTTGATTTTTAGATTTGCTATTTGATCGTTTACAAAGAGGAAAGAAAGAGATGCCTAGGATTTTTCCTCTTATTTCTGTTTGGAATAGAGTTTTAATTAGAGATAGAATGAAAGTTGAAATCAAGAGGGGTTTTGGTAAAGGAATTGTTTTGGATAGAATTGTCCATAATGAAACTGATAAGACAAATGTAGCTGCGGAAGAATCGTCTTCAAGTGGTCCTTATGAAATGCTGGTATTTAATTTGATTCTTTTCTTAATAAAAATTATTTATATATGATGTTATGTAGAACATATTATGTTGTTTTTAGAACATTATAATGTAAATTTTGATCTTGAGCAGTTAACATAGTGATTTTTTATATCTTTTAAATGTAGGTTTTTCTGGATAAATTTCAAAGTTTAGCAAAGGTGCTTGCTTTCAATGTTAAAGAGATGTATGTGTTGTTAGAGAGGGCAAATGGCATGTTTCATGAAAGTGATACATCTTTTCAAATGAGTACTCTCATTGATAACATTTGGAAGAAGTATAGACCCAATAAGGAGAAGATAAGTCAACCAACAAAAGTAGATAAGGATCAAGGTCTTCTTTGCTTAGCCAAGACCAGTATTTGTTTGATCAGCCTGGTTTCATGGTAGAGTTGGATGAAGTGATGGCTAAAGTGTTGGCCCTATCAAGAACAGAATCACCTAGACGGGGGTGAATAGGTGTCAAAGTTGAAAACTGAGGATTTCTAAGTTTTTCGAGAAACTTAAATTTCAGAGTCAAATTTCCTCAGAGTCAGAGGCAAGCTTATAGAAGTTGCTTCTGAGGGAAATTCTGCCTAAACACAGTTAGACTGTTTTTCAGCAACAGAAGTTCTGATTTGGGAACTTCTGGACAGTCTTCTGAACAAAGACAATGATTCTTAGAGGAAATCTGTTTCAGCACTAAATATAGGCAAGTACACAAAAGCAAAAATAACAAGTATAAGAGGGAGAAAGAAGTTCAGGAGATCCTGATTGAACAATTCGATTTATCCAAGTTCGCCACAGAAGTCCTGTGACTACGTCTTGTCCCCTGAGGTCGCAGCCTACAGAGATTTTATAAATCCACTATTCAGAACTTTTATGGAAAGTTCAGAAGCTCCTTTACATCAACAGAACTTAAGCTAATTTCTCACTTAGTTCTGACTAGCCTAAAAAGAGTTAAAGGATTTCCACCAGAACAAACAATACTCTGTTTTCTGGATTTCTCACCCAACTCTAATCTCAACTAGATTTCTCTCTTTAAATCTAACTGAAGATCACAAACGATCTCAGTTTACAAGATTCCTATTATGAACTTGTTTTTCTTCACTTTCTCACTTTACTAAGACTATGCTAAGAAAGATTGAGAATGGAAAGTATTGCTCTGTTTTTCTTGTTAGAACAGTGCGTTGAGATTTTGCTCGATGATCACGCGTATGTTGATGCTTTGGAGCTTGGCTACTATTTATAGTGATTGAAGATGACCGTTGGTGAGTTTGAATCTTCAAAGAAGATGACATCAGTTGTTGTAGCCGTTAATTTGTCAAATCTTCAAACGGTCTTCAAAACACTTTGATTCCGTTATCCTTGTACTTTAACTAAATCCGGTAAGTGATTTGAAATCAAAGACGAGGTTGACTGGAATCATCCTTCAATTGGATCAACAAGGGGTAGACAAGGAAATTCTGGTTTCTTTTAAACAGACAGGCGCGCTCCAATCAAAACAGCTTTTTGAACTTTTGGCGCCTTGCATTAAATGCACTTGTCAGAACATTAAATGCTATCCAGAACCCGTGACTTTAGCTTTCAGAAGCTAAAAATTTACTTGACTAGACTTCTGATCACAATTGGCAAAACTTCTGATTGAGAAGAACTTCTGAGGAAAGCTTTAGCAGACTTCGTCTTCAGAGCGGAGTATCCAGCTTCTGAGTAATTGAAACTCTGACTTCAGCAACTGATCTTCTGAGTTCTTTAGGCAATCCAGAAAAGATTCATTCAGCACCTGCTGAGCAACTTACATAAAGACTAAGTACACAAAAATTATTAGTCAATAGTAAACTATATGTAAGGAAGTATTAAGTTCTCATCTTCTGAAACGTTTGGACATAATCAAAATACATAGGGTTCATCATTCTCCCCCATTTTGGTTATGGACAAACCATGGTCAGAAGGTAAAAGAAAACATGAGGTTTAGAAAAAGACTTCCTGATGCAAATGTTTCATAACTTCTGAGTAAATTAACTCCCCCATTTTAGTGTAAATGGTGAACTTCAGCAATCTGTATAGACTTAAAAAAGACTTAAGATTAAGTTGTTAGATTTAATGAAGTATAATTTACTAAGTCAAAACAGAAACATAAGCAAAAAGTAAGAAGTCAGAGACACAAGAAAGTATAGGGAAGATTGAGTGTATATAATTTAATTCAGAAGTCAACATAAGAAACAGAATAATCAGAAGAGTAGAAAAAGTCCTAAGACAAAGACTACCCAACCCAGAACCTAGCTAAGAAGCTTAAGTCCTAAAAGATTACAAGTTCCTAGGTTTCTTCTGAGGAGGAGGAACAACACTGGAACCTTCAGCAGCACTTGATCTCTTCTGACCAGACTTCTCCCCCGTTTGACCAGAACCAACAGCAACACCAAGAGCACCCTGAGATTTCAATTTTTGTTGAACATTCAGTGCAGTCTGATATTGCACAGGAGTTGGTCTCACAGTATTGATCATATCCATTCGTCTTCTGAAGTCATCATCAATGGTCTTCATATGATCAAAAGTCTGACCAGACATAGGTCGCTGTTTCTGAACGTCTTCAAGAATGAGCTTGATCAACCTATTGTTAGCATACACAGCAGCAGTAAGATGCTCATTCTGAATATAAGTCTGTCCTCGAACAAACCTATAACAGTTGTGAAGAGTCTTCTCTTGTTCTCGTGCTTGAGTGTGCATAACCTTCAGAAGTTCAGTAAGCTCAGCAATTTGTGCGTTCTGAGCAGATACAGCAGACTCAATGTTGGAGAGTCGATTGTTGAGATCAGGAGTGATGTCATATACAATCTTAGCAGCCCTGGAAGATGATGAACCTTGAGCAGAAGATTTCACTTCTCTCAGAATGTGATTGGCAGTACTTTGCAGGTCATCAATCTTACTTGGGAGCATCTTCTCATGAGCCTCATAATGCTCATTTGCTTCCTTGACTTCTTCTGTCAATATCTCCAGATTCTCATTGACCTTCAGAGAAGAAGCAAGAGCAATGTTATCCAGAGAGGGAAGAGTCAGAGCTAATTCTCTCAATTTGTACAGCTCATCATACGTAGCTAGATGAAGTGTAGAAAGATTGCGTATGTAGACAGAAGGGTCCTGCATTTGAAGCATAGTCATGAGCTGCAGGTTCTGAGCTTTCAAAGAATGTAATTCTTGCAGCACAATGCCCTGAGCATACATGTCAGCAGCAGATGTCCTTTGCCCCATACCAGCAAATCTATTCAGCAGTTCATCAGAGCCACTCTGACTCATTCGTCTCAACTCCTCAACACTAGGAGCACCACCAGCTTCGGATATACCAAAAGCTCTGCCCATGAATCCAAAACTACCAAACCTGGTGTCCAGATCATCTCGGTTCATGTGTTTGCGCAGGAAGTCATAGTTGGATGACAACCCAGCAAAGCACGAAGTAGTGGAGGAGGTAGTTAAGGGATCACACACAGGAGGTGCATGTCCAGAGGTTGAGAGAGGAGGAATTTGAGTGTTTGAGGAAGGGATGGTATTGGTGGTAGAGGACGAAATGGTAGGAGAAATGGAAGGTAAAGTAGATGGCATGAGAAAGATGGAGCAGTAAATCCAATTGATGGACTTACAGAGGAAGTAGGTATGGAGGAGGTAGTGGATGTGGCTATGGAATCAGTGAAGATGGGAGCAAAATTTAGATTCACTTCTGAAAAGGATCCAGAAGGAGGAATAATTGGAGGAGATACAACCTCAGAAGTTGAAGTTGTAGGAGGAATAGAAGTGTGAGAATCACTAACTTCTGTGACAGAAGGTAGTGAAGGAGATGGATGAGGAGTATGAGGAGAGGATGGATGAGAAGTATGAAGTGGAGACGGAATAACCTGTTCAGAGAGGTTTGGATCAAATGTTGAAATGGGCTCAGCAAAGATATGAGCCATTCTGAACAGAGTTTCAGAAGCATCTCTTTCACCAGGATTTCTCCCTTGACCCAGAAGAACGTTATCCAGAAAATCATCAGTGTCGATGTTTTCAGCAAAGTTCATAGCATTCTGAATGATAGTATCAGGCTCTTGATCACTATCCTCAGTCAGTTCTTCAATAACAGGAGCATCAGCATCCTTCTCACCAGACACATCCATCATGTCTTCGTCATCAACCAAGTCCTCTTTTTCAGGAATTGATTCTTCCAGTTCAGTACTCGAAGCAATAGAGAAGTCCTTTTTGATCAGAGACCTTCTCTTTGCTGACATCTTCTTCCTTGGGATTCTTCTGGAGAGAGGAATATCTTCAGAGTCCTCATCCTCTTCAACAGCCTTTGAGCTAATCCGAGTAGAGAGAGAGAGATATTCTCAAGCTCTTCTCCATCCTCTGAAGTCTCAACATTCTTTGAGAACTCCACATTCTCAAGTTCAGCAGCGCATGCAATGATTCTTGCATCAGCCTTAGCCTTTGCAGCAATTTCTCTTTCAGCTGCTAACTTGTCTTCTGCTTCCTTCTGCTTTCTCTTCTGATCAGCAAGAGCCACAACTCTTGCAACCTTCTCAGCTTCAGCAGCCTTCTCTCTTTCAGCAAGACGTGCGTCCTCAGCATCCTGAGTTTCCTTCTCAGGAACATCCTTTGGCTTCTCAGCAACAATCTTGCCAGAGGGTTCAACACTGATTGTTGTTTGAACCATCGTGGGAAGAGGTTCTGAAACAACCACTTTCTCAACGGTCAGGACCAACTTACTTGATCCCTTCTTTCCCTTGCCCTTCTTGGCAGCATTCTTTCCTTTCTGAGCAGCAGCCTCAACAATTTCCTTCTGAGCAATACTCACAGAGGAGCCCTTCTCATTCTTCTTCGGAGTCACACCAAAACTCAGGTTTCTGAAGGTATGCATCTTCAGAACCGTACTCTTACTCGTAACACCTTCTCCTGAAATCTCAACAGAGGCTGCCTCAAACAACCTTGTCAGGAGTGAGCCATATGCTAATGCACTCACGGTCGTTACATTCTTCATCTGCCTTATCAGCATGGCAGGTAAGTTGATCTTCTTCTGGTTGACCAAGTGCCACATAAACACCCTTTCCCTGTTGGAAACACAATTAACTCCTCCAGCCTTCGGAAGGAAAACATTGGTTGTCAAATAGTGTGCCCACCTCTGGTGCTGAGTGAGCCAGGTGGCATATGTTTCCTTGGCACTTAGATCTGGTCTAGCCCAGTTAACTTCTGTAAAACCATCTGCTGAACCATCATCACCAATGATGATTCCTTCATCATTAATACCAATCACTTGAGAAATAGAAGCCCTGCTGACCTCAATCTCAACTTCACCGACGACAGAGTGTAGAACATCCTCCTCATTAGAAAAGAAATGAAGGTTCTGATAGAATTCGGTGACTAACTTTGGATAGATAAATTCATCGAGAGAAACGAATGAATTCCAGTTTTGAGCGCTAAGCCATTTGGAGATAGGTTCAGTGAATTTAACTTCATCATCTAGGAACCTAGAGGTGAATACCCTAGATTCGCTAACTTTCTTTTTGGATTCAGTGGTGAAGATGTGAGTGACAGTGATTTCTTGAGCCATTTTGAAGATTTAAGAAATTAGGTTAAGGTTTTAGAGAGAGGAGAACACAGAAAATCTATGGAAGTTCTAATAGCAAAGAAAATGAGAGTAAAAACTTCTAAGTATGGAAAACCTCTATTTATACCCAAACAAGAAACCGTTCCAATTCAAAAAGCAAATAAACACCGTTTAAAAGGGAACAGATAACCGTTAAACACAGAACAGCGCCGTAAAATGCAGTAGATAACGCATGCTCAAGAGTCAAATCATGATTAGAATTAATTATCACTTAATTATCTTAAACGATTAAACCCTTAAGATACACAGAAATAATTAAACTAAGTTATTGAAGAGGATAGGTCATACCAATGCCTTCTCGTAAGTTGCTGAAAGACATACCAGCCAGAGGCTTAGTAAACATGTCAGCAAGATTCTCTTCAGAGGGAACATGAGTAATGATAATATCCTTCTTCAGAACATGATCTCTTAAGAAGTGATGCCTAATATGAACATGCTTCATCCTGCTGTGCTGAATAGGATTCTTTGAAAGATCAATTGCACTCTTGTTATCACAGTAGATTGTAATTGTTCTAGGGATGACTCCATAGTCAGCAATTTGTTGCTTGATCCAGAGCATCTGAGAAACACAACTTCCAGCAGCAACATACTCAGCTTCAGCAGTTGAGAGAGCCACAGAGGTTTGCTTCTTGCTATGCCAGGAGACTAGGCACTCCCCCAGAAAATGACAACCACCAGAAGTGCTGACCCTTTTCAATTTATCTCTACCGTAGTCAGAGTCTGTGTATCCTATAGGAGTGAAATCAGAACTACAGGGATACCACAAACCAGCTTCTGGTGTGCCTTTAAGATATCTGAGAATTCTTTTGACAGCAACATCATGAATTTCTCTTGGCTTTGATTGATATCTAGCACAAAAACACACAGCAAAATGTATATCTGGCCTGCTGGCTGTTAGGTATAAAAGAGAACCAATCATACCTCTGTAGGTTTTTATATCTACAGGTTTACCAGCTTTCTCTTCATCATCAATGTCTTTGCTGACATCCATTGGAATATCAACAGCATTAGAGTCCATCATGCCAAATTTCTTCAGCACTTCTCTAGTGTACTTGGCTTGATTGATAAACACACCATCATTACTTTGCTTGATCTGAAGTCCTAAGAAGAAGGTTAACTCTCCCATCATAGACATTTCAAACTTAGCCTTCATGTGGTCACTGAACTCTCTGCACAAAGATTCGTTAGTAGCACCAAATATAATATCATCAACATATACCTGAGCTATAAGGATATCTTTGTTCTTCTTCAGAGTGAACAGAGTTGTATCAACACAGCCTCTGACAAACCCCTTAGACAGAAGGAACTTTGTCAGTCTCTCATACCAAGCTCTGGGAGCTTGTTTCAGTCCATACAATGCTTTCTTCAGCTTGTACACATGATCAGGAAACTTAGGATCTTCAAAACCAGGAGGTTGAGACACATAGACTTCCTCATCAATGTAACCATTCAAGAATGCACTTTACACATCCATTTGAAAAAGCTTAAAACCTTTGTATGATGCAAAAGCACATAAGATTCTAATGGCTTCTAATCTTGCAACATGAGCAAAAGTTTCACCATAATCTATGTCTTCTTGCTGACTGTAACCTTGAGCAACAAGTCTTGCCTTGTTCCTCACAACATTTCCAAATTCATCAAGCTTGTTCTTCAGAACCCATCTAGTTCCAACAACCTTTATGTTGTTAGGTCTGGGAACCAAAGTCCAAACTTCTGACCTTTTGAACTGGTCAAGTTCTTCTTGCATTGCCATTAACCAGGAGTCATCATCAGCAGCTTCATAGAAGTCTTTGGGTTCCAGAAGTGACACAAAAGCCACATTCCCCATGTATCTTCTGAGCTGAGCTCTGGTCATGACAGGATTATGAACAGAGTCAATTATGTTCTCTAAGGAATGATTCCTATGAGTTCTAACTTCTCTTGGTACATCCAATGAGTCTTCTGAAACCTGTTCATCATTTGTTGAATCATATATAGGAGCATCTTCTGGAAGGAAGTTGACTTCTGGAGTGGGATTCTCATCTTGAGCTTGTTCAGCAACAGGAGGAACCACTTCAGCAACTCTGGGAGAAACATCTTCTTCAACAGGAGATGTTACTTCAGGAGCTTGAACTACATCTTCATCAGGAGCTCTACTATCTGCAGGGTTAGTCTCATCAAACTGTACATGAACAGATTCATCTAAAGTTTGAGTCCTCTTATTAAAAACCCTATATGCTTTACTATGTGTTGAGTAACCAAGAAAAATGGCCTCATCTGCCTTTGAATCAAACTTTGAAAGATATTATTTTGTATTCAAAACATAACACTTGCAACCAAAGGTTCTAAAATAACCTATTTTAGGTTTTCGACCTTTCCAGAGTTCATAAGGGGTCTTGTTCAGAATGCTTCTGATTAGCACTCTATTCAGAACAAAGCAAGCTGTGTTCACAGCTTCTCCCCAAAAGTACTTAGGAAGCCTTCTTTCATTGATCATAGTTCTGGCTATCTCAACCAGAGTTCTATTCTTCCTTTCTACTACCCCATTTTGTTGAGGAGTTCTGGGAGCAGAAACGTTATGATCAATTCCCTTGGTTTCACAGAATTCTTCAAACCTAAAGTTTTTGAATTCTCCACCATTATCACTTCTGATATGGACAACCTTTTCATTCCTTTCATTCTCAAGTTTCTTTATCAGAACTGAGAAACATCCAAGTGACTCATCTTTGCTAGACAGCAAAATGACCCAAGTGAATCTTGAATAGTCATCTACAATGACAAAGGCATACTTCTTTCCACCCATGCTCATTGGTTGAACAGGGCCAAAAAGATCCATATGAAGTAATTCCAAAGGTCTTTTAGTTGAAATGACTTTCTTAGTTTTAAAAGAGCTTCTGGATTGTTTACCAGATTGGCAAGCATTGCATAAATGATTCTTTTTAAAACTAATTTCAGGCAGACCCTCAACCAATTGATTTCTAGCTACTTTGGCCAGAAGGTCCATGCTCACATGAGCAAGTCTTCTATGCCAGAGCCAGGAGGTATCCTCTTTGGACATCAAGCATATATTTTTGCAAAGATTCTCAAGATTCAGCATGAAAACATTTTCAACTCTAGGAGCAATTAGAATAACTTCCCTTGACTTATTGTCCAAGATTTTACATCCAGAGGAGCTGAAGACAACATCTCTACCTTTATCACACAGTTGTGCAACACTCAGGAGGTTGAACTTCAGGCCTCTGACTAGGGAGACATCTTCGATCGGAGGATTAGTTCCTATGGATCCAGAACCAAGTATCCTTCCTTTCTGGGCATCTCCAAAGCTGACTTTTCCACCTCTTTTAGGATCAAATGTGATGAATGCTTTTTCATCACCTGTCATATGCCTTGAGCACCCACTGTCAATGTACCACAGCTTTGACATTGATGGAGCACTCAGAGCCACCTGCAACACAATCAATTAGTGACAGGTACCCAATCCTTATTGGGTCCTTCAGGGTTAGATTTTTCTTCAGCAGGTTTCAATGATATCTCAGATTGCAAGAGGTTTTTAATATGGTACTTGCAATCCTTTAACCAGTGACCATCACTCTTGCAAAGTTTGCAAAAGGGAGGGTTCTTGGATCTTTCCCTTTGCTTCCTGGGAGATTTCTTCTTCTTCTGAGAAGGACCAACATCTTCAGAGGCTATACCAGCACTCTCAGAGGTTCCAACATCAGGAGGAGAAGCTATCTCTTTCAGAAGAGAGGGAGTGACAGGTTTCTTCTTCTTCTGGGGTTTATCACTTCCTAGAGGCAGCTTTTCCTTGCCTTTGACTTTAGAGCCATCAGCAGGAGTGCTGAATTGTTTACACAGTTTTTCTTCTAACACTTTCATGTCAGAATAAACTTGAGTAAACCTAAGAAACTTGTCAGCCTCACTCTTGTCCAATTTCCTTTTCAGGTACTTGAACATACTATAGAGTTCTTCAAGAGAATCAAAGATATTTTGTTCAGAAGATATGTTTACCTCGGAATCATATGTAGCTTTAGGAGGTGCGGAAGTTTCTCCTGTGACATCTTCAGAAGTTGGCTCATCAATAGCCATAAAACATATCTGAGCTTGCTCTTCCTTTTCTTCAGGATCACTGCTGGTCTCAGAGTCTGACCAAGCAGCCAGCATTGCTTTCTTGAACTTCTTCTTATCTTTCTTCAGCTCCGGACAGTTAGGCTTAATGTGCCCCGGTTGCTGACATCCATAGCACACAATCGGCTTATTTGGATCTCTCTTGAACTTTTCACCAGAATCAGGAGTTTTCTTGTCAAAGCTCCTGAAAGGCTTCTTGTAGTTTCCACCTCTGCCTTTTCTAAAGGCCTTCTTGAACTTCCTGGTCAGCATAGCCAGTTCCTCATCTTCAGAGGATTCTTCAGAAGATTCTGCTTTCAGGACTACTCTTTTTCCTTCTGACCTTTCTCTTAGATCATGATTCTTTAATGACATCTCATGGGTAATTAGGGACCCAATGAGCTCATCGTACAAGTAATAGCTCAAATCCTGAACTTCTTCAATAGCAGTCTTCTTGGCTTGCCAAGACCTTGGTAAGCTTCTGACAATCTTCTTCACTCGATCAGATTCTTCAATATCCTTTCCTAAACTCTTCAAGTCATTGACTATCTTGGTGAATCTAGAGTTCATGTCTGAAATAGATTCTTTATCAAGCATCTCAAATAACTCATATTCTCTCATGAGTTGGTTGACTTTAGATTGCTTCACTTTTCCTGTTCCTTCATATGTGACTTCCAGCTTGTTCCAAATATCCTGTGCAGTTTCACAAGAAGAAACTTTGTTATATTCAGTAGCTGTAAGTGCACAATGCAACATATTTATTGCTGAAGCATTAGTTTGGAGTTTTTTCAGAATATCATCTGTATATTCTCTCTGAGGAATGACAACATTCCCTAAACCTTGTTCCATTCTGGTGGGAATGAAATCACCATTAGTGATGACATACCAAGCACTCATGTTCTGAGCTTGGATGAAGTACATCATCCTTTTCTTCCAGTATGAGTAGTTGTTGCCATTAAATAATGGAGGTCTAGTAGTGGAAGAACCTTCTGGAACTATGAAGTGAGAAGAATTCTCAGGCTGGTGTCTACTAGCCATCTCTATTGATTCTGATAGGATCTTACACTTAGATTGTTAGATCTTTAGTAAATATGCGAAGTGACCTTCGCTCTGATACCACTTGTTGGCCCTATCAAGAACAGAATCACCTAGAGGGGGGTGAATAGATGTCAAAGTTGAAAACTGAGGATTTCTAAGTTTTTCGAGAAACTTAAATTTCAGAGTCAAATTTCCTCAGAGTCAGAGGCAAGCTTATAGAAGTTGCTTCTGAGGGAAATTCTGCCTAAACACAGTTAGACTGTTTTTCAGCAACAGAAGTTCTGATTTGGGAACTTCTGGACAGTCTTCTGAACAAAGACAATGATTCTTAGAGGAAATCTGTTTCAGCACTAAATATAGGCAAGTACACAAAAGCAAAAATAACAAGTATAAGAGGGAGAAAGAAGTTCAGGAGATCCTGATTGAACAATTCGATTTATCCAAGTTCGCCACAGAAGTCCTGTGACTACGTCTTGTCCCCTGAGGTCGCAGCCTACAGAGATTTTATAAATCCACTATTCAGAACTTTTATGGCAAGTTCAGAAGCTCCTTTACATCAACAGAACTTAAGCTAATTTCTCACTTAGTTCTGACTAGCCTAAAAAGAGTTAAAGGATTTCCACCAGAACAAACAATACTCTGTTTTCTGGATTTCTCACCCAACTCTAATCTCAACTAGATTTCTCTCTTTAAATCTAACTGAAGATCACAAACGATCTCAGTTTACAAGATTCCTATTATGAACTTGTTTTTCTTCACTCTCTCACTTTACTAAGACTATGCTAAGAAAGATTGAGAATGGAAAGTATTGCTCTGTTTTTCTTGTTAGAACAGTGCGTTGAGATTTTGCTCGATGATCACGCGTATGTTGATGCTTTGGAGCTTGGCTACTATTTATAGTGATTGAAGATGACCGTTGGTGAGTTTGAATCTTCAAAGAAGATGACATCAGTTGTTGTAGCCGTTAATTTGTCAAATCTTCAAACGGTCTTCAAAACACTTTGATTCCGTTATCCTTGTACTTTAACTAAATCTGGTAAGTGATTTGAAATCAAAGACGAGGTTGACTGGAATCATCCTTCAATTGGATCAACAAGGGGTAGACAAGGAAATTCTGGTTTCTTTTAAACAGACAGGCGCGCTCCAATCAAAACAGCTTTTTGAACTTTTGGCGCCTTGCATTAAATGCACTTGTCAGAACATTAAATGCTATCCAGAACCCGTGACTTTAGCTTTCAGAAGCTAAAAATTTACTTGACTAGACTTCTGATCACAATTGGCAAAACTTCTGATTGAGAAGAACTTCTGAGGAAAGCTTTAGCAGACTTCGTCTTCAGAGCGGAGTATCCAGCTTCTGAGTAATTGAAACTCTGACTTCAGCAACTGATCTTCTGAGTTCTTTAGGCAATCCAGAAAAGATTCATTCAGCACCTGCTGAGCAACTTACACAAAGACTAAGTACACAAAAATTATTAGTCAATAGTAAACTATATGTAAGGAAGTATTAAGTTTTCATCTTCTGAAACGTTTGGACATAATCAAAATACATAGGGTTCATCATAAAGCTTATGAAAAATTTGAAAGAAAAACTGGATCTGTGTATTCATCCCCTGCCACTTTTCCAAATTTTAATTTGTTTACAGACTGTACAATAAATTCTCCAGTACGTGCAGAGTGTGAAAATACTGTGGTGTCACCTCCTATTTCCTTACGTAATGATGTTGCAGATGTGGTTGTTGGGTGTGATTTGTGTCTATAAAATCAAGGGTTTTCCATAGTATTTTCGTGCCAAAACTGTGTTTCGAACAGCCTGAGATTGTTCTTTAAGGCACAAGTTCAGCCTGTGCTCCCAGTTAGTCTGCATGTGCTTAGTTGAGTCTGAACAGCTTGAATTTAGGGTTGAATATGCAGAAAATCAGGTCAAAGATACCCTCTCCTCACATGTTCTCGGTTTTGTAATGTGGGGAAGAGAAAAAGCAAGGTTTTGGAGGTTTGTGAAGGCATTGGGATGTGAAGTTGTCTTCTTGTGCATTTGTCTCTTTCTGCAGGTTGACTTGTCCTATTATGCAGTTGTCTTCTTCTGCTGGAGAACAACCTGCCCAAGAACAACCAGATTCCGAGAAGCATCTTTACTTTGTTTATTTCATTTCTTTCTTGTATAAATACTCCTGCGAGAGTATTGTTTTAGAATCCCAGAATATTATCATTCACTTTAGACATTAGTTTAGTAGTTGTAGCAGTTTTCTGTGGAAGTCTCATCCGAGGCCAAGCAGAACTTGTTCTTAGTATTTTCATTCCTTCAAATGCTGTAAACATGACAATGAGTGAGTAGTCACTCAAGGTGGAAAGCCAGCCTTATGGCTGGTGGTTTGTAAGCGTCACTTTCCTTTTATTCAATGAAATCATGTTTATTCTGCTTGTTCAATAGAATCTCCATTCATATATAAGTCTAGCTAACTTGTATTTTCAGTTGTTTGATGTTGTAGGGACCAACTCGGATCAAGCAATAGATAAACTGATTGAACACATATGTTTTATACCGAGACCAATAAGGATAAAATGTGTGCTAAGGGTTCTTATTTATAAGATGCTTCATGTGCTTAACGCTTGTGCTTGTGTAATCTAATGGAAACTAATTTTGCATAAGTATAAAGAATCTTGGGAACATGTGACCATCTGACTTGAGTGATTCTAGTGAAGATACCTTAGACTTATAATAAACATGGTGGATTTGTATAAAGGGAATGTGTGCTTGTTTGCCATCAGTTCTGGTTGTGCTTTACACATGCTTCTTTATTATTGTTATCTCTTAATTTACTTTCATGCTCTGTGACAACCTTAGTTTAATAATAGATATAGTTAGTTTAAAATCAATCAATCAAATTAAGATCAACCATCCGACTGTTCCGTTTCAGTAAAAAGACCAGCTTAAAACTGTTCTATCCCTGTGGAGACGATAACTTATCACTTTATTACTTGTCTAGTGCACTTGCTAGTGTCATCCACTCATTTGTACACAACAGTGGTGTTGGAACATATTGATGTTAATGAAGCTAGGCATCTACATACACATGTTGAGCATAGGGATGGTGAGAAAGAGAAAGCAGTTGTGCAAGAAAATGAAGGAGATAAAAAGAATTCAAATGATAATGTTGATTGGTAAGCATAAATAGAGAACGTTGTGTATATGTTGTCTGTTTTTTAGATTTTAATACATAGTTTTAGGAACATGCATTTTTTTTTAGAACATTGTGTATATCTTCACAGTATACATTTGAATTTAACATTTTTGTATAAGTGTTGAGATTCAGAACAAGGTTACAGAAAGGAGGGAGAAAAGGTGTCCAGATAATCTTCCATTTCATCTACGTTCTCAATTTTTGGTAAAATATGCTAACAATGTTCATGGGGGAAAAAGGAGGATTCTAGAATATGTTTTTTCTGATGGATTAAAGCAGCAAGTTCCATTTTTTATTTTTCTTTTTTCTATAGTTTTTCTTTGACATTCTTACTTATCTTTTTTTTTTTTTTTTTCATTTTAAGAGAGCTCATTTACTTCGACAAGACAACAATTGTGGACATGGAGGATATAAGAAGTCTTATAGGAGATAATCAGTTGACTAATAATGTTGTTGATGCTTGGTCACATCTTCTGAATCTTGAAAAACAAAAGGAGGAAGCCAAGTGTTGCTAACAGATTTTTCTTCACATCTTCACCTTTTGTATGTTCCTTTTTTTCTGTTTGGATTTTTTTTTATGTTTCTATAGTGCTTTTTTTTTATTAATATTTGCAAGTTTTTTCAGGTGTTGTTGTGTACTAATCAGTACTTTCCTGCAAGTGTAAAAGTTGAAGAGCGACTTTCTTCATTTTTTACTTTGCTGGACAAAGAGTTAGCTTTTTGTAACGTGAAGAGTTTGGACAAATATAATCTGGTGATAATTTTTGTTTGATGCTTGTAACAATTAGCTTTATATATATATATATATATATATATATATATATATATATATATATATATATATATATATCGTTTTTGACTAATTGTTTTTGTTTTTTTTTTAGGTTTTTTTTCCAGTTTGGGCTTCAGATCATTTTTATTTGTTATGTGTTAATTTCTTGAAATGAACTTTAGATTTGATGGACAACAGAATGCTTGGGAATGATATGAGATTTATGCGTAAATACAATAATTTTCCTAGACTTTTGGTAATTATAATGAGTTATATTAGTAGTTATGTTATTATTTAAATATTTTTATTCTCTAATATTGTTTTATTTTTTGCAGTTGAAAAGCTTTGCAAAATTTTTGGTATCTAAACGTATTGGAAGCATAGATTATGTGACAAATTTCAAAACAAATACGATCAAGATGAATTGGAGGAGTAATCAGAATTGTAATGATTGTGGAGTATATTTGTTGAAGCATATGGAATGCTTTTATGGGGAAAATAACTCACAGTGGCAGTGTGGATTGGATAGAGATAATGTAAGTTTCTTGATTTTTATAATTTTAGTACATGTATTTTATTTTTGTGAACTTTTCTGTTTTCTTATAGAACATATGTTTTGTTTTTTTTTCAATTGGATCAACTTAAGCGTTTGCGGATTGAGTATTGCTGGAAGATAATATCAAGTGATTTAAATGATGAGAGTATTGCACTGAATTTAAGGTCCAAGAAGTGGGCGCAAGATAATGGATGTTGATCTTAGTTGACTAGTTTTAATTTGTTTTCTGTTGGAATTGTGTTATGTTTTTATTTTTGTAAACATTGATTTTAGCACACAAGATTATGAATTTCTTATTGTGTTGTCTCTTCTTTTTATTGAATTTCCTTATAATACATTATAACATATATTTTATTTATATTAGTTTTTTATATTTTTTTACTAATTATATTTTTTGAGCATAATATAAGATTTTGAATTTGCTTATAATAATTTTTTATTTCTGTCTAAATTTTTTTGATTTATTTTTCAGAATTTATTATTTTACTAACTAAGCTCTTTTGTTATAAGTTTTGGGCTGGGCTTTATTAAAAAAGAAATTTTCTGTTTTCTAAGGCTTAAATGACGGTTGTTTTAAGTCAAACGGTCACATCACATCGTGTCTTTTGATTTTCCATCTTCTCTGTTTTTTTTCCATCGTGTTTGAAAAGTTTGCTCACACGTTCTATTCGAACTGCCCTGAGTTCGTGTTTCTGGAAATTTGCTATTCAAGAATAACTGCTCTTTAATCCTCTATAAATATCTCAGTAGTCTACATTTGATTATTAACTGAAGATTCCTATTCTTGTAAGTATTTTTATTTTCTGTTCATGTAATTCTTTGTTATTTCGATTTTATTTTTGTGGTTTTATGTAGATTAATGGAATGTTGTGTTGGCCCTAACAAGAACAGAATCACCTAGAGGGGGGTGAATAGGTGTCTATGTTGAAAACTGAAAGTTTCAAAGTTTTTAAGAAACTTAAATTTCAGAGTCAAATTTCCTCAGAGTCAGAGGCAAGCTTACAGAAGAAGCTTCTGAGGGAAATTCTGCCTAAACACAGTTAGACTGTTCTCAGCAACAGAAGCTCTAAGTAAGATAGCTTCTAGACAGTCTTCTGAACAAAGACAATGATAAAAAGAGTAAACTCTGTTTCAGCACTAAATATAAGCAAGTACAAAGAAGCAAATTAACAAGTATAAGGAAGGGAGAAAAGAGATTCAGGAGGTCCTGATGAACAGTTCAATTTATCCAAGTTCGCCACAGAAGTCCTGTGACTACGTCTTGTCCCATGTGGTCGCAGTCAACAGAGATTTTAAATCTACTATTCAGAACTTTTATGGCAAGTTCATAAGCTCCTTTACATCAACATAACTTAAGCTAATTTCTCACTTAGTTCCGACTAGCCTAAAAAGAATTAAAGGATTTCCACCAGAACAACAACAACTCTGTTTTCTGGATTTCTCACCCAACTCTAATCTCAACTAGATTTCTCTCTTTAAATCTAACTTTATATCACAAACGATATCAGTTTACAAGATTCCTATTATGAACTTGTTTTTCTTCACTCTCTTACTTTAACTAAGGCTATGCTAAGAAAGATTGAGAATGGAAAATGGTGCTCTGTTTTTCTTGTTGAAACAGTGCGTTGAGATTTTGCTCAATAAATCACGTGTAGATGATGTAGTGGAGCTTGGCTACTATTTATAGTGGATGAAGATGACCGTTGGTGAATTTGAATCTTCAAGGAGATGACATCAGTTGTTGTAGCCGTTAACTTGTCAAGTCTTCAGGCGGTCTTCAAACACTTTGATTCCGTTAACCTTGTTCTTTAACTAAATCCGGTAAGTGATTGGAAGTTGAAGATAAGGTTGACTGGAAACATTCTTCAATTGGATCAACAAAGGGTAGACAAGGAAGTTCTGGTTTCGCTTTGAGTAGACAGGCGCGCTCCTTCAAAACAGCTTTTTGAACTTTTGGCGCCTTGCATTAAATGCACTTGTCAGAGCATTAAATGCTAACGGAACCCGTGACTTAGCTTCTGATAGGTAATTTCATTTGTCTAGGCTTCTGATCAAATTGGTATAACTTCTGATTGCAAGGAACCTCTGAGAAGAGCTTTAACAGACTTCATAGCATCGGAGCGGAGTATCCAGCTTCTGATCAATGAGACACTGTCTTCAGCTTTCGAAACTTCTGAGTCTTGCAGACAATCCAGAATTATTTCATTCAGCACCTGCTGAGTAACTTACATACAAACTCAACGACAAAATTATTAGTCAGAATTAAACCGTATGTAAGGAAATTTTAATTTTCATCTTCTGAAACGTTTGGACATAATCAAAACACTTAGGGTTCATCATGTTGTTGTATTAATTTGTTCTTTGTTTTTTTTTTTCAACTGTTATTATGTATTTACAGTTTAGAACATTGAAATATATTTTTAGATCATTCGTGATATATCTTAGTTTATTGATTTTGATTATATTTTTATATAGATTTGCAGTTCAAGATGAGTGATTCTAGTGAGTCTAATTATGATCCACGTAATGATTCTAGTGATTCTTCAGAAGATTCTAGCAGGTATTAATTATTTTTGTGGTATATAATATTTAAACTAAGTTTAGTTTTCTAGATTTGATAGTTTTACTTTATTTTTTGTTTTTACAGTGATTTAAAATTAGTTGATATGATGAACAAGAAGAGAAAACAATCTGTTTCTACCTCTGGAAATAGAAAAAGGCAGAAAAGGTCTGTTGTAGTTTCCGTTTCTGATAGTGACAATTCTTCTGAAAGTGATGATCGTTCTCGAAATCTTTGTGTGTCTAGTAGAGCTGTTATACAGAGGATTAAGCCTCGTTTGTTTATTGAAAATGTTTTTGATATTCTGACTGAAGCTCATAAGGATGCTGTCCGACGAATTGGTTTTGGTGGATTTCTTGATCTGGATATAGTTAGCTATCGGTCAAGGTTTATACAAGATTTGGTAGAGAGTTTTGATCCTGATCTTTGTGGTTTTATTATGAATAATGGTGAAAAGATTTAATTGATAAGGAGGATGTTCATGCTGTCTACGGGCTTCCTATGGGAGGGATAGAGATCAATGAGCCTAGAAGTGATGCTCAATGGGAAAATTTCTTAAAGGAATGGAGGTCTTCATTTGGTTTGAAGAAAGGAATAGGAAGTCCAACATGTGAGTTTTTTATCAGAGAACTTAGGAGATCAAAAAAGTCAGATGTGGATGATTTTTTCTTATGGAATTTTGTTTTGTTTGCTGTGAATAGTTGCATAAAATCCACTACCAACAATCAGTTGTACTACAAATTCCTTTTTAGTTGTCAAGATGTAAATCAGATTTCACGGTTAGATTGGTGTGGATTTGTTTTGAAGCATTTGATAAAATCTGTTAGAGATTGGAATGGATGGATTTCATATTTCACTGGTGCACTGCCTTTCCTAATGGTAATTCTGGATATATTTTTTTTGCATTTGAGTTTGTATGTGTGTTTTTGTTAGTTTTTTCACTTTTACTTTACTTTTCAGGTTTGTTATTTTGACCGTTTACAAAGAGGGGCAGTAAATATTGAAAGGAGTATTCCTTTGTTGGGTGTTTGGAAAAGAGATTTGATTAAAGAGAGGATGAAAATTAAAATCAAAGAAGGTTTCGGAAAGGGAAGGATTCTGGAGAGATTAGAACTTGTTAAGACTGGGAAGAAGGTATTGTTTTTGTCTGTTTTTGCTGTTAGTTAAGTTAGAACATGAAACGTTATTTGTAGAACTTGCACTATACAATTTAGAACATGTAATGTTTTTTTAGAACATATTAATTTTTTTTCACAATTGTTAAGTTATTTTTTAATATTGTGTCTTTTGATATCTAAATGTAGGTTTTCCTTGAGAATTTTTGAGCTGTGGCTAAGAGCCTTGCCTCCAAGATTAATGAAACATATTCGTTGTTGGAGAAGGGACATCAGATTTTCAGTAATTAATAAGCAGTGAAAATGCATGATATTGTTGACAGCATTTGGACCTTCTACATTTCAACGGGGGAGAAGAAATGTGATAAATTTCATGAGTCTGATTTTGTTAAAGATGTGGAGAAGTTGATTTCTGAAATTTCAGAAGTTCCACAGCCGAATGTTGAAGAAGTTGTGCCTGTTGAAAGTGAGAATGTTGTTGAACGGTAATATGTTTACAAATGTATACTGAAAATTAAGACATAAATTGCTAACAGACAACTGTATGTTCCAAAACTATGCAGAATGTTCTAATTTTTTTATTTTGATTCTTGCAGAGATTTGGTTTCTGAAAAACCAAGAGAAAATGAATTTGAAGATAATATTCCATTGGACATTCGTTCCAAGTTTTTGGTGGAGTATAAGGACCTTTTTATGCATGTGAAGGGTGAAAAGCGTAGGATTGTGAAGTATGCTTTTGCTGAAAAACAAGATAGCAAGAGGTTATGATTAAATCTTTGTTAGTTTATTTATTTTTTATAATATATATTTACTTCTTATTTTTCTTTAATAGATGTGAGATGTTCTATGTTGTGAATCAAACTTTGGTTGATAGAGAAGATGTTCGAAGTATGGCAGGGAAAAGTCGTTTAACGAACGCAGTCATTGATGCTTGGTGTAATATCATGAATTTTGAAAATAAGAACAAACCTGTAGAGGCTTTGAATAGATTTTTCTTCTCTACTGCTCCTTTCGTATGTATTTCTTTTTTGTTATACTCTTAATTTAATATATTTTTTATGTTTTTTTTAGCTGTTTATGTGTTCAAACAGTTTGTTTGATTCTCAAATGAGTATAGAGAAGAGACTTCCTTCTCTGTTCGAAAGGATTGAAAACGAATTGAAAGCTGCTGATGTTGGTAGTTTGGAAGGTTTTGATTTGGTAAATATGTTTTTAAGGATTCAATTGTGTGTTGACAGTTTTGGAATGTTTTCAATTTGGTATATGTGTTTTTAAGCATTCTGTTAGCACCCATTTTTGACCGGCTCAAAAAGCATGTTTTTCTGTAAAAATGAATTTATTTGACCTAAAAATATATACATGTTATAAATAAACTTTATTTTTGCCCCGTTTTAATAAATTACACTTATTATCTAAACGATTCTCAATTGATTTAGAATATAAGATTTTATCTCGAGTTAAGTAAAAATGATGTTTTTAATTTCAAATTATCGTGTCGATAGATATATTGAAAAGACATCAGAATACAATTCACTGAAATTATACATGATTTTAAGCTTATTACAATTTTTGCTCGGGATATATTTCTATTATTCTAGACAAATTCAGATACATTTAGATATGAATCGTATTTTATTAATCAAGTTTAAATATCATTTAATTCTAATAAACTTTATTTATTTTATCCAATTTTACATTTTGGTTCATATTCTTGACGGGGTACAGTGACCTAGTCTGAATCAAACGTTCAGATCTCAAGACGAGTAGGATGTCGGTCAAAGTCAACAATCGATTCAAACCCAAATCAAGGTTCAATTGAAGTCAAATTGATCCAAATCAATATAATTTCGCAATACCATCAAAGTTCGACAAGTCCAAGCCAAGGTCCTAGTTTGAGGCCTACCCTGCCTCGAAGTCGAATATAGTTCAAGTCTAAGTTGAAGTCCGTTCCAGCTCGGGTCCCAATTTAAAAGTCCAAGTCGGATTTTTAGCAAGTCAACAACAATATTCTGAACAGGCCAACACCAAATTTCGGCCCATACATCAAGCAAATATCCAAATTTCGGCTCATCTCAACAGGCCCAAACACATTTCACCAGGCCCATCATAAAATTCAATTTTGGATTGAAGGAAGCCCATTACAGCAAGTTATTTTCAGATTCAGATTTGCAAAGAGATTGAGATCATATTTTAGAGCAGATTTTGGAAGGATTTAGATTTGATATTGGAGAGATTTGGATGAAATTGTATAAAATCTGAATCTAATCCTAGATTTTTGCTTGATTTATAAGCTAATCTTGCCTATAAAAGGGCTGGCATTTAATGTAAAGAAAGATCCTCATTTTTTAGTAGGAATCCAATAAAAGATATACTTAAAATCTCTATTATCAAGCTTTTACTTCATCTTTTCTGTTTCCGGAATTCTATTACCGAGTTAATCTATGTTGGCATTTTATACTTCTATTTCATTTATGGATCTCTATTAAAATCGTCAACCATAGATTAGGCTAAGTTTCCAAAGTACTTTTGATTTAAGGCTATAATACATTGATCCTAAACCATTTTCAAATTCATTGAAGAGAGGTTTTCACTATTGACTCGAAAACCGATTCAATAATCAAATTCAAAGCTTCACTGTTTCTCTCCCGAAACACACCCGATCATTCACTTCGTTCCCTCACCATTTACTCCGCTCACATCCATTAATTTTACGCATTTTTATTTTACAAATTACAATCTTTCAAAATCAGCAAACTAAATTCCTATGCTAAATTATTTACAGTTATCCCAAACATTAAACTGTTAGTCTAACCTAAACCAGTTAACTAACACCAATTACAAGTGCTTTCCTTCCTTTTTCACTTTTACAGGTATCCCCGGCGAATAGTCACCGGAAACTGCTACTGTTCATCGCCGCCGGCAGCTGTTAATCGCCGGCGAAGGTCTCTTTCCATCCGACTGTCACTAACGAACCATCACCGTCGGTCACTGTCGCCGGCCACCATCTGGAGATCAGAGACACTGTTGCCTCTGTTTCATCATCATTTTCCTCGCCTGTAACTTCCAAACTGCCGCCGTTTCCGTCAAAAGAGTGGTCGGATCCGAGAGTTCTTTTTCCAGAGATGAAAGAATCTCGAGAAGAAAAGGAATAGAAGACGAAGAAGAAGTAGAGGAAAGGTTGCTGCCATTAGAAAGGAACGACGAAGAAGGAGAGGCAGTTAGGGTTCTGTTAAGGAAGGAGAAGAGGAAAAGGGCGGCTGGAGTTGTGGAGAAGAAGAAGAAGATGATGAAATGTTGACAATTTAGGGTTTTCCCTAATTTATACCCCATCTCAACCCGCTTCAGCAAACGGATCAGATCCGCCCGAGATCCGCTCCTGACCCGTTTCCACTTGACCCAGATATCGTGGGCTCATGCCCAATTGGCCTAGGTAAGTCCACTAAACTTTGTTCTTTTAATCTGTTTAATTGCTTAGTTTTAATATAAATGTTTGTAAATAGTAATATCACAAATCCATATGTCTGTACTTTTAGTGCAACTTTAATTACCTTAGATTATTATACGGTGCAAATTTAATTGATTAGCACAAGTTTGTAGAATTAGCAATGCCATGTTCTATAAGTTAAAATCTTAATATTCTCAAATTAGTTTAGTATAAAACAACTGATGAATTAGGTGAATTAGTGCAAGGACTCCTCATTTGCGTACATTCTTAGTCCAGTTACGGTCAACTGTTTATAATTTGTAAACATTAGTATATGATTAAGCTAATCATAATTTTGGTATTAACTTGTTTGAAATTTACAACGACTAAAGCATAGAATCGTGTCTATGCTATACATATGATATCAAAACCAAAATGAAATCGAGTCGATAAATATTTCAAATGATGATAATTTATAATGTCGTCAAAATACAACTACGATATAATATACACGATGTTTCAATACTTAAAAAATGAGATTAGTACGCTAAGAATAAAAATATCTTTCTTAGACAAATAACGGGATTGTTAATTCCGTCGTTTATTTACTAAAACGTATCACTAATTTTATTGAGTTAAAATGGTCAATTTACGTCTATGTGATACACGAAAATTAGGCCTCATAAAATATGGATCTTATCAACTTCCATCGAGTTAAGATCATTTGTTCACGTATATGTGGTACGCGCGGATCTGATAAAAATTAACAAAAGCAAGATTGTCAATTCCGCTAAGATTTCATCAGAATTCGGCTATCAATCTTATCAAGTCTATATCGCGCACTCACATTTATGTTATAAATGTGACTTATTTTGTAATAATCGAACTGTAATATTTGTGGATTGCTTTTGAAGTTAATTAAGTATTTTAAAAATAGTCATGTAATGACTAAATTATAAGATGATTAAGACCAAACTCTCTCGACGTCATGTTATGACCTTTTTATACATTGTTAAAATTATTAATCGTCTAATTGATACACGTACATATTTTTGAAATTAGGAATTTAGATGTTTTAAAAATAGCCACGGTATGACTAAATTACAAAAATGTTATGTAATAATCTTTTTTCTTATTTTCTTAAAAAACTATAAATACGTTTTGACTACAAGGGTTATGTTATAACTCAATATTACATCTTTAACGGAAATAAATAAACAAAACCCAGATAAGGTTCTTATCTAGCGAACAGAGTCAAAATCTTAACGGTATTCTAATCACACCGACCAAAGATGATTAGTGGCGACTCGTCTTAAAAGAGCTTAATTGCTCTTAATCAATTTACCTAAATAATTAACCAAAAAGTAGACGAGCACGACCTCACGCTCTGACCGGCATTTTTCGGGGTGCGACAGCTGGCGACTCTGCTGGGGAATCAAACTTATTATTTGTTTGTTTATGTTTATTTGTATTCAAAAGATGTAATATTTTTATTATTCAGTATTTATTTATTGCTTTAAAGCTACACTAATGCACACGAGCACCCAAAGGGTCATGTTATGATTTACCCGTTACAATTTAGGTCGATGCAAAGTAGGGATACCTCTCGAATGCGGGAATAAGATCCTGAAACGTACTCAACTCGAGGACTGATCTCTCACAATTTTGGTGAGATAAGGAAATCGGGAACTGCTGCCTAGAACAAACCTACCCCCACTAGTATCCAGCCCTTTTGTGCAGGTATCCACCCTATTAGGTTTTGGTTACGTATACATACGTGTATATACAAATGATTTTGATATTATACTTTTGTTCATGCATCGCATACATAAAGTTTCCCCCCGATCTAAAGTTGTGAAAGTAATAGACAATTCATTCCTGTAGGTTTAAGCCATGATTGAGATATGCCATTGGACGGTAAATGGACAATATGGTAAAAATAATAATAATAATAATAACAATAAATTGTAGACCTTTCTGGAATGAATTGAGTATTACGAACGTAACTTTAAAATGGGGAAATTATTAGCATCATTCTTTTCATATAACTTTTTAGGTTCTAAGTTGCTTGCTTGTTATAACATTAGAACACTTACTTTTTATATGTATATATAACATGATCCTAAGACAATTAAAGTGATGATAAATTTTAAAGCTTGCATTTCCCTTTTAGGTTTAGCATATAGCTTCGTTGCATATTTCAAAAAGTGTCGTGTCATGTTTTCGAGAACCTAGTTCTATTTTGTCATTCATACTCTAGATTTCTCATTTTATGTCAATTTTCTCATGCATAAACAGTGTCGTCAGAGTCATCCATGTTTTCACATGTTTTTATAACACTGCAGTAGTATCAAACGTGTTGCATGCATAAATGAAAATATGTATATGTCGGAGGTCGTATATCTTTCAAAATTCATTTCATCCAATTTTATTCTAGTCTACATTATATCATGAAATGTTTGTTAACAATCTTTGTCATGCATGCTTATTTTTTTTTTATAGTCTTAGGAAAATTAATGTGATTAGTACATCAATAACCTTTCACTTACCTTAGCTTATAATTTCTTTGCATATTCTAGGATTTACCATTTTGTTTCTTAAGCATCTTACTTTTGTTTAATCATTCACTCATAGTCCTTTGTAGTCTAGCCTTTGTTCTATGTTGACCCTTTTCATGCATAAACAATGTTGTAGCAACCGCTACGTTTACCTTCAACGTGTAATTTCTTTGTATATCCCGTAGGTATTTTCGTTAACCTAGTTTTGTTTAGGTGCTCACTAAACATCATTCATATTCTAGCTTCCTCATGTATAAAAGTGTCATAATCCTTAATATATAGTTGATGCATATTTTAGGATCTACCATCTTATCTTGCTAAGTATTTTCTAAATTTGTTTAGATGTTCTATGTTCTTTTAGTCCAGTTTTCCTATCTTTTGTCAAATGTATAGTGTCTTTGCATATTTTAGAAAATATCGTGAAATTTTCTCAATAACCTAGTTCTGTCTAGATTCGTCTATTGTCTAGCTTTCTCATATTGTGTTTGCTTTCTCATGCATATCTATCCTCTTATAAAGTGACGTCCATTCATCATAGATTAGCTTTCCCACTTTGCATCAACTCCCTCAAGTATAAAAATGTTGTATATCGTCTTTTTATATTTTAAGGTCTACCATCTTATCTTGTGACATGTTTCATACTTTTCCTAGGTGTTCACCGTCCTTCCTTTTCCCCATCTTTCGTTAAACAAATAGTGTCTTTACGTATTCTAGGGTATGTCGTAGAAGTTCTTCGTTAACCTAGTTCTGTCTAGTTCTTGATTCATTCATAGTTTATCTTTATCTAGTCATTGCCGTTAATAGTTTAATTTCTCGTTTAGTGTCAACCTTTCTTTTCTCCATGATTATCCAAGTAGCATAAACATGTCACATGCATTTAAAACATTCATGCCGGTATTTCGAGAATGTAAAATTCTCCTTGCTTTCCTTTTTTCATTAATAAAAAAACATGATAAATATACGAAATGAGTAATATCGTGTTTATTTGGCTTACAAAAGGGAAGGCTTCAAAAGGATCAAAGATCATGAATCACCAACATTATGAGGATTTGAGAAGGGAGATCTTCGAACTTAAGAAACAGTGTTCTCAGTTATCAGTGAAGGAACAAATGGCACAATTAATGGAATGGATGAAAGCTGAGCAAATGAAGGATAATACATCTCAAGCTTCAAATATGAAGACTCAAGTGGAAGAATTGGGCCATTGACGAAGAAATCGAAGTTGTTAAAGAAATGACCGTATCTACTGAGTATAGTTCAAGCCTTAATCTTGTTTTTCCTTACATGTTACCCAAGTATGTCGGTATGATAAAGGCGAAGCTGGTGAAGATTTTTGCATCCTTAGTTGTATTCAGAGCACAGTTTGAGCAGAGATTTAGAACAGTTGAAAATGAAGAAAAGTGCAAAGGATGCTGTCCTCCATCTTTGTCATTGAGGACACCCTTTACCAAAATTAGGAGTTCTCCCCTCGATATGTTAAGCGAACACAACCACCTTATCCAAAGTGGTATAAACCGAAGAAACAATTTGAATTCCATTATAGGGTTGTCGAACATTCAATTGACAATTTTCATATTTTTAAACGACTAGTCAAGCAGATGCTGGAAGTTGGGGAAATAAGCTTCGACTAAGCTAGAGATATTGTTATAGTCCGGTTTATCTTTTTGAATATTTTGTTATCTTGCCGGGTATGATGAGATTCTGTGAGGGAGGATGTTTATCGCATATGTATTTACCTTTTCGAGTAATAAATGAAATTATGACAATTTTAATTCACTTGTTGCTCCAATGTGAAACTCTAGAACTTATTTGAGTATTTTTCGAGGCGAAATATCTGATTAACTCATGATTAGGAAATGACTAAGGCACCCTTAGGATAACTCATTTAACCCGACCTACCCTTAAAATATATCCCTTAGTTATCCCTGATGAACCCTAAGTGTTTTGGTTATGTCCAAACGTTTCAGAAGATGAAAATGAAAATTAACTTGTATACTTTTCGATGTTGACTAACAATTTTCGTTAAGTTATTATGAGTTTTTCTCAGCAGATGCTGAATGAAGAATTCCTGCTTGCCTATTTTAACTCAGAAGATTAAAAAGCTGGAGACTGAAGCACTTTCTCAGAAGCTGGATGGACCGCTCTGAAGTGTTGATTGTCTGCCTAAAGCTTTTATCAGAAGTTCTCTTTTGCAAACAGAAGACTAAGGTTGTTTTAGTTCAGAAGCGCTAAGAAGAAAAACGAACATCAGAAGTTCGTTATCACGGGTTTGGTTAAGCATTTAATGCTTTGTCAGTTGCATTTAATGCAAGGCGCCAAAAGTTCAAAAAGCTGTTTGAAGGACGCGCCTGTTCACAACAAACAAAACCTGCTCTCTTACCGTTTCCCTCTAAATCAATCTTCAAGATCAGTCAACTCCATCACCTTTATCTTAATCCCATACCGGATTAGGTTAAAGTACAAAGTTGACAGAGTTGAGTGTTTTGAGACCGTTTGAAGAAGTTGACAAGATTAACGGCTACTTTCATCCTTGTCATCCTTGAAGATTCAAATATCCTCAACGGTTATCTACTCAACACTATAAATAGTAGCAAAGCTCCACTGCATCAACTCGGTGTGTGATCATAGAGCAAAAATCTCAACGCACTGTTATTCAAGAAAACAGAGCACACTTTCCATTCTCAATCTTTTCTTAGCTTAGCCTTTGTAATTGTGAGAGAGTGAAGAAAAACAAGTTCATAATAGAAATCTTGTAAACTGAGATCGGTTGTGATCTTCAGTTAGATTTAAAAGAGAGAAATCTAGTTGAGATTTGAGTTGGGTGAGAAATCCAGAAAACAGAGTATTGTTGTTCTGGTGAAAATCCTTTAACTCATTTTAGGCTAGTCAGAACTAAGTGAGAAATTAGCTTAAGTTCTGTTGATGTAAAGGAGCTTCTGAACTTGCCATAAAAGTTCTGAATAGTGGATTTATAAAATCTCTGGAGGCTGCGACCTCAGAGGACAAGACGTAGTCACAGGAATTCTGTGGCGAACTTGGATAAATTGAACTGTTCATCAGGACCTCCTGAATCTCTTTCTCCCTTCTTTATACTTGTTAATTGCTTCTGTGAACTTGTATCATATTTAGTGCTGAAACAGATTTTCTCTTAAAAATCACAAGTCTGTGTTCAGAAGACTGTCCAGAAGTTCTTTACTCAGAACTTCTGTAGCTGAAAAGACAGAACCTGTCTTAAAGCAGATTATCCCTCAGAGGCTACTTCAATAAGCTTGCCTCTGACTCTGAGGATTATTGACTCTGAAAATTGAGTTTTCATTAAATCCTTGAAAATATCAGTTTTCGTTTGAAACACCTATTCACCCCCCTCTAGGTGATTCTGATCTTGTTAGGGCCAACAAGTGGTATCAGAGCGAAGGTCACTTCGTATATTTACTAAAGATCTAACAATCTAAGTGTAAGATCCTATCAGAATCGATAGAGATGGCTAGTAGACACCAGCCTGAGAATTCTTCTCACTTCATTGTCCCAGAGGGATCCTCTACAACTAGACCTCCATTATTCAATGGTGACAATTACTCCTACTGGAAAAAGAGAATGATGTACTTCATTCAAGCTCAGAACATGAGTGCTTGGTTTGTCATCACAGATGGAGATTTCATTCCTACCAGAATGGAACCAGGTCTAGGGAATGTTATTATCCCTCAGAGAGAATATTCAGATGAAATTCTGAAAAAGCTCCAAACAAATGCTTCAGCAATAAATATGCTGCATTGTGCACTTACAGCCACTGAATATAACAAAGTTTCCTCGTGTGAAACTGCACAGGATATATGGAACAAGCTGGAAGTCACATATGAAGGAACAGGAAAAGTGAAGCAGTCCAAAGTCAACCAACTCATGAGAGAATATGAGTTATTTGAAATGCTTGACAAAGAATCTATTTCAGAAATGAATTCTAGATTCACCAAGATAGTCAATGACTTAAAGAGTTTGGGCAGAGACATTGAAGAGTCTGAAAGAGTAAAGAAGATTGTCAGAAGCTTACCAAGGTCTTGGCAAGCCAAGAAGACTGCCATTGAAGAAGTTCAGGACTTGAGCTTTTATTTGTATGATGAACTCATTGGGTCTCTAATCACCCATGAGATGTCACTAAAAAATCATGACCTAAGAGAAAGGTCAGAAGGAAAGAGACAAGTAGTCCTGAAGGCAGAGTCTTCTGAAGAATCATCAGAAGATGAAGAATTGGCCATGCTGACCAGAAAGTTCAAAAGAGCCTTTAGAAAAGGCAAAGGTGGAAACTACAAGAAGCCATTCAGAAGTTTTGAGAAGAAGACTTCTGACTTCGGTGAAAAGTTCAAGAGAGATCCAAACAAGCCCATTGTGTGCTATGGATGTCAGCAACCTGGGCACATTAAGCCTAACTGCCCAGAGATGAAGAAAGATAAGAAAAAGTTCAAGAAAGCTATGCTGGCTGCTTGGTCAGACTCTGAGACCAGCAGTGATCCTGAAGAGAAGGAAGAGCAAGCCCAGATATGTTTCATGGCTATTGATGAGCCATCCTCTGAAGATGTCACAGGAGAAACTTCCGCACCTCCTGAAGCAAACTATGACTCCGAGGTAAACATATCCTCTGAACAAAATATCTTTGATTCTCTTGAAGAATTGTACAGCATGTTCAAGTACCTAAAAAGGAAGTTGGACAAAAGCGAGGCTGACAAATTTCTTAGGTTTACTCAAGTTTATGCTGATATGAAAATATTGGAAGATAAACTAAGTAAACAATTCAGTTCTTCCTCCGATGACTCAAAAGTCAAAGGTAAAGAAAAACTGCCTCTGAGGAATGATAAACCTCAGAAGAAGAAATCTGTCACTCCCTCTCTTCTGAAAGAGATCTCTTCTCCTCCTGAAGTGGGAACCTCTAAGAGTGCTAATGCCTCTGAAGAAGTAGTACCTTCCCAGAAGAAGAAGAATGCTCCTAAGAAGCAAAGGGAAAGATCCAAGAATCCTCCTTCTTGCAAGTTGTGTAAGAAAGATGGACATTGGTTGAAAGATTGCAAGTATCACATTAAGAACCTCTTGCAATCTGAAATATCAGAAAAACCTGTAGAAGCTAAATCTAACTCTGAAGGACCCAATAAGGATTGGGTACCTGTCACTAATTGATTGTGTTGCAGGTTGCTCTGAGTGCTCCATCAATGTCAAAGCTGTGGTACATTGACAGTGGGTGCTCAAGGCATATGACAGGTGATGAAAAGGCATTCATCACATTTGTACCTAAAAGAGGTGGTAAAGTCAGCTTTGGAGATGCTCAGAAAGGAAGAATTCTTGGTTCTGGATCCATTGGAACCAATCCTCCGATCGAAGATGTCTCCCTAGTCAGAGGTCTGAAGTTCAATCTCCTGAGTGTTGCACAACTGTGTGATAAAGGTAGAGATGTTGTCTTCAGCTCCTCTGGATGTAAAATCTTGGACAGTAAGTCAAGGGAAGTTATTCTAACTGCTCCTAGAGTTGAAAATGTTTTCATGCTGAATCTTGAGAATCTTTGCAAAAATATATGCTTGATGTCCAAAGAGGATACCTCCTGGCTCTGGCATAGAAGACTTGCTCATGTTAGCATGGATCTTCTGGCCAAAGTAGCTAGATATCAATTGGTTGAGGGTCTGCCTGAAATTAGTTTTAAAAAAGACCATTTATGCAATGCTTGCCAAGCTGGTAAACAATCTAGAAGCTCTTTTAAAACTAAGAAAGTCATTTCAACTAAAAGACCTTTGGAATTACTTCATATGGATCTTTTTGGTCCTGTTCAACCAATGAGCATGGGTGGAAAGAAGTATGCCTTTGTCATTGTAGATGACTATTCAAGATTCACTTGGGTCATCTTGCTGTCTAGCAAAGATGAGTCACTTGGATGTTTCTCAGTTCTGATTAAGAAACTTGAGAATGAAAGGAATGAAAAGGTAGTCCATATCAGAAGTGATAATGGTGGAGAATTCAAAAACTTTATGTTTGAAGAATTCTGTGAAATCAAGGGAATTGATCATAACTTTTCTGCTCCCAGAACTCCTCAACAAAATGGGGTAGTTGAAAGGAAGAATAGAACTCTGGTTGAGATAGCCAGAACTATGATCAATGAAAGAAGGCTTCCAAAGTATTTTTGGGGAGAAGCTGTGAACACAGCTTGCTATGTTCTGAATAGAGTACTAATCAGAAGCATTCTGAACAAGACTCCTTATGAACTCTGGAAAGGTCGAAAGCCTAAAATAGGTTACTTCAGAACCTTTGGTTGTAAATGTTATGTTTTGAATACAAAAGAATATCTTTCAAAGTTTGATTCAAAGGCAGATGAAGCTATTTTTCTTGGCTACTCAACACATAGTAAAGCATATAGGGTTTTTAATAAGAGGACTCAAACTTTAGATGAATCCATTCATGTAAAGTTTGATGAGACTAACCCTGCAGATAGTAAAGTCTCTGAAGAAGATGAAGTTCAAGCTTCTGAAATATCATCTCCTCCTGTTGAAGATGTTATTCCTAAAGCTGCTGAAGTTGGTTCTCCTGTTGAACATGTTCCAGAAGAACATCCAACTACAGAAGTTAACTCTCTTCCAGAAGATACTCCTATATATGATTCAACAAATGATGAACAGGTTTCAGAAGACTCATTGGATCTACCAAGAGAAGTTAGAGCTCATAGGAATCATTCTTTAGAGAACATCATTGACTCTGTTCACAATCCTGTCATGACCAGAGCTCAGCTCAGAAGATATATGGGGAATGTGGCTTTTGTGTCACTACTGGAACCCAAGGACTTCTATGAAGCAGCTGATGATGACTCCTGGTTAATGGCAATGCAAGAAGAACTTGACCAGTTCAAAAGGTCAGAAGTTTGGATTTTAGTTCCCAGACCTAACAACAAGAAGGTTGTTGGTACAAGATGGGTTCTGAAAAACAAGCTTGATGAATTTGGAAATGTTGTGAGGAACAAGGCTAGACTTGTTGCTCAAGGTTACAGTCAGCAAGAAGGCATAGATTATGGTGAAACTTTTGCTCCTGTTGCAAGATTAGAAGCCATTAGAATCTTATGTGCTTTTGCATCATACAAAGGTTTCAAGCTCTTTCAAATGGATGTGAAAAGTGCATTCCTGAATGGTTACATTGATGAGGAAGTCTATGTGTCTCAACCTCCTGGTTTTGAAGATCCTAAGTTTCCTGATCATGTGTACAAGCTAAAGAAAGCCTTGTATGGACTGAAACAAGCTCCCAGAGCTTGGTATGAGAGACTGACAAAGTTCCTTCTGTCTAAAGGATTTGTCAGAGGCTGTGTTGATACAACTCTGTTCACTCTGAAGAAGAACAAGGATATCCTTATAGCTCAGGTATATGTTGATGATATTATATTTGGTGCTACTAATGAATCTTTGTGCAGAGAGTTCAGTGACCACATGAAGGCTGAGTTTGAGATGTCTATGATGGGAGAATTAACCTTCTTCTTAGGACTTCAGATCAAGCAAAGTAATGATGGTGTGTTTATCAATCAAGCCAAGTACACTAGAGAAGTGCTGAAGAAATTTGGCATGATGGACTCTAATGCTGTTGATATTCCAATGGATGTCAGCAAAGACATTGATGATGAAGAAAAAGCTGGTAAACCTGTAGATATAAAAACCTACAGAGGTATGATTGGTTCTCTTTTATACCTAACCGCCAGCAGGCCAGATATACATTTTGCTGTGTGTTTTTGTGCTAGATATCAATCAAAGCCAAGAGAAATTCATGATGTTGCTGTCAAAAGAATTCTTAGATATCTTAAAGGCACACCAGAAGCTGGTTTGTGGTATCCCTGTAGTTCTGATTTCACTCCTATAGGATACACAGACTCTGACTATGGTAGAGATAAATTGAAAAGGGTCAGCACTTCTGGTGGTTGTCATTTTCTGGGGGAGTGCCTAGTCTCCTGGCATAGCAAGAAGCAAACCTCTGTGGCCCTCTCAACTGCTGAAGCTGAGTATGTTGCTGCTGGAAGTTGTGTTTCTCAGATGCTCTGGATAAAGCAACAAATTGCTGACTATGGAGTCATCCCTGGAACAATTACAATCTACTGTGATAACAAGAGTGCCATTGATCTTTCAAAGAATCCTATTCAGCACAGCAGGATGAAGCATGTTCATATTAGACATCACTTTCTGAGAGATCATGTTCTGAAGAAGGATATTATCATTACTCATGTTTCCTCTGAAGAAAACCTTGCTGACATGTTTACTAAGCCTCTGACTGGTATGGCTTTCAGCAACTTACGAGAAGGCATTGGTATGACTTATCCTCTTCAATAACTTAGAATTATTGTCTCTGAGTATCTTAAGTGTTTGATTGTTTAAGATAATTTAGTTATAATAAATTCTAATCATGATTTGACTTGAAAGCATGCGTTATTTACTGCTTATTACGGCGCTGTTCTGTGGTTAACGGTTATCTGTTCCCTTTTAAACGGTGTGAAGTTACTTTTTGAATTGGAACGGTTTCTGTGTTTGGGTATAAATAAGGGATTTCCATACTTAGAACCCTTTACTCTCATTATCTTTGCCATTAGAATTTTCATAGTTTTTTCTGTGATATCATCTCTCTTAGACATCTTAACCTAATTTCTCATTTCCTCAAATGGCTCAAGAAATCACTGTCACTCACATCTTTTCCGATGATTCACGAAAGAAAGTTAGTCAATCTAGGGTTTTTACCTCTAGATTTTTAGATGACGAAGTCAAATCAACTGAACCTATTTCTCTTTGGCTTAGTGCTCAAAACTGGAATTCTTTCGTCTCTCTCGAAGAATTCATCTACCCTAACTTAGTTACAGAATTTTATAAGAACCTCCATTTCTTTTCTAATGAGGAGGATGTGCTTCATTCTGTGGTCGGGGATGTTGAAATCGAAGTCAGCAGGGCTTCCATTTCTCAAGTGATAGGAATTGATGATGAAGGAATCATCATTGGAGATGATGGTTCAGCAGAAGGGTTTTCAGAAGCCAACTGGGCTAGGCCAGATCTAAGTGCCAAGGAAACTTATGCCACCTGGTTGAGTCAGCACCAGAGGTGGGCACATTATTTGACTACGAATGTCTTTCTTCCGAAGGCTGGAGGAGTCAACTGTGTTTCCAACAGAGAAAGGGTTTTTATGTGGCATCTGGTCAACCAGAAGAAGATAAATTTGCCTGCCATGCTGATAAGGCAGATGAAGAATGTAACTGCTGTGAGTGCATTAGCTTATGGCTCACTCCTGACAAGGTTGTTTGAGGCAGCCTCTGTTGTTATGTCAGGAGAAGGTGTTACTAGTAGGAGTACGGTTCTGAAGATGCATACCTTCAGAAACCTCAGTTTTGATGTTACTCCAAAGAAGAATGAGAAGGGCTCCTCTGTGAGTATTGCTCAGAAGGAGATTATGGATGCAACGGTTCAGAAAGGAAAGAATGCTGCCAAGAAGGGCAAGGGAAAGAAAGGATCAAGCAAGTTGGTCCTGAATGTTGAGAAGGTTGCTGTCTCAGAACCTCTTCCCACGTTGGTTCAAACAAAAATCAATGTTGAACCTTCTGGCAAGATTGTTGCTGAGAAGCCAAAGGATGTCCTTGAGAAAGAAGCTCAGGATGCTGAGGAAGCACGCCTTGCTGAGAAAGAGAAGGCTGCTGAAGCTGAAAAAGTTGCAAGAGTTGTGGCTCTTGCTGAAGAGAAAAGGAAGAAGAAAGAAGCTGAAGATAAGTTAGCTGCTGAGCGTGAAATCGCTGCAAAGGCTAAGGCCGATGCCAAACTTTTAGAAAGTGCTGCTAATCTGGAGGGTGCTGAGTTCTCCAAGGTAGGTGAGACTTCAGAGGAAGAGGATAATGTTGCTCTATCCTCTCGAATTGCTGAGACTGTCACTCTCACTACCAGAATTGGGAAGAAGGTTGTGGCAAAACGAAGGGTTCTGAGAAAGAAGGACTTCGTTATTGCTCCGAGTGCTGAATTGGAGGAACCTGCTGCTCAGGAACCAGAAACTGCTGATAAAGAGCTGTCAGAGATTTCTGATAAAGAGGATGTTGAAGCTCCTCTGATTGAAGAGCTATCTGAGGTTAGTGAACCAGAAGATGAAGAGGTTCTTGAAGAAGCTAAACAATTTGTTGAGAATGTTGACAATGAGAACTTCATTGACAATGTTCTTCTGAATCAAGGAAGAAACCCTGGTGAAAGGGATGCCTCAGAAACGCTGTTCAGGATGGCTCATTTATATGCTGAGCCAATCTCATCTTTTGATCCAAATGCCTCTGAACAGGTTATCTCATCTCCTGTTTTTACTCCTCATCCATCTCCTTCACTCCCTTCTGTCACAGAAGTAAGTGAATCTCAGAATTCCATTCCTCTGACAACTTCAACATCTGAGGTTGTCCCTCCTCCATCTACTCTTCCTTCTGGATCCTATTCAGAAGTGAATCTGTCCTCTGGACCAATTTTCACAGACTCCATTTCTACTTCCACTACTTCTTCTTTATCTTCTTTTGCTGTTTTTCCATCAATTGGAATTACTGCTCCTTCTCCTTCCATACCTTTGTCTATACCTTTTTCAATTCCTTCAACTTTACCTTCCTGTACAAATTCCTTTTCCTCCTCCTCTTCACAAATTTTCTCCTCTCCTCAAACTTCTGTCCCTCCTCTTTCAACCTCGGGACATACACCTCCTGTGTGTGATCCCTTAACTACCTCCTCCACTCCTTCAGGTTTTGCTGGATTGTCATCCAATTATGACTTTCTACGCAAACACTTGAATCGTGAAAATCTGGATAACAGATTTGGAAGTTTTGGCTTCATGGGCAGAGCTTCTGGTATTTCCGAAGCTGGAGGTGCCCCAAATGTTGAAGAGTTGAGAAAAATGGGTCAGAGTGGCTCAGATGACCTGCTGAATAGGTTTGCTGGTATAGGACAAAGAAGTTCTGCTGCTGACATGTATGCTCAGGGCATTGTGCTGCAAGAATTACACTCTCTGAAAGCTCAGAACCTGCAGCTCATGACCATGCTCCAAATGCAGGATCCTTCTGTGTATATACGCAACCTTTCTACCCTTCATCTAGCCACTTATGATGAGCTGTATAAATTGAGGGAATTAGCTCTGACCCTTCCCTCTCTGGATAATATTGCTCTTGCTTCTTCTCTGAAGGTCAATGAAAATTTGGAAATATTGACAGAAGAAGTCAAGGAAGCAAACGAGCATTATGAGGCTCATGAGAAGATGCTTCCTAGTAAGATTGAAGACCTGCAAAGTACTGCAAATCACATTCTGAGAGAAGTGAAATCTTCTGCTCAAGGTTCTTCATCTTCAGGAGCTGCCAAGATTGTATATGACATCACTCCTGATCTCAACAACCGACTCTCCAACATTGAGTCTGCTGTATCTGCTCAGAATGCACAGATTGCTGAGCTCACTGAACTCCTGAAAGTTATGCATAATCAAGCTCGTGAACAAGAGAAGACTCTTCACAATTGTTATAGGTTTGTCCGAGGACAGACTTATCTTCAGAATGAGCATCTCACGGCTGCTGTGTATGCTAACAACAGGCTGATCAAGCTCCTTCTGGAAGATGTTCAGAAACAGAGACCTATGTCTGGTCAGACCTTTGATCATATGAAGACCATTGATGATGACTTCAGAAGACGAATGGATTTGATCAATTCTGTGCGACCAACTCCTGTGCAATATCAAACTGCTCTGAATGTTCAACAAAAATTGAAGTCTCAGGGAGCTCTTGGTGTTGCTATTGGTTCTGGTCAAACGGGGGAGAAGTCTGGTCAGAAGAGATCAAGTGCTGCTGGAGGTTCCAGTGTTGTTCCTCCTCCTCAGAAGAAATCTAGGAACCTGTAATCATTTAGGACTTAAGCTTCTTAGCTAGGTTCTGGGTTGGGTAGTCTATGTCTTAGGACTTTTTCTGTTCCTCTGATTATTCTGTTTCCTATGTTATCTTCTGAATGATCATATATACACTGAATCTTTTCTATACTGTCTTGCATATCTGACTTCTTAAATGTTTGCTTATGTTTCTTTTTATCTCAGTAAATTACACTTCATTATATCTAACAACTTGATCTTAAGTCTTATTAAGTTTATACAGATTGCTGAAGTTCACCATTTATACTAAAATGGGGGAGTTAATTTACTCAGAAGTAATGAAATATTTGCATCAGGAAGTCACTCTCTAACCCTCATGTTTTTCCTTTACCTTCTGACCACGGTTTGTCCATAACCAAAATGGGGGAGAATGATGAACCCTAAGTGTTTTGGTTATGTCCAAACGTTTCAGAAGATGAAAATGAAAATTAACTTGTATACTTTTCGATGTTGACTAACAATTTTCGTTAAGTTATTATGAGTTTTTCTCAGCAGATGCTGAATGAAGAATTCCTGCTTGCCTATTTTAACTCAGAAGATTAAAAAGCTGGAGACTGAAGCACTTTCTCAGAAGCTGGATGGACCGCTCTGAAGTGTTGATTGTCTGCCTAAAGCTTTTATCAGAAGTTCTCTTTTGCAAACAGAAGACTAAGGTTGTTTTAGTTCAGAAGCGCTAAGAAGAAAAACGAACATCAGAAGTTCGTTATCACGGGTTTGGTTAAGCATTTAATGCTTTGTCAGTTGCATTTAATGCAAGGCGCCAAAAGTTCAAAAAGCTGTTTGAAGGACGCGCCTGTTCACAACAAACAAAACCTGCTCTCTTACCGTTTCCCTCTAAATCAATCTTCAAGATCAGTCAACTCCATCACCTTTATCTTAATCCCATACCGGATTAGGTTAAAGTACAAAGTTGACAGAGTTGAGTGTTTTGAGACCGTTTGAAGAAGTTGACAAGATTAACGGCTACTTTCATCCTTGTCATCCTTGAAGATTCAAATATCCTCAACGGTTATCTACTCAACACTATAAATAGTAGCAAAGCTCCACTGCATCAACTCGGTGTGTGATCATAGAGCAAAAATCTCAACGCACTGTTATTCAAGAAAACAGAGCACACTTTCCATTCTCAATCTTTTCTTAGCTTAGCCTTTGTAATTGTGAGAGAGTGAAGAAAAACAAGTTCATAATAGAAATCTTGTAAACTGAGATCGGTTGTGATCTTCAGTTAGATTTAAAAGAGAGAAATCTAGTTGAGATTTGAGTTGGGTGAGAAATCCAGAAAACAGAGTATTGTTGTTCTGGTGAAAATCCTTTAACTCATTTTAGGCTAGTCAGAACTAAGTGAGAAATTAGCTTAAGTTCTGTTGATGTAAAGGAGCTTCTGAACTTGCCATAAAAGTTCTGAATAGTGGATTTATAAAATCTCTGGAGGCTGCGACCTCAGAGGACAAGACGTAGTCACAGGAATTCTGTGGCGAACTTGGATAAATTGAACTGTTCATCAGGACCTCCTGAATCTCTTTCTCCCTTCTTTATACTTGTTAATTGCTTCTGTGAACTTGTATCATATTTAGTGCTGAAACAGATTTTCTCTTAAAAATCACAAGTCTGTGTTCAGAAGACTGTCCAGAAGTTCTTTACTCAGAACTTCTGTAGCTGAAAAGACAGAACCTGTCTTAAAGCAGATTATCCCTCAGAGGCTACTTCAATAAGCTTGCCTCTGACTCTGAGGATTATTGACTCTGAAAATTGAGTTTTCATTAAATCCTTGAAAATATCAGTTTTCGTTTGAAACACCTATTCACCCCCCTCTAGGTGATTCTGATCTTGTTAGGGCCAACAATCCCATTTTAAGCCGACGATATTTTCTTTCGTGTCGCCTAGTCCGGCTGTCAGTCACCAAAGGAAACCAGTTGACCGAAGAATGAATACCAGTATGAATTGAGCAGGAACGAAGAATTGGTCAACAATAAAAAAACTGACCAAAAGGTCAGAATTGGATCAAAGATGTACAAATACTCTGAAAGTACCCAAGCAAGGTCAAACAAATTCTAAGATGCTGCAACATGTCAGTTAAAGCAGCTAAGATCTATAATGAAGTCTGTTAGGTTGAAAACCCGCAAAGGGCGGCCTAGATACTAGGCAGGGGGCAAAAAAAAAAATACAAAAAATAAATAAATAAAAATAAAATAAAATAAATGAAAGTGAGCAAAAGAAAGAGAGAGTGGTGCTGATAATGATAAGGAAAAACTAAAAAATGAGAGATCAAATAAAAACCCCTAGAAATTGTGCAAATTAAAACAAATTAATGAAATTACCCAGTACGCAACGGTAATAAAGCCAGAAGATATCCAGAAGATCATTTTACATCAGCCGGAGGCCATCCAATTCAACTGGTTTCCATTCCCATATTAACCCTTAAAACCCAAAAGACCTTTCGATCCATAGTCATGAGTTAGTCTACATTAGTGGAGATAAATACGAAAAATAAGCTTATGGTAGTTTCATCTCGATGGTTATTCAGGGGTATTTATTAGACCCAAATCAAACACATGGAGTAGTAGACCATGTTTTTATGGATTTTACATTCAAGATTAACAAGGATTGGAAGCCTACGGAAGGGTAACCAATGCAAAGATCGAACAATGTCATGACCAATCTAAAGGATCATCTCGATGATAAGATGGATAAATTTGTTTCATTGATGAAATTAAAGAAAAGTGGGAGGAATCATGGTTAAATTCTTTAGCTTTAACATATCAGTCGCAAGGAAGCAACAATCATATCACCACCAGAAGATAATGACAAGTCATTTTGAGATTCCTTGAAGAGATATGAGGAAAGTCCAGGTCATCGAGATTTATTATCACTTTAGGGTTCGAGTTTTGGGGCGTTTGTCCAGAGATGCCAACCTAGTTGGGATGTCTAGCTCCGTTTCCGCTGGTTCTCTATTTTTGGAAAATAAAGGGTTTATCACTTATGTGTCAATCAGTGAATCATGTTGGAATTGGTACAAATAGAGTCGAAGCAGCTGTGGAGGTACCTTCAACATAAATGAACAAGCATGCAACTAAATCGGGCAAACTTGGGGGCAACTGCAGAAATGTTGCCTTAAAGGTATTCATGACATATGTCTAGGATAAAGTGGTATAAAAATTGGAACAAGTGGTTAAATTGTCATGAATGCCAAAATCGGAGAGATAATCAGGAAAACCATTGATGAAACTCGTTTTTGAGAGCATTGCAACTTTGGGGTTATTTATGACATCATTCTAGGATTAAGTGGTATAAAAATTGGAATAAGTGGTTAAAATGTCATGATCACCGTTAATCAGGGGATAGTTCTGAAAGCCGTTGATAAATGTTGTTATTTTCATAAAATGGAGCAACCGAGAAAATTCCACTTAGATGATTTTTATGTCATCTGTCTAAGATAAAAGTGGTAGAGTTAATTGGCGCAAGTGGTTGAAATGTAATAAAAATCATTAATCAGAGGGCAATTGTGGAAACTATTGACAAGGATCATTAGCTCCGTCAACACAATATTGAATTGAACAACATAAGAATTGCTATGAAGTATTCCTACCGGTAAATCCTTGACTTCTTGGAGACATTTGCTTGACTTCACCAGTTTTACAAAGATATCAACGTGCTTGGGGGCAAGATGACTAATTTCCAATATCATGTCTATCTAATAGAATGACCGATGATTTTGAGGCCCAGAACCGGAGAGGTTGCAGATCATTCCACATCACATGGTGATTATCGGGAAGACGTTATACAAAAGCATGATTTTCAGAATCCTTGAAATTAAAAAGCCAAAGAAATGGAGCACTTTTGCGCAAGAACGAGTCGAGAAAATCTCTTGAATGATAGTTTGCTAAATCTTCAAATCTGGTCAAATGAAACAAGATCCTTAAGAAGCATTTTTATCTCTTCATTCCATAAGCCAAATGAATAAGCCTATTGTTCAAATAATAAAAAAAGAAATCTTGTATCTCATTTTGCATAATTAGTTGCATCTTAAGTTTCTCAAATGCATTTCTCCATCTCAAACACACCTCCTTTAGACGAGTCTTCTGTACGCATCGTTTTAGTTTGTTCATACAATTTTCTTCACTTTTCCTCATCAACATATCATTTGATTTACTACTTTGGAGTGAACTTGTCCCTAGGACAGTTTAGCTTTTCTTTTGTCAATCCACTTCTCCTCGTTAAGTAATGAGTCCTAGATACTTTTTCTTATATGCATATAGATATGTGTGACTTATTCTGCACCTGTACATAGGTCGTTTAGTCTTTCTCTTGTCAATCAACAAATCCTCTTGTCATTATCAAAGTTATAGTTATAGACATATAGGTATTTATGTTTCTTTTTTTCATAGGTCGATTTAGTCTTTCTAGAGTCATAAATCCTAGATATTCGCCGTATAGGTATTCATGAAATGTCTTGCATCATGTACATAGATAAATCTAGCTTTACTCTCGTCAATCCATAAATCTATTTGTCCTCAATAAGCTGTGAATCCTAGATGTTCATTCTTATATTCATATCCATGTTTATTTTTATATCATATAGAAAATGACCTTAGCCTTGTTAATAAGTCATCTTTTTCATCATTTAGTATAAGCTCAGTTATCCATTCTTATATACATGCATTTTCCCTGATAATTTTGCATCACGTACGTAAAAAATATTTTTTCATTCATTTGTTAAATCCATTATATCCCATGATAAATATGTATATAAATATACCCATGATCATTTTGCATCTCATATATAAATACATGTCCATTCATTTGTTAAACTCCAATATAAATAGTTTAGATAAAACGTTTCAAATACCATTAGTCTTCATTAATCATGCATTAGAAAATATCACCATGTCATATCTCATTATTTTCACCATCATATCTCATTCCTCATTATCTCATTATTTTCCTTATGCATGATTATCTTTCACACTAATATTTCTCATAAGCATTATTCTTCATCATGTTTCATATTTCCTTTACCATAAATCATTTTGTTATCCTTACCATCGTATGTCAATACAACTTTCATCATATCATTTCTTTTCAATTTTCACTTCAAGTAGCATTCATTTTTCCTCTTCATTTTATTTACGTTTAATTTTCACTTTAAATCATATTTAATGTTCTTATGTCACGTTTCACACATTTTTAACTTATATCACATTTAAAAAATTCTTGTTGAGATTCATTCTTTTCCTACCACATTTCTTAAATGATAAATTGTTTCACATTAATACTTGTCATATCACATTTTCGTCAAATCTTTTCAAAATAGGTTAATGTTCTTATATCATTAAATGAATTTTCAAAAAAAAAAATAAAAAATAAAAATCACCTAATATCATTTTTGCAGTATAAGCTGCATTTTTCTTCCTCAAGAAACTTTTTCAAATAAATTATCTCGATATCACAAAAATATCCTGTTTAGATGAGTCTGCTTTAGATTTCACCATATTTCTTCATTCATATTCTCATTCTCTTACACAAACTTATTTTCCTTCAATTAGCACGATAATAACAACTTGTACATATAACTGTTTGTTTAATCTTGTCAATATGTCATGTTATCTTCTTTGATTGTAAATCTTTATTATTACCCTTTATAAGCATGTGTTTCTTCATCATCATTTTTTTATTTACATGTAAAAGTAACATGCAAGATCATTTGTCAAGTCCATTTGACATTTCCATAGTCCATTAATCATGCATAAAAAGCATAAACATTAAAAAATAAACATTTTAAATTCTTCTTTTCAAAGATAAAAGAATCGCTTCGTCATTATGCGTCTTGCATTGCTTTCAAAACTATCAAGAATTTTGCTCTCATTTCCTCAACTAATTTCAAAAATAAAATCAATTTTTCTCCATTTCCTTGTTAAACGTTTTCAAACCTTTTTTTGCAACAAAACAAAATTTCTGACAATTCCAATAGAGTCATTCTTTATCACAATTCCACAATTTTCTATCTATCAAACTTTCCACAAAAATTTCCTAACTAAATCTTACTGGAGTCAAGCTCCATCACAATCAATTCACAACTTATCCAACTTCGATTCCACCTCTTAAAGACAAAGGAATCACTCCATTTAAATATCACTTATAACTGTTAGCACTTACCCAATTATTCAGTTTTACAGATTTATTCCAATGGTGGGGAGCCACCCTAATCACTCAAATGGTGGGGAGCCACGATACTCATATCACTTCAACTCGACGGATGCACGACTCGTTTGCAATCCAATACCAGTTCAACCCGAAGGATGCGCGGCTCACTTGCAATTCACTACATTTTCAACTCGACGGATGCACGACTCATTTGCAATCCAATACCACTTCAACCCGACAGATGCGCGGTTCACTTGCAATCCATTACCTCTTCAACAACGGTGTCAACCTGGAGAATGCCCAGTGAAAAGCATTCAACCAATTTTTTAACCTTTTCCTCTTTAATATTGTTTACATGATGACTCGGCAAAAATGGTCGCTTTATTGTGCTTTGTATACTCCCTTTTCAATGGAGATATACAAAGGGGGGCAGCTGTTAGCACCCATTTTTGACCGGCTCAAAAAGCATGTTTTTCTGTAAAAATGAATTTATTTGACCTAAAAATATATACATGTTATAAATAAACTTTATTTTTGCCCCGTTTTAATAAATTACACTTATTATCTAAACGATTCTCAATTGATTTAGAATATAAGATTTTATCTCGAGTTAAGTAAAAATGATGTTTTTAATTTCAAATTATCGTGTCGATAGATATATTGAAAAGACATCAGAATACAATTCACTGAAATTATACATGATTTTAAGCTTATTACAATTTTTGCTCGGGATATATTTCTATTATTCTAGACAAATTCAGATACATTTAGATATGAATTGTATTTTATTAATCAAGTTTAAATATCATTTAATTCTAATAAACTTTATTTATTTTATCCAATTTTACATTTTGGTTCATATTCTTGACGGGGTACAGTGACCTAGTCTGAATCAAACGTTCAGATCTCAAGACGAGTAGGATGTCGGTCAAAATCAACAATCGATTCAAACCCAAATCAAGGTTCAATTGAAGTCAAATTGATCCAAATCAATATAATTTCGCAATACCATCAAAGTTCGACAAGTCCAAGCCAAGGTCCTAGTTTGAGGCCTACCCTGCCTCGAAGTCGAATATAGTTCAAGTCTAAGTTGAAGTCCGTTCCAGCTCGGGTCCCAATTTAAAAGTCCAAGTCGGATTTTTAGCAAGTCAACAACAATATTCTGAACAGGCCAACACCAAATTTCGGCCCATACATCAAGCAAATATCCAAATTTCGGCTCATCTCAACAGGCCCAAACACATTTCACCAGGCCCATCATAAAATTCAATTTTGGATTGAAGGAAGCCCATTACAGCAAGTTATTTTCAGATTCAGATTTGCAAAGAGATTGAGATCATATTTTAGAGCAGATTTTGGAAGGATTTAGATTTGATATTGGAGAGATTTGGATGAAATTGTATAAAATCTGAATCTAATCCTAGATTTTTGCTTGATTTATAAGCTAATCTTGCCTATAAAAGGGCTGGCATTTAATGTAAAGAAAGATCCTCATTTTTTAGTAGGAATCCAATAAAAGATATACTTAAAATCTCTATTATCAAGCTTTTACTTCATCTTTTCTGTTTCCGGAATTCTATTACCGAGTTAATCTATGTTGGCATTTTATACTTCTATTTCATTTATGGATCTCTATTAAAATCGTCAACCATAGATTAGGCTAAGTTTCCAAAGTACTTTTGATTTAAGGCTATAATACATTGATCCTAAACCATTTTCAAATTCATTGAAGAGAGGTTTTCACTATTGACTCGAAAACCGATTCAATAATCAAATTCAAAGCTTCACTGTTTCTCTCCCGAAACACACCCGATCATTCACTTCGTTCCCTCACCATTTACTCCGCTCACATCCATTAATTTTACGCATTTTTATTTTACAAATTACAATCTTTCAAAATCAGCAAACTAAATTCCTATGCTAAATTATTTACAGTTATCCCAAACATTAAACTGTTAGTCTAACCTAAACCAGTTAACTAACACCAATTACAAGTGCTTTCCTTCCTTTTTCACTTTTACAGGTATCCCCGGCGAATAGTCACCGGAAACTGCTACTGTTCATCGCCGCCGGCAGCTGTTAATCGCCGGCGAAGGTCTCTTTCCATCCGACTGTCACTAACGAACCATCACCGTCGGTCACTGTCGCCGGCCACCATCTGGAGATCAGAGACACTGTTGCCTCTGTTTCATCATCATTTTCCTCGCCTGTAACTTCCAAACTGCCGCCGTTTCCGTCAAAAGAGTGGTCGGATCCGAGAGTTCTTTTTCCAGAGATGAAAGAATCTCGAGAAGAAAAGGAATAGAAGACGAAGAAGAAGTAGAGGAAAGGTTGCTGCCATTAGAAAGGAACGACGAAGAAGGAGAGGCAGTTAGGGTTCTGTTAAGGAAGGAGAAGAGGAAAAGGGCGGCTGGAGTTGTGGAGAAGAAGAAGAAGATGATGAAATGTTGACAATTTAGGGTTTTCCCTAATTTATACCCCATCTCAACCCGCTTCAGCAAACGGATCAGATCCGCCCGAGATCCGCTCCTGACCCGTTTCCACTTGACCCAGATATCGTGGGCTCATGCCCAATTGGCCTAGGTAAGTCCACTAAACTTTGTTCTTTTAATCTGTTTAATTGCTTAGTTTTAATATAAATGTTTGTAAATAGTAATATCACAAATCCATATGTCTGTACTTTTAGTGCAACTTTAATTACCTTAGATTATTATACGGTGCAAATTTAATTGATTAGCACAAGTTTGTAGAATTAGCAATGCCATGTTCTATAAGTTAAAATCTTAATATTCTCAAATTAGTTTAGTATAAAACAACTGATGAATTAGGTGAATTAGTGCAAGGACTCCTCATTTGCGTACATTCTTAGTCCAGTTACGGTCAACTGTTTATAATTTGTAAACATTAGTATATGATTAAGCTAATCATAATTTTGGTATTAACTTGTTTGAAATTTACAACGACTAAAGCATAGAATCGTGTCTATGCTATACATATGATATCAAAACCAAAATGAAATCGAGTCGATAAATATTTCAAATGATGATAATTTATAATGTCGTCAAAATACAACTACGATATAATATACACGATGTTTCAATACTTAAAAAATGAGATTAGTACGCTAAGAATAAAAATATCTTTCTTAGACAAATAACGGGATTGTTAATTCCGTCGTTTATTTACTAAAACGTATCACTAATTTTATTGAGTTAAAATGGTCAATTTACGTCTATGTGATACACGAAAATTAGGCCTCATAAAATATGGATCTTATCAACTTCCATCGAGTTAAGATCATTTGTTCACGTATATGTGGTACGCGCGGATCTGATAAAAATTAACAAAAGCAAGATTGTCAATTCCGCTAAGATTTCATCAGAATTCGGCTATCAATCTTATCAAGTCTATATCGCGCACTCACATTTATGTTATAAATGTGACTTATTTTGTAATAATCGAACTGTAATATTTGTGGATTGCTTTTGAAGTTAATTAAGTATTTTAAAAATAGTCATGTAATGACTAAATTATAAGATGATTAAGACCAAACTCTCTCGACGTCATGTTATGACCTTTTTATACATTGTTAAAATTATTAATCGTCTAATTGATACACGTACATATTTTTGAAATTAGGAATTTAGATGTTTTAAAAATAGCCACGGTATGACTAAATTACAAAAATGTTATGTAATAATCTTTTTTCTTATTTTCTTAAAAAACTATAAATACGTTTTGACTACAAGGGTTATGTTATAACTCAATATTACATCTTTAACGGAAATAAATAAACAAAACCCAGATAAGGTTCTTATCTAGCGAACAGAGTCAAAATCTTAACGGTATTCTAATCACACCGACCAAAGATGATTAGTGGCGACTCGTCTTAAAAGAGCTTAATTGCTCTTAATCAATTTACCTAAATAATTAACCAAAAAGTAGACGAGCACGACCTCACGCTCTGACCGGCATTTTTCGGGGTGCGACACATTCAATTATGTTTACCAGGTGTTCTTTCCAGTAGTCTCTTTTGAGCACTTCTATTTATTCTGCGTAAATCTGAAGAAGAAACAGATAGAGGTGATTGACAATAGAAGTTGTGCTACCAAGGCCATATATGATGCGAAATACACCAACTTTCCTGAGATCATGGTAATCTTTATTAGCATATGAAGTTAGATTGTAAAACTTTTTTTCTTCTTGTTTAATATTTCTTTTTTGTTTAACAGATGCAAAGTTTTTCAAATTTTATGAAACGTAGTTCGCCTACTTCTGTTGTGGACTTTGAGAATTTTAAACGTTATACAAAGAATCTCAGTTGGATGAGTGAAGAGAACCATGATTATTGTGGAGTGTTTTTGATGAAACACATGGAAAGTTACAATGGTGAGGATGATGCAGAATGGGATTGTGGGTTAGAAAAGGATAATGTAAGTTCAATCAAATCTAGAACATTATGTCTAATTTTAGAACATAGTTATCTTTCACTTAAATTTTTAACTGTATTTTTTTTATATGTTTGTAGATTGTGCAATTGAAGTATTTGAGGTTAGAGTATCTTTGGCGGATTCTGACAACCCCATTAAATGAGGACATGTACAATTTTGTGAATGAAAGCTCAAGAATATGGGCAGATCAGTTTCAGTGAATGGGAGCCAAGAATATTGTGCAGTGCAATTTCAATGTTATTTTTTATGATTCTAGATTAAAACTTGTTTGTTTTGTTTATTTGGTAAACAATTCTGATTTTTCTTTTTTTCAATGTTGGTTTGTTTGTATTTATTTTGTTTCTTTTTGTAGCAGACAATTTCTTGGTTATAGTATATGGTATTTTATCCAATACACATGTTTTGTTAGAACTCAGTATACAATTTTTAAAACATAACAGATTTTTGGTTTCAGTTTCACTTATTTGGGGTTTTTGGTTCACTAATTTTGCGTTTTGGGTTCACCTATTAGGGTTTTGGGTTCACTTATTTGGGGTTTCTGGCTCACCAAGCAACATATACATTTTAGAACATAACAAACAAATTATAGAACATAACAAATAAAGTATAGAACATAACAAATAAATTTAGAACATAACAGATAATTTTTTGTAAATAACAAGTGTCTTATAGAACATTTAATAATATCCTTGTGTTTTTAAATCGTCATTACAGAAGTTATCAAATCTAGAAAAATCTATATTTGTCCTTGGCATCACCATCCTGCAAAATAAAATTGCAAATTTTTGTTAATACTTAGAGTATATGTATACTTTTTATGTAATAAAGTGTTTTTATACTTACATTTTTTTGCTTGCCCTTGTTTGTGACATGTTCGTTTGTCATGGTAATCATACTTTCCACAATTTGCACAATTTCTTTTATTCTTTGTCTTCTTTTCCTCAACTGCTTTTTCTCTTTCACTCTTCAATCTCTTATCACTATTTGTAATATGTACTCCTGTCCCTTTATTCTTTGAAATTAAAGGGGGTTTAATCACAATTTCAGTTGGAAGAGGCATTCCAATCAGCATCTCAATATCTTTCATCTTGCTACTTTTGTTGCAGCTTTCATCTTTTTTTGCAATTTTTTTAGCTTCTAAATCTATTCTTAATGTCTTCAGATTTGTAACCAGATCCCTTAAATCATCTTCATTACCTTCAGCCAAACTGACACATACATTAATCTCAGACCAGAGGCTATTCAACAATGTTTTTTTGTCAACTATCCCAGCACATTCTTCGATAATGTTTGACTGCAGATCAAATTTGGAATTCCTACTAGCTAATGATGTCCATCTATTCAGAATGTATTTCTCTAGAATTACATCTAGCATTTTTATGTTCCATACCCAAATCATGTGTCTACATGGTATTCCTTGCCTTTTGAACCTTTTGCACGAACATGTTGTGTCTTGGGTAACAGAGTTGTATGTAGTCTGAAATGTTTTGTCCTTCATCTTCTCTGCCACTGTGTATATTTCTAGCTGATTTTCTTCAGTTAATCCTTTTAGACCACAATGGTAGCATGCAAAATTGACTTCTTCTTAGAACTCGTAGAAAACAGTGGTTGTATATACCTTGGATCCATGCTTCTCAATCTCTATTTCTGTGATACATTTTGGATGTTTATATCTTGAATCATTGTCACTCTTGTGTTGGTTATATCTTTGTGTATCCATGGCAGTTTCAAACCTCATGTTGAACTCTACTAAACTTAAATGCCCATTTGTGAATTTAGTGAAGAAGTTGTTTTCACTTTCTGACCTAGATGTTGTTCTCATTATACTCCCCAAGAATAAGTCTCTAAAATATGCTGGAATCCACTTTTCTTTCATCTTAAATAAGTGTTGCAGCCATTCATGATTTTCCAATTGAAATTCAGAAATTATAGCATTCCATCTATCATCAAATTCTTCTGGTTCAATGTGTACATTCCAAACACATGTTGATAATGCTGTCAAAATGCCTTTGGTTTGTTTATTTGTTCGACCTATTAAGAAAATTACATGTTTTTATCAGTGTGATATAATAGAACATGATACTAATATTTTAGAACATATGGGTTATGATTAATTCTAAAAGTAATAGCATGTATATTTTCTGTTTAGAATTTAAAATAACTTATCAAATAGAAATATGACATGAATATGATAAAAAATAAGAGTAGTTTGGAGTAGATACCTAGTTTTTCAGGCATTTTCTTCATGATGTGCCACATGCAAAATCTATGTTCTGTTTTTTTGAACACATTTTGAATTGCAACTCTCATTGCAGGATCCTGGTCAGTAATCAAACATGTTGGTTCGTTGTCTCCCATTGCTTTAATAAAACTTTTGAATACCCACTCGAACGAGACTATATCTTCTTTTCCAATTAAACATGCAGCAAACGTAACACACTTCTTATGGTGATCAACTCCTGTAAAAGGGCCAAAAATCATGTTATATCTGTGAAAATAAAATCCATAGTAATGTTAAACTATAATATAGTGATGTAAACTATTAATTGTTTTTAAACTACTATGTCATACCTGTTGGTTTGATATGTTGTATCAAATTACAGCATATCGCCAAATAATGCATAATTTTTTCTACATACTGGATCAATCCATAAAGCTCTGCAAAGACGATCTTCTTCATCCAATTTGTAGTCAAAAAAAAAGGTTGAGCATAGTAACTTTTTGTTTTTGAAATTGTCAATAAACATTTGGGCATCCGATCCATCTATGTAAGCTTTTAAATCTCTGTAGAAGTTCTTGAAATCTTGTTTTGATGCACCTACATTGTCATATCCACCAACATGTTCCTTGATTTGTTTAAATGTTTTTGCAGCACCAACATTTAACTGTTCAAGACATAAATTTATCTGTTAATCACAACATTTAGTATTAAAATATGTATGTTCTAAAATAATATATGCTTGTTCTATAATACTAACAGTGTGTTCTAATAACTAACCTTTGCATTGTCGAGAATAATCTTTTTGTGCATTATGTTGATCTTTCTATCTTGCTGCTGAAATTTTAAACAACTGGGAGTATAAAGCGGATGAGTGTGTCCCTCATGAAATCCAACCACTATATAGCCATCATTTGTATATTTCAATACAAATTTTGCTCTACAACCAACACGAGTTATCAACCTTTTTCTTCTAACTTGAACTTTTTCTCCTGCATTGTCTGTGTTTGATGTGTCTTTTATTACTTTTTTTCGCTGTTTCCTGTAACCTTCTTTGTTACATACAACAAACTGGAAAGAAACTATTGTGTTTTGTTTCTTTTTTTTTGTTGTAGACATTCTAGTATTAAAACCTGAAATGCTTACATATGCTTTATAAAAATCCACTCCCTCATCAACAGTAGAAAATGTCATACCAATGGTAGGTTTTAACTCGGGGTTAGAACTTGGAATCCATTCTTTTGTTCCCCCAGGAGTCAAAATTGGTAATACTTCTAGAGTTACACAAACAATCTGTTCACAAGAAACAATTGGTTCTTCTACATCCAGAACTACACATACAAATTATCCAAATTAGTATTAGTAGTATAGTCTGTAGAACATGTTGTAAATAATTTGGAACATAGCTGAAATTTGTGCAGAATCATGTAGATTATCTTGTAAATAATTTGGAACATAATAGGTGTTTACCTGATCCTGTATTGGATGTTGGAGAATTTGTTTCATCATTAGTGTTTGTTTCCATAGTCGATCTAGTTTCAACTATGAGACCTGTTGTAATTATTGAATTCACGATTGTAATTCGATCTTCAATCTTAGTAGCTTCAATTTTTGAAATCGCAGATGTATCTTCAATCTCTCAGATGTATGTTCGATTTTGAAATCTCAGATGAATCTTCAATGTTGGAATCGCACTTGAATTTTCGATTTTGATTTTGTGAGTTTGATCGTTGATGGATTGGAGTAGAAGGATACGATCGCGCGTGTTTTTTTGTTTTTGTAGAGAGATCTGATCGCGCGTTTTTCCTATACAGTGATAAACGGTGTAGTTTAATATGGTTCTCACCATAAGATTGGTTCCTACATAGGGGGTGGGTTCTCACTGGATCCCTCCCCTATATATATATATAGGGAGAGGCTCTTGTGAGAACACCCCCTCCTATGTGAGAACACCTCTTAAGGTGAGAACACAACAAAACTACGTAGTTTTGAGTGTTTTGTGTTGTAAATAGTGAAAAAAATTCGGAGTGCAGCCAGTGGGAATCGCACCCTGGGCGCCCTCTTCCACTCCTCACTCCTTACCACTAGGACAGAAGCTTCTGATGTATATTTAGTAAACGCGCTTCTATTTAAAGTTACAGATTTCAAGTGATAGATGATGAGTCCTCATTTATTTCTTTTTTATTAAAAAATATTTTTCCGCCTATTCCGAACTCCGATTTCGAATATTTTTATATGGATGAACTCGTATTGACGAGACGCTCATTTTAAGATCCATGAAGTCCGGGTAAAAACGACGTTTTCAAAATTAGAACATACAGTTTTAATTTTAGAACATGTGGTCTGGTTTCGTCTTTTTTAATACAGTGTTTTAAATAACGCTATAAACTTTTTAAACCTTATATTCTGTATTCTAAAAGTTCAAGATAATGTTTTAATAAATATTAGTTGATATATGCAACATATGCATTCTTATTTTATAATATGTCGAATTTGCGACTCATATTCTAAAAAACATAACGTATGTGATAATTTTTTTAACGTGTTCTACAATTTTAGAGTCTTCTTTCTAAATTTTGTCACATAAGTTATAAATTTTATGGAACAAACACTATGGCATAGTTCTACAACTAATTTAAAGCTAATGTACATGTTTACTAAATAACGTTACATGTGTTTGAAATTTTATAACTCGTGTTCTATATAATATTACATGTGTTCGAGTTCGGGTTGAGATTCAGAATGAGGTTTAAGAAAGGAGGGAGAAGATATCCGTGTTCTAAAATAGTAATAGTGTGTTCTGTAATATTAAGAGCGTGTTCTAAAATACTAACAGTGTGTTCTGTAATATTAAGAGCGTGTTCTAAAATACTATTAGTGTGTTCTATAATACTATTAGTGTGTTCTATAATACTATTAGTGTGTTCTATAATACTAACAGTGTGTTCTTTCTAAATTATGTCACGTAAGTTCTAAATTAAATGGAACAAACACTATTGCATAGTTCTACAATTAATTTAAAGCTAATGTAGATGTTTACTAAATAACGTTACATGTGTTCGAAATTTTATAGTTCGTGTTCTATATAATATTATGATTTTCCTGTAATTTTAAAAAATAGTATTATCTAAAGTTAATGAACCTGTTTTTGATAATAATAACAAGAGAAATTTTAAAATACTCCTGGAAACGGATGACGTGGTACTCCGGACTAATAATTTGATGACACGTCACACATATTAGTATCTAGGGTCGACAATTTAGGGTTTAGTTTTTACGGTTTAGGGTTTTTATTTTAGGGTGTAGAATTTTATATAACTAAAAATAAAATTTTAATTAATTACACGTTGTCAAAATCTTATTGGTTGATGTAACATATGTCAACCAATTATTGGTTTGGAGTACAACGTCATCGTGCTCCAAGAGTATACTAAAATCGCTCTAATAACAATAATAATATATGACTTAATAATGATGGAGATTAATGAATCAAATTAAAAAAAGGAAAAAAAAGATTAAAATAATTATGGAGATTAATGAAGAAGTTAAAAAGGGAAAAATATAATTAACATAATAATGAAGGTTAATTGTTTGGCAGGTTTTGACTTTTGAATGAATAGGAAATTAATTAATGCAGTCCTATCATTATTTGATTATTTAAATATTTTATTAACAAAACAGGAGAATCAAACTAAAGTTTAAATGTGCGCGCGTCATATGCATATCAAATAACGCAAGTAGGCCAGCGGTAAAGAGTGAGGAGGGGAAAGAGGTGCCTGGGGTTTGAATCCCAGCAGGTGCATTCCGTGTTTTTTGACTATTTAACACTCAAAACTACTCAAAACGACGTAGTTTTGAGGTGTTCTCACCATAAGAACCATTCTCACATAGGGGGAGTGTTCTCATGTGATCCCTCCCCTATATATATATATATATATATATATATATATATATATATATATATATATATGGGAAGGGTCCTGTGAAAACCACTTGATATGTCAGAACCAATTTCTAGTGAGAACCACATGAAACGGCGCCGTTTTGGGGGTTGAAACACGCGGTGACAAAGCTGTAATTAACCAATGGCATATTTAATCAGGATTAAATGTCAAAATTTCTGAATTTCCAATTAGATTAAAGATGTGATTTATGTATGCCAGTTAGTCTTGAATTATGTGTTGCTTTCTTGTTTTTGTATTTCTCAATTCCTTGTTCGTCAAACTTGTTAATCAACACCATCTCTCAAGTCGTATCGTTAAAAGCTGCTGGATGAAGTTATATATGTATATATATATATATATATATATATATATATATAGGGGAGGGGTCCTGTGAAAACCAGGATTAAATGTCAAAATGAGTGAGGTGGGGTTCGAACACTGGACAGCAATGGTGCGCAACACCTGCTCAACCACCAGGCCACTCACTCTTTTTGACAGTAAGGGGACTGGTATATATATAAACCTTACAACGGGTCCTTAAGCCCACATTTTACTTTTGTTTTTTAATATTTTTGAAATGGCCCTTGAGCAATTATATCAACCAATAATGCATCATATTCTTTACAATAGCCAACGGAGTCAAGTAATTCAATAAATTATATGTTGATTAATTAATAACTTGTTATATTTTTTGAATGTTTAATTTCTAATCTTCATTTTTGCACGTGATTAATTGCAATTAATTAATTACTTGTTATATGGAAAGAACTTGTGATTTAAGTGAACCCAAAACCCAAATAAGTGAACCCGAAACCCTAAATTAGTGAACCTAAAACCCAAATAAGTGAACCCGAAACCCTATATTAGTCAACCTAAAAACCCAAATAAGTCAACCCAAAACCACAAATAAGTGAACCTGAAACCAAAAATTATTTGTTTTTTGATTTCTTGAAAATTTAGAATTTTTAATTATGGGCTTGTACATATAAATGTTCAGAATGTTTTGCATGTTTTGCCTCATGTTCAGAATGTTTTGCATCGTGTTCAGAAGTTTAACATTCATGTTCAGAATGTTTTACCTCATGTTCAGAATGTTTTGCATGTTTTGCCTCATGTTCAGAATGTTTTGCCTCGTGTTCAGAAGTTTAACATTTATGTTCAGAATGTTTTGCCTTTTTTGTCTGATTTTTTGAATGGAATTTATACATGTTCAGGATATTAGAATTCATTTTTAGAATGTTTTGCTTCATGTTCAGAATTGAATTTCTGAAGATTGCTTGTGGATCTAGTTGGTTTGTATGATTTAGAAGCATTAATTTTCAAAAAAAAATAAAATAAAAAAAATCATTGTCATTGTTCAACAAAAAATGGGGTAAAGAAAGATAAAAGAAGAATTTATTTGTTCAGAATTGAATTTATTGTTTTGCCATCCGAAAATATTTTAATTTATTGTTATAATAATATATCCAATCTAAAGGATAGTGTGACTATATAAATAAATTAATTTACCAACAAATGAGATAAATGCATTTGACCAAATGATAAGGGCTTACTTTTATTTTATTTATTTTTCATTAAATGAAAAACGTTAAAAATACTATAATAATAAAACAATGCAATGATTGACAAGATCAGTAGCATGCCCTGGCGGCAAACGAGGCTTGCATGCGCGCCCCACACCCCACGTGACCTGGGTTCGACTCTTGGCTTTGGCATTTTATTGATTAAAAATGACATGCTGCTTATTTACAGCTATGCCCCTGCGCGACTCTCCTGCGCGTCCATCAGTCTCCAAAATGACGTAGTTTTGGTTGGTTCTCACCACAAATTAGTTCTGACATATCACCTGATCTCTCCCCTATATATATAACTTTTAAGTCGATAGGTACTAAAATCTTTTACTTCGTTAAATGTGAGTCGGGATCGGTATTTAGTAATCTTGGGCTCGGTTTATAACAATTCACTATATTTAAGAGAGTTATTTAGTTCATCTACTAGAGCTTGGGTCGACGATCATCACACATCGAAAATGGCATCGCAAACGCACGCAGATCCTCAGATCTCCATGGATCCACTCTTCCACACCCTGAAAATCGTCCCGTTCTCCGTCCTCCGGCCTCCTCGCCTCCGTCTGAAGCTCCCTTCCTTCAACCTCCCCTCTCCGATGACCGTCTTTTCCCTTGTCCTCCTCACCTACTTCATGGTTGTCTCCGGCATCGTCTATGACGTCATTGTTGAGCCTCCTGGAATCGGCTCTATGCAGGATCCTGGAACCGGAGCGGTCCGCCCGGTCGTGTTTCTTCCTGGTCGGGTCAATGGACAGTACATCATTGAGGGTTTGTCTTCAGGGTTTATGTTCTTGGTTGGTGGAATCGGGATCATTCTTCTCGATCTTGCACTCGATAAGAATCGGGCGAAAAGTGTTAAGGTTTCCTATGCTGCTGCTGGTATTTCGTCGGTTTTTATCTCCTATGTTATGAGTATGCTCTTTATTCGTATTAAGATCCCTGCCTATCTTAGATGAATGTAGCTCTTTTTTATGTGACGGAATCTTGTAGCTCGAGTCGCTCATTCTTAATTTCGTGCTACTGATTTTATAGGTTTTGATCGTTTTCAGGATTCTACGCATTTGCTTATTATATAGACAATGGAGTGATAGATTTTGCAGAATGTTGATTGTCCATTGCAATTTTTCGTGGCTGAACAGTTAGTTGTTTACAAATTTCGTAGTCATATAATATCACTAGCAGTTGCATTAGTGTGTATGTTGCTAATCAAGATTTTGGATGATAGGTTAGGTTGTATTTTATAGTTCTAAGCTATGTTGCCCAGACACGGATATGGATACGGTGTTGGGCACATATACGGACACGGTGTCGGACACGGGAAATTTTGTTTCTGAACATAACATTCATAAAATAGCCTAAAAATGGTGTCCTATACAGTGTCTCCGATACGTGTCCGTCATGGATACAGGAATGGGTACGCGCTAGTAAGGCACGCAGTCCTAGAGAAGAATATACATGTTACAATTGAAAGTAGAAGAGAAAGTCAGCTTTACTATATTTTTCTAAGACAACTACTCTACATTTTGGATAGATTTTGCAGCATCTGAATCACTAAAGTTGATTGTTGAATGCAGTTTTCCATGGCTGAATAGCTGCCTTTAGATTAGTGCATATGTAGATTATCCAGATTTTGGAAGATGGGATTTCTTTTTTTATACTTCTAACTTCTTATGATAGCTTTATTCTATTCAATGCCAGCTTGCTTGTAGAACAAAACCTTTCTCTCTTCTCCTGAGAATATGTTTACAGTTTGCACATAGTGCTACAGAAGAATATAACTGCTACATTTAAAGAGCAATTTTGAATCATATAGACCATGCACCTCCTTTATCTTCAAGAACATATATATTTTCTTTGTCCCTCTGATTGGTTTGCAGCTTCTTTACATGCTGCAATCAGTATATTACCTTTGACTTAGGTTGACCAAGCTGGTCTTTCTCCATTAGCCTAGGAGCTGACCAACAATTGAGCTGTTAAACCATATCTTCATCTTGATATTGTCTTTTGCTGCAACTAGCCATCTAGTTTCGTGATCGACTTTATCCTACTTGGATGTGTTAGCAAAAGGTGTCCTTTGAGCACAAAGGTTTTTCTAGTTTTCTGTCTGTCATTTATCGACTGGTGGTTTGATTCCCTATGTATAGATATGATATGTGAAAATGACTAGAAATTTTCTGTTTGGGGTTTTTGTTAATGGGATGTTGCCTACACAATGTTTTAGTGCTCTGTTCTCTCTTCTTTTACCTCTTCTTCACCTTTAGAAGTGCGTGCAGTTTCTGAAAACACCCTTCTCCCATCCAGTCTGGAGCCTCTCCAGCAACAATCTTGTTTTATTTTTTTTTGTTTAATTTCATTTTCATGTCCTCTTGCTTCTTAAAACTCACCAGTGTCATTTGCAGCATTAATTGGTCGGAGATGGTGTTAGTCAGCCAAAAATGAAGAATCTAAGTGGTATCTCTCTGTAAGTGGTTTCTTCTCCATTATTCAATTGATAGACTTGCGAGGACATTTTCTGCAAGAGATCTCTTTCTCTTCTTTTCCCCCTCGTAAATCTTGACATAGGGGAAGCTGAGTTTTCAAGAATCCAAGATTGCTGCAATTGAACATCAGTTGCATAATAACATAATTGAGTTGTGGCTATCCCCCAAAATTGTCAACTTCATTTACAAATTATTATTTTATTTTTTTTCATTTCAGTATTCTATTTAACAAATCCAACAGACTACTCTGAATCATTTTCATGCAGTTGGACCATCACTTGCAACTAAATTTTCATACTAAATGGAGCAACGTCTTGGATTTTTAAAAAACCAATTTTATAAAGAGATACGTTCACTATTGTGCAAGAATTTAGTTGCAATTATGGTCTAGTCATGTAAAAAATGATTCAAAGGAATAGTTCGTTGCATTTGTTTAATAGAATATTTAGATTAATATTCAAAACAACCAAATCAGTAAATATGATTTAAATTTTGCTCAGGGATAGTACAATTATGCATCCGATATTCGATATTAGATTCTTGAAACTCAACTTCTTCTGCATAAAATTTACACTATAAAAGGGGAAAGATGATCTTTTATGGAAAATTTTCTTGTGATATATCCGTCAAAGAATTATGGAGAAGGACCACTTATAGAGGCACCAACTAGATTGTTTTCTTTTGGCTAACCAACAATGCATATGTGATGATGACTTAGATGAACACTTAGGTACATAAATTGGCACTTAAAAAGCTATATATGATGACATATCACGTAAAAGACGCTCATTCCAAGCTAATGTTTTTTTCTCTTTGAGCTTTTATCTTTAAATTTTATTTGCTTGTTTTTTTTCTTCACTATGCGTATCTTTTGTATTGATCACTAGGCCAATAATGATATTATTCAGTAAGCACAAAAGTAGAATTAAATGTTGTATGATAACCTTTGGTTGCATCAATTAAACATATTTCAGAGGTTGTCCATGGAAATGAAATCCTGTTATTCAGATGAAATATTCTTTGATGTTTTGAGTAAGAACTTTGTATGGGTAGCAAGAAAATCTGATGAAGGTTGGAATGCTAGGGATGTTTAAGTTTTGGAAGGTGGAGAAATTTAGTTGTATAATCTTTCTTACAGCCTTTACCAGGTTGTAATTTAGAATTTTGCAAGCATTTGCAAAATTTGAAGTAATAAATTCTTACCAACTTAGATGTACCATGCATTCAGTTTTTTCTTCCTTTTCCTGAGGGCGTAAAGTTTTATTTGTTACTAACTATGAAAAATGTTGGTATTTGCATCTTGACTTGTGATTTGATAGCATTTTCTCGAAATGATGACTTCCACCATGTCAAGGTGACACTCTACCGCTGAGTTTTCCGATCTATAACGTATAAATTGATTTGGACAGAATTATGACAATGTGAATTGTTAAATTAAGCTTTTGACTATAAACTCAAGGTGTATTCGTGTTGCACACTTTATTTGCTACCTTTTTGTAAATCATGACACGTTTGTTATATTTGCAATCTGTTTTGTAAAGTTGACACTTCTTTTTATCACATCATGAAATTGAATCCCTTAACGTTAAACCATACAAAGTGGGAAAATGTTTGCTGCTGTATTAAGCCATCTCCCCTGCGCTCCAGTGAACCTAGAAAAATCAGAGCCATATCATCCAGCCCACTAAAAAACTTTTTTGGTTGCTTTGGTTTGAATAGGCTGAATCCAAAATGGGTAGCACTAATTGAAAAGGCTCAATGAGAAGCACAGATGATGAAATGGGGATTAGTTAGGAATGGAGTGGATTTTATGCTGGGATGACTATGGCTTGGTAGAAAGTGTTTTTGGTACATGAAGACACGTTCTAAAAACCCTTAGGCTAATTAAAGGTGTGTTATTTTGGATCAAAATGGATACTAATATCTATAATATTGAACCATATTGTTAGACTATTTGATGTTACATTTTTAATTTGTTATGTTAAATCTTTGAGTATTTCTACTATTGAATTACAGCTTATTCTTATTGATGAATGTCGAATCCACCAAAAATAATATCGACTTTTTCTAAATAAGATAAATTGTAATAAAGCAAGTAGAGGTCAAACCCAATGGAATAACTCTGACTCAATGACTAATATGACCTGACAAGTAACTAAAAGGGGGGGGGGGGGGGGGGGGGGGGGGGGATTATGATTGTAAGATTTGAATAAACTAAAAGTAACAAGAAGTAGGAAAAGTAGCAGTGAAATTGAAAGAGTTTTGTAAACAATATTTGGACGAATTCAGTTAAGGGGATTTCTCAGGCAGACGTTTCAAACGTTATCGATCATTGACAAATAAAATAATATTCTTACATACATATCAGACCAGTTTGATATATTCTTCCTTAAACGGTAAACTAATCAAGCACGACAAATAATTAGTTTCTAATCAATAAACAACCTAACCTTAGCGGTCAAGATTTAACCTATTGATAGCGTTAAGATTTAGAATAACTTGATCTTAGCAAATCGTCTCTCAACGATGGCGATTATAAACTAAATTATTTGTTCATTCGATTCACATAAACCCAATTAGTTTCGTATTAATGTCACGTGGAATACAAACTCATGTTGTCAAATCTGAATTTATATTTACCGAATACAAAACTAACTTGATTTACAAAGTCGATGGCTACTTTGTTTTGCCTACTTAGGTGAAACTCTAATTAACCAAATCAGCTCTATGATAAATCAACTCCTAGAATAAATGGTCGGATTATCCTAAGAATAACAAATCAATTGAGATTTAATCTCTAAATTTCAATGAACAAACAAATGATATCAACTAAGAACAATTATAAACTGCCTCACGATAATGAAGAAAGTCTCCTTTGAATTAACCCTTAACCGAACAAAGAAAGTTAGCTATGAATAGCCATGGAAGAACACATGTAATCTGCTGGAAAATAAAACCTAGAACTGAACTAAAGAAAACGTTAAAACAAACTGAATACAACTAAATAAAAACTGACTTCATAAGTCTGTTGGCCCTATCAAGAACAGAATCACCTAGAGGGGGGTGAATAGGTGTCAAAGTTGAAAACTGAAAATTTCTAAGTTTTTCGGGAAACTTAATTTTCAGAGTCAAATTTCCTCAGAGTCAGAAGCAAGCTTACAGAAGTTGCTTCTGAGGGAAATTTTGCCTAAACACAGTTAGACTGTTTTCAGCAACAGAAGTTCTGATTTGACAACTTCTGGACAGTCTTCTGAACAAGGACAATGATATTTAGAGAAAATCTGTTTCAGCACTAAATATAAGCAAGTACACATAAGCAAAAATAACAAGTATAAGAGGGAGAAGGAAGTTCAGGAGATCCTGATTGAACAATTCGATTTATCAAAGTTCACCACAGAAGTCCTGTGACTACGTCTTGTCCCCTGAGGTTGCAGCCTTCAGAGATTTTATAAATCCACTATTCAGAACTTTTATGACAAGTTCAGAAGCTCCTTTACATCAACATAACTTAAGCTAATTTCTCACTTAGTTCTGACTAGCCTAAAAAGAGTTAAAGGATTTCCACCAGAACAACAACACCCTGTTTTCTGGATTTCTCACCCAACTCTAATCTCAACTAGATTTCTCTCAAAATCTAACTGAATATCACAAACGATATCAGTTTACAAGATTCCTATTATGAATTTGTTTTTTTTCTTCACTCTCTCACTTAAACTTAAGCTATGCTAAGAAAGATTGAGAATGGGAAGTGTGCTCTGTTTTTGCTTCAAACAGTGCGTTGAGATATTTTCTCGATTATCACACGTACATGATGCATTGGAGCTTGGCTACTATTTATAGTGAATGAGGATGACCGTTGGGAAATTTGAATCTTCAACAGAGATGACATCAGTTGTAGTAGCCGTTAATTTGTCAAGTGTTCAAACGGTCTTCAAACACTTTGATTCCGTTATCCTTGTTCTTTAACCAAATCCGGTAAGTGATTTGAAATTGAAGATAAGGTTGACCGAAAACATTCCTCAATAAGATCAACAAAGGGTAGACAAGGAAATTCTGGTTTCACTTTGAGTAGACAAGCGCGCTCCATCAAAACAGCTTTTTGAACTTTTGGCGCCTTGCATTAAATGCACTTGTCAGAGCAATAAATGCTATCCAGAATCCGTGACTAAGCTTCTGATCAAATTGGTAGATGAACTTATGATTGCAATGGACCTCTGAGGAGAGCTTCAACAGACTTCAATAGCTTCAGAGCGGAGCATCCAGCTTCTGAAATAATGAAACTCTGTCTTCAGCAATCGAGACTTCTGTGTACTTCAGGCAATCTAGAAATTCTTCATTCAGCACCTGCTGAGTAACTTACACATAGACTAAGTAGAAAAATATTAGTCAACAAAAAAACTATATGTAAGAGAATGTTAAGTTTTCATCTTCTGAAACGTTTGGACATAATCAAAACACTTAGGGTTCATCAAAGTCTACAAAGATTCCTATATATAAGGTACTAATTTTTCTTCGACAAGGCTAACAATTCATTCCTCATTAGGCCTCTTCAATTTCGTGCCCATCTGTAGCATAAGACTCCAAAGCTGTCCGAATTAGATTAAGAAAGAAATCCTTATTCAAACAAGAAAATGCAGACCCGAAACTGCCTTAGTCTTGCGGAAGACTAACCTGACTCAGACTAAATCTGCCGACTTAGCTCTCGAATCACGAACCAACTCCAAATTGATCCAAATTAGGCCAAATTCTGCTCTTTTTTAGTCAACAATGGCCTGTAGAAGTATAAATATAAAAAACATGCAATAAAATCCATGATAACAATTAAATCAATAATAATTAAGGCACAAAAAGTAGGTATTTATCGTTGAATTATGGACTTATCAGTTATGCACCCGGCTAACAAATACGGAAAAGCATCATTTCATTAAAAAAATTGGTGCAAAGAAAATAAGTATACAATTTGTCAAATATTTATTGGACAACTCCATTACACGGATCATAATAGAATTCCTCAGAAATCATAATTTAAATAAGAATTATTAAGTTATATCTATCTAATATTAATAATTTAAGGGAAGATCAATAACAACCAACCTCTAATCTAAAATTTCCATATGTTACATCACATCCAAATTATTGACAATAGTATAAGCCATAACATAATGAAAAGTAACTGAAATATATATAAATGCTTAAAACCACATCCTTCACTTTTCAATCCTACACTTTCTTTTTTTACTTCTTAGACTCTTTGTAATTCTTTTCTGATCCAGCCATCAGAAGAACTCATCCACAATCTGTTCCGCCTAACAATCTAATGATCTCATATACATAGCAGAAAATAAATTACAATTGAAAAAAGAATCAACTTCTAACATCCGATATCCTTGTCTTTCATAACCTTGAGCTGCCGGATCAAGATTTTGATTCTAATTCCATGGAGAAAAAGAATGAATGATCTTCACTAAAAAACGATGTCAATGCCGGACAATCCACATAAGTCCCTAGATCGTATTTTGGTGGAGCTGGTTGTTGAAGTTGGTCATAACAATCAAATTAATTAAGAATGTTTTTAAAACAGGTGGATTTTGAAAGACATTGGTTAATTCTAACATCAATTTTTTCTTTCCAAGTCCCACCACTAGCACTAACCTAGATACATTTGAACTGACATCGGGTTTAGCAGGATATGTTGTTGGATTGTTGAATATGGGAAGTGATTTTTCCGTATGAATTGTATTAAGTTATAGTTAGTTATTATGCACATTAAAAATAAGGGTAGTCACGATAGTTTAAGAACTTCAGGTACTAAATTGGATACTAATCATTTCACTCTAATGCACGGGGATCTTTTAATAGATATAAGTGTAAAATGGCCTTCCGCCATGTCAAAAGTCTGCATGCGCCGCTGCCTTAACAGCTATGTTAAGCTTAATGAAATCGGTTCATCAGTTCTTTTGCTCGTTGAATCTTAGTTTCTGATATGGAACCAAAGCTCCTATATTGTTCAGAGTTGATCATTCATTTATTCTTAGATATTTTGACTCTGCATATTCCATACCCTACTTCTGGGTAAAAAGCAGAAACCCATGATGTTTCAAATTTCGGCAGTATAATGTTCATCATATTATACAATCATGGTTACATATTTGTATAAATATCAATCAAGAATCAATAAAATGCAACATTGTTTTCATCTTACCATCACTCTTTCAACAACATAAAATTTATGCAACTTTGCACACAGGCATTAAACAGAAACGATAAAGCTATCAATTCTCGCCCATTTTCATCTCTCTCGATCAACTCAGAAACCGGAAGTATTCACTTCAGGAATGAAAATAGTTCCTACTTCATTTTACCACAGATGATGCCTGTGTCAATATCGAGTGAAATTTTCTGGTCTCGTCGACAACACTTTCCTGGTCAAATAAACCCGAAACAACAGCTACCCCTTTTAGATTTGACACACCAATTTCCATAACAGAGCCTGCATTTGAGGCCTTAATACCACCAATGGCAACCACAGGTAACTTAGATGCAGCGCAAACCACTTTTAACCCATCCAAACCAACAGTTATATTGTTTGCCTTTGTATTTGTTGGAAATACACCACCACAACCAATGTAATCAGCCCCATCAATCCATGCTTGTTGGGCTTGTTCAGGCGTTTTACATGATACACCTATTATCTTTTCAGGGCCAAGAAGAGCACGGACTATGCTAGCTGGGATGTCAGACTGACCAACATGCACCCCGTCAGCATCGCATGCCATGGCAACATCTATTCGGTCATTTATCAATAGAGGCACTCCATGGGAATGGCAGATTTCAAGACATGCTTTTGCTGTTTCCAGAAACTCCTTTGTTTCAGCATCCTTCTCCCTAAGAAACAAAAAAACTTGACCTTGAGAAATTACATATGGAAGATTTCACACGTCAAAGATGTGAAAGCAAAGCTATATATAGATTCACATAAACCTCTTTGGAAGTAATCAGAAAATAATCACACCCGAACATATCCAAGTGTACCAGCAATTAATAATTTAGGAAAAATGGAAAAGGCTGTAACACTTCAAATATAATGATTTTTGGAAAGAGAGAAACCATATGGACTTAACTAAATAAACAAAAAAAGTCACTGCAGTCTTTCTGTATGTGAAAAAAACGTACAGAGACAAACCTCAATTGAATAATGGTAGCACCTCCTTCTAATGCTGCTTTAACGGCATTCACCATAGGTCGTCCCCATTTTCTATTCATCCGAGAGTCTGTGACAGCATATAAAAATAAGTTGCTCGGGCTAAACGTGGCTTGTCTATAAGAATTTACACCGTTCTTAAGCCTCAAAAGGTGGTCAAAGGGACCTTGGGGACCATTTCCAATCACAATGTCTTTGCTGTATTCCAAGGCAGTCTCCACATAACACTTTGCTGCCTGCTCATATTGAGACACAAAAGAATTAAAATACCAAAAAGACAGTTAAAAACCATATACATATAGATAACAAAAACAGCATACTGAAAGCGATCATTTGAAAAAGGTTGCACAAATACAACAAAAGTAAGCCCATTACGTTAACACGTCAGGAATCAGGATAGAGAGCCTCTCTTGCAACTCACTTTGGAGGCAGGAAAGAAATTGCACAATATCAATACAATCATCCTAATGATCTAAAAAATAAATTCGCTTAAAAGTCATGCCAATTTTTGGTTACAAGATATAATTCCATATAGCATTTCTAGATTACTCATAAACTTTGTAAAAAGAAAAAAGAACGAAAAAGTTTTTGTTAATTATTAATGCATTCATTCCTGACTTTTCCAACCATACATTACCCATACCTTTGAAACTATATTCATGAAATATGAACTAATTAAATGGAAAATATACGAATATACCTTGACAGCTGAAAACATGGAAGAACCTTTGGCAAGCTCAGCTGCTATACATGATGCCAAAGTGCAACCAGTACCGTGGGTATTGCGAGTTTTTATGCGAGATGAGCGCAGCTCATGGTAAGCGTTCCCTGCAAGATAAAAACTACATGTAAGTTGGAGAGCATTAATGATTTATGCATATATATTACCTTATAATTATGCTTATGGGTTTGGATAAGTCGAGCCCTACCGTCGAAGAAGACATCAACAGCATCAGTAGAGTCTGGGAGGTCACCACCTTTCACAAGGACACTCCTGTTAGGTAACATAAAATGCAGGTTCAAAACTCTGGTTAATTCAGCATAAAACATTTTTTCTGATAATTTAGTTTTTCATCTATGAACTCATTCATTCAATAAATTTGTAAAAGAAGCCAAGTTCGATGACATTTCTAACATCCAAGTATTGTTGAACATTAGAGAAGTTCACTGATGGAAACCGTAAAATCGGATACTGATAAATTACTCGAATATGATAAAAATAAAGCTTATATTACTGACAATGGAAGATGATTAAAGAACAATCAAACAAGATAATCTAATACAGAATACGCTCCTGTACTAGCCTTAGGAGAGAAACTCTCCTCCCAAGCCTTAAGGCCGATTTCCCAAATACAATTCCTCAAATATGCTTCCACTCCTAACTTATCTATTTATATAGAATTCTACTGTATCACACCCTAGACCATATGTCTCTAATATTCCCTTATTGCCCTTATGGGTTCACATTCTCTATCAATTACATAATGGAGGCGAGAAAACAAGAGAGAGCTATATATTTCAATTTCGGTAGAAAAAACAATTTTGTAACGCGAATTGATTAAGATCTTAGTTATCCATTGAAACAGAGTCAAAAGAAACAGCTATCAGATTACCCCAGAACCAAGAAGAAAGATATTAAAGAAAGAAGAAAAAAGAGGCCACTGCCAATCACTGTACCGAAACATTCAGTGGCTGCATTGTGGTTATACCTGTGACTCAGGTAGTGAATGCACTTGCAGTTGCAGTCTCATGGTAGCGGAATGTCATGACCAAAGAATAATAATTAAGTGCAGTGATATCACAAATCTTTTTAAAAGATTAGTTAGCATAAACACAAAAAATAGCATAATGGCAGTAACAACAAAGCGCAATCAATGTTGGTTTCACCAGTAAGTCCCTAATAATTATCATGAACCGCCTGTCACAACACATAAAACTGACTGTAGAAACTATAGTTATATAACACTCGTAAAAAAAAGAAAAAAACAAAACTGCAAATATCTGATAGAAAAGGATCCCATGATCCAGAACCGATCTTACCTGGGATCGCAAATCGCAAGTTTGTCTATGAAGAGCAGATCTAATTATATTAGTGTCTATAATTGATTTCTTCTGTGTAATACTAATCGATAAGGCCTCATTGGTAAGTGCTACAAGATCTCGTACATTGGAACCCATGGTTATGGATCCGAATCCATTAGTATGGAACATTTTCTTTTCCAAGTGAAATCCCCTAGGATACGAAAGAGTAAAAAAGTGCTTTCGTTGTTGTGGAATAAGAAGCCTTCTTATCTTAATGCATGTATTTAATTTATTTGGAGCTAATAGAGCAGGATCCACTTTTAATATGGTCTCTATTAAGCTTTCTATGTTGTCATATAGCAAAACTTGTATAGTGTTATGTAATTCTTGGTCATGTCATATGAGCCAGAGATCATCAAATATTCTAGCGGAAAATACAGTAACAGCAAGCTCTAACAGACTGAGTTTTTCTTCCAACTTATATTCCAATCACTAAAAACCATGATACGATGGCAGTTGCAACACTCAAAAATTTCAATCTGTTGATTGAATGAAACTATAAAGACAGATGCTCCTCATTCATTGATATAAAATTCATGTCAACTTAAAGGGAGTAAAACAAATTTTCAAATATTACATTCTCAAACACAAAAAGTTCTAATTTGAACAAGATAGGAATCAATTTATTTACTTGAGAGAACAAGATAGGAATTACTACTCCCACAAGCAATATAACTCCTTTAAGTTAGGTGTTTTATGGATTTAAAAGTATTCATGAAAACTGACAACAGAGAAATAAAGAAGTACAAAAATCTCACACTGAATACCAAAGAATTTAGAGCAATTTCCACTAACCGAGGACCAATTGCATGTATAAGTTTTGCTGCAGACCGCATGTCAGCAACTGTTTCAAGCAACATGCCATCTAGTAAAGCGGATGCCTCTTTTATATTTGGAGTTACTATGTCAGCCATAGGAAGAAGATACTCTCTGCATTCAAGTACCAGAAGGTTGAGAGTATATCGAATTTCAATATTACATGGTACAAAATTTAAACAAAAGAATGTCTATGTTATATACAGAAAATCAATTAGCAACTGCCAGCACATAATCATTCTTTATGGAAAAGGTAGCTCATCAAGTAAGAAATGTCTGTCACCACGTCTCAGTTATGCCCTAAATCTTTTGAAACTTTTGCTGGTTTCAGAAGAGGGACAAGTTTGTACTTTTGTTTGTTTTATGAAGTACTGAGAAACATAAATTCACGCATTTTCAAAATTCAACTTTATATTTTGATTGTAATTGACTAACAGGACAAGATTGCTTTGCAGCTTCTCTGAGGGTCAATGATTCAAGAGTGTTTAGCGAATTTCTTTGGATGATATTTCATTGATTATTGAGCTCAAACTCATCTACTATTCCCGTTGTTGCTGAAGAATTAAAAAGATGCCTAAAAACTAATGTAACGAATAAAAACACACGAGAAGCAAGCATATTCACAAGACAACAACAAAGGAGAACAAAATCCCAAGAAGTGAAAAGCATGCTGGGCAGCAATATTTGCCAGAGTTTTGCACTGGAAGCAATTTGTACATTTATAATTATGAACTGAACACATCAAATGTAACTAACCGGAAAGCAGAGATAATAGAAGGACCGGCCAGAACATCTCCACTTGTAGATACCATAACAGGGTCAACCACCAAAGCTGCCTTCAATATACAGTCTAAGTCAACTTGAAAAGCCACAAGAAATATAACCAAGAAATTCAAAATACTAATATTTACAACTAGTTCATACCTCGAACAGGATACTCTTTAAGACTTTGACAAACAACGTTCACAATGCCAATTGAAGGTAGCATGCCTGTTTTCACCTAATATCATTATTTCCTAATCAGATTGTCACAGAATCATGCAAGAAATGTAAAAACTAAATAAAAAACATTGTTTCTTCAGCAGTAACGGCATTCTGATACATACATCTATCTATAGGGGAGAAGTCAACGTAAATTGAATTATGATTAAATGTCAGTGAGTTACCACATCAACTTGCATATCAGAGAGCACAGACTTCAACTGCAGAGCAACAAAATGCTCGGGCACAAGATTGACACCCTGAACACCAACGGTGTTCTGAGCGGTAAGAGCAGTAATAACAGTAGAACAATAGACAGAACGTGCGGCGCAGGACTTAAGATCAGCTTGTATTCCAGCACCACCACCAGAATCAGAGCCCGCAACTGTCAACACGTGCGGAATTTTCATTTTATCTGAACCATTTTCTTTCATTGCCATCAAAATTTTGGGGTGCGGAGTTTTGAAATTGGAGAATCTTGACCTGAGAAAACTATGTGTAGGCCAGAAGTTCTGAGAATTGAAAATGAGAATATGTAAAATTAAGCAAGTGATTATTAAATATAAGAAATTAAAATGCGATTAAGTGTTAACCTTGTTAATGATGGAAGCAGAATTGGAGAAGACAACACAATCGGCCATCTACACTCAACAGATAGATAGATGGATACCGCTCAAGTCTCACTCTCTGTCTAGTCGATGGGTTTTGGTTTCAAACAGTGATGAACTGCCCATTATAATTTACTTAAAAGAGGCCCAATTTGGTGATAAAATATCCTTAAATACTCATTGCGTGCTTTAAAGTTGTCAACTTTTCTCATTTTAATTTAGAAGATAGTCTCTTAACTTCTTCAATTCCACATCTTACCTATATCTAGCTATTTCAACGCCTAAATTCAGTCTCACTATAAAAAGTGTATAATACTTGCTGAAAAATACAATTTAATACTCCAAAAAGCTATAAATTTAATCTTTCCAAATTTAATTTTTTTACTTTTCTTTCTTGTTTTTCCTCTTCTCCATTTTCTTATTTCTTCGTCTTATTCTTTTTGTTCTACTTTATTCCAAATTTTTAGATTGACAGAATCTGTAATTCTGTCCAAAATCTGGAATTTTCAAATTCTGAGAAAATTTGGAAATTTCAAATTTCGGCTTGAATTTTGAAATTTTCAGAATCCGACACCAGAATATGAAAATTCTAGAATTCCAACTGAAATCTAGGATTTTCCAGATTCCGACCAAAAATTTCGAAATTTTCAAATTTCGGCTAGAATTTTGGATTTTGTTAGATTCCGATTAAGATTCCGAAATTTCCAGAATTCGACCGCCAGAATTTGGGATCCAGAATTCCAGTTGAAATTGTCCAAATTTTAGTATTCTAGAATATTCAGCATCCAGCTGCCGAAATCTAAAACTTCCAAAATTCCAATCGTAATTTGGAATTTCTAGATATCGAATTTGAGCTGGGATTATGGTATTTCCAAATTCCTGTCGGAATTCTAGATATTTCAGAATCTGGCCAAAATTATCTTTTAACTTTAAAAAGAAGAAGAAGAAGAAGAATAGAAGAAAAGGAAAGAGAGAAGAAAAGAAGGAAAATAAAGAAGAAGAAAAAAATATTTAAAGGTCTCTTTGTAAATAATATATTGTTTTAACCTCCCTTTTTCACTTTTTGCCACATGAGCAATATGTAAGATTCGTATGCTATAAATATTATATTTCCATAGTTGAGGGGGCTGAGAGGTTGTCGCTTAAGTCAGAGTGGCTAAGTGAAAAAAGTGGACAACTTTAAGGGACTCAATAGGTATTAAGTTGATAAGATATGTAGGAGTTTTTTTTTTTTTTTAAAAAAAGAAATATTAGGAGTTAGTCGATTGCATTAGATGATTATGGTTTTTATTTTTCTTATTTTTTTATGTTTTGTGTTTTTGGATTATGAGTGATAAAATTTATGAAAGTTTTTATCTTTTAAGTATCAACTCATTTGGTTCATGTTTTCGGATTTGCATCGTTAGCTCAAATTTGATACAACTCTAGCACAAAACTGAATATAAAAAAATAGGGTAATTTTCTAAGAAAACCCCTATGTTTATCAATTTTGTCAAAATGGTGTCAATGCTTATTTTATTTTTTTTGACAAAACAAGGATTGTGTTTAGCGTCTTTACCCAAAAAGCGAAAAAATCATTAACGATGTTAAATTTGATGATGTGGCAAGGGGTATTATGGTCTTAATTTATTGGTTATGATTATAAAAAAGTTTATTTTCCACACTTTAAAATTGTAAACATGTGAATTTTTTGAAATTTACCAATAAATTAACACTAAAACCACCTTGTCACGTCATCACATTTAACACCATTAATAACTTTTTAGCCTTTTGGGTAACGGAGCTAAACACAATCATCATTTTGTCAAGAATATAAACACAGACACTATTTTGACAAAATCAATAAACACAGGGGTGTTTTTTAAGAAATTTCCCAAAAAAAAATATTTAACTTTTTTTAGGGTCAAATTGAATTATATCACCAATCATAATGATTTGGATTTGCATGTATATGGTATTCCCGAGACAGGAACAAAAAAGGAGGGAACAAGCAAAAAACTAGCGGTGAACAACTCTCGGGAGAGTAGAACCACATCGATCTAAAGTCAGTATCGCAAGGATGCCTACAGGAGGCACATCAAACTCATGACGACCCAATGACATTTGTCCTGCAAAGTTAGCAATCCAATCTGTTGCTCGATTTCCCTCTCGATAAGTACGAATAACAGACACTTCCCAATTACGGTGTAAGAACTCTCTACATTTCTCAAGCATCCAGAAGAACTCATATCTACTATAAGATCTCCCAAAAACCAGCTAAACTACCAAATAAGAATCCAACTCCACAATAAACCGAATAAACCCTTTCTTCCAAACATACTCAATCCTTAGGAACAGACCCCAAAGCTCCGCCAAGACTGACGTACAAACCCCTAGACTCACCGCAAAACCACCAATCCAACCCTAAGCGAATTTCAAACAAGCCTACCTACAAAAGCATACCAAGGGTTTCCTTTACAAGCACGTCGCTATTGAGCTTCACCCAATCTTCCGGAGGAGGCTGCCAACAAATATTTAGTTCCACTCGATCACGAATATTTCGGTTGAGATTCAAACTAAACGCACTTTTAAAATCAAGGACTTGGGCCCGAAGAAAAGTAATCTTATCATATAAGGTATCTCAACATCATTTAGGAAGATACGAGCACAGAGCCATCTCCAAAGCCACCACAAAATCGTAATAAAACACACTTGCCACTCAACACCATTCCATAAAGTCTTAAACTGCAGATTTTATAGAAACCAATACTGGATTGCCTAATGGATCTTACAAGTAAATCTTCTAACCCGCTATCAAAAACACAAACGCACACACGCTTTGTTACTCGTTTCGCTTTTTTGGGATTGCCTAATGGATCTTACAAGTAAATGTAATCGTCCTACGCACTCCCAAAGAAGCGAGGGGCAAACTGTAAGCACTAGTTTTCGAACCCGATAATGAAAGCAATTTCCGAGCTCCTCGTTGTGCCGGTCGCCCAAGAACTAGTACTCGCTGAAGAACGGATGACCTCTTAGAGTGATAAACTTCTCCCCGAACTCCGGGCACACAAGATTGACACCTTCAATCTTGTAAAAAGGAATCTCCCCGCACCTTGGGTACACAAGATTGGCACCTTCAATCTTGTAAAAAGGAACCTCCCCGAACTTCGAGCACGCAAGATTGGCACCTTCAATCTTGTAAAAAGAAATCTCTCCGCACTCTAGGAACATAAGTTTGACACCTTCAAACTTGTAAAAAGTCCTCTCCCTTCCCAAAACTATACGTACTCCCCTCTCTCCTCAAGAGGCCGTACGGTCTCCTTAGCTTGAACCGTACGGTCTCCTTATTTGAGACCATACGATCTTCCCACATGGCCAAACGGGCCCTATCCTTATCTGCCACGTGTCGCTAAGCAACAGTGGACTTTTTCCGGGCCTTTGTTAAGGCCCGTCTGAAATTAAAAGTAGATCTCAGACGGGATATCTTTAGACCGTACGGGCTCCACAAGTAAGACCGTACGATCTCCATTTTGGAGACCGTACGGTCTCTCCTTGTCCTATGAAAGGAGGTCGGATTTCACTCATTTCTCATCAACAAATATTTTCATTCTCCTCTCTCTAGCTCATTTTAAGCGATTTCTGACCCGATATAAGTTGCCTCTAAAAAGTTGCCTAATGTTGCCTCTGATACGAGAAACGCTTAATTCTGAGTCTCGAGAGCTTTTTCCTCCATAAAAAGCCCTCGTTCCCCAAAGGTCCTCTCGACCACCAAAAATATCCAAAGAAAATCCTTCTGAAACGGATGACTCCCTCAAGGTCCTCCCTTTCCAAAAAGCAGTCATTAGGAGTACGTCCTCGGCGCCTCTCCGACCCTGAAGTTCCTCCCGAAAAGGTCTCCGTTCTCGACGAGTACTAGTTTGCGAGCACATCACTGGCACGCGACGAGGGTACGCTTCTGAGGGTTTTGTACCGTGTCACCCGACAGTTTTCTGTATTGTATTTACTTTATTTATAGGCTTTTGTGTGATAATAATAATAAAACTCAAGATAATGATGAGCTAGGTTGCATTAAAGATCCTCTAGGGCCTGGAATGTCGGAATTAATAAGTTGTATCCACGAACGTAAATAAGAATCTCTAGTTTTCAAAACAATCAGTAATTATACCAGTTCGTATATTTTCCCGATCGGCCGGGTGGCGACTCTAGTGAAAGAAAGCTAAAGCCGCTATGAGCGTCCATTTACGGGTAAGTGGTCGCTCATAGCGGCTTTAGCCTTATTTGACTAGAGTCGCCACCCGGCCGATCGGGAAAATGTACGAACCGGCGTATGTATCGATTGTTTTGTAAACCAGAGATTCTATTTACGTTCGTGGATACAACTTATTAATTCCGACATTCCAGGACCCAGAGGATCTTTGATGCAGCCTAATAGTTTATTATCTTGACTTTATGATTATCACACAGAAATATTTAAATACGCAAACATTTGTACGGTAAACCGCCGGGTGACACGGTACAAAACCCTCAGAAGCTTACCCTCGTCGCGTGCCAGTGATTGCTCGCGGACTGATTCTCGTTGAAGAACAGAGACCTTTTTAGGGAGGAACCTTGAGGGCCAGAGTTGCATAGGGCGTCCTCCGAGTAGTTGCTAGGAATAGGACTTAATCAGCTCTAGTGGGGCTGTGAGTGATGCCTAGGTTTGGAACTTTTAGATAAAGGGGGAATATATTTTTGGTGGTCGTGAGGACCTTTTTTGGAATATTTTTAGGAAAGTATTCTCAAGCTCGGACTCTAGCGATTCTTTTCTTTTATCAGAGGCAACCTTAGGCAACAACAGAGGCAACTTTATCAGAGGCAACTTTTATCGGGTCAAGAATCGCTTTAGAACGAGCTAGAGAGAGAGGAAAATGAGTGTTTGTTGGTGAATTGAATAAGAAATTTGGGGGGTATTTATAGAGTATCTTGTGACCGTACGGTCACAACCTTGTGACCGTATGGTCCCATTTTTGTGACCGTACGGTCACTTGTTTGCCCGTCTCAGATCCAAATTTGGATCTGAGACGGGCTTTCCACAAGCCCCGGCCAAAGTTGTTTGGATTTTAGTACACGTGTCACGTTTCTATTGGACCGCCTGCCACGTGACAGATAAGGATTGGATTGCTATCTGCCACGTGGTAGTGAACGTACGGTCAGAAGAGATGTGACCGTACGGTCACAACAAACAGTGTTGTGACCGTACGGTCCCTAGTAAATATTGTTTTTGACCGTACATCATTTTGTGAAAAAGGATTTTCTCATAAGCATGAAAGTGCCACACTCATGGTCCCGAGATGCGGGTGGAAGAGGTTATGGCCCTGAAAAGGTGATCCGTTCTCCGACGAGTATCAGTACTTGAGCAGCTGGCGCGATGAGGAGCTCATAAATTTCTTTCATCATCTGGTTCGAAAACCAGTGCTTACAGTTTGCCCCTCGCTTCTTTGGGAATGCCTAAGGCGATTACATCATCTTGTAAGACCCGTTGGGCAGTCTCAATGAAGCGAAACGAGAAATACTGCGTGTGTGCTCGTGTTTTTCGAAAGTGAGTTTAAAAAACTTACCTGCAGTCTGGGCCTTCGGCGTCGTGTTTCTACAATACTACTCTGAGGCCGATCAACTGTCTTCCTCGAGTTTGATTCGAAGATTCGGTAACTCCTGCAATCTGGGCCTCCGGCGTCGTGTTTCTATAATACTACTTTGAGGCCGATCAATTGTCTTCCTCGAGTTTGATTCGAAGATTTGGTAACTCCTGCAGTCTGGGCCTCCGGTGTCGTGTTTCTATAATACTACTCTGAGGCCGATCAACTGCTTGCGTAATACCTCGAGTTTGATCCGAGGATTTTTTCGTAACTTCTTATAGCACCTCGAGCATGACCCGAGGATTTAGTAACCCATCGTAGCACTTAGTAACCTCTTATAGCACCTCAAGCAAGACCCGAGGATTTAGTAACCCATCGTAGCGCATAGAAACCTTTCGTAGCACTTCGAGCATGACCCGAGAATTCAGTAACCTCTCATAGTACCTCGAGCATGACCCGAGGATTTCGTAACCTCTTATATTACCTCGAGCATGACCCGAAGATTTAGTGACCCCTTCAATTCTGTTTTCCGCCCTCTTTCTTCGGATGATACTGGACACTTTGTCCTACCAGTCTTATCTGAGTGCCGGCGGTTTCAACTGTGTCCCAATATCTTTTCTTCTTTTCTCCTAATGCTCAGTTGATTCGGGGTCCCTGGCAGCACCCTTTCTTGATTCGAACCAGGTTACATCTTGGTGTTGCCCCCGAGGATTCTTGGCTTCCTGACATTTTTGGTAAGTTTGGGTGGTGCCCTAGTGTGCCAGTGGCCCGATGATGCCCCAGTGTACTGCTTATGTGGTCGTCGGATAGGTTCCTACGCTTTCCTTGATTTTCATGACTCCTATGAGGATCCTACGCAAACAAAGACATACATCCTTTCTCGGGGTGAGATGGCCAATGGGAAATAAGCATTTTCATGACGGCCGGTCATGCTGCATGATTACAAATGATCAAGGGAGATACCCTATTTTATGGGTACATGCAGGTACACACGTGTGAAGTTAGGCTGGATAATACACAATGCGCGCGACTAGATGCACAGACATGTGACAAGGGATGGTTTCAGTACATGAACTCATGTGATATGGACTCTAGCTAGACCACCGAAAACATATGGTGTGCATGTGCATGACTTCGGTGTAAGTGAAGGGATGCCCTATTAGGTGGACTCATGACAACCTATAATAATCTAAAACCCAAAGTGTGTGTGACTTAATGTGTGTGTGCAACTAGACCTGTGGACATGTGATTGTGTGCGGACTAGGGGGCTACCTCATCTTGTGACACGTGTGGTATCATTTTTGTGGGTTCTTAGTTGGACGACCTAGGAGACGTGGTATGTATGAGTGAGTGTGTGGACACGTGACTGGGTTACCTAAAACGACTCTTGGCTCTAAATAAAGTATGTCCCATGTCATTGGGTGACCCCAAGGTTTTGGTTATATGTGAGGTGGTTTCATGAGGGTAGGCTCGTGGTATTTTTCTTTTGGAGGATGTGGGTGAAGGTTATGGGTTAGATGGAGGAGGTGAGATTTTTGTGGATGTTTCAGGGATGTTGGGATAGTTTTGTGAGGAGAGAAAGGGTTTGGGTACGGATGGTGGAGGTGAGGCTTATTGAGGTTGTAGGGTAGGTTTTGCAAAGGGTGCAAGGATTTAGGGTTGGATGATGGAAACGAGGGTTTGTGGAGGTTCTTTGATGAGGATAGGGTGTGAGGGGCCATCAGGAGTTCGTGTAGTTTCTAGGTTGTCAGGGTTGGAATCAAGATGTTCGAATGCAACTACCGATGATGTTTTCGTGGTTACCCCTAGGGTGAGGTGTTTTATTGCTCTAACTATTGCCTACGATGACTCTACGGGTTGTCAACTTAGCGAGCTACCTTTATTGTTGCCTAGGTCGCCCTCTCAGGTTTTCAACCTAGCAGGCTTTCTTTCTTTTGGCCTTGATTGTTGCCTAGATCTATTTTTAAGTATTCTCGATCTAGCAGGTCTTTTCTGTTATCTCAAACACTAGAGGAGTCATCTAGTGGAGTGTACATATTCTGTTGTCCAAGTTCTTGATATCTCTATGTCAACGGGACTTATGACATGTGTTGTTGATAGACTCTTGAAGCAGACATTTAGAATCACTAATATAAGCATCTACACTAGTTAATGTAGGCATAAATGGTTCATGTATGTCTAGTATGAATGTGCACTCGTTATCAACAAGTCCTTAGTTGACCATCTTTTCTCTTCTCTTGACGATGATTTCCCCTTGTAGTGAGGATTCTTCCGTGGTGTGGGATCGTCGTTTTTCGCGGGGATGAAACCGCGTATCCTAGTGACGCCATCTTGTTCTCGGAAACGTGTGAGTGATTCTCATGATGAAATCCTAGCGTCTCCATTGTTCTCCTCGGTGTAGGTCCTGTCATAACCTTCTGCATGGATTACCCCTTCGTGTGATGATGAGTAAGATGTCTTCATGGCTTCGGGGCGCCATCCGCTTTGTCTTTTGCATGTAGCTTTGATATCTCTTTGCTCCCTTTGAGGTTTCGAGGGTGCGATCTATTTTCGAGCTATAAGCTTGTTCGAAGGATGGCTTCACTTCTCCTTTTTGCTTCTCCCTTTGTCCATGGGCACATCCGTTGCAGGGTGTAGGAAAGGGAATTTTGAGGACTTCTTGGGTTTAATTCTGAAGAATGGCGGACCTTGATTCATCTTAAATAGAGACACCTCGAGTACTTGTATGTTCCATTTTATCTTTCGTGCACTTTCCTAGTTCCTCAGAGTGAGGTCTCTTCTTTTTGTTGGGCTCCGAAGGAGATGTGCTTCTACATTGACCCAATAACTCCTCCTTATGTCACTTCTTCATCTCGTGAGGTATGTCTTGGTTGGGGCCGTTCGTCTAGCGGTGGTCCTTTCTCTTACGGTCGAGGGCATATTCATACTAGACACACATGCTCTAATTATGCCTATATCTTCCTAATGTCTATTTGAAAGATGAAACTGAATGTAGACACAAGTGAGCTAAACACTTTTTCTATCCAAGCACATGTCCGTAGACACGGGGATAGGATAAGCGGGATAGAGCCTAGTTGATGCCTGATGATGTTGTTCCATTCTTCGTCTGCCGGGATGTCCTTGACGCTTGCGACCTAAAGTTTCTCTATGATTCCTTTTGGGGTGTATTCTTAGCGGTTCGAGCTACTAGGTATTAATCGATTTTGGGTTTGAATAAGGTCTTTTGTTTGCTCTGAAGTGAGATGGGGTGCGGGAGATGTCGGGGTAGTTTGGTGAAGTTTGGGGTAATGTCTTTTAGAGTGTTGGATAACACGTAGGGAGTGGTTTGTTTGCGAGGTAGGTTAAAGGTAAAGGCTTGCGTCATCTTTAATTTGGGTTAGGGTTCGAGAGGATATCACGGAGAACTCCATGTGGTCGCTTCATACTTTGTTTGAGGGTTTGTCCCTATCTCTAACTCCTCTTTCTTGATCTGACAGTCTCCCTGATGGAAGCTGGCTTGGTTCAGCTGTGTTGTGGTTTTGTGATTTTAGGTTGGGTCAGGTAGTGATTTAGGATTTCTTGGCAAAGGGAAGATGTTCTCGTAGGGTTTTTGATGTTTGGACCGACTCGGTGATGGACTGTTGCGTATTTATGCCTGAGGATAGACAAGACCTGATATTTACATAGAGACAAGGGGACGTACAATGTATACAGGAGTGATGTTCGACTTTATGTTAAACAACATTATTGACGTCGCTTATTACTCGAATGGAGAATGCTTGTGCGACAACCCTATCTTATACTGGTTTGGAAGACTCAACATGATAATGAACCATGTACACTCAGGGGACATTGTGCCCCTACCTTGGTTCGGACAACATTTATGACATGCAATGGAACTTCTAGCGTTTTTTTTTGTGGAATAAGTATTAAGACAGATGGACAGACAAAGATGAGTTTTATTTTTTATTTTTATTTTATTTTTTTTATTGTTTATTAGTCTAACACGATATTGACCTGCGTGGACTGACGAGGCGGCGTGCCCTTAGACTCAAGACAAATATAAATAAACATAAGAGAAGCATATGATGATGATAAATCAAATATTCTAATTTATACAAATTTGTTGTATAAACTATGAAAAGAAACAAGATGATACTACCGAATCTAGCACATAGACGGGTCACAACTAGTTTAACAAGATAAAGGATTAGCTACTCTCTTTTACCGTGCTACACCGGACACACAATCGTTGCTTATGATCTCGGAGAGGAACTCTTTGTCAACTTGTAGATTTGAATAGAATGGATGAAAAATGGAGGAAATATTTAGTAACTTTGTATTGATGGAACATGAATGGATTACAAGTTTACAAAGAGGGGAAATGGAATGCGGATTGTACTCGGATCACCTCTTTAAACAACTAAATGGAGAGAATTACAACTAAATGAAAAATTAATACAAGTAAAGAGGGATGGATTTTCTGGCTAGAGAACCCCCCCCCCCCATTTATATAGAAAAGTTGGCTTTGTGAACAAGTGTGAATCCTCAAAATACATGCTTGAAAATCTCATCAAAGTGCAAAATAAAGCTTGACACGGGTCGTGTGGGCCAAGTGACACGCCGTGTCAAGACCAAAATACATAAAATGACTTTAATCAGCTCAGGCGTGTCCTTGGGCGTGTGGAATGACATGGGTCGTGTCGCATTAATTACTCGACAAGTTGGATTTTTGCTAATTAAAACGCCGCGCAGACTAAATGTCTCCTTTTTGACACGGATCGTGTCCCACTTGACACGGGGTCGTGTCCTTCAGTAACCGTGTGAACACGCCCTCAAAATCAACCCATGTGGACCTTTTAGGCTCGATACGGACCGTGTGGAATGGGGACATGGGTCCGTGTCAAGAGTAAATTCTGGGCAGTTTGGCTTTTTCCTTGAATTATTTGCAAATCTCCTTGTCTCTTAGCTCTTTATTAGCACAAAAACACCTCTAATCATGTCTAGAAGTTGCTTTTCACCATTGATAATTTTAATCTTTGAAGTGAAACCTACAAACAAAATAAACCTGAGTTACTTTGAAGGTTTTCGGTGAAAATAGTGTTTTTACGGAGACAAATTCATACTAAGTGATTTAAGAATTAATTTGTTCACAAAGTATAATAAAAAGACTTGAAACTATACTAAAAGTAATAAAATAACATTTAATTACATCGCAAATAACCCGAAAAGATAGGGATATTTCATCCCTATCAAGGAGTTCCGGGAGCAGAAAAGGTATGATCACTTCCCTTGGTTTCACAGAATTCTTCAAACTGAAAGTTCTTGAATTCTCCACCATTATCACTTCTGATATGGACAACCTTTTCATTCCTTTCATTCTCAAGTTTCTTTACAAGAACTGAGAAGCATCCAAGTGACTCATCTTTGCTAGAAAGCAAGATAACCCAAGTGAATCTTGAATAGTTATCTACTATGACAAAGGCATACTTCTTTCCACCCATGCTCATTGGTTGAACAGGGCCAAAAAGATCCATATGAAGTAACTCCAAAGGTCTTTTAGTTGAAATGGTTTTCTTAGTTTTAAAAGAGCTTCTGGATTGTTTTCCAGATTGACAAGCAGTACACAAATGGTTCTTTTTAAAACTAATTTCAGGCAGACCCTCAACCAATTGATATCTAGCTACTTTGGCCAGAAGGTCCATGCTCACATGAGCAAGTCTTCTATGCCAGAGCCAGGAGGTATCCTCTTTGGACATCAAGCATATATTTTTACAGAGATTTTCAAGGTTCAACATGAAAAAATTTTCTCCTCTATGAGCAGTTAAAATAACTTCCCTTGACTTACTGTCCAAGATTTTACATCCAGAGGAGCTGAATACAACATCTCTACCTTTGTCACATAGTTGTGCAATACTCAGGAGGTTGAACTTCAGGCCTCTGACTAGGGAGACATCTTCAATAGGAGGATTGGTTCCAATTGATCCAGAACCAAGGATCCTTCCCTTCTGAGCATCTCCAAAGCTGACTTTTCCACTTCTTTTAGGTACATATGTGATGAATGCCTTTTCATCACCTGTCATATGCCTTGAGCACCCACTATCAATGTACCACAGCTTTGACATTGATGGAGCACTCAGAGCCACCTGCAACACAATCAATTAGTGACATGTACCCAATCCTTATTGGGTCCTTCAGAGTTAGATTTATCTTTAGCAGGTTTTAGTGATATCTCAGTTTGCAAGATGTTTTTGATGCGATACTTGCAATCCTTCAACCAGTGACCATCACTCTTGCAAAGCTTGCAAAAGGGAGGGTTCTTAGATCTTTCCCTTTGCTTCTTGGGAGCTTTCTTCTTCTTCTGGGAAGGTGTACTTTCTTCAGAGGCAATAGCAGCACTCTCAGAGGTACCCACATAAGGAGGAGAAGAGATCTCCTCCAGAAGAGAGGGAGTGACAAGTTTCTTCTTCTTCTGGGGTTTATCACTTCCTAGAGGCAGCTTTTCCTTGCCTTTGGCTTTGGGGCCATCAGCAGGAGTGCTAAACTGTTTACACAACTTTTCTTCTCACACTTTCATGTCAGAATAAACTTGAGTAAACCTAAGAAACTTGTCAGCCTCACTTTTGTCCAATTTCCTCTTAAGGTATTTGAACATACTATATAGTTCTTCAAGAGAATCAAAGATATCTGGTTCATGAGAATTGTTTACCTCAGAGTCATATGTTACTTCAGCAGGTGCGGAAGTCTCTCCTGTGACATCTTCAGAAGTTGGCTCGTCAATAGCCATGAAACAAATCTGAGCTTGCTCTTCCTTTTCTTCAGGATCACTGATTGTCTCAGAGTCTGACCATGCAGCCAACATAGCTTTCTTGAACTTTCTTTTATCCTTTTTCAGCTCTTGTTATGCCCTGGTTGCTGACATCCATAGCACACAATGGGTTTGCTAGGATCTCTCTTGGATTTTTCACCAGAATCAGGAGTCTTCTTATCAAAGCTCCTGAAAGGCTTCTTGTAGTTTCCACCTCTGCCTTTCCTAAAGGCTTTCTTGAACTTCCTGATCAGCATAGCCAATTCCTCATCTTCAGAGGATTCATCAGAAGATTCTGCTTTCAGGACAACTCCTCTTTTTCATTCTGACTTATCTCTCAAGTCATGATTTTTCATTGACATTTCATGAGTTATCAATGAACCTATGAGTTCATCATATGCATAAAAGCACAAGTCCTGAACTTCTTCAATAGCAGTCTTCTTGGCTTGCCAAGACCTTGGTAAGCTTCTGAGTATCTTCTTCACTCTTTCTGGTTCTTCAATATCCTTTCCCAAACCCTTTAGATCATTGACTATCTTGGTGAATCTTGAGTTAATGTCTGAAATAGATTCCTTCTCAAGCATTTCAAATAACTCATAATTTCTCATGAGTTGATTGATCTTGGATTGCTTCACTTTGCCTATTCCTTCATAGGTTACTTCCAGCTTGTTCCATATGTCCTTTGATGTTTCACAAGAAGAAACTTTGTTATATTCAGTAGCATAAAGTGCACAGTGCAACATGTTTATTGCTGAAGCATTAGTTTGGAGTTTCTTAAGGATATCATCAGTATATTCCCTAGGAGGTATTACAACATTCCCTAGACCAACTTCCATTCTGATTGGAATATAGTCACCTTCTGTGATAACATTCCAGGCACTCATATTCTGTGCTTGAATGAAATACATCATTCTTTTCTTCCAGTAAGAGTAGTTATCACCATTAAACAATGGAGGTCTAGTTGTGGAAGCACCCTCTGGAATCATATAGTAAGAGGAAGTCTCAGGTAGATTTTTACCAGCCATCTCTATTGATTCTTATGGATCTTACACTTAGATTCTTAGATCTTAGTAAATAAAACGAAGTGACATTCGCTCTATTACCACTTGTTGGCCCAAACAAGATCAGAATCACCTAGAGGGGGTGAATAGGTGTCTAAGTTGAAAACTGATAATTTTAAGTTTTTAGAGAAACTTAATTTTTCAGAGTCAAATTTCTTTAGAGTCAGAGTCAAGCTTAGTGAAGTAGCCTCTGAGAGAAATTCTGCCTTCACACAGTTTAACTGCTTTCAGCAACAAAAGCTCTAAATTAGAGAACTTTTGGACAGTCTTCTGAACAAAGACAATGATATAAAGAGTAAATCTGTTTCAGCACTAAACACTACCAAGTAAGCAGAAGCAAAATAAAAAGTATAAGGAAGGGAGAAAGAGATTCAGGAGGTCCTGATGAACAGTTTGATTTATCCAGGTTCACCACAGAAGTCATGTGACTACGTCCTGTCCTCTGTGATCGCAGTCACTAGAGATTTTAAATCTACTATTCAGAACTTTTATGGCAAGTTCAGAAGCTCCTTTACATTAACAGAACTTAAGCTAATTTCTCACTTAGTTCTGACTAGCCTAGAATGAGTTAAAGGATTTCCACCAGAACAACAACAACCCTGTTTTCTGGAATTCTCACCCAACTCAAACCTTAACTAGATTTCTCTCAAATCTAACTGAATATCACAAACGATATCAGTTTACAAGATTCCTATTATGAACTTGTGTTTTCTTCACTCTCTCACTATTACAAAGTCTAAACTAAGAAAGATTGAGAATGGAAAATGAGTTTCTCTGTTTTGCTCGTTAAAACAGTGCGTTAAGATTTTAGCTCGATAATCGCGTGTGTAGATGCAATGGAGCTTGGCTACTATTTATAGTGCTTTGTAGATGACCGTTGTTTGAATTTGAATCTTCAATTGATGACATAAGTTAGTTGTAGCAGTTAATCTGTCTTTTCTTCAAACGGTCTTCAAACACTTTGATTCCGTTAACCTTGTTCTTTAACTTAATCCGGTAAGTGATTTGAAATCAAGGATAAGGTTGACTGGAAATTTGCTTCATTTAGATCAACAAAGGGTAGACAAGGAAATGCTGGTTTGTTTTGTAGCAGACATGCGCGCTCCATCAAGCTGTTTGAACTTTTGGCGCCTTGCATTAAAAGCAACTGTCAGAGAATTAAATGCTAAGTAAGACCCGTGACTAGCGCTTTTGAGTTCCTTATTCCTTTTGTCTAAGCTTCTGATCAAAATGGAATACTTTTGATTGCTTTTAAAATTATGAGGAGAGCTTTAACAGTCTTCAGAAATTCTTCAGAGGGGAGCTTCCAGCTTTAGAGCTTTAAACTTCTGTCTTCATCTATTCTTCTCTTCTGAGACTTCTAGGCAATCCAGAGTTTCTTCATTCAGCACCTGCTGAGAAACTTATACAATACTTAACAAAAATTGTTAGTCAACATTGAAAAGTATATAAGTAAAAATAGAATTTCATCTTCTAAAACGTTTGGACACAATCAAAACACTTCGGGTTCATCATATGATTCAGTGTTCAGCAATTGATGGTTTTTTATTCTTTTTTTTTTGTGATTTGAATGCTAGTTTCCCTTTTGAGTATATCTATTCAGATTAATGAGTTTGTTGTTAAAAGCTGATTGATCTACCGTAGTTTCATTTACCGAAGTTTGTGATGAACCGTATGTGTTTTGATTATGTCCAAACGTTTCAGAAGATGAAATCTTAATACTCTCTTACATATAGTTTATTGTTGACTAATATTTTTGTTTACTTAGTCTATGTGTAAGTTACTCAGCAGGATACTCCGCTCTGAAGCCGAAGTCTGCTAAAGCTCTCCTCAGAAGTTCTTTGCAATCAGAAACTTTGCCAATTTGATCAGAAGTATAGACAATTGGAAATTAGCTTCTGAAAGCTTAGTCACGGGTTCTGTTTGAGCATTTAATGCTCTGACACTTGCATTCAATGCAAGGCGCCAAAAGTTCAAAAAGCTGTTTTAATGGAGCGCGCTTGTCTGTTCAAAAGAAACCAGAATTTCCTTGTCTACCCTTTGTTGATCCAATTGAAGAATGATTCCAGTCAACCTCATCTTTGATTTCAAATCACTTACCGGATTGAGTTAAAGAACAAGGATAACGGAATCAAAGTGTTTGAAGACCGTTTGAAGACTTGACAAATTAACGGCTACAACAACTGATATCATCTCCTTCGAAGATTCAAACTCACCAACGGTCATCTTTATTCACTATAAATAGTAGCTAAGCTCCAAAGCATCAACTCAAGTGTGATCATCGAGCAAAATCTCAACGCACTGTTTTAACAAGAAAAACAGAGCAACATTTTCCATTCTCAATATTTCTTAGCATAGTCTTAGTTAAAGTGAGAGAGTGAAGAAAAACAAGTTCATAATAAGAATCTTGTAAACTGATATCGTTTGTGATATTCAGTTAGATTTAAAGAGAGAAATCTAGTTGAGATTAGAGTTGGGTGAGAAATCCAGAAAACAGAGTATTGTTTGTTCTGGTGGAAATCCTTTAACTCTCTCTAGGCTAGTCAGAACTAAGTGAGAAATTAGCTTAAGTTCTGTTGATGTAAAGGAGCTTCTGAACTTGCCATAAAAGTTCTGAATAGTGGATTTATAAAATCTCTGTAGGCTGCGACCTCAGGGGACAAGACGTAGTCACAGGACTTCTGTGGCGAACTTGGATTAATCGAATTGTTCAATCAGGATCTCCTGAACTTCTTTCTCCCTCTTATACTTGTTATTTTTGCTTCTGTGTACTTGTTTATATTTAGTGCTGAAACAGATTCTCTCTAAAGTATCATTGTCTTTGTTCAGAAGACTGTCCAGAAGTTCTCAAATCAGAACTTCTGTTGCTGAAAACAGTCTAACTGTGTTTAGGCAGAATTTCCCCCAGAAGCAACTTCTGTAAGCTAGCTTCTGACTCTGAGGAAATTTGACTCTGAAAAATAAGTTTCCCGAAAAACTTAGAATTTTTCAGTTTTCAACTTTGACACCTATTCACCCCCCTCTAGGTGATTCCGTTCTTGTTAGGGCCAACAGTTTGCGATTTGGGAATCTGTTTTTCTTATTCTTTGCACATATATTTTCTTACTTGATATATCAAATCACTAAGTATGTATTATTAATGCTAGATGTTAGTATAGATGAACTGGAATAGAAGTGTCTTGCATTTTGGTCATTAACTAATCAGAAATTGTAATAATGTCATTTTGGCCTCCAATACTTGCCAAAACTTGATTAATAGAGCTCTCTAATTCAATTTTTCAATACATTTGGCTCCCATGTACTTAAATTTTTGCAGATTTATTGCCCCTTGATTGACGGTATTGAAATGCATTTATTGAAATAGCCTTAAGATTACTCAAACTATCATAGCTAGCTTTTATGATGTTTTATCAACACGTATGAACTCGTAGGTACACACTTAATTAATCCTATAATTTCAAGGTTAAGTGTCTCCAATGGACTTAGAAACTAGGGCCCTTTAAGTTCCGTGATGTCGTCAATATCTACGGTTTCCGGCTCGTCACTTCCGATGGGGGAAACACCTATATAAATCCGGTAGAAATGTCAAGTTCATATCAAGTATTCATAAATAAACATAAGAGAAGCATATGATGATGATGAATCAAATATACTAATTTATACAAAACTATTGTATAAACTATGTAAGGAAACAATATGATACTACCGAGTCTAGCACATAGACGGGTCACAACTAGTTTAGCAAGATAAAAGTTTAGCTACTCCCTTTTATCGCACAACACCGGACACACGATCGTCGCTTATGTCCTCGGAGAGGATCTCTTTGCCAACTTGAAGATTTGAATAGAATGGATGGAGATGAAGGAAATAATAAGTAACTTTGTATTAATGGAATGAAAATGGATTACAAGTTTGCAAAAGAGGTGAAATGGAACATGGATCGTACTTGGATCGCCTCTTTTAAACAACTAAATGGAACTAAACATAACTAAAGAGGGATTTAACACAAGTCAAGAGGGATACCCTTCCTGGCTAGATAACCCCCATATTTATACAGAAAAGTTGGCTTTGTGAACAAGTGTGAATCCTCAAAACACATGCTTGAAAATCTCATCGAAGTGCAGAATAAAGCTTGACACGGGTCGTGTGGGCAACTTGACACGCCGTGTCAAGGCAAAAATGCATTAAAATGACTTTAATTAGCTCAGACGTGTCCTTGGGTGTGTCCCTTGACACGGGGTCGTGTCGCATTAATTACTCGACAAGTTGGATTTTTGCTAATTAAAACGCCGCGCAAATTAAATGTCTCCTTTGTGACACGGATCGTGTCCCTTTTGACACGGGGTCGTGTCCTCCATTAGTCGTGTGAATACCATTTACACGCCCCTGAAATCAAACCGTGTGGACCATTTTTGTCCTGACACGGACCGTGTGGAACTTTGACACAACCCGTGTCAAGAGCAATTTCTGGGCAGATTGACTTTTCCTTGAATTATTTGCAAAACTCCTTGTCTCTTAGCTCTTTATTAGCACAAAAACACCTCTAATCATGTCTGGCAGTTGTCTTTCAGCATGGATAATTTTTATCTTTGAAGTAAAACCTATAAACAAAATAAACATGGGTTACTTTGACGATTTCCGGTGAAAATAGTGCTTTTACGGAGATAAATTCAAACTAAGTGATTGAGAATTAATTTGTTCACAAAGTATAATAAAAATACTTAAAACTATACTAAAAGTAATAAAATAACATTTAATTACATCGTAAATAACCCGAAAAGATAGGGATATTTCATCCCTATCAAGCTCCTAGGTTGTCAGGGTTGGAATCAAGATGTTCGAATGCAACCACCGATGATGTTTTCGTCGTTGCCCCTAGGGTGAGGTGTTTTATTGTTCTAACTGTTGCCTAAGATGACTCTACGGGTTGTCAACTTAGCGAGCTGCCTTTATTGTTGCCTATGTCGCCTTCTCAAGTTTTCAACCTAGCAGGCTTTCTTTCCTTTGGCCTTGATTGTTGCCTAGATCTATCTTAAGCTTTCTCGATCTAGTAGGCCTTTTCTGTTTTCTCAAACCCTAGGGGAGTAGGCTAGTGTTTTGAATGGAGTGTACATATCATATTGACTAAGCTCTTTGATTTCTCTATTCTAGAAAACCCGTAGCTGACAGACTCTTGGAATAGACATTTAGACTCACTAACATAAGCATCTAGACTAGTTAACAAAGGCATAAATGGTTCATGTATGTCTAATGTGAATGTGCACTCATTATCAACTGGTCCTAGTAATCGTCCTTTCTCTGCCTGTGATGACGATTCGCCCTTGTGGCGAGGATTTTTCTGTGGTGAGGGATCGTCGTTTTTCGTGGGGGTGGAACCACATATCCTAGTGCCGCCGTCCTGTTTTCGGAAGTGTGCAAGTGATTCTCATGATAGAATCCTAGTGTCTCCATTGTTCTCCTTGGTGTAGATCTTGTCACAACCTTTTGCATGGATCACGTCTTTGTAAGATGTCTTCCTACCTTTGGGATACCATCCGCTCTGTCTTTTCCATGAAGCCTTGATATGTCGTCGCTCTCTTTGAGGTTTTGTGGATGTGATCTATCTTCGAGCTATGGGTTCCTCCGAGGGATGGCTTCACTTTTCCTTTTGGCTTCTCCCTTCATCCATGGCACATCCGTTGTTGAGTGTAGGAAGGGAATTCTGAGGGCTTCATAGGTCTAGTTTTGAAGGCTGATGGACCTTGGTTCATCTTAAATGGAGACACCTTGGGTACTTGTACGCTCCATTTTAATTTTCGTGCACTGTCCTAGTTCCTCAGGGCGGGGTCTCTTCTTTTTCTAGGGCTCTGAAGGAGATGTGCTTTTGCATTGATCCAGTAGTTCCTCCTCCTTATGCCATTTCTTCATCTCGTGAGGTATGTCCTAGTCGGGGCCAGTTGTCTGATTACGGTTCTCTCTCTTACATTCGAGGGCACATTCGTACTAGACACGCATGCTCTAATTATGCCTATATCTTCCTAATGTCTATTTGAAAGATGCAGGTGAATGTAGACGCGAGTGAGCTAAACGTTTTTTCCTATCCAAGCACATGCCTGTAAACGCGTGGACAGGATATGTGGGATAGAGCCTAATCGATGCCTGATGATGTTGCTCCATTCTTCGTCTGCTGGGATGTCCTTGATGCGATGTTTTGCGACCTAGAGTTTCTCCATGATTCCCTTTGGGGGTGTATTCTCAGCGTTCCGAGCCATTAGGTATTAATCGATTTTGGGTTCGAATAAAGTTTTTTTTTTTTGTTTGCTCTGAAGTGAGATGGGGTGTGGTATATGTCAGGGTAGTTTGGTGGAGTTTGGGGTAATGTCTTTTGGAGTGTTGGTTTGTTTGTGAGGTAGGTTAAGGGTAAAGGTTTGCATCATTTTTAATTTGGGAGGATACCATGGAGAACTCCCTTTGGTCGTTCCATACTTCGTTTGAGGGCTTGTCCCTATCTATGATTCCTCCTTGTTGATCTAACGGTCTCTTCGATGGAAGCTGGCTTGGGTTCAGGTGTGTTGTAGTCTTGTGATTTCAGGTTGGGTTAGGTAGTGATTTGGGAATTTCGGGCAAAGGGAAGGTGCTCACGTGGGGTTTTGACGTTTGGGCAGCTTGCGTGTGTGCCCTAACCTAAGTGTGCCTATAACATCTAAACGGACTATACTCATGGGATTATTGTACCTCATTCGTCATTTTCCTATGTTTTCTGTCCTGGTACTGATATGCATGTATGTCTAAGACACGTGGCAATGTGCATGCATGCAGACCTAACGTATGACACTCCTAGGGTAGACACACCCGAAGGATACAAACCTAGCAGGCAAAGGGACACATGCATGGTTTGACGATGTACGCTAATTCGTACGGGTAATGCTTGACATGTATATGAAATGAATGCACACCGAACCCTTGGACCCTAGGCTGATGACTATAGATAATAATCACGACTCTTGACTATAGGGTGTAAGTGACGACAAATATACACATGTGGATTGCAGCGACTCAATGATGGACTGTTGTGTGTTTATATGAAAAGACACGCAAGACCTGATTTTTACATAGAGACGACGGGGCGTATGTTGTATCTAGAAGTGATGTTTGACTCTATGGTAAACAACATTATTCACGTGTCGCTTATTCCTTGAATGAAGAATGTTCGTGCAACGACCCTACCTTTCACTGACTTGGAAGCCTCAACATGACAATAAACCGTGTGGACTCACGGGACAACGTGCCCCTACCTTGGTTCAGACAAAATTTATGATATGCAATGGAACTTCAAACGCTTTTTTCGAAGCATAATGATTCCAACGTCTCATTTCTCTTCACAAACTCAAAACTCTCTCTTGGGGGAGCGAAAGACAATGTATGTTTGACCTAATAGGTCATATCGTTGTGATGGTATAGCCCCATTTCTCATGAAATAAATAAAGTGTTCCTTGCAATAAGGAACGGACGGCGTAATGACGTATTTCATGTATATGGGCAGGTATCATAACGTTATGTCCTTTTAGGTCTTTATGAAGTTTTAACGCTGTTTCCAGATGACATTTGTTTGGTTTAAGGAATTGACTTTTGGGGTCGTAGAACTTCGTCATGTGAAAATAGAATAAGTTTCTTCTCGAACTGAAACAGATGCCGTGATGATGTATTTCACATAACAAAGTGAGCGACATCGTTGGTAGATCCGTTAGACCCTACAAACGACATGACACGCCTAAACCTAGCAGAGATCTTCTAAATATTTGTTTGACTTAAGGAATCGACGTTTAGGATCGATTCGTTAAGCCCTACAAATGGAATGACGACTTGACGTGGTTTGACACGTGACACTATAACTTAGTCGAGGGTCTCGTCATTGTGGTCTATGCAAAATTATTTAGTTGTTTTTTTTTTTGTTTTTTTTTTTAGTCCGACACGATATTGACCTGTGTGGACTGACGAGTGGGTGTGCCCTTAGACTCATAACAAACCCTAAAACTCCTTTTTGGGAGGAGCACAAGACAAAGTATTATTATTGGTCCAACGCGATATTGACTTGAGTGGACTTCACGAAGCGGTGTGCCTTTAGACTCAAGAGGAACCCTAAACTCCTTTTCGGGAGGAGCATAAGACAATGTGTGTTTGGTTCAACAGGTTAAACCGTTACACCGTTATGGTCTTATCCTACATTAAGGCATCTTTCGTAATCTGGGACCTACGGCTTCGTATGGCACTCGTTTTGAGTTAAGGGGGCGATATTTGTGACGCCATGATTTTAACTCACGAGATTGAGTTTCTTTATGAAATGGAACAGACGACATAACGTCGTGTTTCGTGTGATAAAATGTCTGGCGTAACAGGGTGCCCCCTTATTTCAAAGGAGTGTCATAGAAATCGGATTTTTCCTAGGTTACGGCTATATCTAACATATGCACAAGTAGAGGTAAGCAATCAAACAGTTAGTGTAGGCATTCATGCGTAAACGACACTCCCTCTCAATCTTCACGTGGTGCGTCTCTGTCCTAGGTGGGTTTCTTTTGACATCTTTCCTTTCGATGTCAAAACGCTCTCAGCAGACGTGATTTTCATGATGTTTGGGGGTAGTTCCTAGGGGAGATATCTAGGCTGACTATATGAGGCTTTGGTCTCGTTTGATAGTACAAAAGGGTTCCCACAACAAGATATACCTAGACTGTTGTACAGAACTAGACTGTCAGAATGCTTCAATTGGACCCCATTTTTACTTTTTATAAAACAATTTGAGAAATAATTTTACAAATAGTGAAAACCAAACTTACATCCTTCTATTAATAAATTAACTTCAAGAAAATCGTACGTTGAAGTTAACTTACAATAGTAGAATATATTTTTGGTCCCCAGCAGAGTCGCCACTGTGAGCATAAGTGGTCGCTCATAGCGGCTTTAGCCTTCTTTGACTAGAGTCGCCACCGGCCGACCGGGAAAATGTACGAACCGGTGTTTGTACCGATTGTTTTGAAAACCATAGATTCTATTTACGTTCGTGGATACAACTTATTAATTCCGACATTCCAGAACCCAGAGGATCTTTAATGCAACCTAACAGTTTATTGTCTTGATGTTTATGATTATCACATAAGAATAAGTAAATGCGCAAATATTCGTGCGGTAAACCGCCGGGTGACACGGTACAAAACCCTCTGAAGCTTACCCTCGTCGCTTGCCAGTGATTGCTCGCGGACTGATGCTCGTCGAAGAACGGAGACCTTTTCAAGGAGGAACCTCGGGGGCCGGAATTGCGTGTGCGTCCTCCGGAGTGGTAGCTAGGAATAGGACTTAATCAGCTCTAGCGAGACTGCGAGTGATGCCTAGATTGGAAGCTTTTGATAAGGGGGAATATATTTTTGGTTGTCAGGAGAACCTTTTCTGAGAATATTCGAGGAAAGTACTCTCAAGCTCAGACTCTAGCGATTCTTTTCTGTATCAGAGGCGACTTTAGGCAACAACAGAGGCAACTTTATCAGAGGCAACTTATATCGGGTCAAGAATTGCTTTAGAACGAGCTAGAGAGGGAGGAGAATGAGTGTTTGTTGGTGAATTGAATGAGAAATCCGAGGGGTATTTGTAGGTTAGCTTGTGACCGTACGGTCACAGGCTTGTGACCGTATAGTTTCATTTTGTGACCGTACGGTCACATAGTTCGCCCGTCTTAGATCCAAATTTGGATCTGAGCCGGGCGTTACCCAACCCCCGGCCAAAGTCATTTGGATTTTAGTACACGTGTCACGCTGTTATTGGACCGCCAGCCACGTGGCAGATAAGGATTGGATTGCTACCCGCCACGTGGCAGTGACCGTATGGTCTCAACAACAGTGTTGTGACCGTACGGTTCCTAATGAATAGTACTTGTGACCGTATACATTTTGCGATCGAGGATTTTCTCATAAGCATGAAAGTGCCACACTCATGGTCCCGAGGAGCGGGCGGAAGAGGTTTATAGTCCTGAAAAGATGATCCGTTCTCCGACAAGCATCAGTACTTGAGCAGCTGGCGCGACGAGGAGCTCATAGATTGCTTTCATCATCGGGTTCGAAAACCAGTGCTTACAAATACCTAGTAGCTTGAACCGCTAAGAATACACTCCGAGAGGAATCATGGAGAAACTCTAGGTTGCAAGCGTCAAGGACATCCCGACAGACGAAGAACGGAGCAACATCATCAGGCATTGACTAGGCTCTATCCCGCTTATCCTATCTCCGTTTCTACGGACATGTGCTTGCATAGAAAAAACGTTTAGCTCACTTGTGCCTACATTCAGTTGCATCTTTCAAATAGACATTAGGAAGATATAGGTATAATTAGAGCATGTGTGTCTAGTATGAATATGCCCTCGACCGTAAGAGAAAGGACCACCGCTAGACGAATGGCCCCAACCAAGACATACTTCACGAGATGAAGAAGTGACATAAGAAGGAGGAGTTACTGGGTCAATGTAGAAGCACATCTCCTTCGGAGCCCTACAAAAAGAAGAGACCTCACTCTGAAGAACTAGGAAAGTGCACGAAAGATAAAATGGAACATACAAGTACTCGAGGTGTCTCTATTTAAGATGAATCAAGGACCGCCATTCTTCAGAATTAAACCCAAGAAGTCCTCAAAATTCCCCTTCATACACCCTGCAACGGATGTGCCCATGGACAAAGGGAGAAGCAAAAAGGAGAAGTGAAGCCATCATTCGGACAAGCTTATAGCTCGAAAATAGATCGCACCCACGAAACCTCAAAGGGAGCAACGACATATCAAAGCTACATGCAAAAGACAAAGCGGATGGCGCCCCGAAGCCATGAAGACATCTTACTCATCATCACACGAAGGGGTAGTCCATGCAGAAGGTTATGACATGACCTACACCGAGGAGAACAATGGAGACGCTAGGATTTCATCATGAGAGTCACTCACACGTTTCCGAGAACAAGATGGCGTCACTAGGATACGCGGTTTCATCCCCGCAAAAAAACGACGATCCCACACCACGGAAGAATCCTCACTACAAGGGGCAAATCATCGTCAAGAGAAGAGAAAAGATGGTCAACTAAGGACTTGTTGATAACGAGTGCACATTCATACTAGACATACATGAACCATTTATGCCTACATTAACTAGTCTAAATGTTGATATTAGTGAGTCTAAATGTCTGCTTCAAGAGTCTATCAACTACACATGTTCTAGAGTGTCATAAGTCTTGTTGACATAGAGATATCAAGAACTTAGACAACAGAACATGTACACTCCACTAGATGACTCCTCTAGGGTTTGAGAAAACAGAAAAGACCTGCTAGATCGAGAAAACTTAAAAATAGATCTAGGCAACAATCAAGGCCAAAAGAAAGAAAGCCTGCTAGGTTGAAAACTTTAGAGGGCGACCTAGGCAACAATAAAGGCAGCTCGCTAAGTTGACAACCCGTAGAGTCATCTTAGGCAACAGTTAGAGCAATAAAACACCTCACCATAGGGGCAACCACGAAAACATCATCGGTATTTGCATTTGAACATCTTGATTCCAACCCTGACAACCTAGAAACTACACGAACTCCTGATGGCCTCTCACACCCTATCCTCATCAAAGAACCTCCACAAACCCTCGTTTCCATCATCCAACCCTAAATCCTTGCACCCTTTGCAAAACCTACCCTACAACCTCAATAAGCCTCACCTCCACCATCCGTACCCAAACCCTTTCTCTCCTCATAAAACTATCCCAACATCCCTGAAACATCCACAAAAATCTCACCTCCTCCATCTAACCCAAAACCTTCACCCACATCCTCCAAAAGAAAAAACCACGAACCTACCCTCATGAAACCACCTACATATAACCAAAACCTTGGGGTCACCCACTGACATGGGACGTACTTTATTTAGTGACAAGAGTCGTTTTAGCTCACCCAGTCACGTGTCCACACACTCACTCATACATACCACGTGTCCTAGGTCCTCCAACTAAGAACCCACAAAATGATACCACACGTGTCACAAGATGAGGTAGCCCCCTAGTCCGCACACAAGCACATGTCCATAGGTCTAGTTGCACACAAACATTGAGTCTTACGCACTTTGGGTTTTAGATTATTATAGGTTGTCATGAGTCCAGCTAATAAAGCATCCCTTGACTTACACCGAAGTCACACACATGCACACCATATGTTTTAGGTGGTTGTGAGCGTAAGTGGTCGCTCATAGCGGCTTTAGCCTTCTTTGACTAGAGTCACCACCCGGCCGACCGGGAAAATGTACGAACCGGTGTTTGTACTGATTGTTTTGAAAACCAGAGATTCTATTTACGTTCATGGATACAACGTATTAATTCCGACATTCCAGAACCCAGAGGATCTTTAATGCAACCTAACAGTTTATTGTATTGATATTTATGGTTATCAGATAAGAAGCATTTAAATAAAGTGAAACTGTACGGTAAACCGTTGGGTGACACGGTAAAAACCCTCAGAAGCTTACCCTCGTAGCGTGCCAGAAGGATGCTTGCAAACTAGTACTCGTTGAGAACGGAGCCAGGTGAACGAAGCTTTTAGGGTCGGAGAGGCGTCAGGTACGTACTCCTGGTGAGTGGAGAGAAGGGATTCTGGGGGAATCCTTTGGGTTTTATAAGATTTGATAGTGGGAGCTCTTTTGCGAAGAGGAGAGCTACACCAGGAATTTGGGAGTAAGATTAAAAGTGGTATTGGATTATTTTGGTGTCAGGAGGACTTTAGGGAGCTGGGATATTTTAGAGCTAGAGTTTCGATATCTGAGCGATTCTTTTATATCAGAGGCAAATTTTAGGCAACTTTCAGAGGCAACTTATATCGGGTCAAGAACCGCTCAGAAATCAAGAGAAAATGGAGGAAAGGAAGGAATTGTTGATGGAAAATTATGAGGATTCGGACCCCTATTTATAGGATTTTTGGGGGTCCTTAGTGACCGTACGGTCACAAACTTGTGACCGTATTGTGACCGTACGGTCACAAGTTTTCCCGGCTGGTCAGCATGGGCTTCTTTTGTCCACCGACGCTCGTTTAGTGACCGTACGGTCACGAGGTAAGTGACCGTACGGTCAGTGTGGGTCTTTTTATCCACCGACACTCGATTTTTGTCCACCGACACTCATACGGTCACAAGAGGGTGTGACCGTACGGTCACAATAGTGACCGTACGGTCAAGACCCCATGTGACCGTATGGTTTAGGTCTTCAGCCGAACACAGCCTCGTTTTGACAGAGTTTCGTATTGTAGGCATAACCTCTTCATATGAACTCTGATGGAGGTGATTTAAGATGCATTGGAAAGCTAAGCCATAGCCCGACAACCTTTATGTTTTACGTTTTGCCTAATTCGGACCCGAAAGGGGTTTAAATAGGCCTCCAAGGTGGCCTATGCGGTGATTCCTATGTGGTTGACTTTTATTTTGAATAGATTTGATTGGGAATTTATCGAGGGGTTCTGAAAATATATTTTTCATGTCATTGAAGGCGTCAATGACATGTGGGAGGAGTAAATTTGGATTATGAGGAGTCGGTCCGTCCTTCAACGAGTACTGACGCTTGTGTGACTGGCCAAACGAGGAGCTCGGAAACTGCTTTCGTCATTGGGTTCAAAAACCAGTGCTTACAGTTTGCACCTCGCTTCTTTGGGAGTGCATAGGATGATTACATCGACTTGTAAGGTCCATTAAGCAGTCCCAATGAAGCAAAATGAGTAACACTGCGTGTGTGCGTTTGTGTTTGAAAGCGGGTTAAGAGACTTACCTGCGCGTTGGTCTTTTGCCTACCAACTCTTGACGATGCCTGACCCTCCTTCCTACCAATCTTATCTAAGCAGCAGCGTTTCCAGCCTCGGGTCTGTGTTGTATTCTCTATCCATCAAGTGATGCCCTAGCCAATGATTTCCTGCGTGAGGGAGGGAAGACCGTATACTTTGAGGAGAAAGAGGTTCTTTTTACAAGATCGAAGGAGCTAATCTCGTGTCGGGAGATTCCTTTTTTACGAGATCGAAGGTGCCGATCTCGTGTGCCCGGAGTGCGGGGAGATTCCTTTTTATAAGATCGAGGGTGCCGATCTCGTGTGCCCGTAGTGCGGGGAGATTCCTTTTTACAAGATCGAAGGTGCCGATCTCGTGTGCCCAGAGTGCGGGGAGATTCCTTTTTACGAGATCGAAGGTGCCGATCTCGTGTGCCCGGAGTGCGGGGAGATTCCTTTTTATAAGATCGAGGGTGCCGATCTCGTGTGCCCGTAGTGCGGGGAGATTCCTTTTTACAAGATCGAAGGTGCCGATCTCGTGTGCCCAGAGTGCGAGGAGATTCCATTTTACGAGATCGAAGGTGCCGATCTCGTGTGCCCGGAGTGCGGGGAGATTCCTTTTTAGAAGATCGAGGGTGCCGATCTCGTGTGCCCGTAGTGCGGGGAGATTCCTTTTTACAAGATCGAAGGTGCCGATCTCGTGTGCCCAGAGTGCGGGGAGATTCCTTTTTACAAGATCGAAGGTGCCGACCTCGTGTGCCCGGGGTGGGGGGAGATTCCTTTTTACAAGATCGAAGGTGCCGATCTCGTGTGCCCGGGGTGGGGGGAGATTCCTTTTTACAAGATCGAAGGTGCCGATCTCGTGTGCCCGGGGTGCGAGGAGATTCCTTTTTACAAGATCGAAGGTGCCGATCTCGTGTGCCCGGAGTGCGGGGAGATTCCTTTTTACGGGATCGAAGGTGCCGATCTCGTGTGCCCGGAGTGCGGGGAGATTCCTTTTTACGGGATCGAAGGTGCCGATCTCGTGTGCCCGGAGTGCGGGGAGATTCCTTTTTAGGAGATCGAAGGTACCGATCTCGTGTGCCCGTAGTGCGGGGAGATTCCTTTTTACCAGATCGAAGGTGCCGATCTCGTGTGCCCAGAGCGCGGGGAGATTCCTTTTTACAAGATCGAAGGTGCCGACCTCGTGTGCCCGGGGTGCGGGGAGGTTCCTTTTTTACAAGATCGAAGGTGCCGATCTCGTGTGCCCGTAGTGCGAGATCGAAGGTGCCGATCTCGTGTGCCCGAAGTGCGGGGAGATTCCTTTTTTACGAGATCGAAGGTGCCGATCTCGTGTGCCCGGAGTGCGGGGAGATTCTTTTTACGAGATCGAAGGTGCCGATCTCGCGTGCCCGGAGTGCGGGGAGATTCCTTTTTACGAGATCGAAAGTGCCGATCTTGTGTGCCCGGGGTACGGGGAGATTCCTTTTTACAAGGTTGAGGGTGCTAACCTGATGTGCCCGGAGTACGGGGAGATGTTTATTACTCTAAGAGGTCCTCGGTTCTTCAGCAGCACTTTTAGCCTTGGTTCCGTGCTGTATCTTATGACAACCGAGTGATGCCCCAGCCGATGATCTTTATAGTGTGGCCACATCTTGCTTGGTTATCAGGATGATCGGAGGACCTTGAAGATAGGTTCTAGTGCTCTAATATCCTCCAAGTTTGCGTCATATCTAGCATATCGTTGTTTTTCCGTTGTGGGGAATTCTTTCTCTTAGACACACTGTTTTACCTATCGTGTATGCATGTATGCATGTATGCATGTGCATTCATGTATATATGTGTGTGCGTGTTTTCACGTGACCGGGTTTTCAGGGTAAGAATATACGGCTACATGGGATGCTCGCATGACGTTGTAGGATATTTCGAGAAGGTGACTACGCCCCACCGTTTCGGCCTTCTTAGGCACAAAATAGGAGTGTTGTCAGTCTGGGCGTGCCCGGAGAGGAAGCAGAAGATCCAGATATCGGGAATTCTCAGGGCTCCTAGTAATGATTTTTTATTCCAGAATGGCACAATGCATTTTATTTCATTTCATTCAGAGTAATAAACACTTGTTTACATCCCGTCCTAACTGAAAGAAGTAGAATGAACCGAGACTGGATTAAGAAACAATCCGTTGATTTTTACCCAAGTTCTTGTTATCCCGCCCCTACGTGGAAGTACCGAAGTCTATCTATGTTGATCGGCTCCATCAACTCTATTCCCTCCATGTCTGTTAGTTTGAGTCCTCCACGTGAATACATCCGTTTGATGACAAATGGCCCTACCCATTTCTGTTGAAACTTACCCCTGGGGTTAATGGTTGAATGACGTAGTTGTTTGAGCACTAGGTCGCCTACTTTCAATGGATTTGCTACTGGCATTGGCATTTCTCGATCACATATCATGGCTGCCTGGAACCTGCCCCTTGGAGGGAAGTTCGAAGTGATTAAGGCTACCATGAGGTCATCGTGGGCAGGAATGGTGACGACCTTGCCACCCATCGGGAATTTGATTTTTTTGATGTAATGTGGACGGGACACCCCCTAATGGATGAAACCATTGTCGGCCTAGTAGCAAGGCAAACGTGACTGGTATATCCATCACAACGAACTCTACTGTTGATTGGATAGGCCCAGTCACGACTTCTGTCTCGAAAACGCCCAACACTTCTCTTTTTGAGTCATCATAGGCCCTTATGACCATTTGATTTCTACTTGTATGAGCAAGGCCTTGTTATGGACCATCCCTTCAGCGGAAAGATCCTCTTTCGTGAAAGACACTTCGGCTATTGGTTCTTGTATCCCTTGCACTATGCGACATGCATCCTGATGTTCTTTTGATGATACCAGGAGTTCCCGCACCGACATTTGCATTGGAATCTTCACCAGCTGCTTGGCTTTCATTCCCTTTCCGTTCGTGCCTGGGTTACTTTCTTCCTCTGGATTCGTGATCGAGTCTGGTTCTTGTACCTTTGGTGCGGGCTGGAATACCCACCCAGACCTGGTGACATGGCTTACCAGCGCTTCCGCATGTTCCTCATGTTGTTCATCGTCCGAGGAGTCTGACCACGAATGTTGGCCCTATCAAGAACAGAATCACCTAGAGGGGGGTGAATAGGTGTCAAAGTTGAAAACTGAAAATTTCTAAGTTTTTCGGGAAACTTAATTTTCAGAGTCAAATTTCCTCAGAGTCAGAAGCTAGCTTACAGAAGTAGCTTCTGAGGGAAATTCTGCCTAAACACAGTTAGACTGTTTTCAGCAACAGAAGTTCTGATTTGAGAACTTCTGGACAGTCTTCTGAACAAGGACAATGATACTTTAGAGAAAATCTGTTTCAGCACTAAATATAAGCAAGTACACAGAAGCAAAAATAACAAGTATAAGAGGGAGAAAGAAGTTCAGGAGATCCTGATTGAACAATTCGATTTATCCAAGTTCGCCACAGAAGTCCTGTGACTACGTCTTGTCCCCTGAGGTCGCAGCCTACAGAGATTTTATAAATCCACTATTCAGAACTTTTATGGCAAGTTCAGAAGCTCCTTTACATCAACAGAACTTAAGCTAATTTCTCACTTAGTTCTGACTAGCCTAGAATGAGTTAAAGGATTTGCACCAGAACAACGACAACCCTGTTTGCAAAAGGGAGGGTTCTTGGATCTTTCCCTTTTCTTCTTTGGAGATTTCTTCTTCTTCTGAGAAGGACCAACATCTTCAGAGGCTATAACAGCACTCTCAGAGGTACCAACATCAGGAGGAGAAGCTATCTCTTTCAGAAGAGAGGAAGTGACAGGTTTCTTCTTCTTCTGGGGTTTATCACTTCCCAGAGGCAGCTTTTCCTTGCCTTTGGCTTTAGAGCCATAAGCAGGAGTGCTGAACTGTTTACACAGTTTTTCTTCTAACACTTTCATGTCAGAATAAACTTGAGTAAACCTAAGAAACTTGTCAGCCTCACTCTTGTCCAATTTCCTTTTCAGGTACTTGAACATACTATAGAGTTCTTCAAGAGAATCAAAGATATTTTGTTCAGAAGATATGTTTACCTCGGAATCATATGTAGCTTCAGGAGGTGCGGAAGTTTCTCCTGTGACATCTTCAGAAGTTGGCTCATCAATAGCCATAAAACAAATCTGAGCTTGCTCTTCCTTTTCTTCAGGATCACTGCTGGTCTCAGAGTCTGACCAGGCAGCCAGCATAGCTTTCTTGAACTTTTTCTTATCTTTCTTCAGCTCCGGGCAGTTAGGCTTAATGTGCCCCGGTTGCTGACATCCATAGCACACAATAGGCTTATTTGGATCTCTCTTGAACTTTTCACCAGAATCAGGAGTTTTCTTGTCAAAGCTCATGAAAGGCTTTTTGTAGTTTCCACCTCTGCCTTTTCTAAAGGCCTTCTTGAACTTCCTGGTCAGCATAGCCAGTTCCTCATCTTCAGAGGATTCTTCAGAAGATTCTGCTTTCAGGACTACTCTTTTTCCTTCTGACCTTTCTCTTAGGTCATGATTCTTTAATGACATCTCATGGGTAATTAGAGACCCAATGAGCTCATCATACAAGTAATAGCTCAAATCCTGAACTTCTTCAATAGCAGTCTTCTTGGCTTGCCAAGACCTTGGTAAGCTTCTGACAATCTTCTTCACTCGATCAGATTCTTCAATATCCTTTCCTAAACTCTTCAAGTCATTGACTATCTTGGTGAATCTAGAGTTCATATCTGAAATAGATTCTTTATCAAGCATTTCAAATAACTCATATTCTCTCATGAGTTGGTTGACTTTAGATTGCTTCACTTTTCCTGTTCCTTCATATGTGACTTCCAGCTTGTTCCAAATGTCCTGTGCAGTTTCACAAGAAGAAACTTTGTTATATTCAGTAGCTGTAAGTGCACAATGCAACATATTTATTGCTGAAGCATTAGTTTGGAGTTTTTTCAGAATGTCATCTGTGTATTCTCTCTGAGGAATAACAACATTCCCTAAACCTTGTTCCATTCTGGTGGGAATGAAATCACCATCAGTGATGACATACCAAGCACTCATGTTCTAAGCTTGGATGAAGTACATCATCATTTTCTTCCAGTATGAGTAGTTGTTGCCATTAAATAATGGAGGTCTAGTAGTAGAAGAACCTTCTGGGACAATGAAGTGAGAAGAATTCTCAGGCTGGTGTCTACTAGCCATCTCTATTGATTCTAATAGGATCTTACACTTAGATTGTTAGATCTTTAGTAAATATGCGAAGTGACCTTCGCTCTGATACCACTTGTTGGCCCTATCAAGAACAGAATCACCTAGAGGGGGGGTGAATAGGTGTCAAAGTTGAAAACTGAAAATTTCTAAGTTTTTCGGGAAACTTAATTTTCAGAGTCAAATTTCCTCAGATTCAGAAGCTAGCTTACATAAGTAGCTTCTGAGGGAAATTCTGCCTAAACACAGTTAGACTGTTTTCAGCAACAGAAGTTCTGATTTGAGAACTTCTGGACAGTCTTCTGAACAAGGACAATGATACTTTAGAGAAAATCTGTTTCAGCACTAAATATAAGCAAGTACACAGAAGCAAAAATAACAAGTATAAGAGGGAGAAAGAAGTTCAGGAGATCCTGATTGAACAATTCGATTTATCCAAGTTCGCCACAGAAGTCCTGTGACTACGTCTTGTCCCCTGAGGTCGCAGCCTACAGAGATTTTATAAATCCACTATTCAGAACTTTTATGGCAAGTTCAGAAGCTCCTTTACATCAACAGAACTTAAGCTAATTTCTCACTTAGTTCTGACTAGCCTAAAAAGAGTTAAAGGATTTCCACCAGAACAAACAATACTCTGTTTTCTGGATTTCTCACCCAACTCTAATCTCAACTAGATTTCTCTCTTTAAATCTAACTGAAGATCACAAACGATCTCAGTTTACAAGATTCCTATTATGAACTTGTTTTTCTTCACTCTCTCACTTTAACTAAGACTATGCTAAGAAAGATTGAGAATGGAAAAGTTGCTCTGTTTTTCTTGTTAGAACAGTGCGTTGAGATTTTGCTCGATAATCACACGTATGTTGATGCTTTGGAGCTTGGCTACTATTTATAGTGAATGAAGATGACCGTTGGTGAGTTTGAATCTTCAAAGGAGATGACATCAGTTGTTGTAGCCGTTAATTTGTCAAATCTTCAAACAGTCTTCAAACACTTTGATTCCGTTATCCTTGTTCTTTAACTCAATCCGGTAAGTGATTTGAAATCAAAGATGAGGTTGACTGGAATCATTCTTCAATTAGATCAACAAAGGGTAGACAAGGAAATTCTGGTTTCTTTTGAACAGACAAGCGCGCTCCATCAAAACAGCTTTTTGAACTTTTGGCGCCTTGCATTGAATGCAAGTGTCAGAGCATTAAATGCTCAAACAGAACCCGAGACTTAGCTTTCAGAAGCTAATTTCCAGTTGTCTAGACTTCTGATCACATTGGCAAAACTTCTGATTGCAAAGAACTTCTGAGGAGAGCTTTAGCAGACTTCGGCTTCAGAGCGGAGTATCCAGCTTCTGAGTTATTGAAACTCTGACTTCAGCAAACTGATCTTCTGAGTTCTTTAGGCAATCCAGAAATGATTCATTCAGCACCTGCTGAGCAACTTACACATAGACTAAGTAAACAAAAGATTATTAGTCAATAGTAAACTATATGTAAGGGAATATTAAGTTTTCATCTTCTGAAACGTTTGGACATAATCAAAACACATAGGGTTCATCATTCTCCCCCATTTTGGTTATGGACAAACCGTGGTCAGAAGATAACAGAAAACATGAGGTTTAGTAAAAGAACTTCCTGATGCATATGTTTCATTACTTCTGAGTAAATTAACTCCCCCATTTTAGTGTAAATGGTGAACTTCAGCAATCTGTATAAACTTAGAAAAGACTTAAGATCAAGTTGTTAGATTAAATGAAGTAATAATTTACTAAGTCAAAAAGAAACATAAGCAAAAAGTAAGAAGTCAGAGACACAAGAAAGTATAAGAAAGATTCAGTGTATATAAGTTCATCAGAAGACAACATAAGAAACAAAATAATCAGAAGAGCAGAAAAAGTGCTAAGACAAAAACTACCCAACCCAGAACCTAGCTAAGAAGCTTAAGTCCTAAAAGATTACAAGTTCCTAGGTTTCTTCTGAGGAGTAGGAACAACACTAGAACCTTCAGCAGCACTTGATCTCTTCTGACCAGACTTCTCCCCCGTTTGACCAGAACCAAGAGCAACACCCAGAGCACCCTGGGATTTCAATTTTTGCTGAACATTTAGTGCAGTCTGATATTGCTGAGGGGTTGGTCTCACAGTATTGATCATATCCATTCTTCTTCTGAAGTCATCATCAATGGTCTTCATATGATCAAAGGTCTGACCAGACATAGGTCGTTGTCTCTGAACATCTTCCAGAAGGAGCTTGATCAACCTATTGTTAGCATACACAGCAGCAGTAAGATGCTCATTCTGAATATAAGTCTGTCCTCGAACAAACCTATAACAATTGTGAAGAGTCTTCTCTTGTTCACGTGCTTGAGTGTGCATAACCTTCAGAAGTTCAGTAAGCTCAGCAATCTGTGCGTTCTGAGCAGATACAGCAGACTCAATGTTGGAGAGTCGATTGTTGAGATCAGAAGTGATGTCATATACAATCTTAGCAGCCCCGGAAGATGATGAACCTTGAGCAGAAGATTTCACTTCTCTCAGAATGTGATTGGCAGTACTTTGTAGGTCATCAATCTTACTTGGGAGCATCTTCTCATGAGCCTCATAATGCTCGTTTGCTTCCTTGACTTCTTCTGTCAATATCTCCAAATTCTCATTGACCTTCAGAGAAGAAGCAAGAGCAATGTTATCCAGTGAAGGAAGAGTCAGAGCTAATTCTCTTAACTTGTACAGCTCTTCATAGGTAGCTAGATGAAGTGTAGAAAGATTGCGTATGTAAACAGAAGGGTCCTGCATTTGAAGCATAGTCATGAGCTGCAGGTTCTGAGCTTTCAAAGAATGTAATTCTTGCAGCACAATGCCCTGAGCATACATGTCAGCAGCATAAGTCCTTTGCCCCATACCAGCAAATCTATTCAGCAGTTCATCAGAGCCACTCTGACTCATTCTTCTCAACTCCTCAACACTAGGAGCACCACCAGCTTCGGATACACCAGAAGCTCTGCCCATGAAGCCAAAACTACCAAACCTGGTATCCAGATCATCCCGATTCATGTGTTTGCGCAGGAAGTCATAGTTGGATGACAACCCAGCAAAACAAGAGGTAGTGGAGGAGGTAGTTAAGGGATCACACACAGGAGGTATAGAAGAGGTTGAGGTAGGGATAGTATGAGTGGTTGAGATGGGAGGTAGGGTGGATGGTAGTGAGAAAGATGGAGCAGTAAATCTAATTGATGGACTTACAGAGGAAGTAGTGGATGTGGCTATGGAATCTGTGAAGATGGGAGCAGTATTTAGATTCACTTCTGAAAAGGATCCAGAAGGAGGAATAATTGGAGGAGGTACAACCTCAGAAGTTGAAGTTGTGGGAGGAATGGAAGTGTGGGATTCACTCACTTCTGTGACAGAAGGTAGTGAAGGAGATGGATGGGGAGTAAGAGTGGGAGATGAGATAACCTGTTCAGAGGCATTTGGATTAAACATAGAAATGGGCTCATCAAAGATGTGAGCCATTCTGATCAGTGTTTCAGAGGCATCCCTATCACCAGGGTTTCTTCCTTGATTCAGAAGAATGTTGTCAATGAAATTTTCATCATCAGCATTCTCAACAAACTGTCTAGCATCCTAAAGAACCTCTTCATCGTCTGGTTCACTCTCTTCTGACAGCTCTTCAATCAGAGGAGCATCAACATTCTCTTCATCAGACATCTCTGACAAGTCTTTATCAGCATCTTCCGGTTCCTGAGTAACAGGATCCTCTAATTCAGCACTGGGGGCAACAACGAAGTCCTTTTTCCTTAGCGACCTTCGTTTTGCAACAACCTTCTTCCCAATCCTGGTAGAGAGAGAGACATTCTCTAGTATCCGAGAGGACAGAGAGATGTTCTCAAGATTCTCTCCTTCTTCTGAAGCCTCAACTTCCTTTGAGAGCTCCGCATCCTGAAGTTCAGCAGCACATGCTATAAGTCTTGCATCGGCCTTAGCCTTTGCAGCAATTTCTCTTTCAGCTGCTAACTTGTCTTCTGCTTCCTTTTGCTTTCTCTTCTTATCAGCAAGAGCCACAACCCTTGCAACTTTCTCAGCTTCAGCAGCCTTCTCTCTTTCAGCAAGGCGTGCGTCCTCAGCATCCTGAGCTTCCTTCTCAGGAACATCCTTTGGCTTCTCAGCAACAATCTTGCTAGAGGGTTCAACACTGATTGTTGTTTGAACCATCGTGGGAAGAGGTTCTGAGACAACCACCTTCTCAACAGTCAGGACCAACTTACTTGATCCCTTCTTTCCCTTGCCCTTCTTGGCAGCATTCTTTCCTTTCTGAACAACGGCCTCAACACTTTCCTTCTGAGCAATACTCACAGAGGAGCCATTCTCATTCTTCTTCGGAGTCACACCAAAGCTAAGGTTCCTGAAGGTATGCATCTTCAGCACCGTACTCCTACTTGTAACACCTTCTCCTGAAACCACAACAGAGGCTGCCTCAAACAACCTAGTCAGGAGTGAGCCATATGCTAATGCACTCACGGTAGTTACATTCTTCATCTGCCTTATCAGCATGGCAGGTAAGTTGATCTTCTTCTGGTTGACCAAATGCCACATAAACACCCTTTCCCTGTTGGAAACACCATTAACTCCTCCAGCCTTCGGAAGGAAAACATTAGTTGTCAAATAGTGTGCCCACCTCTGGTGCTGAGTGAGCCAGGTGGCATATGTTTCCTTGGCACTTAGATCTGGTCTAGCCCAGTTTGCTTCTGTAAAACCATCTGCTGAACCATCATCACCAATGATGATTCCTTCATCATTAATACCAATCACTTGAGAAATAGAAGCCCTGCTGACCTCAATCTCAACTTCCCCGACTACTGAGTGTAGAACATCCTCCTCATTTGAAAAGAAATGGAGGTTCTGATAGAATTCGGTGACTAACTTAGGATAGATAAATTCATCGAGAGAAACGAATGAATTCCAGTTTTGAGCACTAAGCCATTTGGAGATAGGTTCAGTGGATTTCACTTCATCATCTAGGAACCTAGAGGTGAATACCCTAGATTCTCTAACTTTCTTTTTGGATTCAGTGGTAAAGATGTGAGTGACAGTGATTTCTTGAGCCATTTTTGAAGATATAAGAAATTAGGTTAAGATTTTAGAGAGAAGAGAACACAGAAAATCTATGGAAATTCTAATAGCAAAGAAAATGAGAGTAAAAACTTCTAAGTATGGGAAAACCCCTATTTATACCCAAACAAGAAACCGTTCCAATTCAAAAAGCAATTACACACCGTTTAAAAGGGAACAGATAACCGTTAACCACAGAACAGCGCCGTAAAAATGCAGTAGATAACGCATGCTTAAATGTCAAATCATGATTAGAATTAATTATCACTTGAATATCTTAAACGATTAAACACTTAAGATACACAGAAATAATTAGACTAAGTTATTGAAGTGGATAAGTCATACCAATGCCTTCTCGTAAGTTGCTGAAAGAATTACCAGCCAGAGGCTTAGTAAACATGTCAGCAAGATTCTCTTCAGAGGGAACATGAGTAATGATAATATCCTTCTTCAGAACATGATCTCTCAAGAAGTGATGCCTAATATGAACATGCTTCATCCTGCTGTGCTGAATAGGATTCTTTGAAAGATTAATTGCACTCTTGTTATCACAGTAGATTGTAATTGTTCCAGGGATGACTCCATAGTCAGCAATTTGTTGCTTGATCCAGAGCATCTGAGAAACACAACTTCCAGCAGCCACATACTCAGCTTCAGCAGTTGAGAGAGCCACAGAGGTTTGCTTCTTGCTATACCAGGAGACTAGGCACTCCCCCAGAAAATGACAACCACCAGAAGTGCTGACCCTTTTCAATTTATCTCTACCATAGTCAGAGTCTGTGTATCCTATAGGGGTGAAATCAGAACTACAGGGATACCACAAACCAGCTTCTGGTGTGCCTTTAAGATATCTGAGAATTATTTTGACAGCAACATCATGAATTTCTCTTGGCTTTGATTGATATCTAGCACAAAAACACACAGCAAAATGTATATCTGGCCTGCTGGCTGTTAGGTATAAAAGAGAACCAATCATACCTCTGTAGGTTTTTATATCTACAGGTTTACCAGCTTTCTCTTCATCATCAATGTCTTTGCTGACATCCATTGGAATATCAACAGCATTAGAGTCCATCATGCCAAATTTCTTCAGCACTTCTCTAGTGTACTTGGCTTGATTGATAAAAACACCATCATTACTTTGCTTGATCTGAAGTCCTAAGAAGAAGGTTAATTCTCCCATCATAGACATTTCAAACTCAGCCTTCATGTGGTCACTGAACTCTCTGCACAAAGATTCATTAGTAGCACCAAATATGATATCATCAACATATACCTGAGCTATAAGGATGTCCTTGTTCTTCTTCAGAGTGAACAGAGTTGTATCAACACAGCCTCTGACAAATCCCTTAGACAGAAGGAACTTTGTCAGTCTCTCATACCAAGCTCTGGGAGCTTGTTTCAGTCCATACAATGCTTTCTTCAGCTTAAATACATGATCAGGAAACTTAGGACCTTCAAAACCAGGAGGTTGAGACACATAGACTTCCTCATCAATGTAACCATTCAAGAATGCACTTTTCACATCCATTTGAAAGAGCTTAAAACCTTTGTATGATGCAAAAGCACATAAGATTCTAATGGCTTCTAATCTTGCAACAGGAGCAAAAGTTTCACCATAATCTATGCCTTCTTGCTGACTGTAACCTTCAGCAACAAGTCTTGCCTTGTTCCTCACAACATTTCCAAATTCATCTAGCTTGTTCTTCAGAACCCATCTAGTTCCAACAACCTTTATGTTGTTAGGTCTGGGAACCAAAGTCCAAACTTCTGACCTTTTGAACTGGTCAAGTTCTTCTTGCATTGCCATTAACCAGGAGTCATCATCAGCAGCTTCATAGAAGTCCTTGGGTTCCAGAAGTGACACAAAAGCCACATTCCCCATGTATCTTCTGAGCTGAGCTCTGGTCATGACAGGATTATGAACAGAGTCAATTATGTTCTCTAAGGAATGATTCCTATGAGTTCTAACTTCTCTTGGTACATCCAATGACTCTTCTGAAACCTGTTCATCATTTATTGAATCAAAAATAGGAGCATCTTCTGGAAGGAAGTTGGCTTCTGGAGTAGGATTCTCATCTTGAGCTTGTTTAGCAACAGGAGGAACCACTTCAGCAGCTCTGGGAGAAACATCTTCTTCTTCAACAGGAGATGTAACTTCAGGAGCTTGAACTACATCTTCATCAGGAGCTCTACTATTTGCAGGGTTAGTCTCATCAAACTGTACATGAACTGATTCATCTAAAGTTTGAGTCCTCTTATTAAAAACCCTATATGCTTTACTATGTGTTGAGTAACCAAGAAAAATGGCCTCATCTGCCATTGAATCAAACTTTGAAAGATATTCTTTTGTATTCAAAACATAACACTTAAAACCAAAGGTTCTGAAATAACCTATTTTAGGCTTTCGACCTTTCCAGAGTTCATAAGGGGTCTTGTTCAGAATGCTTCTGATTAGCACTCTATTCAGAACATAGCAAGCTGTGTTCACAGCTTCTCCCCAAAAGTACTTAGGAAGCCTTCTTTCATTGATCATAGTTCTGGCTATCTCAACCAGAGTTCTATTCTTCCTTTCAACTACCCCATTTTGTTGAGGAGTTCTGGGAGCAGAAAAGTTATGATCAATTCCCTTGGTTTCACAGAATTCTTCAAACCTAAAGTTTTTGAATTCTCCACCATTATCACTTCTGATATGAACAACCTTTTCATTCCTTTCATTCTCAAGTTTCTTTATCAGAACTGAGAAACATCCAAGTGACTCATCTTTGCTAGTCAGCAAGATGACCCAAGTGAATCTTGAATAGTCATCTACAATGACAAATGCATACTTCTTTCCAGCCATGCTCATTGGTTGAACAGGGCCAAAAAGATCCATATGAAGTAATTCCAAAGGTCTTTTAGTTGAAATGACTTTCTTAGTTTTAAAAGAGCTTCTGGATTGTTTACCAGATTGGCAAGCATTGCATAAATGATTCTTTTTAAAACTAATTTCAGGCAGACCCTCAACCAATTGATTTCTAGCTACTTTGGCCAGAAGGTCCATGCTCACATGAGCAAGTCTTCTATGCCAGAGCCAGGAGGTATCCTCTTTGGACATCAAGCATATATTTTTGCAAAGATTCTCAAGATTCAGCATGAAAACATTTTCAACTCTAGGAGCAGTTAGAATAACTTCCCTTGACTTACTGTCCAAGATTTTACATCCAGAGGAGCTGAAGACAACATCTCTACCTTTATCACACAGTTGTGCAACACTCAGGAGATTGAACTTCAGGCCTCTGATTAGGGAGACATCTTCGATCGGAGGATTAGTTCCTATGGATCCAGAACCAAGTATCCTTCCTTTCTGAGCATCTCCAAAGCTGACTTTTCCACCTCTTTTAGGATCAAATGTGATGAATGCTTTTTCATCACCTGTCATATGCCTTGAGCACCCACTGTCAATGTACCACAACTTTGACATTGATGGAGCACTCAGAGCCACCTGCAACACAATCAATTAGTGACAGGTACCCAATCCTTATTAGGTCCTTCAGAGTTAGATTTCTCTTCAGCAGGTTTTAATGATATCTCAGATTGCAAGAGGTTTTTAATATGGTACTTGCAATCCTTCAACCAGTGACCATCACTCTTGCAAAGTTTGCAAAAGGGAGGGTTCTTGGATCTTTCCCTTTGCTTCTTGGGAGATTTCTTCTTCTTCTGAGAAGGACCAACATCTTCAGAGGCTATAACAGCACTCTCAGAGGTACCAACATCAGGAGGAGAAGCTATCTCTTTCAGAAGAGAGGAAGTGACAGGTTTCTTCTTCTTCTGGGGTTTATCACTTCCCAGAGGCAGCTTTTCCTTGCCTTTGGCTTTAGAGCCATCAGCAGGAGTGCTGAACTGTTTACACAGTTTTTCTTCTAACACTTTCATGTCAGAATAAACTTGAGTAAACCTAAGAAACTTGTCAGCCTCACTCTTGTCCAATTTCCTTTTCAGGTACTTGAACATACTATAGAGTTCTTCAAGAGAATCAAAGATATTTTGTTCAGAAGATATGTTTACCTCGGAATCATATGTAGCTTCAGGAGGTGCGGAAGTTTCTCCTGTGACATCTTCAGAAGTTGGCTCATCAATAGCCATAAAACAAATCTGAGCTTGCTCTTCCTTTTCTTCAGGATCACTGCTGGTCTCAGAGTCTGACCAGGCAGCCAGCATAGCTTTCTTGAACTTTTTCTTATCTTTCTTCAGCTCCGGGCAGTTAGGCTTAATGTGCCCCGGTTGCTGACATCCATAGCACACAATAGGCTTATTTGGATCTCTCTTGAACTTTTCACCAGAATCAGGAGTTTTCTTGTCAAAGCTCCTGAAAGGCTTTTTGTAGTTTCCACCTCTGCCTTTTCTAAAGGCCTTCTTGAACTTCCTGGTCAGCATAGCCAGTTCCTCATCTTCAGAGGATTCTTCAGAAGATTCTGCTTTCAGGACTACTCTTTTTCCTTCTGACCTTTCTCTTAGGTCATGATTCTTTAATGACATCTCATGGGTAATTAGAGACCCAATGAGCTCATCATACAAGTAATAGCTCAAATCCTGAACTTCTTCAATAACAGTCTTCTTGGCTTGCCAAGACCTTGGTAAGCTTCTGACAATCTTCTTCACTCGATCAGATTCTTCAATATCCTTTCCTAAACTCTTCAAGTCATTGACTATCTTGGTGAATCTAGAGTTCATATCTGAAATAGATTCTTTATCAAGCATTTCAAATAACTCATATTCTCTCATGAGTTGGTTGACTTTAGATTGCTTCACTTTTCATGTTCCTTCATATGTGACTTCCAGCTTGTTCCAAATGTCCTGTGCAGTTTCACAAGAAGAAACTTTGTTATATTCAGTAGCTGTAAGTGCACAATGCAACATATTTATTGCTGAAGCATTAGTTTGTAGTTTTTTCAGAATGTCATCTGTGTATTCTCTCTGAGGAATAACAACATTCCCTAAACCTTGTTCCATTCTGGTGGGAATGAAATCACCATCAGTGATGACATACTAAGCACTCATGTTCTAAGCTTGGATGAAGTACATCATCATTTTCTTCCAGTATGAGTAGTTGTTGCCATTAAATAATGGAGGTCTAGTAGTAGAAGAACCTTCTGGGACAATGAAGTGAGAAGAATTCTCAGGCTGGTGTCTACTAGCCATCTCTATTGATTCTGATAGGATCTTACACTTAGATTGTTAGATCTTTAGTAAATATGCGAAGTGACCTTCGCTCTGATACCACTTGTTGGCCCTATCAAGAACAGAATCACCTAGAGGGGGGTGAATAGGTGTCAAAGTTGAAAACTGAAAATTTCTAAGTTTTTCGGGAAACTTAATTTTCAGAGTCAAATTTCCTCAGAATCAGAGGCAAGCTTACAGAAGCAGCTTCTGAGGGAAATTCTGCCTAAACACAGTTAGACTGTTTTCAGCAACAGAAGTTCAGAGTTTGAGAGCTTCTGGACAGTCTACTGAACAAAGACAATGATATCAGGAGTAAATCTGTTTCAGCACTAAATATGAGCAAGCACACATAAGCAATAATAACAAGTATAAGAGGGAGAAAGAAGTTCAGGAGATCCTGATGAACAAGTCGATTTATCCAAGTTCGCCACAGAAGTCCTGTGACTACGTCTTGTCCCCTGAGGTCGCAGCCACCAGAGATTTTAAATCTACTATTCAGAACTTTTATGGCAAGTTCAGAAGCTCCTTTACATCAACAGAACATAAGCTAATTTCTCATTTAGTTCTGACTAGTCTAAAAAGAGTTAAAGGATTTCCACCAAAACAACAACAACTCTGTTTTCTGGAATTCTCACCCAACTCAAATCTCAACTAGATTTCTCTCTAAATCTAACTGAATATCACAAACGATATCAGTTTACAAGATTCCTATTATGAACTTGTTTTTCTTAACTCTCTCACTTTAACTAAGGCTAAGCTAAGAAAGATTGAGAATGGAAAAGGTGCTCTGTTTTTCTTGTTCAAACAGTGCGTTGAGATTTTGTTCGATAATCACGCGTAGATGATGCAGTGGAGCTTGGCTACTATTTATAGTGAATGAGGATGACCGTTGGTGAATTTGAATCTTCAAAGGAGATGACATCAGTTGTTGTAGACGTTAATTTGTCAAATCTTCAAACGGTCTTCAAACACTTTGATTCCGTTAACCTTGTTCTTTAACTTAATCCGGTATGTGATTTGAAGTTGAAGATAAGGTTGACTGAAAACATTCTTCAATTGGATCAACAAAGGGTAGACAAGGAAATTCTGGTTTCGCTTTTTGAGTAGAGAAGCGCGCTCCTTCAAAACAGCTTTTTGAACTTTTGGCGCCTTGCATTAAATGCATTTGTCAGAGCAATAAATGCTTAACGCAACCCGTGACTTAGCTTCTGATAGCTGATACTATTTGTCTAAGCTTCTGATCAAATAACTCATAGTCTCTCATGAGTTGATTTACTTCTGATTGCAATGGACCTCTGAGGAGAGCTTTAACAAACTTCGATATCTTCAGAGCGGAACATCTAGCTTCTGAAAGTGGAAGCACTGTCTTCAGCTTTCGTTTCTTCTGAGTCCTTAAGCGATCCAAAAAATTATTCATTCAGCACCTGCTGAGTAACTTGCATACAAACTTAACAAAAGTTGTTAGTCAATATTAAACAATATGTAAGAGAATTTTAATTTTCATCTTCTGAAACGTTTGGACATAATCAAAACACTTAGGGTTCATCAAATAAGATTTAAATCTGCAAAAAATATCAATGAAAAAAAATTCTCAAATAAATTGGATGATTCAACAACAAATAACATTTGCATAACTAATTACTTTTTTTGTTCCCTACTACTACTTTTATTTAAAAATTTTTTTGCATCACTAATCTTAAGAAAAACTTTAATGAAATTCGAGTGAATCAAATGAATCAAGAGACTCGGGAATAACTTGAGAAAACTTGGCTTTCATCATTGCTAGTAGTTACTTTCCCATCTTCTCTTGAAATTCCTTTTCTATCTTCTCTCGTTTTTGGACCATCTTTTCTCGTTCCTCATCCAACTTAGCACGTTCTCCATCCATTTGTTCTTTAACCATTTTTCAATATCCCCTTGCATCTCACTCCGCAATTCTTCACGTAATTCTTCACGCATTTCTTGACGCATTCGATCGACATTGAGACTTTTATACGTGCCTTTTGAACTTGGGGCTTTCACTCCAGCACCTTTGCCTCTACCTTGAAAGTTTTGAAAGATTCCAAAATCACAATCTTAGGGCCTAAAAGCGACAAGACAACCTCTAACTTGAATAAGCAAAAGAGTAGCAAGAAATAATATGTTACTAAAATGGACAAAACACGACAGCCTTGTCTTGAAACTCTGACCAGCCTCAATTGGAAAATGTTTAGAAAACATCTCCCGAACCAATGCTCTAACTCGTTCTTCAGTAATTTAGCAATTCTTTCCATGTCATGATGTGGAGGATGACTTGTAAGAGATGTCAAGTGAATACAGATGAATTGTGACCTGCATTTGTTCACCACTGACTCAGTGTGTAATTATAATTTGATTAAAACTAATTTGGCTTTAGGACTCACTTGGATCAGAACTCAGTTGGAGGTTTTAATCTCATCAGACTTTTAATTCTATCTTTCTCTGTATTCTCCAGCAATCCCTTCAAAGTTCAAATCATGGAAAATGACATTAGTCTTTGATATGCAAGACATGACAATCATTAAAAGAAGAAGAAACCAAAATCACAACCATCTAGCATTTCTACCTTCCAAACAATTTCATCCAGGCATAAGCATATCTTTCCATACTTGTTTAGAAAAAGGCTCTCTGTTGGAGGCTTCCCATATATATCCTTCACAGGTGACGTAATAGCAAAAATGACTTCTGCCACTACAGATAACCAAGCCATGAAAAATAATAATAATAATTAGACTCGTAAATGAAATCATGACTAATATGATAGCACCTCCCTTATCATGTTCCCATAATATTCTACATTGCAGTACAAATAGTCACAACCATAATTTCTCATGAATCAGAAGTATAAATATTTACTCATTCCATAATAAACCACAAGTTTTTATTGCAGTCTATCTCTATGCCCTGGTAAAGATGTTAAGGTATGGAACTCTAATTAGAGTAGATGAGCCTGGTCCTCATAGCAAAACATAAACTTTTAAGCTGGGTGGAAAAGTTAAAGCTAGATTTCTAGGTCAACAAATCCAGAAGAATTGTTGAAGGGGCTATGTGCTGGAGGGTCTTCAACCTAACTATGAACTTCGCTTCAGTAAGCTAATGTGCTTGCTATATTTCCATAAACAAGTATAAAAATTAAAACAAATAATATTACTTACATGGAAGTTCATCATAATCATCCTTACCAACAACAAAAATGTTAACATCCCAACAATTGTATATACAATGTAAATTGACCTGGTAAGATTAAAAAAACAATCCGTAAAATATAATTCAAGAGGAATTAGATAAGATGGAACAAAGTCATTTTTTCTGAACAAATATCGTAACAATACAAACTAGTTTTGAACTTAAACTAGTAATTATTACTAATAAGAAAAGACGAAGCGTAAACAGTATGGTTGATCAAAATGGTATATCATATTTTTTAGATGATCTTCTACAAACCTTCAAAATGAAAAAATATCTTTAATAATTGTTGGCCGTAAAAGGATCAAAATCACCTAGAGGGGAGTGAATAGGTGTTTATGTCCAAATTCAAGTTATTGAAAAACTTGGAACAAAATCCAGTTTCTTCAGAATCAGGAGCAAGCTTCTGAGAAGCGCTTCTGTGAGAAACTCTACTTTAAGACAGATTTTGTCTTTCAGCAACAAAACTTATTGTAAGCACTGGTTTTCGAACCCGATGATGAAAGCAATCTATGAGCTCCTCGTCGCGCCAGCTGCTCAAGTACTGATACTCATCGGAGGACGGATCACCTTTTCAGGGCCATAACCTCTTCCACCCTCATCTCGGGACCATGAGTGTGACACTTTCATGCTTATGAGAAAATCCTTTTTCACAAAATGATGTACGGTCAAAAACACTATTTACTAGGGACCGTACGGTCACAACACTGTTTTTTGTGACCGTACGGTCACATTTCTTCTCACCGTACGGTCACGGCCACGTGGCAGATAGCAATCCAATCCTTATCTGCCACGTGGCGGGCGGTCCAATAGAAACGTGACACGTGTACTAAAATCCAAACAACTTTGGCCGGGCCTTGTGGCAAGCCCGTCTCAGATTCAAATTTGGATCTGAGACGGGCAAACAAGTGACCGTACGGTCACAAAAATGGGACCATACGGTCACAAGATACTCTATAAATACCCCCCCGATTTCTCATTCAATTTACAAACAAACACTCATTCTCCTCTCTCTCTCTCTCTCTAGGTCGTTCTAAAGTGATTCTTGACCCGACCCGATAAAAGTTGCCTCTGTTGTTGCCTAAGGTTGCCTCTGGTGACCGTACGGTCACACTGTTCACCCGTCTCAGATCCAAATTTGGATCTGAGCCGGGCTTCCCACAAGGCCTGGCCAATGTTGTTTGGATTTTAGTACACGTGTCAAGCTCTGATTGGACCGCCCAGCCACGTGGCAGATAAGGATTGGATTCTATTTGCCACGTGGCAGTGACCGTACAGTCAGAGGTTTCGTGACCGTACGGTCTCTGTAGATACCCATTTTTGTCCGGTTTTAAATCATAATATAAAAAGAAAGACAATGCCAATTTGCATTGAATATTGTAAGAAATTCCATTCTTTTCATCAACTTCATTTGATTACAGTTTAACCCCGAGAAAAGGACTTTCTTTATTATCCGCAGCTACCCTTCAAAATTACAACGTTAAAAGTGGGAGCAGAAAATCCTGATTTCCAGCTACACTTTGCCAGAAGAGAAAATTACAATTTACTCCACCAAGGAAAAGAAACTGCAAGGGAAAAGGGAAGAAAATAAGAAGGAAAATGAAAACTCAAAAGAAAACCTCGCCCCCCCGACGCAAAAGAAGAATACGATCTGGAAGCGAGGAAAGAAGCATAAAAAAGGAAAACGAGAATTCAAGAGAAGATGTTATCTCCCCCGCTCAAGACGACGAAGATAATCAGCAACAATAAGCATCACCACAAGGAGAAACATAACTAAGCCTATTGTTATGGCCATAGTTTTCTGCTCATTTTCTTCGTGAATCCATCGAACCATCTCCTCATGACGCTCTTGTTGCTCCTGCGCTTCACGATTAAGGCGGTAATGCATGATGAATTTTTAAGTTGAGTGTTTTGAAGTAAAAATGATCGAAAGTGACTTGAATTATATAGAAAACCTGAAATGATCTAGGCCGTCCATGATCGAACGATCTTGGCCGTCTAATGTGTCGGTGCGCTTGGGACCTTACATTTCTGTCGGCACGTTAGTGGCCGTAGATTTTGCGGTCCGTTGTGGACCGTTCATTTTATGGTATACTATAATTAATTCAACAGGTCAGTTAACGCCACATTCATGAATAATAAATAAATTATCTTGCATTTATATTGTCAGTCAATAACTTTATAGATGTCAATAAAGCCCCGAGAAAGGGAGTTCTTTTGTTCTTTTGCAGGACCACAATAGAAGGCATCCCAATGTCTTACAAAATAGAAGTGCAAAGAAGAAAAAGCATCTGAAAAAGAAAAGAACGACAAGCCCTTTATTATCAATGATATTGTCGGAAGTACATGTGTGGAACAAAGGCAAAATACAAAGAAACACAATAAAGCTTGAAAGCCTGCTCTTCAACGTCGGGATCCTCACAAGTTCACGAAACATTCGCAAGTCTGCACCGTGATCACTAAAATAGCTGGATTAAAGCCACGTTCGACTCAGAATCTTGGACAAGAAAAAAGACGGCGCCTTCAGACGGACAATTGACTGACAGTTCATCATGTAAAGGTCATTTGATTACTCAAAACAACAAATCAATTAGTCCAAATTCAGCTACATTCACCAGAATCAAACAAATCATGAGAAGACAAGACAGAAAAAGACGAAGCCATTAAATTTGGAGTGTTGACTCAGCCAAGACCAGGGTTACTCAACACATAGTAAAGCATATAGGGTTTTTAATAAGAGGACTCAAACTTTAGATGAATCTGTTCATGTACAGTTTGATGAGACTAACCCTGCAGATAGTAGAGCTCATGATGAAGATAAAGTTCAAGCTCCTGAAGTTACATCTCCTGATGAAAAAGAAGATGTTTCTCCCAGAGCTGTTGAAGTAGATCCTCCTATTGCTGAACAAGCTCAAGAAGAAAATTCTACTCCAGAAGTCAACTTCCTTCCAGAAGATGTTCCTATTTATGATTCAACAAATGATGAACAGGTTTCAGAAGACTCATTGGATGTATTAAGAGAAGTTAGAGCTCATAGGAATCATTCCTTAGAGAACATAATTGACTCTGTTCATAATCCTGTCATGACCAGAGCTCAGCTCAGAAGATACATGGGGAATGTGGCTTTTATGTCACTTTTGGAACCCAAGGACTTCTATGAAGCTGCAGATGATGACTCCTGGTTAATGGCAATGCAAGAAGAACTTGACCAGTTCAAAAGGTCAGAAGTTTGGACTTTGGTTCCCAGACCTAACAACATAAAGGTTGTTGGAACTAGATGGGTTCTGAAAAACAAGCTTGATGAATTTGGAAATGTTGTGAGGAACAAGGCAAGACTTGTTGCTCAAGGTTACAGTCAGCAAGAAGGCATAGATTATGGTGAAACTTTTGCTCCTGTTGCAAGATTAGAAGCCATTAGAATCTTATGTGCTTTTGCATCATACAAAGGTTTTAAGCTCTTTCAAATGGATGTGAAAAGTGCATTCTTGAATGGTTACATTGATGAAGAAGTTTATGTATCTCAACCTCCTGGTTTTGAAGATCCTAAGTTTCCTGATCATGTGTACAAGCTGAAGAAAGCCTTGTATGGACTGAAACAAGCTCCCAGAGCTCGGTATGAGAGACTGACAAAGTTCCTTCTGTCTAAGGGATTTGTCAGAGGCTGTGTTGATACAACTCTGTTCACTCTGAAGAAGTACAAGGATATCCTTATAGCTCAGGTATATGTTGATGATATTATATTTGGTGCTACTAATGAATCTTTGTGCAGAGAGTTCAATGACCACATGAAGGCTGAGTTTGAAATGTCAAAAGAATTCTCAGATATCTTAAAGGCACACCAGAAGCTGGTTTGTGGCATCCCTGTAGTTCTGATTTCACTCCTATGGTAGAGATAAATTGAAAAGAGTCAGCACTTCTGGTGGTTGTCATTTTCTGGGGGAGTGCCTAGTCTCCTGGCATAGCAAGAAGCAAACCTATGTGGCTCTCTCAACTACTAAAGCTGAGTATGTTGCTGCAGGAAGTTGTGTTTCTCAGATGCTCTGGATTAAGCAACAAATTGCTGACTATGGAGTCATCCCTGGAACAATTACAATCTACTGTGATAACAAGAGTGCTATTGATCTTTCAAAGAATCCTATTTAGCACAGCAGGATGAAGCATGTTCATATTAGGCATCACTTTCTGAGAGATCATGTTCTGAAGAAGGATATTATCATTACTCATGTTCCCTCTGAAGAAAATCTTGCTGACATGTTTACTAAGCCTCTGGCTGGTAATTCCTTCAGCAACTTTCGAGAAGGTATTGGTATGACTTATCCACTTCAGTAATTTAGTTTAATTATTTTTGTGTGTCTTAAGTGATTAATCGTTCAAGATAATTAAGTGATAATTAATTCTAATCATGATTTGACATTTAAGCATGCGTTATCTTCTGCGTTTTACGGCACTGTTCTGTGGTTAACGGTTATCTGTTCCCTTTTAAACGGTGTGTATTTACTTTTTGAATTGGAACGGTTTCCTTGTTTGGGTATAAATAGGGGTTTTCCATACTTAGAAGTTTTTACTCTCTTTTTCACTGCTATTAGAATTTCCATAGATCTTATGTGTTCTCTTTCTCTCGAAATTCTTAACCTAATTCCCTATATTTCCTACAATGGCTCAAGAAATCACTGTCACTCACATCTTTACCACTGAGAATAAAGAGAAAGTTAGCGAATCTAGGGTATTCACTTCTAGGTTCCTAGATGATGAAGTTAAATCCACTGAACCTATCTCAAAATGGCTTGGCGCACAAAACTGGAATTCATTCGTTTCTCTCGATGAATTCATCTACCCTAAGTTAGTCACCGAATTCTACAAAAACCTCCATTTCTTTTCTAATGAGGAGGACGTTATTCACTCAGAAGTCGGAGAAGTTGAGATTGAGGTCAGCAAGGCTTCTATCTCTCAAGCAATCGGTATTGATGATGAAGGAATCATCATAGGTGATGATGGTTCAGCAGATGGCTTTTCAGAAGCAAATTGGGCTAGACCAGATCTTAGTACCAAGGAAACTTATTCCACTTGGCTCACTCAGCACCAGAGGTGGGCACACTATCTTACAACTAACGTGTTCCTTCCGAAGGCTGGAGGGGTTAATGGTGTTTCCAACTGGGAAAGAGTTTTTATGTGGCATTTGGTCAATCAGAAGAAGATCAATCTCCCTGCCATGCTGATAAGGCAGATGAAAAATGTGACTACCGTGAGTGCATTAGCTTATGGCTCACTCCTGACTAGGTTGTTTGAGGCAGCCTCTGTGGTGATCTCAGGAGAAGGTGTTACGAGTAGGAGTACGGTTCTGAAGATGCATACCTTCAGGAACCTTAACTTTGGTGTGACTCCGAAGAAGAATGAGAAGGGCTCCTCTGTGAGTATTGCTCAGAAGGAGATTGTGGTTGACACTGCTCAGAAAGGAAAGAAGGCTGCCAGAAAGGGCAAAGGAAAGAAAGGGTCAAGTAAGTTGGTCCTGACCGTTGAGAAGGTGGTTGTTTCAGAACCTCTTCCCACGATGGTTCAAACTACTATTAGTGTTGGACCTTCTGGAAGGATCGTTGCTGAAAAACCAATGGATGCTACTGAGATAGCAAATCAGGATGCTGAGGACGCACGCCTTGCTGAAAGAGAGAAGGCTGCTGAAGCTGAAAAGATTGCAAGAGTTGTAGCTCTTGCTGAAGAGAAAAGATTGAGAAAGGAAGCTGAGGATAAGTTAGCTGCTGAGAGAGAAATTGTTGCAAAGGCTAAGGCCGATGCAAGAATCATTGCATGTGCTGCTGAACTTGAGAATGTGGAGTTCTCAAAGGTTGTTGAGGCTTCAGAAGAAGGAGAGGAACTTGAGAATATCTCTCTCTCTACTCGGATCAGAACGAAGGCAGTAGCAAAAAGAAGGTCCATGAGGAAAAAGAACTTCTATGTTGCTCCTAGTGCTGAGTTAGAGGATCCTGTTGTTGAGGAACAGGAAGTTGTTGATGACGAAGACATGATGGAGATGTCTGCTGAAGAGGATGTTGATGCTCCTATTATTGAAGAGCTATCAGAGGAGAGTCAACAAGATGCTGATGAGGTTCTTCAGGATGCACAACAGTTTGTGGAGAATGTTGATAATGAGAACTTTATTGACAACATTCTTCTGGGTCAAGGAAGAAACCCTGGTGATAGGGATGCCTCTGAAACACTGATCAGAATGGCTCATGTGTTTGCTGAGCCCATTTCTATGTTTGATCCGAACTCCTCTGACCAGGTTATCTCATCTCCTACTCATACTCCTCATCCATCTCCCTCACTACCTTCTGTCACAGAAGTGAGTGAATCTCATACTTCCATTCCCCTTACAACTTCAACTTCTGACGTTGTACCTCCTCCAACTACTCTTCCTTCTGGATCCTATTCAGAAGTAAACCTGAATTCTGGACCCATTTTCACAGATTCCATATCTACTTCCACTACTTCCTCTCAATCTACTTCCTCTGTAATTCCATCAATTGGATTTACTGCTCCATCTTTCTCACTACCATCTACTCTTCCATCTTTCACACCTACTATCTCTTCCTCTACTACACATACAATCCCTTCCTCAACCTCACAAATTCCTCCCCTCTCAACTTCTGGACATGCACCTCCTGTGTGTGATCCCTTAACTACTTCCTCTCCTTTCCTTTTTGCTGGGTTGTCATCTAACTCTGACTTCCTATGCAAGCACATGAATTGAGATGATCTGGATAACAGATTCGGTAGTTTTGGTTTCATGGGCAGAGCTTCTGGTGTATCCGAAGCTGGTGGTGCTCCCAGTGTTGAGGAGTTGAGAAGAATGAGTCAGAGTGGCTCTGATGAATTGCTGAATAGATTTGCTGGTTTGGGGCAAAGGACCTCTGTTGCTGACATGTATCCTCAGGGCATTATGCTGCAAGAAATTCAATCCTTGAAAGCTCAGAACCTGCAGCTCATGACTATGCTTCAAATGCAGGATCCTTCTGTCTACACACGCAATCTTTCTACACTTCATCTAGCTACATATGATGAGCTGTACAAGCTGAGAGAATTAGCTCTGACTCTTCCTACATTGGAAAACATTGCTCTTGCTTCTTCTCTGAAGGTTAATGAGAATTTGGAAATTCTGACAGAAGAAGTCAAGGAAGCAAACAAGCATTATGAGGCTCATGAGAAGATGCTCCCAAGTAAGATTGATGACCTGCAAAGTACTGCCAACCATATTCTGAAAGAAGTGAAATCTTCTGCTCAAGGTTCATCATCTTCAGGGGCTGCTAGGATTGTGTATGACACCACTCCTTATCTCAACAATCGTCTCTCAAGCATTGAGTCTGCTGTGTCTGCTCAGAGCGCCCAGATTGCTGAGCTTACTGAGCTTCTGAAAGTTATGCACACTCAAGCACGTGAACAAGAAAAGACTCTTCATAATTGCTATCGGTTTGTTCGAGGACAAACTTACATTCAGAATGAGCATTTCACTGCTGCTATGTATGCGAACAATCGCTTGATTAAGCTCTTTCTGGAAGACGTTCAGAGACAGCGACCTATGTCTGGTCAGACTTTTGATCATATGAAGACCATTGATGCTGATTTCAGAAGAAGAATGGATATGATCAACACTGTGAGGCCAACTCCTCAGCAATATTCTACTGCACTGAATGTTCAGCAAAAATTGAACTCTCAAGGTGCTCTGGGTGTTGCTCTTGGTTCTGGTCAAACGGGGGAGAAGTCTGGTCAGCAGAGTGGTCTCAATACTGGTGTTAAGAGACAGAGTGTTGCTGAAGGATCCAGTGGTGTTCCTCCTCCTCAGAAGAAACCTAGGAACTTGTAATCTCATTAGGACTTAAGCTTCTTAGCTAGGTTCTGGGTTGGGTAGTTTCTATCTTAGGACTTTCTCTGCTCTTCTGATTATCTTGTTTCATATGTTCTCTTCTGATGATTTTATATACACTGAATCTTTCTTATACAGTCTTGTGTCTCTGATTATTTACTTGTTGCTTATGTTTCTTTTTGACTTAGTAAATTATACTTCACTAAATTTAACAACTTGATCTTAAGTCATTTCTAAGTTTATACAGATTGCTGAAGTTCACCATTTACACTAAAATGGGGGAGTTAATTTACTCAGAAGTTATGAAACATTTGTATCAGGAAGTCATTTTCTAAACCTCATGTTTTCTGTTACCTTCTGACCACGGTTTGTCCATAACCAAAATGGGGGAGAATGATGAACCCTAAGTATTTTGATTATGTCCAATCGTTTCAGAAGATGAAAACTTAATACTCTCTTACATATAGTGATGAACCCTATGTGTTTTGATTATGTCCAAACGTTTCAGAAGATGAAAACTTAATACTCTCTTACATATAGTTTATTGTTGACTAATATTTTTTTCTACTTAGTCTATGTGTAAGTTACTCAGCAGGTGCTGAATGAATCATTTCTGGATTGCCTAAAGGACTCAGAAGATCTGTTTGCTGAAGTCAGAGTTTCGATAATTCATAAGCTGGATGCTCTGCTCTGAAGCCGAAGTCTGCTAAAGCTCTCCTCAGATGTTCTTTGCAATCAGAAGATCCTTTACCAATTTGATCAGAAGCTTAGTCACGGGTTCTGGATAGCATAGGGGCAACCACGAAAACATCATCGGTAGTTGCATTTGAACATCTTGATTCCAACCCTGACAACCTAGAAACTACACGAACTCCTGATGGCCTCTCACACCCTATCCTCATCAAAGAACCTCCACAAACCCTCGTTTCCATCATCCAACCCTAAATCCTTGCACCCTTTGCAAAACCTACCCTACAACCTCAATAAGCCTCATCTCCACCATCCATACCCAAACCCTTTCTCTCCTCATAAAACTATCCCAACATCCCTAAAACACCCACAAAAATCTCACCTCCTCCATCTAACCCAAAACCTTCACCCACATCCTCCAAAAGAAAAAACCACGAACCTACCCTCATGAAACCACCTATATATAACCAAAACCTTGGGGTCACCCACTGACATGGGACGTACTTTATTTAGTGACAAGAGTCGTTTTAGCTCACCCAGTCACGTGTCCACACACTCACTCATACATACCACGTGTCCTAGGTCCTCCAACTAAGAACCCACAAAATGATACCACACGTGTCACAAGATGAGGTAGCCCCCTAGTCCGCACACAAGCACATGTCCATAGGTCTAGTTGCACACACACATTGAGTCTTACGCACTTTGGGTTTTAGATTATTATAGGTTGTCATGAGTCCACCTAATAAAGCATCCCTTCACTTACACCGAAGTCACACACATGCACACCATATGTTTTAGGTGGTCTAGCTAGAGTCCATATCACATGAGTTTATGTAGTGAAAGCATCCCTTGTCACATGTCTGTGCATCTAGTCGAACGCATTGTGTATTATCCAGCCTAAGTTCACACGTGTGTACCTGCATGTACCCATAAAATAGGGTATCTCCGTTGATCAATTGTAATCATGCAGCATGACCGGCCGTCATGAACATGCTTATTTCTCATTGGCCATCTCACCCCGAGAAAGGATGTATGTCTTTGTTTGCGTAGGATCCTCATAGAAGTCATGAAAATCAAGGAAAGCGTAGGAACCTATCTGACGGCCGTAGAAGCAGTACACTGGGGCATCATCGGGCCACTGGCACACTAGGGCACCATCCTAACTTACCAAAAATGTCAGGAAGCCAAGAATCCTCGGGGGCAACACCAAGATGTAACCTGGTTCGAATCAAGAAAGGGTGCTGCCGGGGACCCCGAATCAGCTGAGCATTAGGAGCAAAGAAGAAAAGAAATTGGGACACAGTTGATCGACTTCAGATTGAAACCACCAGCACTCAGATAAGACTGGTAGGACAAAGTGTCAAGCATCATCCGATGAAGGAGGGCAGGAAACAGAACTGAAGAGGTCACTAAATCCTCGGGTCATGCTCGGGGTACTATAAGAGGTCACTAAGTGCTACGAGAGGTTACTAAATCCTCGGGCCACGCTCGAGGCACTATAAGAGGTTACTAAGTGCTACGGAGGTTACTAAGTGCTACGAGAGGTTACTAAATCATCGGATCATGCTCGAGGTACTATAAGAGGTTATAAAGTGCTATGATGGGTTACTAAATCCTCGGGTCATGCTCGAGGTGCTATAAGAAGTTACGAAAAAAATCCTCGGATCAAACTTGAGGTATTACAGAAGCAGTTGATCGGCCTCATAGTAGTATTATAAAAACACGACGCCGGAGGCCCAGACTGCAGGAGTTACCAAATCTTCGAATCAAACTCGAGGAAGACAGTTGATCGGCCTCATAGTAGTATTATAAAAACACGACGCCGGAGGCCCATACTGCAGGAGTTACCAAATCTTCGAATCAAACTCGAGGAAGACAATGGATCGGCCTCAGAGTAGTATTATAGAAACACAACGCCGGAGGCCCAGACTGTAGGATTTACCAAGTCCTCGAGTTAAGCTCGCAGAAAAAAGTCGATCGGCCTCAGAGTAGTATTATAGAAACACAACGCCGGAGGCCCAGACTGCAGGTAAGTTTTCTAAACTCACTTTCGAAAAAACACGAGCACACACGCAGTATTTCTCGTTTCGCTTCATTGAGACTGCCCAATGGGTCTTACAAGATGATCTAATCACCTTAGGCACTCCCAAAGAAACGAGGGGCAATTTGTAAGCACTGGTTTTCGAACCCGATGTTGAAAGCAATCTATGAGCTCCTCGTCGCGCCAGCTGCTCAAATACTGATACTCGTCGGAGAACGGATCACGTTTTTAGGGATATAACCTCTTCCAACCGCATCTCGAGACCATGAGTGTGGAACCTTCATGCTTATGAGAAAATCCTCGATCACGAAATGACGTACGATCACAAACACTATTCACTAAGGACCGTACGGTCACGAAACTTCTGACCGTACGGTCACTACCATGTGGCAGACAGAATCCAATTCTTATATGCCACGTGGCTGGGCGGTCCAATAAGTAAGTGACACGTGTACTAAATTGCAAACAACTTTGGCCGGCCCTTGTAAGGTCCGGCAGGCCCTTGGGTTAAGCCCATCTCAGATCCAAATTTGGATCTGAGAAGGGCAAACAAGTGACCGTACGGTCACAAAAATTGGACCTTACGGTCACAAGATAACCCTATAAATACCCCCCGAATTTTCATAATTTCTCACCAACAAACACTCATTCTCCTCTCTCTCTAGCTCGTTCTAAAGCGATTCTCGACCCGATAAAAGTTGCCTCTGATAAAGTTGCCTCTGTTGTTGCCTAAGGTTGCCTCTGATAAAAGAAAAGAATCGCTAGAGTCTAAGCTTGAGAGTATTTCCCTAAAAAAAAATATTTTCAGAAAAGGTCCTCACGACCACCAAAAATATTTCCCCCTTATCAAAAGTTCCAAATCCTAGGCATCACTCGCAGTCCCGCTAGAGCTGATTAAGTGTTGTTCCTAGCTACTACTCGGAGGACGCCCTACGCAACTCCGGCCCCCAAGGTTCCTCCCTGAAAAGGTCTCCGTTCTTCAACGAGTATCAGTCTGCGATCGATCACTGGCACGCGACGAGGGTAAGCTTCTGAGGGTTTTGTACCGTGTCACCCGGCGGTTTACCGTACTAATGTTTGCGTACTTAAATATTTCTGTGTGATAATCATAAATATCAAGGTAATAAACTGTTAGGCTGCATTAAAGATCCTCTGGGCCCTGGAATGTCGGAATTAATAAGTTGTATCCACGAACGTAAATAGAATCTCTGGTTTACAAAACAATCGGTACAAACACCGATTCGTACATTTTCCCGGTCGGCCGAGTGGCGTCTCTAGTCAAACAAGGCTAAAGCCGCTATGAGCGACCACTTACGCTCACACAAACTTTATCTATCAAACATATTTCCAAACTGCAAAAAAGCAGTTTAAATAACTAAACACATTCCCGTTTTCTAAACAACACATTCCCGTTTTCTTGAAAAATCCAACAAATAAATGTATATCATTTACAATCTTTAGCTACCGAACACATTCCCGTTTTCTAAACAACACTACAAGAAAACCAAACTCGTGAGCAACAAAATCATTAATATGAATAGAAAAACAGCACTAACTTTTGTTAATTAACGGATTTAACCAAAAGCTCAAGCTGATTGTGAAGTCACACACCCCTCAAGCAAATGCCCCAACATGAAGGTGCCGACCCAAGCCCAACCACCACTATTTTTAATTCATATTGCTATGTTCGTTAACGGATTGAACCAAATTCTCGAGATGATATTCATGAACCAAAAAGTCGAGCTGATAGTTAAGGTTGTCAAAGATTAATATAAAAAATATTGTTAGCCTTAAATATCAACTCACGCTTAATTATCAGCTTGAGTTTTTGGTTCAATAGTTGAAATAACTTGGTATCAGAGCCTTTACAATCGATATGCGCTTGAGTTCGACTCTATAAGTAGGTTGTGCCTTTGTTGTGCACACTTCAAGGTCGAGGTGCATTCGTTTGAGGGTTGTGTAACAAATTAACATAAATGATGTTATTAGCCTTAACTATCAACTCGAGCTTCTATTTTAGCCGGTTAAGTAACAAAGGCTAACAACATGTTTTATATCAATCTCCGACGACTTTCACTCAAAAAGTAAAAGCTAAAGAAAATATAAAATCAAAGCTCAAATGAAAGAAACATTATCAGATCCAAACTTGAAGAACAACGATAAAACCAAACACAACCCTAACTCAAACACTAGAATTTTTGTTAAAAAAAGTTACAGAGCAATGGAAAAGAGACAATGCAGAATAAAATAGGATATACCAGTAGAAAATGCTGTGTTTGAAGGAGAAATCCAGAGAAAGGAAGCAGATCTTGAAGAAGCAAATATCAATCCAGACACCATTAGAGAGATTGAGAGAGGAATTTTTTAACTTTGAAATGAAAAGTTTGAGTAGAGAGTTGTACTGAGTCTGCAATTGTAGTTAAACTAAACTTTCTTATTGTAGCTAAACTAGACAATTCAATAGTAAATAACATTTAAATCTGCAAAAAATATCAATTAAAAAAAAATTCTCAAATAAATTGGATGATTCAACAGCAAATAACATTTGCATAACTAATTACTTTTTTTGTTCCCTACTACTACTTTTATTTTAAAAAAAATTTGCATAACTAATCTTAAGAAAAACTTTAATGAAATTCGAGTGAATCAAATGAATCAAGAGACTCGGGAATAACTTGAGAAAACTTGTCTTTCATCATTGCTAGTAGTTACTTTCCCATCTTCTCTTGAAATTCCTTTGCTATCTTCTCTCGTTTTTGGACCATCTTTTCTCGTTCCTCATCCAACTTAGCACGTTCTCCATCCATCTGTTCTTTAACCATTTTTCAATATCCCCTTGCATCTCACTCCGTAATTCTTCACGTAATTCTTCATGCATTTCTTGACGCATTCGATCGACATTGAGACTTTTATACGTGCCTTTTGAACTTGGGGCTTTCACTCCAACACCTTTGCCTCTAAAGTATCCAGATGTCTTACCTAGTGTACTTGAATCAACATTTCATCATCAGTCATTGGAGGAATTTCACCATCTGATTGTTGTCTCATCAAATCTTTGAGTTTGTACTGGAGCCATAAATGAGTCATGAAAAAAAACACTCAACCATTAATGAATTGTAAAAAGTATAGAATTTTAAATATTATCAAAGAACCTTCTATTAGCAAATAATAAAAGTAAAGAACTTACATAGTTTTCTTCGGATGTAGGATCTGACCATACTTGTTCTCCTTTATCATTTTTTTTAGTATGTTGGAGAAGCCACAGTTCATCAGCTTTTAGCTTTTCACCAGTTACATTATTCTTATGACATTCATATTATAGAAAATTTTAAAAATGTACTTCCAAACAATGATTTACATAATAAATTTAATAAAATCTTATTGTTTTTTCAGTTATTTCTGATGAACCCTATGTGTTTTGATTATGTCCAAACGTTTCAGAAGATGAAATCTTAATACTCTCTTACATATAGTTTATTGTTGACTAATATTTTTGTTTACTTAGTCTATGTGTAAGTTACTCAGCAGGTGCTGAATGAATCATTTCTGGATTGCCTAAAGGACTCAGAAGATCTGTTTGCTGAAGTCAGAGTTTCAATAATTCAGAAGCTGGATACTCCGCTCTGAAGCCGAAGTTTGCTAAAGCTCTCCTCAGAAGTTCTTTGCAATCAGAAACTTTGCCAATTTGATCAGAAGTATAGACAACCGGAAATTAGCTTCTGAAAGCTTAGTCACGGGTTCTGTTTGAGCATTTAATGCTCTGACACTTGCATTCAATGCAAGGCGCCAAAAGTTCAAAAAGCTGTTTTAATGGAGCGCGCTTGTGTGTTCAAAAGAAACCAGAATTTCCTTGTCTACCCTTTGTTGATCCAATTGAAGAATGATTCCAGTCAACCTCATCTTTGATTTCAAATCACTTACCGGATTGAGTTAAAGAACAAGGATAACAGAATCAAAGTGTTTGAAGACCGTTTGAAGACTTGACAAATTAACGGCTACAACAACTGATGTCATCTCCTTCGAAGATTCAAACTCACCAACGGTCATCTTCATTCACTATAAATAGTAGCTAAGCTCCAAAGCATCAACAAAAAAGTGTGATCATCGAGCAAAATCTCAACGCACTGTTTTAACAAGAAAAACAGAGCAACATTTTCCATTCTCAATATTTCTTAGCATAGTCTTAGTTAAAGTGAGAGAGTGAAGAAAAACAAGTTCATAATAGGAATCTTGTAAACTGATATCGTTTGTGATATTCAGTTAGATTTAAAGAGAGAAATCTAGTTGAGATTAGAGTTGGGTGAGAAATCCAGAAAACAGAGTATTGTTTGTTCTGGTGGAAATCCTTTAACTCTCTTTAGGCTAGTCAGAACTAAGTGAGAAATTAGCTTAAGTTCTGTTGATGTAAAGGAGCTTCTGAACTTGCCATAAAAGTTCTGAATAGTGGATTTATAAAATCTCTGTAGGCTGCGACATCAGGGGACAAGACGTAGTCACAAGACTTCTGTGGCGAACTTGGATAAATCGAATTGTTCAATCAGGATCTCCTGAACTTCTTTCTCCCTCTTATACTTGTTATTTTTGCTTTTGTGTACTTGTTTATATTTAGTGCTGAAACAGATTTTCTCTAAAGTATCATTGTCTTTGTTCAGAAGACTGTCCAGAAGTTCTCAAATCAGAACTTCTGTTGCTGAAAACAGTCTAACTGTGTTTAGGCAGAATTTCCCTCAGAAGCAACTTCTGTAAGCTTGCTTCTGACTTTGAGGAAATTTGACTCTGAAAAATTAGTTTCCCGAAAAACTTAGAATTTTTCAGTTTTCAACTTTGACACCTATTCACCCCCCTCTAGGTGATTCTGTTCTTGTTAGGGCCAACAAGTGGTATCAGAGCGAAGGTCACTTCATATTTACTAAAGATCTAACAATCTAAGTGTAAGATCCTATCAGAATCAATAGAGATGGCTAGTAGACACCAGCCTGAGAATTCTTCTCACTTCATAGTTCCAGAAGGTTCTTCCACTACTAGACCTCCATTATTTAATGGCAACAACTACTCATACTGGAAGAAAAGGATGATGTACGTCATCCAAGCTCAGAACATGAGTGCTTGGTATGTCATCACTGATGGTGATTTCATTCCCACCAGAATGGAACAAGGTTTAGGGAATGTTGTTATTCCTCAGAGAGAATACACAGATGACATTCTGAAAAAACTCCAAACTAATGCTTCAGCAATAAATATGTTGCATTGTGCACTTACAGCTACTGAATATAACAAAGTTTCCTCTTGTGAAACTGCACAGGATATTTGGAACAAGCTAGAAGTCACATATGAAGGAACAGGAAAAGTGAAGCAATCTAAAGTCAACCAACTCATGAGAGAATATGAGTTATTTGAAATGCTTGATAAAGAATCTATTTCAGATATGAACTCTAGATTCACCAAGATAGTCAATGACTTGAAGAGTTTAGGAAAAGACATTGAAGAATCTGATCGAGTGAAGAAGATTGTCAGAAGCTTACCAAGGTCTTGGCAAGCCAAGAAGACTGCTATTGAAGAAGTTCAGGATTTGAGCTATTACTTGTATGATGAGCTCATTGGGTCTCTAATTACCCATGAGATGTCATTAAAGAATCCTGACCTAAGAGAAAGGTCAGAAGGAAAAAGAGTAGTCCTGAAAGCAGAATCTTCTGAAGAATCCTCTGAAGATGAGGAACTGGCTATGCTGACCAGGAAGTTCAAGAAGGCCTTTAGAAAAGGCAGAGGTGGAAACTACAAGAAGCCTTTCAGGAGCTTTGACAAGAAAACTCCTGATTCTGGTGAAAAGTTCAAGAGAGATCCTAACAAGCCTATTGTATGCTATGGATGTCAGCAACCGGGGCACATTAAGCCTAACTGTCCGGAGCTGAAGAAAGATACGAAAAAGTTCAAGAAAGCTATGCTGGCTGCCTGGTCAGACTCTGAGACCAGCAGTCATCCTGAAGAAAAGGAAGAGCAAGCTCAGATTTGTTTTATGGCTATTGATGAGCCAACTTCTGAAGATGTCACAGGAGAAACTTCCGCACCTCCTGAAGCTACATATGATTCCGAGGTAAACATATCTTCTGAACAAAATATCTTTGATTCTCCTGAAGAACTCTATAGTATGTTCAAGTACCTGAAAAGGAAATTGGACAAGAATGAGGCTGACAAGTTTCTTAGGTTTACTCAAGTTTATTCTGACATGAAAGTGTTAGAAGAAAAACTGTGTAAACAGTTCAGCACTCCTGCTGATGGCTCTAAAGCCAAAGGCAAGGAAAAGCTGCCTCTGGGAAGTGATAAACCCTAGAAGAAGAAGAAGAAACCTTTCACTCCCTCTCTTCTGAAGGAGATAGCTTCTCCTCCTGATGTTGGTACCTCTGAGAGTGCTGTTATGGCCTCTGAAGATGTTGGTCCTTCTCAGAAGAAGAAGAAATCTCCCAAGAAGCAAAGGGAAAGATCCAAGAACCCTCCCTTTTGCAAGCTTTGCAAGAGTGATGGTCATTGGTTGAAGGATTGCAAGTACCATATTAAAAACCTCTTGCAATCTGAGATATCATTAAAACCTGCTGAAGAGAAATCTAACTCTGAAGGACCCAATAAGGATTGGGTACCTGTCACTAATTGATTGTGTTGCAGGTGGCTCTGAGTGCTCCATCAATGTCAAAGCTGTGGTACATTGACATTGGGTGCTCAAGGCATATGACAGGTGATGAAAAATCATTCATCACATTTGATCCTAAAAGAGGTGGAAAAGTCAGCTTTGGAGATGCTCAGAAAGGAAGGATACTTGGTTCTGGATCCATAGGAACTAATCCTCCGATCGAAGATGTCTCCCTAGTCAGAGGCCTGAAGTTCAATCTCCTGAGTGTTGCACAACTGTGTGATAAAGGTAGAGATGTTGTCTTTAGCTCCTCTGGATGTAAAATCTTGGATAGTAAGTCAAGGGAAGTTATTCTAACTGCTCCTAGAGTTGAAAATGTTTTCATGCTGAACCTTGAGAATCTTTGCAAAAATATATGCTTGATGTCCAAAGAGGATACCTCCTAGCTCTGGCATAGAAGACTTGCTCATGTGAGCATGGACCTTCTGGCCAAAGTAGCTAGAAATCAATTGGTTGAGGGTCTGCCTGAAATTAGTTTTAAAAGGAATCATTTATGCAATGCTTGCCAATCTGGTAAACAATCCAGAAGTTCTTTTAAAACTAAGAAAGTCATTTCAACTAAAAGACCTTTGGAATTACTTCATATGGATCTTTTTGGCCCTGTTCAACCAATGAGCATGGGTGGAAAGAAGTATGCCTTTGTCATTGTAGATGACTATTCAAGATTCACTTGGGTCATCTTGCTGTCTAGCAAAGATGAGTCACTTGGATGTTTCTCAGTTCTGATAAAGAAACTTGAGAAGGAAAGGAATGAAAAGGTTGTTCATATCAGAAGTGATAATGGTGGAGAATTCAAAAACTTTAGGTTTGAAGAATTCTGTGAAACCAAGGGAATTGATCATAACTTTTCTGCTCCCAGAACTCCTCAACAAAATGGGGTAGTTGAAAGAAAGAATAGAACTCTGGTTGAGATAGCCAGAACTATGATCAATGAAAGAAGGCTTCCTAAGTACTTTTGGGGAGAAGCTGTGAACACAGCTTGCTATGTTCTGAATAGAGTGCTAATTAGAAGCATTCTGAACATGACCCCTTATGAACTCTGGAAAGGTCGAAAGCCTAAAATAGGTTATTTCAGAACCTTTGGTTGTAAGTGTTATGTTTTGAATACAAAAGAATATCTTTCAAAGTTTGATTCAAAGGCAGATGAAGCCATTTTTCTTGGTTACTCAACACATAGTAAAGCATATAGGGTTTTTAATAAGAGGACTCAAACTTTAGATGAATCTGTTCATGTACAGTTTGATGAGACTAACCCTGCAGATAGTAGAGCTCCTGATGAAGATGTAGTTCAAGCTCCTGAAGATACATCTCCTGATGTAGAAGAAGATGTTTCTCCCAGAGCTGCTGAAGTGATTCCTCCTGTTGCTGAACAAGCTCAAGAAGAGAATCCTACTCCAGAAGTCAACTTCCTTCCAGAAGATGCTCCTATATATGATTCAACAAATGATGAACAAGATTCAGAAGATACATTGGATGTACCAAGAGAAGTTAGAGCTCATAGGAATCATTCCTTAGAGAATGTCATTGACTCTGTTCACAATCCTGTCATGACCAGAGCTCAGCTCAGAAGATACATGGGGAATGTGGCTTTTGTGTCACTTGTGGAACCCAAGGACTTCTATGAAGCTGCAGATGATGATTCCTGGTTAATGGCAATGCAAGAAGAACTTGACCAGTTTAAAAGGTCAGAAGTTTGGATTTTAGTTCACAGACCTAACAACATAAAGGTTGTTGGAACAAGATGGGTTTCTGAAAAACAAACTTGATGAATTTGGAAATGTTGTGAGGAACAAGGCAAGACTTGTTGCTCAAGGTTACAGTCAGCAAGAAGGCATAGATTATGGTGAAACTTTTGCTCCTGTTGCAAGATTAGAAGCCATTAGAATCTTATGTGCTTTTGCATCATACAAAGGTTTTAAGCTCTTTCAAATGGATGTGAAAAGTGCATTCTTGAATGGTTACATTGATGAGGAAGTTTATGTATCTCAACCTCCTGGTTTTGAAGATCCTAAGTTTCCTGATCATGTGTACAAGCTGAAGAACGCCTTGTATGGACTGAAACAAGCTCCCAGAGCTTGGTATGAGAGTGACAAAGTTCCTTCTGTCTAAGGGATTTGTCAGAGGCTGTGTTGATACAACTCTGTTCACTCTGAAGAAGAACAAGGATATCCTTTTAGCTCAGGTATATGTTGATGATATTATATTTGGTGCTACTAATGAATCTTTGTGCAGAGAGTTCAGTGACCACATGAAGGTTGAGTTTGAAATGTCTATGATGGGAGAATTAACTGTTGGCCCTATCAAGAACAGAATCACCTAGAGGGGGGTGAATAGGTGTCAAAGTTGAAAACTGAAATTTTCTAAGTTTTTCGAGAAACTTATATTTCAGAGTCAAATTTCCTCAGAGTCAGAAGCCAGCTAACTGAAGTTGCTTCTGAGGGAAATTCTGCCTAAACACAGTTAGACTGTTTTCAGCAACAGAAGTTCTGATTTAAGAACTTCTGGAATGTCTTCTGAACAAAGACAATGATACTTTAGAGAAAATCTGTTTCAGCACTAAATATAAGCAAGTACACAGAAGCAAAAATAACAAGTATAAGAGGGAGAAAGAAGTTCAGGAGATCCTGATTGAACAATTCGATTTATCCAAGTTCGCCACAGAAGTCCTGTGACTACGTCTTGTCCCCTGAGGTCGCAGCCTACAGAGATTTTATAAATCCACTATTCAGAACTTTTATGGCAAGTTCTGAAGCTCCTTTACATCAACAGAACTTAAGCTAATTTCTCACTTAGTTCTGACTAGCCTAAAAAGAGTTAAAGGATTTCCACCAGAACAAACAATACTCTGTTTTCTGGATTTCTCACCCAACTCTAATCTCAACTAGATTTCTCTCTTTAAATCTAACTGAAGATCACAAACGATCTCAGTTTACAAGATTCCTATTATGAACTTGTTTTTCTTCACTCTCTCACTTTAACTAAGACTAAGTTAAGAAAGATTGAGAATGGAAAGTGTTGCTCTGTTTTTTTTTTTGTTAGAACAGTGCGTTGAGATTTTGCTCGTTGATCACACACGTTGATGCAATGGAGCTTGGCTACTATTTATAGTGAATGAAGATGACCGTTGGTGAGGTTGAATCTTCGAAGGAGATGACATCAGTTGTTGTAGCCGTTAATTTGTCAAATCTTCAAACGGTCTTCAAACACTTTGATTCCGTTATCCTTGTTCTTTAACTCAATCCGGTAAGTGATTTGAAATCAAAGATGAGGTTGACTGGAATCATTCTTCAATTGGATCAACAAGGGGTAGACAAGGAAATTTTGGTTTCTTTTGAACAGACATGCGCGCTCCATCAAAACAGCTTTTTGAACTTTTGGTGCCTTGCATTAAATGCACTTGTCAGAGCATTAAATGCTCAAACAGAACCTGTGACTAAGCTTTCAGAAGCTGATTTCCAGATGTCTATACTTCTGATCAAATTGGCAAAGTTTCTGATTGCAAAGAACTTCTGAGGAGAGCTTTAGCAGACTTCGGCTTCAGAGCGGAGCATCCAGCTTCTGAATTATTGAAACTCTGACTTCAGCAAACAGATCTTCTGAGTCCTTTAGGCAATCAAGAAATGATTCATTCAGCACCTGCTGAGTAATTTACACATAGACTAAGTAAACAAAAATATTAGTCAACAATAAACTATATGTAAGGGAGTATTAGGTTTTCATCTTCTGAAACGTTTGGACATAATCAAAACACATAGGGTTCATCATTAACCCCCATTTTGGTTATGGAAAAACCGTGGTCAGAAGGTAACAGAAAACATGAGGTTTAGAAAATGACTTCCTGATACATATGTTTCATAACCTCTGAGTAAATTAACTCCCCCATTTTAGTGTAAATGGTGAACTTCAGCAATCTGTAAAAACTTAGAAGTGACTTAAGATCAAGTTGTTATTCCTTTGTATTTTCAGAGAGTTTGATTTATCACGGTTGTGTTTAGAATGTCGTGGGTATGTTCTTGCTAAACTATGTGTCGTTGGTATGCCCTTGCAAAACTGTGTAGTTGGTACGGTAAGGATGTCGTTGGTACTAATAACATTGTCATTGCTATATCACCACTTAATTATGATCAATTAATTATGATATTATGCATTTATGTATATTTTTCACACCCGATAAATCATAACTTTTATATGTATTAATCTTCCAATAGTACCATGACTAAGACATGACAAAAAATTCTAGATAATAAAATATCCAAAATAGGTATGTAAATATAAAAGAGAATCCTACACAACTAGTTATTTTAGAATTTTCACAGTTGAAAGTTTTGAAAGATTTCAAAATCACAATCTTAGGGCCTAAAAGCGACAAGACAACCTCTAACTTGAATAAGCAAAAGAGTAGCAAGAAATAATATGTTACTAAAATGGACAAAACACGACAGCCTTGTCTTGAAACTCTTACCAGCCTCAATTGGAAAATGTTTAGAAAACATCTCCCGAACCAATGCTCTAACTCGTTCTTCAGTAATTTAGCAATTCTTTCCATGTCATGATGTGGAGGATGACTTGTTAGAGATGTCAAGTGAATACAGATGAATTGTGACCTGCATTTGTTCACCACTGACTCAGTGTGTAATTATAATTTGATTAAAACTAATTTGGCTTTATTACTCACTTGGATCAGAACTCAGTTGGAGGTTTTAATCTCATCAGACTTTTAATTCTATCTTTCTCTGTATTCTCCAGCAATCCCTTCAAAGTTCAAATCATGGAAAATGACATTAGTCTTTGATATGCAAGACATGACAATCATTGAAAGAAGAAGAAAACAAAATCACAACCATCTAGCATTTCTACCTTCCAAACAATTTCATCCAGACATAAGCATATCTTTCCATACTTGTTTAGAAAAAGGTTCTCTGTTGGAGGCTTTCCCATATATATCCTTCACAGGTGACGTAATAGCAAAAATGACTTCTGCCACTACAGATAACCAAGCCATGAAAAATAATAATAATAATTAGACTCGTAAATGAAATCATGACTAATATGATAGCACCTCCCTTCTTATCATGTTCCCATAATATTCTACATTGCAGTACAAATAGTCACAACCATAATTTCTCATGAATCAGAAGTATAAATATTTACTCATTCCATAATAACCCACAAGTTTTTATTGCAGTCTATCTCTATGCCCTTGTAAAGATGTTAAGGTATGGAACTCTAATTAGAGTAGATGAGCCTGGTCCTCACAGCAAAACATAAACTTTTAAGCTGGGTGGAAAAGTTAAAGCTAGATTTCTAGGTCAACAAATCCAGAAGAATTGTTGAAGGGGCTATGTGCTGGAGGGTCTTCAACCTAACTATGAACTTCGCTTCAGTAAGCTAATGTGCTTGCTATATTTCCATAAACGAGTATAAAAATTAAAACAAATAATATTACTTACATGGAAGTTCATCATAATCATCCTTACCAACAACAAAAATGTTGACATCCCAACAATTGTATATACAATGTAAATTGACCTGGTAAGATTAAAAAAACAATCCGTAAAATATAATTCAAGAGGAATTAGCTAAGATGGAACAAAGTCATTTTTTCTGAACAAATATCGTAACAATACAAACTAGTTTTGAACTTAAACTAGTAATTATTACTAATAAGAGAAGACGAAGCGTAAACAGTATGGTTGATCAAAATGGTATATCATATTTTTTAGATGATCTTCTACAAAGCTTCAAAATGAAAAAATATCTTCAATAATTGTTGGCCCTAAAAGGATCAGAATCACCTAGAGGGGAGTGAATAGGTGTTTATGTCCAAATTCAAGTTATTGAAAAACTTGGAACAAAATCCAGTTTCTTCATAATCAGGAGCAAGCTTCTGAGAAGCGCTTCTGTGAGAAACTCTACTTTAAGACAGATTTTGTCTTTCAGCAACAAAAGTTATTGTAAGCACTGGTTTTCGAACCCGATGATGAAAGCAATCTATGAGCTCCTCGTCGCGCCAGCTGCTCAAGTACTGATACTCATCGGAGGACGGATCACCTTTTCAGGGCCATAACCTCTTCCACCCGCATCTCGGGACCACGAGTGTGGCACTTTCATGCTTATGAGAAAATCCTTTTTCACAAAATGATGTACGGTCAAAAACACTATTTACTAGGGACCGTACGGTCACAACACTGTTTGTTGTGACCGTATGGTCACATTTCTTCTCACCGTACGGTCACTGCCACGTGGCAGATAGCAATCCAATCCTTATCTGCCACGTGGCGGGCGGTCCAATAGAAACGTGACACGTGTACTAAAATCCAAACAACTTTGGCCGGGCCTTGTGGAAAGCCCGTCTCAGATTCAAATTTGGATCTGAGACGGGCAAACAAGTGACCGTACGGTCACAAGATACTCTATAAATACCCCCCCCCCCCCCGATTTCTCATTCAATTCACCAACCAACACTCATTCTCCTCTCTCTCTCTCTCTCTAGCTCGTTCTAGAGTGATTCTTGACCCGATAAAAGTTCCCTCTGATAAAGTTCCCTCTGTTGTTGCCTAAGGTTGCCTCTGGTGACCATACGGTCACACTGTTCACCCGTCTCAGATCCAAATTTGGATCTGAGCCAGGCTTCCCACAAGGCCCGGCCAATGTTGTTTGGATTTTAGTACACGTGTCAAGCTCTGATTGGACCGCCCAGCCACGTGGCAGATAAGGATTGGATTCTATTTGCCACGTGGCAGTGACCGTACGGTCAGAGGTTTCGTGACCGTACGGTCTCAACAAACAGTGTTGTGACCGTACGGTCCTTAGTGAATAGTACTTGTGACCGTATATCTTTTCGTGATCGAGGATTTTCTCATAAGCGTGAAGGTGCCACACTCATGGTCCCGAGGAGCGGGCGGAAGAGGTTATGGCCCTGAAAAGGTGATCCGTTCTCCGACGAGTATCAGTATTTGAGCAGCTGGCGCGACGAGGAGCTCATAGATTTCTTTCATCATCGGGTTCGAAAACCAGTGCTTACAGTTTGCCCCTCGCTTCTTTGGGAGTGCCTAAGGTGATTACATTGTTTTGTAAAACTTGTCGGACAGTCTCAATGAAGCGAAACAAGACATACTGCGTGTGTGCTAGTGTTTTTGAAAGTGATTTTAGAGAACTTACCTGCAGTTATGACCTACGTCATCCATTCTTCTATAGTCTTACTGTAAGGCCGACTAACTGTTTCTGCTGAGTACCTCGACGAGGATTTTTCGTAACTTCTGAGGGTGCCTCGAGTTTGATCCGAGGACTTTTGGTAACTTCTGACGGTGCCTCGAGTTTGATCCGAGGACTTTTGGTAACTTCTGACGGTGCCTCGAGTTTGATCCGAGGACTTTGGGTAACTTCTGATGGTGCCTCGAGTTTGATCCGAGGACTTTCGGTAACTTCTGATGGTGCCTCGAGTTTGATCCGAGGAATTTTGGTAACTTCTGACGGTGCCTCGAGTTTGATCCGAGGACTTTGGGTAACTTCTGATGGTGCCTCGAGTTTGATCCGAGGACTTTCGGTAACTTCTGATGGTGCCTCGAGTTTGATCCGAGGACTTTCGGTAACTTCTGATGCTGCATCGAGTTTGATCCGAGGACTTTTGGTAACTTCTGATGGTGCCTCGAGTTTGATTTGAGGAATTTTGGTAACTTCTGATGGTGCCTCGAGTTTGATCCGAGGACTTTTTGTAACTTCTGATGGTGCCTCGAGTTTGATCCGAGGACTTTTGGTAACTCCTCGAGTAACATTTCATAGCACCTCGAGCGTGATCCGAGGATTTAGTAACCTCTTCGGTTCAGTTTTCCGACCTTCTTTCTTCAGATGGCGTTGGATACTTTGTCCTACCAGTCTTATCTGAATGTTGGTGGTTTCGTCCTGGGGTCGATCAACTATGTCCCAATATCTTTTCTCTTTCGCTCCTGATATCCAGTTGACTCGAGAGTCCTGGCAGCATTCCCCCTTGATCCAAGTCATGCCCCATTTTGGTACTGCTCCGGTGGAGTTCTTAGTTCCTGATATTCTTGATAAGTTCGGGGTGCCCCAATGTGCCAGTGGTCCGATGTTGCCCCAACGTACTGCTTCGGCAGCCATCGGATATGCCCCTATGTCCTTTGTAGTCCTTCCGGGGTTTTAATCTTCTAATAATCTGGAAACCGGGTGGTGCCCCAGCCTACCTCAAGTCGGGTGATGCCTCGGTATACTGTTGGCCCAGTGATGCCCCATCATGCTGCTGGTCGGGTAATGCTTTTTAGAATAGCATGATAACTTTTCTTAGAAGCGTCGTGGGTTTCCTTCGGAGCGGGCGCCCCGAGAGTCAAATATCTTCTTTTGTGGCTGTCGGGTAGGTTCCTACGCTTTCGTTGGTTTTCATGACTCGTATGAGGATCCCTCGTAAAAAAGACATACATCCTTTCTCGGGGTGATGGCCAGTGAGAAATAAACATTTTTATGACGGTCGGTCATGTTGCATGATTATAAGTGATCAAGGGAGATACCCTATTTTATGGATGCATGCAGGTTTACACCTATGAACTTAGTCTGGACAACACACAATGTATGCGACTATATGTACAGATACATGATAAGAGATGCTTTCACTACATGAACTCATGTGATATGGACTCTAGCTAGACTACCTAAAACATATGGTGTGCATGTGTGTCTTTAGTGTAAGTGAGGGGATGCCCTATTAGGTGGACTATGATGACCTATAAAAACCCAAAGTGTGTGTGACTCAATGTGTGCGTGCACAAGGGGATGTCTGACTTATGTGATATGTCCCTTATGGATTTCGGCTAGATGACCTAAGTGTCTAATGTGTTCGTGTAACTCGACCTGTGGACATGTGATTGTGTGCAAACTAGGGGGGATGTCTAATCTTATGACTCCTAGGACACGTGGTATGCATGAGTGAGTGTGTGGACACGTGACTGGGGAACCTAAACGACTCTTGGCCCTTAACTAAGCATGTGGGTGACTCCAAGGTTTTGGCTAGATGCGAGGTTAGGTTTATGGTTGTTCTCTTGGGGGATGTGAGCAAAGGTTTTGAGTTGGATGATGGAGGTGAGGTCTATGTAGGTGTTTCGAGGGTGCAGGAAAAGGCTTTTATGAGGAGAGAAAGGGTTTGGGCTTGGATGGTGGAGGCGATGCTTATCGAGGTTATAGGGTAGGTTTTGTTAAGGGTGCAAGGATTTTGGGCTAGATAGTAGAAGTGAGGGTTATGGGGGTTCTTTGATGAGGATAGGGTTCGAGAGACCATCAGGAGTTCGTGTAGCTCCTAGGTTGTCGGGGCTGGAATCAAGATGTTCGAATGCAACTACCAATGATGTTTTCGTGATTACCCCTAGGGTGAGGTGTTTTATTGCTCTAACTGTTGCCTAAGATGACTCTACGGGTTGTCAACTTAGCGAGCTGCCTTTATTGTTGCCTAGGTTGCCCTCTCGGGTTTTCAACCTAGCAGGCTTTCTTTCTTTGGCCCTGAATGTTGTCCAGATCTATTTTTTTGAGTTTTCTCGATCTAGCAGGTCTTTTCTGTTTTCTCAAACCCTAGGGGAGTCGGCTAGTGTTTTGAACGAAGTGTACATATCCTATTGTCTAAGTTCTTGATTTCTCTATTCCAAAATATGTGCAGCCGATAAACTCTTGAAACAGACATTTAGACTCACTAGGCATAAATGGTTCATGCATGTCTAGTATGAATGCGCACTTAGTATCAACTCGTCCTGGCAATCGTCTCTGCTCTGCCTCTGACGATGATTTGCCCCTTGTAGTGAGGATTCTTCCGTGGTGTGGGATTGTCGTTTTTTGTGGGGATGGAACCACGTATCCTAGTGCCGCTATCTTGTTTTCGAAAGCGTGCAAGTGATTCTCATGATGGGATCCTAGTGTCTCCATTGTTCTCCTGGGTGTAGATTGATGAACCCTAAGTGTTTTGATTATGTCCAAACGCTTCAGAAGATGAAAATTAAAATTCTCTTACATACGCTTTAATGTTGACTAACAATTTTTGTTAAGTTTGTATGCACTCAACAGGTGCTGAATGAAGTTTTTCTGAATTGCCTGGAAAACTCAGAAGAAGTGTGAAAGCTGAAGACAATGTCTCAATGTTCAGAAGCTGGATGCTCCGCTATGAAGTTATCGAAGTCTGTCAAAGCTCTCCTCAGAGGTCCATTGCAATTAGAAGATAATAACTACCAATTTGATTAGAAGCTTAGACAAATGGTATTAGCTTTCAGAAGCTAAGTCACGGGTTCTGATTAGCATTTATTCCTCTGACAATTGCATTTAATGCAAGGCGCCAAAAGTTCAAAAAGCTGTTTTGAAGGAGCGCGCCTGTCTACTCAAAGCGAAACCAGAATTTCTTTGTTTACCCTTTGTTGATCCAATTGAAGAATGTTTCCAGTCAACCTTATCTTCAACTTCAAATCTCTTACCGGATTTAGTTAAAGAACAAGGTTAACGGAATCAAAGTGTTTGAAGACCGTTTGAAGATTTGACATATTAACGGCTACAACAACTGATGTCATCTCCATTGAAGATTCAAATTCCCCAACGGTCATCCTCATTCACTATAAATAGTAGCCAAGCTTCATTACATCATCCATGCGTGATAATCGAGCAAAATCTCAACGCACTGTTTGAACAAGAAAAACAGAGCACATTTTCCATTCTCAATCTTTCTTAGCATAGTCTTAGTTAAAGTGAGAGAGTGAAGACACTACAAGAAAAATGCTTTTTTGCAACGCACGAAGTCGTTGCAGAATACATTTTTTGCAACGGATATTGTTGCAAAAGATTCGTTGCAGAAAACGTTGTTGCTAAAGATATCTGCAACGACTTTACGTGGTTGCAAAATAACATAGATTTAGCAACCACATATCTGTTGCGAAAGATTTTGCGTTGCCAAATCCTTACTACACAATGAAAGATGAAATATATATTTTGTAACAACTAGAGTCGTTGCTATATATTTTAAGGTTTGGTAATAGAGTCTGTCGTTGCCATAAATTTGAAGGTTTCACAACAGCATAGCTTGTTGCCATATATCTTAAATTTTCACAACACTGTTAGTCGTTGCACAAAGTAATAGGTCTTAATTTACATTCATTTCATATAAATATCTTAGTTAATTTGTTTGGATTGAAGGGAACTCAAATATATATGAGACAAATACAATAAAAAGTGAAATTATATAAGATCTATTTAGTCATCGCATTAATTAAGTAATAAATTATATCACAAGTATTCATGTTATATGCATGATTATCTATAAGTAAACAGTCTTTCAAAAATAGAAATAAAAGTCAAAAAGTTCAAGTTCAATAGAAATATGGAAAAAGCACTAAGGAATATAAACAGAGCTTGGTCCTCCATCATTAATATCATTCCAGATTTAATGAAATCAAGCAAACTGTGCTTGGTTTTTATTTTTGCAATGCAATAAAAACGTCATAGCAAACTCTCTTACTTGTCCAAGCAGTGAAGCAATTATAAGCACCAATATCTACAAAAGTACCTTCCTTGCCTAAAGCTAGTCCACCTCCCATAGAACCACTGCTGCCAAATATCTATAAAGTAAATTGGGAGAAAAAGAAAGAAGATAATATCCCACCAAAGCAACCTTATGTTACGAATTAAAAAGTCACAAAACCTTTCCAAGTAAGGTTCTGAAAAGCAGTACACAAAGGATATCAAGACATGCACATTTATTCACAAAAAAATCAAGAATACCAAATGACTAGTACTATAAAATAAAACCAGCAAAATATTATTTTTGTATTGTTTAAATATTCAACTTACCAACTAGAGCTCAAATAAGACAGAAGCTAGTGCACCCAACGCCACCATAATCCAAAAGCTTCAAGTAAGACATAAGTTGTGCATCCCAACTTTAGTTGTCTTCAAAAAAGCGTTCTACTTCAGCTCTATCTATCAATTGAATTAAGTTAACAAATCAGAATGTTGCATATTTAGAGTATGACATAATGCTCAAACTAATTTGATTTCCTTATGAAATTTACAACTACATATATATATATATATATATATCCAAAGAGTAGCCCAATTATATGATTGTAGTATGGTACAATTATCTTAAGGTTTAGGAATCTAATAAACTGAAATTAAATCATAATGTGTCAACCAAATCTCAAGAAAGGAGTCATAGGCAGAGCAATTGCTGATGATATAAAGCACAAAGAGGAGACATATACATATCAACCAATCAAATGTTAAACCATTATCACTTGATATTTGTCATAATTAATTCCAAATCTAACATATTAAGCAACCATCGATAAACTTTACCTTTATCAAGAACAAGGATCTAACATCGTCCAGGGTCGCCAGCCACCGCTTACGCATTATCGTTACTGTGCACTGGTGACTGAAATCTACAGATTTGAATATGATCAATCAGAACCATGGTCCAACAGGGGATCCAAAGAGAAAAAGGTCAGAGATTCTTACTATCGGTGAAGGTACATACAACAACAGAAGACATCGACCAAGAAGCTTCGTCATCAAGGATACTTCACCGTGGAAGTGGGTGAGTGAAAACAGAATGGTGAGAGTTTCCCAAACTAATTTCTACATGAACTAACAGATCCTCTTTCTTTTTTGCCTAGGAGGGAGGCGTGGAAGTGAAAGAAGGAGATAGATAGATAGATAAAAGTTGAATGTATGTGTCTTTAGGGTTTTCATCTTGGCCATAGATCATTGGTAAATCAACGGGCCCAGATAAATTAGATTATTAATACAAATTAATAAATTATTAATACAAATTAATAAATTATTAATATCAAAATAATTCATAAAAAAATTTATATAAATTGATAATACTTTTAAAAATAGAATAATTAACAATATTGAATTACTTCAAATTATTCTATTTTCTCAATTTCATATTAAAAAATATTTCTTTTACTAATAGATATTTTTAAATAAAAATATAAAAAAGCTAAAAATAGAAATTAGAAATTTGAATTAAAGATAAAAGATACATAAATATAAAAAATAAAATATTAAATGTCAAACCAAAATAGTGAATACATTGTTAATTTATTAAGATTAAATATTATGTTAGACATTTAATTTTTGTTATATCAAAAGTAGATATTAGTAATTATAATATTAATCATAAATAAATATTTTATCTTTAGAAACCATTTGGGTTCTAGTTAATGAATTTCATTTTTTCGCAACAACTTTTATTTGTTGTTATATATACGTTCGTCCATTTATCGCAACAAGTAGCGATCGTTGCGGTCTAAGGCTGAATATAAAGCAATGACATCTAGTCGTTGCTGAAACGGGATGCATTTACTGCCACAATGACACGTCGTTGCTATAAACTGAAGCATGTATAACAACGACATGTGGTCGTGGCTTTAAATGCATCCATGTATAATAACAACAAGTAATCGTTGCTGTCAATTTCTCTATTTTCAACAACTTCCAGAGTTGTTGCTGCAAATGATTTAATGTACAGCAACAGACACAAGTCGTTATTGTAAATTTGTCCATTTACATCAACAACAGGGGTTTGTTGTTGTAAATTGACTCATTTACACCAACAATATAACTGTAGCCGAAGTTGTCGTTTTTCTTGCCTCCAAATTTTTTTTAGGATAAATGGTCGGGAATATATAGCAACAAGCTTTGAGAACGACTCAGTGACTTGCGTTGCTAAATTGAGCTATTTTGCAACGACTTTTGCTCTTGTAGCGAAATGTTGTTGCAAAAAAGTTATTTTCTTGTAGTGAGAAAAACAACTTCATAATAGGAATCTTGTAAACTGATATCGTTTGTAATTAGAGTTGGGTGAGAAATCAAGAAAACAGAGTTGTTGTTGTTCTGGTGGAAATCCTTTAACTCTTTTTAGGCTAGTCAGAATTAAGTGAGAAATTAGCTTATGTTCTGCTGATGTAAATGAGCTTCTAAACTTGCCAAAAAAGTTCTGAATAGTAGATTTAAAATCTCTGGTGGCTGCGACCTCAGGGGACAAGACGTAGTCACAGGACTTCTGTGGCGAACTTGGATAAATCAACTTGTTCATCAGGATCTCCTGAACTTCTTTCTCCCTTTTGTACTTGTTATTTTTGCTTCTGTGTACTTGCTTATATTTAGTGCTGAAACAGTTTTTCTCCTTATATCATTGTCTTTGTTCAGAAGACTGTCTAGAAGTTCTTAAACTCAGAACTTCTGTTGCTGAAAACAGTCTAACTGTGTTTAGGCAGAATTTCCCTCAGAAGCTGCTTCTGTAAGCCAATCCTCTGATTGTGAGGAAATTTGACTCTGAAAATTAAGTTTCTCTAAAAACTTAGAAATTTTCAGTTTGCAACTTAGACACATATTCACTGCCCTCTAGGTGATTCTGTTCTTGTTAGGGCCAACAAGTGGTATCAGAGCGAAGGTTACTTCGTATATTTACTAAAGATCTAACAATCTAAGTGTAAGATCCTATCAGAATCAATATAGATGGCTAGTAGACACCAGCCTGAGAATTCCTCTCACTTTACTATCCCTGAGGGCTGTTCTACAACCAGACCTCCACTATTTAATGGTGATAACTATTCTCACTAGAAGAAAAGGATGATGTGCTTCATCCAAGCTCAAAATATGAGCGCCTGGATTGTTATCACTAATGGTGACTTCATTCCTACAAGGATGGAAGCTGGTTTAGGACATGTTGTTATTCCTGAAGGAGAATACACTGATGATATTCTTATGAAACTCAGAACTAATGCTTCAGCAATAAATATGCTGCACTGTGCACTTTCTGCCACAGAATATAATAAGATTTCTTCTTGTGAAACATCACAGGACATATGGAACAGGCTGGAAGTCACTTATGAAGGAACTAGAAAAGTGAAGCAATCTAAAGTCAATCAACTCATGAGAGATTATGAGTTATTTGAAATGCTTGACAAAGAATCTATTTCAAACATGATTTCTAGATTCACCAAGATTGTCAATGACTTGAAGAGTTTGGGAAAGGATATTGAAGAATCAGAGAAAGTGACAAAGATTCTCAGAAGCTTACCAAGGTCTTGGCAAGCTAAGAAGACTGCTATTGAAGAAGTTCAGGACTTGAGCTATTATCAGTATGATGAACACATTGGTTCATTAATTACTCATCAGATGTCAATGAAGAACCATGACTTGAGAGAAAGGTCTGAAGGAAAAAGAGGAGTAGTCCTGAAAGCAAAATCTTCTGAAGAATCCTCTGAAGATGAGAAACTGGCTATGCTGACCAGGAAGTTTAAGAAGGCCTTTAGAAAAGGCAGAGGTGGAAACTACAAGAAGCCTTTCAGGAGCTTTGACAAGAAAACTCCTGATTCTGGTGAAAAGTTCAAGAGAGATCCAAACAAGCCTATTGTGTGCTATGGATGTCAGCAACCCGGGCACATTAAGCCTAACTGCCCGAAGCTGAAGAAAGATAAGAGAAAGTTCAAGAAAGCTATGCTGGCTGCTTGGTCAGACTCTGAGACCAGCAGTGATCCTAAAGAAAAGGAAGAGCAAGCTCAGATTTGTTTCATGGCTATTGATGAGCCAACTTCTGAAAATGTCACAGGAGAAACTTCCGCACCTCCTGAAGCTACATATGATTCTGAGGTAAACAATTCTCACGAACTAGATATCTTTGATTCTCTTGAAGAACTCTATAGTATGTTCAAATACCTTAAGAGGAAATTGGACAAAAGTGAGGCTGACAAGTTTCTTAGGTTTACTCAAGTCTATTCTGACATGAAAGTGTTAGAAGAAAAGTTGTGTAAACAATTCAGCACTCCTGTTGATGGCTCGAAAGCCAAAGGTAAGGAAAAGCTGCCTCTGGGAAGTGATAAACTCCAGAAGAAGAAGAAACCTGTCACTCCCTCTCTTCTGAAAGAGATAGCTTCTCCTCCTGATGTTGGTACCTCTGAGAGTGCTGTTGTAGCCTCTAAAGATGTTGCACCTTCTCAGAAGAAGAAGAAGAAATCTCCCAAGAAGCAAAGGGAAAGATCCAAGAACCCTCCCTTTTGCAAGCTATGCAAGAGTGATGGTCACTGGTTGAAAGATTGCAAGTATCACATCAAAAACATCTTGCAATCTGAGATATCATCAAAACCTGCTGAAGAGAAATCTAACAATGAAGGACCCAATAAGGATTGGGTACCTGTCACTAATTGATTGTGATGCAGGTGGCTCTGAGTGCTCCATCAATGTCAAAGCTATGGTACATTGACAGTGGGTGCTCAAGGCATATGACAGGTGATGAAAAAGCATTCATCACATTTGATCCTAAAAGAGGTGGAAAAGTCAGCTTTGGAGATGCTCAGAAAGGAAGGATACTTGGTTCTGGATCCGTAGGAACTAGTCTTCCGATCGAAGATGTCTCCATAGTCAGAGGCCTAAAGTTCAATCTCCTGAGTGTTGCACAACTATGTGATAAAGGTAGAGATGTTGTCTTCAGCTCCTCTGGATGGAAAATCTTGGACAGTAAGTCAAGGGAAGTTATTCTAACTGCTCCTAGAGTTGAAAATGTTTTAATGCTGAACCTTGAGAATCTTTTCAAAAATATATGCTTGATGACCAAAGAGGATACCTCCTGGCTCTGGCATATGAGACTTGCTCATGGGAGCATTGATGAACCCTAAGTGTTTTGATTATGTCCAAACGTTTCAGAAGATGAAAAATGAGATTCTTTTACATACGGTTTAATGTTGACTAACAATTTTTGTTTAAGCATTATATGTAAGTTACTCAGCAGGTGCTGAATGAAATACTTCTGGATTGCCTGGAAGACTCAAAAGTTCCGAAAGCTGAAGACAATGTTTCAATGGTCAGAAGCTGGATACTCCGCTCCGATGCTATGAAGTTTGTTGAAGCTCTTCTCAGAGGTTCTTTACAATCTGAAGTTTCTTCCAATTCGATCAGAAGTCACGGGTTCTGCTGAGCATTTATTGCTCTAACACTTGCATTTAATGCAAGGCGCCAAAAGTTCAAAAAGCTGTTTTGAAGGAGCGCGCTTGTCTACTCAAAGCGAAACCAGAATTTCCTTGTATACCCTTTGTTGATCCAATTGAAGAATGTTTCCAGTCAACCTTATCTTCAACTTCAAATCACTTACCGGATTTGGTTAAAGAACAAGGTTAACGGAATCAAAGTGTTTGAAGACCGTTTGAAGATTTGACAAATTAACGGCTACAACAACTGATGTCATCTCCTTTGAAGATTCAAATTCACCAACGGTCATCCTCATTCACTATAAATAGTAGCAAAGCTACATCACATCAACTACGCGTGATAATCGAGCAAAATCTTAACGCACTGTTTGAACAAGAAAAACAGAGCACATTTTCCATTCTTAATCTTTCTTAGCTTAGTCTTAGTTAAAGTGAGAGAGTGAAGAAAAACAAGTTCATAATAGGAATCTTGTAAACTGATATCGTTTGTGATATTCAGTTAGATTTAGAGAGAAATCTAGTTGAGATTAGAGTTGGGTGAGAAATCCAGAAAACAGAGTGTTGTTGTTCTGGTGGAAATCCTTTAACTCTTTTTAGGCTAGTCAGAACTAAGTGAGAAATTAGCTTATGTTATGTTGATGTAAAGGAGCTTTTGAACTTGCCATAAAAGTTCTGAATAGTAGATTTAAAATCTCTGGTGGCTGCGACCTCAGGGGACAAGACGTAGTCATAGAACTTCTGTGGCGAACTTGTACAAATCGACGTGTTCATCAGAATCTCCTAAATCTCTTTCTTCCTCTTATACTTGTTACTTTTGCTTCTGTGTGCTTGCTTATATTTAGTGCTGAAACAGATTGTCTCTTAATTTCATTGTCTTTGTTCAGAAGACTGTCCAGAAGTTCTTGAACTCAGAACTTATGTTGCTGAAAACAGTCTAACTGTGTTTAGGCAGAATTTCCTTCAGAAGCTGCTTCTGTAAGCTTGCCTCTGATTCTGAGGAAATTTGTCTCTGAAATTTAAGTTTCTTGAAAAACTTAGAAAATTTCAGTTTTCAACTTAGACACGTATTCACCTCTCTCTAGGTGATTCTGTTCTTGTTAGGGCCAACAAGCATGGACCTTCTGGCCAAAGTAGTTAGATATCAATTGGTTGAGGGTCTGCCTGAAATTAGTTTTAAAAAGAATCATTTATGTACTGCATGTCAATCTGGTAAACAATCCAGAAGCTCTTTTAAAACTAAAAAGATCATTTCAACTAAAAGACCTTTAGAATTACTTCATATGGACCTTTTTGGCCCTGTTCAACCAATGAGCATGGGTGGAAAGAAGTATGCCTTTGTCATAGTAGATGACTATTCAAGATTCACTTTGGTTATCTTGCTGTCTAGCAAAGATGAGTCACTTGGATACTTCTCAGTTCTGATAAAGAAACTTGAGAATGAAAGGAATGAAAAGGTTGTTCATATCAGAAGTGATAATGGTGGAGAATTCAAGAACTTTCTGTTTGAAGAATTCTGTGAAACCAAGGGCATTGATCATAACTTTTCTGCTCCCAGAACTCCTCAACAAAATGGGGTAGTTGAAAGGAAGAATAGAACTCTGGTTGAGATTGCCAGAACTATGATCAATGAAAGAAGGCTTCCAAAGTACTTTTGGGGAGAAGCTGTTAATATAGCTTTCTATGTTCTGAATAGAGTGCTAATCAGAAGCATTCTGAACAAAACCCCTTATGAACTCTTGCAAGGTCGAAAGCCTAAAATAGGTTATTTCAGAACCTTTGGTTGTAAGTGTTATGTTTTGAATACAAAAGAATATCTTTCAAAGTTTGATTCAAAGGCAGATGAGGCCATTTTTCTTGGTTACTCAACACATAGTAAATCATATAGGGTTTTTAATAAGAGGACTCAAACTTTAGATGAATCTGTTCATGTACAGTTTGATGATACTAACCCTGCAGATAGTAGAGCTCCTGAAGAAGATGTAGTTCAAGCTCCTGAAGAATCACCTCCTGTTGTAGAAGAAGTTGTTTCTCCCAGAGCTGCTGAAGTAGTTCCTCCTGTTGGTGAACAAGCTCAAGAAGAGAATCCTACTCCAGAAGTCAACTTCCTTCCAGAAGATGTTCATATATATGATTCAACAAATGATGAACAAGTTTCAGAAGATACATTGAATGTACCAAGAGAAGTTAGAGCTCATAGGAATCATTCCTTAGAGAACATAATTGACTCTGTTCACAATCCTATCATGACCAGAGCTCAGCTTAGAAGATATATGGGGAATGTGGCTTTTATGTCACTTCTGGAACCCAAGGACTTCTATGAAGCTGCAGATGATGATTCCTGGTTAATGGCAATGCAAGAAGAACTTCACCAGTTTAAAAGGTCAGAAGTTTGGGTATTGGTTCCCAGACCTTACAACATAAAGGTTGTTGGCACTAGATGGGTTCTGAAGAACAAACTTGATGAATTTGGAAATTTTGTGAGGAACAAGGCAAGACTTGTTGCTCCAGGTAACAGTCAGCAAGAAGGCATAGATTATGGTGAAACTTTTGCTCCTGTTGCAAGATTAGAAGCCATTAGAATCTTATGTGCTTTTGCATCATACAAAGGTTTTAAGCTCTTTCAAATGGATGTGAAAAGTGCATTCCTGAATGGTTACATGGATGAGGAAGTTTATGTATCTCAACCTCCTGGTTTTGAAGATCCTAAGTTTCCTCATCATGTGTACAAGCTGAAGAAAGCCTTGTATGGACTGAAACAAGCTCCCAGAGCTTGGTATGAGAGACTGACAAAGTTCCTTCTGTCTAAAGGATTTGTCAGAGGCTGTGTTGATACAACTCTGTTCACTCTGAAGAAGAACAAGGATATCCTTTTAGCTCAGGTATATGTTGATGATATTATATTTGGTGCTACTAATGAATCTTTGTGCAGAGAGTTCAGTGACCACATGAAGGCTGAATTTGAAATGTCTATGATGGGAGAATTAACCTTCTTCTTAGGACTTCAGATCAAGCAAAGTAATGATGGTGTGTTTATCAATCAAGCCAAGTACACTAGAGAAGTGCTGAAGAAATTTGGCATGATGGAATCTAATGCTGTTGATATCCCAATGGATGTCAGCAAAGACATTAATGATGAAGAGAAAGCTGGTAAACCTATAGATATAAAAACCTACAGAGGTATGATTGGTTCTCTTTTATACCTAACAGCCATCAAGCCAGATATACATTTTGCTGTGTGATTTTGTGCTAGATATTAGTCTAAACCAAAGGAGATTCATGATGTTTCTGTCAAAAGAATTCTCAGATATCTTAAAGGAACACCAGAAGCTGGTTTGTGGTATCCTTGTAGTTCAGATTTTACTCCTATAGGATACACAGACTCTGACCATGGTAGGGATAAATTGAAGAGAGTCAGCACTTCTGGTGGTTGTCATTTTCTGGGGGAGTGTCTAGTCTCCTGGCATAGCAAGAAACAAACCTCTGTGGCTCTCTCAACTGCTGAAGCTGAGTATGTTGCTGCTGGAAGTTGTGTTTCTCAGATGCTCTGGATTAAGCAACAAATTGCTGACTATGGAGTCATCCCTGGAACAATTACAATCTATTGTGATAACAAGAGTGCAATTGATCTTTCAAAGAATCCCATTCAGCACAGCAGGATTAAGCATGTTCATATTAGGCATCACTTTCTGAGAGATCATGTTCTGAAGAAGGATATCATTATTACTCATGTTTCCTCTGAAGACAATCTTGCTGACATGTTTACTAAGCCTCTGGCTGGTACTCATTTCAGCAGCTTGCGAGAAGGCATTGGTATGACTTATCCACTTCAGTGATTTAGTTTAAATATATTTCCTTTTATCTTAAGTGTTAATAGTTTAAGATAATTAAGTGTGATTAATGCTAATCATGATTTTTAATTAAGCATGCCTACATTTATTGCTTTTACGGCGATGTTACTGGTGTTTAACGATTACTTGTTCCTTTTTAAACGGTGTTTAGTTACTTTTTGAATTGGAACAGTCTATAGTTTGGGTATAAATAAGTGTTTTCCATACTTAGATACATTTCACTCTCATTCTCTTTGAAATTAGAATTTCCATAGTTAACCTCTCTGTGTTTCTCTTCTCTCAAATACTTAACCTAATTTCCTACAAAAATCTTTTAATGGCTCAAGAACAACCCATTGAAATCGTTACTGCCACTCACATTTTCGATTCCGAGTCTAAGAAAAAGGTTAGCGAATCTAGGGTTTTCACTTCTAGGTTCCTAGACGATGAAGTTAAATCCACTGAACCCATCTCTAAATGGCTAAGTGCTCAAAATTGGAACTCGTTCGTTTCTTTGAATGAGTTCATCTATCCTAAGTTAGTTACTGAGTTCTATCAGAATCTCTACTACCTATCTAATGAGGAGGATGTTGTTCACTCTTTGGTTGGAGTTGTCGAGATTGAGGTCAGCAGGGCTTCTATTTCTCAGGTTATTGGAGTTGTTGATGAGGGAATCATCATTTGAGATGATGGTTCTGCTGAAGGGTTTAGTGAAGCAAATTGGGCTAGACCTGATCTGAGTGCTAAGGAAACCTATGCCACTTGGCTCACTCAGCACCAGAGGTGGGCACACTACTTGACAACAAATGTGTTCCTTCCGAAGGCTGGAGGAGTTAATGGTGTTTCCAACCGGGAAAGGGTTTTCATGTGGCATCTGATGAATCAGAAGAAGATCAACCTTCCTGCCATGATTATAAGGCAGATGAAAAATGTGAAGGTTGTTAGTGCTCTTGCCTATGGTTCTCTCCTGATGAGAATATTTGAAGCTGCCTCTGTGGTGATCTCAGGAGAAGGTGTAACCAGCAGTAGTACTGTCCTCAAGATGCACACACTTATGCATCTTTCCTTTGGTGTGGTACCAAAGAAGACTGAGAATGTTCCCTCTGTTAGCATTGCTCAGAAGGAAATTGTTGAGGCTACTGTACAGAAAGGAAAGAAGGCTGCCAAGAAGGGCAAAGGAAAGAAAGGATCAAGTAAGTTGGTCCTGACTGTAGAGAAAGTGGTTGTCTCAGAACCTCTTCCAGCTCTGGTTCAAACAACTATCTGTGTTAAACCTTCTGGCAAGATTGTTGCTGAGAAGCCAAAGGATGTTGCTGAGAAAACAGCTCAGGAAGCTGAGGATGCACTCCTTGATGAAAGGGAGAAGGCTGCTGAGGCTGAGAAAGTTGCAAGAGTTGTGGCTCTTGCTGAAGAGAAAAGGAAGAAAAAGGAAGCTGAAGATAAGTTAGCAGCTGAGCGTGAAATTGCAGCAAAGGCTAAGGCTGATGCTAGACTTGCTGAGTGCGCTGCTGAAGTTGAGAATGTGGAGTTCTCTGGAAATGTTGAGGCTAATGGAGAAGATGAGGACTCTGACGATATTCCTCTCTCCAAACGTAACAGGAAGAAGGTCTCTGCAAATAGAAGGGCTCTAAACAAAAAGGACTTCTATGTTGCACAAAGTGCTGAATTGGAAGATACCATTCCTGAAGAAGAGGACTTGGTTGATGACGAAGACATGATGGATATGTCTGCTGAAAAGGATGCTGATGCTTCTGTTATTGAAGAACTATTAGAGGATAATGATCAAGAACCTGATTCTATCATTAAGGATGCAATGGGGTTTGCCGAAGACATTAACGCTGATGATTTCTTAGATAATGTTCTTCTGGGTCAAGGTAGAAACCCTGGTGATATGGATGCTTCTGAAACACTGATCAGAATGGCTCATGTGTTTGCTGAACCAATCTCTACGTTTGATCCAAATCTCTCTGAACAGGTTATCTCATCTCCCACACATATTCATCATTCATCTCCCCTTCGTACTTCTCATCCATCCTCTCCTCATACTCTTCATCCATCTCCTTCACTACCTTCTGTCACAGAAGTAAGTGATTCTCAAACTTCCATTCCCCTACAACTTCAACCTCTGAAGTTGTACCTCCTAAAACTGCTCCTCCTTCTGGATCCTATTCAGAAGTGAATTTAAATTCTGGTCCTATTTTCACAGATTCCATATCCACTTCCATTACCTCTTCTCTTCCTACCTCCTCTGTAACTCCTTCAATAGGACTTCCAGCTCCTTCCTTCTCACTCCCATCCACATTACCATCCATTGTTGGCCCTAACAAGAACAGAATCACCTAGAGGGGGGTGAATAGGTGTCAAAGTAGAAAACTAAAAATTTCTCAAGTTTTTAGGGAAACTTAATTTTCAGAGTCAAATTTCCTCAGAGTTAGAAGCAAGCTTACAGAAGTTGCTTCTGAGGGAAATTCTGCCTAAACACAGTTAGACTGTTTTCAGCAACAGAAGTTCTGATTTGAGAACTTCTGGACAGTCTTCTGAACAAAGACAATGATACTTAGAGAAAATCTGTTTCAGCACTAAATATAAGCAAGTACACAGAAGCAAAAATAACAAGTATAAGAAGGAGAAAGAAGCTCAGGAGATCCTGATTGAACAATTCGATTTATCCAAGTTTGCCACAGAAGTCCTGTGACTACGTCTTGTCCCCTGAGGTCGCAGCCTACAGAGATTTTATAAATCCACTATTCAGAAATTTTCTGGCAAGTTCAGAAGCTCCTTTACATCAACAGAACTTAAGCTAATTTCTCACTTAGTTCTGACTAGCCTAAAAAGAGTTAAAGGATTTCCACCAGAACAACAACAACTCTGTTTTCTGGATTTCTCACCCAACTCTAATCTCAACTAGATTTCTCTCTTTAAATCTAACTGAATATCACAGACGATATCAGTTTACAAGATTCCTATTATGAACTTTTTTTTCTTCACTCTCTCACTTAAACTTAAGCTATGCTAAGAAAGATTGAGAATGGAAAAAGGAATGCTCTGTTTTTCTTGTTAAAACAGTGCGTTGAGATTTTGCTCGATGATCACGCGTTGTTGATGCTTTGGAGCTTGGCTACTATTTATAGTGAATGAGGATGACCGTTGAGAAAATTTGAATCTTCAACAGAGATGACATCAGTTGTTGTAGCCGTTAATTTGTCAAGTCTTCAAACGGTCTTCAAACACTTTGATTCCGTTATCCTTGTTCTTTAACCAAATCCGGTAAGTGATTTGAAATTGAAGATAAGGATGACTGGAAACATTCCTCAATAAGATCAACAAAGGGTAGACAGGGAAAAACTGGTTTCACTTTGAGTAGACACGCGCGCTCCATCAAAACAGCTTTTTGAACTTTTGGCGCCTTGCATTAAATGCACTTGTCAGAGCAATAAATGCTTATCCAGAACCCGTGACTAAGCTTCTGATCAAATTGGTAAATAAGCTTCTAATTGCAAAGGACCTCTGAGGAGAGCTTTAACAGACTTTACTAGCTTCAGAGCGGAGCATCCAGCTTCTGAAAAAGAAACTCTGTCTTCAGCAATCAAGACTTCGAAGTTCTTTAGGCAATCAGGAGATTCTTCATTCAGCACCTGCTGAGTAACTTACACATAGACTAAGTAGAAAAATATTAGTCCACAGTAAACTATATGTAAGAGAATATAAAGTTTTCATCTTCTGAAACGTTTGGACATAATCAAAACACATAGGGTTCATCATCCATTTCTCATACTCTCTCTTCCTCTACCACACATACAATTCCTTCCTCAACCACACATATTCCTCCTCCTTCAACTTCTGGACATGCACCTTCTGTGTGTGATCCCTTAACTACTTCTTCCTCTACCTCCTTCTTTGCTGGGTTGTCATCAAACTATGATTTCCTACGCAATTCAATGAATCGAGATGATTTGGAGAGAAATTTTGGTAGTTTTGGTTTCATGGATAGAGCTTCTGGTGTATCCGAAGCTGGTGGTGTTCCATATGTTGAGGAGTTGAGAAGAATGAGTCAGAGTGGCTCTGATGAACTGCTGAATAGATTTGCTGGTTTAGGGCAACGGTCTTCTGCTGCTGACATGTTTGCTCGGGGCATTGTGCTGCAAGAAATTCAATCCTTGAAAGCTCAGAACCTGCAGCTCATGACTATGCTTCAAGTGCAGAACCCTACTGTCTACACTCGCAATCTTTCTACACTTCATCTTGCTACTTATGATGAACTTTACAAGTTGAGAGAATTGGCTCTGACTCTGCCAACTCTCGAAAATATTGCTCTTGCTTCTTCTCTGAAGATTAATGAGAATCTGGGGATTTTGACAGAAGAAGTTAAGGAAGCAAACGAGCATTATGAGGCTCATGAGAAAATTCTTCCAAGTAAGATTGATGATATGCAAAGTACTGCTAATCATATTCTGAGAGAAGTGAAATCTTCTGCTCAAGGATCATCATGTTCAGGGGCTGCCAGGATTATGTATGACATCACTCGTGATCTCAACAATCGTCTTCAGAGCATTGAGTCTGCTGTGACTGCTCAGAGCGCCCAGATTGCTGAGCTTACTGAACTTCTGAAGGTTATGCACATTCAGGCACGCAAACAAGAGAAGACTCTGAATAATTCCTATCGGTTTGTTCGAGGACAGACTTATATTCAGAATGAACATCTTACTTCTGCTGTGTATGCTAACAATCGGTTGATCAAGCTCCTTCTGGAAGATGTTCACAGACAGCGACCTTTGTCTGGACAGACTTATGACCATTTGCGCACCATTGATAATGATTTCAGAAAAAGAATGGATTTGGTCAACTCTGTACGGCCTACTACTCAGCAATACAACACAACACTTAATGTTCAGCAGAATTTGAACTCTCAAGGTGCTCTGGGTATTCATGTTGGTTCTGGCCAAATGGGGGAGAAGTCTGCTCAGCAGGGTGGTCTCAAGTCTGGATTGAAGAGACAGAATGTTGGTGACGGTTCTAGTGGTGTTCCTGCTCCTCAGAAGAGATCTAAAAACACATAATCTTTTTTGGACTTAAGCTTCTTAGCTAGGTTCTGGGTTGGGTAGTTTTGTCTTAGGACTTTATGTTCCCCTTTGATTATTTTGTTTGTTTCTTCTGACTATTATATATACACTGAACCTTTCTTATACATTCTACTTGTCTCTGATTAATGTCTTACTGCTTATGTTTTTAACTTAGTAACCTTTTCTCTTCATTAAAATCTAACAACTTGATCTTAAGCCTACTTTAAGTTTATACAGATTGCTGAAGTTCACCATTTACACTAAAATGGGGGAGTTAAGTTACTCAGAAGTTATAAAAACATAACTTTCAGGAAGTTACTCTCTAAACCTTGTGTTTTCTTAAGTAATTTTACCTTCTGACCACGGTTTGTCCATAACCAAAATGGGGGAGAATGATGAATCCTAAGTGTTTTGATTATGTCCAAACGCTTCAGAAGATGAAAATTAAAATTCTCTTACATACGCTTTAATGTTGACTAACAAGTTTTGTTAAGTTTGTATGTAAGTTACTCAGCAGGTGCTGAATGAAGTTTTTCTGAATTGCCTGGAAAACTCAGAAGAAGTGTGAAAGCTGAAGACAGTGTCTCAATGTTCAGAAGCTGGATGCTCCGCTCTGAAGTTATCGAAGTCTGTCAAAGCTCTCCTCAAAGGTCCATTGCAATTAGAAGATAATAACTCAATTTGATCAGAAGCTTAGACAAATGGTATTAGCTGTCAGAAGCTAAGTCACGGGTTCTGATTAGCATTTAATGCAAGGCGCCAAAAGTTCAAAAAGCTGTTTTGAAGGAGCGCGCCTGTCTACTCAAAGCGAAACCAGAATTTCCTTGTCTACCCTTTATTGATCCAATTGAAGAATGTTTCCAGTCAACCTTATCTTCAACTTTAAATCTCTTACCGGATTTAGTTAAAAACAAGGTTAACGGAATCAAAGTGTTTGAAGACCGTTTGAAGATTTGACAAATTAACGGCTACAACAACTGATGTCATCTCTATTGAAGATTCAAATTCACCAACGGTCATCCTCATTCACTATAAATAATAGCCAAGCTCCATTACATCATCCATGTGTGATAATCGAGAAAAATCTCAATGCATTATTTGAACAAGAAAAACAGAGCACATTTTCCATTCTCAATCTTTCTTAGCATAGTGTTAGTTAAAGTGAGAGAGTGAAGAAAAACAAGTTCATAATAAGAATCTTGTAAAATGATATCGTTTGTGATATTCAGTTAGATTTAGAGAGAAATCTAGTTGAGATTAGAGTTGGGTGAGAAATCCAGAAAACACAGTTGTTGTTGTTCTGGTGGAAATCCTTTAACTCTTTTTAGGCTAGTAAGAACTAAGTGAGAAATTAGCTTATGTTCTGCTGATGTAAAGGAGCTTCTGAACTTGCCATAAAAGTTCTGAATAGTAGATTTAAAATCTCTGGTGGCTGCGACCTCAGGGGACAAGACGTAGTCACAGGACTTCTGTGGCGAACTTGGATAAATCAACTTGTTCATCAGGATCTCCTGAACTTCTTTCTCCCTCTTATACTTGTTATTTTTGCTTCTGTGTACTTGCTTATATTTAGTGCTGAAACAGTTTTTCTCCTTATATCATTGTCTTTGTTCAGAAGACTGTCCAGAAGTTCTTAAACTCAGAACTTCTGTTGCTGAAAACAGTCTAACTGTGTTTAGGCAGAATTTCCCTCAGAAGCTGCTTCTGTAAGCCAAGCCTCTGATTGTGAGGAAATTTGACTCTGAAAATTAAGTTTCTCTAAAAACTTAGAAATTTTCAGTTTGCAACTTAGACACTTATTCACCCCCCTCTAGGTGATTCTGTTCTTGTTAGGGCCAACATAGATCTTGTCGCAATCTTCTGCATGGATCACGTCTTCGTGTGATGATTAGTAAGATGTCTCTATGACTTCAGGACACCATCCGCTTCGTCTTTTCATGAGGCTTTGATATGGAAATGTGGTTTCCCCCTTCGAGGTTTTGTGGATGGGATCCATTTTCAAGCTACAAGCTTCTCCGAAGGATGGCTTTACTTCTCCTTTTTGCTTCTCCTTTCATCCATGGACACATTCGTCGCAGAGTGTAGGGAGGGGATTCTGAGGACTTCATGGGTTTAATTCTGAAGGCTGAAAGACCTTGGTTCATGGAGACACTTTGAGTATTTGGACGCTCCATTTTATCTTCCATGCACTGCCCTAGTTCTTTAGAGTGAGGTTTATTCTTTTTGCAGGGCTCCGAAGCAGATGTGCTTCCACATTGATCCGGTAATTCTTCCTTCTCATGTCATTTCTTCATCTCGTGAGGTATGTCCTGGTTGGGGCCATTCGTCTAGCGGTGGTCCTTTCTCTTACGGTCAAGGGAACATTCATACTAGACACGCATGCTCTAATTATGCCTATATCTTCCTAATTTCTATTTGAAATGAGTGTAGACATGCGTGAGTTAAACGCTTTTTCTATCCAAGCACGGGTCTAGAAACACGGGGGTTGGATAAGCGAGACAGAGCCTAGTCGATGCCTGATGGTGTTGCTCCGTTCTTTGTTTTATAGGGATGTCCTTGATGCGACCTAGAGTTCTCCATGAATCCTCTTAGGGGTGTATTCTTAGCTATCCGGTTTACTAGGTGTTAACTGATTTTGGGCTCGAATAAGGTCTTTTGTTTGCTCTGGAACAGTTCGTGATGAGCTTGTTAACTGAAGTGAGATGGGGTGCGGTGTGTATCAGGGTAGTTTGGTGAATTTTAGGGTAAAGTCTTTTGGAGTGTTGGGTAATACGCGGGGAGTGGTTCATTTCCGAGGTAGGCTAAGAGCTTGCGTCATCTTCGGTTTTGAGAGGATATCACGGAGAACTCTCTTTGGTCGTTTCATACTTCGTTCGAGGGCTTGTCCCTATCTCTGATTCCTCCTTGTTGATCTGACGGTATCCTTGATGGAAGCTGGCTTGGGTTCAGGTGTGTTGTGGTTTTGTGATTTCGGATTGGGTCAGGTAGTGATTCGAGAGTTTTGGGCAAAGGGAAGGCGTTCACGTGGGGTTTTGACGTTTGGACAACTTGCATGTGTGTCCTAACCTAAATTGTGCCTATGACCTCTAAACGAATTACACTTGCAGGATGCATGCTGAAGGCACGTGGTAACGACAATGTGTATGCATGTGGTCCCTATTCTGTAGGATGATGCGAAACAAGTGACTTAACTTATGACACTCCAATGGTAGACACACCTGAAGGGGACAAACCTAGTCGGGTGAGGGGATACGTGCCTTTATGCTTAGGACATCGTGTGTGTGCGCGACACGTCTAGGTAAGATGATGGTGGTGTTACCGTTCCTATTTTAGCCTATCATGTGTATCCTATATGTGGTTTGACGACGTACGCCAATCCGTGCGGGTAATGCTCGACACGTATGTGAAATGGATGCATGTTACACTTTAGACCCTAGACTGATGACTATATACACAGACAATAATCACGACTCATGACTATAGGGTTTAAGTGACGACAAATATACACGTGTGGATTGGAGCGACTCGGTGATGGACTGTTGCATATTTATGCATGAGGACAGACAAGACCTGATTTTTACACAGAGATGAGGGGACATATACTAGACACATGAGTGATGTTTGACTCTATGCTAAAGGGCATTATTTACACGTTGCTTATTTCTCGAACGGATAATGTTTATGCAACAACCCTATCTTACACTGGTTTGGAAGATTCCACATAATAGTGAACCATGGGGATTCATGGGACAGCGTGCCCCTACCTTGGTTCAGACAACATTCACGACATGTAATGGGACTTCAAGCGCCTTTTCCGAAGCGTAATGATTCCCACGTCCCATTTCGCTCCACAAAATCAAAACTCCTTTTTGGAGGAGCAGAAGACAGTGTATGTTTGATCTAATAGGTCATATCGTTGTGATGGTATAGCCCCATTTTACATGAAATAATTAAAGTGTTCCTTGTAATAAGGCTCGGACGGCGTAACGACGTATTTCATGTATATGGACAAGTATCATAGCGTTATGTCCTTTTAGGTCCTATGAGGTTTTAGCATTGTCTCCAGATGAGGTTTGTTTGGTTTTAAGGAATTGACCTTTAGGATCGTAGAACTTCGTCATGTGAAATAGAATAAGTTTATTCTCGAACTGAAATAAACGCCATGATGACGTATTTCACATGACAAAGCGAGCGACAATATTGGTCGATTCGTTAAACCCTACAAATGACGTGACTTGACCTAACATAGACAACCCTAATGACATTTGTTTGGCTTAAGGATTTGACCCTTCGAGCGGCAAAATTTCGTTACGTGAAGATAGACTAAGCTTCTTCTTGAATTGAAATAAACGTCGGGATGACGTTCTTCACATTGTAAAATGAGCGGCAACATTAGTCGATTCGTTAAACCCTACAAATGGAGTGATGACCTGACGTGGTTTGACATGTGACCCTATATTTTACCTAGTCGGGGATTTTGTCGTTGTAGTCTATGCAAATTTTTTTTTTTTTTAATCTTTTTTTATATTGGTCCAACGCGATATTGACTTTGCGTGGACTTCGCGGGGCGGTGTGCCTTAAGACTCAAGAGGAACCCTAAACTCCTTTTCGGGAGGAGCACGAGACAATGTATGTTTGGTCCAACAGACTAAACCATTACATCGGTATGGCCTTATCCTATATGAAATCGTTAAAGTGTCTTTCGTAATCTAGGACATGGGTCTTTGTATGACACCCGTTTTGACTTAAGGGGCAACATTTGTGACTCCATGATTTTATCTCACGAGATTGAGTTTCTTTACGAAATGAAACAGACGACATAACGCCGTGTTTCGTGTGATAAAATGTCTGGCGTAACAGAGTGCCCCTTTATTTCAAAGGAGTTTCATGGAAACTGGACTCTTTCCTAGGTTAAGGCTACGTCTAATATATGTACAAGAAAAAATAAGTGATCAAACATTTAGTGTAGACATTAATGCGTTTACGACACTCCCTCTCAATCTTCACGTGGTACGTCTCTGTCCTAGGTGGATTTCTTTTCACATCTTTCCTTTCGATGTTAAAAAACGCTCTCGTAGACGTGATTTGTTTAATGTTCGGGGGTAGTTCCTAGGGGAAATATCTAGGCTGACTATATGAGGCTTCGGTCTCGTTTGATAGTACAAAAGGGTTCCCACAGCAAGATATACCTAGCGCCTCCCCATTTAAGGGTTTTGAGCAGCGTGTCGACGGTACAAGGATGTAGGTGGTGTTACAGATCGACCTATGCGTCCCTTAAAGGAAACGACAGTAAACACGACCCATAACACACGTTGACCATTCGGGATTTTTCTTTTATGCAGTATGAGAAAGCAGTAACTCTTTTTATAGCCCTAGACTGTCATAATGCTTCAGTTGTATCCCATTTTTTACTCTCTATAAAATAATTTAAGAAATAATTTTATAAAAAGTGAAAACCAAATATACACTCTCCCATTAATAAATCAACCTCAAGAAAATCATACGTTGAAATCAACTTATAATAGTAGAATATATTTTTGGTCCCCAGCAGAGTTGCCACTGTGAGCGTAAGTGGTCGCTCAAAGCGGCTTTAGCCTTCTTTGACTAGAGTCGCCACCCGGCCAACCGGGAAAATGTAGAAGCCTCTGATTTTAGTATACGTGTCAAGCTCTGATTGGACCGCCCAGCCACGTGGCAGATAAGGATTGGATTCTGTCTACCACGTGGCAGTGACCGTACGGTCAGAGGTTTCGTGACCGTACGGTCTCAACAAACAGTGTTGTGACCGTACGGTCCTTAGTGAATAGTACTTGTGTCCGTATATCTTTTCGTGATCGAGGATTTTCTCATAAGCGTGAAGGTGCCACACTCATGGTCCCGAGGAGCGGGCGGAAGAGGTTATGGCCCTGAAAAGGTGATCCGTTCTCCGACGAGTATCAGTATTTGAGCAGCTCGCGCGAGGAGGAGCTCATAGATTACTTTCATCATCGGGTTCGAAAACCAGTGCTTACAACCACCTATCAAATTTCAAGAAACCAAAACAAACAAGCACAAAGTCACTAACCAGGAAACACTCTTCAAATTAGTTAAACACGAAAAGCCACCACCTTATTGGAATTAGTATCCCAAACTTTAATATAATGATCACAAGGACTCGTAATAAACAGCCATGCATCAACCAGATAGTTCGCTACATGAATCCATTTTTTCATAGATACACTCGAACAAATATAGGCCTGGAAACTTTTAGCTATTGAACAAAACTATATCAGATTTCTCCCATCTAGAATATTAAGTAACATGGTCCAAATAAACAAAAAAGCAAACTAAAAATAGAACTACTTTCTCAAAATAAGATATCTTTAGTGCTCCTAATTTTGATTTCACTTCTACGATTTATTATCTCCTTCGGTTGCTTGGATTGCAGCAGAAGGTGGAGGATCTCATCTGATAAAACAATGGCAAACACAAACACTAGTATAACACATGACAAGACCAAAATGAAGAAATAAACAATGAAAAGAAAAACTAAAAATTAGAATAATGATCCAAAAAACAATAATCAATCCTAAGCTGAATCAACGTAATAAATCTAATGGAAAACCTTGCAAGTCAAACTATATTAAAAATGATTCAATCTAAAATTAAAAAATGGCAAAATAAACATTTTAATCATCATCATCTTCAATGCCCATATTACGATCTACATTTGCATCATCATCATCATCATCATCATCATCATCACTTTGTAAAATAAGTGTATCTTCATCTTCAAAAACTTCCTCAGCAGAAACATCTTCAACGTGTATACTTTCAGCTTCAAAATCACTACGATTGAGCACTTTGTCCATATGTTCATCAACCATGTCATCCAAAATGATGTTATTTGTGATTGTGACGTTTTGATATGCTTCTTCACCATTAAGGCTTTGATCATCTTCTAAATTATCATCTACTACGGACAATGGATTATAATAAGCGTCTCTAGGAGAATGCTTATTAACAACCAACCATTGAGAACTGTTCATATCTTTCACATAGTACACTTGTTCGGCTTGAGCAGCTAGCACAAAACTCTCATTAGTTTTCAAACAATGACTTGCATTGACATAAAAACGGCCCCATTTGTCAATTTTATAACCTACTCCTTTGCTACTAACATCCCACCAGTGACATTTAAAAACAAAGACATCATTGCCACCAACAAAAGAAAACTCGTAAATATCTTCAATACACCATAATACTCTTGTATTGGAATAGAAACATCTCCTTTCACTAGCACACCACTATTTTGGCATTTCAAATTACGTTCACGTGCATTTGTGTGGAATCTGAATCCGTTGACTATGAAAGAATCATATCGATGGACTAATTTGTGTGGACCCATAGCTAAATTCTGAAGATCAATATTTGCTTGTCCTTCTTTATGTGATTTTGAAACCTAATAATCATTAAGCAAAAGAAAAAATGTCAAAAATTAATGCACTAACCTATTAAGCCAAAACAAACCTCAATGTATTTCAACTTACTTCAGAATAAAACCATTATGGAAATTCTACTTTGTGCTTTGCTACAATATCCTTCTCATTCTGAGCAGTTAATTGGGATTTATATTGTCTCGTTAATGTAGAAGTTGAATGTCACTTATCATTGTAGTTATATAAACCTTTTATAAAAACATTGTTTCATACATCCTCAGTAAATGGCAACACTTCGTCACAATTCTGGAGTATATACATCATGGCCTCATTAAATTCAGGTGTAGTCAAACGCAATGAAGTTCTAGATCCTTTTGGTTGTCCGCTCCTTTTGAAAATTGACAAATTACTACGCGTAGCATTGACAAATTCATCATTCCTAAGCAACCTATTGAATTTAGTCTCCATTGTGTTGATATAGCGAGAGCAAAATGTCAAACATTTATCTATGATATATCCCTCGGCTATCGAGCCTTCCGGACGAGCATTATTACGAACATACGACTTCAAGGTCCGCAAATATCTGTACACGAAATTCATGAAACGATTAAAACAATTATATGAAAGTTAGTCTATTCAAAACAGTCTAAATTTGATGTTTGAGAATAACCTTTCAATGGGATACATCCTTTGATATTGAACAGGACCCCCAATTTTTGCTTTTCTAACCATGTGTATGGCCAAATGAATCATCACGTCAAAAAAGGTAGGTGGAAAAATCTTCTCTAAATTGCAAAGAATAATCGCCATTTTCATCTCCAGCTCATCTAATTTAGATGGATCTAGGACCTTACAACACAACTCACTAAAAAAGATAGATAATTCAATTAGTGGATCGCAAATCTCTTTTTTCAACAGCGCCTTTGCTATAAATGGAAGGATATGCTGCAAAAATATATGATGGTCATGACACTTCATACCAGAAATCTTCCTTTCTTTTACATTCACACACCGATTAATATTTGATGCAAAACCATACGGAACTTTCAAATCCCTTAAAAAATTACACAATTTGGTCTTTTCTGTGGGTGACAAATTCTAAATAGTATTTGGCTTTTTCCATTGTCCCCTCTCCAAAAAAGGATGTAATTCCCTCCTAATACCCATGTCTTCCAAATCATGTCGTGCCTTCAATGTGTCTTTTGTTTTCCCATTTACACCTATCAACGTACTCAAGATACTATCACTAACATTTCGTTCAATGTGCATAACATCTAGATTGTGTCGCATTAGTAAAGTCCTCCAATATGGCAATTGAAAAAATATACTTTTCTTACTCCAGTTAGATGCATCTTTGACTTGTTGCCGAACTCCACAGGTGGTAGCTTTTCCAATTACTTTAACACGTCATCTCCACTTAACGGCTCCGGAGCAAATCCATGTTCCTTGGTCCCATCGAAATTTTTGGTTTCGTTCCTATATCTATGATTAGCTAGTAAAAAAATTTGATGACCCAAATAACCCCCTTTACTTCACAATGAATAATAGCAAGTCTCACTATGACAACAAGGACAAGCTAATTTACCCTTAGTGACCCATCCCGACAAATTACCGTATGCTGGAAAATCATTGATAGTCCATAGAATAGCTGCTCGCAAATTAAAATTCTGACGCGAAGAAGCATCATATGCATCCACACCAAATTACCATAGATTTTTAAGCTCTTCTATTAATGGTTACAAATACACATCAATGTCATTTCCTGGACTACTTCGTCCTGGAATGAGCAATTCCATCATGAAATAAGGTTGCTTCATGCATAACCACGGCGGCAAATTATAAGGAACTAAAACAATTGGCCAAACACTATAAGAAGTGCTCATATTTCCGAATGGGTTAAACCCATCACTTGCTAATCCAAAACGAACACTTCTCGGATCCGAAGCAAATGTTGCATAATTGTCATCAAAAGACTTGCAAGCCAACGAATCCGCAGGGTGTATCATTTTACCATTACTAACATTTCCCTTCTTATGCCATCTCATGTCTTTTGTAGTCTTCCTAGACAAATATAGTTGTTGAAGTCTTGGAGCAATTGGAAAGTATCGTAAAACTTTATGGGGTACCTTTTTTTGTTTTTATTGGAAGTGCTACCCTCAGTAGATGCATCTAATTTCCATCTAGATTGACCACAAGTTGGACATACTTCAGTATTTTCATTCTCTCTCCAATATAAAACGCAATCATTTATGCAAACATCTATTTTGATATATTCCAATCCTAATTCTTTTATGATCTTCTTTGCATCATAGTAAGAATCAGGAACTAAGGAACCTTTGGTAAAACTTCCTTTTGATATTTGAACAGTGTATCCATGGATTTGTCTGTACATTTGTCAAGAACTTTTATGTGAAGTAACTTAACAATAAAAGATAGTTTAGTCAACTGGTCATCGCATCCTGGGTAAATTTTTTGTTTTGCATCTTCGATGAGATTTGTTGGCCCTAACAATATCAGAATCACCTAGAGGGAGATGAATAGGTGTCTAAGTTGAAAACTGATGATTTTAAGTTTTTAGAGAAACTTAATTTTTCACAGTCAAATTTCTTTAGAGTCAGAGGCTAGCATAGTGAAGCAGCCTCTAAGAGAAATTCTGCCTTCTCAAAGTTTAACTGCTTTCAGCAACATAAGCTTTGAGTGAGAGAACTTCCGGACAGTCTTCTGAACAAAGACAATGATATAAAGAGTAAATCTGTTTCAGCACTAAACACAAGCAAGTACACAGAAGCAAAATAACAATTATAAGGAAGGAGAAAGAGATTCATGAGGTCCTTATGAACAGTTCAATTTATCCAGGTTCACCACAGAAGTCCTGTGACTACGTCCTGTCCTCTGTGATCGCAGCCACCAGAGATTTTAAATCCACCATTCAGAACTTTTATGGCAAGTTCAGAAGCTCCTTTACATCAACAGAACTTAAGCTAATTTCTCACTTAGTTATGACTAGCCTAGAATGAGTTAAAGGATTTGCACCAGAACAACGACAACCCTGTTTTCTGGAATTCTCACCCAACTCAAACCTTAACTAGATTTCTCTCAAATCTAACTGAATATCACAAACGATATCAGTTTACAAGATTCCTATTATGAACTTGTTTTTCTTCACTTTCTCACTATTAGAAAGTCTAAACGAAGAAAGATTGAGAATGGAAAATGCGTAGCTCTGTTTTGCTCGTTAAAACAATGCGTTAAGATTTTTGCTCTATATTCGCGTGTGTAGATGCAATGGAGCTTGGCTACTATTTATAGTGCTTTGTAGATGACCGTTGTTTGAATTTGAATCTTCAATAGATGACATCAGTTTGTAGTAGCCGTTAATCTGTCATTTCTTCAAACGGTCTTCAAACACTTTGTTTCCGTTAACCTTGTTCTTTAACTTAATCCGGTAAGTGATTTGAAATCAAGGATAAGGTTGACTGGAAATTTGCTTCATTTATATCAACAAAGGGTAGACAAGGAATTGCTGGTTTTGTTTGTAGCAGACATGCGCGCTCCATCAAAACAGCTTTTTGAACTTTTGGCGCCTTGCATTAAATGCAGAAGTCAGAGCATTAAATGCTAAGTAAGACCCGTGACTAGCGCTTCTGAGTTCCTTATTCCTTTTGTCTAAGCTTCTGATCAAAATCGAATTTCTTATGGTTGCTTCTAAACTTGTGAGGAGAGCTTTAACAGTCTTCAGAAAGTCTTCAGAGCGGAGCATCCAGCTTCTGAGCTTTAAACTTCTGTCTTCAACTATTCTTCCCTTCTGAGTCTTCGAGGCAATCCAGAGTTTCTTCATTCAACACCTGCTGAGAAACTTATACAATACTTAACAAAAATTGTTAGTCAACATTGAAAAGTATATAAGAAAAATTAGAATTTCATCTTCTGAAACGTTTGGACATAATCAAAACACTTAGGGTTCATCATTCTCCCCCATTTTGGTTATGGAAAAACCGTAGTTCAGAAGGTAAAGTTAGTTAAATAAACACAGAGTTTAGAAAGTAACTTCCTGAGTATTATGTTTTAAAGTGTCTCTGAAAGATTTTAACTCCCCCATTTTATTATAAATGGTGAACTCCAACAATCTATGTTAACTTAAGAAAAGGCTTAAGATCAAATTGTTAGATTTAGTGGGATAAAATCAGAGCAAAAACAATTAATACATAAACAGTAAAATTTATAAGTATCCAGATAGAATGATTAGAGACAAGATGTGATAAAATGTCAGAACTAGTTATATAAATTATCAGAGCAAGACATATAAGAGTAAAACATCAGAGCAAGACATATAAGAGTAAAAGATAACATAAGTCCTAAGACATGCTACCCAACCCTGAACCTATAGCTATGAAGACTGAGTTCTATTTCCTAAGATGATTATCTTTTGGCTTTCTTTTGAGGAGGATATGCACCAGAACCAACATTCTCATTCTGTCTCTTCTCTTTGGAACCACTCTGCTGAGAAAACTTCTCCCCCGTTTATCCAGAAACTTGACCCAAAGCACCCTGAGCTTTAAGCTTTTGCTGTTGAGCAAGAGCAACATTGTATTGATGTGGATTAGATCTGATAGAATTGATGATATCCATTCTTGTTCTGAAATCAGCATCAATGGAGACCATTCTATCATAGGCAGAACCAGACAAAGGGCGCTCTCAATGAACATCGTCAAGGATAATCTTAATGAGTTGATTGTTGGCATACACAACAGTAGTCAAGTGTTCATTCTGAAGATAAGTCTATCCACGGACAAACCTATAACAATTGTTAAGAACCTTCTCTTGTTCATGAACCTGATAGTGTACAACCTTCAAGAATTCAGTAAGTTCTCCAAGCTGAGTATTCTGAGCAGTCAGAGTGTCCTCAATACTCTGCAGTCTATTATTGAGATCAGGAGTGATGTCATAAACAATTCGAGCAGCTCCAGAAGATGATGCACCTTGAGCAGAAGATTTCACTTCTCTCAGAATATGATTTGCAGTGCTTTGCAGGTCATCAATCTTCGCAGGGATAACATTACCCTGAGCTTCAAAAGTCTCATTTGCTTCATTGACTTCTTCTGTCATAATGTCTAGAGAGTTGTTGACATTTTTGGTAGAAGCAAGAGCAATATTCTCTAATTTTGGCAAAGTCAGAGCCAGATGTCTCAAATAGTTCATCTTAAGCAACAAGATGAAGTGTGGAGAGGTTGCGAATATACACTGAGGGATCTTGCATTTGCAGCATTGACATGAGTTTCAAGTTCTGAGCTTTCACTTGCTGAAGTTCTTGCATCACAGCAGCTTGAGCAACCATATCAGCAGCAGGAAACCTCTGACCCATAGAAGCAAACCTACTAAACAAAATCATCAGAGCCACCCTGACTCATTCTTCTCAACTCTTCAACAGAAGGAGTAGCACCAACTCCTGAGAGAGTAAGATTTCTCCCAATGAATCATGTCCCTCCAAAATATGTTTCATTCTCATGATGATTCATCAAATTTCTGAGAAAGTCATAATTTGAAGAAACACCAGTAAAAGAAGAAGTGGGAATGGAAGAGGTTAAAGGATCAGACACAGGAGGTGCTTGTCCAGGAGTTGAAGAAGGAGGAATGGAAGTAGTGGAAGAAGGAGCAGAAGTTGTCTTGGTAGAAGGTACGGTAAGAGATGAAGTGGTAGAAGGAAAAGAAAAGGTGGATGAAGTATTTAGAGAGGGAGTCGTGGATGTTGTAGTGGAGTCAGAAAAGATAGGAGAAGTAGAAAAATTCACTTCTAAATATGATCTAGAAGGAAGAGTAGTCTTAGGATATACAACCTCAGAGGTTGAAGTTGTAGGAGGAATGGAAGTTTTAGAAGCATCAACTTTTGTGACAGAAGGAGATGCAAAAGTATGTGATGGAGGAGGAGGAGAGTTATGTTCAGGAGATTCAATAACCTGTCAGGAGAAGTAGGAGGAGCATCCTCGGGAGCTGAGAATAGTACATTCTCAAAGGCATTAGGATCGTAAGAACCCAGAGGTTCAGCATATAAGTGTGCCATCATGTCAATCACCTCAGAGGCATTCCTATTCCTCTCAGCACTTCGGCCCTGTCCAAGAAGGACATCATCCATGAAACGCTCATTGTCTACATTCTGAGCAAACACTCTGGCACCTTCCAGCATATTCTCTGAATCTTCATGCTCAGGAGATGATTCACTAGATAAATTTTCAATGGTTGGAGCACCATCATCATTGAAATTTTCTTCATCATCATCCATGTGAGCATCTTCCTCATCGCTCACTATTTTGGCTCGTACTTCTTCGCTCACTATTTTAGCTCGTACTTCTTCATCTTCCTCTATGATAACATCCTCAAGAATAGGATCAGAGAGCAATTCAAAATCCATTCTTCTCATAGGCCTTCTCATTGTTGCAGAAGACTTTGTTCTGTAAGTCCTTTTTCTTAACAGAGGAACATCTTCCTCAGCATCCTCTGAAACTGTCTCAGCATCAGCATTGGCCTTAGCCTTTGCTACATTTTCTCGCACAGCAGCTTCAACTTCATCAAGCTCATTATGAGCTGCCACAACAGCCTCATCTCTCTTACTCATCTCAATTTGCTGTAACACAGCTTTTATCTTTTCGGCTTCAGCAACTCTGGCAAGTTCTGCCAGGCGATCATCTTCTATCTCTTGTGTTGACTTCTGAGCAGCCTCACTAGGCTTCTCAGCACAAACATTCCCAGAAGGGGCAACACTAATCCTAGTTTGCACTAAGTTAGGTAAAGTTTCTTCAGTAACACTTTTATCAACAGTGATTACAACTGTGTTGTTGGTCTTCTTCTTTCCCTTATCACCCTTTCCCTTCTTGGAAACCTTCTGAGCATCCTTCACAACATTCTTGTGAACTTCCTTAATCACCAGAGGAGTAGAGGTCACAGCTTTCTTAGCTGGCAGCTGACCAAAAGATAACTTGGTCAGAGGACCATAAGCAATCAGAGTGCTTCTGCTTCTGATGGCATCTGCTAGAATCTCAACACCAACAGACTCAAAAACCCTGGTCAGGAGGGAACCATACGCTAGGGTTCCATTGGGTTTCACACTCTTCATCTGTCTCAAAATCATGGCAGACAGATTGATCTTCTTCTCAGCAATCATGTGATACATGAAAACCCTCTCCCTGTTGGAGACACAATTCACTCCTCCTGACTTAGGCAGGAACACATTGGTAGTGTTGTAATGTGCCCACCTTTGATGCTGAGTCAACCAAGTATCATAAGTCTCTTTGGCACTCAGATCTGGCCTTCCCCAGTTCGAATCAGCAAAGCCCTCAGGAGAACCATCTTCCCCAATAATCAGCCCTTCATCAGCAGTACCTAAAATGGTAGCAAGTGAAGTTCTGGAAACCTCAACATGAACTCCACAGACCACAAAGTGAATCACATCAACTTCATCAGAACGGAAGGAGATGTTTTTGAAGAACTCAATGACTTGGGTTGGAAAGATAACCTCATCCAAAGAAGCGAATAAGATCCAGTTTTGTGTGGTTAGCCATTTAGAAATTGGAGGGGTGGTGAGGCACTGTTCATCTAAGAACCTAGAGGTAAAGACCTTGGAGGGATTAAGTTCAATTTTGGCCTCTAAGATACGAGTGATAGTGACTTGAGCATTTTGTTCATCGGCCATTTTAGGAAATTAGGTTTTGGAGTAGAGAGAAAGAAATAGAGATTGCAGAAAACTTGTGAATTCTAATTGCAATGAAAACTTAAGTGAAGGAAAAATTGCTAAGTATGGAAACCCCTATTTATACCCAAAAACAATAAACCGTTCCAATTCAAAAAGTGGATAACCACCGTTAAAAAGGGAACACGTTACCGTTAACACCAGAAAAAGCGCAGTAATAGCATTTAATGTAGGCACGCCTTAAGCGAAATATTAAAACACCATAATTATCCTTAATCACACTTAACTCCCTTAAACGGCTAGCAGTTAAGACAGAGAATATAATTAAAGATAAATTACTGAAGTGGATAAGTTATACCTATGCCTTCACGCAAGCTTCTGAAAGGAGTACTAGCCAGAGGCTTAGTAAACATATCAGCAAGATTGTCTTCAGAGGGCAAGTAAGTCAAAACAATATCTTTCTTCAGAACATGATCTCTTAAAAAGTGATGCCTAATATGAACATGCTTCATCCTACTATGTTGAATGGGATTCTTTGAAAGGTCAATAGCACTTTTGTTATCACAGTTGATTGTAATTGTTCCAGGAGTGATTCCATAGTCAGCAATATGTTGCTTTATCCAGAGCATCTGAGAAACACAACTTCCAACAGCAACATACTCAGCTTCAGCAGTTGAGAGAGCCATAGAGGTTTGCTTCTTACTATGCCATGAGACTAAGCACTCCCCCAGAAAATGACAACCACCAGAAGTGCTGACTCTCTTCAATTTATCTCTACCATAGTCAGAGTCTGTGTATCCTACAGGAGTAAAATTTGTGTATCCTACAGGATACCACAAACCAGCTTCTGAAGTGCCTTTAAGATATCGGAGAATTCTTTTGATAGCAACATCATGAATCTCCTTTGGTTTAGCCTGATATCTAGCACAGAAGCACACAGCAAAATGTATATCTGGCCTACTGGCAGTTAGATATAAGAGAGAACCAATTATACCTCTGTAGGTTTTTATGTCTACAGGTTTACCAGCTTTCTCTTCATCATCAAAGTCTTTGCTGACATCTATGGGAATGTCAACAGCATTAGAATCTGTCATGCCAAATTTCTTCAGCACTTCTCTAGTATATTTGGCTTGATTGATAAACACACCATCATTACTTTGCTTGATCTGAAGTCCTAAGAAGAAGGTTAATTCTCCCATCATAGACATTTCAAACTCAGCCTTCATGTGGTCACTGAACTCTCAACACAAAGATTCATTAGTAGCACCAAATATAATATCATCAACATATACCTGAGCTAAAAGGATATCTTTGTTCTTTCTTAGAGTGAACAGAGTTGTATCAACACAGCCTTTGACAAATCCCTTAGATAGAAGGAACTTTGTCAGTCTCTCATACCAAGCTCTGGGAGCTTGTTTCAGTCCATACACGGCTTTCTTCAGCTTGTACACATGATCATGAATTTGCTAGGATCTCTCTTGGATTTTTCACCAGAATCAGGAGTCTTCTTATCAAAGCTCCTGAAAAGCTTCTTGTAGTTTCCACCTCTGCCTTTCCTAAAGGCTTTCTTGAACTTCCTGGTCAGCATGGCCAATTCCTTATCTTCAGAGGATTCATCAGAAGATTATGCTTTCAGGACAACTCCTTTTTTTCCTTCTGAACTATCTCTTAAGTCATGGTTCTTCATTGACATTTCATGAGTTATCAATGAACCAATGAGTTCATCATAGAGATAATATCCTAAGTCCTGAACTTCTTCAATGGCAGTCTTCTTGGCTTGCCACGACCTTGGTAAGCTTCTGAGTATCTTCTTCACTCTTTCTGGTTCTTCAATATCCTTTCCCAAACCTTTCAGATCTTGACTATCTTGGTGAATCTTGAGTTCATGTCAGAGATCGATTCCTTCTCAAGCATTTCAAATAACTCATAACTTCTCATTAGTTGATTTATCTTGGATTGCTTCACTTTGCATGTTCTTTCATAGGTTACTTCAAGCTTGTTCCATATGTCTTTTGTTGTTTCACAAGAAGAAACTTTGTTATATTCAGTAGCAGAAAGTGCACAATGCAGCATGTTTATTGCTGAAGCATTAGTTTGGAGTTTCTTTAGGATATCATCAGTATATTCCCTAGGAGGTATTACAACATTCCTTAGACCGACTTCCATTCTGATTGGAATATAGTCACCTTCTGTGATAACATTTCAGGGACTCATATTTTGGGCTTAAATGAAATACATCATCCTTTTCTTCCAGTAAGAGTAGTTATCACCATTAAATAGTGGAGGTCTAGTTATGGAAGCACCCTCTAGAATCATATAGTAAGAGGAAGTCTCAGGTTGATTTCTACCAGCCATCTCTATTGATTCTGATGGATCTAACACTTAAATTGTTAGATCTTAGTAAATAAAACGAAGTGATCTTCGCTCTGATACCACTTGTTGGCCCTAACAAGATCAGAATCACCTAAAGGGGGTGAATATGTGTCTAAGTTGAAAACTGATAATTTTAAGTTTTTAGAGAAACTTAATTTTTCAGAGTCAAATTTCTCCAGAGCCAGAGGCAAGCTTAGTGAAGCAGCCTCTGAGAGAAATTCTGCCTTCTCATAGTTTAACTGCTTTCAGCAACAGAAGCTCTGAGTAAGAGAACTTCTGGACAGTCTTCTGAACAAAGACAATGATATAAAGAGTAAATTTGTTTCAGCACTAAACACTAGCAAGTACATAGAAGCAAAATAACAAGTATAAGGAAGGGAGAAAGAGATTCAGGAGGTCCTGATGAAGAGTTCGATTTATCCATGTTCACCACAGAAGTCCTGTGAATACGTCCTATCCTCTGTGATCGCAGTCAATTCATGAGGTCCTTATGAACAGTTCAATTTATCCAGGTTCACCACAGAAGTCATGTGACTACGTCCTGTCCTCTATGATCGCAGCCACCAGAGATTTTAAATCCACTATTCAGAACTTTTATGGCAAGTTCAGAAGCTCCTTTACATCAACAGAACTTAAGCTAATTTCTCACTTAGTTCTGACTAGCCTAACATGAGTTAAAGGATTTTCACCAGAATAATAACAACCCTATTTTCTAGAATTCTCACCCAACTCAAACCTTATCTAGATTTCTCTCAAATCTAACTGAATATCACAAACGATATCAGTTTACAAGATTCCTATTATGAACTTGTTTTTCTTCACTCTCTCACTATTAGAAAGTCTAAACTAAGAAAGATTGAGAATGGAAAATGAGTTGCTCTGTTTTGCTCATTAAAACAGTTGTAAGCACTGGTTTTCGAACCCAATGATGAAAGCAATTTCCGAGCTCCTAGTTGTGCCGGTCGCCCAAGAACTAGTACTCGCTGAAGAAAGGATGACCTCTTAAAGTGATAGACTTCTCCCCAAATTTCGGGCACACGAGATTGACACCTTCAATCCCGTAAAAAGGATCTCCCCGCACCTCGGGTACACAAGATTGATCTTGTAAACAAGGAACCCCCCCAGACTCCGGGCACACAAGATTGGCACCTTAAATTTTGTAAAAAGGATCTCACCGCACTCCGGGTACACGAGTTTGGCACCTTCAAACTTGTAAAAAGTCACCTCCCCGTACTCCGGGAACATGAGTTTGACACCTTCAAACTCGTAAAAAGTCCTTCCCCCTTCCAAAGAGTGTACGGTCTCCCCTCTCTCTTCCAAAGACCGTACGGTCTCCTTAACTTGAACCGTACGGTCTCCTTCATTGAGACCGTACGGTCTCACCACATGGCCAAACGAGCCTTATCGTTATCTGCCACGTGTCGCTAAGCGACAGTGGACTTTTGTCGGGCCTTTCTTAAGGCTCGTCTGAGAGCCAAATTGAATCTCAGACGGGATATCTTGAGACCGAACGGGCTCCCCTTTCCCTATAAAAGGAGGCCAGATTTCACTCATTTTCCATCATCAAATACTTTCATTCTCCTCTCTCTAGCTCGTTTTAAGCGATTTCTAACCCGATATAAGTTGCCTCTGATAAGTTGCCTAAAGTTGCCTCTGATACGAGAATCGCTTAATTCTGAGTCTTGAGAGTTCCCTTTCCTCCACAAAACCCATGTCCCCCAAAGGTCCTCACGACCACCAAAATCATCTAAACACCTTCCAAATCTGACGCTTCCCTCGGAATCCTCCCAAGCAGTCACTAGGAGTACGTCCTCGACGCCTCTCTGACCCCGAAGTTCTTCCTTAAAAAGGTCTCCGTTCTCAACAAGTACTAGTTTGCGAGCACACCACTGGCACACGACGAGGGTAAGCTTCTGAGGGTTTTGTACTGTGTCACCCAACGGTTATCTGTATCGCATTTACTTAATTTATATGCTTTTTATGTGATAATAATGAACTAGGCTGCATTAAAGATCCTCTAGGGCTTGGAATGTCGGAATTAATAAGTTGTATCCACGAATGTAAATAAGAATCTCTGGTTTTCAAAACAATCGGTAGTCATACCGGTTCGTACATCTTCCCGGTTGGCCGGATGGCGACTCTAGTCAAAGAAGGTTAAGGCCGCTATGAGCGTCCACTTTCGCTCACACTCCCCATTTAAGGTCAACGTGTGTCATGGATCGCGCTTACTGTCGTTTCCTTTAAGGGACGCTGCTCAAAACCCTTAAATAGGGAGTGTGAGCGAAAGTGGTCGCTCATAGCGGCTTTAGCCTTCTTTGACTAGAGTCGCCACCCGGCCGACCGGAAAAATGTACGAACCGGTGTTTGTACCGATTGTTTTGAAAACAAGAGATTCTATTTACGTTCGTGAATACAACTTATTAATTTCGACATTCCAGAACCCAGAGGATCTTTAATGCAACCTAACAGCTTATTGTCTTCATATTTATGATCTTCACACAAGAATAAGTAAATGCGCAAATATTTGTGCGGTAAACCGCTGGGTGACATGGTACTAAACCCTCAGAAGCTTACCCTCGTCACGTGCCAGTGATTGCTCGCGGACTGATGCTCGTTGAAGAACGGAGACCTTTTCTGGGAGGAACCTCGGGGAACCGGAATTGTGTGTGCGTCCTCCGGTGTGGTAACTGGAAACAAGACTTAATCGAGCCTAGCGAGACTGCGAGTGATGCCTGGATTGGAAACTTTTGATAATAGGGGGAATATTTTTGGTGGTCAGGAGGACCTTTTCTGAGAATATTTGAGGAAAGTACTCTCAAGCTCGGACTCTAGCAATTCTTTTATGTATCAGAGGCAACTTTAGGCAACTCGGAGGCAACCTTATCAGAGGCAACTTATCTCGGGTCAAGAATCGCTTTAGGACGAGCTAGAGAGAGGGGAGAATGAGTGTTTGTTGGTTTTTTGACAGATTTGTTAATGATTTGAATGAGAAATCCGGAGGGTTTATATAGGTTTCCTTGTGACCGTACGGTCACTGGTTTCGCCCGTCTCAGATCTAAATTTGGATCTGAGCCGGGCTTTGCCCGACACCCAGCCAATGTTGTTTGGATGTTTGTACACGTGTCACGCTCTGATTGGACCGCCCAGCCACGTGGCAGTGACCGTACGGTCTCAACCAACAGTGTGGTGACCGTACGGTCCTTGATGAATAGTACTTGTGACCGTATACTCTTTTGTGATCAAGGATTTTCTCATAAGCATGAAAGTGCCACACTCAGGGTCCCGAGAAGCGGGCGGAAGAGGTTATGGTCCCGAAAAGGTGATCCGTTCTACGACGCGCATCGGTATTTGAGCAGCCGGCGCAACGAGGAGCTCATAGTTTGCTTTCATCATCGGGTTCGAAAACCAGTGCTTACAGTTTGCCCCTCGCTTCTTTGGGAGTGCCTAAGGTGATTACATCGTGCTGTAAGACCCTTCGGACAGTCTCAATGAAGCGAAACGAGCCGTACTGCGTGTGTGCTAGAGTTTTTCAAAGTGGGTTTAGAGAACTTACCTGCAGTTGTGGCCTACGGCATCGGATCTTCTATAATCTTTTAGTAAGGCCGACTAACTGTTTCTGTGGGGTACCTCGACGAGGATTTTCTGTAACCTTTAATAGCGCCTCGAGTGTAACTCGAGGACTTTTCGTAACCTCTGTAACCTTCAGTAACCTGCCTGGGGCGAGACCCGAGGACTTGGTAACTTCTTTGTTGCTCTGAGTAAACTCTCACAACGCCTCGGGCGTGACCCGAAGATTTAATAACTTATTTGTAGCTCTTCTCCATAGTACCTCGGGCACGACCCGAGGATTAGTAATCTCTTAATTTTCCTGCAGTTCTGGTCTCACGTCATCGGATCTTCTATAATCTTCCAGTAAGGCCAACTAACTGCTTCTGCTGGGTACCTCGACGAGGATTTTTGTAACCTTTAATAGCGCCTCGAGTGTAACTCGAGGACTTTTCGTAACCTTCAGTAACTTGCCTTGGGCGAGACCCGAGGATTTGGTAACTCCTTTGTTGTTCTGAGTAAACTCTCACAACGCCTCGGGCGTGACCGAAGATTTAATAACTTCTTTGTAGCTCTTCTCCATAGTACCTCGGGCACGACCCGAGGATCATCAATCTCCTTATAGCTCTGAGTAACCTTTCATAGTACCTCGACGAGGATTTTCCGTAACCTTTGATGGTGCCCCAAATTTTTGGTTCGAGGACTTTTGGTAACTTCAGTAGCTCTGTTCGCCGTCCTCTCTCCCTTTGAACACTTTGTCCTACCATGGGTGTTGGTGATCTTATTCTCAGGTCGATCAGCTGTGTCCCAGTATTTTTTTCTTTTCTGTTCTTGATTTGTAACTGATCTGGGAGTCCCTGGCGGCATTCCTCCTTGACCTGAGCCGTGCCCCATTCTGGTATTGCCCCAGTGGAGTTCTCAGTTCCTAATATTTCGATGCGTTCAGGGGTGACCCGGCATGCCGGTGACCTGATAATGTCTCAGCACACTGTTTCCAGGGTTATCGGGTTCGCTCCGATGTCCTTCGTGGTCCTCTGGAGTTGATCTTGACCTGTTTTGAGGGCCGTCGGTAGAGTGATGGGTAGTCCGAGCGTCCCGGTGATATCGGGAGGACGAGACTTTTTTGAGAGGATAGTATGACCGTACGGTCACGAAATTTGTGACCGTACGGTCAAGAACATTGTGACCGTACGGTCTAGGTTTCTCCGCGTGTGACCGTACGGTCACGTATCGGGCAGAGGTAGTTTTCAAAATCCCGCCGGTTTGCTTGTTTTACTTCCCGACTTTGCTTTCCTCTCTCGACTTCTCGAAACCTCTTATCCCGGCATTCCTAATTCGGTATTATGGCATACGAGGGTGATAACCTTGCATTGGCGAACGTAGCTCTTCCTCCCGGCATTCGGTACGCCTCGATTCATGCCCGCCTCGCATCCACTCCGTACCGTGGTTTAGACTTCGGGGTTGGCGTCCCGCTCACTCACGACATTGCCCGGCACACGTACACTGCCCAGGTACGCATTCTTTTCACCGAATCGTTGCTCCATAGTTCAATTTCATAATTTCCCATCATATCGTGTTTTGCTCGTTTTTTCCGTTTTAGTGTCGCCTTGAACCTTATAATTCGATTACCATGCATGCTAAGTAGAGTAGGTGGTCGATTTTGTGGATTTGCGCTGTTTTCCCGTATTTTCTTTTGATTTTCGCACACAGCAGGTTTGTGACCGTATGGTCTGAATGATGACCGTATGGTCACTGTTTTTCACCATACGGTCACCTCTTTCGTGACCGTACGGTCATAGACACTGACCGTACGGTCGCTCCTTTTTCCCTCCGATTTCTGACTGTTTTCCTGACCTTCCTTGCAGCCGTCTCGACTTCGGAGCCACGGGAGCGCGCAGAACGCGACTGTTTGGTACGAGCGTCTGCCAGGTGCTGTCAGGGCTCGCGTGGAGGGCACTCCTTTCCGCACCTTTTTCGACTCTTTCTTCGCGCACAAGGCTACTAGCTCGCTGGTTGGAATCAGCGTGTTGGCGGACCGGTGGTTTGACTGTACTCACACCTTTCAGTTCCCATTTGGTGAGATGACTCTGACACCATTGGACGTTGCGGCGATTACGGGTCTGCAGCCGACGGGGACCATGCCCCCCTTCTCTGACTTCCCATCTGATCCCGCGGACATAGAGGCTCTAGTTGGGCGACCTTTCCTTCCTTCTGAGTTCCGCCGGGTGCGATCGACTCGGTTCTTCGAGTCGTATGAGGGGATCGGTGACCCTGCCACGGCGGTGGAGCGAGATCAGCACACCCGGTGCTTTATATGGTTCGATCTTTGCTCTACTCTCTTCAAGGAGACGAACGATTGTTGCGATCTGGCTTTCTTGGCCGGTTTGCGGGATCTGGATCGCTTAGGGGACTATTGTTGGGGCAAGGTTGTCCTTGCTTCTGCTTATCGGCTCCTCGATGGGCTAAGTCGTCAGAGATCGGTGGCCGTCGGACCTAAGATGGTCGTTGAGGTATTTACTTTTCCTTATGTTTGCATCTTTCCTTTTCACAGATTTCCTCTGACTTTTAGTTTCGCAGGTCTGGGCTTGTGAGCATTTCCTCCTCCCGCGTCCTTCAACCGGGAGGGAGACGCAGCTTGACTTTCCTCGGGTCGGGCACTGGTTTGGTACTCGTTCTGGGGGATCGAAGAACCCGACCACTGTTCGTCGGTACGTCGAGGGGCTGACCTGGGATGAGGTATTCTCACTTTCCTGATTTTTGGTCACCTTTTCATTGTGGCTTTGGCTGATACTGATCTGTGGTTTTTTTTCAGTATGTGCCCGCGGCTCTAGCCGGTTGGTCCCATGTGATGACGTCTGCCGCTGAGCTGGTACCCATGAGGATCTTGTTGGAGGATCACCTGGATTTTTCCTGGTACCTCGGGGAGCGCGTGTACCAGTATGAGCTGGGTCCATCTGGCCGTAGGGTACCTGTGAACCCTCCCGCGACCATGTTTTGGGCTCGAGCTCTTACTGCCGCCCAGAGAGAGTTGGCAGCTGAGGGTGTTTCCATCTTCGGCGACGGCGGGCGGTCTTCCCTGCTTCTTCCTCCTACCGCGAATGGTTACGCGGCCGTTCTCTCCCAGTTGCTTCCACATCGGGAGGTTGGTCCTCCCTCGGGGGAGGATGAAGACGGAGGAAACAACGCATCCTCCACTGCCCCAGGGGTTTCTGCCGAGGTGTGTGTGTCTTACTTTGCCTTCACTTTCCCTATCCGTTTTTTACGTCCATCCCTAACTTATCATCCATCTGTTTGCAGCCTTCCTCATCCCGCGCTCGCAGGACTCGACGTCGGACTGACGGTAGTGCTGACGACACTCATCGTCGGGGGCACCATCCGCAGGAGGGTGTCAGTCAGGCCCCCCCTGACTGGGTTGCCGGAGATTTGAGACGCATTTTCCCTTCTTCCATCTCCTTCCTCGACTGGACGGGCTACCGCGAGTATGACCTCTCTGATTGCGAGCCCATGGAGTTTATGCCTCCCAACACCACACATGTACGTGTCGATTTCTCCTTTCTTTCATACTCCTTAGTTCTTTTCCTTGATATAGTTTTTCTTCAGGTACCGAGAGGTTCGATGGAGAGGATGGCCAGTCGTTATCACTCTGCTCGTGCCACCTGGACCATGCATGCGCAGTCTGGCCGGGTATGCGTTCTGAGTTTCCCCCATTGGATTCGTTCGCCTGTTTATGCGCGTGTGTATGTATGTATGTATGTATGTATGCATGCATGTGTGTGTGTGTGTGCCTTTTATGATTGGATTTATTGGTATAGGATGCCATGGCGGCCATGTCAGCAGATGTAGCCGCGCGGGACGCCCAAATAGCGGACATGACTGGTCAATTGGCTGCTTTGGAGGTGGAGGAAGGTCGTCGGCAAGCCCGGCGTGCACGCAGACTGGCTCGAGGAGAGGGCGATCGGGGGTCGGAGACCGGGAGCTCACAAGATTAGCGTGTTTTCTAGCGACATTCTAGTTTTTATTTTGATCAACTTTGTAACACATTCTTTACTTTATTTCTTTCGCCACATTCAACGTACACAACATTTATTACGTCATTTTAACTTAACAAAGGAAACTAACTCAGAACATCTCATCAAAGGACCGCTCGTCTTTTGCTTTGTTTTCTCGCTTTTACGTGTGCCGCCTCAAGGAGTCGTATTTCTCGTTAATTCCCTTGCGCCTTATCGATGTTCAGGTTTTCTTCTCTTTGGATCAGAATTTTGACAGTCATTTGGGCAGTTGACATCTTCCGGGCATCTTTTGATATACTGATTTCGGGTCCTTCCCTTTGAAAGGCGTGGTCTCTTTGTCTAACTTTTCCTTAAAGCGTTGTTGTATGTGTTATGATATTCCGGCGTCTTCTTGCACATCTTCAGGGGCTCTTGTCTTGGTTTAGCCTAAATTAGGCGTTTGAGGTTGTCTCTTAGGCACCTTGCGTTAATATTTTCCTTTTATGGTCCGTCTCTAGGCTAGTGTGTTCCTTGACCTGATCGCTGCCTAAGATGATCTTGAGGTTCGTCACTTTTAACGAGCTGCCTTTATTGTTGCCTAGGTCGCTCTTTCGAGTTTTCAACCTAGCAGGCTTATATCTTTTGATTACGGTTTTTTCTACCGGGTCTTTCCGTGCGGATCTCTTGATTATGTCTTCGGTCTTGGGGTACTTCCTTCGTTTGTCTGGACCATGTCTCAAAACGTTCTCTTTTTTTTTTTTTGTGGGATGGGATTAAGGTATATTCTCAGTTTTAGTTCCGGTGTTAAGTTTTGTGACGCAACATGATATTGTGTATGTTAAACATGGTAAATGAAACGAAGTAACGAGCACTCTTATTCATCAAAAGCAAACGTGTTACATTTGAGTTTAGACACTTTCTCGCTAAAGTTTTGACTAAGGTGAGACTGAGTAGGTCTTTCGAGCTCTTTCCCTCTTCATCATCCATGATTCTTCCTCGATTTTTAACTTCTCTAGGTGTTCCACTAGGTCTTCAATCCATCGGTTCGGGATGGGTAGTGGATTATTTATGTCGATTGGAGGAGACCCTCGCCATGCTGTCGCATCACGTTCCCATGCTAATCTTTCTCTTTCTGACCACGGAATCGGTTCCCAATTTTCTTCCCTCGCTCCCTCTCCTTCCAGGGCTTGTGCTTGATTGGTTTCGGCAACAAGATTCGTTGTCGTCTTTGCTTGTTCTTTTATTGATTCAGCGCCCAGTGAGTTCACATGCCGGCCGAGTTCGTCGATTTCTTCTTCGGGGTTTATCTTGGTGGGTGTCGAAGGCATAATTCTTATTAGATTGGGTATCTCGATCTTTTCGTCAATGTGTTTCAGAACTTCCTCCTCCGTGAGCCCTGAACCGATCATCATGATTTGTGGAGGATTAGTCTCCAGTTGCTCAATGGAAGGATTTTCTTCGACACTTGCGTCTCCGGGGTTCTCAATTTCTTCATTTTTGGTCATATCCTCAATCCTCTTCCATAATGCATCGCACTCGGTGGTAGGGTGTGAGAACACCTGGTGGTAATCGCAAAACCTTTTCATATTGTCCGTCGTTTTGAGGACCACCGGCGGTCGGAGAGGGTGTATTTTTCCTTCCCGGTGTAGACGATCGAACTCTCTTTTAAGGTCTATGACTGAGGGACTCCCTCTTTCTCCTAGAGGAGGTTTCTGCCATTCGCTCAACTGTGTTTTCCGCATTTTGGTGATCAATTGAGGTTTGTGCCTTTGTGCCGCGTTTACTTATTCTTGGGAGATCACGGAATTCTGATTGATGATTTCTTCCCCTATGCTTCGGACGACTTGGGAAAGATTCTTGAACAATTCGAAATTCTGATATCGCGCCATACTCTCATTTCGGGGTGGTATTTCTTTCAGTCCTCGGAGTTGTCCTCATATCTTCCTGAGAATATTCGCGATATTGGTTCTGGGTTGGTAATTCCCGAACCCTTTTCCGATCTAATCCTCCCATTGATGAGTAGAGGTTTCCTTTCCCTCTCTCGGGCCGGGGTACTTGGTAATCTCTTTCCCGGTCAGGGTTACAGGGACCGTATGTCTCTCTCAGGGCGTGAGGTTCATTTCTCTCTAGCTGGCCTGTCAAAATCCTTTTGCACCCTTCTTCGATGGCCTTACCCATCATTCTCTGATATTCCGGAGTTTGCATCATGGATGTCAATGCCCTGGTAATTTCGGCGGCCACGCTTGAAGCGGCATCAGGGATACCATTTGATTCTGCCATAGTTCTGCTACATTTGGTCCCTTGGCTATTCTGCGTCCATGGTTGCTTTATGTGAGGAAAGTTTGCGTATACTCCTTTCGCTTCCCTTATTTATGTGATACATGTATGCGTGGTCCTATTGATCCTTTTCCCGCTTCAGTTTGTTTTAGCCTTCGTCCAAGGGCATCACCTCATGAATGCCTGGAGGCAACATCCTTGGACAAGGTCTTTGGCTTGTGTAGACACGAAAGATCGCATCATGGCCCATTTTATGGGATTTTTGTCACAGCCACGGGTCGTTCTTTCGCTTCTTTCTTTAGCCAATTTTACTGGTCTGGACATTCCTTTTGATTCAAACCGTACTCCGTTTCGATCCTCGCAACCTTTTCCCTATTCGGGGTGGACATTTGTGACAATGCTTATTTGCGGGATTGTGACAGAGTGCCCTTTTGAATCAAAGGAATGTTCGGACAGCGGGGGTCGGACCTTCTACATTTTTTGCATGCATGATCAATCCATCAAACAAGAAGTTCATACGTAAGTCCGTCACTCCCTCTCATTCTTCACGCGGTGCGTCTCTGTCCTAGGTGGGTTTTCCCGACATCTTTCCTTTCGATGTCGGAACGCTCTCAACAGACGTAATTTTAAAAGATGTTTGGGAGTAGTTCCTAGTGGAGATATCTGGGCTAACTATATGAGGCTTAGGTCTCGTTTGATAGTACAAAAGGGTTCCCACGGCAATATATACCTAGCGCCTCCCCATTTAAGGGTTTTGAGCAGCGTGTCGACGGTACAAGGCGGTGGGTGGTGTTACAGATCGACCCATGCATCCCTTAAAGGAAACGACAGTGAGCACGACCCATAACACGCGTTGACCATTCGGGATTTTTCTTTTATGCAGTATGAGAAAGAAATAACTCTGTTGTACAAAACTAGACTGTCAGAATGTTTCAGTTGTATCCCATTTTCACTTTTATAAAATCTTTTAAGAAAATAATTTTACAAATAGTGAAAACCAAACCTACATCCTTCTATTAATAAATTAACTTCAAGAAAATCGTACGTTGAAGTTAACTTATAATAGTAGAATATATTTTGGTTCCCAGCAGAGTCGCCACTGTGAGCGAAAGTGGTCGCTCATAGCGGCTTTAGCCTTCTTTGACTAGAGTCGCCACCCGGCCGACCGGGAAAATGTACGAACCGGTGTTTGTACCGATTGTTTTGAAAACCGAAGATTCTATTTACGCTCGTGGATACAACTTATTAATTCCGACATTCCAGAACCCAGAGGATTTTTAATGCAACCTCACAGCTTATTGTCTTCATATTTATGATCTTCACACAAGAATAAGTAAATGCGCAAATATTTGTGCGGTAAACCACTGGGTGACACGGTACTAAACCCTCAGAAGCTTACCCTCGTCACGTGCCAGTGATTGCTCGCGGACTGATGCTCGTTGAAGAACGGAGACCTTTTCTGGGAGGAACCTCGGGGAACCGAAATTGCGTGTGCGTCCTCCGGTGTGGTAACTGGAAACAGGACTTAATCGACCCTAGCGAGACTGCAAGTGATGCCTGGATTGGAAACTTTTGATAATAGGGGGAATATTTTTGGTGGTCAGTAGGACCTTTTCTGAGAATATTTGAGGAAAGTACTCTCAAGCTCGGACTCTACCAATTCTTTTATGTATCAGAGGCAACTTTAGGCAACTCGGACGCAACCTTATCAGAGGCAACTTATCTCAGGTCAAGAATCGCTTTAGGACGAGCTAGAGAGAGAGGAGAATGAGTGTTTGTTGGTTTTTTGAAAGATTTGTTGATGATTTGAATGAGAAATCCGGAGGGTTTATATAGGTTTCCTTGTGACCGTACGGTCACTGTTTAGTGACCGTACGGTCACTGGCTTCGCTCGTCTCAGATCTAAATTTGGATCTGAGCCGGGCGTTGCCCGACACCCGGCCAATGTTGTTTGGATGTTTGTACACGTGTCACGCTCTGATTGGACCGCCCAGCCACGTGGCAGATAAGGATTGGATTGTTATCTGCCACGTGGTAGTGACCGTACGGTCAGAACCATGTGACCGTACGGTCTCAACCAACAGTGTTGTGACCGTACGGTCCTTGATGAATAGTACTTGTGACCGTATACTCTTTTGTGATCAAGGATTTTCTCATAAGCATGAAAGTGCCACACTCATGGTCCCGAGAAGCGGGCGGAAGAGGTTATGGTCCCGAAAAGGTGATCCGTTCTACGACGCGCATTGGTATTTGAGCAGCCTGTGCAACGAGGAGCTCATAGTTTGCTTCCATCATCGGGTTCGAAAACAAGTGCTTACAGTAACCCGCTTTCAATCATGTAGCTAAATGATTCAGGCTCAAATGATCGTGCACACTAAACACTGAGATTAGTACTCGTAGATTAATACATGTATTGTATTAATGAAGAACTTATCATTAGTTGTATACTAGTAATGTTAATTAATTATTTAGAGGGATTAATTATTCAATCGGGTTAAGGCCCTGTTCTTTTTTTATTTAATTTCAGAATATTTCAATTCAATCGTTCAATTCAATTCAGTTCAGTTTAATTCAATTTAGTTCAGTTCAATTCAATTCAATTCAATAGTTTTCAATAATTCAATTCAGTAAATTGCATAAATATATTCAATTTAGTAACATTCAATAAATTCAGTTTAATTTAGTAAATTTATCATTATATGAAATACATTAAAATATTTTACAATTTAAGTGGCTTAACTACATTATAATTTTTTTAACCATCCTCTTCAACATCTTCATCATCTGGTTGCTCTTCATTTTTCGCTAGCCGTCGTGATTGCCAAATTTGTTGCGCTATACCATTCCGTACTACAAACATGACATTTTAGAATACCTGTTGTAGGATCGTAAGCTATGCCAGTCATATTTTGCAATTCCTCCCAACATTTGAACTTTTCTTTCATGGCAATATAATGATTATACACTTTCAGCCTAGTATGTTCAAGCTCTCCTGATTGTGCATTAAAAAGTGTGGTATTATATGGCCGATTAAACTTGCTTTTTCCTTTGGTTTTCTGCTCTACTAAAATAGTAAACAACTTTCTCGATTTAGCATCTTCCTAGTTTTTCTTGCCCATTGTCTTTGTGAGACATTAAAAAATACAAATAAAAAACATAAAAATGAAGCAATAAGAAAAATATGACACTAAAATAAATTAATTTACACAAGATAAAATGAAATTGAAGATGAAAATGAAATTAACAAAGATTTTACGAAGATTAAAAATACAACATAATTATGTCATATAAGCAAAAATAAAAACACAAATTACTTAATACTTACATATTCAGAGTCACTGGAGAGTTGAGATATGGAGGAGAGTTGAGATATGGAGGTCAGAAGTGCAAGAAAAATTGAAAAGTATCAAATTAACTAATATATAAAAGTGATGCAAAATTCACTGTAGCATCATTCCAATGTGGCGATTTACCATTTTATCCTCCATCAGCCCTCAAATTTCTTTTTATGGCATTTTTGTCGTCAAGTAGCACACATACAAAACGTCATTGTTTCAATTGCATAAAGATATCATATATAAGCTGGAATAACACATCATTTTTCTCATTTTATCCGTCTCTCAAACCTTGAATAGCTACAGTTAAACCCTAGAGTTGCGCTTTCATCAACCTCCGCCGATTTCGCAGCCACCCAAATCGTCACCTGTTTCGTATCTATTGATTCTATCAGTAAGATTAATTTCGTTCTGTCCTGTTTCGTGTACTTTTTGTTAAGATCTGTGTGTCTTTTTGTTTTGAATATGTTTTTCTCGATCTTCCATGTTTACTCGCTTTCTCTTTAACTTTTCCGTTTTGGAGGTAATATGATCATAGTTTATCTCTTTACAGCTTTTTGTAATTTGTTAATTTAATTTTTGTTAAATCGACCACATATATTGAACATTTTATCATCGTTTCTTCTGATGTAAAGCTGTTCTTTTTTTTTATCAGATGGTTCGTTTCATGTGATCTCATTCAACGCGGTGAGTTTCTTAGTTTTATTTTTCCATGACCCTATTATTCCTACCTCTGGCTTCTGTTGTGGATGAGTTCCTCTAATTATTAGTGTCATAATTGAAATGATATTTTATTTATCTTTTGATTCTATTGTTTGTATTTTAGGTTTTTTATTTACTTTTCTCTAATTACGTGTTTCTTATACTCTCTTATATTGTCATGTTCTTAATTTATCCAATTGGGTTCTTCGTCTTCACGTACTCTTAATTTGAATTTCCATCTATCGCTGTATATATTCATTTTCTATTCTGTTTAGTTACTTATCTTCTAATTGTTTTAGACCTCTGTCATCTAAATTTTTGTCTCTTTTGACACTAATGCTTAATTGTTCATGCCGACTTAAAAATTGAAGTTTTTTATTCTTATCTCCGTTAGAATCATTTGATCGTAATTTGGTGCATTTTCGCTTTGGTTGTTGCAATTTCTATTTTGTGATAAGCAATGTAGTCTCTGTTTTTCTTTATTTAGATTTAATATCTAATATTTCTACGCGGCTTCAATTTTCTCTCTAAATCAATGACAAACACGGCAAGTATCCTTTTCTTGAAGCACATTTAGAGTTTCCTATGAAGTTCAACAATCATCTGCTGTTTCTGATGCTTAAAACTCACCTATGATATGCCTTTAACACTGGAAGATTGTATCAATTTATTAGCTCTACCACAAATTAGCAAATTAATAAGTCATAATATATTATTGAAAACTACGATTTTAAATTTTGCAGGGTAAATGAGGATGACCGATGTAATCAGGAGATGGAAACAGATCATCGCATTACACTTAAATACGAGGTTAATTGATACTTTGCTCTAAATGTTCCATCTGCAAAATTGTGCTATGTTCTTTACTTTTAGAGGTAAATTGTTTCTTTTTCTGTACAAGTTATTTGAATTTTCCCTCGATCCACAGAATTGGTGTTATCTTATATATATTTGTTTGCATCAGGAGGTTCAATTGTATCTGGCATGTCGTTCATTTGAATTTCTACTTAGCCGAAACATTTCCGATATCACATGTTTGAAATTCAATCCGTGTTATTCTGCTTTCTGTTTCCTTAGGAACCTTTTGCTTGAAGGCTTCACGGAAGTTCTGTTGGGGAGCTTTGGACTGAATCTGATGGTCTCCTGGGACCCTGCTTTGTGTTCATAGCCAAACCATAACACATCTCGCAAAACATCTCAATCTTCCATGTCTTCTCTCTTGGTTTGGCGGTTTGCCAGCCTTCATCCACCTACAGTCAAAACCGTTGCGGTGCATTTTATCAGATGATTTCAGGTTGTTTGTTCCTCCTATTCTAGGTAATTCCTTGGGTTTTACCTGTATTTATTCGATCCGATTGGACTACTGTGTTTGATCTGATTGGCCATTTGTGTTCGCTTAGATACTTTATGCTCTTGGTGTCTGGTTTTCTATGTGTTTCAACTTTGTTCTTATGCTCATAATGTGTTTCAGGTATTTTTGGTTTTCTTTATTTTCTTTAGAATTGGAAAATATTCTGTAGTTATTTCTTTTGTTTGTGTTTTATATAGCTTTCAAAGTGGTAGAAATTGTTTGCTGTTCCGTTTTCTTTTACATTTTGGGAGTTCTGTTTTGTTAATACCAATAAAATCTCATAATTTGTGGCATAGCTATTATGTGCATCAAACTAAAGCTTCAAACAATTTGGTTGGTGTTTTCTGATTCTTAAGTGAACTGCCCTGATCTTATATTGAACAGAAAATAATTGTTCAATTGTCAACAATAGAGCCGTTCTCTGCGTCTTAATTTAAATGTATATGATTGAATATGTTGCATACTTGCACGTAATGAAGAATTCCTCAATTTAAAATGATAGATGTGGTTTGATTCTTTTATTTCAAAGGTCAAATTAGCTTAAGCACTTTAATTTAATGGTTAGTTGGCGGTGAATCTGTTATATAGGCGACATAAGCTTGCGGAGATGCCCCTTAACTATGTAAATTTAACTAATTTTCATAGGCATCTATTTTGTTGTCGGCGGCATTTTCTGCTGATATATTGTTGTTCAATTGTGTTTATACGGTATTCCTGAATGCACTATTTGTTGTTTAGGTCATCCTATTGAACTTTGTCTCATGTGCTTTGTGCACGTTCAAGTTCAAATTTGACCGTGAATATTTGTTTAGTTAACTAATATAATACAACAGGGTTACAAGTTGAGAAATCTAAATTGCCTGTCTTTTAATGAAGGTCTATGCTAACAGATTTAGCTCCTCGAGGATTGTTGTCCAATGCAGCACTCCGACTATTTTGTCCGAGTTTCTTTAGATTGATTGTCGTGAACCCGAGTGCAACTGGAACTGGTGGTGGATAGGGTGTGTTTAGCCTACAACGCATACCTTTGGGCCTGCTTCAGTATTTTCTAAGACTAATTTAAAGGTAAATGATCCGTATCAGTTTGCTTTCGTTAGTTTTCGAAACTCCGACTGGTCTTTCTTTGGTTTTGTTCGTATTGGTTATACTGTAATACACCAACCGTAGACTGCATTATATTCGTGCTAAATCTCTTATACAACTGTTGTTCTCTGATTATAGGATCTGATTATTGGTTATACTGTAATAACATTCATGCTTACTTTCCTTAAAAAAATTCCTTTGTCCACAGACAATTTACTATTCAATGTTGAACTTGAATCATTTATGCAAACTATGTTTGGTTATATTCCTTGCATGTTATTTTTAACCGTTCTATTAAATTTCATTCCGAAGAAAACATCTGCTTTTCAAATAAAGACAAACAATTAAACCGCGAATATAAATATTTGGTTATATTCCTATGTGTTCATCCACATTTCTATTTCTGATGTATGTATCAAGAGAATGAGTGTGGTATGCAATGGTCGAAACCTATTATCTGTACATCTTGAGTTCCACTTCTTACAATGGCCACAAGTAGTTCCAGATAGATAGGTAGATATATCTAACATTATTTGCTAAGACTTTCTATCATCTCATTCTTCATCATCATTTTTTCCCAGCCGAGAAGAAGACTTTTTGAATCTTTGAAATATCTCATCAAAGACTCCAAGGATGAACTATGAGAGACAAGCTTAATTTTCTGAATTTGGCGTAAAAGTGGGAATTGTTCAACACCTATATTTGCCTTGAAACTTTGAAAACCATATATCATTGATTCTCATTTGGATGATAAACTATAAGATGATCCTCTAATAGTGACATTTGAATGCGACATGCTTGCATAAAGCAATGACACTTTTAACAGATTTTTAGTGCAAAATTATTTTGGTAACTTCTTTCCTACTCCAATGTACAATATGCAAGTTTATATGGATTTGGAGAATGAAGTTATTATCATTAGTGAATCCTTCAATGTAAAACTTGCTTGATCGAGTTTATTATTATTATTATTTATTTATTTCTAATATTGCTAATATCATCTTCAATTCCATCAAATAATATCCTCTATTTTTGTATTCCAATCGTTGAAACATTATTTTATAATTCTAAGTATTAACTTACTTTTTACAATGTGTCAAACTTTACTTTTTGCCGTTTGCTTTCCGAAGCGTAGCGAGGGCATCTTCTAGTTTTATATATATTTTGAGATATGGTGCAGAGGGAGGTAGTTGCATGGCAAAAAAATAAATGCTTTAAAAATCATATATATTAAAAGATGGTGGTTGGGAGTTGGGTTTATTAATTTTCTGAATTGGGTTATGGTTGAGTTTATTAATTGCGTTGTTTTTCTTCTAATGCAAATTTAATTGACTATTTATTATTTTGACTCTGCCAACACAAAAATTATTCAGTCTCATATATAATACAATATTAAATTATAAATTTTTAAACCAGTCCAGTAAATTTAGTCCAGTAAATTCAGTTCAGTAAATTTAGTTCAATTTAATTTAGTTCAGTTCAGTTCAATTCAATAGCAGTCAGTTTAATTCATTTCAATTCAGTTCAATTCAATTCTCCTTATCAACTTTCTTTTGAAAAAAAATAATCATTATAGCATTAGAATGGTAATTTTAAATAAACCATTAAATTTAGCACTGAATAATATTTAAACCATTAAAATAGTATTCCCTCCATTTTTATTTAGATGACGTTTTAGTATGTTCACATATACAAAGGCACTCTTAATTAACCTCTTAAAAGACCAATATGCCATTATTTAATTCATTTGAAAACTCAAATTCTCATAGGGTCTTACTATTTCCAGCCCGCTATTACTATAGCAGCCCATAGTAATGACGATTTTGCCCCAAGTTGCTTTTTAGGGTGATTGACCATGTAGAGACTAGAGGTTTTCTAGTTCTTCCACGTGGTAGCACTAGTCGGCTGCAAGTTCCATCGCATGGTGGGACTAAGAAAGCCCTTTAGATCGTTCGTTCCACCGCATCTTGGCACTAAATATAAAAGTGTGCCACAATGTAGGTGTACTAGGATTCTTCTAGAATTACCATGTGGCAAAACACAAAAGCCTTAAGTCCATACTTCCGTTCTGAGTGAATTTTAGTAATTTGTTTATTTTATAGAACTGTTTAAAATACAAATATTACGTATTAGTAACTAAAAATAAAATTATAATTAGTAATCTAGTAATAAGTAAATAAAGACATGCAAATTTTAATAATATATAATATAAAATATAAGTTAACAATACAAACACGACTACTAATACATTATCGACTCGTTTCAACTAAATTCCTCCATGCTTGCATCTTGTTCGCATAACTAAAAGGAAAATGTTGAACACTTGGATGACGAAAGTATTGCTACTGCAAAACGATAGGGGGTACGGGAAACCCCGGTACTAAATCTGGACGAATATAATGATTCTCAACATGACGGAGGATAATTTCAAAATCCAATTCGGAACCATCGGAACGAAGCGGTAAACAGTACAACATCCGTCAAGCCTTTCCGAATAAAGAAAAATTACTGCATTGTAATAGGAAGGCAAAGGGTATAAATCATCCGGAGTTGCCATTTAATACGCTCTAGTACATCCTCCTCTTTGCCAACTGATACGACTGATGGCTTGACAGGGGCGTAACTAGCCCAGGGCTTGGGTAGGCTAGAGCCCCCCCGGCGCCGGAGTAGGAGTGGCCGGAAATAAGCCCCCCCATTGTTGGTGGCTGCTGTACATGGAAGCCCCCCATAAACCCTAATTTTAATTCTATTGGAGAAGAAGATAAAATTACTAATACCCATTATAAGTCCAGCCCATTATTTTTTTTAAAATAAGCCCACCACCAATAAACAACGTGCTTCTAACTTTTACTTGATCGTTTAAAAACAAAATATTTCATTCCACTAAACAGATCGTTCCCCTCTTCTATTTCTTTAATCGATTTTGATTCCCTTTCCCTACTCTCTCTTCTAATCAGTCTCATCTTCTCCAAATTCCAATCATTCAACTAAACTCTCTCCATTATCCACGGGTAAGTCACCAAATAGGCAAATACTGATTATAAAAGGGTAATTTTAGGTTTTAATTTGATTTTGCTATATCTAGGTTTTCATGGTTTAGTTATATTTAATTGAATTTGAGAATTAAATCATTATATTTATAGACTTTATGCTTTTAATTTAAGTATTTGCTATTAGTTTAAGGTGATTTTGATAAATTAGGTTCATATTTCTTGCATTGCTCATATTTTGATAAATTAGTTTACTGTGATTATATTTTTAGTTATAGACTTTATGCTTTTAATTTGAGTATTTGTTCATGTATGTATTTTTATGAAATTGTCATATTTTTGTATTCGATTTTAATTTCTTGTGATCTTATTAATTGTAGGACTATATAATGATGGACAATTTCGTTATTAGATCAAAGAGAAAACCGAATGAGCCATCATCCTTGACAATTAAATTGAATTCTATTGAGAAAGAAAGTGAAAAACGAGTTCGTGTTGATGTAGAAATATCAAATGATCTTATTGGTGATCCAGGAAAACGCATTCCAGTTGATTCATATCCAGTTAATATGAGAGATTCAATGAGGAGACGGTACTGGGCTGAAGGTCATTCTCAACCGAGTGGGCACGATTTCCCAAAGTCAAAGTTTGGTAATGAAAATAGGGGCTTTCAATATATATGGTTTAAAAAACATCCATGGTTAGAATATATTGTCTCTAAAGATGCCGCTTTTTGCTTATATTGTTATTTGTTTCCAAGTGGTAATAAATTTGGGGATAAAGCTTTTACACAAATTGGTTTAAAAAATTGGAAAAAGGCTTTAGAGAGTTTTGTTCTACATGAAGGAGGTACTACTAGTTCACACCATTATGCTAAAAATAAGGTTGATAAATATAAGAAGCAAAGGGAGAATGTGGATCACATGTTAGCCTCGAAATGTTCAGTGTTGGAAGCTCAATATCGCATTAGGTTGACTGTTGTTTTACATGTTATTCGATTTCTTTAAGAGGCGAGTGTAGCATTTCGGGGAAATTGTTGAGTCGAATGAGTCAACACGTCCAGGGAATTTTCTTTTACTCATCCAATGGTGGTGTAATAGAGATGCAAGTGTAAGAAGGGTGATGCAAAATGCGCCAGGTAATTGTCAATTGAGGAATCCGACAATTCAACTTCAAATTATAGAAGCTTGTGCATCAGAGACAACAAAGCTGATTCTGAATGAGATAAAAGATAAGTTCTTTTCTCTTTTAATTGATGAGGCCCGAGATTGTTCAATTAAGGAGTAGATGGCTGTAGTTTTGAGATTTGTTAATGACTTCGGAGAAATAATCGAACGGTTTCTTGGAATCGTACATGTTACTGACACATCTGCCCAGAGTTTGAAAACGGCTATTGACAGATTCTTGGTGACACATAGATTATCACTTTCGAAAGTTAGGGGTCAAGGTTATGATGGTGCTTCTAATATGCGCTGTGAGCTTAATGCATGGGCTAAAGACACTTATTTTGAATGAAAACAAGCATGCTTATTACATTCACTGTTATGCTCACCAACTTCAACTAGTTGTTATTGCAAGGGGAGTTACCTCGGTGAGCTTCTTTTTTGATTATATTCTTATGATTGTTACTACTGTTGGTGCTACGTGTAAAAGAAAAGAGTCTCTTAAGCAATTACATCATGAGAACGTAGTAGAAAAAATAGAAAAAGCTGAAATTTCTACAAGAAAAGGTAAGAATCAAGAAATAAATTTAACTCGTCCAGGTGATACTCGTTGGGGTTCTCACTATAAAACGATAGTCCGCCTTTTTGAAATGTGGGATTTAGTGGTAGAAGTTCTTTCAGTTGTAAAAAAGTATGGAACTGATTCAAAAGCTCGAGGCGTTGCGGATGGTTTGCTTGTGAAAATGTTAGACTTTGAATTTGTGTTGATTGGTTTATGGCCAGATTATTAGGAATGACAAATGGATTGTCACAAATGTTAAAACTAAGAATCAAAACATAGTATCTGCTATGAATGCGGGTAAATTAGTAAAAAGTGGCTTGCAAGCATATATAGATAATGGTTGGGAGGAGTTGTTGATAGACGTCACTGAATTTTGTGAAGCACGAAAAATACATGTGCCTATAATAGAAGAAATCATTTCATGTCGTGCTAGAAGACTTATGGATGGAGATATGACTAATTTCCACCGTTTTCGTATGGATATCTTTCACGAGCTACTTAATTTTCTTTGTCATCTAACAATATAATCATTAATGATTTTAATTTTTATCTATTTTAATTACTATTATTATTATTACAAATGTCAGGTCATTGCTTTACTTTGTCTAGAAATGCATGACCGTTTTACCGAATCAACTTCCGAGCTACTTTTGTGCATTTCATGTCTCGATCCTTCAAATTTGTTTGCTAGTTTTGATCGTGTTAGACTACTTCATCTAGCTAGCTTATATTCAGAAGATTTTTCTCGTTGTGAAATAATAATGCTTGACCATCAACTTCGTCGTTATATTCATGATATGAGATCCAAATGAAGCATTCTCTAATCTCTGTAGTTTGAGTAAGCTTGCAAAAAAGATGGTGGAAAATGAACATCATATTCAGTTCCGTTTAGTGTATCGACTTATAGAGTTGGCATTAGTGTTACATGTTGCAATGGCTACGGTTGAAAGATGCTTTTCTGCAATGAAGATTGTAAAGACAGATTTACGCAACCGAATGGGGGATGATTATTTCTCAGATTGTATGTTATGTTATGTTATGTTGAGAATAGTGCCTTTAATAGCGTTGAAGATGAAAGTATTTTACAGAATTTTCAACACTCGAGGTCTCGAAGAATTGATTTGCCATCTATCAATAGCTCAAAAGTTGTCTTTAAATAGTTATTTTTATTGCTAATAATCGTATATGTATTGGATATTTTTTGGTATTGTTTCTTAATAGATTTGACGTCTTTTTATATTGGATGATGTAGTTTTTTGTATTAATTTTTTTTTATTAGCTTATTGTGAGCGTAAGTGGACGCTCATAGCGGCTTTAGCCTTATTTGACTAGAGTTGCCACCCGGCCGACCGGGAAAATGTACGAACCGGCGTATGTGCCGATTGTTTTGTAAGCCAGAGATTCTATTTACGTTCGTGGATACAACTTATTAATTCCGACATTCCAGTGACCCAGAGGATCATTAATGCAGCCTAACAGTTTATTATCTTAACTTTTATTATTATCACACAAAAAACATTTAAATAAGGTAAAAACACTATATAGTAAACCGTGGGATACCATGGAGAACTCCCTTTGGTCGTTCCATGGTATCAAGATGACATTAGCTTGGCTTAAGGAATTGACCTTTGGGACGACAAAATTTTGTTATGTGAAGATAGACTAAGTTTCTTCTTGAATTGAAATGAACGTCGGGATGACGTACTTCACATAACAAAAGTGAGCGGCAACATTGGTCGACTCGTTAAAACCTACAAACGACATGACTGTTTGACACGACTTGACCTAGCACATATAAACTTAATATTTGTTTGGTTTAAGGAATTGACCTTTGGAGCACCAAAATTTTGTCATGTGAAGATAGATTAAGTTTCTTCTTGAATGGAAATAAACATCAGGATGACGTACTTCACATAACAAAGTGAGCAGCAACATTGGTCGACTCGTTAAACTTTACAAATGGAGTGATGACCTGATGTGGCTTGACATGTGACCCTATTTTCCCTAGTCGGGGATTTTGTCATTGTAGTCTATGCAAAATTGTTTTTTTTTATTGGTCCAATGCGATATTGACTTTGCGTGGACTTCGCGGGGCGGTGTGCCCTAAGACTCAAGAGGAACCCTAAACTCCTTTTCGGGAGGAGCACGTGACAATGTATGTTTGGTTCAGCAGAGTAAACCATTACATCAGTATGGCCTTATCCTATATGAAATCGTTAAAGCGTCTTTCGTAATCTAGGACATGCGTCTTTGTATGACACCCGTTTTGACTTAAGGGGCAACATTTGTGACGCCATGATTTTATCTCACGAGATTAGGTTTCTTTACGAAAGGAAACAGACGACATAACGCCGTGTTTCGTGTGATAAAATGTCTTGCGTAACATAGTGCCCCTCTATTTCAAAGGAGTTTCATGGAAACTTGACTCTTTCCTAGGTTAAGGCTACGTCTAATAAATGTACAAGTAAAAGTAAGCGATCAAATAGTTAGTGTCGACATTCATGCGTTTACGACACTCCCTCTCAATCTTCACGTGGTACGTCTCTGTCCTAGGTGGGTTTCTTTTCACATCTTTCCTTTCGATGTTAAAAAACGCTCTCGTAGACGTGATTTGTTTAATGTTCGGGGGTAGTTCCTAGGGGAGATATCTAGGCTGACTATATGAGGCTTCGGTCTCGTTTGATAGTACAAAAGGGTTCCCACAGCAAGATATACCTAGCGCCTCCCCATTTAAGGGTTTTGAGCAGCGTGTCGACGGTACAAGGCTGTGGGTGGTGTTATAGATCGACCTATGCGTCCCTTAAAGGAAACGACAGTAAGCACGACCCATAACACACGTTGACCATTCAGGATTTTTCTTTATGCAGTATGAGAAAGCAATAACTCTGTTTACAGCCCTAGACTGTCAGAATGTTTCAGTTGTATCCCATTTTTTACTTTTCATGAAATAATTTAAGAAATAATTTTATAAAAAGTGAAAACCAAACTTACATCCTTCCATTAATAAATCAACTTCAAGAAAATCGTACGTTGAAGTTAACTTCTAACAGTAGAATATATTTTTGGTCCCCAGCAGAGTCGCCACTGTGAGCGTAAGTGGACGCTCATAGCGGCTTTAGCCTTCTTTGACTAGAGTCGCCACCCGGTCGACCGGGAAAATGTACGAACCGGCGTATGTGCCGATTGTTTTGTAAACCAGAGATTCTATTTACGTTCGTGGATACAACTTATTAATTCCGACATTCTAGTGACCCAGAGGATCTTTAATGCAGCCTAACAGTTTATTATCTTAACTTTTATTATTATCACACAAAAAGCATTTAAATAAGGTAAAAACACTATACAGTAAACCGTTGGCTGACACGGTAAAAACCCTCAGAAGCTTACGCTCGTAGCGTGCCAGTAGGATGCTTGCAAGCTAATACTCGTCGAGAACGGAGCCGCGGGGAGGAACTTTGGGGCCGGAGGTTACGTAGGGCGTGCTCCTAGTAACTAAAGAGAAGGGATTTATAAGATTTAATTATGGGAGCTCTTTTGCGAAGAGGAGAGCTACACCAGGAATTTGGGAATAGGGTTGAGTGGTATTGGATTATTTTGGCGTCGTGAGGACTTTAGGGAGCTGATATTTTAGAGCTAGAACTTCGATATCTGAGCGATTCTTTTATATCAGAGGCAACCTTTAGGCAACTTTCAGAGGCAACTTATATCGGGTCAAGAACCGCTCAGAAATCAAGAGAAAATGGGGGAAAGGAAGGAATTGTTGATGGAAAATTATGAGGATTCGGACCCCTATTTATAGGATTTCTGGGGGTCCTTAGTGACCATACGGTCACAAACTTGTGACCGTACGGTCACAAGTTTGCCCGGCTGGTCAGCATGGGCTCCTTTTGTCCACCGACACTCGTTTAGTGACCGTACGGTCAGTGTGGGTCTTTTTGTCCACCGACACTCGATTTTTGTCCACCGACACTCATACGGTCACAAGAGGGTGTGACCGTACGGTCACAATAGTGACCGTACGGTCAAGACCCCGTGTGACCGTATGGTTTAGGTCTTCAGCCGAACACAGCCTCGTTTTGACAGAGTTTAGTATTTTAGGCATAACTTCTTCATATGAACTCGGATTGAGGTGCTTCAAGATGCGTTGGAAAGCTACGACATAGATCTAAAACTTTCATGTTGAACGTTTTTCCAAATTCGGACCCTAAAAGGGTCTAAATAGGCCTACAAGTTGGACTATGTGGTGATTCCTATGTGGTTGACTTTTATTTTGAATATATTTGATTGGGAATTTATCGAGGGGTTCTGAAAATATATTTTTCATGTCATTGAAGGTGTTAATGACATGTGGGAGGAGTAAATTTGGATGAGGAGTCGGTCCGTCCTTCAACGAGTACTGACGCTTGTGCGAGTGGCCAAACGAGGAGCTCAGAATTTGCTTTCGTCATTGGGTTCGAAAACCAGTGCTTACACTTATCCCCCCCCCAAGTTTAAATTCTTGGCTATACCACTATGGCTTAATCAAGACCGCCAGGAGGTTAGATCAACTCATACACTGATCGATATGCTTGTATCTCGGATATGACCAATTTCCTTATTAGGGACCAATTTTCTTGTGTTTTGGTTATTTTGTCAGCAACGATACAAAATCCACTATTACCATCCATAAGGACATCGAGATATCATGTAATATATGTTAGGATGAGTGGTTGAACTAATCTTCCCCAATAACAATCATCAATATCGTTACCTGAAAAAGAAAACAAATTCAATGTTATAGACTAATAATATTTTTACTAATAAATTATGAAGTTATTGATAAGGCTTATAGTTTAAATACCACTTTTCTCGATGTTATGGACAGATGATGATGAAGATCGAGCACGACTATTCTTCGAGCTTGAAGGCTTACCAAGGGGAGGAGTACCCTCCCACGCACTTTTGTCACGTTTGGTAGAGGTACTTCCCGTATGTCGACCCCTCCTTGTTTGCTTAATTTCCGGTTCATTCACACTTGCTTGGCACGAATTAAGTCTATTCTTGATATCCACATTTACTTGTCGGATCGCCAAATCAGAAACTTCGTTCACTTTCAACGTAAGATCCTGAAAATTTCTACAATCCTCCGACACCTCCAGATTGAAGTGAACACCACCATATCGTTGCTTATCTGGATCAAAAACAAGTGTTTTCCAAAACGAATGGATTCTTTCCAAAACGAATGGATTCTTTCCAAACTGATTGGCGTTTCTGAATCCACGCACCTTCTAATTTCACAAGCACATGGAATTCCATGCATTCTAGGGTAGAGACAACCTTATTCTGCAAACACATTAACCCCCAAATGTAACATTCGACCTTGCTCAAAACCAAGTAGCTCTATACATCGATGTGTAACTTTTTGGTCGAGATAATTAAACAGAAATCCACTATAAGCGAAAACTGTTCCTTGTTGATCGAGCTAGTGAGCAACTAATAATAGTATTAAAATACACAAATTAATATTTTTCCTAAACCATGTATACTCATTAAAGAAATGCGTACAAAATTAATTACTTACTTGATGGATTGGAGTTGAGCCTCAATAGATGCATTAACTCTCACCCATAATGTATCTAGTGAACTTGTAGATGAATTTAACCACTGCTTTAGCTGTGCATGTGCACTATCAACCCTACAAGTATTTGTGTTGCCAAAGTGTAAAAACTAATCTGTCCAAGCCCTACAAAACTTTTCCTTATGCACCAACCATGTCATGTCTAAATACTGTATGACTTTACGATTCCCTCGCATAGCATGCTTCATACGTCGAACTGCTTCATCGTATAATTCCACGGTAGGTGCATTTAAGATTTTTCTCCATTTAGTGTCCATGAGTACCTGACCGTAGTAGGAGTTGTTGCACAATTTGGACACCATATGTTGAACATCTTTGTTGATATGCCACTTACACAACAAATGAGGCGTATTTGGAAAAACAACCCTTACCGGTTCCATTAATCCTAACTCCCGATCAATGAGAATTGCCGTTGGATTGGGATTATTTGCAAGCAAAATTCTCAACTTATCTAACACCCACATGTAGCTTCCTGTAGTTTCATCATTCATAATTGCATAAGCAATTAGAAAGTTCTTGTTCGTAGACGTCACTCCGACTCTCTCAGAAAAAGGCATCTTATACCTATTTGTCTTATATGTAGAATCCATACCAATGATCTAAGGGTATGATCGATACATGGTCATCATTTGTGGATGCGCCATAAACAGATGCGTAACAACTTTACTCTCCGGGTTTGATTCCGTCCAATGTATGTACTCATATTCCTTTGCTAGATGAAAAAGTTGATCCATTGCATTCCAACCCTCAAAACTCTTCTTCCTATTTAAAGCCCTCTCGTTGTACACTTGCCTTTGGTTTTTATGCTCATTTGGAGTTTTTTGCATAATCGAATTCAATATCGCACATGGCTTAACTTGTGCGTTACTCATGTCCTTAATAATCTGTTTTGAAGCTAGACTCAGTTTGCTCAATTGACGATATCTCTCTTGATAAACCACAAATCCGTGATTGTGCTTGCCATGATCCGGCCCATCTGCAAGACATATCATCCAACCACTTCCATCGCGGAATTGCACTACCTTTATCCTGAACAAGCATCCACAAGATTTTGTCCGTGTATTTTTCCAAATAGGTTTTGTCGGATCCTTCAATCTAGCTCTATATTTAACACCACGGGCACATCTCATGTGTATTGTTTTACCAGGTCCCTTGTGCGATGCTACAACCATCTCAAATCTCAAGGAAACCGCCATTTGTTGTGCCCATTTTGTTGCATGTTTGTATTCCTCAAACTTGGGAAGTCAAAAACTTATGACTATAATCGACTCCGTCACTGCCGAATTCTTCCATTGGCGCCTAAACTTGTTAACAAAAATTTCTTAGGATATCTGTAAATGCACGCATCATTTTCAGTTAAATAAAGCAACTTGCTCGTATGTGCTTCTATTTCTACCACTATGTGGCACGTATGTGTTTGTATTCCCATCGTATGTAGGACCGCAAGGATTTCTAGTCCTTCCATGTTGTGGTCCTAGAAAATTGTTAGTTCCTTGTACTGAAAGAACTAAAAACACATATGCGCAGATATTCAGGGCCCAGAAACACACGGATAAATTCAGGTTTTGGAGAAACAATATAATACTATTTTCTACATAACATCGAAAGTAACTATATATAGTAATTACCTCAATTAGAGTCGGTGGTTCGTTCACTTCTCTATCCGAACCAGATTGGTCACAATCCATTCCAAATGAAGAAATTTTGTAAGTGTTTTTGGGTTGGAAAGAAGTGTGACCCAATAGTTGTGAAGAGTGAATTTCAAATGTATGACCCAATTGGAGTTGAAGAGTAAGGTTGGAAAAGTTGTGACATAAAGTTGACATAAATTTGACATAAAGTTGTGACATAACCATACATAGAGATTTTCTTGACAATATTAGGGACTATTGTTGACATAAAGTTAACATAAAGTAAACATAAAGGTGTGACATGAAGTACAATATTATGGTTATGTTTATAGTTATAGTTAGGGTTAGAGTTAGGGTTAGGGTTAAAAATATAATTTGGATCAGTGGCAACATAATAATCAATATAAATAAAAGTTGAAATTACAATTAATTGAAAACAAACCTTAAACACAAAAGTTAAATACATTTATTGAAAAACATAACTTAAACAATAAAGCTAAACACATAATTGTGAAATCTACCAATTTCCCTTATTATTAATAGGCTCATGACTTGGTGACATGTTCGGGTCGTCAGATGAGTAAGAGGGCTCGTAATCTTCAAACAGGGTTTCATACATTTGGATAGCACTCTCAACGACACTCATATAATACGTCGGAAAAACCTTCCACGGAGCATCTGACCTATGTATATTCATATCACAATATTGACGATAATTGTTCTTGTATGCACTATGCCTTTGAAGCACATCAATAGTCAACTGATTCCAATCCCATTGTTCGACAATTGAAAACGATTCTGTATGAACCACTTCATAGTTTGGAATGGGCTCTGCCCATTTCAAAAAGATTATGGAGTTGAATCTTCTTTTGGAGATATTTCCTCGGTGGTTGTCTGTCAACTCTTGTCTAAACAATTATGCCCATTGATTGATGGGCATGAACCATTCTAGGAAATATTAAACCAAATTCAGAAGACTATTGCTCAATATTCTATCACACCATTCCTGCAGAGGGAATTCAAACGGTATCCACTGATGAACCCTAAGTATTTTGATTATGTCCAATCGTTTCAGAAGGTGCTGAATGAATCATTTCTAGATTGCCTAAAGGACTCAGAAGATCCGTTTGCTGAAGTCAGAGTTTCAATAATTCAGAAGCTGGATGCTCCGCTCTGAAGCCGAAGTCTGCTAAAAGCTCTCCTCAGAGGTTCTTTGCAATCAGAAGTTTTGCCAATTTGATCCGAAGTCTAGACAACTGGAAATTAGCTTCTGAAAGCTTAGTCACGGGTTCTGTTTGAGCATTTAATGCTCTAACACTTGCATTCAATGCAAGGCGCTAAAAGTTCAAAAGGCTGTTTTGGTGGAGGGCGCTTGTCTGTTCAAGAGAAACCAGAATTTCCTTGTCTACCCTTTGTTGATCCAATTGAAGAATGATTCCAGTCAACCTCATCTTTGATTTCAAATCACTTACCAGATTTGGTTAAAGAACAAGGATAACGGAATCAAAGTGTTTGAAGACCGTTTGAAGACTTGACAAATTAATGGCTACAACAACTGATGTCACCTCTATTGAAGATTCAAATTCACCAACGGTCATCTTCATTCACTATAAATAGTAGCCAAGCTCCATTGCATCAACACACACGTGATCATCGAGCAAAATCTCAACGCACTGTTTTAACAAGAAAAACAGAGCACCACTTCCCATTCTCAATCTTTCTTACCATAGTCTTAGTTAAAGTGAGAGAGTGAAGAAAAACAAGTTCATAATAGGAATCTTGTAAACTGATATCGTTTGTGATATTCAGTTAGATTTAGAGAGAAATCTAGTTGAGATTAGAGTTGGGTGAGAAATCCAGAAAACAGAGTATTGTTTGTTCTGGTGGAAATCCTTTAACTCTTTTTAGGCAAGTCAGAACTAAGTGAGAAATTAGCTTAAGTTCTGTTGATGTAAAGGAGCCTCTGAACTTGCCATAAAATTTCTGAATAGTGGATTTATAAAATCTCTGTAGGCTGCGACCTCAGGGGACAAGACGTAGTCACAGGACTTCTGTGGCGAACTTGGATAAATCGAATTGTTCAATCAGGATCTCCAGAACCTCTTTCTCCCTCTTATACTTGTTATTTTTGCTTCTGTGTACTTGCTTATATTTAGTGCTGAAACAGATTTTCTCTAAAGTATCATTGTCTTTGTTCAGAAGACTGTCCAGAAGTTCTCAAATCAGAACTTATGTTGCTGAAAACAGTCTAACTGTGTTTAGGCAGAATTTCCCTCAAAAGCTACTTCTGTAAGCTTGCTTCTGACTCTGAGGAAATTTGACTCTGAAAATTAAGTTTCCCGAAAAACTTAGAAATTTTCAGTTTTCAACTTTGACGCCTATTCACCCCCCTCTAGGTGATTCTGTTCTTGATAGGGCCAACAAGTGGTATCAGAGCGAAGGTCACTTCGCATATTTACTAAAGATCTAACAATCTAAGTGTAAGATCCTATCAGAATCAATAGAGATGGATAGTAGACACCAGCCTGAGAATTCTTCTCACTTCATAGTTCCAGAAGGTTCTTCCACTACTAGACCTCCATTATTTAATGACAACAACTACTCATACTGGAAGAAAATGATGATGTACTTCATCCAAGCTCAGAACATGAGTGCTTGGTATGTCATCACTAATGTTGATTTCATTCCTACCAGAATGGAACAAGGTTTAGGGAATGTTGTTATTCCTCAGAGAGAATACACAGATGACATTCTGAAAAAACTCCAAACTAATGCTTCAGCAATAAATATGTTGCATTGTGCACTTACAGCTACTGAATATAACAAAGTCTCTGATGAACCCTATGTGTTTTGATTATGTCCAAACGTTTCAGAAGATGAAAACTTAATACTCTCTTACATATAGTTTATTGTTGACTAATATTTTTTTTCTACTTAGTCTATGTGTAAGTTACTCAGCAGGTGCTGAATGAATCATTTCTGGATTGCCTAAAGGACTCAGAAGATCTGTTTGCTGAAGTCAGAATTTTAATAATTCAGAAGCTGGATGCTCCGCTCTGAAGCCGAAGTCTGCTAAAGCTCTCCTCAGATGTTCTTTGCAATCAGAAGATCTTTTACCAATTTGATCAGAAGCTTAGTCACGGGTTCTGGGTAGCATTTAATGCTCTGACAAGTGCATTTAATGCAAGGCGCCAAAAGTTCAAAAAGCTGTTTTGATGGAGCGCGCCTGTCTGTTCAAAAGAAACCAGAATTTCCTTGTCTACCCTTTGTTATTTGAAATGCTTGATAAAGAATCTATTTCAGACATGAGCTCTAGATTCACCAAGATAGTCAATGACTTGAAGAGTTTAGGAAAGGATATTGAAGAATCTGATCGAGTGACGAAGATTGTCAGAAGCCTACCAAGGTCTTGGCAAGCCAAGAAGACTGCTATTGAAGAAGTTCAGGATTTGAGCTATTACTTGTATGATGAGCTCATTGGGTCTCTAATTACCCATGAGATGTCATTAAAGAATCATGACCTAAGAGAAAGGTCAGAAGGAAAAAGAGTAGTCCTGAAAGCAGAATCTTCTGAAGAATCCTCTGAAGATGAGGAATTGGCTATGCTGACCAGGAAGTTCAAGAAGGCCTTTAGAAAAGGCAGAGGTGGAAACTACAAGAAGCCTTTCAGGAGCTTTGACAAGAAAACTCCTGATTCTGGTGAAAAGTTCAAGAGAGATCCAAATAAGCCTATTGTGTGCTATGGATGTCAGCAACCGGGGCACATTAAGCCTAACTGCCCGGAGCTGAAGAAAGATAAGAAAAAGTTCAAGAAAGCTATGCTGGCTGCCTGGTCAGACTCTGAGACCAGCAGTGATCCTGAAGAAAAGGAAGAGCAAGCTGAGATTTGTTTTATGGCTATTGATGAGCCAACTTCTGAAGATGTCACAGGAGAAACTTCCGCACCTCCTGAAGCTACATATGATTCCGAGGTAAACATATCCTCTGAACAAAATATCTTTGATTCTCTTGAAGAACTCTATAGTATGTTCAAGTACCTGAAAAGGAAATTGGACAAGAGTGAGGCTGACAAGTTTCTTAGGTTTACTCAAGTTCATTCTGACATGAAAGTGTTAGAAGAAAACCTGTGTAAGGCTCTAAAGCCAAAGGCAAGGAAAAGCTGCCTCTGGGAAGTGATAAACCCCAGAAGAAGAAGAAACATGTCACTCCCTCTCTTCTGAAAGAGATAGCTTCTCCTCCTGATGTTGGTACCTCTGAGAGTGCTGGTATAGCCTCTGAAGATGTTGGTCCTTCTCAGAAGAAGAAGAAATCTCCCAGGAAGCAAAGGGAAAGATCCAAGAACCCTCCCTTTTGCAAACTTTGCAAGAGTGATGGTCACTGGTTGAAGGATTGCAAGTACCATATTAAAAACCTCTTGCAATCTGAGATATCATTAAAACCTGCTGAAGAGAAATCTAACTCTGAAGGACCCAATAAGGATTGGGTACCTGTCACTAATTGATTGTGTTGCAGGTGGCTCTGAGTGCTCCATCAATGTCAAAGCTGTGGTACATTGACAGTGGGTGCTCAAGGCATATGGCAGGTGATGAAAAAGCATTCATCACATTTGATCCTAAAAGAGGTGGAAAAGTCAGCTTTGGAGATGCTCAGAAAGGAAGGATACTTGGTTCTGGATCCATAGGAACTAATCCTCCGATCGAAGATGTCTCCCTAGTCAGAGGCCTGAAGTTCAATCTCCTGAGTGTTGCACAATTGTGTGATAAAGGTAGAGATGTTGTCTTCAGCTCCTCTGGATGTAAAATCTTGGACAGTAAGTCAAGGGAAGTTATTCTAACTGCTCCTAGAGTTGAAAATGTTTTCATGCTGAACCTTGAGAATCTTTGCAAAAATATATGCTTGATGTCCAAAGAGGATACCTCCTGGCTCTGGCATAGAAGACTTGCTCATGTGAGCATGGACCTTCTGGCCAAAGTAGCTAGAAATCAATTGGTTGAGGGTCTGCCTGAAATTAGTTTTAAAAAGAATCATTTATGCAATGCTTGCCAATCTGGTAAACAATCCAGAAGCTCTTTTAAAACTAAGAAAGTCATTTCAACTAAAAGACCTTTGGAATTACTTCATATGGATCTTTTTGGCCCTGTTCAACCAATGAGCATGGGTGGAAAGAAGTATGTCTTTGTCATTGTAGATGACTATTCAAGATTCAGTTGGGTCATCTTGCTGTCTATCAAAGATGAGTCACTTGGATGTTTCTCAGTTCTGATAAAGAAACTTGAGAATGAAAGGAATGAAAAACTTGTTCATATCAGAAGTGATAATGGTGGAGAATTCAAAAACTTTAGGTTTGAAGAATTCTGTGAAACCAAGGGAATTGATCATAACTTCTCTGCTCCCAGAACTCCTCAACAAAATGGGGTAGTTGAAAGGAAGAATAGAACTCTGGTTGAGATAGCCAGAACTATGATCAATGAAAGAAGGCTTCCTAAGTACTTTTGGGGAGAAGCTGTGAACACAGCTTGCTATGTTCTGAATAGAGTGCAAATTAGAAGCATTCTGAACAAGACCCCTTATGAACTCTAGAAAGGTCGAAAGCCTAAAATAGGTTATTTCAGAACCTTTGGTTGTAAGTGTTATGTTTTGAATACAAAAGAATATCTTTCAAAGTTTGATTCAAAGGCAGATGAGGCCATTTTTCTTGGTTGCTCAACACATAGTAAAGCATATAGGGTTTTTAATAAGAGGACTCAAACTTTAGATGAATCTGTTCATGTACAGTTTGATGAGACTAACCCTGCAGATAGTAGAGCTCCTGATGAAGATATAGTTCAAGCTCCTGAAGTTACATCTCCTGTTGAAGAAGAAGATGTTTCTCCCAGAGCTGCTGAAGTGGTTCATCCTGTTGCTGAACAAGCGCAAGAAGAGAATCCTACTCCAGAAGTCAACTGCCTTCCAGAAGATGCTCCTATTTATGATTCAACAAATGATGAACAGGTTTCAGAAGACTCATTGGATGTACCAAGAGAAGTTAGAACTCATAGGAATCATTCCTTAGAGAACATAATTGACTCTGTTCATAATCCTGTCATGACCAGAGCTCAGCTCAGAAGATACATGGGGAATGTGGCTTTTGTGTCACTTCTGGAACCCAAGGACTTCTATGAAGCTGCTGATGATGACTCCTGGTTAATGGCAATGCAAGAAGAACTTGACCAGTTCAAAAGGTCAGAAGTTTGGACTTTGGTTCCCAGACCTAACAACATAAAGGTTGTTGGAACTAGATGGGTTCTGAAGAACAAGCTTGATGAATTTGGAAATGTTGTGAGGAACAAGGCAAGACTTGTTGCTCAAGGTTACAGTCAGCAAGAAGGCATAGATTATGGTGAAACTTTTGCTCCTGTTGCAAGATTAGAAGCCATCAGAATCTTATGTGCTTTTGCATCATACAAAGGTTTTAAGCTCTTTCAAATGGATGTGAAAAGTGCATTCTTGAATGGTTACATTGATGAGGAAGTCTATGTGTCTCAACCTCCTGGTTTTGAAGATCATAAGTTTCCTGATCATGTGTACAAGCTGAAGAAAGCATTGTATGGACTGAAACAAGCTGCTGACTATGGAGTCATCCCTGGAACAATTACAATCTACTGTGATAACAAGAGTGCAATTGATCTTTCAAAGAATCCTATTCAGCACAGCAGGATGAAGCATGTTCATATTAGGTGTTGAGGTCATATTTGACTACTATTTTGGGGTATTTCTTAGGTTATTTTCACTTATATTTCGGGCTTTTAATAAGTTAATATGCATAAATGTGGAGCTAATATGTGCAAAGTGCAGTCATCCCAAGTTTAGTGGCAAACAATGTATTTTTGGCACAAACAGTCTGTTTAGTTGAAGAAAAGAGCCAATTATTGCATGAGAAAGACACATGGTTCTACCAATCACCTGAAGCATCATCTAAAGAGAGAGAGTGAAGTTATCCAATAGTTGTGGTGCAGATTTATCAAGTTGTTTTATTCAATCAAGCCTTGAAAAGAGCCAAAGAGAGTCAAAAGTGCATGGAAAACATCAAGCCATCACGTGTTGCAGACCTGGGATGAAGAGAGAAAGCTGAGTGGGCGCGCTTAGCTGTCATTTTGTCTTCTTGTGGTCAGAACTCGGAATTAGCATTTTTGGCAGCCTGTTTGCTAGTTAATTTTGTCCTTTCTAGTATTTTAGTTTATTTAAGTGGTGATTCATGTTTCATCAGAGATCCATCCATCAGATCACACACTTAGTATCATTTTCATTGTAAACGTTTTCTAGTCGGTAACGGAAGTTAGGACTTTTGAGCCTGTTTGCTCACCATTATGAGTGAGTAGTCGTTCTTCAAGCTTAGCCAGCCTTGGCTGGTGGTTGTAAGTTCCTTTTACCGTTTATTAATGAATGTTTGTTGTTTTAATGGGTGTGTAATGGAATGCTTCATGTTTTAGAGCTTGATCAACTCGTATTTAGTGTTATTGATTGTTGGGGGACCAATATTCAGTGCATGTAACTACCATTATACATGTATTATCTTCTATGGAAGCATGTTGATAATATATCAAGGGTTCTCAGTAAAACGAGATGCTACTTTGTGCTTTTGCAAGAAAGAAATCATTTAAGGAGATCTTAAATGAAACTAATCTTAGAATCTTAAGAACATGCGTGAGTTGACTTAAGTGACTTTTAGGTAGAGACCTTGGCCCAAAGATCTATCAACATTCTTGTTTAGGTAAAAGGTAACTGAAACCACTTGTTTGAGGTTGGTTTGGCTTGTTCTTTACAATATTGTGATACATATCTTTGTCCTCATTTACCTTTACATTTGTATGCAACTATCCACAACTTCTACAAAACAATCATTTTTACTCACGAACAAGCTGTTTGGTAACATTTTCAGTTAACTTTGCATCAATCCCTGTGGAGACGATAATTTACTTACTATTATATTACTTGTACCTAGTGCACTTGCTAGTGTCACCTTTTAGGGCAACATTAGGCATCACTTTTTAAGAGATCATGTTCTGAAGAAGGATATTATCTTTACTCATGTTCCCTCTGAAGAGAATCTTGCTGACATGTTTACTAAGCCTCTGGCTGGTATTTCTTTCAGCAACTTACGTGAAGGCATTGGTATGACTTATCCACTCCAATAACTTAGTTTAATTATTTATGTGTATCTTAAGTGATTAATCGTTTAAGATAATTAAGTGATAATTAATTCTAATCATGATTTGACATTTAAGCATGCGTTATCTACTGCATTTTACGGCGCTGTTCTGTGGTTAACGGTTATCTGTTCCCTTTTAAACGGTGTTTATTTGCTTTTTGAATTGGAACGGTTTCTTGTTTGGGTATAAATAGGGGTTTTCCATACTTAGAAATTTTTACTCTCATTTTCATTGCAATTAGAATTTCCATAGATTTTCTTTGTTCTCTTCTCTCTATTCTTAACCTAATTTCTTATATCTTCAAAAATGGCTCAAGAAATCACTGTCACTCACATCTTTACCACTGAATCCAAAAAGAAAGTTAGCGAATCTAGGGTATTTACCTCTAGGTTCCTAGATGATGAAGTTAAATCCACTGAACCTATCTCCAAATGGCTTAGTGCTCAAAACTGGAATTCATTCGTTTCTCTCGATGAATTTATCTATCCTAAGATAGTCACCGAATTCTATCAGAACCTCCATTTCTTTTCAAATGAGGAGGATGTTCTACACTCAGTAGTCGGGGAAGTTGAGATTGAGGACAGCAGGGCTTCTATTTCTCAAGTGATTGGTATTAATGATGAAGGCATCATCATTGGTGATGATGGTTCAGCAGATGGTTTTACAGAAGCAAACTGGGCTAGACCAGATCTAAGTGCCAAGGAAACATATGCCACCTGGCTCACTCAGCACCAGAGGTGGGCACACTATTTGACAACTAATGTTTTCCTTCCGAAGGCTGGAGGAGTTAATGGTGTTTCCAACAGGGAAAGGGTGTTTATGTGGCATTTGGTCAACCAGAAGAAGATCAACTTACCTGCCATGCTGATAAGGCAGATGAAGAATGTAACTACCGTGAGTGCATTAGCATATGGCTCACTCCTGACTAGGTTGTTTGAGGCAGCCTCTGTTGTGGTTTCAGGAGAAGGTGTTACAAGTAGGAGTACGGTTCTGAAGATGCATACCTTCAGGAACCTTAGCTTTGGTGTGACTCCGAAGAAGAATGAGAAGGGCTCCTCTGTGAGTATTGCTCAGAAGGAAAGTGTTGAGGCCGTTGTTCAGAAAGGAAAGAATGCTGCCAAGAAGGGCAAGGGAAAGAAGGGATCAAGTAAGTTGGTCCTGACTGTTGAGAAGGTGGTTGTCTCAGAACCTCTTCCCACGATGGTTCAAACAACAATCAGTGTTGAATCCTCTGGCAAGATTGTTGCTGAGAAGCCAAAGGATGTTCCTGAGAAGGAAGCTCAAGGTGCTGAGGACGCACGCCTTGCTGAAAGAGAGAAGGCTGCTGAAGCTGAGAAGGTTGCAAGGGTTGTGGCTCTTGCTGATAAGAAGAGAAAGCAGAAGGAAGCAAAAGACAAGTTAGCAGCTGAAAGAGAAATTGCTGCAAAGGCTAAGGCTGATGCAAGAATCATTGCATGTGCTGCTGAACTTGAGAATGTGGAGTTCTCAAAGAATGTTGAGGCTTCAGAAGAAGGAGAAGAGCTTGAGAATATCTCTCTCTCTACTCGGATTAGCTCAAAGGCTACTGAAGAGGATGAGGACTCTGAAGATATTCCTCTCTCCAGAAGAATCCCAAAGAAGAAGATGTCAGCAAAGAGAAGGTCTCCGATCAAAAAGGACTTCTTTATTGCTTCGAGTACTGAACTGGAAGAATCAATTCCTGAAAAAGAGGACTTGGTTGATGACGAAGACATGATGGATATGTCTGTTGAGAAGGATGCTGATGCTCCTATTATTGAAGAACTGACTGAAGATAGTGATCAAGAGCCTGATACTATCATTCAGAATGCTATGAATTTTGCTGAAAACATCAACACTGATGATTTTCTGGATAATGTTCTTCTGGGTCAAGGGAGAAATCCTGGTGAAAGAGATGCTTCTGAAACGCTGTTCAGAATGGCTCATATCTTTGCTGTGCCCATTTCCACATATGATCCAAATCTCTCTGAACAGGTTATTCCATCTCCACCCCATATTACTCATCCATCCTCTCCTCATACTCCTCATCCATCTCCTTCACTACCTTCTGTCACAGAAGTTGGTGATTCTCACACTTCCATTCCTCCTACAACTTCAACTTCTGAGGTTGTACCTCCACCAATTATTCCTCCTTCTGGATCCTTTTCAGAAGTGAATCTAAACACTGCTCCCATCTTCACAGATTCCATAGCCACATCTACTACCTCCTCCATACATACTTCCTCTGTAAGTCCATCAATTGGATTTACTGCTCCATCTTTCTCACTACCATCCACTCTACCTCCCATCTCAACCACTCATACTATCCCTACCTCAACCACTTCCATTCCTCATCCCTCATCCTCTGGACATGCACCTCCTGTGTGTGATCCCTTAACTACCTCCTCCACTACTTCTTATTTTGCAGGGTTGTCATCCAACTATGACTTCCTGCGCAAACACATGAATCGGGATGATCTGGATACCAGATTCGGCAGTTTTGGTTTCATGAGCAGAGCTTCTGGTGTATCCGAAGCTGGTGGTGCTCCCAGTGTTGAGGAGTTGAGAAGAATGAGTCAGAGTGGCTCTGATGAATTGCTGAACAGATTTGCTGGTATGGGGCAAAGGACTTCTGCTGCTGACATGTATGCTCAGGGCATTGTGCTGCAAGAATTACAATCCTTGAAAGCTCAGAACCTGCAGCTCATGACTATGCTTCAAATGCAGGATCCTTCTGTCTACATACGCAATCTTTCTACACTTCATCTAGCTACCTATGAAGAGCTGTACAAATTAAGAGAATTAGCTCTGACTCTTCCTTCATTGGACAACATTGCTCTTGCTTCTTCTCTGAAGGTCAATGAGAATTTGGAGATATTGACAGAAGAAGTCAAGGAAGCAAACGAGCATTATGAGGCTCATGAAAAGATGCTCCCTTGTAAGATTGATGACCTGCAAAGTACTGCCAATCACATTCTGAGAGAAGTGAAATCTTCTGCTCAAGGTTCATCATCTTCCGGGGCTGCAAAGATTGTATATTACATCACCCCTGATCTCAACAATCGACTCTCCAACATTGAGTCTGCTGTATCTGCTCAGAACGCACAGATTGCTGAGCTTACTGAACTTCTGAAGGTTATGCACACTCAAGCACGTGAACAAGAGAAGACTCTTCACAATTGCTATAGGTTTGTTCGAGGACAGACTTATATTCAGAATGAGCATCTCACTGCTGCTGTGTATGCTAACAATCGGTTGATCAAGCTCCTTGTGGAAGATGTTCAGAAACAGCGACCTATGTCTGGTCAGACTTTTGATCATATGAAGACCATTGATGCTGATTTTAGAAGAAGAATGGATATGATCAACACTGTGAGGCCAACTCCTCAGCAATATCAGACTGCACTGAATGTTCAGCAAAAATTGAAATCTCTGTTGGTGTGCCCTAGTTCTAGGCATAGTTATTTGTTGATGTATTGTACTTTTGTTGATTGTACTATACATTTGTTTTATGGAATAAAAGGCATTAATTCATTCAGTCAATATATCTTGTATTATATGAACTGTATGAAGTATCCATTGATTGTATATCATAAATTACCAGAAGCTAGTTCTACTCATGGGAATGAATAGAACGTAAAGCTTTTACGAACAGGATATGTACACGTGTACAGGATATGTTTGTAGGTACGTATGACCAATACGAGACTTGGTCGATCCGCTTTATAAGGCACATGGTGGGAGTGTCATTGCCCTTCTATAAATGTAGATCTCTTTTATCTGTCGACCTGATTTCAATATAGTATTGAATGAGGAATCTGATTAGATTTGACATACGCCTAACAGGTCTGTAAAAGGATGCCAAATACGGGTATGATTGGTCTAGTCAGTGAACTGATTCATACTGATAGTTGAAGTGAAGGGATTACCACTCACTCCCAAGTGAGATGATATCATTAGGCCACTCGATGAGTTGAACTGAGAAATGTGTGGCCACACTCAGATAAGCTGGTTACTTATTTGTTCTTCAGTTAACTCTAGATCGAGAAATATCTCAAGCTTTAGAGGATGACGTCCACCATGCCTCATGCTTGATATATCGATATGCATGGTAAGAGATATTAGAGAATACTACAGGGTATCTATCTGTATGAGATGGACTAACACTGTAATCAATTAGTGACTGATATGGTCTAGGCAACTCTCTATCAGTCGTTGAGCTAATTGATTATGGCCCACAGGATCGTGCACACTAGACACTGAGACTTGTACTCGGAGAACTGATACATGTAGTGTATTTGTGATGAACTTATTATTAGTTGTTAACTAATAATGTTAATTGATTAATTGTTCTAATTGGAACAAGTTAATTGATTGTATGGAGGGATTAATTATTCAATCGGGTTAATTAATTAAACGATTGATTAATTAGATTTTCTTTAGGGGTTGGTGTGTGATTAATTATAACCTAATTGATGTTAATTGAATCTATTGTATTCTATTGTGGTACAATCAGATTAATTAAATTAATACAGGTACTGAAACTGTAATTAGTCGACACACTATAAATTAATCCTAATCGATTGAAAACCCTAGACTTTCGGACACAGAAATCAGAGAAACCCTAATTCCCTCTACACCATTCGGCCGAACCCTCCCTAGGGTGATCCCGGAGTGATCGTTCATCGTTCTTCGTGCCTCTTGCGAGTACCTGATCACTGGAGGTGTCGTGCACGTGAATTTGGAGGAATCACCGATCGTGCGGTTCGTCCATCTCTCTCAGAGGGATTCCATGTGAGTGACTAATGTAGATTTAATCACGTTAATTAAACAAATAACATTGAGGCAATGATAAAGATCAAGTGTAATCTGATCAATGATTTTAAATATCGTTTTTCTCGCTTCCGCTGCGCGACTCTGATCGTTGATCAGATTCCAACAATCTCAGGGTGCTCTGGGTGTTGCTCTTGGTTCTGGTCAAACGGGGGAGAAGTCTGGTCAGCAGAGTGGTCTCAATACTGGTGTTAAGAGACAGAGTGCTGCTGAAGGATCTAGTGGTGTTCCTCCTCCTCAGAAGAAACCTAGGAACTTGTAATCTTATTAGGACTTAAGCTTCTTAGCTAGGTTCTGGGTTGGGTAGTTTTTGTCTTAGGACTTTTTCTGCTCTTCTGATTATTTTGTTTCATATGTTGTCTTATGATGAATTTATATACACTGAATCCTTCTTATACCTTTTTTGTTTCTGACTACTGACTTATTGCTTATGTTTCTTTGTGACTTAGTAAATTATTCTTCACTAAATCTAACAACTTGATCTTAAGTCATTTATAAGTTTATACAGATTGCTGAAGTTCACCATTTACACTAAAATGGGGGAGTTAATTTACTCAGAAGTTTTGAAACATTTGAATCAGGAAGTCATTTTCTAAACCTCATGTTTTCTGTTACCTTTTGACCACGGTTTGTCCATAACCAAAATGGGGGAGAATGATGAACCCTATGTGTTTTGATTATGTCCAAACGTTTCAGAAGATGAAAACTTAATACTCTCTTACATATAGTTTATTGTTGACTAATATTTTTTTTCTACTTAGTCTATGTGTAAGTTACTCAGCAGGTGCTGAATGAATCATTTATGGATTGCCTAAAGGACTCAGAAGATCTGTTTGCTGAAGTCAGAATTTTAATAATTCAGAAGCTGGATGCTCCGCTCTGAAGCCGAAGTCTGCTAAAGCTCTCCTCAGAAGTTCTTTGCAATCAGAAGATCTTTTACCAATTTGATCAGAAGCTTAGTCACGGGTTCTGTTTGAGCATTTAATGCTCTGACACTTGCATTCAATGCAAGGCGCCAAAAGTTCAAAAAGCTGTTTTGGTGGAGGGCGCTTGTCTGTTCAAGAGAAACCAGAATTTCCTTGTCTATCCTTTGTTGATCCAATTGAAGAATGATTCAAGTCAACCTCATCTTTGATTTCAAATCACTTACCGGATTGAGTTAAAGAACAAGGATAACGGAATCAAAGTGTTTGAAGAGCCTTTGAAGACTTGACAAATTAACGGCTACAACAACTGATGTCATCTGTTTGAAGATTCAAATTCACCAACGGTCATCTTCATTCACTATAAATAGTAGCCAAGCTCCAAGCATCAACATATGCGTGATCATCGAGCAAAATCTCAACGCACTGTTTTAACAAGAAAAACAGAGCAACACTTCCCATTCTCAATCTTTCTTAGCATAGTCTTAGTTAAAGCGAGAGAGTGAAGAAAAACAAGTTCATAATAGGAATCTTGTAAACTGATATCGTTTGTGATATTCAGTTAGATTTAGAGAGAAATCTAGTTGAGATTAGAGTTGGGTGAGAAATCCAGAAAACAGAGTATTGTTTGTTCTGGTGGAAATCCTTTAACTCTTTTTAGGCTAGTCAGAACTAAGTGAGAAATTAGCTTAAGTTTTGTTGATGTAAAGGAGCCTCTGAACTTGCCATAAAAGTTCTGAATAGTGGATTTATAAAATCTCTGTAGGCTGCGACCTCAGGGGACAAGACGTAGTCACATGACTTCTGTGGCGAACTTGGATAAATCGAATTGTTCAATCAGGATCTCTTGAACCTCTTTCTCCCTCTTATACTTGTTATTTTTGCTTCTGTGTACTTGCTTATATTTAGTGCTGAAACAGATTTTCTCTAAAGTATCATTGTCTTTGTTCAGAAGACTATCCAGAAGTTCTCAAATCAGAACTTCTGTTGGTGAAAACAGTCTAACTTCTGTAAGCTTGCTTCTGACTCTGAGGAAATTTGACTCTGAAAATTAAGTTTCCCAAAAAACTTAGAAATTTTCAGTTTTCAACTTTGACACCTATTCACCCCCCTCTAGGTGATTCTGTTCTTGATAGGGCCAACGGTCTCTTCTTGTGACATAACCACCACAACATATGAAGTGATGAAATTTAGAAATTATCGGTAGTCGGCAACTTAAAACATAACATGAATGGATAGTCGGGGTGAAACAAAGATGGTTGAACAAATGTCTCTCTGTTATCCATGAGTGCTAATCCCTGACATTCGACAACATTGTTTTTAATTTCATCGGAAGGGAGAGTGTGTGCAATGTTTTTTTGAGGTGGGAAATATCCATTGTTTGAAGAAGAAGAGGCCATCTTTTTTGCCTATATGAAAAAATGGAAGGGTAATTGATTGAATGCCTTTGAAGCCTTTTTATGTAGTTTTATAGGCATGTAGTGAATGAAATAATTGAATAGACAAGACAAATGAGAAATAATTGAATGAAAAAATTGAAGGGCCATTCACTAGTGGTTTGTCCGTAGCATTTTGTTTTTTACATGTAGTTTGGACACTTTTTCAGTAAATGCATGCCAATTTTGTACTAAAAAAGCATATGGCATTTACGAGTTTCTAGTCCCACCATGTATTTGTTCGAACACGTTTTTAGTCCCACCAGCCAGTTGTTCGAATGGGTTTGTAGACCTACCCTCCATGCGTTCTTATTTGTTTCTAGTCCCACTAACTGAGTATGCCTTACTACTTTGTTTAAATGTAGTGAATGAAGACTATCATCCATGTGCATGTTGGCCCTAACAAGATCAGAATCACCTAGAGGGGGTGAATAGGTGTTTAAGTCCGAATTTAAGTTTTTAGAGAAACTTAACTCATAATCCAATCTCTTCAGAGTCAGAGGCAAGCTTTTAGAAAGCGCTTCTGAGAGAGATTCTTCCTTAAGGCAATTTCTGCCTTTAAGCAACAAAAGTTCTGTTTAACAGAGCTTCTGGATAGTCTTCTGAACAAAGACAGTGAATTTAATGAGCAAACTATTTCAGCACTAAATATTAAGCAAATACATAGAAGCAAAAATAACAAGTTATAAAGAGGGAGAAAGAGATTCAGGAGGTCCTGAGTGTACAGTTCAATTTATCCAGGTTTGCCACAGAAGTCCTGTGACTACGTCATGTCCCATGTGATCGCAGTCAGCAGAGATTCTAAATCCACTATTCATAACGTTTATGGCACGTTCAGAAGCTCCTTTATATCAACAGAACTTAAGCTAATTTCTCACTTAGTTCTGACTAGCCTAGAATAAGTTAAAGGATTTTCACCAGAACAACAACATCCCTGTTTTCTGGAGAAAGAATGGGAAGTGCTCTGTTTTTGCTTAGAATAACAGTGCGTTAAGATAGCTCAAAAATCTCGCGTGTTGGAACACAAGTGAGCTTGGCTACCATTTATAGTGTCTTGAGGATGACAGAGTTGTAGCCGTTAATCTGTCTTGTCTTCAAACGGTCTTCAAACACTCTTGGTTCCATTAACCTTGTTCTTTAGCTTAATCGGGTAAGATATTTGAATTGAAGGATAAGGTGGACTGAAAAGTTTCTTCATTAGGATCAACAAGGGGTAGACAAAGAAATTCTGGTTTTGTTTGTTGTTGACAAAAGACGCGCTCCTTCAAACAACTTTTTGAACTTTTGGCGCTTAGCATTAAATGCAGTTGACATGTGCATTAAATGCTTAACAAAAGCCGTGATCAAGCTTCTGATCACTTAATTCTTTTTGTCTAAACTTCTAATCAAAACGGAACCATAGCTTCTGGTTGCTATTGAACTTCTGAGGAGAGCTTGATAAATCTTCTGAAGATCTTCAGAGCGGAGCATCCAGCTTCTGATCTTTATCTTCTGTCTTGATCAATTAATCTTCTCTTCTGAGTTCCATAAGCACTCCATACTTTATTCATTCAGCGCATGCTGAGAAAAACTTACACATAACTTAACAAAAATTGTTAGTCAACATTGATAAGTGTATAAGTCGAAATTGAATTTCATCTTCTGAAACGTTTAGACATAATCAAAACACATAGGGTTCATCATTCTCCCCCATTTTGGTTATGGAAAAACCGTGGTTCAGAAGGTAGAGTTACTTAATCAAACACAGAGTTTAGAAAGTAACTTCCTGATGGTTATGTTATTCAGTGCCTCTGTGTAACTTAACTCCCCCATTATAGTGTAAATGGTGAACTCCAACAATCTGCTTTATCTTAAAAACGGCTTAAGATCAAGTTATTAGAATTAGTGAAGTGTAAGTTAGCAGGCAAAAACATAAACATATTTAGAGCATAATGATTCAGAAGCAATAAGTAGTCTGAGACAAGCATGAATAGATAAAAGTTCAAAGTTCCTTGGCTAGACAAGAGATAACATATCAGAGCATAATGATAACAAACAATAAAAGGAGGAAGAATAAGACAAGTCCTAAGACAAGCTTCCCCAACCCAGAACCTAAGGCTAAAAGGCCTAATGGTCTATTTCCATTTAGTTGGATCATCAGCTTTGTGTTTCTCTTGAAGAACTATACAGTATGTTCAAATACCTTAAGAGGAAATTGGACAAAAGTGAGGCTGACAAGTTTCTTAGGTTTACTCAAGTCTACTCTGACATAAAAGTGTTAGAAGAGAAGTTGTGTAAACAGTTCAGCACTCCTGCTAAAGGCCTCAAAGCAAAAGGCAAGGAAAAGCTGCCTCTGGGAAGTGATAAACCCCAGAAGAAGAAGAAACCTGTCACTCCCTCTCTTCTGAAGGAGATCTCTTCTCCTCCTGATGCGGGTACCTCTGAGAGTGCTGCTATTGCCTCTGAAGAAAGTACACCTTCCAAGAAGAAGAAGAAAGCTCTCAAGAAGCAAAGGGAAAGATCCAAGAACCCTCCCTTTTACAAGCTTTGCAAGAGTGATGGTCAATGGTTGAAGGATTGCAAGTATCACATCAAAAACATCTTGCAATCTGAGATATCACTAAAACCTCCTGAAGATAAATCTAACTCTGAAGGACCCAATAAGGATTGGGTACCTGTCACTAATTGATTGTGTTGCAGGTGGCTCTGAGTGCTCCATCAATGTCAAAGCTGTGGTACATTGAAAGTGGGTGCTCAAGGCATATGACAGGTGATGAAAAAACATTCATCACATATGAACCTAAAAGAGGTGGAAAAGTCAGCTTTGGAGATGCTCAAAAGGGAAGGATCATTGGTTCTGGATCAATTGAAACCAATCCTCCCATTGAAGATGTCTCACTAGTCAGAGGCCTGAAGTTCAACCTCCTGAGTGTTACACAACTGTGTGACAAAGGTAGAGATGTTGTATTCAGCTTCTCTGGATGTAAAATCTTGGACAGTAAGTCAAGGGAAATAATTCTAACTGCTCCTAGAGTAGAAAATGTTTTCATGTTGAACCTTGAGAATCTCTGTAAAAATATATGCTTGATGTCCAAAGAGGATACCTCCTGGCTCTGGCATAGAAGACTTGCTCACCAAAGTAGCTAGATATCAATTGGTTGAGGGTCTGCCTGAAATTAGTTTTAAAAAGAACCATCTGCTTGTCAATCTGGAAAACAATCCAGAAGCTCTTTTAAAACTAAGAAAACCATTTCAACTAAAAGACCTTTGGAGTTACTTTATATGGATCTTTTTGGCCCTGTTCAACAAATGAGCATGGGTGGAAAGAAGTATGCCTTTGTCATAGTAGATGACTATTCAAGATTCACTTGGGCTATCTTGCTTACTAGCAAAGATGAGTCACTTGGATGTTTCTCAGTTCTTGTAAAGAAACTTGAGAATGGAAGGAATGAAAAGGTTGTCCATATCATAAGTGATAATGGTGGAGAATTCATGAACTTTCAGTTTGAAGAATTCTGTGAAACCAAGGGAATTGATCATAACTTTTCTGCTCCCAGAACTCTTCAACAAAATGGGGTAGTTGAAAGGAAGAACAAAACTCTGGTTGAAATTGCCAGAACCATGATCAATGATAGAAGGCTTCCAAAGTACTTCTGGGGAGAAGCTGTTAACACAACTTGTTATGTTCTTTATAGAGTGCTCATAAGGAGTATCATGAACAAAACCCACTATGAACTCTGGAAAGGTAGAAAGCCTAAGATAGGTTATTTCAGAACCTTTGGTTGTAAGTGTTATGTTTTGAATACAAAAGAATATCTTTCAAAGTTTGATTCAAAGGCAGATGAGGCCATTTTTCTTGGTTACTCAACACATAGTAAAGCATATAAGGTTTTTAATAAGAGGACTCAAACTTTAGATGAATCTATTCATGTTTAGTTTGATGAGACTAACCATGCAGATAGTAGAGCTCCCGATGAAGATGTAGTTCAAGCTCCTGAAGTAACATCTCCAGCTGATGATGAAGATGCTTCTCCTAGAGCTGTTGAAGTAATTCCTCCTGTTGCTAATTAAGTTCTAGAAGAGAATCCAACTCCAGAAGTCAACTTCTTTCCAGAAGATGCTCCTATACATGATTCACGAAATGATGAACAAGTTTCAGAAGATACATTGGATATACCAATAGAGCTCCTAGGAATCACCCATTGGAGAATATTATTGACTCTGTTCATAATCCTGTCATGACCAACCTCAGCTCAAAAGATACATGGGGAATGTGGCTTTTGTGTCACTTATGGAACCCAAGGACTTCTATGAAGCTGAAGATGATGAGTGCTGGTTAATGGCAATGCAAGAAGAACTTGACCAGTTCAAAAGGTCAGAAGTTTGGATTTTGGTTCCCAGACCTAACAACAAGAAAGTTGTTGGTACAAGATGGGTTCTGAATAACAAGCTTGATGAGTTTGGAAATTTTGTTAGGAACAAGGCAAGACTTGTTGCTCAGGGTTACAGTCAGCAAGAAGGCATAGATTATGGTGAAACTTTTGCTCCTATTGCAAGGTTGGAAGCCATTAGAATTCTGTGTGCTTTTGCATCATACAAAGGTTTTAAGCTTTTTCAAATGGATGTGAAAAGTGCATTCTTGAATGGGTACATTGATGAGGAAGTCTATGTGTCTCAACCACCTGGTTTTGAAGATCCTAAGTTTCCAGATCATGTGTACAAGCTTAAGAAAGCCTTGTATGGACTGAAACAAGCTCCCAGAGCTTGGTATGAGAGACTGACAAAGTTCCTTCTGTCCAAGGGATTTGTCAGAGGCTGTGTTGATACAACTCTGTTCACTCTGAGAAAGAACAAAGATATCATTTTAGCTCAGGTATATGTTGATGATATTATATTTGGTGCTACTAATGAATCTTTGTGCACGGAGTTCAGTAACTACATGAAAGCTGAGTTTGAATGTCTATGATGGGAGAATTAACCTTCTTCTTAGGACATCAGATCAAGCAAAGTAATGATGGTGTGTTTATCAATCAAGCTAAGTATACTAGAGAAGTGCTGAAGAAATTTGGCATGTCAGACTCTAATGTTGTTGACATTCCCATGGATGTCAGTAAAGACTTTGACGATGAAGAGAAAGCTGGTAAATCTATAGACATAAAAACCTACAGAGGTATGATTGGTTCTCTTTTATATCTAACAGCCATCAGGCCAGATATACATTTTATCGTGTGCTTCTGTTCTAGATATCAGGCTAAACCAAAGGAGATTCATGATGTTGCTGTCAAAAGAATTCTCAGATATCTTAAAGGCACTTCAGAAGCTGGTTTGTGGTATCCCTGTATTACAAATTTTACTCATGTTGGATACACAGACTCTGACTATGGTAGAGATAAATTGAAAAGAGTCAGCACTTCTGGTGGTTGTGATTTTCTGGGGGAGTGCTTTCTCTCCTGGCATAGTAAGAAGCAAACCTCTGTGGCTCTCTCAACTGCTGAAGCTGAGTATGTTGCTGCTGGAAGTTGTGTTTCTCAGATGCTCTGGATAAAGCAACAAATTGCTGACTACGGAATCACTCTTAGAACAATTACAATCTACTGTGATAACAAAAGTGCTATTGACCTTTCAAAGAATCCCATTGAACACAATAGAATGAAGCATGTGCACATTAGGCATCACTTTCTGAGAGATCATGTTCTGAAGAAGGATATTATTCTTACTTACTTGCCCTCTAAAGACAATCTTGCTGATATGTTTACTAAGCCTCTGGCTAGTACTCCTTTCAGAGGTCTGCGTGAAGGCATAGGTATGACTAATCCACTTCAGTAATTTATCTTTAATTATATTCTCTTCTGTCTTAACTGCTAGTCGTTTAAGATAGTTAAGTGTGATTTAGGATAATCATGGTGTTTAATTTTTGCTTTAAGCGTGCCTACATTAAATGCTATTTTTGTGCTTTTTCTATTGTTAACGGTAACTGGTTCCCTTTTTAGCGGTGGTTATCCACTTTTTGAATTGGAACGGTTTTTTTATTTTTGGGTATAAATAAGGATTTCCATACTTAGCAAATTTTCACCTAAGTTTTCATAGCAATTAGAATTTTCAATCTATTTTCTGCAATCTTTATCTTTCTCTCTCTACTCTAAAACCTAATTTCCTAAAATGGCTCTTGAACAAAATGTTCCAGTCACTATCACTGGAATCTTCGAAGCCAAAATTGAACTCAATTCATCTAAGGTCTTCACTTTTAGGTTCTTAGATGAACAATGCCTTACCACCCCTCCAATTTCCAAATGGTTAACCACTCAAAATTGGATCTCATTCGCTTCCCTCGATGAGGTTATCTTTCCAACACTAGTCACTGAGTTTTACAAGAATATCTCATTTCGTTCTGATGAAGTTGATGTTCTTCACTCGATGGTGTGTGGAGTTGAGGTTAAGGTTTCCAGAACTTCACTTGCTACCAGTTTGGGTATTGCTGATGAAGGATTGATTATTGGGGAAGATGGGTCTGCTGAAGGCTTTGCTGATTCTAACTGGGGAAGACCAGATCTGAGTGCAAAAGAGACATATGTCACATGGTTGACTCAGCACCAAAGGTGGGCACATTATATCACTACTAATGTGTTCCTACCAAAGTCTGGAGGAGTTAACTGTGTCTCCAACAGGGAGAGGGTATTTATGTACCACATGATGGCAGAGAAGAAGATAAATCTGTCAGCAATGATCTTAAGACAGATGAAGGGTGTAAAGCCAAATGGAACCCTTGCCTATGGTTCTCTGCTGACAAGAATTTTTGAATCTGTTGGTGTTCAGATTCTAGCAGATGCTATCAGAAGCAGAAGTACACCTATAGCTTATGTCCCTCTGACTAAGTTATCTTTTGGTATGCTGCCAGCTAAGAAAGATGAGACTTTTGTTCCCCTGGTAATAAAGGAAGTTCACAAGAATGATGTGAAGGATGCTGGGACAGGTACCAAGAAAGGAAAGGGTGATAAAGGAAAGAAGAAGACCAGCAGTATGATGAACCCTAAGTGTTTTGGTTATGTCCAAATATTTCAGAAGATGAAAATTAAAATTAACTTATATACTTTTCAATATTGACTAACAATTTTTTTTGTTAAGTATTGTATGAGTTTTCTCAGCAGATGCTGAATGAAGAATTCCTGCTTGCCTATTTGAACTCAGAAGATTAAAAAAACTGGAGACTGAAGCACTTTCTCAGAAGCTGGATGAACCGCTCTGAAGTGTTGATTGTCTGCCTAAAGCTTTTATCAGAAGTTCTCTTTTGCAAACAGAAGACTAAGGTTGTTTTAGTTCAGAAGCGCTAAGAAGAAAAACGAACATCAGAAGTTCGTTATCACGGGTTTGGTTAAGCATTTAATGCTTTGTCAGTTGCATTTAATGCAAGGCGCCAAAAGTTCAAAAAGCTGTTTGAAGGACGCGCCTGTTCACAACAAACAAAACCTGCTCTCTTATCGTTTCCTTCTAAATCAATCTTCAAGATCAGTCAACTCCATCACCTTTATCCTAATCCCATACCGGATTAGGTTAAAGTACAAAGTTGACAGAGTTGAGTGTTTTGAGACCGTTTGAAGAAGTTGACAAGATTAACGGCTACTTTCATCCTTGTCATTCTTGAAGATTCAAATATCCTCAACGGTTATCTACTAAACACTATAAATAGTAGCAAAGCTCCACTGCATCAACTACGTGTGTGATCATAGAGCAAAAATCTCAACGCACTGTTATTCAAGAAAACAGAGCACACTTTCCATTCTCAATCTTTTCTTAGCTTAGCCTTTGTAATTGTGAGAGAGTGAAGAAAAACAAGTTCATAATAGAAATCTTGTAAACTGAGATCGGTTGTGATCTTCAGTTAGATTTAAAAGAGAGAAATCTAGTTGAGATTTGAGTTGGGTGAGAAATCCAGAAAACAGAGTATTGTTGTTCTGGTGAAAATCCTTTAACTCATTTTAGGCTAGTCAGAACTAAGTGAGAAATTAGCTTAAGTTCTGTTGATGTAAAGGAGCTTCTGAACTTGCCATAAAAGTTCTGAATAGTGGATTTATAAAATCTCTGGAGGCTGCGACCTCAGAGGACAAGACGTAGTCACAGGAATTCTGTGGCGAACTTGGATAAATTGAACTGTTCATCAGGACCTCCTGAATCTCTTTCTCCCTTCTTTATACTTGTTAATTGCTTCTGTGTACTTGTATCATATTTAGTGCTGAAACAGATTTTCTCTTAAAAATCACAAGTCTGTGTTCAGAAGACTGTCCAGAAGTTCTTTACTCAGAACTTCTGTAGCTGAAAAGACAGAACCTGTCTTAAAGCAGATTATCCCTCAGAGGCTACTTCAATAAGCTTGCCTCTGACTCTGAGGATTATTGACTCTGAAAATTGAGTTTTCATTAAATCCTTGAAAATATCAGTTTTCGTTTGAAACACCTATTCACCCCCCTCTAGGTGATTCTGATCTTGTTAGGGCCAACAAGTGGTATCAGAGCCAGGTTACTTCGTATATTTACTAAAGATCTAACAATCTAAGTGTAAGATCCTATCAGAATCGATAGAGATGGCTAGTAGACACCAGCCTGAGAATTCTTCTCACTTCATTGTCCCAGAGGGATCCTCTACAACTAGACCTCCATTATTCAATGGTGACAATTACTCCTACTGGAAAAAGAGAATGATGTACTTCATTCAAGCTCAGAACATGAGTGCTTGGTTTGTCATCACAGATGGAGATTTCATTCCTACCAGAATGGAACCAGGTCTAGGGAATGTTATTATCCCTCAGAGAGAATATTCAGATGAAATTCTGAAAAAGCTCCAAACAAATGCTTCAGCAATAAATATGCTGCATTGTGCACTTACAGCCACTGAATATAACAAAGTTTCCTCTTGTGAAACTGCACAGGATATATGGAACAAGCTGGAAGTCACATATGAAGGAACAGGAAAAGTGAAGCAGTCCAAAGTCAACCAACTCATGAGAGAATATGAGTTATTTGAAATGCTTGACAAAGAATCTATTTCAGAAATGAATTCTAGATTCACCAAGATAGTCAATGACTTAAAGAGTTTGGGCAGAGACATTGAAGAGTCTGAAAGAGTAAAGAAGATTGTCAGAAGCTTACCAAGGTCTTGGCAAGCCAAGAAGACTGCCATTGAAGAAGTTCAGGACTTGAGCTTTTATTTGTATGATGAACTCATTGGGTCTCTAATCACCCATGAGATGTCACTAAAAAATCATGACCTAAGAGAAAGGTCAGAAGGAAAGAGACAAGTAGTCCTGAAGGCAGAGTCTTCTGAAGAATCATCAGAAGATGAAGAATTGGCCATGCTGACCAGAAAGTTCAAAAGAGCCTTTAGAAAAGGCAAAGGTGGAAACTACAAGAAGCCATTCAGAAGTTTTGAGAAGAAGACTTCTGACTTCGGTGAAAAGTTCAAGAGAGATCCAAACAAGCCCATTGTGTGCTATGGATGTCAGCAACCTGGGCACATTAAGCCTAACTGCCCAGAGATGAAGAAAGATAAGAAAAAGTTCAAGAAAGCTATGTTGGCTGCTTGGTCAGACTCTGAGACCAGCAGTGATCCTGAAGAGAAGGAAGAGCAAGCCCAGATATGTTTCATGGCTATTGATGAGCCATCCTCTGAAGATGTCACAGGAGAAACTTCCGCACCTCCTGAAGCAAACTATGACTCCGAGGTAAACATATCCTCTGAACAAAATATCTTTGATTCTCTTGAAGAATTGTACAGCATGTTCAAGTACCTAAAAAGGAAGTTGGACAAAAGCGAGGCTGACAAATTTCTTAGGTTTACTCAAGTTTATGCTGATATGAAAATATTGGAAGATAAACTAAGTAAACAATTCAGTTCTTCCTCCGATGACTCAAAAGTCAAAGGTAAAGAAAAACTGCCTCTGAGGAATGATAAACCTCAGAAGAAGAAATCTGTCACTCCCTCTCTTCTGAAAGAGATCTCTTCTCCTCCTGAAGTGGGAACCTCTAAGAGTGCTAATGCCTCTGAAGAAGTAGTACCTTCCCAGAAGAAGAAGAATGCTCCTAAGAAGCAAAGGGAAAGATCCAAGAATCCTCCTTCTTGCAAGTTGTGTAAGAAAGATGGACATTGGTTGAAAGATTGCAAGTATCACATTAAGAACCTCTTGCAATCTGAAATATCAGAAAAACCTGTAGAAGCTAAATCTAACTCTGAAGGACCCAATAAGGATTGGGTACCTGTCACTAATTGATTGTGTTGCAGGTTGCTCTGAGTGCTCCATCAATGTCAAAGCTGTGGTACATTGACAGTGGGTGCTCAAGGCATATGACAGGTGATGAAAAGGCATTCATCACATTTGTACCTAAAAGAGGTGGTAAAGTCAGCTTTGGAGATGCTCAGAAAGGAAGAATTCTTGGTTCTGGATCCATTGGAACCAATCCTCCGATCGAAGATGTCTCCCTAGTCAGAGGTCTGAAGTTCAATCTCCTGAGTGTTGCACAACTGTGTGATAAAGGTAGAGATGTTGTCTTCAGCTCCTCTGGATGTAAAATCTTGGACAGTAAGTCAAGGGAAGTTATTCTAACTGCTCCTAGAGTTGAAAATGTTTTCATGCTGAATCTTGAGAATCTTTGCAAAAATATATGCTTGATGTCCAAAGAGGATACCTCCCGGCTCTGGCATAGAAGACTTGCTCATGTTAGCATGGATCTTCTGGCCAAAGTAGCTAGATATCAATTGGTTGAGGGTCTGCCTGAAATTAGTTTTAAAAAAGACCATTTATGCAATGCTTGCCAATCTGGTAAACAATCCAGAAGCTCTTTTAAAACTAAGAAAGTCATTTCAACTAAAAGACCTTTGGAATTACTTCATATGGATCTTTTTGGTCCTGTTCAACCAATGAGCATGGGTGGAAAGAAGTATGCCTTTGTCATTGTAGATGACTATTCAAGATTCACTTGGGTCATCTAGCTGTCTAGCAAAGATGAGTCACTTGGATGTTTCTCAGTTCTGATTAAGAAACTTGAGAATGAAAGGAATGAAAAGGTAGTCCATATCAGAAGTGATAATGGTGGAGAATTCAAAAACTTTATGTTTGAAGAATTCTGTGAAATCAAGGGAATTGATCATAACTTTTCTGCTCCCAGAACTCCTCAACAAAATGGGGTAGTTGAAAGGAAGAATAGAACTCTGGTTGAGATAGCCAGAACTATGATCAATGAAAGAAGGCTTCCAAAGTATTTTTGGGGAGAAGCTGTGAACACAGCTTGCTATGTTCTGAATAGAGTGCTAATCAGAAGCATTCTGAACAAGACTCCTTATGAACTCTGGAAAGGTCGAAAGCCTAAAATAGGTTACTTCAGAACCTTTGGTTGTAAGTGTTATGTTTTTAATACAAAAGAATATCTTTCAAAGTTTGATTCAAAGGCAGATGAAGCTATTTTTCTTGGCTACTCAACACATAGTAAAGCATATAGGGTTTTTAATAAGAGGACTCAAACTTTAGATGAATCCATTCATGTAAAGTTTGATGAGACTAACCCTGCAGATAGTAAAGTCTCTGAAGAAGATGAAGTTCAAGCTTCTGAAATATCATCTCCTCCTGTTGAAGATGTTATTCCTAAAGCTGCTGAAGTTGGTTCTCCTGTTGAACATGTTCCAGAAGAACATCCAACTACAGAAGTTAACTCTCTTCCAGAAGATGCTCCTATATATGATTCAACAAATGATGAACAGGTTTCAGAAGACTCATTGGATCTACCAAGAGAAGTTAGAGCTCATAGGAATCATTCCTTAGAGAACATCATTGACTCTGTTCACAATCCTGTCATGACCAGAGCTCAGCTCAGAAGATATATGGGGAATGTGGCTTTTGTGTCACTACTGGAACCCAAGGACTTCTATGAAGCAGCTGATGATGACTCCTGGTTAATGGCAATGCAAGAAGAACTTGACCAGTTCAAAAGGTCAGAAGTTTGGATTTTAGTTCCCAGACCTAACAACAAGAAGGTTGTTGGTACAAGATGGGTTCTGAAAAACAAGCTTGATGAATTTGGAAATGTTGTGAGGAACAAGGCTAGACTTGTTGCTCAAGGTTACAGTCAGCAAGAAGGCATAGATTATGGTGAAACTTTTGCTCCTGTTGCAAGATTAGAAGCCATTAGAATCTTATGTGCTTTTGCATCATACAAAGGTTTCAAGCTCTTTCAAATGGATGTGAAAAGTGCATTCCTGAATGGTTACATTGATGAGGAAGTCTATGTGTCTCAACCTCCTGGTTTTGAAGATCCTAAGTTTCCTGATCATGTGTACAAGCTAAAGAAAGCCTTGTATGGACTGAAACAAGCTCCCAGAGCTTGGTATGAGAGACTGACAAAGTTCCTTCTGTCTAAAGGATTTGTCAGAGGCTGTGTTGATACAACTCTGTTCACTCTGAAGAAGAACAAGGATATCCTTATAGCTCAGGTATATGTTGATGATATTATATTTGGTGCTACTAATGAATCTTTGTGCAGAGAGTTCAGTGACCACATGAAGGCTGAGTTTGAGATGTCTATGATGGGAGAATTAACCTTCTTCTTAGGACTTCAGATCAAGCAAAGTAATGATGGTGTGTTTATCAATCAAGCCAAGTACACTAGAGAAGTGCTGAAGAAATTTGGCATGATGGACTCTAATGCTGTTGATATTCCAATGGATGTCAGCAAAGACATTGATGATGAAGAAAAAGCTGGTAAACCTGTAGATATAAAAACCTACAGAGGTATGATTGGTTCTCTTTTATACCTAACCGCCAGCAGGCCAGATATACATTTTGCTGTGTGTTTTTGTGCTAGATATCAATCAAAGCCAAGAGAAATTCATGATGTTGCTGTCAAAAGAATTCTTAGATATCTTAAAGGCACACCAGAAGCTGGTTTGTGGTATCCCTGTAGTTCTGATTTCACTCCTATAGGATACACAGACTCTGACTATGGTAGAGATAAATTGAAAAGGGTCAGCACTTCTGGTGGTTGTCATTTTCTGGGGGAGTGCCTAGTCTCCTGGCATAGCAAGAAGCAAACCTCTGTGGCCCTCTCAACTGCTGAAGCTGAGTATGTTGCTGCTGGAAGTTGTGTTTCTCAGATGCTCTGGATAAAGCAACAAATTGCTGACTATGGAGTCATCCCTGGAACAATTACAATCTACTGTGATAACAAGAGTGCCATTGATCTTTCAAAGAATCCTATTCAGCACAGCAGGATGAAGCATGTTCATATTAGACATCACTTTCTGAGAGATCATGTTCTGAAGAAGGATATTATCATTACTCATGTTTCCTCTGAAGAAAACCTTGCTGACATGTTTACTAAGCCTCTGACTGGTATGGCTTTCAGCAACTTACGAGAAGGCATTGGTATGACTTATCCTCTTCAATAACTTAGAATTATTGTCTCTGAGTATCTTAAGTGTTTGATTGTTTAAGATAATTTAGTTATAATAAATTCTAATCATGATTTGACTTGAAAGCATGCGTTATTTACTGCTTATTACGGCGCTCTTCTGTGGTTAACGGTTATCTGTTCCCTTTTAAACGGTGTGAAGTTACTTTTTGAATTGGAACGGTTTCTGTGTTTGGGTATAAATAAGGGATTTCCATACTTAGAACTTTTTACTCTCATTTTCTTTGCCATTAGAATTTTCATAGCTTTTTCTGTGATATCATCTCTCTTAGACATCTTAACCTAATTTCTCATTTCCTCAAATGGCTCAAGAAATCACTGTCACTCACATCTTTTCCGATGATTCACGAAAGAAAGTTAGTCAATCTAGGGTTTTTACCTCTAGATTTTTAGATGACGAAGTCAAATCAACTGAACCTATCTCTCTTTGGCTTAGTGCTCAAAACTGGAATTCTTTCGTCTCTCTCGAAGAATTCATCTACCCTAACTTAGTTACAGAATTTTATAAGAACCTCCATTTCTTTTCTAATGAGGAGGATGTGCTTCATTCTGTGGTCGGGGATGTTGAAATCGAAGTCAGCAGGGCTTCCATTTCTCAAGTGATAGGAATTGATGATGAAGGAATCATCATTGGAGATGATGGTTCAGCAGAAGGGTTTTCAGAAGCCAACTGGGCTAGGCCAGATCTAAGTGCCAAGGAAACTTATGCCACCTGGTTGAGTCAGCACCAGAGGTGGGCACATTATTTGACTACGAATGTCTTTCTTCCGAAGGCTGGAGGAGTCAACTGTGTTTCCAACAGAGAAAGGGTTTTTATGTGGCATCTGGTCAACCAGAAGAAGATAAATTTGCCTGCCATGCTGATAAGGCAGATGAAGAATGTAACTGCTGTGAGTGCATTAGCTTATGGCTCACTCCTGACAAGGTTGTTTGAGGCAGCCTCTGTTGTTATGTCAGGAGAAGGTGTTACTAGTAGGAGTACGGTTCTGAAGATGCATACCTTCAGAAACCTCAGTTTTGATGTTACTCCAAAGAAGAATGAGAAGGGCTCCTCTGTGAGTATTGCTCAGAAGGAGATTATGGATGCAACGGTTCAGAAAGGAAAGAATGCTGCCAAGAAGGGCAAGGGAAAGAAAGGATCAAGCAAGTTGGTCCTGAATGTTGAGAAGGTTGCTGTCTCAGAACCTCTTCCCACGTTGGTTCAAACAAAAATCAATGTTGAACCTTCTGGCAAGATTGTTGCTGAGAAGCCAAAGGATGTCCTTGAGAAAGAAGCTCAGGATGCTGAGGAAGCACGCCTTGCTGAGAAAGAGAAGGCTGCTGAAGCTGAAAAAGTTGCAAGAGTTGTGGCTCTTGCTGAAGAGAAAAGGAAGAAGAAAGAAGCTGAAGATAAGTTAGCTGCTGAGCGTGAAATCGCTGCAAAGGCTAAGGCCGATGCCAAACTTTTAGAAAGTGCTGCTAATCTGGAGGGTGCTGAGTTCTCCAAGGTAGGTGAGACTTCAGAGGAAGAGGATAATGTTGCTCTATCCTCTCGAATTGCTGAGACTGTCACTCTCACTACCAGAATTGGGAAGAAGGTTGTGGCAAAACGAAGGGTTCTGAGAAAGAAGGACTTCGTTATTGCTCCGAGTGCTGAATTGGAGGAACCTGCTGCTCAGGAACCAGAAACTGCTGATAAAGAGCTGTCAGAGATTTCTGATAAAGAGGATGTTGAAGCTCCTCTGATTGAAGAGCTATCTGAGGTTAGTGAACCAGAAGATGAAGAGGTTCTTGAAGAAGCTAAACAATTTGTTGAGAATGTTGACAATGAGAACTTCATTGACAATGTTCTTCTGAATCAAGGAAGAAACCCTGGTGAAAGGGATGCCTCAGAAACGCTGTTCAGGATGGCTCATTTATATGCTGAGCCAATCTCATCTTTTGATCCAAATGCCTCTGAACAGGTTATCTCATCTCCTGTTTTTACTCCTCATCCATCTCCTTCACTTCCTTCTGTCACAGAAGTAAGTGAATCTCAGAATTCCATTCCTCTGACAACTTCAACATCTGAGGTTGTCCCTCCTCCATCTACTCTTCCTTCTGGATCCTATTCAGAAGTGAATCTGTCCTCTGGACCAATTTTCACAGACTCCATTTCTACTTCCACTACTTCTTCTTTATCTTCTTTTGCTGTTTTTCCATCAATTGGAATTACTGCTCCTTCTCCTTCCATACCTTTGTCTATACCTTTTTCAATTCCTTCAACTTTACCTTCCTGTACAAATTCTTTTTCCTCCTCCTCTTCACAAATTTTCTCCTCTCCTCAAACTTCTGTCCCTCCTCTTTCAACCTCTGGACATACACCTCCTGTGTGTGATCCCCTAACTACCTCTTCCACTCCTTCAGGTTTTGCTGGATTGTCATCCAATTATGACTTTCTACGCAAACACTTGAATCGTGAAGATCTGGATAACAGATTTGGAAGTTTTGGCTTCATGGGCAGAGCTTCTGGTATTTCCGAAGCTGGAGGTGCCCCAAGTGTTGAAGAGTTGAGAAGAATGGGTCAGAGTGGCTCAGATGACCTGCTGAATAGGTTTGCTGGTATAGGACAAAGAAGTTCTGCTGCTGACATGTATGCTCAGGGCATTGTGCTGCAAGAATTACACTCTCTGAAAGCTCAGAACCTGCAGCTCATGACCATGCTCCAAATGCAGGATCCTTCTGTGTATATACGCAACCTTTCTACCCTTCATCTAGCCACTTATGATGAGCTGTATAAATTGAGGGAATTAGCTCTGACCCTTCCCTCTCTGGATAATATTGCTCTTGCTTCTTCTCTGAAGGTCAATGAAAATTTGGAAATATTGACAGAAGAAGTCAAGGAAGCAAACGAGCATTATGAGGCTCATGAGAAGATGCTTCCTAGTAAGATTGAAGACCTGCAAAGTACTGCAAATCACATTCTGAGAGAAGTGAAATCTTCTGCTCAAGGTTCTTCATCTTCAGGAGCTGCCAAGATTGTATATGACATCACTCCTGATCTCAACAACCGACTCTCCAACATTGAGTCTGCTGTATCTACTCAGAATGCACAGATTGCTGAGCTCACTGAACTCCTGAAAGTTATGCATAATCAAGCTCGTGAACAAGAGAAGACTCTTCACAATTGTTATAGGTTTGTCCGAGGACAGACTTATCTTCAGAATGAGCATCTCACGGCTGCTGTGTATGCTAACAACAGGCTGATCAAGCTCCTTCTGGAAGATGTTCAGAAACAGAGACCTATGTCTGGTCAGACCTTTGATCATATGAAGACCATTGATGATGACTTCAGAAGACGAATGGATTTGATCAATTCTGTGCGACCAACTCCTGTGCAATATCAGACTGCTCTGAATGTTCAACAAAAATTGAAGTCTCAGGGAGCTCTTGGTGTTGCTATTGGTTCTGGTCAAACGGGGGAGAAGTCTGGTCAGAAGAGATCAAGTGCTGCTGGAGGTTCCAGTGTTGTTCCTCCTCCTCAGAAGAAATCTAGGAACCTGTAATCATTTAGGACTTAAGCTTCTTAGCTAGGTTCTGGGTTGGGTAGTCTATGTCTTAGGACTTTTTCTGCTCCTCTGATTATTCTGTTTCCTATGTTATCTTCTGAATGATCATATATACACTGAATCTTTTCTATACTGTCTTGCATATCTGACTTCTTAAATGTTTGCTTATGTTTCTTTTTATCTCAGTAAATTACACTTCATTATATCTAACAACTTGATCTTAAGTCTTATTAAGTTTATACAGATTGCTGAAGTTCACCATTTATACTAAAATGGGGGAGTTAATTTACTCAGAAGTAATGAAATATTTGCATCAGGAAGTCACTCTCTAATCCTCATGTTTTTCTTTTACCTTCTGACCACGGTTTGTCCATAACCAAAATGGGGGAGAATGATGAACCCTAAGTGTTTTGGTTATGTCCAAATATTTCAGAAGATGAAAATTAAAATTAACTTATATACTTTTCAATATTGACTAACAATTTTTTTTGTTAAGTATTGTATGAGTTTTCTCAGCAGATGCTGAATGAAGAATTCCTGCTTGCCTATTTGAACTCAGAAGATTAAAAAAACTGGAGACTGAAGCACTTTCTCAGAAGCTGGATGAACCGCTCTGAAGTGTTGATTGTCTGCCTAAAGCTTTTATCAGAAGTTCTCTTTTGCAAACAGAAGACTAAGGTTGTTTTAGTTCAGAAGCGCTAAGAAGAAAAACGAACATCAGAAGTTCGTTATCACGGGTTTGGTTAAGCATTTAATGCTTTGTCAGTTGCATTTAATGCAAGGCGCCAAAAGTTCAAAAAGTTGTTTGAAGGACGCGCCTGTTCACAACAAACAAAACCTGCTCTCTTATCGTTTCCTTCTAAATCAATCTTCAAGATCAGTCAACTCCATCACCTTTATCCTAATCCCATACCGGATTAGGTTAAAGTACAAAGTTGACAGAGTTGAGTGTTTTGAGATCGTTTGAAGAAGTTGACAAGATTAACGGCTACTTTCATCCTTGTCATTCTTGAAGATTCAAATATCCTCAACGGTTATCTACTAAACACTATAAATAGTAGCAAAGCTCCACTGCATCAACTACGTGTGTGATCATAGAGCAAAAATCTCAACGCACTGTTATTCAAGAAAACAGAGCACACTTTCCATTCTCAATCTTTTCTTAGCTTAGCCTTTGTAATTGTGAGAGAGTGAAGAAAAACAAGTTCATAATAGAAATCTTGTAAAATGAGATCGGTTGTGATCTTCAGTTAGATTTAAAAGAGAGAAATCTAGTTGAGATTTGAGTTGGGTGAGAAATCCAGAAAACAGAGTATTGTTGTTCTGGTGAAAATCCTTTAACTCATTTTAGGCTAGTCAGAACTAAGTGAGAAATTAGCTTAAGTTCTGTTGATGTAAAGGAGCTTCTGAACTTGCCATAAAAGTTCTGAATAGTGGATTTATAAAATCTCTGGAGGCTGCGACCTCAGAGGACAAGACGTAGTCACAGGAATTCTGTGGCGAACTTGGATAAATTGAACTGTTCATCAGGACCTCCTGAATCTCTTTCTCCCTTCTTTATACTTGTTAATTGCTTCTGTGTACTTGTATCATATTTAGTGCTGAAACAGATTTTCTCTTAAAAATCACAAGTCTGTGTTCAGAAGACTGTCCAGAAGTTCTTTACTCAGAACTTCTGTAGCTGAAAAGACAGAACCTGTCTTAAAGCAGATTATCCCTCAGAGGCTACTTCAATAAGCTTGCCTCTGACTCTGAGGATTATTGACTCTGAAAATTGAGTTTTCATTAAATCCTTGAAAATATCAGTTTTCGTTTGAAACACCTATTCACCCCCCTCTAGGTGATTCTGATCTTGTTAGGGCCAACACAGTACAGTTGTAATGACTGTTGATAAAGCTGCTGTTGATGAACCATTACCTAACTTAGTGCAAACGAAGATTAGTGTTGCCCCTTCTGGGAAGGTTCTTGCTGAGAAGCCTAGTAAGGCTGCTGAGAAGTCAGCACAGGAAGTGGAAGATGATCGCCTGGCAGAACTTGCCAGAGTTGCTGAGGCAGAGAAGATAAAAGCTGTTGTTCAGCAAGTAGAAAAGAACAGAAGAGCTGAGGCATCTCATAATGAGCTTGATGAAGCTGAAGCTGCTGTGCGAGAAGAAGTAGCAAAGGCTAAGGCCAATGCTGATGCTAAGACAGCTTCAGAGGATGCTGAGGATGATATTCCTCTGTCAAGAAAAAGGACAAAGGCCTCTGCAGCAATGAGAAGGCCTATGAGGAAAAGGGATTTTGTAATGCCCTTTCCTCCTGAATTAGAGGATGATATCCCAGAAGAAGAGGATAATCAAGAAGATGTGAACGATGAGGAAGATGTTCACATGGATGTTGATGAGGAAAATCTTAATGTGGATGGTGCTCCCACCGTTGAGAATTTATCCGATGACTCAACTCCTGAGCGTGAAGAGCCAGAAATTGTGCTGGAAGGTGCACATGTGTTTGCTCATAACGTTGATAATGAGCATTTCATGGATGATGTCCTTCTTGGACAGGGCAGAAGTGCTGAGCGGAGTAGGAATGCCTATGAGATGATTGATAGAATGGCACTTATATATGGTAAACCTCTTGCTTCCTATGATCCTAATGCTTATGAGAATGTACAATTCTCAGCTCATGAGGATGCTCCATCCTCTGCTCCTGAACAGGTTACTGAATCTCCTGAACATAACTCTCCTCCTCCTCCACCACATACTTCTGCATCTCCTTCTGTCACAGAAGTTGATGCCTCTCAAACTTCCATTCCTCCTACAACTTCAACTTCTGAGGTTGTAGATCCTAAAACTACTCTTCCTTCTGGATCCTATTCGGAAGTGAATTTCTCTACATCTCCTATCTTTTCAGACTCCACTACAACATCCACTACTCCCTCTCTAAACACTTCATCCACCTTTTCTTTTCCATCTACTACTTCATCTTTTTCCATACCTTCTACCAAAACAACCTCTGCTCCTTCTTTCACAACTTCCATTCCTCCTCCTTCAACTTCAGGACATGCACCTCGTGTGTGTGAACCTTTAACTTCTTCTATTCCAACTTCATCTTTTGCTGGTATTTCATCCAATTATGACTTCCTCAGAAATTCGATGAATCAGCATGAGAATGAAAATTATTTTGGAGGTAGAGGATTCATTGGGAGAAATTCCATTCTTTCAGGAGCTGGTGCTACTCCCTCAATTGAGGAGTTGAGAAGGATGAGTCAGGGTGGCTCTGATGAATTCTTGAATAGATTTGCTGGGATGGGTCAAAAGGACCTCTGCTGCTGACATATTTGCACAGGGTGCTGTGCTTCAAGAAATCCAATCTCTGAAGGCACAGAACTTGCAACTTATGTCCATGCTTCAAATGCAGGACCCTCATGTCTACATCCGCAATCTTTCAACCCTTCATGTAGCTGCTAATGATGAATTGTACAAACTGACACAGCTTGCCTTAACCCTTCCTACCTTGGAGAATATTGCCCTTGCCTCAACCAAAGATGTCAATGAGAACATTGAAATTTTGACAGAGGAACTCAAGGAAGCAAATGAGCATTATGAGGCTCAGGATAAGGTTCTTCCAGCAAAGATTGATGACCTGCAAAGCACTGCAAATCATATTCTGAGAGAAGTGAAATCTTCTGCTCAAGGTCCATCATCTTCTGGTGCTGCTCCAGTTATGTATGACATCACTCCTGATCTCAACAACAGACTTGAAAGCATTGAGTCCACTTTGAAAGCACAGAATGCTCAGATTGCTGAAATGACTGAGTTTCTGAAGATTATTCATACTCAAGCAAAAGAACAAGAGAAGGTTCTTCACAATTGCTATAGGTATGTTCGTGGTCAGACCTATATCCAGAATGAACAACTTTCCAATGATGTGTATGCCAATAATCTTGCTATCAAACTTCTGATTCAAGATGCTGACAAAGCATGTCCAGAGGTTGAGAGTGGAGGGATGTGAGTGTTTGAGGAAGGAATTGTATGTGAGGTTGAGGAAGAAATGGTAGTTGAGATGGATGGTAGTGTTGATGGTAGTGAGAAAGATGGAGCAGTAAATCCAATTGATGGACTTACAGAGGAAGTATGAATGGAGGAGGTAGTGGATGTGGCTATGGAGTCTGTGAAAATGGGAGCAGTGTTTAAGTTCACTTCTGAAAAGGATCCAGAAGGAGGAATAATTTGTGGAGGTACAACTTCAGAAGTTGAAGTTGTAGGAGGAATGGAAGTGTGAGAATCACCAACTTCTGTGACAGAAGGTAGTGAATGACATGGATGAGGAGTATGAGGAGAGGATGGATGAGAAGTACGAAGTGGAGATGAAATAACCTGATCAGAGAGGTTTGGATCAAATGTGGAGATTGGTTTAGCAAACACATGAGCCATTCTGAACAGAGTTTCAGAGGCATCTCTTTCACCAGGATTTCTCCCTTGTCCCAGAAGAACATTGTCTAGAAAATCATCAGTGTTGATGTTTTCAGCAAAATTCATAGCATTCTGAATGATAGTATCAGGTTCTTGATCACTATCTTCTGTCAGTTCTTCAACAATAGGAGCATCAGCATCCTTTTCAGCAGACATATCCATCATGTCTTCGTCATCAACCAATTCCTCTTTTTCAGGAATTGATTCTTCCAGTTCAGTACTCGTAGCAATATAGAAGTCCTTTTTGATCAGAGACCTTCTCTTTGCTGACATCTTCTTCTTGGGGATTCTTCTGGAGAGAGGAATATCTTCAGAGTCCTCATCCTCTTCAGTAGCCTTTGCACTTATCCGGGTAGAGAGAGAGATATTCTCAAGATCTTCACCTTCTTCTGAAGCCTCAACATCCTTTGAGAACTCCACATTCTCAAGTTCAGCAGCACATGCAATGATTCTTGCATTGGCCTTAGCCTTTGCAGCAATTTCTCTTTCAGCTGCTAACTTATCTTCTGCTTCCTTCTGCTTTCTTTTCTTATCAGCAAGAGCCACAACCCTTGCAACCTTTTCAGCTTCAGCAGCCTTCTCTCTTTCAGCAAGGCGTGCGTCCTCAGCATCCTGAGCTTCCTTCTCAAAAACATCCTTAGGTTTCTCAGTAACGATCTTGCCAGAAGGTTCAACACTGATTGTTGTTTGAACCATAGTGGGAAGAGGTTCTGAGACAACCACTTTCTCAACGATCAGGACCAACTTACTTGATCCTTTCTTTCCCTTGCCCTTCTTGGCAGCATTCTTTCCTTTCTGTACAGCAGCCTCAACAGTTTCCTTCTGAGAAATACTCACAGAGGAGCCCTTCTCGTTCTTCTTTGGTAACAAACCAAAGGAAAGATGCATAAGTGTTTGCATCTTGAGGACAGTACTACTGCTGGTTACACCTTCTCCTGAGATCTCCACAGAAGCAGCTTCAAAAATCCTCGTCAGGAGAGAACCATAGGCCAGAGCACTGACAACCTTTACATTTTTCATCTGCCTTATAATCATGGCAGGAAGATTGATCTTCTTCTGATTCATCAAATGCCACATGAAAACCCTTTCCCGGTTGGAAACACAATTAACTCCTCCAGCCTTCGAAAGGAACACATTTGTTGTCAAATAGTGTGCCCACCTCTGGTGCTGAGTGAGCCAGGTGGCATAGGTTTCCTTGGCACTTGGAACTGGTCTAGCCCAATTTGCATCACAAAAACCTTCAGCAGAACCATCATCTCCAATGATGATTCCCTCATCAACAACTCCAATAACTTTAGAAATAGAAGCCCTGCTGACCTCAATCTCAACTTCTCCAACCACCGAATGAACAACATCCTCCTCATTAGATAGGTAGTAGAGATTCTGATAGAACTTAGTGACTAACTTAGGATAGATGAACTCATCCAAGGAGACGAACGAGTTCCAATTTTGAGTACTTAGCCATTTAGAGATGGGTTCAGTGGATTTGACTTCATTATCTAGGAACCTAGAAGTGAAAACCCTAGATTCGCTAACATTCTTCTTTTTCTCAGAGTCAAAGATGTGAGTGGCAGTGACGATTTCAATGGGTTGTACTTGAGCCATTGAGAGATTTTTAGGAAATATGTTTAAGTGTTTGAGAGAAAGGAAAATACAGAGAAATAACGATGGAAAAACTAAAAGCAATGAAAATGCAAGTGAAAGTTTTCTAAGTATGGAATTCCCTTATTTATACCCAAAAACGCAACGGTTCCAATTCAAAAAGTAAATACACACCGTTTAAAAGGGAACAGATAACCGTTAACCACAGAACAACGCCGTAAAATGCAGTAGATAACGCATGCTTAGATATCAAATCATGATTAGAATTAATTATTACTTAATTATCTTAAACGATTAATCACTTAAGACACTCAGAAATAATTAAGCTAAGTTACTGAAGTGGATAAGTCATACCAATGCCTTCTCGTAAGTTGCTGAAGGAATTACCAGCCAGAGGCTTAGTAAACATGTCAGCAAGATTCTCTTCAGAGGGAACATGAGTAATGATAATATCCTTCTTCAGAAAATCATCTCTCAGAAAGTGATGCCTAATATGAACATGCTTCATCCTGCTGTGCTGAATAGGATTCTTTGAAAGATCAATTGCACTCTTGTTATCACAGAAGATTGTAATTGTTCAAGGGATGACTCCATAGTCAGCAATTTGTTGCTTAATCCAGAGCATCTGAGAAATACAACTTCCAGCAGCAACATACTCAGCTTCAGCAGTTGAGAGAGCCACAGAGGTTTGCTTCTTACTATGCCAGGAGACTAGGCACTCCCCCAGAAAATGACAACCACCAGAAGTGCTGACCCTTTTCAATTTATCTCTACCATAGTCAGAGTCTGTGTATCCTATAGGAGTGAAATCAGAACTACAGGGATACCACAAACCAGCTTCTGGTGTGCCTTTAAGATATCTGAGAATTCTTTTGACAGCAACATCATGAATTTCTCTTGGCTTTGATTGATATCTAGCACAAAAACACACAGCAAAATGTATATCTGGCCTGCTGCTGTTAGTTATAAAAGAGAACCAATCATACCTCTGTAGGTTTTTATATCTACAGGTTTACCAGCTTTCTCTTCATCATCAATGTCTTTGCTGACATCCATTGGAATATCAACAGCATTAGAGTCCATCATGCCAAATTTCTTCAGCACTTCTCTAGTGTACTTGGCTTGATTGATAAACACACCATCATTACTTTGCTTGATCTGAAGTCCTAAGAAGAAGGTTAATTCTCCCATCATAGACATTTCAAACTCAGCCTTCATGTGATCACTGAACTCTCTGCACAAAGATTCATTAGTAGCACCAAATATAATATCATCAACATATACCTGAGCTATAAAGATATCCTTGTTCTTCTTCAGAGTGAACAGAGTTGTATCAACACAGCCTCTGACAAATCCCTTAGACAGAAGGAACTTTGTCAGTCTCTCATACCAAGCTCTGGGAGCTTGTTTCAGTCCATACAATGCTTTCTTCAGCTTGTACACATGATCAGGAAACTTAGGATCTTCAAAACCAGGTGGTTGAGATACATAAACTTCTTCTTCAATGTAACCATTCAAGAATGCACTTTTCACATCCATTTGAAAGAGCTTAAAACCTTTGTATGATGCAAAAGCACACAAGATTCTAATGGCTTCTAATCTTGCAACATGAGCAAAAGTTTCACCATAATCTATGCCTTCTTGCTGACTGTAACCTTGAGCAACAAGTCTTGCCTTGTTCCTCACAACATTTCCAAATTCATCAAGCTTGTTCTTCAGAACCCATCTAGTTCCAACAACCTTTATGTTGTTAGGTCTGGGAACCAAAGTCCAAACTTCTGACCTTTTGAACTGGTCAAGTTCTTCTTGCATTGCCATTAACCAGGAGTCATCATCTGCAGCTTCATAGAAGTCCTTGGGTTCCAGAAGTGACACAAAAGCCACATTCCCCATGTATCTTCTGAGCTGAGCTCTGGTCATGACAGGATTATGAACAGAGTCAATTATGTTCTCTAAGGAATGATTCCTATGAGTTCTAACTTCTCTTGGTACATCCAATGAGTCTTCTGAAACTTGTTCATCATTTGTTGAATCATAAATAGGAGCATCTTCTGGCAGGAAGTTGACTTCTGGAGTGGGATTCACTTCTTGAGCTTGTTCAGCAACAGGAGGAACCACTTCAGCAGCTCTGGGAGAAACATCTTCTTCTACATCAGGAGATGTAACTTCAGGAGCTTGAACTACATCTTCATCAGGAGCTCTACTATCTGCAGGGTTAGTCTCATCAAACTGTACATGAACAGATTCATCTAGAGTTTGAGTCCTCTTATTAAAAACCCTATATGCTTTACTATGTGTTGAGTAACCAAGAAAAATGGCCTCATCTGCCTTTGAATCAAACTTTGAAAGATATTCTTTTGTATTCAAAACATAACACTTACAACCAAAGGTTCTGAAATAGCCTATTTTAGGCTTTCGACCTTTCCAGAGTTCATAAGGGGTCTTGTTCAGAATGCTTCTGATTAGCACTCTATTCAGAACACAGCAAGCTGTGTTCACAGCTTCTCCCCAAAAGTACTTAGGAAGCCTTCTTTCATTGATCATAGTTCTGGCAATCTCAACCAGAGTTCTATTCTTCCTTTCAACCACCCCATTTTGTTGAGGAGTTCTGGGAGCAGAAAAGTTATGATCAATTCCCTTGGTTTCACAGAATTCTTCAAACCTAAAGTTTTTGAATTCTCCACCATTATCAGTTCTGATATGAACAACCTTTTCATTCCTTTCATTCTCAAGTTTCTTTATCAGAACTAAGAAGCATCCAAGTGACTCATCTTTGCTAGACAGCAAGATGACCCAAGTGAATCTGGAATAGTCATCTACAATGACAAAGGCATACTTCTTTCCACCCATGCTCATTAGTTGAACAGGGCCAAAAAGATCCATATGAAGTAATTCCAAAGGTCTTTTAGTTGAAATGACTTTCTTAGTTTTAAAAGAGCTTCTGGATTGTTTACCAGATTGGCAAGCATTGCATAAATGGTTCTTTTTAAACCTAATTTCAAGCAGACCCTCAACCAATTGATTTCTAGCTACTTTGGCCAGAAGATCCATGCTCACATGAGCAAGTCTTCTATGCCAAAGCCATGAGGTATCTTCTTTGGACATCAAGCATATATTTTTGCAAAGATTCTCAAGGTTCAGCATGAAAACATTTTCAACTCTAGGAGCAGTTAGAATAACTTCCCTTGACTTACTGTCCAAGATTTTACATCCAGAGGAGCTGAAGACAACATCTCTACCTTTATCACACAGTTGTGCAACACTCAGGAGATTGAACTTCAGGCCTCTGACTAGGGAGACATCTTCGATCGGAGGATTAGTTCCTATAGATCCAGAACCAAGTATCCTTCCTTTCTGAGCATCTCCAAAGCTGACTTTTCCACCTCTTTTAGGATCAAATGTGATGAATGCTTTTTCATCACCTGTCATATGCCTTGAGCACCCACTGTCAATGTACCACAGCTTTGACATTGATGGAGCACTCAGAGCCACCTGCAACACAATCAATTAGTGACAGGTACCCAATCCTTATTGGGTCCTTCAGAGTTAGATTTCTCTTCAGCAGGTTTTAATGATATCTCAGATTGCAAGAGGTTTTTAATATGGTACTTGCAATCCTTCAACCAGTGACCATCACTCTTGCAAAGCTTGCAAAAGGAAGGGTTCTTGGATCTTTCCCTTTGCTTCTTGGGAGATTTCTTCTTCTTCTGAGAAGGAGCAACATCTTCAGAGGCTATCACGCACTCTCAGAGGTACCAACATCAGGAGGAGAAGCTATCTCTTTCAGAAGAGAGGGAGTGACAGGTTTCTTCTTCTTCTGGGGTTTATCACTTCCCAGAGGCAGCTTTTCCTTGCCTTTGGCTTTAGAGCCATCAGCAGGAGTGCTGAACTGTTTACACAGTTTTTCTTCTAACACTTTTATGTCAGAATAAACTTGAGTAAACCTAAGAAACTTGTCAGCCTCACTCTTGTCCAATTTCCTTTTCAGGTACTTGAACATACTATAGAGTTCTTCAAGAGAATCAAAGATATCTAGTTCATGAGAATTGTTTACCTCAGAATCATATGTAGCTTCAGGAGGTGCGGAAGTTTCTCCTGTGACATCTTCAGAAGTTGGTTGATCAATAGCCATAAAACAAATCTGAGCTTGCTCTTCCTTTTCTTCAGGATCACTGCTGGTCTTAGAGTCTGACCAGGCAGCCACCATAGCTTTCTTAAACTTTTTCTTATCTTTCTTCAGCTCCGGGCAGTTAGGCTTAATGTGCCCCGGTTGCTGACATCCATAGCACACAATAGGCTTGTTTGGATCTCTCTTGAACTTTTCACCAGAATCAGGAGTTTTCTTGTCAAAGCTCCTGAAAGGCTTCTTGTAGTTTCCACCTCTGCCTTTTCTAAAGGCCTTCTTGAACTTCCTGGTCAGCATAGCCAGTTCCTCATCTTCAGAGGATTCTTCAGAAGATTCTGCTTTCATGACTACTCTTTTTCCTTCTGACCTTTCTCTTAGGTCATGATTCTTTAATGACATCTCATGAGTAATTAGAGACCCAATGAGCTCATCATACAAGTAATAGCTCAAATCCTGAACTTCTTCAATAGGAGTCTTCTTGGCTTGCCAAGACCTTGGTAAGCTTCTGACAATCTTCTTCACTCGATCAGATTCTTCAATGTCTTTTCCTAAACTCTTCAAGTCATTGACTATCTTGGTGAATCTAGAGTTTATATCTGAAATAGATTCTTTATCAAGCATTTCAAATAACTCATATTCTCTCATGAGTTGGTTGACTTTAGATTGCTTCACTTTTCCTGTTCCTTCATATGTGACTTCCAGCTTGTTCCAAATATCCTGTGCAGTTTCACAAGAAGAAACTTTGTTATATTCAGTAGCTGTAAGTGCACAATGCAACATATTTATTGCTGAAGCATTAGTTTGGAGTTTTTTTAGAATGTCATCTGTGTATTCTCTTTGCGAAATAACAACATTCCCTAAACCTTGTTCCATTCTGGTAGGAATGAAATCACCATTAGTGATGACATACCAAGCACTCATGTTCTGAGCTTGGATGAAGTACATCATCCTTTTCTTCCAGTATGAGTAGTTGTTGCCATTGAATAATGGAGGTCTAGTAGTGGAAGAACCTTCTGGAACTATGAAGTGAGAAGAATTCTCAGGCTGGTGTCTACTAGCCATCTCTATTGATTCTGATAGGATCTTACACTTAGATTGTTAGATCTTTAGTAAATATGCGAAGTGACCTTCGCTCTGATACCACTTGTTGGCCCTATCAAGAACAGAATCACCTAGAGGGGGGTGAATAGGTGTCAAAGTTGAAAACTGAAAATTTCTAAGTTTTTCGGGAAACTTAATTCTCAGAGTCAAATTTCCTCAGAGTCAGAAGCAAGCTTACAGAAGTTGCTTCTGAGGGAAATTCTGCCTAAACACAGTTAGACTGTTTTCAGCAACAGAAGTTCTGATTTGAGAACTTCTGGACAGTCTTCTGAACAAAGACAATGATACTTTAGAGAAAATCTGTTTCAGCACTAAATATAAGCAAGTACACAGAAGCAAAAATAACAAGTATAAGAGGGAGAAAGAAGTTCAGGAGATCCTGATTGAACAATTCGATTTATCCAAGTTCGCCACAGAAGTCCTGTGACTACGTCTTCTCCCCTGAGGTCGCAGCCTACAGAGATTTTATAAATCCACTATTCAGAACTTTTATGGCAAGTTCAGCAGCTCCTTTACATTAACAGAACTTAAGCTAATTTCTCACTTAGTTCTAACTAGGCTAAAAAGAGTTAAAGGATTTCCACCAGAACAAACAATACTCTGTTTTCTGGATTTATCACCCAACTCTAATCTCAACTAGATTTCTCTCTTTAAATCTAACTGAATATCACAAACGATATCAGTTTACAAGATTCCTATTATGAACTTGTTTTTCTTCACTCTCTCACTTTAACTAAGATTATGCTAAGAAAGATTGAGAATGGGAAGATGTGCTCTGTTTTTCTTGTTAAAACAGTGCGTTGAGATTTTGCTCGATGATCACGCGTGTTTTTGATGCTTTGGAGCTTGGCTACTATTTATAGTGAATGAAGATGACCGTTGGTGAGTTTGAATCTTCAATAGAGATGACATCAGTTGTTGTAGCCGTTAATTTGTCAAATCTTCAAACGGTCTTCAAACACTTTGATTCCGTTATCCTTGTTCTTTAACTCAATCCGGTAAGTGATTTGAAATCAAGGATGAGGTTGACTGGAATCATTCTTCAATTGGATCAACAAAGGGTAGACAAGGAAATTCTGGTTTCTTTTGAACAGACAGGCGCGCTCCATCAAAACAGCCTTTTGAACTTTTGGCGCCTTGCATTAAATGCACTTGTCAGAGCAATAAATGCTATCCAGAACCCGTGACTAAGCTTCTGATCAAATTGGTAAAAGATCTTCTGATTGCAAAGAACATCTGAGGAGAGCTTTAGCAGACTTCGGCTTCAGAGCGGAGTATCCAGCTTCTGAATTATTGAAACTCTGACTTCAGCAAACAGATCTCCTGAGTCCTTTAGACAATCCAGAAATGATTCATTCAGCACCTGCTGAGAAACTTACACATAGACTAAGTAAACAAAAAATATTAGTCAACAATAAACTATATGTAAGAGAGTATTAAGTTTTCATCTTCTGAAACGTTTGGACATAATCAAAACACATAGGGTTCATCATGGATTGCTTGAGGTCTCAGAAGAAACGAAAGCTGAAGACAGTATTCCCACTTTCAGAAGTTGGTTGCTCCGCTCTGAAGTTATCGAAGTCTGTTAAAGCTCTCCTCAGAGGTCCATTGCAATCAGAAGTTAAACTCTACCAATTTGATCAAGAAGCCTAACTGCCCGGAGCTGAAGAAAGATAAGAGAAAGTTCAAGAAAGCTATGATGGCTGCTTGGTCAGACTCTGAGACCAGCAGTGATCCTGAAGAAAAGGAAGAGCAAGCTCAGATTTGTTTCATGGCTATTGATGAGCCAACTTCTGAAAATGTCACAGGAGAAACTTCCGCACCTCCTGAAGCTACATATGATTATGAGGTAAACAATTCTCACGAACTAGATATCTTTGATTCTCTTGAAGAACTCTATAGTATGTTCAAGTACCTAAAGAGGAAATTGGACAAGAGTGAGGCTGACAAGTTTCTTAGGTTTACTCAAGTCTATTCTGACATGAAAGTGTTAGAAGAAAAGTTGTGTAAACAGTTCAGCACTCCTGCTGATGGCCCCAAAGACAAAGGGAAGGAAAAGCTGCCTCTGGGAAGTGATAAACCCTAGAAGAAGAAGAAACCTATCGTGATGAACCCTAAGTGTTTTGATTATGTCCAAACGTTTCAGAAGATGAAAATTAAAATTCTCTTACATACTGTTTAATACTGACTAACAATTTTTTGTTGAGTTTGTATGTAAGTTACTCAGCAGGTGCTGAATGAACTTTTTCTGGTTTGCTTGAGGACTCAGAAGAAATGAAAGCTGAAGACAGTGTTCCCACCTTCAGAAGCTGGATGCTCCACTCTGAAGTTTTCGAAGTCTGTTAAAGCTCTCCTCAGAGGACCATTGCAAACAGAAGTAAAACTCTACCAATTTGATCAGAAGCCTAGACAAATGAAATTAGCTATCAGAAGCTAAGTCACGGGTTCCGTTAGCATTTATTGCTCTGACAATTGCATTTAATGCAAGGCGCCAAAAGTTCAAAAAGTTGTTTTGAAGGAGCGCGCCTGTCTACTCAAAGTGAAACCAGAATTTCCTTGTCTACCCTTTGTTGATCCAATTGAAAAATGTTTCCAGTCACCCTTATCTTCAACTTCAAATCACTTACCGGATTTAGTTAAAGAACAAGGTTAACGGAATTAAAGTGTTTGAAGACCGTTTGAAGATTTGACAAACTAACAGCTACAACAACTGATGTCATCTCCCTTGAAGATTCAAATTCACCAACTGTCATCCTCATTCACTATAAATAGTAGCCAAGCTCCACCACATCAACTACGCGTGATTATCGAGCAAAATCTCAACGCACTGTTTGATCAAGGAAAACAGAGCACATTTTCCATTCTCAATCTTTCTTAGCATAGCTTAAGTTTAAGTGAGAGAGTGAAGAAAAATAAGTTCATAATAGGAATCTTGTAAACTGATATCGTTTGTGATATTTAGTTAGATTTAGAGAGAAATCTAGTTGAGATTAGAGTTGGGTGAGAAATCCAGAAAACAGAGTTGTTGTTGTTCTGGTGGAAATCCTTTAACTCTTCTTAGGCTAGCCAGAACTAAGTGAGAAATTAGCTTATGTTTTGTTGATGTAAAGGAGCTTCTGAACTTGCCATAAAAGTTCTGAATAGTAGATTTAAAATCTCTGGTGGCTGCGACCTCAGGGGACAAGACGTAGTCACAGGACTTCTGTGGCGAACTTGGATAAATCGACTTGTTCATCAGGCTCTCCTGAACTTCTTTCTCCCTCTTATACTTGTTATTATTGCTTCTATGTGCTTGCTCACATTTAGTGCTGAAACAGATTTTCTCTTATTATCATTGTCTTTGTTCAGAAGACCGTCCAGAAGTTCTCAATCTCTGAACTTCTGTTGCTGAAAACAGTCCAACTGTGTTTAGGCAGAATTTCCCTCAGAAGCTGCTTCTGTAAGCTTGCCTCTGACTCTGATGAAATTTGACTCTGAAATTTAAGTTTCTTGAAAAACTTAGAAATTTTCAGTTTTCAACATAGACACCTATTCACCCCCCTCTAGGTGATTCTGTTCTTGTTAGGGCCAACATGTCGTTCCCTCTCTTCTGAAAGAGATAGCTTCTCCTCCTGACATTGGTACCTCAGAGAGCGCTGTTGTTGCCTCTGAAGTTGTTGCACCTTCTCAGAAGAAGAAGAAATCTCCCAAGAAGCAAAGGGAAATATCCAAGAACCCTCCCTTTTGCAAGCTCTGCAAGAGTGATGGTCACTGGTTGAAGGATTGCAAGTATCACATTAAAAACATCTTGCAATCTGAGATATCACTAAAACCTGCTGAAGAGAAATCTAACAATGAAGGACCCAATAAGGATTGGGTACCTGTCGCTAATTGATTGTGTTGCAGGTGGCTCTGAGGGCTCCATCAATGTCAAAGCTGTGGTACATTGACAGTGGGTGCTCAAGGCATATGACAGGTGATGAAAAATCATTCATCACATTTGATCCTAAAAGAGGTGGAAAAGTCAGCTTTGGAGATGCTCAGAAAGGAAGGATACTTGGTTCTGGATCCATAGGAACTAATCCTCCGATCGAAGATGTCTCCCGAGTCAGAGGCCTGAAGTTCAATCTCCTGAGTGTTGCACAACTGTGTGATAAAGGTAGAGATGTTGTCTTCAGCTCCTCTGGATGTAAAATCTTGGACAGTAAGTCAAGGGAAGTTATTCTAACTGCTCCTAGAGTTGAAAATGTTTTCATGCTGAATCTTGAGAATCTTTGCAAAAATATATGTTTGATGTCCAAAGAGGATACCTCCTGGCTCTGGCATAGAAGACTTGCTCATGTGAGCATGGATCTTCTGGCCAAAGTAGCTAGAAATAAATTGGTTGAGGGTCTGCCTGAAATTAGTTTTAAAAAGGACCATTTATGCAATGCTTGCCAATCTGGTAAAAAATCTAGAAGCTCTTTTAAAACTAAGAAAGTCATTTCAACTAAAAGACCTTTGGAATTACTTCATATGGACCTTTTTGGCCCTGTTCAACGAATGAGCATGGGTGGAAAGAAGTATGCCTTTGTCATAGTAGATGACTATTCAAGATTCACTTGGGTCATCTTGTTGTCTAGCAAAAATGAGTCACTTGGATGTTTCTCAGTTCTGATAAAGAAACTTGAGAATGAAAGGAATGAAAAGGTTGTTCATATCAGAAGTGATAATGGTGGAGAATTCAAAAACTTTAGGTTTGAAGAATTCTGTGAAACCAAGGGAATTGATCATAATTTTTCTGCTCCCAGAACTCCTCAACAAAATGGGGTAGTTGAAAGGAAGAATAGAACTCTGGTTGAAATCGCCAGGACTATGATCAATGAAAGAAGGCTTCCAAAGTATTTTTGGGGAAAAGCTGTTAACACAGCTTGCGATGTTCTGAATAGAGTGCTAATCAGGAGCATTTGCGATGTTCTGAATAGAGTGCTAATCAGCTTGCGATGTTCTGAATAGAGTGCTAATCATGAACTCTGGAAAGGTCGAAAGCCTAAAATAGGTTATTTTAGAACCTTTGGTTGTAAGTGTTATGTTTTGAATACAAAAGAATATCTTTCAAAGTTTGATTCAAAGGCATATGAGGCCATTTTTCTTGGTTACTCAACACATAGTAAAGCATATAGGGTTTTTAATAAGAGGACTCAAACTTTAGATGAATCTGTTCATGTACAGTTTGATGAGACTAACCCTGCAGATAGTAGAGCTCCTGATGAAGATGTAGTTCAAGCTCCTGAAGTGACATCTCCTGATGTAGAAGAAGATGTTTCTCCCAAAGCTGCTGAAGTGGTTCCTCCTGTTGCTGAACAAGCTCAAGAAGAGAATCCTACTCCAGAAGTCAACTTCCTTCCAGAAGATGCTCCTATATATGATTCAACAAATGATGAACATGTTTCAGAAGACTCATTGGATGTACCAAGAGAAGTTAGAGCTCATAGGAATCATTCCTTAGAGAACATAATTGACTCTGTTCATAATCCTGTCATGACCAGAGCTCAGCTCAGAAGATACATGGGGAATGTGGCTTTTGTGTAACTTTTGGAACCCAAGGACTTCTATGAAGTTGTAGATGATGAGTCCTGGTTAATGGCAATGCAAGAAGAACTTGACCAATTCAAAAGGTCAGAAGTTTGGACTTTGGTTCCCAGACCTAACAACATAAAGGTTGTTGGAACTAGATGGGTTCTGAAGAACAAGCTTGATGAATTTGGAAATATTGTGAGGAACAAGGCAAGACTTGTTGCTCAGGGTTACAGTCAGCAAGAAGGCATAGATTATGGTGAAACTTTTGCTCCTGTTGCAAGATTAGAAGCCATTAGAATCTTATGTGCTTTTGCATCATACAAAGGATTTAAGCTCTTTCAAATGGATGTGAAAAGTGCATTCTTGAATGGTTACATTGATGAAGAAGTTTATGTATCTCAACCTCCTGGTTTTGAAGATCCTAAGTTTCCTGATCATGTGTACAAGCTGAAGAAAGCTTTGTATGGACTGAAACAAGCTCCCAGAGCTTGGTATGAGAGACTGACAAAGTTCCTTCTGTCTAAGGGTTTTGTCAGAGGCTGTGTTGATACAACTCTGTTCACTCTGAAGAAGAACAAGGATATCCTTATAGCTCAGGTATATGTTGATGATATTATATTTGGTGCTACTAATGAATCTTTGTGCAGAGAGTTCAGTGACCACATGAAGGCTGAGTTTGAAATGTCTATGATGGGAGAGTTAACCTTCTTCTTAGGACTTCAGATCAAGCAAAGTAATGATGGTGTGTTTATCAATCAAGCCAAGTACACTAGAGAAGTGCTGAAGAAATTTGGCATGATGGACTCTAATGCTGTTGATATCCCAATGGATGTCAGCAAAGACATTGATGATGAAGAGAAAGCTGGTAAACCTGTAGATATAAAAACCTACAAAGGTATGATTGGTTATCTTTTATACCTAACAGCCAGCAGGCCAGATATACATTTTGCTGTGTGTTTTTGTGCTAGATATCAGTCTAAACCTAGAGAGATTCATGATGTTGCTGTCAAAAGAATTCTCAGATATCTTAAAGGCACACCAGAAGCTGGTTTGTGGTATCCCTGTAGTTCTGATTTCACTCATATAGGATACACAGACTCTGACTATGGTAGAGATAAATTGAAAAGGGTCAGCACTTCTGGTGGTTGTCATTTTCTGGGGGAGTGCCTAGTCTCCTGGCATAGCAAGAAGCAAACCTCTGTGGCTCTCTCAACTGCTGAAGCTGAGTATGTTGCTACTGGAAGTTGTGTTTCTCAGATGCTCTGGATTAAGCAACAAATTGCTGACTATGGAGTCATCCCTGGAACAATTACAATTTACTGTGATAACAAGAGTGCAATTGATCTTTCAAAGAATCCTATTCAGCACAGCAGGATGAAGCATGTTCATATTAGGCATCACTTTCTGAGAGATCATGTTCTGAAGAAGGATATTATCATTTCTCATGTTCCCTCTGAAGAGAATCTTGCTGGCATGTTTACTAAGCCTCTGGCTGGTAATTCTTTCAGCAACTTACGAGAAGGCATTGGTATGACTTATCCACTTCAGTAATTTAGCTTAATTATATCTGTTTATCTTAAGTGATTTATCGTTGAAGATAATTAAAGTGTTAATTAAATCTAATCATGATTTGACATTTAAGCATGCGTTATCTACTGCTTTTTACGGCGCTGTTATGTGGTTAACGGTTATCTGTTCCCTTTTAAACGGTGTGTATTTACTTTTTGAATTGGAACGGTTTATTGGTTTTGGTATAAATAGGGGTTTTCCATACTTAGAAGTTTTTACTTTCATTTTCACTGCTATTTGAATTTCCATAGATTCTCTGTATTTTCTTACTCTCAAAATCTCTTAACCTAATTTCCTATTTCCTACAATGGCTCAAGAAATCACTGTCACCCACATCTTTACCACTGAATCTAAGAAGAAATTAGCGAATCTAGGGTATTCACTTCTAGGTTCCTAGATGACGAAGTAAAATCCACTGAACCTATCTCCAAATGGCTAAGTGCTCAAAACTGGAATTCATTCGTTTCTCTCGATGAATTCATCTACCCTAAGTTAGTCACCGAATTCTATCAGAACCTCCATTTCTTTTCTAATGAGGAGGATGTTATACACTCGGAAGTCGGAGAAGTTGAGATTGAGGTCAGCAGGGCTTCCATTTCTCAAGCGATTGGAATTAATGATGAAGGAATCATCATTGGTGATGATGGTTCAGCAGATGGGTTCTCAGAAGTAAATTGGGTCAGACCAGATCTTAGTGCCAAGGAAACTTATGCCACTTGGCTCACTCAGCACCAGAGGTGGGCACATTATCTCACAACAAATGTGTTCCTTCCTAAGGCTGGAGTAGGTAATGGTGTTTCTAATCGGGAAAGAGTGTTTATGTGGCATCTGGTCAATCAGAAGAAAATCAATCTTCCTGCCATGATTATAAGGTAGATGAAGAATGTCACCACTGTTAGTGCCCTTGCTTATGGTTCCCTTCTGACGAGGCTATTTGAAGCTGCCTCTGTTGTTGTGTCAGGAGAAGGTGTAACAAGCAAGAGTACGGTTTTGAAGATGCATACCTTCAGGAACCTTAACTTTGGTGTGACTCCAAAGAAGAATGAGAAGGGCTCCTCTGTGAGTATTGCTCAGAAGGAGATTGTGGATGATACTGTTCAGAAAGGTAAGAAAGCTGCCAAAAAGGGCAAGGGAAAGAAAGGATCAAGTAAGTTGGTCCTAGCTGTTGAAAAGGTGGTTGTCTCAGAACCTCTTCCCACTATGGTTCAAACAACAATCAGTGTTGAACGTTCTGGCAAGATCGTTGCTGAAAAACCTAAGGATGTTTCTGAGAAAGAAGCTCAGGATGCTGAGGACGCACGCCTTGCTGAAAGAGAGAAGGCTGCTGAAGCTGAAAAGGTTGCAAGAGTTGTGGCTCTTGCTGATGAGAAAAGAAAGAAGAAGGAAGCAGAAGATAAGTTAGCAGCTAAGAGAGAAATTGCTGCAAAGGCTAAGGCCGATGCAAGAATTATTGCATGTGCTGCTGAACTTGAAAATGTGGAGTTCTCAAAGGATGTTGAGGCTTCAAAAGAAGGAGAGAAACTTGAGAATATCTCTCTCTCCACTCGGATCGGAAAGAAGGCAGTAGCAAAAAGAAGGTCTCTGAGGAAAAAGGACTTCTATGTTGCTCCTAGTGCTGAGTTAGAGGATTCTGTTGTTGAGGAACAGGAAGTTGCTGATGACGAAGACATGATGGAGATGTCTGCTGAAGAGGATGTTGATGCTCCTCTTGTTGAAGAGCTATCAGAGGAGAGTGAACAAGATGCTGATGAGGTTCTTCAGGATGCACAACAGTTTGTGGAGAATGTTGATAATGAGAACTTTATTGACAACATTCTTCTGGGCCAAGGAAGAAACCCTGGTGATAGGGATGCCTCTGAAACACTGATCTGAATGGCTCATGTCTTTGCTGAGCCCATTTCTATGTTTGATCCTAACTCCTCTGACCAGGTTATCTCATCTCCCACTCATACTCCTCATCCATCTCCCTCACTACCTTCTGTCACAGAAGTGAGTGAATCTCATACTTCCATTCCCCTTACAACTTCAACTTCTGAGGTTGTACCTCCTCCATCTACTCTTCCTTCTGGATCCTATTCATAAGTGAATCTGTCCTCTGGACCCATTTTCACAGATTCCATTTCTACTTCTACTTCTTCCTCACTTTCATCTTCTTCTGTAATTCCATCCATTGGATTTACTGCCCCCTCCTTTTCACTACCATCCACTTTACCAACCATTTCTCCTACCCTATCTTCCACATCCACACATTCAATTCCTTCCACAAACACATCTATCCCTCCTCCTTCAACTTCTGGACATACACCTCATGTGTGTGATCCCTTAACCTCTTCCTCCACCACTTCCTGTTTTGCTGGGTTGTCATCCAATTATGACTTCCTACGCAATTTTCAGGAACGAGATAACTTGGAGAAAAACTTTGGTCCTTTTGGGTTCATGGGCAGAGCTTCTGGTGTATCCGAAGCTGGTGGTGTTCCCAGTGTTGAGGAGTTGAGAAGAATGAGTCAGAGTGGCTCTGATGAATTGCTGAATAGATTTGCTGGTATGGGGCAAAGGTCTTCTGCTGCTAACATGTTTGCTCAGGGCATTGTGATGCAAGAAATTCAATCTTCAAAAGCTCAGAACCTGCAGCTTATGACTATGCTTCAAATGCAGGATCCTTCTGTCTACACACGCAATCTTTCTACACTTCATCTGGCTACATATGATGAGCTATATAAACTAAGAGAATTAGCTCTGACTCTTCCTACATTGGACAATATTGCTCTTGCTTCTTCTCTGAAGGTCAATGAGAATTTGGGAATTTTGACAGAGGAAGTCAAGGAAGCAAACGAGCATTATGAGGCTCATGAGAAGATGCTCCCAAGTAAGATTGATGACCTGCAAAGTACTGCCAACCATATTATGAGAGAAGTGAAATCTTCTGCTCAAGGTTCATCATCTTCAGGGGCTGCTAGGATTGTATATGACATCACTCCTGATCTCAACAATCGTCTCTCTAGCATTGAGTCTGCTGTGACTGCTCAGAGCGCCCAGATTGCTGAGCTCACTGAACTTCTGAAATTTATGCACACTCAAGCACGTGAACAAGAGAAGACTCTGAATAATTGCTATAGGTTTGTTCGAGGACAGACTTACATTGAGAATGAACATCTCACTGCTGCCGTGTACTGTAACAATCAGATGCTCAAGCTCCTTCTGGATGACGTTCAGAAACAGCGACCTATGTCTGGACCGCTTTTTGACCATATGAAGACCATTGATGCTGACTTCAAACGAAGAATGGACTTGGTCAATCAAGTAAGGCCATCCCTTGTGCAATATCAGACTGCACTGAAAGTTCAGCAAAAATTGGACTCTCAAGGTGCCTTGGGTATTCCTGTTGGTTCCGGTCAAACGGGGGAGAAGTGTGCTCAGCAGAGTGGTCAGACGATGAAGAGACCGAGTGTTGCTGAAGGATCTAGTGGTGTTCCTCCTCCTCAGAAGAAACCTAGTAACTTGTAATCTCATTAGGACTTAAGCTTCTTAGCTAGGTTCTGGGTTGGGTAGTTTTTGTCTTAGGACTTTATCTGCTCTTCTGATTATCTTGTTGTTGTTTCTTCTGATGATTTTATACACTGAATCCTTCTTATACTTTCTTATGTCTCTGATTACTTATGTTACTTATGTTTATTCTTAACTTAGTAAATTCTCACTTCACTAAAATCTGACAACTTGATCTTAAGTCTCTTTTAAGTTTAAACAGATTGTTGAAGTTCACCATTTACACAAAAATGGGGGAGTTAATTTACTCAGAAGTTATGAAACATTTGCATCAGGAAGTTACTTTCTCAAACTCATACTATCTTTTACCTTCTGACCACGGTTTGTCCATAACCAAAATGGGGGAGAATGATGAACCCTATGTATTTTGATTATGTCCAAACGTTTCAGAAGATGAAAATTTAACGCTCTCTTACATATAGTTTATTGTTGACTAATATTTTTTCTACTTAGTCTATGTGTAAGTTACTCAGCAGGTGCTAAATGAAGAATTTCCTGATTGCCTAAAGAACTTCAAAGTCTTGTTTGCTGAAGACAGAGTTTCATTCTCAGAAGCTGGATGGTCCGCTCTGAAGCTTGTAAAGTCTGTTAAAGCTCTCCTCAGAGGTCCTTTGCAATCAGAAGCTTATTTACCAATTTGATCAGAAGCTTAGTCACGGGTTCTGGATAAGCATTTATTGCTCTGACAAATGCATTTAATGCAAGGCGCCAAAAGTTCAAAAAGCTGTTTTGATGGAGCGCGCGTGTCTACTCTAAGTGAAACCATAATTTCCTTGTCTACCCTTTGTTCATCTTATTGAGGAATGTTTCCAGTCATCCTTATCTTCAATTTCAAATCACTTACCGGATTTGGTTAAAGAACAAGGATAACGGAATCAAAGTGTTTGAAGACCGTTTGAAGACTTGACAAATTAACGGCTACAACAACTGATGTCATCTCTGTTGAAGATTCAAATTTTCTCAACGGTCATCCTCATTCACTATAAATAGTAGCCAAGCTCCAAAGCATCAACAATGCGTGATCATCGAGCAAAATCTCAACGCACTGTTTTAACAAGAAAAACAGAGCATTCCTTTTCCATTCTCAATCTTTCTTAGCATAGCTTAAGTTTAAGTGAGAGAGTGAAGAAAAACAAGTTCATAATAGGAATCTTGTAAACTGATATCGTCTGTGATATTCAGTTAGATTTAAAGAGAGAAATCTAGTTGAGATTAGAGTTGGGTGAGAAATCCAGAAAACAGAGTGTTGTTGTTCTGGTGGAAATCCTTTAACTCTTTTTAGGCTAGTCAGAACTAAGTGAGAAATTAGCTTAAGTTCTGTTGATGTAAAGGAGCCTCTGAACTTGCCATAAAAGTTCTGAATAGTGGATTTATAAAATCTCTGTAGGCTGCAACCTCAGGGGACAAGACGTAGTCACATGACTTCTGTGGCGAACTTGGATAAATCGAATTGTTCAATCAGGATCTCCTGAACCTCTTTCTCCCTCTTATACTTGTTATTTTTGCTTCTGTGTACTTGCTTATATTTAGTGCTGAAACAGATTTTCTCTAAAGTATCATTGTCTTTGTTCAGAAGACTGTCCAGAAGTTCTCAAATCAGAACTTTTGTTGCTGAAAACAGTCTAACTGTGTTTAGGCAGAATTTCCCTCAGAAGCAACTTCTGTAAGCTTGCTTCTGACTCTGAGGAAATTTGACTCTGAAAATTAAGTTTCCCTAGAAACTTGAGAAATCTTCAGTTTTCTACTTTGACACCTATTCACCCCCCTCTAGGTGATTCTGTTCTTGTTAGGGCCAACAGATGTTTCTCAGTTCTGATAAAGAAACTTGAGAATGAGAGGAATGAAAAGGTTGTTCATATCAGAAGTGATAATGGTGGAGAATTCAAAAACTTTATGTTTGAAGAATTCTGTGAAACCAAGGGCATTGATCATAACTTTTCTGCTCCCAGAACTCCTCAACAAAATGGGGTAGTTGAAAGGAAGAATAGAACTCTGGTTGAAATCGCCAGGACTAAGATCAATGAAAGAAGGCTTCCAAAGTATTTCTGGGGAGAAGTTGTTAACACAACTTGCTATGTTCTGAATACAGTGCTAATCAGAAGCATTCTGAACAAAACCCCTTATGAACTCTGGAAAGGTCGAAAGCCTAAAATAGGTTATTTGAGAACCTTTGGTTGTAAGTGTTATGTTTTGATTACAAAAGAATATCTTTCAAAGTTTGATTCAAAGGCAGATGAGGCCATTTTTCTTGGTTACTCAACACATAGTAAAGCATATAGGGTTTTTAATAAGAGGACTCAAACTTTAGATGAATCTGTTCATGTACAGTTTGATGAGACTAACCCTGCAGATAGTAGAGCTCATGAAGAAGATGTAGTTCAAGCTCCTGAAGAATCATCTCCTGTTGAAGAAGAAGATGTTTCTCCCAGAGCTGCTGAAGTAGTTCCTCCTGTTGTTGAACAACCTCAATAAGAGAATCCTACTCCATAAGTCAACTTCCTTCCAGAAGATGCTTCTATATATGATTCAACAAATGATGAACAAGTTTCAGAAGACTCATTGGATGTGCCAAGAGAAGTTAGAGCTCATAGGAATCATTCCTTAGAGAACATAATTGACTCTGTTCACAATCCTGTCATGACCAGAGCTCAGCTCAGAAGATATATGGGGAATGTGGCTTTTGTGTCACTTCTGGAACCCAAGGACTTCTTTGAAGCTGCAGATGATGATTCCTGGTTAATGGCAATGCAAGAAGAACTTGACCAGTTTAAAAGGTCAGAAGTTTGGATTTTGGTTCCCAGACCTAACAACATAAAGGTTGTTGGCACTATATGGGTTCTGAAAAACAAGCTTGATGAATTTGGAAATGTTGTGAGGAACAAGGCAAGACTTGTTGCTGAAGGTTACAGTCAGCAAGAAGGCATAGATTATGGTGAAACTTTTGCTCCTGTTGAAAGATTAGAAGCCATGAGAATCTTATGTGCTTTTGCATCATACAAAGGTTTTAAGCTCTTTCAAATGGATGTGAAAAGTGCATTCTTGAATGGTTACATTGATGAGGAAGTTTATGTATCTCAACCCCCTGGTTTTGAAGATCCTAAGATTCCTGATCATGTGTACAAGCTGAAGAAAGCCTTGTATGGACTGAAACAAGCTCCCAGAGCTTGGTATGAGAGGCTGACAAAGTTCCTTCTGTCTAAAGGATTTGTCAGAGGCTGTGTTGACACAACCCTGTTCACTCTGAAGAAGAACAAGGATATCCTTATAGCTCAGGTATATGTTGATGATATTATATTTGGTGCTACTAACGAATCTTTGTGTAGAGAGTTCAGTGACCACATGAAGGCTGAGTTTGAAATGTCTATGATGGGAGAATTAACCTTCTTCCTAGGACTTCAGATCAAGCAAAGCAATGATGGGGTGTTTATCAATCAAGCTAAGTACACTAGAGAAGTGCTGAAGAAATTTGGCATGATGGATTCTAATGCTGTTGATATTCCAATGGATGTCAGCAAAGACATGGATGATGAAGAGAAAGCTGGTAAACCTGTAGATATAAAAACCTACAGAGGTATGATTGGCTCTCTTTTATACCTAACAGCCAGCAGGCCAGATATACATTTTGCTGTGTGTTTTTGTGCTAGATATCAGTCTAAACCAAGAGAGATTCATGATGTTGCTGTCAAAAGAATTCTCAGATATCTTAAAGGCACACCAGAAGCTGGTTTGTGGTATCCCTGTAGTTCTGATTTCACTCCTATAGGATACACAGACTCTGACTATGGTAGAGATAAATTGAAAAGGGTCAGCACTTCTGGTGGTTGTCATTTTCTAGGGGAGTGCCTAGTCTCCTGGCATAGCAAGAAGCAAACCTCTGTGGCTCTCTCAACTGCTGAAGCTGAGTATGTTGCTGCTGGAAGTTGTGTTTCTCAGATGCTCTGGATCAAGCAACAAATTGCTGACTATGGAGTCATCCCTGGAACAATTACAATTTACTGTGATAACAAAAGTGCTATTGATCTTTCAAAGAATCCTATTCAGCACAGCAGGATGAAGCATGTTCATATTAGACATCACTTTCTGAGAGATCATGTTCTGAAGAAGGATATTATCATTACTCATGTTCCCTCTGAAGAAAATCTTGCTGACATGTTTACTAAGCCTCTGGCTGGTATGTCTTTCAGCAACTTACGAGAAGGCATTGGTATGACTTATCCCCTTCAATAACTTAGACTAATTATTTCTGTATGTCTTAAGTGATTAATCGTTTGAGATAATTAAGTTATAATTAATTCTAATCATGATTTGACTTGTAAGCATGCGTTATCTACTGCCATTTTACGGCGCTGTTCTGTGTTTAACGGTTATCTGTTCCCTTTTAAACGGTGTTTACTTGCTTTTTGAATTGGAACGGTTTCTTGTTTGGGTATAAATAGAGGTTTTCCATACTTAGCAATTTTTACTTGCATTTTTTTCATTGCTATTAGAATCGCCATTGTTGTCTGTGCTTTTCTCCTCTCAAAATCTTAACCTAATTTCCTATTTCTCCTAAATGGCTCTAAAAATCACTGTCACTCATCTCTTCACTTCTGAGAGCAAAAAGAAAGTTAGCGAATCTAGGGTTTTTACTTCTAGGTTCCTAGATGACGAAGTTAAAACTACTGAACCTATCTCAAACTGGCTTAGTGCTCAAAACTGGAATTCATTCGTTTCTCTCGATGAATTCATTTACCCTAAGTTAGTCACCGAATTCTACCAAAACCTCCATTTCTTTTCTAATGAGGAGGATGTTCTTCACTCGGTTGTTGGGGATGTTGAGATTGAGGTCAGCAGGGCTTCTATCTCTCAAGCTATTGGTGTTGATGATGAAGGAATCATCGTTGGTGATGATGGTTCTGTTGATGGGTTTTCTGAAATGAATTGGGCTAGACCAGATCTGAGTGCCAAGGAAACGTATGCAACGTGGCTCTCACAGCATCAGAGGTGGGCACATTATCTCACTACTAATGTGTTTCTTCCAAAGGCTGGAGGAGTCAACTGTGTTTCCAATAGAGAACGAGTTTTCATGTGGCATCTGGTCAACCAGAAGAAGATTAATCTCCCTGCCATGCTGATAAGGCAGATGAAGAATGTCACTACTTCTAGTGCTCTTGCCTATGGTTCCCTCCTGACGAGGCTCTTTGAAGCTGCCTCTGTGGTTATCTCAGGAGAAGGTGTAACCAGTAGAAGTACGGTTCTGAAGATGCATACCTTCAGGAACCTTTCCTTTGGTTTAACTCCAAAGAAGAAGGAGAATGCTCCCTCTGTGAGCGCTGCTCAGAAGGAGATTGTGAAGCCAAGTGTGCTGAAAGGAAAGGATGTTGCCAAGAAGGGCAAAGGAAAGAAAGGATCCAGCAGAGTGGTCCTAACTGTTGAGAAAGTGGTTGGTTCCGAACCAACGGTTGTTCCTGAAAAGGATGTTCAGGATGCTGAGGAAGCACGCCTTGCTGAGAAAGAGAAGGCTGCTGAAGCTGAAAAGGTTGCAAGAGTTGTGGCTCTTGCTGAAGAGAAAAGAAAGAAGAAGGAAGCAGAGGACAAGTTAGCTGCTGAGCGAGAAATTGCTGCAAAGGCTAAGGCCGATGCAAGACTTTTAGAATGCGTTGCTGAACTTGAGAATGCGGAGTTCTCAAAGGTAGTTGAGACTTCAGAGGAAGAAGGGAATCTTGAGAATGTCTCACTATCTTCTCGGATTGTTGAGAATGTCTCCCTTTCTACCAGAATTGGAAAGAAGACTGCTGCAAAACGAAGGGTTCTAAGAAGAAGGACTTCGTTATTGCCTCAAGTGCTGAATTAGAGGAACCTGTCACTCAGGAACCGGAAGATGCTGATAAAGACTTATCAGAGATTTCTGATAAAGAGAATGTTGATGCTCCTCTGATTGAAGAGCTGTCAGAAGAGAGTGAACCAGAAGATGAAGAGGTTCTTCAAGGTGCTAAACAGTTTGTTGAGAATGTTGACGATGAACACTTCATTGACAACGTTCTTCTGAATCAAGGAAGAAACCCTGGTGATAGGGATGCCTCTGAAACGCTGTTCAGAATGGCTCATTTATATGCTGAGCCCATTTCAACTTTTGATCCTAATGCCTCTGAACAGGTTATCTCATCTCCTACTCTTACTCCTCATCCATCTCCCTCACTACCTTCTGTCACAGAAGTAAGTGAATCTCAGACTTTCATTCCTCCAACAACTTCAACATCTGAAGGTGTTCCTCCTCCATCTACTCTTCCTTCTGGATCCTATTCAGAAGTGAATCTGTCCTCTGGACCAATCTTCACTGATTCCATTTCTACTTCTACTACTTCTTCTCTATCATCTTCTGCTGTACTTCCATCAACTGGAATTACTGCTCCTCCCTTTTCAACACCTTTTTCAATTCCTTCAACCTTACCTCCCTGTACAAATACTTTCTCTTCCTCTTTCTCACATACAATTCCTTCCACACAAACTTTTGTTTCTCCTCTCTCAACCCCTGGACATACACCTCCTGTGTGTGATCCCTTAACTTCCTTCCCCACTCCTTCAGGTTTTGCTGGGTTGTCCTCCAACTATGACTTCCTGCGCAAACACTTGAATCGAGAAGATTTGGATAACAGGTTTGGAAGTTTTGGCTTCATGGGCAGAGCTTCTGGTATTTCCGAAGCTGGAGGTGCCCCCAGTGTTGAAGAATTGAGAAGAATGGGTCAGAGTGGCTCAGATGAACTGCTGAATAGATTTGCTGGTATAGGGCAAAGGACTTCTGCTGCTGACATGTATGCTCAGGGCATTGTGCTGCAAGAATTACATTCTTTGAAAGCTCAGAACCTGCAGCTCATGACTATGCTTCAAATGCAGGATCCTTCTGTTTATATACGCAATCTTTCTACACTTCATCTAGCTACATATGATGAGCTGTACAAATTAAGAGAATTAGCTCTGACTCTTCCTTCTCTGGACAATATTGCTCTTGCTTCTTCTCTGAAGGTCAATGAGAATTTGGAGATATTGACAGAAGAAGTCAAGGAAGCAAACGAGCATTATGAGGCTCATGAGAAGATGCTCCCTAGTAAGATTGAAGACCTGCAAAGTACTGCAAATCACATTCTGAGAGAAGTGAAATCTTCTGCTCAAGGTTCTTCATCTTCAGGAGCTGCAAAGATTGTATATGACATCACTCCTGATCTCAACAATCGACTCTCCAACATTGAGTCCGCTGTAACTGCTCAGAATGCACAGATTGCTGAGCTCACTGCACTTCTGAAGGTTATGCACACTCAGGCACGTGAACAAGAAAAGACTCTTCACAATTGCTATAGGTTTGTTCGAGGACAGACTTATATTCAGAATGAGCACCTCACTGCTGCTGTATATGCTAACAATAGGTTGATCAAGCTCCTTCTTGATGATGTTCAGAAACAGCGACCTATGTCTGGTCAGACCTTTGATCATATGAAGACCATTGATGATGACTTCAGAAGACGAATGGATATGATCAATACTGTGCGACCAACTCCTGTGCAATATCAGACTGCTCTGAATGTTCAACAAAAATTGAAGTCTCAGGGTGCTCTTGGTGTTGCTGTTGGTTCTGGTCAAACGGGGGAGAAGTCTGGTCAGAAGAGATCAAGTGCTGCTGAAGGTTCTAGTGATGTTCCTCCTCCTCAGAAGAAGAAACCTAGGAACTTGTAATCGTTTAGGACTTAAGCTTCTTAGCTAGGTTCTGGGTTGGGTAGTTTGTGTCTTAGGACTTTTTCTGCTCTTCTGATTATTTTGCTTCTTATGTTATCTTCTGAATGATCTTATATACACTGAATCTTTTCTATACTTATCTGACTCTTTGCTTATGTTTCTTTTTAACTTAGTAAATTACACTTCATTAAATCTAACAACTTGATCTTAAGTCTTATTAAGTTTATACAGATTGCTGAAGTTCACCATTTTCACTAAAATGGGGGAGTTAATTTACTCAGAAGTTTTTTTTGAAACATGTGCATAAGGAAGTCTTTCTCTAAAACTCATGTTTTCTTTTACCTTCTGACCACGGTTTGTCCATAACCAAAATGGGGGAGAATGATGAACCCTAAGTGTTTTGATTATGTCCAAACGTTTCAGAAGATGAAAACTTAATTCTATCTCACATATAGATTATTGTTGACTAATATTTTTGTTTTAGTCTATGTGTAAGTTACTCAGCAGGTGCTGAATGAATCATTTTCGGATTGCCTAAAGGACTCAGGAGTTTTGTTTGCTGAAGTCAGAGTTTCAACGATTCAGAAGCTGGAACTCCTCCGCTCTGAAGCCTAAGTCTGCTAAAGCTCTCCTCAGAAGTTCCTTGCAATCAGAAGTTATGCCAATTTGATCAGAAGTCTAGACAACTGGAAATAAGCTTCTGAAAGCTTAGTCACGGATTTGTTTGAGCATTTAATGCTCTGACACTTGCATTCAATGCAAGGCGCCAAAAGTTCAAAAAGCTGTTTTGATGGAGCGCGCTTGTCTGTTCAAGAGAAACCGGAATTTCCTTGTCTACCCTTTGTTGATCTAATTGAAGAATGATTCTGTCATCCTCATCCTTGATTTCAAATCACTTACCGGATTTAGTTAAAGAACAAGGATAACGGAATCAAAGTGTTTGAAGACCGTTTGAAGACTTGACAAATTAACGGCTACAACAACTGATGTCATCTCCTTTGAAGTTTCAAACTCCACAACGGTCATCTTCAATCACTATAAATAGTAGCCAAGCTCCAATGCATCTACACACGCATGATCATCGAGCAAAATTTTAACGCACTGTTTTAAACAAGAAAACAGAGCAACTTTTCTGTTCTCAATCTTTCTTAGCATAGTCTTAGTAAAGTGAGAGAGTGAAGAAAAACAAGTTCATAATAGGAATCTTGTAAACTGAGATCGGGTGTGATCTTCAGTTAGATTTAAAGAGAGAAATCTAGTTGAGATTAGAGTTGGGTGAGAAATCCAGAAAACAGAGTATTGTTTTGTTCTGGTGGAAATCCTTTAACTCTTTTTAGACTAGTCAGAACTAAGTGAGAAATTAGCTTAAGTTCTGTTGATGTAAAGGAGCTTCTGAACTTGCCATAAAAGTTCTGAATAGTGGATTTATAAAATCTCTGAAGGCTGCGACCTCAGGGGACAAGACGTAGTCACAGGACTTCTGTGGCGAACTTGGATAAATCGAATTGTTCAATCAGGACCTCCTGAACTTCTTTCTCCCTCTTATACTTGTTATTATTGCTTCTGTGTACTTGCTTATATTTAGTGCTGAAACAGATTTTCTGTAAGTATCATTGTCTTTGTTCAGAAGACTGTCCAGAAGTTCTCTTACCGAACTTTTGTTGCTGAAAGCAGGCTAACTGTGTATAGGCAGAATTTTCCTCAGAAGCAAATTCTATAAACTTGCTTCTGACTCTGGAAAGTTTGACTCTGAAATTTAAGTTTCTTTAAAAACTTAGAAATTTTCAGTTTTCAACTTAGACACCTATTCACCCCCCTCTAGGTGATTCTGTTCTTGTTAGGGCCAACAGAGTCATATCATCAATATCAATTCAACTACATATAAATCACTACACAGTCACACGCACGATTCATTTATTATGCTCATCATTATTTAATCAATTAGGGCCCTGCTATACTTAAATGATATATGTAAAATGGTCCGTGGGCCCACTCTGTATTCCGTCTCACATATCAGAATACAATCACCTGTGGAGGAGTAAAACTCAACTCACGCAGTCCGCTATGGATATATCTCAACACTGTGCTTCCGGCTCCAAATTTCGGATAGCACTCTCAACAACAAGGACCACTTCACATATTCACTTAAGCATGCTCACATTCCTTTCTCATTACTCATTATCCCATCCACACATCAATCATACAGCTCAACATACTACATTTCAGCTCACGATATCACCAACAGTTCTATCTCCACATTTCATCACCATCACAACATTTCATAACCAGCACAACATTTCACAAACCAACACATATCATATATCACGTATTCACATCAGAATCAATCATGTTCCATACTCAACAAGTTCCAATCACATCACATTTATACACACATATAAGCATTATGCTTACCGTTCACTCGACGAGATCTATTGAACACGCTCGGGTGCTCTTTCACTTGCACCTTGTCCTCCTAATATCACATAACATCATACAATTAGACTCAATTAAACTATATGAAAATGTATGCTTATGAATGACATATGATTCTCACAACTCATTAGCTTCACATTATAGACTAAACTTCATTCTTTGGTCTTAAGTGTTCTTATGACCTATGTGCCTAGATTCTGCCATAACTCTCTCAATACGTACAAAAATACCCTGATTCTTGTTCCTCCTGAAACTAGACAAATATATGTTTAACATATCCAAAAATCACATTCATATCATCTCTGGATCATAAATGGCAAGCAAAACGATTAGGTTCTATTTTTGGCAAGAAAACAGACTACCCAGCTTTCCATCGCACATGGTAATGTCCATTTTTCTCTCAAACCACAAACTTTCTACGAAAATACGTTTACAGAGATATGATTCCATATGTTATAAACAACTTTGTAAGAATATGGGGTCCCTAAATATGAGCGTAAGATCCTCAAATGACCATCACAAGATTGCTGCCTCACATACAATTTCATTTTGAGGCAGGCCTGTTCCCACCAAGCTAACTTCTTCAACACAATGAATTAGAGACTCATATTTTACAGGGATCTAGCCAACATATAGGGCTAAATGGTTTCTTCTTTGTGTTTTTGCCAATTCCATCTCTATCATGATGAAACGCAATCTCCAAGATGACTGAAGAAAACTGCCTACAACTCAGCTTAGGACACTCCATGCATATCTTCCAATTAAACAACATATAACCAACTCAAACAACACTAAGCCACCACAAAAATCACCATAACTCATTTATAATCAATTCCATCACTATAATTAGGGTTTTCAGAACTTCATATCCATGGAAACTATGCTAAAACAACTTACAAACCTTAACTTGATGTCTTTCCTTTGCTATGCTACCTATCTCCACTTGTTTGCCTTGGAAATGGTTGGAATTGAATGAGATTTCGTTTGGGGTCCTTAGGGTTTGAAAATGGAAGTTTAAGAGAGGTTTTTGGTTCAGATTTGTTGCTGAAACGAATTCAAGAGCTTGTATAAAGAAATGAGGTGGTTTTTGTTTTATAAGAAGTGACACCTCATGCTTAAGTGAGGTGTTTGCTTCCAAACTTCACAATCAACCCTCCATACCTATAATTGAATCACTTGAGTCCATTTTTCTTCAATTGATATGTGTACTAAGTCAATTCACTCTCACTAACCATTCATTACGGCTTAACACGTCGCTAGTCGTCTACTCATCGCAGTTTGTGTGTAAAACTTGTTTGTAATTGAAATGAATCTGAATGTAGTCTTATGGAGAAGTGTAAATATATCTAACACATCTATAGGTTAGGATTTAGGGATGTTACAGTAGAACTCCAAACAACAACAAAATCATCATCATCATCAACAACAACAATAACGACAACAACAACAACAACAACAGCGCGAACAAGTTCAAATATTCATGGAACTATGGAAATCAAAGCTATGGATCAGAAGACTATCTCTGAGGCTTTTCATGGCCTCCAAGATCATACACTTGTAGCTTCTGCAAAAGAGAATTCAGATCTGCACAAGCAATCGGAGGACACATGAATGTTCACAGAAGAGACAGAGCTAGATTGAGAGTTCAATCTCTTCCAAGAGACACTACTCATTTTCATCATCTTAATCTTTACGTTAACCCTAACCAGAACGTGAACTCTATCGCATCACTTTAAACAAGACCCTGAAATCGTTCTTTTAAGAAGATGATAATACATTTGAAGATGGACACAAATTCTTGAAGAAAGCTGAGATTGTAAAGTTAGATTTGGAGATTGGTCCTTCGAGTCGCCCGAATGAAGATAATTTGGATTTGGAGCTTAGATTGGGTTGCGCTTAATTAATAAGACTAAGTACTTCCATCTTCTTTATGTTAGAGATGATAATAAAAAGTTAATCTCGGAACTTAACTATCCAAGATTAATTTTTATTATTATTATTAACACTTTTTGCTAAGATGCCTATATGTTTGTTAATGTTAGTATTATAAGTGTATAGATGCTAAAGGCTTGAAGATGAAAACATAAAAAAAATGTTTGTATATCGTCTTCAATCTTATAGCATGCAAGTTATTTCTGTTATGTTGTTAATTCAAGTTTGTTTTTTTTTTAAAATGATTAGTTTGCTGGGATAAATGCTTAAAAAAATGTTTTTTTTCAATATAATCACACATAAACGGCTTGGTTAAACATAATGCCGAATGTAATGCTAAATTCTGGCCTGCCAATATGGAAGAGAAACCAGTTTCTTTGCAAAAAGTGAAACCGGAGTTTCAAACACCGGTTTCACTTTAACTATAGTAAAAAGATAGCATTAATTTAGGAAATATTTTAAAGCAAACATTTTAAACGTGATAATTTAGAAATTTTGCATTTTTATAAGGATTTATCCCAATATGGGAAGAAATAACTTAAGTAACACCTTGAAAGTTAATTCTATAGTCAGTAGAACTCCAAACAACAACAACATCATCATCATCAACAACAACAATAACGACAACAACAACAACAACAGTGCGAACAAGTTCAAATATTCATTGAACTATGGAAATCAAAGCTATGGATCAGAAGACTATCTCTGAGACTTTTCATGGCCTCCAAGATCATACACTTGTATGTTCTGCAAAAGAGAATTCAGATCTGCACAAGCACTCGGAGGACACATGAATGTTCACAGAAGAGACAGAGCCAGATTGAGAGTTCAATCTCCTCTAAGAGACACTACCCATTTTGTTTAACCAAGCCGCATATGTGTGATTATTTAAAAAAAAAACATTTTTTAAGCAGTTATCCCAACAAACTAATCATTTAAAAAAAAAAAAAACTAGAATTAACAACATAACAGAAATAACTTGCATGCTATAAGATTGAAGGCGATATACAAACATTTTTTCTATGTTTTCATCTTCAAGCCTTTAGCATGTATACACTTATAATACTAACATTAACAAACATATAAGCATCCTAGCAAAAAGTGTTAATAATAATAAAAATTAATCTTGGATAGTTAAGGTCCGAGATTAGCTTTTTATTATCATCTCTAACACAAAGAAGATGGAAGTACTTAGTCTAATTAATTAAGAGCAACCCAATCTAAGCTCCAAATCCAAATTATCTTCATTTGGACGACTCGAAGTACCAATCTCCAAATCTAACTTTACAGTCTCAGCTTTCTTCAAGAATTTGTGTCCATCTTCAAATGAATCATCATCTTCTTCAAAGAACGATTTCCGGGTCTTGTTTAAAGTGATGCGATAGAGTTCACGTTCAGGTTAGGGTTAACGTTAAGATTAAGATGATGAAAATGAGTAGTGTCTCTTAGAGGAGATTGAACTCTCAATCTAGCTCTGTCTCTTCTGTGAACATTCATGTGTCCTCCGAGTGCTTGTGCAGATCTGAATTCTATTTTGCAGAAGCTACAAGTGTATGATCTTGGAGACCATGAAAAGCCTACGAGATAGTCTTCTGATCTATAGCTTTGATTTCCATAATTCCATGAATATTTGAACTTGTTCGAAGTGTTGTTGTTGTTGTCGTTGTTGTTGATAATGATGTTGTTGTTGTTTGGAGTTCTACTGCTTATAGAATGACCTTTCAAGGTGTTACTTAAGTTATTTCTTTCCATATTGGGATAAATCCTTATAAAAATGCAAAATTTCAAAATTATCACGTTTAAAATGTTTGGTTTAAAATATTTCCTAAAGTAATGCTATCTTTTTACTATAGTTAAAGTGAAACCAATGTTTGAAACTCCGGTTTCACTTTTTGCAAAGAAACCGGTTCCTCAAGGACCGGTTTCTCTTCCATATTGGCAGACCAGAACTGACATGACCACCTCTGAACAACATTTCAGCTTTTAAAACTTACTAAATTTATTCAAAGTGTGGCAAACATATATTTATAAGGAAAATCAACGATAAAAATAAAAACTATAAACATCAACAAAAATGATATTATCTCTTGTGATATTCCATTTACATGCTAAATCATAACTAATATTCCAAAATGATTGATGGAATTTTCCCTATAGTTAGAGCTATTCTAATCCTAAAAGGCTAAAACAGCTAAAAAAAACTAATATGTACATCACTATATACAAATAGGTCCACACAAATAAGATTCTTTTCCTCCATCCGAAGCTGAGTTTAACCCTTTGCCATGTAAATGATGAGGAAACAACACCAACTTTTCTGCTGCTGGATAGAAAGGCTTATGAGGATGTTCACATACCTACAAAAATTACATCTTTATCAATGAGAATTACAATATTAGACTATCATTCTTCTCTACATCATTATGCCAATAGTGATGGAAAATGGCAAACATCATAAGGAGGTAAAATTGTCATTTGTTTTAAAACCATAAGATTCAGAGTAAATTGGAAATAGATCGATGCACTACATATACACATGTACACACAAAAGTATTGTAAAGCAAAAATAAGCATTTTCTCTCAACAATCCAGCCCTTCGTGTTAGTTTAAGCACCAATTGAGTAAAACTATAGTTTTATACTCTCTCAAAAGTAGACTCACACAACACCAAACAAAATGGATACGAAATTGTAAATCATATTCCATATCAATGTTTGAGATTCGAAACTATAGTACTAACAATAATATAGCATACCTTCGTTGCTTGTTATCAGAACATCATATAAATGGACATATTCCCGATAAGTCTGCATCTTCATACGATTCATTGATTTTTGGTGTAGCCATAGCGATTTGCAAAAGTGGTAACTATCTGTTTGTCTGGTAATATATGTGTCAAAAACATAACATTTTAAATTAAGAACACATAATAAGAACAATTGGTAATGCGGTAAAAGACTAACTTAGAAAAATACTGAATCAATTAGGTGAACATTTGGCTCATAGACATGAATAGAGCCCTGACATTAGTACTTTACTGAATCAGTTAAGAGAACATTTGACACTAAAAATTAAACTCCAAACCCCAAATAATAAACGATAGATGCTAAATACATTACATGACATTATGACGAACTTCTGTCATGGCTATACCATTGATCATTGTTTACTTGGCTAACATCATTCATTTGCATAATTATTAAGATTGAAAAATTTCAGCGATAAGTGAAAAATCGGTTTTGAAATCAATAAAATCTGTATAATAAGATCACAAACACAAACTTAAAGTCACAGTAAAAAAACCCAGCAAACCGATCTCAAAATGAGCCGAATACAAAATGTGAACAAACCCAAAACCATATCTAGATTCAGAGACCAAAATAGCAAAAAGTACCTGATTTAAGAGCATTGATTTAAGATTCGACAGCTAAAACAATCAAACTGGAAACATGGAGCTTATAAGAATTGAATCTGTGTCGTTTGAACAAAAAACGACTTTGAAATTAACAAAATCTGTATAATAAGACTACAAACACAGATTTAAAGTTAAGTTAGCGAAAAACATAGCAAACTGATCTCAGAATAAAACACATACAAAATATGGACGAAATTCAGAACCAGATCTAGATTCAGAGACCAGAAGAGCAAAAAATACCTGATTAAAGAGCACGGATTTAAAATTTCGCAGTCGAAACGATCAAACTGAAAACACGGCGCTAAGAAAGATTGAATCGGTGCCGATTTGACCGGAATTTCCAACTATAGTTGCAACAAAGAGTAAATTGGTATGTGGGTATGTAATAAATTGGATCGGGGTTTCAAAAAGGGAAGAACCTAATCTTTCTACAATACAACTGCTATTAGGAAAGGGCAATTAACCTGTTTGCAGAATGTGATTTGAAGAAAGGAATTACAGAGTCTGAAGAGCTATTGTGTACTACAACAGCGGTGTCGGTGAAAGGAATTCCGGAGAAGAAATTTGGGGAAGAACAGTGAGAGGAGGTGGGATGGGCATGAGGGGAGAAAATGCGTGAAAAAATTACACTTGAGAGAATTAAATGAAAATGCAATAAAATATAAAATGAAATGACAATGAAGCCCTCATGTATTAAAGCTTTTTACATCAATTGAGAGTTACTGTAGTACTTCTCATTCACTTTTATACTATAAAAATAATGTTTACTTATTATAAGTTGACTATAAAAAAAGAAGAAGAATTAGTAGACTTTGATCCACTTTTTTTTTTAATGTCATTCCGTAATCCATTGGTGGCTATATATAATTGTTTTATCTTCATCTGATTTGTATTGTGTTGGCTTACTACTTTATGAATTTCATTACTTAAAAACTTTAACACTAAAATGGCAGCAACCTTGATAATGTATTTTGTTCATTTTAATTTATAGAAAACTTATGATTTTTTTACTTTTTCTGTTTGTTTAGGATGCCAAAATCCATGCCTCCTCCAATTTTAGTTGACCTTGAAGAAGAAAATGAAGATGAGACAATTAATTCCGATAATGAGATTGGATGCTAATTCTCAAGCTACAATTGTCAAAGCTAGCAAGGCCAATGGCAAGAAAACAATGGAAAAATGACTGGAAGTTTGGTAACATTTTATTTTACTTACGGTTGAAGAAGGGAAAGTTAGAGGTACGTGTAAGTATTGTCCTAAAAGTTATATATATATATATATATATAGTGTTGGGAATGAGACAACTAATCTTACGAACCACTTAATGAAATGCATGAAGAACCCTACTGTGAGCGAAAGTGGTCGCTCATAGCGGCTTTAGCCTTCTTTGACTAGAGTCGCCACCCGGCCGACCGCGAAAATGTACAAACCGGTGTTTGTACCGATTGTTTTGGAAACCAGAGATTCTATTTACGTTCGTGGATACAACTTATTAATTCCGACATTCCAGAACCCAGAATATCTTTAATGCAACCTAACAGTTTATTGTCTTGATATTTATGGTTATCACATAAGAATAAGTAAATGCATAAATATTTGTACGGTAAACCACCGGGTGACACGGTACAAAACCCTCAGAAGCTTACCCTCGTCGCGTGCCAGTGATTACTCGCGGACTAATGCTCGTTGAAGAACGGAGACCTTTTCTGGGAGGAACCTCGGGGACTGGAGTTGCGTGTGCGTCCTTCGGAGTGGTGGCTAAGAACAGGACTTAATCAACTCTAGCGAGACTGCGAGTGATGCCTAGGTTGGGAACTTTTGATAAGGGGGAATATATTTTTGGTAGTCAGGAGGACCTTTTCTGAGAATATTTGGGAAAAGTACTCTCAAGCTCGGACTCTAGCGATTCTTTTATGTATCAGAGGCAACTTTAGGCAACTCGGAGGCAACTTTTTCAGAGGCAACTTATATCGAGTCAAGAATCGCTTTAGAACGAGCTAGAGAGGGAGGAGAATGAGTGTTTTTTGGTGAATTGAATGAGAAATCCGGGGGGTATTTATAGGTTAGCTTGTGACCGTATGGTCCCCATTTGGTGACCGTACGGTCACTTGCTTCGCCCATCTCAGATCCAAATTTGGATCTGAGCCGGGCTTCACACAACACCCGGCCAATGTCATTTGGATTTTAGTACACGTGTCACGCTGTGATTGGACCGCCAACCACGTGGCAGATAAGGATTGGATTGCTATCTGCCACGTGGCAGTGACCGTACGGTCAGAGGCCTTGTGACTGTACGGTCTCAACAAACAGTGTTGTGACCGTACGGTTCCTAATGAATAGTACTTGTGACCGTATACATTTTGTGATCGAAGATTTTCTCATAAGCATGAAAGTGCCACACTCATGGTCCCGAGGAGCGGGCGGAAGAGGTTATAGTCCTGAAAAGATGACCCGTTCTCTGACGAGCATCAGTATTTGAGCAGCTGGCGCGATGAGGAGCTCATAGTTTGCTTTCATCATCGGGTTCGAAAACCAGTGCTCACAATTTGCCCCTCGCTTCTTTGGGAGTGTCTAAGGTGATTACATTGTCTTGTAAGACCTGTCGGATAGTCTCAATGAAGCGAAATAAGACTTACTGCGTGTGTGCTAGTGTTTTGAAAGTGAGTTTAGAAAACTTACCTGCAGTTCTGGCCTACGGCGTCCGTTCTTCTATAATCTTACTGTAAGGCCGACTAACTGTTTCCGCTGAGTAGCTCGACGAGGATTTTCCGTAACCTTTAATAGCGCCTCGAGCATGACTCAAGGACTTTTGGTAACCTTCGTAGCTCCTTAGTAACCTTCCATAACGCCTCGGGCGTGACCCGAGGATTTAGTAACCTCTTTGTAGCTCTTCTTCATAATACCCCGGGCACGACCCGAGGACTTAGCAACCTCTTGTAGCCCTGATTAATCTTTCATAGTACCTCGACGAGGATTTTCCGTAACTCTTGATGGTGCCTCAAATTTTTGGTTCGAGGACTTTCGGTAACTTCCGTAGCTCCTCTCATAACGCCTCGGGCGTGACCCGAGGATTTAGTGACCTCTTGTGGCTTTTCTCCATAGTACCTCGGGCACGACTCGAGGATTTAGTAACCTCTTGTAGCTTTGTTCGCCGACCCTTCTTTCTTTAGATGGTGTTGAACACTTTGTCCTACCAGTCTTATCTGAATGCTGGTGGTTTCGTCCTGAGGTCGATCAACTGTGTCCCAATCCCTTTCGCTCCTGATATCCAATTGACCTGGGGGTCCCTGGCAGCATTCTCCTTTGACCAAGTTCGTGTCCCATTCCGGTACTGCCCCAGTGGAGCTCTTAGTTTCCAATACCTCGATGAGTTCGGGGGTGCCCCAGCGTGCCAGTGACCTGATAATGCCCCAGTGTACTGTTACTGCAGTCGTCTGATATGCCCCTACGTCCTTTGTAGTCTTTCGGGGTGAGTAACATCTTCTGTAACGCCTTCTGTAATGCCTTATGTAACGTCTTCCGTGACGCTTTCTGGAACGCCTTTTGTGATGCCTTCTGGAACCCCTTCTGCGACGCCTTCTGTAATGCCTTCCGGAACGCCTTTTGGAATGCCTTTTGTAACGCCTTCTGCAACGCCTTCTGTAAGTGTGAGTATTGATCTCTAGAGCTGCTTCAGTGGTGTTAAGTCTTCATGAGGTCGGACGCTTCTAGCCGCGGAAGTCAGGTGAGCTTTTGCGTTTTCCATGGTCTGTCGGGGTTTTGAAAGGTTGTTGACATCGTCTGATAGGTGTTGTGCCTAGACTATCTCTGCGTGACAAAGATTCTATTTATCGTTGCTTTTCATGACTCCTATGGGGATCCTGCACAAACAAAGACACGCATCCTTCCTCGGGGTGAGATGGCCAATAGGAAATAAACATTTTTAAGATGACTGGCCACGTTGCATGATTATAAGTGATCAAGGGAGATACCCTATTTTATGGATGCATGCAGGTTCACACCTGTGAATATAGGCTGGCTAACACACGATGCATGCGACTAGTCGTATAGACACTTGAGAAGGGATGTTTTCACCTCATGAACTTATGTGGTATGGATTCTAGCTAGACTACCTAAAACATGTAGTGTGCATGTGTGTGTCTTTAGTGTAAGTGAAGGTATGCCCTATTAGGTGGACTATGACAACCTACAACGATCTAAAACCCAAAGTGTGTGTGGCTCAATGTGTGTGTGCACAAAGTGATGTCCTACTCATGTGAAATATCTTTCATGGACTTCGCTAGATGACCTAACTGCCTAATGTGTGCGTGCAACTAGACCTGTGGACATGTGATTGTATGTAAACTAGGGGGGCTGTCTAATCTTATGACTCCTAGGACACGTGGTATGTATGAGTGAGTGTGTGGACACGTGACTGGGGAACCTAAACGACTCTTGGTCCTTAACTAAGCATGTGGGTGACTCCAGAGTTTTTGCTAGATGCGAGGTTAGGTTTATGGTTATTCTTTTGGGGGACGTGAGCAAGGTCTTGAGTTGGATGAAGGAGGCGAAGTCTATGTAGGTGTTGCGAGGGTGCAGGGAAAGGCTTTTATGAGGAGAGAAAGGGTTTAAGCTTGGATGGTGGAGGCAATGTTTATTGAGGTTGTAGGGTAGGTTTCACGAAGGGTGCAAGGATTTAGGGTTGGATGATGGAAGCGAGGGTTGTGGAGGTTCTTTGATGAGGATAGGGTGTGAGAGACCATAAGGGGTTCGTGTAGCTTCTAGGTTGTCAGGGTAGGGATCAAGATGTTCGAATGCAACTTCTGATGATGTTTTCGTGATTGCCCCTAGGGTGAGGTGTTCCGATGATGTTTTCGTGATTGCCCCTAGGGTGAGGTGTTATATCGCTCTAACTGTTGCCTAAGATGACCCTACGGGTTGTCAACTTACCGAGCTGCCTTTATTGTTGCGTAGGTCGCTCTCTCGAGTTTTCAACCTAGCAGGCTTTCTTTCTTTTGGCCTTGATTGTTGCCTAGATCTAGTTTTTGAGTCTTCTTGATCTAACAGGTCTTTTCTGTTTTCTCAAACGCTATTAGATCTCTATTCCAAGTTTGTGCAATTGAACTAGAGAATAAACAAGTGCTTTTGGTAGCTTTATAGACCAAATTCAGTGATTTGCTTTTGTTTTTGTTTATTGAATTCTTTGTAATCCTAAATCTAAAGTTGTTATTGAATCGAGTAAAGAGAGTGATGGAATTAGGTCAAAAATTTCCCTTATTTAGGAACTAATTAGATCACCATTGATATGTCTTTGATTCTTTTAGCAAAGATGTTTTACATGGATATTGTTATAGTCCTCGTTAAACTCTTCTATAAAATGCCTAACATGTATATCATCCACTTATGGAAGATTTATATTTTTTTCTTTTTATTTCATAGTGCGGTTCTCTACGATTGTTGAGTGTGCCATCTCTTGCTTCCGCCTATTATTAATTTGTTAACAGGTTAGTGTTGCAGTTATATTATATGCTAAATATATGAATGTGCTTGAGAGAAAGAAAGGGGGAGAGCTGGAAAATTGGTGTGTATGTTTTCAACTCAGCGTGTTTTCTTTTTCTCTTGCTTTTCTCCTGATGTTTCATGCTATACTTCGGTACGTTAGAATGAAATAGCTCCGACACAAATTCTATGGTTTGACTTTTATTGCAATATCAAAATTAGTTTTGTAGATGACACTTCTCATAGTTCCACCAGTATCATGGACTGTAAGTTTAAAACTTCATCAAGTTTAAGCTTCATCAAACCGGCAATCTATGTAATTAAAAGCTTAGTTCACCAATTCCCCAAATCAGCTTTGTAAGAGCTAAACCCTTAAATAGAGTTTTAAGATCAAATCAACAAGAAACCCACTGATACACACACACACACACACACACACACATATATATATGTGTGTGTGTGTGTGTATCAGTGGGTTTCTTGTTGATTTGATCTTAAAACTCTATTTAAGGGTTTAGCTCTTACAAAGCTGATTTGGGGAATTGGTGAACTAAGCTTTTAATTACGTTTTATATATATGTATGTATCCAAAATCAATTTATAGTTGATAGTTACTTACCTCTACAAGAAATCAAAAGAAAACACTCTAAGGACTCAAATCTGCCGCAAGATGTTTTCAGACCGTTCTCCCTCCACAGACCTTCAACTACAAATTCCTTTGGTGTAAACTTAGGTCTATATGTCTAGAAGATACGGTTAAAATGTCGTGACGTTACATCAAGTACAACTCCGGATATAGCACAAACGGTGAGACTGGTCAGTTTGGACGAAAATGGAAGAAAGGAGAAGAAAGGAAGAGAAATGAAGATGTTGATTTGAATTCTGGAATTTATAGTCCCAAAGATAGGTAAATATCACTCCAAGTCCTCCAATTTATAACCTCTTTTAAAAAAAACCACTGAACTTTTGATTTATAGCTAAAAGCGGAAATTGTCTTCCTAACTAGGCATACTTCACTTAATCCACTCCTATCCCAATATAAAGACATAATATAATCGAATGGGAAGGTATTAACTATGAAATATAGGCACATATGTGACATTTTTCCTCGTTTTATATTCCCCCCATAGTTTGCAATTGAACTAGGGGTCTGAAGATGTTGATGAGCTATGAATGTATTTCTCATGTCCTTACCTCAGTCAATTGAGCAATAGTTCGCAATTTTTTTCCCTGAAAGATTTCCTACTAACTTTATAAACATGTATGCATTGTTTTCAGGTGGTGATAGGGAATTCAAATGGTTGTAATCTTGCTGTTGTTGACAGGTTAGTAAAGTTTGAGTGCAATATTCAAATAAGTTGTGTGGGATAATTTTATTACACAAGTTGTGAATTTGCTATATCTACTTCCACCATATGAGTTTCATTTGCTGAGTTGATCCTATTTGTTGGAAGGGAGTTTGGAGGCATTTTACGTGTATTCTAGGAAAAGTCACATTGTTAATTTTCTATACAAGAAAGGTTATTCTCATCATTGAGTTCTATTGCATTGTCCTATCTTGATTGGAAACTTTCGTTTTAAAGCATTTCATGTTTACATTATTCAATTTGGAAAACAAAACTCGTGACAACTAGTAAGAAGCATTTTGGGTCGTGCTTCCATAGTTTTTTAAGAAATGAATTTTGGTTGGATGCTAGTTTCCTAGAATGTGATGTGTTTTCAGAAGTACATCACTACTAATCACATGTTCATTGAATTTCTAACGATTTCTAGATCATCTTCTACAAGCTTTGTAATTGAAAACATCTTTTTTCGCTCAATTACCCGACTTGCATGTAATAGATTTATGCCAAGCCTGTGAGAATTGTTGATCTTATTTATTTATTTTACATTGTGCTAGAACATGGTCTTTGGCTATTGAGGAATTTAAATATTTTATGCTTACTGGTTTAATTTATGCTATATAAAAATTAAATTTTTTATTTTGTACTAGGAATGGCACTAGACAAAGAATTGATGAAAATTACGGATAGGGCAAATAAGGAATACGTAGATGGTGTTGACAAATTTCTTGAGTTGGCGTTTAATCATTCTGACATAAGAAAAAGAATTCGATTTCCTTGTAATAGATGTAGAAATAAGGAATTCTATAGTCGAAATGAGGTGCGATTTCATTTGTTCGATAAAGGATTTTATGATAGTTATAAATGTTGGACGTACCATGGTGAAGAGCAAGAGGCGTCAACTGAAACTAGCAATAAAGATAAAAATGATTCTCGTGATCAATTTGATGAATTCTTTCAAGATCTTCGTGGTCATGCTGATGCTCATATGAGGGATACAACAAGATCGACGAGTGGAGATTCACTAGATGTGCAAGACGAACCTAATTTCGATGCAAATATATTCCATAATCTTGATGAACCCTAAGTGTTTTGATTATGTCCAAACGTTTCAGAAGATGAAATTCTACTTTTTCTTATATACTTTTCAATGGTAACTGACAATTTTTGTTAAGTATTGTATAAGTTTCTCAGCAGGTGCTGAATGAAGAAACTCTAGATTGCCTAGAAGACTCAGAAGGGAAGAATAACTGAAGACAGAAGTTTAAAGCTCAAAAGTAGGATGCTGCGCTCTGAAGACTTTCTGAAGACTGTTAAATCTCTCCTCATAAGTTTAGAAGCAACCAGAAGAAATTTCATTTTGATCAGAAGCTTAGACAAAAGGAATAAGGAACTCATAAGCGCTAGTCACGGGTCTTACTTAGCATTTAATGCTCTGACTTCTGCATTTAATACAAGGCGCCAAAAGTTCAAAAAGTTGTTTTGATGGAGCGCGCAATTCCTTGTCTACCCTTTGTTGATCCAAATGAAGCAAATTTCCAGTCAACCTTATCCTTGATTTCAAATCACTTACCGGATTAAGTTAAAGAACAAGGTTAACGGAATCAAAGTGTTTGAAGACCGTTTGAAGAAATGACAGATTAACGGCTACAACAAACTGATGTCATCTATTGAAGATTCAAATTCAAACAACGGTCATCTACAAAGCACTATAAATAGTAGCCAAGCTCCATTGCATATACACACGCGAATATAGAGCAAACATCTTAACACACTATTGTGAGCGAAAGTGGACGCTCATAGCGGCCTTAGCCTTCTTTGACTAGAGTCGCCACCCGGCCGACCGGGAAGATGTACGAACCGGTATGACTACCGATTGATTTGAAAACCAGAGATTCTTATTTACGTTCGTGGATACAACTTATTAATTCCGATATTCCAGGCCCTAGAGGATCTTTAATACAGCCTAGTTCATTATTATCTTGAGTTTTATTATTATCACATAAAAAGCATATAAATAAAGTAAATGCGATACAGAAAACCATCGGGTGACACGGTACAAAACCCTCAGAAGCTTACCCTCGTCGCGTGCCAGTGGTGTGCTCGCAAACTAGTACTCGTTGAGAACGGAGACCTTTTTTAAGGAAGAACTTCGGGGTCGGAGAGGCGCCGAGGACGTACTCCTAGTGAGCTTGGGAGGATTCCGAGGGAATCGTCCGATTTGGAAGGTGTTTAGATGATTTTGGTGGTCGTTAGGACCTTTGGGGGACAGGGGTTTTGTGGAGGAAAGGGAACTCTCAAGACTCAGAATTAAGCGATTCTTGTATCAGAGGCAACTTTAGGCAACTTATCAGAGGCAACTTATATCGGGTCAGAAATCGCTTAAAATGAGCTAGAGAGAGGAGAATGAAAGTATTTGATGATGGAAAATGAGTGAAATCCGGCCTCCTTTTATAGTGCAAGGGGAGCCCGTACGGTCTCAAGATATCCCGTCTGAGATTCAATTTGGATCTGAGACGGGCCTTAACAAAGGCCCGGCAAAAGTCCACTGTCGCTTAGCGACACATGGTAGATGACGATAAGGCCCGTTTGGCCATGTGGGCAGACCGTACGGTCTCAATGAAGGAGATCGTACGGTTCAAGTTAAGGAGACCGTACGGTCTCTAGAAGAGAGAGGGGAGACCGTACACTCTTTGGAAGGGGGAAGGACTTTTTACGAGTTTGAAGGTGTTAAGCTTGTGTTCCTGGAGTACGGGGAGGTGACTTTTTACAAGTTTGAAGGTGCCAAACTCGTGTACCCGGAGTGCGGGGAGATCCTTTTTACAAGATTGAAGGTGCCAATCTTGTGTGCCCGGAGTCCGGGGGGGTTCCTTGTTTACAAGATAAATCTTGTGTACCCGAGGTGCGGGGAGATCCTTTTTAGAAGATTGAAGGTGTCAATCTCGTGTGTCCGAAATTCGGGGAGAAGTCTATCACTTTAAGAGGTCATCCTTTCTTCAGCGGGTACTAGTTCTTGGGCGACCGACGCAACGAGGAGCTCGGAAATTGCTTTCATCATTGGGTTCGAAAACCAGTGCTTACAGTTTGCGCCTCGCTTCCTTGGGAGTTCGTATGACGATCTCATCAACTTGTAAGATCCACTGGGCAGTCCTAAGGAAGCGAAACGAGTTACACTGCATGTGTGCATTTGTGTTTTTGAAAGTGGGTTAGAAGACTTACATGCGTGTTGGCCTTTTGCCTACCAACTCTCAACGATGTCGGGCACTTTGTCCTACCAGTCTTATCTGGGCGGCAGTGTTTCCAACCTTGGCTCCGTGCTGTCGATCGAGTGATGCCTCGGTCGATGACCTTCTACGATGAGGCCACGATGTTCCTTTGCCTGGATGATCGGAGGATCTTGAGGAGAGGTTTCAGCTCTCTGCTATCCTCCGAGTTTCCAAAGATCGAAAGTTTCCCTTAGTGTATTGCAGGTTTTCCGTTGTAGGGAATCTGTGACGCCTTCTTTCAGATGGATGAGGGAGGCTTCTATGCTTTCCAAGGTTCTTCGGGCTAGGTTTTGAAAGGTTTGTTGACATCGTCTGATTGGTGTTGTGTCTAGACTATATCCGTGTGACGAAGGTCCTATTTACCGCTGCCTTTCATGACTCCTAAGGGGATCCCTGCAACAACAAGGACACGCATCCTTTCTCGAGGTGAGATGGCCAATGGGAAATAAACATTTTGGTCATGCTGCATGATTACAAATGATCAAGGGAGATACCCTATTTTTTGGGTACATGCAGGTTCACACCTATGAACTTAGGCTGGATAATACACAATGCATGTGACTAGATGCACAGACACGTGGCAAGGGATGCTTTCACTACATGAACTCATGTGATGTGGACTCTATCTAGACCACCTAAAACATATGGTGTGCATGTGTTTGACTTTAGTGTAAGTGAGGGAATGTCCTATTAGGTGGACCTATGACAACCTATAACGATCTAAAACCCAAAGTGTGTGTGACTCAATGTGTGTGTGCACAAGGGGATGTCCTACTCATGTGATATATCTTTTATGGATTTCGGCTAGATGACCTAAGTGTCTAATGTATGCGTGCTACTAGACCTGTGGACATGTGATTGTGTGCAGACTAGGGGGCTACCTCATCTTGTGACTCGCGTGGTATTCTTTTTTTTCGGGTTTTAGTTGGACGACATAGGACACGTGGTATGTATGAGTGAGTGTGTGAACACGTGACTGGGTGACCTAAAATAACACTTGGTTCTAAATGAAGTATGTCCCACGTCAGTGGGTGACCCGAAAGTTTTGGTTTTATGTGAGGTGGTTTTATAAAGGTAGGTCCATGGTTTTTCTTTTGGGGGAGGTGAGCGAAGGTTTTGGGTTAGATGAAGGAGGCGAGGTTTTTGTGGGTATTCCAGGGTTATTGGGATAGTTTTTGTGAGGAGAGAAGGGTTTTGGGTACGGATGGTGGAGGTGAAGCTTGTTCAGGTTGTAGGGTAGGTTTCGTAAAGGGTGCAAGGATTTAGGGTTGGAAGCGAGGGTTGTGGAGGTTCTTTGATGAGGATAGGGTGTGAGAGGCCATCAGGAGTTCGTGTAGCTTCTAGGTTATCAGGGTTGAAATCAAGATGTTCGAATGCAACTTCCGATGATGTTTTCGTGATTGCCCCTAGCGTGAGGTGTTTTATTGCTCTAACTGTTGCCTAAGATTACTCTACGGGTTGTCAACTTATCGAGCTGCCTTTATTGTTGCCTAGGTCGCCCTCTCGGGTTTTCAACCTAGCAGGCTTTCTTTCTTTTAGCCTTGATTGTTGCCTAGATCTAGTTTTTGAGTTTTCTTGATCAAGCAGGTCTTTTTTGTTTTCTCAAACCCTAGAGGAGTCGGCTAGAGTTTTCTTGATTTCTCAGTGTCAACATGACTTATGACATCCTAAAATACGCATAGCTGACAGATTCTTGGAACAGACACTTAGACTCACTAACATAAGCATCTAGACTAGTTAACACAGGTATAAATGGCTCATGTATATCTAGTATGAATGTGCCCCCATTATCAATCAGTCCTAGTTGACCACCTCTTCTCTTCTTGCGACGATGATTTGCCCCTTGTAGTGAGGATTCTTCTATGGCGTGGGACCGTCGTTCTTTTTCTTGGGAATGAAACCGCGTATCCTAATGCTGCCACCTTGTCTTTGGAAGTCTACAAGTGATTCTCATGATGAAATCTTAGTGTCTCCATTGTTATCCCTGGTGTGGATCCTGTCACAACCTTCTACATGGATTGCGCCTTCGTGTGATGATTAGCAAGATTCCTCCATAGATTCGTCTTTTGCATGAAGCTTTAATATGGAAATCCCGTCGCTCCCTTCGAGGTTTTGCGGATGTGATTTATTCTTGAGCTATGGGCTCCTCCGAAGGATGGTTTCACTTCTCTTCTTTGTTTCTCCCTTTGTCCATGGGCACGTAGAGCGTAGAAAGGGAATTCTGAGGACTTCACGGGTTTAATTTTGACGGACCTTGGTTCATCTTAAATGGAGACACCTCGAGTACTTGTACGCTCCATTTTAACTCTCGCGCATTGTCCTAGTTCCTTAGAGTGAGGTTTCTTCTTTTCACAGGGCTCTGAAGGAGATGTGCTTTTACATTCGTCCAATAATTTCTCCTTCTTACGTTGTTTCTCCATCTCGCGAGGTACGACCTAGTCGGGGCCGTTTCTCTAGATGTGGTTATCTCACTTATAGTCAAGGGCATATTCATACTAGACACACATGCTCTAATTATGCCTATATCTTCATAATGTCTATTTGAAAGATGCAAATGAGTGTAGACACGAGTGAGCTAAACGCCAAGCATATGTCTGTAAACGCGTGGATAGCATAAATGGGGTAGAGCCTAATCGATGCTTGTGACCTAGAGTCGTCCATGAGTCCTCTTAGGGGTGTATTCTTAGCGTTTCGAGGCACTAGGTATTAACCTTTTTTTGGGTTGGAATAAGGTCTTTTGTTTGCTCTAAAGTGAGATGGGGTGTGGTATATGTCGGGGTAGTTTGGTGAAGTTTGGGGTAATGTCTTTTGGAGTGTTGGGTAATACGTAGGGAGTGGTTTGTTTGTGAGGTAGGTTAAGGGTAAAGGCTTGCGTCATCTTTAAGTTGGGTTAGGGTTCGAAAGGATATCACGGAGAACTCCCTTTGGCCATTTCACACTTCGTTCGAGGGCTTGTCCCTATCTCTGGTTCCTCCTTGTGGATCCGACAGTCTCTCTGATGGAAGATGGCCTGGGTTCAGGTGTGTTATGGTTTTGTGATTTTGGGTTGGGTTAGGTAGTGATTTAGGATTTTTGGGCAAAGGCGAAGCGTTCACATATAGGTGGGGTTTATGACGTTTGGACAACTTGTGTGTGTGCCCTAACCTAAGTGTGTCTATGACATCTAGACGGACTATACTTATGGGATTATGGTACCTCGTTTTTTCCTATCTTTTTTGTCCTGGTACCGATATGTATGTATGCCTAAGACACGCGGCAATGTGCATGCATAAAGACCTTCTTACGTAGGATGGCTTGAAACAAGTGCATTTATGCTTTGGACATCGTGAGTGTGTGTGCATGACACATTTAGGTAAGATGACGGTGGTGCCCCAGCTCCCATTTTAGCTCATCGCATATATCCTACGCGTGGTTTGATGATGTATGCTAATTCGCACAGATAATGCTTGACATGTATATGAAATGGATGTACAACAAACCTCGGATCCTAGACTGATGACTACATACACTGACAATAATCACGACTCTTGACTCCGTAAGTGACGACCAACATACACATGTGGATTTTAAGTGCCCCGGTGATGGACTTTTGTGTAGTCAGACAAGACCCGATTTTCACATAGAGATGAGGGGACGTACACTAGGTACATGAGTAAGGTTTGATTCTATGCTAAAGGACATTATTGACGCGTTGCTTATTTCCCGAATTGAGAATGTTTGTGCGACAACCCTATCTTACTCTAGTTTGGAAGGCTCAACATGATAATGAACCATGTAGATTCACGGGACATCGTGCCTCTACCTTGGTTCAGACAACCTTTTATGACATGCAAATGGGACTTCAAGCGCTTTTTCCGAAGCGCAATGATTCCAACGTCCCATTTCACTTCACAAACTCAAAATTCCTTCCAGAGGAGCAGAAGACAGTGTATGTTTGATCTAATAGGTCATATCGTTGTGATGGTATAGTCCCTATTTCACATGAAATAATTCAAGTGTTCCTTGCAATAAAGAACGGACGGCGTAATGACGTATTTCATGTATATGGATGGGTATCATAACGTTATGTCCTTTTAGGTCTTATGAAGTTTTAGCATTGCCTCAAGATGACATTTGTTTGGTTTAATGAATTGACCTTTGGGGTCGTAGAACTTCGTCATGTGAAACATAACAAGTTTCTTCTCGAACCGAAATAGACGCCGTGATGACGTATTTCACATGACAAAGCGAGCGACATCATTGGTCGATTCGTTAGACCCTACAAACGACATGACTGGACCTAGCACAGATTTTCTTAATATTTGTTTGGCTTAAGGAATTGACCATTGGAGCGGCAAAATTTTGTTACGTGAAGATAGATTAAGCTTGTTCTTGAATTGAAATAAACGTCGAGATGACGATCTTCACATAACAAAATGAGCGGCAACATTGGTCGACTCGTTAAAACCCTACAAATGGTGTGACGACCCGACGTGGTTTGACACATGACACTGTACTCAACCTACTACGTGTGAAATTTTATTTTATTTTTTTTATTCGTCCAACGCGATATTGACTTGCGTGGACTTCACGGTGCGGTGTGCCTTTAAACTCAAGAGGAACCCTAAACTCCTTTTCGGGAGGAGCACGAGACAACATATGTTTGGTTCAACAGATTAAACCGTTACACCAGTATGGTATTATCCTACATGAAATCATTAAAGCGTATTCCGTAATCTGGGACCTACGGCTTCGTATGACACCCGTTTTGACTTAAAGGGGCAACATTTGTGACGCCATGATTTTTATCTCACGAGATTGAGTTTCTTTATGAAATGAAACAGACGACATAACATCGTGTTTTGTGTGATAAAACGGCTGGCGTAACAGGATGCCCCCTTACTTCAAAGGAGTGTCATGGAAACTGGACCCTTTCATAGGTTAAGGCTACATCTAATATATGTACAAGTAAAGTTAATTGATTAAACAGTTAGTATAAACATTCACATGTACATGACTCTCCCTTACAATCTTCACGTGGTACGTCTCTGTCCTACGTGGGTTTCTTTCGACATCTTTCCTTTCGATGTCAAAACGCTCTCAAAAGACGTGATTCAAATAATGTTTGGGGGTAGTTCCTAGGGGAAATATCTAGGCTGACTATATGAGGCTTCGGTCTCGTTGATAGTACAAAAGGGTTCCCATAGTAAGATATACCTAGCGCCTCCTTGTAAGCACTGGTTTTCGAACCCGATGATGAAAGCAAACTATGAGCTCCTCGTTGCGCCGGCTGCTCAAATACCGATGCGCGTCGTAGAACGGATCACCTTTTCGGGACCATAACCTCTTCCGCCCGCTTCTCGGGACCATGAGTGTGGCACTTTCATGCTTATGAGAAAATCCTTGATCACAAAAGAGTATACGGTCACAAGTACTATTCATCAAGGACCGTACGGTCACAACACTGTTGGTTGAGACCGTACGGTCACATGGTTCTGACCGTACGGTCACTGCCACGTGGCAGATAGCAATCCAATCCTTATCTGCCACGTGGCTGGGCGGTCCAATCAGAGCGTGACACGTGTACAAACATCAAACAACATTGGCCGGGTGTCGGGCGAAGCCAGTGACTATACGGTCACAAGGAAACCTATATAAACCCTCCGGATTTCTCATTCAAATCATCAACAAATCTTTCAAAAAACCAACAAACACTCATTCTCCTCTCTCTCTAGCTCGTCCTAAAGCGATTCTTGACCCGAGATAAGTTGCCTCTGATAAGGTTGCCTCCGAGTTGCCTAAAGTTGCCTCTGATACATAAAAGGATTGCTAGAGTCCGAGGTTGAGAGTACTTTCCTCAAATATTCTTAGAAAAGGTCCTCCTGACCACCAAAAATATTCCCCCTATTATCAAAAGTTTCCAATCCAGGCATCACTCGCAGTCTCGCTAGGCTCGATTAAGTCTTGTTTCCAGTTACCACACCGGAAGGACGCACACGCAATTCCGGTTCCCCGAGGTTCCTCCCAGAAAAGGTCTCCGTTCTTTAACGAGCATCAGTCCGCGAGCAATCACTGGCACGTGACGAGGGTAAGCTTCTGAGGGTTTAGTACCGTGTCACCCAGCGGTTGACCGCACAAATTTTTGCGCATTTACTTATTCTTGTGTGAAGATCATAAATATGAAGACAATAAGCTGTTAGGTTGCATTAAAGATCCTCTGGGTTCTGGAATGTCGGAATTAATAAGTTGTATCCACGAACGTAAATAGAATCTCTGGTTTTCAAAACAATCGGTACAAACACCGGTTCGTACATTTTCCCGGTCGGCCGGGTGGCGACTCTAGTCAAAGAAGGCTAAAGCCGCTATGAGCGACCACTTTCGCTCACAGTGGCGACTCTGCTAGGGACCAAAATATATTCTACTGTTATAAGTTAACTTCAAGTTACGATTTTCTTGAAGTTAATTTATTAATAGAAGGATGTAGGTTTGGTTTTCACTATTTGTAAAATTATTTTCTTAAAAGATTTTATAAAAGTGAAAATGGGATACAACTGAAACATTCTGACAGTCTAGTTCTGTACAACAGAGTTATTGCTTTCTCATACTGCATAAAAGAAAAATCCCGAATGGTCAACGCGTGTTATGGGTCGTGCTCACTGTCGTTTCCTTTAAGGGGTGCATGGGTCGATCTGTAACACCACCCACCGCCTTGTACCGTCGACACGCTGCTCAAAACCCTTAAATGGGGAGGCGCTAGGTATATCTTGCCGTGGGAACCCTTTTGTACTATCAAACGAGACCGAAGCCTCATATAGTCAGCCCAGATATCTCCACTAGGAACTACCCCCAAACATCTTTTAAAATTACGTCTGTTGAGAGCGTTCCGACATCGAAAGGAAAGATGTCGGGAAAACCCACCTAGGACAGAGATGCACCGCGCGAAGAATGAGAGGGAGTGACGGACTTACGTATGAACTTCTTGTTTGATGGATTGATCATGCATGCAAAAAATGTAGAAGGTCCGACCCCCGCTGTCCGAACATTCCTTTGATTCAAAAGGGCACTCTGTCACAATCCCGCAAATAAGCATTGTCACAAATGTCCACCCCGAATAGGGAAAAGGTTGCGAGGATCGAAACGGAGTACGGTTTGAATCAAAAGGAATGTCCAGACCAGTAAAATTGGCTAAAGAAAGAAGCGAAAGAATGACCCGTGGCTGTGACAAAAATCCCATAAAATGGGCCATGATGCGATCTTTCGTGTCTACACAAGCCAAAGACCTTGTCCAAGGATGTTGCCTCCAGGCATTCATGAGGTGATGCCCTTGGACGAAGGCTAAAACAAACTGAAGCGGGAAAAGGATCAATAGAACCACGCATACATGTATCACATAAATAAGGGAAGCGAAAGGAGTATACGCAAACTTTCCTCACATAAAGCAACCATGGACGCAGAATAGCCAAGGGACCAAAGGTAGCAGAACTATGGCAGAATCAAATGGTATCCCCGATGCCGCTTCAAGCGTGGCCGCCGAAATTACCAGGGCACTGACATCCATGATGCAAACTCCGGAATATCAGAGAATGATGGGTAAGGCCATCGAAGAAGGGTGCAAAAGGATTTTGACAGGCCAGCTAGAGAAAAATGAACCTCACGCCCTGAGAGAGACATACGGTCCCTGTAACCCTGACCGGGAAAGAGATTGTTGAATCAACCTCATTAGTTTTGATGACTTGATTTTAACTCTAATTAAAATGGACTTTTATATCAAAAGCTTTTTCAAAGACTACTATGATTAAATAAAATTTATACTTAATATGTTGATAACATATCACAAATATTCATGCCATGATCAAACAAATATTTCAAAACATCAAATACATGCCATACGAAAGGTTATAACTCCTTAATGGAATTCTAGCATAAGAAGATGAGTTAAAACATGCTAAAAATTATTGATCATATCATACATTAACTCTATGCTTGCTAGAACATTATTCAAACTTTCATATTATGCAAAGTGAGCCCATGTGTGCTACATTCGTATGAAAGAAGAGTGGTGAACAAATGAAATGCATCCCATCACAAAGTACAACCTACTTTACAAATGACAAAAGTCTTTTTCCATTGGTAACTAATGAAAGGCTTACTAATTGGGTTTCTTGTTGTCCTTTGCCATCTCTCAAACCGTATTAATCTTGGATGAATCTAGCTTGATTCAAGGGTTTATACTTCAACCGTACAAAAGCAAGGAGTTGGCTTCCAAAGGAGAGTTTGTAAAGTTGTCATTGAAAACAAAATGGGATTAAAAGATGTACTTGTTTGAAACTAAGTGCATGTGCTCTATCTCCTCCAAACGGCTACAACATATTTGTTGTTCAAAATGAAGAAGCTAACGGACAGAAAACTGTCTATATAAAGCATGGAGGAGCAATGGTTGAAGTCAAAGGAAAAACACACTGAGAATTAAAGCTATCAACTGAGTATTCAAGCAAGCTTTGATTATATTTTCCTTCAACTGTATCTCGAGAGTTTGAGTGTAATTTACTTCATTCAAAAAGATACTGTAAAGATTAAGCGGTGGGGCTTAATCTGGGTTTTAACACTAGTTCCCTATAAAAGTGTAAAAGGTTCTTAAGCACCCGCAAGCTTAGGAGAGGTTATCACTGAGCCTTGAAAAGTGCCATAAGTTTCTTAGTTGAGCTTGAGAAAAACTAAGAGAAGTCACTCGACGCTTGGAGTTCGAGAGAGTAAATACTGGTAGAGGTATTTGCTGACAGTGTCTCGGATTGTGAGAACTGTCTCAGGCTTGATTTCTGCCCGTAAAGAAATCATTAGTGGAAAATCTCGAGAGGTTCTCTCGGGGACAGGACTAGGCTCACAAGGAGACCGAACCTGGATAAATACTCTGTGTCAAATTCTTCTATCCCTACTCTTTTTATTATTGCTATTTAATCACTTACTTTGCATTTAATTAATTATTATAAACTGTTTGTGATTAAATCGTGCCTATATCATTTATACTCTTAATTTCTTTAAACAACTTCTACTTCCGCAAAACTATTTGAGTTGTTGTTTAAACAAATAGGCAAATACTTTTAAGAGTATAATAATTGTTTTTAAAAGCAATAAATCCTATTCACCCCCCCCCCCCTCTAGCATTTATATAGTCATTTTTGGGCCAACAATTAGTATCAGAGCCAATCTCTTTGCCTATTAAAAGTTTAACGACTTTAGAGAGATTCATTATGACTAACAGGAGTGTTAATTTTCCAGGAAATATGACCACACAGTTGATACCTGAAGGACAGTCTATTGTTAGACCACCTTTGTTTTACGGAGCTAATTACTCCTTCTGGAAAAATAGGATGAGAAATTTTATTCAATCTAATGATATTTTTGTCTGGAAAAACATTAGAGATGGACTTTTTACTCCAACAAAAATAGTTGATAACCTCAAAATTGAAAAGATTGAATCTGAGTACACTGATGATGATTGGAAATAGTTACAGTTAAATGCTAAAGCTATTAATATCTTACACTGTGCTTTAGATATTAATGAATATCATCGTGTTTCAGGATGCTCAAGTGCCAAGGAGATATGGGACAAACTCGAAGTCACTTATGAAGGGACACAGAAACAAAAGGATCTAAGGGTAAATTTATACATGCGCGAATATGAGTTATTTAAGATGGAGGTAAATGAAACCATTTCAGAAATGAATACGAGGTTTACCACCATCATAAATAATCTAAAAACCCTTGGAAAAACCTTTCAAGATGAGGAGCTGATTAAAAAATTAATGAGAACAATGCCCTCAGTCTGGGATCCTAAGTTGACAGCAATTGATGAAGCTAGAGATCTATCCACTTATGCTTATGATGAGTTTATTGGATCTCTGCTTACTCACGAAATTAAAATGTCATCTGTCAATGATAAAGAGCCCGAAGCCAGAAAGCTTAAATCCACAGGATTAAAAGCAAAGATTGTCAGTGAAAGTTCGGATGATGAATCAGAAGAGGAAATTGTTTTGCTCACTCGAAAATTTAATAAATTCTTGAAAAAGAAAAACTTTCAAAAATTTCCTAAAAATAACTTTCACAAAGAGCCCCGAACTTCTGATAAGTTCAAAAAGGACTCTTCTCATGATATTGTCTGTTTTGAGTGTGATAAGCCAGGACATATCAAACCGAATTGTCCTAACTTGAAGAATCAAAACAAGAAAAAGGAGAAGGGTAAACGGGCTATGGTGGCAACTTGGAGTGATAGTGATGAATCTTCAAGTGATGAAGAAGATGATGAAGTTGCTCATATTTGTTTCATGGCAAAAGAAGAACTATCCGAAAATTCATCAGACGACTGTGAAGATGAATCCCCCGAGGTAACTTTCAGTCTTATGTCTAAGGATGAATTAATTTCTGTCTGCTGTGAATTATATGATACCTCCATTGATACTCTAATGAAATTCAAAAATTGCAAGAAAGAGAATAAGAGTCTTAAAAGAGAAAACTCAGAATTACTAGACAAAGTAAAATTTTTAGAAACGAGTAATTCTGAAATTCTCAGTGAGGTACAAACCCTGAAAAACCAGAAAATAAAAGATGATCAAATCATAAAAGGTTTTTCAAAGGGTAAGAAAATCCTTCATGATATCATAGAATCCCAAAGAAGTTATAATGACAGATCTGGGATTGGATGTTATAATGAAAATCATGAAAGATTTGCTAAAGATAAACTAAAGAAAAAGAAGGATTATAATAAACAGTTAAAGACTAAAAAGGTCAAGAACTGTTATTATTGTAATCATATTGACCATACCATTAAACATTGCAAATTTAAAAATGGTAAATATAAAGGAAAGTTTATCTGGGTTAAGAAAGTGTCGAGATTGTCTACTGCTAACTTACCAGGACCCAAAATTAATTGGGTACCTAAGTCTAACTGATTAATTGCAGGGACATGTGAGAGGCACACAAAGGTCAAAACAATGGTATGTTGACAGTGCCTGCTCAAGACACATGACTGGTGATAAAAACGCATTCACCTCAATTAAATCTTATAGTGGAGGAAGTGTTAGCTTTGGAGATAAAAGAAAAGGACAAGTAATAGGAAAAGGTCAAGTCGGCAATCAACCATCTATTGAAGATGTATCTTTGGTCAACGGGCTAAAATATAATCTTCTGAGTGTAAGTCATTTATGTGACAAAGGTATGAAGGTAGTTTTCAACTCCAAAAGCTGTGAAGTTTTTGATGCAAAATCTGACAAGGTTTTATTCACAGTTCCAAGAATTGAAAATGTTTATATGCTTAATCTTGATAAAATATCTTACGATAAATGCCTTGTTTCACATAATGATGAGAGTTGGTTGTGGCATAAAAGGTTAGGACATGCTAGTATGCACTTAATTTCGAAATTATCTAAGAAAGAACTTGTAAAAGGACTTCCTAAGATAAGTTTCAACAAAGATCACATTTGTGATGCATGTCAAAAGGGCAAACAGACTAGAAGCTCTTTTAGCTTAAAAGGAATTGTATCAACTAATAGACCACTTGAATTACTTCACCTAGATTTGTTTGGACCAATCCAACCATCGAGCCTAGGAGGAAAGAAGTATGCTTTGGTAGTAGTTGATGACTATTCTAGATTTACCTGGACCTTATTTCTAGCATCTAAGGATGAAACCTTTGACAAATTTGTCCAACTTGTCAAGAGACTCCAAAACGACAGAAATGTCAAATTGTCCTCTATTAGAAGTGATAATGGTGGTGAGTTCAAAAATCAGTCTTTTGAAACGTTTTGTAATGAGTCGGGGATTAATCATATGTTTTCTGCCCCAAGAACTCCTCAACAAAATGGAGTCGTAGAACGTAAAAATAGGACGTTAGAAGAAATGGCTAGAACTATGATAAGTGAAAGTAATCTTCCTAAATATTTTTGGGCCGAAGCAACTAACACAGCTTGCTATATCTTGAATAGAGCTTTAATCAGGCCCATTTTGAAAAAGACTCCTTATGAGTTGTGGAAAGGGAGAAAACCCAATATAAGCTACTTTCACATATTTGGTTCTAGATGTTTTATTCACAACAACAATAAAGACCAACTAGGAAAGTTCGATGAAAAGTCTGATGAAGGAATCTTCTTAGGATACTCCTTATCTAGTAAGGCTTATCGAGTCTTCAACAAAAGAAACCTAGTTGTAGAAGAGTCTGTTCACATTATCTTTGATGAAAATAACTTAACTGTGGAAAAGATAAATGATGATTTATTATCAGTTGAAAGTCCTCAGTTAAATATATCTTCACCAGAACTTTCTGTACCTAGGGTCGAGAAAACTGAAAATAATGTTCTTCCAAAAGAAATTCGAGTTCCAAGAAATCACTTTCAAGAAGACATTATTGATGACCCATCAGAAAAGGTCATGACTAGAGCACAGTTCAGAAAATACTTTGGCAATATCGCATTTGTCTCTGAACTAGAACCTAAAAGCTTCAAAGAGGCTGAAGATGATGAAAACTGGATTCTTGCCATGCAAGAAGAACTAGACCAGTTCAAAAGAAACAATGTGTGGACATTAGTTCCAAGACCAATAGGAAAGACCATTATAGGAACTAAATGGGTTTTTAGAAACAAGCTAGATGAGTCTGGATGTGTCACTAGAAATAAAGCTAGGTTAGTAGCACAAGGATATAACCAACAGGAAGGAATAGATTTTGATGAAACTTATGCCCCAGTAGCCAGATTAGAATCCATTAGAATGCTTTGTGCCTATGCTTGTTACAAAAACTTTAAACTCTATCAAATGGATGTCAAAAGTGCATTTCTAAATGGATTTATCTCTGAGGAAGTCTATGTCAAACAACCTCCTGGTTTTGAGGATTTTGAATATCCGGATCATGTTTTTAAACTCTCAAAAGCTTTATATGGCCTAAAACAAGCTCCTCGAGCTTGGTATGATAGATTAAGTTCTTTCTTAATTAAGAAGGGTTTTCAAAGAGGAAAAGTCGATATTACCTTATTCATTAAATTTGAGAAAGATCATTTGTTAATTGTGCAAATATATGTTGATGATATTATTTTTGGGTCAACTAATGAATTTTTGTGTGAATCCTTTGCAAAAGAAATGAGTGAAGAATTCGAGATGTCCATGATGGGCGAATTAAATTTCTTTTTAGGATTACAGATTAAACAGGGTAAACGAGGTATTTTTATTAATCAAGAAAAATATGTCAGAGAACTTCTGAAAAAGTTCGACTTTGATAACTGCAATGAAGAAAATACTCCTATGAGTACTGCCGTGAAAATAAAGAAAGATGAAAAAGGTAAGAAGGTAGACATCAAGAAATACAGAGGAATGATTGGGTCACTACTGTATCTTACAGCTAGTAGACCTGACATTCAATTTAGCGTGTGTCTATGTGCCAGATATCAGTCAGATCCAAAAGAATCTCACTACACAGCCGTAAAAAGAATCTTCAGATACTTGAGAGGAACATCAAATATAGGTCTCTGGTATCCAAAATGTAAAGAAATAAATCTTATCGGATACAGTGACGCAGACTATGCAGGTTGCAGATTAGAAAGAAAGAGTACTTCAGGTACGTGTCATTTTTTGGGTAATGCTTTAGTTTCTTGGTCAAGTAAGAAACAAAATTCAGTAGCACTATCTACCACTGAAGCAGAATATATTTCTGTTGGAAATTGTGTTACTCAAATTTTGTGGATGAGACAACACTTGAAAGACTATGGTCTCTCTTTTGAACATGTACCCGTTAAATGTGATAATACAAGTGCTATAAATTTGGGTAAAAATCCCAGTCAGCATTCAAGAGCAAAGCACATTGATATTAAACATCATTTTATACGAGACCATATTCAAAAAGGAGACATAAATCTTGAGTTCATTCCTACGGAAAATCAAATCGCAGATATTTTCACTAAAGCTTTAAGTTCTGAGCGATTTGCAATTTTACGCAGTGAATTAGGAATGTCAAATCCCGTACTTGAATGAAAAATATGTATTAAAATGAGTTTTGTTAATTAAGGTTGATAAAAATTATTAAGCTTAATTTACATCTCTTATTTTAATTGAGAAATGATTTGATGGGTATTAAGTACAAAAGCCTACTAAGAGTTAAGTCCATAAGCTTAAATCAAAAACAAAAACAGGCCCAACAACCTTCATTTAACTTCTGAGGCCCAGTTTAATCTTTAAGCCCTGTAAAACAAAATGGACTTCTTCTCAAAATTGTGAAAAATACAGGGACCAACTAAGATATTTGTTTTCCCTCTATTTCTCTTCACAAATACGAACAGTCTCCTTTAAACTGTTCATTGTACTTCATTGGGAAGTGGAAGGGTCTCGTCTGAGATCAAGTCTCAGAAACGACGGTTCTGTTCGCCTATACATCTATCCCTAAAATGGGTTTTCCATTCTCTCTCCATCACTTCTCGTTTCCAAACCTAAACAGTCACCTTCTCTCTTCCAAAATGTCACCAAGAACGAAACCAACCAGAACCACAGCAATAAGAACTCGCTCTTACCTGAGAAAGAAAGAAGCTTCCCTATCTGAAATCATGTCAAGAAACGAGCACTTGAGAGACGTAATCTAGAACTCCATTAATCCAAATGTCTATAGAGAGGTAAATCTATATCTTGCTATACTCAATAGGAAGCCTGTGTATAATGATTTTGATGTCAGAGTCAAAAGAGTCTTAGACTCTATGTCTGTTGATTTGAGATTTCTTGAAAGCTTGAATCTGCCATTAAAGCATTGGTTCAATTGTCAAAATTGGATTTCCATGATAGGCTACAGGGATAACATCTATCCTAAACTTGTTTATGAGTTCTATGAAACTCTAACAAAGATAAGTGAAGGAACTTATCTAGCCAAGGTCAAAGGACGAGAGTTTATTATAGATGATATAATGTTAGGTTTTATTCTGAATATACCTATTTCTGGAAAAATTATATCTAAATATGACAACTCTTCTTTTTCTGAATCCTATGATCATAATAGCTTTGTTAGAAGAATCTTTAACATTAAGAAGTCTGAGTCAGTACCTTGGGTTTTAAGAAGAAGCAAGATAGAACCTAGTTTAGAGACTCTTCACTATTTCATGACTAGGATCCTGTTTCCTGTTAGAAGTAACCTAGGCACTATGAGTCCGTTTGATATACACTTTATTTGGAATGTTGTACATTACATAAATGTCAACCTACCTCATTTAATGTTAGAACACATGACTAATCTGAGACTTCAGGATGAACTACCATATGGCATGATACTTTCATCTGTGTTTAGATTCTTTGAAATTGATCTTGAAAATGAAAATACCATCACTTTTTCTAGATGTCTAGGAAGACCTGAGATTTACAAGATGTTAGTCAGAAACAAAGAAAAGAAAGAGAGAACTAGGATATCCAGAGAAGTCATTTGTTGTTCTTCTACACACTCAGACATACCAAGGATTTTTAGCCATAACACTATGTCATCTCAATCCATTTCTGCTAGAAATCAACAAGAATCAGGATCCACTAGAGAACATTCATCTTATAGCATCAACTCTCTTTATGTCAATGAATCATTCTTGCAGAAAAGAAAGGAACCTATGAATGAAGCTACAAGTGACCTGAACAGGGAAGAGGTCATTATTCTGAGTGACATGCCTCAGAGTGGTGAATTTGTGCTGCCTACAACTCATGAATCTGTCAAGGGACAGCAATCAGGACCTATGCAGGATCCCACTCCTCTGTTCTTTGCTCAACACCATCTTCAATCAGATTTTCTGGAGAACATTGAGCAGGATGCCTTCTTTGCTAATCCAAGTCAGCTTGTGCATCTTGTTAATACTCTGAATAAGATGATTGGCACTACTAACAACACAATGAGCACTTTGGATTCCCATTCCAAGTATCTTGCCACTTCATTTGCCAAAGCAGAGATGATGAGTCAGAGGATAGCCCAGCAGAGCCTTGATTTAGAGAAAACCTTTACTAACCTCTCTGCCAAACTCGATTCACTTGGTGTATTCTTGCAGGAAAGAACTCAGAAACAGGAGGCTGCTATGAAAGTGTTGAATGGCAAGATTGATGATCTCCATGGAAGAGTATTTGCTCTTAATGGAAATATAAGAAACCTTCAGGGACAGCAAGAAGGTTTTCATGCTGAGATCAGGGGAATTGCTCAAGACCTAGCAGAACAGAGGCTTGCAATTTCCAGCATTCCAGGAATCATCATGCCATCTGAGCCATCTGAAGACTATGTGCCTGCTTCAAATGCACATAATCTTTCTCCTGGTGGATCTCCTGCTTCTACCCAGTGAATGACTATTCTATCCCACCTATCTTACTATTATATCATCTCCCTCTAGATAGTTTCAAAACTGCTGTCTCTCACATACATTAAGTAGTTTTAAATTATCTTTCTTAGGGTGTTTTGGATGTTTAAAGTAGGAACCATACTTTGCTATCTATTTAAAATATGCAGTTGCTGCTACATGGCTGGTTATATGCTTGCAGGTACCCTGATGCAATACACACAGTGTATTAAATGCTTACATAAGTCAATATGTATGCAATAACTCTCTGCAGGTACACCAACAAAGAGATAACGAAAATTATCTCTCCATCAATCAATCAGGATTGAAATGTTTAAAACAGTCTTGTTCTCCTCACTACAGGCTATCTTGTCTATGCTTTTTGATGTCTGTCAACAAGGGGGAGAAATAATATATCATGTGGTTATGCTGTTATACTTGTATACTTGATTATGCCATGATATGCTCATTAAGTATACTAATATATCATGTGGTTATGCTGTTATACTTGTATACTTGATTATGCCATGATATGCTCATTAAGTATACTTATTTTTTTAATGCCATGATATGCTTGCTGATATACTTGTTTGCTGTTATACTTGTTCTGATCTTAATGGCTTTTCAAAATTGATCATAGTCTGTTCATAACATGTCAAAATGTTCTGTAGTATAAAAGTCTAAAACACAGGGGGAGTTTTTATCAAAACCACATGTTTTGTTGCAAGTCCTCAAAAAGGGGGAGATTGTTGAATCAACCTCATTAGTTTTGATGACTTGATTTTAACTCTAATTAAAATGGACTTTTATATCAAAAGCTTTTTCAAAGACTACTATGATTAAATAAAATTTATACTTAATATGTTGATAACATATCACAAATATTCATGCCATGATCAAACAAATATTTCAAAACATCAAATACATGCCATACGAAAGGTTATAACTCCTTAATGGAATTCTAGCATAAGAAGATGAGTTAAAACATGCTAAAAATTATTGATCATATCATACATTAACTCTATGCTTGCTAGAACATTATTCAAACTTTCATATTATGCAAAGTGAGCCCATGTGTGCTACATTCGTATGAAAGAAGAGTGGTGAACAAATGAAATGCATCCCATCACAAAGTACAACCTACTTTACAAATGACAAAAGTCTTTTTCCATTGGTAACTAATGAAAGGCTTACTAATTGGGTTTCTTGTTGTCCTTTGCCATCTCTCAAACCGTATTAATCTTGGATGAATCTAGCTTGATTCAAGGGTTTATACTTCAACCGTACAAAAGCAAGGAGTTGGCTTCCAAAGGAGAGTTTGTAAAGTTGTCATTGAAAACAAAATGGGATTAAAAGATGTACTTGTTTGAAACTAAGTGCATGTGCTCTATCTCCTCCAAACGGCTACAACATATTTGTTGTTCAAAATGAAGAAGCTAACGGACAGAAAACTGTCTATATAAAGCATGGAGGAGCAATGGTTGAAGTCAAAGGAAAAACACACTGAGAATTAAAGCTATCAACTGAGTATTCAAGCAAGCTTTGATTATATTTTCCTTCAACTGTATCTCGAGAGTTTGAGTGTAATTTACTTCATTCAAAAAGATACTGTAAAGATTAAGCGGTGGGGCTTAATCTGGGTTTTAACACTAGTTCCCTATAAAAGTGTAAAAGGTTCTTAAGCACCCGCAAGCTTAGGAGAGGTTATCACTGAGCCTTGAAAAGTGCCATAAGTTTCTTAGTTGAGCTTGAGAAAAACTAAGAGAAGTCACTCGACGCTTGGAGTTCGAGAGAGTAAATACTGGTAGAGGTATTTGCTGACAGTGTCTCGGATTGTGAGAACTGTCTCAGGCTTGATTTCTGCCCGTAAAGAAATCATTAGTGGAAAATCTCGAGAGGTTCTCTCGGGGACAGGACTAGGCTCACAAGGAGACCGAACCTGGATAAATACTCTGTGTCAAATTCTTCTATCCCTACTCTTTTTATTATTGCTATTTAATCACTTACTTTGCATTTAATTAATTATTATAAACTGTTTGTGATTAAATCGTGCCTATATCATTTATACTCTTAATTTCTTTAAACAACTTCTACTTCCGCAAAACTATTTGAGTTGTTGTTTAAACAAATAGGCAAATACTTTTAAGAGTATAATAATTGTTTTTAAAAGCAATAAATCCTATTCACCCCCCCTCTAGCATTTATATAGTCATTTTTGGGCCAACAGAGATTACCAAGTACCCCAGCCCGAGAGAGGGAAAGGAAACCTCTACTCATCAATGGGAGGATTAGATCGGAAAAGGGTTCGGGAATTACCAACCCAGAACCAATATCGCGAATATTCTCAGGAAGATATGAGGACAACTCCGAGGACTGAAGAAATACCACCCCGAAATGAGAGTATGGCGCGATATCAGAATTTCGAATTGTTCAAGAATCTTTCCCAAGTCGTCCGAAGCATAGGGGAAGAAATCATCAATCAGAATTTCGTGATCTCCCGAGAAGAAGTAAACGCGACACAAAGGCACAAACCTCAATTGATCACCAAAATGCGGAAAACACAGTTGAGCGAATGGCAGAAACCTCCTCTAGGAGAAAGAGGGAGTCCCTCAGTCATAGACCTTAAAAGAGAGTTCGATCGTCTACACCGGGAAGGAAAAATACACCCTCTCCGACCGCCGGTGGTCCTCAAAACGACGGACAATATGAAAAGGTTTTGCGATTACCACCAGGTGTTCTCACACCCTACCACCGAGTGCGATGCATTACGGAAGAGGATTGAGGATATGACCAAAAATGAAGAAATTGAGAACCCCGGAGACGCAGGTGTCGAAGAAAATCCTTCGATTGAGCAACTGGAGACTAATCCTCCACAAATCATGATGATCGGTTCAGGGCTCACGGAGGAGGAAGTTCTGAAACACATTGACGAAAAGATCGAGATACCCAATCTAATAAGAATTATGCCTTCGACACCCACCAAGATAAACCCCGAAGAAGAAATCGACGAACTCGGCCGGCATGTGAACTCACTCGGCGCTGAATCAATAAAAGAACAAGCAAAGACGACAACGAATCTTGTTGCCGAAACCAATCAAGCACAAGCCCTGGAAGGAGAGGGAGCGAGGGAAGAAAATTGGGAACCGATTCCGTGGTCAGAAAGAGAAAGATTAGCATGGGAACGTGATGCGACAGCATGGCGAGGGTCTCCTCCAATCGACAGAAATAATCCACTACCCATCCCGAAGCGATGGATTGAAGACCTAGTGGAACACCCAAAGAAGTTAAAAATCGAGGAAGAATCATGGAGGATGAAGAGGGAAAGAGCTCGAAAGACCTACTCAGTCTCACCTTAGTCAAAACTTTAGCGAGAAAGTGTCTAAACTCAAATGTAACACGTTTGCTTTTGATGAATAAGAGTGCTCGTTACTTCGTTTCATTTACCATGTTTAACATACACAATATCATGTTGCGTCACAAAACTTAACACCGGAACTAAAACTGAGAATATACCTTAATCCCATCCCACGAAAAAAAAAAAAACAAAGAGAACGTTTTGAGACATGGTCCAGACAAACGAAGGAAGTACCCCAAGACCGAAGACATAATCAAGAGATCCGCACGGAAAGACCCGGTAGAAAAAACCGTAATCAAAAGATATAAGCCTGCTAGGTTGAAAACTCGAAAGAGCGACCTAGGCTACAATAAAGGCAGCTCGTTAAAAGTGACGAACCTCAAGATCATCTTAGGCAGCGATCAGGTCAAGGAACACACTGGCCTAGAGACGGACCATAAAAGGAAAATATTAACGCAAGGTGCCTAAGAGACAACCTCAAACGCCTAATTTAGGCTAAACCAAGACAAGAGCCCCTGAAGATGTGCAAGAAGACGCCGGAATATCATAACACATACAACAACGCTTTAAGGAAAAGTTAGACAAAGAGACCACGCCTTTCAAAGGGAAGGACCCGAAATCAGTATATCAAAAGATGCCCGGAAGATGTCAACTGCCCAAATGACTGTCAAAATTCTGATCCAAAGAGAAGAAAACCTGAACATCGATAAGGCGCAAGGGAATTAACGAGAAATACGACTCCTTGAGGCGGCACACGTAAAAGCGAGAAAACAAAGCAAAAGACGAGCGGTCCTTTGATGAGATGTTCTGAGTTAGTTTCCTTTGTTAAGTTAAAATGACGTAATAAATGTTGTGTACGTTGAATGTGGCGAAAGAAATAAAGTAAAGAATGTGTTACAAAGTTGATCAAAATAAAAACTAGAATGTCGCTAGAAAACACGCTAATCTTGTGAGCTCCCGGTCTCCGACCCCCGATCGCCCTCTCCTCGAGCCAGTCTGCGTGCGCGCCGGGCTTGCCGACGACCTTCCTCCACCTCCAAAGCAGCCAATCGACCAGTCATGTCCGCTATCTGGGCGTCCCGCGCGGCTACATCTGCTGACATGGCCGCCATGGCATCCTGTACCAATAAATCCAATCATAAAAGGGACACACACACACACATGCATGCATACATACATACATACATACATACATACATACATACATACATACATACATACATACACACGCGCATAAACAGGCGAACGAATCCGATGAGGGAAACTAAGAACGCATACCCGGCCAGACTGCGCATGCATGGTCCAGGTGGCACGAGCGGAGTGATAACGACTGGCCATCCTCTCCATCGAACCTCTCGGTACCTGAAGAAAAAATATATCAAGGAAAAGAACTAAGGAGTATGAAAGAAAGGAGAAACCGGCACGTACATGTGTGGTGTCGGGAGGCATAAACTCCATGGGCTCGCGATCAGAGAGGTCATACTCGCGGTAGCCCGTCCAGTCGAGGAAGGAGATGGAAGAAGGGAAAATGCGTCTCAAATCTCCAGCAACCCAGTCGGGAGGGGCCTGACTGACACCCTCCTGCGGATGGTGCCCCCGACGATGAGTGTCGTCAGCACTACCGTCAGTCCGACGTCGAGTCCTGCGAGCGCGGGATGAGGAAGGCTGCAAACAGATGGATGATAAGTTAGGGATGGACGTAAAAAACGGATAGGGAAAGTGAAGGCAAAGTAAGACACACACACCTCGGAAGAAACCCCTGGGGCAGTGGAGGATGCGTCGTTACCTCCGTCTTCATCCTCCCCCGAGGGAGGACCAACCTCCCGATGTGGAAGCAACTGGGAGAGAACGGCCGCGTAACCATTCGCAGTAGGAGGAAGAAGCAGGGAAGACCGCCCGCCGTCGCCGAAGATGGAAACACCCTCAGCTGCCAACTCTCTCTGGGCGGCAGTAAGAGCTCGAGCCCAAAACATGGTCGCGGGAGGGTTCACAGGTACCCTACGGCCAGATGGACCCAGCTCATACTGGTACACGCGCTCCCCGAGGTACCAGGAAAAATCCAGGTGATCCTCCAACAAGATCCTCATGGGTACCAGCTCAGCGGCAGACGTCATCACATGGGACCAACCGGCAAGAGCCGCGGGCACATACCAGGGGCAGACGCGGCCCTGCAACTGAAAAAAAACGACAGATCAGTATCGGCCAAAGCCACAATGAAAAGGTGACCAAAAATCAGGAAAGTGAGAATACCTCATCCTAGGTCAGCCCCTCGACGTACCGACGAACAGTGGTCGGGTTCTTCGATCCCCCAGAACGAGTACCAAACCAGTGCCCGACCCGAGGAAAGTCAAGCTGCGTCTCCCTCCCAGTTGAAGGACACGGGAGGAGGAAATGCTCACAAGCCCAGACCTGCGAAACAGAAAGTCAGAGGAAATCTGTGAAAAGGAAAGATGCAAACATAAGGAAAAGTAAATACCTCAACGACCATCATAGGTCCGACGGCCACCGATCTCTGACGACTTAGCCCATCGAGGAGCCGATAAGCAGAAGCAAGGACAACCTTGCCCCAACAATAGTCCCCTAAGCGATCCAGATCCCGCAAACCGGCCAAGAAAGCCAGAGCGCAACAATCGTTCGTCTCCTTGAAGAAAGTAGAGCAAAGAGCGAACCATATAAAGCACTGGGCGTGCTGATCTCGCTCCACCGTCGTGGTAGGGTCACCGATCCCCTCATACGACTCGAAGACCCGAGTCGATCGCACCCCGCGGAACTCAGAAGGAAGGAAAGGTCGCCCAACTAGAGCCTCTATGTCCGCGGGATCAGATGGGAAGTCAGAGAAGGGGGGCATGGTCCCCGTCGGCTGCAGACCCGTAATCGCCGCAACGTCCAATGGTGTCAGAGTCATCTCACCAAATGGGAACTGAAAGGTGTGAGTACAGTCAGACCACCGCTCCGCCAACACGCTGATTCCAACCAGCGAGCTAGTAGCCTTGTGCGCGAAGAAAGAGTCGAAAAAGGTGCGGAAAGGAGTGCCCTCCACGCGAGCCCTGACAGCACCTGGCAGACGCTCGTACCAAACAGTCGCGTTCTGCGCGCTCCCGTGGCTCTGAAGTCGAGACGGCTGCAAGGAAGGTCAGGAAAACAGTCAGAAATAGGAGGGAAAAAGGAGTGACCGTATGGTGAAAAACAGTGACTGTACGGTCATCATTCAGACCATACGGTCACAAACCTGCTGTGTGCAAAAATCAAAAGAAAATACGGGAAAACAGCGCAAATCCACAAAATCGACCACCTACTCTACTTAGCATGCATGGTAATCGAATTATAAGGTTCAAGGCGACACTAAAACGGACAAAACGAGCAAAACACGATATGATGGGAAATTATGAAATTGAACTATAGAGCAACGATTCGGTGAAAAGAATGCGTACCTGGGCAGTGTACGTGTGCCGGGCAATGTCGTGAGTGAGCGGGATGCCAACCCCGAAGTCTAAACCACGGTACGGAGTGGATGCGTGGCGGGCATGAATCGAGGCGTACCGAACGCCGGGAGGAAGAGCTACGTTCGCCAATGCAAGGTTATCCCCCTCGTATGCCATAATACCGAATTAGGAATGCCGGGATAAGAGGTTTCGAGAAGTCGAGAGAGGAAAGCAAAGTCGGGAAGTAAAACAAGCAAACCGGCGGCCAAAGGGATTTTGAAAACTACCTCTGCCCGATACGTGACCGTACGGTCACACGCGGAGAAACCTAGACCGTACGGTCACAATGTCCTTGACCGTACGGTCACAAATTTCGTGACCGTACGATCATACTATCCTCTCAGAAAAGTCTCGTCCTCCCGATATCACCGGGACGCTCGGACTACCCATCACTCTACCGACGGCCCTCAAAACAGGTCAAGATCAACTCCAGAGGACCACGAAGGACATGGGAGCGAACCCGATAACCCTGGAAATAGTGTGCTGAGACATTATCAGGTCACCGGCATGCCGGGTCACCCCTGAACGCATCGAAATATTAGGAACTGAGAACTCCCAGATCAGTTACAAATCAAGAACAGAAAAGAAAAAAATACTGGGACACAGCTGATCGACCTCAGAATAAGATCACCAGCACCCATGGTAGGACAAAGTGTTCAAAGGGAGAGAGGACGGCGAACAGAGCTACTGAAGTTACCAAAAGTCCTCGAACCAAAAATTTAGGGCACCATCAAAGGTTACGGAAAATCCTCGTCGAGGTACTATGAAAGGTTACTCAGAGCTATAAGGAGATTGATGATCCTCGGGTCGTGCCCGAGGTACTATGGAGAAGAGCTACAAAGAAGTTATTAAATCTTCGGGTCACGCCCGAGGCGTTGTGAGAGTTTACTCAGAACAACAAAGGAGTTACCAAATCCTCGGGTCTCGCCCAAGGCAAGTTACTGAAGGTTACGAAAAGTCCTCGAGTTACACTCGAGGCGCTATTAAAGGTTACAAAAATCCTCGTCGAGGTACCCAGCAGAAGCAGTTAGTTGGCCTTACTGAAAGATTATGGAAGATCTGATGACGTGAGACCAGAACTGCAGGAAAGTCAAGAGATTACTAATCCTCGGGTCGTGTCCGAGGTACTATGGAGAAGAGCTACAAAGAAGTTATTAAATCTTCGGGTCACGCCCGAGGCGTTGTGAGAGTTTACTCAGAGCAACAAAGAGGTTGCCAAGTCCTCGGGTCTCGCCCAAGGCAGGCTACTGAAGGTTACGAAAAGTCTTCGAGTTACACTCGAGGCGCTATTAAAGGTTACAAAAAATCCTCGTCGAGGTACCCAGCAGAAGCAGTTAGTTGGCCTTACTAGAAGATTATAGAAGATCCGATGACGTGAGACCAGAACTGCAGGAAAATTAAGAGATTACTAATCCTCGGGTCGTGCCCGAGGTACTATGGAGAAGAGCTACAAAGAAGTTATTAAATCTTCGGGTCACGCCTGAGGCGTTGTGAGAGTTTACTCAGAGCAACAAAGAAGTTACCAAGTCCTCGGGTCTCGCCCAAGGCAGGTTACTGAAGGTTACAAAGGTTACGAAAAGTCCTCGAGTTACACTCGAGGCGCTATTAAAGGTTACAGAAAATCCTCGTCGAGGTACCCCACAGAAACAGTTAGTCGGCCTTACTGAAAGATTATAGAAGATCTGATGCCGTAGGCCAGAACTGCAAGTAAGTTCTCTAAACCCACTTTGAAAAACACTAGCACACACGGAGTACGGCTCGTTTCGCTTCATTGAGACTGTCCGAAGGGTCTTACAGAACGATGTAATCACCTTAGGCACTCCCAAAGAAGCAAGGGGAAAACTGTAAGCACTGGTTTTCGAACCCGATGATGAAAGCAAACTATGAGCTCCTCGTTGCGCCGGCTGCTCAAATACCGATGCGCGTCGTAGAACGGATCACCTTTTCGGGACCATAACCTCTTCCGCCCGCTTCTCGGGACCATGAGTGTGGCACTTTCATGCTTATGAGAAAATCCTTGATCACAAAAGAGTATACGGTCACAAGTACTATTCATCAAGGACCGTACGGTCACAACACTGTTGGTTGAGACCGTACGGTCACATGGTTCTGACCGTACGGTCACTGCCACGTGGCAGATAGCAATCCAATCCTTATCTGCCACGTGGCTGGGCGGTCCAATCAGAGCGTGACACGTGTACAAACATCCAAACAACATTGACCGGGTGTCGGGCAACGCCCGGCTCAGATCCAAATTTAGATCTGAGACGGGCGAAGCCAGTGACCATACGGTCACAACCTTGTGACCGTACGGTCACAAGGAAACCTATATAAACCCTTCGGATTTCTCATTCAAATCATCAACAAATCTTTCAAAAAACCAACAAACACTCATTCTCCTCTCTCTCTAGCTCGTCCTAAAGCGATTCTTGACCCGAGATAAGTTGCCTCTGATAAGGTTGCCTCCGAGTTGCCTAAAGTTGCCTCTGATACATAAAAGAATTGCTAGAGTCCGAGCTTGAGAGTACTTTCCTCAAATATTCTCAGAAAAGGTCCTCCTGACCACCAAAAATATTCCCCCTATTATCAAAAGTTTCCAATCCAGGCATCACTCGCAGTCTCGCTAGGGTCGATTAAGTCCTGTTTCCAGTTACCACACCGGAGGACGCACACGCAATTTCGGTTCCCCGAGGTTCCTCCCAGAAAAGGTCTCCGTTCTTCAACGAGCATCAGTCCGCGAGCAATCACTGGCACGTGACGAGGGTAAGCTTCTGAGGGTTTAGTACCGTGTCACCCAGCGGTTTACCGCACAAATATTTGCGCATTTACTTATTCTTGTGTGAAGATCATAAATATGAAGACAATAAGCTGTTAGGTTGCATTAAAGATCCTCTGGGTTCTGGAATGTCGGAATTAATAAGTTGTATCCACAAACGTAAATAGAATCTCTGGTTTTCAAAACAATCGATACAAACACCGGTTCGTACATTTTCCCGGTCGGCCGGGTGGCGACTCTAGTCAAAGAAGGCTAAAGCCGCTATGAGCGACCACTTTCGTTCACAGTTACATAGACCATTTCAGTCATCAATTCATTACAGTGTAAAACTCTCTCTCAGAAACAGATAGCCTTGTAGATATCCCGTATATCATATCAATATATCAAGCGGAAGGCATGGTGGATGTCATCCTCTGAAGCTTGAAATATTCTTTGATCTTGAGTTAAATTGATGAACTGATAAGTAACCAACTCATCTGAGTGTGGCCACACATTTCTCAGTTTAAGCCTATGATATCATCTTACAAATGAAGTGAGTGGTAATCCCTTTACTTCAACTATCCGTATGAATGAGTTCATTGATTAAACCAATTATACTTGTATTTGGCATCTTATTACTAACTTGTTAGGCGTATGTCAAATCTAATCAGATTCCTCATTCAAAACTATAATGCAATCAGGTCAACAGATAAATGAAATCTATATTGATAGAAGGACAATGACACTTCCATCACGTGCCTTCTAAAGCAGATCGACCAAGTCCTGTGTTGGTCATACGTACCTACAAGCATATCTTATACATAAATTGCACCTTACATAAATATGTATTTATCCTGCAAGGAAAAGCTTTACACTCTATAGTTTATGATGTTCAATCAGCGGATACTTCAAACAGTACAAATAATACAAGATACAAGAACTCAATGAATTAATGCCTTTATTCAATGAAACATAACAAAGTACCAAGTACAGTAAACACAAGTACAGTACAATGTATAATAACTATGCATGTGAACTAGGGCACACCAACAATTTAGACATTCAAAACATTCATGGCCAAGGATATGATGGTGCTAGTAATATGCATGAGGAGTGGAACGGGTTGCAAGTACTATTTCTTAATGATTGTCCATATGCATATTATGTTCACTATTTTGCTCATAGGTAAGAATATTAGTTAATTACCGCTTAATTATGTGGAAGTTTTAGCTTGTTGTCATTCTCCATAATTTTTTACTAAATCAATTTAAATTTGATTTTATACACGTTACAACTTGCACTAATTGCTGCTTCAAGAGAAGTATTTCTTGCTTATCACTTTTTCATTGATTAGTCTTTTATTATTACACCGTTTGCAATTCTACAAAAAGATATTAGGAATTGAGACTTCATAGAGTTATTGAACTTGAAGAAGAAGCAAAAGAAGGTAGAGGAGGCAATCCAATCTTTGTAATGAGCTGGAGATACTCGTTGGGGATCTCATTTTTATGGTTAATCAATGCTTTCAGTTAATTTGTATGGTTAATGGTTTTTAACCATTTTCTTTAAAGTTAATCAAAATTAACGGTTATATAGTACTTTAATCTAAACCATATAAGAAATCCAATTAATTCAAAATCAATTAACTAAGCCAATAACATCGATTTTTCAAAACTCCAATCCATAGTCGTAGCCGGTTTTTGAAAATTTAAAACGTAACCTAAGTCGTTGGTTTAATCTACCATAAATTTCGGTTCGGTTTAATCAAACATAAGTTATTGTAACGTTTTACAAAAGGTGGTTATCATGAGATTTTGATGACTTTGAGTTCATTGTGCTTTCTTTTCAGGCTAGTCCTACTACTAGTTTCAACATGATATAGAAAAGCATACATCGGTAATTGAAAACATAAATCCAATTAAGTAGCTCGTTGAACCAACTAATCAAAAAACCATTTAATGAAATAACCAAAATTGTCATTCAATCAAAAATTGAATCCACAAGCCAAAGACGAGCTACTTGTTCTGAAAGCGATAAAAAAGTATAACTAAAAAAGTTATCACATGAAACTCTGGAATCCGGAAAAAACAAAATAAGTAGTTTCAAAACATAACTTCATAAAACCAGAAGAAAACTACTCAAAATCCTTCGGGTTAAAACCATCTCTATGAATCCACTTTGGAAAAGTATTAAACACGTCATAACGCATTTGTATTGTGAAGGTTCCATACAAGTGATCATGCACTCTCCCATAGTTAGGAGCTTGATCGCTTTTCCAGATCTCAAAACCATTCCCTTACGCCCCAATGGGTAGGAAACGCCCAGCTCGTCGGGGTCATCCATAAAGAGTCGAATGGGTTTCTTGTAGTCCATTTTAGACCTATAATAACATCCTACATACAACTCTCTAAGCCTCAGGACTTTGATCAAAGATCTTTCCATAACTCTAAAGCGGAGAAGATTGTTATCTCCTAGTCCGTTGTAGCATCTATAGCACTGCATCAAGTTTTGGACTCTAACCAAGTGACGCACAATAGCATCAACATCATCCCATTTGGATGTGGGAGCCATCCTGCAACGATTTAATTTGCCGTGGAATCTTTTCCTGGCAACTTTTTGGGTTGGGGTCCTTGGTACGATCGGCACGAAAATGGTGCCCACCATAGCTGTCTAATACAACAAAGAGGGAAAAAGTCAGCGTACTCATACACAAACTAATTCCAACAATCAAACTCATTTTGATCGATAAGGGCATCCATATCACGAAAACGTTTTAGTGAAATAAAACTCATTTTTCTCAATTTTGGAAAAGCAGAAAATAAATTTACGCAGTTTTAGACTAGTTCGGGATAAAAGATAAAGAAGAGGTCGTAAAACCGGCTGTAAAAATATTCCCAAAAAAATTCAGAAAATCCAAAATATTGTTTTAAAGTGATCTGCCAAAAATTGGGCCAAAAAGGGCTCCAGAAGCCTTCTCACGCGCCCCCACGCACCCTAGGCGGTTCGGGGAGTCGTTGGAACAGTGAAGGAGCGTGGGGCCCACGCGCCACCTTCCAGACCTCCGTTCGACGATTAAAATATACCAAACCTAGGGTTTTGGGGTCTATAAGCACAATGATGGAGTTGGTTTTCTCAAAAAACATGTCAAAATCAGTTTTCAAACAGTTACATTAGCGTTTTCGGCGAATTAAAGAATTTTGACGATTCAGAATACAATTTTAGTAAACCCTAATCGATAAAAAACACAGATCAGATCTATCCCGTGCTGAAAAACAATAAAAAAAATTAGATTCCATCGAGTTTCAATCGTTTCAGAAGATCAAAAACACACTTTTTGATAAAACCTTTGAATCAGATTAAAAAGCTTTTATCAGATTAAAAGCCTTTTAACAGATTAAAAAACTTTTTATCAGATTTGATTAAAACATGATATCGCAACCATGTTTATATTATATATAGTCAAGAACACAATCAAAAAAAATAAGCACAACAACAATCGATCATTTTTTCGAATGATCCCACGATTTCTTCATCTATCGATACATAAATCATAGAAATACAAGATCTGTGGCTCTGATACCAATGAAGGGATTAGCCTAACATACTAATCCATATGAGATAATGGGTTCGGGCGTACCTGATATAGTAGAACCAGCAAATCTCTTAGAGTAGCGGAAGCGGATCTTAGCACCACGATCTTGTATCACCGGATTGAGATGACCACATGGTGTTGTTGGCCCTAACAAGAACAGAATCACCTAGAGGGGGGTGAATAGGTGTCTAAGTTGAAAACGGATAATTTTAAGTTTTTGAAGAAACTTAATTTTTCAGAATCAAATTTCCTCAAAGTCAGAGGCTAGCTTAAAGAAACAGCTTCTGAGGGAGATTCTGCCTTAACACAGTTTAACTGCTTTCAGCAACAGAAGCTCTGAGTTAGAGAACTTCTGGATAGTCTTCTGAACAAAGACAATGATATAAGGAGGAAATTTGTTTCAGCACTAAATATAAACAAGTACACAGAAGCAAATTAACAAGTATAAGGAAGGGAGAAAGAAGTTCAGGAGATCCTGAGAACAAGTCGATTTATCCAAGTTCGCCACAGAATTCCTGTGACTACGTCTTGTCCCCTGTGGTCGCAGCCGCCAGAGATTTTAAATCTACTATTCAGAACTTTTATGGCAAGTTCAGAAGCTCCTTTACATCAACAGAACATAAGCTAATTTCTCACTTAGTTCTGACTAGCCTAAAAAGAGTTAAAGGATTTCCACCAGAACAACAACAACTCTGTTTTCTGGATTTCTCACCCAACTCTAATCTCAACTAGATTTCTCTCTAAATCTAACTGAATATCACAAACGATATCAGTTTACAAGATTCCTATTATGCACTTGTTTTTCTTCACTCTCTCACTTTAACTAAAGCTATGCTAAGAAAGATTGAGAATGGAAAATGGTGCTCTGTTTTCTTGATTAGAACAGTGCGTTGAGATTTTGCTCGATTATCACGCATATGAGATGCAATGGAGCTTGGCTACTATTTATAGTGGATGAGAATGACCGTTGGTGAATTTGAATCTTCAATAGAGATGACATTAGTTGTTGTAGCCGTTAATCTGTCATGTCTTCAAACGGTCTTCAAACACTTTGATTCCGTTAACCTTGTTCTTTAACTAAATCTGGAAGTTATTTGAAGATAAGGTTGACTGAAATCTTTCTTCAATTGGATCAACAAAGGGTAGACAAGGAAATTCTGGTTTTGTTTTGAGTAGACATGCGTGCTCCTTCAAAACAGCTTTTTGAACTTTTAGCGCCTTGCATTAAATGCATTTGTCAGAGCAATGAATGCTAAACAAAACCCGTGACTCAGCTTCTGAAGGCTAATTCCTTTTGTCTAATCCTTTGATCAAATTGGTAAGGATTTCTCTTCTGATTGCTTCTTAGACCTCTGAGGCGAGCTTTAACATACTTCAATAAAACTTCAGAGCGGAGCATCCAGCTTCTGATCTTTATCTAATGTCTTCAGCTTTCCTTTTCTTCTGAGTCTTCAAGACAATCCAGAGATTCTTCATTTAGCACCTGCTGAGAAAACTTATACAATACTTAACAAAAATTGTTAGTCAACATTGAAAAGTATGTAAGTAAATTTTAAATTTCATATTCTGAAACGTTTGGACATAATCAAAACACTAGGGTTCATCATTCTCCCCCATTTTGGTTATGGACAAACCGTGGTCCAGAAGGTAAAATTACTTAGATAAACACAAGGTTTAGGTGATTGTTATGATTTTTACAACTTCTGAGTAACTTAACTCCCCCATTTTAGTATAAATGGTGAACTCCAACAATATGTATTAACTTAAAATAGGCTTAAGATCAAGTTGTTAGATTTTAGCGAAGTGTAAGTTACTAAGTTAAAAAGAATAAACAATATATAATATCATTCAGAGACAATGAAGTATGTAAAGGTTCAGTTTATATATGATCAGAAGAAGGAGAAACAAAGATAAACAGAAGGATAACAAAAAGTCCTAAGACAAGAGCTACCCAACCCAGAACCTAGCTAAGAAGCTTAAGTCCTATTAGATTATCAGTTTCTAGATTTCTTCTGAGGAGGAGGAACATCACTAGAACCAGCATCAACATTTTGCCTCTTCACACCAGAGCCAAGACCACTCTACTGAGCAGACTTCTCCCCCGTTTGGCCAGAAACAACAGGAATACCCAGAGCTCCTTGAGAGCCCAGCTTCTGCTGAACATGAAGAGCAGTCTGGTATTGCTGAGGCGTAGGCCTTACAGAGTTGATCATATCCATTCTTCGTCTGAAATCAGCATCAATGGTTCTCATATGATCATAAGTTTGTCCATAAAGAGGTCGCTGTCTTTGAACATCCTCCAGAAGCAGCTTGATAGAATGATTATTTGCATACACAGCAGCAGTGAGATGCTCATTCTGAATATAAGTCTGTCCTCGAACAAACCTATAGCAATTATGAAGAGCTTTCTCTTGTTCTTTTGCTTGAGAGTGCATAACCTTCAGAAGTTCTGTAAGCTCTGCAATCTGGGCGCTCTGAGACAGTCACCTTCTCTACAGTCACAGCAGACTCTATGCTCTGTAGACGGTTGTTGAGATCAGGAGTGATGTCATACATAATTCTGGCAGCCCCAGAAGATGATGATCCTTGAGCAGAAGATTTCACTTCTCTCAGAATATGATTAGCAGTACTTTGCAGATCATCAAGCTTACTTGGGAGAACCTTCTCATGAGCCTCATAATGCTCGTTAGCTTCATTAACCTCTTGTTGCAGCATTTCCAGATTCTCATTGATATTACTAGCAGAGGCAAGAGCTATATTGTCTAGAGTGGGAAGGGTTAATGCCAGCTATCTCAACTTGTATAACTCATCATAAGTAGCTAGATGAAGTGTTGAAAGATTACGAGTATAGACAGAAGGTGTTGTAGTTTGTGTCCTAAAGACAATTGTCGTTTAGGATATTTTATTTAGAATAAAGAATGTATAAACTATTGATTTTATGAAAGGCTTTTATCTTTTATCTTATATATATTACGTTGTAATTATTAGTTAAAAGAAATCCATAGTTTATATTGATAATCTTAAAGTGTTCATACAAGATGAAGTGAGACATACTTTAATGATTAAATAAACTTAAAATATCCCAAGTCGAGTATTGTATTATTGGATTAATATATATACTGTTGAGACTTGCATATAATATATCCCTTATTCATGAATAAGAAGTTGATCTCACGAACTTAGATTATACGAGATATCTGGATAATTATATGGATATGTATAATGATGTTATATATATTGGAGACCCCGCTTTGAGTTACTAGTATGGAATAAATACATAAATGTCAACTAGCTTTAACTCATATGTGGTAATAGATATAAAGTAGTCCTAGAACTCAAATACTCATTCATGTGACTTTGAATTATAAAGTGTGTTACTTTGATTCTACTATCTGTACGATCCAGTATTTGGGTGTCCTTCGGGTAGACATTGGGTAACACATAAAGTAATTGCAAAGCAGTTAATGTTAGATTGAGGATATCATCACTTCTGTATTAGAGAAGATTTATCTTGGGCCTCTTGTGAATAAATAGTTCTAAATCCTTGCGCGAGGTAATATGATAAATTGGAAATGGTTTTCAATTTATGGAGAATATTTATTTGAGCACAAGTAAATTAATAATGAATTATATGATTGACTTTTCCGTGATCATGATTCATTAAAGATAATATTGATGAGGGACCGAATTATATTGCAACTATCACTGACAGGTAAAAGAAGTCAACTGTTAATCTTGACTCTTTATGACTCCGGGTTAGAAGAGTATCTCCATATTTGAGTCGACGCTCTTCTATGTTATATTAATTAATAGAGATTAGATTAATATACGACCGGTTGTGGTAAGGACCTAGTGGGTCACACACTAAGAGTATTGAAGGATAAAATGGTAAATTGGTAAATATACCAAATATGTGTATTTGGTAATGTTGGCCGAAATATGTATATATAGTGTTGATATATATAGTTTAATTGAATTAAATTATAATGTGTTATAATGTTAATTAATTAAATCCTACTAGTATAATAATTGAGATTAGTATTTAGTTAAATTGAGTAATTTAATAAATATGGATTTATATAAATTACTAGTTTAATTAAATAGGAATACTAGTATGAATAGAATTGTTTTTATTAATTAAATAAGAGTTGGCCTAGTCCTTTTGGGAATAGGATTCTTATTTAGGAGAGACAATTCTAAACACTATAAATACAACCCCCTATGAGGTATTTGACATACATCTAATTCTCTCTAGAGAAGCCGAAATTCCTAGACCAAAATTGGGGTTTCGATTTACAGTTTTATTCGTTCTTGCTCGTGTGGACTTAACGCTAGAGGTGTTCTACTTTGGGCACTCGCGAGATTAAAATAAAGAAGACTTGTGGGCGCGACAACAACGTTAGATAGTAATCTCCTAGAGGTATTTTATCTAACTAATCTTCTTAATTGTTATTCAATAAGCTAACGGATCTTGGTTTAAGAAATTGAAAATTTTTAATTCCGCTACGAACGTCGTAAATCTTCAATTTCCAACATGGTATCAGAGTCAGGTTACTTGATTATTGAATAACAACTATATCATGATATATAACGTCTTATCGCGGTTGTTTTGGTTATTTGAATGTCGAAATCAGGTTTAATTTGATTAAACTAAATAAATATGATTTATATGATTTTGATGTTAAAATAAAGTTTTGGTATTAAGTTTAATTTCTGGAAATCAAATAGGATTTGATTTTGTAATTTTATATAAAAAAAAAAAAAAAGAAAAAAGAAAATTTAATTTGGATTCTGTGGGAGACGGAACCACCGCAACGGTGGTTCCATGGGCTGCTGCCCGTAGGCAGCAGCATACCTGCTGTCGCAAGGCAGCAGGTAGCTTGTTGCCTTGCGATGGCAGCCTGCCACCGCGAACGGGCCGTCTTCGACGGCCCGACCCGAATGGTTCGGGATTTTTTTTCGACTCCGTTTTTATTTTAAAAATTCCAGAAAATTAATGTGTTTTAAATTTAATTAAAATACTAAATTGTTTAGTATTTAACGATATTGGATATCCTTTGAAAATTAAATCGTTTAACGCTTTAAATTAATACCGAATATTTAAATTCAAGATTTTAATTAAGATTTAAATAGTTTAATGATTATATATATCTGATATATCTAATTAGTCTTAATGTCAAAATATGAATTTTCAATTGATTATATTTAATATAATTTGCAATTGATAATTGACCAAGATTAAAGTTAATTGGTGAATAATTGTGTTGTCTTGGTATGTTTGGTAATTGTGGAATAGATGGACACTTGATAGTCAATTAGGTTGCTTCCATAATTATCAATGTTTGCTTCGAGTCTAGCATATTAGGATTATGTAGATTAGAACAAACTTAATAAATCGATTGATGGGACTGAAGAACCCTTGATGATTAAAAATTAAGTTATATCGGTTGTCTCCTATTATTAGTAATTCAAGCAGGTTTCTACAAATGTTTTAGGGCATTGGCCAAAGTCAAACCTGAAACTTTTCTTAAAACACTTGGATTACTTGAAATAAGATTTCATGAATAATAGGTTATAAACTTAAATTGGAATTAGTATGACCGGATGCGAAAAACTTGTCATGTAATATCTGATAGGCAAAAGGTTAGGGTTAATACAATTAATTGTATTAGTTATTAATGTGGTTAATAACCTAATCTCCTAGGAATTATATTTGATATAATTGATTGCAAGAATCTACCCGATTCGAAATAAGAGTCATGATTGGCCAAAGTCAGGGTGAATCTTATTAGATAGGGATCCTAGCCCACTATTGAAATATAATTAACTTATAATGGTTGTTAATTTTAGTGGGAGTATTTATTATATTTTAAGTCTTATATAATAAATTAAATCAATAGTTAACACTAGTACTCTTTATATCTCAGGTTATAGAATATAATACATCTGATTAATTATGTCGAAATTTGATCTCCGCTCGATTCTCACTGATAACAAACTCGTTGGTTCAAACTTCACTTACTGGTTTCGAAGTCTCAAAATTGTTTTGAGAGCTGAGAAGATTGAGTATGTCCTTGATAGTGATATACCCAATGAACCAGATGAAGGTGCTGCCATAGAATTAGTGGAGGACTATCTTGCTCACAAGAAAGATAGTGATATGGCATCATGTGTTATGCTGGCCTCTATGTCCCCTGAGTTGCAAAAGCAACATGACAATATGGATGCTAGATCCATAATTGTTCGTCTGAATGAGCTGTTTGAGAAACAGAAAAGGAGTGAAAGATATGAGATATCTGAGAAACTCTTTCGCTCTAAGATGACAGAAGGGACCTCTGTGACAGAACACGTTGTCAAGATGATGGGATGCATCAAGAAACTTGCTGATCTAGGATTCAACATGGATGTAGAATTAAGTGTAGACTTAGTTCTACAATCACTTCCTAAGAGTTATTCACCATTTGTGATTAATTTCAAGATGAATAATCTGGAAGTCAACTTGGCTGAACTTCTGAATATGCTCAAAACCTTTGAGCCAAATGTTGGCATCAAACAAGAGGTCTCGGCTATGGTAGTCGACCGAGCAAATAAGAGGAAGTGGAAGGGACCTAAGAAAGGTTCTTATAAGAAAGCCAAGGGAAGTGATGAATCCCACCTTGACAAAGGTAAACAAGTGAAGGTTCATAAACCTAAGGGAGAATGTCACCACTGTGGAAAGGAGGGGCATTGGAGGAGGAATTGCAAGGTTTACCTTGAGTCACTCAAGAAGAAGAAGCTTGGTGAAGCTTCAACTTCAGGTATTTTTCATATTGAAATACATTCAGTTCAAAATTCCAACAACTGGGTATTAGATACCGGTTGTGGTTCTCACATTTGTAACAATGTGCACGGACTAAAGGGGATTAGGAACTTGAAGAAGGGAGAAGTTGGACTGCGTGTGGGTAACGGTCTAGAGTTGCCGCAGTAGCAGTTGGAGACTACTTCCTTACATTATCTTCTGGATTAGTTTTAGAATTAACAAATTGTTTGTTTGTTCCTGCTATGTCCTCAAACATAATTTCGATTGGTTGTTTGGATAATGTTGGTTTTGATATTTCAATTAAGAATAAAAGTTGCAATGTTAGTTTAAATGGAATTCATTATTTTTCTGGTTCTGTTATGAATGGAATTTACATCCGGAATAATGAAATTACTTCTTTAAACGTAACAACAAAGAAACCAAGGTTAGATAATGAAATTGATAAGACCTACTTGTGGCATTGTCGTTTGGGTCATATAAATGAGCAACGTTTATCTAAGTTACATTCAGATGGACTCTTAGATACTTTTGATTTTGAATCATTAGAAGCGTGTGAGTCTTGTTTAAAAGGTAAAATGGCAAAGACACCCTTTAACAGTAAAGGAGAAAGATCTACAGAAATCTTAGGACTTGTACATACAGATGTATGTGGTCCCATGTCTACACCCGCAAGAGGAGGATTCAACTACTTCATTAGTTTTATGATGATCTATCTAGATATGGATATATTTATTTAATGAAGCATAAATCCGAATCGTTTGAAAGGTTCAAAGAATATCGGATAGAAGTTGAGAAACAAACTGGTAAACAAATAAAGATCCTACGATCTGATCGTGGAGGAGAATATTTGTCTGGTGAGTTTTTGAATTATCTAAAGGAGAATGGAATAGTCTCACAATGGACACCTCCATATACGCCACAACACAATGGTGTATCTGAAAGGAGGAATCGTACCCTATTAGATATGGTGCGATCCATGATGGGTTTCGCAACACTACCTAAATCATTTTGGGGTTATGCCCTAGAAACCGCCCTCTTTATCCTAAATAGAGTCCCAACCAAATCTGCTACTTCTACTCCTTATGAATTGTTCATAGGAGGTAAACCTAAATTATCATTTATGAAAGTTTGGGGTTGTTCAGCATACGTGAAACGTATCGTATCAGATAAGCTAGATCCCAAATCTGATAAGTGTTTCTTTATTGGATACCCTAAGGAAACTAAGGGATATTACTTTTATCATCCAGATGATCAAAAGGTAATTGTATCTAGGCATGCTGGTTTTCTAGAAAAGGAATTTCTTGAGAAGAAAGACACCAATTCTGTGATTGAACTTGAGGAAGTTCGAATCAGTAGTGAAGAAGAAACTGAACAAGTGGCAGAAACAGTGGGAGCTCAACCTGAATATCAATCTCAGGAACAAGTGACATTAGAACCCCGTAGGTCTATAAGGGTGCGCCAAGGTCCCGAGAGATATGGATATCTCGTGGACGAAGGCGAGGAAACACTCGTTGTAGATAATGATGAACCTAGGAACTACAAGGAAGCAATCAATAGTCCCGATTCTGCTAAATGGAAACAAGTCATGCAATCCGAAATGGACTCCATGTATGGAAACAAAGTTTGGACTTTGGTTGACTCATCCGAAGATATGAGATATGTCGGATGTAGATGGATCTTCAAGAAGAAGAGAGACATGGATGGTAAAGTAGTTACCTACAAGGCACGTTTGGTAGCAAAAGGATATACTCATAAACAAGGAATTGATTATGAGGAAACCTTTTCACCTGTAGCCATGATAAAGTCTATAAGGATAATGCTTGCAATTGCCGCTCATTATGATTATGAGATTTGGCAGATGGATGTTAAAACTGCTTTTCTAAATGGACATTTAGAAGAGGATGTGTATATGATGCAACCTGAAGGTTTTACATCGAAGGATACAAAGCAAGTTTGTAAACTTCAGAGATCCATATATGGACTCAAGCAAGCATCTAGAAGTTGGAATAAACGCTTTGATGAAGCTGTTAAGGGATATGGTTTTGAACAAAACTATGATGAACCTTGTGTTTACAAGAAGAATAGTGGGAGCACGGTAGTATTTCTCATATTGTATGTCGATGACATATTACTCATGGGGAATGACGTACCTGCCCTACAACAAGTGAAGGTTTGGTTATCAAGTGTATTCTCAATGAAAGATTTGGGAGAAGCGTCCTATATTTTGGGGATTAGGATCTATAGGGATAGACCTAATAGAATGATAGGATTATCTCAGTCTACATATCTAGATAAAGTACTTAGGCGTTTTAGCATGGAAAATTCGAAAAGGGGTAACTTGCCAATGGTTGTCTGTAAAAGGGAACATCAATTGAGCAAGAAGATGTGCCCTGTAACCGAAGAAGATAGAATGAAGATGGCCGGTAAGCCATATGCCGATGCGATTGGTTCTATCATGTATGCTATGCTTTGTACTAGACCCGACGTAGCTTTTGCTTTGAGCATGACTAGTCGATTTCAAGCTAATCTAGGTGAACGTCACTGGACTGCTGTCAAGAACATCTTGAAGTACTTAAGAAGAACTAAAGAGATGTTTCTAGTATATGGAGGTGGAGAATTGAGAGTGGAGGGATACACATATGCCAGCTATGAGACTGATGTCGATGACTTCAAGTCTCAATCTGGATTCGTGTTTATTGTGAATGGTGGAGCAGTTAGTTGGAAGAGTTCCAAGCAAACTGTAACAGCCACATCATCCACAACTGAATCAGAGTATATAGCAGCTTGGGAAGCGGCTAGAGAAGCTGTATGGATTAAGAAGTTCGTTGGAGAACTTGGTGTGGTTCCTGACATTGTGAACCCGATTACTCTTTACTGTGACAGTAATGGTGCAATCGCACAAGCTAAGGATCCACATTCTCATCAATCATCCAAACATTATGAAAAGCGTTTTCATATGTTAAGGGAATCTGTGGCTAAGGGAGATATAAAAATGGAGAGAGTACCTACTGAGGACAACATTTCAGATCCGTTGACCAAGGCGTTGGTGCAAGCGGTCCATGATCGGCACATGAATAATTATGGAATAATGTTTAAGAACAATTGGTCTTAAGTCCAAGTGGGAGTGTTGTAGTTTGTGTCCTAAAGACAATTGTCGTTTAGGATATTTTATTTAGAATAAAGAATGTATAAACTATTGATTTTATGAAAGGCTTTTATCTTTTATCTTATATATATTACGTTGTAATTATTAGTTAAAAGAAATCCATAGTTTATATTGATAATCTTAAAGTGTTCATACAAGATGAAGTGAGACATACTTTAATGATTAAATAAACTTAAAATATCCCAAGTCGAGTATTGTATTATTGGATTAATATATATACTGTTGAGACTTGCATATAATATATCCCTTATTCATGAATAAGAAGTTGATCTCATGAACTTAGATTATACGAGATATCTGGATAATTATATGGATATGTATAATGATGTTATATATATTGGAGACCCCGCTTTGAGTTACTAGTATGGAATAAATACATAAATGTCAACTAGCTTTAACTCATATGTGGTAATAGATATAAAGTAGTCCTAGAACTCAAATACTCATTCATGTGACTTTGAATTATGGAGTGTGTTACTTTGATTCTACTATCTCTACGATCTAGTATTCGGGTGTCCTTCGGGTAGACATTGGGTAACACATAAAGTAATTGCAAAGCAGTTAATGTTAGATTGAGGATATCATCACTTCTGTATTAGAGAAGATTTATCTTGGGCCTCTTGTGAATAAATAGTTCTAAATCCTTGCGCGAGGTAATATGATAAATTGGAAATGGTTTTCAATTTATGGAGAATATTTATTTGAGCACAAGTAAATTAATAATGAATTATATGATTGACTTTTCCGTGATCATGATTCATTAAAGATAATATTGATGAGAGACCGAATTATATTGCAACTATCACTGACAGGTAAAAGAAGTCAACTGTTAATCTTGACTCTTTATGACTCCGGGTTAGAAGAGTATCTCCATATTTGAGTCGACGCTCTTCTATGTTATATTAATTAATAGAGATTAGATTAATATACGACCGGTTGTGGTAAGGACCTAGTGGGTCACACACTAAGAGTATTGAAGGATAAAATGGTAAATTGGTAAATATACCAAATATGTGTATTTGGTAATGTTGGCCGAAATATGTATATATAGTGTTGATATATATAGTTTAATTGAATTAAATTATAATGTGTTATAATGTTAATTAATTAAATCCTACTAGTATAATAATTGAGATTAGTATTTAGTTAAATTGAGTAATTTAATAAATATGGATTTATATAAATTACTAGTTTAATTAAATAGGAATACTAGTATGAATAGAATTGTTTTTATTAATTAAATAAGAGTTGGCCTAGTCCTTTTGGGAATAAGATTCTTATTTAGAAGAGACAATTCTAAACACTATAAATACAACCCCCTATGAGGTATTTGACATACATCTAATTCTCTCTAGAGAAGCCGAAATTCCTAGACCAAAATTGGGGTTTCGATTTACCGTTTTATTCGTTCTTGCTCGTGTGGACTTAACGCTAGAGGTGTTCTACTTTGGGCACTCGCGAGATTAAAATAAAGAAGACTTGTGGGCGCGACAACAACGTTAGATAGTAATCTCCTAGAGGTATTTTATCTAACTAATCTTCTTAATTGTTATTCAATAAGCTAACGGATCTTGGTTTAAGAAATTGAAAAATTTTAATTCCGCTACGAACGTCGTAAATCTTCAATTTCCAACAGAATGATCCTGCAATTGAAGCATAGACATGAGCTGCAGGTTCTGAGCTTTTAAAGATTGAAGTTCTTGCAGCACAATGCCCTGAGGATACATGTCAGAAGCAGAAGTCCTTTGCCCTAATCCAGCAAATCTATTCAGCAGTTCATCAGAGCCACTCTGACTCATTCTTCTCAACTCCTCAACAGAAGGAGCACCACCAGCTTCTGATACAACAGGAGCTCTCCCCATGAAACCAAAACTACCAAAACGTTTCTCCAACTCATCCCGATTCATCACATTGTGTAGAAAATCATAGTTTGAGGACAAACTAGCGAAAAAGGATGTGGTAGTGGAAGTAGTTAAGGGATCACAAACAGGAGGTGTGTGTCCAGAGGTTGAAGGAGGAGGTAAATTTGAAGTGGAAGAAGGAGCAGATTGTGTGGTAGAAGGTGAAATGGTAGAAGTAGTGGATGGTAGTGTAGATGGAGGTGTAAAGGATGGAACTGAAAAACCTATTGAAGGAATTCCAGAGGAAGTATTTAGAGAGGAAGTAGTGGAGGTTGATATGGAGTCTGTGAAAATAGGGCCAGAGGCCAAATTCTCTTCTGAATAGGATCCAAAGGTTGAAAAGGTAGGGGGAATAGGAAGTGTAAGAGATGGATGAAAAGTATGAGAAGGAGATGGATGATGAATATGAGTGGGAGACGAAATAACCTGTGCAGAGACAGTTGGGAACTCAGGAGCATTGGGATCAAAAGTAGTAATAGGCTCTGTAAAGACATAAACCATTCTGTTGAGAGTTTCAAAAGCATCCCTATCACCAGGGTTTCTACCTTGACCCAGAAGAATGTTGTCCATAAAATCTTCGTTATCAACATTCTCAGCAAACCTCAGTGCCTTCTGAATTATAACATCAGGATTATCAGCTTCTGGTTCACTATCCTCTGAGAGTTCCTCAATAACAGGAGCATCAAGATTCCCTTCAGCAGACAAATCCATCATGTCTTCATTATCAACAAAGTCCTCTTCTTCAGGAATTGTATCCTCTAATTCAGCACTATGAGCAATATAGAAGTCCTTCTTGTTCAAGAACCTTCTATTTGCAGCAACCTTCTTCCTATTACTTCTGGAGAGAGGAATCTCTTCAGCATCCTCTGCTTCTCTAGTAGCCTCAACATTTTCAGTAGCCTCAACATTTCCAGAGGCCACCTCGCTCTCAACTTGAGCAGCAAATTCAGCAAGTCTAGCATCAGCCATAGCTTTTGCCAAAATTTCACGCTCTGCTGCTAGTTTATCAGCAGACTCAGCAGCTTCCCTTTCTTTTATGGTCCTATCAGCAAGAGCAACAACTCTTGCTACTTTCTCAGCCTCAGCAGCCTTTGCTAGTTCAGCAAGTCTGCTATCCTCAGCTTCCTATGCTGCCTTCTCAGCAGCCTCACCTGGCTTCTCAGCAACAATCTTACCAGAGGGTTCAACATTGATAGTTGTTTGAACCAAAACTGGAAGAGATTCTGAGACAGCCACCTTCTCTACAGTCAGAACCAACGTACTTGATCCCTTCTTACTTTTGCTCTTCTTAGCAGCTTTCTTACCCTTCTGCTCAGTGTCCTTCATTATTTCCTTCTGAGCAACACTTGCTGAGGGAGCATTCTCAGCCTTCTTTGGTAACACACCAAAAGCAAGATTCCTCAGAGTATTCATCTTAAGGAGGGTACTTTTGCTGGTAACACCATCTCCTGAAATTTTGATGGAGGCAGCTTCAAACAACGTCGTCAGGAGAGAACCATAAGCAAGAGTGCTGACCACCTTGACATTCTTCATCTGCCTTATAATCATGGCAGGAAGGTTGATCTTCTTCTGATTCACAAGATGGTACATGAAAACCCTTTCCCTGTTGGAAACACCATTAACACCACCAGCCTTCGGAAGAAACACATTGGTAGTCAAGTAATGTGCCCACCTCTGATGCTGAGTGAGCCAAGTAGCATAGGTTTCCTTAGCACTCAAATCAGGTCTAGCCCAATTCGCCTCTGAATACCCTTCAGCAGAACCATCATCACCAATGATGATTCCTTCATCATCAATACCAATCGCCTGTGCATAGAGGACCTGCTGACCTCAAACTCAACTTCTCCAATAGAAGAGTGAAGAACATCCTCCTCATTAGACTGATAATAGAGATTCTTATAGAACTCGGTGACTAACTTAGGATAGATGAACTCATCCAAAGAGACAAAGGAGTTCCAGTTCTGAGTACTTAGCCATTTTGAGATGGGGTCAGTGGTTTTAACTTCATCCTCTAGGAACCTAGACGTGAAAACCCTAGATTCACTAATTTGTTTCTTTTGTGCATCGCTGAAAATTGGGGTGACAATGACTGGGGGTTCAACAATTTGTTCTTGAGCCATTGAGAGAATTTTGAAAAAATAGGTCAAGTTTTGAGAGAAAGAAATTGCAGAGAGAAGATCTATGGGAATTCTAATATTCAAAGAGATTTTGAGTGAAAAGTTGCTAAGTGTGGAAACCCCTTATTTATACCCAAACGAAAAACGGTTGCAATTCAAAAAGTAACTAAACACCGTTAAAAGGGAACCAGTTACCGTTAACACCAATAACAGCGCAGTAATAGCATTAAATGTAGGCATGCTTGATTAAAAATCATGATTAGCCTTAATCACACTTAATTATCCTAAACTGCTAGCAGTTAAGATAAATAAACATATAATTAAACTAAATTACTGAAGTGGATAAGTCATACCAATGCCTTCTCGCAAGCTGCTGAAAGGAGTACCAGCCAGAGGCTTAGTAAACATGTCAGCAAGATTGACTTCAGAGGGAACATGAGTAATAATGATATCCTTTTTCAGAACATGATCTCTCAGAAAGTGATGCCTAATATGAACATGCTTCATCCTGCTGTGTTGAATGGGATTCTTCGAAAGATCAATTGCACTTTTGTTATCACAGAAGACTGTAATTGTTCCAGGGATGACTCCATAGTCAGCAACTTGTTGCTTAATCCAGAGCATCTGAGAAACACAACTTCCAGCAGCAACATACTCAGCTTCAGCAGCTCTGGGAGAAACATCTTCTTTTTCCACAGGAGATATTACTTCAGGAGCTTGAACTACATCTTCTTCAGGAGCTCTACTATCTGCAGGGTTAGTCTCATCAAACCGTACATGAACAGATTCATCTAAAGTTTGAGTCCTCTTATTAAAAACCTTATATGCTTTACTATGTGTTGAGTAACCAAGAAAAATGGCCTCATCTGCCTTTGAATCAAACTTTGAAAGATATTCTTTTGTGTTCAAAACATAACACTTACGACCAAAGGTTCTGAAATAACCTATTTTAGGCTTTCGACCTTTCCAGAGTTCATAAGGGGTTTTGTTCAAGATGCTTCTGATTAGCACTCTATTCAGAACATAACAAGCTGTTTAACAGCTTCTCCCCAAAAGTACTTTGGAAGCCTTCTTTCATTGATCATGGTTCTGGCTATTTCAACCAGAGTCCTATTCTTCCTTTCAACTACCCCATTTTGTTGAGGAGTCCTAGGAGCAGAAAAGTTATGATCAATGCCCTTGGTTTCACAGAATTCTTCAAACTGAAAGTTCTTGAATTCTCCACCATTATCACTTCTAATATGAACAACCTTTTCATTCCTTTCATTCTCAAGCTTCTTTACCAGAACTGAGAAATATCCAAGTGACTCATCTTTGCTAGACAGCAAGATAACCCAAGTGAATCTTGAATAGTCATCTACTATGACAAAAGCATACTTCTTTCCACCCATGCTCATTGGTTGAACAGGGCCAAAAAGGTCCATATGAAGTAATTCCAAAGGTCTTTTAGTTGAAATGATTTTCTTAGTTTTAAAAGAGCTTCTGGATTGTTTACCAGATTGACAAGCAGTGCACAAATGATTCTTTTTAAAACTAATTTCAGGCAGACCCTCAACCAATTGATATCTAGCTACTTTGGCCAGAAGGTCCATGCTCACATGAGCAAGTCTTCTATGCCAGAGCCAGGAGGTATCCTCTTTGGACATCAAGCATATATTTTTGCAAAGATTCTCAAGGTTCAGCATGAAAACTTTTTCTACTCTATGAGCAGTTAGAATAACTTCCCTTGACTTACTGTCCAAGATTTTACATCCAGAGGAGCTGAAGACTACATCTCTACCTTTGTCATACAGTTGTGCAACACTCAGGAGGTTGAACTTCAGGCCTCTAACTAGGGAGACATCTTCGATCGGATGATTAGTTCCAATAGATCCAGAACCAAGAATCCTTCCTTTCTGAGCATCTCCAAAGCTGACTTTACCACCTCTCTTAGGATCAAATGTGATGAATGCTTTTTCATCACCTGTCATATGCCTTGAGCACCCACTGTCAATGTACCACAGCTTTGACATTGATGGAGCACTCAGAGCCACCTGCAACACAATCAATTAGTGACAGGTACCCAATCCTTATTGGGTCCTTCATCGTTAGATTTATCTTCAGCAGGTGTTAGTGATATCTCAGATTGCAAGAGGTTTTTAATGTGATACTTGCAATCCTTCAACCAGTGACCATCACTCTTGCAAAGCTTGCAAAAGGGAGGGTTTTTGGATCTTTCCCTTTGCTTCTTGGGAGCTTTCTTCTTCTTCTGAGAAGGTGTAATATCGTCAGAGGCTTTAGCAGCACTCTCAGAGGTACCAACATCAAGAGGAGAAGCTATCTCTTTCAGAAGAGAGGGAGTGACAAGTTTCTTCTTCTTCTGGGGTTTATCACTTCCCAGAGGCAGCTTTTTCTTGCCTTTGGCTTTGGAGCCATCAGCAGGAGTGCTGAACTATTTACACAACTTTTCTTCTAACATTTTCATGTCAGAATAAAAAACTTGAGTAAACCTAAGAAACTTGTCAGCCTCACTTTTGTCCAATTTCCTCTTAAGGTATTTGAACATACTATATAGTTCTTCAAGAGAATCAAAGATATCTAGTTCGTGAGAATTGTTTACCTCAGAGTCATATGTTGCTTCAGGAGGTCCGGAAGTTTCTCCTATGACATCTTCAGAAGTTGGCTCTTCAATAGCCATGAAAAAAATCTGAGCTTGCTCTTCCTTCTCTTCAGGATCACTGCTGGTCTCAGAGTCTGACCAAGCATCCAGCATAGCTTTCTTGAACTTCTTCTTATCCTTTTTCAGCTCAGGACAGTTAGGCTTAAGATGTCCTGGTTGCTGACATCCATAGCATACAATAGGCTTGTTTGGATCTCTCTTGAATTTTTCACCAGAATCGGGAGTTTTCTTATCAAAGCTCCTGAAAGGCTTTATGTAGTTTCCACCTCTGCCTTTTCTAAAGGCCTTCTTGAACTTCCTGGTCAGCATAGCCAGTTCCTCATCTTCAGAGGATTCTTCAGAAGATTCTGCTTTCAGGACTACTCCTCTTTTTCCTTCTGACCTTTCTCTCAGGTCATGATTCTTCATTGACATCTCATGAGTAATTAATGAACCAATGAGTTCATCATACTGATAAAAGCCCAAGTCCTGAACTTCTTCAATGGCAGTCTTCTTGGCTTGCCAAAGACATTGGTAAGCTTCTGAGAATCTTTTTCACTCTCTCTGATTCTTCAATATCTTTTCCCAAACTCTTCAAGTCATTGACAATCTTGGTGAATCTAGAGTTCATGTTTGAAACAGATTCTTTGTCAAGCATTTCAAATAACACATAGTCTCTCATGAGTTGATTGACTTTAGACTGCTTCACTTTTCCAGTTCCTTCATAAGTGACTTCCAGCTTGTTCCAGATGTCCTGTGCTGTTTCACAAGAAGAAATCTTATTATATTCTGTAGCAGTAAGTGCACAATGCAGCATATTTATTGTTGAAGCATTAGTTTGGAGTTTTTTAAGGATATCATCAGTGTATTCTCTCTGAGGAATAACAACATGTCCTAGACCAGCTTCCATCCTTGTAAGGATGAAGTCACCATCAGTGATAACCATCCAGGCACTCATACTCTGAGCTTGGATGAAGTACATCATCCTCTTTTTCCAGTGGGAATAGTTATCACCATTAAATAGTGGAGGTCTAGTTGTAGAAGAGCCCTCAGGGATAATAAAGTGAGAGGAATTCTCAGGCTGGTGTCTACTAGCCATCTCTATTGATTCTGATAGGATCTTACACTTAGATTGTTAGATCTTTAGTAAATATACGAAGTAACCTGGCTCTGATACCACTTGTTGGCCCTAACAAGAACATAATCACCTAGAGGGGGGGTGAATAGGTGTCTAAGTTGAAAACTGATAATTTTAAGTTTTTGAAGAAACTTAATTTTTCAGAATTAAATTTCCTTAGAGTCAGAGGCTAGCTTAAAGAAACAGCTTTTGAGGAAAATTCTGCCTTAACACAGTCTAACTGCTTTCAGCAACAGAAGCTCTGAGTTAGAGAACTTCTGGACAGTCTTCTGAACAAAGACAATGATATAAGGAGGAAATCTGTTTCAGCACTAAATATAAACAAGTACACAGAAGCAAATTAACAAGTACAAGGAAGGGAGAAAGAAGTTCAGGAGATCTTGAGAACAAGTCGATTTATCCAAGTTCGCCACAGAATTCCTGTGACTACGTCTTGTCCCCTGTGGTCGCATCCGCCAGAGATTTTAAATCTACTATTCAGAACTTTTATGGCAAGTTCAGAAGCTCCTTTACATCAACGGAACATAAGCTAATTTCTCACTTAGTTCTGACTAGCCTAATAAGAGTTAAAGGATTTCCACCAAAACAACAACAAATCTGTTTTCTGGATTTCTCACCCAATTTCTCTCTAAATCTAACTGAATATCACAAACGATATCAGTTTACAAGATTCCTATTATAAACTTGTTTTTCTTCACTCTCTCACTTTAACTAAAGCTATGCTAAGAAAGATTGAGAATGGAAAATGGTGCTCTGTTTTCTTGATTAGAACAGTGCGTTGAGATTTTGCTCGATTATCACGCGTATGAGATGCAATGGAGCTTGGCTACTATTTATAGTGGATGAGAATGACCGTTGGTGAATTTGAATCTTCAATAGAGATGACATCAGTTGTTGTAGCCGTTAATCTGTCATGTCTTCAAACGGTCTTCAAACACTTTGATTCATGTCGCGCCCCGAAAAATGTCGGGCGCGAGGCGTACTCGCTTTGGTTTAGAATGGGGTTCTAATAAAGTGTGAAAAGAGCCGTTTAAACAGCCCAATTCATAATTCAGACGAGCCGCCACCAATCAGCTCAGTCCGGTGTGATTGGATACCGTATAAAGAGAAAATTTGACTCTATTTCAGGATAAGTGCTACCTAGGTTCTAAAAATGTTTAGTTTATCTATTAATTATTAGATTTATAACATAACTTTGAGTTGTGAGTTTAAAGGGGTAAAAAGGTCATTACATGACATTTTCTTCTCAGTTATTACATAACCATTTTCAAAACATTTTTGACCTTAAAATATTATCATATCTATAACATAGATATGAACGAACCTTTTTGACTCGATAAAAAAAAATTAATTAAATAGACGTTAACGAAAATGATTGACGGAATTAACAACCTCGATTTTTTTTATAGATTAAGTATATATTTTGTAAATTAAGATTTTTTCGATGAACTTATTTAATGAATGAGATTAAATTAATGATTATTTGGGGTTTAATTTTATGATCTACTATTTACACTAAACTAAGGCTTTTGAATTTTGTACATGATTATTTATAACTAAATCTAGTTAATTTTACAACAAATTGATATAAAGAGAAGAAAAATGGGATTAAAGTTTAAGACCCAAACTAAAAGAGAAAAAAACAAAAACGTTAACTAAACTGAAACTTAACCTAAAGGGGACAAACTAAACCTAAACAACTCCTTGACACAACCGCCCCTCTCCTCTCTCATTCACTCTTCTTCTTCTCTTTCAATCAACACTAGGACCCTACCTCACGGCCATGGACCCAATCCTTCCTCTTTCGTTTCTTATTTGCAAACTGAGGGTGGCTTCAATCTATACACTTTCGATTTCGTTATCCCAGAATACCTAGGGTTCTGCTCTTCCTAAAATCGATCTATGAAGCTCTCTGATTTGAATTAAGTGAGGGGTCTTACTTCTAATGGGGTTGTCTTGCTTTGGGAAAGACTTATGAATGGATTTCGGTAATGGGGTTTCAGTTTTAAACTCGGGTTCATTTTGGTCTTGGGTTCAACCTCTCTCTTTGAAACGATTTCAGGGGAGTTCATGTGTTCTCTTCACTCTTATTCTCAATCTAATCATATGGTTTCTATTCTGGGTTCATTTGATTTTGAATTCGTGACCTAAAAGGCTCCTATCTCTTCTTTAACAGGTCTAGTGGTGTTCCTATGGTTCTAAACTGAGTTTGGATGTTACGGGAATGGTTCTGGATTTAAAGTGGATTGACCGGAAGTTCGCCGGTCGGAAAAGTTTTCCGGCGAACCTCCGGCGTCGCCCGTCTATTTACGGTATACTGTTTCTGACTCTTTTTGTGCTATTAATGGTACTTTGCTGGCTGTTTGGGGTGTTATCGATATCCGTATGCAAACTTGGTCTCTTATGTTCAAATATCTACTGTTTCAAGCTTTTTCTATTAAAACCTTGCTGTTTCGGGTTGTTTGACCGGAATTGATGCATGCTTAATGATTTCGAGGCTATCTTTTGCGATTGTGCTGCTGGTTATATGTTTATTGAGGCTGTTATGCTTGAAGTGAGTTACGTTCGGGTTTTTGGGGTCACTGTTTTTGAGTTTGGGATATTCTTGACATTTTAAACAAGAGGTCGGCAAAATAGGTCCCACACATGTTATCTGAATTAGAAACAAAAGTTAAAACGGGTTTTGGAAACGAATTTTATCAAGGTTTGGCTCCATACGGTTAATTTCCCCAAATGGAAACATCCGATCATTGGAACCCCTCGACAAGATTCTGTTTTAATAAAAATAGAGGCGATGATGATAATAACCCGTAACCATTAGTCTTTTAGATGGGTTGAAAGACTTGTGCTCTAGACCTATGAGAATGTTTTAGGCTTTTGTAGGCAAACCGATCCTTGGATCTTGGGAGGTAACTTAAACTAGAACTTCTAATACTTCTATTGAAGCGTAAATCTTTGACCCGTATAGACTACAACCGAAAATTTGAGCCTCTAAAAATGATTTTCTTACAAGTGAACTAAAAGCATTCTTTAAATGACTACATTGATAAATATAAAGGCAAGCTAGTAAATGAATAAAAAGTGGTGTTTACCTCTTTGATATTTATGAAAAATATTGTTGGATACAAGCTTAAACTCTCTTTTTCTATTCTAAAATGGAACTCTCACTCTCTCACAGTAACTTGATGATAGTGACCTCCTTTATGTCATCTTCTTGCACTTTTTGTCCTCTTACTCCTCTTCTTTTGGCCGAATCTCTTATGTCTCTTTCTCTTTTGTCTCCTCTTTTGTATATCTATGTATCTTATCCCTCTTTTTTCTTCTTTGTGTTTTTTTTCTGTGTCCTGTAGTTGATGGAATAATGCTCTATTTATAGCAAAAATGCAATCTTTGGTGGATTTTTGTAATGATGCACTCTTGTACTTGTTTGAGTGTGCACTTGGGTTAACTTGTTATCCTTTTGTGATTTGAGATAAGATTATGGAAAAATATGGGCTTGATTTTGCTTGGAGATAAGATTATGGAAATATTTGGGTTAGATTCTAACTTGGCTTTCAAGGCTTAAACTTGGTCTCCAAGACTTGGTGTTTTCGGGTATGATTTAGTAGTTTTGGGGCTGTTTCGGATTTTTCCCTTGAACTGGGCCAAAATTGACCGGGCCTGAAACTGTTGGGCTGAAAATCATGGGTTTGAGGTTGTTGGGCCGAAATCCTTGAGCCTGAAACTACTATCTTTGAATTTTGCCGAATTTTGAACTGTTGGACCGAATTTGATGGACCTGAGATTGCTGCCTTTGGATTCTGTTGAGCTTGAAACTTATCTTTGTCGGAAATGTCGCTTTTCTCGAGAACAAAAGTAAACGGGTCCTTTCGTCGGAAAAATAAAAGTAACGGGTTATTTCTCTAAATCTTGAAACTTGGAAGGAAATCTTGACTTGAATGTGGGCTTGACCCGGCTTGTCTTGATTCCCTTGTCGCCTTCGGATAATAAAAGGAGAGATATAAAAATCTCCGACATTTAAATTACGGAGTCCAAATTCCGTGACATTTTTATTTCTGCAAAAATAGAATAAAGTTAGTGCTAAAAGAAAATGTATTATTTATTTATTTGTTTGTAAACATGTAATATATTTGGATTACTTAATAAAACAAGTATTTATTTTCTTTTCATCCAATTTATTATCATGTTTAAACGTTGATCTTTCTCGATGATTAATTTGATGAAAGCCGCCTAAATAAAATTCTAATTCAATACTAAATTTTCATCACATAACGAATTAGTACTAAAATAGAGAAAAATTTGAAAAATGAATAAAATTTGTAAACTCAATAAAAATGTCCATAACATAGAATATCTTAGGGGAAATAAATTTTAAATAAAAGAATGTTAAAATAAACTATTAGTTATAGAAAAATAGTTTTTACGCTACATATCGTATCGTAAATAAAATATAGTCTAGAAATTTATATTTTTGCAAAAACACGTATTTTCAAACCGGACAAAAATGGGTATCTACAATTCCTTTAACCTTGTTCTTTAGCTAAATCTGGAAGTGATTTGAAGATGAAGATAAGGTTGACTGAAATCTTTCTTCAATTGGATCAACAAAGGGTAGACAAGGAAATTCTGGTTTTGTTTTGAGTAGACATGCACGCTCTTTCAAAACAACTTTTTGAACTTTTGGCGCCATGCATTAAATGCATTTGTCAGAGCAATGAATTTTAAACAAGACCCGTGACTGAGCTTCTGAAGGCTAATTCCTTTTGTCTAATCCTCTGATCAAATTGGTAAGGATTTCTCTTCTAATTGCTTTTTAGACCTCTGAGGCGAGCTTTAACATACTTCAATAAAACTTCAGAGCGGAGCATCCAGCTTCTGATCTTTATCTAATGTCTTCAGCTTTCCTTTTCTTCTGAGTCTTCAAGGCAATCCAGAGATTCTTCATTCAGCACCTGCTGAGAAAACTTATACAATACTTAACAAAAATTGTTAGTCAACATTGAAAAGTATGTAAGTAAATTTTAAATTTCATCTTCTGAAACATTTGGACATAATCAAAACACTAGGGGTTCATCAGGTGTTAACCGGAGAAGTCTTATTGATCCACAAACTAAGAGCGAAGAACGAGAGAGATGAGAAATAGGAGGCTCGACCGAATAAGGAGGAAGAAGCAGAGCTCCGACGTCTCTCTCTATTTCTTACTTGTGTATTTGGTGATTAGAGTTTCTCCATCTAACCTAATGAGCTTCCTAATCACTTATTCCTCTCAGATGGGCTTGACCCATTCCATTTTGGACGGGTTGGATTAATTAGACCCTTATCTTATCCTAACACTTATAACCACAAGTAGTTTGTTTTTTCTATAGTTTACCTTAAAGTATCATTTTCTTTTAAAAAGTTGAACCTCAATTGAAAAAGTAGTAAACTTTAAAATTATTTCGATTATTTTAACTTTTATTAACTGTTTCACCAATTCAATTTTGATAGCCATAAAACTCCATATTAGAGGTGGGTACGGTTCGGTAAACCGGTCTATTGAACATTTCTTGTAATTAGTCCATAATTATCGATTAACTGTGAAAATGACTAATCAATGCTTTCAGTTAATTTTTATGGTTAATAATTTTTAACCATTTTCTTTAAAGTTAATCAAAATTAACGGTTATATGATACTTTTATCTAAACCATAAAAAAAATCCAATTAATTCAAAATCAATTAACATTTATTTTTCAAAACTTCAATCCATAATCGTACCCGGCAAAGAAAATTAAAATCGTAACCTAAGTCGTTGGTTTAATCAACCATAAATTTTGGTTCGGTTTCATAGTTACGAGTTCGGTTACCGATTATATGGTTTCTTTGCCAACCCATAAATTTTGGTGTGAATTAGGAAATCCCGCCCTTGAGAGTGATAATAGCGCGATTTGTTTATTTTGAATAGCGCGCTTTGTATCTCCACCACTATCCAAACCCCCTCCCCCTCCTTCCCTTTTCTTCACTCATCTTCCCCAGATTCGCGCGCTTCGATTGCTTGACCTAACTCAGTTCTTCGATTCGATCAAACCCTAACACTTTTTCAATCCAAAGGTCAGTCTTTCAATCCATACACTCACCGTTTAATTCATTTCTCAGGTTTTCTCTTTGCACATTTCGTTTTGTATAGAACAATCGATTTTCATTAGGTCACGTTTTTTCCGTTCGTTGAATTGAAATGCTCTAGTAACATTTTAGTCTAAGATGTTATTTTTCTAGCTGTCTTATAACTAATACCGAGCAGCTCACCACGAAGAGATAAATCTTCATTTCTGTGGATTCTACTAGCTAGCTACCAAAGTTTGGTAGTTCAAAGGGATTCATAAGATAGTTTCGTTCCATTCACAACCAAAGATTGATATTTATATATATTTGATTTAGGTTTTATTTTTCCTTCTCATGAATTAGTAATCATGTCGACGACGCTACTTATGAAAGTCTATTGCCTTCAGCCTGTCCCGTCCACTTTTAATAAACTAGTGTTTGACAGGACTTGATCTATTCAGGTAACCTTCAAACTTAGATGTGTGAACAGATAAGAAAAGGGCTTTCTCAACCAACAGAATGTAGAGTTATGAAAGCGTCTATTTTAGGTACAAGAATCCTTGAGCATGCGTTACTACTGGGCAGATCAAGTCCGATAAATGTCGCTATTAGTAGAAGCTAAATAAATATTTGTGTTTGGTAGGGCGATCATCAAGCCTTGATGTTTAAATCTCAGTTGAATTTGTAATTGAGAGGACATTCCAGGATTAAATCAAGATCTATTATTTTTTGTTGCATTAGATATTTCATATTCTTTACTTGAACTATGTATCTCATCTCTATGACTTGATCAACCAAAGTTAGGAATAAACTAACTATTTTCGTGGTTGCTTATAGATAGTCTATCTGCATGTTATGCTGGTACATGTTATGAGCAGTGAAGTTTTGAACCACACCACATCATCCTTTTCTTAGAAGTCAAAGGTTAGAGCATGTCCTTAGAATTTCTCTTAGCCTTTACTTTAGTATTGTTGTCTTTTCTTAATGTGCCTCCTTTTCAAATATTCCCATTCATTAAGTTCTCATATAATGTTTTTTATGGTAATTATTTTAGTTGGTTATTAACTGAGTGATAGAGACCTTTTTTTTACAATTCTTGATTCAATGAACAAATGGTGTCCTCAATTGTAATGTTTGTAGTGGTTGTTCTTTTTGTTTTTAGCCCTTTTCATATATTTTTTGTGGTGCGTAATCTAGGTTTACAGGTGTTTGGGATCAGTTTTTCTTTGATTATATTCCAACTTTGTTGCTTTCTTTTGTTCTGATTTGCTTATTTATTTTTTTCAAAAGCAGGTTATCATGTGTAATTATAACCATAAAAGCTAAGAGAGTAATTGGTGATTAGAGAGAACCTTATGAGGAAAAAGTAATGAATATCTACTTTGCATTGGATAATAATTTTTGCTCCTTGTATGCTCCTTTTTTTATTGATTCAATTCATGGTTTATATGCAGTCTAAGCAATTTATCTGAGGACAAATGTGATGAGAAGCTCCCTAAAGTTAACTGGTTGCAACATTTCAATGCCCTAGATAATTTTTCATCTCAGAAGAAGTTTTTGAGTTCAAATTTCCTTTTCTCGTTGGAAAAACAGAAACCTCATATTGAAGGTTCCATGGCTATGGGGTATGTTCATTTTTATTGAAATTTTTGTGGAGTCTGGTTCTCTTATGCCTGCCTTATTTTGTGTCTCAACCTTGTAATAATATTTGATCTCTCTCTCTATAGGTATACATATATATTTAAGTGCTAGTCATTAGATTTCTGAATTGTCATATGCTATTTATTTAGAGATAAGGAATGGTTATTATATGCGAATTGGGATCTAGCCTGAAATGTTACAATATGTCATCACAGTTTGTGCAAAGTGCAAACTCTTGTAGATTTCATGGACATGACAATCATATTCATGCTGCAATCACAATAGTAATATTTTGCTGATTTGTTTTGTTCATGATATGTTGATTGTTAATTGCTTTCTTTTTTTTTACTCTCTTTCTGTACAGAAAAGACTTTTAAGAATCTTTCAGTTCAGTTGTGTTCAATATGCAAACCTGTCTCATGTTTAAGCTGATTGTCTGTGCTTGAACAACTATTTAATGTTAGAAGAAGTGTAGGAACCTTGGATCAATCATTAGGTTTAACTTGACAGATCATTGCATTCACTCTAACTTATCTTACATAGATTCTGAGATCTACTCTTCCCATTTAGGTTAAGATCCTGTCAAATTCAGAGCTTGCAACGTCTGCAGAGTCCACAAGTTGAACAGGTGTGGAATTTCTTGATTTTATTTGTCAAGTTTTCTTCTGGTGTTATACTTAACTGTATAGGAAAATGTTTATCCTATTACATTGTTCAGTTAATTGTTAAGCTGGGGCTTTATTTCTACTACTTTTACTATCTCATATATATATATATCTGTGTGTGTGTGTGTGTGTGTTTACTTCTAACTGCTAAAATGAACTTTGCTAGTCATTCTTGTTAGTTAATCAATTAATAAATAAACTCTAAGTTGACAATGAAAAGATTGGAATTAAACTTGTATCTATTCCATTTGCTTTTATTGTTATTATTCTATACAATGATCAGTTCCTCATGGAATCTTGTACCCTGCATCTCCAACCAGTGAAAGGCTGAAGAACTAAGGAATCTTACATATACCATTGAGTTTACAGTTTCTATCTGTATGGTATAACAATGTATGCAGTTTGAAGTCCGAAACCAATTCTAGTCTTATGCTTTGTTTTGAACTTTAATGTTTTTGGAGCACGTGTCTTTCATCAGAAAATGAAAATTTCTTATTTGAAATACTTTCTGTAAAAAACATTTGGCAGGCTTGGCATGCTCTTTCCAATCTTCAGATTTCTCGCAGAAACTACTCAAGGCCCGGGAAAACTGATCCTGCCAAGAAGGCGAGGAATAACTCATTGCAGGGTGTTGGAGAAAAGACTACGTTTCCCATCTCATCTAATGGTTCTAATAATTCAAAAGGCATGCATATTCATCAAAACTTTGGAGAATCCCATGTGCATAATGAATCAGCAAGGTACAAGGATAATTTTCCTCCACGAGACCATGCTGTAGCTGCAGAAAGCGGAAATAATATAGGTCTGCAAGGTCAGATTAAAACGCCAGCTGCTAATAACACTCAGTCTAAAGTGTTCTCTGGTTCCTTTAGCAATCAAATCACACCTATGAGTCAAGGCAGAGAGTCTGCAAAAACTTCAACGGATTTTATTGACGATGATGATCTTCTTGGGGTAATAAATGCCTGTATTTCCTAGTACTTTTTTCGCTGAGATTTAACTAAAAGAAAAATGAATGTGATTCACTGAGGCATGAACTTGTGGTTGCAATCTTTGATCTGAATTAATTTGATCAAGTTGATGTTAAAAATCACGAGATGTTCTTGATAAGCAAGCAGACCTTCGTATCTTAGCTAGTAATGCATAACAATATCTGAATATGCAACCACATTTTCTATTAAATTGATGTATTTTGTTTAGGCTGGCACATGTTTTAGTTGTTAATGTTTTGTTTATTCATTTATATATTAACAGTGTGTATGTATGTGTGTTTGTATAGCATAGTTTATTCATTATTCCTCTTGATTTATCTCATTCTGATTTCAGGAAATTGATGTGGACCAAATAGTTATGGAACATTACCAGTCTACTAATTGCACGCCTCAACCTTCCACTTCCAAGTATACACCTGTAACTCCAGCTATAGATAAAAATAACTTCGCAAGATCAGACGAGATGCTTTTGCCACCTGAATTATGTCAAAGCTGCAATCATGGGCTTAAGGTATGTAGCATTTATATTTAATTCTGTTATTTCATCTTAATCTGTCCTCAATGTGATATGCCTAACTGCTAGATTTGGTACAGCTAGGACTTTGCTCTGAAGCTGGCAACCATTTACAAGAAATGAAGGATATGCTAATTGCTGTGTCTAATGAACTACTTGACAACAGTGCCAACCTGGGCATAGTGCAAATCGAAAAGCTTCGCCAAGATAGGTGCATCCTATTATTCCTACCCCTTTTCTTTTTTCTCTCATTAATATTATGACTGTCATATTGGGTATTCTGTTTCATTCTTTTGATGATAGTTCAGTTACTACTAATAACTATCATATGGGGTTCTTATACACGTGCACTTGACTGTTCTTCATTAGATTACAGTTAAATAAGCAAATTCAGCTGCTTGAAAGATATCTTCGTGATGAAGAAAGGCAAAAGTCGCATTTCTCTGCTTCCACTGCAGCTCAGAATTTACCATATGGAACACCACAATCTGCTGCTTCCAGGACAGAGCCCTTGAGATTTGATGGGCAGGTTCATCTACAAAATGAACCCGGATCTCATCAAAATTGGAATCCTCCAGCACTGTCATACTCTTCTCTCGATAAGTTTAGCGTGTCATATGACCCGATAGTGAGGGAACCCTATGCTCCAAAATTTGTTGATGTTAATTATAGTGAAGGTTCAAATGACCCAAAGTGGAGCAGCACCAATTTCCCTTGGACACAAAAGCTGCAGGTGCTCTTTTGCTCTGGATTATTTATTGTTATTATCAGTTTTTTATTGCATTCCCTATTCTGACTACTACTTGTTTACTGCTTTGCATAGACCCATAACAAGAGAGTGTTTGGGAATCACTCTTTTCGCCCCAATCAAAGGGAGGTAATTAATGCTACAATGAGTGGGTATGATGTTTTTGTTCTAATGCCAACTGGAGGTGGGAAGAGCCTGACCTATCAGGTAAGACAGTCAGATAAATGATAGAGGTGCTTTTTTTTTCTGTTTAGATTCTATACTAGCATCAGAATCTTTCCTTTACTTCTCTTGGCTGTTTCGATGTGTTTTCTACTGGCCTCCTTTTATATTTGCACTCTTTTTTTTGTTAAATGAATATTTCAAAGACACATAATGCTAGAGTGTTAACTTATTACTGGTAGCACTTGAAGTTTTTGCTGATACATGGATATAAAACCTGTTGAGGTTAATGATCTTGATCTCACATGTTCTATTATCATACAGCTACCTGCAATAATCTCTCCAGGAGTGACCTTGGTGATTTCGCCCCTTGTTTCACTTATTCAAGATCAAATTATGCATCTTTTGCAGGTATGCTTACTGACTTAGCCATGCTTTTTCTTCTGCATGCTAACAGAAATGTGTTCTATTATTAATTGGCTTGTACTGTAGGCTAATATAGCTGCAACTTACTTAAGTGCCAATATGGAGTGGGCGGAGCAACAGGAGATTTTAAGGGAACTCACCTCTGATTATTGCAAATACAAGTTGCTATTTGTCACACCAGAGAAAGTTGCCAAGTGAGTATTATCTGTATAAGGAAGCAAATGCTGCAAGATGATTCTGCCCTTTTTCTCAAAATTTTATATGGAATCAACATCTTGTTTTCTGCCTTTCTAGTTTGCAATTGTATTCTGACTTGGGTAATGGTAACGCAAAGTACATCCTTGGGGTAGAGTGTCTTAGATGGTTTTGCTGACCTTGTTAACATTCAGCCAACGAATATGATACACATATGGTTAACAAATGACATCATATATGGAAATAGATAAACCAGATTGGGTCCTCTGTTCAAAGTCAAACCTGTAAGAAAGGTCGGTATTTTGTTTTTGGGTAGCCAAATCCGATTAATCAGTTTGAGGCATTAGGTGGTCCCCCAGTCAATTAAAGTCTTCTGTGTACACTAGGTTTTGAAATCAAGATCTCCAGCTTAAGTGAATTGAGGTCCTTAACCATTACTTATTGTCTATTTCTATGTACATGAAGTATGTTTATCAATGCATTGCTTGCTGCTTCAAAAACATTTAATTCATATTTCGTTGTGGTTTTTCAAAATCCTTTCAAGACTTATCAACTTCTAGAGTTCTTATGGTGTTTCTTCTATGTTTACTCTTTCTCATTGGCTTTTTAGACAAACCCTTTTTAACACAGGTATCTGTATGTCTGTCTTTATCCCTCCTCTATAATCAAAATTTGCCATGGTGATTTCTTATGTATAGTTAACATTATGGTGCAATATTAACTTGAAGATATTTGTAATTGCAGAAGCGATGTTCTTCTCCGACATTTGGAGAGCTTAAATGCTCGTGGGTTACTTGACAGGATTGTTATTGATGAAGCTCATTGTGTGAGTCAGTGGGGACATGACTTTAGACCAGACTACAAGGTTTTGCTCTCAACGGTTTTTCCTTTTTCTTTTTGTTCTTTTTTATGTCTCAGTGGAAAGAAAAAGAAAAACTGCTGCTGATTAGGTATCTTTGGCTGACATATCCAGGAACTTGGTATGTTGAAAAAGAAGTTTGAGAAAACTCCAGTGTTAGCATTAACAGCTACTGCGACAGCTAGTGTAAAGGAAGATGTTGTACAAGCTCTTGGTTTGATTGACTGCATTGTCTTCAGGCAAAGCTTTAATCGCCCAAATTTAAGGTGGGTGTCATACAAAAATAATTTGCCCGTGATGAATACAATTTCTGTTTCAAAAACTTTTTTCTTTTATTTTGAACACTGCAGGTATTCTGTCGTACCGAAGACAAAGAAGTGTCTGGATGACATTGACAAGTTCATTAAAGAAAACCATTTTAATGAATGTGGAATTGTATACTGTCTTTCAAGAATGGATTGTGAAAAGGTTGCTGAACAATTACAGGTTGGCTTTTATTTTCATCACTCATTTCAGATTGGTCTACCTTCATTCCAAACACAACCTGCTGTAAATTTGTTGGGATTGTCTCGTATTAGTGAGCTTTGCTTGACTTTATCGCGATCCTTTTCATTGTAAAGCTGAGCCGTTTGATGGTGGCTATCAACCAACTGAACAAGGAAAACAAACTATTCTCATATAATGATTAATTTTGATATTTTCTAGTACATTTCTGGATGCATCCGTCTTATTGTTCTTAATAAGAAATGTAGTGTGACAATCATCATTATCGTTTTTACAAATATCATATTACAACGGATTCATACTTTTAGCCTATATTTGCTCAAAATTGTGCCTTCATTGGGCAGGAGTGTGGACATAAAGCAGCATTTTACCATGGTAACATGGAAGCTGCACAACGTGCATTTATCCAGCGGCAGTGGAGCAAAGATGAAATCAATATAATCTGTGCAACTGTGGCATTTGGAATGGGTATTTTTGACTTCATCCACTGCCATATTGATTGAATAAAGATGCAATGTATTAACCTAGGTATTACAGGTATCAACAAACCAGATGTCCGCTTTGTAATTCATCATTCCCTGCCGAAGTCTATTGAAGGTTACCACCAGGTAAAAATATTTTCTTGCTTAGGAAGCTTGTCAAGGATGATGCTTTATTGGTTGTTTTCATCAAAGTGCAAGAATACTTGTTCAATTTAGCAAAAGAAGAGTGAAATGCATTTGATTTTGAAACTTATCATGATACCTAAGCAAGTGTAATCTGCATGTCTTGTCTTGCAGGAGTGTGGTCGTGCCGGTCGAGATGGGCAGCTCTCGTCCTGTATATTGTATTACAGTTATAGTGATTATGTAAGTTGACTGGTAAAACTAATTCTTTTTCTTATAGCTATCAAATTCAATTCTTAACTGGCTACTGCTTCGTTAACGATGACTGATTTCTTCTTTTACAGATACGAGTCAAGCATATGATTGTCCAAGGACAGATAGAACAAAATACGTGGACTCCTGGTTATAACAGAACAAACATGGCAAATTCTGATAGGATACTGGAGAAAAACACTGAAAATCTCCTGCGAATGGTGCCTTGACACAATATTTACAGTTTTGATTATTTCACTGTCTGTTTATGTTCTCTCACGCAATAACTTTATATATGTCAGGTCAGTTATTGCGAAAATGATGTTGATTGTAGACGTCTCCTACAACTCTTGCATTTTGGGGAGAAATTCAATCCTGGAAACTGCCAAAAAACATGTGATAATTGTTCCCAGATGAAAGCATCAGATGTAAAGGATGTTACTGAGACTGCAAAGCATTTGGTTTGGAAGCACTTCATCCATATGAAATATAACTTATATGTTTTTATCTCACAGTAATGTGTTTCACTCCTTAGCCTTGCTTGTATCTCAACAGTTCTACTTATCTTGCCTAGGTTGAACTTGTGAAGTTAATGGGCCAGAAGGTTTCATCATCTCATGTTTTGGAAGTCTATAGGGGTTCCTTAAACCAATATGTATGTAGCGACAAGCAACACCAATATTCTTTTCTGTTGTTTGTTCTATCCTTCATTAATTGGCCTTTTCTCATTCCCAAACTAGGTTAAGAAATACAGACACGAGACTTTGCGCCTGCATGGGGCTGGAAAACATCTAGCAAAGGGTGAAGCTTCTCGAATACTGCGTCATCTTGTTACTGAGGATTTCCTTGTGGAGGATGTTAAGAAAAGTGATGTTTATGGATCTGTATCATCAGTACTAAAGGTCTTATGGTTTCAATTTATATTTTTGAATTATATATGTGGACATAATCCTGTTATTCCCAATTGAATAGTCATCAGTCTAAAACAAAAGTTAACTTAAATGATTTTTATTTCAGGTAAACGAATCCAAGGCTTACAGTTTATGCTCAGGCAGGCAGCCTATCAAATTAAGGTTGGCGTCGGTTATGCTTTAACTGATACGATCCAGCCTGTTACTTATTGCAGTTTCTTCTTCTTCTTGGCCTAGCAAATTGTTAAAGTTGTTGCATATATTGATTTCTGTTCTGTCACGTACCTTGATTATGAGTGATTAGTTCTTCCAAGAATTCATATAAATGCCAAGCCTAGGTGAAGTCTAATCAACTTCAGCTTCAGGTCACCAAATTAGAACCTTGGACCTCTCAACTGGATATTTATCCACTGAATTAGAACATAAATCGTTACAATTGTAGATAAATCTACCAGATGGTAGCAGGCTTAACCTTAGATGTTAGATTTCAGTGCCTCCATTTTTTTCTTGTGATAACATTATAACCTACTGTTTGCTAAATTGCTAGTGACGGCCATTTGGAAGACTTAATTGACATAGATGTTGTCCTGCTGTTTCCCTAAAAAAAGAAAACGTTGACCTCGGTCTGGAAAAATCTACCTGACCTTGTGCTTGGAGTTTTTAAATTCCTAAGGCTTATGGTCCTGCATTTTACTAATTTGGAGGTTTCACATTCCTCTGGCTGTGATTTTTATCCTTGTTTAGTCGATATGCACAGAATAAAATACTAAATTAAACGCTTGCATACTTTGTAGATTCCATTCATCTGTAAAAGCATCTAAACAGAGCAAATTCGATGCTACTCCAGCAAAAGGTTCACTTACATCTGAGAAGCAAAGACCTTCAAATGTTGATGTTGGTGCAGAGCCTCAACCTGAAGGAGATTTGGTATTTTTCAAATTCATACACCGGTATATGTCATGGTTGCATCCTAATAATGAGAAACCTTCCTATTCTAAACTGTTTGGCTCCTTTCTCTATTGAATAAATAACAGGATTTATCTGCAACTTTACATACTGCCTTATGGAAGCTTCGAAAAATGCTTGTTGAAGAAGCTGGTAGCGGGGTTATGGCCTATCACATATTTAAGTGAGTTCTGAGACATTTCCTTTAGTCACATATCTCATTAATTATTCTTTCAGAAATCAGCTTCGCGAGCAATTGAAAAAAGACCCTTTGGAAAATTACATGTCATGCGGCGTATTTTGTACTTAAGTATTTATAACTTTTCACAGATTGATGAGAGATTTTATTTCTTTGGTTTAGCAATTCTACACTTCAACAACTAAGCAAAAAGATTCCAAGAACTAAGGAAGAACTACTCGAGATCAACGGCATTGGGAAGTAAGTTTTATAGCAATTTCGAATTACATTTAGGGAATACTAGGGAGATGTAATAACATGTATAATTTGGCTTGAATCAGTGTCAAGGTAAGCAAGTATGGAGATCTTGTGCTACAAACAATTGAATCTACACTAGAACAATATAACAGAGACAAGAACAGAAGCAGCAGTAATGGCAGCAATGATTCTGTCAAGAAGAGAAGAAAAGAAAACAAAGCCCCAAATGGAAATGTAACTGATGATGATGACTTCACAAAAAGCACTGGTCGTACCAAGAAAAGGGCAACCAAGTTGCAGAAAAGTGATAATGATGTTCATAATACGAGAGAAACATATGAATACCAACCATGCTTGGATGATGAGTTGGATGTGGAGAATTTTGATGAAGTCCTAGAAAAGGAGGGTGGCATGAATGGTTCAGGAAGAGTTCTACCCTCATGGTCAAGCACCACATAACAATGTCCAAGGTTTTAGGGTTTTAGGGCACAATTTCAAAGGTTCATCTGATCATTTGTTTCAGCAATATGGTAGGGTATTATTATTATTATGTTTAAGCTAATTTTATAGAGCTGTTGTAGGGGAAGAAATGTATTTTGATCTTAGCTCATTATGTTTATGTATAGTTTTTCAATTAATGGGAAGTGGCTAGGCGCCCTATTGTTCTTTTCCATGTAATTGTACATGGAATGCATGATGGTTAATGAATCTGTTTACAAATCCATGAAGTCAAAAAGTTTTAGAATTTATTCGCTACATTATGTCATCCGTGCATGCAACCAACAAAAGTAATTAATAAATTTATATCAGTTCACAATAGGGGTGTGCATCGGTGCGGTTTAAATCGAATACCGAACCAAACTGCATTGAAATTCGGTTTTTGGTTTGGTTTTATTGCAATTCGGTTCGGTTTTGGTTTAGATTTTTTAAGTATATCGGTATTCGGTCCGGTTCGGTTTAGAAAAAAATGATTAAAAAACTGAACCGAACCGATTATTAGACATTAGTTAATTTTTTCTGTTGATATTTAGATATTATTACAAAATATAGAGCTAATACTCATTTTTCTAATTAAAATTATATGTATGTACATATTGATATAACTTCTAAACGTATTATATGTTCCACCATTTGTTTGAAAAGCTTGGGTATGACTCATTTGTAAATATGCAAGTGATATTATGAGTTGAAATGGTTGAAAAAGTAGTTATTTTCTAAACTTTTTTATTAATTCAGTTAATTCGGTTTAAAACCGAACCGCACCGAAAAAAATCGGTTCGATTCGGTTCGGTTCGGTTTATGTTCGGTTTAGTTTTTTTTTCTAATTCGGTATTCGGTATTTTCGGTTCGGTTCGGTTTTGTACCGATGCACACCCCTAGTTCACATGCAATTAATTCTTTGAAAAGAATTCTAAAACTTAATTATAATCTGACGCTAAAACATTAGTTTTCCAAATTTTAAAATAGGTTTTTTTCATGGTTTTCAGAACTGGACAGACCATTAAACCGGTAGAGGCACCGGTTCAATGAACCGAGGTCTAATTGGGGTTCAACCAGAGTCAAACATGGTTCAATAAAATATATGTAATTTTATAACATTTTGAATTTAAATACACAATAAAACTTTATAATACATTAATAAAGTTAACAATTTTTTAAAAAATGTAATAATAACTATTAAAATGTCCTAAATTATATTCGATTATAATTCAAAGTTCAAATTTCATAAAATTAAAGTGCATAATTTAATAATTTTTAATATAAAAAAGTTTAAAGTTTTATTATATTAAGATAAATCAATTATCAAATTGGATAATTTTCTAATTGGACTTTACTTCAAAAGATATTTCTAATAATTTATAATAATAATAATAACAATAATAATAATAATAATAAATGAGAAACTAAAATAATGTAATGTGAAATCAATTTCAAATAGTCATATATCAAAATTTATTACCATGTTAATATTAATGCCTTAATGGAAGAATGTCAAAAGTGCCTTAATTGAGTAAATATACATTAATGCATTAATTAAGTCATAAATTATATAATTATATTGCTTTATTAAAAAACTAAAGCAAAATTTGAAAAAAAAGAAAAAAGGAAAGTGATCAGGGGCGGGTCCGGGAGGGTCACCGAACCCTCCCCCGGCTTGCGAATAACTAGCAGTAAGGATGGTCGAATCCGAGCTTCGCCGGATTTCTGCCATGGTCGGTGACCCCCCCCCCCCCCCCCCCCCCCCCCCCTAAATCCATGACATAATGTATATGAAGGTTGAAGAAGAGGGTAAAACCTAATTTTCTTTTAATTTGGGCTGAAATCAAAACGACGTCGTTTGATTAGTAAGCCCACTTAACCAAATTAAATCATACCGGCCCATTTACAAAATTAAATCATACAAGCCCAAACTTAATTTTTTTTTTGACATTTAAGAAAACCCAGATATGTATGAACAACATTAACATTTCATTGTCCATTCAAACTAATTTTTTTCTCTCCTCTCATCTCTCTGTAACTCACGAGTTGAGACCCCCGACTTCTGGGTCCTGGCTCCGCCACTGAAAATGATGATATATGATATAGAAAACAAAACTAATAAGTGGAAAGTGAGACTTTTTTTTTTATGCTACCTTACCTTAATAACTAGCCTTAATTAAATTGCATTATTGATTGATAACACCCGAGTTCGTATCCGGTGTCATCTCAAACCTCCGACTAGTCTTTAAGAGGCCTACAGGTTGAATATGGATGGACGGCCGACAAGCCCAATGGGCCGAACACACTCAACCCACAAAGGATGACGCCGGGCTCGCCCTAGTATGGAGAACGGATCCGCCATCCCCTAAAGGATGGATCCGCCCGACATAAAGCTCGACTCTCCTTAAACCTCGACACGCTCTGGGCTTGACGATCCTCGACGCGCCCCATGCTTGTCGATCCTCGATGCTCTCTGGGCTTGACAATCCTCGACGCGCCCTGGGCTCGACGAACCTCGATGACTCGAGCCGTCCGTCATACCCACATCATAAGGATAAAGAGGGATGACGTGGCAACAACCAAATCTTCGTACATCCGTACGAGAGATCATCCAAAAAGATATTCTCTTGCTCACCAAGCAAAGGGTATTTCGGACAATCCACCTTCCATTTAGGGTAAAGATAGTATCACTATAAAAACCCCCAATAGAAAGGGAAAAGGTACACTTACTACTATTCCCCAAAATTACTCTCTCTCTCTCTAAGCTTTACTTTATCTCTCTAAGTTTGCTAACTTGATCGTCGGAGTGCTATTAGGTGGTGGATGCCGGCCGACGACTTTCCGACGATATCCCGACGACGATCGAGAAGACTTGAAAACACAAGTTATCAATTGGTGCGGTGAGCGTGGACTCTAGCTCATCGGAAAACCTCTTTTTTCGGTGTCTTAGAGTTCATCAGAACAAATGACAGACGACTCTTCATCCCCCGTCGGTGCGACCAGTTCTGCTCCGGTTGGGACCCCCTTCGTTCCTCCGCCCCTTGAGAAAGGGAAGAGTTGTTAGAGAAAAATAAAACGTAATAATTTTCAATATTAGATAATTAAATCTTTTTATTTAATTGTCTCACATAATATAAGTTTGTCATACGTCATTTGTTCTCTACTTTTAATGTAAGTTCGACACGTGTACTTTTTTGTGTTGCTTTTAATAATAGTATAGATTATACATTAGACATATAATTTATGTACCGAATTTACACATTATCAATCTATATTTTCTCAAATATCTTTCCAATGATATTCTCGACATATATAACAAATATAATTATAATAAGGAATTGAGAAGTTGTAGATGAATCCATAATAATTATTGTTAATTATTAGATTTCACTCTCTAACTCTCATCCAATAATTTTCAAATATATTAATTTAATATAATAATAATTAAATAAAAATGTTTTAAAAATTCTAAATAGCTACGAAAATGACATGTGGCGAATTGTCTAATATTGCGCCAAATGTCATTTTCGAGCTCCTTTTAATAATAGTATAGATATAGATATAGATCATTAGTGAGGGATTGAAGGCGTACAAGTTAAAATTTAAGGTTTGAAATGAAAAAAATATTTGATCAGGAGCTTTGAGAAAGCACGAGTTTAGATTTTACGTTTTGTTTGCATAATCTAACCATATAGTTGAGCAGTTGCAATGTTCTTTAGTCTTTAACCTTTGTTTGGGATTTGTTTGGGATTAATGCAACTGAAAGGGAATGATGAAAATTGAAGTTAAATATTAACTTTGTTTGAGGGTTGGTGGAATTGTATTGAACGTTAATGGATGTAAATTAGTTAAAATGTTTACGTCTTTTCTATTAACTTCGAGGTTAATAAAAGTAAAATGTTAACTCTCATTAATCATCATTTAAACTTTTAAAAAACTTTCAAACGAGGTTAATTAAAAAGTTTACATTTCATTACTCTCATTAACTTTCAATAATCTCCTTCCAAACAAAGGCTTACCAGACTACAATTTATCTGACTAGATACATGCTCTAATAACTTTGGATCTTCCCAATTCCTTATCCCGTGGATATGCTCTGTTCCATTAGGATGGAATTTCATTTTCGGGTTGGACCTAGCCGGTTTCTCAAGTCGTGGGATAAAAGTTTACACGCTCGTGTACCAAGATCCTACCATCATCATCTTGATATTTGTCCATTGAGCTTCTTTATTCATCAGTTTTATCACATTTTCTTGTTACTGCAGAGTTTTTATTAGCAATTAGCACATGAAACATTGGAAAACTCCATGAACTCTTTTTCATTTCTCTTCAAACTTGTAATTGTGTAAGTAATAATTTCAGACACATGATCTGAATACTTCGTGATCCGAATACTTCGTTGATCACACCACCACTCATTTGATCTCTTATGGAACTACAACTCCTAAGCTGAAGAAGAGTATACAAATCAGAAATAACAGTCTAACAATAGCGAATAGAATGAGAATATTGCGTAATCTTGGCAATAATCATCATATACCTATCCCATTTACATTATCCAAACACTACTATTTATTTACACATTTTTACACATTTTGCTGAACCCTATTTACAATCAGAGTATTTTATTTCATGTACATCATCATCCACACGCATAACTACTATACACAGACGTGTGATTATTATCTTCCAATCTTTATACACAACAAACCATTAACAATCACATATTATCAACCAGATTAGCGTACCAATCCCCATGCACCGCAACCGAAACACCCGCCACAACCACTAATGCTTCAGCTGTCTCAACCAGCCTTTCAGTTAAACTAACCGCCCCAACCTGCTTCAGCGCCATTTCTGCTAATCTTCTTCCTTGTACCCCACTTCCACCCAACACAACTCCCCTTGCAGCCAAATAAACAGCCCGAGAGACCTTTTCAAAAATAGGGTCTCCAGCCTGCAAACTCTTCCCCAACATACTACTCATCAACAATTTCCTTGATTGCAGCTTCTCCAAATCTATTGTCTCGTCCAACGAGCTGCTTATTATGTCCACTATAGCTTCAACACCCACTTCGTCTAACTGATCCAACAACTCTAATAGTTGCTGGCTGCACTTCGATATTATGGTTTCCAAGTCTGCAACGCTGGCCACAGCTCGTTCCATCAGAAGGGCTTGTCGGCAAACAAGAAGGCTGCACTCCGAGTAATTTGATTAGTTAACAAACCTGTGGAAATAAGGAGTTGGAGAAACTAAATATTTAGATCCTTCCAAACAACTCACCTTGTAGATATAACTACTATTTTTTGGATTTGAGACTGAGCAGCCCTTATCCGGGGCATGTTAAGCACTAGGGTTTCAGGAAATGCTTCCTGTACCAGACCTGATAACTTCAGCAATCCAAGCCTCACGAACAAATCAATTCTTTCGCCTTTGCACTCTGGTTCTGGCTTTCTACAACCTGATAAAGTAACAGGGAACAAATCATCAATATATACTGCAATCAATGTGTCTAATAATGTTTGTTAAGTCCAAGATATCCATGGGACCTCTAGTCAGAAGCAATTTACAATACCTGTAGCATTAGAAACAGACGAAGAAGAAGCAACACTTCCATTCATTTTGAACATAAAGTTTCCACCAGTTCTTAGAGTGGCGGATGGAAGGAACACCTGAGATGAACTTTCATGGTTTGCCAATGCTGATAGACAATTGGTATGCTCTTCCCATTCTTGGTCTTTGCAGTTCTTCACTAATGAAAGCCATTGCATAGTCAAAGGTAGACGTGCACAAGCATCGGTATAAGATCCATAAGAGTTGGTGAAAGCTTTTCTTAGATAATCCAAGCCGGCAGGTCCCTTCAACAATGGTTCCATCATCCTTATACGTGCTTTGCTGATCTCTTGTTTCAAAACCTGACGTATAAATAGCCAAAATTTAGATGACTCTGAAAATTATGAACATAGTTACAAAGCGAAAGAGAGAAAATAATATAAACGCACACCTGAATCTGCTCAAGCACGAAGCGCAGTCCCTTAATCATTGCAATGGCATGTGAACACTTCACTTCATCTTGGGTTTCACATGTCTCAGCCAATTCGTTCAATAACTTCTGATGCATGACTTTCAGTTCCTCCTCATGGACTGGTGAGGAGAGTTTCTGAAGGGTACATAACGCAAAATCTAGTATCTTTTTAAGATAGTCAAGGTCCAGGACACCCGACTTCAACACCTGGATGAGAGACCAACTAAGTCAGATTTATTATACAACAATATTTCTTCCACCAGATGAAAAATAGAATAGAGGCTACCACCTGAGAAAGAATGTCTAGATCAATAGCTTCAGCTATCTCCTTTTTCCAGCTTTTAGGAGCCATCTCAGTAATTCCATCCCTCACCTCCCTCACAAGATCAACAACCCGGTCGTAGCTGGGTTCTGCCTGTTTAATGGATTCCAAAATAGTATCCCAAAAAGCCTCTTCCATGGTCTCTCTTATTTTTACCTGCAAGTTGCAAGACACGAAAACAAATCAATTTCACGTCGAGACTGAACACAATTTCTCATCAAGAAAGAATTTCCAAAACTAACTAATATTCCCTGTCAAAACATAAAATGTATTGCAGTCTCACAGTACAGCACAGTTAGTTATTGATGATGGCTAACAATTTAAAATTACACTGACCTTGATACTGTTTTCTCCATCAGTGCTCAATTTATCAACAAAACTAAGGTCCCGCTGATGGAGAAATTCATTTACAATTAATTCATTCTCGGTTGCCAATTTTTCAACAGAGGAACCCAACTGATCATCAAAATGGCCAACAACATTTGCAGGAGAACCAAGTCCTTTGTTTGAGGAAGCACCATCTTCCTTAAACAATGATCTAACCACACGACTAGGCCTCTCGGTGCCATCAATCATATCATCTCCACCACTTAGACTTGCACCAAGAGGAGTAGCTAGAGGGCTGGATGAGCTAGGAGAGAGGAGATGTATGATCGGTGACCCTACTGTGCTGCCATTTTTCATTGCTTCGAAGTGCCTAGATCGAGTTTCAGATAGAGCACATTCCATACGTTCAATCCCAGCATCTCCACTCAGGTGTTGTATCTTCTCCTTAAAAAGCTTTTGATCTTCCATAACCTGCATCGGATCGGAGGACATTACTCAGTTCACTTGAAATAAATACTCAATTTTCATTTTCTATTTCACTTGATGAAAGAGGATATCAGGTAAAACAAAATCACAGTACATAAATAACCTGTTTCTGAATGGCTTTCATATCATGACTAAGTGCATCATTATCCCCTCCTGGAGTCAGCTTGCATTTCTGAATCATAGAGAGCTCAAGTTGGCATGCAGCTCTCACCAAGTCATCCTCCAACGACTGAGCATCCTTGACCTTCCACACCACGAAGCGATTCAAGTAGGAGCAAAATGCTTTATCAAAAGCAGCAAGCTGAGACCTGAAGGTACAACGTTTTGGCAACATGGAGTTTGATTCCTCATCAGAACTCTGAATTGGACCATCTAGTATGATCCTTATCAACAATTCAAACTGTTGAACAAATTCTTCAGCAGATTTGGCCAGAGAAACCTCACGCTCTCCTTGACCACTGAGAACAGCATCTGGATGACCCAAAATCATGTAGGCACAAAGAACTATTCTTACAGGATACCGTGACAACTTGGCTGGATTTTTGGTTACTCCCTTAACAACAGCTACTTTCTTTGCCTCTCTGCTCCTCACAGAAGTCCTCGGAGTAACCCTTTTCTTCGGGGTGGCTACTCTTTTGAGGAGGTGATCAATGTTTTCCAAGCTAACAGAATTACTTCTATCAACAGCCTTGGAAACTCGAAAGCGGTTCTCAAGTCGATCGAGTAAGGATTTCACAGTCCGAAGGGTTGCCGAAGATTCAATCAAAAGTGCAAGCTGCTCAAACGGCATTGACTTAACTGAACTTTCATTAATATTCAACAAATCATAATCCTTTGCCAAGTCTATTGTAGTTCTCCTAGACCTAAGAAACTGCCTCCAGCACCTGAAAGAAAGAGCACCAATATATAAAATTTCTGGAAAATAGATATTCTTCTTTGAAAGGGTTCCTCCTCATGACAACGCTGTGAAATTGTTACCTCGCTAATTTTCTGGAAAGGAAGTCAGCTTGCTCACGCATACGGTTCCAATTCACCTGAACTGAATTGCGCTGCCGTCTTCTCTTGCTCAAATATTCGGCTCTTTGGCTCTTTGCCTACACCATTTAATCAATTAGGATAAAGATGTATAAGACTCTGGATTGTCAACTCTAAATAAAATTAATACCTTTTGCAGTCGATTTTCCAACTGCTCCCTGATTCTGCGTCTTTCTATCTCACGTTGGTGAGAGACAGACTTGGCTACCCGCCTCACTTGCAACAGTCTAGCATGTGCTCGCTTCTTCTCTGCTTCCAATAATCCTAATCGCTTCCTCTCCGCAGCCACACGCTTTTGATGCATTGCAGCATGTACACGTTCCTTATACTTGCTCTCCCACGCCATTCGCCGCATTAAGGATTGAGAAGACCTCTCCCTTTGGGTGGCCCTTCTTTGCCTATAAGCTTTCAGTATAAGCATCCTATTTTCCTCTGCTTGCTGAACCCGCATTTCCACTTTTGTAACGAGCCTTTCCCTTTCTCTTTCAGATCGCATTTCTACCCCACTTTTTGCTGCCTGACGCAGCTCATCCAACCTAGCTAGTCGCATTTGAGCGTTTGCCAGAATTCTCTGCCTGCCATGTCAACAAGGACGCTAACTTAAAGGGCAGAAGAAATATTTTCACTTAATAAAACAATGCAGCAACTGACAAGAACTAGTTCAGGGTTGACTAGAAGATGTAACTACATATTTCTAGGAAGCACATAACAAAGCAAATCCCAGCACAAGTGCATGTGAAAGGAAGATAGAGAGAGAATGAATTTTCACAAATAAACAAGACTGTAAAGTTGCACACGTGGAATATAACACAAAGTTAAAGTTCACATAGAAGGCTGAAGTTCCGTATTTTCGGCCCAAATGAAAATATAATAATATGAACTTACATGTGAAAGTAACAATTAGGTAAAAAGAGACAAGATAATGAAAAAAGTTTAAGTGTAAAAATGAAGTTGCATACGTTAGACATATGAAAGACAAGAATTGCTTTCAATATACCACATCCTTTGTTCCAATATATAAGTGGACTCGACACACAAACATAAAAATTAAGGAGACACTCGCAAGGACATGATAATAAACAGGGAACCCACATTATAATACAGTACTCCACATTATCAAATCCATATCCTAATCCTAACCAAAGAAACATGCCATATCCATCTGTGACATAAACAAGTAATTTACCTTTTCTGTTCTGCAGCTTGAAGCTTGGCTTCAAGACGTTGGCCAAGATCTTCCTCATTAGATGAAGAACGTGAAGGACTTCTGGGCTTCTGTCTAGCCTTGCTTGACAACTTCATATAAAATTGCTGAACTCAAAGTACAATAAAAACAGAGCTAAGCATGAGTGTTAAACAAATTATACTACAACACAGGAAAAAAAAACAAATGCAATGTAGAAACCGAGTAATGTTAACCGTAGAGTAAACAAAGTAGATTTGTTTCCTGAAAGAAAAATGACCATCAAACCCTAAACATATGAAAACAAGAAACAAGCGCACATGCCATAACCAACTGTAAAAAAGTTACACGAAAAGCTTTCTTCCCTTCTTGTTCGGTTCAAGAAATAGACGGTTGCATGTGCAAAAAAAAAATAAGTGAAAAGAAAATTCAAAGAGGAGAAGCACCTACCCTCTTTACCTAACAGGAGAAATATATTTATTATTCGAAATAAGGATTAAAAAAATACCCTCTTTTATATAAAACAATTGGGTTTTGGATTTAACCATGGAAAGGGAATGTTTAACTTTGGAAACTCAAACCAAGAAATCAATTCTTGAACAAAACATAACAACCTAAAGAAAATCCTATTGAAAACTCAAAAAGAAAGGGTTTTTACCCTGAAATGTTCTAATTTTCATTACTGATTACCCTGAAAAACAAATTACTTAATCGGAAAAATGTTAACTTTGAGACCCCAAAGAGAAAAACTTTGTTGATCAACTAAAATGTTGAGAGCCACCCAAAATAAAATAAAAAATACTTGAAGACTAATAGAGTATTAATTATTAATTATAATTAGACAGACCTGTCGACGGAGATCGGCATGTCTGAGTTTAGCTTCAATCTCTTCAACAGTACTTGGTGTCTTAGACTCGAACAACCTTTTCTTAAGCCTTCTAGGTATTCTAGGCGGCGGAGAAGACAAGTTACTCACTGGAAAATCAAGCGCCACCGCGTTCATCCCCGTATCCGGCGACGATGAGTCTACTCCGGTGGCCATAATCGGAATTCACAAGTGATCTTTATTAATTTAGAGTAAGAAATGAAGGGTGAAAAAATAAAGAGAAAGAGAAAGATTGGTTGTGTGAATATATATGAACATATAGATATAGATATAGTGATTGAAAAGGGAAAGGTTGCGTCGACTCTGCTTTTTGCTTCTTCTTCTTATCAAAGCTTCTGGACAGAATAAAAAGAAGCAAGAGTTCAATTTTAATTAAAGAGTGTTTGGTTCGGTTCGGTTGGGTCGGGTCGACTCGGTTTAAATTGGTTTATTGGCTTATCCGGTTTTTGCCACGTCAGAATACAAACGGCACACTCTTCTCTCCTGCGAATTTGGCTTTCACCTGTTTTTTTTTTGTGGGCCTAATTTATAATTTGTATGACTACTTTGCCCTTTTTCTAATTTCAGTTTTTATGTAAAGTTACCTAATTCTTCCGTAAAAAATACATTCCCAAGAAAAAAAAAAAGCAAGTGAACGCTATTTACAGACGACTTTATTCGAATTATGGTCCACTTTTTTTCAAAATATTTTTGCAATAACTTTCTTTTTCATTTTAAAATTCTAAAATCTCTCAACACCCTTTTTTTCAAAATAGAACTTTCTAACTTCACACTTTTTGCTCACTATTATGGATAAAATCACGAATAAAGTACGTAATTTATGAAAAACATACTCGAAAATAGTTAATTTTATAAAAAATTCAATAAAAAAGAGATTGCTTCTTGCTTTGGAATGGTAGCTTGTTTCTGATGAACCCTAAGTGTTTTGATTATGTCCAAACGTTTCAGAAGATGAAATTTAAAATTTACTTACATACGTTTCAATGTTGACTAACAATTTTTGTTAAGTATGTGTGTAAGTTTCTCAGCAGGTGCTGAATGAAGAATCTCTGGATTGCCTTGAAGACTCAGAAGAAACAAGAAAGCTGAAGACAGTAGTTAAAGTTCAGAAGCTGGATGCTCCGCTCTGAAGTTATTAAAGTCTGTTAAAGCTCTCCTCAGAGGTCCAAGAAGCAATCAGAAGATAAATCTTACCAATTCGATCAGAAGGTTAGACTAAAGGAATTAACTTTCAGAAGCTAAGTCACGGGTTCTGTTTAGCATTTATTGCTCTGACAAATGCATTTAATGCAAGGCGCCAAAAGTTCAAAAAGCTGTTTTGAAGGAGCGCGCCTGTCTACCCAAAACAAAACCAGAATTTCCTTGTCTACCCTTTGTTGATCCAATTGAAGAAGGTTTTCAGTCAACCTTTTCTTCAACTTCAAATCACTTACCGGATTGAGTTAAAGAACAAGGTTAACAGAATCAAAGTGTTTGAAGACCGTTTGAAGTCATGACAGATTAACGGCTACAACAACTGATGTCATCTCTATTGAAGATTCAAATTCATCAACGGTCATCCTCATGCACTATAAATAGTAGCCAAGCTCCATTACATCCTCACGCGTGATAATCGAGCAAAATCTCAACGCACTGTTCTAATCAAGAAAACAGAGCACTATTTTCCATTCTCAATCTTTCTTAGCATAGCTTTAGTTAAAGTGAGAGAGTGAAGAAAAATAAGTTCATAATAGGAATCTTGTAAACTGATATCGTTTGTGATATTCAGATAGATTTAGAGAGAAATCTAGTTGAGATTAGAGTTGGGTGAGAAATCCAGAAAACAGAGTTGTTGTTCTGGTGGAAATCCTTTAACTCTTTTTAGGCTAGTCAGAACTAAGTGAGAAATTAGCTTATGTTCTGTTGATGTAAAGGAGCTTCTGAACTTGCCATAAAAGTTCTGAATAGTAGATTTAAAATCTCTGGCGGCTGCGACCACAAGGGACAAGACGTAGTCACAGGATTTCTGTGGCGAACTTGGATAAATCGAATTGTTCATCAGGATCTCCTGAACTTCTTTCTCCCTCTTATACTTGTTTATTTGCCTCTGTGTACTTGCTTATATTTAGTGCTGAAATAGATTTACTCCTTATATCATTGTCTTTGTTCAGAAGACTGTCCAGAAGTTCTTCAACTCAGAACTTCTGTTGCTGAAAACAGTCAAACTGTGTTGAGGCAGAATTTCCCTCAGAAGCTGCTTCCTTAAGCTAGCCTCCGACTCTGAGGAAATTTGACTCTGAAAAACTAAGTTTCTCAAAAAGCTTAGAAATTTTCAGTTTACAACTTAGACACCTATTCACCCCCTCTAGGTGATTATGTTCTTGTTAGGGCCAACAAGTGGTATCAGACCGAAGGTCACTTCGTATTTTTACTAAAGATCTAACAATCTAAGTGTAAGATCCTATCAGAATCAATAGAGATGGCTAGTAGACACCAGCCTGAGAACTCCTCTCACTTTATTGTCCCCGAGGGCTCTTCCACAACTAGACCTCCACTGTTTAATGGTGATAACTACTCCTACTGGAAAAAGAGGATGATGTATTTCATCCAAGCTCAGAATATGAGTGCCTGGATTGTTATCACTAATGGTGACTTCATCCTAACTAGGATGGAAGTTGGTTTAGGGAATGTTATAATTCCTCAGAGGGAATACACTGATGATATCCTTAAAAAACTCCAAACTAATGCTTCAACAATAAATATGCTGCATTGTGCACTTACTGCTACTGAGTATAACAAAGTTTCTTCTTGTGAAACAGCACAGGATATCTTGCCAAGACCTTGGTAAGCTTCTGAGAATCTTTTTCACTTTTTCGGATTCTTCAATATCCTTTCCCAAACTCTTCAAGTCATTGACAATCTTGGTGAATCTAGAGTTCATGTTTGAAATGGATTCTTTGTCAATCATTTCAAATAACTTATAGTCTCTCATGAGTTGATTGACTTTAGACTGCTTCACTTTTCCAGTTCCTTCATAAGTAAGTTCAGGAGTTGGGCTTTTATCAGTATGATGAACTCATTGGTTCACTAATTACTCATGAGATGTCAATGAAGAACCATGACCTAAGAGAAAGGTCAGAAGGAAAAAGAGGAGTAGTCCTGAAGGCAGAATCTTCTGAAGAATCCTCTGAAGATGAGGAACCGGCAATGCTGACCAGGAAGTTTAAGAAAGCTTTTAGAAAAGGCAGAGGTGGAAACTACAAGAAGCCTTTCAGGAGCTTTGATAAGAAAACTCCTGATTCTGGTGAAAAATTCAAGAGAGATCCAAACAAGCCTATTGTGTGCTATGGATGTCAGCAACAAGAGCTGAAGAAAGATAAGAGAAAGTTCAAGAAAGCTATGCTGGCTGCGTGGTCAGACTCTGAGACCAGCAGTGATCCTGAAGAGAAGGAAGAGCAAGCTCAGATTTGTTTCATGGCTATTGAAGAGCCAACTTCTGAAGATGTCACAAGAGAGACTTCCGCACCTCCTGAAGTATCATATGACTCTGAGGTAAACAATTCTCACGAACTAGATATCTTTGATTCTCTTGAAGAACTCTACAGTATGTTCAAATACCTTAAGAGGAAATTGGACAAGAGTGAGGCTGACAAGTTTCTTAGGTTTACTCAAATCTACCCTGACATGAAAGTTGTTAGAAGAGAAGTTGTGTCAACAGTTCAGCACTCCTGCTGATGGCTCCAAAGCCAAAGGCAAGGAAAAGCAGCCTCTGGGAAGTGATAAACCCCAGAAGAAGAAGAAACATGTCGTTCCCTCTCTTCTGAAAGAGATAGCTTCTCCTCCTGATGTTGGTACCTCTGAGAGTGCTGCTATAGCCTCTGAAGATAGGACATCTTCTCAGAAGAAGAAAAAAGCTCCCAAGAAGCAAAGGGAAATATCCAAGAACCCTCCCTTTTGCAAAATTTGCAAGAGTGGTGGTCATTGGTTAAAAGATTGCAAATATCATATTAAAAATCTCTTGCAATCTGAATTATCAGGCAAACCTGCTGAAGTTAAATCTAACAATGAAGGACCCAATAAGGATTGGGTACCTGTCACTAATTGATTGTGTTGCAGGTGGCTCTGAGTGCTCCATCAATGTCAAAGCTGTGGTACATTGATAGTGGGTGCTCAAGGCATATGACAGGTGATGAAAAAGCATTCATCACATTTGATCCTAAGAGAGGTGGTAAAGTCAGCTTTGGAGATGCTCAGAAAGGAAGGATTCTTGGTTCTGGATCCATTGGAACAAATCCTCCGATCGAAGATGTCTCCCTAGTCAGAGGCCGGAAGTTCAATCTCCTGAGTGTTGCACAGCTGTGTGATAGAGGTAGAGATGTAGTCTTCAGCTCCTCTGGATGTAAAATCTTAGACAGTAAGTCAAGGGAAGTTATTCTAACTGCTCCTAGAGTAGAAAATGTTTTCATGCTGAACCTTGAGAATCTTTGCAAAAATATATGCTTGATGTCCAAAGAGGATACCTCCTGGCTCTGGCATAGAAGACTTGCTCATGTGAGCATGGACCTTCTGGCCAAAGTAGCTAGATATCAATTGGTTGAGGGTCTGCCTGAAATTAGTTTTAAAAAGAACCATTTATGCACTGCTTATCAATCTGGTAAACAATCCAGAAGCTCTTTTAAAACTAAGAAAATCATTTCAACTAAAAGACCTTTGGAATTACTTCATATGGACCTTTTTGGCCCTGTTCAACCAATGAGCATGGGTGGAAAGAAGTATGCCTTTGTCATAGTAGATGACTATTCAAGATTCACTTGGGTTATCTTGTTGTCTAGCAAAGATGAGTCACTTGGATGTTTCTCAGTTCTGATAAAGAAGCTCGAGAATGAAAGGAATGAAAAGGTTGTTCTTATCAGAAGTGATAATGGTGGAGAATTCAAGAACTCTCTGTTTGAAGAATTCTTTGAAACCAAGGGCATTGATCATAACTTTTCTGCTCCTAGGACTCCTCAACAAAATAGGGTTGTTGAAAGGAAGAATAGAACTCTGGTTGAAATTGCCAGAACTATGATCAATGAGAGAAGGCTTCCAAAGTACTTATGGGGAGAAGCTGTTAACACAGCTTGCTATATTCTGAATAGGGTGCTAATCAAAAACATCTTGAAAAAAACCCCTTATGAACTCTAGAAAGGTCGAAAGCCTAAAATAGGTTATTTCAGAACCTTTGGTTGTAAGTGTTATGTTTTGAATACAAAAGAATATCTTTCAAAGTTTGATTCAAATGCAGATGAGGCCATTTTTCTTGGTTACTCAACACATAGTAAAGCTTATAGGGTTTTTAATAAGAGGACTCAAACTTTAGATGAATCTGTTCATGTACAGTTTGATGAGACTAACCTTGCAAATAGTAGAGCTCCTGATGAAGATGTAGTTCATGTTCCTGAAGTGACATCTCCTGTTGAAAAAGAAGATGTTTCTCCCAGAGCTGCTGAAGTATTTCCTCCTGTTTCTGAACAAGTTCCAGAAGAGAATCCTACTCCAGAAGTCAACTTCCTTCCAGAAAATGCTCCTATATATGATTCAACAAATGATGAACAAGTTTAAGAAGATACATTGGATGTACCAAGAGAAGTTAGAGCTCATAGGAATCACCCCTTGGAGAATGTAATTGACTCTGTTCACAATCCTGTCATGACCAAAGCTCAGCTCAGAAGATATATGGGGAATGTGGCTTTTGTGTCACTTCTGGAACCCAAGGACTTTTATGAGGCTGCAGATAATGATTCCTGGTTAATGACAATGCAAGAAGAACTTGACCAGTTTAAAAGGTCAAAAGTTTGGATTTTGGTTCCCAGACTTAACGACAAAAAGGTTGTTGGTACTAGATGGGTTCTGAAAAACAAGCTTGATGAGTTTGGAAATGTTGTGAGAAACAAGGCAAGACTTGTTGCTCAAGGTTACAGTCAGCAAGAAGGCATAGATTATGGTGAAACTTTTGCTCGTGTTGCAAGATTAGAAGCCATTAGAATCTTATGTGCTTTTGCATCATACAAAGGTTTTAAGCTCTTTCAAATGGATGTGAAAAGTGCATTCTTCAATGGCTACATTGATGAGGAAGTCTATGTATCTCAACCTCCTGGTTTTGAAGATCCTAAGTTTCCTGATCATGTGTATAAGCTGAAGAAAGGTTTGTATGGACTGAAACAAGCTCCCAGAGCTTGGTATGAGAGACTGACAAAGTTCCTTCTGTCTAAAGGATTTGTCAGAGGTTGTGTTGATACAACTCTGTTCACTCTGAAAAAGAACAAGGATATTCTTTTAGCTCAGGTATATGTTGATGATATTATATTTAGTGCTACTAATGAATCTTTGTGCAGGAAGTTCAGTGACCACATGAAGGCTGAGTTTGAAATGTCTATGATGGGAGAATTAACCTTCTTCTTAGGACTTCAGATCAAGCAAAGTAATGATGGTGTGTTTATCAATCAAGCCAAGTATACTAGAGAAGTGCTGAAGAAATTTGGCATGATGGAATCTAATGCTGTTGATATCCCAATGGATGTCAGTAAGGACATTGATGATGAAGAGAAAGGTGGTAAACCTGTAGATATAAAAACCTACAGAGGTATGATTGGTTCTCTTTTATACCTAACCGCCAGCAGGCCAAATATACATTTTGATGTGTGCTTCTGTGCTAGATATCAGGCTAAACCAAAGGAGATTCATGATGTTGCTGTCAAAAGAATTCTCAGATATCTTAAAGGCACACCAGAAGCTGGTTTGTGGTATCCTTGCAGTACAGACTTTACTCCTGTAGGATACACAGACTCTGACTATGGTAGGGATAAATTGAAGAGAGTCAGCACTTCTGGTGGTTGTCATTTTCTGGGGGAGTGCCTAGTCTCCTGGCATAGCAAGAAACAAACCTCTGTGGCTCTCTCAACTGCTGAAGCTGAGTATGTTGCTGCTGGAAGTTGTGTTTCTCAGATGCTCTGGATTAAGCAACAAATTGCTGACTATGGAGTCATCCCTGGAACAATTACAATCTTCTGTGATAACTGAAGTGCAATTGATCTTTCCAAGAATCCCATTCAACACATTAGGATGAAGCATGTTCATATGAGGCATCACTTTCTGAGAGATCATGTTCTGAAGAAGGATATCATTATTACTCATGTTCCCTCTGAAGACAATCTTGCTGACATGTTTACTAAGCCTCTGGCTGGTACTCTTTTCAGCAGCTTGCGATAAGGCATTGGTATGACTTATCCACTTCAGTAATTTAGTTTAATTATATTCCTTTTTATCTTAATTGCTAGCTGTTTAAGATAATTAAGTGTGATTAAGACTAATCATGATTTTTAATTAAGCATGCCTACATTTAATGCTATTACTGCGCTGTTACTGGTGTTAACGGTAACTGGTTCCCTTTTAAACGGTGTTTAGTTACTTTTGAATTGGAACCGTTTTCGTTTGGGTATAAATAAGGGTTTTCCACACTTAGCATCTTTTCACTCGAAATCTTTTTGCTATTAGAATTCCCATAAATCATTTCTCTGCAATTTCTTTCTCTCAAAACATGACCTATTTCTTCTCAAAATACTCTCAAATGGCTCAAGTACAACCTGTTGAACCCCCAGTCATTGTCACCCACATTTTCACCGCCTTACAAAAGAAATAACTTAGTGGATCTAGGGTTTTCACGTCTAGGTTCCTAGAGGATGAAGTTAAATCCACTGACCCCATCTCAAAATGGCTAAGTGCTCAGAACTGGAACTCTTTTGTCTCTTTGGATGAGTTCATCTATCCTAAGATTGTCACCGAGTTCTATCAGAATCTCTATTATCAGTCTAATGAGGAGGATGTTCTTCACTCTTCTGTTGGAGATGTTGAGTTTGAGGTCAACAGGACTTCTATTGCACAGGCGATTGGAATCAGTGATGAAGGAATCATGAGAAGGTTCTCCCAAGTAAGCTTGATGATCTGCAAAGTACTGCTAATCATATTCTGAGAGAAGTGAAATCTTCTGCTCAAGGATCATCATCCTCTGGGGCTGCCAGAATTATGTATGACATCACTCCTGATCTCAATAATCGTCTTCAGAGCATTGAGTCTGCTGTGACTGCTCAGAGCGCCCAGATTGCAGAGCTTACAGAACTTCTGAAGGTTATGCACACTCAAGCAAAAGAACAAGAGAAGGCTCTTCATAATTGCTATAGGTTTGTTCGAGGACAGACTTATATTCAGAATGAGCATCTTACTGCTGCTATGTATGCGAACAATCGTTCTCTTAAGCTGCTTCTGGAGGATGTTCAAAGACATCGACCTTTTTCAGGACAGACTTTTGATCATATGAAAACCATTGATGCTGATTTTCGTCGAAGGATGGATTTGATCAACTCTGTAAGGCCTACCCCTCAGCAATATCAGACTGCTCTTAATGTTCAGAAGAAACTGGACTCTGAAGGAGCTCTGGGTATTCCTGTTGTTTCTGGCCAAACGGGGGAGAAGTCTGCTCAGCAGAGTGGTCCTGGCACTGGGATGAAGAGACAGAATGTTGGTGATGGTTCTAGTGATGTTCCTCCTCTTCAGAAGAAATCTAGAAACTGATAATCTTATAGGACTTAAGCTTCTTAGCTAGGTTCTGGGTTGGGTAGCTCTTGTCTTAGGACTTTTTGTTACTCTTCTGTTTATTGTTTCTTCTTCTTCTGATTATATATATATACTGAACCTTTACATTCTTCTTACGTCTCTGAATGCTATTGTATATTGTTTATGTATTGTTTATGCTTTTTAACTTAGTAACTTACACTTCGCTAAAATCTAACAACTTGATCTTAAGCCTTTTTTAAGTTAATACAGATTGCTGGAGTTCACTATTTATACTAAAATGGGGGAGTTAAGTTACTCAGAAGTTGTAAAAATCATAACAATCAGGAAGTTACTTTCTAAACCTTGCGTTTATTTAAGTAATTTTACCTTCTGGACCACGGTTTGTCCATAACCAAAATGGGGGAGAATGATGAACCCTAAGTTTTTTGATTATGTCCAAACGTTTCAGAAGATGAAATTTAAAATTTACTTACATACATTTCAATGTTGACTAACAATTTTTGTTAAGTATGTGTGTAAGTTTCTCAGCAGGTGCTGAATGAAGAATCTCTGGATTGCCTTAAAGACTCAGAAGAAACAAGAAAGCTGAAGACAATAGTAAAAGTTCAGAAGCTGGATGCTCCGCTCTGAAGTTATTAAAGTCTGTTAAAGCTCTCCTCAGACGTCCAAGAAGCAATCAGAAGATAAATCTTACCAATTCGATCAGAAGGTTAGACTAAAGGAATTAGCTTTCAGAAGCTAAGTCACGGGTTCTGTTTAGCATTTATTGCTCGGACAAATGCATTTCATGCAAGGCGCCAAAAGTTCAAAAAGCTGTTTTGAAGGAGCGCGTCTGTCTACCCAAAACAAAACTAGAATTTCCTTGTCTACCCTTAGTTGATCCAATTGAAGAAGGTTTTCAGTCAACCTTTTCTTCAACTTCAAATCACTTACCGGATTGAGTTAAAGAACAAGGTTAACGGAATCAAAGTGTTTGAAGACCGTTTGAAGATATGACAGATTAACGGCTACAACAACTGATGTCATCTCTATTGAAGATTCAAATTCATCAACGGTCATCCTCATGCACTATAAATAGTAGCCAAGCTCCATTACATCCTCACGCGTGATAATCGAGCAAAATCTCAACGCACTGTTCTAATCAAGAAAACAGAGCACCATTTTCCATTCTCAATCTTTCTTTGCATAGCTTTAGTTAAAGTGAGAGAGTGAAGAAAAATAAGTTCATAATAGGAATCTTGTAAACTCATATCCTTTGTGATATTCAGTTAAATTTAGAGAGAAATCTAGTTGAGATTAGAGTTGGGTGAGAAATCCAGAAAACAGAGTTGTTGTTGTTCTGGTGGAAATCCTTTAACTCTTTTTAGGCTAGTCAGAACTAAGTGAGAAATTAGCTTATGTTCTGTTGATGTAAAGGAGCTTCTGAACTTGCCATAAAAGTTCTGAATAATAGATTTAAAATCTCTGGCGGCTGCGACCACAGGGGACAAGACGTAGTCACAGGACTTCTGTGGCGAACTTGGATAAATCGAATTATTCATCAGGATCTCCTGAACTTCTTTCTCCCTCTTATACTTGTTCATTTGCCTTTGTGTACTTGCTTATATTTAGTGCTGAAACAGATTTACTCCTTATATCATTGTCTTTGTTCAGAAGACTGTCCAGAAGTTCTTCAACTCAGAACTTCTGTTGCTGAAAACAGTCAAACTGTGTTTAGGCAGAATTTCCCTCAGAAGCTGCTTCCTTAAGCTAGCCTCTGACTCTGAGGAAATTTGACTCTGAAAAACTGAGTTTCTCAAAAAGCTTAGAAATTTTCAGTTTACAACTTAGACACCTATTCACCCCCTCTAGGTGATTCTGTTCTTGTTAGGGCCAACAGTTTCCTTCCATCAATTCCCACTGAGTGCCAATTGTAACTTGTGTTGACCACCCTCTCAATAAGAACATAGAGAGCGTGTGGCTCTAGATCTTCAGGATTGCCATTAGCAACTGATTCAATCTACATCTTGTAGACATTGGTAACCCCATTATAGAAGTTTTGAACCTGCATCCGCATAGGTATACCATGATTTGGTACTCTTCTCAACAACTCCTTATACCTTTCCCACGCTTCTGCCAAGGACTCACCATCTTCTTGTGAAAAATGAGAAACTTCATTCCTGAGCTTGATTGCTTTCCTTGGAGGAAAGTACTTCATCAGAAAAATTCTTGCCATTTCCTCCCAAGTGATGATGGAGGCTGGTTGGAGATTCTTCAGCCAACTCTTTGCTTTATCTTTCGAGGACCAAGGAAACATGGTCAGCCTTATTGTATCATCTGTAACTCCTCGGTTAGATCGGAAAGTGTTACAAAGAGTAACAAAATCCTGGATGTGAGCATTTGGATCCTCATTCTGGTATCCTCCATATTGAACATATGAAAGAAGCATTTGGATCATAGATGGCTTCACTTTCCAGTGGGTTGTTCCCAGGACCAAGAGGTGGAAGGACAATACATGAGGAATGACCTTCTATAGTAGGCCTTGAATAGTCTATGATTCTCATGACTGCTGGGTGATTGTTCTCACCCTCTCCTTCTTGATTGTTCTCTCCATTTCTATTGTTTTCTCCATTGTTATGGACACTGTTTCTGTTACCGTCATTGTTACCCCCACCAGGTATTTCTTCTTCCATTCTCCTCCTTTTTCTTTGCTGAGCTCGACGAGCTGTTCTAGGATTAGCTCTACAAGTTCTTTCTATCTCAAGATCAACTGGAAGAGGCTGCAGTCCTGCTCTTCGCATGGACTACAAGAATAGGAACACCTTGTGGCTACACCATGAACACAGATCAAAACACATTATTTCACAAAAAATTTCAAATAAACTTTTACTTTCAATCCCTAGCAACGGCGCCAAAAACTTGTTACCCCTTGAAGTAACTCTAGCAAGTATACTAGATCGATTATGTAGCTTAGGTAGAAGGGCTACGGGTCGTGAACTTCTTTTCCCGGAGAAAGCATGAGAGAGCAATGCCGCGTGGAGGTAGAAGGCCTACGGGTCGTGAACTTCTTTTCCCGAAGAAGAAGCAATGACGGTATCTGGGGAATAAGCATCGGCTAACTCTGTGCTAGCAGCCGCGGTAATACAGAGGATGCAAGCGTTATCCGGAATGATTGAAAACAAATGGCAAATATTATACATTGGTTGTTATTACTATGAGTGAAAGTGGTCGCTCATAGTGCCTTTAGCCTTCTTTGACTAGAGTCGCCACCCGGCCGACCGGGAAAATGTACGAACCGGCGTATGTGCCGATTGTTTTGTAAACCAAAGATTCTATTTACGTTCGTGGATACAACTTATTAATTCCGACATTCTAGAGACCCAGAGGATCTTTAATGCAGCCTAACCGTTTATTATCTTGACATTTAGGATTATCACACCGAAATATTAAAATGAGCAAACATTTGGACAGTAAACCGCCGGGTGACACGGTACAAAACCCTCAGAAGCTTTCCCTCGTCGCGTGCCAGTGATTGCTCGCGGACTGATGCTCGTTGAAGAACGGAGACCTTTTCAGGGAGGAACCTCGGGGGCCGGAGTTGCGTAGGGCGTCCTCCGGAGTGGTAACTAGAAACAGGACTTAGTCAGCTCTAGCGGGACTGCGAGTGATGCCTGGGTTGGAAACTTTCAATAAGGGGAATATATTTTTGGTGGTCGTGGGGACCCTTTTTTAGGAATATTTTGGGAAAACACTCTCAAGCTCAGACTCTAACGATTCTTTTCTGTATCAGAGGCAACTTTAGACAACAACAGAGGCAACTTTATCAGATGCAACTTATATCGGGTCAAGAATCGCTTTAGAACGAGCTAGAGAGAGAGAGGATAATGAGTGTTTGTTGGTGAATTGAATGAGAAATCCGGGGGGTATTTATAGGGTAGCTTGTGACCGTACGGTCACAAGCTTGTGACCATATGGTCTCCATTTAGTGACTGTACGGTCACTAGTTTGCCCGTCTCAGATCCAAATTTGGATCTGAGCTGCACTTCCTATAAGACCCGGCCGGACCTTACAAGGGCCGGCAAAACTCGTTTGGATTTTAGTACACGTGTCACATTTTCATTGGACCGCCAGCCACGTGGCAGATAAGGATTGGATTGCTATCTGCCACGCGGCAGTGACCGTACTGTCAGATGCTTTGTGACCGTACGGTCTCAACAAACAGTGTTGTGACCGTACGGTCCCTAGTGAATAGTACTTGTGACCGTATATCATTTCGTGATCGAGGATTTTCTCATAAGCGTGAAGGTGCCACACACATGGTCCAGAGGAGCGGGTGGAAGAGGTTACGACCCTGAAAAGATGATCCATTCTCCGACGAGTATCAGTTCTTAAGCAGCTAGCGCGACGAGGAGCTCATAGATTGCTTTCATCATCGGGTTCGAAAACCAGTGCTTACAGTTTGGCCCTCGCTTCTTTGGGAGTGCCTAAGGTGATTACATTATCTTGTAAGACCCGCCGGACAGTCTCAATGAAGCGAAAACAAGACATACTGCGTGTGTGCTTGTGTTTTACGAAAGTGAGTTTAGAGAACTTACCTGCAGTTCTGGCCTATGGCATCGTGTCTTCTATAATTTTACTGTAAGGCCGACTAACTGTTTCCAATGAGTACCTCGACGAGGATTTTCCGTAACTTTTAATAGCGCCTCGAGCATAACTCGAGGACTTTTGGTAACTTTCGTAGCTCTTAGTAACCTTTTTATAGCGCCTCGGGCACATCCCGAGGACTTAGTAACCTTCGTAGCTCTTTGGGCGTGACCCGAGTGACCTTTCATAGCACTTTGGGCGTGACCCGAGTAACCTCCCGTAGCACTTTGGGCGTGACCCGTGTAACTTTCCCGTAGCACTTTGGGCGTGACCCGAGTAACCTCCCGTAGCACTTTGGGCGTGACCCGAGTAACTTTCCCGTAGCACTTTAGGCGTGACCCGAGAAATTTCCCGTAGCACTTTGGGCGTGACCCGAGTAACTTTCTCGTAGCACTTTGGGCGTGACCCGAGTAATTTCCCATAGCACTTTGGGCGTGACCCGAGTAACTTCCCGTAGCTCAGCTCTATGCTCCTTTCCTTCGGACGATGCTGGTCACTTTGTCCTACCAGTCTTATCTGAACGCAGGTGGCTTCATCCCGAGGTTTGACTAACTGTGTCCCAATATCCCTTTTTGTTCTTAACACTCAGTTGGTTTGGGGTTTCTGACTGTATTCTTTCTTGATCAGGTCATGCCCCACTCTGGTGTTCCCCAGTGAAGCTCTTAATTCCAGACGCTCTCTGTGAGTTCGAGGATGTCCCAGCGTACCAGTGGTCCGATGTTGCCCCAACGTACTACTTCGGCGGCCGTCGGGTGTGTTCCTATGCCTTTTGTAGTCCTTCGGGCCCTTAATCTTCTGATAATCTGGAAACCGGGTGGTGCCCCAGCCTACCGTAAGTCGGGCAATGCCCCGGTATACTGCTGGCCCAGTGATGCCCCATCATGTTGCCGGTCGGGTAATGCTTTTAGAATAACATGATAACTTTTTTTAGAAGCATCGTGGGTTTCCTTTGGCGCGGACGCCCCGAGAGTCAAATACCTTCTTTTGTGGCCGTCGGGTAGGTTCCTACGATTTCATTGATTTTTATGGCTCATATGAGGATCCTGCGCAAACAAAGACATACATCCTTTCTCGGGGTGAGATGGCCAATGGGAAATAAACATTTTTATGACGACTGGCCATGTTGCATGATTATAAGCGATCAAGGGAGATACCCTATTTTATGGATGCATGCAGGTTTATGCCTATGAACTTAGGTTGGATGCATGCGGCTAGATGTACAGACATATGATCAGGGATGCTTTCACTACATGAACTCATGTGATATGGACTCTAGCTAGACCACCTAAAACATATGGTGTGCATGTGTGTGACTTTGGTGTAAGTGAAGGGATGCCCTATTAGGTGGACTTATGACAACCTATACGGATCTAAAACCCAAAATGTGTGTGGCTCAATGTGTGTGTGCACAAGGGGATGTCTGACTTATGTGATATGTCCCTTACGGATTTCGGCTAGATGACCTAAGTGTCTAATGTGTTCGTGTAACTAGACATGTGGACATGTGATTGTATGCAAACTAGGGGGGCTGTCTAATCTTATGACTCCTAGGACACGTGGTATGTATGAGTGAGTGTGTGGACACGTGACTGGGGAACCTAAACGACTCTTGGTCCTTAACTAAGCATGTGGGTGATTCTAGAGTTTTTGCTAGATGCGAGGTTAGGTTTATGGTTGTTCTTTTGGGGGATGTGAGCAAGGTCTTGAGTTGGATGAAGGAGGCGAGGTCTATGTAGGTGTTTCGAGGGTGCAGGGAAAGGCTTTTATGAGGAGAGAAAGGGTTTAGGCTTGGATGGTGGAGGCGATGTTTATTGAGGTTGTAGGGTAGGTTTTGTGAAGGGTGCAAGGGTTTTGGGTTAGATAGTAGAAGTGAGGGTTATGAGGGTTCTTTAATGAGGATAGGGTTTGAGAGACCATCAGGAGTTCGTGTAGCTCCTAGGTTATCAGGGTTGGAATCAAGATGTTCGAATGCAACTACCGATGATGTTTTCGTGGTTGCCCCTAGGGTGAGGTGTTTTATTGCTCTAACTGTTGCCTAAGATGACTCTACGGGTTGTCAACTTAGCGAGCTGCCTTTATTTTTGCCTAGGTCGCCCTCTCAGGTTTTCAACCTAGCAGGCTTTCTTCCCTTGATTGTTCCCTAGATCTATTTTGAGTTTTCTTGATTTAGCAGGCCTTTTCTGTCTTCTCAAACCCTAGGGGAGTAGGCTAGTGTTTTGAATGGAGTGTAAATATCCCATTGTCTAAGTTCTTGATTTCTCTATTCTAGAATATGTATAGCTGGTAGACTCTTGAAACAGACATTTGGACTCACTATCATAAGCATCTAGACTAGTTAATATAGGAATAAATGGTTCATGCATGTCTAATATGAATGTGCACTCATTATCAACTGGTCCTTGTAATCGTCTTTGCCCTGCCTGTGATGAAGATTTGCCCCTTGTAGTGAGGATTCTTCCATGGTGTGGGATCGTCGTTTTTCGTGGGGATGGAACCACGTATCCTAGTGCCGCTATCTTGTTTTCGAAAGCGTGCAAGTGATTCTCATGATGGGATCCTAGTGTCTCCATTGTTCTCCTGGGTGTAGATCTTGTCACAATCTTCTGCGTGGATCACGTCTTCGTGTGATGATTAGTAAGATGTCTCTATGACTTCGGGACACCATCTGCTTCGTCTTTTCATGAGGCTTTGATATGGAAATGTTGTTGCCCCCTTCGAGGCTTTGTGGATGGGATCCATTTTCAAGCTACAAGCTTCTCCGAAGGATGGCTTCACTTCTCCTTTTTGCTTCTCCTTTCATCCATGGACACATTCGTCGCAGAGTGCAGGAAGGGGATTCTGAGGACTTCATGGGTTTAATTCTGAAGGCTGAAAGACCTTGGTTCATGGAGACACTTTGAGTATTTGGACGCTCCATTTTATCTTCCGTGTACTGCCCTAGTTCCTTAGAGTGAGGTTTCTTCTTTTTGCAGGGCTCCGAAGGAGATGTGCTTCCACATTGATCCGGTAATTCTTCCTTTTCATGTCATTTTTTCATCTCGTGAGGTATGGCCTGGTTGGGGCCGTTCGTCTAGCGGTGGTCCTTTCTCTTACGGTCGAGGGCACATTCATACTAGACACGCATGCTCTAATTATGCCTATATCTTCCTAATGTCTATTTGAAATGAGTGTAGACACGCGTGAGTTAAACGCTTTTTCTATCCAAGCACGGGTCTATAAACACGGGGGTAGGATAAGCGAGACAGAGCCTAGTCGATGCCTAATGGTGTTGCTCCATTCTTTGTTTTGCAGGGATGTCCTTGATGCGACCTAGAGTTCTCCATGAATCCTCTTAGGGTTGTATTCTTAGCTATCTGGTTTACTGATTTTGGGCTCGAATAAGGTCTTTTGTTTGCTCTGGAAGAGTTCATGAGGAGCTTGTTAACTGAAGTGAGATGGGGTGCGGTATGTATCAGGGTAGTTTGGTGAAGTTTAGGGTAAAGTCTTTTGGAGTGTTGGGTAATACGTGGGGAGTGGTTCGTTTGCGAGGTAGGCTAAGAGCTTGCGTCATCTTCGGTTTTGAGAGGATATCACAGAGAACTCTCTTTGGTCGTTTCATACTTTGTTCGAGGGCTTGTCCCTATCTCTGATTCCTCCTTGTTGATCTGACGGTATCCTTGATGGAAGCTGGCTTGGGTTCAGGTGTGTTGTGGTTTTGTGATTTTGGATTGGGTCAGGCAGTGATTCGAGAGTTTTGGGCAAAGGGAAGGCGTTCACGTGGGGTTTTGACGTTTGGACAACTTGCATGTGTGTCCTAACCCAAAGTGTGCCTATGACCTCTAAGCGAATTACACTTGCGGGATGATGCTTAAGGCACGTGGTAACGACAATGTGTATGCATGTGGTCCCTATTCTGTAGGATGATGCGAAACAAGTGACTTAACTTATGACTCTCCAATGGTAGACACACCTGAAGGGGACAAACCTAGTCGGGTGAGGGGATACGTGCCTTTATGCTTAGGACATCGTGTGTGTGCGCGACACGTCTAGGTAAGATGATGGTGGGGTTACCGTTCTTATTTTAGCCTATCATGGTGGGGTTACCGTTCCTATGTGTGGTTTGACGACGTACGCCAATCCGTGCGGGTAATGCTCGACACGTATGTGAAATGGATGCATGTTACACTTCAGACCCTAGACTGATGACTATATACACAGACAATGATCACGACTCATGACTATAGGGTTTAAGTGACGACAAATATACACGTGTGGATTGGAGCGACTCGGTGATGGACTGTTGCGTATTTATGCATGAGGATAGACAAGACCTGATTTTTACACAGAGACGAGGGGACATATACTAGACACAGGAGTGATGTTTGACTCTATGCTAAAGGGCATTATTTACACGTTGCTTATTTCTCGAACGGAGAATGTTTATGCAACAACCCTATCTTACACTGGTTTGGAAGATTCCACATAGTAGTGAACCATGGGGATTCATGGGACAGTGTGCCCGTACCTTGGTTCAGACAACATTCACGACATGTAATGGGACTTCAAGCGCCTTTTCTGAAGTGTAATGATTCCCACGTCCCATTTCACTCCACAAAATCAAAACTCGTTTTTGGAGGAGCAGAAGACAGTGTATGTTTGATCTAATAGATCATATCGTTGTGATGGTATAGCCCCATTTTACATGAAATAATTAAAGTGTTCCTTGTAATAAGGCTCGGACGGCGTAACGACGTATTTCATGTATATGGACAAGTATCATAGCTTTATGTCCTTTTTAGGCCCTATGAGGTTTTAACATTGTCTCCAGATGAGGTTTGTTTGGTTTAAGGAATTGACCTTTAGGGTCGTAGAACTTTGTCATGTGAAATAGAATAAGTTTCTTCTCGAACTGAAATAAACGCCATAATGACGTATTTCACATGACAAAGCGAGCGACAATATTGGTCGATTCGTTAAACCCTACAAATAACATGACTTGACCTAACATAGACAACCTTAATGACATTTGTTTGGCTTAAGGATTTGACCCTTGGAGCGGCAAAATTTCGTTACGTGAAGATAGACTAAGCTTCTTCTTGAATTGAAATAAACGTCGGGATAACGTTCTTCACTATGCAAAATGAGCGGCAACATTGGTCAATTCGTTAAACCCTACAAATGGAGTGATGACCTGACGTGGTTTGACATGTGACCCTATATTTTACCTAGTCGGGGATTTTGTCGTTGTAGTCTATGCAATTTTTTTTATTGGTCCAACGTGATATTGACTTTGCATGGACTTCGCGGGGCGGTGTGCCTTAAGACTCAAGAGGACCCCTAAACTCCTTTTCGGGAGGAGCACAAGACAATGTATGTTTGGTCCAACAGACTAAATCATTACATCGGTATGGCCTTATCCTATATGAAATCGTTTAAGTGTCTTTCGTAATCTAGGACATGCGTCTTTGTATGACACCCGTTTTGACTTAAGGGGCAACATTTGTGATGCCATGATTTTATCTCACGAGATTGAGTTTCTTTACGAAATGAAACAGACGACATAACGCCGTGTTTCGTGTGATAAAATGTCTGGCGTAACAGAGTGCCCCTTTATTTCAAAGGAGTTTCATGGAAACTGGATTGTTTCCTAGGTTAAGGCTACGTCTAATATATGTACAAGTAAAAGTAAGCGATCAAACAGTTAGTGTAGACATTCATGCGTTTATGACACTCCCTCTCAATCTTCACGTGGTACGTGTCTGTCCTAGGTGGGTTTCTTTTCACATCTTTCCTTTCGATGTTAAAAAACGCTCTCGTAGATGTGATTTGTTTAATGTTCGGGGGTAGTTCCTAGGGGAGATATCTAGGCTGACTATATGAGGCTTCGGTCTCGTTTGATAGTACAAAAGGGTTCCCACAGCAAGATATACCTAGCGCCTCCCCATTTAAGGGTTTTGAGCAGCGTGTCGACGGTACAAGGCTGTAGGTGGTGTTACACCTATGCGTCCCTTACAGGAAACGACAGTAAGCACGACCCATAACACACGTTGACCATTCGGGATTTTTCTTTTATGCAGTATGAGAAAGCAGTAACTCTGTTTATAGCCCTAGACTGTCAGAATGCTTCAGTTGTATCTGATGAACCCCTAGTGTTTTGATTATGTCCAAACGTTTCAGAAGATGAAATTTAAAGTTTACTTACTTACTTCTCAATGTTGACTAACAATTTTTGTTAAGTATTGTATAAGTTTCTCAGCATGTGCTGAATGAAGATTCTCTGGATTGTCTTAAAGACTCAGAAGAAATGAGATGCTGAAGACAGTAGATAAAGGTTCAGAAGCTGGATGCTCCGCTCTGAAGTTTTGTTGAAGACTACTAAAGCTCGCCTTAGAGGTCTAAGAAGCAATCAGAAGAGAAACCTTTACCAATTTGATCAGAGGTTTAGACAAAAGGAATTAGCCATCAGAAACTAAGTCACGGGTCTTGTTTAGCATTCAATACTCTGACAGACGCATTTAATGCAATGCGCCAAAAGTTCAAAAAGCTGTTTTGAAGGAGCGCGCTTGTCTACTCAAAACAAAACCAGAACTTCCTTGTCTACCCTTCGTTGATCCATTTGAAGAAAGATTTCAGTCAACCTTATCTTCATCTTCAAATCACTTCCAGATTTAGTTAAAGAACAAGGTTAACGGAATCAAAGTGTTTGAAGACCGTTTGAAGACTTGACAGATTAACGGCTACAACAACTGATGTCATCTCAATTGAAGATTCAAATTCACCAACGGTCATCCTCATCCACTATAAATAGTAGCTAAGCTCCATTGCATCCATATGCGTGATAATCGAGCTAAATCTCAACGCACTGTTCTAATCAAGAAAACAGAGCACCATTTTCCATTCTCAATCTTTCTTAGCATAGCTTAAGTTTAAGTGAGAGAGTGAATGAAAACAAGTTCATAATAGGAATCTTGTAAACTGATATCGTTTGTGATATTCAGTTAGATTTAGAGTGAAATCTAGTTGAGATTAGAGTTGGGTGAGAAATCCAGAAAACAGAGTTGTTGTTCTGGTGGAAATCCTTTAACTCTTGATTAGACTAGTCAGAACTAAGTGAGAAATTAGCTTATGTTCTGTTGATGTAAAGGAGCTTCTGAACTTGCCATAAAAGTTCTGAATCGTAGATTTAAAATCTCTGGCGGCTGCGACCACAGGGGACAAGACGTAGTCACAGGACTTCTGTGGCGAACTTCGATAAATCGACTTGTTCTCAGGATCTCCTGAACTTCTTTCTCCCTTCCTTATACTTGTTAATTTGCTTCTGTGTACTTGTTTATATTTAGTGCTGAAACAGATTTCCTCCTTATATCATTGTCTTTGTTCAGAAGACTGTCCAGAAGCTTTCTAACTTAGAGCTTCTGTTGCTGAAATCAGTTAAACTTTGTTAAGGTAGAATTTCCATTAGGAGCTGTTTCTCTAAACTAGCCTCTGACTCTAAGGAAATTTGACTCTGAAAAATTAAGTTTCTTCAAAAACTTAAAACTATCAGTTTTCAACTTAGACACCTATTCACCCCCCTCTAGGTGATTCTGTTCTTGTTAGGGCCAACAAGTGGTATCAGAGCGAAGGTCACTTCGTATATTTACTAAAGATCTAACAATCTAAGAGTAAGATCCTATCAGAATCAATAGAGATGACTAGTAGACACCAGCCTGAGAACTCTTCTCACTTTACTACTGAGGGCTGTTCTACAACTAGACCTCCACTATTTAATGGTGATAACTATTCCCACTGGAAGAAGAGGATGATGTGCTTCATCCAAGCTCAGAATATGAGTGCCTGGATTGTTATCACTAATGGTGACTTCAATCCAACAAGGATGAAAGTTGGTTTAGGACATGTTGTTATTCCTCAAGGAGAATACACTGATGATATTCTTAAGAAACTCCAAACTAATGCTTCAGCAATAAATATGTTGCACTGTGCACTTTCTGCTATAGAATATAATAATATTTTTTCTTGTGAAACAGCACAGGACATCTGGAACAGCACAGGACATCTGGAAGTCACTTATGAAGGAACTGGAAAAGTGAAGCAGTCTAAAGTCAATCAACTCATGAGAGACTATGAGTTATTTGAAATGCTTGACAAAGAATCTATTTCAAACATGAATTCTAGATTCACCAAGATTGTCAATGACTTGAAGAGTTTGGGAAAGGATATTGAAGAATCAGAGAAAGTGACAAAGATTCTCAGAAGCTTACCAAGGTCTTGGCAAGCCAAGAAGACTGCCATTGAAGAAGTTCAGGACTTGAGCTACTATCAGTATAATGAACTCATTGGTTCACTAATTACTCATGAGATGCCAATGAAGAACCATGACCTGAGAGAAAGGTCAGAAGGAAAAAGAGGAGTAGCCCTGAAAGCAGAATCTTTTGAAGAATCCTCTGAAGATGAGGAACTGGCAATGCTGACCAGGAAGTTCAAGAAGGCCTTTAGAAAAGGCATAGGCGGAAACTACAAGAAGCCTTTCAGGAGCTTTGATAAGAAAACTCCTGATTCTGGTGAAAAATTCAAGAGAGATCCAAACAAGCCTATTGTGTGCTATGGATGTCAGCAACTAGGACATATTAAGCCTAACTGTCATGAGATAAAAAAGGATAAGAAGAAGTTCAAGAAAGCTATGCTGGCTGCTTGGTCAGACTCTGAGACCAGTAGTGATCCTGAAGAAAAGGAAGAGCAAGCCCTGATTTGTTTCATGGCTATTGAAGAGCCAACTTCTGAGGATGTCACAGGAGAAATTTCCGCACCTCCTGAAGCAACATATGACTCTGAGGTAAACAATTCTCACGAACTAGATATCTTTGATTCTCTTGAAGAACTATATAGTATGTTCAAATACCTTAAAAGGAAATTGGAAAAAAGCGAGGCTGACAAGTTTCTTAGGTTTACTCAAGTTTATTCTGACATGAAAATGTTAGAAGAAAAGTTGTGTAAACTGCTCAGCACTCCTGCTGATGGCTCCAAAACCAAAGGCAAGGAAAAGCTGCCTTTGGGAAGTGATAAACCCCAGAAGAAGAAGAAGAAAACTGTCACTCCCTCTCTTCTGAAAGAGATAGCTTCTCCTCCTGATGTTGGTACCTCTGAGAGTGCTGCTAAAGCCTCTGAACAAAGTACACCTTCTCAGAAGAAGAAGAAAGCTTCCAAGAAGCAAAGGGAAAGATCCAATAACCCTACCTTTTGCAAGCTTTGCAAGAGTGATGGTCATTGGTTGAAGGATTGCAAGTATCACATTAAAAACCTCTTGCAATCTGAACTATCAGAAAAACCTGTAGAAGATAAATCTAACTCTGAAGGACCCAATAAGGATTGGGTACCTGTCACTAATTGATTGTGTTGCAGGTGGCTCTGGGTGCTCCATCAATGTCAAAGTTGTGGTACATTGGCAGTGGGTGCTCAAGGCATATGACAGGTGATGAAAAAGCATTCATCACATTTGATCCTAAAAGAGGTGGTAAAGTCAGCTTTGGAGATGCTCAGAAAGGAAGGATTCTCGGTTCTGGATCCATTGGAACTAATCCTCCGATCGAAGATGTCTCCCTAGTCAGAGGCCTGAAGTTCAACCTCCTGAGTGTTGCACATCTGTGTGCCTGAGGTAGAGATGTAGTCTTCAGCTCCTCTGGATGTAAAATCTTGGACAGTAAGTCAAGGGAAGTTATTCTAACTGCTCCTAGAGTAGAAAATGTTTTCATGCTGAATCTTGAGAATCTGTGCAATAATATATGCTTGATGTCCAAAGAGGATACCTCCTGGCTCTGGCATAGAAGACTTGCTCATGTGAGCATGGACCTTCTGGCCAAAGTAGCTAGATATCAATTGGTTGAGGGTCTGCCTGAAATTAGTTTTAAAAAGAATCACTTGTGCACTGCTTGTCAATCTGGTAAACAATCCAAAAGCTCTTTTAAAACTAAGAAAATCATTTCAACTAAGAGACCTTTGGAATTACTTCATATGGACCTTTTTGGCCTTGTTCAACCAATGAGCATGGGTGGAAAGAAGTATGTCTTTGTCACAGTAGATGACTATTCAAGATTCACTTGGGTTATCTTGCTGTCTAGCAAAGATGAGTCACTTGGATGTTTCTCAGTTCTGATAAAGAAGCTCGAGAATGAAAGGAATGAAAAGGTTGTTCATATCAGAAGTGATAATGGTGGAGAATTCAAGAACTCTCTGTTTGAAGAATTCTGTGAAACCAAGGGCATTGATCATAACTTTTTTGCTCCTAGGACTCCTCAACAAAATGGGGTTGTTGAAAGGAAGAATAGAACTCTGGTTGAAATTGCCAGAACTATGATCAATGAGAGAAGGCTTCCAAAGTACTTCTGGGGAGAAGCTGTTAACACAGCTTGCTTTGTTATGAATAAGGTGCTAATCAGAAGCATCTTCAACAAAACCCCTTATGAACTCTAGAAAGGTCGAAAGCCTAAAATAGGTTATTTCAGAACCTTTGGTTGTAAGTGCTATGTTTTGAATACAAAAGAATATCTTTCAAAGTTTGATTCAAAGGCAGATGAAGCCATTTTTCTTGGTTACTCAACACATAGTAAAGCATATAGGGTTTTTAATAAGAGGACTCAAACTTTAGATGAATCTGTTCATGTACAGTTTGATGAGACTAACCCTGCAGATAGTAGAGCTCCTGAAGAAGATGTAGTTCAAGCTCCTGAAGAACCATCTCCTGTTGTAGAAGAAGATGTTTCTCCCAGAGCGGCTGAAGTAGTTCCTCCTGTTGCTGAACAAGCTCAAGAAGAGAATCCTACTCCAGAAGTCAACTTCCTTCCAGAAGATGCTCCTATATATGATTCAACAAATGATGAACAAGTTTCAGAAGATACATTGGATGTACCAAGAGAAGTTAGAGCTCCTAGGAATCACCCCTTGGAGAATATAATTGACTCTGTTCACAATCCTGTCATAATCATAAACTATATTATGGACGTTTTTATATTTTTACAAATCCGCAATTCGATTCGGGATCAATATTATGTCAATATATGAATATAAGTTGTTTAAAATATAAAAATATCATCAAAACTCAATGGCAAAAAGCATCTTGAGGCCCCTGATCTTTCAATTTTCGGTGCATTAAGTCCTTGATCTTTCATTTGAACACATTAAGCCCTTGATCTTTTATTTTTGGTTCTATCAAGCCCCCATCTAATAAAATTGGATGATTTGTTAACTTTGACAATTGGCATAATTACAAATCTAGCCTGTTTAGGAGGGTTGATTAATATATGTGATTCACGTTGCTTTCTACTTACATTTCTAGACAATATTATCTTTTTAAATTTGAAATTTATTTTTCCCGCCTATTGGAATGTAGTAACGTCGCACATTCTTTCTCAAACGTTTCTCTTTGTCTCTCCAAATGTACTCTTTTATCTCTCAAGTTCATTTTTGTAATCGTTTCTTCTTCGTCATCATCTTTGCTCTTCTTTTATTTTCCGTCTTAGTTTTTCTTTTCAATTTCCGCCCCACAAATTAATGCCAAATTCTTGATGACTGAAAATTACTGAATCACATTTACTGAAAAGAAATTATTGAATTGAAATGAACGACCGATAAGTACTAATAAGGCATAAAGAACATAGTCAAACATCACTCATTAGATTTCATCTATGTTTTCATTCTCCTCGAGTTCACTATCGAAATGACTAGAAAGGGAGCAAAACAACAACAATAACTACTGACTTTTTGTTCATTTTAAAAAAAAAATGTTGAATAATTTAATGAATATTCAAGCAATTGTAATTAATTAGGTGTCGCAATCTTTCAATTGGTCTTATTAATTTGTGAAAGTCCACAAATCATCCAATTTTGTTAGATGAGGACTTGATAGAACCAAATATAAAAGATCAAGGGCTTAATGTATCCAAATAAAAGATCAAGGGCTTAATGCACCGAAAATGGAAAGATCAGGGGCCTCAGAATGCTTTTTGCCAAACTCAATAATGTAGTTTGAAATACTCTGTTTTATTAAAATATTCATACAACATATCTCTATTTACAAAATATTTACACCACATATTTTTATTTGTAAATTATTAAATCACAAATTTCTATATGAAAATTGAGTAGAATACAAGTAATATATTAATGGATTTATACGTGTGATGTAACCTCTATCATTACAATTGAATATAATTTTCTTAAAAAGTTATTTGTAATGCTTCACTTTTTTTCATCATGCTATTTTTTGAATAAACCTGAGTTACATATTGGTCAATGAATCATGAATAGTTGGGATGCATAAACCCACCACTTTCCCACATGGTTTAGAGACTCCTTATTTAATTGATTATTTGGGGTCAAAGTAGTTTTGGTCACCCAAATTAATTATTTACCTTTTGCCTTTTAATCAATTTGCTTTCTCTTTAATCTTCCAGTTTCTTTTTTTTAGAAAATCCACATGTTCACCTTTATGTGGTTCTTAAATTATGATTAATTGTTTTGTTGTATATTTAATAATGTCAGAATTATTTTTGTCATCTTTATTCCCTTTCTAGACTTTCAAGCCCATAAATTTATATTAAGCATTCTTTTAGACAGAATTCTCTTTCTCATTTTTTATGTTTCCTTTCCTATTCCTCTCATATAAATTGAAATATATTCATTAAAAATAATACATGTGTGAGTTTTTTAACTTACACATAAAATAAAAAATGTAATTTTATGTGAGAGGAATTGAAAATGTGACACTAAAATAGAGACAAAATTTCATCTCATATTTTTATTATTAAATTCAAGTTTCATTTAACACCCTCAATCAAAGTTTTGACTTGGAATACCTTAATGAAAAACATTTATATTACATTAACGAAATTTGAAATTGCATTAGCTTTAAATTAATATTGTATTGTTTTATAAATGGAGGTTAAATATTCTCTCCTTGAATAATCCAATACATTTTTTATAAAAGAGAAGTTATAGGATAAATTTAGAGTCCATGCTTATGTAGTATTTAGAGATGTAAATGGTGCGCGGCGGAGCGGGTATTGTAGATCATCACCCCACCAGATAAACGAGTATACCACACTAGCGAGATAAATGGGGACAAAATTCAAACAATCCCCGCCCCGCGGGTAAACCTCATAGCTGCGCATATATCCAATCTATATATATATATATATATATATATATATATATATATATATATATATATATATATATATATATTAAAGGAGTAACAATTAGGATAAGGTGTCGAGCCCTCCTTTTTTCACTTTTTTAATAATACACGTGTCAAATTCTCATGCATTCTAATTATTTAATTAATTTCATTTTCAACTAATTATTATTTCATTCCCTATTTCACATAATTTATTATTGTATTTCTATTTTTAGTGTCTAAGGTTTAGTTTTTAATGTGAATATAATCGAAATTGTTAGATCTAATGGTCACTGTCCAAATTCAATTTGGACATTCAAGGACCACTTGAACATTACTGTGTAATTAGATTGTTAGAGAACCATTAATAGAGAACCATTAATAGAGAAATATAAAGAATTAAAAACAATTAGATTTGTTAACAATTATTTTTTTCTAAATAGATTTATTATTCATTCTAATTCTAATGCGATTTCTTACCTAGTATTTTCTATAGTAATGTTATTTACTATATTAGTTATGGGGATTTATGATTATCATTTGTCAATACATTTCCATAATTCTCTTAAAACGTTTATTCTATGCAATATTGTTTCTTTAATGATTCTCTATTAAATTTAATGTAATTGTTTTCCATTCTTTATATTTCTTCTACTACCAACATATTCTTTGTACTTTGTTGCTGGACATTTTCATAAATATTGCAGTTAGTTTTTGTTTTCTTTTTTTTGTTACGCAATCAACTATTTCTTGATTGTTTTTGAGATTCTTCTCCAGCTGATCTGGTTAGTTTTACATTCCTCTCTAATTCGATGTCCTCTCTAATTTTACATTCCTCTATTTTTTATTTCTTAAATGTAGATTATCTTTTCATCATGTTTCTCCTTTAGATATTTTTTTTTCCGCTTTACTGAAAATCTATTTATAATTTTGATGGATTAGTTGTTTTCTACTTTTTGTTATCTGTAGATCTGTTAATGTGGAATTATCAGATGGTTTGATTAACTCAAATCAACCTCAACCCTTTTAATTCAGTATTTTTAAATAAAGGCAATTATTTAATTTTGAAATTATGTTTGATTAATTTGATTTTGGAAGTAACTAATAAATTTATGTAAGTTTGGTTTATATGGTCATTTCAATATTATCAACTATGTGGGTTTTCCGAGTTAATGCCATTACATATATCAGAAATTAATGACAAAAAATTGTTTGTGTTTTGATATATGCAGCCATAAGGGCTGCATATAAGCATTTAATAGAACTAAATATAGTATTATCTTAAATATTTTTATATTTATTAACTAATTTGATTGAGTGTTATATATGTTAACAATATAAATATAAGTTAAATAACATTTTAATAAAATTACTTTCCTATTGAGAAATTAGGTTCAGGATTTAGGATTAGGGTTTAGGGTTAGGGTTAGGGTCAATAATTAGGGTTAGGGTTCAATGTTAGGGTCAGGGTTTAGGGTATTGGGTTAGGGTTTAATGGTACGGTCAGGGTTAGAGTTAAGGTCTTGGGTTAGGGTTTAGGTTAGGGTCAATAATTAGGGTCAGGTTTCAATGTTAGGGTCAGGGTTTAAGGTTAGGGTTCAGGATTTTTTATTTAGATAAGTTATATTGTTTTAGGATATTTTGATTTTGATTATTTTGTTAACATATATAGTTTTAAATTTATTTGATTAATAAATGCATGTGTATTTAATTTTATACCATATTCAGTTCTATTAAATGCTTATATGCAGCCCTAAGGGCTGCATATATCGGAACCGAAATTGTTTTTTAATCGAAATAAGACATTGTAATTTGAAAATATGAATTGCTGAAAAACATCCCTCTAATTTAAAATTTTTATGTTTTCCTAAATTTAAGGATTAAAAAGATCCACCTAATACCAATAATCTTTGAAAAGTATAAATTAGATATAAATTAGATATAAATTAAAATCTTACAATTAACTTCTTTTATTTTTTTTTCTTTTATTTTTCATCTGGTATTCGAACCCACACTGGACCGTCTAATTCAGATTCGGGGCGGGTTCAAGGATTATGGTAATGAAACCCTTTCCAGTCACCGTTGTGAGGAATCGATCCACGAACCGTCCTACCAAGCACAACCCCATGCTACCACTGTGCCAACCAACGATTGGTTACATAATCAATGATTAACTCTCTCAAAAAAAATTAACTCTATATTTTCATCTAATTGGAATGTGAATATTTATTTTTCTTTCTATATTCTTATTTCATTTATAATGTAAATTGACTTAATATTTTGGAATCAAATAATCTAAATTAGAAGAAAATTATGAAAAGAAGCGAGTCTAGGAATAAACTTAGAATTTGTGACTATTGATCCTAAAATTACAATTTGAAAAGAATATTAACTATAAGCCAACTTGACAAGCATTATGAGCTATAAAATCTGGAAGCTCGATATTCTCGGTTTTTTATATAACTTCCTCAACATCATTCTCTATATATTTTATTCTTACAGAATGTTGTCTCGCTTCTAAATATATAATTATTTAAAAAGAATTTTAAAATTTCATATTAATTAATATAATAAAATTATTTATATAGTGTACTTGAGTCAAGTTCAGGTGAGACACCCCCCATTTGGTGTGACAGTCTCTTATGGTGTGACAACTAGCCATACAATGGCAATTTTGTGAAACAACAGCACAAACGGTGTTTTTTTGTAATTAACCAAGTAAAAGTGATAAAGCCTACCACCACCTCCCATATTCTTTCTCAAAATAGCAGCCTCACCGCCGGTCATCACCACCACCTCCACGCTCACCATCCTCGTCGCCACCTCAGCCGTACGTTTCGAATCCTGGCGGAACAACCCCGGCGTTAGCAAACGGAGGGAAACCCCCAGCAAGTTCCACCGCAGGAGGTTGGGGCTCACGAGCGGGTAGGGGTGGAGTTCTTTCTTTTTCTTGGAGTTATTGAATCCTTTAATTTAATTTAATCATCTCTGTAATTTTTCAAATCTTTGCAAAAGTTCATCTCTATTTGAAAATTTGGATGGAAGTCTTCTGCCATTTCACAATATGTTTAAATTGAAAATGAGACAGCCCCAAAATCTTCAGCAGTGGAGTTGATTTTTTTAATTAAACTTCACTTCCAGCAGACCATATACTATTGTTCTTTGATGCTACAAAATCAAGTATATAATTCACTTGTGTTTGTGTTTCTGGACAACTGAGTGTAGGTTTTGTGATGAACTCAATTTAGCATATGAAAGCAGTGTTTAAATCATAGAAAATAAAACTGAGTTCCTGGAACAACCGAGTATTATTTCGAAATAATCGAGTATTATTTCGAAACAATCGAGTATTATTTCGGAACAACTTGTTCCAGCAGAATACTACACTTGTTCCACTAGATTACTACATTTGTTTCAGCAGAATACTACACTTGTTCCACCAGACTACTACATTTGTTTCAGCAGAATACTACACTTGTTCCACCAGACTACTACATTTGTTTCAGCAGAATACTACACTTCACTATGCCATTTTTGCCTTCAGATGACGGGCCAAAACCGTCATCTGAAGCTACTTTCGTCCGTCACGGGGCTCAGCGCCATCTATCGGCCCTTCAGACGACGGTCAAATACTGTCATGTGAATAAATTTCTAATGACAGTCAGCAAATTGATGTACGTCATTGTACATTTCTTCGAATGACATTCACTAAATAAGTATCCGTCCTCCGCGTTCATTTCACATGACAACATTTTTAAATGAATCTGTCAACCTAACCATCATAAGTCGGAGTATGTAGATGTTCGGATGACGCTTATTTTATTTTGTCTGTCACTATGATATCTTTAACATGACAGAAAGACAATTGTTTTCTGTCATTGAGACGGCTTGAAGATGACACTTTCCTTTGTATTGTATGTCATTATATTATGTTTAATAGGACATAATCATAAGATTATCTGTCATACTAAAGTATACAGATGACATTTTTTTAACCTGTAATATCAACTATTATGGGTCATTTCGTTATTGCAAATTCATAAAACTGTAAATTTGAAACCTGCCTAAACTAAAAGCAGCACCACAACTTGAGCAAAAGTTATATTTAATAATATATTGTGCAAAAGTTACATAAGCACCTAAAGTTAACAAAGTTATATACAATTGACAAAATTACAAAGTTTCAAGTGCAACCTACACATACAATAGCTTCAAGCACATTATTTCTTCTCCCAATTCAAAGCGAACTTCATCAATATCGTGTCGCGTGTAAACCAGTCCGGACCTTTTAAACCACTGAAACACGGTTTAGATAAATGGGAATTAGAAATTCTGGAAATACATATGAAACAACAGTTTATTGCTTAACACAGTTTAGATGTTGTACCTTTTTTAAGGCTGACAAACCCTTGCCGGAAACGATGTCCCTCATGTATCGCAGTATAAAATAACCACAGGTTTTATGGTCCCACTGTTTCGGAATCCCCTGATAAAAACACATACAATGAATAAGCCAAGACAATGACAGTCATACTAACACAGAAATAAGGATATAATAAGGACATAAAATTTAAAACTCACAGGAAGAGCTGTCCATTTAACGGTAATCTTCACTTTTTTCTTTTGCGCCTTTTGCGCATGGTAAAACTTGACAGCACTAAAAAAAAGACATTCACACATTTTAGACAAAAATAATTTACATGAAAATAGTTAATAAAAAAAACTTACTTATTAACAACGTCTGTCCATTCATTTGTAGTTGGCAACCTCGGACTCAATGGGTCGAACCAATAGGCCATCTTGTTGTCTACATCCACGACCGACAATGTCCAATGCTTCCTAAAACACAAAGATATTAATACACTATAAAATTATAAAATAAAACACAGCCAAGTCAAATATACATACCCTGTGTTGTAAGGTATCAGAAAAATGGACCCTGGTTTACCCATTTTGAACCTTTCCATCAAGTCGCTTGAGCGGTCCGTTGGAGTTTTTTGATTTCCAAGCGCAAATGTGTCATTGGGATCCACAAACATAATCAAGTCATGAAGCTTTTCATTTTTCAATACACTGAATAGGTGACTGCATATGTGTTCATATAATACAATACTAAAATTAGAAAACACTGTTTAATGAAGAAATTTAACATTAAGGTAAATATTAGGAACCTTACCTCATGTAGCTCATAACTATGGCACCACATATCTCGTCCAGATGCGCCATTGCATAGACGTCAGTACGATAAATTGATCCCTCCGACTCGTGGCCAAACACCTCAGGGCAGAACTTAACTTTAAGTGGGATCCCGTTGCGCAAGGCTTCATCACTCCAGTTGCACAGGTTCAAGAGTGGAAATGGTAGGTTTTCTGGTAAATTTCCCAAGTTCACTTCTACAAATGGCTGCTTTCGACATTTACTTCCACTTTTTTCCAAGTCTTCTACTATAATTATTGGCTGCTACATAAAATTCAAATCAGATAGTTAAAATAACTCATGAAACCAAAATGGATGATCAAACATTGTAAATAGCAGAGTCCAATTAAAAAAAAAAAAAAGAGTCAAAAAACCAACTGAAAAAACATAACAAACTAATAACCAACTGCAAAATTGTTAACACAGGACAACACTATAGAGAGTCCAAGAACCAACTAAAAAAACATAACAAACTAATAACCAACTGCAGAATTGGTAACACAGGACAATACTATAGAGAGTCCAAGAACCAACTGAAAAAACATAACAAACTAATAACCAACTGCATAATTGGTAACACAGGACAACACTATAGCAGGTAGAGTATCAAGAAAAGCCGTAGTGCCTTATCTACTATCACATCCTACATGACTATACTATGTGCAGCTTAAAAGAGTGAAGAACGACTAGAAAAAATAGGGATATAAGACAATCATTAATCCCTTCAAACACACACATATCTCTTGGCCAAGCCACAACCGACCCCAGAGCTTCTTTAACAAGATACATTTCATCTTTGATGGGGTACGGGAGTTTTGCATCGCCATCAACAAGAACCAGAATCCCAACTCTAATTTTATCTCTACCCAATTTAGTTCCATGGATTGTTTGGTTGTCCAGGTCAACTTCAGATGAAATTGCTTTTTCATAAGCGACAACATTGTCGATGGATTCCAAACATAGAGAGACATGTATTTGTCCAGACTTTGTCCCCTAACACACAAGAAAAAAATACTAATTTCTGAGTTGTCAATTGCATAAGCTAGATAGAAAAATTAAAAATAGGGAAAAAATTACCTTTGTTGTAGCTGAGCCAATTACACCCTGCTCAGTTTGAAGAACCAACTTCTTCTTGACTGATTCATACTTGCCTAATATCGGCGACTCTTCTTGGTTGCAGCTCCCTTCGCCTGACTTTGCAAAGCCGAACATTGGACCATTAGGTGTTGGGGAATGCTCACTAATTGGTCCTGAACTTCTCATAACTTCTAGCCTTGATTCAAGCAGCTCGGAGAACTTTTGACCAAGTTTCTCCTCAGATTGTTTCAACTGGTCTGCATACTTCTCTTGCATCCTCCTCATATCTTCATCGTGTTTCTTGGTCATTTCTTCCTCCCACTTTGCCCTTTCTTTGGAAATTAAGTCTTCGAACTCTTCACACTTCTTTTTCCTTCCTCTTTTTCCTGGCGGAAGGTTGAAAAACGCTTCCAGCTTCACAGCTCCAATACCTCTAACTCTGCCCCGATGCTCTGGATTTCCTGGTGCTTCAGTCAACACATCATGGCTGCCTTTTGGTTTAAAGAGACCTTCAGCTGCTTGCTTTTCCAGATCAAGCTACACACACAAAGAAACATATAAGTATAATACAATAGAACTACTTCTTTCATGCAATCACATTTGTAATATACTTACAATTTTGGTAACTGCTTCCTCCACCGCAACATCTTTATAATTCCCTTGCTTATCTTGTCTTGCTTTAATCCAGAATGCATGTCTACTAACACTCGACATCTCTTCCGTGGACATTTTTGCAGACTAAGAGAGTAATAATATAAAGATATAAGTTATCAGGCGACATTAGTATTGTACTAAATTACAGAATCCATCAAAATAACCTTACCAGTTCAACTCGTACTCCACGATAACCTTTCCGAGAAAGTCGATGATTGTATTTGTTCTTCCTTCTTCTTAGAATTTGTTTTTGTCGTATTTCCTAAAACAAATAGAGTTATAGGTCAAAATATACTAAGAAGCAAGACAAAATAGATATATATATATATATATATATATATTTAGTTACAATGACAAACCAACTGCGCTTCACTAGGCCGTTCTTCCACAAATGCGAGCCACGTATCCTTGTCAATAAACCGATAATCATCCGGCACATTTTCCAAAGCTTCTAAGTCATTCTTGTGAGGCATAATGTATTTACTAGTCAAAATCGACTTGAAATTTCGCCACTTAACACCCGCTGAACTAATAATTTCCTTCTTCTTTCTCTTAGGGTATACGAAAATTTTCTAGAAAAATTAAGAAGTGTTATTAAAATATAAAATACCACTGTAAAAGCATTATCAAAAGTGAGTAAAGAAAAACTATTCAAACTTACCAAAACACATTCCCACAGTTTCTCTTTATCATCTTCTGGCACATGTTTCCAAGTAGGGTATGAGATGGGAACCCTAGAACGTGCCAATACTCCGACATATGACTGCAACCACCCATACTCCTTGTCACAAGGGTCACCGGTTTTTGAAAACTTGACGTATATTTTCTTCCCTCGAATTATCGAGCTAGTAAGCCAGCCCATTGTAACCGTCTCACGCTTGAGCAACTTCAAACCACCAGTTAAGTTACTCATAATCTCAGCTTCCATCGCTTCATCGTGCTCCTCATCATCCCCTGGTTGTGAGCTCTCCTCTCGGAAGGCCGCTTACTAGAACTTGCTTCATTCATAGTGCTATCACATGCCTTGCGCTTTTTCCCAGATTTTCCTGATTTTCCCTTGCCAGATTGTTTTGGTTCAGCTCTTGATTTGAGGTAGATATCTTCATATTTGCAGCCTTAATCCTTGCTGCCAAAACTTTAGCTAATTTACTTGCCTTTGCACGTTTAGTTATAGCTTTCGGGGCCATAGTATTCCTGTGATTCATATAAAACACAGTAAAAAATCAAGCAATAAAACAATACAAAACTATAATGCATACGAGGTCTAATAAAGAAACAAACCTACATATATAATAAAGAAACTAACAAGTATACCAGCCATATTCATTCAAATGAAATATCAAGCAATACAAAATTATGATGTGTACAAGGTAAAAAATGAAGCATCAAAACAATGAACGACAAACTGAAACAATCAATTTCATTAAAATCAAAGAACAATCATAATAGTACAGTCACATTACATATAACATGAATTACTACAAAATTCAAATACTTCCTACATAACAGATCAAGCTACACTAAATCACTTATCAATCCATATGCCTTCATCTCCTGGTCGGGCATATGAACCGGGGTCATTACCAGCTACATTATCAATGCTATCAACTTCTGGAAAGATTGGAATGTAAGGGTGTTGTTCCATATTTCTGTGATTTTCATCATCGTAGTAGTCATCATCAGTCTCACCAACTTCATCCTCATCACGACCTTTAAAACACTTATCCAGACACGTTACAACCACGGACCATTCATCATCTAGGGGGTCCTGGACGTAAAACACCTGCTTCACATGCGTAGCTAAAACAAATGGGTCATTTACATGACCTATTCTATCAAGTTTAACCAATGTAAACCCAAGTTCATCTACTTTCACCCCCCTAATTGACTCCACCCAATCACATAAGAAGATTGGTATCCTAAACTTGTAGTAGTCCACCTCCCAAATTTGGTTTATACACCCATAAAAATGCATATCCGTAGTTTTTGGGCTTTTATCCTTTGCACTTGGAACTTGCATTGCATCAGCAACAAGAAAAACCCCACTGTTTTGAACTGCTCGAGTAAGGTCCCGAGCTTTAGTGTTGAAATCCACCCCATTCACGTGATAACCGTGGAATGTAGGCACTTGACTATTTGGTCCGGAAGCTAACCACCTAACAGTATCAGGAACTTCATCCTTAGCAACTGTGATCTGATTATTAACCTGACATATATAGCTAAAATGTTACTACCCAATGAAGTACAACTTGGAAAAGAAATTATACCGAAATTAAACTAAACAGTACGTACCCTATTTTTCAACCATTCGGGAAATGTTTTGTTCTGTTTATCCCTCATCCACTTGGCATTTTTCTTTTAAAATGGATAACTCAAGTGTAAGAAATTCATATGCTCTCTGTAATTCAGTTAATTCTCATAAGTGTTCATCTTAAAATCTAACTATAGATGAAATACAAAATTGAACTCGGAGTGAATATTTACTAACATGAAATATGGTTGCATAACTTCACAATTCTGCAATATTGTAAGGTGAGCCAAATGAAGTCTGGCGCTATCCACCTTCAGAACGGTAGGGGCAGATAAGGACTTGCAGCCATTTACAAGTCCTTTTATGTTTCTTCTAGGAAGTCCTACTGTTGTAGAATCTCCATTGCACCTACGTTCTTGAATAAATTCAACTGCTTCTTCAACAATGTAGCGCTCCGCAATGCAGCCCTCCGGAAATTGACGACTATGAACCATTCCTTTAAACACTTTCATGTATCTCTCAAAGGGGTACATCCATCTAAAAAAGACTGGACCACATAACTCGACTTCTCTGACAAGATGAAGGGTTAAGTGAATCATTACATCAAAGAACGCGGGTGGGAAACACTTTTCAAGAAGACAAAGGGTATCAACAAGATCTAGTTGGACTTTCTTAAGTGAAGAAGGATCAATTACTTTGCTACAAATAGCTTTGAAGAATAGGCAGAAACGAATAATGGCTATTCTAACGGGTTTGTCCAAGACGGAACGCAATGCAATCGGCAAAAGAAATTGCATTATAACATGGCAGTCATGTGATTTAAGATTTGAAATTCTAGAATCTTGTAGGGACACCATGTTTCGTATGTTAGATGAAAAACGAGAAGGGGGTTTCATATTGAAAAATGAGTTACAAACAATTTTTCTCTCCGAAGCAAACAAGTTGCAGCCTCCCATAGGCAGTTTGTCTCTCTTTTGGCCAGTTGAAGGCTTTAAGTCGGTCCTAATGCCCATATCAACCATATCCAATCTAGCTGCAATCCCATCCTTTGTCTTGCCCGGAAGGTTCAAAAGCGTACCAAGAATAGACTCACAACAGTTCTTCTCAATGTGCATTACATCAAGATTGTGGGGAACAAAATGAAACTTCCAATAACTAAGTTGGTAAAAAATTGACAACTTCTTCCAACAAGGTCTAAGTTCAGCAGGGCCCTTATACGAAACTGATTTCTCTCCCTTCCCACTAGCTACAGGTAGAAGTTTCACTCTTTCATATCTCTCCTCTCCCGATAAAGGTTGGGGAGCATCCTCCTGCTCTATGGTGTTATCAAAAGCAGAAGCTTGCTTTCGATAAGGGTGACTACGGTCAGTCCACCTACGAGTCCTAATGAATGACATCTTTTTAGAATGTTTTAACCTAACTGGTTTGGTTTTATCAATGCAAATTGGACATGCATTATAACCTTTAACAATGCTCTCCGATAAGTTCCCATAAGCGGGGAAATCGTTAATAGTCCACAACAAAATTGCCCGTAGCCTAAAGTACTCTCCTCTAACTGAATCATACACTTGCTCTATCCCATCATCCCATAAGATTTTTAGATCATCAATCAAGGGTTGTAAGTACACATCGATGTCATTCCCGGGCTGTTTTGGTCCGAAAATTAACAATGTTAACATCATATACTTCCTTTTCATGCATAGCCAGGGAGGAAGGTTATAAATAACCATTATCACTGGCCAACATGAGTATGTATTGCTAAGGGTTCCAAATGGATTAAACCCATCAGAAGATAGGCCTAATCTAAGGTTCCTAGGATCTAACCCAAATTCTGGCCATTTAGTGTCAATCATGTTCCAAGTTGGAGAATCAGCTGGACATCTCATAAGGCCATCTACTTTCCTACCAATTGAGTGCCAAATGAGTTCCTTAGCTGAAACAGTAGACTGGAACATTCTTCTAAACCTAGGAATGGGTGGAAAATACCATAAACTCTTTGCTGCCACCCCTACTTTCTCTGAATTATCCCTAGCTAGCTTCCACCTTGAAGCATTACAAGATGGACATTTTGAATCATTCTCATTCAAGCCTCTATACAAGATGCAGTCATTAGGACATGCATCAATTTTCTCATATTTCATCCCTAAAGCTGACAGAAATTTTTTAGCCAAATTGGCTGAATTAGGCATTTCATTCCCATCAGGAAGCAGAGTATTAAACAACACTAATAAGTCTATATAACAGGACTCTGTAAGACCATGTTTAACTTTTAGATTAAAGGTTTGAATTAGTCCGTCCATCTTAGTTGATGTTGTACAACCGGGGTACAAAGGCTTGTCCCCATCTTGTACAAATTTATTAAACTCATCAGACTCTACGGAGCAGCCATCTGCTTCGTCTAAATCTACCCCCAAGTTAGAGTTCATTTCACTTGTTTCTGAACTTTTAGACATACTATTTGACGCTGCGACCGAACACTCACCATGCCATGTCCAATTAATGTAATTTGTCATAATTCCATTACATATGACATGATCCTTAATAAACTGGACACTACCACCTCTAACATTACAACATTTGACACAAGGGCAGAAAATGTAGTTGGGATTCTCAGCTCTAGCTACCGCAAAGTTTACAAACCCTTCTAATCCTATCCTAAACTCTAAAGATCTCCTGTCCGCTTTCATCCATGTTTTGTCCATCTTCAATAAACAAAATCCATAATCAGCAATATACAAAATCATTAGGCACAAACATATGCAAAATCACTTCTTTGCTCAGTCAAAAATTCTTACACCAACAATTCATCCAACAAAAATTAAAGCATCTAATGCACTTAGTTAACTGATGAAACCCACAACTCAAATATTATCACTAGCACAACCAGATTGCAAATTCAGACCATTCAACAGCAACAAATTTAGATTATAGTATTACATATTCTGGCGTGATAATTTATTGCACACACACAAACACATATACACAAAGTTGATCATCAAAAATCAAAACCCTAGATTGCAGAAAACAATATACCTGAATGCACAAACCTTACACATACTATATCAAACAAAATCCCAACAACAAATCAGGCAGAAAAAAACCCATTTGAATCATAATACCCTAAAAAACTTTAGCAATTATAATCCGTGACATGCAAATGAAAAAGGCCAGAATTTTAGCCTCCATTAACAGAAACAATCAAAAACAAAAATCCAAAACTCAAATAGAAATTTACACCGGCAAATATAGATCACGACATCAGAGGTAAACGGAAACTTCACACTAACCTAACCCACCACTCCGGCCGCTGTCTTCTTCAAAATCTTAGAAACCCATAATATAAATCTTGGTTGAAGGGCTTTGGTGGAGGTAAACAGTAGAGATGGCGAAGAACAATGACAAAAGTCGACGGCAAATGATTGACAGATAGATTTAGGGTTTGTTTGTGTTTGGAGATGGAGATGGACTGAAATTGGAAGAGAGAATGAGTGAAGAGAGACTGATAGATCTAGGGTTTATTGGAAGAGAGAGAGAATGTTTACAGATTTTTTTGCCCTTATATCCCCAATTTTTCAATAACCGCGAAAACTTGGAATTTTTTTTGCTCCGCCCGCTTAAGTTACAAAATCTCAAATTTTAATTTTTACATTTCACATGACCGATATTATTAATAACTGTCGTCTGATTAAAGTGCATTTTGGGACATTTTCTTCACATGACAGTCAATATTAAAGCGGTGTCATGTAAAAGGTATAACAAATTTCATTTTCTGCATTCAGATGACGGTTTTTTAAAAAACCGTCACAAAGAAAATTCAGATGACGGGCATAAATGTGTCTGTCAAGTATCTAGTGTCATCTATCAAGGAAAATGGCATAGTGCTTGTTCCACCAGACTACTACATTTGTTTCAGCAGAATACTACACTTGTTCCACCAGACTACTACATTTGTTTCAGCAGAATATTACACTTGTTCCATCAGCAGAGCTCCATTCAATCCAAAGTGTTAATTATATTTCATTCGAAACAACAGAATATTATTTTGAAACAACACAATATTAATTTGAAACAACCAAATATTAATTTGAAACAACCATAGAAAAATTTAAAAAATTAAAAATCGTTTATAAATAACAAAAATGGATCTCAAAATGACGGCCTAATTAATACGAGTTCAGTGGTATAATTTTTTTTGAAAAACGAGTTCGGGAAGAGCGGGAAAATGCATTTTAAAGAAAATAATTAAAACATTTTCTCTCTCCAGGGGGTGACATCAACGCTGACATCACCCCCTCTTCCTTCCCTCCATTTTACACGTATAAGACTTTTTCTCTTAATTACAAGTTTGCCAGCTTCCCATGTTCAATTACAAAATTACCCCACCTTTTTCCCTTGTCACACCATAAGCTCATTGCCACACCTGATCCTTTCTCTAGTGTACTTAATATTTATATTTTGTTTTTGTTTTTAGTTTAAGTTATTGACTTTTGTGTTTGTTATTCACACCGTGGATTGCACGGATAAAATTATTTATATAGTGTGCTTAATATTTATATTTTATTTTTGTTTTTAGTTTAAGTTATTGACTTTTGTGTTTGTTATTCACACCGTGCATTGCACGGGTAAAAGACTAGTATATATATTAAAGGAGTAACAATTAAGATGAGGTGTCGAACCCTCTTTTTTTTCACTCTTTAATAATACACGTATCAAGTTCTCATGCATTCTAATTATTTAATTAATTTTATTTTCAATTAATTATTATTTCATTTCATATTTCGCATAATTTATTATTTTATTTCTATTTTTAAATCCTTATCATATAAAATTTTTTACTAATATGGGAAGCAATGCATTAAGGAAATAAATGAAATCTAACAAAAATAATCACCAAATAAAATCATATGATCAATCTCACCTAACACCGAATCCAATTTCGAAAAGTATAAATTTGGAGTGAATGAATCAGAGTCATTTTTTTTCTCTTTTGGAATGATACTCAGTCTTTATTTGAAATAAAAATAAACATTAAGCAATTGTTAAGATATAAATTTTTAAGGAAATTTGTTTTGGGATTGTGAATAAGGTAATATTGTGTTAATATGCTAAACTATATTTCGGTGCTTTTTCATTATCAATTTTCATTTGGATTTTCTCATCACCGATTCAAACTTATTTTGATTTGAAGTGGTTAACGGGGGCATTTGATTTGTATTCTGAAATGAACATTTCGATTATTTTTTCTCTACAGTTTCTTTGCTCTCAATTTTGCGAAAATGTATCGTTAAATTAGGGTAAGATATTTGTTCGTTTTTGAGAATTTTTTTCCTTACAATCTGATTTAAGATATTACACAATGTTGAAAGTAGTAATTTAATTTAAATTTGACTATAGAAAAATCGAATTGCTAAATAAATAATAGACATTAAATTTGACTATATATTTACAAAATGGTATACAAAATTGATCCCAATCATGTTTCAAGTTTTTTTTTTAAATTGTAAATTTGTTAATAACTATAATTTTGTTAATGTCTATTAAAATATCAATTTTTATGTTATAATTTAAATAAAAAAATTCATAATATCCACTTGGAAAGAAATATAAAATTTAATTTTATACCATATATTATGATAAAGTGGAAGTATAAGTTACGATATCTTGGATTGAAGTGAGCTTCCGGTTTCCCAGAAAGATCTTAGAGAGAGAGTGGGAGGAGAATGTGTGTAAGAGAGGGAAATGGGAGCCCCCCTTTTTACCTTCCTTTGTAGGGATATTTATAGAACAATAGTGGGCTTAATGGGCCTTACGAGCCAAATCTCAATATCGTTATCAAGTAGTCCCCCTTCGAGGTCCTTCGAGTATTTATGCGAAGAATTCCGTTGCTTGAGATGGCTTGTAAAAGTTAATTTGCGGCTTATAAACTTGAGATCTTCGGAAGTAAGCATATGCTCTTAAGATTGCACATGATGGGCTCGATTCAAGACCATTGAATGTTGGAGCTGCTTATTTTGGAAGATCCGAGCGTAGATTCATCTTCAAAAAACATCTTAGAGTGACCACAAAGGATTCGAACGACATGAATCAACGACATGTATTTGGGGAGGGCCTATGGTCTTTAAGAGAGGACTGATAACACAGGTGATGGAGTTCGATTGATAGAGGAGTCTGTTGGCGGTAGATCGGAGTAGAATAAGTCTGATTTTGGGAGGCTTGAATCAGATAGGAACCCGATTGGTGTTTGACATTGTAATCGTTCGACGGTGGAGTCGGATTGATAGGTTGTCGACTAAAAACCCGAAATGAAAAGTGCTCGATTGTTGGTTGTTTAATTTAATTTTCTTAGCTGCATAGTCCGATTGAGTTTGCCCGATTAATACAGCTCGGTTAATGTCTGACGAAAGATGATTGAGTGGGAGATTTATGTTGTTCGACTAATGAAGATCGAACAGAGGTGATGACCGATTAAGGCTCTTGGTTTGATGTCGTTTAATCAGTGTGACTGATTTTCATGTATCAGATTTGTCAGTGTAAAGGCCCCAAAGATGAAGATGCGGTTGTCTGTCAAGTCTGTAACTACGTTTCCAGTTCTTGTCTGATAATTGTTATTAGTTTGATGTGGTCCACTCAAAGTTGTTGAGTCTTCTTGACAATTGGAGAGGACCGAACTGGATGCGCCCGACTAAAGTTGTGAAATGTACAATCGAGCACTTCCTTCTTGAATTATATCTATTTTTGTAAACTTATCTTGGCTTACCGAGGAGGCGTTTATCTCTAAGTAGAGCTGATTGGAGCAACTCTATTATGATATTATTGAATCTGAGTCGTGCTTGACACACATTTGCATATTAGAGACCGAGATTCGTTTGAGTGAAATTGCCAACCTAACTGAGTGGTGAAGGCTTTCCCCCTCAACACACTTTTAGGAGCTTGATGATGATAGAATGATATATGATCATCAGATGGCTTTATTAACCAAATTACTGTGTGCAAAGGATTAGATCCTCGTGTTGTACTAAGAGCGGGATGGCTGACTTCAAAAGTCCAAATGGTAAGTGTTATCACCCAATTTCTTGGTAACAGTAAGGATTGACTGCGATAAGCGCAGATGATCTATTATGATTGATACAGACTTTCGAATACTCAGATGACGATGTTAGACGTTAACAAAGTTTTGTAATTCATTAAGCTTGCTACTTTTTCTTCTTGTTCTTCATTATCTCATCCTTTCCCTTCCTTGAATGTGAAGGTGTGCAAGCCTGGTGAATGTTGTCCGAATCTGTTCCCGTCACATTATCCCTTGGTCAATATGGACGGATAATGCTCGATTTGATTGGTGTGATTTGTTCGACTTTATTTTAGGCACATTTATAAGATCACGTGCAAGATTGATTTCAGCCTTGCTGCATCTGTGATTTTGATCTCGCGTTGTGAGATGTTTGAACTTGAGTCGAACTGTTGTTATCTTGTTAGGATATGAGTGTTCGATTAACGATGTCGATGTCGGTGTCGGTTGAGATGTATGAACTTGAGCTGTTCAAACTAGTATAGGGCATCAGTTCTGAAAAACAAATCTTTCGTCCATGGTGTTAGTTTTGATGATCATTTGTTGAATTTAGCCGTGAATTTCTCATTTCGCTATCCATTGCTTCCGGGCAGAGAGCCAATCAAAGTAGTATGTGAATTTGAGCACGAGTTTGAGTTTGTTCCTTGATTGGAGTGATGTTCAATTTGGAGTTTGATCAGTTGAGGCGGTGCTCAGTTTTGTTGTGACTTTTTTGTGCGTTGTTAGTTGTCATTGAATCGTAAGTTATTTGTTCCATACCTCGATTCAGTTGTCTGATTAATGTTTGAATGACTTGTTTCAGGTTCAAGGGAGATTGTTGTTTGAGTTGTCCAAAGAGTGTTAAGCTCCGTTGGATTCAGATTGATTAATAGGCTCGACGGTGGATTCAGATTGATTCTGCTCGGATTGTGGAGTCCGATAGATTGAAAATGGTTGGGGATGAGCCGAGGACTGAAGTGGATCTGTTGAAACGAACCGGGACCTTGTGCCCGACTCGGGCCATTTTAATTTTGAGAAATAAACCGATTTGTACCTTTCGACTTTTGAATTGCGGTCCGACTAAAGTTTTCCGATTAAAGCGTCCGACCAATTTAATGAGACCGTCGTCGGATTGATCCGAGAAGAATCTGAATTGGTTCTGCTCAAAGTACTCTAATTTGTGTCGTCTCCTGATCCTGATTATGGGTGGTTGTTTGAGTAAACTGTTCTTCATATCTGCAAATTTTCAAGAAATGCTGATCTTTCTAAAATATCTAAATGGTTGGAATTTTGAGTTGTTGTTGTCAAAGGCTTGTGTTCCTACTTTAATATTCCATGATGAGAACAAAATTAAAGACCATGAGATCTGTACATGTCTGATTTATCCATTATATATATGAGGATTTAAGTTGTTAAGAAACTTTTGCATGAACATGACAATGTATCATCACCACACTTTTTGCAAATTCATGCGCATATGTGTCAACATAATATGTACTGATGCGGCCTCGAGCTAGTGCTACAAAAAGGCCTACAATTAGAGGACAAGTGTATCCTATCGTTATCAAATAATAATCTGGGGGTTAAGTTCGGGTATCGAATCCACGGGATTTATACTAATAAGTATCAAACTACTTGGTTTCGGGTTGTTATCTAAGCGAATTTATACTTTAGAGTTTTGGTGATTATTAATCTACTCCTAAATTACAAACACTACTTTCCATATTCCTTAGCATGAAATGGTGATGGTAAGTTTTATACAACAATAAAGATAAAATAGTCTTAAGATTAATCAAACTATCATAGCTAGCTTTTTATGATGTTTATAAACACGTATGAACTCGTAAGTACACACTTAATTAATCCTATAATTTCAAGGTTAAGTGTCTCCAATGGACTTAGAAATTAGGGCCCTTTAAGTTCCGTGATGTCGTCAATATCTACGGTTTCCGGCTCGTCAGTTCCGGTGGGGGCAACACCTATATAAATCCGGTAGAAATGTCAAGTTCATATCAAGTATTCATAAATAAACATAAGAGAAGAATATGATGATGATGAATCAAATATACTAATTTATACAAAACTATTGTATAAACTATGTAAAGAAAACAAGATGATACTACCGAATCTAGCACATAGACAGGTCACAACTAGTTTAGCGAGATAAAAGATTAGCTACTCCCTTTTATCGCACTACACCGGACACACGATTGTCGCTTATGTCATCGGAGAGGAATCTCTTTGCCAAGCTTGAAGATGGAATGTAATGGATGAAAACAAGAACATGAACTTTGTATTGATGGAATTGAATTACAAACTTTGCAAAAAGGTGAAATAGAACATGGAAATTTCGTGTTTGGATCACCTTTTCTTACAAACTAAATGGAGAATTGAAATAACAACTAAATGGAACTAAACACAAGTGAAGAGGGATGATTTCTATGGTGAATTACACCCCTATTTATACAAATTTTTGGACACCAACCATCAATGGGAACAAATGGGAAAGCTAATTACACATGGGAATCCAACCATCAATGGAAACAAATGGGAAAGCTAATTCCACATGGAAATCTTCAAAATTCATGTTTACATTGCTGGAATCAGAGTGACACGCCGTGTCAAGGCTTAACCCCTCTAGAAAACGCGTTTTGACCGACAACATTCCAGATTTGACGACCTTTAGTAATTTGCCCATAACTTCCTCATACGACCTTCGATTTGGATGATTCAAATTGCAGATGAACCCTAAGACATAGATACACAAACTTGTAGTTTTGCATTTGTCGAGATTCGGATTGGAAGAGCTTAGAAATGGGCTTGCAAGTTGCTGCTTCTACTGGAACTTTCTGACCTGTCTGGGACAAATGACACGGGGCGTGTCCCCATGGGACACGGGGTCGTGTCGGACTAAATTTAAGATTTTTCTTCCTTTAAAACGCGTGTTGACCTATTGACTTTGAAGGACACGTCCGTGTGGCCATGGGACACGGGCGTGTCAGCTGTATTTCAAGATTTCTTGGTCCAAAACCTTGGATTTTGGTGCATTCAAGACTTCTCTTTTATCCCTTTGCTCCTTATTAGCATTAATTCACCTTAAATCATGTATGTATGTCAAATATCATCATGAGGAACCTACATACAAAATAACCATAGTTAAGTTAGTGACTTTTTATATGAAAAACAACTTTAAGTAGGGAAAATTCACACTTTAGCAAATACACTTCACTTGTTCTCAAAATAACTTTGAAATATGCAAATGCTAACTAACTTAAACTAAAACGACACTAAAATACACCGTAATAACCCGAAAAGATAGGGATATTTCATCGCTATCATGTACCCACCTCAAATAGTGGTTTAAATGCATCAACCTGCATATGGTAGTTTCCATGTGTTGTGATGTGAGGCTTTAATTTTCCATGTCATCACGTGGTGGTGGAAATTGTACGAAGTGTAAAGATTGTTGGATGTATGTATCAGATTGTTGGATCTATAATACATAAGTTTATAGGAAAAATGTGAGACATCAATGACAAAGAACTTAGCTGAATGTCAAAGTCTTATAAAGGAATGTGATTACATCAACATAAATCCAAATTGAGCCCGTAAGGGAGCTTCAGACTGTTCACAAATGACCCCAAAGTGGGCTTGATATGCATAAAAAGGGACCGATAGGGAAAATGTACTCTTTTCATGTAAACGTGGTGTTAGAGACGGCTTAATGATGTAAACGCGTCGTTGGAGACGGCTTATAGATGGAATTACATTGTTGGAGACGGCTTAATGATGTAAATTAAGATTCCAAGGAAAAGACCCGACCCTTTTCAAATGAGATTTAGGAATAGCCCGAAGCGAAAATGCAATTTGTAGATGATGAATATAGAGCCGTCAACGGACGTTCTGCAGAGAGTATATCCTCGTCGAAGGCGGTATTGGTTATGAATACAGGGACTTCCATATTTAATCAGGCATGACCGGTAATAAATTTGGAGCGACTAATGGGTTTTAAATATTTCTAAGAAATCTTGAATAGAGGCTCATATCTTGTGTTGATGGAGCCTGATGGGCCTGAAATTTAAATAAGCGGGCCCAACTGAGGATCAAAAATTGAAATGAGAAGCACAAAGATTAGCCAGATTCAACGATAGCATTCGACGATGCTAGATTCCGACCAACTGCCTAGAAGTGCTCGACGAATCGAAGCCAGATTTTCGGTCCGACGAATAATGAGTGCTTCCAATGGGTTCGATGGTGACGGAACTCGATTGCCTGAGAGTCCGATGAAAACGGAGCTCGAATTGTTGAGAGACGAAGACGGAGCTCGATACTTGGATCCGACGGATAATGAGTTCTTCAATGGGTCCGACTGTGCGGTGGATGACAATTTTGAACCACTAGGCTATGGAGGCCATATTCGTGAGGTTGGATGTGCCCGACGTAAAGTCCGATTGGTCTGAAGAGAGTTGAGCAAGCTGACCTAGTTTTTATGTCTGCGATAGATTTGAACTATTCCTTGTGCAAGGTTAGATGTGCCCGACGTAGTCGGATTGATAAATGACCGACGATAGAGTCGGATTTCTTTAGCTTGACTGTAGAGTCCGTTTGGTATATGCCCGACGGAGTCGGGTTGATTAATGACCGATGATAGAGTCGGGTTTCAGCTCGACTGTTTGAATATTTTGTGTAAAAATATGTTGAATTTAAGAGCTCAGATATAGTGTTGAACATTGCTTGGTCCGGTGTGCTCCGGTTGCACTGACATTGTTGGAGAGTGAGCTGCCCGACTTGGTCGGGTGCACTTAATTAGATAGGCTGGCTTTAAAAGGGAGCGCAGACTTGAAGAGTTCGATCTATCGACGGTCGATAAAGACTTGATCAAACTGATTTTAATAGTAAGTGAATATCTTTGCTTTGCTTCGCTTGAAAAATCTTCTGTTCATTTGAAAGTATTTGTCTTCGCTGAAATTTTAAGGCATTTGTCTTTGGTGCAATTATTCTTGTTGATTTTAAAGAGTAAAATGGATCATCAAATTGCCAAATCAAAACACATTTGTGAGCATGTGTCAAGTGTGAGAATAATTAAATTGACATTTTTGTCACGTGTCATTCCTTTGTAAGTTGGATTTCAAGTATGTGGTGTCACTATGCATGTTGTCCATGCATACAAAAGAGGTATGTACATATATAAATAATGAGATATTGACATATACTGACTCAGATATGCTTGATGTTTGTCCTTGGATTTGTACAGGTTAATTGATTGTGCCCGACGGTGATGCCCGACTGAAGTTCGATTGGAGGTGTCCGATTAGAAGTTGGTCGGTTCGAATGGCCCCAATTTTTGTTGACTGGCCGCTTGAGTGCCTGACTGATGAGTGTTCGACCGTTGGAGTTCGACCAAGATTATTCGTAGCGGCCGTCTGACTGGGACTTCGAACGTTTTTAGCTCTGATTTTTTCCTGTCAAACTGAAAAACAAGTACGTATTAGTTTTGTAGAATAAGTAAATTAGCAAGCAGATCTGGGAGCATAAATGTTATTCTTGTAGAACAAATAGAGTAGTAGACAAATCTGGGCATAAATGTTTGTTTATCCCTGTCGATTTCAACTTGTGTATACTGTAACATTCCATATTTAACATGATGGGGTTTTAATCAAAGAAGATTGCGCATCCCATTTGTCCAATAAAATGTGTATGACATTGATAGGATTAGATCCATTTAGCAGAAAAACTATATGCTCACAAATGTGTTTTTATTTTTGTTTTTTGTGTTTGTAGATTCTATGCATTTAAACAAGGCTAGATCTTCTTATATGAAATTGGAAAGAGAGCCAAAGCATTGTATGGACAATGATATGATGTGTGTAAAAGAGAGAAATGGGAGCCCCCTTTTTACCTTTCTTTGTAGAGATATTTATAGAACAATAGTGGGCTTGGTGAGCCTAATGAGCCAAATCTCAATATTGTTATCAATATATCTAAAATCACTAGAAAAGCTTTTATCAAATAAAAATAATTGGTGAAAAACAATTTACATTATAATTTTTGTAAACTATGAGCAATATTTATCTATTTTATATGCATTTTGAATTTATTTTATATTATCCCCAATATGATATTTAGGTAATAAATGTGGTCTCTGTAAAAAGAAATAATAAATTTGAAAAAATTCTACTATTTACCAGATGCAATAAATTCTACTAGTGTTATATACAATGAGAATTTCCTACATAAATTGCCATTTCATGAAAAACATGACATCATATTACAAGTTAACGTGAATAACGACTCATTGACTTCAGCTCTAAAGAGACCAATAGACGCTTATGCATTCAAACTTTGGCAATCATAATGTGTTAAAGTAAATGAGTTTAGGCATTATTACTTGGTAGCCAAATTCACCAATGTATCAAATGCTATTAATATGCTATCAATTAATTTCATACTAAATATTTTTTGTTTTTTTTGTCCCTTTTTACTCTTAAGATTTTTAATTGTTGAAGTGATTGCTAGTCAGAGGTGATGTAAAGTTGAGTTGTCAATGATTAACGACATAAACGTGCTGGCGTGACATTTTCTGCTAATGAAAATCAAAATAGTATTAATTTTATAATGTCAAGGTCAAGTTGGTACCATTTTATATGTTGATGTCAAATTGATGCACCAAAAGAAATTGAAACCATTTTGATGTCTTATTTTTAAAAAAAAAAAAAGGAAAAAGAAGATAAATTAATGAATAAATAATAAGTTTCTCCAAGATAACAACTGAAATTTAAAAAGGGCGTCTTTTGTTTTTAGATTTAGGCTTGATTCAACATGACTTTTCAATTTAATATTTAGAAAATATCTCGATAATATGATTAACTTTTAAATTCACAATTCACATATTACGTAAAGCATTTTGGACAATAAGTATTATTGTAGACAAGTCTAGAGACTAGACTGTTTTAAGGAAAATTTTATAGTTACTTTGTTTTGTTCACCATTAAATTATGAAGTAAAAACTTGTTGGATATATAACGATAATATGCAAGCAATAATTCAACGAGACAAACTATACATATATATTGCTTAATCCACCGATTACAAATATATGAACAACTGAACAAAATTAAACGAAACAGAAATAACTATACCAGAAAGGTAGAAAATCAGAAATGAACACTCGAGGCCCTTTCAGTTTCCTTAAGACAAATTCACCACGTGTTGGCGTAGTCTCCCAGGATACAACGAGTCGTAGTCGAACTCTAAACTGTACACGATTACTTATCACCGGAAACAAAAGATGGAGGAGCAGGAATGAAAACTTGCTCGGGAAAGAAAGTTTACACAAATTTGCAAAAGTGTGTAAGAGAATAGTTGAATGGACAAATTCAACTCTTATTCAAAATGGGGTTGTAACGTCTGTCATTAACTCGTGATTAATAGCGTTTAATTTCCGTAACCGAAAACGGTTTCAGAAAATTAAAAACTGTAACAGAAATCTCATTCATCACAAGTTAATTTTAAGCACATAATATACCGTTAGAAAGTTTACGTGTCATAGAATATGTTAACGTAGTAACATCATTATAATGACCACTTTACCCCTTGTATATATTGCCTTAAAATTGACATAAAATAATGTACAATACACATTATTTTCCAACAATCCCCCACATGAATGAAATTTCAAGGAAAAATATTCGATTGTGGTGATAATAATCTTTGGCTGACATCTGCATAGGATAGGTAGGCAACACCTTTGAACATTCCCTTGTGAAAGCATATTTACTTTACTAGCTGAATAGTAGACGCGATGTCCTTGAACTATTCTGCCGTTTGTGTAAACGATGATATACCTCACACAGATAACAACACGACACGGTTTTTTTTGGTTCTCATGGTTATGTTCGTTATGGTCATGAACATCTCCTGGTTCTGCAAGAGTTTAGGAACACTAGGCCCCACTAGTTTCCTTTGAAGCGACCCCACTTCACTCTTTACATAGGTGATATCTTTTGCTCTTATACGTAGATGCACAAAGAATCATTAAAAACTTAGCTTGATACTAGTATATCATTACAGCTTAGTTTAACCTTACACGTCTAACATCACTGTTTACATCATAGGAACGGACCTGGGGTGACCCCCACAGTGACTTCACAAGGTTTAAGCAATTAGGTTGTCCCTTTGAACCTAGATCTTGGGATCTCCAATCAACTAGGTTGGGTTTTCCTTCACATAACGCCTTAATTCTAATGGGCTTTAGTCTCATTCCTTTCGATGATAGTTCAACCTGATCTCTAGCTAACTCTTTTGGTTAGTGGATCCACTGTGTTATCTTTGATATTACCCAATCAAAAGATTCAACACCTGTTGAGATCGGTTGTTTAACGAAATATATATCGACGACACGCTTGTCAATTTCTTTCGTTATACATTACATTTTGTGTTCCATTAGTTATTATTTGTTTATCACAAAAATATACATAATATGGACACAAATTTAAGTCATCCTCTAGCTAGATTCAGACTCAATCATGAATCTACTTCAATCGTTAAGGATTTAAAAGATACTATTCTCTTTCTAGAATATACATGTATCTCTTTAGACCTTGTCTATAGTGCATTGTATACTCAAAAATTGTACCATGATATTCAAGTATTATCTTAGTAATCTTCCATGGGCGTCCCCACGATTACTCGTGTACTTGCTTAAAAAACCGGTTTAGTAAAAACAATATCATGCGTTGTACAATTTCATGAGATCTGATAGAATGCCTATAATTCTCATTAACACAATGTGACCTTGTTAACGTAATAACTTCAGGTGAATAATAGATTCGATTATTCACATAAGGTCTATAAGTCCATATGTTAAACCGTGAGTTAACATCAATATTCCATTCATTTGTGAACATTTGTTTACATGAAAGCGGTTAGCTATCACTATGGTCAAGGTCTTCGTATGGTCAATAATGTTTCATCATTACCAAATTTATTTTCATGACCAAATAGATCGTTTCATCTCCTTTCCATCGTTTCAGATTCCATTAGAAATAGTAATTTTCGTTTTTTTCAAATTTCACTATTTCCCACGTATGGTCTTACAGGATGATACACACTCTTAATAGTCTTTCTTTCGTAAAGACTATTTAAAAGACTAACTTAAGAGTCTTTCTTTCTTTCATATAAAACTTTACAACCTCTTCCTTAACGTTAGTCTCAACTTCAGCTCGTTGAAGAAGACTAGTTGAAAAAGAGACTAAGCTTCATATTTCAAAGAATCAACAAATTTCCATGAAACGATATGTATTATCATGAAGAGCAATGGAAATACAATTCTCTTGTTTCCATTTCTACGATAATGGAGCTGATATTTTTAGCAAGACACTCCCCCACATTTTCAAGTGATCATAAAAGTCTTTTGACCTTTTCCATAATCTACGTGGTTTTCTTGTCTAAAATCTTTTAGAGTACCTTATCACAAGGTCATTAGCTGATGGTACAGCTACCCCCACATTTATGTGGTAAACTAGAATTCTTGTTGTAACGTTACTATATAGTGTATTTGTATTAACACCTTAAAAGGTTACAACTACCACCATATATAAGATTAAACAATTCTGAATTTCCATTTCCATTTGTGGAATCTGATTCTAATTCATTGTCTTCGTCTTAACATAAAGTTACATTTATGTTTATAATCAAACTGGAATAAATAGGATATTACGTTGTTAATTAAATTACGCGCGTCTTATAATTGTCTTATAATTAACAAGTTCATTCTCACAATGATATAAAAGAAAATAACGTTATTCTTTATTCATTTACGTATGCGGACTTACAAACTAAGAAATTACACAAATTTCTAATTTGATACATATCCTATACGTTTTATTCCTTACAAAAACAAATAAAATGGAATTCTTCAAATTTCCATGTCTGACAAATCTTGGATAATATCCTCAATGTCATAAGCTCCATTGTGACTTTTCCCTCCACGCTTTCGCCTTTTGGATATGCCACCACTAGCTCCCAAGTTCATTCCCACGTGAACATTTTTGCTCTTCTTTTTAATGGCTTTAGAGAACTCCTTTAAGTATTCTCTATCCTCTTCTTGACCTTTGAGCCTATCACATAGATCTTTCACCCTCATATCCTTGCTTTTATGGTTCAAATAACTTTTGAAGTCATTCCAAGAAGGTGGCAACTTATCAATAATAGCCGCTACCAAGAATGACTCCGTTAGTTCCATTTCTAGCGCACGAAGCTCAAGGACTATGAGGCACAGATCATGTACTTGACTCATTACCGTTTTGGAATCTACCATCTTATAATTCATGAAACATTTGACTAAAGATCTCTTAGCCTTTACAATTCCTGAAAAATATTTTTGGTTCAAAGATTCCCACAAGTCTTTTGCCGTCTCTTTATATTGATAGATATTACGAAAAGCAATATCCATGTTCTCTAATATGAGAGCACGACAAACTGTGTTATTGTCTTTCCATGCATTGATCACATTCGGGTTATGAAGATCATTTTCCACAACAGTAGGAGAGTCGTCTTTCACAAGACTTGCCAACCCTAGCATGGTCAAGTAGAGATACATCTTCTCTTGTCATAGTTTGAAATTCGATCCGTTGAATTTCACCAAATCAGAACCGGAACCACCTCCATTAACTGGAGTTTCCGTATTCTTTTCAACCAAAGTGGACACGTTCCCTCCACGCATATCATTCCCGTTGGTTCGGTTAGTCATTGTTTCAAAATAACTGAAATAAGAGAACAAATACTTCATTAGTCTCAAATTCAAATATAAATGAAACAAACGGCTAATCATTATATAAATTAATCTTATATAACTAAACATGAACCAAAAAAAATAAAACCTTTGATATAGCTATGAATTTGTTCTCAAACTGGTTAGTTAATGTATTGTAATTCCAGCAAACAAGTTTATATGAGAAAATATAAACCCAGCAACCAACCAATTCGTCTATAGGCACCACCAATTATAACAATTCTGTTAACACAAACAAAAATTATATAAACCAAGTTTATATAAATAAATTATAATCTCAGTAGCACAAAGTCTCAATAGTCCAATTAAATTCGCAATGAAATTTTGCAGCAAAATTCCACAAGGTTCCAGCAAAGGTATGATTCCAGAATTATCAATTCTAAACCAAAAACAAAAGTCCAACATATATCTAATTCCAGTTCCAGCAGATTTGAGTCAAGCAATATTTGACAAAAGTTCCAGCAAACAATTCAACCAATTTCCTAAGAAATTGTCCAGCAATATAAACTTTATATATGAAAAATATAACCCCAACTGCAAACCATCCAAAGAAATTGATGTCAACAATTTATAAGTAAATATAAATAAATTAATGTCAACAACCAGTAACCAAAAATCTATTTGTCCACCAAGTTTTGAAATGAAACAGTCCAGGCAAGAAACCAATACTTCCAACGAGATCAAGCAAAGGTAAAATCAGAAATATAAATTCTGAATACTCAAATTCTGAGTCGACAAATTAATTGTCCAGCAGAAAAATCCAGTTCAAGCAATCGGTTCTAACATCACCGATTGAATACAAACCAGAAAAGAAATCCCTGCAATTATCACTCACAATATAAAACACGTTAAAATTTGTCTTAAGATTGTTGGATATATAACGATAATATGCAAGCAATAATTCAACGAGACAAACTATACATATATATTGCTTAATCCACCGATTACAAATATATGAACAACTGAACAAAATTAAACGAAACAGAAATAACTATACCAGAAAGGTAGAAAATCAGAAATGAACACTCGAGGCCCTTTCAGTTTCCTTAAGACAAATTCGCCACGTGTTGGCGTAGTCTCCCAGGATACAACGAGTCGTAGTCGAACTCTAAACTGTACACGATTACTTATCACCGAAAACAAAAGATGGAGGAGCAGGAATGAAAACTTGCTCGGGAAAGAAAGTTTACACAAATTTGCAAAAGTGTGTAAGAGAATAGTTGAATGGACAAATTCAACTCTTATTCAAAATGGGGTTGTAACGTCTGTCATTAACTCGTGATTAATAGCGTTTAATTTCCGTAACCGAAAACGGTTTCAGAAAATTAAAAACTGTAACAGAAATCTCATTCATCACAAGTTAATTTTAAGCACATAATATACCGTTAGAAAGTTTACGTGTCATAGGATATGTTAACGTAGTAACATCATTATAATGACCACTTTACCCCTTGTATATATTGCCTTAAAATTGACATAAAATAATGTACAATACACATTATTTTCCAACAAAACTAATCTAATGATGGATATAACAAAGTAAATAGAAAAGAAAGTGATTATAGCCTTTACCCCTATCTTAAAAATCAAGTTGTAGAGAATACGATGCAAATAGCAAATATTATCAACATGGTGAATAATTTAGTTGAGCAACACAAATTTCACGAGACAGAAACCAACAAGTGAAAAGAAAAAGCACATCTATATTAATTTTAGTTTTCTGGGACTAAGGATAGTAGGTGAAATCATTAAAATCTTGTGCAATAATTTCATTTAAAAGAGCATCTTTTTATATCTCTAAATAAAGTAATTCCTATATGAAGCAATTTCAGCAGAGTAATTAGTATTCCAGAAATTTCACCAATTTTCCATTACTACCAATATTTCTAACTTAGCTATTTGCTTAGACATGAAACTATAGGACTAATAAGGAGATAAAGTATAAACCCTAATTTCCATACTTGGACAAAGGTTTTCTCATATTTCCTAGCAAACACAATCAACATTGACAGATTCGAAATTCAACGGCAATGGCATCCCGGTACCTATGAGTATTTAATTGCATTTTCCGGGTGCTTTTACCTTGAGAAAATAGAACTCCACACAAAGGTTCGATAAATTTTTCCAGAGACTATTAGATACTCAAGCCCCCTCCCGACTCTCCCTTGATCCGTGGACAGCTGACAGCCGAGCAACGCCATCTCCTTACTCAACTTGTATGAATGTTGGGTGTTCCTAGGATCTATCAAGTATGAAATCAACGGAACAACAATATGCACAACTCTTTCATTCTATCAATGTCATGAAACGCTACTGCGTTTTTTTTAACATCTACAGTCATACTAGGAATCGAATAATATCCCGAGATGTTCCATATGGGACATAAAATAAAATAAATTATCAAAACCATGTTCTTAATACATGAATGCCAGTTAAGATGCATGGTTAAAGCAAGGATCTAAACGCATGCATGCTCTATCATAAAACATAGAAGAAGAATGCAAAACAAGGTTAAAAGCAGTCCAAGTTAGTGTGTTTCAACAAGTAAAGATTGAAAGGAAATGAGGTGAACCAGAAACATATGACAACCAAACCGAAAAAAGAACCCATTTATAGTATGTCAAAACACAAATACAAAGCATGGTGGGCAAACATCTAATGACCTCATCCTATTGCTTTTATGCTATTAACTATCCCTAAAACTTGTATGTATGCTAACTAGCATTCCAAATTCTATTGAAGTTACAGCTGCAGCTGAGACGGTCTAAGGCCTGCACACCTTTAATTAACTACAAAAAAAAAGAAAAAAAAGAAAAGAAAAAAACTCTAACCCACCAATGGTGAATTAATTCATGTATAAGCTTTTCCTACATTCTTTTCAACAATAACTGTCAACTGACCTAAATCTGTTCTCGCTTCCGTTTGTTCATGAAGTTCTCCATTTCTGCTTTAATCTTCTTAACAACGCTCTCCATCCAATCGTTATCGTTCGCTATTTCACCATCTTCGATCCAATGTAGTTCAGATTTTCCCCCATTCACAGGCAGAATAGTATTCTTTGCAGCACTTTCAACCATTTCTTTTACCTCAACTTCAGTAAATACTTGAAGCAAATCCGCAGGTATCGAAGCCGGATCAAGCTCCAAGCAGCCTTTAGGAACATTATGGCCTTCATTACCTGTCAACACATGAAAAGGGACCTGATGAGAAAGTCGAAACAGCTCCGCTTTTGGAATTGTCATGGTGATACTCGAGTCCGGATGACCGGAAAACACGGTCTTGAAACCAACAACTTTGATAAGTGGTGCTACAGCAACAGCTTCCTCTTCAGAATAGTCTTCAAGCACTTCCACCATGCTATAATTATGTATCAGTACATCCAGGGTTTCTGCATCCCAATCAGGTGACCAATGAGTATACATAGCCCATATATCCCCCTTCATAGGATAGATTGTGACAATCCCTTTTTTTCCCTTTTCCCACTTGACCTTGTGTGAAAATCAATTCAGAGAATTACTATCTTCACGCTTTCGGTCGCACCCGACCCTGAACCACCCTACGCGGATCGGACGCGAAAATGAAAATAAACTAAACCACAATAAAATTCTGAACCAAAAATACATTCTCATATTTCATATGTCATTAAAACTCCAATATATATTTCAATACAATTATGTCTCCAATTGTACATAAATAAACTCCCAAGAATATCTGAAAACTTCCTGACAACTTCAAACCTGGTATATAAATCAGTAGGCATCTCTATAACATCTTCCTCGCCTAAAACATCAAAACATTTAAAAAGTGAGACAGAAATCTCAGTAAATAATTATCAGCGACATAAAATAAATATACTCAAAATAGCTATCTATAATACTTCAAAATATTACTTTCTTTCAAATCTGTAATAATATATCAAAAACTACAAAAAACCATTATTTCTCAAATAAACCAAAAAAACTCATAAGCTGAAAGTACTGTATTAAAATGCCTAAACACAAGTCCCCATAAACCGGTATTTAAGATTTGAATACAAACTTTAGTATCCATCCTCGAATTCCACCCGCGTAGTTTCCATAACAATATCAATATCAATAGCTGAGATCTCATATCTTTGCCTAACGTTAGGACTAACAGCTGTGCACACTTTCCATACCATCTCTCGGTAATGGTCTTAACATCAAGTACTACTTGGGCAATCCTAGATGGACAAAACATTTCTCAAACACAAATAATTATCAAATAATTTCCAAAATTTTACCAAAATACAAACCATATCAACTTCTTGATATTTAACCAATATCCAAAACATTATATCTCAAACCACTGTCAAATATAACAATTAAAATTCAGTCAAAACCTTTCCAAAAATACCACAACGTATCAAATCATTTCAACTCAAAAATCTGAATATCAATTCAATCAATTTTCAAAATACTAATTCATAAACATTTATCAATCGAACGCATTAAAATTCATCAATAAACAATTCAAAATATATTCGTCAAATATTAACTTTCCATAAAATCATATAAACTATAAACCTTCAAATCAGTTTATCGTATATATTTATATATATACTCAAAATCATAAAAAGGAAGTTGATAATTACTTACAAAATAGAAACTGTCAGATATGAGTCTAAATTTAGATCTTTAAACTCGGCTTAATTCCAGAGACTGAATTCCACAATAACGAGCCTTCCTTCTAATTTGACCCCAATTCCAAGTGTTAAACCTTAGCAATATCTTCCTTGTGAAACCTCTCCACATAAATTCCGCAACCACCTCAATAAAACTTATATATATATACTTACTTGATATTTTTATAATTCACCATATGCATCTTAATTATGCACCATAAACACATAGCCAAATATTTACCTTCCACGTGTATAAAACACAACCCATATTAATCCATTTATTTGACACATAAGCTCCAAGTCACCATATTAAAATAAACTCCATACTAATCCATTAACATGAAGACTTTGCAATACATATAATAATATCAAATTCTTACTTACAAAATATATTATGCTCTTAAAATGTCACGTTGCAACACCAAATGACCAAAACAAAATATTCAGCTCTTTATCTTCCTCAAAATTCTTATTCATAATATGCCACAATATGAAATTAACCTCAATAAAATATTTATAACTCCAAATAATCCACCAAACATCATATAATTCAATATTAAAATATAAGTCTCCAATTTTTTGGGCACAGATGTTACACTTTTCTATCGAGAAGATTCCACTGGTCTTAAAAATTCCGGAACCAATCCAGTTTAATGGGGCCAATTCATGATTGGTTTTGGTATTAAGCCAACTGATTCGCATTTGGAGCGGTTTCAGTGATATCACACGATGAATCATAGCATAAATGCGAGGCATACCATCATCACCATCATAAGCAGCCCAAACCTGGTTGGGACCAAAAGACAACACCGTACGGTCCTTATCAAAATCATGAAAGTCTGAATCCGGGACATGCATTGATACGGGATCGAGAACTTTTCTGTCAGGACCATCATCCAATTTTGCAACCAAAGGTTCTAATTGAGCTCCAGAATTGGTATTTGCAATCTTCTGTTTTCCTTTCTCCATTTCCTTTTCAGATGTCTTTGATCCAACAGGAGGACTTTTCCAGTCGTTAAGCTTCAGCTGAATATCCTTCTTAGCTATCTCTATCATAAGATTTCGTAGTTCCTGCTGGGATAGCTCTCTCGTCTACTTGAACTTTCCAAAGCGGTCAAAACTACCCTTTCGAGCACCAGGATCACCGACTCCTCCATTTCTGCTTGGCATTTGAGGTGAAGGATTGTTCCTCCTATTGTCATCAGTACGTCTCTTTTTCTTTAGTCTATCTCCTGCTGACACAGGAACAAAATCAGCAGGAAAAGGTCTCTTAGCTGAACCAGATGTCGGAGCTCCCACGGACACTCTTCTAGCTGTATCTGCTTCAGGAAATGCACCCAAGTTCACTTCAGGTCTCATATTTGAATTAGAAGTAGACTCTCCCGCAACATGCTGTTTTGAGTTATTCCCTTGCGCAGAAGCAGTCCATGTCCCCCCATTTCCATTAATAAGTGGGGTTGGAACCTCAACAACAAGGAAGGGTTGATGACAAATTGGGCAAACAAGCTCGAAATTGACATAAAGTCTACGATACTCAAATTGAATTTTACAGAGGTTACATAGACTCAAGAAGGTATCATTGGAAGAATATAAATTATGCTTCTAGTCATAAGCTCTTCTCCGGGGTTTATCAGTCAGCAAATCCAAAGCTTCAGATAAAATCTTGAAAGCGGCATCAGCACCAACAAAATTATTTTTGTCAGGATGAAGAATGAGAGCTAGGTTTTTGTAACTTCTCCTGATGACGGCAACACTAGTGGAAGGTTCTACACCAAGAACTCCATACCAATTTGTTTCCCCATTTATTGTTTGCTCAGAAGCGATATACACGTCAACAGTTGCTAGAAAATGAGATAGACCAACAAGATCAGGATACAAGCTTTGCGCCTTCAATGCAAATCTTTTCGCCCCAGCAATGTCCCTCTCCTCAAACTTCTTCTCCGCTATCAACTTCGCCCTGGAGGCTTCTTCTTTATAACATTCCATCTTTTCTATATTTCCCCACTACTTCCCTTCACTTTCTCAAGCCCTGATACACCAAAACTATAATAAGGAAAGTATCGCCACAAAGAGAAAGCAAATAAATTCTAAACATTCATAAATCATTTAAGTGAAATTTTTTCTTTAAAACTTGAAAATACCCTAAAGAATGCATTGCAAGCCCTCAGTTATGTGGAAGTTCGTTACTGAATACTTAGACATAGAAACAATACTTTAGAATTTGAAAAACCCAATGAATGCTTCACTAGACCTCAGTTACAAAAAAATTTACATGTGTTAACACGAATGTATAAAATGATCCTAACAAAATAACCGGAATAATTATCCATATCCAAGTATTCGGTAACGAACTTCCGCGTAACTATTAATTAGAAAAATCCAGTTACAAGGGAACATTCTACACGTTGTCAAGATCCATAAATCGAAAGTCTCTTAACTAGACCGTACAACATTTATAAATCCCACGTGTCTGGTAACGAACTTCCAAAATAAGCTAGCAGAATTATATGATACAAAACCTTCTAATCTTTCAACACATATTCGTCCAAAAAAACCGAATAAACGAACAAACTGTATAAAAGGAAACATCATGAAGTTCGTTACGTGATGTGATATGCTAAGACATGCATAGTCTCGATTCAATTCGAACACCATATGATAATAAAGGAATCTAAATGGTACATATGATCAGCAACTATCAACAAGAAAACAGATTAAATTGATATCACTTTCAAGACATTGTTTTCCTTTATAAAAATTCTCAATAAAGTTCCAAACCATCTCTACATTCTTAGATATATAAGCAATTTAAGCATCTAACAAAAACTATATTCTCCCAAAATTGTAATTCCTCATAGCAAACCCTCAACAACTAATAGAAAAAAACCTATAGTCTCTGAAAATTCTTCATATAGCATAAAGGAGTGTAAAAATTTATTATTTGCATGAAATGTAACAAACAGAAAGAAAAAAAAAGAGTACCCAATTGCAAAGACGTGAAGTGACTCTGAAGAATATAGCTCCTCAAATTTGATTTTCCCTAGTTTACAAGCTACATACCAAAATATATTAGTAAACAAATAAATAAAAATTCACAGCATTTTTCTTTTTTTGTTTATAAAACTATATGCCTAGAGAGAACTACTACTAAAAATCTAATGTGGTTTTTGTTTACTGTTTAAGTTCCTTTTATAGTTGCCCAACTTAACAATTCTACACATGGTTAAAAGCCTCACCAAGGTTTGTTTTATTTTGTTAACTCTGATTTAAAGGCTTTTTTTTTTTTTTTTTTTTTTACAGTTTCCTAATTATGGATAGATATTTATTTGGATGTCTAGAAATGGAAAAGAAATACCTATGAGAATCAAATTCCAAGGCAAAAGTTTATTTTATATTACTCTTTTGAACTAATTAGATAATTAATCATGAATAAAATAATGTAAACACAAAATTAGGTGAATATTTACAAGAAAAGTGAATCTGGTTAAAAATAGTTGTAGAAAATCTAAAAAGAAGTTGAAGATTTTGTGCATTGGATGCCAATTGAAGCCAAATGTTTATGTACAAGTAGGAAATGAGATTTTCTAGGATTTAATTAACCCAACAGCTATATTTGAAAAATTGAATGAATGAGCTATATATGGTTAATTGGTTGTCACTGAGTTGTAATAAAATTTCCTTTCTAAATGAAATAAACATATGACATCAAAAAATTTGACTGTATTTTGGTGTTACTGTTTTCACCTTTACTTCACACTTGTGTTCCACATGCTTCCACCAACCCATGTTTACGTTTCTAGTGTCAATGGGTTATTACTCTAACAACATGAGGACAACACGAGAGTTTCAAATTCGAGTACAGAGAGTTTTTGAAGTATAATGATGATGATGAAACTAAAAAGAACTATTGAAAATATAGAAAGAATAATTGGATGACATTATAATAAGTTGTATGTATTTCCAATATATCTACACGTGTTTTAGAGCAATAAAATTTAAAGAATGAAACCTAAGTTAAAACGAACAATAACTTAGTATAATTAGATCGTATAGTTAATAGGTATTTCCGTGAGGCTCAAGAAATGAAATTAAATGGGTTAACAAAGACATTTACACCATTTTTTTTAAAAAAATATGTGATATAATTACATCCTATTATATTCATAGAAAGAAATCTCAATTTCGATTTGCATGAAATCTATTCATGGTATCTTTCATCAAAAGTTGGTTTATTGTATTTAGTAGGCGTTTCTACGTGCATTATATATACTATGCATACACAAAAAGATTGGTCAAAGTTTAACTTTTTTTAGTAGGCAAACTGCAAATTTCCATCAATGTATGTGGTCTCTTCTTATTTTTACTAAGTGTCAACATCATACATTGATATCGTATGAAGCCCAAAAAAAAAATTAATATGGAAAAAAAGACGAATAATATCGACATAGTATTCGATCAAACTATTGCACAACGCATTAAGTTTGTTGGCACAAATTTGATTACTTCAGTTGAAGTAAAATACATTGTAAAAACATCTATACAACGTAAACGATCAAAGTTAACTTTGTTTTGTAGACAAACTGCAAAATACCATCAATTTTCATCTTATTTTTTTTTGTCTAAATTATACGTATTTCATTGATATAAATTTTTGTAGGATTTAGTCCCATTTTTCATATCTTCATATCCATGGTGATAGGACTGGACTCGGACCCATACGATTCAATCTTGGATCAAATATTAAAAGAAAATATTCACATTTGTAACTGTTTTCGACCGAATTGGACCGAATTTATTCAAACAAAGTCAATACCATAGTTGTGAGCGCAAGTGGTCGCTCATAGCGGCTTTAGCCTTCTTTGACTAGAGTCGCCACCCGGCCGATCGGGAAAATGTACAAACCGGTGTTTGTACCGATTGTTTTGAAAACCAGAGATTCTATTTACGTTCGTGGATACAACTTATTAATTCCGACATTCCAGAGACCCAGAGGATCTTTAGTGCAGCCTAACAGTTTATTATCTTGACATTTAGGGTTATTACACAAAAATATTGAAATGCGGAAACATTTGGACAGTAAACCGCCGGGTGACACGGTACAAAACCCTCAGAAGCTTACCCTCGTCGCGTGCCAGTGATTGCTCGCGGACTGATGCTCGTTGAAGAACGGAGACCTTTTCAGGGAGGAACCTCGGGGCCGGAGTTGCGTAGGGCGTCCTCCGGAATGGTAACTAGGAATAGGACTTAGTCAGCTCTAGCGGGACTGCGAGTGATGCCTGAGTTAGAAACTTTCAATAAGGGGAATATATTTTTGGTGGTAGTGAGGACCTTTTTTAGGAATATTTTGGGAAAATACTCTCGAGCTCGGACTTTTAGCGACTCTTTTCTGTATCAGAGCCAACTTTAGGCAACAACAGAGGCAACTTTATCAGAGGCAACTTATATCCGGTTAAGAATCGCTTTAGAACGAGCTAGAGAGAGAGGAGAATGAGTGTTTGTTGGTGAATTGAATGAGAAATTCGGGGGGTATTTATAAGGTAGCTTGTGACCGTAGGGTCTCCATTTAGTGACCGTACGGTCACTACTTTGCCCGTCTCAGATCCAAATTTGGATCTGAGCCGGGCTTCCCATAAGGCCCGGCCGGACCTTGTAAGATCCGGCCAAACTTGTTTGGCATGTAGTACACGTGTCACGTTTTCATTGGACCGCCAGCCACGTGGCAGATAAGGATTGGATTGCTATCTGCCACGTGGCAGTGACCGTACGGTCAGATGCTTTGTGACCGTACGGTCTCAACAAATAGTGTTGTGACCGTATGGTCCCTAGTGAATAGTACTTGTGACCGTATATCATTTCGTGATTGAGGATTTTCTCATAAGCATGAAAGTGCCACACTCATGGTCCCGAGGAGCGGGTGGAAGAGGTTATGACCCTGAAAAGATGATCCGTTCTTCGACGAGTATCAGTATTTGACCAGCTGGCGCGTCGAGGAGCTTATAGATTGCTTTCATCATCGGGTTCAAAAACCAGTGCTTACAGTTTGCCCCCCGCTTCTTTGGGAGTGCCTAAGGTGATTACATTATCTTGGAAGACCCGCTGGACAGTCACAATGAAGCGAAACAAGACATACTGCGTGTGTGCTTGTGTTTTTCAAAAGTGAGTTTAGAGAACTTAACTGCAGTTCTGGCCTACGGCATCGTGTCTTCTAGAATCTCACTGTTAGGCCGACTAACTGTCTTCACTAGTACCTCGACGATGATTTTCCGTAACTTCTGATGGTGCCTCAAATTTTTGGTTCGAGGACTTTCGGTAACTTCCGTAGCTCTTAGTAACCTTTCCTAACACCTCGGGCGTGACCCGAAGTTTTAGTAACCTTTCGTAGCTCTTAATATCCTTTCATAGTACCTCGGGCATGACCCGAGGATTTAGTAACCTCACGTAGCTCTGAATAATCCTTCATAGTACCTCGGACATGATCCGAGGATTCAGTAACCTCTCGTAGCTCTTAATAACCTTTCATGGTACCTCGGGCATGACCCGAGGATTTAGTAACCTCTCGTAGCTCTTAATAACCTTTCATGATACCTCGGGCATGACCTGAGGATTTGGTGGTCTCTTCAGTTCAGTTCTCCATCCCACTTTCTTCAGATAATGCTGAACACTTTGTCCTACCAGTCTTACCTGAATGCTGGCGGTTTCCATCCAGAGATCGATCAACTGTGTCCCAATATCTTTTCTTTTCCGCTCTTGATCTTCAATCGATCTGTGGTCCCTGGAAGCATTCCTCCTTGACCCAAGTCATGCCCCACTCTGGTACTGCCCCAGTGGAGTTCCCAGTTCCCAACATTTTTGATAAGCTCGGGGGTGCCCCAGTGTGTTGTTTCTACGATCGTCGGATGTCTCTGCGTCCTTTGTAGTCCTTCGAGATGAGTAACATCTTCTGTAGCGCCTTCTGTAACGTCTTCTGTGACGCCTTATGGAACGCCTTTTGTGATGCCTTCTGGAACATCTTCTGGAACGCCTTCTGTAACGCCTTCTGCAACGCCTTCTATAATGCCTTCCGTAACGCCTTTTGGAATGCCTTCTGTAACGCCTTCTGGAACGCCTTCCGCAACGCCTTCTGCAACGCCTCATGTAACGCCTTTTGGAACACCTTTTGTGACGCCTTCTTCAACGCCTCCAGTAGGTGTGAGTATTGATCTCCGGAGCTGCTTCAGGGGTGTTAAGTCTTCATGAGGTCGGACGCTTCTAGCCGTGGAAGTCGGGTGAGCTTCTGCGCTTTCCGTGGTCTGTCGGGGTTCTGAAAGGTTGTTGACATCGTCTGATAGGTGTCGTGCCTAGACTATCTCCGCGTGGCGAAGGTCCTATTTATCGTCGCCTTTTATGACTCCTATGGGGATCCTGCACAAACGAAGACACGCATCCTTCCTCGGGGTGAGATGGCCAATGTGAGATAAACATTTTTATGATGACTAGCCATGTTGCATGATTATAAGTGATCAAGGGAGATACCCTATTCTGTGGATGCATGCAGGTTTACACCTATGAACTGGATAACACAGAATGCATGCGACTAGACGTGCAGACACATGATAAGGGATGCTTTCACTACATGAACTCATGTGATATGGACTCTAGCTAGATTACATAAAACATATGGTGTGCATATGTGTGTCTTTAGTGTAAGTGATGGGGTGCGCTATTAGGTGGACCTATGACAACCTATAAGGATCTGAAACCCAAACTGTGTGTGACTCAATGTGTGTGTGCACGAGGGGATGTCCGACTCATGTGATGTATCTTTCACGGATTTCGGCTAGATGACCTAAGTGTCTAATGTTTGCGTACAACTAGACATGTGGACCTGTGATTGTGTGCAGACCAGGGGGGCTACCTCATCTTATGACTCGTGTGGTATTATTTTTGCGGTTTCTAGTTGGACGACCTAAGACATGTGGTATGTATAAGTGGACACGTGAATGGGCGACCCTAAACGACTCTTGATTCTAAATGAAGTATGTCCCGTGTCAGTGGATGGACCCAAGGTTTTTGGTTATATGTGAGGTGGTTTTATGAGGGTAGGTTCATGGTTTTTCTTTCGGAGGATGCGAGCAAAGGTTTTGAAGGAGATGGGGTTTTCGTGGGTGTTTCAGGGATGTTGGGACAGTTCCTGTGAGGAGTGAAAGGGTTTAGGGTTGGATGATGGAAGCGAGGGTTGTGGAGGTTCTTCGATGAGGATAGGGCGTGAGAGATCATCAGGGGTTCGTGTAGCTTCGAGGTTGTCAGGGTAGGGATCAAGAATGCAACTTCCGATGATGTTTTCGTGATTGCCCCTAGGGTGAGGTGTTTTATCGCTCTAACTGTTGCCTAAAATGACTCTACGGGTTGTCAATTTAGCGAGCTGCCTTTATTGTTGCCTAGGTCGCCCTTTCAGGTTTTCAACCTAGCAGGCTTTCTTTCGATGGACCCTGATTGTTGCCTAGATCTAGTTTTTGAGTCTTCTTGATCTAGCAGGTCTTTTCTGTTTCCTCAAACCCTAGAGGAGTCGGCTAGTGTTTTGAACGGAGTGTACGTATTCCATCGTCTAAGTTCTTGATTTCTCTGTGTCAATATGACTTATGGCATCCTAGAATACGCATAGCTGATAGACTCTTGGAACATACATTCAGACTCACTAACATAAGCACCTAGACTAGTTAACATATGCATAAATGGTTCATGTATATCTAGTATGAATGTGCCCCCGTCATCAATCTATCCTAGTTGGCCATCTCTTCTCTTCTTGTGACGATGGTTTGCTCCTTGTAGTGAGGATTCTTCCGTGATGTGGGATCGTCGTTTTTCGTGGGGATAGAACCACGTGTCCTAGTGCCGCCATCTTATTTTCGGAAGCGTGCAAGTGATTCTCATGATGAAATCCTAGTGTTTCCATTGTTCTCCTTGGTGTAGATCTTGTCATAAACTTTCTGCATGGATCACGTCTTCGTGCGATGATTGGTTAGATGTGTCTATGGCTTCGGGACACCATCCGCTTCGGCTTTGACGTGGAAATGTCTTTGCTCCCTTCGAGATTTTGTGGACGGGATCCATTTTTGAGCTATAAGCTTCTCCGAAGGATGGCTTCGCTTCTCCTTTTTGCTTCTCCCTTCATCCGTTGTTGAGTGTAGGAAGGGAATTCTGAGGACTTCATGGGTTTAATTCTGAAGGCTGATGGACCTTGGTTCATGGAGACACTGCGAGTATTTGGATGCTCCATTTTGACTTTTGCGCACTGTCTTAATTCCTTAGAGCGAGGTTTCTTCTTTTTGCAGGACTCCGAAGGAGATGTGCTTCTACATTGATCCAGTAATTCCTCCTCCTTATGTTGCTTCTCCATCTTGCAAGGTACGTCCTGGTCGAGGCCCCTTATCTGGTTGTGGTTCTCTCTCTTACAGTCGAGGGCATATTCATACTAGACACACATGCTCTAATTATGCCTATATTTTCCTAATGTCTATTTGAAAGATGCAAATGAATGTAGACACGAGTTAGCTAAACGCTTTTTCTACCCAAGCACGGGTCTGTAAATACGTGGATAGGATAAGTGGGATAGAGCCTAGTCGATATCTGATGATGTTGCTCCGTTCTTCGTATGCAGGGATGTTCTTGATGCGACGCTTGTGACTTAGAGTCCTCCATGAATCCTCTTAGGGGTGTATTCTTAGCGTTTCGAACCCCTAGGTATTTTTGGGGTCAAATAAGGTCTTTTGTTTGCTCTAGAATAGGTTATGAAGAGTCGGTTAACTAAAGTGAAATGGAATGTGGTGTATGTCGGGGTAGTTTGGTGAAGTTTGGTGTAAGGCATTTTTTGGTAGTACGTGGGGAGTGATTCATTTGCGAGGTAGGCTACGTGTCAAGGCTTGGGTTGTCTTCGGTTTGGATTGGGGTTTGAGAGGATATCACGGAGAACTCTCCTTGGTCGTTTCATACTCCGTTCGAGGGTTTGTCCCTATCTCTGATCCCTCCTTGTTGATTCGACGATCTCCCTGATAGAAGCTGGCTTGGGTTCTGGTGTGTCGTGGTTTTGTGATTTTGGGTTGGGTCAGGTGGTGATTTAGGAGTTTTGGTCAAAGAGGAGGCGTTCACATATAGGTGGGGTTTCTGATGTTTGGACAACTTGTGTGTGTGCCCTAACCTCGGGTGTGCCTATAATCATCTAGACGAATTATGCTTGTGGGATTATGGTACCTCGTCTGTTATTTTCCTATTTCCTCTGTCTTGGTACCGATGTGTATGTATGCCTAAGACACGTGAGGATGTGCATGCATGTGGACCCTATTAAGTAGGATGATGCGAAACAAGTGGCCTAACGTATGACACTCTAAGGGTAGACACACCTGAAGGAGACAAACCTAGCGGGTAAGGGGATACGTGCTTTTATGTTTTGGACATCGTGTGTGTGTGTGACACGTTTAGGTAAAATGACGGCGGTGTCATAATTCCTATTTTAGCCTATCGTGTGTATCCTATGTGTGGTTTGACGATGTACATTAATCCGTACAGGTAATGCTTGACATGTATATGAAGTGGATTTACACTTTGGATCCTAGACTGATGACTACATACACTGACAATAATCACGACTCCTGACTCTACAAGTGACGACCAACATGCGTATGTGGACTGACTCTATGCTAAAGGACATTATTGACACATCGTTTATTTCTCGAGTGGAGAACGTTTGTGCGACGACCCTACATTATACTGGCTTGGAAGACACACCATAATAGTGAACCATGGGGATTCACGGGACAGTGTGCCCCTAACTTGGTTCAGACAACATTTATGACACGCAATGGGACTTTAAGCGCCTCTTCAGAAGCGTAAGGATTCCAACGTCCCACTCCACTTTACAAACTCCAAAACTCCCTTTTGGAGGAGCAAAGGACAATGTTTGTTTGATCTTAACAGGTAATATAGACCCATTTCACATGAAATAATTAAAGTGTTCATTGCAATAAGAAAGGGACGACGTAACGACGTATTTCATGTATATGGGCAGGTATCATAACGTTATGTCCTTTTAGGTCTCACGAAGTTTTAACATTGCCTGAAGATGACGTTATTTCACATGACAAAGTGACTGACATCATTGGTCGATCTGTTAGACCCTACAAACGATATGATTGTTCGACATGACTGGACCTAGCACATATATTCTTAATATTTGTTTGACTTAAAGAATCGACTTTTAGGGTTGATTTGTTAAGCCCTACAAATGGAGTGATGACCTGACGTGGTTCGACACATGACACTATAACCTAGTCGAGGGTTTTGTCGTGGTGGTGTATGCAAAATTATTATTATTAAATTTCTTTTTTATTTTTTTTAGTCCAATACGATATTGACCTGTGTGGACTGACGAGGCGGTGTGCCTTTAAACTCAAGACAAACCCTAAACTCCTTTTCGGGAGGAGCACAAGATATTGTGTGTATGGTCCAACAGATTAAACCATCACACCGGTAGGGCCTTATCTAGGGGTGAGCATGGACCGGTTCGGATAAAAAACCGATCCGATCCGAACTGATCCGAACCGAACAAGGGATATTTTTGTGATCCGATCCGATTTAATTTCGGTTTGGTTCGGATAGGTTCGGATGAAAACCGAATTATTTATTTATTAATTAAAAAAAGTTTAATTTTTTTTTGTAAATAATTAACAGAGGATCGTCCGTGTAATACAATTTTACTTTCATAAATAACTCATGTCATGAATCTAATTGGGCAATTACCTAATAAATGAATTACAAATAATCTAAAATTATAAAAAGAACAGTTAAATAGTAGAATAATTATAATTTATTATAATGTAATTCGGTTTTCGGTTTGTTCGGTTTTCATCCGAACCAAACCGAACCGAACCGAAATTCGAAATACCTAAAAAATAGAATCCTAACCAAACCAAATGAAAAACGGTTCGGATTGGTTCGGTTTGGTTAGGTTCGGTTTTTTCGGATTTCGGATTTCGGTTCGGATTTGCTCACCCCTAGCCTTATCCTATCTGAAATTATTAAGGCGTCTTTCGTAATCTGGGACCTGCGGTTTCGTATGACACCTGTTTTGATTTAAGGGGGCGGAATTTGTGACGCCATGATTTTATGTCACGAGATTGAGTTTCTTTATGAAATGGAACAGACGACATAACGTCGTGTTTCGTGTGATAAAATGTCTGCCGTAACAGGGTGCTCCCTTACTTCAAAGGACTGTCATAGAAACTGGACTTTTCCTAGGTTAAGGCTATATCTAACATATGTACAAGTAAAGATAAGCGATTGAAACAGTTAGTATAAACATTTATGCGTATGCGACACTCCCTCTCAATCTTCACGTGGTACGTTTCTGTCCTAGGTGGGTTTCTTTCGACATATTTCCTTTCGACGTCAAAACGCTCTCGACAGACGTGATTTACATGATGTTAGGGGGTAGTTCCTAGTGGAGATATCTAGGCTGACTATATGAGGCTTCAATCTCGTTTGATAGTACAAAAGGGTTCCCACAAGGCTGTAGGTGGTGTTACAGATCGACCTATGCGTCCCTTAAAGGAAACGACGGTAAGCACGACCCATAACACACGTTGACCATTCGAGATTTTTCTTTATGCAGTATGAGAAAGCAATAACTCTGTTTATAGCCCTAGACTGTCAGAATGCTTCAGTTGTATCCCATTTTTACTCTTTATACAATAATTTAAGAAATGATTTTACAAAAAGTGAAAACCAAACTTACATCCTGCTATTAATAAATCAACTTCAAGAAAATCATACGTTGAAGCTAACTTATAACAGTAGAATATATTTTTGGTCCCCAGTAGAGTCGCCACTGTGAGCGCAAGTGGTCGCTCATAGCGGCTTTAGCCTTCTTTGACTAGAGTCGCCACCCGGCCGACCGGGAAAATGTACAAACTGGTGTTTGTACCGATTGTTTTGAAAATCAGAGATTCTATTTACGTTCGTGGATACAACTTATTAATTTCGACATTCCAGCGACCCAGAGGATCTTTAATGCAGCCTAACAGTTTATTATCTTGACATTTGTGACCGTACGGTCTCAACAAATAGTGTTGTGACCGTACGGTCCCTAGTGAATAGTACTTGTGACCGTATATCATTTCATGATCGAGGATTTTCTCACAAGCATGAAAGTGCCACACTCATGGTCCCGAGTAGCGGGTGGAAGAGGTTATGATCCTGAAAAGATGATCCGTTCTCCGACGAGTATCAGTATTTGAGCAGCTGGCGCGTCGAGGAGCTCATAGATTGCTTTCATCATCGGGTTCGAAAACCAGTGCTTACAATAGTTAAATTCATGATCATTTTACTTAAATATTTGATCAAAATGAATAAATTTAGTATCTGTGCCCAGCCCTATATGGTGCGTATTGAATAAATTTTTTTCTCCATGTCATAAATACATATTGATATTAAATCTGCAAAAATTTGCAGGCCCTAAATTCCTTTTTTTTTACCAAATCAAGAAAAAGCAATATTCTAATAAATATATTGCCATGAATTCAAATATTAAGTTAGTTTCCATATGTAGAGAATTATGAGGGGTTGGCATGATAGATAAAAAAAATAGAGAAGGGGGATGTACATGTAATAACATTTTAATTCCAGAAACTGAAAATACAACACTGACTAACCCGTAAAATTAATATGAGAATCCTAAAAAAATCCTAGGTTGGATGCACCAGATTATATCTTGACCAATTTTGGTTCTTCATTTGAATTGTGATTTTTTTTGAACTAATTAAATAATTAATCATGAATTAAATAACGTAAACACAAAATTAAGTGAATATTTACAAGTAAATTTGGTTAAAAATAATTGTAGAAAATCTAAAAAGAAGGTTGAAGATTTCGTGCATTGGATGAGAATTGAAGCCAAATGTTTCTATACGAGTAGAAAACGGGATTTTCTAGGATTTAATTAACCCAACAACATCTATATTTGAAAATTTGAATGAATGAGCTATATATGGTTAATTGGTTTTCCCATCTGTAAAAGTGAACAAAACGCCCTTATCCCGGATAAAAAACCCTAAGCTCATTTCAAAAACCTAATCCATTCATCCGAAGTTAGAAATACGTTAAACATCCCGACAAGCCCTTTCCCGACACCTAAATATGAAAATTCGCTAAATCAAGAGCGAAACCGTAAACCAAAGGCAATCCATCCAAAGCTTGTCTCAAAAAGTCTAATCTACTTCATCCAAAATAGAAAATGCATTAAAAGAATCAAGACACCTTTTGCAACCGAGCTTGAGTACGAAAGTTTCCCAAAACCGCAAATGGAATAGAGAATTCTGAACAACGCAGTAAAACATCCTTGTGATTCAAATCAGGTACAAATGTAATCTCGCATATATCACGCTACCTCTTAAAAAGAACGCTAATGAAACGACAAAAATAACGTGTTATGGTAACAGCTTCCAAATTACATAAAAAAGTAACTAAGGTAAAAATGATGAAAACAATATGCCTATCGACGCCTTTTGGAAGGCCCGGCCTTATCACATAAATACCGAGTCATCATCACAATCTCCCTGCTAGATGAAGCCTCACGAAATAAACCCAACCATCTCGTATAATCGTCTAGAAGTCGAAGAAATTGGGGCGTCAACGTTAGAAATGACCTAAAGGGATCGACACGGCCACAACTGTTTGAGGCGATCCAATAATCGATGATTAAATACACCCCCTCGATATGTTGGAGAATGTCAGGAGGGATGCCCTTACGAAGACCCAATTGATGCCGCAATAAGAAAGGCACATAAAAGGAGCTCTCTCGAATGACACAAATGGGAACGCACCCAGACATCAAAGTGTCAGTATAGGACGAGATACGCCACCAAGGAAAAGTCCAACGTATATTTCTAGAGTTACCATCAGATAGCCATCGTAACCACCAATCATAACCGTGAAATAAGGCTACTCCAAAGAACACTTGCCGCCGTTGTCCCCAATGACGAGGAAGATACCTTCTTAAGCCCAGCGTAGGGACCACGATCCTAAGTTTCTCCATCAACCAAATTTGAAATAGCAATGGGCTACCAAGAGCTAGGACGACACCATTCGGAACACTAGATGAAAAACCAAGTAACATCTCAGCCAACAAGAATTGGCCTAGGGTCGCACCACGGTACACCTTGTTGGCCCTAACAAGAACAGAATAACCTAGAGGGGGGTGAATAGCTGTCTAAGTTGAAAACTGAAATTTTCTAAGTTTTTCAAGAAACTTAAATTTCAGAGCCAAATTTCCTCAGAGTCAGAGGCAAGCTTACAGAAGCAGCTTCTGAGGGAAATTCTGCCTAAACACAGTTAGATTGTTTTTCAGCAACAGAAGTTCTGAGTTAAAGAACTTCTGGACAGTCTTCTGAACAAAGACAATGATAAAAAGAGACAATCTGTTTCAGCACTAAATATAAGCAAACACACAGAAGCAAAAATAACAAGTATAAGAGGGAGAAGGAGATTTAGGAGATTCTGATGAACACGTCGATTTATACAAGTTCACCACAGAAGTTCTGTGACTACGTCTTGTCCCCTGAGGTCGTAGCCACCAGAGATTTTAAATCTACTATTCAGAACTTTTATGGCAAGTTCAGAAGCTCCTTTACATCAACAAAACATAAGCTAATTTCTCACTTAGTTTTGACTAGCCTAAAAAGAGTTAAAGGATTTCCACCAGAACAACAACACTCTGTTTTCTGGATTTCTCACCCAACTAAAAGGAGATTTAGTGAAGGAAGTTGACTTATGGAGTAGAATTCTCTTCTTGAGCTTGTTCAGCAACAGGAGAAACCACTTCAGCAGCTCTGGGAGAAACATCTTCTTTTACACCAGGAGATGTTACTTCAGGAGCATGAACTACATCTTCATCAGGAGCTCTACTATCTGCAGGGTTAGTCTCATCAAACTGTACATGAACAGATTCATCTAAGGTTTGAGTCCTCTTATTAAAAACCCTATATGCTTTACTATGTGTTGAGTAACCAAGAAAAATGGCCTCATCTGCCTTTGAATCAAACTTTGAAAGATATTCTTTTGTATTCAAAACATAACACTTACAACCAAAGGTTCTGAAATAACCTATCTTAGGCTTTCGACATTTCCAGAGTTGATAAGGGGTCTTGTTCAGAATGCTTCTGATTAGCACTCTATTCAGAACATAACAAGCTGTGTTAACAGCTTCTCCCCAAAAATACTTTGGAAGCCTTCTTTCATTGATCATAGTTCTGGCTATTTCAACAAGAGTCCTATTCTTCCTTTCAACTACCCCATTTTGTTGAGGAGTTCTGGGAGCAGAAAAGTTATGATCAATGCCCTTGGTTTCACAGAATTCTTCAAACATGAAGTTTTTGAATTCTCCACCATTATCACTTCTGATATGGACAACCTTTTCATTCCTTTCATTCTCAAGTCTCTTTATCAGAACTGAGAAACATCCAAGTGACTCATCTTTGCTAGAAAGCAAGATAACCCAAGTGAATCTTGAATAGTCATCTACTATGACAAAGGCATACTTCTTTCCACCCATGCTCATTGGTTGAACAGGGCCAAAAAGGTCCATATGAAGTAATTCCAAAGGTCTTTTAGTTGAAATGATTTTCTTAGTTTTAAAAGAGCTTCTAGATTGTTTACCAGATTGACAAGCAGTGCATAAATGATTCTTTTTAAAACTAATTTCAGGCAGACCCTCAACCAATTGATATCTAGCTACCTTGGCCAGAAGGTCCATGCTCACATGAACAAGTCTTCTATGCCAGAGCCAGGAGGTATCCTCTTTGGACATCAAGCATATATTTTTGCAAAGATTCTCAAGGTTCAGCATGAAAACATTTTCAACTCTAGGAGCAGTTAGAATAACTTCCCTTGACTTACTGTCCAAGATTTTACATCCAGAAGAGCTGAGGACAACATCTCTACCTTTATCACACAGTTGTGCAACACTCAGGAGATTGAACTTCAGGCCTCGGACTTGGGAGACATCTTCGATCGGAGGATTAGTTCCTATGGATCCAGAACCAAGAATCCTTCCTTTCTGAGCATCTCCAAAGCTGACTTTTCCACCTCTTTTAGGATCAAATGTGATGAATGCTTTTTCATCACCTGTCATATGCCTTGAGCACCCACTGTCAATGTACCACAACTTTGACATTGATGGAGCACTCAGAGCTACCTGCAACACAATCAATTAGTGACAGGTACCCAATCCTTATTGGGTCCTTCATTGTTAGATTTTTCTTCAGCAGGTTTTAGTGATATCTCAGTTTGCAAGATGTTTTTAATGTGATACTTGCAATCCTTCAACCAGTGACCATCACTCTTGCAAAGCTTGCAAAAGGGAGGGTTCTTGGATCTTTCCCTTTGCTTCTTGGGAGATTTCTTCTTCTTCAGAGAAGGTCCAACATCTTCAGAGGCTAAAGTAGCACTCACAGAGGTACCAACATCAGGAGGAGAAGCTACCTCTTTCAGAAGAGAGGGAGTGACAAGTTTCTTCTTCTTCTGGGGTTTATCACTTCCCAAAGGCAGCTTTTCCTTGCCTTTGGCTTTGGAACCATCAGCAGGAGTGCTGAACTGTTTACACAACTTTTCTTCTAACACTTTCATGTCAGAATACATTTGAGTAAACCTAAGAAACTTGTCAGCCTCACTCTTGTCCAATTTCCTCTTAAGGTACTTGAACATACTATAGAGTTCTTCAAGAGAATCAAAGATATCTAGTTCGTGAGAATTGTTTACCTCAGAATCATATGTAGCTTCAGGAGGTGCGGAAGTTTCTCCTGTGACATCTTCAGAAGTTGGCTCTTCAATAGCCATGAAACAAATCTGAGCTTGCTCTTCCTTTTCTTCAGGATCACTACTGGTCTCAGAGTCTGACCAAGCAGCCATCATATTTTTCTTTAAATTTTGCTTATCTTTCTTCAGCTCCGGGCAGTTAGGCTTAATGTGCCCCGGTTGCTGACATCCATAGCACACAATAGGCTTGTTTGGATCTCTCTTGAACTTTTCACCAGAATCAGGAGTTTTCTTGTCATAGCTCCTGAAAGGCTTCTTGTAGTTTCCACCTCTGCCTTTTCTAAAGGCCTTCTTGAACTTCCTGGTCAGCATAGCCAGTTCCTCATCTTTAGAGGATTCTTCAGAAGATTCTGCTTTCAGGACTACTCCTCTTTTTCCTTCTGACCTCTCTCTTAGGTCATGATTCTTCATGGACATCTCATGAGTAATTAGGGAGCCAATGAGTTCATCATACTCATAATAGCTCAAGTTATGAACTTCTTCAATAGCAGTCTTCTTGGCTTGCCAAGACCTTGGTAAGCTTCTGAGAATCTTCTTCACTTTCTCGGATTCTTCAATATCTTTTCCCAAACTCTTCAAGTCATTGAAAATCTTGGTAAATCTAGAATTCATACTTGAAATAGATTCTTTGTCAAGCATTTCAAATAACTCATAGTCTCTCATGAGTTGATTGACTTTAGATTGCTTCACTTTTCCAGTTCCTTCATAAGTGACTTCCAGCTTGTTCCAGATCTCATGTGCTGTTTCACAAGAGGAAACTTTGTTATACTCAGTAGTAGAAAGTGCACAATGCAACATATTCATTGCTGAAGTATTGGTTTGGAGTTTTTTAAGAATATCATCAGTGTATTCTCTCTGAGGAATTACAACATTCCCTAAACCAACTTCCATCCTTGTTGGGATGAAGTCACCATCAGTGATAACATAACAGGCGCTCATATTCTGAGCTTGGATGAAACACATCATCCTCTTTTTCCAATAAGAGTAGTTATCACCATTGAATAGTGGAGGTCTAGTTGTGGAAGAGCCCTCAGGAATAATAAAGTATGAAGGGTTCTCAGGCTGGTGTCTACTAGCCATCTCTATTGATTCTGATAGGATCTTACACTTAGATTGTTAGATCTTCAGTAAATATATGAAGTGACCTTCGCTCTGATACCACTTGTTGGCCCTAACAAGAACAGAATCACCTAGATGGGGGTGAATAGGTGTCTAAGTTGAGAACTGAAATTTTCTAAGTTTTTCAAGAAACTTAAATTTCAGAGCCAAATTTCCTCAGAGTCAGAGGCAAGCTTACAGAAGCAGCTTCTGAGGGAAATTCTGGCTAAACACAGTTAGACTGTTTTTCAGCAACAGAAGTTCTGAGTTAAAGAACTTCTGGACAGTCTTCTGAACAAAGACAATGATAAAAAGAGACAATCTATTTCAGCACTAAATATAAGCAAGCACACAGAAGCAAAAATAACAAGTATAAGAGGGAGAAGGAGATTTAGGAGATTCTGATGAACACGTCGATTTATACAAGTTCACCACAGAAGTTCTGTGACTACGTCTTGTCCCCTGAGGTCGCAGCCACCAGAGATTTTAAATCTACTATTCAGAACTTTTATGGCAAGTTCAGAAGCTCCTTTACATCAACAGAAAATAAGCTAATTTCTCACTTAGTTCTGACTAGCCTAAAAAGAGTTAAAGGATTTCCACCAGAATAACAACACTCTGTTTTCTGGGTTTCTCACCCAACTCTAATCTCAACTAGATTTCTCTCTAAATCTAACTGAATATCACAAACGATATCAGTTTACAAGATTCCTATTATGAACTTGTTTTTCTTCACACCTCGTTTACGAAAGTAACTAAGCGACAATCACATGAAGTCGAATCCCCAACAACTAAAAAACGCATGTACATCAAAAGAGACAGGGAAAAGGCCCAATGATGACTACCCATCTCTGACTCTTCAAGGATCTCCTGAATAACTAGGGTGGGGATGTAAGAAAAAGGTCCCTCAAAGTCAAGAAGCTATAGTAGAAAATCACCCAACACCTGGAAAATTGTGGATAAGTGACCAAGAGTCAAGGGTTTGCAATACGGCAAAGCCAAAGGTGCATTAGGGTCAACAGGGAGGCCCAACATAACACATAATACCTTCGACAAAGGACAAAGGTCGTCATCAATGAAACGAAAAGTGTGGTATCTAGGATCCCAAAACTCCAAGGCTGTTCGAAGGAACTCTGGGTATCAAGACTGACCGCGATAACATCATAGCCCAACAACTCCGTACGGTTTCAAAACACCCCATAAGGACAACGTCAACGACCGTAAAGGGCTAAACAAAACGGAAGAAACACTTGATTAGTTCATAACGAATACATATTCAATGCAAATCTTCAAAAGAATACAAAAAGGGAAAGTCTAAGTAATAGGGAAAATCGCAGGCCTCAGGTCTCTCGTTTTCTCCTCTAGTAGCTCTTATTTCGCACCTCCAACTCCTCTGATGGTCATCCACATGGAAATCTTCCAAACGTGCGGTAAGATCTGCTACCTGCGCCATGCTCATAGACAACTCTCTGCGATTGGCAAAAGTCAATGCACGCTCCTTTTGTATCTTTTCCTGCATTCACACACACACACACACACACAAACACACACTTTTCATGCATACATATCACGAAACATTCATAAAATAAAGGAAGTCTCTAGAAAGTATACATGTGCCTCCTGCACATGAGTCATCCACACCGCGTGAGTCGAACGATAAAAGCCCGCCACGTGTGCGGCCGAAGCACAGGAAACCTATAAAGGGAAAGATCAACAAGAATAACATGAATTGTCAAATGAGAAAGAAAGAAAATACATACATGCGTGGTATCAAGTGTTCTGAAAGTTGAAGGATGGTCATGAGATGGTGAGACACGTAAAACTCGGTAACTCGTCTAGTCATGCATCATTATCGTCTCTGGTTGAGGTGGGGTAAACTTCATAAATGCCCATTGGGGGATGGACGGAGTAGTTTCCTCCTGAGAGTGAATCACGGAAGTAGTCTCTAAGGATTCAGACCCATCGGCCGACTGGTGCGGGGTTCTCATCTCATACGTAGGCCCCTGTAAAGACCGAATGAAAATTGAGAATCCCGAATAGAAGGATGTGCGGAACTAAAAATACAGATGTCAAACATACCATGACAACACAGACGAATCAGTACCCACAAGGTATCCGTTAGAACTATCTCTAGAAGGCAAGAAACGGCTGATGAAAAGCTCCTAAGCTCCATCTAGGGGTAACACCAAAGTCCCAAACGCTCCATGTTGGCCCGAACAATATCAGAATCACCTAGAGGGGATGAATAGGTGTCTAAGTCCGAATGTAAGTTTTTAGAGAAACTTAACTCAGAATCAAATTTCTTCAGAGTCAGAGGCAAGCTTTGTGAAAGCGCTTCTGAGATGTTAGAAAATTTTTGTCTGTTTTGGCAACAAAAGTTCTGTGTAACAAAGCTTCTGGATAGTCTTCTGAACAAAGACAGTCAATAATAATGAGCAAACTGTTTCAGTACTAAAAAATGAGCAAAGTACACAGAAGCAAAAATAACAATTTAAGGAAGGAGAAAGAGATTCAGGAGGTCCTGAGTGAACAGATCGATTTATCCAGGTGCGCCACAGAAGTCATGTGACTACGTCCTGTCCCCTGTGAGCGCAGTCAGCAGAGATTTTAAATCCACTATTCAGAACGTTTATGGAACGTTCAAAAGCTCATTTACATCAACAAAACTTAAGCTAATTTCTCACTTAGTTCTGACTAGCCTAGAATAAGTTAAAGGATTTTCACCAGAACAACAACACTCTGTTTTCTGGAATTCTCACCCAACTTAAACCTCAACTAGATTTCTCTCAAATCTAACTGAATATCACAAACGATATCAGTTTACAAGATTCCTATTATGAACTTGTGTTTCTTCACTCTCTCTTTTACAAATATCAAATAAGAAAAGATTAAGAATGGAAAGTGGTCTGTTTTTTCTTAGAATAACAGTGCGTTAAGATAGCTCAAGATTCTCGCGTATGGAACACAAAAGAGCTTGGCTACTATTTATAGTGGGTTGAAGATGTCCGTTGCTTGAATTTGAATCTTCAATTTGATAGTGACAGGTTTGTAGCCATTAATCTTTCTTGTCTTCAAACGGTCTTTAAAGCACTCTTGATTCCGTTAACCTTGTTCTTTAACTAAATTCGGTAAGGTTGACTGGAATGATTCTTCATTTGGGTCAACAAAGGGTAGACAAGGAAACACTGGTTTTATTTGTTATGGACAAGACGCGCTCCTTCAAACAGCTTTTTGAACTTTTGGCGCCTAGCATTAAATGCAGTTGACATGTGCATTAAATGCTTAACAGAACCCGTGATCAAGCTTCTCATCACTTAGTTCCTTTGGTCTTAACTTCTGATCAAATGGAATCAAAGCTTCTGGTTGCATTTGAACTATTGAGGAGAGCTTTATCAGTCTTCTGAAGATCTTCAAGGCGGAGCATCCATCTTCTAAGCTTTATCTTCTGTCTTGAATTAATCTTCTCTTCTGAGTTCCATTAGCAATCCAGACTAAATTCATTCAGCACATGCTGAGAAAAACTTACACAGAACTTAACAAAAATTGTTAGTCAACATTGATAAGTGTATAAGTAGAAATTGAATTTCATCTTCTGAAACGTTTGGACATAATCAAAACATGTAGGGTTCATCATGCTCCCCCATTTTGGTTATGGACAAACCGTGGTTCAGAAGGTAAAGTTACTTAAATAGACACAAAGTTTAGAAAGCAACTTCATGATAGTTATGTTTTTCAGTGCCTCTGGATAACTTAACTGCCCCATGTTAATGAAAATGGTGGACTCTAACAAACTGCATTAACTTAAAACTGGCTTAAGATCAAGTTGTTAGATTTAGTGAAGTGAGTTAATAGGAAAAAACATAAACATGTTAAAAGCATAATGATTCAGAAGAAGTAAGGTATCAGAGACAAGTATGAATGAATAAATGTTCATAGTTCATTAATAAGAGTCAAAAGATAACACATCAGAGCAAAAATAACACATGATAAAAAGAAGGAAGATTATAAGACAAGTCCTAAGACAAGCTACCCAACCCAGAACCTATGGCTAAGAGGCCCAAAGTTCTATTTCCTTTTAGATGGGTCATCATCCTTGTGTTTCTTCTGAGGTTCACCACTAGAAGCTGAGCCAACATCAACACTTGATCTCTTTACACCACCAACTGAACCACCCTGCTGAGTAGACTTCTCCCCCGTTTGGCTATAATGCAAACCAAGAGCACCTTGATCAAACAATTTCTTCTGATGAGCAAAAGCAGCATCAAGCTGAGTTTTTGAAGGCTTAAAAGAATTAATGACATTCATTCTAGTGCAAAATTCTCGGTCATAATTCAGCATACGGTTGTAAGTCTCTCCAGACAGAGGTCGCTCTGTATGCACATCTTCAAGAAGCAACTTGATAGACTGATTGGTTGCATACAAGGCACCAGACACAGCTTTATTCTGAACATAACTCTGACCTCTCACAAATCAGACACAATTTGCTAAACACTTCTCTTGTTTCATAGTAGAGTCATATAGCATCTTCATAAGGGCAATCATTTCTTCAATCTGAGTGTTATGTGCAACTTGTGTGCTTTCAATAGCCTCAAGTCTTCTATTGAGATCAGGAGTGATGTCAATCATAGGAGGAACAGAGGCAGAGGATGATGATGGAGCAGAAGATTTCACTTCTCTCAGAATTTGATTAGCAACATTTTGGAGATCATCAAACCTCGTTGAAAATTCTTGACTCTGAGCCTTGAAACGCTCATTAGCTTCTAATACTTCTCCAGTCAGAGCCTCAAGAGAGGGATTGACTTGCTTGGTAAAAGCAACAGCTATATTCTCTAGTGTGGGGAGAGTCAATGCCAACTGTCTTAGCCTATAAAGCTCATCATTTGCAGCTAAGTGAAAACTAGCAATATTTTGGATGTGAACATAGGGGTCTTGCATTTACAGCATAGCCATCAACTGCAGATTTTGAGCCTTCACGTATTGAATCTCCTGAAGCACAGAACTCTGAGCAAGCATGTCAACTGCAGAAGTCCTTTGACCAAACCCATCAAGCCTAGTCAAATAGTCACTTGAGCCACCCTGACTCATGCTTCTCAATTCTTCAACAGTAGGAACATTACCAGCTCCTGAGGGAATTGGTCTTCTCCAAATGAACCCAAGACCACCAAAGTGATCAACTCTCTCATGCTGACTAAGGATATTTTGAAGGAACTCATAGTTGAGAGTGTTGTGTACAAATGAGTGGATGACACTCATTGCATTCAGAGACATACCTGTGGGCATCCTTGAACAAGGAAGGCCAATAAAAACCTTATTCGAGCACCTTGACAGCTGTTCCGTTAGCTCCAAAGTGACCTCCTGCCTCTCTGTTATGGCAATGATGTAAAATAGGAACAATCTCCTCTTTTGCTACACATCTCCTTACAATCTGATCGGCGCACAGCTTAAACAGAAATGGTTCTTCCCATAAGTAATACTTGAGGTCTGCAAAGAACTTCTTCTTCTGGTTGTAAGGCAGGTGGTTAGGTACAACCTTGCAAGCGAGATAGTTAGCTATGTCAGCAAACCATGGGACAGAATCACTTTGCACAGCATAAAGTTGTTCATCTGGAAAGGTATCGAAGATGTCTGCTTGTGCTGCCCGCTTGTTCTCTTCCAATCTGGATAGGTGGTCAGCCGCCACATTCTCTGCCCCCTTCTTGTCTTTGATTTCAAGATCAAATTCTTGGAGGAGCAAGATCCACCTGATCAGTCTAGGCTTGGCATCTTGCTTGGAGAGAAAATACTTCAAAGCTGCATGATCTGTAAACACAACCACTTTGGAAAGAACAAGGTAAGATCTGAATTTGTCAAAAGCATACACAACTGCAAGTAATTCTTTTTCAGTTACGGTGTAGTTTTGTTGTGCATCATTAATTTTTTTGCTTGCATAGTAGATTGGTTTGAAATGCTTATCAATTCTCTGGCTTAGAACAGCTCTTATACATGTGTCACTAGCATCACACATTATCTCAAAAGGTAATTCACAGTTTGGTGATATAAGTATGGGTGCAGTGACTAGTCTAGTCTTAAGTTGTTCAAAAGCATGAATGCATTTTTCATCAAACCTGCATTCAGCATCTTTGTGGAGTAGGTTGGATAATGGTATTGCAATCTTTGAAAAGTCCTTGATGAACCTTCTGTAGAAACCAACATGCCCAAGGAAACTTCGAACATCCTTGACAGAAGAAGGAACAGGCAGTCCTTCGATGACTTCTACCTTGGCTAGGTCAACTTCAAGACCTTTCTCTGAGATTTTGTGTCCAAGGACTATCCCTTCCTTTACCATAAAATGACATTTCTCCCAATTGAGAACAAGATTGGTCTCTTCACACCTTTCTAGCACAGCTTCCAAATTGTTCAAACAGTCCGTGAATGATCTCCCATAGACAGAAAAGTCATCCATAAAGATTTCAACTGTTTTCTCAACCATGTCGTGAAAGATAGCCATCATACACCTTTGAAAAGTGGCTGGTGCATTGCAAAGACCAAAGGGCATCCTCCTATAGGCATAATTACCATAGGGGCAAGTAAAGGTTGTTTTCTCAATGTCATTTGGGTGTATTGGGATTTAATTATACCCCGAATAACCATCAAGAAAACAATAGAAGGCATAGCCTGCTAATCTCTCAAGCATTTGATCAATGAATGGGATAGGGAAGTGATCCTTGCATGTTGCATCATTTAATTTTCTGTAGTCTATGCAAACACGCCAGCCTGTGACTGTTCTTGTAGGAATCAGCTCGTTGTTCTCATTTTGGATCACGGTCATTCCTCCCTTCTTTGGTACTACTTGAACAGGACTGGTCCAAGCACTGTCTGAGATTGGAAATATGATGCCCGCATCAATCAGCTTGATGACCTCCTTGCGCACAACCTCCTTCATGTTTGGATTGAGCCTCCTTTGTGGCTGCACACTTGTCTTGTGGTTTTCCTCCATCAGGATTCTATGCACACAGATCCCTGGGCTAATGCCTTTGATGTCAGAGATCTGCCATGCCAGAGCATCCTTGTGTTTTTGGAGAACAAGCAGAAGTTGGGCCTTGTGTTCAGGGGTCAAGTCTGATGAGATGATAATTGGTAATTTGTCAGGGGGTTGTAGGTAGGCATATTCCAAATGACTTGGCAAAGTTTTGAACTCTAGAACAGGTGGTTCTTCGAGTGAGGGTTTGAGAGGTGGCTTTGGTGGGTTGTTCAAAGGTTCAGCAGGGGTCTACTTGTTCCCATAGACCACAAAACTGCTCTCATTGGCCTCTTTGTCATCATGTGCCTCCTCTTTGAGGTCAGGTTCAACCTGTTCCTGCAAATTATCATAATAGGGTGCATCAAAAGTTTCAAGAAAGTAACATGTATCATCACTGGTTGGTGGATGTCTCATTGCTTCATTCATCTTAAACACTACTTGTTGATTGTTTACTTTGAGCCTAAGTTCTCCAGCGTATACATCTATTATAGCCCTAACAGTAGCTAAAAATGGTCTACCTAAGATGATTGGAACATGTGCATCTTCTTCTATGTCCATTATTACAAAGTCAGATGGAAGTATAAACTTATCCACCTTGACCAGAACATCCTCAACCATTCCCATAGGATATTTGACTGAACGATCAGCCAATTGGATAGACATCCTAGTTGGTTGGGGTTCTCTTAGGCCAAGCTGTTTGTAAATTGAATAGGGCATGAGATTTATGCTAGCTCCTAGGTCACATAAAGCATTATTAATGTTAAGACTACCAAATGAGCAAGGAATAGTAAAACTTCCTGGGTCTCTCTCCTTTTTGGGGAGAAGCTGCTTGTTCTGCAATATTGAAGAATAGGTACGATTCAGCTGGACCATGGATACACTCTTCAGCTTCGTCTTGTTCTGCAGTAAGTCCTTCAGGAATTTTACATAGACTGGTGATGCTGATAAAGCATCCACAAATGGTATGTTGATGTGGATCTTCCTGAGAATCTCTAAGAATCTTGTTTGCTGTTTGTCCAAGCTTGGTTGCTTGAGCCTAGTTGGGTACGGAATTCCTGGAACATAAGCAGGCTCAGCTTGCTCTGGTGGAACAGCTTCTGATCCGGTTGTTGGTGGTATGTCAATGACATGATCTATGGATCGAACAGGTGGAGCTTGTTCACTGGTCCCTGCCTGATCTATCCAAACTGACTTGTGCTTCTCTCCCACTGGTTGGTCTACTTCTTTTCCACTTCTGAGTGAGGTAGCTTGCACAGTCTCCTTGGGGTTTGCTTCCATCTTGCTTGGAATCACCCCCTTGTTCTTTGGCATCACAATGTTGGTGAGTTGGTGAAACTGTGTCTCAAGGTTTTTGATTTTGCTTGCATCATCTGAGATAACATCTCCTCCACCTTGGACTTCTTTTCTTCTCCTCCCTGGTTGTGCTGCTAGTAGTTTGAGGGGCCACCTTGTTGATAGTTGTTCTGCCTAGGTTGGTTGTTCTGCTGGTAATTGTTCTGAGGTCTCTGATATGGAGGATGAGAATTTTGGTTGGGCTGGGGAGTCCAACTAAGATTCGGATGATTCCTCCATCCATCATTATAGTGGTTTGAATATGGATCTGAGCGCGGCCTCTTGTTGTTCCCTGCACAGTCACAGTGCTCAACTTGCTGGTTAGGCACTTGGTTTCCTGTGCAATCAACAGAACGATAATTTCCTTCAAAAAAATCACATTGAACAACATGAACTTGGTTGGTTGGCTTGTTCAGTTTGACAATTTGCTTGCTCAACTGCTCAACTTGTACAGTCAGTCTAGAAACTTCTTCAGCTACTGCAGAGTTTGATTCATTTCTGCCATCTTCCCTCGCAGAGTGCCATTTATAACTGGTGTTGACCAGGCGCTCTATGAGTTCATACAATGCTTCAGGATCAAGTTCATTTGGGTCTCCATTTGCTACGGACTTCAACAGAATTTTGTAAACATTCGTTAGGCCATTATAAAAGTTCTGAGTCTGCATCCACATGGGAATCTTGTGGTTGGGCACTCTCCTCAAAAGATCTTTATATCTCTCCCATGCCTCGGAAAGAGACTCTTCGGGGTGTTGAGAGAAATGGGACACATCATTTCTGAGTTTGATTGCTTGTCTTGGTGGAAAGAACTTAGTAAGGAAAGCATTTGCCATGGCCTCCCATGTTGTGATTGAGCGAGGTTGCAAATTTTTCATCCAGGTTCTAGCTTTGTCCCTTGGCGAATATAGGAACAGCTTGAGCCTGATCACGTCATCACTAACTCCTCTGTTGGTCTTAAAAGTGTTACACATCGTGACAAAGTCTTGGATGTGAGCATTTGGGTCTTCACTGGGCAGTCCTCCAAATTGAACAGTTGTTTGTAACAATGCAAGATGAGTGACCCTTGGTGGAAGGTTTTGAATATTCCTTCATTGGCAAGGGTGGAACGGCTCCGTCCTCCATGTTGTCTCCTTGCCCTTCCTCTGGGTGTTCTGGGTGTACTTGTTCTTGTTCAAGTTGTCTTTCTGGAACAGCGTTGTTAACAGGCTGTTCCTGGTCACAAGTAGCCAGTCTTTCCCTTTGTCTGATTCTCCTAAGGGCGTTTCTCCTTCTCAAGGTTGCCTCAATCTCAGGATCAATAGGCTTTGGTGGAAGTCGGGCTCTTCGCATAAACAACCTAAAATCAAATTGCACACTGAAACAAACAGGTAAAATCCAATTGTTTTATCACAATAAAGGTAAAAATGGTTTGGCTTAAAAATCTTTCTATCCCCGGCAACGGCGCCGAAAACATGTTGTGTACAAATGAGTGGATGACACTAGCAAGTGCACTAGACAAGTAATAAAGTGATAAGTTATCGTCTCCACATGGATAGAACAGTTTCAAGCTAGTCTATTTACTGAAACAGAACAGTTGGGTGGTTGATCTTACTTTGATTGATTGATTTTAAACTAACTATATCTATTATTAAACTAAGGTTATCACTAAACATGCAATAATAATTTAAGAGATATCAATAATAAAGAAGCAGGGGTAAAGCACAGCCAGAACTGATGGCGAACAAGCACACATTCCCTTTACACAAATCCACCATGTTTATTATGAGTCTAAGGTATCTTATGCAAAATTAGTTTCCATTAGATTACACATGCACAAGCGTTAAGCACAGGAAGCATCTTATAAATAAGAACCCTTAGCACACATTTTATCCTTATTGGTCCCGGTATAAAATATGTGTGTTCAATCAGTTTATCTATTGCTTCATCTGAGTTGGTCCCTACAACATCAAACAACTGAAAATACAAGTTAGCTAGACTTATATATGAATGGAGATTCTATTGAACAAGCAGAATAAACACGATTTCATTGAATAAAAGGAAAGTGACGCTTACAAACCACCAGCCAGAAGGCTGGCTTTCCACCATGAGTGACTACTCACTCATTGTCATGGTTACAGCGTTTGAAGGAATGAAAAGACTAAGAACAGGTTCTGCTTGGCCTCGAATGAGACTTCCACAGAAAACTGCTATAACTACTGAAAGTAAAACTAATGTCTAATGAAACTAAGATATGATGGATGAAAAACAATACTCTCGCAGGAGTATTTATACAAGAAAGAAAGGAAATAAAACAAAGTGAAGATGCTTTCTCGGAATCTGGCTGTTCTTGGGCAGGTTGTTCTCCAGCAAAAGAAGACAACTGCATAATAGGACAAGTCAACCTGCAGAAAGAGACAAATGCACAAGAAGACAACTTCACATTCCAATGCCTTCACAAACCTCCAAAACATTGATTTTTCTCTTCCCCACATCACAAAACCAAGAACATGTGAGGAGAGGGTATCTTTGACCTGATTTTTTGCGGATTCAACCCTAAATTTAAGCTGTTCAGACTCAACTAAGCACAAGCAGACTAACTGGGAGCACAGGCTGAACTTGTGCCTTAAAGAACAATCTCAGGTTGTTCGAAACACAGTTTTGGCACGAAAATACTATGGAAAAACCTTGATTTTGTAGACACAAATTACACCCAACAGGGAGTTAATCCAGCAAATGAAGTTCCAGGAGTTGAAATAGCAGTGGTTAAAGGATCCCACAGAGGAGGTGTATGTCCAGAAGGTGTTGAAGAAGGAGGAATTGTCAATGTAGTAGAAGGGATACAGGAGGATTTTAGTGGAGAAAAGGTTTGTGCAGTTGAAGGACTTGGAGTGATTGGAGGTAATATGGAAGGAATTGAAAAGGTAGGAGCTATAGATCCTATGTTAGGAAATACAGAGGAGGAGGAGGAGAGAGATATAGTAGAGGAAATGGAAGTGGAGTCTGTAAAGATTGGTTGAGAGCCAGATTCACTTCTGTAAAGGATACAGAAGGAAGAGTAGTTTTAGGATCTATAACCTCTAAAGTTGAAGTTGTAGGAGGAAGTGAAAGTACATGATCACTAGCTTCTGGGACATAAGATAGTGGAGATGAGTGTTTGAGAGGAGATGGAATAGGAGATGTATGGACAGGAGATGGAATATGCTCAGTAAAATCTTCAAGAGTAGAAGAAGGAATGTTTTCAGGAGCAAGGGGGTTGAACATATTAATGGGTTCAGCATCAAGATGAGACATGCGTTGAATATAATCATAAGCAGTCCGTCCTTCTGACCTACGCCCCTGACCTATCAGAACATCATCAATGAAGTTCTCATCATCATCAGCCACAGCATTGGCTGTTTTAAGCACTTGCTCCAGAGTCTCATTCTTCAGAATTTTGTCAGAACCCTCAGGCTCTGTGTCATCAAACAAATCCTCAATGAAAGGAGCATCCAACTCTCCTTCAGCATCAGCATCCAACATGCTTTCATCAGCATCAACATGTTGGTCATCATCCAACATAACTTCCTCAGCATCTTCCTGTGATGGTTCATCCTCAGCAATACCGTCCTCAAGCTCAGGATCAACAAGAGCTTGGATAAAGTTAGACTTCCTAAACTTTCTTCTAGCAGCAGCTTTCTTTGTTCTGCCCATCTTCACAGAACCATTCTTACTTCTCTCAGCAGCATCCAAGGCAGCATTAGCTTCCACAGCAGCTCGAGAAGCTACTTCAGCAGCCATGTTCACTTCAGCAACTTTAAGTACAGCTGCAAGTTTCTCTACCTCAGCCACTCTTGCTAACTCAGCAAGTCTATCAGTCTCTGCTTGCTTCTGAGCAGCCTTCTTCTAGACAGCATGCTCAATGGCATCCTTAATGCCACTAGCTCTATAAGGTTTCTCAGCAACAACCTTCCCAGTTGGTTCAACATTTATCTTTGTTTGAACCAGCGTAAGATTTGGTTCCTCAACCATTGGTTAACAATCACCAGCTTGCTCTGGCTCTTCTTACCCTTAGCATCCTTCTTGGCTTTAGCCTTTCTTGATGAACCCTAAGTGTTTTGATTATGTCCAAACGTTTCAGAAGATGAAAATTAAAATTCTCTTACATACGGTTTAATTCTGACTAATAATTTTTCGTTGAGTTTGTATGTAAGTTACTCAGCAGGTGATGAATGAAATAATTCTGGATTGTCTGCAAGACTCAGAAGTTTCGAAAGCTGAAGACAGTGTTTCATTGATCAGAAGCTGGATACTCCGCTCCGATGCTATGAAGTCTGTTAAAGCTCTTCTCAGAGGTTCTTTGCAATCAGAAGTTATACCAATTTGATCAGAAGCCTAGACAAATGAAATTAGCTATCAGAAGCTAAGTCACGGGTTCCGTTAGCATTTAATGCTCTGACAATTGCATTTAATGCAAGGCGCCAAAAGTTCAAAAAGCTGTTTTTAAGGAGCGCGCCTGTCTACTCAAACTGAAACCAGAATTTCCTTGTCTACCCTTTGTTGATCCAATTGAAGAATGTTTCCAGTCAACCTTATCTTCAACTTCAAATCACTTACCGGATTTAGTTAAAGAACAAGGTTAACGGAATCAAAGTGTTTGAAGACCGTTTGAAGATTTGACAAATTAACGGCTACAACAATTGATGTCATCTCCTTTGAAGATTCAAATTCACTAACGGTCATCTTCATCCACTATAAATAGTAGCCAAGCTCCACTACATCATTTACGCGTGATTATTGAGCAAAATCTCAACGCACTGTTTGAACAAGAAAAACAGAGCACCATTTTCCATTCTCAATCTTTCTTAGCATAGCTTTAGTTAAAGTGAGAGTGATGAACCCTAAGTATTTTGATTATGTCCAATTGTTTCAGAAGATGAAAACTTAATACTCTCTTACATATAGTTTATTGTTGACTAATATTTTTCTACTTAGTCTATATGTAAGTTACTCAGCAGGTGCTGAATGAATCATTTCTGGATTGCCTAAAGGACTCAGAAGATCCGTTTACTGAAGTCAGAATTTCAATAATTCAGAAGTTGGATGCTCCGCTCTGAAGCCGAAGTCTGCTAAAGCTCTCCTCTGATGTTCCTTGCAATCAGAAGTTCTTTTACCAATTTGATCAGAAGTCTAGACAACTGGAAATCAGCTTCTGAAAGCTTTGTCACGGGTTTTGGATAGCATTTAATGCTCTGACAAGTGCATTTAATGCAAGGCGCCAAAAGTTCAAAAAGCTGTTTTGATGGAGCGCGCCTGTCTGTTCAAGAGAAACCAGAATTTCCTTGTCTACCCTTTGCTGATCCAATTGAAGAATGATTCCAGTCAACCTCATCTTTGATTTCAAATCACTTACCGGATTGAGTTAAAGAACAAGGATAACGGAATCAAAGTGTTTGAAGACCGTTTGAAGACTTGACAAATTAACGGCTACAACAACTGATGGCATCTCTATTGAAGATTCAAATTCACCAACGGTCATCCTCACTCACTATAAATAGTAGCCAAGCTCCATGTCATCAACTACACACGTGATCATCGAGCAAAATCTCAACGTACTGTTTTAACAAGAAAAACAGAGCATTCTTTTTCCATTCTCAATCTTTCTTAGCATAGTCTTAGTTAAAGTGAGAGAGTGAAGAAAAACAAGTTCATAATAGGAATCTTGTAAACTGATATTGTTTGTGATATTCAGTTAGATTTAAAGAGAGAAATCTAGTTGAGATTAGAGTTGGGTGAGAAATCCAGAAAACAGAGTATTGTTTGTTCTGGTGGAAATCCTTTAACTCTTTTTAGGCTAGTCAGAACTAAGTGAGAAATTAGCTTAAGTTCTGTTGATGTAAAGGAGCTTCTGAACTTGCCATAAAAGTTCTGAATAGTGGATTTATAAAATCTCTATAGGCTGCGACCTCAGGGGACAAGACGTAGTCACAGGACTTCTGTGGCAAACTTGGATAAATCATTGTTCAATCAGGATCTCCTGAACTTCTTTCTCCCTCTTATACTTGTTAATTTGTGCGTCTGTGTACTTGCTTATATTTAGTGCTGAAACAGATTTTCTCTAAAGTATCATTGTCTTTGTTCAGAAGACTGTCCAGAAGTTCTCAAATCACAACTTCTGTTGCTGAAAACAATCTAACTGTGTTTAGGCAGAATTTCCCTCAGAAGCACTTCTGTAAGCTCGCTTCTGACTCTGAGGAAATTTGACTCTGAAATATAAGTTTCCCGAAAAACTTAGAAATTTTCAGTTTTCAACTTTGACACCTATTCACCCGCCTCTAGGTGATTCTGTTCTTGATAGGGCCAACAAGTGGTATCAGAGCGAAGGTCACTGCGCATATTTACTAAAGATCTAACAATCTAAGTGTAAGATCCTATCAGAATCAATAGAGATGGCTAGTAGACACCAGCCTGAGAATTCTTCTCACTTCATAGTTCCAGAAGGTTCTTCCACTACTAGACCTCCATTATTCAATGGCAACAACTACTCATACTGGAAGAAAATGATGATGTACTTCATCCAAGCTCAGAACATGAGTGCTTGGTATGTCATCTTTGATGGTGATTTCATTCCTACCAGAATGGAACAAGGTTTAGGGAATGTTGTTATTCCTCAGAGAGAATACACAGATGACATTCTGAAAAAACTCCAAACTAATGTTTCAGCAATAAATATGTTGCATTGTGCACTTACAGCTACTGAATATAACAAAGTCTCTTCTTGTGAAACTGCACAGGATATTTGGAACAAGCTGGAAGTCACATATGAAGGAACAGGAAAAGTGAAGCAATCTAAAGTCAACCAACTCATGAGAGAATATGAGTTATTTGAAATGCTTGATAAAGAATCTATTTCAGATATGAACTCTAGATTCACCAAGATAGTCAATGACTTGAAGAGTTTAGGAAAAGACATTGAAGAATCTGATCGAGTGAAGAAGATTGTCAGAAGCTTACCAAGGTCTTGGCAAGCCAAGAAGACTGCTATTGAAGAAGTTCAGGATTTGAGCTATTACTTGTATGATGAGCTCATTGGGTCTCTAATTACTCATGAGATGTCATTAAAGAATCATGACCTAAGAGAGAGGTCAGAAGGAAAAAGAGTAGTCCTGAAAGCAGAATCTTCTGAAGAATCCTCTGAAGATGAGGAACTGGCCATGCTGACCAGGAAGTTCAAGAAGGCCTTTAGAAAAGGCAGAGGTGGAAACTACAAGAAGCCTTTCGGGAGCTTTGATAAGAAAACTCCTGATTCTGGTGAAAAGTTCAAGAGAGATCCAAACAAGCCTATTGTGTGCTATGGATGTCAGCAACCGGGGCACATTAAGCCTAACTGCCCGGAGCTGAAGAAAGATAAGCAAAATTTAAAGAAAAATATGATGGCTGCTTGGTCAGACTCTGAGACCAGTAGTGATCCTGAAGAAAAGGAAGAGCAAGCTCAGATTTGTTTCATGGCTATTGAAGAGCCAACTTCTGAAGATGTCACAGGAGAAACTTCCGCACCTCCTGAAGCTACATATGATTATGAGGTAAACAATTCTCACGAACTAGATATCTTTGATTCTCTTGAAGAACTCTATAGTATGTTCAAGTACCTGAAAAGGAAATTGGACAAGAGTGAGGCTGACAAGTTTCTTAGGTTTACTCAAGTTTATTCTGACATGAAAGTGTTAGAAGAAAAACTGTGTAAACAGTTCAACACTCCTACTAATGGCTCAAAACCAAAGGCAAGGAAACGCTGCCTCTGGGAAGTGATAAACCCCAGAAGAAGAAGAAACCTGTCACTCCCTCTCTTCTAAAAGAGATAGCTTCTCCTCCTGATGTTGGTACCTCTGAGAGTGCTGTTATAGCCTCTGAAGATGTTGGTCCTTCTCAGAAGAAGAAGAAATCTCCCAAGAAGCAAAGGGAAAGATCCAAGAACCCTCCCTTTTGCAAGCTCTGCAAGAGTGATGGTCATTGGTTGAAGGATTGCAAGTACCATATTAAAAACCTCTTGCAATCTGAGATATCATTAAAACCTGCTGAAGAGAAATCTAACTCTAAAGGACCCAATAAGGATTGGGTACCTGTCACTAATTGATTGTGTTGCAGGTGGCTCTGAGTGCTCCATCAATGCCAAAGCTGTGGTACATTGACAGTGGGTGCTCAAGGCATATGACAGGTGATGAAAAAGCATTCATCACATTTGTTCCTAAAAGAGGTGGAAAAGTCAGCTTTGGAGATGCTCAGAAAGGAAGGATACTTGGTTCTAGATCCATAGGAACTAATCCTCCGATCGAAGATGTCTCCCTAGTCAGAGGCCTGAAGTTCAATCTCCTGAGTGTTGCACAACTGTGTGATAAAGGTAGAGATGTTGTCTTCAGCTCCTCTGGATGTAAAATCTTGGACAGTAAGTCAAGGGAAGTTATTCTAACTGCTCCTAGAGTTGAAAATGTTTTCATGCTGAACCTTGAGAATCTTTGCAAAATTATATGCTTGATGTCCAAAGAGGACACCTCCTGGCTGTGGCATAGAAGACTTGCTCATGTGAGCATGGACCTTCTGGCCAAAGTAGCTAGAAATCAATTGGTTGAGGGTCTGCCTGAAATTAGTTTTAAAAAGAATCATTTATGCAATGCTTGCCAATCTGGTAAACAATCCAGAAGCTCTTTTAAAACTAAGAAAGTCATTTCAACTAAAAGACCTTTGGAATTACTTCATATGGACCTTTTTGGCCCTGTTCAACCAATGAGCATGGGTGGAAAGAAGTATGCCTTTGTCATTGTAGATGACTATTCAAGATTCACTTGGGTTATCTTGATGTCTAGCAAAGATGAGTCACTTGGATGTTTCTCAGTTCTGATAAAGAAACTTGAGAATGAAAGGAATGAAAAGGTTGTTCATATCAGAAGTGATAATGGTGGAGAATTCAAAAACTTTAGGTTTGAAGAATTCTGTGAAACCAAGGGAATTGATCATAACTTTTCTGCTCCCAGAACTCCTCAACAAAATGGGGTAGTTGAAAGGAAGAATAGAACTCTGGTTGAGATTTCCAGAACTATAATCAATGAAAGAAGGCTTCCTAAGTACTTTTGGGGAGAAGCTGTGAACACAGCTTGCTATGTTCTGAATAGAGTGCTAATCAGAAGCATTCTGAACAAGACCCCTTATGAACTCTGGAAATGTCGAAAGCCTAAAATAGGCTATTTCAGAACCTTTGGTTGTAAGTGTTATGTTTTGAATACAAAAGAATATCTTTCAAAGTTTGATTCAAAGGCAGATGAGGCCATTTTTCTTGGTTACTCAACACATAGTAAAGCATATAGGGTTTTTAATAAGAGGACTCAAACTTTAGATGAATCTGTTCATGTACAGTTTGATGAGACTAACCCTGCAGATAGTAGAGCTCCTGATGAAGATGTAGTTCAAGCTCCTGAATTTACATCTCCTGATATAGAAGAAGATGTTTCTCCCAGAGCTGCTGAAGTGGTTCCTCCTGTTGCTGAACAAGCTCAAGAAGTGAATCCTACTCCAGAAGTCAACCTCCTTCCAGAAGATGCTCCTATATATGATTCAACAAATGATGAACAGGTTTCAGAAGACTCATTGGATGTACCTAGAGAAGTTAGAACTCATAGGAATCATTCCTTAGAGAACATAATTGACTCTGTTCATAATCCTGTCATGACCAGAGCCCAGCTCATAAGATACATGGGGAATGTGGCCTTTGTGTCACTTCTGGAACCCAAGGACTTCTATGAAGCTGCTGATGATGACTCCTGGTTAATGGCAATGCAAGAAGAACTAGACCAGTTCAAAAGGTCAGAAGTTTGGACTTTGGTTCCCATACCTAACAACATAAAGGTTGTTGGAACTAGATGGGTTCTGAAGAACAAACTTGATGAATTTGGAAATGTTGTGAGAAACAAGGCAAGACTTATTGCTCAAGGTTATAGTCAGCAAGAAGGCATAGATTATGGTGAAACTTTTGCTCCTATTGCAAGATTAGAAGCCATTAGAATCTTATGTGCTTTTGCTTCATACAAAGGTTTTAAGCTTTTTCAAATGGATGTGAAAAGTGCATTCTTGAATGGTTACATTGATGAGGAAGTCTATGTGTCTCAACCTCCTGGTTTTGAAGATCCTAAGTTTCCTGATCATGTTTACAAGCTAAAGAAAGCCTTGTATGGACTGAAACAAGCTCCCAGAGCTTGGTATGAGAGACTGACAAAGTTCCTTCTGTCTAAGGGATTTGTAAGAGGCTGTGTTGATACAACTCTGTTCACTCTGAAGAAGAACAAGGATATCCTTATAGCTCAGGTATATGTTGATGATATTATATTTGGTGCTACTAATGAATCTTTGTGCAGAGAGTTCAGTGACCACATGAAGGCTGAGTTTGAAATGTCTATGATGGGAGAATTAACCTTCTTCTTAGGACTTCAGATCAAGCAAAGTAATGATGGTGTGTTTATCAATCAAGCCAAGTACACTGGAGAAGTGCTGAAGAAATTTGGCATGATGGACTCTAATGCTGTTGATATTCCAATGGATGTCAGCAAAGACATTGATGATGAAGAGAAAGCTGGTAAACCTGTAGATATAAAAACCTACAGAGGTATGATTGGTTCTCTTTTATACCTAACAGCCAGCAGGCCAGATATACATTTTGCTATGTGTTTTTGTGCTAGATATCAATCAAAGCCAAGAGAAATTCATGATGTTGCTGTCAAAAGAATTCTCAGATATCTTAAAGGCACACCAAAAGCTGGTTTGTGGTATCCCTGTAGTTCTGATTTCACTCCTATAGGATACACAGACTTTGACTATGGTAGGGATAAATTGAAAAGGGTCAGCACTTCTGGTGGTTGTCATTTTCTGGGGGAGTGCCTAGTCTCCTGGCATAGTAAGAAGCAAACCTCTGTGGCTCTCTCAACTGCTGAAGCTGAGTATGTTGCTGCTGGAAGTTGTGTTTCTCAGATGCTCTGGATCAAGCAACAAATTGCTGACTATGGAGTCATCCCTGGAACAATTACAATCTACTGTGATAACAAGAGTGCTATTGATCTTTCAAAGAACCCTATTCAGCACAGCAGGATGAAGCATGTTCATATTAGGCATCACTTTCTGAGAGATCATGTTCTGAAGAAGGATATTATCATTACTCATGTTCCCTCTGAAGAGAATCTTGCTGACATGTTTACTAAGCCTCTGGCTGGTAATTCCTTCAGCAACTTACGAGAATGCATTGGTATGACTTATCCACTTCAGTAACTTAGCTTAATTATTTCTGTGTGTCTTAAGTGATTAATCGTTTAAGATAATTAAGTGATAATTAATTCTAATCATGATTTGACATCTAAGCATGCGTTATCTACTGCTTTTTACGGCGCTGTTCTGTGGTTAACGGTTATCTGTTCCCTTTTAAACGGTGTGTATTTACTTTTTGAATTGGAACGGTTTCCTTGTTTGGGTATAAATAGGGGTTTTTCCCATACTTAGAGGTTTTTACTCTCATTTTCACTGCTATTAGAATCTCCATAGATTTTCTGTGTTCTCTTCTCTCAAAATTCTTAACCTAATTTCTTATATCTTCTACAATGGCTCAAGAAATCACTGTTACTCACATCTTTACCACTGAATCTAAGAAGAAAGTTAGCGAATCTAGGGTATTCACTTCTAGGCTCCTAGATGATGAAGTTAAATCCACTGAACCTATCTCCAAATGGCTTAGCGCTCAAAACTGGAATTCTTTCGTCTCTCTCGATGAATTCATTTACCCTAAGTTAGTCACCGAATTCTATCAGAACCTCCATTTCTTTTCTAACGAGGAGGATGTTCTACACTCAGAAGTCGGAGAAGTTGAGATTGAGGTCAGCAGGGCTTCTATTTCTCAAGTGATCGGTATTGATGATGAAGGAATCATCATAGGTGATGATGGTTCAGTAGATGGTTTTACAGAAGCTAACTGGGCTAGACCAGATCTCAGTGCCAAGGAAACTTATGCCACTTGGCTCACTCAGCACCAGAGGTGGGCACACTATCTTACAACTAATGTGTTCCTTCCGAAGGCTGGAGGGGTTAATGGAGTTTCCAACAGGGAAAGAGTTTTTATGTGGCATCTGGTCAATCAGAAGAAGATCAATCTCCCTGCCATGCTGATAAGGCAGATGAAGAATGTGACTACCGTGAGTGCATTAGCTTATGGCTCACTCCTGACTAGGTTGTTTGAGGCAGCCTCTGTTGTGGTCTCAGGAGAAGGTGTTACAAGTAGGAGTACGGTTCTGAAGATGCATACCTTCAAGAACCTTAACTTTGGTGTGACTCCGAAGAAGAATGAGAAGGGCTCCTCTGTGAGTATTGCTCAGAAGGAGATTGTAGCTGACACTGCTCAGAAAGGAAAGAAAGCTGCCAAGAAGGGCAAGGGAAAGAAAGGATCAAGCAAGTTGGTCCTAACTGTTGAGAAAGTGGTTGTCTCAGAACCTCTTCCCACTATGGTTCAAACAACAATCAGTGTTGAACCTTCTGGCAAGATCGTTGCTGAGAAACCTAAGGATGTTTCTGAGAAGGAAGCTCAGGATGCTGAGGACGCACGCCTTGCTGAAAGAGAGAAGGCTGCTGAAGCCGAAAAAGTGGCAAGAGTTGTGGCTCTTGCTGATGAGAAAAGAAAGAATAAGGAAGCTGAGGATAAGTTAGCAGCTGAAAGAGAAATTGCTGCAAAGGCTAAGGCCGATGCAAGACTTATAGCATGTGCTGCTGAACTTAAGGATGCGGAGTTCTCAAAGGAAGTTGAGGCTTCAGAAGAAGGTGAGAAACTTGAGAATATCTCTCTGTCCACTCGGATACTTGAGAATATCTCTCTCTCCACCAGGATTGGAAAGAAGGCTGTTGCAAAACGAAGGTCTCTGAGGAAAAAGGACTTCGTTGTTGCCCCCAGTGCTGAATTAGAGGATCCTATTGTTGAGGAACCGGAAGCTGCTGATGAAGACATGTTGGAGATGTCTGCTGAAGAGGATGTTGATGCTCCTCTGATTGAAGAGCTGTCAGAAGAGAGTGAACCAGAATATGAAGAGGTTCTTCACGGTGCAAAACAGTTTGTTGAGAATGTTGATGATGAAAATTTCATTGACAACATTCTTCTGAATCAAGGAAGAAACCCTGGTGATAGGGATGCCTCTGAAACCCTGATCAGAATGGCTCATATCTTTGCTGAGCCCATCTCTATGTTTGATCCAAACTCTTCTGAACAGGTTATCTCATCTCCCACTCACACTCCTCATCCATCTCCTTCACTACCTTCTGTCACAGAAGTGAGTGAATCTCACACTTCCATTCCTCCTACAACTTCAACTTCTGAAGTTGTACCTCCTCCAATTATTCCTCCTTCTGGATCCTTTTCAGAAGTGAATCTAAACACTGCTCCCATTTTCACAGACTCCATAGCCACATCCACTACCTCCTCCATTCATACTTCCTCTGTAAGTCCATCAATTGGATTTACTGATCCATCTTTCTCACTACAATCCACATTACCATCCATCTCAACTACCATTTCTTCCTCAACCATACATACAATCCTTTCCTCCACCACTCAAATTCCTCCACTCTCAACCTCTGGACATGCACCTCCTGTGTGTGATCCCTTAACTACCTCCTCCACTACTTCCTGCTTTGTTGGGTTGTCATCCAATTATGACTTCATACGCAAGCATATGAATCGAGATGACCTGGATAACAGATTTGGTAGTTTTGGTTTCATGGGCAGAGCTTCTGGTATATCCGAAGCTGGTGGTGCTCCCAGTGTTGAGGAGTTGAGAAGAATGAGTCAGAGTGGCTCTGATGAATTGCTGAACAGATTCGCTGGTATGGGGCAAAGGACTTCTGCTGCTGACATGTATGCTCAGGGCATTGTGCTGCAAGAATTACAATCTTTGAAAGCTCAGAACCTGCAGCTCATGACTATGCTTCAAATGCAGGACCCTTCTGTCTACATACGCAATCTTTCTTCACTTCATCTAGCTACATATGATGAGCTGTACAAGTTAAGAGAATTAGCTCTGACTCTTCCTTCATTGGACAACATTGCTCTTGCTTCTTCTCTAAAGGTCAATGAGAATTTGGAAATATTGACAGAAGAAGTCAAGGAAGCAAACGAGCATTATGAGGCTCATGAGAAGATGCTCCCAAGTAAGATTGATGACCTGCAAAGTACTGCCAACCACATTCTGAGAGAAGTGAAATCTTCTGCTCAAGGTTCATCATCTTCCGGGGCTGCTAAGATTGTATATGACATCACTCCTGATCTCAACAATCGACTCTCCAACATTGAGTCTGCTGTATCTGCTCAGAACGCACAGATTGCTGAGCTTACTAAACTTCTGAAGGTTATGCACACTCAAGCACGTGAACAAGAGAAGACTCTTCACAATTGCTATAGGTTTGTTCGAGGACAGACTTATATTCAGAAGGAGCATCTCACTGCTGCTGTGTATGCTAAAAATCGGTTGATCAAGCTCCTTGTGGAAGACGTTCAGAGACAGCGACCTATGTCTGGTCAGACTTTTGATCATATGAAGACCATTGATGCTGATTTCAGAAGAAGAATGGATATGATCAATACTGTGAGGCCAACTCCTCAGCAATATTCTACTGCAATGAAAGTTCAGCAAAAATTGGACTCTCAAGGTGCTTTGGGTATTCCTGTTGGTTCTGGTCAAACGGGGGAGAAGTCTGCTCAGCAGAGTGGTCTCAATACTGGTGTTAAGAGACAGAGTGTTGCTGAAGGATCCAGTGGTGTTCCTCCTCCTGAGAAGAAACCTAGGAACTTGTAATCTTATTAGGACTTAAGCTTCTTAGCTAGGTTCTGGGTTGGGTAGCTTTTGTCTTAGGACTTTTTCTGCTCTTCTGATTATCTTGTTTCATATGTTGTCTTCTGATGATTTTATATACACTGAATCTTTCTTATACATTCTTGTATCTCTGACTACTTATTTTTTTTGCTTATGTTTCTTTTTGACTTAGTAAATTATTCTTCACTAAATCTAACAACTTGATCTTAAGTCATTTCTAAGTTTATACAGATTGCTGAAGTTCACCATTTACACTAAAATGGGGGAGTTAATTTACTCAGAAGTTGTGAAACATATGTATCAGGAAGTCATTTTCTAAACCTCATGTTTTCTGTTACCTTCTGACCACGGTTTGTCCATAACCAAAATGGGGGAGAATGATGAACCCTAAGTATTTTGATTATGTCCAATCGTTTCAGAAGATGAAAACTTAATACTCTCTTACATATAGTTTATTGTTGACTAATATTTTTCTACTTAGTCTATATGTAAGTTAATCAGTAGGTGCTGAATGAATCATTTATGGATTGCCTAAAGGACTCAGAAGATCCGTTTACTGAAGTCAGAATTTCAATAATTCAGAAGCTGGATGCTCCGCTCTAAAGCCGAAGTCTGCTAAAGCTCTCCTCTGATGTTCCTTGCAATCAGAAGTTCTTTTACCAATTTGATCAGAAGTCTAGACAACTGGAAATCAGCTTCTGAAAGCTTTGTCACGGGTTTTGGATAGCATTTAATGCTCTGACAAGTGCATTTAATGCAAGGCGCCAAAAGTTCAAAAAGCTGTTTTGATGGAGCGCGCCTGTCTGTTCAAGAGAAACCAGAATTTCCTTGTCTACCCTTTGCTGATCCAATTGAAGAATGATTCCAGTCAACCTCATCTTTGATTTCAAATCACTTACGGGATTGAATTAAAGAACAAGGATAACGGAATCAAAGTGTTTGAAGACCGTTTGAAGACTTGACAAATTAACGGCTACAACAACTGATGTCATCTCTATTGAAGATTCAAATTCACCAACGGTCATCCTCACTCACTATAAATAGTAGCCAAGCTCCATTGCATCAACTACACACGTGATCATCGAGCAAAATCTCAACGCACTGTTTTAACAAGAAAAACAGAGCATTCTTTTTCCATTCTCAATCTTTCTTAGCATAGTCTTAGTTAAAGTGAGAGAGTGAAGAAAAACAAGTTCATAATAGAAATCTTGTAAACTGATATCGTTTGTGATATTCAGTTAGATTTAAAGAGAGAAATCTAGTTGAGATTAGAGTTGGGTGAGAAATCCAGAAAACAGAGTATTGTTTGTTCTGGTGGAAATCCTTTAACTCTTTTTAGGCTAGTCAGAACTAAGTGAGAAATTAGCTTAAGTTCTGTTGATGTAAAGGAGCTTCTGAACTTGCCATAAAAGTTCTGAATAGTGGATTTATAAAATCTCTGTAGGCTGCGACCTCAGGGGACAAGACGTAGTCACAGGACTTCTGTGGCGAACTTGGATAAATCATTGTTCAATCAGGATCTCCTGAACTTCTTTCTCCCTCTTATACTTGTTAATTTTTGCGTCTGTGTACTTGCTTATATTTAGTGCTGAAACAGATTTTCTCTAAAGTATCATTGTCTTTGTTCAGAAGACTGTCCAGAAGTTCTCAAATCAGAACTTCTGTTGCTGAAAACAGTCTAACTGTGTTTAGGCAGAATTTCCCTCATAAGCACTTCTATAAGCTCGCTTCTAACTCTGAGGAAATTTGACTCTGAAATATAAGTTTCCCGAAAAACTTAGAAATTTTCAGTTTTCAACTTTGACACCTCTTCACCCCCCTCTAGGTGATTCTGTTCTTGATAGGGCCAACAGAGAGAGTGAAGAAAAACAAGTTCATAATAGGAATCTTGTAGACTGATATCGTTTGTGATATTCAGTTAGATTTAAAGAGAGAAATCTAGTTGAGATCAGAGTTCGGTGAGAAATCCAGAAAACAGAGTGATGTTGTTCTGGTGGAATCCTTTAACTCTTTTTAGGCTAGTCAGAACTAAGTGAGAAATTAGCTTAAGTTCTGTTGATGTAAAGGAGCTTCTGAACTTGCCATAAAAGTTCTGAATAATAGATTTAAAATCTCTGTTGGCTGCGACCACAGGGGACAAGACGTAGTCACAGGACTTTTGTGGCGAACTTGGATAAATTGAACTGTTCATCAAAACTTCCTGAATCTCTTTCTCCCTTCCTTATACTTGTTAATTTGCTTCTGTGTACTTGCTTATATTTAGTGCTGAAACAGACTTTACTCTTTTTACCATTGTCTTTGTTCAGAAGACAGTCCAGAAGCTATCCTTTTCAGAGCTTCTGTTGCTGAAAACAGTCTAACTGTGTTTAGGCAGAATTTCCCTCAGAAGCTGCTTCTGTAAGCTTGCCTCTGACTCTGAGGAAATTTGACTCTGAAATCTAAGTTTCTTAAAAAACTTTGAAATTTTGAGTTTTCAACATAGACACCTATTCACCCCCCTCTAGGTGATTCTGTTCTTGTTAGGTTCCTAGATGATGAAGTCAAATCCACTGAACCCATCTCTAAATGGCTAAGTGCTCAAAACTGGAACTCGTTCGTCTCCTTGGATGAGTTCATCTATCCTAAGTTAGTCACTGAGTTCTATCAGAACCTCCATTTCTTTTCTAATGAGGAGGATGTTATTCACTCGGAAGTTGGAGAAGTTGAGATTGAGGTCAGCAGGGCTTCTATCTCTCAAGCTATTGGTATTGATGACGAGGGAATCATCATTGGAGATGATGGTTCTGCTGAAGGTTTTAATGAAGCCTACTGGGCTAGGCCAGATCTAAGTGCCAAGGAAACATATGCCACCTGGCTCACTCAGCACCAGAGGTGGGCACACTACTTGACCACTAATGTGTTCCTTCCGAAGGCTGGAGGAGTTAATGGTGTTTCCAACCGGGAACGGGTTTTCATGTGGCATCTGGTAAACGAGAAGAAGATCAATCTTCCTGCCATGCTGATTCGGCAGATGAAAAATGTGTCTGTGGTTAGTGCACTTGCTTATGGTTCACTTCTGACTAGGTTGTTTGAAGCAGCCTCTGTGGTTGTTTCGGGAGAAGGTGTAACCAGCAGGAGTACTGTTCTGAAGATGCATACCCTTCGGAATCTTTCCTTTGGTATGATTCCAAAGAAGAAGGAGAATGCTTCCTCTGTAAGCATTGCTCAGAAGGAGATTGTTGAAGCTTCTGTGCAGAAAGGAAAGAATGCTGCCAAGAAGGGCAAGGGAAAGAAAGGATCAAGTAAGTTGGTCCTGACTGTTGAGAAGGTGGTTGTCTCAGAACCTCTTCCTACTATGGTTCAAACAACAATCAGTGTTGAACCTTCTGGGAAGATCGTTGCTGAGAAGCCAAAGGATGCTTCTGAGAAAGAAGCTCAGGAAGCTGAGGATGCACGTCTTGCTGAAAGAGAGAAGACTGCTGAAGCTGAGAAGATTGCAAGAGTTGTAGCTCTTGCTGATGTGAAAAGGAAGAAGAAGGAAGCTGAAGATAAGTTAGCAGCTGAGCGTGAAATTGCAGCAAAGGCTAAGGCTGATGCTAGAATTGCTGAATGCGCTGCTGAAGAAGTTGGGAATGTAGCGTTCTCAGGAAATGTTGAGGCTACGGAAGAAGAAGAGGATTCTGAAGATATTCCTCTCTCCAGAAGACTCCCCAGGAAGAAGATGTCAGCAAATAGAAGGTCTCTGAACAAAAAGGACTTCTATATTGCTCCGAGTACTGAACTGGATGAATCAACTCCTGAAAAAGAGGACTTGGTTGATGACGAAGACATGATGGATATGTCTGCTGAAAAGGATGCTGATGCTCCTGTTATTGAAGAACTGTCCGAAGATAGTGATCAAGAACCTGATACTATCATTCAGGAGGCCATAAAGTTTGCTGAAAACATCAACACTGATGATTTTCTAGATAATGTTCTTCTGGGTCAAGGGAGAAACCCTGGTGAAAGAGATGCCTCTGAAACTTTATTCAGAATGGCTCATGTGTTTGCTGAACCTATCTCCACATTTGATCCAAACCTCTCTGATCAGGTTATCTCATCTCCCACTCATATTCATCATTCATCTCCCCTTCGTACTTCTCATCCATCCTCTCCTCATACTCCTCATCCATCTCCTTCACTACCTTCTGTCACAGAAGTTAGTGATTCTCAAACTTCCATTCCTCCTACAACTTCAACCTCTGAAGCTGTACCTCCTAAAACTGATCCTCCTTCTGGATCCTATTCAGAAGTGAATATAAATTCTGGACCCATTTTCATAGATTCCATATCTACTTCCACTACCTCCTCCCAATCTACTTCCTCTGTAATTCCATCAATTGGATTTACTGCTCCATCTTTCTCACTACCATCCACACTACCTCCCTTCACTCCTACAATCTCTTCCTCTACCACACATACAATCCCTTCCTCAACCTCACAAATTCCTCCCCTCTAAACCTCTGGACATGCACCTCCTGTGTGTGATCCCTTAACTACTTCTTCCTCTACCTCCTTCTTTGTTGGGTTGTCATCCAACTATGACTTCCTATGCAATTCAATGAATCGAGATGATCAGGAGATAAGATTTGGTAGTTTTGGTTTCATGGGAAGAGCTTCTGGTGTATCCGAAGCTGGTGGTGCTCCCAGTGTTGAAGAGCTGAGAAGAATGAGTCAGAGTGGCTCTGATGAATTGCTGAATAGATTTACTGGTTTAGGGCAACGGTCTTCTGCTGCTGACATGTTTTCTCAGGGCATTGTGCTGCAAGAAATTCAATCTTTGAAAGCTCAGAACCTGCAGCTCATGACTATGCTTCAAATGCAGAACCCTACTGTCTACACTCGCAATCTTTCTACACTTCATCTAGCTACTTATGATGAAATTTACAAGTTGAGAGAACTTGCTCTGACTCTCCCTACTCTCGAAAACATTGCTCTTTCTTCTTCTCTGAAGGTTAATGAAAATCTCGAGATTTTGGCAGAAGAAGTGAAGGAAGCAAATGAGCATTATGAGGCTCATGAGAAAATTCTTCCAAGTAAGATTGATGACCTGCAAAGTACTGCCAATCATATTCTGAGAGAAGTGAAATCTTCTGCTCAAGGATCATCATCTTCAGGGGTTGTTAGGATTGTATATGACATCACTCCTGATCTCAACAATCATCTACAGAGCATTGAGTTCGCTGTGACTGCTCAGAGCGCCCAGATTGCTGAGCTTACTGAACTTCTGAAAGTTATGCACACTCAAGCACATGAACAGGAGAAGGTTCTTCACAATTGTTATAGGTTTGTTCGTGGACAGACTTATATACAGAATGAGCATCTCACTGCTGCTGTGTATGCTAACAATCGGTTGATCAAGCTCCTTTTGGAAGATGTTCAGAGACAGCGACCTTTGTCTGGACAGACCTTTGATCATATGAAAACCATTGATGCTGATTTCAGAAGAAGAATGGATATGATCAACACTGTAAGGCCTACTCCTCAGCAATATCAGACTGCTTTGAATGTTCAGCAGAAATTGGACTCTCAAGGTGCTCTGGGTGTTCATGTTGGTTCTTGCCAAACGGGGGAGAAGTCTGCTCAGCAGGGTGGTCTCAAGTCTGGATTGAAGAGACAGAATGTTGATGAAAGTTCCAGTGGTGTTCCTCCTCCTCAGAAGAGATCTAGAAACGTGTAATCACTTTAGGACTTAAGCTTCTTAGCTAGGTTCTGGGTTGGGTAGTCTTGTCCTAGGACTTTCCTTCTGATTATTTTGTTTGTTGTTTCTTCTGACTATTATATACACTGAACTTTTCTTATACATATTAATTGTCTCTGATTAATTTCTTACTGTTTATGTTTCTTTTAACTTAGTAACTTTGTCTTCACTAAAAATCTAACAACTTGATCTCAAGCCTATCTTAAGTTTATACAGATTGATGAAGTTCACCATTTACACTAAAATGGGGGAGTTAAGTTACTCAGAAGCTAAAACAAACATTTGTATCAGGAAGTTACACTCTAAACCTTGTATTTACTCAAGAATTGTTACCTTCTGACCACGGTTTGTCCATAACCAAAATGGGGGAGGATGATGAACCCTAAGTGTTTTGATTATGTCCAAACGTTTCAGAAGATGAAAATTAAAATTCTCTTACATAGGGTTTAATTCTGACTAATAATTTTTCGTTGAGTTTGTATGTAAGTTACTCAGTAGGTGCTGAATGAAATAATTCTGGATTGTCTGCAAGACTCAGAAGTTTCGAAAGCTGAAGACAGTGTTTCATTGATCAGAAGCTGGATACTCCGCTCCGATGCTATGAAGTCTGTTTAAAGCTCTTCTCAGAGGTTCTTTCCAATCAGAAGTTATACCAATTTGATCAGAAGCCTAGAAAAATGAAATTAGCTATCAGAAGCTAAGTCACGGGTTCCGTTAGCATTTAATGCTCTGACAATTACATTTAATGCAAGGCGCCAAAAGTTCAAAAAGCTGTTTTGAAGGAGCGCGCATGTCTGCTCAAAGCGAAACCAGAATTTCCTTGTCTACCCTTTGTTGATCCAATTGAAGAATGTTTCCAGTCAACCTTATCTTCAACTTCAAATCACTTACCGGATTTAGTTAAAGAACAAGGTTAACGGAATCAAAGTGTTTGAAGACCGTTTGAAGATTTGACAAATTAACGGCTACAACAACTGATGTCATCTCCTTTGAAGATTCAAATTCACCAACGGTCATCTTCATCCACTATAAATAGTAGCCAAGCTCCACTACATCATTTACGTGTGATTATTGAGCAAAATCTCAACGCACTGTTTGAACAAGAAAAACAGAGCACCATTTTCCATTCTCAATCTTTCTTAGCATAGCTTTAGTTAAAGTGAGAGAGTGAAGAAAAACAAGTTCATAATAGGAATCTTCTAAACTGATTTCGTTTGTGATATTCAGTTAGATTTAAAGAGAGAAATCTAGTTGAGATCAGAGTTGGGTGAGAAATCCAGAAAACAGAGTGATGTTGTTCTGGTGGAAATCCTTTAACTCTTTTTAGGCTAGTCAGAACTAAGTGAGAAATTAGCTTAAGTTCTGTTGATGTAAAGGAGCTTCTGAACTTGCCATAAAAGTTCTGAATAGTAGATTTAAAATCTCTGTTGGCTGCGACCACAGGGGACAAGACGTAGTCACAGGACTTCTGTGGCGAACTTGGATAAATTGAACTGTTCATGAGGACTTCCTGAATCTCTTTCTCCCTTCCTTATACTTGTTAATTTGCTTCTGTGTACTTGCTTATATTTAGTGCTGAAACAGACTTTACTCTTTTTATCAATGTCTTTGTTCAGAAGACTGTCCAGAAGCTATCGTTTTTAGAGCTTCTGTTGTTGAAAACAGTCTGACTGTGTTTAGGCAGAATTTCCCTCAGAAGCTGCTTCTGTAAGCTTGCCTCTGACTCTGAGGAAATTTGACTCTGAAATCTAAGTTTCTTAAAAAACTTTGAAATTTTCAGTTTTCAACATAGACACCTATTCACCCCCCCCCCCCCCCCCCCCTCTAGGTGATTTTGTTCTTGTTAGGGCAAACATTTCTCACAGTCTCTTTTACAATGGCAGGAGCAGAAAATTCAACCTTCTTCGATGGTACAACACCAAAACCCAATCTAGTCAGAGTATGCATCTTGACTGGGGAACTTCCAATTCTGATTGCATCTCCTGGAATAGCCATTGACACAGCTTCAAATAGCCTCGTCAGAAGGGATCCAAAAGCCAAAGTACTATTGTACTTGACTGTCTTCATCTGCCTTATAATCATGGCAGGTAAGTTGATCTTCTTTTCGTTCATCAGATGGTACATGAATACCCTTTCCCTGTTGGAGACACAAGTAACTCCCCCAGACTTTGGTAAGAACACATTAGTTGTGAGATAATGTGCCCACCTCTGGTGCTGAGTCAACCATGTGGCATAGTCTCTTTTTCATCAAGATCTGGCTTTCCCCAATTCACCTCTGAGAAGCCCTCAGCAGACCCATCTTCACCTATAATGACACCCTCATCATCAATTCCCATTGTCTCATCAATGAAGGTCCTGCTGACCTCAAAATCAACTTCTCCAATCTTAGAGCGAACCACATCTTCTTCATCAGAACGGAAATAAAGGTTCTGATAGGACTCAGTAACAAGGCCTGGATAGATGGAAGCATCTAAGGAAACTATGGGGTTCCATTTTTGAGCAGCTAACCACTTAGAAATTGGGGCAGTGATTCTAATCTCCTCTTCTAGAAACCTAGAGGTGAAAACCCTAGATTGACTAAGATTTTCTTCTGAATCACTAGAGGTGTCAAACAGATGAGTGATAGTAATTTAAGGAACTATGTTTTGTTCTTGAGCCATTTGAGAATGAGAAAGTTGAGAACTAGGTCAAAGAGAGAATATGAACTAGATTGCAGAAAATTCTAATAGCAGGAAAACCTTAGGTGAAAATTTGCTAAATATGGAAATCCCTATTTATACCCAAAAAGATTAAATTGTTCGAAGTTCAAAAAGTAGATAACTACCGTTAAAACAGGGAACCAGTTACCATTTCCAACAGACATGCGCAGTAATAGCATTTAATGTAGGCACGCTCAAAACAGAGAATAAAAACATCATGATTATCTTTAAACGCAATTAACTACCTTAAACGGCTAGCAGTTAAGACAGAAGTAATTGGTATTAAAGATGAATTACTGAAGAGGATTAGTCATACCTATGCCTTCTCTCAAGGTTCTGAATGGTCTCAAACGAAACCGTAAAATCAAGAGAATTTTGTGTTTAGAATGATTTAAATATAATTTAATATAGACGTAAAATTGGTATAAGAAACATGATAGAGTAAATAAACCTCAATATTAAGGTCAAATATTGACATTAGGCAACTAAGACGTGATAGAAAACGTAAAAAGAATTTCCAACAAAGGGGCCTAATTTTTATTATTTTCCATAAAAAGATTTTCAAAGTTTAAATTATGCGACATCAAGTAGAAGATTTTCAATGTGAGCTAATGCTAAAGATATTGCATTTGATCAGCATTCGAGGTTGCACTTGAAACTTTGACTAGATAAATGAAGCTTATGTGGATCCAATGAACAAACCATATAAAAATATCCGGTTTTTCATTCTTCTAGTGTGTAAATTCCACATTTGCCTTATAATATTTTTTGTTTATTAACTTGCATAGTGTAATCGTATAGAATCAAGTACACGTATATTCTTGATAATCCTTACGATCGATGATCTTCCTCAACTATCTGACTTTGTTCCCAGTGCCTCTTTTGAAGGGAAACCGAAGGATGATTGGGTTGAGTGCCCATGGACGAACATTTAAGTATTACAAAACTTGAGGAGGTCATTCGAGCAAAGGATGCATTCATTGGTAAGTCGAATATTGTTTGTCTGTTGTGTACTAAACTTCCCACAAAACTTGTACAAACTACAACCCTATATGTTGTCTAGCCCAAAAATATGTTCTTTGTAACTTATAGGGTGAGTGGGGTTACGATGTTTCAGTTTCACTAGTTTAATTGGCTTTCATAATCCTCAATTTGTCTTTGAAATACTTTGTTATAGTATTTTATTGACTGAACTTATGGATTTAAGAATGACGTGATTGTAACATTGTTGTGGTAGTCGCATACGTATACGAGGCTAAGGAAACCGTCTTCACCGCAGATACTCCGTTTCCCAGGGAGCTTACTTCTGTTACCCAATTAGTTGTTGACTGTGCCCGTGAAATTGCTCAAGAACTCTATTATTGGTGTTTGATGGGGAGTCTTTTTCATGGATTTTAGAATAAATTGGCCTAGGGTTTGTTTCTTTCTTTAGTTTCGAATTCAGTTTTTGTTTTTTCTTGTTTAAATTTATCGACTCATGTTTGTTGTTAATTGTTCTTGTTCAATTTAGTAATCTTATTGTTGTTTTTGTAATTCTTGTAGTATATTAGGCAGCTTGATGGTTTTCTAGATAGTCCGTTTGGGAAGGGGTTTTACTGTAAGTATTTATCTTATACTACTTGCTTCTAAAATGAAATTTGGATGTTGATTGATACTTTTTATATGTTTTGACCTTGTTTTCATTTATGTAAATGATTGAATGTTGGTCGTTGGTTTTTTGAGTTAGTGCGTGAATAAAGAATCATAAACGACGATCTTTTTTGTCATTTCACCGATCTTTCACCTTATTTGCCACTAGTATTGAGTGCGAGGTTGCATGGATTTACTAAGTATTGACTTTTTCATGTATGTTTTTGCGAAACTTTTAAAGCAATATGTTATAAGAATAATATTTCCTACATGAAATATAATGGACTTTATCTATCATATCTACTGCTTAAATTATGAGCAGGCAGTAGTTGTATTTAAATTGTAATTGATGGCTAAGGCAACCCATTGGTAAATAATTTTTAGATTGGACATCATTATTAATTATGAGATACAATGCGAATTTCCTAACTAACTTGCCATGTTTTCTTTCTCTCATCTTATTTGGGACTGGCTAGTACAATTTCCATTTTGACTCACTGAAACTTACATGTATAAAAATGTTGATAACTATCAATTTAATGAGAGTCAATGTGCAGAAATGGGTCTGAAGAGACAAAAGTGAAGTGATCCTAGTCTAGCTTGTGAAGATTATGTTTTAGAAGTCTACATTGTGAACTACAATTTACGTGCATAGTTGGTGATCTCATTTCCTTTATGTTCTTTTGCAGAATACTGAATTTCAATCGACTATAGAACAAGAGCACTGGGTTATAGGCATTATGGTTTTAGTCACAATGATAAAACTTTTTTGAGGATTTATTGTCACACTAATACCAATAAAGTCCCCATGGAATGGGCATAACTCTTGTTATGAGATTGAAGGTAGCTATAAAACATGTAGCTAAGCTAGTGGTCCTTGTACATTTGATAATAGCTAGATTCAACTTTGCACATTTTCGCACGATAATATATTATGTTTTTGTGCTTCGTGTGTGCATTTTAGATTAAGAAGTTGTGATTTTGCTTAAGTTTGGGCACATTGCATTATGTTGTGGATTTTTTGCTTAGGTTGTGGTATTTTTGCTTAATTACGAGTTTATGTATAAATTGTTGGGTAAAGTACAATAAAGAGTCCTGTGGTTTAAACCTTCTGCAAACAAGGTCATGTGGTTTCAAAATGTACAAATGAGGGACCTGTGGTATAAACAGTTAGCAAGTAAGGGAATTTTTTGGATGTCGTAAACTACATATATACATTTAATAGACATGTCGTATAAACTGTTCATAAATTGACTCTCAAGAGATGCAAGTTACAATAATGCTGACTTATTTACGGACTATCATAAGAATTAATTTCACATGGCAGTTTTTGACCGTCGTCTGAAGGCTCAATAGATGGCGTTGAGCCCCATGACGAACGAATTTTTCATCACATGACGGACAAATTTTTCATCGCATGACGGTTTTTGCTCGTCATCTGAAAGATATATATGGCATAGGGAAATGAGAGGGTAAAAAGTTGAAGTGAATGATGAAAAATCAAAAAGAAGTAAAATGAAAACAAATGATGAGAATAAGAGATTGAAACAAATTAAAGCATCAAATGAAAAACATGGGAACAGTGTCAGTTTTTTGATATGGAGACAAACTTTCATGAACTTCATCATCATTTAAACTCTAAATAGGAAGAAAAGAAAAAAGGTGTGAAAGTCATTAGATGAAAGAAGCAAAGCTTTTTGAAAATATGTAAAAAAAAAGAAATAAATTGATTAACTTAGGAATCTCAATTATTCATTTCCTTCTTCTTGTTCCACAAAGGGAATCATTAGATATTTACTATCACAACTCTTAAGAACAAGAGAATCTCTATGGAATACTCAAGATTTGTAGGGAGGGGTGTCCACTTTCCATAATTGTAGCTCATCTTTTTTAAGGGTATATTACCCTATATGTATTTGAAAATCTATAAAAATGAATTGTATATTTTTGGCCGATTTTTCTAGATAGTCCCGTAGTTTAAAAATTAATTACAAATATTAGGTTTGCAGGATCTAAAATGACTTCATTGACAAATCCCCGAGCAAGGAGATGTCCAACTTACACATTGATGCACTTCGTTAAAAATTGTCGTACATGCTATTTACTCAAAAGATAGCGAATTGGAGAAATTAAATTACAAATTATAAATTATTCATATATAAGGTATGCTTTTGTAAATTAACTAAATTAGAAAAATTATTTTATCGAAAAGTTAACTCATATATCTTTCAACTTCAAACTTCATACGTTCAAACGTTTATTGTAAGCATTTAAACCACGAGGTTGTTTGTGCAAAATTTGTCAAATCACAAAATTATTTGTTATCTTTTTTCTAAAGAAATTTATTTTTTATCTAGTGGTGGATCATGTGTGAAACTTAAAATATTAGTGATGTCCGGCTAAATAAACTATGACACGTGGCTTGAGCGCTAAGCGATTTACTCAGATAGGCGGTTTCTTCAACATTATGAACAACCTTTAGATTCCTAATTAGTGAAAATTACTGATTGAGAGAAGATATTCATCTGTGTCACTATATTTGGTAGACATATAGTGGGTTGCTATATGGTTATCCATGCATGTCAAGAAATCTGAAATTAGTCAAGTCCTAATTAGTTGAGGATTCCTAATTAACAGAATCCTCGAATAAATATAGGCACAATTATAGTTTTACCGGGAGTTTGTTTCGTGGGATGAGATGGGGCAATGGATATGAGAGGAGGGAGACGAGCTAGACCAGTTTGTTTGGTGGGTGAAGAAGTAAAAAATATCTCTAGGGTATTTCACATCACACTCGATATCTCTCGAAGAATTAACGAGTGTGTTGGTCCCTAGACTCCATGTATTGCCAATTCTTGGATATAATTAATCAACTCTACTACATTGCAAAATCAAGGAGTTATGCAAGAACTTATAATTAATTTAGATGGAAGTCAAGTTTGAATGGTTAAAAATCCAAAGTAACGTGAGGTGGAGGGCTTCCACATAGGTCATCATGACTCGACTAAATGCCCTAATGAAAGAGAGCACACTCTCATCTCTCGATGGTGAATCCCCTTAGAAAGGGATGAAAAACGGGTCTAAATGTAGTCGATAAAAATTTGCAGAATCATATATAGACAAAAATAAAACCAGAGAAGATTCATTTAGAGATAGAAAAAGAAAAGCTAACTGAAGAATTTATTGTTTCACCAAAAATGCTAAATAATTAATCAACTATCATTTTCCCATGAAGTTTCTTATTGTGATCTTCTAGGACAAACATGAAGCATAATTATTTTGATTGTAAATTGCTTTCTGTTAGGAGAATATGTGCTTTAAATAGAAAAAGATCTTGCTTTGCACTGAAGCTAACTGCCTACATTTGTATATATATATTATGCTTCTTGTTTCTTATCTTAATTTAGGATATATTGCAATTAATATTTGCTTCTTCTTTTGTTCAAACAAAGAATCTCATTCCCTTTTCTCCCTTCCAAAAATTTACTCTCACAAACTTTGTTCTCAAATGCTTCAAAACAAATTGCACAATATCAATAGCACTAATTTGATCTTGAACCATTATTCACGTGTCACCTTGTGACTAATCTAGAAACAGTAAGTGTTTTTCAAATAAACAAACAAATATGTAAAACATAAGACCAAAAAGAAATAAAATAGTTAAAAGGTGAATATGCCATTCATTAGTTCTTTCAAATTTAACATTTCAATTAGCTAACTAGCTATAGCTAGATTTCTACTAAATAACTTTGAATGCACATATGCACAAAAAATAAAAAAATAAAAATAAATTGGACGATTACTAACAGGCTTAAAGAACTATTAATCTAAAAATATTGTTTACCTCTCCTAGTATTTGATAATATCTATCGACAAATTATTCTCTCTTAAAAACAAAATAACCATAGAAAAACACTGATTATATATACTCTTTGTATTATTTGGTAAAACTTCTCTTCCATCTTATTATTAAAAGTTGGTGCAAATTTTAATAAGTTAAGTTGTAAAAGTATCAAATAACAAGTTAGTATCAAATAACAAGTTATGAATTAAAAAGACTAAAATTTTTAATAATCAAAGGACAAATGTGACAAACTACAACATTTTCAGATAGATCATAGGAAAAATAGTGAGTGCTTTAATACTAACTAATAAAATTCTTTATCTATGAGTGCACATGTCCAAAAGTTTCTTTCTCCCTTCAACAATTTCCTCAAAGAAATCATCAATTTGGGCAATTATAGTGTCAACCCCACATCTCAACAACCCAAAACAAGTCTTCAAATTGTCTACTTTGTCTTGTATATGATGATCAATTTGTGAATCATAGTCCATAATCTTCTCCAACTCTACTTTTAGCTCTTGCATTGCCTTTTTTGCATGCCTAAATTCATAAAGCATGATTCTTGGTTCTCCACCTATTTGTTCCATCTCATTTGCCACTCTTTCTTGCAATCTTCCCATTAATTCAGCCATTATACTATTATTAGATGACCCAAATCCTTGATCATTAATATTAAAACTTGTTTCTGGCCAGCAATATACTAATCCTCCAAATAACATCATTAGAAGCATTGAATTCACATTTCTCATTGCATAAAGCACCCCTCTAAAACCATTGTATCCATTAAGCTTTGGGTCTATTGACACCATGTTTTCATCCAATTGTATGCATAATGCTCTTACTCTTGTTTCCATTAAGCTTTTATTATCCTCTTCCACTACTAGAATTTCCCTTTCGCAACCCGTGAGTGCCCTCATCACCTGCACATTCATACAGATAATGTTACGATGATAATAGTTTTATTATTATCTCCAACAGAAAAACATGAATATGCGCCCTAAAGTACAACTACACCTCTCATCCCTCCCTCGCATAAGATGAAAGGAGGTATATACCCTAGGCTCACCTCACCTCATGCATAGATTTAATTGATAAATAGTGTTGCCATAGTTAGAACTCTAGCTAGATCTAGTAGTTAAAGAGTCTCTAGCCAAGAATAGTTTTTATTCACAAATGAAGTTAAGACATGCATACAAGACTGAAAAGTTTCTACAGTGACACCTACTAGACTATTCAGGTGGTGAAACATCACCACTGGACTAGAGTAATTGGTCTGGGATCATAGTAGAATATATGGTAGAGAGCAACCGACCTGGCGAGAATCTTGTGGAGTTAAATGTTGGAAACTATGGAGAGATGAAGCTAAATTAGAACCAGAAGAATAATAATTTTCTAATCCAGAAAGTCCGGACTTGAGAATACGACAAGCTTCCCAAAGTCTAGAAGTTTCATCCATATACTCATCTAGCCATTTATCACCTATGGGAAGGTGAAGCTTTTGAACCAATCGGGTAAGTTGAGAATGAAAAGATTGAAGAGCTGAAACAACATTTTGAAGGAATTGAAAAGACATGAAATTCATAGAAATTGAATATCCATGCAAATCATCAAGCCCTCGATTAACAAAATTGTAGAAACCATTAAGAGAAGAAGAAGAAGAAGAAGAAGAAGAAGAAGAAGAAGAAGAAGAAGAAGAAGAAGAAGTTGTGCTAGTGCATGAAGATGAAGAAGAAGATGAAGGGTCCATTTCATAAACAAAGTGGAGAAAAAAATATAATAGAATGAAGATACTTGTGATGGAGATTGAAACGTATTTATATTGGTATAGATATGGTTTAAGATTAAGAAACAAAGAAATGAAATTGAGTGAATATTAGCTTAAAAGCACAATTATATATATATATATATATATATATATATATATATATATATATATTTTGTGAAAATGATTTGTTTGTTGTCATTATGTGTGTTTCCTTTAGTGTGGAGAGGATGATTGGAAATCTATTGTTATCATTAGTTTTCTAGGCCGGGGATCCAGTATAGTTGAGGAGAACTCGGAGTTGGAAAAATATAGACCCTTTATTCAAATTAAAGGACAAGATCAAGTTTTTTTTTTGAAATTGCAAAGTTGTTGATGACTATGATTTTGTTAATGTATATTAAACTATCAATTTTTATGTTGTAATTTAAATAAAGAAATTCATAACATCACTTGAAAAGAAATATAAAATTTAATTTTATATCATGTATATCTAAAACCACTAAAAAAGATTTTATAGAATAAAATTAATTGGTGTAAAACAATTGACACTATAATTTTTGTAAACTATGGTATTATTTTATATATGCATTTTGAATTTATTTTATATTGACAATAATATAGTATTTAGATAATAAATGTGGTCTCTGTAAAAAGAACTAATAAATTTGAAAAAATTCTACTATTTACTAGATACAATAAATTTAATCAAATGAGATTAGAGCAAAATATCATCTCACTGGAAGATGATTGGTATAATAATAAAAAAAATGTTCAAGTGATACATGTTTATTGGTGGAGTCAACTGGTCTAGAACCGTAATATAATTTCTTATAAAGTTAAAATAATACTTCAAAAAAATATGTTCTCACAATTCGTGCATAGCACGGGCCAAAGACTAGTTAAAATAAAACTTTGTTCCTTTTTATTTATATTCATCATATATTTGTTCCATTAGTTTTAGGCCTTATTCTTTAGAGCTGAAAAAAACTGAACTGAAAATTGAACTTAATTGAACACTGTTAAACTGAACTGAACACCGTTGAACTGAATTGAATTGAACTGAACTGATTGTTGCTGAACTTAATGTTTGATGAACAGAATGTTACTAAACTTATTTTTGAACTAATTATACAATCCCTCAATCTGGTTATATTTAGCTGCTTAGTTCTTTTGTTTAAGTCAACGATAAAAACAGTCACTATATTATAATAATGGATAAATAATTTAATAGTTTCTATGTTATCTCAAAACACACTGTTTAGTCCTAGTGTTTTCAATAATACCTCATAAGGTCTACATTTTTTATATTCAATAGTTTTCCATCAATTTTAAATTACGGATTTAATTTTTACATGTTAGGTCAAAATTACATTTTTGGTATATGAATTTTTACATGTTTACACTTTGATACCTAAAAACTATATTACACATCAAATTATTATTTTAAATTTTAAAAATTTTATTTTTTATTTTTATAGAGCAAAAAAAATATTAACCTATGAGGCATCAAAATATAAAGATGTTAAAGTTCAAGTACCAAAAACTCTTAATAAATAAAGGATAAATTGATAATATTGAGAGAATATAATGTTAAATATAACAGAAGTTAAGGAATTATAATGTATTATTAAAAATATTTTGACTAAATAATGTATTTTTATATAGTATATGCACTATTAAATTATTTACAAAATGTTGTTGAATTGAACTAAATTGAATATTGGTAAATAGGTCGTTTTAAATCAGTTAACCGATTTAGGACAGATTTATGGCTGATTCAGAAAAAATTAGCCCAATTAAGAAAAAATTGGCCCAAATAAAAATGGCATCTACAATTTTAATTAAATAATTAATTTTTAAAAATAACAAAATAAAAGAAAAATCCTTAAAATACTCAGAACACATACATTTTAACCTGCAGCAAATTGAAAAAAAAAACATAAATTACTCTCATCCTCCATTGTTGTCTTATTGTATCTCCCTCCTCCGTACCGAGTTGCCGATCGTTTCCATTCTCCATTTTTAGAATATTAATGTAATAAACATCGAAATATTTTATGTTTGTCGACATTTTGGTATATTTATTATTATCATTTTGGACAAAAATAGTTATTATTTTTAGGTAGTTTGGTCAATATTTTTTGTTTTCTAACATGAGTTTTTATGTTTTTAAAAAAAAATATTTATATAATTTATTTAAAATAATTAAAAAAATAGAAAAATTACAAAACCGATTAATCCCCGATTCATCGTTTGAGTCATTGACCGCGCCGCGGCCGCATAGCGATTTTTAGAACACTGAATATTATTGTACTAAATTGAATTGAACTAAACTGAGCTGAACTAAACTGAACGATACTGAATTGAATAAAACTAAAATAATTACCTATAAGCTCAAAAGAATAGGGCTTTAATTAGTTCAATTTAGTTTATTGGTTTATTCATTCAGTTTTTTCAGTTAAATATATTTTTAGTTCAATTTTTTTATTTTTTTATTTTTTAAGAAAAGGGCCTAATACTTAGAGTTGAATAAAAAGAAAATGTTATGTCATTTCATAAGAGATTAATAGAATTAAAAAGTTAAATATATATATCGTTCTAGTAGTAGTGGCTGTATTATAAAGTATCTCTTTATGGTGCTATCAAACTAAAATGGCATGTTTCACAGATTATGAGGAGGATTTAATACACTCGTGAAATTCTATCTAAAAAATAAAAAAAATTATACTCGTGAAATAATATTTTTAACCAATTAAATTTAGAGATGCAAACTCTTTTATGAAAGATGGCGGACTGTTAAAAAAATGCAAACAATAATCAGGAGCAACAAACAGCAAATAGGAATAGTTACACCAAACAAGCCCTAAATATGTATAAGTGACACCAGTTAGTTGCAAGATATTTTTTTGGCTTAAATATTTTGTTAACCTCTAAAGTTGTCAACTTTTTTCAAATTAACCTTTTATGCTCTTCGCTTCTCATTTTATCCCCTCAACTCAAAACAACAGGTCACTTTAACCCATTGGTCCTATGCGGCGCGTACGTGGCAAAACCTGGCGCCTACGTGGCAAGAGCAAGAGAGTGAATGAGCAAATTTGAAACTTTTCCATTTTTGTAAATTACAAAGTGGCTCCTTAAATTTATTTTTCTTTCTTCTTCTTTTTTCTTCCTTTCTTCTTCTTCTTCTTCTACTTCTTTCTCTCTTTTTTTTCAATTCCAAATTTTTCCAGACTTCTGGAAATTTCCAGATATCTGGAGAATTTCCAGAATTCTGGAAAGAAGGATTTGGGAAAAAAAAGAAAAAGAAGAAGAAGAAGAAGAAGAATGAGGGACCGAAAAAAAAAAGAAAAAAAATATCAAGGGTGAAAATGATATTTTATCAGATAGTGTTACACTCTCCTTAGGTGCAATTGGTCATGTGTCGAAAAAGGTTAAAGTGGTCTTTTTTTTTGAGTTGAGGGGTTAAAATGGAAAGCGGAGTAAACTGAAAAAAATTGTTAACTTTAAGGGGTAGCAGAGTAGTTAAGCCTATTTTTTTCTATTTTTTATTTTTTATAAGCACACAAATTTGTTGATGTACATGAAGATTATTTCAATTTGAAAAGACACAATTCTTTTATTGTAGGGTTAAACACATATTTGGCCCCCCTTGTGGTATCCAAAATGTTGGCATTTGCCCTCTGTGTTATTATTTCGTTACATTTGCCCCTTGTGGTATCCTAATTCACATTTAGCCCCTGAATAGATGAAAAGATAAAAAATGCGTTATCTATTGCCACACGTCACTGTTTGACATTTGGACATACCACATAACAACTCAATTTGATTGTTTTTTTGATAATTTGCAATGGATCTTCAACAAATAGAGATGTTAATTGAAGATAGAGTTAGACTTTTGTTAGAATTAAACAGGTTAATTGACATATTCATATGTCAAAATAGTGGCTTGTGACAATACGTGTCAAAATTGCTATATTTTCATTTGATGAAGGACCAAAAGTGACAAATTAGAATATCATAGGGGGCAAATATTACGAATTGAGATACCACAGGGGAAAAATGTGACAAAATAATACGACAGAGAGCAAATGACAACATTTTGAATATCACAGGGGGCAAAGAGGTGCTTAATCCTTTATTGTATTATCATTAAGGTTGTTAGCAAATAATATTTCAGAATCTACTTAATTTAGCTTACCTTATGTGTATTGGATTCTTGTCTATTTTCTATTTTGTGTAACCCAATATGTAGACAGGGACGGTTTCAAGAGGAGTTTACTTAGGCGGACGTCTAGGACTCCCACTATTAGAGGGCCAATTTTTCGATCATTTACGATGGATCGAATGTAATAAATTCGACTAATGAAAAATAGGAAACATGTCATCTTATTACAAATTATTTATGTGAATAAAAAAATATACACTTATTATATTTCTTTTTATAATGTCAATAAATTTACAGTCATAATAGGTTATAATATAACTTCTACTAATTTAAGAGATTTCAATCCAACCATATTCCAATATGAATTCAATTGTTAAAACTTAAGTTTATATATAACTAATATTTCTTTTGAATTGAATAACCATCATATACAGAAATAAGAATTTAGATAGTCAATTACAATAGAATTGAGAATTGACAACAACGACATACTTTGCTTATAACTATACAATGTGAGAACCCCCATAATTATTTCACATTTTATCCATCAACAATAAGAGTAATGTAAGCGTATGATGTATGTGTATCTCAAAAATAGTTCCGCAATTTAAAAACACAAAACAAATGTCATCGAAATATTCATTTGAAAAATAAGTAGTTCAATTAATTTGAAAATTCAAGCTTTCATGTTCTTCAAAACTTTTATATCAATTTTTTTCATGTAATATCTTAATTTGTAAAATATACATTGTATTTAGTCTTATAATATCTACCTAATAATTTTTCCTTTTTGTGTAAATTTTTTAATTGAATTTTTTGTCTAATGCTAAGGGTCTCCTGTGTGCTGGAGTCGGCCCCGTATGTAGAATATAATTTACGCTCAACATTACTCGTGTTAACATGGTATCTTACGTCGGTTTTAGTTATCATGCTCCACCATTAGAGGCGGATCTAGTCATGGGCTCGGGTGGGCTCGAGCCCTCCTAATTTCTGGGACCATCTCTGTGTAGGGATGGTGCAATTTCAGTGTGTCATCTTAAAGATTTTATTTTATACTGTTAGATGCATTTATTATATAGAATTGATTTAAAACATATGTGGTTGAAGAGTTAATTTTAATTTTAAAGGTAATGAGTTCAATTCTCCACTTTGGTGTTTTTGTTGTAACTTTTTCTGATCTTTTTCCTATCAATCTTTTTAAAGGTCTTACCTCTCTTTTAAAAGGCAAAATGCACTATTTGGCCATTGACCTTTCCAAAATTTGTGTAGTTGGCCACTGACATTTTATTTTGTCACATTTGGCTACTGATCTTTGTAATTTGGTTATACGTAGCCATTAATCTACCAATTTAGTGAAATCTCGCCCTTCTTAAATCAAAATTAAGTGGAGATAAAAACGTTAAACATTAAAATTTCACTATTTCAAATAAGAAATTTATACTAAAACTAAAATATTGCTAAATAATATGAATATAGAAATGTCAATTAACGTAATAAAGGTGAGATTTCACCAAATTACAAAGGTGAATGACCAAATGTGACCAAATAAAAGGTCAGTGGCCCTTTAACTTATCGTAGATTCTAATTGAAATCTAGTTAATTAGCCCAACACAGCCCCTCTTTTCTATTTGTCTTTTCTTCTTCCTTTTCTTTTTGTTTTTTCTTTTATTTTTTTTATAATTTAAATTGATAAAATATATTTCATTAAAAGTAATATTATTTTTAGTGTTAGAAATAGAGTAGATGGTTGGAGAAGTGTTATGGCTAAAAGAAAAAAAAAAAGAAAAAATCAGCCAAAACAAAAACAGATTATTTTTATATAGTCTCATTCAAGTGGTCATTGGATGACCAAGTAAGAAGATGTGTCTGATCATAGGTAGAGTCTTTACCCTTGTTAACCTATAAAAAAAAGTAAACAAATAGTTTAAAGTTGACTGAATCGTATAAAATCACAAAATAAGACATCTATTATTTGTCTTTACCCTTGTTAATGTATTTAATGAGGAGATATGTTTCTAATTTTATATAAATATAATACAAATATAGCATAAGAAGATGACTCATCTTCATTTTATTGAATAATAAGATGTTGAGGTTCCTAATGAGATATTGATTAATGTATTTAATAAAGAGAGATGTTTCTATTTTTATATAAAAAAATAATATAAAATATAACATAAGAAGACGACTCATTTCCATTTTATTGAATAATAAGATGTTGAGGTTCCTAGTGAGAGATTGGATTAATGTATTTAACGAGGAGATATGTCAAAATTAAAGTCAAACTCAGTCGAAAAGTCTCAAATAAGTCAAAGTAAACATTAAAAGTCAAACTCTAGTGAGTAATGCATTTAAGTAGCAAAGTCAATATTAAAGTCAAATATAATCAAAGAATTCATGTACAAGTGAAAGTTAACAATAAAAGTCAAACTCTAGCGAGTAATACACTTAAGTAGCAAAGTCAACACGAAAATCAAAATCAATCGAATAATTCTCGTACAAGTAAAAGTCAACATTAAAAGTCAAACTCTAGCGATTATTACACTTAAGTAGCAAAATTAACACAAAAGTGAAAATCAATCGAAGAATGCACGAACAAGTGAAAGTCAATATTAAAAGCTAAACTCTAGTGAGTAATCCACTCAAGTAGCAAAGTCAACACGAAAGTCAAAATCAATCGAAAAATTCACGTGCAAGTAAAGTCAACATTAAAAACAAAACTCTAGTGAGTAATGCACTTAAGTAGCAAACACAATATGAAGTCAAACATTAAGAAGACGTCTATTGTTGTTTTTGATGAACCCTAAGTGTTTTGATTATGTCCAAACATTTCAGAAGATGAAAACTTAACATCCTCTTACATATAGTTTCTTTGTTGACTAATATTTTTCTACTTAGTCTATGTGTAAGTTACTCAGCAGGTGCTGAATGAAGAATTTCTTGATTGCCTAAAGAACTCCGAAGTCTTGATTGCTGAAGACAGAGTTTCATTCTCAGAAGCTGGATGCTCCGCTCTGAAGTTATTGAAGTCTGTTGAAGCTCTCCTCAGAGGTCCTTTGCAATCAGAAGCTTATCTACCAATTTGATCAGAAGCTTAGTCACGGGTTCTCGATAGCATTTATTGCTCTGACAAGTGCATTTAATGCAAGGCGCCAAAAGTTCAAAAAGCTGTTTTTGATGGAGCGCGCGTGTCTACTCAAAGTGAAACCAGAATTTCCCTGTCTACCCTTTGTTGATCTTATTGAGGAATGTTTCCAGTCAACCTTATCTTCAATTTCAAATCACTTACCGGATTTGGTTAAAGAACAAGGATAACGGAATCAAAGTGTTTGAAGACCGTTTGAAGACTTGACAAATTAACGGCTACAACAACTGATGTCATCTCTGTTGAAGATTCAAATTTTCTCAACGGTCATCCTCATTCACTATAAATAGTAGCCAAGCTCCAAAGCATCAACTGTGCGTGATCATCGAGCAAAATCTCAACGCACTGTTTTAACAAGAAAAACAGAGCACCATTTTCCATTCTCAATCTTTCTTAGCATAGCCTTAGTCAAAGTGAGAGAGTGAAGAAAAACAAGTTCATAATAGGAATCTTGTAAACTGATATCGTTTGTGATATTTAGTTAGATTTGAAAGAGAGAAATCTAGTTGAGATTAGAGTTGGGTGAGAATTCCAGAAAACAGAGTGTTGTTGTTCTGGTGGAAATCCTTTAACTCTTTTTAGGCTAGTAAGAACTAAGTGAGAAATTAGCTTAAGTTCTGTTGATGTAAAGGAGCTTCTGAACTTGCCATAAAAGTTCTGAATAGTGGATTTATAAAATCTCTGTAGGCTGCGACCTCAGGGGACAAAACGTAGTCACAGGACTTCTGTGGCGAACTTGGATAAATCGAATTGTTCAATCAGGATCTCCTGAACTTCTTTCTCCCTCTTATACTTGTTATTTTTGCTTCTGTGAACTTGCTTATATTTAGTGCTGAAACAGATTTTCTCTAAGTATCATTGTCTTTATTCAGAAGACTGTCCAGAAGTTCTCAAATCAGAACTTCTGTTGCTGAAAACAGTCTAACTGTGTTTAGGCACAATTTCCCTCAGAAGCAACTTCTGTAAGCTCGCCTCTGACTCTGAGGAAATTTGACTCTGAAAATTAAGTTTCTCGAAAAACTTAGAAATTTTCAGTTTTCAACTTTGACACCTATTCACCCCCCCCCCCCTCTAGGTGATTATGTTCTTGATAGGGCCAACAAGTGGTATCAGAGCGAAGGTCACTTCGCATATTTACTAAAGATCTAACAATCTAAGTGTAAGATCCTATCAGAATCAATAGACATGGCTAGTAGACACCAGCCTGAGAATTCTTCTCACTTCATAGTTCCAGAAGGTTCTTCCACTACTAGACCTCCATTATTTAATGGCAACAACTACTCATACTGGAAGAAAAGGATGATGTACTTCATCCAAGCTTAGAACATGAGTGCTTGGTATGTCATCACTGATGGTGATTTCATTCCTACCAGAATGGAACCAGGTTTAGGGAATGTTGTTATTCCTCTGAGAGAATACACAGATGACATTCTGAAAAAACTCCAAACTAATGCTTCAGCAATAAATATGTTGCATTGTGCACTTACAACTACTGAATATAACAAAGTTTCTTCTTGTGAAACTGCACAGGACATTTGGAACAAGCTGGAAGTCAGATATGAAGGTACCGGAAAGGTGAAGCAATCAAAAGTAAACCAACTCATGAGAGAATATGAGTTATTTGAAATGCTTGATAAAGAATCTATTTCAGATATGAACTCTAGATTCACCAAGATAGTCAATGACTTAAAGAGTTTAGGAAAAGACATTGAAGAATCTGATCGAGTGAAGAAGATTGTCAGAAGCTTACCAAGGTCTTGGCAAGCCAAGAAGACTGCCATTGAAGAAGTTCAGGATTTGAGCTATTACTTGTATGATGAGCTCATTGGGTCTCTAATTACTCATGAGTTGTCATTAAAGAATCATGACCTAAGAGAAAGGTCAGAAGGAAAAAGAGTAGTCCTGAAAGCAGAATCTTCTGAAGAATCCTCTGAAGATGAGGAACTGGCTATGCTGACCAGGAAGTTCAAGAAAGCCTTCAGAAAAGGCAGAGGTGGAAATTACAAGAAGTCGTTCAGGAGCTTTGACAAGAAAACTCCTGATTCTAGTGAAAAGTTCAAGAGAGATCCAAACAAGCCTATTGTGTGATATGTATGTCAGCAACCGGGGCACATTAAGCCTAACTGCCCGGAGCTGAAGAAAGATAAGAAAAAGTTCAAGAAAGCTATGCTGGCTGCTTGGTCAGACTCTGAGACCAGCAGTGATCCTGAAGAAAAGGAAGAGCAAGCTCAGATTTGTTTTATGGCTATTGATGAGCCAACTTCTGAAGATGTCACAAGAGAAACTTCCGCACCTCCTGAAGCTACATACGACTCTGAGGTAAACAATTCTCACGAACTAGATATCTTTGATTCTCTTGAAGAACTCTATAGTATGTTCAAGTACCTGAAAAGGAAATTGGACAAGAGTGAGGCTGACAAGTTTCTTAGGTTTACTCAAGTTTATTCTGACATGAAAGTGTTAGAAGATAAGCTGTGTAAACAGTTCAGCACTCATGCTGATGGCTCTAATGCCAAAGGCAAGGAAAAGCTGCCTCTGGGAAGTGATAAACCACAGAAGAAGAAGAAACCTGTCACTCCCTCTCTTCTGAAAGAGATAGTTTCTCCTCCTGATGTTGGAACCTCTGAGAGTGCTGCTGTAGCCTCTGAAGATGTTGAACATTCTCAGAAGAAGAAGAAATCTCCCAAGAAGCAAAGGGAAAGATCAAAGAACCCTCCTTCTTGCAAACTTTGCAAGAGTGATGGTCATTGGTTGAAGGATTGCAAGTATCACATTAAAAACCTTTTGCAATCTGAAATATCATAAAAACCTGCTGAAGAGAAATCTAACAATGAAGGACCCAATAAGGATTGGATACCTGTCACTAATTGATTGTGTTGCAGGTGGCTCTGAGTGCTCCATCATTGTCAAAGCTGTGGTACATTGACAGTGGGTGCTCAAGGCATATGACAGGTGATGAAAAAGCATTCATCACATTTGATCCTAAAAGAGGTGGAAAAGTCAGCTTTGGAGATGCTCAGAAAGGAAGGATACTTGGTTCTGGATCCATAGGAACTAATCCTCCGATCGAAGATGTCTCCCTAGTCAGAGGCCTGAAGTTCAATCTCCTGAGTGTTGCACAATTGTGTGATAAAGGTAGAGATGTTGTCTTCAGCTCCTCTGGATGTAAAATCTTGGACAGTAAGTCAAGGGAAGTTATTCTAACTGCTCCTAGAGTTGAAAATGTTTTCATGCTGAATCTTGAGAATCTTTGCAAAAATATATGCTTGATGTCCAAAGAGGATACCTGCTGGCTCTGGCATAGAAGACTTGCTCATGTGAGCATGGATCTTCTGGCCAAAGTAGCTAGAAATCAATTGGTTGAGGGTCTGCCTGAAATTAGTTTTAAAAAGAACCATTTATGCAATGCTTGTCAATCTGGTAAACAATCCAGAAGCTCTTTTAAAACTAAGAAAGTCATTTCAACTAAAAGACCTTTGGAATTACTTCATATGGACCTTTTTGGCCCTGTTCAACCAATGAGCATGGGTGGAAAGAAGTATGCATTTGTCATAGTAGATGACTATTCAAGATTCACTTGGGTCATCTTGCTGTCTAGCAAAGATGAGTCACTTGGATGCTTCTCAGTTCTGATAAAGAAACTTGAGAATGAAAGGAATGAAAAGGTTGTTCATATCAGAAGTGATAATGGTGGAGAATTCAAAAACTCTATGTTTGAAGAATTCTGTGAAACCAAGGGAATTGATCATAACTTTTCTGCTCCGAGAACTCCTCAACAAAATGGGGTAGTTGAAAGGAAGAATAGGACTCTGGTTGAGATTGCCAGAACTATGATCAATGAAAGAAGGCTTCCAAAGTATTTTTGGGGAGAAGCTGTCAACACAGCTTACTATGTTCTGAATAGAGTGCTAATCAGAAGCATTCTGAACAAGACCCCTTATGAACTCTGGAAAGGTCGAAAGCCTAAAATAGGTTATTTCAGAACCTTTGGTTGTAAGTGTTATGTTTTGAACACAAAAGAATATCTTTCAAAATTTGATTCAAAGGCATATGAAGCCATTTTTCTTGGTTACTCAACACATAGTAAAGCATATAAGGTTTTTAATAAGAGGACTCAAACTTTAGATGAATCTGTTCATGTACAGTTTGATGAGACTAACCCTGCAGATAGTAGAGCTCCTGATGAAGATGTAGTTCAAGCTCCTGAAGTTACATCTCCTGATGTAGTAGAAGATGTTTCTCCCAGAGCTGCTGAAGTGGTTCCTCCTGTTGCTGAACAAGCTCAAGAAGAGAATCCCACTCCAGAAGTCAACTTCCTTCCAGAAGATGTTCCTATATATGATTCAACAAACGATGAACAAGTTTCAGAAGACTCATTGGATGTACCAAGAGAAGTTAGAGCTCATAGGAATCATTCCTTAGAGAACATAATTGACTCTGTTCACAATCCTGTCATGACTAGAGCTCAGCTCAGAAGATACATGGGGAATGTGGCTTTTGTGTCACTTCTGGAACCCAAGGACTTCTATGAAGCTGCAGATGATGACTCCTGGTTAATGGCAATACAAGAAGAACTTGACCAGTTCAGAAGTTTGGACTTTGGTTCCCAGACCTAACAACATAAAGGTTGGTGGAACTAGATGGGTTCTAAAGAACAAGCTTGATGAATTTGGAAATGTTGTGAGGAACAAGGCAAGACTTCTTGCTCAAGGTTACAGTCAGCAAGAATGCATAGATTATGGTGAAACTTTTGCTCCTGTTGCAAGATTGGAAGCCATTAGAATCTTATGTGCTTTTGCATCATACAAAGGTCTTAAGCTCTTTCAAATGGATGTGAAAAGTGCATTCTTGAATGGGTACATTGATGAGGAAGTGTATGTATCTGAACCTCCTGGTTTTGAAGATCCTAAGTTTCCTGATCATGTGTACAAGCTGAAGAAAGCCTTGTATGGACTGAAACAAGCTCCTAGAGCTTGGTATGAGAGACTGACAAAGTTCCTTCTGTCTAAGGGATTTGTCAGAGGCTGTGTTGATACAACTCTGTTCACTCTGAAGAAGAACAAGGATATCCTTATAGCTCAGGTATATGTTGATGATATTATATTTGGTGCTACTAATGAATCTTTGTGCAGAGAGTTCAGTGACCACATGAAGGCAGAGTTTGAAATGTCTATGATGGGAGAATTAACCTTCTTCTTAGGACTTCAGATCAAGCAAAGTAATGATGGTGTGTTTATGAATCAAGCCAAGTACACTAGAGAAGTGTTGAAGAAATTTGGCATGATGGACTCTAATGTTGTTGATATCCCAATGGATGTCAGCAAAGACATTGATGATGAAGAGAAAGCTGGTAAACCTGTAGATATAAAAACCTACAGAGGTATGATTGGTTCTCTTTTATACCTAACAGCCAGCAGGCCAGATATACATTTTGCTGTGTGTTTTTGTGCTAGATATCAGTCTAAACCTAAAGAGATTCATGATGTTGCTGTCAAAAGAATTCTCAGATATCTTAAAGGCACACTAGAAGCTGGTTTGTGGTATCCCTGTAGTTCTGATTTCACTCCTATAGGATACACAGACTCTGACTATGGTAGAGATAAATTGAAAAGGGTCAGCACTTCTGGTGGTTGTCATTTTCTGGGGGAGTGCCTAGTCTCCTGGCATAGCAAGAAGCAAACCTCTGTGGCTCTCTCAACTGCTGAAGCTGAGTATGTTGCTGTTGGAAGTTGTGTTTCTCAGATGCTTTGGATTAAGCAACAAATTGCTGACTATGGAGTCATCCTTGGAACCATTACAATCTGTTGTGATAACAAGAGTGCAATTGATCTTTCAAAGAATCCTATTCAGCATAGCAGGATGAAGCATGTTCATATTAGGCATCACTTTTTGAGAGATCATGTTCTGAAGAAGGATATTATCATTACTCATGTTCCCTCTGAAGAGAATCTTGCTGACATGTTTACTAAGCCTCTGGCTGGTAATTCCTTCAGCACCTTACGAGAAGGCATTGGTATGACTTATCCACTTCAGTAATTTAGTTTAATTATATATGTTTATCTTAAGTGATTTATCGTTTAAGATAATTAAAGTTTTAATTAAAATCTAATCATGATTTGACATTTAAGCATGCGCTATCTACTGCATTTTACGGTGCTGTTATGTGGTTAACGGTTATCTGTTCCCTTTTAAACGGTGTGTATTTACTTTTTGAATTGGAACGGTCTATTCGTTTTGGTATAAATAGGGGTTTTCCATACTTAGAAGTTTTTACTTTCATTTTCACTGCTATTAGAATTTCCATAGATTCTCTGTATTTTCCCTCTCTCAAAATCTCTTAACCTAAATTCCTATTTCCTACAATGGCTCAAGAAATCACTGTCACTCACATCTTTACCACTGAATCTAAGAAGAAAGTTAGCGAATCTAGGGTATTCACTTCTAGGTTCCTAGACGACGAAGTAAAATCCACTGAACCTATCTCCAAATGGCTAAGTGCTCAAAACTGGAATTCATTCGTTTCTCTCGATGAATTCATCTACCCTGAGTTAGTCACCGAATTCTATCAGAACCTCCATGTCTTTTCTAATGAGGAGGATGTTATTCACTCGGAAGTCGGAGAAGTTGAGATTGAGGTCAGCAGGGCTTCTATTTCTCAAGTAATTGGTATTGATGATGAAGGAATCATTATTGGTGATGATGGTTCAGCTGAGGGGTTTTCAGAAGCAAATTGGGCCAGACCAGATCCTAGTGCCAAGGAAACTTATGCCACTTGGCTCACTCAGCACCGGAGGTGGGCACATTATCTAACAACAAATGTGTTCCTTCCGAAGGCTGGAGGAGTTAATGGTGTCTCAAATTGGGAAAGAGTTTTTATGTGGCATCTGGTCAATCAGAAGAAAATCAATCTCCCTGCCATGCTGATAAGGCAGATGAAGAATGTCACCACTGTTAGTGCCCTTGCTTATGGTTCCCTTCTGACAAGGCTATTTGAAGCTGCCTCTGTTGTTGTGTCAGGAGAAGCTGTAACAAGCAGGAGTACGGTTTCGAAGATGCATACCTTCAGGAACCTTAACTTTGGTGTGACTCCAAAGAAGAATGAGAAGGGCTCCTCTGCGAGTATTGCTCAGAAGGAGATTGTGGATGATACAGTTCAGAAAGGTAAGAAAGCTGCCAGAAAGGGCAAGGGAAAGAAAGGATCAAGTAAGTTGGTCCTGACTGTTGAGAAGGTGGTTGTCTCAGAACCTCTTCCCACTATGGTTCAAACAACAATCAGTGTTGAACCTTCTGGCAAGATCGTTGCTGAGAAACCTAAGGATGTTTCTGAGAAGGAAGCTTAGGATGCTGAGGACGCACGCCTTGCTGAAAGAGAAAAGGCTGCTGAAGCTGAAAAGGTTGCAAGAGTTGTGGCTCTTGCTGATGAGAAAAGAAAGAAGAAGGAAGCAGAAGATAAGTTAGCAGCTAAGAGAGAAATTGCTGCAAAGGCTAAGGCCGATGCAAGAATTATTGCATGTGTTGCTGAACTTGAAAATGTAGAGTTCTCAAAGGATGTTGAGGCTTCAGGAGAAGGAGAGGAACTTGAGAATATCTCTCTCTCCACTCGGATCAGAACGAAGGCAGTAGCAAAAAGAAGGTCTCTGAGGAAAAAAGACTTTTATGTTGCTCCTAGTGCTGAGTTAGAGGATCCTGTTGCTAAGGAATGGGAAGTTGTTGATGACGAAGACATGATGGAAATGTCTGCTGAAGAGGATGTTGATGCTCCTCTTGTTGAAGAGCTATCAGAGGAGAGTGAACAAGATGCTGATGAGGTTCTTCAGGATGCACAACAGTTTGTGGAGAATGTTGATAATGACAACTTCATTGACAACATTCTTCTAGGCCAAGGAAGAAACCCTGGTGATAGGGATGCCTCTGAAACGCTGATCAGAATGGCTCATGTCTTTGCTAAGCCCATTTCTATGTTTGATCCTAACTCCTCTGATAAGGTTATCTCATCTCCTACTCATACTCCTCATCCATCTCCCTCACTACCTTCTGTCACAGAAGTGAGTGAATCTCATACTTCCATTCCCCTTACAACTTCAACCTCTGAGGTTGTACCTCCTCTATCTACTCTTCCTTTTGGATCCTATTCAGAAGTGAATTTGTCCTCTGAACCCATTTTCACAGATTCCATTTCTACTTCTACTTCTTCCTCACTTTCATCTTCCTCTGTAATTCCATCAATTGGATTTACTGCTCCCTCCTTTTCACTACCATCCACTTTACCATCTATTTCTCCTACTCTACCTTCCTCATCCACACATTCAATCCCTTCCACAAACACATCTATCCCTCCTCCTTCAACCTCTGGACATGCACCGCCTGTGTGTGATCCCTTAACCACTTCCTCCACCACTTCCTGTTTTGCTGGGTTGTCATCCAATTATGACTTCCTACGCAATTTCCAGGAACGAGATAACTTGGAGAGAAATTTTGGTCCTTTTGGTTTCATGGGCAAAGCTTCTGGTGTATCCGAAGCTAGTGGTGTTCCCAGTGTTGAGGAATTGAGAAGAATGAGTCAGAGTGGCTCTGATGAATTGCCGAACAGATTTGCTGGTGTGGGGCAAAGGTCTTCTGATGCTGACATGTTTGCTCAGGGCATTGTGCTGTAAGAAATTTAATCCTTGAAAGCTCAGAACCTGTAGCTCATGACTATGCTTCAAATGCAGGATCCTTCTGTCTACACACGCAATCTTTCTACACTTCATCTGGCTACATATGATGAGCTATATAAATTGAGAGAATTAGCTCTGACTCTTCCTACCTTGGATAATATTGCTCTTGCTTCTTCTCTGAAGGTCAATGAGAATTTGGGCATTTTGACAGAAGAAGTCAAGGAAGCAAACGAGCATTATGAGGCTCATGAGAAGATGCTCCTAAGTAAGATTGATGACCTGCAAAGTACTGCCAACCATATTCTGAGAGAAGTGAAATCTTCTGCTCAAGGTTCATCATCTTCAGGGGGTGTTAGGATTGTGTATGACATCACTCCTGATCTCAACAATCGTCTCTCATGCATTGAGTCTGCTGTGACTGCTCAGAGCGCCCAGATTGCTGAGCTCACTGAACTTCAGAAGGTTATGCACACTCAAGCACGTGAACAAGACAAGGCTCTCCACAATTGCTATAGGTTTGTTCGAGGACAGACTTATATTCAGAATGAGCATCTCACTGCTGTTGTGTATGCTAACAATCGGCTGATCAAGCTCCTTCTGGAAGATGTTCACAGGCAACGACCTTTGTCTGGACAGACTTATGACCATTTGCGCACCATTGATGCTGATTTCAGAAAGCGTATGGATTTGGTCAACTCTGTAAGACCAACTTCTCAGCAATATCAAACTGCTTTGAAAGTTCAGCAAAAATTGGACTCTCAAGGTGCTTTGGGTATTCCTGTTGGTTCCGGTCAAACGGGGGAGAAGTCTGCTCAGCAGAGTGGTCAGACGATGAAGAGACCAAGTGTTGCTGAAGGATCCAGTGGTGTCCCTCCTCCTCAGAAGAAACCTAGGAACTTGTAATCTCATTAGGACTTAAGCTTCTTAGCTAGGTTCTGGGTTGGGTAGTGTTGTCTTAGGACTTTATCTGCTCTTCTGATGATTATATTGTTTATTGTTTCTTCTGACGATTTTATACACTGAATCTTTCTTATACTTTCTTGTGTCTCTGATTACTTACTTTACTTATGTTTCTTTTTGACTTAGTAAATTATACTTCACTAAAATCTAACAACTTGATCTTAAGTCATTTTTAAGTTTAAACAGATTGATGAAGTTCACCATTTACACTAAAATGGGGGAGTTAATTTACTCAGAAGTTATGAAACATTTGCTTCAGGAAGTTATTCTCTAAAACTTATATTCCCTTTTACCTTATGACCACGGTTTGTCCATAACCAAAATGGGGGAGAATCATGAACCCTAAGTGTTTTCATTATGTTCAAACGTTTCAGAAGATGAAAACTTAACATCCTCTTACATATAGTTTCTTTGTTGACTAATATTTTTCTACTTAGTCTATGTGTAAGTTACTCAGCAGGTGCTGAATGAAGAATTTCTTGATTGCCTAAAGAACTCCGAAGTCTTGATTGCTGAAGACAGAGTTTCATTCTCAGAAGCTGGATGCTCCGCTCTGAAGTTATTGAAGTCTGTTGAAGCTCTCCTCAGAGGTCCTTTGCAATCAGAAGCTTATCTACCAATTTGATCAGAAGCTTAGTCACGGGTTCTCGATAGCATTTATTGCTCTGACAAGTGCATTTAATGCAAGGCGCCAAAAGTTCAAAAAGCTGTTTTTGATGGAGCACGCGTGTCTACTCAAAGTGAAACCAGAATTTCCCTGTCTACCCTTTGTTGATCTTATTGAGGAATGTTTCCAGTCAACCTTATCTTCAATTTCAAATCACTTACCGGATTTGGTTAAAGAACAAGGATAACGGAATCAAAGTGTTTGAAGACCGTTTGAAGACTTGACAAATTAACGGCTACAACAACTGATGTCATCTCTGTTGAAGATTCAAATTTTCTCAACGGTCATCCTCATTCACTATAAATAGTAGCCAAGCTCCAAAGCATCAACTGCGCGTGATCATCGAGCAAAATCTCAACGCACTGTTTTAACAAGAAAAACAGAGCACCATTTTCCATTCTCAATCTTTCTTAGCATAGCCTTAGTCAAAGTGAGAGAGTGAAGAAAAACAAGTTCATAATAGGAATCTTGTAAACTGATATCGTTTGTGATATTTAGTTAGATTTGAAAGAGAGAAATCTAGTTGAGATTAGAGTTGGGTGAGACTTCCAGAAAACAGAGTGTTGTTGTTCTGGTGGAAATCCTTTAACTCTTTTTAGGCTAGTCAGAACTAAGTGAGAAATTAGCTTAAGTTTTGTTGATGTAAAGGAGCTTCTGAACTTGCCAGAAAAGTTCTGAATAGTGGATTTATAAAATCTCTGTAGGCTGCGACCTCAAGGGACAAGACGTAGTCACAGGACTTCTGTGGCGAACTTGGATAAATCGAATTGTTCAATCAGGATCTCCTGAACTTCTTTCTCCCTCTTATACTTGTTATTTTTGCTTCTGTGTACTTGCTTATATTTAGTGCTGAAACAGATTTTCTCTAAGTATCATTGTCTTTATTCAGAAGACTGTCCAGAAGTTCTCAAATCGGAACTTTTGTTGCTGAAAACAGTCTAACTGTGTTTAGGCACAGTTTCCCTCAGAAGCAACTTCTGTAAGCTCGCCTTTGACTCTGAGGAAATTTGACTCTGAAAATTAAGTTTCTCGAAAAACTTAGAAATTTTCAGTTTTCAACTTTGACACCTATTCACCCCCCTCTAGGTGATTCTGTTCTTGATAGGGCCAACAGTTTTAAAAAATCAAAATGATGTATCAATTAATGAAATGACATCTAAAAACACGAAATGTTAAGATTTTTAAGAGAGAAAAAATAGAAATCGGGCATGTGAACTTAAAATGAAAGTCAAACTCAATTGATGATTTTCCATACAAGTCAAAGTAAACATTAAAAGTCAACACGAAAGTCAAAATTAACTGAAGATTTTCCATCCAAGTTAAAGTTAACATTATAAGTCAAACTCTAACGATTTATACAAGTAAATTTTATGGATAAAAATAAAATAAGGGTTTTTCTAAAATGTGCCAAATGGACACATCTTAAAATTCATTGTGGCACATCTTAAGATTCATTATTACATATACTAACATTTAATGTTATTATTTTAATATATATTATCTTTCTAATTAAGGTAAAAAAAGTTAGAGATGAAAGTGAATCTCACTAATTAAGGAAATGTAATAAATATCTGAGTAACATCATTAAATGTTATTGTGTACAATAATGAATCTTAAGATGTGCCCATTGGGCACATTTTAAAAAAACCCATAAAATAAAATATTGAAGTTTTAAATCCTAACACAAAACTTTTAACTCTAACAATTAATACAAGTAAATCTTACCAAAAAAATACAAATAAATTTTAGAGATACAAATAAAATAAAATATTGAAGTTTTAAATCCTAACACAAATTATAAAAGAGAAAAAGAGAATAGTATTGTTTTAGTTTTTCTCCCCAACCTGCATCCTCCATTGACACAACACCCTTCAAGAACACCAAAATAGTCTTAGAATTTTCCTTTCTTTCTTTTTACCTTTCGCCACAATATAAATCTTCATAATCCAATCAATTGGATTCTTTTACGAATCGCGAATGTTATCCAACTCAAAAAGAAAATCAAAATATTTAAACTATAGATCTTACTTTGAAGGTAATGAATTTTTAGATTTTGGTATATAATAATCTCTTTTGTGAACCTAAATTAGATAATACTACAAAGACAGACCTGATTTGTTACATAAAGCCATAGTTGCATGTTTTTTTTGGGTAAATTATAAAAAAAACCCGTATGGTTTCATGAGTTTTGAAAAAAAACCGTGTGGTTTGTTTTGTCCAAATTTAATCTATGTGGTTACAAGATTTTTCAAAAAAAGACTTTTTGCATCAAAACGATAGTTAACGGCCTCAAAATGAATATTTTCAAGAATTAAAGTTGTTTAACATCACATTTTCTATTGAAATAGACTTTCAACTTTTTCAAAATTATCATTTGAAAATTTTATATCTCTAAACGTTAATTTCTCTTTCCTAACCAAACAACACCGAAATGACTCCAAACTTAAAAAGTCGAAGAATTAAAGTTGTTTAGAATATTATTAGCTCTTAGAAATTTGTATTTTTTGAGGTCATTAGTGATAATTTTGATGATAGAGTCAAGTTCAAATAAGACAAGGGTTTAGGATGAGACTAGTTTTTATGATGAGACAATGGATATTTTTGTAATTCAATAGGGGAAGGTGGCAAACTTAAAATTAAATGAACACCCCTCATGCGTGAAAGAAGAGGAGGTGATGTCACCGCTGATGCACCTCTGGAGAGAGAAAGAGTTTTAATTATTTTCTTTAAAATGCATTTTCTCGCTTTTTCCAAACTCATTTTTTAAAAAAAATTATACCAGTGAACTCGTATTAATTATGCGGTCATTTTGAGATCCAGTTTTGTTATTTATAGACGATTTTTTTTTTGTTCCAACAGAATATTATAGTTGTTCCACCGGACTACTCCAATTGTTCCACCAGAATACTACATTTTTTTACACTCCCAGAGTGCATTTAAAAAAAATATTGAAAATATTCTGCTGGAACAAATGTAGTAGTCTGGTGGAACAATTGGAGTATTCTGCTGGAACAACCGAGTATCCAACTTGGAACAAAAATAAAAAAAATAAAATCGTCTATAAATAACAACAATGGATCTCAAAATGACCGCCTAATTAATACGAGTTCAGTGGTATAATTTTTTTTTAAAAATGAGTTTGGAAAGAGCGAGAAAATGCATTTTAAATAAAATAATAAAAACTTTTTTTCTCTCCAGATGTGACATCAGCGTTGACATCACCTCCTCTTCCCTTCAATAATGCCCCTCCATGTTTTTAAAATTTCAAAAATGCCACCACTTTTTAATTGTCTCATACTAAAAAAATTCTCTCCATAATGACATTGTCTCACCTAATCCTATCTCTTTGATGATATCAACAAAAAATGTCCTCTTTTTGAAATTTTTTGTAACCACAATAATTAAATTTGTACAAAACAAACCACAAAGTTTTTTTTCAAAAAACTTATAACCATAGAGATTTTTTTTGTAATTTTCCATTTTTTTTTTTGGGGTTTGTTGAATATTTATCCCCAATTTTTGCTTTTTTATTTTTATTTTCTGATTTTCTGGTTTAATTTTTTTCGTTCTAATAATTTTCCTTCGAAATTGTGCGATACATCAACCGATTTGTGCTTTTATAAAAAATAAGATAAAAAAAGAAAAAAAAAACCGAAACTTTTTTATCTAAAAAATTGCCAGCGAAAGTGAAAAATTAAAAATTGCATGAACAAAGAAAGAGCGATGATGAATAGTGAGAGAAATTACAGTTTACCTTTTAATTAGGAGAGAAATATAATATTAATTAAGGAGAGTTAAAGGGAGAGAAAAAGAAGAGAAAAAATATTAATATATTTAGAAAGTAGAGAGATTACTTTTCAGATTGTAAACTGCTATATCAGGTTTTCAAGCAAAAAAATTTTAGGCATTGTTTCGGAACGAGCTGTTAGTTGTTTGAATTAGCTGTTAACTGTTTACCTTTTTGCATTAGAACAAGCTGTTTTGACTAGCTGTTTGTAAACATGTTTGGTAAAATTTAGCTGTTTGTAAATTAGCTGTTTGGGTAAGATAACAATTAAGGACATTGATATTATTGTATAATATATGTAATTAAAAGTTTAACAAATACTATTAAGTCTTTAATAATATAGAAAAAGAAAAGAAAAAATAGAAAATAAATAACCAATTCATATTAAATTACATAATTGTAGTTTACAAACCACATTTCACATAATAATAAAGTTACATAATCCGGGTGTCTCGTTTCTATGTTAGTCCTAGTAGTTTTGATTCTATTCCGATGTCTTTTCATTCCAACTTGTTGAACATTTGCACGTTAGAGGCTCATTAATCCATTTCCGTTTCAAAAAAAAAAAATAAAGTTACATAATTATGTCATCAATCCATAAACAAAATATTAATACATGTTTTTTTTTTTTAAAAAAAAAGTCATAAATAGAGGTTGTAAAAAAATATTAATCGAGTAACTTCAAGAACCATGTAAAATTAAAAGGGTAAATGAGAGGAGAGAAGTTGTAAAATTAAAAAGGTAAATGAGGGTATTTTAGAAATTTTTAAAAAAATAAAAAGCTAATTCAAAAAGCTCCATTTAGGAGCTTTTTCAAAAAGAGCTTTTTGAACTTAAAAAGCTCCTCCAAAAAGCTCTTTGCCAAACACCCCCTAATCCATGAATTGAATCCATAGTAAATGCCCCCAATATTGATAGAACATTGTTGATATTTTTTTGGATAGATTATTTTGATTTTCTTAACAACTGAGATTTTGTATGTTATTTTAAAGTTTGGTAGGTTATATCTTATATATTCAATTGAATTAATTCTTCATTAACCTTCACTTCCAGAAATTTGCAAACTAAAGATTATTCCGAAATGATGCAAATTATAGTTTTCGCATTATATGAAAATGGAAATTTAATTATTGTCTGAAATTGAGAAATAAATCATTGTGTTCATATTAAATATAGAAATTCGCTTTCCTTAAAAATGAAAATTTCCTTACTCTAATATAACATTTCTTTCCAAAGTTTTGCAAGCAGCCCAACTCACTTTATATTCTATGAACTCCATTATCAAGAATAAAAGTCTTAATTTTGGAAAAAAGTTCCAAATTTTTTGTGCATTGTTTCTGTTAGCGATATTTTCGAAATATTACTAATTTCAATCTTGTCACGTGTGGTTTGGATACGGGCATGCCAGAGAATATAATTCTCAATTAATTTTAACGGTTATAAATTGTAAAAGCGCGCAAAAAACTTGATTTCTAAACGAAACAATTGGCGAGGGACGCAAGAATTGAAAAAGTCCTTCGTGAGTACTTAGATCCGCTATAAAAGCTTAGCTAAATGAAATTAAAGCTACCAAGATTAAAGTAAATAAATGTAAATACGAAAATTGACACCAAGGTTTTTTGAGAAAGTCAATTTTATTGGATGTGGGAGAAGATTACAAATGTTTAAAGGAAAGATTACAATTAAAGTCAATTCTATTAACAAATAGATAACTCAATTGCAAGAATAATTCTATTAGAATTTAAATAATTGGAAATTGACAATTGAAATGAAATATTTACAATAATTAAAAAGAAACAAACTTGAGCCAAATAAATGGCTATTATGACGATGTTTGAGCTGACGTTGACTTCAATCCACAAGCGAATGAACGGCTTGAACGGACAAATGATGGTCTAGATGATGAGGTAATTAAGGAATACGTAGATTTTGGAGTTTAGGAAAAATTTCTTTGAATTAAGCTTACGGACACGGATTTGGGTGAAAACGAAAGCTTAAAAGTTAAGTTCATGATACCTTGAATATAGACTTGTGAAAATTAGAGGTTAAAATATGGTTCAGAGGGTTGGAATATGGGTTGAAAAGTGGCTGGACATGTTGTATAAAGATTGGAAGAGATGACAATATTTGGGATTTTGGAAGATGAAAAGATTAGAAATTGGACTTTTAAAAAGAACGAATTGAAGAAAAGAAATTAGAAATCGCTAAAAGTGTTTTTAAAAACTAGAACGTACAAAAGAAATGCGAGAAAGCTTTAAGAGAAAAGACTTGAGAGATCAAGTTGTTGTATGTAGTTATGTTGTGTTGTGTTGGTGAGTTGAAAGTGAAGATTAAGTCTCTATTTATAGTACTTTAAGGACTATGTGGTTAGCAAAACGCCGTTAAATTCCTCCTTAACATCCTCCAACTTCCAAAACATCCAAAGCTTCCAAAACATCCAAAGCTTAAAAAAGTCATTTGAACTCAACTTTAGAAATTCGGTTACTCCCTTGAAAGATGCGCATCTTGGTTCCGTAAAAAATCGCTAGGCCCTTCTAGATCTCTACTTGCAACGTGTTAATCATGGAAAAAACTCGAAGTTTGGTTCTCCGAGAAAATGTTGAAAGAGAACATGTCATGTGGATGTTTTGCACTTTTAGCAAAACATCAAGACCTTTTAATTTCTTCTATTTTCATTCTTTTATTCTTTTATATTTTCTTATTTTTCTTTTCTTTTTCAATTTTCTAATTACTTTTATTCGTCATATTTACAAAAGTATATACTAAAAATTTTAGTATATGCTTTGATTAAAGTGAAAATAAAAATTTATTTTTGGAGGCGAACAGTTTCCTTATAATCTAAAATGTCAATTGAGTTATTCCTACTACTTTAATATGAAAGAATTATACCCCGAATTGCTTCCTGATTTTATTTTTAGTTGTTTCCTCTTTAAAAACAATTTCCATAATTTGATTAATAAATTTATATGATTTGCAAATATGTGTTTTGTTTTTTTATAAGTGTTCTGATATATGCAGTCTTCAGGGCTGCATATAAGCATTTAATAGAACTGAATATAGTATTATTTTAAAATTTTTTATATTTATTAACTAATTTAATTAAGTGTTATATATGTTAACAATATAAATACAAGTTTAATATCATTTTAATAAAATTACTTTCCTATTGTGAAAATAGGGTCAAGATTTAGGGCTAGAGTTTAAGGTTAGGGTCTTGGGTTAGGGTTTAGGGTTAGGGTTTAGGGTCAATAATTAGGGTCAGGGTTCAATGTTAGGGTTTTAGGTATTGGGTTAGAGTTCAGGGTTAGGGTCAGGTTAGGGTCAAGGTTTAGGGTTTAGGATTAGGGTTTGGATTTATGGTCAATAATTAGGGACATGGTTCAATGTTAGGGTCATGGTCAGGGTCTACGGTATTGGTTAGAGTTCAATGGTAGGGTGAGGGTCAGTGTTAGGGTCAAGGTTTAGGGTCACGGTTCAATGGTAGGGTCAGTGTTAAGATTTAGGGTCAGAGTTCAATGGTAGGATCAGATAGTAGGATAAGAATTTGTAGGATTTTTTATTTAGGTAAGTTATATTGTTTTAGGATTTTTTGATTTTCATTATTTTGTTAACATATATGGTTTTAAATTGATTTGATTAATAAATGCATGTGTATTAAATACAATACCATATTCAGTTCTATTAAATGTTCATATACAACCCTTAGGACTGCATATATCGAAATCGTTTTTATAAAGATATCGTAAAATATGTTATGAAAAAAAAGATATCACAAAATATATCATGTCCACAAAAAGGTGGGTTTCAGAATTGCTTCTGGATTTGATGCTTATTTTATCTTAATTTATTTGTTTCATAATTTCGTTAATAAATTTATATTATTTGCAATTATCATTTTTTGATAAAGCGTATCATTAAATGTAGCATGACTCCTTTTTGTGGTTTAGTTTTTTTATATGTTTTATTTCCATAATGATTCTACAATGTACCACAAATCTATACAATTTGTAATAAAAATATATGTATATAATAAAAATAAAAATATTTTTTCATAAAATTTTAAAAAATCCTAAAAAAACCTCCTATAAAGAAAGCATGGAGGCAATAGACGTATATTTGCTATTAAAGTGCTAAACATAATAACTCCTCTTAGATGGTGTTTGTTTTCTCATTTTCAAACTCCTTTTTGCTTTTTCTTCTCTAACAGCAGCTAGAAGGATGTTTGGTTAAAAGTTTAAAATAGCTCATTTTAGCATTTTAGGAAAGAAACTGCTGCTGTTTCAACCAGCAACAGATTCCTACTTTTTAACTCTACGGGTCAGTTTGGCGTTGCTGTTAGTTTTTGCAGCTGTTGCTGTTAGCGGTTGCGTTTGCTGTTGCATTTGATGTTGTTGTTTGCTGATATATGTTGGATAATTAGTGTTTGGAACATTTACAAAAAACAGTAGCTCTTGACATGTGAAAAGACTAATATGGATTTATTATTTATAAATATAAATAAATAATAATAAGTTGGGGGTAATTTGGTCAAAGTCTACTTGTGGTTTAAAATACAAACTAGCGTTTCGGGAAAAGCTCCATTTTGGAGCTTTACCCGAAACGTTCCGTTTTGCTTCCAATATGCTAAGAAGATGTTCGATGATTTTGATTTTGACAAGTGCGTTTTTACTATGCCCTTTTTAAAAATGTTGTAGTTTAATTTTTTTAACCAAACACCTATGTAGCAACATATTGAAATAAAATTGTGATATGCTCATGCGAAACGCTAAATGCTCTCGCAGAACGCTTTACCAAACGGGCCCGTACATCTCCGTTTTTATTACCCTAAATACCCTTCTAATATTTTTTCTCATAATGCTGCTATATTTGCGTTAAAAACTTATAAACCAGTAGAGCATTTGTTTTTTTTTTCTCTTGGCAGAGGTATCTTTGCTCTCAAATTGTTATTTTTGTTAACTGGATTATCACAATCCCAAATTTGAGCTTGGGCTTGAATGAATTTGACTCAAATTATGGATATATATCAAATAATTTGGCTTGCAATAAACAAAAATTGATGATGTACATTCTCTGGGTATATAAATATTTTTGGAATATAAATTTTTTATACATTAATGTATTTGTAATTCTAATTTACGTATTTAAATTAATTTTATTATTTTTAAGTTAATTTTTTATATTAATTTTAGACATGCCTATATAAGTCATTTTACATACTAACAGCAAGCAGCAACTGTAGTTTTTCCAAACACTAATAATCAAACCGCAAACAACAAACATCAAATCGTAACAGCAACCAGCAAACCGTAACAGCAACCAGCAAATAGTAACAACAAACCACAACTAGCAAACAACAACATCACGATATGACATTTAGCACTAAGATTATTATTTAAAAATTATGTCATTGATCATTATAAAGCTCTTATTATCTCTATAAATTTGTATGCTCCATTTATTTCTTACTTTTATTTTATTTCTCTTCTCCTATTCTCACTCTAATATTTGCAATTTGATAGAAAAAAGGTAAATGCATCGAAATGATCATAACATTTTTTTGGAAAGTATACATTGATCTTAACGTATAAAATGGTTCCAATATAATCTTAACGTTATTAAATGGTACCAATTTTATCCAACTAAATGAACTGAAGTGAATTTTTTGAATTAAACTGAATTAAAAAGAAAATGCCTTAGTGTCAAACCAATTGTTAGTTGTTGGTCGTGATCAATAAAAGTTTTTAATATAACCGAATTAAACACATGAAATTTAAATTTTTGCTATTAAATATTTTGTTATGTGTTGGTCGAATTGTTTTGTGATATGACAGAAGGTTTGATAACATATGTAGCGATATTTTTGGTTTTGACTGATTAAATAATTGGAACACTTTTTGGTTTGATTAATAGTTTTTTTTTTTTTAAAAGTTGCAATTACATTTCTATTAAATAACAAATAAAAACTCTCATACCGGTGTGATTCGTACTATGTCCTTCAAAATTATAGGTAGAGTTCTTAAATCACTAGGTTAAATTTACCACAAAATGTAACAAGCTTATCATTCCATGACCAATTTTTTCTCTCATTAAACATATCAAGAGAACTTTTGTTTGAGAGTTTCACTTTTATTGATCTTGAGATTTGAATTCAAGACTCATGTTTCTTTTTGGAGCGTAGTAACTACTAAGTTGTTGAAGAGGTACCAAAATGATCCTGTTTTTTAGAAATACCAAAATGACCCTACATTATTGAAGAGGTCTCAAAATGACTCTAATATTTTTTTAGGAGCCCCAAAATGACCCTAGTGTGTTTTTTTATCTAATGCATACGTGACAGTTTAATTTTACGTAAGGTGACGCTAACGTAACAAGAAGTAACGGTGTATGTGGCAAATTCCGTTAACAGAGTCAAATTAGTATCATTTAAATAACATTGATGTTATATTGATAGTATTTTATACCTTGAGATCAAATTGGTAATTTCCAAAAATGTTAAAGTCATTATGATTCCTTTACTTAGCAAAATAGAGGAAAATATTTTTTCGATGTATCTTATAAAACAAAAATTACTCAATTTCATGATTATATCTAAGAAACTGGGTTGTTTTTCTTTTTGATAGAACTAAGAAACTGGGTTGTTGATGGGAGGACTATGATTTTATTTGATTAAATTGAATTCAACTTTGTTATGGATAATTTTAATGAAGAAAAAATTAAAATTAAAAGTCATTAGTTGGCCGTGAAGTCATTGATTTAAGGAAGAGAGAAAAGATAAAGTGGTTTTCTAAAAATCTATTGAAGGGTTCTCAACCAAAAAGAGCAAAAAGAGCAAGAACATGTCTTCAAATACACAAGAGGAGGGATCAGTACCCAACATAAATTATAAGTTAAATTTTGAAAATTAAAACTGATAAAATTCTTCTGCGGGTTCATTTTTTCTTTGAGAAATATTTTGTTCTTTTTGTAGAATTGTGTGATTATATAATTTGTTTTTTACTTTCTAGCCATTTTGTATTCATTTTACGAATTAATTTTTATATAGTAGAAGGTTTGGTAATTCTAAAACATAAAATACTTTAGTGTATTCATGATTATAAGTTTATTTGGTGTTCAAACAATATTTGAATTAAGAAGTTTAGTATATTCAACACTGTAATCAGAAAAAGAGAAAAATGAAGAGTTTCTAATAAAAATAGAGTTATGAATTTAAATCAAGAGCTAAAACAAACATTTAATTAGTAATTACAAACAAACTTTACATGGCTTTCCTTCTCTATCCGAATACAAATCAACGTTACTCAAAACATTTATTTTTTTGTTATTATGGGACTTCAATTTGGCCATCCCTTCATTCCCCAAAGATGGGCTGAAATTCACAATATATATCATCTGTAATTGAGAAGAAGATAGTAGGAGCGTGAAATTGCAGGTGGATACCAAGCTGTGGTTTTTATTCCGACTAGAAGATTTGAGAGACCTAAAGCTATTTTTGATAAAACTCAAGATCCTAAATTGCCTTGATGTTCAAGCTGATCAATACTACATTTGATGAGGCTCCAATTGCTGCTATTGAGGCAGAAAGGCAATAGCTTGCACAACTTTGTCAATTCATAAGCGACGTGGAGATTTGGGAGAATTGCAAGGTGCATATATTATATATTTAAGGAAAAAAAACCCAGAAAGATGCAGTGGAATTATGTTGGCTGATGTCAAAAATTAATTAGGAATGTAAATTGTTTTTTCTTTTTCTTTTTACTACTTTCTTTTTTTATGAATATTTTTACTATTTTCTTAATTATTATTTATACTAGAACTTAGATTTGATGATCTTAATTATACTAAATTGTATTTTTGTGCGTTTTTCTAATATTATAATAGAGTTTGTTAGTGGTCAACAAAATATTATACATCTCGCTAAAAATTAAACACTTTGAATTATAATTTCAGTTTTTATATAGTTTATAGAGAGGTTTAAGTATTGTTCATAGAGTAAAGTTTAATGATTCAATCAAGTTTGAGATGCAAAGTTTGCAAGGATCACAATTATTAAGAAGGATAGATGAAATATTATTTTTATTCTAAATCTTAACTCTTCAATTTTGAAAAAAAATAATTTTTGTTTTAAATGTTAACATGACCGACTCAAATTAGAATGTTATGTATAGAATTGGGGGCAAATCAACTTAGTATTATTGATACACAAGCACACATATATATACACATACAAACCTAACAATAATAGAACTCCTAAACAGTGTGGAATTCTAAAGAGGAAGTAGCTTGAACAACAATTACTTCCTAAATACAAACCTATTCGGCTAGGCCTCTATTACCCCCCCTCAAGCTGAACCGGGCGAGCTCGCATGGTCAGCTTGTCACGTAAAAATTGAAACCGTCCACGAGCCAACGGTTTGGTGAAAACATCAGTCGTCTGATCTTCAGTACTAATATAACGAACCACAAGTACTTTGGAACGGACTTTATCACGTACAAAATGAAAATCAATCTCCAAATGCTTAGTTGAATTATGGAACACAGGATTCGCTGTTAAATATACCGCACTTAGATTATCACACCACAATACGGGAGGATGACACAACGGAAACCCAATCTCACGTAATAACATAGCCACCCAACTAAGCTCGGAGGTTGCAGTGGCAAGGGAACGATATTCAGCCTCAGTAGAAGATCGCGAGACCGTATGTTGCTTCCGAGCAGACCATGAGATAAGCGATGTTCCCCAAAAAACGGCATAACCGCTCATGGATTTACGATCATCCTGGTCCTCGCCCCAATCAACATCGGAGTAGCAATGTAACCGATGTGATGAAGAGGCTCCAAAGTGAATACCATAAGACAAAGAACCATGCAAATATCAAAGTACGCGCTTGACCGCACTCCAATGCAAGTCAGTCGGAGCATGCATAAATTGAGAAACTTTGTTAACTGCAAATGTTATATCGGGTCTGGTAAACGTCAAATACTGCAAACTTCCCACTATATTGCGATAGAGAGATGGATTTGAAAACGAAGAACTGTCAGCCAATTTGAGTTTGTCAGAAGGATTAGTCGGACTAGCAACCGCCTTGCACTCAGCCATGTTAGCCTTTTTCAACACCGAAAGGCAATATTTACTCTGATGTAAAAACATACCCTTGTCCGTCCAGCCAACTTCAATACCGAGGAAATAGTGCAGTCGGCCTAAGTTACGAATAGCAAATTGACTTTCAAGAAAGCCAATCAATTTGTCTATCAGCTCCTTAGACGTACCCGTAACCAGCAAATCATCCACATAGATGAGGCAAAACACACGAACATCACCACGAATAAAATAATACAGGGAACTATCAGTCTTAGAGCCACAAAAGCCAAACAACAATAACTTAGAAGTCAATTTTTCATGCCACATCCGAGGAGATTGCTTCAAACCATACAATGATTTTCGCAGCTTACACACATGTGTCGGACGAAGAGGATCAACAAAACCAGGCGGTTGAACCATATAAACATCCTCATGTAAGTCACCATGTAAGAACGCGTTGGATACATCCAACTGATAAACCACCCATTTAGACGCAGCAGCCATAGCCAAAACAAGAAGAATAGTAGTAGGCTTGACGACCGGACTAAATGTTTCAAAATAATCAATGCCGGGTCGCTGGTGAAAACCCTTCGCAACCAAACGAGCTTTGTAACGATCAACACGCCCATCAGCCAAAGTCTTGATTTTAAAGAGCCAACGACATTCAATTTCATTAATATCAGGTGGAGCTGGGACCAAGTGATGAACCCTAAGTGTTTTGATTATGTCCAAACGTTTCAGAAGATGAAAACTTAACATTCTCTTACATATAGTTTTTTGTTGACTAATATTTTTTCTACTTAGTCTATGTGTAAGTTACTCAGCAGGTGCTGAATGAAGAATTTCTAGATTGCCTGAAGTACTCAGAAGTCTCGATTGCTGAAGACAGAGTTTCATTATTTCAGAAGCTGGATGCTCTGCTCTGAAGCCTTTGAAGTCTGTTGAAGCTCTCCTCAGAGGTCCATTGCAATCAGAAGTTCATCTACCAATTTGATCAGAAGCTTAGTCACGGGTTCTGGATAGCATTTATTGCTCTGACAAGTGCATTTAATGCAAGGCGCCAAAAGTTCAAAAAGCTGTTTTGATGGAGCGCGCTTGTCTACTCAAAGTGAAACCAGAATTTCCTTGTCTACCCTTTGTTGATCTTATTGAGGAATGTTTCCGGTCAACCTTATCTTCAATTTCAAATCCCTTACCGGATTTGGTTAAAGAACAAGGATAACAGAATCAAAGTGTTTGAAGACCGTTTGAAGACTTGACAAATTAACGGCTACTACAACTGATGTCATCTCTATTGAAGATTCAAATTTCCCAACGGTCATCCTCATTCACTATAAATAGTAGCCAAGCTCCAATGCATCATGTACGTGTGATAATCGAACAAATATCTCAACGCACTGGTTGAAGCAAAAACAGAGCACACTTCCCATTCTCAATCTTTCTTAGCATAGCTTAAGTTTAAGTGAGAGAGTGAAGAAAAACAAGTTCATAATAGGAATCTTGTAAACTGATATCGTTTGTGATATTCAGTTAGATTTTGAGAAAAATCTAGTTGAGATTAGAGTTGGGTGAGAAATCCAGAAAACAGGGTGTTGTTGTTCTGGTGGAAATCCTTTAACTCTTTTTAGGCTAGTCAGAACTAAGTGAGAAATTAGCTTAAGTTCTGTTGATGTAAAGGAGCTTCTGAACTTGCCATAAAAGTTCTGAATAGTGGATTTATAAAATCTCTGAAGGCTGCGACCTCAGGGGACAAGACGTAGTCACAGGACTTCTGTGGCGAACTTGGATAAATCGAATTGTTCAATCATGATCTCTTGAACTTCTTTCTCTCTCTTATACTTGTTATTTTTGCTTCTGTGTACTTGCTTATATTTAGTGCTGAAACAGATTTTCTCTAAATATCATTGTCTTTGTTCAGAAGATTGTCCAAAAGTTGTCAAATCAGAACTTCTGTTGCTGAAAACAGTCTAACTGTGTTTAGGCAGAATTTCCCTCAGAAGCAACTTCTGTAAGCTTGCTTCTGACTCTGAGGAAATTTGACTCTGAAAATTAAGTTTCCCGAAAAACTTAGAAATTTTCAGTTTTCAACTTTGACACCTATTCACCCCCCTCTAGGTGATTATGTTCTTGATAGGGCCAACACCAAGGTCCATGTACCATTGGCAATCAAGGCATTATATTCATCCCGCATAGCTGTACGCCATTCCGACACCTTTGAAGCTTGAGAAAAGGAAGTAGGTTCAACCGGTCCAGTAGTGTGATACATCCTAGGTTTAACAATCCCATTTTGGGACCGAGTAACAATCCGTCGCGAAACTGCAGGTTCCTGGAGGACTGCAGGTTCCTCGAGGGCTGCAACTAGTGGAGAAGAAGTCTCGGCATGAGAGGGGGAACTACCGACGGGACTTGACGGGCCCGGCGAAGGGGAATCTGAATCACTTTCAGTTGCAGACGGCGTACTCACTATAACGGCAGCAGGCGAGTCAGCATAGGCGACCGTCCCGGAGGAGTTGGCAGAGGACACAACCATGGCAGGCAGACTGGACGGCGCAAGCGGACGCGAAGGCGTCGCAGCTGGAGATGGAAGGGGCTGTTGGATCTTGGACCGTCGCTTGTACACAACCATAATCGGCTTGGTTGGAATTTCCAAGTGCCTTGGTCGAGCCGAATCATCATTAGTACAAATATCTCGAGAAGGAGGGATTAAGGAGCTTAACAGAGGAACCGTAATCTGAGGAGTAGGTAGCAGCGCTGGTGTGGAGGCACGAATACTGGATGACGAACCCAATTTCATCGATTCATAAGGAAACTCCTGTTCATCAAAAAGCACATGGCGTGAAAGATAGAATTTCTTAGACACATGATCAAAACAACGATAGCCTTTATGCAATTTACTATATCCCAAAAAAATACACTTTGTAGAACGAGAAGCTAATTTATGAGCAGCATATGGACGTAACCAAGGATAACACAGACACCCAAAAATACGAAGTTGTGTATAATCAGGTGTTTTACCAAAAATTTCTGAAACGGAATACCAAAGTTAAGAACTGAACTCGGTAAACGATTAATCAAGTAAACGGCAGTTTCAAACGGATATGACCAGAAAATTGCAGGTAATTTTGCATGATTAAGTAAAGCAAGACCAGTTTCAACAATATGCCTATGTTTTCGTTCAGCACAACCATTTTGCTCAGGTGTATAAGGACACGAAGAACGCTGCACAATACCATTATCAGACAAATATTTAGTAAGAGCTCGATATTCCCCTCCCCAATCTGATTGAAACGTTTTAATGGGTAACCCAAAATATTTCTCAACCATCGTTCGAAATTGAACAAACACATCAAAGACTTCCGATTTACGTTTCAACAGATATATCCACGAATATTTAGAGTGGTGATCGAAAAACAACACATAATACGAGTAACCATCATGTGATTGTATCTTAGCAGGACCCAAAACATCAGAATAGATTAACTCTAAAGGCTGAGTAGCAACAAGATTGGATTTAGGAAACGGTAACTTATGAATTTTGCTTAAACAACAAGCATTACATAAAGATTTGGATTTGTCATCCTTTGCAAAAATTAAATTGGAACTAAACAGTTTGCGAACAACAGGAACAACAGCGTGGCCTAAACGAGCATGCCAAGTAGATAAAGCTGCATAATTGATCTGAATAGGATCCCGAGACGCAACTGGAAGATAATAGAGACCATCCTTACTCCGGCCCTTGAGGAGTACTGCTTTCGTTTCCAAATCCTTTACAACAAAATTGTCAGCAAAGAATTCAACAGAAATACGGTTAGAAGCAATTAAAGAACGAACTGAAACAAGATTTTTCGAAGCAGACGAAACAAATAAGACATCACGAAAGTTAATAGTTTTACCATTTAAGGAACAAGAAAAAGACCCGATAGAATGAATAGGGATTTGAGAACCATTACCAAGTGTGACTTGTTTGGGACCCTGATACTCAGAGTGAAGCTGGAGATTTCCTAAATCAGATGTCAGATGATGTGTTGCACCAGTATCCATGACCCACGGCTGCTGCTGACTCGGTGATGCATAATGATTCATAGGTCGGTTGACATTCTGCTGCTCGCGAGGAAACTTAGGTGACGAACATTTATTAGCATAATGTCCTCTACCCTTGCAATTATAACAGAGGACACTGGAAGGATCGGTACCTGCCGACGATGATCCATGATTCCAATCAGTTTGATTCGAATTTCGAGGGGAAAAGGTTCGACCATCCCTAGAGTTCCGACCACGTCCACGGCCGCGAAACTGACCTCCCCCACGAGATGCATAATTTACCGAAGGAGGAAAAACAGATGGTTTGTTATCCTGATTAATCTCAATTTCGGCATTTAATAGCAAACCATATAATTGATCAAACGAAATAGTTGATGGTACAAAATTCAACATACTACAAAAGTTTTTATAAGGTTCACCAAGTCCAGCCTTGATCCAATCACACAGATCATCTTCAGTCATAGGAGTCCCCAATATGGCTAATTGATCAAATAAAGTCTTGGCCTTTTGAACATAGGTAGTGATTGAATCAGATCCAAGTTGCATGTGGCGAAGTTGATACGTGAGATTACGTACCTGTGGACGAGACCCTTGAGCAAAGGCAGTATGTAGTTTCTGCCATGCTTCTCGTGGAGTACGAGAACTGATAAGTTGAGGCATCATACTATTAGAGACACATGAAAACAACCAAGACAGGATTCGCAAATCCGTTGTTTCATAAACAGCAAACTCAGAGCTGGTAGGAACCGGGGGAGGCGTGCCATCAACATGGTGTAAACAATGGTTGGTACGAAGAACGAGCTCAATCTGAGCCTTTCATATCATAAAATTGGACGAAGTTAATTTTACTGAAACGGCATGAGTAATATTACCAGGATTTTGTGTAGAGAATCCATACTATGGGTTAGAGAAGCCCGAGAAGCCACTATTTTGGGAAGTTGCCGCCGGCATGGTGGGAGAGAATGCCGCGGGTAGAGTTCCCGAGAACTGAGAAATAACCATCATGGAAGGATTGACCGGATGGGTGGTGTGCAAAAACGCAGACATAGAGGAGTTGGAAAACGAGCTTATGGTGGAGGATGACGATGAGTCAGATGAAGAAGAAAAAGTCATCGGAGAAGTCATGATAACTAGGAAGAAGAGGAGATGCCGCCGGTTTAGAGAGTAGAAAAAGAAGATCGAAAAATTGGTAGTTAACCCTAAGGCTCTGGTACCATATAGAATTGGGGGCAAATCAACTTAGTATTATTGATACACAAGCACACATATATATACACACACAAACCTAACAATAATAGAACTCCTAAACAGTGTGGAATTCTAAAGAGGAAGTAGCTTGAACAACAATTACTTCCTAAATACAAACCTATTCGGCTAGGCCTCTATTATTATGGATCAAGGTCTTACAATTTTTTCCTTTAGTTACCTTTACTACTTTGAATTATCAAAATTATTGCACTATTATAAGACCACGGGCTAAATATTCATATATGTAACACGTTCGAAGTATGGTATAAATAAAGTATGATGAATGGAATTAATGACATTTTTTTTTATTTCTTCCATCCTCCACATATGCAAGTTTTTGGGTTATCTTCCTTATGTTATTTTGGACAATTATGTTGTATATATATGACCATATATGTTTAATGTTTTAAACCAATAACCATAAGCATAGATGAACAATATTATAAACCCGCGCTTTGTGCGGGTGTTCGACTAGTTATCTTTAAAAGATTTTGAATTTATTCAATTTTTAATTAAAAGTGGATAAATTTACAATACATTGCAGTACACTGTGTTGTAGAATATTCCCTTAATTTAATGTTGGTGTAGCTTCTTTATTTGGTGAAATGAAATCTATCTTTATTTGTGAGTTCTATATATAAAGGCTGCACAGGGGAGGGATCCAGTGTGACAAGGTCATTTGGAGTGACAGACTTTTATAGTGTCACAAAGGCAAATCCCAACTAAAAAGCATTACAAAAAGCCCAAAGCATTATCAACCTCCTTCTTCCTACGCATCTTCTCTTCCCCTACCTCTACTGCTCCAGCAAAATTCTACACCTCTCAAGCTCTTGGTGGCCACCAGAACGCTCACAAGCGCGAGAGAGCCGCCGTTCACCGAAATCTCTTTTTAGATCAGATTTCGCCACTTCCGTACGTCGTCAACTTTTCTTCTTCTTCTAGTTCGCCCTATCTCGATCAACACTATAAAACTAACAAAATGGGGCTGGATTACACCTGCCGCCGCCGCCAATTTGGAGCGAGTTTTAGAGGAAGATTCGCGAACGAGCTTTCTAATATCTCTTGCAGCTTGAATTTGGGTGGAAAGATCGCCATGGATGAGTGTGTCTGATAGTTGAAAGATTAGGGTTTGCTTCCTAAAATTTCATACATCTTCAACGCTAGATGCTGCTGCTGCTATACTTCTCCTTCTCCATCTCATCCTCTTACATGTTATCCAAGTCTAACTCAAATTTAGGCGGTGATTATTGAGTATTGAATTAGTTAGGTTGGTTTGCTTTTGTTCCAATTGAAGTTATAGATTTGATTTGAAATGGTCCGTTTGGGTTGTTAATTTAGTATGTTCTTTAGTTTGAATTTTGTTTGCTTTGTTGTACTTGAAAATTACAGCTCCAATCAAGTCAATCAAATCTGTTTTGATTAATAATACTTCTTGCATATATGTTTATGCAACCATCTAAAGTTGTATAGGGGGAATATATCTTCATCTCAATTTTGAAAATTGTAAATTAGTTTTCGAATATCAGTGTATAGTTTTGGAATATTCTTTGAACAGTTTTGGAATATCGTTGATAAGTTTTGGAATATCGTTGAACAGTTTTGGAATATCGTTGAACAGTTTTGGAATATCGTTGATAAGTTTTGGAATATTGTACTATGGCTTTTGGAATATCTTGGTCTGTATTTTGGAATATTCCAAAATGAAAAAAAATCGTTTTTATTTGACCACAATGGATCTCAAATCGTTTTTGTTTGTGTTTTTTGTTTTTTTTATTATACCCTAAGTAGTCTCGTATCAACCCGTCGTGTTTACGAGTGTTTTTTATTTTTTTATTATACCCTAGGTAGTATCATATCAACCCTTCGTGTTTAGGAGTGTTTTTTGTTTGATGTGGTTTTATGTTATGTTTGGAATATTGTAGTATGTATTTTGGAATATTGTATTATGCATTTTGAAATATTCTGGTCTGTATTTTGAAATATTCTAAAAAAAAAAATCGTTTTTATTTGACCACATTTGATCTCAAAATGACCGGCTAATTAATACGAGTTTAACGGTATAAAAATTTTCAAAGACCGTGTTCGGGATCATCGGGAAAATGTATTTTAAAGAAAGGAAATAAAAGACTTTTCTCTCTCATGTGATGACTTCAACGCTGACATCATAACCCCTTCCCTAACCATACACGTGTATGCCCCTCATATTACGCCATCTTTTTTCATTTAATTACACAATTGTCACATGTTGTCACACTAAAATTCTTGTCACACCACCTCAAAAGTGTCACACCTGGTGCACATTAATTTAAATTTTTGAAATAATAAATAAATATTTATTTTAATTTTATTTATTGTATGCCCTCAATTTTATGTTGGTATCGTAACTTATGGCCTTATTTGTGTGACAAAGTTATTTGTCAAAAAATCACAGGTTATATCTAACCTCATTGGAGACTCTAACCTCATTGGAGACTGAAAATGAAATTCTGAACAGAAAAGACAAAAACTTTTTTTTCGACTTCAATCATGTTATTATTGTTGAAATCAATTTGTTATATATTAAAGATTGTTGTTTGCAATAATGTAGAATATACATTAAATAGTACTCGTGCATAAAAAACTAGTTAATTATAAAATTTGGACAAAAACTAAATATGTCTATTCTTAACCATACAAATCTGTCATTCTACTTTCAAAACTAATAAATGAATGCTTGCGCATTTCAATTCGATTTATAAAACAGATGGATAATATGATCATTAATTTGTTACATTAAGTTACATTAAGATTAATTAATGTAGATTAGTTTCAACTATGAAAATCTTATCATCATCTCTAATAACTTCAACGCAGTCAATTTCTGAACCTTGTTCATCCGTCACCATTGCATTTCTTGCATCAAATCCAAACTTTTCACCTGCAATGTTCTTGAGGTCCTCCATTGAATCAGGCAATCTGATTAATCTCCCAGCTTCCCTACAAAAAGTGTCTTTCCTTACCAAAGGGTGCCCTCTATATATACTTATTCTAACACATGAATTTGATTTTGATTGTGAGTTTTCATATGACTTGCATTCTTCTTTCTTTATAATCTCTTCATACTTGGTCTCATTTTCTGCAGGCACTACATGAATGCGGTGCCCGATTTCTCTCTTCTGCACCATTTCTTCCAATGCTGCTGAAGGAAAAGTACCGGAAGAGTTTAATGCAGTTACGTCAGCACCATTTTTCACTAGCAAATCTACCATGTCTACATAGTTTTGTTCCATGGCTATTTGCATTGCAGTGTTCCCTTGTCGATCCTTGGAATCGACGTCTAGTCCGTGTTTCAAGAGCTCATTCATCATGCTTAAATCATTTCGTTTGGCAGCAGTGCATAAAAGATTACCAGCAGCGTGAGAATCCGAAATGCTGACGAAGTGATAAAGGAGCCTGAATATGGATTGCTGCTTTGATGATAAAGCTTCCCATAGTGCAGTATTCCCATTAACATCTGTTTGTTGATCATCAAGTTGATCATGATTAAATGGTTAAGCATATTTAAAAAGGAATAATTATGAATTTCGTGTTGTCGGTTAGATTAGATTACCTTTCAAATGTATGTTACATCCATGTCTTAGCAATGCCGAAACACAATCTTCATGCCCTTTTGATGCTGCAATGTGCTGGCGTACATTTTTGAAATATAGACATTTAGTAATTTCATTTTTGTTGCTGATTTTTAGTCTATAAAAAATTGACATTTTTAACATAGTTATGTCAATTAATCACAAAAGTATTCTTTTTCTAGCTCGGGCACTTGTTTGTCACATTATATTATAATATATATGATCGATCTGAAATAAATATACATACATACCAGTGGAGTTCTTCCCTTGGAGTCACCAATATCGGGATCTAACTTAGCCTTGAGAAGCTCTTCGAGAAAAACAGCATTGCCCGTGCTGGCTACGCTTAGTAAGTTGAAACCCATGTTAGGATCATCACGTCCTTCTTCTTCATCTAGATCTTCTCCTCTTCCCTCAATCTTCCAACCTTTGTGTCTGTTATGATGCTGCAACACATGAACGAAAGAATGAATGAACGGAAGAATGAACAGAAGAATGAACGAAAGATATAAGAGAAAAGACATATACTTGAAGGAAGTTCTTGATGATGGCAATGTAATCATCTTGCTGAGCCTTCATAGCCTCAATCAAAACAGCAGTTTTAAGCCTTAAAAGCTGCGAAAGCGTTCGGGTCCGGAAAGTGAAGCTTTGAGGCCTGCAACAAAGAGCACCAATTTCTCCAAACATGTCTCCACAGTGAAGAGTTGCAACCAGTTTCTCTTTATCGAGATCGGAATCAATGATTTCGACTTCACCGGAGACAAGAATATAGATATCATCAGGAGCTTCATTTTGCATGATGACATCTTCTTTTGGTGGAATGTACTCTGCTTTCATCTCTGCCACGAGGCGAAAAAGAATATCTCTTGAAACGCCTCGAAAAAGATAGACCCTTTCGACAGTAGGCAAAAACAAATGATGACATATACTCTTGCAAATAGACTTAGGCAACTGCTCAATCAAATGGTCATTATTCAAGCTCTCAGCCTTAAATCTGAGACACATATAAGCCAATATCTGATCTTTTAATCTGGGAGGCAACCTATTCCTTCTCACAAAACTAGAAGCGGCTTCAATACTATTCCTAAATTCCATGGTACGGCGAGTACCTTCAACGACAAGATTGGTCATGTTGCCGATCAAATAAGCAGTTAAGCCAAGGTTAAAGAGCATGTAGAAAATGATGAAGATCATTTCCATGGTGTTCACAGCATGCATATCACCATATCCAACAGTAGTCATGGTGGTGATAGACCAGTACATTGCTGAAATGTAACGGATCCACAGACTTGTTTCTCTGAAATTCGGGATAACGGCTCCTATCCACGTTTTTCCTTGGTGTGGATATCTGTCTGCTAGTAAGTAATATAAGCATCCAGCACAATGCACTAGAAACAATGTCACCTGCAACCGACAATATGTTCGTATTCTGTCAATCATCATCTAGTATATATCATATCGCATAGTAAAGTAAAATCTTCCAGAGAGAAATATACGTAAATATGGGAGGTCCAAATCGTGTATGCAAATAAGATTGTCATTTTATTACGTTTATTAATTAAACTGATGTTGTAAAAAAATTAAAATATTATAATAATCCTAAACATTATGTCATTTCGTGTCATTTTATTACGTTTATTAATTAAACTGATGTGTAAAAACATTAAAATATTATAATAATCCTAAACATTATGTCATTTTGTGTCATTTTCGATTAGTAAATAACCCCTTACCCAACCAAAATTTGCAAATTAGTTTCGTGTCAAACGAAATATGACCCCCTTACCTATTAAGTTGAAGTCCAATTACTATTGCATATCGATCCGTAAATGTAGTTACCAAGATTTGAATCGGGTTGTTGTTAAATGAGTCCACTTCTTAGCCCACCTCACATGAACATTCTTTTTTTAAGTTGTATATATGTATCTTTCTTTTGATTTATCGGGTGTATTACTATGGAAGTATAAAAAGACTCACACTGAGAAGTCTAGCACAGCGAACCCAGAAATAGCTAAATCGGATATCTTTCTCGAGCCTAGTGAAGAGTTGTTTAACCCGCCTGAGACGCCAAAATCTGAGAATACCTAAGATGGAATAAGAGACACCCATTTTGCGTTCCCCAGTGAATAAGTAGCCCAATCCCTCAAATGGTATTGTGGATGCCACATCCATTATGAACCATGTTGATAAATACCTACATCCATCACAACATATATACACTCAGAAAATAAATATATAATCACAACATTTACGTAATTCGATTAGTTTACGAGCAGGAAGGAATATATATGATTCATTATCTTTGATAGAATAGTAACAAAAATCTCACTTCTTTTCTCTAAGTTTCATCAAACAAAGACTAACATGCATATCCAAATAACACAAATTCCATTGAGTAACGTTTTCCATTATTTATTAGACAATCACAGCCTTCTGTAACTTTCAATACTCATAATTCAATATTTTAATATTTAGTATTTATTTTTCCAATATTTAATTTTTTGATTTAATCAAATAGTGACTTTTGTGGATAATGCACCCATAAAATGTTTTTTTAGCAAATGTATTAAAATTTGAAGCTTGGTTTAACACGGAAATAATGCTTTTGACTTGTTAGGGGTTCGCTGACTTCGGTTATGCAAAAACTGAGGAAGTTGTTGACGAAACGAATATCACCTTTTATGAATTAAAAAAATGCAAACAGTAATTTTTGGTTCTTCAACAACCGAAAATGGATTGTTGGTTTTTACATAACCGAAGTCAGCAAACCTCTAACCAGTTAAAGTATTACTTCTACGTATATCTTAACTCAAAACTCAAATTTTAATATATTTGCTAAAAAAAATATTTTCTAGATGCATTATCCATTTGTTTTTTTATAAATTTGTTGGGCCGAAAAATAAAAATGTTTGTCAGATTCTTAATGGATAAATTGCATCCATGCCGGACTTATTTACACATATTTTTAGTGTTGCCTTAACTTCATAATTTAACATAATAACCCTTAAACTTTGTAATTTATTATCATAATAATCTTATTTTATTTTCTCTCATTCATCAAAGATGATTACTTCAAAATATACAAGGTAAACATCCATTATAGTGCCCTATCGAATTTTTTACTTTGATGTTATTTGGTATTGTTTGGTTAAAAAATAAAAGGAGATGGTGATTTAGAAAAGGAAAAACAATAGTTTCATTGGAGATGCGATTTTAAACAATTTTTTATTTGAATTTTCAATTTTGCTATCACTTTAATTTAGTCAATCTGTAAAAAAGATTGGATTGTTGGTAAAAACAAATTAAAAAATTACAGTTCAAAGTTTAGGAGTAATGAAAGTTAAGATACTATAAATAAAGTAAAGGTAAAACCCCTTAATCCCAATATTAAGTCAACAGGCAAAAAAACTTCATATAAAACTTTTTTGAGGAAAGAACACAAGTCAAAAAAAGTAATGAAGACCCAAAAGGAATAAAAGAAAGTTGGAAAAGCCAAGGCTAGAGCAATAGTGTCCACTTTAAAAAAGCTAGAAGGGTCTAATAAATAATGAAAAAAGATAAAATTATGTTATATATATGATAAAGGAGCATCCAAATAATGGATTTGACAAAGACACTGTCTATACCCTAGTTTGTTTTGTAACTTTATGAATTTCATATCATATCATATAAGAGATTTTAGTATACGAGTGGTGCTCACATAGTCAATGATTGATCAAATACAATTTGGTTAATCACCATTAGATCAAAATTTAAGGGTTGAAATTAGATACTAATGAAACCACCAAACTAATCTCGACCCTTAGATTTTGATCTAACGGTTTGGTCAATCATTGACCATGTGAGCACAACTGTTTAGTATACTCCTATAACACGATGACGTGGTTCTGTAAATTAATAAATGGTATGTTATACCAATCAATAAAATTTGGACAACGTGTAATTAATTAAAATTCATTTTTTAGTTAATAATTTATATAAAATTCTAGACCGTAAAAAAAATCCTAGATCCTAAAAATTAAACCCTAAATCCTAAATTATCAACCCTAAATACTAACATAAGTTACGTGTCATCGGATTATTAGTCCGGAGTACCACGTCATCCGTACTCCAAAAGTATTTTAAAATTTCTCAATAAAACAAATAAAATGACACCCACTCCACTTTTTATCTTTCTTCATTTCTGATAGACAGGACCACCCACTTACAACTATTTGATAGAATGTTTGGACTAAATAAACAAAAGCTAGCATTTATCTATGGAAACAGGCAAAAGTATATACTTAAATCTTGTGATTACCACAATTTCGACATTTTACCATTCAACTTTAATTTATTTTTTCTCTTAAGATATTACTATAGTTTTGATACAAATTTCGATTTTATAATGAAGAAAAAAATACGGAAAAAAGAAGAGCGATACCTGGTAGCGATCTTTTTTCTGGAACGAACGAGAAGATGTGTTCTGGAATCAATGTAAGCGACAAAGAATGTTAAGACAATATCGATGCCGAAAAAGAGATCGACAATGGTGTCTGCAATGTAAAGTCTTATGTTAGGAGTGGATCGAAGAAATGCAACTTCAAAAGGGTAAACCCATGCTGTATATGCCACCAGTAGCACCATATATGTCTCCCAACACCTGCATCACCATTTCATTTCTACTTCAATTCTCATTTTCTACAAACACACTTTTTCAAATTTGAAATTTTGAGAATAAGTTATAATGTTTATATTAAAAGTGTATGTTCAAATATTACTAGAGTTATGTATTGGACACAAAAGAGTAAGTACGTAGGTAGCATAACCCAAGTGACTAGACTATCATAATAAGCATAAATAGAAATACACTTGGTGATCCGGTCGTCGAATGGGCAATTTACTAGTGCTCGGGTTCGTTTGGAGGGTCTGTTGGAGGTCAGGGAAGGCGAGGCTATGGCTGTGTTGGAAGCTTTATGTTGGCTGGTTTCGCAAAGGTGGGAGCGCGTGGTGGTGGAATGGAATTCTCTTTTCGTTGTCTCCGCAATCAATTCTCCGATCAATGATGTTAGCGAATTCGGGGATCTAATTGCCCAATGCCAAGCCGTTCTTGGAGTTAATAACGGGTATTCAGTCCGTTTTGTTCGTCGTTTAGCTAGCAGTTTAGCCGATGCTTTTGCTCGGTCATCTCGTTTATATGCTACTCTTACTATTATTGATGTTTTACCGAGCAGTTTTCATTTTAACTTGTTGGACTTTTGCCCGTTAGTGGCTCATTAGCTCATTTCTCTTTCTCAAAAAAAAAAACAAAAAAAAAACACTCTTTTTTCCCTTCAATAAAATAAATACTCTTTTTTTTATAAATTTATAAAGTGTAGAATTCGAATTTTAAACTCTCCACTCACACATTGGTTAATGTACCAATTGATTTACGGTCAAATAGTAATAAAAATGCATAATCAAGTTTGGTTAATAATAATAATAATAATAATGTGGCTGCAAATCTGCCAAACAATCTCCAATTAATTTTAATTTTTCTAATAAATGATTTGAAGTGAATGGACTAATGATGGCCAAGCATACATTAGCGTATTAATTCAGATTCTTGGTCATCATATCATATCATACATATAATCACCATAAAGCTTAGTTAGCTACCTCATGCACAATTTCGGTACTCCAATTGATAGAAAAATAAATTTTTCTTTCATCTATAATTTATAATAAAAAATTTACTTTACTACTGAATTCCAATTTTTTATTAACTTAAGAAAATATAAAGGTGAAATTTGTTCCTACAACTTTGGAGAATATAATACAAAAACTAGAATAATGTTACTTTAGGATAAATAATCAAATTTGCTGATACTTTCCATCATTGTTTATTTAGAAACAATAAATTTGAGCTGAGAAATTATTTAAGCCTTTTCTATACAAACAAAAAAAATTAAAATATGTTGAATGAATAAAAACATATGGCCGGATGCTGATTGCCAACATGCACATTAGACCATATTGAGGAAATTTAAAAAAACAAAAATTCAAGAGAAACACATGGCTATAATAAAAGGGTGGTGAGGTGTAAATATGAAAGATAGGGAAGGTAATTAGGCAAATAGAACAGAACAGCCATGTTTGTCTTTTTCAACAATGAGGTACTTAAGTTGTGTTTCACACACAAATGCTACAGAATATTACTACTTAACCAAACACCATTGTTCTAAAAATCGGTCAACTCGATTCATCGGTAAAATTAAGAACACTGTATCGATTTGCATAAGCTTTAACTTTCTTTTGAACCATAGTAGCTACTAAGCTATAACTTGATCGATTAACTAACTCTTTAATCATTTGTTTATCTTGTTTAAACTCATAATTAATATGGCACTAAAGAAAGATTATTGCATGTTACAATACAAACATTATGTTAATTTGTTGACACCCATAATTTTTCTTAAATAATTAATAGATACGTACGTACCTATATCTGGAATTCATAGGAGAAATGATCCATCCTTGAGTTTGGAGAAGATGATTGGGGTTATGGGCAGAGACACCAAGAGGAGGAAGTATAATCTTGGACAAGCTTGATAGAGATATTGAAGTTTCTTCTGGATAATCTTCATCTTCATGATCTTCTTCTTCATGTTTATGTTGGGTTTTCATGGTAGATTGCCGACGGAGATGGTTTGGATGAACACTACTCTTCATATTCTCCATTAATACTTTATCTAACTAATAAAAGAAATGATGAAAAGAAAAGAAAGAGAGGGTTAGTTGAAATTTAATTGATGGGAAATTGGGAGTGTGTCAATATGTATTGGAAGAGTGGGGGGGATTTATGAATTTGTAGTAATGAATGGGAAACATATTCATTTGATTGATGTTATGGTGGTGGGCCTCTTTTTGAAATTATATTAGTTAGTGGGTATGGATGGATTAAGTTGATGGAATGGAATGGAATGAACAAGGTATGGAGGAGGAGCTACCTCCTCAATCTCTATATATGGTTTGCCTTCTCACCCCTTTCCCTTTCTCTCTATATTCTACTCACATCATCTTTTCAGAATGGTGAGCACCTAGTCGATAATTGACCAAATAAAATTTGGTTAATCACCATTAGATTAGAATTTAAGGGTGAAGATTAAAATCTAATGAAATCACTTATTTTACTTTAATTATAAAATAGTGTTTTTTATTTTTTTACTATACCCTAGATAGTCACGTATCGATCAACCCGTCGTCTTTAAGTGATTTCATTATTTTTTAATCTCCATCCTTAAATGCTAATCTAATGGTGATTGACCAAATTGTATTTGGTCAATTATTAACTACGGGTGCGCAACTGCATCTTTCCAATCTCATTATATGTGTATTAACTAAATTTTGGAATCTAATAATTTACAAACTTAGCTCTTTCTTTATAAGCTTGAAATTTTCTATATGAGGTAATGATTGTAAGATAGTTTGTTTTTTCCACCAACCATCTATATCTACTATAGAATCTTTAAAGAATCACATTATAATAAGAGATATGAAGTCGGAGTCATAGGCACATTGCATGGCTAAGCACAACATTTTTCTTTTTTTTCTTTTTCAACAGTCAATCACATTTTTTTAAGCATGAAGATTTCTTTCTTATTCTGCAACATTTGAATTCTCAAGAGGCGTTTCAAATCTCTGATCCTCACTATAAATTGATCACCATGAAAAAGATATCAGAGGTAAAGTTCTTGAAATTGCACTTCATAGAGTAACAATATTATCTACTAGATAACAAGGAGAATGATGCTCGACATATATTAATTGTAGAAAACAAATTAATCCATAGGATAGAAGAGGTAAAACATGGCTTTTGTATAGAGGACTCTAAATAAGAGTGTTGAAATTACTAGAAAAAACTCTAAAAAATCGAAATTGTCGTGGCATCTTTATTTATTTGTGTTTGAAATCTCACCATATCTGAATTGTTAGATTATATTAACAACAATATCACTAGAAGACATGACATCTCAAGACAGTGATTTGACTATAAAACTTTGACCAGTGAAGTTACGGTCACCAGTTAATAAAGTAATAATGTGGACGTCTGATAGTTACCAACCAAATAATCGCACACTAAAAGCAAAGAAGCCAAGACATGCTTAATACATTATCTTGTCACTTAGAATTATAGATATTTGCATTTGGTTTGTATATTATGCCCACAAAGATAAAATGTATATCAAGAATCCTATTTTAACCGAATGTGAATGAGATTTTAAATTGGGTATCTATCACCCAACTTGCACCAATGCCTAAATAAATACAAATGTAACCTGCATACAAATATTCGGAAAGGAAAGATGATTAATTAATAAATGGAATAATGAATAAAAACGTGAATGTCACACTCAAATCATATATACATGATATGCATAGCTATATAGCTTTAATTATTCTCTCTCTCATTCTCAAGTGAAGCATGGACGAGTCGAGGGAGACAAATTGTAGCATACCATACCACCACACATTCAATTCACTACGGTTTTCGACTTCCAATTCCAACTACCAAATAACTTATTAGTCTCTAAGTTATGGTGAACTATTTAGTTTTTGTGTTTTTCGAAATACATTACTATGTCTCTGAGTTTTACAACAATCAACACTCTCGTTAAAATTTCTCAGAGAATATATAAGTCAAACTTCAAACTGAGTCAATTGTTGCTTTTAATAAATCAAAATTATGAGCAGTACCCAAACTATATTCATTTTTCTAAACTGGTACTCAAACAAAATTTTGTGCCAAAGTAGTACCCAAACTATCTGTGACATGCTATTCAAGTCCAAATTACCTCCTACAACCAGTCAACACACAGTCAACGTGAAGTCAATGCTGGTCAACGCAAGTTTGACCAAATTTTTGGAGATCCATTAATTATTCAATGCAAAATGACCAATTTATGTGATTGTCCTTGCCATATTTAAAAAGTTTGACTAACAAATTCTCTAAAAAAAAATATATAAAGAGACTAAAGTATTGATTGTGGCAAAACTCAAAAACTATACCGTGTGTTTCATAACTTATAACTAATCAATTATTTACCCTTATTTTATATCTATGCTAATAATGCTTATATTTATATTTTCTTCCGCTATTTTTTCAGAATCAATCATTTTTCAAAACATGTTTTTTTCGTTAAAAGTTAGGTTGATAACCAATGTTGTTACTACCAGACAAAATATAAAATCAATTTTATGGTTGGATCATAAATTACTTGATTCCATTATTCGGATTGATTGAAATTAAATAATAATAAATCATTGATTAGCTTTCGCCCAATTTTTTTGCCTAGACGTCCTATAAGGCCGTTTCTACCAGAAGGGTCTATCTAGGAGGCGCTTTTTCACCTGGGGTAGAAATGGCTTCCGAGGAGGTAGAAACAACTTTCGAGGCTGTTTAGGCAAAAAGAAAATGAAAAAAAATTGAAAGGTTTTTTTTTTTATTTAATGATTAAACACTTTTTTTTTTGTTCTTCATGGTATCTAAAGTGTTGACATTTGTCCCTTGTAGTACTATTTTGTCACATGTGCTTTCTGTGGTATTTCAGATCATCATATTTGCCCCATGTCGTATTATAATTTGTCATATTTATTCCTTCTTTAAATGAAAATATAGCAACTATGTTACATATTGTTGCGTGTCACTATTTTGACATATTCATATGTCATATGACTGTTTAATTCTAAGAAAAATCAAAGTGTATTATCAATTGACATCTCAACTTTTTAACATTTTATTGCAATAAAATCAATTTTTTTAATTGAGTTGTCACGTGGTATGTACACATGTCAAATTGTGACATGGGACAACAGATAACGAAATTGTATTCTTTTCATCCATTCAAGGGCTAAATATGACGAATTAGGATACTACAATGGGCAAATGTGAAGAAATAATAGCACGGGGCAAATGCCTACATTTTGAATACCACAGAGGTCAAAAAGGTGTTTAAACCTTTATTTAATTTTGATTTTATCAATTTCAATAACACCTAAATTTAACTAGCGTGTTAAAAAAACAACAATTACGTGTAACTAATTAAATATTTGTTTGAACAATTACTATTAAAGTGTGATTTCTTTTATAAATTTTTTATTTTATTCGGAGAGTTAGTTAGGTTTCGTTCATTTTTTCGATTCAATTTAGTATCTTTTTTGTATGTTGGTTTTTGGGTGTCAAATTTTTCTCCATTTTTTCTTGTTTGCTAATTGGGTGAGAAAAGGGGTTGAGAAAATTTTATAAACTAAACTTCAAACTAAAGGACACTCACAAATAAATTTGAAAAATTAGTGCTAGAAAGTCGAAATTGTTGGAGACTTTGAAATATAAAAGATAAGTTAAGAGAAAACTAGTTGTTGTATTGTTGATGGTTGGATCGGAGGTTGGATGGAATGAATTGATTCAAAACCAAAAACTATCCACTACTACTTCCTATAATTCACCATATCTTCTCCCTCAAAACGGCCCCGTTTTCGCTCCTAAAATACTCCTCCAATTCCTTGAGATGTATATGCTTTGACAAAAACAAAGTTTAATCCAATTTTTATTCCATTTCTTTTTCACTCTTTTATACAATTTATTTATTTTTATCATACTATTATGAACTATACTATTATCAATTTAGTAAAATCTCACCATTATTTGATAGAGATGAAATTGTTAAACATTAAAATTTTCTCTACTTCAAATAAGAAATTGATATTAAAACTAAAAGTTATTATATAATCCAAACATAAGAAATTTAATCAAAATTAAACGGAAATGAAGTTGTTAAACATTAAAATTTTCTCTATTTTAAATAAGAAATTGATACTAAAACTAAAAGTTGCTATATAATGCAAACATAAGAATATCAATTAACATAACAAGGGTTAGATTTCACCAAATTACATAGACATGTGATCAAATGTGACCAAATAAAATATCAGTAGCTAAATTTACAAATTTTAGATAGATTATTGACTAAATAATATTTTTTTGCCTAAAAAGAATGTTAGGATCTTAATGTCGCCTTGATCTTTTGTGACCAAGAGGGTTGCAATCAAATCTTAGCAATACCCCATTAGTGAAATAAATTTATCACATGATAAGATGGGCACTTAAATGATGTGATAGAGATTAATATAGAAGTCGTCAAGCCTTAACAATGTAACTTGATATTGTTAAACAAGTATACAATTTTCTATAGAGTAAAATCAGTTTTCTGCACTCAAATTGTAAAATTTCAAGCATAATATAATGAGTACAAATGTGTAAGCTTAGAAAAATCATAACAAATTCACATATATCTAGTAACTAGAAATACCATTAATTTGATCACCGATGCGTACATAATGGAGAATACATACTGACAAATTCTAAAGCGATTAACAAAAATGCGAATCTATCAGTCAATATTTGGCTTTTATTATCACAATTTGGATATTATACAACAAAATTTCTCAGTTTTCCACTTCAAAATTATCCATTTTCAAGACAATTGGCCCCCAAAACTCTGACTTCGGTCCAGCCTCAGTATGCTATTCAATTCTACAGGTTTCCAATGGCTAGTAGTCTAGGTATAAATTCCTAATGGTTTGATTACTGACTTTAAGCCGCCGCAGTATAATCTCACGAACTAGCTAAACTTACCCAGCTATCTTGCAGGAAAATATGAACCGGAAATTTTCCTGTTTGACAGTGAACTTTTAACCAGAAGCTGCATTCAGTTAAAAGATTGTTGTAACGAATTAATGTGAAGTTGCTCATGTTTCATTCACAATTCAGCCTTGGCTTCCACGTCTTCCTTTTCAGGGCTGCCAGTTGCAGAACTCTGAGATTGAGTTGAAGAACCAACAGATTCTTGAGGATCTTCTGCTTCATCTCCTAATATTTTTGATGTGAAGTGCCTTGCCTCCGAGTCAACGTCCACCCATTCAGAAACTATTCTTCTTGCACCCTAGCAGCAGCGAAAATGGAAAAGAAAGCTTTTTGAGTAAAAGAATAATAAAAAAGCAAGTATCATGAAGGGGTATTATAGTCACCACTCACTTGAAGTTTGGGTTCCTTTGTCATGGGATTATTGCAAAGATCAATAGTTTTTGCCTTGGATTTTGTGGCGTTACCGCACCATGATTCGCACCATAGCCACTCTTGTGGAAGTGAAAAAATTGGTACCGTATGCTGAGCATAGTTTGGAAGATCCTGAAAACAAAAAACAATTACATTGATAGAAATATGAAAAATTTCAGAACACGGGTCTAGATGTGTAGTGACTCGTACAGCATTTGAGACTTATATAGCTTCTAGCTGGCAAAGAACAATCTAACCCAAAAGCTTAATCCAATATGTAAGGTTCGAAAAATAGTTTCGATTATCGCTAATATACCTCCGCATAAACATGAATAAGAACTAAGTCAACTCAACATTATCCTTAAAATTTCAGGTTGCATCCTCAAACTCTAGATTCAACACCGTGCCAAATAACCATTTCAAACAAAAAAGCTTAAGCGGACATGTAAGGTTCCAAGAACAGTCTTTTCTTTCATCTCTAACACCATGGAAGATTCAACGTAAACAACAAAGAGAAACCAGCAGTGCACTTCATCACCGCATTAGAGCATTCGATAACCCAAGCTTAAGCTTTTGAGTTTAACAACAATGTGCCCATAAAATTTATCACCAAATGTTATACACCTACCACAAACCACAAGAAATTGGTATACGAACATGAAAATCATTCTACCTAATGCTGAAGGCAATGATCCTGAAATAGTCAACTACCAGAACATAACCTTTGAGTAAGATTCTGGACTTTACTCACAAGTATTTAAAAGCTCTACTCACATTCATATATCCAATGAGCCAAATGAAACAAAGCAAAAGAAATTCTTCCTGATGGATGAACCTTCGCTAATTAATCAACATAATAAAATTGAATTTATTAAAAAAAATTAAAAATACGTGGACTAATGTACAAGAAATCCTACAGACACCCGAATGCAAGAAATTCAGAGACGTGACCATGATTAAACTGAAGGTATAGTTCTAATTGAATAGTCTATTAACTTTAGTGTTTCTTAGTTGCTCTCACTCATCATCAAAAAGGACCTCTATGAGCTTATACAGTTACATCCTACCCCGTCCCAATTGAATGTTTACATAAATACATGCAACATCCCCTATTCTATATATATAAAGTATATAAATCTAAATTCTAACAAGAGAATGGGATGCCAAGTACTAAAGACAAACTAAATACAACAAAAAGAAGGATGAAATTTCATCTCACCTGATCCAAATTGGATAGACTATTTGGATCTTTGCTAAGAGTTTCATAAAACACTCTTAGATTATCTCCAGCAGCAGTTTCCCGGAATTTCACCAAATCAACAACATATAAAGCACTGCATTAATTGAAGCAGATGTCAAGCCCTTTTCATGGCAGAAAATATTCAAAAGAAAGGATACACTAATGGTACAAATAATACATTCATGAAAGGTTCAAAATGACTGCATACCTAATATGATATGGTCTTCCACGTAGATGTTCTTTCCAGAAACCCTGTCGCCAAAAAACAAGTAAATTTGAGCAGTTAACATTCAAGCAGACTGCAATTGTGAACTAAGGAAATCAATACAAAAGAACTCTACTTGTCGCCAAAATCGATATCCATCCATTTCCCTGTTGTTGTCGCAGAATGGTGTATATGCAAGAGGTCTTCCTTTTAGATCCATGTCATAAAGCTCTCCCATGTCTGCTCGAACAACCTGATCTGCATCCACAAATATGACCTGTGCATAGAGAAAAAAAAAATTGCATTTTAGGCACTTGTTTAATGAAGGTGAAGTAAGGAAATGTGAAACAATCTAAATAGAAGTAAATAAAAGAAGGAATTAAATGCCAATACCTTCTCCAAAGATAGAGGAAAGATAACATCAAGGAACAAAATTTTGTACGCCCAAATTATTCGCTGTTTTTCTTTCTGCTTGTGCAGCCAAGAAGGCCATTTATAGGTGACTAGTTCATACTCAAAACCATATTCTTGTGCCATATGAGGAATCACATCCTGTACCACCAGTCACAAACAAAAAAAGTTAGGCAATCTATTCAACTAAAAAATACAAATGATCAGAACACATGAATTAGAAACAACCTTAAATTGGGGGGAGAGATAGTTCTTTATAAACCAAAATTTCACTGGGCGTCTGGTGTTCTTCAAGACAGTTAATATCATGATTTTGAGGAATCTTTCATATCTGTCAAGGTCCAAAAGGCAAGGCCTTATTACAATATGTCGAGGATGTATTATCACATGGCTGAATCGATGAAAGGGCGGTTCAGCAGAGTCCAGTCTCACATATTTCTTCAATCAAATATGTATTTTGAATGAATTGTTTTATCACATGAAAAACAAGATATAAAATCTCAACATAAAGATGGGCAAATAGAATCAACACCATTCTGCCGCACAAGTTTATGTGACATTATGAAACAGAAAACTATCAGTGGTTCTGTACACATTTTTATCTCATAAAATATCGGCAATCATCCAATGATAGATTAGCCTCTATCTGGATATCACCACATGCCTAGGTATTCAAACAATTGCCTCTCACACCAAGTAACCTCTGTTGCAGCAACTTTAAAGAGGCAACTATTATTTTCCTAAGATCCAACTGAAGTACTGAAACCATGATGAAAATGTGAGAATCCCTTTCTTTTAATGGCAATCTCCATTTCATTAACGGCGGAGAAAAAGGCAAAAAAAAAGTCATTATGAAAGGAGATAAAATGCTAACCACGTGCTACGATACAACCACTGTTGAGCACTAAATATTTCTGAAGTTCATGAAGTTAAAGAAGAAAAGTGGAAGACTACTTTGACCTTTTATGAATTCTGTCCCACAGGTCGAATTAAAATGAGATAGAAGCTTAAGAGTTTCATTCGCCTGCTACATCTCTATCTTTCATATATATCTCTATTAGAAATTACTGAAATAACTAAGCCTTTGTCCAACCTAGTGGTAATCTGCTACATGAATTCCTTATGCACTCATTCCTGCTCATTTGAGAGATCTAATAATCCTAAGGCATTCTTAATAACCATCACCTAATTTAATCTCGGTCTTCCTCTTTCTTTCTTCTACTTTTTTTAATAGATGGGACTGTTCTCTCACTTCTACACAGGGAGCATCTGTGGGATGGCACTGAATAAAATTTTCAACTTAAGTGACTCCGTTTCAAAACTGGATACTCTAAAGTGGGAGTAACACAATTCTCTCATCCTCGAACGACCTGTTGGTCAACCAAGAAGAAAGATTCAGAACTTTAGTTCTTTTGTTTTATATTTTTTACAATATACCGAAGCAAGGGAATAGCATCTGTTTTCTTTTGTGTCAGCCATAAAGTGACAACTCCCATTATTATGTATAGTACACCAATAATCTCATTAAAAGTTGAATTGGGAAAGGTATCAAACTAAAGAAAACATTTTAATGACATCATGGTCTTCCTCTGAGGTATTCTGCATTACAACTTAAACCAAGATCAATTTCCTTATTTCAATTTTAACAAGGGAGCACTTTACATACTGCATTAAATATTATGGTGATTTATCAAGAACTCCAAACTCTCCTACTGACTTGGCACTGAAGTCTTTAAGCATCCTTTGTTACTAATTCATGGCAGCAGAAATAATATTTTCCCATTTCATATTTTGTACAAGATAAAATAATATTTTCCCATTCATGGCACCAAAACTGTAATTTGTTCCTAATAAATAAAGGGTATTTTGAGCAGTCAGATGGACTAAATTGTTGAATAGAACAAAGATGGAGGACCTTATAATATATTTTTGAAAATATGGGAACTACACCGTTTTAGGTAAAATGATGGAGATTATTAAATTATTTACTTTAATATCTAATGTTTTCTTGGTCAGCGTGCAAACTACATATTCGTGGAACGGAGGGAGTATTAGAAAGGAGGTTCCGAAGTTCCACGATTTTTAAATTAAAAAAGTTTACTAGCCTGCCACTTAAATAGTTCCAAAAATGTTTAGCTCCTTATTTCTAAGTTCTTACTTTCAAGTAAAAATACAAGTGACAAAAATCGAAGGCTAATAATTGAGCAAAAGACTAAGGAACACTTACAGATGTCCAGAAGCAATAGAAAATATATTAATAGGAGTTCCTTGACGGCCACCCGTCCCATGCTCCTGAGATTGAAATGTCAAATTAAGCAGTAATCTAAACCATAGCTGCTGAAGCAAATAAATAAGAATTTGATTGCCAGTCCCACAAAACAAAGTGAACATAGTTTTCTATTACTCAAATGAGACCTTGAGAGCGTCCACCTAACTGCAGGCCATTGTCTTGAAAAATAATAAAAATATCTAAAGACATAATAAGAAAATACATTAATTTCACACTTCGGGGTAAATGTCAAACTCATTGTTGATCTAAATTCATGGCAGACAAATCAAGGGTATGCCAACTTGTTCTATAGTCGCAAACTTTTCATAGCCTGAACGAGAATTGCTAAATCACAAACATGGTGACAAATGCCAAACAGTTTGATTACAAGTATACTGTTATATATTCACCTTCATGTTCCAATATTGTGATTTCTAGCAAGAAAAAGCCAAAACTAAAGAAAGAAACAGACAAATAACTACAAAGATAGACTACAGAAATAAAAGAAAAATGTATGAAAATAAACAAGTATAGCTCACCACCAAATTGTTTCCATCCTTCTTGGCTTGTGCACTCCCACCAATAAAACCCGAAGCCCATTTTAGAAGATTAGAGTTCCAGCCACTAGGAGTTCCCTGTACAAATGAAGGCGGATTCTAGTTCAGATATCCTAACCTCTTCAAAGAGCAACTTTATCAGCCAATAATAATAACTCACTTTCTTTTTCCCATCTTGATGTTTACTATCATCGCTAGGGATCAGCAATTTCTCATGTTCCATACCCTTTTTCTTTGCAACTTCCAAATGAACTACTTTTCCCCTCAAATCAAATATAGTAATACGTTTTGACAAAAGCTTCTCAAGACTTCCAGCACCATCTTCCTTCAGAACATAAAGTTCAGAGCTGCGACCAGGAGCAAGTTGAAGATACCATACCCCAGGAGAGACTTTCATTTGCCAATAACCCAGATTGGCCATGACAAGGGTGTCAACTAAGTGGGGTGTACTTTTAGTTCCAAGAATCAGCTGAAGACCACGAGGAGGGTCATGATCTTTCTCAGAACAATGGCCTGCATTAAAAGGTATCTGAATGAGAAAAGTGAATATGACTTGTCTCTCCATTAATTACACTTCAGTTGGATGGAACAGAAACTCACCAGTAAGGACAAGAGCTTCAAGTTCAAAAACTGCTTGCAATGTTCTCGTGTCTCCCAAGTTCTCAAGCAAAATGTTATCCAGGTCATGGCTGAAACATATGGCCACAGAAAAACATAAAAATTATTGTTACTTAAACAACATTGACTATTTCAAAATAGCCGGAACAAATCTAATTATGAAACGTACATAGCGACAATAGGCTCAATAAGCCATGGCTCAGGAACATCAATATTCATAGTAAGGGTTTTTGATAGTGGCATATTTGCAAAAAAAGCTTTAGGGCCAGCAACTGAATAATCTGTACTACTGAAGTCATCCTGGAAAGTAATAGCATAACGAAGACATGTGTCATGGAAACGCAAAAGTACAGTTATCTAAATTAAAGAAACTAATGCTTTGTACGTCAGAAATATACCATGGCTGGTATTACATATCTGTAGAAATTCTTCAGAGGAAGATCAACAAGAGAACTCTACAATAAAATTGTGAACTTGTCAGTTAGTTCCTCAGCACAAACAAAGAATGCAAACAAGAAATTCATGAAAATACAAGAATAAAGAATAAACAACTTAATTGAATATGCCCATGCGATGCAAGACAATTTAGTGTTAAGGTAACCTAGACACATGAAATTCATCCATACTAAGATCCTTAAAATTAAATATAATGACAGTACATGTCAGCTCTTTCATCACAAACAACCAATCCCCACACTCAAAGCAATCTTATTATGTAGAAAAGGCTTAATACATCAGCCACTCCTTGTACTTGGCCAAAAAACAGATTGGCTCCTTAAACTTAGAGAGTACCTCGTTAGCTCCTTAAACTTGCTACTTGTGATCTATTGGCCACCTGAATTTGCTTAAATGACTTATCCCCGCCTTCCAAACTTGCTTTGATTAATATAATCGCTCCTTGAACTTGCACAAAGTGGTAAAATTTACAATTTATCATAATCCACTCATATTCTGGCACGTGGACTTAAGGAGTTAATTATATCACTTTATGCAAGTTTAGGGAGCTAATAAGACACTCTATAAGTTCAGGGAGCCAATCTGCTTTTTCGGTCAAGTTCAAGGAGATCATGATGTATTTATTAAGCCTGTAGAAAACTGTGAAGGAGAAAAAAAATTGAAAGTCATAAGAACTACAAAGAATTATGTGTCCAAGCATCAAGTGAGATGTAAAGTAAACGAGAAAGTGTCAGTTCACACACAGACCACAGTGCTAGTCCGGCCAAGATATGGTTTTCATAAGGATCATCTAAGTTAAGTTGTTAAAAGAATTAATCAAATTAATGTTCTTGAAATTTTAACATGAATCGAGTGCTTTTCAAAGACATGGTTAGAGTGCTTTTCAAAGACATGGTTAATCAAGAAACACATTCCCTTGTCAGCATCAGTCATCAGACAAGCAAGGGAACAACTTCCTCTGCAGTAATTGTAATACTAATGGCAAACAGTTTATTATCTTGTCTGGGCAAAGATGAAGGTTTCTCTCACTTCAATGGATACCAAGTACAATACATAACACATCCAGCCTTTTCAATCAGGTGGATTTGTTATTGGGCTAGATGATATCCATATCTTGAAGAGACATGAATAGATTCTTATTCGAGAAACATTCTCTTGATCTCCCAAGTCTAGAAGAACAACTGAATCTAAAGATTGAAATGCTTTTCATAATTTAAGAAGGATCCTGATCAACTTCCAGAGTTAAATTGGAAAAACTAACAAAGAGGGGTACAAGAAAACTACTGAGGATTTGCCTCACCATAGGATTTAGTACAATTCGCATGCTTGGTTGAACATATTGCCTTAGAACTCTGAGCAGTGAAGCCACCTTCTGACCGGTTGGACTTAAAGGATCAATTACAGCATCAATATGCACACTAGCGTTCTCATTTTCTATAATAACAGCACTGCATCAAAGCAGGAAAAAAATGTATGAGATATAAGAGAGAGAAATAATAAGAAGTCATCAACAAGAGATCGCAAAATCAGTAAAACACAGTAGACAAATAATGAAGAACATGCCAAAAATATTAGCACAAAATTCCACCCAAAAAAATTCTAGAGAGGTGGCATATAATCATGCAATGCTTCAGTTTAATAACATATTATCTACATCCTGCTAGCTGGTCTCTGCAAAAAATAAATGTAATAAAAGAAAAATATTAATTCAAACAAAGGTAGTAAATGGAGAAATAGACGCTTGCAACAAACTCGTTATAGTTATGTAGTAAAACCACAAAGCAGTTTTCAGAGAAACAGCCGAACGGAAATCTGAACTAGAAGGGAAGTACATTGATCAAAGTTTGTACCTAGCATAATGCAAAATCTGAAGAAAAACAGACATGACACAAGGTATTCTTTTCACAATATGCCATCGCAATTGTTGATACCTCAAGCTAACCCAAAAAGAAAGAGAGATTTCAAATCCTTACCTATGTTCTGCACTCAAAATCTCAAAGCGAGCACTTTCAGAACTTCTATCCCGCATTGCCATTGCAGATGACACACACATGATAATGTCACTAACGAAGTTGCTGCATACGACAATAGTAAAAATAGCATAAACTTCCCATTTACATAAAAAGACATGATGCTAAAAAACAACAAAATGTCAACTGAAGAAATGTTATCAACTAAACTTCCATACACACTAAAAGTCTTCCTTGTCTAGAACTAAGAGATCATATGTAGAAATGCAGAAAAGGCCAAGAATATATGGAATGCACGAGACTCGAAACAAAGTAGAAATCATTTGGAATGATAAAGGAATTAATTAAAAGCCTTATCAGATTGTCCAGTTTGCCAATTTACTATGCACTTCATTCCTCTACTACCCAATACAGAAGAAATGAAAATTCTTTTTCAATCTGTAATCAGCTTAACTAAGTATACTTCATGTACTAGAACAAAAGAAAAGTGCCAGACAACAAGAAACTTGAAATCTGATGAACCAACTTTTTTATGTAACATAGTCGTAACAAAGAAAATGGATGCAACTGAGAAGGACATGAAAGATAGAAGACAAAAATGAAAAACTGTTTCACAGATAATTAAAATATATATCATATGTATGAGAACAGGAAAGATAAAAGACAAATTAAGAAACTCTTTAGCAGATAAGTAAGACAACTGTGAGAAGAACATTACCAGTTATGATACTTTAGATAAAAATTGCAATAACTTTAACATACTAATTCACACAAGCAATGAAATCTGTCCTAATTAGTCTACCATAATTCCTTCATTGCCTACAAGGAAAAATATAGGCTCCTTACAAGTATAATCTCCATCCCACTAAGTTAGTGCTCTAGAAACACAAACTTTGGTATTGAAAAAAAAGATGTTATTGTATGACACAGTGGAGAAGTTAAATTCCACAAGTTTAGCCAGTAAGTTCCATCAATTGAAGTAGTCAAGACAAGGATGCATCTGAACTATAGATCCTTCATGACTTACAAATTGTAGGATCAAAGTAACTATTTACCATCTTCATACCATTTGGTTTTCTTACAAAATTTGATAGCTTCAGATGTGTAACAAAACCCCCCACACCCACTTCAGTGTAGGAAAACAGGCAAAAGAACAAAAACGGATTCAGAGCCTTCGTTTTCAGGGAAGACAGAGCAATGACCAACAAGGAAACCAAAAAGTACCTTGTCTGCAAATCGGGGTCTATGTCATTCCACTGGACTTCTTCAATAATTTCCACTATGTGCTTTATTCGTTGCTTGAATTCCACAGACTCTAGAAGATTCAAATCATGGCTCAAAAAGGTCTCATCATGCAGAACAGTCACCTGTGCATTGTCACATCATAATGTTAGATTTGAACAGAACTAAAAGACAGTTACTCATGGTGGACTGAACTTAGAAATATGATAGTGTGACAAGCAATGTAAAGTGAAACTAGTTCCACCAACATGCCACTATTTTGTAGAGCATGATTAATACTTACCCTTCCATTGGTAATGACTGCATTATCACCAGTCTCAAGCCCGAGTTGCCTGAACAACAAGCGTGACACCTGTACATGTCCAAGCAAGTAGAGACTAACTGTCTTGTTGATGATCAGTGATTACAAAATGAACGGAAAAGGAGGTTCACAACTAGCAGTCAGATATCCGCACACAAGCAAGTTAAAGAATGTACCTCATCCAAATGTTTTTTCATTGTATCAGTGGAAAATTCAGAAAGAGCAGATTTGAAAGCATTCAGTGATATATCATTTGCATCAGCGAGCTCATAGACATTGTTAATAAATTTTTGAGAGCTTTCATCAGCTATAGAAGAACCAAGGATGTAATTTTGCTCATAGAATGAACATAGGTTTTCCAAAAAGTTCAGCACTTTTTTCTTGTGACTGCAAGACACCATAAAGCGAGCAACCAAATGGTTAAAATCAAGCATATATTTGATAGATGCAGTCAACAGATTCGTATTTAAAAACGAACAAGTTCACAGAATTTAACAAACCTATAAGATGACATAGTAATCTCAAAAACCTTCATGAAAAGGAGACTATGTAAATTAGCATCTTGATGGGAGCTGAATAGAACTCCCAAGCGAGCAACTTTAGTTCCTCGTAACTGCATCATAATGCAAACATCAGTTGTTGTGAACAAGCCAATGAACAAAAAAGTAATAAACAGTAATAACACAAGAAGGTTAATAAATGGATATCTAGGATCTCAAGCATGGAGGATAACCATATAGTGGACTCCTTCATGAAGTAACTTCATCCCTCTCATTGATGTGGGGTCAACAACTAGAAGTTGAGTGACAGGCTTCAAATCATCTACAGCTGCTAAGTTGGATGCACAAATGTGAGAAATATCCGATTAATATAAAACCTAAGTATTATAGTATCATCTTCTTGTAATAATTCTGCTTACTGTCAGGAGAATGCAAGTAGCCAATATCATGAATTGCTGATTTCCCTTCAACAAGAGATGAACTCAGGGAAGTAAATTTGGGTTTGCCCTTGCCCTCAGCAAGGATCTGTTTATAAACATCAACGATAAGTATTTATAAAGAATGCATGTAAGAAATCATCAACAAGCATCCCAAAATAAATAGTAATAATAACGCAAAAACTCTGGAAAACTCTACCTGAGGATTGTAGCGGCTAATACTACCTTCAGACAAAAACTTATTCAATATATCAGTACGAGAATCTATGTGTCCATAGTAAACTTGTTCTTGTATTCTGGGTAGCTCATCATTCATGGCATTCATGAGAGCCTCCTGAGTTGAGCATAACAAAAATTTCATACTCAGCAGAGAAATAAGTGCTCTAGAAAAAAGATGAACAGAACAGCACCAAAATGACATCCATTTAAAGCATACAGAGACAATATAAAATTCATAATATAGGCCAAAATAATGACAACTAAATTCTATCTTCATAAGATCTTCATGGAAAATGCATTTCATTTCGAGACAAGATTATATCCCATAAATTATTGTACTTTCTTTAAATTAAAATAATTGAACTGAGAAACTCCTGCTATTGCAATCTGTAAAATTATCTATAAAAAAATTTACGCACTATAAAGTTTGAATATGTAAATTTACTGCTAGGAAACAAAAGGACGGGTGTAACAGAAAATGATGAGCATTACCTCACTAGATTCCAAAACAAGACCATTCATCAAGAGACAACATTGCAATTTGTACAACCCCAGCTTAAAAACAGACATCGAGCTTTCTCGAGACAACTCCATGAAAGTTTGCTCCTTTTCCAGCTTCAGCAATATATCTTGAGGTGGAGATTTAACCTTTGGTCTACATAAAATAAAATTAAAAAAATAAAAACAGAAAATTGCAACTTGTGAAGCTCAAAGGTAATAGGAACAAAAATCTCCGACAAAGCAGGAAGCTATCAGGATTTCAACATAAAACTTACAATATAGTTTCTACAAATGATCCTTCCACATGGTGCATCTCAGGTAGATCATCTGCAGACTCTACTGACTCCATGCGCAATCTATTTATCTGTGGATTTCAGAATAAAATTTATTTACAACCAATCTAGATTCTAGCCGCCTCTACACACAGGAGATGGAAATAACATCAATTTGAAACAACCTCTTGCATCATTTCAAATGACCAGAGACTTGAAGGAAGTCCAGAAATGCCAGTGGAACACAATTTATCATATCATGTATGGCTTGTATATTCCCATTGCTCAGAGTTAAGCTTGATAAAGGGGTTCTAAGAGGGATAGTCTAGGTTTATTCATCAGATTTTCCATTTTTTTTATGAAGCAACAGCCTCCAGCATTGATGCATGAAATTTAGATGATGAGTTGTTAATAATAACGACAATAACCCTAGCTTGTCGTATCACATTGTAATTAAAACAAACACATTGTTTTTCTCATTAATAATTGCTTTTAGTAAATAGAGGCCAAGGACTGTAAACAGAATAAAACAGATTCCTCCCAAAATTGTAGAAATGTAGCAAAACCTAAGATTTCTTTTCAATTCATTGCTCTGTCCTTTTCTCAGTAAAGCAAGCCGGAAGTTTATTTCAATTTTTCAATCAAAAACACAGTTCAAGAAGCATGAAAAAGATTTCATGTCACAGACTGGAGCATAACTCTTACATTGCTTAGAAACCGAAAAGCTGTTTTAACCCCATGGTTGTCCTTAACATAAATGAAGAGACGTATGATCTGCAGAAAAAAAGGTTGAGTCAAGGATTCAGCAAGCAAAGTAAACAAAAATTCAGCTTTAGTAAGCAGGCAGTACACTGATAAGAGAGCTAGTGAAAGATTACTGTGGCAATTACAAGAATTAAGAGAACGAGGAATATGAGAATAGAAGGATGCACATACCAAGCTGGATATATCCTCTTGAGCTTGACTGTCGTTGTCCATCAGAGTTAGGTCACCACCACTCACTTCAATTTTCTTGATAAACTTGGAAGAATATAGCATCAACCCGAACCTCATTGGAAAATTGTTCTCATACAAGGATATAATCATATCAATGGACTGCAGGCTCAGAGAAATAAACAATATAAAAAAATTGGAATTGACAGCACCTAGGTCATAGTTATTGATGGCAAGTTGTACAGAAAGAACACTTGCCTCAAGACCACAGCTGGTGGCTGGATCTAGAATATACACTGCATGGAACAGGTTCTTGCGGATGTAACGTAGTTGTCCAGGGAATACAGGCATCAAAAGCTAAACAGAACAATACATAACACAATATTTTCAAGAAGATTTTCGCCAATGAAGCTATCATGTCCAGGAAAAAAGTGCAGAGAAACAAAAAAATATACCTCTTGCAAATTGTTTCGCCATCGCTTGTACATTGCATCCTCCTCCAAGTTATTGAGATAATAAACATGAGTTGATCGAAAATCAACACGTAATGTATTTGACTCAGAAGGAGATATTGATGATAACAGTTTCCGAATAGCAGAGCGAGGAACCTAGAAACAAGCAACACTGGATCTTTGATTCTATTTGAAAATTAATATTCCCTTTTCTCTAATTTCAAGTTACATTCATAGAATGTTATACATCCGGAAAGAATAAATCTTAGACACCATGTCATAGTTCAGAAAAAATAAATTCCAATACATGGATAAAAAATTGGGGATCATATTCATTCTTAGACATTGAAGAACCAACTTAGACATCATATTCATTCCATACATGAATAAATCTTAGACATCACATTCGTTCTTAGTATTGTTCAACAACCTCATCAATTACATAGATACAAAATTAGGGATCAGTGCAAATTGTTTGAGATAGAGAAGCAAAATCATCTTAGACTAGTATTTAATGTAGCTTTCTTTCATGAATGAGCATTAAATTATACAGTTCGTGCACATAATGTATTCATTTAGGAAGTAGCAATGATGTTATACAGCATTTCAAGAGTGGGGAGTAACGTTATATAGCTGGATAGATTACAGATATCATGTATAACTTCAGAAACGTCATCTTGCTTGCCACAGCAACTAGCTAAGAAACAACCACTTGTCAAGTACAAGTCTGCAACTTGTCATGGGGAACAGGATATTATATGTTCAAGACTACAGCACTCACATGACAATAAATGATACCCTGAGACCGACTGAAAGCTTGCGATTTTAAGTGAAGTAGCAGTCACAAAATATATGAAAAGTTGAAAAAAAAAATCTTGTATCTTCCAATAACAATGCATTGAATGCTGCTTGATGAGGGCAAGAAGAAGAAAGCACGATACTGTCACGTACTAGCGAAGAGCTAAGAAGTGAGAGACTTATTTGGTTATTTCATTTCATTAGTTAGCCATATTTTAATGTTGTTTATTTTCCCTAAAAGCTAAAGCTGCTGCATGAGCAGTTTGTCTGTAGTGATAAAGTTAATTTCTTGTTTGTAGTGGCCTAGGCCTTGTAACCCTTTCTGTCCTTTCTCTTTATAGAGAGCAGAACTCCATTGTAGTGGTATGCAGAAAATTAATGAAAGATTCCCTCCCTTCCCTATTCTCTCTACTCTTTCTCTATCTACATTCTCTCTTCTTTCTCACCTTAATTTCCTTCTATCTACCTCATCTCTGTCCTTAAGAAATAGACTCCAGAATCTGTAGTTCTAACAGATACACTAAAAAGCAAGCAGATGAACATTACCAAAAGCTCCCTGGTATCAAAAGCACAAACCACTCACCTGACTTCATTTTTCTTCTTATGCATATAGAGCATAAGAAGAAAAATGAAGTCAGGTGACAACGGCAAAATGGGAAATGCCGGAGTGAGATGTCCTTTCCTATTGGAAACAGCAACCATCGTGGCAAACAGTATAAAAACTGGGAATCAGTGTAACTGTCAGAGTTGCGCTTTAAACCCTCAAGTATTCAAAGTGAATTGTCGCAGGAAATTTTATGTTCCTCGAGGAAAAGAAACTTATTTAGGACATAATACTTTAGTTTTGGACCAAGTTTAAAATCCTGTTTTGCCATAAACAAATTTCAAATATGGGACCAAGGATACAATACCTTTCGAATTTGTTATCATGTGCATTCAAGAGTCAATTTAACATACTACTTACGTAAACTATAGTCTCAGATTGAGCAGGCCTACATAGTGGAAAACTAATTGTAAAGCCTAATAAAGCTTCTGTAAAGAGAATTTTGAGATGGTATAGGTAAGGAAAATTCATCATATTCTTCTTACCACTAAGTTTTAAGAATTTGAACGAAAATAAATGCATTTATTTTACGAGACATTTCCCATAAATATTAAAATAATTATCAACATTCTACACAACATTAGGATTCACTTTTCATTTCTTTTCTATTTACTAATGAGTTAAATATTATACAACATCATTTTAGAAGGCAATTGAGGAGAAAACAATACCATAATTTTAAATTATGATTTCGATTGAGTTTCAGTTTTCTTTTCTTTTAATGGTCTCTTAATTTTGCTTCCTCACTCCTTCTATTTCTTCTTTATTCTATCTATATCACTACATCAATCAATTGAAGAGAAAAAACCTCATTTACCTTCAACTTTGAAAATTGATCAGCCAATAACAGCTCTTGCTGAACCACGTCTACCAACCTAAACAGAACAAAAGGAAAGTTAATATCAACGTTAATTGCAAATTATAGAAGTTTTGCTACTAGATGAAGTCAACATGACAACTAGAAAAGACAATGCCAGGAAGGAACTAAAGATAAAGTCATAGAAAAAATACATGAAATTAGCATCAAATGAATTCATCGGCCATCAAACAAGGACCAAGAATGTACTTTTAGTAGGGCAGAAATTCCAATCAACTAAAATTGGTGGGCATCACCAAAACCAGCAGTGATATCGTTTTTGCCTCTCATATTAAATTTTTCTACTTTAAAAATTATAGCCCAATTATCAGCCACTTTGGAGCATCATTTCTTTAGCAACTGCAGTTTTAGAAGATAAACTCTAAGGTGACCCAGAACTGATCTGACAGTAGAAATCAAATTAATATTGGTAGACGACCATATGGCTAATCAACTCGAATTGCTCGCATGCATCCCTCGCATAATGGATACCCAAAGCACTAGCCTTCAGACTAAAAGCTTATGGCTGACATTCATTGACATAAAACATGCTGTTAACTATGAGACTACTAATATTTGAAAGACACAATAGTTTACAAGTTGCTGAGAACTTCAGATTAACTAAGACTAATTCACAATTTACAATTAGTAAAAACTTTAGAAAGAAAAGGAAAGTTATAATGGCTTAAGAAACATTACAAATAGAGGTCAATGTCGTCAACATTGATTATAGCACCATTTAAAGCCATCAAGGACTTCCCAGGAGGAATCATTCTCTGGTTTGCTGTTATCTCATCTTTAACAGAATCATCGAGCTGCAACATATAAAGATAAACACAGTTCCATCAAGACAATCAACTGAAATTTCAGAGTATATTAGTACTCAAAATGTTATTTCATGTGACTGCATAAATCATGATACTATACCTTCATGCGAGACAAAGCAGAAACTACACTAGGAAAATTCTGGTTGATATCCTGCATTGCCTGTAAAGGATCAGAAGCACGAACTATTCTTTGGGCTGTTTGATGTCCTAAATCTGTTGGAAGAGACATTTGAGAAAGTGTGGATTGCTTAAACAATAAAGAAAATGCATTGAACTGAATATACCCTTTAGCTCCCAAACATCAAGCGTATCAGATATTGTTGATGAAAGCAGATAGTCTCGGAACGCCATTATCTCAGATGTAAGCTCAGGCTTACGTTCCTGCATAGGACGTAAAAGAGATAAAGATAACTTCAGGAAATAAGCCAATTTCTATGACATGGAAAACAAGTTGAACACCCTAATTCATTGTTAATCATCCAATATCAAAAATTAATCATTTTGACTTGCTTCACAACTGATCTTCAAGAACAAAAGTATGGAATTTGAATAAAAAAAAAATTACAAGAAGGTTATTAGGTAAACGACAACTTTCTTGGGGCAAATAAACTTCTCCCGAAGGAAAAAAATTAGAGACAACAAGGATAACGACAAGATGAACATGGAGCACTAGACCTCAGAGCACAAAATAAATGCAGAGCCAAAAACATCATCTAGCTATCTATTCAGGTATATTTTTCTAACAGTTTACAAAGAAAAGAATCATCTCGTACTTATTGACTCCACTAATTTATTATTCTAAGAGTCTTCTTATAGCTTCAATCCCAAAAAACAAGTTTTTTTTTTACTTTTCTTAGGTGTACCATTTCAACTAATCTTGCAAATAAATAACTCGAAGGTGTCGCTGATACTTTAGGTAAGAGGAGAGCATTACAAAGAAAGGAATAGACTCTTCATATGAAAGATGAAACAGACCATACAACCAGGTAAAGTATACAAAAAAAAATTGAAAACAGCTACTAAAACTAACAAACCAGTATTCTGGAGAAAATGAACCCTCTAACTTCTTGGCTCAGATCTTCAGTTCGTGGATCTTCCAAAGTGACACCTGCAATGCAAAACTCAAAATTTTTAATTATTTAGGAAAAGATCATATAATGACAGGATACTAAAACATGGAATGCATGTGGAACTTTCTTTTACTAACATCAAAGCCCACGAAAATTCTAATAATACAATAAAGCGAAAATGAATATTTGCTAAAATAAGCCACAATTTAAACCGTCCATCATCACCAATTTTCAGATTTAAATATTTAGATTAGGAATTATAATAGAAATAATCCAAGTCATCCAGATTGTACCAACAAGCTTGAAAAATGCATATTAAAAAGCATTCAATGACGTTTACAGATGTGGTCACCTGAATAAATATAAACACAAGAATAAAGATGCTTTTGAAAGATAAGAAGAAAGGAGATGTTATCCCATCATTGTCTGAATAAGCAAGGTGCTGACTCATGGAAGACTGCAAGATGCATGTATCCTACTCTTAAGACTATATGCCATAAAAGATGGAGAAGAATGTAAAAGTTACTAACGAATGAGAATTTACTATTTAAGTGAACACCTAATGAAAGATTTGACCAAGGAGATCAACTGAAACCATCTATGTAAGAATAAGTTACGCTAGAAAAATAAAATCACTACAGAATATTTACAATAAGAAAACGAATTATGTCAAGTGAAAGCATTAAAATCTATCTCAATAGAAAGCTCTCCTTCACATTGCCACTCCCCATGGTAGTTTTCTTAAGACTGAAACCTTGATTCTTCCACCAGTATGTCGGCATCATATACATTAATGAAAACACAGCTGTAGGTCAATTTACCTATCTCGACATATACAGAGGTTCATATACATTAATAAAAATAGAAAACTTATCATTTCTTACCTACCTTGACAAATACAGAGGTTCTAGGATTATTTCTGACGGATAAAAGAATTTGAAAAAGAACAAATTCGTTGTTAGTTTGTATTTTACATGTAAAACAGTGGACACATTGTATTATATCATTTACTAATAACTGCTCTAACCTTTGAAAAACACTCTCCTTTGTAGCTCACTTCTCTAATACAAAAGGTTCTCTCAGTATCTACAGATGATTCCTGTCCAGAAGGCGTGAAGTTATGGACCATTATGTAGTCCAGAAGCAACGGGTAACATGAGAAATGATGTTCAAGTGAAATAAAGATTTCAGTGAGGTTTATCATGAAAACACCCAAAAGAATAATTTTACAGAACTTCAAGGTGAAGGACTACAATAAAACCTCTATATAGTAATACACTTGGGACAGGACTATTTGTATAACAATTGGGAGGTTATCACTAAATAGAGGTCGGTACAACAAAGATTCTCAACACTTGGGACCAGACTATTTGTATAACAATTGGGAGGTTATTCCTATATAGAGTATTTATATATAGAGGTTTTACTGTATACACCAAATTACCAACTAAAATGTTTAAGGATGATCATTAAAACTTATCCATTGCCTCGTGATAGGAATACAATTTACAGTGTTTACAAAAATTATTTCATTGCATTTAGTGTTGTTCTTTTAATGGATAACTTTTACATATTTTAGTGCAATTTGAATGTACAAAGTCAATTGGAGATAAATTTGAGCTCTAATGCAAAAAACAAGTGGATATTAAGATTTAAGAATATATCCGTAACCAACCATGAACTCTAACATTTTGGAATTAAGTGTGACATGAGCACTGGAAAAATAAACAAAAAATTGACATGAGCTCGTCTTATTGGTTCCACTTAGTATAAATATTTTAACTATGTCATGCCCCAAAACTAAACTGTGTTGGGGAATTTAAGTTGAACCTTACATATTTGTTTCTTTAGTGAAGAACTGAAAAGTTTACTTAATAAATTTAATGAATATGATTTCATAAATTAATACTTCGAACATCTTATATATATAGAAAAATTAACTACAGAAATTGTAATGTCAATAATGTTTTCATAAATTTTCATGACTAAATGCCAAAATTAAGACATAAATTATGAAATTTTATGTTCACACGGTTTTCTTTTAGCAAAACAGTCATGTCGTATCGCATTATCCAATTATACAATGGCCAATACAAAAATGTCACAGCAAATATTTACAGTAATTACTTGGACATATAAAATGAACCCTCTACCTTGACCCATTCTCCTCCCTAAATTTTCATACACAAAGAGATTGTAACCATACTATAGGAAAAAGACTTCCAGAATTGTGCCTATATAATTAATAAAGGAAAGTAAATAGTTATTTTATGAAATAACGACAAGGCTAGCATCCCCAACTAGAAAGCAGAAAAGAGAAAATAAATCAAGGTTTGATAATAACTAACATAGTTTCTCTTATAGCAGTTAATCAGGAAAAAGAATAGGGGAAAACATAAGTCAGAATTCTAACCTTTCTTAATCGCACTGTCATCCATAGCTTTATATTCCATATTCTTCAATGCTAGTTCAACACCATAGCCACCCAAGTTTAAGGAGCCTTTGGCACCAACAGCACCACAGTGACCAACTTTTGGTTCACAACCAGAGGGTAAAACAGGTCTAACCACATATTTCACTCTTCCCTAGAAATATTTATCCAAACTATCAATCCAATGCAAGGTCAGGAGACAAAATACCATAAAATATAGATATTCCAAAATTGCAAAAGTGTAATCACATTGTAAAACTGTTCTAGTATCCATTGAAAAATATTGGAAGTATTAAGTGTTTCAAAGCTTATAAAAATGACAACATCAGCTATTGCCCATAAGGAGAAAAGATGCAACAGCATTATAACTTAAAGAGAGAAAATAGGCTAAACACAGAAAATAAGAAACTAATTCAGCTGCTTGATAAATCAAATTAGTCTGATAGTTGAAGTAGTTGGTAAAGAAACTCAAATATTTTCCCGCAAAAGAGGTAATAGAATAAGCAGCTATTTACAAATGAATACCCCACCCCCCAACCTCCCCAAGAAAAGCAATTGAATAAGCAGATTTCATCACGTGTTTTATTGTTCTCTGAAATTGTACTATGTGTCCAAATTTTAATTGACTGCAGCTGGTTAATGAAAAAGCCATCAGGAGAAAAATAAATATCATTTTCAGAAGTCTAATTTAAGAAAAATTATACACTTGTCAGTAAGCAAAGGAAGATATCAAAGGTTCATTTGATATAGCTGTCATCAAAACAATTTATGGTAATCATGCACAATGAATGTCTACAAATATGCCACTGTCAATGACAAACATCCAAAATTGCCATTACATTAAATGTCTTAATCAAACTTGATGTATTACAGTTTATACTGACTCTTTTATGAGCAATTCATAATAAAGAACAAAAATCAGCTAAATGAAAAGGCTAGATTCACTCTTGATCAAAATCTCAAATATTTATGCATTTATTATACAACTCTTTCCCATATACTCTCTCCATTCTTTTCTATAGGTTATTTAAGGTAACCCATTAGGACCAATGAAGTGTTGATTATTAGACTTTTAGAGTGACCGATTTAGCAGTAATACTTCTCTTCTAATTCTACTTTCCATGCGCAAATTCTCTTTCCTCTTAGCTATTATGGTTAATTATAAGAATTGTGTATAGTAACACTAAACCTCTCTCCAAATGTAAATAAAGAAAATTTGAGAAAAAAAACTGCTAAAAGTACATAGATAATATAAAAGGTATATAAAAATGAATTAATTGATAATCCTTAACAGCCATACTAAGAAACGGAGGAAGTAACTTTTACTAAAATTAAAAGGATCTCTTAAATCATGATGAAATAACATGCTATGTCCTTCTAACAACAGAAGTAGCAAATCAACAGCATCGGTTCAGTTAAATCCATGTTCAACGAAAAATAAATAAGATAATTATAGGTATAGTAAAAGAAACAATATAAAGCCAACAGTACCTGTTTTGCAGCTTCAACAAGTGTAACATGAAATTTCTTAAAACAATCAGTTCCAAGAGCTCCATAGAGTACAGCAACTGCGCTTTTTGTATGAGAATCAAGATGTACATGATCAAAATCAAATAGTTCAGGTTGCTGAAACGAGTCTTCTGCACTGGAACCAAGGAACAATCAAATAAAACATCATGGTAGTAAGGTTTAAGATATTAAATATGATACTAAAAGCTCCCAAAAGATAAAGAGAGTAATACTAACAGTTTAGCAGGGCTATCAAGCCACGATTGCAATTCTGGAACATCAAAAAACAATGCACCGCCAGTGTCCACCCAACAACATTTGCCACCAGGGGCAACGGGATTAAGACCAACAAGCAAAGGCTCTGACTTTCTGGTTTCATTTTTGTCACTTGTTTTCGCGATTCCTTCGCTAGCATTACTATCATCAGAAAGTGGAAAAGAAGAGAGAGATTCCTCTGCTAATTGTCGATAAAGAACCAATCTCGGGGATGCGGATCTAAGAATAAGAGAGAACTCAAAAAGTGAAGCCAATTGGTCACTCAAAAGTGAATATCCGTGCTTTAAGATTCTTTTGAGGCAACCTTTAGCTGTTTGAGAATCAGTTTCATCCTTGTCAGCTTGAAGCCAGATCTCAATGAACTTCCAAAACAGATCTCCCCGTTCTTTAGATAGTAATTCACTACAACATGACATCCAAGACAATAACAACAATAATTATTGAATGTAAAGTACAATTCACAACCTTCAGGTAAAAAGGTTGATAAGACATACATATCCATTCATATAGTTCACTACATACTTAAACAGAGAAGCTTCTTGTTTAGATACTTAACATAAGCTACAGAAAGACTATTTTGATTATTTGGTAGCTTTGTTAGTTCAAGACTCCTTTAAGTGGATCCTCTCCCATTTAAAGCTTTCTGCGTAGGATAGTACTCAAACCCTAAAATTAACCTACGTGACTTGAGGACCTTAACCACTCAAAGCAACCTTAAATGGAGATATCCATACAAATACGCTGAGGCCATGCGACAGCCACGTGACCCAAGTAACCACCAAAAGATACAAAACCCCACCTCATCATCCATCATAGCGGTGCCATCAGCTACCGCCTTTCCCAAGGACACGTGTCACGATCTCCGCAAAAACCTGACCAAGCCCATGCGGTTGCCTAGCACACGCCAGGAAACTACCTCCTAACAGAATTATCCTCCAATCAAAGGTTGACACATTTCTAGGGCACCCCTTCCACTATATAAAGCAGAATCAGCCACCAAAAATGGGTATGTTAAGTATTCATTTCTACTCAATCCTCTCTATTTTGCCTCCTTGGCTCATCTGATTTGATCGTCTCTAACGGTTTTCTTCCTATCTTAGGCTAAAGGCAACCAGATGATCGACTATTATGAAATGGTATTGATTTGAAGCTAAAAATGATCAGTTTCTGCTAAGCTGCTTAAGGAAGTTGAGTGTGCATTGTATACCTAATCAATTCATTCACTGAAAGTAAACAAAGGTGTTGTTTGGTTCACGGAATAGAACAGTTATTCGTTAATTGAAACAACGGAATAACGAAAGCGGAAAAGAAACAATGCAATTGATAAAAAGAGTAAAAAGACATTGAAATAATACCCGGCTTCTAGTAAAATAGGAGTGCCTTCCCATTTAGCTTGAAGCGCGACCTCGACATTTTTAGGTCTTCGATTCTCAGCACAAAAACCTACACTAAGCAGTATGATGAAAACAGAAAAACAGAAAGGAGATCTAAAACGAGCCTCCATTGACATGAATCAGAAGCAGTCGGGTCGGGTCGGGGGTTTTAAGAATACACCATTGACATGAATACGAGAGGGAGAGAGAAGACACTACTATTAGATCACTCAACAAGGAGACCCGACTTCCGAAGTCGTTGCAGCTCCTCTTTTCAGTCTTTCTGTAAAAAGATTAGGATACTTTTGTAATTTTACCATATTCACGTCATTCACCAACGTGTATTGTTGTTATTGGATGGAAATGACCAAAATAATCTCAAAATCCATACTAATCAATATTTCCATAGGTTATTAGGGAGCCATTGCCAAATGTTGGGGAAAAGATGAGATTAGTTTGGACCTATTTTTGACATGAAATAACTTGAGTTGAGTTTAATTTTTAAGTTGGGCTTGGTTAATACCATGTTTGTTTAGAGGGAGTAGTAGAGATTAGGTTTTATTTGAAAATGAATAAATGTTAGTTTTGCCCTCATTCATAATTAATTTTGAATTAAAAATAACCCCCCTCCCACATAACCGGTACCCAACTCTTCCAAAAAAACACAACGATCAACCAAGAGATTCATAAAAATCGACCGTTCCTCCATCCAAAATCAAAGGCGATTCTGGGACGGCTGAGAAATTACCGTCGGCGACGACACCATTGAATAATCGCGTTTCTAGTTGGGTTTGAGAACTAGTAGGTTTTCGTGATTGAAACCATGGGGAGAATAAAACATGGGAGCAAGCCGGATTCCGGCGATTCATCTTCGAAGAAAAGATAGAAGGGAAACGAAAATGCCCTTGAGAAAAACCCTTCATGGGAAGAGGTAAACACCCTATAACCCACTTCATCATTTCTGTTTCCTTTTTCAGTGTTATTATGACCCGGTTAACTTTGATATTGATGATAATGATCTCATTATAGTAGATTTGAATCGTTATTAGAAATTAAGAAAAAATCGAAATACAAAACTTTTGAATTATTGGATTTCGGTTAAAGAAGCACATTTTATTTCATACCCATACATAAGTTAGTGTATCCATATATTGAATGACCGTACCCAACTATCAATGATTTAGTTATTTTGTATAAGTTGTTTGATTTGGTATACAAAATTGTTGATTATAAACTTGAGTAATGGCTTAAACACTTTGTATGACCTCCAAATTTGTGTTAAGTTTTGTTTGTTCTATTTATAAGGGGATATGGAAATTGAATCGTAAATTTGAGATACGGAGTATGTTTGTTTGTTAATCATTTAACTTGTTTTTTCTGTCCATGCATTAAATCGTTTTTGGATAATTCGAGTTATTTTGTTGAAGGCAGTTTGCAGTTTTATAATATTACATTGTATTATGAAAATTCAAACTCAAATCATATAGGCAGATTCATTTAATCATCGCTTTCATTCGTATTTATAAAATGCGTATGTTTACAGAATTTGACATTTTGACTAATACGTCATCGTTTTCTCTCGTATGGTATTAAGTTTAGCATTTGAATGATTGATTTTTTATTTGCAGCACTTAAAGCCCAAAGATGGTACGGGAGAAGTTGAGTATGTAACCCCCTCACTGAGATCACATTACGTGTCACATAACAACAATTCCACGTATACATTCAAGTCTCAGTCATTTTCATATAAAATAATGATCTCAAATTTCCATTGAAATCTTAATTTTAATCTCATATTTAATAAAAGAAATCACGTAGATAGTTAATATCATATAAATACACATCATTCTTTACATATCAAACTATATACATCACTTGTCATTTACAATACATATTTCAGTCATTCGTTTATACATGAAATATACAAAACAAAATACACTCAAAATGCTCCAAAATGCATAGGTGAGAACGGACTATCGCTGCCGGTGCGATCCTAACAAAAAGAACTCCACTATCCTGAAAAATGGTGGCAAGGGGTGAGCTGCCTACTCAATAAACATATAGCCATATATGTATACAAATATAACATGAAAGAATACAAGTAGAGTTATATCATCAATATCAATTTAATTGCATATAAATCTCACTACACAGTCGCACGATTCATTTATTATGCTCATCATTATTTAATCAATTAGGGCCCTGCTATACTTAAATGACATATGTAAAATGGTCCGTGGGCCCACTCTGTATTCCGTCTCACATATCGGAATACAATCACCTGTGGAGGAGTAAAACTCAACTCACGCAGTCCGCTACGGATATATCTCAACACTGTGCTTCCGGCTCCAAATTTCGGATAGCACTCTCAACAACATGGATCATTTAACATATTTCACTTAAGCATGCTCACAATCCTTTCTCATTACTCATTATCCCATCCACACATCAATCATACAGCTCACAATGTCACCAATAGTTCTATCTCCACATTTCACAACCATCACAACATTCCATAATCATCACAACATTTCACAAACCAACACATATCATATATCACATATTCACATCAGAATCAATCATGTTCCATACTCAACAAGTTCCAATCACATCACATTTATACACACATATAAGCATTATGCTTACCGTTCACTCGACGAGATCTATTCAACACGCTCGGGTGCTCTTTCACTTGCACCTTGTCCTCCTAATATCACATAAAATCATACAATTAGACTCAATTAAACTATATGGAAATGTATGCTTATGCATGACATATGATTCTCACAACTCACTAGCTTCACATTATAGACTAAACTTCATTCTTTGGTCTTAGTTGTTCATATGACCTATGTGCCTAGATTCTGCCATAACTCTCTCAATACGTACAAAAATACCCTGATTCTTGTTGCTACTGAAACTAGATATATATAACTTGAACATATCCAAAAATCACATTAATATCATCCTTGGATCATAAATGACAAGCCAAACGATTGTGTTCTATTTCTGGCAAGAAAACAGACTAGTCAGCTTTCCATCGCACATGGTAATGTCAATGGTTCTCTCAAACCACACACTTTCTACACAAACACTTTGACAGGGACATACTTCCACATGTTATAAACAACTTTGTAAGAATATGGATTCCCTAAATATGAGCTTAAGAGCCTCAAATGACCATCACAAGATTGCTGCCTCACATACAATTCCATTTTGAGGCAGTCATGTTCACACCAAGCTAACTTCTTCCACACAATGAATTAGAGACCCATATTTTACATAAATCTAGACAACATATAGGGTTAAATGTTTGCTTCTTTGTGTTTTTGCCAATTCGATCTCTATCATGATGAAAACGAGGCCATAAGGTGACTGAAGAGAACTGCCTACAATTCAGCCTATGACACCTTATGCATACCTTTCACTAAAACAACACATAACCAATTCAAACAACACCAAGCCACCACAAACATCACCATAACTCATTTATAATCAATCCCATCACTATACTTAGGGTTTTCAGAACTTCAAATCCATGGAAACTATGCTAAAACAACTTACAAACCTTAACTTGATGCCTTTCCTTTGCTATGCTACCTATCTCCACTTGTTTGCCTTGGAAATGGTTGGAATTGAATGAGATTTCGTTTGGGTTTCTTAGGGTCTGAATATGGAAGGTTAAGAGAGGTTTTTGTTGTGTCTTTCTTGCTGAAGAAAACGAGTTAAGGATATAAAAGAAAGAGGTTATATTTGTTTTATAAAGGGTGACACCTCGTGGTTAAGTGAGGTGCTTGCTTCCAAACTTCACAATCAATCCTCCATACTTCTAATTCAACCAATTAGGTCCAGGTTTCTTCAATTGATATGTGTACTAATTCAACACACTCTCACTAACCATTCATTACGGCTTAACACATCGCTAATCGCCTACTAATCGCACCTTAATCGCCGTTTGTGTGTAAAACTTGTTTGTAATTGAAATGAATCTGAATGTAGTCTTATGGAGAAGTGTAAATATATATCTAACAAATCTATAAGTTAGGGTTTAAGGATGTTACAGAGTACTTGTATCCATACTCCCTAAATACCTCTGTGCAACTATCTAAAAGGTTTAATACTGATTTCGGGGATGAAGTAAAGAAGCGTTTGAATGGTGAATAAATGAAGCTGTTTAAAGAAAGACCCTTCGGAGCATACGTTCCCATGGAGCTACCCCCTTTATCTGGAGTGCTTATACACACTCTTCTAACTAGAGAGGTAGTTTCTGACGTAGATGATGAAATTACTTTTCATGTAAGGGGAGTAAATTTGGTCTTTGGAGAACGGGATTACGGGTTGATGACTCAGCAGTGTTAGGTGATATGGCTGCTTTTGGTGAAAGGTTGAGGGATATGAAGTGGAATAGCATTGTCCAACCTTTGGGAATACGGAAAAATATCCTTAAGGACAAATCACCAATAACAAACGCGGACATAATTCGTGCATTTTTAGGACTCAATAAGAAGGCAAAAGACAATAAAGACGAGGTTTATTTCTGGTCCAATGAGGAGGCAGTGATGATGGCTAACCTTTTCTTTGTAGCTACTTGTCTTCTTGAAAACACATTAACACGTAACATTCCGGAGTTTGTTTTGGATTTGGCCGAATTTCCATCCCTTTACAATGAATATCCGTGGGGCACTTTAGGCTTCAATATCTGTTGAAGACGATGAAGGGTGGTATTCCGAAGAGAGAAGCACAGTTTAAGGAATTGGGAAAGGCGTCGAATGTCAAAAAGGTGAAGAAGAGCAAGAATCTCCACAAGGCAAAGATTCTTAAGGAGGATAAGAAGAGCAAGAATGTGAATAAGGGAAATAATGATAAGGACGTGAAAAAGGTTAAGAAGGAGAAGAACCAACAACCCTTTTACCAACTATTTGGGTTTCCTCATGTTTTGCAGGTATATGACAATTATATTTTATTTCGTTTCACATTAGTTACAATATACAATGTCTTACATAGTTTCATATATTGGCAGAGTTGGTTGTGCGAAATGTGGGAAGCCACAAGTGTATTTTTTCAAAAGGTGAATAAGAATGTTGGGGTGCCCCGCGTGATGACATGAAAATACAAAGAATCCTCCTCTCAACCGACTCTGCCATCCTCTATAAAACTGTTTGCAATAACTATGAAATCATTATATATTTGTTTTGCTATATGTTTATAGTTTATGTTGTTATAGTTATTAAAAATGGTCGTGTATATGTGTTTATACTTGTGCTTCTATTTTTGCATCTTGTAGGATGGTTCAATATCCAAGTCTACCCGTTTTGATGTGAGTGATGAAGAGAAGACATGTGGGTGGTATACGAACCTAACAAGAACTATCCCTAGTGTTAAGGGGCTTGCACGTGTGGAAGACAAAATGGATTGGACTGGTGATGGTGGAGAGGGTTAAGAAGAAGAATATGATGATCCGGACCAATTCGAGTTGAAACGCCATATCTCCGATACGTCACAGACCAAAGATGCGTTCTACGAATTGAAAGCTCTGTTCAATTCCCACCATGATTATTGTGCTAAGCAATTTTCAACAATCACTGAGGGAATGTTGGGTTTATCTACCCGTTTGTCGAGCCTCGAAGCGGATGTGCACGTTATTAAAAATATTATGGTGAAAGAAGATAAAGAAGAAGATGTGAAGAATGATGCATTTATGATGGATGATGAGTTTGAAGATGGTGATGGCAATCAACTACTCAGGAGGGATGATGGGAAACATGGTGAAGATAATGTTGAATTTGAAGAGGTGGAAAAGGAAAGGGAAGCCGAGGAGGTTGTTATGGGGGAGGGTTAAATGGAAGGGGAAAAGGGAAGGGAAGATGCACCCGAGGAGGTTCTTATGGGGGAAGGTGATAGAGAGGGGGAAAACCAGATTGAAGCAAATGATGAAGTTGTGAATGGGGAGGGTGAAATGGAGGGAGATAAGGAAAGTGAGGAAAAAGATGAGGTTGTGATAAGGAATGTTGGTAGAGAGGGGGGAAATGATAGTGATGAAACACCCGAGGGGAAAATCCAGATTGAAGTAAATGATGAAGTTGTTAAGGGGGATGGTGAAGAGGAGAAAAAAAAATTTGGATCCGAAGCACAATGCCATCATCATCTATGTGCCCTCCATTACTGAAGCTCATCCCATTTGTTCTGTACAAATTGATGATATTCCAATCTGTACTGCAAGACGAACTAAAAAAGCAAGCCGGTTCTTAACTTCTCCTTACACTGACCCTTGTGCATTCACATCCGATGACAAACTGGAGAAGCTTGATTGCATTCCTCCCAAGAAAGTTGAAGAGTTCAATAAGTGGTTGAAGAAAACATCCCCTAAAGAATGGATCGTAACTCTGGGTCCTTCGCTTTTGCAAGTCAAACTCAACTGGTGGCGTGATCTAATGAATTCGATGAAGTTCATGGAAAATTCGGTAATATTATAACTTCTACATATTATGTTTATTATATAATTAAGAGTTTATTATGTTTTGTGAAAGTCTAATATGTTATATTTGTAATTGTAGCATGTGAATGTGTGGTTTTGGTAGTTGTGGGATTTCTATTGGTTTGACAGGGATGATTGGACAACTGTGGATCTCGACTTTATTGGGAATTTGGGACTGCCTAATTATATGATTGTTGGTTGGGAAACACCCGAAGGTTCTGTTGCACTCAACTATTTCATGAAAAGGGTACATGGGGATTCCGATGAGCTCTTTAGGCCATGAAAGGATGTTTAGAGGGTGTTAATCCATTGGGTCGTTGTTTCGATTGTATTGATATTGTCAACTTCATGTGCATCGGTTTCTAAAAGTTCGTCTTGTTGGCCCTAACAAGAACAGAATCACCTAGAGGGGGGGGGGGGGGGGGTGAATAGGTGTCTAAGTTGAAAACTGAGATTTTCTAAGTTTTTCAAGAAACTTAAATTTCAGAGCCAAATTTGCTCAGAGTCAGAGGCAAGATTACAGAAGCAGCTTATGAGGGAAATTCTGCCTAAACACAGTTAGATTGTTTTCAGCAACAGAAGTTCTGAGTTTAAGAACTTCTGGACAGTCTTCTGAACAAAGATAATGACAAAAGGAGACAATCTGTTTCAGCACTGAATATAAGCAAGCACACAGAGGCAAAAGTAACAAGTATAAGAGGGAGAAAGAAGTTTAGGAGATTCTGATGAACACGTCGATTTATACAAGTTCACCACAGAAGTTCTGTGACTACGTCTTGTCCCCTGAGGTTGCAGCCACCAGAGATTTTAAATCTACTATTCAGAACTTTTATGGCAAGTTCAGAAGCTCCTTTACATAAACAGAACTTAAGCTAATTTCTCACTTAGTTCTGACTAGTCTAAAGAGAGTTAAAGGATTTCCACCAGAAGAACAACACTCTGTTTTCTGGATTTCTCACCCAACTCTAATCTCAACTAGATTTCTCTCTAAATCTAACTGAAGATCACAAACGATATCAGTTTACAAGATTCCTATTATGAACTTGTTTTTCTTCACTCTCTCATTTTAACTAAGACTCAGCTAAGAAAGATTGAGAATGGAAAAAGGGGGTGCTCTGTTTTTCTTGTTCAAACAGTGCGTTAAGATTTTGCTCGATTATCACGCGTAGTTGATGTAGTGGAGCTTGGCTACTATTTATAGTGAATGAGGATGACCGTTGGTGAATTTGAATCTTCAAAGGAGATGACATCAATTGTTGTAGCTGTTAATTTGTCAAGTCTTCAAACGGTCTTCAAACACTTTGATTCCGTTAACCTTGTTCTTTAACTAAATCTGGTAAGTGATTTGAAGTTGAAGATAAGGTTGACTAGAAACATTCTTCAATTGGATCAACAAAGGGTAGACAAGGAAATTCTGGTTTCGCTTTGAGTAGACAAGCGCGCTCTTTCAAAACAGCTTTTTGAACTTTTGGCGCCTTGCATTAAATGCTAGTGTCAGAGCAATAAATGCTCGGCAGAACCCGTGACTTAGCTTCTGAAAGCTAATTCCAATTGTCTAGACTTCTGATCGAATTGGTATAACTTCTGATTGCAAAGAACCTCTGAGAAGAGCTTTAACAGACTTCGTAGCATCGGAGGGGAGTATCCAGCTTCTGATCATTGAAACACTGTCTTCAGCTTTCGGAACTTCTGAGTCTTTCAGGCAATCCAAAAATATTTCATTCAACACCTGCTGAGTAACTTACATACAATGCTTAAACAAAAATTGTTAGTCAACATTAAACGGTATGTAAGGGAAACTTAATTTTCATCCTCTGAAACGTTTGGACATAATCAAAACACTTAGGGTTCATCACGTCTAACCCATCTTCTAGTGGTTCATACCTCATTTGTTGTCTTATAAGGTTGTGAAGATAACAACAAGCTAATATTATGTCCGTATGTGTGTCAACGGAATAATAAGAAGGGTTTCTTAATATTGCCCATCGCATTTTCAGCAAACCAAATGTGCGTTCGATAACATTCCTAGCAGATGCATGCCTCATATTAAACAGTTCCTCTTTCGAAGTCGGTGGATTCCTCCATTCGTGTAAGTGGTAACGTTCTCCTTTATATGGCACAAGAAATCCCTCATAATTTTTGTAACCGGCATCAATAAAATAATAGCAACCTATCCATTCAAAAAATTAACAATATATAAACTTATATACATGTATATATATATATATATATACATATATATATATATATATATGGGAGGGATCACATGAGAACACCTCTTAAATTGTGAACACTTCTTTAAATAAAAACACACTAAAAGCTACATAATTTTCTTAATAAATAAAGAAAAAAACGCGCGGGTCCATGTAGAGGAACTGGGTCAACGCGCATCAACGTCTATTATCTTTTATTAGCCGGGCTTATTTAGTTGTCTTTTATTCTTGTTAAAGGCTTATTTAATTATATAATGGGCTTCTTCAACATTTTTAGTTTAAAATATTAAATAAAGATTATTACTGTTGATTTCAACATTTGATATGGTTCCATTGCGTTTTCAAATTGTGGACTACTGCAAATTATATTTTTTTATAAATTATTAGTCATGGTTACTTTTACCCAACAATCTTTTATCTTTTTTTTTCTAATATATGAAAGTAATGTTTTTTTAGAACGGTGCTAGAGTGCAGACATTGGATGTAGGAGATTATTACTTAGTTTTTCCCACTGGGCTAGAACTCATTTTAAGGGATTGCTATTATGTACCTGCTATGCGCAGGAATATTATTTCATTTTCTTGTTTGGATAATTTGGGTTTTTATTTGATATTAAGCATGAAACTTTTACTATTTTATGTGGTAATATTTTGTATGGAACAAGCGTTCTTCAGAACGGGCTGTATGTCCTAGATTTATCCAATCAATCTCACGTGTACAACATAAATAATAAAAGGATTAAATTAAGTGATTATAATAATCCTACATATGTCTGGCATTGCCGTCTTGGGCACATAAATGAGAGACGTATCGCTGAGCTCCACTCGAGTGGAATATTAGGATCTTTTGATCTGCAGGCTCTAGATACTTATGAATCTTGTTTACGTGGCAAGATGACTAAAGCACCTTTCAAGAAGACAAGTGAAAGGTCGACTAAGCTATTGGGGCTTATACATTCTGATGTATGTGGACCAATGAGCACACAGGCTAGACAAGGTTTTCTGTACTTCATCACGTTCATAGATGACTATAGCCGTTTCGGCTATGTGTATTTGATGAGACACAAATCTGAGACACTTCAAAAGTTCAAGGATTTTAAGAATGAAGTTGAAAACCAACTTGGTAAGAAGATTAAAGAACTCTGGCCTGACAGAGGGGGTGAATATCTAAGCCAAGATTTTGATGAATTCTTGAGTGAATGTAGGATAGTATCCCAGCTTACTCCTCCTGGTACACCTCAATGGAATGGGGTTTCAGAAAGGAGAAATAGAACCTTGTTAGACATGGTCCGCTCAATGATGAGTCAAGCTAATCTCCCCGTATCCTTTTGGGGATATGCTTTAGAGACTGTTGCTTATATTCTAAACAATACACCCAACAAGGTAGTTAAAGGAACACCATATGAACTATGGAAGGGCAGGAAACCCTGTGTGTCCTTTATGAAGATTTGGGGCTATGATGTTCATGTCAAGAAATTGATGAGGAGCAAGTTAGAGTCCAAAACTGTCAAATGCCAGTTTGTAGGTTACCCTAAGGAAACTAAGGGTTACTACTTCTACAACCCATTAGAGAACAAAGTTTTTGTTGCTCGAACTGGGGTTTTCTTGGAAAAGGATTTCATCTCCAAGAAAGACAGTGGAAGCAGTGTTGAAATCGGAGAAGTTCAAGAGCCACAAACTCCTGCAGCAAATGCTGAGGAAGTTGAGACAATTATTCCTGAGGTTCAGGTTAATGAACAGGTGGAACAAATTGTACGGGAACCAAGAAGGTCTAGTAGGTCACGTCAAGAGCCTGAGAGGTATGGATACCTGGTCACTCATGACAAAGAGATCATGGTTGTAGAGCAAGATGATCCTAAGTCCTATAAGGAGGCTATTGAAGGACCACAATCAGTTCAATGGCGTGGAGCCATGGAGTCTGAAATGCAATCCATGTACGGCAATGAGGTCTGGCGGCTGGTTGATCCCTACCCTGGAGTCAAAGTTGTGGAGAGCATGTGGCTTTTCAAGCTGAAAGCTGACAACACCTTCAAGGGGCGTCTGGTAGCGAAGAGATTCAGGCAAATTCATGGAATTGATTATGATGAAACCTTCTCTCCAGTAGCTATGCTCAAATCCATAAGGATATTACTTGTTATAGCGGCATGGTACGACTATGAGATATGGCAAATCGATGTCAAGACCGCTTTCTTGAATGGAGAGCTAGAGGAAGATGTCTATATGACTCAACCTGAAGGTTTTGTGGATCCAGAATATCCTAACCAAATATGCAAGCTTCAAAAGTCCATTTATGGACTTAAGCAAGCATCTAGGTCTTGGAACAAGAAGTTCAATGAGTCCATAAAAGAATTAGGTTTCTTTCAGAATCTTGATGAGCCATGTGTGTATCGTAAGAATAGTGGGAGCTCGGACACTTTCCTAGTGCTGTATGTCGATGACATTCTGTTGATAGGAGGAAACATTTCAGAACTGCAAGCTACAAAGCAGTGGCTGAATAAATGTTTCGCAATGAAGGACCTTGGAGAGGCTGATACAATCTTGGGGATAAGAATCCACAGAGATAGGTCAAAACGCCTGCTAGGGTTATCTCAGGCAAAGTACATAAACAAAATCCTTAAGAGGTTCAACATGTCCAACTCCAAGAAGGGATTCATCCCTATGGGACATGGGTTGAAATTGTCTAAGAAGGAACATAGTCCTAAGATTGAGAAGGAGAGACGTAAAGTCTCTAAGTACCCTTATGCCTCTCTTATAGGGTCTATTATGTACGCTATGTTGTGTACCAGGCCTGATGTTGCTTTTGCCCTCAGTATGACTAGCCGTTTCCAGCCTTGTTTCGGTGAGGCCCACTAGAAGGCAGTCAAGGCAATTCTAAAGTACTTGAGTACGTATTAAAGATCTTTTCTTGGTTTACGGTGGCGATGATGAGTTGGCTGTGTCCAGTTACACTGACTCAGGATTCCAAACTGATCAAGACGAACAACAATCCCAATCTGGTTTTGTGTTCCTCTTGAATGGCGGTGCCATTAGTTGGAAGTCCACTAAACAGCCAACTGTAGCAGATTCTACTGCGGAAGCTGATTACATTGCTGCTTATGAGGCTTCTAAAGAAGCGGTATGGATGAGGAAATTCATTTCTGATCTTGGAGTAGTACCTTCTATCCAAGATTCAGTTGTGCTTTTTTATGACAACAATAGGGCCATGATACAAGCCAAGGAGCCCCAGTCTACAAAGAAGAACCAACATGTACTCAAGAAGTTTCACCTTGCCCAGGAGATAATCCAAAGAGGTGATGTTAGACTACAGAGAGTTGATACAGATGACAATGTTGCTGATCCGATGACAAAGGCTCTTGTTGAGCGCAAGAACAATGGTCATGCTAGATCTATAGGGATTAGGGCTATGCCTGCTTGGACCTAGGTCAAGTGGGAGATTGTTGGTGTGCCTTAGTTCTAGGCATAGTTATTTGTAGTAGTACTGTACTCTTGTTCATTGTACTGTATACTTTCATTTATGGAATAAAGGCATTAATTCATTCAGTTAATATATCTTGTATTATATGTACTGTGTCAAGTATCCGTTGATTGTATATCATACACTACCAGAGGCTAGTTCTGTTCATGGGAATGAATAGAACGTAAGGCTTTTTCGAACAGGATGTGTACACGTGTACATGATATGTTTGTAGGTACGTATGACCAATACGGGACTTGGTCGATCCGCTTTAGAAGGCACATGGTGGGAGTGTCATTGCCCTTCTATTAATGTAGATCTCTTTTATCTGTCGACCTGATTTCAATCTAGTATTGAATGAGGAATCTGATTAGATTTGACATACGCCTAACAGGTCTGTAAAAGGATGCCAAATACGGGTATGATTGGTCTAGTCAGTGAACTCGTTCATACTGATAGTTGAAGTGAAGGGATTACCACTCACTCTATGAGTGAGATGATATCACTGGGCCACTCGATGAGTTGAACTGAGAAATGTGTGGCCACACTTAGATAAGCTGGTTACTTGTCTGTTCTTCAGTTTAATTCAAGAATCGAGAAATATTTCAAGCTGTACATGATGACTTCCACCGCGCCTCATGCTTGACATATAGATATGCATGGTAAGAGATATATGAGAATCATACAGGGTATCTATCTGTATGATATGGACTTACACTATAATCAATTGGTGACTGATATGGTCTAGGCAACTCTCTATCAGTCATAGATCTAATTGATTATGGCCCACAAGATCGTGCACACTAGACACTGAGACTTGTACTCGGAGAACTGATACATGTAGTGTATCAATGATGAACTTATTATTAGTTGTTGACTAATGATGTTAATTGATTATTTGTTTTGACTGAAATAAGTTAATTGATTGTTTAGAGAGATTAATTATTCAATCGGGTTAATTAATTAAGCGATTGATTAATTAGATTTTCTTTAGGGGTTAGTGTGTGATTAATTATGACCTAATTGATGTTAATTGAAGCTATTGTATTCTATTGGGGTACAATCAGATTAATTAAATTAATACAGGTACTTAAACTGTAATTAGTCGAGACATTATAAATTAATCTCAATTGATCGAAACCCTAGACTTTTTGACACAGAAAATCGTGAAACCCTAATCTCTCTAACACCCTATTCGGCCGAACCTAGCAAGGTGATCCCGGAGCTTTTGTTCGTCGTTCTTCATGCCTGTTTCGAGGACTCGTCGTCTGAAGTGTTGTGCACGTGAGTTTGGCGAAACCTCCGATCGTGCGGTTCGTCCATCTATCACAGAGGGATTCCATGTGAGTGACTAATATTAGATTATCACGTTTAAATATAAAATACATTGAGGCTATGATTAAGATCATGTTTTCTGATCAACGAACTATCAAATCGTTTTTCTTTCTCGCTTCCGCTGCGTGTCTCTGATCGTTGATCAGACTCTAACAGAGACAACAATTCAAGTAATTCAACACATATCAAATAACACATAGCACATAACATGACACAACATTGAAACTAATTGAGTAATAATATATACCTTCGGCACATTTTCATCTTTGAAGCCGTCGGTCACAACCTCTATGGACAAAATCGGGTCTTCGGGATTATCAAAATACAAGTGAACGTAGTCATTCACGTGGGTGCACATCTTCATCTTCATCACCAATTCCTCGTTATAATAAGGAATGTAATCCAACCCGATTTTAATCTCAAACCCGGGGATTAGGTAATAAATGGAAACGTTATTGTCATAACCAAGTTCTCTCGCAATGTCAACGAGAGAACTATAGCTAATGGTGTCTTTGACGTTGTCTAAATAACGGGCGGTCTCACCTTCCTCGTAAGTTAGCGATACAGTTTTTGAAATTTTACTTCCGTAATGGACTAATAAGTTGATTTTTGCAAACATTTTCTCTAAATATGAAAGAATCAAGTACGTATTTTAGACATTTAGCAATATTCCAATTCATGACATACAATAAACACAACTTATGTAAATTTAAATATATTCCAAACCTATTTTCCGTTCATATATGATTTCAGTAAATGCTAACACATATAAGCATACATAATCAATTTCATATACCAACTAGAATTTCAATTTATCAAAAATCAAACTAAAAGTTGAAATCTTCCATAACCCTAACCCTACACATATCCAATCCAACACATAAAAACCGTATATATAACATAGATGAAGAACCCATTCTAACATAAACACACAAGACATAAATGTACCACCTAATTCAAAAATTTAATAAATAACCTAATTCTAAGTTAAATGCGAAATAAAAAGTACTTAAGATTGTTGAATCTAGGGGTGTTAATGAGCTAGGGTGGCTCGCGAACTATTCGAGCTCGGTTCGGTCAAAGCTCGGATCGAGCTCGAGATCGGCTCGAGACATAACGAGCCAATACTGAGATTTCTTAAGTTCGGCTCGAAAGCTCGCGAATAGGCTCAAATTTTCGAGACATATTTTTTTTTATGCCAGTATAAGTACATAATTTGATATAGATAATTTATATTTTGATATTTCTTTTAGAATACTCATTAAGAAATGGCTAGTTATTATAATTATGATGAAATAGAATGGCTTTTGTGGAATTTTATATGGAAATAAAGAAAGCAGTGGAAGTGTTATGAAAAAAAAGAAAGAAAGAAAGCAATGGAAGGGAGAAACATATCTGCGTGTAGTTGGAGTTTTTAATCCCACATCGAAGAAATGATAACTGAGGGGGAAAAAACTCATTATTAAATTTTAGTAAATATATGATATGATTAATTAATTTGAATTTAAAATGAGTCTAAAGTTTCGGGCCTTTAGAGTTGAATCCAAGTTTCTATTATTATTTTCTAAATCTTGATAAGCTCGTGGGTCTAATATAAAGTTTGTGATTTTTTTTTCTGATCCGAGCTTGCTTAGTTTGAAATTTAAACTTGAAAACTTTAGGATCGCGAACTATTCGAACTCGAGCTGAATATGTCACGAAACAAGGGATTGGTTGAGATTAGTGTTTTTTTTAGGCTCAACCCACCTAGTCTCAATCAATACCACAAAACAAACGCCCCGTTAGGGTTTTGAAGGACACATGATAGTACACAATATACATTAGTTAACTCTTTTATTCTCAAAGACTAGTGTAAGGCCCGCGCAATGCACGGTGACTTAAAATATTTTATTGTTTCGTTCACATTTCAAGTTTGCACATATTTATAAACCACATCGTAGTAATTAGAAAATCGTATCAAGAATATATACTTAAAGTTAAAAATTTATAACCATTCTGTTGCTAGTTTTCCAATGTCAATTTTCCTTAAATTGAACAGTTTTATTTGCATATGATAACAAACAAATTTGCCAATAAGAGTTGGTCCTAGTGGTAAGGCACTCATCTTTTGCTTAAAATGTGTTGAGGTACATTAAAATTTAGCTCTTATTGGTATGTAATCTGTAAACACCACTATAAACCCGCATTGAGGTCTGTGAATTGCCTGACCTTGCGAGTGGGTAGACCTACCCTTAGTTAAACTTTACTTGTTACCAAACAAAACAAACAAATTTAAATGAAGTAATTTCCTTAAACATTGTTGGAGAATCATTGTATTTTATTAAAAACTTCTTTAAACACTACATTTTGAGTACAATTGCATGTTTTTCCTTCCTTACAAGTGAGAATTTTTAACCTTGATCTACTTTTAACTCTTGAAACCGCTACATAAAGTTGACCATGACTGAAAACTGAACGTGGAAGATATATGCCAACATGTGAAAGCGCTTGTCCTTGACTTTTATTTATTGTCATGACAAAATAAACTACCAAGGGATATTGTCTAAGCTGAAATTTGAATGATAATCTAATATCCGAAAGAGTAAAAGAAACTTGAGGAATGAACACCTTTTATCTGATTTGAAAGCAGCAACACTTCTACCGATGAACTCAGTAGCATCATCATCAAAAATAACAAAAGAAGAGGTGGCAGTTTCATACTTCACTCGAATTTGAATCCTATAACTGTCAAATATTTGAGCATTAGTACAATGAGTAAATTAAGGTATTATATAATTTATCACTATAATAATTTATAATACCTTGGAATTGTGTTTATTGTTTTCATTACACCTAATGCGCTTCTACTTGTTACCCTCCATGTGAACCTTCCTTTTACACTTAGCACATAAAATGTAGCACCAACCATTTTTTGATTCAACGCAAACAACAATAGCAATGGCAAAGTACACGTGCACGCCATCCTAAATAAGGCAAAAATTATAATTTAAGTTATATAATGAAATGATTAGTTTCAAAACCACATCAACATATAATGGAACAAATTATGAGAACGATTTCGATAAGTTTACATTTAAAAAAATGTAATCAAAGTTTTGAATTATTCCCTCAATTTCTTCTATGATTTCTTCCAATGTTCTCGGGTGGAAATTTCGTAATGCGGTATAACGTCGGAACATCTTGTATAGGAGGTAGTGATGTACGAATTAGTTAATTTTAATTTTTTTTTGTTAAGAATTAAGGAATTTATAGCCAAAGTAATTGTGAGATAATTGCAGGGAATGAATTATAGGTAGTGTTAGCGATAATTTTGAGAAACAAAAAGATTTTTTTTCAACCTTGGCTCATGTGGAAATTAATGCGGGCGTGCTAGAGAATTTGGTTCTCAACCTACGCTTTAGGAAGCGGTTTAAAATGTGAAAGGTTACCCCTATTGCCTAATGGATACTTGATTCAATTAAAACGATTGAGTCGGAAAGCAAGGATTGAAAAAACGCTTCCATTGGGTTCCTAGTCGGGGTCAACATAACTTTGACTAGAAAAGGACCAAAATGCTTGATAAATTAAATAAAAATAATGAATAAAAACCAAACTTTTGGAAATTTAACTTTTATTAATCAAATAATGTCAAGATTACAATATGAATAAAGATTACAAACATCAACAAATGATTAGTGTTATCGAAGTTAAATAACCCAACAAAATAACAATAATTAAATTAACAAATAAACGAATTAAAATCAAACCTCGATATATGAGTCGAACTCGATGCGTTGCTCCATGATGAACCCTATGTGTTTTGATTATGTCCAAACGTTTCAGAAGATGAAAACTTAATACTTCCTTACATATAGTTTACTATTGACTAATAATTTTTGTACATAATCTATGTGTAAGTTGCTCAGCAGGTGCTGAATGAATCTTTTCTGGATTGCCTAAAGAACTCAGAAGATCTGTTGCTGAAGTCAGAGTTTCAATTACTCAGAAGCTGGATACTCCGCTCTGAAGACGAAGTCTGCTGAAGCTTTCCTCAGAAGTTCTTTTCAATCAGAAGTTTTGCCAATTGTGATCAGAAGTCTAGTCAAGTGAATTTTAGCTTCTGAAAGCTAAAGTCACGGGTTCTGGATAGCATTTAATGTTCTGACAAGTGCATTTAATGCAAGGCGCCAAAAGTTCAAAAAGCTGTTTTGATGGAGCGCGCCTGTCTGTTTAAAAGAAACCAGAATTTCCTTGTCTACCCTTTGTTGATCCAATTGAAGGATGATTCCAGTCTACCTCGTCTTTGATTTCAAATCACTTACCAGATTTAGTTAAAATACAAGGATAACGGAATCAAAGTGTTTGAAGACCGTTTGAAGACTTGACAAATTAACGGCTACAACAACTGATGTCATCTCCTTCGAAGATTCAAACTCACCAACGGTCATCTTCAATCACTATAAATAGTAGCCAAGCTCCAAAGCATCAACATACGCGTGATCATCGAGCAAAATCTCAACGCACTGTTCTAACAAGAAAAACAGAGCAATACCTTCCATTCTCAATCTTTCTTAGCATAGTCTTAGTAAAGTGAGAGAGTGAAGAAAAACAAGTTCACAATAGGAATCTTGTAAACTGAGATCGTTTGTGATCTTCAGTTAGATTTAAAGAGAGAAATCTAGTTGAGATTAGAGTTGGGTGAGAAATCCAGAAAACAGAGTATTGTTTGTTCTGGTGGAAATCCTTTAACTCTTTTTAGGCTAGTCAGAACTAAGTGAGAAATTAGCTTAAGTTCTGTTGATGTAAAGGAGCTTCTGAACTTGCCATAAAAGTTCTGAATAGTGGATTTATAAAATCTCTGTAGGCTGCGACCTCAGGGGACAAGACGTAGTCACAGGACTTCTGTGGCGAACTTGGATAAATCGAATTGTTCAATCAGGATCTCCTGAACTTCTTTCTCCCTCTTATACTTGTTATTTTTGCTTCTGTGTACTTGTCCATATTTAGTGCTGAAACAGATTTCCTCTAAGTATCATTGTCTTTGTTCAAAAGACTGTCCAGAAGTTCCCAAATCAGAACTTCTGTTGCTGAAAAACAGTCTAACTGTGTTTAGGCAGAATTTCCCTCAGAAGCAACTTCTATAAGCTTGCCTCTGACTCTGAGGAAATTTGACTCTGAAATTTAAGTTTCTTTAAAAACTTAGAAAATTTCAGTTTTCAACTTTGACACCTATTCACCCCCCTCTAGGTGATTCTGTTCTTGATAGGGCCAACAAGTGGTATCAGAGCGAAGGTCACTTCGCATATTTACTAAAGATCTAACAATCTAAGTGTAAGATCCTATCAGAATCAATAGAGATGGCTAGTAGACACCAGCCTGAGAATTCTTCTCACTTCATAGTTCCAGAAGGTTCCTCTACTACTAGACCTCCATTATTTAATGGCAACAACTACTCATACTGGAAGAAAAGGATGATGTACTTCATCCAAGCTCAGAACATGAGTGCTTGGTATGTCATCACTAATGGTGATTTCATTCCCACCAGAATGGAACAAGGTTTAGGGAATGTTGTCATTCCTCAGAGAGAATATACAGATGACATTCTGAAAAAACTCCAAACTAATGCTTCAGCAATAAATATGTTGCATTGTGCACTTACAGCTACTGAATATAACAAAGTTTCTTCTTGTGAAACTGCACAGGATATTTGGAACAAACTGGAAGTCACATATGAAGGAACAGGAAAAGTGAAGCAATCTAAAGTCAACCAACTCATGAGAGAATATGAGTTATTTGAAATGCTTGATAAAGAATCTATTTCAGACATGAACTCTAGATTCACCAAGATAGTCAATGACTTGAAGAGTTTAGGAAAGGATATTGAAGAATCTGATCGAGTGAAGAAGATTGTCAGAAGCTTACCAAGGTCTTGGCAAGCCAAGAAGACTGCTATTGAAGAAGTTCAGGATTTGAGCTATTACTTGTACGATGAGCTCATTGGGTCCCTAATTACCCATGAGATGTCATTAAAGAATCATGACCTAAGAGAAAGGTCAGAAGGAAAAAGAGTAGTCCTGAAAGCAGAATCTTCTGAAGAATCCTCTGAAGATGAGGAACTGGCTATGCTGACCAGGAAGTTCAAGAAGGCCTTTAGAAAAGGCAGAGGTGGAAACTACAAGAAGCCTTTCAGGAGCTTTGACAAGAAAACTCCTGATTCTGGTGAAAAGTTCAAGAGAGATCCAAATAAGCCGATTGTGTGCTATGGATGTCAGCAACCGGGGCACATTAAGCCTAACTGTCCGGAGCTGAAGAAAGATAAGAAGAAGTTCAAGAAAGCAATGCTGGCTGCTTGGTCAGACTCTGAGACCAGCAGTGATCCTGAAGAAAAGGAAGAGCAAGCTCAGATATGTTTTATGGCTATTGATGAGCCAACTTCTGAAGATGTCACAGGAGAAACTTCCGCACCTCCTAAAGCTACATATGATTCCGAGGTAAACATATCTTCTGAACAAAATATCTTTGATTCTCTTGAAGAACTCTATAGTATGTTCAAGTACCTGAAAAGGAAATTGGACAAGAGTGAGGCTGACAAGTTTCTTAGGTTTACTCAAGTTTATTCTGACATGAAAGTGTTAGAAGAAAAACTGTGTAAACAATTCAGCACTCCTGCTGATGGCTCTAAAGTCAAAGGCAAGGAAAAGCTGCCTCTGGGAAGTGATAAACCCCAGAAGAAGAAGAAACCTGTCACTCCCTCTCTTCTGAAAGAGATAGCTTCTCCTCTTGATGTTGGAACCTCTGAGAGTGCTGGTATAGCCTCTGAAGATGTTGGTCCTTCTCAGAAGAAGAAGAAATCTCCCAGGAAGCAAAGGGAAAGATCCAAGAACCCTCCCTTTTGCAAACTTTGCAAGAGTGATGGTCACTGGTTAAAAGATTGCAAGTATCATATTAAAAACCTCTTGCAATCTGAGATATCATTAAAACCTGCTGAAGAAAAATCTAACTCTGAAGGACCCAATAAGGATTGGGTACCTGTCACTAATTGATTGTGTTGCAGGTGGCTCTGAGTGCTCCATCAATGTCAAAGCTGTGGTACATTGACAGTGGGTGCTCAAGGCATATGACAGGTGATGAAAAAGCATTCATCACATTTGATCCTAAAAGAGGTGGAAAAGTCAGCTTTGGAGATGCCCAGAAAGGAAGGATACTTGGTTCTGGATCCATAGGAACTAATCCTCCGATCGAAGATGTCTCCCTAGTCAGAGGCCTGAAGTTCAATCTCCTGAGTGTTGCACAACTGTGTGATAAAGGTAGAGATGTTGTCTTCAGCTCCTCTGGATGTAAAATCTTGGACAATAAGTCAAGGGAAGTTATTCTAACTGCTCCTAGAGTTGAAAATGTTTTCATGCTGAATCTTGAGAATCTTTGCAAAAATATATGCTTGATGTCCAAAGAGGATACCTCCTGGCTCTGGCATAGAAGACTTGCTCATGTGAGCATGGACCTTCTGGCCAAAGTAGCTAGAAATCAATTGGTTGAGGGTCTGCCTGAAATTAGTTTTAAAAGGAATCATTTATGCAATGCTTGCCAATCTGGTAAACAATCCAGAAGCTCTTTTAAAACTAAGAAAGTCATTTCAACTAAAAGACCTTTGGAATTACTTCATATGGATCTTTTTGGCCCTGTTCAACCAATGAGCATGGGTGGAAAGAAGTATGCCTTTGTCATTGTAGATGACTATTCAAGATTCACTTGGGTCATTTTGCTGTCTAGCAAAGATGAGTCACTTGGATGTTTCTCAGTTCTGATAAAGAAACTTGAGAATGAAAGGAATGAAAAGGTTGTCCATATCAGAAGTGATAATGGTGGAGAATTCAAAAACTTTAGGTTTGAAGAATTCTGTGAAACCAAGGGAATTGATCATAACTTTTCTGCTCCCAGAACTCCTCAACAAAATGGGGTAGTTGAAAGGAAGAATAGAACTCTGGTTGAGATAGCCAGAACTATGATCAATGAAAGAAGGCTTCCTAAGTACTTTTGGGGAGAAGCTGTGAACACAGCTTGCTATGTTCTGAATAGAGTGCTAATCAGAAGCATTCTGAACAAGACCCCTTATGAACTCTGGAAAGGTCGAAAACCTAAAATAGGTTATTTCAGAACCTTTGGTTGCAAGTGTTATGTTTTGAATACAAAAGAATATCTTTCAAAGTTTGATTCAAAGGCAGATGAGGCCATTTTTCTTGGTTACTCAACACATAGTAAAGCATATAGGGTTTTTAATAAGAGGACTCAAACTTTAGATGAATCTGTTCATGTACAGTTTGATGAGACTAACCCTGCAGATAGTAGAGCTCCTGATGAAGATGTAGTTCAAGCTCCTGAAGTAACATCTCCTGTTGAAGAAGACGTTTCTCCCAGAGCTGCTGAAGTGGTTCCTCCTGTTGCTGAACAAGCTCAAGATGAGAATCCCACTCCAGAAGTCAACTTCCTTCCAGAAGATGCTCCTATATATGATTCAACAAATGATGAACAGGTTTCAGAAGACTCATTGGATGTACCAAGAGAAGTTAGAACTCATAGGAATCATTCCTTAGAGAACATAATTGACTCTGTTCATAATCCTGTCATGACCAGAGCTCAGCTCAGAAGATACATGGGGAATGTGGCTTTTGTGTCACTTCTGGAACCCAAGGACTTCTATGAAGCTGCTGATGATGACTCCTGGTTAATGGCAATGCAAGAAGAACTTGACCAGTTCAAAAGGTCAGAAGTTTGGACTTTGGTTCCCAGACCTAACAACATAAAGGTTGTTGGAACTAGATGGGTTCTGAAGAACAAACTTGATGAATTTGGAAATGTTGTGAGGAACAAGGCAAGGCTTGTTGCTCAAGGTTACAGTCAGCAAGAAGGCATAGATTATGGTGAAACTTTTGCTCCTGTTGCAAGATTAGAAGCCATTAGAATCTTATGTGCTTTTGCATCATACAAAGGTTTTAAGCTCTTTCAAATGGATGTGAAAAGTGCATTCTTGAATGGTTACATTGATGAGGAAGTCTATGTGTCTCAACCTCCTGGTTTTGAAGATCCTAAGTTTCCTGATCACGTGTACAAGCTGAAGAAAGCATTGTATGGACTGAAACAAGCTCCCAGAGCTTGGTATGAGAGACTGACAAAGTTCCTTCTGTCTAAGGGATTTGTCAGAGGCTATGTTGATACAACTCTGTTCACTCTGAAGAAGAACAAAGATATCCTTATAGGTCAGGTATATGTTGATGATATTATATTTGGTGCTACTAACGAATCTTTGTGCAGAGAGTTCAGTGACCACATGAAGGCTGAGTTTGAAATGTCTATGATGGGAGAATTAACCTTCTTCTTAGGACTTCAGATCAAGCAAAGTAATGATGGTGTGTTTATCAATCAAGCCAAGTACACTAGAGAAGTGCTGAAGAAATTTGGCATGATGGACTCTAATGCTGTTGATATTCCAATGGATGTCAGCAAAGACATTGATGATGAAGAGAAAGCTGGTAAACCTGTAGATATAAAAACCTACAGAGGTATGATTGGTTCTCTTTTATACCTAACAGCCAGCAGGCCAGATATACATTTTGCTGTGTGTTTTTGTGCTAGATATCAATCAAAGCCAAGAGAAATTCATGATGTTGCTGTCAAAAGAATTCTCAGATATCTTAAAGGCACACCAGAAGCTGGTTTGTGGTATCCCTGTAGTTCTGATTTCACTCCTATAGGATACACAGACTCTGACTATGGTAGAGATAAATTGAAAAGGGTCAGCACTTCTGGTGGTTGTCATTTTCTGGGGGAGTGCCTAGTCTCCTGGCATAGCAAGAAGCAAACCTCTGTGGCTCTCTCAACTGCTGAAGCTGAGTATGTTGCTGCTGGAAGTTGTGTTTCTCAGATGCTCTGGATCAAGCAACAAATTGCTGACTATGGAGTCATCCCTGGAACAATTACAATCTACTGTGATAACAAGAGTGCAATTGATCTTTCAAAGAATCCTATTCAGCACAGCAGGATGAAGCATGTTCATATTAGGCATCACTTCTTAAGAGATCATGTTCTGAAGAAGGATATTATCATTACTCATGTTCCCTCTGAAGAGAATCTTGCTGACATGTTTACTAAGCCTCTGGCTGGTATGTCTTTCAACAACTTACGAGAAGGCATTGGTATGACTTATCCTCTTCAATAACTTAGTTTAATTATTTCTGTGTATCTTAAGGGTTTAATCGTTTAAGACAATTAAGTGATAATTAATTCTAATCATGATTTGACACTTAAGCATGCGTTATCTACTGCATTTTACGGCGTTGTTCTGTGTTTAACGGTTATCTGTTCCCTTTTAAACGGTGTTTATTTGCTTTTTGAATTGGAACGGTTTCTTGTTTGGGTATAAATAGAGGTTTTCCATACTTAGAAGTTTTTACTCTCATTTTCTTTGCTATTAGAACTTCCATAGATTTTCTGTGTTCTCCTCTCTCTAAAACCTTAACCTAATTTCTTAAATCTTCAAAATGGCTCAAGAAATCACTGTCACTCACATCTTCACCACTGAATCCAAAAAGAAAGTTAGCGAATCTAGGGTATTCACCTCTAGGTTCCTAGATGATGAAGTTAAATCCACTGAACCTATCTCCAAATGGCTTAGCACTCAAAACTGGAATTCATTCGTTTCTCTCGATGAATTTATCTATCCAAAGTTAGTCACCGAATTCTATCAGAACCTTCATTTCTTTTCTAATGAGGAGGATGTTCTACACTCTGTCGTCGGTGAAGTTGAGATTGAGGTCAGCAGGGCTTCTATTTCGCAAGTGATTGGTGTTAATGATGAAGGAATCATCATTGGTGATGATGGTTCAGCAGATGGTTTTACAGAAGTTAACTGGGCTAGACCAGATCTCAGTGCCAAGGAAACATATGCCACCTGGCTCACTCAGCACCAGAGGTGGGCACACTATTTGACAACCAATGTTTTCCTTCCGAAGGCTGGAGGAGTTAATTGTGTTTCCAACAGGGAAAGGGTGTTTATGTGGCACTTGGTCAACCAGAAGAAGATCAACTTACCTGCCATGCTGATAAGGCAGATGAAGAATGTAACGACCGTGAGTGCATTAGCATATGGCTCACTCCTGACAAGGTTGTTTGAGGCAGCCTCTGTTGAGATTTCAGGAGAAGGTGTTACGAGTAAGAGTACGGTTCTGAAGATGCATACCTTCAGAAACCTAAGTTTTGGTGTAACTCCGAAGAAGAATGAGAAGGGCTCCTCTGTGAGTATTGCTCAGAAGGAAATTGTTGAGGCTGCTGCTCAGAAAGGAAAGAATGCTGCCAAGAAGGGCAAGGGAAAGAAGGGATCAAGTAAGTTGGTCCTGAACGTTGAGAAAGTGGTTGTCTCAGAACCTCTTCCCACGATGGTTCAAACAACAATCAGTGTTGAACCCTCTGGCAAGATTGTTGCTGAGAAGCCAAAGGATGTTCCTGAGAAGGAAACTCAGGATGCTGAGGACGCACGCCTTGCTGAAAGAGAGAAGGGTGCTGAAGCTGAGAAGGTTGCAAGAGTTGTGGCTCTTGCTGATCAGAAGAGAAAGCAGAAGGAAGCAGAAGACAAGTTAGCAGCTGAAAGAGAAATTGCTGCAAAGGCTAAGGCTGATGCAAGAATCATTGCATGCGCTGCTGAACTTGAGAATGTGGAGTTCTCAAAGAATGTTGAGACTTCAGAGGATGGAGAAGAGCTTGAGAATATCTCTCTCTCTACTCGGATTAGCTCAAAGGCTGCTGAAGAGGATGAGGACTCTGAAGATATTCCTCTCTCCAGAAGAATCCCAAGGAAGAAGATGTCAGCAAAGAGAAGGTCTCTGATCAAAAAGGACTTCTCTATTGCTTCGAGTACTGAACTGGAAGAATCAATTCCTGAAAAAGAGGACTTGGTTGATGACGAAGACATGATGGATGTGTCTGGTGAGAAGGATGCTGATGTTCCTGTTATTGAAGAACTGACTGAGGATAGTGATCCAGAGCCTGATACTATCATTCAGAATGCTATGAACTTTGCTGAAAACATCGACACTGATGATTTTCTGGATAACGTTCTTCTGGGTCAAGGGAGAAATCCTGGTGAAAGAGATGCTTCTGAAACTCTGTTCAGAATGGCTCATATCTTTGCTGAGCCCATTTCAACATTTGATCCAAACCTCTCTGAACAGGTTATTCCATCTTCACTTCATACTCCTCATCCATCCTCTCCTCATACTCCTCACCCATCTCCTTCACTACCTTCTGTCACAGAAGTTAGTGATTCTCACACTTCTATTCCTCCTACAACTTCAACTTCTGAGGTTGTATCTCCTCCAATTATTCCTCCTTCTGGATCCTATTCAGAAGTGAATCTAAATTCTGCTCCCATCTTCACTGATTCCATAGCCACATCCACTACCTCCTCCATACCCACTTCCTCTGTAAGTCCATCAATTGGATTTACTGCTCCATCTTTCTCACTGCCATCTACTTTACCTTCCATTTCTCCTACCATTTCTTCCTCTACCACCAATACCATCCCTTCCTCAAACACTCAAATTCCTCCTCTCTCAACCTCTGGACATACACCTCCTGTGTGTGATCCCTTAACTACCTCCTTCACTACTTCGTGCTTTGTTGGGTTGTCATCCAACTATGACTTCCTGCGCAAACACATGAACCGAGATGATCTGGACACCAGGTTTGGTAGTTTTGGATTCATGGGCAGAGCTTCTGGTATATCCGAAGCTGGTGGTGCTCCTGGTGTTGAGGAGTTGAGAAGAATGAGTCAGAGTGGCTCTGATGAACTGCTGAATAGATTTGCTGGTATGGGGCAAAGGACTTCTGCTGCTGACATGTATGCTCAGGGCATTGTGCTGCAAGAATTACATTCTTTGAAAGCTCAGAACCTGCAGCTCATGACTATGCTTCAAATGCAGGACCCTTCTGTCTACATACGCAATCTTTCTACACTTCATCTAGCTACGTATGATGAGCTGTACAAATTGAGAGAATTAGCTCTGACGCTTCCTTCTCTGGATAACATTGCTCTTGCTTCTTCTCTGAAGGTCAATGAGAATCTGGAGATATTGACAGAAGAAGTCAAGGAAGCAAATGAGCATTATGAGGCTCATGAGAAGATGCTCCCAAGTAAGATTGATGACCTGCAAAGTACTGCCAATCACATTCTGAGAGAAGTGAAATCTCCTGCTCAAGGCTCATCATCTTCTGGGGCTGCTAAGATTGTATATGACATCACTCCTGATCTCAACAATAGACTCTCCAACATTGAGTCTGCTGTATCTGCTCAGAACGCACAAATTGCTGAGCTTACTGAACTGCTGAAGGTTATGCACACTCAAGCACGAGAACAAGAGAAGACTCTTCACAATTGTTATAGGTTTGTTCGAGGACAGACTTATATTCAGAATGAGCATCTTACTGCTGCTGTGTATGCTAACAATAGGTTGATCAAGCTCCTTCTTGATGATGTTCAGAAACAGCGACCTATGTCTGGTCAGACCTTTGATCATATGAAGACCATTGATGATGACTTCAGAAGACGAATGGATATGATCAATACTGTGAGACCAACTCCTGTGCAATATCAGACTGCTCTGAATGTTCAGCAAAAATTGAAATCTCAGGGTGCTCTTGGTGTTGCTGTTGGTTCTGGTCAAACGGGGGAGAAGTCTGGTCAGAAGAGATCAAGTGCTGCTGAAGCTTCCAGTGTTGTTCCTCCTCCTCAGAAGAAACCTAGGAACTTGTAATCTTTTAGGACTTAAGCTTCTTAGCTAGGTTCTGGGTTGGGTAGTCTTTGTCTTAGGACTTTTCTACTCTTCTGATTATTCTGTTTCTTATGTTGACTTCTGAATTAAATTATATACACTAAATCTTCCTTATACTTTCTTGTGTCTCTGACTTCTTACTTTTTGCTTATGTTTATGTTTTGACTTAGTAAATTACACTTCATTAAATCTAACAACTTGATCTTAAGTCTTTTTAAGTCTATACAGATTGCTGAAGTTCACCATTTACACTAAAATCGGGGAGTTAATTTACTCAGAAGTCATGAAACATTAGCATCAGGAAGTCTTTTTCTAAACCTCATGTTTTCTTTTACCTTCTGACCACGGTTTGTCCATAACCAAAATGGGGGAGAATGATGAACCCTATGTGTTTTGATTATGTCCAAACGTTTCAGAAGATGAAAACTTAATACTTCCTTACATATAGTTTACTATTGACTAATAATTTTTGTACATAATCTATGTGTAAGTTGCTCAGCAGGTGCTGAATGAATCTTTTCTGGATTGCCTAAAGAACTCAGAAGATCTGTTGCTGAAGTCAGAGTTTCAATTACTCAGAAGCTGGATACTCCGCTCTGAAGACGAAGTCTGCTGAAGCTTTCCTCAGAAGTTCTTTTCAATCAGAAGTTTTGCCAATTGTGATCAGAAGTCTAGTCAAGTGAATTTTAGCTTCTGAAAGCTAAAGTCACGGGTTCTGGATAGCATTTAATGTTCTGACAAGTGCATTTAATGCAAGGCGCCAAAAGTTCAAAAAGCTGTTTTGATGGAGCGCGCCTGTCTGTTTAAAAGAAACCAGAATTTCCTTGTCTACCCTTTGTTGATCCAATTGAAGGATGATTCCAGTCTACCTCGTCTTTGATTTCAAATCACTTACCGGATTTAGTTAAAATACAAGGATAACGGAATCAAAGTGTTTGAAGACCGTTTGAAGACTTGACAAATTAACGGCTCCAACAACTGATGTCATCTCCTTCGAAGATTCAAACTCACCAACGGTCATCTTCAATCACTATAAATAGTAGCCAAGCTCCAAAGCATCAACATACGCGTGATCATCGAGCAAAATCTCAACGCACTGTTCTAACAAGAAAAACAGAGCAATACCTTCCATTCTCAATCTTTCTTAGCATAGTCTTAGTAAAGTGAGAGAGTGAAGAAAAACAAGTTCACAATAGGAATCTTGTAAACTGAGATCGTTTGTGATCTTCAGTTAGATTTAAAGAGAGAAATCTAGTTGAGATTAGAGTTGGGTGAGAAATCCAGAAAACAGAGTATTGTTTGTTCTGGTGGAAATCCTTTAACTCTTTTTAGGCTAGTCAGAACTAAGTGAGAAATTAGCTTAAGTTCTGTTGATGTAAAGGAGCTTCTGAACTTGCCATAAAAGTTCTGAATAGTGGATTTATAAAATCTCTGTAGGCTGCGACCTCAGGGGACAAGACGTAGTCACAGGACTTCTGTGGCGAACTTGGATAAATCGAATTGTTCAATCAGGATCTCCTGAACTTCTTTCTCCCTCTTATACTTGTTATTTTTGCTTCTGTGTACTTGTCCATATTTAGTGCTGAAACAGATTTCCTCTAAGTATCATTGTCTTTGTTCAGAAGACTGTCCAGAAGTTCCCAAATCAGAACTTCTGTTGCTGAAAAACAGTCTAACTGTGTTTAGGCAGAATTTCCCTCAGAAGCAACTTCTATAAGCTTGCCTCTGACTCTGAGGAAATTTGACTCTGAAATTTAAGTTTTTTTAAAAACTTAGAAAATTTCAGTTTTCAACTTTGACACCTATTCACCCCCCTCTAGGTGATTCTGTTCTTGATAGGGCCAACACTCCATTTAAATGAGTATCTTGAATGAAAGCAGTGGTAATGGATGTTGAATAATGTGAACTATATCTCTCAAATTCGACACACACGAATGTATAGAGTGTCGGGTTTGATGAAATGAATGTTGTGAATGAGCAATGATGTATATGGAGTTATAAAAATCGGGTTTGAGACTTCCTATGAAAGACTGTATGGACGCAAATTAAAAATAACGGGACTGTTTTGGTATAGGAATTAAGATGAGGAAATAAACTTAACGATTGTATGTTTTTTGGTCAAAGAATGCTAAGCAAATAAGAAATTAATAATCTAGAATGAAAATAATGTTTAAGAGTGTAACCTGTTACCAAATTGTGATCGAAAATGACAAGAAATCGAAGTCGGAAAGTGAAGAACCTAAGGAACTATGGTCGAAAATATTGAGAGCTCTAGAGAGAAAAGTAGTTTTTTGTTTCAAGTTGAGTTTTTGTATTGATTGATTGTTTTAAAATGAAGGATGAGAGAGGTATTTATAGGCAAAATTGACTTGGAGGTCACAAAAAACAGACCACTGACACCCATTACCACCACTTAACATATGTATAACTTAGTTGGAGATGAGTGGGATCATGCATGCTTAATTTGATGCATTAACTAATGTGTAGGAATATTCCACCTTTTGTCCATTCCGTGCTTCCTTCCTCATCTTCAAAAAATCGCCGCTCGACGCTCGCTCCGCCCGTGTGAAATCCGTGAACACTATTGGAAAGGTGGGAAAGTCTAGTTTCCGAATACGTCAATTTCATTACGTGTCTTCGGGATTTTTCCTGTCAATGAATTTACTTCAAAACGATTCTCCAAGTGACCAAAATAATGAAAAATAATGGATTAAGGGAAAAATGCATTTTCACTTAAATAGCCCACTACCTCCATTATTTATTTGATGGAAGACTAAGTCACAACATCAACTTTGCAATTTATTTTCATTTTTGTCACTTCCTAATCTTCTCTTTATTCTTTTTCTTTTTAGACATTATTCCTTATTTCTTTGATTTCCAAAATAACCTAAGGTTCAATGTGAATAAATATAAAAATTTATATTTACCCCCAACATGTAGTTTTTTGGTAAAAAAAAATCATGGTCAATTTAGTGTAATGGATCACTAAGTGTAAGTTTTTGATTGATGGTGGAAATAATGGTACAAACTAAATCATGGCAGTGGAGGATGTTGTTAAAACTGAAATCATTTATAATTATTTTTTGAAAAATAAATTACGGCATTTAATTTTTTGTAAAACTACCCTAAAATTCAATATGAATAAATATAAAAATTTATGTTTACCACCAACAATTACCCTTTTCTCTTTTGTGCAATGAAATTGCATAACAAGAAAATAAGTTTTGAAAAAGTCTTGAATCCTATGCTAACTATCCGAAAAATTACATTCTTAAACACCCCAACGAATTAGAGGGTTAATCCCCTAATATTTATTGTAAAGTTCTAGAAAGTTAGAAAAATAAATAAAATAAAAAGCCCAAGTTTCGCATAAAGACAAACCTGAAAAAATCTTAAACCCCGCTAAACGACCAAGACCCAAAAATAATAAATTTCCATCCCTAACTCCATAGATTCGGCATTCATAGTGATAAAAGTCACACATTGTTTTTTACTTTACAGACTTAAAAAAGAAGAAAACAAAATAAAATTCTAATTAAACTGAAAACTAGAATCCTATTTGAATTAAACTCCTCCCACTACAACCTACTGCACATTACATTTCAAAAACAGTGAACAAGAAACGCAATTTTCCATCCCCGCCAACTCGCATTTGTCTCGGTCCTTTCGCTCGTGAATTTTGAACGACCGATCAACATTGGCAAGCTCTTCTAATGGTAGGTTTTTCCTTCTCTTCCTTCTTACACCTTTTGAAAATTGTATGCATGCATGCTTAAGAAGGTTCGGCCATGGTGCAACTTTTGTTATTTGAAATTCTCTTTGTTAAAACATGCTTATGACGGTGAATAACATGATGATTTAGTGCTCGAATGGTTGATTTACATGATTAAGAATAGAAAAAGTTGCATAAAAAGTCTACTGTATATGTTTTTGTTATGAGAATACATGTTTTGGTAATCTGATTTGATCATATTCAATTCATGATATGAACTGGTAGAAAAACATGCCTCAATTGTATATCTATAATAATCAGATTCAAAAGAACCCTTGAAAGCGTGCTAAATTTAAGTTAGAAAGTCAAATATCCATATTTATCATGACCTTAAGGGATGTGATGGCAATTACTGGGTTGCCTATGGTGTGTGAAGATGTACCAGCTCGGGTGCATTCTCAAAAATTTCTCCGATCTGCAAGGTTACTCTGTCCAAGACCTTGGCAGATACTCTCAGCTTATCATGGAGGCTCCCGAATTGCACCAAGTCGATGATACGGGCCATCTTTATTTCATTTGGCTTCTTTTAAGTCAATTTGTTTTCGAACCCTTGAAGGGCAAGCCGACTCCCGACATTATGAACGTGGCCAAAGCTGTGATTGCGGGTAAAAAGGTGAACCTGTGTTCTATGTTCCTGGCCAATGTCTACTGGAGGCCGGAGATAACAATCAAGGATGAACCTTTATCCCGGCTTCGTGGGGGATTATGGTTTTTCGATATTTGACCCAAAAAATTGCATTTTCGAGTCTCAATCTTTGCGCACTTCATCCAAGTGTTGTGCTAATGTTTTGGCATCATAAAAACTTGACTTTTCAGTCCAATTATGTCGCACTTACAGATCTGGTCTGCTGCACATCTTCTTTGAAAAAATAGTAATTGTATCAACTACACATTCCGTCACTGATTTTTGCTCGTGTTTCTCTCAAAACTTTTCGTTGCACCCAAACTCTTTTCTTCAATTCACGATTCACAGTTGACTTCCAGTTAGGAACTCATCATTTCCAACTTATTACATCGAATTGATTCTGATGAAATATCTTGTTTTGTCTTTTACCGACACTAGTTATCGAAAATCATACAACCCCGAAAATTACTACAATTTACGAAACTAGTTTCTACATCTTTTAGACTCGAATTTCTTTTAAACAGCTGTTGTAATTAGGACTGAAATTAATCCCTTATAATGGTAATTCAACTCGAGCACGGATACACATTGATTTCTACCCTGAAAAAATGACAAAAACCGATGAAACTAAAACATAATTGAAAATTTTCAGATTTGCTAACCTTGAAATTCCTTGATGTTTTGATGTCCAAAACTTGAAGTTTTGACCCCAAACATACACCATTTGGTTTGTGCACCTCTGAACTTGCTTGATACATACTCATTTAGCTTTTTTACGCATTTTTCATTCATTCTTTAGCTGAAAACCCGAACAGGTATGCTATTGTTCCGTCTTTAATCTCTTCTTTTCAAGGCTTTGTTGTTCCCTTCTATCATTGTGAATGCCCAAAATTTGCATCTAAGACATGTGTGTTGATGAATGTGCCTTCATTATGCTTTCATGGAGTGTTTCAAGCCATTTTTGCCGCTTTAAAGGGACAAAAACGCTGATGCCCAGATTTGGAATCTCGTCTTTTTTATGCTTTCTATTCGACTTCTACATGCGTAAATGCCTTGAATTTGCTCTCCTAACATCCCTCATGAATATTGTTGCTTGTTTGCACCATTTGTATGTGTTTTTGAATAATTTTTCAAGGCTTTAAAGATAGGAAAACGATGCTGCCCTACTTTATGTCTTGCGTTTGTGCAACGTTTGAGATTTTCTAATTGTTGAATTCGTGATCTGCTTTGTTATAGGAGTCTATATTGCCTAATACTTGGCTCGAGCCCGTGGATTTCCAGATTGAGAATCCTTTTGATGGTCTTGACCTCTCATTTTATTTGCAAAAGACATCATCTCATGTTGTTGATTAGTGAAAGTCGTTGAGGATTTCATTGATGGATTCGTCCGAGCTTCCACTGAGACTTGGAGTATTTCCCTTCTGCAAGCTCTGAGTGAACATTTCCAATTCCTCATTTTTCATGGTACCGATGAAGCGCGATTGGCTAAGGTGCGTGACCTTAGAGAGAAGATTGAGATAGCTTGGATGGATTACCGGACTACCAGAGAGACCCTTATTCAGAGGCGTTCTGAGACTGCTGTTAATGCTCCTTCATTCGAGAACTATACCGCAAGATTTCATCAGCTGAAAGCGTATTATGAGAAGGATCAAGTCAGGGTTCAGGATCTTGGGTGAAGGAGGCACAGATTCGAGAGATAGCTCTAGAGATGAGCGTCTTGAGGTCAGAGTGTGAGAGCCTGCGCCGAACGGGTGTAGAATTTCGGCATTTGTATCCCGACAGCATCAAGAATTGGGTGAGGAGAAGCTTCGATTGGTAGATTGCTATGATGAGATGCAAAAGAAGACAGAGGAGTGCGTGCGGCTTCAAAGGAATGCTGAGAAGATCTGCTCCGACTGGCTAGCCCAATCCGAGGCTAGCCTTTCCTTTATCCATTGATTGGTAAACTTCTCCTTTGAGTTTTATTATTTTATTGGTTTTTTTATGGGACATGTAAAGGGCATAAGCCCTACTTTTTGGATTCTATTTTTCTTTCCTAGATTTATTTATTTACAAGTATGCATGAAGAACTAAAGTTTTTACTTATTGGAAATTATTGCTCACAAATGCATGAAAGTAAATGATATGATAAAAGCTAAGAAAAACATAACTAGACCTAGGACTACTTCTTTGTAATTTATCCAGCAACAAAAGTCGAACAAACTATCATCACACAAGACTAAATCACAAAGTTTCATTGCTTGTTTTTTTTTTTTAGCTATTTGCATGACTTTTATATAGCTGTTTTTCTCATGTCTTTTATACTTTTTTTTAACGTAATAAAACCTTAAGACAAGATTCTAATTACGATTATACAAATAACAACATGAAAAAAAACTAGAAAACAATAGGAGGAACAAAGAACCTCAATTTGCAGCTTCAAGTCTTTCAAATCTCCCAACGTTTAACTTATCTCACGCCATAAAAGATAACCAAACTTGTATACCTACCCCCCTAGCTTGAGAAGCTAGGGTGCAACTACCATTTGGTCGGCTTTCCCCTCTAACCTTAGATCAACAAAATCCCACATTGTTTGATAATACTTTTTCAAGTATTTGCCGTTAATGTAACGGTAATGTAGTTCTCCTCGAAAGTCTTTTAGCCAATAAGAATTTCCAGGAAGGGTTTATGAACTTGAAACGGTCCTTCCCAATTAGGCAACCACTTTCCGAGCTCGTGGCTTTCAAGCCCAATTGCTAGAATGAGTTTCCACACCAACTCTCCTTCCTAAAATTCCTTCTTTCTTACTTTCTTGTTATAGACCTCAGCTACTTTCTTTTTTGAACTAACATACAGTCAAAGGCTTTTTGCTTCTCATAGATCTTCCAACTCCATTATCAATGCTTGTAAATAGTTGTATGGCTCTAGCTCGTTCTGGCGCACTATCCTTAATGATGGGACAATGCATTGCATCATGACCAAATGTTAAGAAAAATGGGCTTACCCTCGTAGCTCTAGTCTTTGTCATCCGCATGGCTCACAAGGTCCCTGATAATGTATTATGCGAGTCCCGCGGGTTCTCTCTCAGCATCTTTTCTAGAATCCCGATGAGAAGTCACTAAATTAATTTCTAACCTCATTAATGTTTATGTTGGAAACCAAAACTTACTATAAATGGTAGATATGTTTTGCAATTATTAGAAAGTCAATAGAAAAAATGATATTAACAAATTACTGAAAGTGTAAAACACCCTATATTTTAAGGAAAATTGTTTTATCTAAGAACATTTTATATTTTGAGACTCAATATTTAGGGACTGATGACATCTCCAAATATTGCTATATTTAGGTCAAAAAATTTATATTCACGCATTCTTGTGTTTCAATAGTAACCTTATTTCTCTATTCCACAATTCAAATTTTTACTAAAAACATCCTTGAATCGTTCCCAAGCTTCAACAAGAGGTTCATCTTCCCCTTGTGTGAATGAGGAAATTGAGTTCCTCATTCGGATGAGTTTCTTTGGAGGGTAATACTTGTTCTGAAATGTCCTTTCCATAGCTTCCCAACCGTGAATACTCCCCGAATCTAGATTTTTGAACCAAACTTTAGCTTTTCCTATGATGAAGAAAGGAAAAAGCTTCAACCGAAGGTAATTATCAGTTACTTCTCTATTTGGACGTATTGCTTCACATATATTCTTGAAATCATGGATGTGATCATTTGGATCTCCGCCCGGTAATCCATCAAACTGAGCAGTAGCCTGCAAAGTGTTTTAACTTTATACAAATCTTTCAGAAGATGAATGTTTTATTTTGACTTATACTAATGAATGTTGACTAACAATTTTTGTTAAGTATTTTGTCAAGTTTTCTCAGCAGGTGCTGAATGAAGTTTCAAAAAGCTTCGCTCTGAACTCAGAAGATAAAGCTTGAAGACAGTCAGAAGTTGTCTCACAGAACCTAGTCCTCTCCAAAGTGCACGTGAGTTACCCCTACATCACTCGTTGTTGCCAATTGGTACTAACAACAGAGTATATAGGGTGTATCCTCAAAGTGTATCCTCAGGTTACTAAAGAATGGAAGGTCCTTACAAATGTGTTTGGGGAGAGGTATAGATCTGATTGGGAAAGATGGGGCATCCAACAATTAATTGAATTAACATGCCATGAATCCCCCTTGGAAGAAAATGTTGTGGTTGAGGCCGTCAATTTTTGGTCCTCTAGCTGCAATGCCTTGATTCTGCCGTTGGGCCCGATTTTGATGACCTTAAGGGATGTGATGGCATTTACTTGGTTGCCTATGGTGGGTGAGGATGTACCAGCTCGGGTGCATTCTCAAAATTTCTCCGATCTGCAAGGTTCTTGGCAGATACTCTCAGCTTACCATGGAGGCTCCCAAATTGCGCCAAGTCTATGATACGGGCCATCTTTTTTTCATTTGGCTTCTTTTAAGTCAATTTGTTTTCGAACCCTTGAAGGGCAAGCCGACTCCCGACATTATGGACGTGGCCAAAGCTGTGATTGCGTGTAAAAAGGTGTACCTATGTTCTATGATCCTGGTCAATGTCTACTGGAGGCTGGAGATAACAATCAAGGATGAACCTTTATCCCGGCTTCGTGGGGGATTATGGTTTTTCCAACTCTGGTTGTTTGCCTACTTCTCAACGAGTCTCAATCTATGCGCACTTCATCCAAGAGTTGTGCTACTGTTTTGGCATCACAAAAAGCGTGACTTTTCAGTCCAATTATGTCACACTTACAGATCTGGTCTGCTGCACCTCTTCTTTGAAAAAATAGTATTTGTATCAACTACACATTCCGTCACTGATTTTTGCTCGTGTTTCGCTCAAAACTTTTCGTTGCACCCAAACTCTTGTCTTCAATTCACGATTCAAAGTTGACTTCCAGTTTAGGAACTCATCATTTCCAACTTATTACATTAAATTGATTCTAAGGAAATATCTTGTTTTGTCTTTTACCGACACTAGTTATCGAAAATCATATAACCCCGAAAATTACTACTATTTACGAAACTAGTTTCTACATCTTTTAGACTCGAATTTCTTTTAAACACATGTTGTAATTAGGACTGAAATTAATCCCTTGTGATGGTAATTCAGGTCGAGCACGGATACACATTGATTTCTACCCTGAAAAAATGACAAAAACCGGTGGAACTAAAACGTAATTGAAAAATTTCAGATTTGCTAACCTTGAAATTCCTTGATGTTTTGATGTCCTAAACTTGAAGTTTTGACCCCAAACATACACCATTTGGTTTGTGCAACTTTGAACTTTCTTGGTACATACTCATTTAGCTTTTTTACGCGTTTTTCATTCATTCTTTAGCTGAAAACCCGAACAGGTACGCTACTGTTTCATCTTGAATCTCGTCTTTTCAAGGCTTTGTTTTTCCCTTCTATCATTGTGAATGCCCAAAAGTTTTATCTAAGACATGTGTGTTGATGAATGTGCCTTTATTATGCTTTCATGGAGTGTTTTCAAGCCATTTTTGCCGCTTTAAAGTGACTAAAATGCTGATGCCCAGATTTGGAATCTCGTCTTTTTTAAGCTTTCTACTCGACTTCTACATGCGTACGTGCCTTGAATTTGCTCTCCTAACATCCCTCATGAATTTTGTTGCTTGATTGCACCATTTGTATGTGTTTTTGAATCAATTTTCAAGGCTTTAAAGATAGGAAAATGATGCTGCCCTACTTTATTTCTTGCGTTTGTGCAACGTTTGAGATTTTCTAATTGTTGATTTCGTGCTCTGCTTTGTTACATGAGTCTATATCGCCTGATACTCGGCTCGAGCCCGTGGATTTCCAGATTGAGAATCCTTTTGATGGTCTTGACCTCTCATTTTATTTGCAAAAGACATCATCTCATGGTGTTGATTAGTGAAGGTTGCTGAGGATTTCATTGATGGATTCGTCCCGAGCTTTCACTGACACTTGGAGTATTGCCCTTCTGCAAGCTCTAAGTGAGCATTTCCAAGTCCTCATTGTTCATGGTACCGATGAAGCCCGATTGGCTAAGGTGCGTGAACTTAGAGAGAAGATTGAGACAACTTGGATGGATTACCGGACTACCAGGGAGACCCTTATTCAGAGGCGTTCTGAGACTGTTGTTAATGCTCCTGCCTTCGAGAATTATACCGCAAGATTTCAACAGCTGAAAGCGCATTATGAGAAGGATCAAGTCAGGGTGCAGGATCTTGGGTGAAGGAGGCACAGATTCGAGAGATAGCTCTAGAGATGAGCGTCTTGAGGTCAGAGTGTGAGAGCCTGCGCCGAGTTGGTGTAGAATTTCGGCATTGGTATCCCCGACATCATCAAGAATTGGGTGAGGAGAAGCTTCGGTTGGTAGATTGCTATGATGAGATGCAAAAGAAGACAGAGGAGTGCATGCGACTTCAAAGGAATGCTGAGAAGATCTGCTCCGACTGGCTAGCACAATCCGAGGCTAGCCTTTCCTTCATCCATTGAGTGGTAAACTTCGCCTTTGAGTTTTATTATTTTATTGGTTTTCTTTTTTGGGACATGTAAAGGGCATAATTCCTACTTTTTGGATTCTATTTTTCTTTCCTAGATTTATTTATTTACAAGTATGCATGTAGAACTAACGTTTTTACATATTGGAAATTATTGCTCACAAATACATGAAAGTAAATGACATGATAAAAGCTAAGAAAAACATAACTAGACCTAGGACTACTTCTTTGTAATCTATTCAGCAACAAAAGTCGAACGAACTATCATCACACAAGACTAAATCACAAAGTTTTATTGCTTATTTTTTTTAGGTACTTGCATGACTTTTATATAGCTGTTTTTCTCATGTCTTTTATACTTTTTTTTAACGTAATAAAACCTTAAGACAAGATTCTAATTATGATTATACAAATAACATCATGCAAAAAAAAACTAGAAAACAATAGGAGGAACAAAGAACCTGAATTTGCAGCTTCAAGTCTTTCAAATCTCCCAACGTTTAACTTATCTCACGCCGAAAAAGATAACCAAACTTGTATAACTACCCCCCTAGCTTGAGAAGCTAGGGTGCAACTACCATTTGGTTGGCTTGCCCCTCTAGCGTTAGATCAACCAAATCCCACATTGTTTGATAATACTTTTTCAAGTATTTGCCGTTAATGTAATGGTAATGTAGTTCTCCTCCAAAGCCTTTTAGCCAATAAGAATTTCCAGGAAGCGCTTTATGAACTTGAAACGGTCCTTCCTAATTAGGCAACCACTTTCCGAGCTCGTGGCTTTTAAGCCTAATTGGTAGAATGAGTTTCCATACCAACTCTCCTTCCTAAAATTTCTTCTTTCTTACTTTCTTATTATAGACCTCAGCTACTTTCTTCGTTTGAATTAACATACAGTCAAAGGCCTTTTGCCTCTCCTAGTCTAGATCTTCCAACTCCATTATCAATGCTTTTAAATAGTTGTCTGGCTCTGGCTCGTTCTGGCACACTATCCTTAATGATAGGACAATGAGTTCTAGTGGCAACACTGCATCATGACCAAATGTTAAGAAAAATGGGCTTACCCCAGTAGCTCTAGTCTTTGTCATCCGCATGGCCCACAAGGTCTCTGATAATGTATTATGCGAGTCCCGTGGGTTCTCTCACAGCATCTTTTCTAGAATCCCGATGAGAATTTTATTTGAGGCTTCTGCCTGTCCGTTCGCCTGAGCATAAAAAGGTGTCGAGTGTACTAGCTTTTGATCTTGTACTCGTCCATGAATTCCCTTATATCATCTCCGGTGAATATAGTTCCTTGATCTGTTGTGATTGACTCAAGGACCCCAAATTGGTGGATTATGTTCTCCCTTATGAATTCAATTACATTTTCTTGGGCTACTTTCTTCATTAGAGTCGCCTCTACCCATTTGGAAAAGTAATCGGTTGCAACAATAATGAAGCAATGCCCTTTGGATGATGCTGGGAATATCTTCCCGATCAAATCAATCGCCCAACCTCTGATAGGCCAAGGTTTCACTACCACATGTAGTTCTTCTGATGGTACTCATTGAATCAGACGATACATTTGGCATTTCTTACACCGCTTGGTATATGTCATACAATCCTGCAAGTCTGTCGGCAAAAAATACTCGTGCCTGTTGATGAGCCATCTCATTCTCCTTCCAGAATAGTGAGCACCAAAAGTACCCTCGTGTACCTGTTTCATCGCTTTTGTAGCCTTCGAAAAATCAAGACATTTCAACAACATTCCGTCATAACTTTTTCTATGCAAATCTCCTGTGAGCACCATGTTGTTTCTAGCTTGCACACTAAGCGAATCCTTTACTTTCTGCGCGGGATTTTCAAGGTAGTCTATGAACGGCTTTCTCCAATCCTGAGAAACTTTGTCGTCAACGTTAAACGATTCCAGTTGTATTCCCCTTTCTGCCACCGATGGATGCCCATGCCTCTTGATAAGCACCATCTTGTACATCGTTTCTCTTGAGATCCTCATCCCAGAAGCAATTTAGGCCAACTCGTCATCTTCCCAGTTTTCACCTCTAGGTGTGTGAATGAGATCCACATCATCAAATGCTTCCAACAGTTAGATGGCGAAAGCAAAGTATGGCAACAAAGACATGCGTGCATTTGTATTCTCCGGTTAAGTGTCGGATGACCAATTGAGAATCTCTAAACACCTTGATATCCTTAGCTCCCAGCTCGATCAGAATTTTTAGCCCAATGATCAATGCCTCGTATTCCGCTTGATTGTTAGTACATTCAAAGTCCAGATTGACTGACAAAATTATTTTGGCCCCTGATGGAGAAGTAATTACCACTCCTGCTCCGCTAGTGTTTTCAGTACCTGAACCATCAAACTTCAATGTCCACGGCTTCGTTTTGGCCAAATAAAGTGGCAATTTTTGCTCTTCTGGGTACTGAAAACTAGCCGGATGGTCGGCCACAAACTCAACGATAGCCTTCCCTTTTACCGAAGCTTGCGGTAAATAAACTAATGAAAACTCTGCCAAAGCTAGTGCCCATTTCCCAATCCTCCCACGTAAAATGGGTTGATTTAGCATGTACTTAACTAAATCAGTAGCAGAAATTACATACACTCTCGATTTAAGCAAATAATGTTGTAATTTGGTACAAGCGAAATATACTGAGAGACACGTTTTCTCGATAGGACTATAACGTGTCTTTGCAGACAATAAAGAATGACTGAGATAATAAATAGCTTGTTCATGTTTGCTATCATTATCTTGGGTTAATAAACAGCCAATAGACTCCTCATCATCCGAAATATACAACTTAAGTGGAGTTCGCTCCTTGGGCGGAGCTAATACTGGCGGGCTGCACAAATATTTCTTTATCTCCTTGAACGCAACATTATGCTTATCTTCCCACTTGAAATGCTCTTCATCTTTGAGTCTTAGTAGTTCTTAAAACACCTTCGACTTCCCGGCCCAATTAGAGATGAATCTCTTGAGAAAATTCACTTCGCCAAGAAAACGTTGTAATTCCTTCTTGTTCTTTGGGGGTTGAGCTTCCTGAATCGACTTAGTCTTATTGTTGCCGATTTCAATTCCTCTATGGTGGACCACATATCCTAGGAAATTCCCCGCTTTTACCCCAAACGCACACTTTAGAGCGTTAAGCTTGAGATTGTATTTTCTCATTGGTTCAAACCCCTTTTTGAGATGCTCTACATGATCGAGCTCTTACTTTGACTTGATGACAATGTCGTCGACATACACCTCCATAGATACCCTGAGCAAGTCATGAAAAATTGTGTTCATTACCCGTTGGTAGGTGGCACCCACGTTTTTCAAACCGAAAGGCATTACCACCCATTCAAAGGTTCCTATTTACCCTAGACACGGGAATGCTGTCTTCGAGACATCATGTTTGACTATCTGGATTTGATTATGATTACAACAATTGCCCATGTTGTCTTCTCTATACTGGAACCATCAAACTTCAAAGTCCAGGGGACTTTATCAATTCCACAAATTGGAAAATCCATTTCAACTTCTTTCTCCATAGTAGAAGGATGCTCTACCAAAAAATCTGCCAATGCTTGACCTTTAACCGCAGTTTGAGGCATGTGTACTAAAGTAAACTCAGCTAAAGCAAGTGCCCATTTACCGATCCTGCCTGTAATGAGCGGCTGGTTGAGCATAAACTTTAACAAATTCGTGTGAGAAATCACAAAAACTCTTGACTTTATAAGATAATGCCTAAGTTTAGTACAAGCGAAGTACAATGCCAGACATTGTTTCTCAGTGGCAGAATATTTCTTCTCAGTTTCCGTCAAGGACCTGCTTAAGTAATACACAGCTTGCTCTTGGCCTACCTGATTATTTTGAGCAAGTACGCAGGCAATTGAGCTCTATGTGGTTAACAAATACAATTTTAATGGAATCTGCTCTCTAGGGGGAACCAACACTAGAGGATGAGTCAAATATTCTTTTATTTTCTCAAAGGCCTCCTAATGTTTCTTCTCCCATCTAAATTCCTCCTCCCCTTTTAAGGATAACAACTCAGAAAATACTTGAGATTTTCCAGCTAAATTTGCAATAAATGTCCTTAAGTAATTAACCAACCTAAGAAATCTCTGTAACTCTTTCTTATTACTAGGTGGTTTAGCCTCAGTTACTACTTTAGCCTTATTCTTATCTACTTCTACCCCACTTTTATGAACCAAAAAACCAAGAAAATTTCTAGCTCAAACTCCAAAAGCACACTTTAACGGGTTCATCTTCAATTTATGTTCTCTCATCCTAAGAAAACGCTTCCTAAGATGCTCTATATGTTCACAATCTCTCTTTGACTTCACAACAATATCATCAATATATACCTCCATAAACTTCCCTAGCATGTCCCAAATCTTCTTGGTTGTTTCACAAGCAGAAACTTTGTTATATTCTGAAAGCACACTGCAACATATTCATTGCTGAAGCATTATTTTGAAGTTTCTTAAACATATCATCAGTTCAGAGTTCTGAGGGGATCATAACTCTTCAAAGACCTTCTTCCATCCTGGTTGAGATGAAATCCCCATTGATAATAACAAGCCAAGAACTCATGCTCTGAGCTTGAATGAAATACATCATTCTCTTTTTCCAGTAAGAGTAGTTATCACCATTGAATTGTGGGGGTCTGGTTGTATGGAACCCTCTGGAACCATTTGGTGAAAGGAGTTCTCAGGAAGGTGTCTACCAGCCATCTCTAGTAATTCAGATAAGGATCTTACACTTAGAATGTTAGATCTTTCAGTAAATAAACGAAGTGACCTTCGCTCTGATACCACTTGTTGGCCCTAACAAGATCAGAATCACCTAGAGGGGGGGGGGGGGGGGGGGGAGGGGTGAATAGGTGTCTAAGTCCAATTTTAAGTTTTGATAAACTTAGGACTGAATCCAGTCTCTTCAGAGTCAGAGGCAAGCTTCTGAGAAGCGCTTATGTGAGAGACTCTGCTTTAAGGCAAATTTTTCCTTTTCAACAACAGAAGTTTCGTTTAACAGATCTTCTGGATTGTCTTCTGAGCAAAGACAATCAAATAAAGAGCAGTCTGTTACAGTATTGAATATAAAGCAATTGTACAGAAGTAAAAATAACAAGTTATAAGGAAGGGAGAAAGAGATTCAGGAGGTCTTGATGAACAGTTCAATTTATCCAGGTTCGCCACATAAGTCATGTGACTACGTCCTGTCCTCTGTGAGCGCAGTCAGCAGAGATTTAAAATCTACTATTCAGAATGTTTATGGCACGTTCAGAAGCTCCTTTACAATCAACAGAACTTAGGCTAATTTCTCACTTAGTTCTGACTAGCCTAGAGTAAGTGAAAGGATTTCCACCAGAACAACAACAATCCTGTTTTCTAGAATTCTCACCCAACTTAAACCTCAACTAGATTTCTCTCAAATCTAACTGAATATCACAAATGATATCAGTTTACAAATTCCTATTATGAACTTGTGTTTTCTTCACTCTCTCTTTTTACAAAATCAAATAAGTAGAATGAAAGAATGGAAATGCTCTGTTTTTGCTTGTATGAACAATGCGTTAAGAAAGCTCAAAAATTCGCGTGTGAACACTTAGTTGAGCATGGCTACTATTTATAGTGTTTTGTAGATGACCGTTGCTTAAGCTTTGAGTTTGAATTTAAGCAGAGATAAGATTGTAGCCGTTTTTCTGTCTTGTTCTTCAAACGGTCTTCAAACACTTTTGATTCTGTGAACCTTGTCCTTTAATCCAAAACTGGTAAGTGATTTGAATTGGAAACGAAAGTTGACTGAAGAATTTCTTCATTAGGATCAACAAAGGGTAGACATGGAAATTCTGGGTTTGTTTGTAGTGAACTGTGCATTGCTCCTTTAACAGCTTTTTGAACTTTTGGCGCCTAACATTAAATTCAGTTGACATATGTATTAAATGCTTAACAAGACACGTGTTCTTGCTTCTGCACACTCAATTTCTTTTGTCTAATTTTCTGATCAAATGGAACCATTGCTTTTGGATGATTGAACCTTTGAGGAGAGCTTGAAAAGACTTCTGAGGAACCTCAGAGCGGAGCTTCTAGCTTCTGAGCTTTATCTTCTATCTTGACTTAACGTTCTCTTCTAAGTCCAAAATTGAAGCAACTTTTAATTCATTCAGCATCTGATGAGTAAGACTTACACAGTATTTAACAAAAATTATTAGTCAACATTCATTAGTACATAAGTCAAAAATATTTATTCATCTTCTGAAACACTTGGACATAATCAAAACACTCAAGGTTCATCAAACTAATTATATGATTGTTAGAGGAAATATTTTAATTTTTCTTCGGTTCAAACATTTTTTACTACGTAGAACATGTCTTTTTCCTTGGTGTGATAAAGTGTTGGTGTTTTATCACTTTCCAAAATGTCAGCCATTATTTAGCTTGGTGATATATGCATCATATAGACATTCTCGCACTTATTTTTGTGTTTGTGGAGATGTAGTTATACTATAAGTTCTTGAGTTATTGATGTGTTTTCTCATTTTCTCAATCTTTATCATGTAGATGGATCTTGAAGCTACTAATGTTAAGCAATCGGGTAAAGTTAGTGAAAACATTGATGACGAAGTGATGGAGATGTAGTTGACACGACACGAACACAAAAATTGACAGGTCTACGCAAGCGCACCACTTCCGCCGCCTCCATCTCTTCCACTACCGCTATATCTTTCTTCCACCTCCTCGATCACACTCAACTCAACCATGTAATTTAATTTTTTCAGTAAGTTAATAATAAAGTTCTTGCATCGACAACTCTGAGATTCGTGTTTTCTATTTGAGATTAGGGCTTTCTTCATGGTTACTAGAATTGAGAATTCATCCCTTTTACTACGAATAGAAATTCTTGCATCATAGTATCTATTTGTGATTTTCTTGTGGTGTTGCAACGCAAATTTAACCAAAAATTGAAACAAAATACAACTAAATGAACTCTATCGTGTTGTCGTTTCGCAGGACACGACGATAGAAAAACATAAACTAGTGCATTTTGTTTAATATATATGACAACATGTACAAGTTGGTGTGTTCTTGGAGAGTCTTCAAATGAATAAGTTAGCATCAATGAAGACCTAGAAAAATGATAATGACTTTGCTGATGACATGGTTGGATTGGTCAATGACCTTTTTGGTTGGATCATTATGTTTCAATTGATAATAATAATTCTCATTTTAATAGTATGCTTTGTGAACCTAAAGGAGACATTTTTGAATTTTATCTATTGCTAAATGAAGCTAGTGCGAAGTTGCATTCTTGAACTCTCGAAATTGGCTATTATTGTCAAGTCACTTCACATGAAGAGTTATCATAGGTGAACATATAAATCTTTTGATGATTTGCTTAGTTTATTAAGAGAGTTTATTCAGAATGAGAAACATAATCTATTCGAGTCTTATAGTAGAGCAACGAAATATATTTGTTATTTAGGTCTTCATTTGTATGTGAAAATAAATGTACTTTATATTGGGACCCATTTGCAGATTCAAAATCTTGTCAAATATGTGGGTTGTCTAGGTGGAACTTTTTTCCTATCCTAAGAAGTGAGCCAAACCTTTGCCCAGTTCACCCATCTGACGATAGTTCAAACGATAAATAAGAAAATTCATCTAGAGGTTGTTTATGTCAAGTGAAATGGCATCAAACAGACTATGACACACAAAAAATGGTTCAAGATGGGAAAATGAGGCATCCTATAAGTAGTCCTCCATGGAATTCATTTGATGATCAACATGAAAAGGTTACAAGTCTTGCCCTAATTTTCAGAATTGTACTAGAGTTATATACCTTCATAGTTCAAAGAAATTATCTTATATTGGTCATATGATATTTCTTCCCCCTAATCACTAATGGTGTAAGGACACAACATCATTTAATAGTTAATACAAAAGGGAAAAAGGCCAATACGTTTATCAAGGGACGATATGTTAATGGAATTTGACACTTTAACTCAATTTTTATTCAGTAGAGGCATCATAACTGGAAGACACTTTTTGAGTTGTTTTATTGGAAGACACAAATTTGATTCATAAATAGTTTGGATAACTGGAGAAAGAAAGACTATAATTTTTCAGTTGCTTTATTGGAAGAGACTTCTTATTCGTCATAATTTGGATGTCATGCATATTGAGAAGAATGTGTGTGATAATGTGTTGGGATTTTGATGATGATCGAAGGCAAAACCAAAAATACCTAAAACAATCGAAAAGATTTGTTTATCATGAGTATTAGACATGAACTTCATCCAACAATGGTTGGAGATAAAGTACACATTTCATTGGCGTGTTATGTGCTCTCTAATGCCGATAAGGTGATTTTATGTAATATGTTGGCTAGCTTGAATGTACCAGATGATTATATATAAAAAATATCTTGGCGTGTAAATGTCAAGGAGCGTAAAATTGTTGGCGTGAAAAGTCACGGTTGCTAAGTTATCTTACAAAAGCTCCTTCATACAACCATTATAGGATTTCTACTTAAACATGTCATTGAGCCCTTTGTCAAGTTGAGTGTATTCTTTTGTGATTTATGCAATTATAGTTTGGTAATATCTGAACTAGATCGTCTTGAGAAGCAAATTCTTTTTATTTTGTGCAAGTTGGAGACAATTTTTCCACCTTCATTGTTCGACATCATGCATTTGGTTGTCCACTTAGCATATGGGGAAAATATAGTTGGCACTGTCTAATACTGATGGATGTATTTGTTGAGAGAGACTTGCATACAAATAAATTTAGCGTTCGAAATAAGTCAAAGCTCGAGAGATCAATTCTAAAAGCATAAAGTTTCTATGAGTGCTTGACTTTTGTTCAAGATATTTGGTAGGAATTGATACAATTTTCAATCATAATTCAAGGAACATTGATGAGATTAATTAAAATTGGCGTGAGAGTGAATTAACAATATTAAAAAAATTTGGACAACTATTGGATAAAGGTAATTTCACCTGGTTAGCCGATGATTGGAAACACAAGGCACATCTTTACATCCTAAACAATTATGAAGAAGTGTGGCCATATGCCGAGTGAGCACCATGTGTTTTCCTTAATGAATTACTATATTTTTTTATTATATATATATATTTGTACTTTATATGTAACACACCCGACTTTTTCACATTTTTATTTTATTTCATAAATATCATACATAACATATTGCATATGACATTAGATAGATTTAAATAGTATTTTATAAGCTCCAAAACACTTAGTTGCACGAAACCGTAAAAACCCGTAAAATCGTCGTTTTTACCGTAGTAAAAGGGCATTAGGTAGAATGTTAAATAGAGGTCCTAAATGAGTTATTATATGTTAATGATTGTGTTTATGTCAGTGTTAATCAAGTTTACGGAATTAATTAGCAAAAGGGGTATAGAAGGGATTAGAATTGTTGGCTAAGGGTATATTAGTCTTTTGGTTAGTAAAAGGATATACCTCTCAAACTCATCCATTTCTGGAATTAGAGAGGTCATATTGTCATTCAAGAAGAAAAAAAAAAGAAAGGAAGAAGAAGAAGAGGAAGAGGAAGAAGAATATAGGAAAGGGATTGAGAAAGGTAATTGTCATTCATCTTCTTCCTTAGGCTAGGTTTTCTGTAACTTAGAGATGTGAGTTTGCTGATTTTAAGATTAGGTATTTCTGAGTTTTTGAGCTCTTGAAATTCAGAAATTCGTTTCGATTAATTCGGGTTTATAGGCACAAAGTTATGCTAGAATTACTATAGGTATGTTTAATTGATGCTTTAAGCACGACACACACTTTGATTGGTGATTTTGGGTATGTTCAAAGCTGAATTTGGGGAAAAGTTGTGAAGAGAGTTTAAACCTCTATATATCCTTAAGTTGTCTGCAAAATATTAGCTTCTAATTGTGTTTGAGTTGTGAGAAACGACTAAGGGAAGTTTAGGCATGCTTGCTGTTTTGTGTACCCTGCACTTAGGTCCGATTGCAAACATCACCGTTTATTGTGTATTGATTATTAGGTTCTGAATTTTGGATATGTTAGACTCATATGTGTTTAGTTTAAGATGAAAAAAGAATCACAGGAAAAGCTCTTTTATTTTGGAAGTTATAGTTGTTTTAGTAGACCTAGTTCAGGCTGCCTTTACCGAATACCTTCGTTGCAAGAACGGGTAATTAGGTCCGTAAACTTGATTTACAATATGGTTATTGATTGCTGAATGTTATTTGGATAGGTAACCAGCAAGGGGAAGAAGTACCGGAGGCGGAATCGAGCCGTCAACGTGAAAACCGAACGGTTTGAGTTGTGAGTATAAACATAACGTGAAATGTTACGTGTATGCTTGATAAATTGTTGCGTGTTGCTTGTTTTTGTTTTCCTTAAGGCTGTGGAAGTTTGATGTTATGAAAATATACTCATATCACTTCCTTATAGCCAAAATAGCTGTTATGATCATTGAATTTATATTGATTACTGGTTTGCTGTTTACGACGTATACGAGCTAGTTTTGTGATTTCTTGATTGTTCTTGATTTCGAAAGGCTTTGGAAGCCTATTGCTATATGTATATATGTGAAGTCAATTACTGATGTGATTATTCAATGGAACGAAATGTCATTTTATTGTCATGATTATGGAATTCACAATGTTATAGGTACATGAATTACATGGTTTGAGTTTGTTATCGCACACCGTACCGAACGCTATTTGAAACCAATGAGACCTTTATGGTCAAGCATATGAACCAATGGTCAATGGAATATATGAAATGATTATATGATTGAAAGGTCGCAAGGCGACGTATATGTATACCGAATTACCGTATCCCGGGAAGTGAACGGTCGGTGGTGCTATAGCAAAATCAAACGGGCCCAAGCATATGCATATTTGTGTGACATGAGCTGAATGTATACCTGTATATGTATGTGATTGCTAGATGTTTATTTCACTGATTGTTTATATTCACTGAGTTGCGACTCATATAAATCGCAAACATTTTTTTCAGATAGACAGAGGACACCGGAACTTGAAGTATAAAGCTTCAAGGACATAGAGATATGGCTGATAGGTCGGTTATCAACTAGATTCCGACTTTCTCCCTCTCCTCAGCATTTCATTTTGTAAATAGTTGTAGAAGTTTAAAACATATGTACATATAGACATATGGGTGTGTGTACGATACTTGATACGTTATATATATTATATGAGTATTTTATGTTTCTTTTGGCAACTTAATTATTGTTACGTACGTATACGGGATAGGTGTTACATTATAAGCTACATTTGGTATAAGAAGTACAAGATTTCATTACCAAAGATGAGCACTATAAAGTTGACAAAACGTTATAATGCAAAATTTCCATAATGGTTCTGTAATCATATATGTAAATATAGTACATGTAGTTTGAAAATTTTATCAACAATGTATTGATAATGCTTGAATTTAAAATTTTTAATTAACTTGTAAGTGTATGAACTGAATGAACAAAATGTTGCTCCTAAGGATGTTCTTAATCTTACTTGTAGTTCATACCCACGCTATAAGTGTTACTCAGCTTAGATTGTGAATGAATATCTGTTTCATACTGTAAATCGTTAAATGAATCTTAAAAGTCAAAATTCAAGAGTCTTATCAAGGGGTGATGATAGATCTAGTGATAAAGAGTATTTTGGGAGTCTAACAGATACTTGAGAGATTCAATATCCGAGAATGAATTGTGTTTATTATTTATTTAAATGTGAATTGGTTAATATGAGTCATAAAGAAAGTGGATTTATAGTAGACACTTTCTCAATCACAAGCATCAAGGCTAATGGTTGAATAAATATAGATGGGCCATTTATTTTATCTTTCCAAGCTTAACAAGTCTTTTATGTTGAAGATCTCAAAAGTACAAATCAACTTGTTGTGGTGAAAAATCATTCTAGAGATGTGTATAAATTGCCTTTTCGATCAAAAGAGGAGAATTCAGAAGAAAATTATGATGAAGTTTTTCAGGTGGAGGACATTGTTGCTGATTTTTATGAAACAAGACCCCTACAAGATGATGAACATATAGAGAACGAGGTTATTATTGGTTATAAAGAAATACATCTTTCAAATTCTAATCAAGAGGAAGGATCAGCTCCAATTAATATTGATGTTTACGACGATGCTAATGATTATGACTTTAATCAAAGTGAAATCGACGAAGAAATTGGTGATGATGATGATGATGTTAATGAAAAAAGAAGAATAAGAAGAAGATGATAATTAAGCTTCATGGTTATTTTTTAGGCTTTATTCTTTAGGTTTGTTTGTTATCCAATTTTTCTCTGTTGAATCGTTATATGATTGCATGATATCATCTTTTATGAGTAAAATTCATGTACAATTTGCTAATTTATCACAGTTTATGCACATCATGTTAGAGATAACTACATTATCAATTATCTTTAGCGTCTTGATAAATACGATTATATTAATCTAAGGATAAATAATTACTTTTATGATTATCTCTCTACATGTTTCTCATTTATTTGTATAGCAAGATTAAGACTCATGTAACATAAATCTCAGATATTTACTTCCACTGATTCCAAGTGCTAAATCTCCTATAACAGTTATCCCCAAAAGAGGATAAAGATTTCCATGACGAATTTCCTTCATCACTACCAAGGAACCACGAACAACCTTCAAAGCTCCATTCTCCATGATACTTTGCAACCATTCTTCTTTAATAAACCAAGAGAAATAAGGTTTTTTTCGCAAATCTAGGATGCATCTCACATTCATCAAGGTTCTTATTGATCCATCATGCATCTTGATTCGTATGGTACCTATCCCCACAGTTTTACATGCATGATCATTTCCCATCAAGACGATGCCACCATCCAAACTCTGGTAGGTTGTAAACCATTTTCTATTTGGGCACATATGGTGTGAGGCTCATGAATCAAGCATCCATCTACCAGAAATTTCATTGCATAGTCCTGAGACGGAGTAGCAATAATGATCTTCATCATTTGAGACATAACTTACCTCCTACAACTCTTGTTGCTTGACTCTGGAGTTATTGTTGTTGGTATCCTTCATTGTAATTACCCTCTTATTTAGGCAATTTGCTTTAAAGTGTCCAAACTCGCCACATTTAAAGCATACTCTTTCGGCAGATGCTCTAGATTTTGATCTAAACTTCCTTCCCTTACCTTGTCCCCTTTCATTGGTCCTCCCTCTAGTAGTAAACAACCCTTGATCTTGTTCTCTGTTTTCTCTTCCATTGATAGACATCCCACTCATAGCAACCTTTCTAAGATCATCCGCTAAAAGTGACGTTATAGTCTTATCCATAGTTAGAGTATCACCCACAAGCATCAATGTTTGGACCAGATTCTTTTAAGACTTTGGTAATGGAAGTAGTAACATAAGTGCTTGATCTTCCTTAGCTATCTTCACATTTCTATTTTGTAAGTTTGAAATAATCCTATCAAACTTACTGATATAATCTCGGATTGTGGTGCCTTCCTCCATCTTGTTTTATACAATTTGGATTTTAAGTAGATCCAATTTGTCAGAGTTTTTATCATGAAATTCTTCTCTACTTTTTCCACACGCCAGCTACAGTTGCTTCTTCATCAACCAAGAATGAAACATCCCTCTCAAGGCATAAGACGTGCTTCAAGATCTAACTCTTCCCAATCCTCTTCCTTCATCTCCTCGGGTTTTTGTGCTATCCCTGCTAACTCTTTGTGCAACTTTTGTCATATAAGCATATTTTTTATCTGCATCCTCCAATATGAAAAATCATTTTTTCCAATTGCAGTTTTCAATTTCATATTTGTCGACTTTAACCATCCCGCTAATAGAAGCCATTGTATTTAATAAAAAAAAATAAAGTTTTGCAACTTTATAATTCAATGTTGGCTTTGATACCAATTGTTGGAGTCGCAACATAAACTTAGTTTTTAATAGATGATATGAAATATAATCCTCACTAAATTTGAACAATAAATAATGTGGCCAAAACAATAAACTTGTATGAAAAATGTAAATATGTAAAAGAAAGATGAATTACTGATAAAATAAAGTTTTATCTGCTTTACTTTGCTTTTCTACCTTATAATCTGAAGAATTACACTACAGTAGAATCTCGATAAATGAATACCTTTGGGGGAAAAAAAACATTCATTTGGCGAGATTATTTATTTATTGATTAATGAATATAATAATTATTTATCAATAAATGAATAATAATTCATTTAGATGATATTTTTAGACCTTTCTTTTTTAATTATATCATTTTGTATATATTAAGTTCAAATTTACTTGGAACTCACGGTAGTTATAAGTTTTATGCAAACTTTAATTACATTCAAAACTTTAGAATTCTAGATTAGTTATACATGCATGGATGGAGTAAATAAAGTGCAAAGTTGTGAGCAGGAACTTGCGCTCATAACAGCTTTAGCCTTCTTTAACTAGAGTTGCCACCCGGCCGACCGAGAAAATGTACGAACCGGTGTATGTACCGATTGTTTTGAAAATCATAGATTATGTATACGTTTGTGGATACAACTTATTAGTTTCAACATTTTAGGTCATAGAGGATTTTTAATGCAACCTAATTCATTATTGTTTTGTATTTATTGTTATCACACAAAATATTTAAAATACGCAAACATTTGTATGGTAAACCACCAGGCAGGGGCGGATCCAGGGGGGCACAGGGGGCACGTGCCCCCCTTGCCCCGAGAAATTTGCAAAAAAAAAATAATTTTTTTTTCGAGTGTGGAAAACGTTAAAGACTTTTTATAGATATATAATGTGTGTAGAGCACATTAAAAGGAGCTAGTAGAGATGGTAAGGCTTCCCACATCTTATTTGAGTGGTCGTGGGTTCAAGTCTGCATTTCCTCATTAATACTTTTTTTTTTCTCATTAGTATTATCACATTTCATACATTTTCTTTCACATTATTTTTTCTTTTTAACCATTTTTTTAATTACTCTTACTATTAATTTTATTTTTTCTTGAATTTAAATGTAAATTTACATATTTTTTCTTCTAATTCTACTATTTTGCACCATTAATATATTTTCAATATTGATTGATTTTTCTATTTTGAATGGAATTAGAGTCGTGTATCGTTAATTTTTGTATTTTATACAAAACTAGAGGTGCATGGCAAATTTATTTTTTTGCTTAGAATCGTGCCCTCCCTTGTTAGAATTTCTGGATTCGCCACTGCCACCGGGTGACACGGTAAAAACCTCCAGAAGCTTACCCTCGTTGCGTGTGAGTTGGATGCTTGAAAGCTAGTACTCGTCTAGAACGGAGCAGAAAAGATGAACTTTGGGGCCGGAGATGCGTGAGGCGTACTTCCAGGGACTGAAGGAAAGGATTCCGGGGGAATTTTTCGGACTTGGGGAGATAGTGTTTAGTCTTTGCGGGGCGAAAGAGCAGTACCGGAATTTGGACTTTAGTAGTAGTAAATGAGTATAACTTAGATGTTGGATGATAATGGGAGTATTTTTAGTGTCATGAGGACTTTTAGGGAGAGCGGATTTTAATGGAGGTAGAACTTCGGAATTTGAGCGATTCTTTATATCAGAGGCGACTTAAGGAAACTTATCGAGTCGAGAATCGCTCAAAAATCTAGAGAGAAAGGGGGAGAAGATAAGATTTGTTGATGGTTTGAATGAGGAATTCAGATTCCTCATGTAGGAATTGGTGGGAGCCGTACGGTTCGTGAAGGGTGACCGTACGGTTCCTCTTATGGAGACTCTACAGTCCTGATGATGGGAACCGTACAACCACGTATGGAGATGGTACGGTCCTCATGATGGGAACCGTACGGTTCCTGTTACTGTAGAGGAGATCGTAGAGTCCCAGACCGGGAAAGTGGAGACTGTATGAGGTAAATATGAAAGAAGACTTTGTCACAAGCTTGAGGGTGTCAATCTTGTATTCCCGGGGTGCGGGTAGAGGGAGTTATGACTCCAGAGAGTCGGTATGTTCCTTAACGAGCATTGGCACTTGTGCGACTGGCAGATCGAGGAGTTCGGAAATTGCTTTCGTCATTGGGTTCAAAAACTAGTGCTTACAGTTTACCCCTCGCTTCTTTGGGAGTGAATATGATTGTTACATTGACTTGTAAGATCTGTTGTCAGTTCCAATGAAGTGAAACGAGTAAAACTGTGTGTGTTTTGAAATTCCTTTTGAAAACGGGTTCAGAAACTTACCTGTGTGTTGGTCCATTGTCTACTTGCTTTGGGTGATGTCTGTCACTTTGTCCTACGAGTCTTATCTGAATAGCGATCGCGTGCCTTGGAGTTTCCATAAGGGGATGGTCCGGAAAAACCGAGTAATCGTCTTTTGCGCTAGGTGACCCGGAGATCTAGTAACGCCTTATAGGTCTATAACGCCTTTCGGGTAAGGTGATCCGGAGATCTAGTAATGCCTTGGAATCAGTAACGCTTTTGAGTAAGTTGGCCCGGAGATCGAATGATGCCTTGGGAACGAGTAACGTCTTTTCGGTGGTCTGGAGATCGAGGGATGCCCTAGTGAGTGATGTCTTTTGAGCGAGTGAGGTGGTCTGGAGGCCGAGTAACGTTTTGGGAGTGAGTATCTTGAGTAGTGGTGTCCTAGTAGTGAGTAACGTCCTTTCAGTGAGACGGTGTAGACCGGGTGATGCTTTGGGAGTGAGCACCGATCTTTGGGAAGTGATCCGGGGATCTAGTAATACCGTGAGAATGTTATGGGGTTAGGAAGTATTCTTCCTGAAGTACTGGGTTTTGTGATGTGGGTCTCCCGGGGCTTGAGTGTCTTTTCTCAATCGATAGGTCCTTATGTCTCCTGTTGTATGTCGGGCTTAGTTTTGACTCATCTGTGGGGTTCTGGTTGATTGACGTAGGTTTTCAGGATCCCGTTAGGTTTCTTAAAGTGTGGGCTGGAATTTTATTTTTTGGAGATAGAGGGACCGTACGGTTCTTGTGATGGGGATCGTACAGTCTTGGCGAGGACCATACGGTCCTTGATCCATTTGTGCAGCTTTATAAGGCAGCTCCCTCATGCTCTCACTTTCTGCATCGCCGTTTCTTCGCCCATCCCAGACGATCGAGTATTCTCCTCTCGCCTTTCACTTCTTCGTATGCCGTTGATGGATATCGATATCAATGACATTTCTATGGTTGAGGATGTGGAGGAGATCTTCCCTAGAGCTCGATACCCGGCCGTGCGCGATCAGAATAGATCCACTTCGTATGAAAGATTGGAGTGTGGGAGATCGTTTCCGCTCTACTTTAACATGCTTATTTATCGCTACTGACCCAGGTACCTCTTTTTCCAAGCTCTTTTATGTTTCAGAAGATGAATTTGTATTCTTACTTATATACTTTTCAATATTGACTAACAATTTTTTGTTAAGTATTGTATAAGTTTCTCAGCAGGTGCTGAATGAAGAAACTCTGGATTGCCTTGAAGACTCAGAAGAGAAGAATAGCTGAAGACAGAAGTTTAAAGCTCAGAAGCTGGATACTCCGCTCTGAAGACTTCCTGAAGAATGTTAAAGCTCTCCTAAGAGGATTAGAAGCAATCAGAAGAAATTCCATTTCGATTAGAAGCTTAGACAAAAGATTAAAGAACTCAGAAGCGCTAGTCACGAGTCTTACTTAGCATTTAATGCTCTGACTTTTGCATTTAATGCAAGGCGCCAAAAGTTCAAAAAGTTGTTTTGATGGAGTGCGCATGTCTGCTTCAAACAAAACCATCATTTCCTTGTCTACCCTTTGCCGATCTAAATGAAGTAAAATTCCAGTCAACCTTATCCTTGATTTCAAATCTCTTACCAGATTTAGTTAAAGAACAAGGTTAACGGAATCAAAGTGTTTGAAGACCGTTTGAAGAAATGACAGATTAACGGCTATAACAACTGATGTCATCTATTGAAGATTTAACCTCAAGCAACGGTCATTTCTAAAGCACTATAAATAGTATCCAAGCTCCATTGCATCATACACGCGATTAACGAGCAAAATCTTAACGCACTGTTTTAACAAGCAAAACAGAGCAGTCTTTTCCATTCTCAATCTTTCATAGTTTAGGCTTTGTAATAGTGAGAGAGTGAAGAAACACAAGTTCATAATAGGAATCTTCTAAACTGGTATCGTTTGTGATACTCAGTTAGATTTGAGAGAAATCTAGTTAAGGTTTGAGTTGGGTGAGAATTCCAAAAAACAGGATTGTTGTTGTTCTGGTGGAAATCCTTTAACTCATTCTAGGCTAGTCATAACTAAGTGAGAAATTAGCTTAAGTTCTATTGATGTAAAGGAGCTTCTGAACTTGCCATAAAAGTTATGAATAGTGGATTTAAAATCTCTGGTGGCTGCGATCACATAGGACAGGACGTAGTCACAGGACTTCTGTGGTGAACTTGGATAAATCGAACTGTTCATCAGGACCTCCTGAATCTCTTTCTCCCTTCCTTATACTTGTTATTTTTGCTTCTGTGTACTTGCTTTTGTTTAGTGCTGAAACAGATTTACTCTTTATATCTTTGTCTTTGTTCAGAAGACTGTCCAGAAGTTCTCTAACTCAGAGCTTCTGTTGCTGAAAACAGTTAAACTGTGAAAAGGCAGAATTTCCCTCATGAGCTGTTTCATTAAATAGCCTCTGACTCTGAGGAAATTTGACTCTGAGAAATTAAGTTTCCCTAAAAACTTAAAATTATTAGTTTTCCGCTTAGACAGCTATTCAGCCTCCCCCCTCTAGGTGATTCTGATCTTGTTAGGGCCAACAAGTGATATCAGAGCGAAAGTCACTTCGTTTTATTTACTAAGATTTAACAATCTAAGTGTAAGATCCATCAGAATCAATAGAGATGGCCGGTAGAAATCTACCTGAGACTTCCCTTTACTATATGATTCTAGAGGGTGCTTCCACAACTAGACCTCCACTATTTAATGGTGATAACTACTCTTACTGGAAGAAAAGAATGATGTATTTCATTCAAGCCTAGAATATGAGTGCTTGGAATGTTATCACATAAGTGACTATATTCCAGTCAGAATGGAAGTAGGTCTAGGGAATGTTGTAATACCTCCTAGGGAATACACTGATGATATCCTAAAGAAACTCCAAACTAATGCTTCAGCAATAAACATGCTGCATTGTGCACTTTCTGCTACTGAATATAACAAAGTTTTTTCTTGTGAAACAGCAAAAGATATATGGAACAAGCTTGAAGTAACTTATGAAGGAACAGGCAAAGTGAAGCAATCCAAGATCAATCAACTCATGAGAAGTTATGAGCTATTTGAAATGCTTGAGAAGGAATCGATTTCAGACATGAATTCAAGATTCACCAAGATAGTCAATGATCTGAAAGGTTTAGGAAAGGATATTGAAGAACCAGAAAGAGTGAAGAAGATTATCAGAAGCTTATCAAGGTCTTGGCAAGCCAAGAAGAATGCTATTGAAGAAGTTCAGGACTTGAGCTATTATCTATATGATGAGCTTATTGGTTCACTAATTACCCACGAAATGTCTATGAAAAATCATAACTTGAGAGAAAATTCAGAAGGAAAAAGGCGATTAGTCCTGAAGGCAGAATCTTCTGATGAATCCTCTGAAGATGAGGAATTGGCTATGCTGACCAGAAAGTTCAAGAAAGGCTTTAGAAAAGGCAGAGGTTGAAACTACAAGAAGCCTTTCAGGAGCTTTGATAAGAAAACTCTTGATTCTGGTGAAAAATCCAAGAGAGATCCTAGCAAACCCATTGTCTGCTATGGATGTCAGCAACCCGGGCACATTAAGCCTAACTGCCCAGAGCTGAAGAAAGATAAAAGAAAGTTCAAGAAAGCTATGCTGGCTGCGTGGTCAGACTCTGAGACCAGCAGTGATCCTGAAGAGAAGGAAGAGCAAGCTTAGATTTGTTTCATGGCTATTGATGAGCCAACTTCTGAAGATGTCACAGGAGAGACTTCCGTACCTCCTGAAGTAACATATGACTCTGAGGTAAACATTTCTCATCAACCAGATATCTTCGATTCTCTTGAATAACTATACAGTATGTTCAAATACCTTAAGAGGAAATTGGACAAGAGTGAGGCTGACAAGTTTCTTAGATTTACTCAAGTTTATTCTGACATCAAAGTGTTAGAAGAAAAGTTGTGTAAACAGTTCAGCACTCCTGCTGATGGCCCAAAGCCAAAGGCAAGGAAAAGCTGCCTCTAGGAAGTGATAAACCCCAGAAGAAGAAGAATAAACCTGTCACTCCCTCTCTTCTGAAGAAAATCTCTTCTCCTCCTGATGTTGGTACCTCTGAGAGTGTTATAGCGTCTGAAGAAAGTACACCTTCTCAGAAGAAGAAGAAAGCTCCCAAGAAGCAAAGGGAAAGATCCAAGAACCCTCCCTTTTGCAAGCTCTGCAAGAGTGATGGTCACTGGTTGAAGGATTGCAAGTATCACATCAAAAACATCTTGCAATGTGAGATATCACTAAAACCTGCTGAAGATAAATCTAACGATGAAGGACCCAATAAGGATTGGGTACCTGTCACTAATTGATTGTGCTGCAGGTGGCTCTGAGTGCTCCATCAATGTCAAAGTTGTGGTACATTGACAGTGGGTGCTCAAAGCATATGACAGGTGATGAGAAGTCATTCATCACATTTGTACCTAAAAGAGGTGGAAAAGTCAGCTTTGGAGATGCTTAGAAGGGTAGGATCCTTGGTTCTAACAAGCAAAACAGAGCAGTCTTTTCCATTCTCAATCTTTCATAGTTTAGGCTTTGTAATAGTGAGAGAGTGAAGAAACACAAGTTCATAATAGGAATCTTCTAAACTGGTATCGTTTGTGATACTCAGTTAGATTTGAGAGAAATCTAGTTAAGGTTTGAGTTGGGTGAGAATTCCAAAAAACAGGATTGTTGTTGTTCTGGTGGAAATCCTTTAACTCATTCTAGGCTAGTCATAACTAAGTGAGAAATTAGCTTAAGTTCTATTGATGTAAAGGAGCTTCTGAACTTGCCATAAAAGTTATGAATAGTGGATTTAAAATCTCTGGTGGCTGCGATCACATAGGACAGGACGTAGTCACAGGACTTCTGTGGTGAACTTGGATAAATCGAACTGTTCATCAGGACCTCCTGAATCTCTTTCTCCCTTCCTTATACTTGTTATTTTTGCTTCTGTGTACTTGCTTTTGTTTAGTGCTGAAACAGATTTACTCTTTATATCTTTGTCTTTGTTCAGAAGACTGTCCAGAAGTTCTCTAACTCAGAGCTTCTGTTGCTGAAAACAGTTAAACTGTGAAAAGGCAGAATTTCCCTCATGAGCTGTTTCATTAAATAGCCTCTGACTCTGAGGAAATTTGACTCTGAGAAATTAAGTTTCCCTAAAAACTTAAAATTATTAGTTTTCCGCTTAGACAGCTATTCACCCTCCCCCCTCTAGGTGATTCTGATCTTGTTAGGGCCAACAAGTGATATCAGAGCGAAAGTCACTTCGTTTTATTTACTAAGATTTAACAATCTAAGTGTAAGATCCATCAGAATCAATAGAGATGGCCGGTAGAAATCTACCTGAGACTTCCCTTTACTATATGATTCTAGAGGGTGCTTCCACAACTAGACCTCCACTATTTAATGGTGATAACTACTCTTACTGGAAGAAAAGAATGATGTATTTCATTCAAGCCTAGAATATGAGTGCTTGGAATGTTATCACATAAGTGACTATATTCCAGTCAGAATGGAAGTAGGTCTAGGGAATGTTGTAATACCTCCTAGGGAATACACTGATGATATCCTAAAGAAACTCCAAACTAATGCTTCAGCAATAAACATGCTGCATTGTGCACTTTCTGCTACTGAATATAACAAAGTTTTTTCTTGTGAAACAGCAAAAGATATATGGAACAAGCTTGAAGTAACTTATGAAGGAACAGGCAAAGTGAAGCAATCCAAGATCAATCAACTCATGAGAAGTTATGAGCTATTTGAAATGCTTGAGAAGGAATCGATTTCAGACATGAATTCAAGATTCACCAAGATAGTCAATGATCTGAAAGGTTTAGGAAAGGATATTGAAGAACCAGAAAGAGTGAAGAAGATTATCAGAAGCTTATCAAGGTCTTGGCAAGCCAAGAAGAATGCTATTGAAGAAGTTCAGGACTTGAGCTATTATCTATATGATGAGCTTATTGGTTCACTAATTACCCACGAAATGTCTATGAAAAATCATAACTTGAGAGAAAATTCAGAAGGAAAAAGGCGATTAGTCCTGAAGGCAGAATCTTCTGATGAATCCTCTGAAGATGAGGAATTGGCTATGCTGACCAGAAAGTTCAAGAAAGGCTTTAGAAAAGGCAGAGGTTGAAACTACAAGAAGCCTTTCAGGAGCTTTGATAAGAAAACTCTTGATTCTGGTGAAAAATCCAAGAGAGATCCTAGCAAACCCATTGTCTGCTATGGATGTCAGCAACCCGGGCACATTAAGCCTAACTGCCCAGAGCTGAAGAAAGATAAAAGAAAGTTCAAGAAAGCTATGCTGGCTGCGTGGTCAGACTCTGAGACCAGCAGTGATCCTGAAGAGAAGGAAGAGCAAGCTTAGATTTGTTTCATGGCTATTGATGAGCCAACTTCTGAAGATGTCACAGGAGAGACTTCCGTACCTCCTGAAGTAACATATGACTCTGAGGTAAACATTTCTCATCAACCAGATATCTTCGATTCTCTTGAATAACTATACAGTATGTTCAAATACCTTAAGAGGAAATTGGACAAGAGTGAGGCTGACAAGTTTCTTAGATTTACTCAAGTTTATTCTGACATCAAAGTGTTAGAAGAAAAGTTGTGTAAACAGTTCAGCACTCCTGCTGATGGCCCAAAGCCAAAGGCAAGGAAAAGCTGCCTCTAGGAAGTGATAAACCCCAGAAGAAGAAGAATAAACCTGTCACTCCCTCTCTTCTGAAGAAAATCTCTTCTCCTCCTGATGTTGGTACCTCTGAGAGTGTTATAGCGTCTGAAGAAAGTACACCTTCTCAGAAGAAGAAGAAAGCTCCCAAGAAGCAAAGGGAAAGATCCAAGAACCCTCCCTTTTGCAAGCTCTGCAAGAGTGATGGTCACTGGTTGAAGGATTGCAAGTATCACATCAAAAACATCTTGCAATGTGAGATATCACTAAAACCTGCTGAAGATAAATCTAACGATGAAGGACCCAATAAGGATTGGGTACCTGTCACTAATTGATTGTGCTGCAGGTGGCTCTGAGTGCTCCATCAATGTCAAAGTTGTGGTACATTGACAGTGGGTGCTCAAAGCATATGACAGGTGATGAGAAGTCATTCATCACATTTGTACCTAAAAGAGGTGGAAAAGTCAGCTTTGGAGATGCTTAGAAGGGTAGGATCCTTGGTTCTGGATCAATTGGAACCAATCCTCCTATTGAAGATGTCTCCCTAGTCAGAGGCCCGAAGTTCAATCTTTTGAGTTTTGCACAACTGTGTGACAAAGGTAGAGATGTTGTTTTCAGCTCCTCTGGATGTAAAATCTTGGACAGTAAGTCAAGGGAAGTAATTCTAACTGCTCCTAGAGTAGAAAATGTTTTCATGTTGAACCTTGAGAAACTCTGTAAAAATATATGCTTGATGTCCAAAGAGGATACCTCCTGGCTCTGGCATAGAAGACTTGCTCATGTGAGCATGAACCTTCTGGCCAAAGTAGCTAGATATCAATTGGTTGAGGGTCTGCCTGAAATTAGTTTTAAAAAGAACCATTTGTGTACTGCTTGTCAATCTGGAAAACAATCCAGAAGCTCTTTTAAGACTAAGAAAACCATTTCAACTAAAAGACCTTTGGAGTTACTTCATATGGATCTTTTTGGCCCTGTTCAACCAATGAGCATAAGTGGAAAGAAGTATGCCTTTGTCATAGTAGATGACTATTCAAGATTCACTTGGGTTATCTTGCTGTCTAGCAAAGATGAGTCACTTGGATGCTTCTCAGTTCTTGTAAAGAAACTTGAGAATGAAAGGAATGAAAAGGTTGTCCATATCAGAAGTGATAATGGTGGAGAATTCAAGAACTTTAAGTTTGAAGAATTCTGTGAAACCAAAGGAATTGATCATAATTTCTCTGCTCATAGAACTCCTCAACGAAATAGGGTTGTTGAAAGGAAGAACAGAACTTTGGTTGAAATAGCCAGAACTATGATCAATGACAGAAGACTTCCAAAGTACTTTTGGGGAGAAGCTGTTAACACAGCATGTTATGTTGTAAATAGAGTGCTGATCAGAAGCATTTTGAACAAAACCCCTTGTGAGCGAAAGTGGTCGCTCATAGCGGCTTTAGCCTTCTTGACTAGAGTCGCCACCCGGCCGATCGGGAAAATGTACGAACCGGTGTTTGTACCGATTGTTTTGAAAACCAGAGATTCTATTTACATTCGTGGATACAACTTATTAATTCCGACATTCCAGAACCCAGAGGATCTTTAATGCAACCTAACAGTTTGTCATTTTGATATTTATAGTTATCACACAAGAATAAGTAAATGCGCAAATATTTGTGCGGTAAACCGCCGGGTGACACGGTACAAAACCCTCAGAAGCTTACCCTCGTCGCGTGCCAGTGATTGCTCGCGGACTGATGCCCGTTGAAGAACGGAGACCTTTTATGGGAGGAACCTCAGGGGACCGGAATTGCGTGTGCGTCCTCCGGGGTGGTAGCTAGGAACATAGCTTAATCGACTCTAGCGAGACTGCGAGTGATGCCTAGGTTGGAAACTTTTGATAAAAGGGGGGAAATGTATTTTTGGTGGTCGTGGGGACCTTTTCTGAGAATATTAGGGAAAATACTCTCAAGCTCAGACTTTCAGCGACTCTTTTCTGTATCAGAGGCAACTTTAGGCAACTCGGAGGCAACTTTTATCAGAGGCAACTTATATCGGGTCAAGAATCGCTTTAGAACGAGCTAGAGAGGTGGGAGAATGAGTGTTTGTTGGTGAATTGAATGAGAAATCCGGGGGGTATTTATAGGTTAGCTTGTGACCGTACGGTCACAAACTTGTGACCGTATGGTCCCCTTTTAGTGACCGTACGGTTGTGACCGTACGGTCACAAGTTTGTGACCGTACGGTCACATGCTTGGCCCGTCTCAGATCTAAATTTGGATCTAAGCCGGGCTTCACACAAGGCCCGGCCAATGTTGTTTGGATTTTAGTACACGTGTCACTCTCTGATTGGACCGCCAAGCCACGTGGCAGATAAGGATTGGATTCTGTTTGCCATGTGGCAGTGACCATACGGTTAAAGGCTTTGTGACCGTACGGTCTCAACAAACAGTGTTGTGACCGTACGGTTCTTAATGAATAGTACTTGTGACCGTATACATTTTGTGATCGAGGATTTTGTCATAAGTATGGAAGTGCCACACTCATGGTCCCGAGGAGCGGGCGGAAGAGGTTATGGTCCTGAAAAGATGATCCGTTCTCCGACGAGCATCAGTATTTGAGCAGCTGGCGCGACGAGGAGCTCATAGATTGCTTTCATCATCGGGTTCGAAAACAAGTGCTCACAATTTGCCCCTGGCTTCTTTGGGAGTGTCTAAGGTGATTACATTGTTTCGTAAGACCTGTCGGACAATCTCAATGAAGCGAAATAAGACTTACTGCGTGTGTGCTAGTGAGTTTAGAAAACTTACCTGCAGTTCTGGCCTACGGCGTCCGTTTTTCTATAATCTTACTGTAAGGCCGACTAACTGTTTCTGTTGTGTACCTCGACGAGGATTTTCCGTAACGTTTAATAGCGCCTCGAGCATGACTCGAGGACTTTTGGTAACCTTCGTAGCTCTTAGTAACCTTCCATAACGCCTCGGGCGTGACCCGAGGATTTAGTAACCTCTTTGTAGCTCTTCTTCATAGTACCTCGGGCACGACCCGAAGATTTAGTAACCTCTTGTAGCTCTGAATAATCTTTTCATAACGCCTCGGGCGTGACCCGAGGATTCAGTATCCTCTTGTAGCTCTTCTCCATGGTATCTCGGGCACGACCCGAGGATTTAGTAACCTCTTGTATCTCTGATTCATTCTTGATTTTCGACCTTTTCTTCTTCAGATAGTGTCGAACACTTTGTCCTACCAGTCTTATCTGAATGCTGGCGGTTTCCATCCTGAGATCGATCAACTGTGTCCCAATATCTTTTCTCTTTCGCTCTTGATCTTCAATCGATCTGTGGTCCCTGACAACATTCCTCATTGACCCAAGTCATGCCCCACTCTGGTACTGCCCCAGTGGAGTTCTTAGTTCCTGACACTCTTGATAAGTTCGGGGGTGCCCCAGTGTACTGTTTCTGCATCCGTCGGATATGCTTCTGCGTCCTTTGTAGTCCTTCGGGGTGAGTAACATCTTCTGTAACGCCTTCTGTAACGCCTTCTGCAACGTCTTTTGTACCGCCTTCTGTAACGCCTTTTGGAATGTCTTCTGTAATGCCTTCTGCAACGCCTTCTGCAACGCCTCTTGTAGGTGTGGGTATTGATCTCTGGAGCTGCTTCAGGGGTGCTAAGTCTTCATGAGGTCGGACGCTCCTAGCCGTGGAAGTCGGGTGAGTTTCTGCTCTTTCCGTGGTCTGTCGGGGTTCTGAAAGGTTGTTGACATCGTCTGATAGGTGTTGTGCCTAGACTATCTCCGCGTGACGAAGGTCCTATTTATCGTCGCCATTCATGACTCCTATGGGGATCCTGCACAAACAAAGACACGCATCCTTCCTCGGGGTGAGATGGCCAATGGGAAATAAACAGTTTTAAGGTGACTGGCCATGTTGCATGATTTCAGGTGATCAAGGGAGATACCCTACTTTATAGATGCATGCAGGTTCACATCTGTGAACTTAGGCTGGATAATACACGATGCATGCGACTAGATGTACAAACACATGATAAGGGATGCTTTTACTACATGAACTCATGTGATATGGACTCTAGCTAGATCACCTAAAACATATGGTGTGCATGACCAGGTGTGTGTGACTTTGGAAGGGATACCCTATTAGGTGGACTTACGTGAGTGGGTATTGTCCAAATGATAACCTATAATGACCTTAAAACCCATAGTGTGTGTGACTCAATGTGTGTGTGCACGAGGAGATGTCCTATTTATATCTTTCATGGATTTCGGCTAGATGACCTAAGTGTCTAATGTGTGCCTGTAACTAGACTTGTGGACATGTGATTGTGTGCAAACTAAGGGGGCTATCTCATCTTGTGACTCGTGTGGTATTATTTTGTGGGTTTTTCGTTGGACGACCTAAGACATGTGGTATGTATGAGTGAGTGTGTGGACACGTGACTAGGTGACTTAAAACGACTCTTGGTTCTCAATAAAGTGCGTCCCGTGTCAGTGGGTGACCCCAAGGTTTTAGTTATATGTGAGGTGGTTTTATGAGGGTAGGTTCATGGTTGTTCTTTTGGAGGATGTGAGCGAATGTTTTGGGTTAGAGGCTAGGTTTTCGTGGGTGTTCTAGGGATGTTGGGGTAGTTTTTGTGAGGAGAGGAAGGTTCTGGGAACGGATGGTGGAGGTGAGGCTTATTGAGGTTGTAGGGTAGGTTTCACGAAGGGTGCAAGGATTTTGGGTGAGATAGTGGAAGTGAGGGTTATGGAGGTTCTTTGATGAGGATAGGGTGTGGGAGACCATCAGGGGTTCGTGTAGCTTCTAAGTTGTCAGGGTAGGGATCAAGACGTTCGAATGCAACTTCTGATGATGTTTTCGTGATTGGCCCTAGGGTGAGGTGTTTTATCGCTCTAACTGTTGCCTAAGATGACCCTATGGGTTGTCAACTTAGCGAGCTGCCTTTATTGTTGCCTAGGTCGCACTCTCGAGTTTTCAACCTAGCAGGCTTTCTGAATGTTGCCTAGATCTATTCTTGAGATTTTTCGATCTAGCGGGTCTTTTTTGTTTTCTCAAACCCTATGGGAGTTGGCTAGTATTTGGAACGGAGTGTACATATCCTATTGTATAAGTTCTTGATTTCTCTGTTCTGGAATATGTGTAGCTGATAGACTCTTGAAACAGGCATTTAGACTCACTAACATAAGCATCTAGACTAGTTAATATAGGCATAAATGGTTCATGCGGGTCTAGTATGAATGTGCACTTATTATCAACTAGTCCTGGTAATCATTCTTTCTCCTTCCGTGATGATGACCTGCCCCTTGTAGTGAGGATTCTTCTGTGTCCTAGTGCCACCATCTTGTTCTCAAAAGCGTACAAGTGATTCTTATGATGAAATCCTAGTGTCTCCATTGTTCTCCTTGGTGTGGATCCCGTCACAACCTTCTGCATGGAGTACGCCTTTGTAAGATGTCTTCCTATCTTTGGGATACCATCCGCTCTGTCTTTTGCATGAAGCCTTGATATGGAAATGTCGTCGCTCTCTTCGAGGTTTTGTGGACGTGATCTATTTTCGAGCTATGGGTTCCTCCGAGGGGTGGTTTTACTTCTCCTTTTGTTTTCCCCTTTGTCCATGGGCATGTAGAGTGCAGAAAGGGGATTCTGAGGGCTTCATGGGTCTAGTTTTGAAGGTTGATGGACCTTGGTTCATCTTAAATGGAGACACTTTGAGTACTTGTACGCTCCATTTTAATTTTCGTGAACTGTCCTAGTTCCTCAAAGCGAGGTCTCTTCTTTTTTAGGGCTCTGAAGGAGATGTGCTTCTGCATTGATCAAGTAATTCCTTCTCCCTATGTCGTCTCTTTCTTGCAAGGTACGTCCTGGTCGAGGCCACTCGTCTGGTTGTGGTTCTCTCTCTTACAGTCGAGGGCATATTCATACTAGACACACATGCTCTAATTATGCCTATATCTTCCTAATGTCTATTTGAAAGATACAAATGAATGTAGACATGAGTGAGCTAAACGCTTTTTCTACCCAAGCACGGGTCTGTAAATACGTGGATAGGATAAGTGGGATAGAGCCTAGTCGATGTTTGATGATGTCGCTCCGTTCTTCGTCTGTAGGGATGTTCTTGATGCGACGCTTGTGGCCTAGAGTCCTCCATGAATCCTCTTAGGGGTGTATTCTCAGTGTTTCGAGCCACTAGGTATTATTCGATTTTTGGTTCGAATAAGGTCTTTTGTTTGCTCTGAAGTAGATCATGAGGAGGTGGTTAACTGGAGTGAGATGGAGTGTGGTGTATGACGGGGTAGTTTGGTGAAGTTTGGTGTAAAGTATTTTGGGTGTTTGGTAATATGTGGGGAGTGGTTCATTTGTGAGGTAGGCTAAGTGTCAAGGCTTGGCTCGTCTTTTGGATTGGAGTTTGAGAGGATATCATGGAGAACTTCCTTGGGTCGTCGAACCCTTCGTCTGAGGGCTTGATCCCTATCTCCGATTCTTCATTGATGGTCTGACGGTCTCTTTGGTGGAAGTTGGCTTGGGTTTAGGTGTGTTGCGGTTTTGTGATTTCGGGTTGGGTCAGGTAATATTTGGGAATTTTGGATAAAGAGAAGGCGTTCCCGTATAGGTGGGGTTTTTGAGGTTTTGGACCACTTGTGTGTGTGCCCTAACCTAAAGTGTGTCTATGACATCCAGACGAATTATGCTTGTGAGATTATGGTACCTTATTGACATTTTCCTATTTCTCTCTATTATGGCACCGATGCGTATGTATGCCTAAGACACGTGATGATGACAATGTGCATGCATGTGGACCCTATTAAGTAGGATGATGCGAAACAAGTGGCCTAACGTATGCCACTCTAAGGGTAGACACACCTGAAGGAGACAAACCTAGCGGGTAAGGGGATACGTGCTTTTATGTTTTGGACATCGTGTGTGTGTGTGTGACACGTTTAGGTAAAATAACGGCGGTGTCATAATTCCTATTTTAGCCTATCGTGTATATCCTATGTGTGGTTTGACGATGTACGCTAATCCGTACAGGTAATGCTTGACATGTATATGAAATGGATTTACACTTTGGACCCTAAACTGATGATTGTAGACAATAATCAGGGCTCTTGACTCTACAGGTGACGACCAACGTCCGCATGTGGACTGACTCTATGCTAAAGGACATTATTGAAACGTCGTTTATTTCTCGAGTGGATAACGTTTGTGTGACGACCCTACATAACACTGGTTTGGAAGACACAACATAATAGTGAACCATGGGGATTCACGGGACAGTGTGCCCTACCTTGGTTCAGACGACATTTACGACATGCAATGGGATTTCAAGCGCCTTTTTCAAAGCGTAATGATTCTCGTGTCCCGTTTCGCTTCAACAACTCTGATAGTGCATGTTTGATCTAACAGGTCATATCATTGTGATGGTATAGCCCCCATTTTACATGAAATAATAAAAGTGTTCCTTGCGATGTGGAACAGACGGCGTAACGCCGTATTTCATGCATATGGACAGGTATCATAACGTTATGTCCTTTTAGGTCTTATGAAGTTTTAGCATTGTCTCAAGATGACATTCGTTTGGTTTAAGGAATGGACCTTTAGGGTCGTAGAACTTTGTCATTTGAAATATAATAAGTTTCTTCTCGAACCGAAATAGACACCGTGATGGCGTATTTCTCATGACAAAATGAGCGACATCATTGGTCGATCCGTTAGACCCTACAAACGACATGACTGGACCTAGCACAAACATTCTTAATATTTATTTGACTTAAGGAATCGACTTTTAGGGTTGATTCGTTAAGCCCTACAAATGGAGTAATGACCTGACGTGGTTCGACACATGACACTATAACCTAGTCGAGGGTTTTGTCGTTGTGGTCTATACAAAATTTTATTTTTATTTATTATTATTATTTTATTTTTTTAGTCCAACACGATATTGACCTGTGTGGACTGACGAGGCGGTGTGCCCTTAGACTCAAGACAAACCCTAAAACTCCTTTTCGGGAGGAGCACAAGACAAAGTATTATTATTGGTCCAACGCGATATTGACTTGCGTGGATTTCACGGGGTGGTGTGCCTTTAGACTCAAGAGGGATCCTAAACTCCTTTTCGGGAGGAGCACAAGACAAGGTATGTTTGGTTCAACAGGTTAAATCGTTACACCGGTATGGTCTTATGAAATCATTAAAGCGTCTTTCGTAATCTAGGACCTATGGCTTCGTATGGCACCCGTTTTGACTTAAGGGGGCGATATTTGTGACGCCAAAATTTTATCTCACGAGATTGAGTTCCTTTATGAAATGGAACAGATGGCATAACGTCGTGCTTCGTTTGATAAAATGTCTGGCGTAACAGGGTGCCCCCTTACTACAAAGGAGTGTCATAGAGACTGGACTTTTCCTAGGTTAAGACTATATCTAACATATGTACAAGTAGAGGTAAGCGATTGAAACAATTAGTATAAACATTCATGCGTATGCCACACTCTCTCTCAATCTTCACGTGGTACGTCTCTGTCCTAGGTGGGTTTCTTCTGACATCTTTCCTTTCAATGTCAAAACGCTCTCAACAGACGTGTTTTAATTGATGTTTGGGGGTAGTTCCTAGTGGAGATATCTAGGCTGACTATATGAGGCTTCGGTCTCGTTTGATAGTACAAAAGGGTTCCCACAACAAGATATACCTAGCGTCTCCCCATTCAAGGGTTTTGAGCAGCGTGTCGACGGTACGAGGCTGTAGGTGGTGTTACAGATCGACCTATACGTCCTTTAAAGGAAACGACAGTAAGCACGACCTGTAACACACGTTGACCATTCGGGATTTTTCTTTATGCAGTATGAGAAACAATGACTCTGTTGTACAGAACTAGACTGTCAGAATGCTTCAGTTGTATCCCAGTTTTTACTTTTTATAAAACAATTTGAGAAATGATTTTACAAATAGTGAAAACCAAACTTACATCCTTCTATTAATAAATTAACCTCAACAAAACCGTACGTTGAAGTTAACTTACAATAGCAGAATATATTTTTGGTCCCCAGCAGATTCGCCACTGTGAGCGAAAGTGGTCGCTCATAGCGGCTTTAGCCTTCTTTGACTAGAGTCGCCACCCGGCCGACCGGAAAAATGTACGAACCGGTGTTTGTACTGATTGTTTTGAAAACCGGAGATTCTATTTACGTTCGTGGATACAACTTATTAATTCCGACATTCCAGAACCCAGAGGATCTTTAATGCAACCTAACAGTTTGTCATTTTGATATTTATAGTTATCACACAAGAATAAGTAAATGCGCAAATATTTGTGCGGTAAACCGTCGGGTGACACGGTACAAAACCCTCAGAAGCTTACCCTCGTCACTTGCCAGTGATTGCTCGCGGACTGATGCTCGTTGAAGAACGGAGACCTTTTCTGGGAGGAACCTCAGGGGACCGGAATTGCGTGTGCGTCCTCCAAGGTGGTAGCTAGGAACAGGGCTTAATCGACTCTAGCGAGACTGCGAGTGATGCCTAGGTTGGAAACTTTTGATAAAAGGGGGGAAATGTATTTTTGGTGGTCGTGGGGACCTTTTCTGAGAATATTAGGGAAAATACTCTCAAGCTCAGACTTTCAGCGACTCTTTTCTGTATTAGAGGCAACTTTAGGCAACTCGGAGGCAACTTTTATCAGAGGCAACTTATATCGGGTCAAGAATCGCTTTAGAACGAGCTAAAGAGGTGGGAGAATGAGTGTTTGTTGGTGAATTGAATGAGAAATCCGGGGGGTATTTATAGGTTAGCTTGTGACCATATGGTCCCCTTTAAGTGACCGTACGGTCACATGCGTCGCCCGTCTCAGATCTAAATTTGGATCTGAGCCAGGCTTCACACAAAGCCCGGCCAATGTTGTTTGGATTTTAGTACACGTGTCACTCTCTGATTGGTTCGCCAAGCATGTGGCAGATAAGGATTGGATTCTGTCTGCCACGTGGCAGTGACCGTAAGGTCAGAGGCGTTGTGACTGTACGGTCTCAACAAACAGTGTTGTGACCGTACGGTTCTTAATGAATAGTACTTGTTACCGTATACATTTTGTGATCGAGGATTTTCTTATAAGCATGGAAGTGCCACACTCATGGTCCCGAGGAGCGGGCGAAAGAGGTTATGGTCCTGAAAAGATGATTCGTTCTCTGACGAGCATCAGTATTTGAGCAGCTGGCGCGACGAGGAGCTCATAGATTGCTTTCATCATCGAGTTCGAAAGCTAGTGCTCACACCCCTTATGAACTCTAGAAAGGTAGAAAGCCTAAAATAGGTTATTTCATAACCTTTGGTTGTAAGTGTTATGTTTTGAATACAAAAGAATATCTTTCAAAGTTTGATTCAAAGGCGGATGAGGCCATTTTTCTTGGTTACTCAACACATAGTAAAACATATAGGGTTTTTAATAAGAGGACTCAAACTTTAGATGAATCTGTTCATGTTCAGTTTGATGAGACTAACCCTGCAGATAGTAGAGCTCCTGAAGAAGATGAGTTCAAGCTCCTGAAGTAACATCTCCTGCAGAAGAAGAAGATGTTTCTCCCAGAGCTGCTGAAGTGGTTCCTCCTGTTGCTGAACAAGTTCCAGAAGAGAATCCTACTCCAGAAGTCAACCTCCTTCCAGAAGATGCTCCTATATATGATTCACCAAATGATGAACAAGTTTCAAAAGATACATTGGATGTACCAAGAGAAGTTAGAGCTCCTAGGAACCACCCTTTGGAGAATATTATTAACTCTGTTCACAATCATGTCACGACCAGAGCTCAGCTCAGAAGGTACATGGGTAATGTGGCTTTTGTGTCACTTTTGGAATCCAAGGACTATTATGAAGCTGAAGATGATGAGTGTTGGTTAATGGCAATGCAAGAAGAACTTGACCTGTTCAAAACGTCAGAAGTTTGGATTTTGGTTCCCAAACCTAACAGCAAGAAAGTTGTTGGTACAAGATGGGTTCTGAAGAACAAGCTTGATAAGTTTGGAAATGTTGTGAGGAACAAGGCAAGACTTGTTGCTCAAGGTTATAGTCACCAAGAAGGCATAGATTATGGTGAAACTTTTGCTCCTGTTGCAAGATTGGAAGCCATTAGAATCTTATGTGCTTTTGCATCATACAAAGGTTTTAAGCTTTTTCAAATGGATGTGAAAAGTGTATTCTTGAATGGTTACATTGATGAGGAAGTCTATGTGTCTCAACCTCCTGGTTTTGAAGATCCTAAGTTTCCTGATCATGTGTACAAGCTGAAGAAAGCTTTGTATGGACTAAAACAAGCTCCCAGAGGTTGGTATGAGAGACTGACAAAGTTCCTTCTGTCTAAGGAATTTGTCAGAGGTTGTGTTAAAACAACTCTGTTCACTCTAAGAAAGAACAAAGATATCCTTTTAGCTCAGGTATATGTTGATGATATTATATTTGGTGCTACTAATGAATCTTTGTGCAGGGAGTTCAGTGATCACATGAAGGCTGAGTTTGAAATGTCTATGATGGGAGAATTAACCTTCTTCTTAGGACTTCAGATCAAGCAGAGTAATGATGGTGTGTTTATCAATCAAGCCAAGTATACTAGAGAAGTGTTGAAGAAATTTGGCATGTCAGACTCTAATGCTATTGACATTCCCATGGATGTCAATAAAGACTTTGATGATGAAGAGAAAGCTGGTAAACCTGTAGACATAAAAACCTATAGAGGTATGATTGGTTCTCTTTTATATCTAACTGCCAGCAGGCCATATATACATTTTGATGTGTGCTTCTGTGCTAGATATCAGGCTAAACCAAAGGAGATTCATGATGTTGCTGTCAAAAGAATTCTCAGATATCTTAAAGGCACACCAGAAGCTGGTTTATGGTATCCTTGTAGTACAAATTTTACTCATGTAGGATACACAGACTCTGACTATGGTAGAGATAAATTGAAGAGAGTTAGCACTTCTGGTGGTTGTCACTTTCTGGGGGAGTGCTTAGTCTCCTGGCATAGTAAGAAACAAACCTCTGTGGCTCTCTCAACTGCTGAAGCTGAGTATGTTGCTGCTGGAAGTTGTGTTTCTCAGATGCTCTGGATTAAGCAACAAATTGCTGACTATGGAATCACTCCTGGAACAATTACAATCAACTGTGATTACAAGAGTGCTATTGACCTTTCAAAGAATCCCATTCAACACAGCAGGATGAAGCATGTTCACATTAGGCATCACTTTCTGAGAGACCATGTTCTGAAGAAGGACATTATTCTTATCTACTTGCCCTCTGAAGACAACCTTGCTGATATGTTTACTAAGCCTTTGGCTAGTACTCCATTCAGAGGTCTGCGTGAAGGCATAGGTATGACTAACCCATTTCAGTAATTTATCATTAATTATATGTTTTATTCTCTTAAATGCTAGCCGTTTAAGATTATTAAGTGTGATTAAGGATAATTATGGTGTTTAATTCTTAGTTTAAGCGTGCCTATAATAAATGCTTTTACTGCGTTTTTCTGGTGTTAACGGTAACTTGTTCCCTTTTTAACGGTGTTTATTCACTTTTTGAATTCGAACGGTTTACTTGTTTCGGGTATAAATAAGAGGTTTCCATACTTAGCAAATTCTTTCACTCAAGTTGTTCTTTGCATTAGAATCCCTAGAATTTTTCTGCAATCTCTATTTTCATCTCTCCATTCAAAAACCTAATTTCTTCAAATGGCTCAAGGACAAAATGAACAAATCACTGTCACCCGTCTCTTTGAATCAAAAGTTACTCTCAATCCCTCCAAAGTGTTTCCTTCAAAATTCCTAGATGAACAATGCCTTACAAGCCTTCCTATTTCCAAATGGCTTTCAACTCAAAACTGGATTTCATTCGCTTCTTTGGATGAAGTCATCTACCCAGTCCTCGTCACTGAATTCTATAAGAACATGTTTCTTCGTTCTGATGAAATCGATGTTATTCATTCTGTGGTTCGTGGAGTGGATGTTGAAGTCTCCAGAACCTCTCTGGCTACCATCCTTAGTATGGCTGATGAAGGGGTTATTATTGGGGAAGATGGGTCTGATGAAGGCTTTGATGATTCTAACTGGGGAAGACCAGATCTGACTGCTAAAGACATATGCTACTTGGTTGTCTCGGCATCAGAGGTGGGCACATTATCTCACCACTAATGTGTTCCTGCCTAAGTTAGGAGGAGTAAACTGTGTCTCCAACAGGGAGAGGGTTTTCATGTATCATTTGATTAATGAGAAGAAGATTAATCTGTCAGCAATAATACTTAGACAGATGAAGGGTTTGAAATCCAATGGAACCTTAGCTTATGGTTCTCTGCTGACCAGAGTTTTTGAGGTTGTTGGTGTTGATTTTCCAGCAGATGCCATCAGAAGTAGAAGTACTCCTATTACTTTTGGTCCTCTGAGCAAGTTAGTTTTTGGTCAGTTGCCATCAAAGAAGGCTGCAACTTCTGCTCCTCTGGTGATTAAGGAAGTTCACAAGAATGTTGTGAAAGATGATCAGAAGGTTTCCAAGAAGGGAAAGGGTAAGAAGAAGGTTAGCAGTACAATTGAAAATATTGTTGAGAAGAACCCTGCTGAAGAAGTTGTTCCTAACTTAGTGCAAACTAGGATTAGTGTTGCCCCTTATGGGAAGGTTTGTGCTGCGAAGCCTAGTGAGGCTACTGAGAAGACAACACAGGAGATAGAAGATTATCGCATGGCTGAACTTGCCTGAATTGCTAAGGCTGAAAAGTTAAAGGCTGTTATACAACAAGTTGAGATGAACAGGCGAGCTGATGTTGACATGAACAAGAGAGCTGATGTTGACATGAACAAGAGAGCTGATGTCGACATGAACAAGAGAGCTGAGGCTGCTGTTGAAGCTAACTCTGAGTTGGATGCTGCTGAAACTGCTGAACGAGAAAATGTTGCAAAGGCTAAGGCCAATGCTGATGTTGGACCAGTTTCAAAGAATGCTGAGGAAGATGTTCCTCTGACAAGAAAAAGGATTTACCGTACTAAGGCCTCTGCTGCCATGAGAAGGCATATGAGGAGATCAGATTTTGAGATCCCCTCTGATCCTATTCTCGAGGATGAGACTCCTAAGGATGGCGAAGTAGTACGAGGCAAAGTTGTGAGTGATGAGGAAGATACTCACATGGACGATGATGAAGACAATTTGAATGCTGATGGTGCTCCTACCTTTGAAAATGTGTCTGATGACTCATCTCCTGAGCATGAAGATCCAGAGAATGTGCTGGAAGGTGCTAGAGTTTTTGCTCAGAATGTTGATAATAAGCATTTCATGGATGATGTCCTTCTTGGACAGGGCAGAAGTACTGAGCAAAGCAGGTCTGCCTATGAGGTGATTGACAAAATGAGTCACCTATATGCTACACTTTATGCGTCTTTTGATCCCAATGCTGCTGAGAATGTACAATTCTCTGCTCCTGAAGATACTTCTCTCTATGCTCCTGAACAGGTTATACAATCTCCTAAACATAACTCTCCTCCTCCTCCATCACATACTTCTGCATCTCCTTCTGTCACAGAAGTTGATGCTTCTGAAACTAGCATTCCTCCTACAACTTCAACCTCTGACGTTGTACCTCCTAAAACTACTCCACCTTCTGGATCCTATTCAGAAGTTCATTTCTCCACAACTCCTATTTTCTTAGACTCCACAACTACATTCACTGCTCCTTCCTTAAACACTTCATCCACTTTTTCTTTTCCCTCTACCACTTCATCTTTTACCATACCTTCTACTCAAACAACCTCTGCTCCTTCTTCCACTACTTTTATATCTCCTCTTTCAACTTCTGGATCTTCACCTCCTGTGTCTGACCATTTAACCTCTTCTATTTTCTCTTCTTCTTTTGCTGGTGTTTCTTCAAACTATGAATTCCTCAGATTTTTGATGAATCAGCATGAGAATGAGACCTATTTTGGAGGTAGAGGATACATTGAGAGAAATCCCAATCTCTCAGGAGCTGCTGCTACTCCTTCTGTTGAAGAGCTGAGAAGAATGAATCAGGCTGGCTCTGATGATGTGTTTGGTAGATTTGCTTCTATGGGTTGGAGGTATTCTGCTCCTAATATGGTTGCTCAAGTTGCTGTGATGCAAGAGCTTCAGCAATTGAAGTCTCAAAACTTGCAACTCATGTCTATGCTAAGAATGCAAGATCCCTCTGTGTATATTAGCAATCTCTCCACACTTCATCTTGTTGCATATGATGAACTTTACAAGTTGAGGCAGTTAGCTCTAACTTTTCCCACTCTGGAAAACATTGCTCTTGCTTCTACCAAGAATGTCAACGAGTCTATAGACATTCTGACACAAGAAGTCAAGAAAGCAAATGAGACTTTTGAATCTTAGGGTAAAGTTATTCCTGCGAAGATGGATGACCTTCAAAGCACTGCTAATCATATTCTGAGAGAAGTGAAATCTTCTGCTCATGGTTCATCATCTTCTGGAGCTGCTCGAATTGTCTATGACATCACTCCTGATCTCAACAACAGACTTGAGAGCATTGAATCATCTATTAAGGCACAAAATGCTCAGATTGCTGAACTGACTAAGTTTCTGAAGGGTATGCATGATCAAGCTAAGGAACAAGAGAAAATTCGGCACAACTGTTATAGGTTTGCTTGTAGTCAAACTTACATTCAGAATGAAGAATTTACCAAAGTTGTGTATGCCAATAATCTTGCCATTAAGCTGCTGATTCAAGATGCAATGAAAGTGTCCCATGTCTGGTGATACTGTTGACCGTCTGGCTGTCGTCGACGCTGATTTCAGAAGAATCATGGAATTGATTCATTCTGTGCGACCAAGTCAAACTCAATTTTCTGCTGCTGTGAAAACACACGAAAATTTGAGGAGACAAGGTGCTCTGGGCGTTCGGTTTGGCCAAACGGGGGAGAAGACTGCACAACATGGTGGTCCTGGTTCAGGTGTGAAGAGACAGAATGAAGGAGATGGTTCTGGAAATACTCAGAAGAGACATAAACCTGATGATCAAACTCAAAGACAATAGGACTTAAGCTTCTTAGCTATAGGTTCTGGATTGAGTAGCTTGTCTTAGGACTTTTGTTACTTTTCCTTATTTAATGTTTGATCTTATCCTGTATCTTCTGACTATTTTAAATATTCACTGAATTATCCATCTCATTGTCTTTGAACTCTTTACTAACACCTCTGTGTACTCTTATGTTTAATGTTGTTTTTGTTTTTGCTCTGATTTTTATCCCACTAAATCTAACAACTTGATCTTAAGCCTTTCTTAAGTTAATACAGATTGTTGGAGTTCACCATTTACACTAAAATGGGGGAGTTATTCTATCAGAGTTCTTAAAAACAAAACAAACGGGAAGTTGCCTTCTAAACTCTATGTTTTATTTAAGTAACTTTACCTTCTGGACCACGGTTTGTCCATAACCAAAATGGGGGAGAATGATGAACCCTAAGAGTTTTGATTATGTCCAAACGTTTCAGAAGATGAATTTGTATTCTTACTTATATACTTTTCAATATTGACTAACAATTTTTGTTAAGTATTGTATAAGTTTCTCAGCAGTTGCTGAATGAAGAAACTCTGGATTGCCTTGAAGACTCAGAAGAGAAGAATAGCGGAAGACAGAAGTTTAAAGCTCAGAAGCTGGATACTCCGCTCTGAAGACTTCCTGAAGACTGTTAAAGCTCTCCTCAGAGGATTAGAAGCAATTAGAAGAAATTCCATTTCAATCAGAAGCTTAGACAAAAGATTAAAGAACTCAGAAGTGCTAGTCACGAGTCTTACTTAGCATTTAATGCTCTGACTTCTGCATTTAATGCAAGGCGCCAAAAGTTCAAAAAGCTGTTTTGATGGAGCGCACATGTCTGCTTCAAACAAAACCAGTATTTCCTTGTCTACCCTTTGCCGATCTAAATGAAGTAAAATTCCAGTCAACCTTATCCTTGATTTCAAATCTCTTACCGGATTTAGTTAAAGAACAAGGTTAACGGAATCAAAGTGTTTGAAGACCGTTTGAAGAAATGACAGATTAACGGCTACAACAACTGATGTCATTTATTGAAGATTTAACCTCAAGCAACGGTCATTTCCAAAGCACTATAAATAGTAGCCAAGCTCCATTGCATCATACACGCGATTAACGAGCAAAATCTTAACGCATTGTTTTAACAAGCAAAACAGAGCAATCTTTTCCATTCTCAATCTTTCATAGTTTAGGCTTTGTAATAGTGAGAGAGTGAAGAAACACAAGTTCATAATAGGAATCTTTTAAACTGGTATTGTTTGTGATACTCAGTTAGATTTGAGAGAAATCTAGTTAAGGTTTGAGTTGGGTGAGAATTCCAGAAAACAGGATTGTTGTTGTTCTGGTGGAAATCCTTTAACTCATTCTAGGCTAGTCAGAACTAAGTGAGAAATTAGCTTAAGTTCTGTTGATGTAAAGGAGCTTTTGAACTTGCCATAAAAGTTCTGAATAATGGATTTAAAATCTCTAGTGACTGCGATCACAGAGGACAGGACGTAGCCACAGGACTTCTGTGGTGAACCTGGATAAATCGAACTGTTCATCAGGACCTCCTGAATCTCTTTCTCCCTTCCTTATACTTGTTATTTTTGCTTATGTGTACTTGCTTTTGTTTAGTGCTGAAACACATTTACTCTTTATATCTTTGTCTTTGTTCAGAAGACTGTCCAAAAGTTCTCTAACTCAGAGCTTCTGTTGCTGAAAGCAGTTAAACTGTGAAAAGGCAGAATTTTCCTCAGAAGCTGTTACATTAAATAGCCTCTGACTCTGAGGAAATTTGACTCTGAGAAATTAAGTTTCCCTAAAAACTTAAAATTATCAGTTTTCCGCTTAGACACCTATTCACCCCCTCTAGGTGATTCTGATCTTGTTAGGGCCAACACTCCAGACATCATCACTGCTACTAAAATCATCCTTTTATGCACAGGTTCTTACATAACATGCATTTCCAACCTGTTCCAAACATTTATAAAAAATAGACCAAAGATAGCAATAACGACACAAATAAATGCAAGGAAACAAGCTTATAAAAGACTAAAAATACAACACAAGTTGTGTACATCAACTTGCCATAAAAATACATTTAGTGGATTTGAAATCTCTGTTGAGTGATGTCACAAGGGACATGACGTAGCTACATGACTTTTGTAGTGAACCTGGATAAATCACTGAGTTTGCTCTAAGCTTCTTAAACTTTCTCTCTTATTTATTTACTTGTTATATTTGCTTCTGTGCATTGTGCAACTATCTAAGTGCTCAAACAGTCCGTCTTATGATTCTTAGTCTTTGTTCAAAAGACGATCATATCTAGAGGTTCTGCCACACATAACCTCTGTTGCTGAAAGACATAATCTGTCTTGAAGCAGAATCTCTCTCAGAATTGCTTTTCGTAAGCCAGCTTCTGAAAGGAAGAGATTGGATTATGTCCAAGTTTTGTTAAACTTGATTTTGGACGAAATACTTATTCAAGCTTTTGTCTATGTTAACAGTTAGTCCTTCACTTTTGTCCCCATTAACAGTTTAGTCTCTGCCGTGAGACTGAAATGAAGATTTCGTTAGTCATAGAAGATTTTGTGAAAAGTGAGGGACTAAATCGTACTCAGAGACAAACGTGAGGGGCTAAGTAGTGAATTGTCTAAAATACGGGAACCAAGTAGTGAATTATGGCAAAATATTGGGACTACTAAATTATTTCTCCATAAAATAAACATAAATATTCGAGAAACATATTAATTGGTTAATCTACTACTAGTTGATCATTTAGACTTTTATTTTCTATAATTCATGCTTAGTGCTGTAGTATATAACCTTGTTTCTCAAGAAATTAGTCAAATCAATCAAATACAACCTGGTGGCATTTTCTGTTCTCATAACTTAAATTTAATAATTAGAAATTGTAGCAATAATTAAGTACATGTGGCTCAAGAAAGTAAACGATTAACAGAAAACATAACTTAGTCCAACTTAACTTGCTGCAATTTTCTCCTTGTTGTTTCATCATTAGTCCAACATAATTGTAGCAATTTCTGAACATTTTTTCATTTTTCATTTTTCATCAATAGTATTCATCATCAGTTTCATCATGCCATTCCCAATCTTCTTCGCCTTTATATCGGTTCTTCTATGTAGCCTGTCATCTCTTCACCAAGCCTGCAACAAGTTTGATCATGAACCCCTTGTGTCATTCTCACACAACATTTCATCTTCATCATCTTCCCTTCCCTTGAAATGGTTCTCATCATCTGAAGATTGCTGCAAATGGGAAGGAATCCATTGTGATTCCGATGGTAGAGTCACCACTCTATGGCTTCCTTCAAGAGGTTTAACTGGTGTTTTATCTCCAGCTATATGGAACCTCACTCATCTTTCTCAAGTCAACCTATCTCATAACCGGTTTTCGGGCCCTCTTTCTGACAATGGATTGTCCTATCCGTCTTTGATTGCACTTGAGACTCTTGACTTGAGTTACAATCTTCTCCATGGTGAGTTTCCATCTTTCCTTCCTTCCAGGCATATTAAGATTCTAGATTTGTCTAGTAATGCTTTTCATGGAGAAATTCCTTCAACGTTCTTCGAGATGGCCGAAAATTTAGCAAGTTTTAATGTCAGCAGCAATAGCTTCACAGGGTTCATTCCTTCTTCTATCTGCTCCATTTCTTCTCTTCATGTCAAACTCCTGGATTTCTCCTACAACGATTTTATTGGCCGCATACCTGACAATATCAGACGGTGTTCCAGAATCGAGGTATTTCGGGCTGGTTTTAACAATCTATCAGGAATACTTCCTCAGGATATTTACAAAGCTGTTACTCTGCAAGAAATATCTTTGCATTCAAATAGTCTTTCTGGACCTATCAGCTTCAGCATCAGCAATCTCACAAACCTGAAAATTATCGAGCTTTACGGAAATCAGTTAACCGGGATAATCTCTCCGGCTATTGGCAAGCTGTTGAACTTAGAAATGTTGCTCCTCAATCTCAACAAACTGAGCGGTCCTTTGCCTGCATCTCTTGCAAACTGCAGCAAACTCGTCGATTTGAATATAGGTTTCAACTACTTAGAAGGAAATCTTACATCATTTGATTTCTCTAAACTCCTCAATCTTCGGAGTCTTGACTTCGGCAACAATAACTTTACTGGCACAATTCCACAAACACTTTATTCATGTCATTCTCTGGCAGCATTGAGACTGAGTTTCAATTATTTTGAAGGAGAAATTTCACCAGACATAATTGCTCTAAAATCACTGTCTTTCCTATCACTTTCGCACAACAATTTAAGCAACATCACAGGTGCAATCAAGATACTGATGAGACTAGGGAATCTCCAGACTCTGCTCCTTTCGAAGAATTTTTGGAATGAACGGATTCCATCTGATGCTCATATAGAAATACTGGATGGATTCCGAAATCTTCGAATTTTGGCTTTAGGTGGCTGCAAATTCAGCGGTCAAATACCTGCTTGGCTATCTAAGCTCTGGAAGCTACAGGCTTTGGATTTGTCACTAAATTGGATCACTGGTTCGATTCCCGCTTGGTTAGTAAGTTTACCAAGCCTTTTCTACATAGATTTGAGCAGTAACTTTCTATCAGGTGAATTTCCTGGAGAATTTAACTTTCTTCCAGCATTGGCAACGGAAAATACGAACAACCATGTGAATACGAGCTATCTAGAAATGCCGGTCCTTGTAAAGGTCAAAAATTCTGATTATCAGCAATATCTCAAACTGTCCAATTTACCTCCAGCAATATACCTTAGCAACAATAGCCTCAGTGGGAACATACCTGTTTGGATTGGTCAACTGAAATTCCTCCATGTCCTGGATCTGAGTAACAACAACTTTTCCGGAGAAATTCCGAGTGAATTCTCCAACCTGACCAACTTAGAGAAACTGGATCTCTCTGGAAATCATCTTACTGGTGAAATCCCGCAATCGTTGAGAGGACTCCATTTCTTGTCATCGTTTAGAATTGCAGACAACAATCTTCAAGGACCTATACCATCAGGAGGCCAGTTTGATACTTTTCCTGTCTCGAGTTTCGCGGGCAATCCAGGTTTATGTGGTTCAGTTCTGCAGCGTTCATGTTCTTATCAACCAGAAACTAGTGAGCCTATTAATCCTGAAGAATTCTCAAGTGAGACACTTATATTTGGACTCATTGCTGGACTTACATTTGGATTCATCATAGGAACTGTATGTGGATTCCTCTACCCCATTAAGAAGCTAAAGTTCCTGCAGAAACATTTCAAACTCGGACGCACAAATCAATACAGGAGGTCATATGTTGCGCCTCTGTATGCATCTCCATGATACAAGTGTCATTTTCATAAATTTCAGGACCAACGCTGAAGTCTAGAAAGGAAGCCGTAATCATCACTCAACTGGTAGTCAGAACGAAGTTTCTCTTCTATTCACAAGACCGCAACTCTAAGTATCTCAACGGGTATCTGTGTATATTCAACTGTTCAAAAGTTAAGGATCTGAATGGTGAAAGAGGAAAAACAGAAAATGCATAGGCCGGGAAGGAGATAGTATCAAAAATATATGCATCTGTCTACAGTATATATATATATATATATTTTTATATATATATAGCAAAAACCAGAGATTTCTTATGTATGGATAACAGGAAGAAATACTGCATGTACAAATATGAAACGCAGCATTGAGAGCTAGCAATGCACCTGTAAAGTTTTGATTCATATACATTTAGCGTGCCGCATTGTTTTACACTGCGGAAGGATAATAACTAAACAGTAACAACATTTTAACAATGAAGGTTCAAGATGGTCTAAAATTCCACTAGTTGAAATCTTGGGCTGACGATAAAAGACGTGATCACAAAATGACCAGATTCAAACCCTTCCTCACCTTAATTCCGCTTTTTATATCCAATTTTCTTAGAGTTATTCCGGGCTTCAAGTAGGTTTCCAGCCATTAGACTCACTGGTTGTCCAAAGTTCTGTATATTTTTGCATTAATTTGATGCGTCAAAATTGTATAATCGAAGACCTTATCTGTCAAAAAAGTGGGATGCAAAAATTCTACAATGCTGCAGGACTACATTGGTCCGAGACCATCGTACACGTCTCATGTCAAGAACGTAAGCAGAACCTCAGTAGGAAGTTACAAAGAAATTTCAAGGAAGAATTAATATCAGGAAGTTAATGCTGACAGCATGGTTAGGATAAGATCAAACTGCTGTGAAGAAAACACGAGTAATCATCTCTCTGAAACTGATATTATCATCCAAAATTCAACAAGGATACTTGTATAGTTTTTACAAAATTGAATAACCAGTTTCTAATTTTTCTTTTTCCGTAAAGCTGATTGTGCATCATGTTATCAACTGTTGTAAATCTTTCATTCTTGCAAGTTTCAAATCCATTTTTTCAATCTTGTACCTTTTTTTAATGGAAGGCGAGGTAGCGACTCCGCAAGAGGGAATACGAGAATGCCAACTAGGTTGGCACCCCCGAACGACCCATAACGCAACAGACCCAAATAAACTTGTACCTGCTGCAGTTTTTTCAAGTGTGCATTTGGTGGGTGATAGCACTATATTAGGTAGAACTTATGTATTGTGGAGAAAAAAACATGAATCTCCCTTGTGCTACATGCTACAGTATCCTATTTTGTATGCATTTGTTTGTTCTAGTCTATGATAGTGAAATCCATAAATTGAAAGGAAGATAAAATTAGGAAGATGCTAGGAAGGAAACAGCTCTCACTTTATCAACACATTTTATTTGATTCATTCATCAGTTGCCATACTAGAAATTCCCCACCTACTTCCTATAAAGTAAACACTAAAATCAGCATACATCACCAAATTTCAAACACAAACTCAACAATAGATTAACAAAAAAGAAACAGACTCTGTCAATTCTCTGGCAACTTCCTACGGCTGCCAACACTATAGCGTTGGCGACGTTTCCGTTTAATTTTCAGAAACACAAAAAATAAAATCTCTTTCTGATATAATTATACAAGATTTTTAGAAAGCTTATGCAAAGAACTAGGAACTTCTAAACTATAGATTTCCTTATTGCACAAAATATATGTACTTGAGTAGGTAAACACAAAGGCGTATAACGTAACTGTTTTGAGTGCTTAAAAGTCCCTGAAAACCAAAAAAGAATGCCATCAAGTTCCTTGGTTTTAGATAAATACAACAGAAAGTAAATCACTCATAAGAGGAAAAGATCTTTACATTTCAGTATACAAAGTGTATGTTACATTAAGTTACATTGTAATTTCCTAAGGTATTTGTTTTTTGTATATCTGGTCCTATAATTAACTAACAAGACATAACCAAATCTAAAGGATTCTCAATCACCAGATATTGTCCTCGTCATCATGGGTTGGTATTAGTGTACCCGAATATAAAATGTCTGTGTTTGTGGAACATCATATATATTGAGTCGAAAATGGCATATCCGAACTATTGCACTCTTAACTTGAGGTTCTAAGACAATCTTCAGAATGCTAGCTGATATCAAGTTCGTTTGCTCAAGACTTGTAATATTAGATCAGTTTTGGCTACCAAAGATTCTCTTGAATGAACTGAAACAATCTCATATAAACAAGATTCGAATCGTCTACATCCATTTAACAAAAGATTTGTTACCTGAGCATTTCTCCACTATGCAAATTCGGAAAACTTAGCGCTGGTGAGATGGTAAAGGTACTTCCATCACCAAAAGACGATGGATGGCTAAGAGGAATCGGGCGATCAGGAATAGCTGGAACTTCAGTATCCCCTTCCAACATTTTGAGAGCTTCAAGTATAGTAGGCCTTAAAGCCACCATTACATGAGCACATAGAATCCCAACAAGCACAAATCTTTCCATTATAGCCTTTGGATTTGATGTTGAAGAATCCCCAATTTGCAACAAAAAAGGGTCCAAAGCTTCTTCCGATTTCCCAGATTTAACCAACGACCAAACCCAATCTGTAATCAGAAAAGCATGAGGCGAACCAGATGATGACAAATCAAGAGCTTTTCTCCCACACATGATCTCCAGCACAACTATCCCGAAGCTATAAACATCACTCCTCTCAGTTAGCTGCCCGTATAGAGCATATTCAGGAGCCAAGTATCCATGAGTCCCAGCCACTCTTGTGGTGAGATGAGATTGCCCTTCTCTACTCTGCTTTGCCAACCCAAAATCAGCAACTCTTGCTCTCATATCAGCATCTAGCAATATATTTGTAGCTTTAATATCTCTATGATAAATTGCAGGCTTCACCCCATAATGCAAATAAGCTAATCCCTTTGCAACATCCAAAATTATGTTCTTCCTTTGAGGCCAAGTCAAGAGCAGTTTCTTTTCAATTCGATTATCCGAAGAAGACGGAAACAAATGATCATCAAGATTCCCATTAGGCATGTAATCATAAACTAGATACCTATGGCTCCCATTCTCACCATAATCCTCATCTTCATCAACTACACAACAACCTCTAAGCGGCACCAGATTCCGGTGCTTCAAGTTGCTAATAATCTCAACCTCGTTTCGAAATTCCGCATCTCCTTGAAAATCAGACTCTATCACCCTCTTAACAGCAACAACCGTCCCATCAGACAAAGTCCCCTTATAAACAAAACCAAACCCTCCTCTCCCAATAAAATTCTTATGAGAAAAATTATCAGTAGCTTTCTCAAGATCATGAATCTTAAACCAAATGGACCCGGGATTCGGCCTCATTTTTGGCCGAGACCCGTGCTCCTCTAAATCAAAGGGTGAAAAAGAAGCAGAAGCAGAAGCCTTTCTCTTCTTCCACCTCTTATCATACCAGTAATACAAACCTAATAAGCTAGACATAACGAAAACAGCAACAACAGCACCAGTGACCCCGAAAATCCTAGCGGAATGACCTTTACTACCTGAACCCACATCAGAATTCAAATCTAAGCCAAAAATACAAGTAACAGCCCCATTACTTTCAGGACCAAAGTCATTGACAAAAGCAGCAGCATACAAAACAGTGTAATAAAAACAATCAGTAGCATGAGATTTATTACCATCCTTCAACATCAACAAAGACTGAACTTTAAACCCAGCAGCAACACAACCACTACAAGCAGTAAGATCAACAAGATCAGACTTACAAGCAACATCAAGGTCCGTTGACTTTCCCAAAATAGCAACCCAATCCTGGTAAGTCTCCACGTGGGCACAGATATTAGGAGACAAAACAAACTGCAGAGGATCAAAACAGTGGGATAAAAGATGATCAGGGAGACCAAGAGAAGTGAGTTTTGATTGGTAGTCAGCAAGACAAGAAACAGAGGAAGGTATATCAGGAAGCTGAAAAAGGGAAGTTTTTTTAAGATGGTTGGAAAGTCCAACCCCAAAAAGGGAAAGAAGAGACCTGCAACATGGGTCTAAATTGGTTATGTCATTGGGAGGAGAAGTGGAGGTGTCGTTTGATGAAGGTTGGTAGTTTATGCAAACAGTTCTGTTCCATGGGATTTTTAGGACATAGTTAAGGTTCATAGGACATGTTGAATTGGCTGCTTCATTTGCAGGTATGATGATGATGATGATGATGATGATGACATAGAGAGAGATTCTTGATAAGAAAAGAAGACCCATTTTTTTTTTTTTCTTGATTATCAAAGTTGGTGTGTCTTTGTTTCTCAAGTTATGAAATGGGAAATGGTAGTTTCGATAAGACAGAGAAAGGAATCATTGGAAGACAAGAAACTTTAGTTTTAGTGAAAATGAATAGAGGAAGAGGAGGAGGAGCAAATAAGGAACACTTTGGTCAAACTCTTTCTTTCTTCTCATTCTCTTTGGCTGCTTGCTTGCTTGCTTACACACTTCACAACGATACAATCCCCAATCAAACAATGATTTTGAAAAATAAGTTGGATATCAAATATAATATTAAACAATTTTAATGTTTTGAATTTTTCATTTTAAAATCGTTAAACAGTTATTTTAAGTGTTTGAAATTAGTCAATCATCATTTTGTTAAAATTTGTAACTAGGTGTATTTTTTTTTTTTAGCAAAACAAACTATAAAGGTTTTTTTTTTCATGTAAAAACTTGAAATCACAATACATAAAAAATATTGTAATAGAAAATATATTATTAAATAACTTTAACTTATTAAATTTTTATTTAATTTTGAGATAATTTATATTTAAAATTAATTTAGTAGTTATGTTGTTAAAAAGTGTAAAATTTAATGATGTATTTTACTTTTAAAGTTATATGGTTAAAACTACAAGATATCCTCGAGTTGCTTCGGAATTTGAAATTTTTTATTATAAAATTGGAAAAACATTATAATAAAAGTAATGTCTCAGTTTCGGCTATTGAGTTTATTTCCTTTTGGCTTCATACATTTATAGCCCCCTCCAAGTTGTTCATAAAATGCATTTGACCTACTCAACTGAGAAATGTAACAACTATCCCCTTCAACTTGCATTATTTCAACAACTAACCCCCTGACAATGACGTAGGGCATTCTCCACGTGCCATCTGGCATGCTTCACGCTAACGTGAGAATGCGCCACGTCAAAGTCAAAGGGGTTAGTTGTTAAAAAGATGCAAGTTGAGGGAGATATTTGTTAACACATGCAAGTTGAGGGGGTTAATTATAACAACTCTAAGTTGAGGGGGTCAAATGCAGTTTATAGACAACTTGGAGGGCTAAAGATGTATTCAACCTTTCCTTTTGGTTTACAATAGGTAAAGGAGAAATAAATATAAGGGTAATTTCTTAAAAAAAAACTTTTGTGTTTACGAATTTTATCAAAATGGTAGCTGTGTTTATCTTTTTGACAAAAAGATGATTGTGTTTATCACCTTTACCTAAAAAACGGAAAATTCATTAACGGTGTTAAATATGATGATGTGACAATGGATTTTCGGTCTTAATTTATTGGTAAATTCCTAAAACATTCACAGTTTACAACTTTAAAATGTGGGAAATGAGTTTTTTTATAAAACAACCAATAAATTAGGACCAAAATGTCCTTTGACACGTTATCACATTTAACACCGTTAATGAACTTTTTGCCGTTTGGGTAACGAGATAAACAAAATCTTTGTTTTGTTAAAAAAATAAACACATACACCATTTTGACAAAATTTGTAATCAAGTAGATTTTTTTAGGAAATTAACCTAAATATAATAAAATTATGTTCATTGAAGAATACGTAACAAAACAAAGAGCTCACAAATATATAGATAAAAAAAATATTGATGCCAAATAATATTTGTTCTAATTTTAGACTTCTTTTTCTTAATCGCACCTCTTCAAATTCTGATAGAGAAACATTTTTCAACCTGTTGGCCCAAATATGGCTATATAAAGACTAGAGTGGAGTGAATACGATTTATTGCTTTTTAAAACAAATGATATACATACTCTTTAAAATATTTGTCTATTAAATAAACAACAGTATAAAATTTTTTGCGAAAGATATAGTTGTTTATATGAAATAAGAGTATAAACAGCTTTAGCGCAGTTAATCACAAGCAGTTATAATAGATAAGTAAAAGCAGTGCAAGTGATTAAATAGCAATAAGTAAAAGATTAGGGAAAGAAAGATAAGACTCAAAGCATTTATCCTGGTTCGGTCTCTTTATGAGCTTAGTCCAGTCTCCAAGAGAACCTCTTGAGATTTTCCACTATGGATTTCTTTACAGGCAGAAATCAAGCCTGAAGAGAGTCCTCACAATCCGAGATCCTGTCAGCAAATACCTCTCCTAGTATTTACTCTCTCGAAATTCCAAGTATTCGAGTAACTTCCCCTCAGTTTTTCACAAGTTGAACTGAGAAATTTATGGCACTTTTCAAGGCTGAGTGATAACATCTCCTAAGCTTACGGGTGCTTAAGAACCTGTATACTTTCAAGGCTAAGTATGAACCTCTCTTAAGCTTATTGGTGCTTAAGAACCTTTTAAACGTTTATCGGGATCTAATGATAAACCCAGATTAAACCGCATTGTTTAATCTTTACAGTATATTTTTGAATGATAAGAATAACACTCAAACTCTCACGATATAGTTGAAGGAAATATTAGCTAAAGCTCTTAAGAAATCTCTCATATGATAGCTTTAATTCTCGATGTTTTTCCTTACTTCAACTGTCGAACTTCTCAGCCTTTAAATACTCTGAAATATGGTTGTTGGAGCTCTTCAAATTTGGACAACTTCTTCATGTAGCTGTTGGAAGTCATTTCCCATCAATTGTCACCTTTATCCATCTTTTAAGGTGTACTTTCCCAACTTGTTGCTCAAGCCTTCCACCTTGCATGCATGTCTCGGTTTGTGCACCAAATGAGAGGTTAGGAAGCTCTTTGCAAGTACAAGATGAGTTGTCATTGATAGGACATCAAACTTGGTGATCAAGCTTGATTTCTAGCTGTGTGATGGAGATCAAATGGTGGATTCGAATGGTATGATTAAACATGTGATGAACATAAGTTTGTAGAATGAATCATCATGAAAGAATACCATACACATACAATACATGTTATCATCAAAGAATTGTAGCAAGTTTTTTGTTAAAATGGATGATAAAACATGTTTTGATCACACAACATGGCATGTATGTATGAACCGAAAACATCGATGAAATAGAGATGTTATAGTAATTATGAACTCCATAAATAATCATGGCATATATGTATGATACTTCAATTTAGATCATGACATGATTAACAAGTTCATAATATTTTGTATTTCACATACTTCAAATATTCATGGCATAATATCTAGTTTTCACCTCTACCGAAGTCCTACCATTCACCTTAATTTTTTTTCCAATTCGGATTCATAACTGTTTTTTAAGAGCTTTAACCTTCTTATTCTAGTGGCCATCACAACTTTTGTACCAAATCTAGTATCGATTGCTTTCAAGAGAGTTACATCTGAATAACGGTTAAAAATCAACTTTGATAAGATACGATTAAGAATAAAATAATTAAATTCAGTAACTTGATTCACCAAATGCAGTATCCACTTACACTCGGTATAGTGAGAAGCTCTTTAATTAGGTTCACAAATGGATTTGAGAACCAAATTTAAGCAGTAAACAACACAATGTGTCAAAAAATGTGAGAATATTTTTTTCTGTAATGGCTCCAACTGCTTTATTATTTGCAGCATTATCAGTTATCACATGTATGACTTTATATTCCTCAATTTCATCTATAACTTTACTTAACACATCTGTCAAAAGCGGCTGAAGATATGATCAAGTGTTTCTCCGACGCTATCATTTGCGTGGCCATGGCTGCCGAATGTGGTTCTTAGGCTACCAATTCATCCAATTAGTGTATGAATACGGCTTCCAGGTTTGTCCATGTTGTTTCTGGGAGGGAGGTCTATTCTCATGATGCTTGTGTTGTGGAAAATTTTGTTACGACTTTGTCATCCACTCTCAAGGATGAAATCCGATCAATTCATCACCGTTCACAAGGTTACGAATGGACTACCGAAAAACTCGATGAGTTACGTGATGGTCTCAATCAACTTCCTGGTCGATGTACAGAACCCCTTTCTAGTATTTATGAAGCTCTCTCGAAGAAATTCAAGAAGAAGGAGTGGCTGGTCGATTTTACCGAGCATGATCTTGAGATGAGGGTCAAATTTGAAAGTGGGCTTGCAGCAGATAAGTTGATGGGTTGGTAGTAATTTACTCGTATTTTATTTTGCTATCAAACTTTGAATATTATTTATGTATTGATGGTATTGTAAAAGATGGTTTAGTAAAAAAAAAAAAAAATTTAAAAAAAGAATATTTGTTCTAAGTTTATCAAAAGTAGGAGGCACATGTCCAACTAGATTTCCAATAGCTAATCTTTGACAAAATTTTCTAAAATATGATTTTTGTACCAGATTAAAAGATAACATACCATTGTAAAACATTAAGGCACATTTTTTATTGGCTTCTTCTCTTTCTAACGCATTGAAAAAGACATCTTCAATGGCCTTTTCTTTTCTTTTGTTGAGGTAAATCAAAACCATCACGATTAAAGATGTGGTCCTGCTTCTATTTTTCACTCAACGACATACCTTTTTTCTTCTATTCAGCACCATCATATTCTTTATTGATTTTACGAGACAAATCTTCTGTATGTTTTTTGCAAGTTTCAACACCATAGTTGGAAAGTTTCCACATATGTCCATTAACTTTGGAATACGAACCCGTCACTTTTTTACTGCAATATTTACACCTCTACCGATACTTGTAAATAGAACTTCAACATGACTCCACAATGATGTAGTATCAAACACATTATTCTTAGTTGGATGGACATTGATTTTTAGTAGTATTTCTTTCAATTCTAAAAAGAAAAAGTTTATTTGAGAGTTATAGTTTATTTCTTCTAAAATAGAGAATGGAAGAAGCAACTAGGGATAAAATGAGAGAAAAAGAGTCCGAAAAAACTAAACCTTTCAATTTTATTTAGAAATTTTAAGAGTCATTTTTATTATTAACTAGGCAAACATCCGCTTGTTGCGCATGTTATATAATAACGTTTGTTTCAATTTTTAACTTGAAATTTTAAAATTCATATGTCGATAAAATTTGTTCTCCTTAAATTATATTTTTTTATTTTCTCAAATAATCATATAAATACATGAAATATGAATTTTCTAATTATTCAAACAGTACACCTTAAAACTTGAATATTAGTAGAAAAAAGAAACTTAGTAAAGTTTGTAACTACCATCCATATCGTGAAAAAACTGAATTGAAAAATGAAAATTTTAAACATAAAAATAATAATGAACATAATAAATTTATAATTTCATTCATTAGAAAAAAGGAAATTTGAAATTTTAAGAATTGACAACGTAATGCTAGACTTAAAATTAAGGTGTAAGTTATGGTTACTTTATTTTTATTTATTTTGTTTATACTTTGTCTTATTTATCATTATATTAATTTTTAACCCATAATCTAATGGTGGACGAAACAAAGTAATGGTTACCTTGTAAAAAACAAAATAACCATAGAATTTTAGGGAAATTAAACATAAAATATTATATTATTCGAGAAAAATAAAGAAAAGAAATTATTCAAAAGAAAAATATAAATAAATTTAGGACCTGAGAATAGTATTTAGTGACATGCTAAAGTATGATGAACTAAGAATATAATAAAATCCAAACTCAAAAACAAAAGAAATGTTAGTAAACATATTATGTTCCCATAAAAAGAGATTAAACATACTATACATTCCATTTAAAAGCCCAGTTGATGAGAACCAAACCCTAGTTAGATCATGTTAACAACCACTTTTGCCGCGACTGAATAAACTTTGTTCTTTGCTTTTAACTCTTCAATCCAAACCGCCAAGTCACGCTCTCATCCTTATTCCTCCAACCAACCCGGCTTTATTCTTCAATTTCATGGTTCCAATGATCTTAGATTAATTCTTATTAGAACGGTCTGGTGGATTCGATTCTTTGATTAACGATCATCCCCTTTATTCTTGGCATATTCAATAGGTACAATATTCAACTGAATATATTTAAAAAATTTATAGGATTTGATTTTTAACGGATGGAAAGTGAGGGATGAATAATTATAGAGGTTTTTTTAACCGACCATTTAGATTTGGAGATGGTGGTTAATGACTTTATTTGTTTTCATTAAATCTAAGAAAATATAAAACTACAATAAATCAAAATTAGTTAAAAAAAACTGAAAAATAATTAACACTATTATGAGTGTCATTTACATCTTTGAAAATGACAATTAGTTATACGCAAAACTAACAAAATATTAATGTGCCTATATGTACATAGATTTATAGTAATTTTATGTAACTTAGTAAAAAGTAAAAGTAAGAAGCTGATTTCCAAGTGAACAGAATCACTAAAAAGATGAGGTGGCGTCGTTTTATAACTTTGGAGGCCTTTGTTTTTATATTTAGTATAGATATAAAAATTAATCATATAAAAAACTAATCTTTTTTTCTAATCAAGCATTAAAATACTCCATCGTCATATAATTATATTTTTTATTGTTTTAGCATTATATATCTCTAATTTTTTATACAATATATGTACTATATTATGAATTTGTTAACATAATTGCTAATGTGGCTTTTTAATTTTCCTTCAAAACTGATTTGTCATTTTCTTGATTTACTTTTAAATAAAATATAAAACTTTTACGGGGTGTTCTATTTATTTCTGCTTCTTCTCTTTCTCAACTGATGTTCTCCACCACCTCCTCTCATATACCTTTCTTTTTCCTTCAACTGCTTTCTCTGTGTTTCTTATTTTTATTTCAATTTCTAATTTATTTGTTGTTTTTGGTATTGCATCCCTTCATCATCGAGCAGAGGTCTGGGTTAGAACATCGACAGACACACTGTCATCAAAGTTAGATAAATTCTTTTCTTTTCACCTTATTGCTAATAGTTTTTTATTGTAGAGATCAGAACAGGTTAGGGTTAGGCGATATCTGTTCTTCTACCTCGTATTTGATTATGTTTTCCCCAGTTCAAAAACTTCAATATTGGCTTTTTACCTGACCAAATTGATCGATCAAGTATTTTTTGAGTATTTTAATTTAGATGTATTTGTCTTATCCTTTGATTTTGTTGTTATTTCATTCTTTTCAATTTTTTATAACCTTTTGGACTTCATATGGTAGGGAATCTATTTCTCATCAATTTTGTTAACTTTGCCCAATTATGATACTATAGGGTATAAAAATGCGATTCTAATTTTTTTATAACCTGATTTGCTACTTTATAGAGTTAAATTGTAGGTCTACTGCAGCCTAACTTCATGGTAATGGTATTCCTTCAATCACTTTATACAACAACAAAAGGAAAAGTAAGAAATTTTGTCTCGAAAATGCTATGTTTTCTGTAGGTGAGGCTAGATAACTTTTATAATTGTTTGAATTTGATCTACATATAAGTAGATTTTGATAGATTTGTTAATCTTAAAGAAATGCATTCATTCTAACTATTTGTCTTATGGTGTTTATTGATTATATGAGTGATGTTTTCTTCTCATGCATGAGCTTATATTATTGGTGTATCTTCTAATTAACTAACACCTAACAAAATCTGTGTGTATAATGTTCTCTTATTGTATTCATTGGATTTTTATTTTTAAGTTGTTCATTCTCCGTTAGTTTCTTGGATTTTGAATATCTTTATTGATGATAAATGAGTTGAGGTTCTCCTTTTTTTTTGTCTTTATTACTGATTTATTGCTTTGTTTTATCCATTGCATAAGGTTTTAATTCAGAACTGGTACTCCAACAGTGCAAGGTAAAGCTACATTTTTTCAGTTTCTTTGTGAATTAGTAAGATTATGCATCGCGATTTATTGTGCAAGTAGAAAAGAATAACAAGTATTTAGGTGTAGATGTCCGCATGGAATTTAAATCCGAAAGAATACAACATTAGAGAATGTATTATATATTCATAATAGATGGACGCTAACAATTCTTAACAAGAATGTGTAATGGGATTACCACATTTTGAAAGATTTAATCGAGGGAAATAAAAAAAGAGTTAAGTGTACGATTTTCTTCTGTGATTGCATGAGTTAATATCTTTTTAAGGTTGAACTTTTTTTAGATTGCAAATCATTTTCATGCCTTTGTAGGTTAATCTCCATCAATTGTAAAGTCTCTTAAGGAAGTTGGCTCATGTTGCATATAGTGGTTGAATGCCTATTAAATAGTTCGTATAAGACAGAATATGATAAAGGAATATCAACACTTTCTCTCTGGATGAAAGATTGTTTCAGGTTGAATACGCCGTCGAAGTTATCAAGGTACGTAATCTTAATCCACCAAAAACATTTTAATTGTTGTATGTTTTTTGGTGCTCTAAATAGATGTTTAAATTAGTTTCTATTTGCGGTTGGAATTGTTGAGCTTATGTTTGATTAATTTAATATCCAGATTAGCGTAATTTGTTTCTGCTATTGATAAGATTTGTTCTTCAAAGTTGTAGCTGGTATCTTCTAATTCCTTTGACAATTGTTTTTTTTTAAATTGTTAATCAGATATAAGTTATGACTATTTGTTTTCATGTTATTAATGTTTTGTATTACAGAGCTCCATTCAATCCAAAGTATTAAATTATTACGGAGAATTAGAGAAACATTAGTATTCTTTTTGGAAGAAATGAGTATTCTTTTGGAAGAATAGAGTATACTTTCAGAAGAAATGAATATTCTTTTAGAAAAATGGAGTACACTTTTGGAAAAATAAAGTATTCGTTTTGATATAATAAAGTATTCGTTTTGGAAGATTAGAGTATTCTTGTTGGAATATCATAGTATTATTTTGGAACATCAGAGTATTCTTTTGGAATATCAGAGTATTATTTTGGAATATCACAGTATTTTTTTGGAATATTACAATATTCTTTTTGGACGATTAGAGTATTATTTTGGAATATCAGAGTATTCTTGTTGGAATATCAAAGTATTATTTTGGAATATCAATGTAGTAGAAGGTGATCAGTTGATATCCCAAAAGGCCTATACATTGTCTTTAGAGATGAGGCCAGAGGATGAGGAAGAAAAGGAAGAAGATAAAGTGCCAGCAGAGGCTTTGGGCGAATCAGAGTTATTCGCTATAACTGATCAAAAGAATGTGAAGATTGCAACTGGCTTGACTGGTGAAATGCGACAGGAGATTGTTACAGTTTTGAAGGAATGCGAATCGGTATTCGCTGGTGTGAGCGTAAAAGGGCGCTCATAGCGGCTGTAGCCTTCTTTGGCTAGAGTCGCCACCCGGGCGACCGGGAAAATGTATGAACCGGTGTAGGTACCGATTGTTTTGAAAACCAGAGATTCTATATACGTTCGTGGATACAACTTATTAGTTCCAACATTCTAGGCCCTAGAGGATCTTTAATGCAACCTAATTCATTATTTTCTTATATTATTATTATTATCACACAAAAAGCATTTAAATAAAGTAAAAAATGTACGGTAAACCGTTGGGTGACACGGTAAAAACCCTCAGAAGCTTACCCTCGTAGCGTGCCAGTAGGATGCTTGCAAGCTAGTACTCGTCGAGAACGGAGCCAAGTGAACGAAGCTTTTAGGGTCGGGGACGTACTCCTAGTGATTGGAGAGAAGGGATTCTGGGGGAATCCTTCGGGTTTTATAAGATTTGATTGCGGGAGCTCTTTTGTGAAGAGGAGAGCTACACCAAGAATTTTGGGAGTAGGATTGGGTGGTATTGGATTATTTTGGCGTCGTGAGGACTTTAGGGAGCTGGGATATTTTAGAGCTAGAACTTCGATATCTGAGCGATTCTTTTATATCAAAGGAAACCTTAAGAGACAACAGAGGCAACTTATATCGGGTCAAGAACCGCTCAGAAATCGAGAGAAAATGGGGGAAAGGAAGGAATTGTTGATGGTTATGAATGAGGATTCAGACCCCTATTTATAGGATTTCTAGGGGTCCGTAGTTACCGTACGGTCACAACACTTGTGACCATACGGTCACACCATTGCCCGGCTGGTCAGCATGGGTTTTTTTCGTCCACCGACACTCAATTAGTGACCGTACGGTCACAGTAGTGACCTTATGGTCAGTATGGGTCTTTTTGTCCACCGACACTCGATTTTTGTCCACCGACACTCATACGGTCAAAGATGGTGAGACCGTACGGTCAAAGCATGTGTGACCTTACGGTCAAGACCTATGTGACCGTATGGTTTAGGTCTTCAGCCGAACACAACCTCGTTTTGACAGAGTTTAGTATTGTGGGCATAACTTCTTCATATGAAATCTGATTGAGGTAATTCAAGATGCATTGGAAAGCTAAGGCATAGATCTACAACTTTCATGTTTTAAGTTTTTCCTAATGCGGATCCTAAAAGGGTTTAAATAGGCCTCCAAGTTGGACTATGTGGTGATTCCTGTGTGGTTGAGTTTTATTTTGAGCAGAGCTGATTGGGCATGTATCAAGGATTTTTGAAAAGCTTTTTTACATGTCATTGAAGGTGTCAATGACATGCGGGAGGAGTGAATTTTGATTATGAAGAGTCGGTATGTTCCTTAACGAGTACTGACGCTTGTGCGACTGGCGGTACGAGGAGTTCGGAAATTGCTTTCGTCATTGGGTTCGAAAACCAGTGCTTACAGCTGGGCCTAATGAAATTCTTACGGGGATAAGTCCAGAAGTTGCAACCCACAAACTCAATGTGGATAAGAATGCAGTCCCAAAACAGCAGAAGAAGAGAGGCCAAGCTCTTGAGCGACAAAAGGCTATTGAGGAAGCTGTTGTTGAATTACTAAAGACAGATGCGATTAGAGAGGTTACCTATCCACAATGGTTAGCCAATATGGTTCTTGTAAAAAAGATGAATGGAACCTATTGCATGTGTGTGGATTTCACTGACCTCAACAAGGCTTGCCCAAAGGACATGTATCCGTTGCCCAATATCGATATTCTTGTCGACGGGACAGCTGGATTTGAAGCATTATCTTTCACAGATGTCAAATCCAGCTACCATCAAAACCCTATGGAAAAGGCGGATGAGATCAAAACATCCTTCATAACTCATCAGGCGACTTACTGCTTCAAAGTGATGTCTTTTGGGTTGAAAAATGCAGGGGCAACTTACAAGCGAATAATGAATAAGATCTTTTCGGATAAAGCGGGCCACAGCTTCTCTATCTATGTCGACGATATGATAATAAAGAGTAAGAAGATGGAAGATCATTTGCAGGACATCAGAGAAGTGTTGGAGGTCCTCATGAAGTATGGATTAAAACTAAATCCGAAAAAATGTACATTTGGCGCAAAGGTGGGAAAGTTCTTGGGGTTCATAGTAAGTGGAAGTGGAGTCAAAGTTAACCCAGAAAAGATCAAAGCTGTAATGGAGATGAAAACTCCAAAAAATGTGTGAGAAGTACAAAGGCTGAATGAAAGATTGATAGCGCTGGGGCGATTCATATCATGCTCGGTGAGAAGGTGCCTACCATTCTACAATGCGATCAAAAAATCGAAGAACTTTGAATGGACGCCAGACTATCAAGAAGCATTCAAGGGAATCAAAAGGTTGCTATGCTACCGCCCTTAATGAGCAGGCCAGTGGAAGGAGAGGATTTGTACTTATATGATTCAGTAACTAATACCGCGATATGTACAGTTATGGTGAGAGAAGAAGAGGGACAACAATTCCCAGTCTATTATGTGAGTAAAGTGCTGAAGATGCAGAAATTCGCTACTCAAAGTTGGAAAAAATGGTTGTGGTCGTCGTCACAACAACAGCGCGATTAAAACCTTACTTCCAAACTCACATAATAGTGATCTGCATAGGGGTTTCAATGAGGAAAGTTTTGCAAAAACCAGACAAATCTGGAAGGCTGATGGAATGGTCAATTCGCTTGGGTGAATTCGATATTCGATACGAAGGAAGGCTAGCTTTGAAAAGCCAAGTATTAGCAGATTTTGTGAATGAGTTCACTTGGGATGAAGAAATTTCGCCCATGGAGCCAAAAGAGGAATGGAGCATGTACACGGATGGAGCTTTATCTGCGGAAGGAGCAGGACTGGGAGTGGTTATCAAAGGACCAGATGTCATTCGCTTATACCACGCTGACAACTTGACATTCAAAACAACTAACAATGCAGCGGAGTATGAAGCAATGATAAGCGGGTTGAAGCTGATAAAGGAGCTCGCACCAAAGAGAATTGTCATATACAGTGATTCAGAATTGATGGTGAACCAGATCACCAAGAATTACATTGTGAAACATGAAGATCTTGTAAAATACCACGGCGAAGTGAAAAAATTGACACAAGCAATCTCAACAAAGGGGGTCATCTGGGAAATGGTTCATATACCTCGCGGACAGAACGAAAAAGCAGACGAATTGGCAAAGGCGGCAACGATTAAAGATCCATGGAATCAAAAAGCATGTGATCTAAAGATTCGCGCAATCCTTGCATTCGCAACGGAAGAAGTGATGTTCACTGAAAAACTCCAAGATGACAAAGATTGGCCAAACCCCTTGAGACTGTATTTGGAAAGAGGAGACTTGCCCACAGATAAAGTTCAGGCGAGAAAGATCGTCCGACAATGTGCTAGATATTCTAAAAGAGATGGAACATTATATCGCAAGTCATTTACTTGTCCGTGGTTCAAATGTATTAGTCGAAACGAAGGAGATTATGTGCTACGAGAACTGCATGAAGGCATCTGTGGAGCACACGAAGCATCAGACGTCATTGTGCGAAAAGCCAGGTTACGAGGCTACTATTGGCCCTGGGGGGAAGAAAATGCGAAAAAAATGGTGGCGAAATGTCACAATTGTCATATCCATGCAAATGATAAACATGTTCCAGGGTCTCAGCAAGTTCCTATTCTAGAAGCTTGGCCATTCGCCACTTGGGGAATTGATTTGGTCGGCCCGTTCCCAGAAGCAACACGAAAAAGGAAGTACTTGGTAGTGGCGGTTGACCACTTTAGCAAATGGGTTGAGGCAGAAGCAATCGCATCCCAAACTCCAGAGCGAATGATAGAATTCGTAAGAGAGAACATAATCATGCGATTCGGCATTCCCAGGCTGATAATCACAGATAATGGGACACAATTCAATTGTGTGAAGTTCAAAGAGTATTGCGAAAGCATGGGGATCAAAAACCATTTCTCATCGGTGAATCATCCGCAATCCAATGGCATGACATAAGTGACAAATATAGTAATGATCCAGGGAATCAAGAAAAGACTGGGTCCAAGAAGAACAAGTTGGGCGGATGAGGTTCTAAACATGATGTGGGCATATCGCACATCAGTCAAAATTGCTACTGGCGAAACACCATTTTCCTTAGTATATGGAGTAGAAGCAGTCATACCAGTGGAAATCAAATCCCCAACACACATGGTCATATACTATTGCGATTCGCAAAATCCAATCGCCCTGAGGAATTCTCTAGACATCGTTGAGGAAAAAAGAAAGAAAGCATATATGCGAATGGCAGCCTATCGCCAACGAACAAATCCTATCATGACAAAAAAATAAGGTGAGTGATCATCAATGAAGGCGATCTAGTCCTCAAGAAAGCGGAAAAAACTCAATCGCTAGAGCGAAAAGGCAAATTGGCAATCAATTGGGTTGGTCCATACAAAGTTGTCAAAAAACTGGGACCAGCCACCTTTGAGATCGCAGAGTTGAGCGGAAAGCCACTCCCAAGAGCGTGGAATTTAGAAAATTTACGATTGTATAGAAAAGCTGAGAAGTGAAGGGAAAGGAGAAGTACTCTTTTTCCTTTTATAAGTTTTATCCCACTGGGTTTTCTTATAAAAAAGGTTTTAATGAGGCTTAGATCCCAGAACTATCTCCATCATTGTAATGCGAATACTTGTACATTAATAAACAATTATTCGTTTTTTCAAACACATAAATGTGTGAAGTCCATTTATAAGGGCGGATGCATGATTACGCATCGACTGCAAAACCATATGTTTGTTGGAATTTAGACTATCGATAAAAGCGAAATCCCATATCGCAAAATCATATTCATAGAAATAAATAAGGAAAAGCAGATTAATGAATACTCGAGTAAAAGAAAAATAGGTTTGGCCACCTAAATTATTTTGAAATGTCAAAAACAATAAGTGAAGGCATTCGCAACAAGTAAAGTACGTATAAGCTAAAAAATAAAGCATAAGCGAATTGAAAATAAGATGAAAACTTGAATTTATATTGATAGATATGAAGTTCATACAAATCAATCAAAAAAGGAAAATAAACAAGTCAAAAATACAACGTGAATCAAAGAATATGAAAGTCTATTTGCCATTGTTGGCTCGAGTAGAGTCGTCCACTGCTGTTGATGCTGCTTCATTCGCCTCTTCTTCATTCGCTACGGCGTTAGGAGGGATAGTGCCGCGAGCCTCTGGCGACTCATGACCAATTGGAGAGTCATAGTAACTCTTCCAGTCATCCAAAAGGGCAGTCTCGATATCGCCATCCTCCTGCTCAATCTTGTCCCAGGAAAGGGCGAGCTCCTCAAAAGGAATGGGAACCTTGAGACAGTCAAGTAACCGGTCAGGGTTCCCATGCTCATAAGCAGCGTGGATCCGCTCCCCGAACTAATAAACCCGAGAGGTATCCACTTCTATCACCCGCTTCAGCTCTGCCTTCTTAGCAGACAAGGCTTCATTGGCCTTCTTGTACTCCTCGGCCCTATCCGTCGCAGCTTTGTTAGCGGTATCTCGCTCGCTTTCTGCAATCGCCCTAGCAGATTCAGCAGCATCAATCTTACCCTGAGCCACGTCAGCTAGTGACTTCAGGGTAGCCAACTCAGTGTTGGCGGCATCCAATTCCTCAGCTCTCTCCGAGTCACGGCAGAGAATCACCTCAGACAAGTTGTGGATCTGCAGCGAATTGAAAGTTAGTAAATGTAAAAAGAAAGTGGGCAAATAGGAAAAGAGGAAATGAAACTTACCTCAACCGTCTTCTTTCCAATGGCGGCAACCGCCAATGGAATGTCCACATCCTTGCGGATGCGAGAAGCTGAGGGGAGTCGCCCCAACAGGTTCCCTATGGAGCTGATGATATCCTTGCAAGAATAGGATACCGCCTCACCAAACCTCTCAACCCACTATTTGCTGATGTCAAACATGGGTTGCGAAAGAAAATAATTAGCAACAGACAAAAAAGAATGGTTAAAATTGAAGAAACAAAAGACACTTACCGAGAGGCAGGAAGAGCTGGACTTAGTTTTGTCCGATGTTTGGTTGGGAGGCGCCTTGCGAGCAGGTTCTCGCACAACTTCAGCCGCCTTCTTCTTCGGCGGTGGAGGAGCATTCTCAGTTGGACTCACTTTTCGCTCGCGAATAAACTCCACCTCAATCTCTTTGCTTGGGGTATCCTCCCCTTCAGTTTGTCTCCCTAACCGTTGCTACCTCCTCGCGAGGGCTTTAGCCTCCCGATCTACAGCCACGCGAGAAAATATGTCACTGCCCCTACAAAGGATTCAAGATATTACTTAAGGAAAATGGAAAAATAGGTATACCTTGAACATAAAGGCGATAAGGGTAATAGGAGGCGACATTGCCTTGACGAGTCACAATCGCCACTCGATTTTGCCACATATCTAGGGCCTGCTTGTATGTCCAAGTCATGGCGGGGACATCCTGGAAAACTTCAATTATATCCTTCTCCACTCGACTAGGACTCTCAATCCGAATGCTCTTGGGAACATGATGATACCACCCACGATTGAAGTTTATGTTGTCGCCCTCCTTAACCTTTATATAGAAGTACGTCTATCCCAATCGCGCACTTTATTCAGCTTGTCGTAGAAGGCGGAATAGTCATGTCGCCTTGATAAAGTGTAAAAGCCTCCAGCCCCCCTAGCTTTCTTGAAATGGTGAAGACCCGCAAAGATCCTCACGTTGAACGAAATCCCCAAGCTTTTCGCCAGAAACTTGTCCAAGGTTATGTCCGCCCAACCGTTGGGATGCAGTTGGCCAGGACTTATATCAAAAGCACTGAGGATTTGGGCGACATCATCAACGAGCGGCATAGTAAACCTGCAGGGAATCTGGGCGACAAAGATAGGGAAGTAGTCGCGTCCACAATCTTCAGGACCTTTGCCCTTACCAGGAGTCCTAAGGGTCAGCGTAAACAGCCAATGGAAGTGTTCGCTCAACGCCTCAACAGTGTTCCTACTCACTATCGTTCCACTCTTTGTCTTCTTCAACAAGGGAAAAGAGGGAAAGGGGGTCGGGATAAGTTTACTCATATCGAAATCGGCACCTGGATCTGCAACACCCCCAAGATTGGTAAACTCTGGAGGCGGAAAGCCATCATCTACTAAGGGCGTCGAACTCCTACCACGGTGATTATCAACTATCATATTCACTTCACCAAAGATTTCATGGGCCAACTCACCGTCGGATTCAGTCCTACCACTAGTTGTAGGACTCAACATTGGGAACAAAGAAGAAATTGAAAATATGACGAACAAGATTAAGTGAAAACCAAAAACCCTAACTTACATTAAGATATCGGAATCTGGAGAGATGAAGAAGGAAGATGAAGAGATAGAAGATCCTCGAACACAGAAACCAATTTGAGCAAAGATAGAAGAACAGAAAGTTATTGAAATGCAGAGACTAAACCAAAGTGAAGAAGAAGAAGAATCAAAATTTAAACTGAAATGGAGAAAAAGAAGGGCTGAAGAAATATCGCAACAGAGAGTTAAAGAAAGTGAAGAGTCTCAACGTTTAAACTCTGAAATAAAAATGAGTAAGAAGCGCAAAGAGTCATATTTAAAACCCTTTAAAAAGGCTTTTTATGGGCCTAAAGGGGACACATCTGATAACTTAATAAAAAGTTATTCAAATTGGGTGAGTGTAATTGCAAAAAAGGCCCATTAAGCCTTATAAGCAGACCCAATATAACAAACTTCACCGTTCAACTATGGGGAATAACCGCACAAACACAGTTATTACACTACTGCCCATGATCTCCATCTCCACGAAATAACTGTTAATCTACAGCTATAAAAGGAGAAAAAAACAGAGATAAAAGGTTAGATACTCATAATACATTGAATATACTTTCTTTCGTTGAAATCTTACTGACTTGATCGTCGGAGCTTTACCCGGAAACTCCATCTCCGGCATTGTTTTGTAGGTCAATCACAATCAAATGGAACTAGAAGGTTGATTCCAAAGATGATATTATTCTCAAGATTATCAATACTTTATGTTATAAACTATTTCAGTTAATAGATTGAACACAATTTAATCCCGATCTGATCCCTATTTCTTAAACTGGCACTTTTATCAGTTTAATTACTAGTTCGGCTCTAAAAACCATGCTAAAAACTGGGGGTGTATTAGATTAGGAATTTATAAGACTTTTAGAGACTTTAAAAGTCTAGTGGTATTCAATTTAGAGTTTGAAAGAGTCTGTAAAAGTAATGAGGTATTCAATAAAGATTTTAAAAGAATCTAAAAAAGTCTACAAAAATCTTGTTGTATTCAATTAAGACATGTATAGAGTAATTAAAAGTTTACTTGTATTCAAAAATTCACTCTCTAAAGACTTTTATAGACTTCCAATGACTTTCTTGGAAAATATTACGTATATCTCTCTCAAAATTGTCTTTTCATTCACCCAAATATTTTCATAGAAATTGGTCTTCTCATCCTTTCTCTCATATGCGTGTTCTTTCTCATCCTCTTGCTGGAAATCTTCAAGGTATGTCAATTTTTTCTTTTTTCATCAGTTTTTAGGATTTTAATCGGTTCATCTATCTCCTTCAATATTTGTGATGATTTTATTCTTGTGCAAATTATTTGGCTCAAAGACACAATTTTTATTCGACTATGTATCTAGATTGGGTTTTTGTTCCGAGAGTTAGTGTGCTCATTGAATCTTTTACCCACAAGTGAAAGTCCAGATATATATTCAAACCAATTAGTAATTGACCACCTTCTCTCCATAATCTCACTGCCAAATTCTAATTGATATTTTGAGGCAATCGACTTTGCTAAATCGTTTGCACCTTATAGAACTTTGACAAACTGATAACCATACTTATCTTCCCATACACAAAGCTTATTTATGTATCGAGGCGGTAATTGATGATTAATGATCTTCATGAGGTGATAGACTCTACATCTAGCTTCATTCATCTTATGCACGTCTTTAAACACCTTTAGGGCCATCCCATATACAACCAAATCTTCAATTGTGAATCTAAAACCTTCTGGAAATAAGCTGCAAATCAAAAGACATAACTCAACTTCAGTTGGTGTAGTTCTATCCGCTTCATCGGTATTTACTGAGGTATACAATTTGAATTCAACTTCAACAATAACCAATTCTTTGTCAATGCATTGGGAGCAGTATCTAAAGCATGTGTGTCAATAATTTGCCTTGCCATTGGGTGCCTAACATAACTTCATGTACTACATAACAACTATTGTACTCTTTTGCGTTATAGCTCTGGATTTGGATGAGATCCTCTAACTAAGAAATTTACCGCTCCAGATGAAATGTGGGAAGAGTAATTTAAGGTAAGCTTTTTTATTTATTTATAATATTATAGTTTCATAAATCTCATCTTTGCTTGATATGTTGTTGAATCTATTTTACTTTGTCTTGACTAGGCATATCCCAAAGATAGAAATTATCGAACGTACACTTTTGCTAACTATGAAGATTTAAGGATTGCAGTTGGAAATGGAACTACTATTAGACGATATGCAGTTGCATTAGGGGATGAAACTGATGCAAGAACAGATCAAGAAGAATAAAGTAGAGTTAATGTTTCATTAAACGATTTAGTTTTTGATTATGATATCATCATTTGTAGCAAATGATACACAAGGTTCTTTGTATGAATCTTTGGCTAATGGAAATACTTCAACATTACCTACGACACCCTCGACTCAGGAAATCCCTCCCGAAACAAAAAAAGGAACATAGATAATTTTGCAGAAAAATCTACATCTAACGAGACCACCAATCAATCATACATAGTGAGCAAACTTACTCATTTTGTTGACAAGTTGGCGGAAGCTATGAAATCATTTGATAGTAGCGAAGGTAGTTGCTGGAAAATTATCAAAGAAATACATGGATTGGATAAACCTAAACGGTTTAAGGTGCTTAAATTGCTCAATACTAGAGCAAAGAAGATGGAATTCTTAGGGTAAAATTCACCTATGGTGTATGAACTTAGGTCTGAATCACACTTTAGTATACGAACTTCAATTTGTCTCACTAATATGTATGAATTTACGATGACCTCCGACTAAAGTGTACAGCCGGTCAAAATGACCGGTCAACGCTTGGTCAACGTGCCACGTCATATTTTTTCATTTTAATTTTTTTTAAGTAGGTCCCACTATATACGAACTTCAATTTGTCTCACTAATATGTATGAACTTACGATGACCTCCGACTAAAGTGTACAGCCGGTCAAAATGACCGGTCAACGCTTGGTCAACGTGCCACGTCATATTTTTTCATTTTAATTTTTTTTAAGTAGGTCCCACTAGAGATGAAATTACTCTCTTAACCCTCCCTCATTCCAAACTTTATTATGAATTAAGAATGACTTTGACCACTTTATTAATCTCTATTTTTATGATTTGACTCTCTCTCTCTCTCTCTCTATCAACATCGTTTCTCTCTCTCTCTCTCTCTCTCTCTCACTCTAAATATCTCACCTTCATCTGGGTAATAAACCCTAAAATTTAAATTCGAGATACAGAATGATGGAAGGAGTTTTTGACACGGATGATCCTGGTGAGTTGTTTGAATTTTTTATTTGTCTATTCTATTTGGTGCTTTGTCTATTCTATTCGGTGCTTTGCTTTGTCTGTTTGCTCTTTGGGTTGTTCATGCTTTATTTAGCCTGGTTCGTTTTGATGATTATATTAATATTTCATGGAAATTTTCAAATGAAGGCAATTTAGTTAGGCTATGTAGGAAAAGCTAGGGTTTAATTTTAAATTGATTCAAACTCCTCGCAATTCCACTTTAACTATTTCAAATCTTTTTTATTTTTTTTAATTGCAGACTATTTCAAGTCCTTTAACATACAATTTTCCATTTATCTTCTTCTAATTTCTGGGTCTATTTTCAAATAATTTGAATAAAGGTCATCAGTTGTGATTAAAAATGTTTATTTTCCAATTGGTTTAAATTTCAGTTCTCTTCATCCTAACAAGGCTTTAAAGATGTCAAATTTTAATTTTTAGTGAACTTTGAACTTTTGTTTTTATAAAGATTTATATCAGTTTTCATGGTGATAGAAAAAGTTAGTCCTTATTTTTTATTAGAAAAAGTTAGTCCTTATGTTGATAGATGTACTTTATTAATGTCTTGTAGGTCCTAAAGGTGATCCCACATTTGTGATTATATTGCACTATAATGGAAGATTCAAGAATAATGAGTATGTAGAGGGGGATGTGGAAATATGGGAGAAAGCCAATCCGGATAAACTCTTCTTGGTTGCTATTGCTGCTAAGGTTGTTAGTTTGGAGTGCTTAGGGGTCTTTCAATATTATTGGAAGCCTTATAATAAGTTTATCGAGACTGATTTAAAGCATATAGGAAATGATGTCGATGTGGATGAAATGTCTAAAGTCGGTTTAGAATGTGGAGAAATTGATATTTATGTGAAAATATTGACTAAAGAGGATCTAGTGGTGCATAGTGATAACTACAGTTTCGAAGAAAGTGACAGTGATGGCGAGGTGCAAATGATTCCATCATCAGTTGTGATAGATGATTTAGTTGAAGAGATCCATGATGAAGCTAATGATCAAGCAATGCATTTAGCATTGGTTGAGTAAGGTTGCTTCACTGATGACGTTTTCTTTAATGATCGAGGATTCACATGTACGTTTTATATTGTATAAATTTAATATTATTGAATATATTATTTTGTGTATTGGTATATATGAAGAAATGTTATTCTTGTAGGTAATGAAGAAGGTTTTCCACATGATGAACATAATGAAGACCGAGATGAAGAATTGGACAATAATGATGAAGGACATGATGATCGAGGCTGCACAGGTATGATTTTTGTTGTATAAATTTAATATTAGGGATTATATTATATTGTATTTTAGTATATATGACTGAATGATATTCTTGTAGGCAATGAAGAACATAACAACAATGAGGTTGGATTAGATCAAACTAACAACGCAAATGCTGCTATGGAAACAGATGAAGATGAATTTGTTGATCTAGATTATAACCTTGAAGACGGTGATGAAGATTTGGTTGAAGGAGTGGAAGCTACTAAGAGAGGGAGGCCACGGGAGGAGAAACCTGCGTTTGTGAACTCTGGGATTGATCCAAGTTCGGTAGTTGTTGAAGAAAATTCCTCAAATTATACAAATTCGGATGGTTTGTATTCTGAATCAGATTCTGAGAATGAAGGCAGAATTAGGTTTCCAGAGTTCAATGCTACCAGAGATATGGATGATCCGCGATTTAGAATAGGAATGTTGTTCACTAACTATGAAGTGTTGAAAGATGCTGTTAGAGCTCATGGCATTAAGAACAGATATCAACCATGGTTCAGAACTAATACGCCAAAGCAAATTGAAGCAATTTGTAAGAAGAGGAAGGATGTTGGCCTGTGTGCCATGGCATTAAGAACAAATGTTGGAATGTGTGCCATTTGTTAGAGCTCATGGCATTAAGAACAGATGTTAGCCTGTGTACCATTATTTTGGATGTTGGGAAGTATTGCCTATTTTTGGATGTTGGCATGTATGCCATTGTTTTGGCTGTTTTAGATATGTTGGTTGACATATGCCTCCTATTTTGTGCTTAAGGCACCAATATGTATGTGATAACTTGGTCTTCAAGTCCGGCTGACCCTTCTCGGAATATTCGGCTAACCGTCGTCGGCGATCCACCGCCTGCACACACTCCGATGCTTAAGTCAGAATTTGTTTAATGAATGCGTCAGAACAATAAGAAAAATAGTAATATTGTCAGAGCATATTTTGTGAATAGTAAAAGTGTCTTTTCAAGTTTCCATTTAAGGTTTATATAGGGGTTCCTTTGGAAACCCTAGTTGGGGTGAAACCCCTAAAATACCCTTCTCATGTTGGACAATGATTTGGAAATCCTTTGGTGGATGACGTAAGCCCTTTCACCCCTCCACGACACATGGGCCTTATGATGGGCTAATCGTCATTCGTAACGTATGAGCCTCTTAATCGGGCTGGTCGTGCCTCTTGGGCTTACATATTCTTAATTGGCTGATAGTGCCATTTAGACTCACCAATCGCTTAATGGGCTGATCGTGCCATTTGGACCTAAAGATCTCTTAATGGGTTGATCGCGCGTCATTAGCCTTTTGGATAACACTTCATACGGATTTGGGTGTTATCAGTATGAAATAGTTGCATATGCCTCCTATTTATAAAATTGTTTTCTATTATACTACTGAAGTTGTTGCTGTAACAATTTTATTGTTAGCAACTTATAAACAAGGTATATGTCAAATTTAACATAATGTTTGTAATGTTTGTTAATGTTGTAGAAGGTATTCCATTTTAATATTGTTGTAAAAGGTATTCCATTTAGCATACTCTTCCTCCCCTTCCGCTTTCCGTTGCCACCATGTGCCTCATCTCTTGCAAATCTGTTTCGTTCCATATTGCAAAATCTCTGTCCCTTTCTCTCTCAAGAATTCGCAGTCTTTCACATTCTCTTTCAACCCGATTTAGGTCCCTCATTAGTCCAAATATAACAACATTTTCCCTATCATCCTTAATAGCTGGATCCACCCACTCAAAGAACGAACATCCATTTCGTTTCTATTAGACAGAAAAATGAATTTTGGGATTTTTAGAGAAGAAGATAAATATCAAAATTAAGAATAATAAATGCATTTTAAGAAAAACATGTCCTTACCCGAAAATTTCTACAGTTGTAATACCTTCCACCTAGATTCAATTCACTAGCAGCAGTTAAGAGAGGGGCATCGAAACCACAAAAGCATTTCTTCATCTTCGATTTAGGGTTTCTATAAAGAAGAAGAAGAAAATTGAGAAGAGAGAGACAATAATAAGGGGAAGAAGATGATTTCAGAAGAAGAAGAAGGAGAAAAACGAAGCCACAAAGGTGTGAAGAAGAAGATGAAGACGAAGACGAAATTTTAAGCATCCAAGGTTTGAAGATGAATAAGAAATATTGATGAGAGAGAGAGAGAGGAAAAAGTATATGTTTCAGGAAGAGGGGTGATGAGAGAGAAAGAGGGGAGAGGTGTAAATATTGGGAGGGGAGATAAAAAAAATTAGGTTTGAAATGAGGGAGGGTTAAGAGAGTAATTTCATGTCTAGTGGGACCTACTTAAAAAAAATTAAAATGAAAAAAATGACGTGGCACGTTGACCAAGCGTTGACCGGTCATTTTGACCGGCTGTACACTTTAGTCGGAGGTCATCGTAAGTTCATACATATTAGTGAGACAAATTGAAGTTCGTATACTAAAGTGTGATTCAGACCTAAGTTCATACACCATAGGTGAATTTTACCCGGAATTCTTAGAAATGACTCCTGAAGAGCGTTATAAATGGATCAATTATGAATTCGAGGAAAGTTAACTATGAATTTTTTTTGTTAGCATTTTTATTTTTATCTATGTTTTGAACTATTTGATGCTTATTTGTATCTTGAAGAAATTACTCTTTTTGTTATAGTTGAATCTGTTTTGTATCTTGAAGAAATGACTCTACTTGTTGTGTTGCTAGAAATTAGCAACAGTGAAAATGTCTTAGGATTAAACTTTACTTTTTAGACATGTATGAACATTGAACATGTATCTTCAATTTGCACATTCATATTTGATAAAAAATTTTTGGATATGGGATGTTATAGTACTTCTAATTATAGTTGGTTAAATGATGTAGATAAAGATCATGTCTGCAATGTCCGTAAAAGTCATTTGAAAAATGTCTATGAAAGTCATTACATATTTCTGAAATCTATAAAAGTCATTTGAAAAGAGTCTATAAAAGTCACTCATAAATTTCTAAAATCTGTAGAAATCCATTAAAATTTGTAACAGTCATTTATCCTGGAAAGTCTCTAAAAATCTTTTAAATTCCTAATCTAACATTTGGAGAGATTAGGGTTCTTTAGATACAAGTTTATGAATGTGAGCCCAATATCCTATATAATGGGCCAAGCAGACAAGAGCCCAAAGTTGTATAAATCCGGGTCATACCAGCCCAACCCGAAAATACATTTTGAGAGCAATGCTTTATATACCCGAGAGTATACCAAACCCTAATTTCTTGTTTGCAGCAGCTGCGAGGGTTTTCTTTTCTCCTTGTTGTGTATAGTGACTGCATCAAATCCCTGTAAGTTTTTTCTTCTTCTTCTTCTTGTGTATAGTCAGATCTCTATGTTTGGTTAGGGTTAGGATTAGGGTTAGGGTTGAAAACTGAAATAATTAATGGATTGAAATAGAGATTGTGGCCATTAGATCCTTATTGCCATTTGAATTAATGCTTATTATGTTCTGGTCTGTAGTAATTTGGATTATCTTGTTATTTTAGGAGAAAAATGGCAGCTGCTTTCGGTGCAATGAAGCCGGCAAAGGCTGGTCTGGAAGAGTCTCAGGATCAGATTCACAAAATCAGGATCACTCTTTCCTCTAAAAATGTTAAAAATCTCGAGAAAGGTTGTTGTTCAGACTAACTAAACCTCTGTTACTTAATTCCTGTTTGCTGGATGATACTTATATCGGAATGAATATTGTCCGTTTACTTACTGATTGGTATAATTTCTGTTTGTTTTATAATATAGTCTGCGCTGATTTGGTTCGTGGTGCCAAGGAAAAGAAATTGAGAGTCAAGGGACCCGTGAGAATCCCTACCAAGGTTCTTCTCATTACCACTAGGAAATCCCCTTGTGGTGAAGGTATTTCTCTTAACCGCTACATTTCAGTTTCTTATCTCTTTCAATTAGGTTAGGGGATTTGTTCTAGTTGTATGGCACATGCTTCCATTTCAATTCTGTAATAGAACAACAATAGAAATGCTGAATCAGAATCTGTGTTTTATTTTTCCCGAAGTTTCAACCTATTATACGTATTTCCACATCTATGTACATCCAACTGCTTCCAATTTTAAGATGAAATTACATTGACCTTGGAACTGAAAAACTGTTAATTTTGGATTATTATCTTTGTACTACAGTGTGTGCTTGATTTTCATCACTGTTAGTGTTTGCAAATTTGCAAGTCGTTACTTTGTAGATGAGCTAATTGTTTCTTTAATATAATTGCTGATTGCTTACATTCTTTTTGAAAAGGTGCTTCACATTAATTTTGCATTTGGAAACAATGATTGCTTTTACATTTTCTGAGTCTCCTAAATAAATTAGTGCTTCATGTTTTTGTTTGATACAAACAAATTTTTCATACTGATCTAGCATCATTATTCATCTTAGGTTGATGTTTGTCCCAACAATTATGAAATATTGCTTATAGATATGCACTTTCCAACCTTATAAATTTGCGGGATAAATACAGTCAATGGCACAGGTTCATCAATCTGACGTTTTCACCGTTTTTAACCTGATAACTAGAAAATTATTTGCTGCCTGCCTGTAAATGAAATTTCTTGACACTCTTGCTGTGTTTGCAGGGACCAACACATTCGACAGATTTGAGCTCCGGGTGCACAAGCGTGTTATTGACCTATTCAGCTCACCTGAGGTGGTCAAGCAGATCACTTCCATTACAATTGAGCCTGGTGTCGAGGTCGAGGTCACAATAGCAGACTCGTGAATGTTGAATATTTTGTGATTTCTTTTTTGGTCAAATGCACTTGATTTAGATTTTAGAATTCTACTGGTTGATTGGAACAACATTGAGGCCCTCTGTTGCTTGGAAGAATTAATACTTTTAGGGGTAATGTAGTTGTTTTTGTTCCATACTTTTTGAATCTAAGATTATGTACGTTATGCAGAGTGAGTTGCAATTTTGTCTCATTAATTCTGAAATCGTAAGATGATGTTTGGTTATGAAATATCCTTGCAAGAGTTATTTTTCTGAATGTTTATAAGCTGTGAAATGATTTTTATTGTGTACATGTAAGATGCTTTTCTCTAGGTTATATTTGCTGTAATGTGTTCAGAATGTTAAAACATATGTTTGATATGTATAGATTGGAATGCTGTTCTGGCTTTGTTGATCAGAATTGCTGTGATTTATTTGAACCTGAATATGCAGTTTATTCATGTTTAAGTTCACGAAAAAGCCACTCTTTTAGTCTTTTTATCCGAGTATTTAAAAGTTTAATATGGTGTTATAGGGTTCCTTCCTCGAGTAAATTGTAGTCTTTAGCGGACATCCTCCCCTCCCAGAATGTTGTTTGCCTCGTTTATTTTAATTCTTCATTGGTGTTCTGAGCGCGTTTTTGACAACGTGCTTGTATACGTAGGGGATTTTATATGAAATAGTGTAATTGGGCATTGTAGAATTTGAATAGAAATATTATTGGGGAGTTTTGGGAATTGTTTCTCTGACAAATCTGTGTATTTCAGACGAACTATAATCGAAAGAGTTTAGAGTAAAATGCAAAACAACAGAAAATGAGAAGCATAAGAAAAATAAAATATAATAGTTTATTGCCTTAAATCATAAATGTGCCGATCCGGTTAGTATGAAAGATCTTAGGCCAATTACTCTTTTGCAACATAGTCTATAAAATTATCTCTAAAGTTCTTGCTAATCGTTTAAAGTTAGTTCTTCCGGGGATAAATTTTGAAAATCAATCGGCTTTCTTCAGAGGTCGTTCTATTTTGGATAATGTTATGATAGCATTTGAAGTGATTCATAGTATGCTTCGCAATGTGGCTAAAAAGCAAGGTGATGTAGCTCTCAAAATTGACATAAGCAAGGCTTTATGATAGAGTCAATTGGAATTTTCTCAAAGCAATGATGCTTAAATTGGGTTTCTCGGGGCCTAGGATTCGTTTGATTATGCTTTGTGTTACTTCAGTTTGATACTCTATTAAGGTGAATGATCGGATAGTGGGTTCTTTTACTCCAGAGCGGGGAATTCGCTAAGGGGATCCTCTTTCCCCATATCTGTTTCTTATTTGTGTTGAAGGCTTATCGGCACTCCTAAGGTCCGTTGAGTTAGGGGGTCCACTGCATCGTACGCGAGTTGTTAAATGGGCTCCCTCAGTCTCTCATCTTCTTTTAGTGGATGATGCCTTCTTGTTTTTTCGGACCTCAGTTGAGGAAGCTAGGGAGGTGAAGCGGTTATTGGATGTTTATGAGAGAGTCTCGGGTTAAGAAGTAAATTTCATAAAGTCCGGGATTCTTTGTATCAACAATGTGGATCCTTTGTTGGCGTCAGCTACATCCTGGATAGTGGAGGTCCATAATTCGATTGATACGGGTCGTTATCTGGGTCCGCCTTCATTGGTGGGTCGAAAGAGAACAACCATTTATGCTCATTGCTGGGATCGGTTATGGAATAAGCTACAGAGGTGGAGAGGCAAGCCTCTATCTAAAGCGGGTAAGGCGGTGCTTATTAGAGTAGCAGGTTAGGCAATTCCCATCTATTTTATGAGCGTTTACTTTTTGCCTGTTTCTACTGCTGAGGAGCTCCAACGAATGCTTAATTCGTTTTGGTGGGGCAATGATAAAGCTAATACTCACGGCATTAATTGGATTTCTTGGGAACGTTTATGTGTTCCAAAGTGTTATGGAGGACTGAATTTTCGAGATTTTACAACCTTTACTTTAGCAATGTTGGGAAAACAAGGGTGGAGTCTTCTATCTTCCCCGAATTCTCTTACCAGTCGAATTTACAAAGCCAAATATTACCAAAGAGCGGATTTCTTGAGTGCCTCGTTAGGTAACTCACGGAGTTATATATGGAAGAGTTTTTGGAGTTCTCAATTGTTGTTAAAGGAAGGTTATAGATGGAAAATTAGAGATGGTACTCGTATTAGGGTGTGGACTGATCCTTGGTTGAATTCAAACGAAAGTAAAAGGAACTCTTCTCCGTTGGTGGGGGGTTTGGAGGATATCACATTGAAGGATTTATTTGTTCCAAATTCTAAAGCTTGGGATGTGGAGATGTTAAATGAATTGTTTGAAGCTAGGGACATTTGCGAGATTCTGAAGTTGAGGAGTACTAATACTTGCGTGGAGGACTTGATTATTTGGTATGAACGTAAAACGGGAATATACGCTTAAGAGTGCTTATCGCTTGGGTATGGAGGCGGTAGCATCTAATGTTCACAGTTGGGTGGATGGAGACTGGAGGAAGCTTTGGAAAATGGAAATTCCGGCGAAGGTTCATTACTTTGCTTGGCGTGTAGCTCATAATTGTCTTCCTATCCGAGAGAAATTAATTTCTCAAGGAGTGACGGTAGATTCCAATTGTATTATGTGTATTCGGGATTATAAGAATCTGTGGCACTTGTTTATTGCGTGTCCTCTCGTTTGTGATGTTTGGCGGGAAGCCGGATTGTTCGTTAAAATTGATAGCCTTGTGTTGGAGGTGGAAGGGTTAAGCATCTTTTCTTGACTGTTTTAAATTCTTGGCACAAAAATGACCGTGGAAAGTTTTTAATGGTATTGTGGAGTTTGTGGAAGGCTCGTACTGACAAGTTATGGAGTAACATTCTTACAACCCGAAGTCAGGTTGTCATCCAGGGTCTTGAATGCTTATGTATTTGGGTTAGGGCTAAGATCGTGCGACTGAAATCTTCAGGTGTTGCTGGTTTGTCTCGGCAATCCTGTCCCAAATGGCATCCTCTATCGCAAGGTGTGATCTCTTGCACCACAGATGCTGCGTTTTTTGTTGTGGAACAAAGGACATGGGTAGGGGCTGTTCTTAGATTGACGGACGGTGGCTTTGTGGGAGCTTGTACTAGTACTGTGGAGGGCGTGCTTGAGGTTCGAGAGGGTGAAGCTCTTGCGGTGATCCTTGCTCTCCAATGGTTGATTTGATAAGGATTTTGATTATGCAGTGATTGATTCTGATTCTCTGGATGTGATCTCGGCTATTCATCGTCGCGATGTCGATGTAAACAAGTTTGGGTATCTTATCTCGCAATGCAAGTCTCTACTTCTCTTTAAAAGTAGTTATTCGGTCCGCTTTGTTGGAAGATTAACTAATGGTGTTGCCTATGCTTTTGCTCGGTCTTCGCATTTCTATGCTAGTCCTAGATACTTTGATTTTCTGCCGGATGTTTCTGCTTTTCTTTGCTGTATTTTTGCCGAGTATTGGGGCATTAATGCATGTTACTTTCAAAAAAAATAAAAAATATAATGTGCAGTAACTTTAAATAAAAATATTGAAAACAAATAATGTATTGTCTATATGATAACATTCACGCTCACTTACACTTTTACGAAACTATAACTAAACTACTCGTAATATTAAAGTTAAATCGGTATTATTTGATACATAAGGGTCAAATTGACACTTTCCTAATGATAACTTTAAAATTATTTTAGTATTTGCATATATTAATCTTAATAAAATATAAGAACACTTAGTACCTAAATATCCTTAAAAGAAGATAGTACCTAGATACTTCCTCCGTTTCATAATATTGGATGTTTTAGAGAAATTTTTTCTTCCAAAATATTTGACGTTTTATACTTTACAAGAAACATTAAATGCACATTTTCCAACTTTATCTTCATGATTATTGGCTAGGAATTTGTAGAGTCATTTTGAGTTTTAATTATTAAAGGATAGTAAGGTAATATTAAACTCTTTTTATTGCTAATTAATGAGTTTCTTAATATGTGTAGAAACCTTAAACGACAAACATTATGAAACAAAAAGAAAGGAGTATAAAATAGAAAATGGATCAAATTAACTAAACCAAATATAATTTTAGAAATTATTGATTCTTATTCACATATTCTGAAATTTGAACTGAACAATTGGTAATTTGCAACAATTATTTGACATTATGCATGGACAAGATGAGTAGAAAAGGACTTTAAAAATATAATAATAATAACAATAATAATAGAAACAATAATCCATCATGGTAAAAATTAATAAGCTTCAATTAAAATTTGGGGCCTCTTTCTCTTAGCCGAGCCCTGTAGGGTTTCTTTCATCTGCTCTTCAAAGAACAATATGAATCTCTCAATTTTCGATTAGATTAGAGAGATACTGAAAAGAAGTAAAACATATCATTAAAATGATCAATTTGCACAGATTTATGTCTATGAGAAATGTTTCGATATGTTCGACTAGTTCACTTGAAGAAGGAATAGTATATCACTTTTCAGTAGACGGAATATTATAGCACTTGGGGTAAGAAGTTCGGGTAACGCACTTGGCGGTACAAATGAGACTAGAAAACTTGGGGTCGGTATCCTTGGTAGAGTTAATGTATATGGTTTTCCCTCCAGTAGAACTCTAGGCACTTGTCTAAAAAGACTCCTCAAAAGCCGTCGTTGCAACTTGCACATCTCCTATAAATAAAATTATTTATGTTAATTTTATTACTGGTATAAATCGTTAATTTTATTAGTTAAATTGAAATTTTTTTAAAAAATTTAAAATATTTTGAATAACCGAAAAAATTCGAAACACGTGACCACACTCGAGAAGGACGGGTGTGAGGGCAAAATATTCGTGAAATTCCCTTTTGGAGATTCTCCAAACCTGCACCCAAAAGATTTGGGTGGAGAATGGGGATGGCAAATCCGACTCGATCCGGCCTGTAGCCACCCTTAGATGTTAACTTTCCCTCATAATAATAATACGGGTAGGTTGAGGATAAATGATGGAGATGCACAACAGATAGTAAAAAACCTTCTAAATATAGAAATATAGTATCTCAATTCGATTGATTGTTAATTAGAAAGAGATAGGAAACAAATTAAGTACTAGTTTATTGTCATCCATTTCTATGGTAACAGAACAGAAATTTGCCCAATATAACATTTTCTATGCACAATTCCTTTTCACTTTCCCCCAATTTCTTCCTCAATTTCATCTTATTATCTTTATTTTTTTTTTGCATTTCATCTCCCTCTCTCATGGGAGATCAACCACGTTCTGCAACTTTAGATTTCTACAATATTTTTGGAATTAAGTCTCTCGTTACAAAATGGAATCCTGATAAGAAAACCCAAAAACAGGCCAAATTGCGCCAAACTGATCAATCCTTAAAGGTATCATTTCCGCTAAATATTTGGTATTCAAATTATTTTATCAAAATGAATAGAACTAGTATATGCGTCCAATTCTAATATTTACTAATTTCTTAATTGTTGTTGTTTCAGGCTTCAAATGAGAAAAATGTTGAAGATCAAAATGAGCCAACGGTGCCGCCTTCCTCGATGTTCGACGACGGTTTCTTTATTCGGCCTCCGATTTTGTTGAAGAGTTTAACTAAAAAGAATCAAACATCATCCAATACAAATGATCTAAGCACCCGTAGGACCACATCTCACCGGAGTCCGACTTATTCATCATCGTCCAATTTTGGAAGCCGGAGGAGCACATCTCCGCCTGATTCGTTGCGGTCGAAAAGCACCGGTAGAGGGATTAAGAGCCACACATCACCTCCAAGTCCGACTGACTCATCATCCCATGGGCGTCGGAGGAGCAAAACTCCTTCATCACGATCGAAAAGTACAGGTAGACGGAGTAAGAGCCAAACACTTCCTGTTAGTCCGACTTACCTATCATCATCATCATCTCATGGAAGCAAGACGAGCACCTCGCCGTCGTCATCAGTGCGTGGTTCCCACCGATCAAATGACGGAATGGGGAAAAGGAGTGCCTCTGAGACTGAAATCCCTGCAGTAGTTACTCCAACCCCGAAAACTTCTACACCTATTCTGTATTCTCAATCTACTACTTGGAGAACACCTCAAGCTATTGAAATGAAGCTTGATTGCACATTGGAGGAATTATGCCATGGATGTGTCAAGAAAATTGCCATAAGTAGAGATGTTATCTCAAACGGGTATGTTTCAAATAATTCATCAGTCTGAGTTTTACACATTAAGCTCGTGTTTTGAATTCGACACACTAGGCTCTTGAAATTTTATAAATGGACAAGACACATACAAGTTGATCTTATTTTTCCAATTAAAAGAAAAGATGTTTGTGATTTGTGAATGTAGGATGATGAAGAAAGAGGAGGAAGTGCTAACAATAAACGTGAAGCCAGGATGGAAAAAAGGAACAAGGATAAGATTTGAAGGGAAAGGAAGTGAAAAACCTGGTTATGTAGCAGCAGATATAGTATTCTTGATTGATGAGATACAACATCCTTTGTTCACACGGGAAGGCGACGACTTGGAGTACGGGATAGAAATTCCACTAATGGAGGCACTTATTGGTTGCTCAATTTCAGTGCCATTATTAGGAGAAGAAACAATGTGGTTAACATTTTCTGATATAATTTACCCTGGATTTCAAAAGGTACTTCCAGGCCAAGGTATGCCTACCAAAGTACAAGGTAATAGAGGTGCTCTTCGTCTCAAATTTTTCATCCAATTTCCAACTCAATTAACTGACCAACAACGAGGTGAAGCTTCTACTATTTTACAGGATTGTTGTTTCTAGCTAGCTATTCTTTTTTCTTCTTTTTATGTTATGTGCATATATTGTATAGTAGAACATAGTATAGATAGGGTTTAGGAGTTAGTCATCATTTATATGCTTTGTAAATATTCAATTCAATTGATGAGATGTCGTATTTTACATTGCTCATCATGCTCAAGCTATGTTTCTCTCCCTATGACCTCTCAACTTCAAAACCGGAGATTATGACACTTAATTTACACTTCACTAACATAAAGACATCTTCTATTGTTGTTCAAGATGGCCACTCAAATAGCAGGTAACATATTGTAGACTTGATAGATTACAATATCTTAAGCAACTTTAACTTTTATAACTTTTGAATTTTGGATCATCGATGTGTTATTTTGTTAGGAGAGAGAGTTTTGATCAATAGTTTGGTTTTAAACAACTTTAATTCTTAGGACTTCTCCATTGTGAGGTCATCATTGGTCATTTTAACTAGGTCAGCATTAAAAGATGATATAACGTTAATAAACTGCAAAGTTAAAGAGTCCCGATGTTCGGTTTTTTCATGCGCCATAATGAAAGTAAAGAAAAAGTTGAGGGATCGAAAATTAAAACCAGATGAAGTGCAGGGCTAAAGATGTCATTTTTCCGCTGATAATTTTCTTTTAAATCCTCAAAAATGATATTGTACTTAGTTTCAGACCTAACCTTTTGTAACACTACTGTTCTAATGTAGCTGTTGAAATATGAAACAGTATGACAAAAGTGATATATCAGATTCACAAATCTTATGTCTCAAAAGATTTTTGAAACAAGAAACATGATGCATAAAAATGGTTTCAGTCCTCACAAGAGATGATTCTTATTCCTATACATATTAACTACATGAAACTGTAAAACGCAAGCAAATGTCAACATATGAGGCAAAAATATATTCATTATTTACCTTAACTAAACGGTAATTGGAGGTCAAGGACTCGGATTCTTTAGTGGCGGACATTGCCGAGCAAGAAAAGGCGTATCCACCACTGTTCCCATGATATTATCTCCAACAACGACAATGCTCCCTTCAGAAACAGTATTTCTCTTGATGTAGCCCAGACCAAAATGTTCTGATTTGTTTCTTCCAGATGAATAGCTCGTCAGTTTTCCCACCTTCAGAGATTCATAAGGTTTTACAACGAAGTCCAGTGTAACATAAATAGATTTGGTGAACAGGAAAATGGTTCTTGCCTTTTTGCCATCAATTGTAATGATATTGCCAGGTTCTGCTGGTGCTGAGAGATGAAGTCCCCACAATCTCTGCTTCACCCCGTCATATGTTATGAGTCTAGCAATCGTCTCTTGCCCCTTGTAACACCCTGGAAACTCAAGAGTTTGATCGGATGAAATTAAACATTTTGAGAGATGAAAGCAGTTCTTGGTGAATAATTATTGTACCCTTGTTTTGAGAAATAGAGTTCCAGAGACCAGCTTCTAGGACATTGAACTCATTAGTAAGCTCTTTTCCTGGAGCAGGTATTCCTGCGCAAATGAGAATTTATAACCTTTATTTTACAATGTCATAAGGGTCTATTTTTCTCATAAAGATGTAGAAGGCATATATGGGGAAGTTTTAATTTGCAATCGGCAACTTCAAATCATGTTTTGTTTAACAAAGGCATAAATTGATAACTTTTACATTTATGCAAGTACATCTTTCACAAATTTTGCCAGAAAATATTGGTGGTCGTCCATCTGAAATTTCCGCCTCAATACTCCCTTTCCCCTTTTTTTCCAAACAAAAGGTTGAAATAAAATCTTTCAGTTTCTATTTCCCCCCACTACTAAAATAAATGTCCAATTACAACAATACCGAACTACTACTGTCCCAGTTACAGTACTGTCAAGGTTTCAAATTTGAATCCCTAGATTGTTTTGAAACATTTGATGACATTCAATAACCAAGATGAGATATGCAAGTAAACTGATAATCCAGAAGTCTACCTTGAATAATCCTTAGTTTTTCCAAGGCATTAGAACCCATTGGAATTGCCCCTTGGGATAGAAGAGTTTTCCACACAGATTCAGCAGCTGCAGGTGACATCAACAGGGAATAACCTTCTTCAGAAATGATATTCCCTACTCCCACAGTTATGGGCATTCCATTCACCTGAATTTATTTATTTATTAAGGAGACAGACAGCAATAAGGAAAAAAAAATGCATTAAGAAAACAGTGAAAGATCCTCATCTTTTTAGTTTTCCTTCTGCGGGCATGCATTAAAATTTAAAAATATGATATTTACTACTTATATTATTTAAAAAGATAAATATTTTGATAAAAGTTAACAGGATAAAATGCTTCAAACTATAGTTTTTATTTCGGTAAGCACTACTCCAGGTCATTCTTCGGTCAAATTATTAAATTGGACAAATAAGTTACTGATCTGCCCTATCTAGAAATTGGTATAGAGCCTGATGGATGAAGGTGAAGTTCGAGTAGACTACATTCTGTAGGATACTGTAGTCAAAAGAGTGGTGGGAACAAATGTAATTATGGTTCAAAGAGTATATGAGCAATTTCAAAATAATTATTTAGTACCTGAGTTATAACAAAATACACTAACCCCCTTATATTAAAAAGAATGAAAAGGATACTATCCATATACCCTTCAGTTTTTTCAAGCCAACATGAGTAAATTTTTCTCTCTGCAACAAAATATTTTCTATTATCTAAATGAAAAATATATTTCCAAGCCTTCAATATAAGTAAATTTCTCTCTGCAATAAAAATTTACAGTGCAAAATTTTTAGAGAGAAAAGATAAGCAACAAAAATGAATGAATAAAGTGGTTCTTATGGATTTCAAAATTTTAATCATACAATTGCAATTTTGGCATTTGTTTAAAATTTTAGCTTTCATTAACATTTGATTAATTTCTTTCAAATAATCTAAATGAGTTTATTTCACTGTATAGCGGAGGAACTAAACAATTCCTTGCCCTAAATTATAAACGAAGGTCCAAGACAAAAATCCTACTTGATTAACATTTCATATTCAATAACTGGTGTGTTGTTAGAAAGGCATGCATTCAACACATTATTTTAAGGGGAAAAATAAAGATCCATAACTATCCAATAACCTAAAAACAAAGTAGATTTTAGTTATTCCATAAAGTTGAGAAAACTATAACATACACTTTTGCAAGAAAACCATCAGAATTGTGCTTTGTCTTACACTATAATGCCGATGACTGCCATAGGGCTGTCCAACAAGATCACCGAGGTTCAAGTTGACCATTACCTGTTTGCATGCAACGTGAAGTCAGAGCTCAATATATACATCGGAGAAAAATGCCAGTGTCATAAAAGAGTTTCTTACTTGGTTGCTCTGTGGTCCTGCCAGAATAAAGAAGGAAGTTTTCTTGGTTATATCTTGAATTTCTACCTTGTCAGCGAAGAATATATACCTACGAAATACAATAAACCTAAGTAAAAAACCATGTCTCATCTTTGCTCAAAGCACAAAACACATGCTTCATCTTCATTTTCTCATTTCTAAAGCTGCTATTGGATGTCTTCTGTGGCCTAGAACTATTAAAATCAACAGAATTATAAAATATCTATATTATTCCTCAACTTACACAAGTTTCATTTATACAGCTACATCAATTTTGTCACATCAATGTGCACACCAAAATTAATAATCCAACTTTTCAAATGCTTTTAAAACTTTGAGAATATTTAGGTCCTTCTAAAAATCTAGGATAATATAGCAAATTTACATAAAAAATTATGCATACAGTACACATTTGTTCTTTATGATATAGCTCAACAAAATAATTCTGGCACATGTGCAGGATAAAGAAGAGAGTATGCATAGCTTTTGAAAGCATTTCAACAACAGGTATACCAGCAAGAAAAGGAAAAATGAGAAAAATGAAGGAGACATATACATGCATATGTTTTGGACCCAACAAAATAATGTTCATGGCATGCAAAGGAAATAGATAAGAACAACTAAAAAAATTTGAATCATACTTATTCAACATCTGAGTTATGTTTTCACAGGTCAATGGTGAGACCACCAGCATGATTGAATTTTTCTGCAAAATTGCACCGAGATAAACTTAGCCACCAAAGAAGATTGCATGGTTAAAAGACTCAAATGTTGTGCACTAAGCATGGTAACAGAATGTACCATGATCCATGCATGTCCAACGTCAATTGTCCGAGCTGTTGGCGTAACGAAAACAGTATCACACCCCTATGTATTTCAATCGAACAAAACCTATCAATATGATTCGCATCAAGTAAGGACAGAAGTGTGAAAAAATCTGCACTAAAAAAATGGAATATAATCATACTGGCAGCATATCCCACCAAGTTATACCTGTCCATCATGAAGAGATTCAAAATTTGCAGTGGTTTGGTTGTGAAGAAACTGAACACGATCATCTCCACTGACTTGACATGAGAAAAATGGCATTATCATTAATCAAGTGAAAGACCACTATGGCAAACTTAAATACTAAACTTTGTGGAATACATGGCAAGATGAGTATTCCAGTCATGTAAGATGCCCTTTGTGTTAAGTTCTTTTAAATCCCCCCTCATTAATCAGATAGATAATCATGCAGTGGTACTCGGAAGGAAATTCTTAGAAGAAATAACTGCAATTAGAGTTCCCTCGTGATTTGCTATTCCTCCAACGGAATAACTTTCTACAGAAAGTTATTGAATTCTCTTGTATAATTTCTTCCAAACAATGGATTTCATAATTTCCCTGAGAAGATATATATGCATCATAACAAATGTTTCCAAACAAAGGGGTAATGTTTGAGCAATATTTTCTTCTCATTGAAGATGTAAAGATAGGATCTTCAGTAATAGTCTAATGAATCACAATTTAGTAGGGCCTATTTCATACTGGCATTCTGCTTTATTAGATAACATTAGAACACTTTTGGAGGGACGAAAGCTTCAGAAGTCGGTGGAAAAAACCAAAATGAATACAATAAACCTTTAAACACAAACACACACACACACACACACACACAAGAGAGTAAGAGAGTAAGTACCTCGTATTCGTCCAAAGTGCGAAAGATCGAACGCCTAAAGCATAAGAAAGCATAAAAAGAAGTGAATTAAAGCAGCAGACATCCATCCAGTAAGTAGTACAGAATTCAGCGTCTCAGTCGGCCTAAACTTATGAGTTAGTTACTTACGACAAGGGCATTATGAAATGCATCGAAGGCATGATGATCGTTACCGAATGATTGAATGATTCCATCATCGGAAACCTGAGCACCAGCGGCCGTAACTGTTTCCTGCAATTGAATAGGGGAAATCAATCAGCATACGAATGTGAATAAATAAGAATATAATCAGAGGAGGTTACATACAAGGAAGTCATGATCGATAGGAGGAGGAGAAAGCTCGAAGTCGAAAGGCGAAGAAGCAGATGCAGAAATTGTAGTAAAAGTAGTAAGATAGTGCTTCTTTAAAGAATAATTCAAACTTAAGCTGCGACTTCCACTGCTTTTCTTCCTCAACAGGAATGCACAACCACCACCCACGCAGCTCGTGCTCATTGATGTTGATGATGCTGCCATTTCCCAACTAAGACCCAATTTTCGGACTATTGTATAGATAAATACCTCAATCGAATGCCTATATATATTACTCAAACTGTCAGTATGTTTTCCAAACTGGTATGTAAAGTATTTTTTCTCCACTCGTCAAACTATTGATGACCGGTCAAATTATTATATAGCTATCTACCTAGTATACTAGTAGTATCCACACTATAACTACTTTCTCATAGTATTACTTAAACAAAATCTAGTTCTAAAGTCGTATCTAAATCATCTGTGACCTCCTATAACCAGTCAAAACATTGTCATCGCTCGGTTAACAACGGTCAACCCAAGTTTGACCAATTTTTTACAAAATGACCAAATTGACCTTTTTCCTCCTTCCACGGCATTCTCTCTCATCACTTTCTCTCACATCTCTTCCACCATAACTTTTTATCCTCCTTCTTTCTCCTCCTTTTCCCCTCCTCTTCCTTTTTCCGTCCTCCTTTTTCTTTATCCTTCTTTCTTTTTCTTTCTCCTCATTTTTCTTTCTCCCTTTCTTTTACATACATCTGGATTCCGGCCGGTTCCAATCCGAGCCGAAATTTGGAAAATTCAGATTCTGGCTGATCTGGCACTGGCGGGAATCTAGATTTTCTAGATTTGACAAGTACCAGAACTGGTCGAAATCTGGAATCCAGATTACGGTAAATTCCGGACAGTACTGGAATCTGAAATTTTCCAGATTCTGGCCAAGTGTGGAACCGGCCAGAATTTGGAAAGTTCCAGATTCTGGCAGGTATTCCTTAGAATTTAAGGAGAAAAAGGAGGAGAAAGAAAAAAGAAAAAAGAAAAAAGAAAGAAGAAGAAGAAGAAGAAGAAGAAGAAGAGGAGAGAAAGTTATGGTGGAAGAGATGTGAGAGAAAGTGAGGAAAGAGAAGGTAGTCGGAGGAGGAAGAAGAAGGTCAATTAGGTCATTTAGCATAGAATGGTGAATGAGGTCCCAAAAATTTGGTCATCTTTGTGTTGACCGGCCTTGACTTGCCATTGATCGTATGTTGACTTGACTGGCTATAGGATGTCATTTGAACTTAAGTGGGAGGTCACTAATAGTTTAGGTATGATTTTGAGACAAAATTTTGTTTGTGTACTACTTTGGGAAAGTGACTATAGTTTGAGTACCGCTGGTGTAATTTACCCTAGCTACTGCTATAACCGTTTAACACCCAATCAACGCCCGGTTAATGCAATATTGAACTGTTGACCCTAACAAGATCAAAATCACCTATAGGGGGTGAATAAGTGTCAAATTCAAAACCTGAAAATCTTAGAGTTTTTAGAGAAACTCAGTTTTCAGAGTCAAATTTCCTCAGAGTCAGAGGCAAGCTTAATGAAAAAGCCTCTAAGGAAAATTCTTCCTTTAAGCAATTTCTACCTCAAAGCAACAGTTTTTGTGTTGAACAGAACTTCTGGACAGTCTTCTGAACAAAGACAAAGAGATAAAGAGTAAAATTTGTTTCAGCACTAAACAAACAACAAGTACACATAAGCAATAATAACAAGTTTAAGGGAGAAAGAGATTCAGGAGGTCCCGATGAACAGTTCAATTTATCCAGGTTCACTAGCAAGTGCACTAGACAAGTAATAAAGTGATAAGTTTATCGTCACCACATGGATAGAACAGTCTCAAGCTGGTCTCCTTTCAGAAATAGAACAATCGGTTGGTTGTGCTTAATTGATTTGAGAATTTCTAAACTACTATAAACTAAATATAAACTAATGGCAAGACTGATCATACAATTCTTAAATGAATTTAACCAATATAAAACGAGCAGGTGTAAAGCACAGCCAGAACTGATAGTAAACAAGCACACAATTCCTTCATATAAATCTACCATGTTTATTATAGATCTAGGGTATCTTCACTATATTTACTCAAGTCAGATAGTCACATGTTCCCAAGATTCTTTATACTTATGTAAAATTAGTTTCCATTAGATTACACAAGCACAAGCATTAAGCACAAGAAGCATTTTATAAATAAGAACCCCTAGCATACATCTTATCCTTATTGGTCCCGGTATAAAATATATGTGTTCAATAGTTTATCTATTGCTTGATCCGTGTTGGTCCCTACAACATCAAACAACTGAGAGTACAAGTTCGCGAGGCTTGCATATGAATGGAAATTCTATTGACCAATCAAAACAAACATGACTTCATTCATAATAGGGAAAAGATATGCTTACAACCACCAGCCGGAAGGCTGGCTTTCCACCTTGAGTGACTACTCACTCATAGTCATGCTCAAAATCCAAAAAAAGAAGAAAAGTACGAACAGGCTGCTGCCTGGTCTCAGAGAGACCTTACAACTACTACTACTGAAACTGAAACTGAAACTAAACTACTACTACTCCTAATTAATGAAATATTGATGGATTCATCTCTGAAAGCAATACCCATGTAAGGGTATTTATACAAGAAAATAAATGATAAACAAATGAAGATGCTTCTTGGAATCTGGCTGTTCTTGGGCAGATTGCTCCAGCAGAAAAGGACAACTGCATAGTAAGACAAAGCAACCTGCAGAAAAGACAAAAGCACAAGAAGACAACTCCAAACCCCAATGCCTTCCACACACCTCCAAAAACTCTACTTTTTCACTTCCCCACATCACAAAACCGAGACTATGTGATGTAAAGGCATCTTTGACCAGATTTCTGAAGATTCCCTCCTTAATTCAAGCTGTTCAGACTCAACTGGGCACAAGCAGACTATTCGGGAGCACAGGCTGAACTTGTGCACTAAAGAACAATCTCAGGCTGTTCGAAACACAATTTAAGCACAAAAACTCTATGGAAAACCCTTGATTTTATATGCACAAATCACACTCAACAAATACCCCCAAAATAGACTTTGCTTTTCCTCAAGCAAACAGAAAAGAAAGGAATCGAAGAAACGAACTAAAAAGACACAAGGTCAGACTGGACTTGACTTAAAAGACTCGGACTAGACAGAAAGGAGAGAAAAGAACGAAGAAACGAAACATAAAAGACTCAAACAGACACAACTCTAAAGGTCAAATGCAATAATATTTTTCTTTGATTAGAGAACAGGCTAACTCAAAAGTTTGAACAAGTTTAAACTGGTTTGGGGAAAAACAAGGTTGATTTTGGTAAGGGTGGACTACCAAATTTGAGAAGCAATGAGCTAGGATTTACTTGATGAACAACCACAAATTTGATCTTAGTGCCCAAGCAAATGAAAATAGAGAACAACTAGCAACTTTTTTCTTTTTTTTTTTCTTTTTTTTTTTTCTTAAATACTGGCTGAGCAGGGAGAAGGCACAGTGGTCTGATTGTTTTAGCTCAGGATGAAACTTGATTGTGTTTGGTAGTTAAAAGGGTTGAACATGAAGAAGGGAAATTTGAATAGGGAAAAGTGGTGGTGAACAGGGTAAGGCTAGGCTAAAATAAAGGGTGAAAGGGGTTAACATAAGGGACTTTTGGTGGGCTTGTTCTTCTTTCTTCTTTCGGTTCAAAAAGGATACCAAAACAAGTTCTAAACTTAATTGTTCTATGGCTCCTTGGGTGAATGCATATCATTTTCAATTTTATTTTGACCTTTAAACAAAGACTCTAAAAAAAACAAAAAAATTTGAATAGAATAGGATGACACTGGACTTTGCAGAAATGAGGACAAGCAAAAGGTTTTAAGAACAAGGGACCCCCAAAATAATTCATGGCAATCCCACCCCCAAAAACAAAATAAAGCATTGCCCTTAATGCTTTGACTAACAAAAATAAAAAGACAAAATCCTAAAATAGAACAGACACACTAGACAACTATGGAAAAGACAAACAAAAATATTGAACAGACAGGCTCGACATGAACAACTTGCTTTTATTAGGAAGGATTTGAATAAGTACCAGGATGAAGCCAAGGTTTGGCTTCTTGCTTTACTTTCGAACGGGCAGAGAGAACAGGTGCAACTTGTTCTCCCGTGTGCTCTGTTTTGCGTCTAGAGCTAGACACTGACTTCCGCTTGTTCTCATGGTGGTTCATAGATGTGGTACTTCTCCACTTGGTTGTTTTCTCCAGCTAAGTAGAGCTTGAGGCGTTGCGCATTGACTTTGAACGCTTTGCTTGCTCCCTTAGAGATCTCAACAACATTATGTGGGAACATTTTCACCACGGTGAAAGGACCGGACCATCTTGACTTCGACTTTTCTGGGAACAGCTTGAGGTGTGAGTTGAACAATGACACCTTCTGTCTAGGATGAAATTCCTTTGCTTGGATGTTCTTGTCATACCTCTTCTTGTTTATCTCAGAATTTTTGAAAGAGAATAGCCTGAATTCATCAACCTCATCCATCTGCAACTTCCTGTGTGTATCTTCGGATTGGACAGAACCATTCTGAATAGTGTATAGTTGTTGATCTAGAGAAGTATGACAGATGTCTACTTGTTCTCCATGCTTGTTCTCATTCTGGATCACAATAAGTCCTTGATCATTTGGGACTTCTTGAACAGGGTGAGTCCATGCAAGAGCTTCATTGTGCTTCAGAAGAATAAGCAGAGGTTGGGCTTTATCCTTGTGCTTCTGAAGAACATGAAGAAGTTGGGCTTTATTTTGTGGGATCAGTTGTGATGAGATGATTAAAGGTAATTTGTCAGGGGGTTGTGGGTCAACATATTCTAGATGACTAGGTAGTGTTTTGAACTCAAGAACAGGTGGTTCTTCGAGTGGGGATTTGAGAGGTGGTTTTGGTTGGTAGTTCAAAGGTTCAATGGGTGTCCGCTTGTTCCCACAGACAACAAAACAACTCTCTTTAGCTTCCTGGTCATCATGTGCTTCCTCATTTAGATCAGGTTCAACCTGTTCCTACAAATTATCACACCAAGGCACATCAAAAGTTTCAAGAAAATAACAAGTATCATCACTAGCCAAAGGGTATTTCATAGCTTCATTCATTTTGAACACAACTTGCTGGTCATGCACTTTCAGGCTAAGTTCACCCTTATAGACATCTATGATTGCTCTAGCCGTAGCTAGGAACGATCTACCTAGGATGATTGGAACATGAGCATCTTCATCTATATCCATAATCACAAAATCAGCTGGTAATATGAATTTATCTACCTTGACTAGGATATCCTCAACCATTCCCATAGGGTACTTGACAGAACGATCAACCAATTGAATGGATATTCTTGTTGGTTGGGGTTCTCCTAGACCAAGCTGTTTGTATATTGAATAAGGCATAAGATTTATACTTGCTCCTAGGTCACATAAAGCATTATCAATATTAAAGCTACCAAATGAACATGGGATAGTAAAACTTCCTGGATCTTTCTCCTTTTTGGGGAGAAGTTGCTTGTTCTGAATGATAGAATAACAAGTACGGCTTAGCTGGACCATGGACACATTCTCTAGCTTCTTTTTGTCCTGCAACAGATCCTTTAGGAACTTCACATGGACTGGTGATGATGATAGTGCTTCCACAAAAGGAATGTTGATGTGGATCTTCTTGAGCATCTCCAAAAATCTCCCTTATTGCTCCTTTATTGCTTGTAGCTTTAGCCTTCATGGATAGGGAACCTTTGGTACATACACACGCTCAGGTTGCCTCTCTAGAATGGGATCAGGACTAGATTGCTTTGGTACTTCCACAACTAGATTTATTGACTGAACATCATGTGGCTGTGCTTCTGGATCTGCTTGTTCTGTCTGAACAGGCATTTTAGTTGATTGATTGGGCTCCGATAGCTCTTTTCCGCTCCTCAACATGACTGCATTTACTACCTCCATTGGATTCAACTCCGTGTTGCTTGGAAGGACCTCTTTGTTCTTAGGAACAATATTTGCCAATTGGATGAGTTGAGTTTCCAATCTTGTGATTGAGGTTTGTTGTTGTTGTGCTAGCTGCATCTGTTGTTGCATTTGCTGCATCATCATCTCTTCCATTTTGGGTTTGCTCGCATCCACGCTCTGGTTGTTCTGGGAGCACAGGTTCTGATTGTTCTGTTGGGGTTGGTAGTTCCTCTGAGGCTTCTAACACGGTTGGTGTGAGCTGGAACTAGGATGGGAGGTCCAACTTGAGTGAGAATGATTCCTCCACCCATCATTACGAGTGTTGGAATAAGGATCTGAGATCAGCCTCTGGTTGTTCACTATATAATCATAATCTTCTGGCACAGCTACTAAGGTCTGGTTATTCCCTTGACAGTCAACAAAACAATGATCACTGTGAGTGTAAGTGGTCGCTCATAGCGGCTTTAGCCTTCTTTGACTAGAGTCGCCACCCGGCCGACCGGGAAAATGTATGAACCGGTGTTTGTACCGATTGTTTTGAAAACCAGAGAATCTATTACGTTCGTGGATACAACTTATTAATTCCGACATTCCAGGCCCTAGAGGATCTTTAATGCAACCTAATTGTTTATCATCTTGACTATTATTATTATCACACACGAATATTTAAATACGCAAACATTTGTACGGTAAACCGTCGGGTGACACGGTACAAAACCCTCAGAAGCTTATCCTCGTCGCGTGCCAGTGATTGCTTGCCGACTAATACTCGTCGAAGAATGGAGACTTTTCAGGGAGGAACCTTGGGGCCGGAGTTGCGTAGGGCGTTCTCTAAATATTTTTAGGAGGGCTTAGTTAGCTCTAGGGGGGCTGCGAGTAATGCCTGTATTTGGAACTTTTGATAAGTGGGGGAATATTTTTGGTGGTCGTGAGGACCTTTTGGGAGTGGGAATATTTTTGGAAATAACTCTCAAAACTCAAACTCGAGCAATTCTTTTTGTTTCAGAGGCAACCTTAGGCAACAACAAAGGCAACTTTTATCGGGTCAAGAATTGCTTTAGAACGAGCTAGAGAGAGAGGAGAATGAGTGTTTGTTGGTGCATTAAATGATAAATCCAGAGGTATTTATAGAGTAAGTTGTGACCGTACGGTCGCCTGAACGTCCGTCTCAGATCCAAATTTGGATCTGAGACGGGCTTTACCCAAAGCCTGAACGGGTCTTAGAAGGCCCGGCCACGTGGCAGATAAGGATTGGATTGATGTCTGCCACGTGGCAGTGACCGTACGGTCGGAAAGGTTGTGACCGTACGGTCACAATGAACAGTGTTGTGACCGTACGGTCCCTGGTGAATGGGGTATTGATTGTACGTCGTTTTTGTAAAAGAGGATTTTCTCATAAGCATGAAGGTGTCACACTCATGGTCCCGAGACGCGGGTGGAAGAGGTTATAGCCCTAGAAAGGTGATCCGTTCTCTGACGAGTATCAGTATTTGAGCAGCTGGTGGGACGAGGAGCTCGTAGATTGCTTTCGTCATTAGGTTCGAAAACTAGTGCTTACAGTTTGCCCCTTGCTACTTTGGGAGTGCCTAGGGTGATTACATTGTCTTGTAAGACCCATTGAGCAGTCTCAATGAAGCGAAACAAGTAATACTGCGTGCGTGTTCGTGTCTTTTGAAAGTGGGTTTAGAAACTTACCTGCAGTCTGGGCCTCCGTCCGCGTGTTTCGGATGGTTCTGTCCTGATGTCGATGAACTGTTTTCCTCGAGTTTGATCCGAGGATTTGGTAACTCCTGTGGTTCCTCGAGTTTGATCCGAGGTTTCTGTAACATGTGTAGTCTGGGCCTCCGTCTGCATGTTTCAGATGGTTTTGTCCTGAGGCCGATCAACTGTTTTCCTCGAGTTTGATCCAAGGATTTGGTAACTCATTGTAGCACCTCGAGTTTGATCAGAGGATTTAGTAACTTCTGATAGCACCCCGAGTTTGATCCGAGGATTTTGGTAACTTCTTGTAGCACCTCGAGTTTGATCCGAGGATTTAGTAACTTCTGATAGCACCTCGAGTTTGGTCCGAGGACTTTGGTAACTTCTTGTAGCACCCCGAGCTTGATCCGAGGATTTGGTAACCTTTGTAGCACCCCGAGTTTGATCCGAGGATTTGGTAACGTTCTTCATGTTTCAATTGATCCGGGGACCTGGTAACTCTCTTTCTCATCTTCAATTTGGGTTGGGGTATCTCCTGCGCGTTGATCTCTCGCCTACCAACTTTTGATGATGCTCGGCACTTTGTTCTACCAGTCTTATCTGGGCAGTAGCGTTTCTAACCTTGGCTCTCTGCTGTATTCTCTATCGATCGAGTGATGCCCCAGCTGATGATCTCTTAGGCGAGGTCACGACGTTCCATTGCCTGGCCGTCAGGGTGATCGGAGGACTATGAATATGAAAATCTGGTGCTCTGCTAACCTCCGAGTTTGCATCATATCTTCTAAGGATCGAAAAAATGCCCCAGTGTGTTGCTGACTTTCCGTTTATACGGGATCGTGACACCTTCTTTTGGATGGCCGAGGGAGGCTCCTATGCCTTCTGGGGTTTACTGGTCTAGGTTCTGAAAGGTTGTTGACATCGTCTAATTTGCGCCTAGACTATCTCCGTGTGACAATGATCCGATTTGTCACCACCTTTTTATGACACATATGGGGATCCTGCACAAACAAAGACACGCATCCTTCCTCGGGGTGAGATTGTTGGCCCTAACAAGATCAGAATCACCTAGAGGGGGGTGAATAGGTGTTTCAAATGAAAACTGATATTTTCAAACTTTTAATGAAAATTCAATTTTCAGAGTCAATAATCCTCGGAGTCAGAGGCAAGCTTATTGAAGTAGCCTCTGAGGGATAATCTGCTTTAAGACAGGTTCTGTCTTTTCAGCAACAGAAGTTCTGAGTAAAGAACTTCTGGACAGTCTTCTGAACACAGACTTGTGATTTTTAAGAGAAAATCTGTTTCAGCACTAAATATGATACAAGTACACAGAAGCAATTAACAAGTATAGAGAAGGGAGAAAGAGATTCAGGAGGTCCTGATGAACAGTTCAATTTATCCAAGTTCGCCACAGAATTCCTGTGACTACGTCTTGTCCTCTGAGGTCGCAGCCTCCAGAGATTTTATAAATCCACTATTCAGAACTTTTATGGCAAGTTCAGAAGCTCCTTTACATCAACAGAACTTAAGCTAATTTCTCACTTAGTTCTGACTAGCCTAAAATGAGTTAAAGGATTTTCACCAGAACAACAATACTCTGTTTTCTGGTTTTCTCACCCAACTCAAATCTCAACTAGATTTCTCTCTTTTAAATCTAACTGAAGATCACAACCGATCTCAGTTTACAAGATTTCTATTATGAACTTGTTTTTCTTCACTCTCTCACAATTACAATAGCTAAGCTAAGAAAAGATTGAGAATGGAAAGTGTGCTCTGTTTTCTTGATATAACAGTGCGTTGAGATTTTTGCTCTATGATCACACACGTTGTTGATGCAGTGGAGCTTTGCTACTATTTATAGTGTTGAGTAGATAACCGTTGAGGATATTTGAATCTTCAAGGATGACAAGGATGAAAGTAGCCGTTAATCTTGTCAACTTCTTCGAACGGTCTCAAAACACTCAACTCTGTCAACTTTGTACTTTAACCTAATCCGGTATGGGATTAAGATAAAGGTGATGGAGTTGACTGAACTTGGAGATTGATTTAGAGGGAAACGATAAGAGAGCAGGTTTTGTTTGTTGTGAACAGGCGCGTCCTTCAAACAGCTTTTTGAACTTTTGGCGCCTTGCATTAAATGCAACTGACAAAGCATTAAATGCTTAACCAAACCCGTGATAACGAGCTTCTGATGTCCGTTTTCCTTCTTAGCGCTTCTGAACTAAAACAACCTTAGTCTTCTGTTTGCAAAAGAGAACTTCTGATAAAAGCTTTAGGCAGACAATCAAGACTTCAGAGCGGTTCATCCAGCTTCTGAGAAAGTGCTTCAGTCTTCAGCTTTTTAATCTTCTGAGTTCAATAGGCAAGCAGGAATTCTTCATTCAGCATCTGCTGAGAAAACTTATAATAACTTAACGAAAATTGTTAGTCAACATTGAAAAGTATACAAGTTAATTTTCATTTTCATCTTCTGAAACGTTTGGACATAACCAAAACACTTAGGGTTCATCATTCTCCCCCATTTTGGTTATGGACAAACCGTGGTCAGAAGGTAAAAAAGAAACATGAGGATTAGAGAGTGACTTCCTGATGCAAATATTTCATTACTTCTGAGTAAATTAACTCCCCCATTTTAGTATAAATGGTGAACTTCAGCAATCTGTATAAACTTAATAAGACTTAAGATCAAGTTGTTAGATATAATGAAGTGTAATTTACTGAGATAAAAAGAAACATAAGCAATCATTAAGAAGTCAGATATGCAAGACAGTATAGAAAAGATTCAGTGTATATATGATCATTCAGAAGATAACATAGGAAACAAAATAATCAGAGGAGCAGAAAAAGTCCTAAGACATAGACTACCCAACCCAGAACCTAGCTAAGAAGCTTAAGTCCTAAATGATTACAAGTTCCTAGATTTCTTCTGAGGAGGAGGAACAACACTGGAACCTCCAGCAGCACTTGATCTCTTCTGACCAGACTTCTCCCCCGTTTGACCAGAACCAATAGCAACACCAAGAGCTCCCTGAGACTTCAATTTTTGTTGAACATTCAGAGCAGTCTGATATTGCACAGGAGTTGGTCGCACAGTATTGATCAAATCCATTCTTCTTCTGAAGTCATCATCAATGGTCTTCATATGATCGAAGGTCTGACCAGACATAGGTCTCTGTTTCTGAACATCTTCCAGAAGGAGCTTGATCAGCCTGTTGTTAGCATATACAGCAGCCGTGAGATGCTCATTCTGAAGATAAGTCTGTCCTCGAACAAACCTATAGCAATTGTGAAGAGTCTTCTCTTGTTCACGAGCTTGATTATGCATAACTTTCAGGAGTTCAGTGAGCTCAGCAATCTGTGCATTCTGAGCAGATACAGCAGACTCAATGTTGGAGAGTCGGTTGTTGAGATCAGGAGTGATGTCATATACAATCTTGGCAGCTCCTGAAGATGAAGAACTTTGAGCAGAAGATTTCACTTCTCTCAAAATGTGATTTGCAGTACTTTGCAGGTCTTCAATCTTACTAGGAAGCATCTTCTCATGAGCCTCATAATGCTCGTTTGCTTCCTTGACTTCTTCTGTCAATATTTCCAAATTTTCATTGACCTTCAGAGAAGAAGCAAGAGCAATATTATCCAGAGAGGGAAGGGTCAGAGCTAATTCCCTCAATTTATATATCTCATCATAAGTGGCTAGATGAAGGGTAGAAAGGTTGCGTATATACACAGAAGGATCCTGCATTTGGAGCATGGTCATGAGCTGCAGGTTCTGAGCTTTCAGAGAGTGTAATTCTTGCAGCACAATGCCCTGAGCATACATGTCAGCAGCAGAACTTCTTTGTCCTATACCAGCAAACCTATTCAGCAGGTCATCTGAGCCACTCTGACCCATTCGTCTCAACTCTTCAACACTTGGGGCACCTCCAGCTTCGGAAATACCAGAAGCTCTGCCCATGAAGCCAAAACTTCCAAATCTGTTATCCAGATCTTCACGATTCAAGTGTTTGCGTAGAAAGTCATAATTGGATGACAATCCAGCAAAACCTGAAGGAGTGGAGGAGGTAGTTAAGGGATCACACACAGGAGGTGTATGTCCAGAGGTTGAAAGAGGAGGGACAGAAGTTTGAGGAGAGGAGAAAGTTTGTGGAAAGGAGGAGGAAAAAGAATTTGTACAGGAAGGTAAAGTTGAAGGTATTGAAAAAGGTATGGACAGAGGTATGGAAGGAGGAGGAGCAGTAATTCCAAATGATGGAAAAACAGCAAAAGATGATAAAGAAGAAGTAGTGGAAGTAGAAATGGAGTCTGTGAAAATTGGTCCATAGGACAGATTCACTTCTGAATAGGATCCAGAAGGAAGAGTAGATGGAGGAGGAACAACTTCAGATGTTGAGGTTGTCAGAGGAATGGAATTCTGAGATTCACTTACTTCTGTGACAGAAGGAAGTGAAGGAGATGGATGAGGAGTAAAAACAGGAGATGAGATAACCTGTTCAGAGGCATTAGGATCAAAAGTTGAGATCGGCTCAGCATATAAATGAGCCATCCTGAACAGCGTTTCTGAGGCATCCCTTTCACCAGGGTTTCTTCCTTGATTCAGAAGAACATTGTCAATGAAGTTCTCATTGTCAACATTCTCAACAAATTGTTTAGCACCTTGAAGAACCTCTTCATCTTCTGGTTCACTCTCTTCTGATAGCTCTTCAATCAGAGGAGCTTCAACATCTTCTTCATCAGAAATCTCTGACAGCTCTTTATCAGCAGTTTCTGGTTCCTGAGCAGCAGGTTCCTCCAATTCAGCACTAGGAGCAATAACGAAGTCCTTCTTTCTCAGAACCCTTCGTTTTGCCACAGCCTTCTTCCCAATTCTGGTAGTGAGAGTGACAGTTTCAGCAATTCGAGAGGATAGAGCAACATTATCCTCTTCCTCTGAAGTCTCACCTACCTTGGAGAACTCAGCACCCTCAAGATTAGCAGCACTTTCTAAAAGTTTAGCATCGGCCTTAGCCTTTGCAGCGATTTCACGCTCAGCAGCTAACTTGTCTTCAGCTTCTTTCTTCTTCCTTTTCTCTTCAGCAAGAGCCACAACTCTTGCAACTTTTTCAGCTTCAGCAGCCTTCTCTTTCTCAGCAAGGCGTGCTTCCTCAGCATCCTGAGCTTCTTTCTCAAGGACATCCTTTGGCTTCTCAGCAACAATCTTGCCAGAAGGTTCAACATTGATTTTTGTTTGAACCAACGTGGGAAGAGGTTCTGAGACAGCAACCTTTTCAACATTCAGGACCAACTTGCTTGATCCTTTCTTTCCTTTGCCCTTCTTGGCAGCATTCTTTCCTTTCTGAACTGTTGCATCCATAATCTCCTTCTGAGCAATACTCACAGAGGAGCCCTTCTCATTCTTCTTTGGAGTAACATTAAAACTGAGGTTTCTGAAGGTATGCATCTTCAGAACCGTACTCCTACTAGTAACACCTTCTCCTGACATAACAACAGAGGCTGCCTCAAACAACCTTGTCAGGAGTGAGCCATAAGCTAATGCACTCACAGTAGTTACATTCTTCATCTGCCTTATCAGCATGGCAGGCAAATTTATCTTCTTCTGGTGGACCAGATGCCACATAAATACCCTTTCTCTGTTGGAAACACAGTTGACTCCTCCAGCCTTTGGAAGAAAGACATTCGTAGTCAAATAATGTGCCCACCTCTGGTGCTGACTCAACCAGGTGGCATAAGTTTCCTTGGCACTTAGATCTGGCCTAGCCCAGTTGGCTTCTGAAAACCCTTCTGCTGAACCATCATCTCCAATGATGATTCCTTCATCATCAATTCCTATCACTTGAGAAATGGAAGCCCTGCTGACTTCGATTTCAACTTCCCCGACCACAGAATGAAGCACATCCTCCTCATTAGAAAAGAAATGGAGGTTCTTATAAAATTCTGTAACTAAGTTAGGGTAGATGAATTCTTCGAGAGATACGAAAGAATTCCAGTTTTGAGCACTAAGCCAAAGAGAGATAGGTTCAGTCGATTTGACTTCGTCATCTAAAAATCTAGAGGTAAAAACCCTAGATTGACTAACTTTCTTTCGTGAATCATCGGAAAAGATGTGAGTGACAGTGATTTCTTGAGCCATTTGAGGAAATGAGAAATTAGGTTAAGATTTCTAAGAGAGATGATAACACAGAAAAAGCTATGGAAATTCTAATGGCAAAGAAAATGAGAGTAAAAAGTTCTAAGTATGGAAATCCCTTATTTATACCCAAACACAGAAACCGTTCCAATTCAAAAAGCAAATACACACCGTTTAAAAGGGAACAGATAACCGTTAACCACAGAACAGCGCCGTAATAAGCAGTAAATAACGCATGCTTTCAAGTCAAATCATGATTAGAATTTATTATAACTAAATTATCTTAAACGATCAAACACTTAAGATACTCAGAGACAATAATTCTAAGTTATTGAAGAGGATAAGTCATACCAATGCCTTCTCGTAAGTTGCTGAAAGCCATACCAGCCAGAGGCTTAGTAAACATGTCAGCAAGGTTTTCTTCAGAGGGAACATGAGTAATGATAATATCCTTCTTCAGAACATGATCTCTCAGAAAGTGATGTCTAATATGAACATGCTTCATCCTGCTGTGCTGAATAGGGTTCTTTGAAAGATCAATAGCACTCTTGTTATCACAGTAGATTGTAATTGTTCCAGGGATGACTCCATAGTCAGCAATTTGTTGCTTAATCCAGAGCATCTGAGAAACACAACTTCCAGCAGCAACATACTCAGCTTCAGCAGTTGAGAGGGCCACAGAGGTTTGCTTCTTGCTATGCCAGGAGACTAGGCACTCCCCCAGAAAGTGACAACCACCAGAAGTGCTGACCCTTTTCAATTTATCTCTACCATAGTCAGAGTCTGTGTATCCTATAGGAGTGAAATCAGAACTACAGGGATACCACAAACCAGCTTCTGGTGTGCCTTTAAGATATCTGAGAATTCTCTTGACAGCAACATCATGAATTTCTCTTGGTTTAGACTGATATCTAGCACAAAAACACACAACAAAATGTATATCTGGCCTGCTGGCTGTTAGGTATAAAAGAGAACCAATCATACCTCTGTAGGTTTTTATATCTACAGGTTTACCAGCTTTCTCTTCATCATCAATGTCTTTGCTGACATCCATTGGAATATCAACAGCATTAGAGTCCATCATGCCAAATTTCTTCAGCACTTCTCTAGTGTACTTGGCTTGATTGATAAACACACCATCATTACTTTGCTTGATCTGAAGTCCTAAGAAGAAGGTTAATTCTCCCATCATGGACATCTCAAACTCAGCCTTCATGTGGTCACTGAACTCTCTGCACAAAGATTCATTAGTAGCACCAAATATAATATCATCAACATATACCTGAGCTATAAGGATATCCTTGTTCTTCTTCAGAGTGAACAGAGTTGTATCAACACAGCCTCTGACAAATCCTTTAGACAGAAGGAACTTTGTCAGTCTCTCATACCAAGCTCTGGGAGCTTGTTTCAGTCCATACAAGGCTTTCTTTAGCTTGTACACATGATCAGGAAACTTAGGATCTTCAAAACCAGGAGGTTGAGACACATAGACTTCCTCATCAATGTAACCATTCAGGAATGCACTTTTCACATCCATTTGAAAAAGCTTGAAACCTTTGTATGATGCAAAAGCACATAAGATTCTAATGGCTTCTAATCTTGCAACAGGAGCAAAAGTTTCACCATAATCTATGCCTTCTTGCTGACTGTAACCTTGAGCAACAAGTCTAGCCTTGTTCCTCACAACATTTCCAAATTCATCAAGCTTGTTTTTCAGAACCCATCTTGTACCAACAACCTTCTTGTTGTTAGGTCTGGGAACTAAAATCCAAACTTCTGACCTTTTGAACTGGTCAAGTTCTTCTTGCATTGCCATTAACCAGGAGTCATCATCAGCTGCTTCATAGAAGTCCTTGGGTTCCAGAAGTGACACAAAAGCCACATTCCCCATATATCTTCTGAGCTGAGCTCTGGTCATGACAGGATTATGAACAGAGTCAATGATGTTCTCTAAGGAATGATTCCTATGAGCTCTAACTTCTCTTGGTAAATCCAATGAGTCTTCTGAAACCTGTTCATCATTTGTTGAATCATATATAGGAGCATCTTCTGGAAGAGAGTTAACTTCTGTAGTTGGATGTTCTTCTGGAACATGTTCAACAGGAGAATCAACTTCAGCAGCTTTAGGAATAACATCTTCAACAGGAGGAGATGGTATTTCAGGAGCTTGAACTTCATCTTCTTCAGAGGCTTTATTTTCTGCAGGGTTAGTCTCATCAAACTTTACATGAATGGATTCATCTAAAGTTTGAGTCCTCTTATTAAAAACCCTATATGCTTTACTATGTGTTGAGTAGCCAAGAAAAATGGCCTCATCTGCCTTTGAATCAAACTTTGAAAGATATTCTTTTGTATTCAAAACATAACATTTACAACCAAAGGTTCTGAAGTAACCTATTTTAGGCTTTCGACCTTTCCAGAGTTCATAAGGGGTCTTGTTCAGAATGCTTCTGATTAGCACTCTATTCAGAACATAACAAGCTGTGTTAACAGCTTCTCCCCAAAAGTACTTTGGAAGCCTTCTTTCATTGATCATAGTTCTGGCTATTTCAACCAGAGTTCTATTCTTCCTTTCAACTACCCCATTTTGTTGAGGAGTTCTGGGAGCAGAAAAGTTATGATCAATTCCCTTGATTTCACAGAATTCTTCAAACCTAAAGTTTTTGAATTCTCCACCATTATCACTTCTGATATGGACAACCTTTTCATTCCTTTCATTCTCAAGTTTCTTAATCAGAACTGAGAAGCATCCAAGTGACTCATCTTTGCTAGAGAGCAAGATGACCCAAGTGAATCTTGAATAGTCATCTACTATGACTAAGGCATACTTCTTTCCACCCATGCTCATTGGTTGAACAGGGCCAAAAAGATCCATATGAAGTAATTCCAAAGGTCTTTTAGTTGAAATGACTTTCTTAGTTTTAAAAGAGCTTATGGATTGTTTACCAGATTGGCAAGCATTGCATAAATGGTTCTTTTTAAAACTAATTTCAGGCAGACCCTCAACCAATTGATATCTAGCTACTTTGGCCAGAAGATCCATGCTAACATGAGCAAGTCTTCTATGCCAGAGCCAGGAGGTATCCTCTTTGGACATCAAGCATATATTTTTGCAAAGATTCTCAAGATTCAGCATGAAAACATTTTCAACTCTAGGAGCAGTTAGAATAACTTCCCTTGACTTACTGTCCAAGATTTTACATCCAGAGGAGCTGAAGACAACATCTCTACCTTTATCACACAATTGTGCAACACTCAGGAGATTGAACTTCAGACCTCTGACTAGGGAGACATCTTCGATCGGAGGATTGGTTCCAATGGATCCAGAACCAAGAATTCTTCCTTTCTGAGCATCTCCAAAGCTGACTTTACCACCTCTTTTAGGTACAAATGTGATGAATGCCTTTTCATCACCTGTCATATGCCTTGAGCACCCACTGTCAATGTACCACAGCTTTGACATTGATGGAGCACTCAGAGCAACCTGCAACACAATCAATTAGTGACAGGTACCCAATCCTTATTGGGTCCTTCAGAGTTAGATTTAGCTTCTACAGGTTTTTCTGATATTTCAGATTGCAAGAGGTTCTTAATGTGATACTTGCAATCTTTCAACCAATGTCCATCTTTCTTACACAACTTGCAAGAAGGAGGATTCTTGGATCTTTCCCTTTGCTTCTTAGGAGCATTCTTCTTCTTCTGGGAAGGTACTACTTCTTCAGAGGCATTAGCACTCTTAGAGGTTCCCACTTCAGGAGGAGAAGAGATCTCTTTCAGAAGAGAGGGAGTGACAGATTTCTTCTTCTGAGGTTTATCATTCCTCAGAGGCAGTTTTTCTTTACCTTTGACTTTCGAGTCATCGGAGGAAGAACTGAATTGTTTACTTAGTTTATCTTCCAATATTTTCATATCAGCATAAACTTGAGTAAACCTAAGAAATTTGTCAGCCTCGCTTTTGTCCAACTTCCTTTTTAGGTACTTGAACATGCTGTACAATTCTTCAAGAGAATCAAAGATATTTTGTTCAGAGGATATGTTTACCTCGGAGTCATAGTTTGCTTCAGGAGGTGCGGAAGTTTCTCCTGTGACATCTTCAGAGGATGGCTCATCAATAGCCATGAAACATATCTGTGCTTGCTCTTCCTTCTCTTCAGGATCACTGCTGGTCTCAGAGTCTGACCAAGCAGCCAGCATAGCTTTCTTGAACTTTTTCTTATCTTTCTTCAGCTCTGGGCAGTTAGGCTTAATGTGCCCAGGTTGCTGACATCCATAGAGCACAATGGGCTTGTTTGGATCTCTCTTGAACTTTTCACCAGAATCAGGAGTTTTCTTGTCAAAGCTCCTGATAAGCTTCTTGTAGTTTCCACCTCTGCCTTTTCTAAAAGCCTTCTTGAACTTCCTGGTCAGCATAGCCAGTTCTTCATCTTCTGATGATTCTTCAGAAGACTCTGCCTTCAGAACTACTTGTCTCTTTCCTTCTGACCTTTCTCTTAGGTCATGATTTTTTAGTGACATCTCATGGGTGATTAGGGACCCAATGAGTTCATCATACAAGTAAAAGCTCAAGTCCTGAACTTCTTCAATGGCAGTCTTCTTGGCTTGCCAAGACCTTGGTAAGCTTCTGACAATCTTCTTTACTCTTTCAGACTCTTCAATGTCTCTGCCCAAACTCTTTAAGTCATTGACTATCTTGGTGAATCTAGAATTCATTTCTGAAATAGATTCTTTGTCAAGCATTTCAAATAACTCATATTCTCTCATGAGTTGGTTGACTTTGGACTGCTTCACTTTTCCTGTTCCTTCATATGTGACTTCCAGCTTGTTCCATATATCCTGTGCAGTTTCACAAGAAGAAACTTTGTTATATTCAGTGGCTGTAAGTGCACAATGCAACATATTTATTGCTGAAGCATTTGTTTGGAGCTTTTTCAGAATTTCATCTGAATATTCTCTCTGAGGGATAATAACATTCCCTAGACCTGGTTCCATTCTGGTGGGAATGAAATCTCCATCTGTGATGACAAACCAAGCACTCATGTTCTGAGCTTGAATGAAATACATCATTCTCTTTTTCCAGTAAGAGTAATTGTCACCATTGAATAATGGAGGTCTAGTTGTAGAGGATCCCTCTGGGACAATGAAGTGAGAAGAATTCTCAGGCTGGTGTCTACTAGCCATCTCTATTGATTCTGATAGGATCTTACACTTAGATTGTTAGATCTTTAGTAAATATACGAAGTGACCTTCGCTCTGATACCACTTGTTGGCCCTAACAAGATCAGAATCACCTAGAGGGGGGTGAATAGGTGTTTCAAATGAAAACTGATATTTTCAAACTTTTAATGAAAATTCAATTTTCAGAGTCAATAATCCTCGGAGTCAGAGGCAAGCTTATTGAAGTAGCCTCTGAGGGATAATCTGCTTTAAGACAGGTTCTGTCTTTTCAGCAACAGAAGTTCTGAGTAAAGAACTTCTGGACAGTCTTCTGAACACAGACTTGTGATTTTTAAGAGAAAATCTGTTTCAGCACTAAATATGATACAAGTACACAGAAGCAATTAACAAGTATAGAGAAGGGAGAAAGAGATTCAGGAGGTCCTGATGAACAGTTCAATTTATCCAAGTTCGCCACAGAATTCCTGTGACTACGTCTTGTCCTCTGAGGTCGCAGCCTCCAGAGATTTTATAAATCCACTATTCAGAACTTTTATGGCAAGTTCAGAAGCTCCTTTACATCAACAGAACTTAAGCTAATTTCTCACTTAGTTCTGACTAGCCTAAAATGAGTTAAAGGATTTTCACCAGAACAACAATACTCTGTTTTCTGGTTTTCTCACCCAACTCAAATCTCAACTAGATTTCTCTCTTTTAAATCTAACTGAAGATCACAACCGATCTCAGTTTACAAGATTTCTATTATGAACTTGTTTTTCTTCACTCTCTCACAATTACAATAGCTAAGCTAAGAAAAGATTGAGAATGGAAAGTGTGCTCTGTTTTCTTGATATAACAGTGCGTTGAGATTTTTGCTCTATGATCACACACGTTGTTGATGCAGTGGAGCTTTGCTACTATTTATAGTGTTGAGTAGATAACCGTTGAGGATATTTGAATCTTCAAGGATGACAAGGATGAAAGTAGCCGTTAATCTTGTCAACTTCTTCGAACGGTCTCAAAACACTCAACTCTGTCAACTTTGTACTTTAACCTAATCCGGTATGGGATTAAGATAAAGGTGATGGAGTTGACTGAACTTGGAGATTGATTTAGAGGGAAACGATAAGAGAGCAGGTTTTGTTTGTTGTGAACAGGCGCGTCCTTCAAACAGCTTTTTGAACTTTTGGCGCCTTGCATTAAATGCAACTGACAAAGCATTAAATGCTTAACCAAACCCGTGATAACGAGCTTCTGATGTCCGTTTTCCTTCTTAGCGCTTCTGAACTAAAACAACCTTAGTCTTCTGTTTGCAAAAGAGAACTTCTGATAAAAGCTTTAGGCAGACAATCAAGACTTCAGAGCGGTTCATCCAGCTTCTGAGAAAGTGCTTCAGTCTTCAGCTTTTTAATCTTCTGAGTTCAATAGGCAAGCAGGAATTCTTCATTCAGCATCTGCTGAGAAAACTTATAATAACTTAACGAAAATTGTTAGTCAACATTGAAAAGTATACAAGTTAATTTTCATTTTCATCTTCTGAAACGTTTGGACATAACCAAAACACTTAGGGTTCATCATTCTCCCCCATTTTGGTTATGGACAAACCGTGGTCAGAAGGTAAAAAAGAAACATGAGGATTAGAGAGTGACTTCCTGATGCAAATATTTCATTACTTCTGAGTAAATTAACTCCCCCATTTTAGTATAAATGGTGAACTTCAGCAATCTGTATTTTCCCAAAATATTCCCAAAAGGTCCTCACGATTACCAAACAAGGCTAAAGCCGCTATGAGCGTCCACTTACGCTCACAGTGGCGACTCTGCTGGGGACCAAAAATATATTCTACTATTATAAGTTGACTTCAACGTATGATTTTCTTGAAGCTAATTTATTAATGGAAGGATGTAAGTTTGGTTTTCTCTTTTTATAAAATTATTTCTTAAATTATTTTATGAAAAGTAAAAAAAAAAGGGATACAACTGAAGCATTCTGACAGTCCATGGCTATATACGGAGTTATTGCTTTCTCATGTTGCATAGAACAAAAATCCCGAATGGTCAACGTGTGTTAATGGTCGTGCTTACTGTCGTTTCCTTTCAGGGACACATAGGTCGATCTGTAACACCACCTACAGCCTCGTACCGTCGACACGCTGCTCAAAACCCTTAAATGGGGAGGCGTTAGGTATATCTTGTTGTGGGAACCCTTTTGTACTATTAAACGAGACCGAAGCCTCATATAGTCAGCCTAGATATCTCCCCTAGAACTACCCCCAAACATCATGTAAATCACGTCTGTTGAAAGCGTTTTGACATCGAAAGGAAAGATGTGAAAAGAAACCCACCTAGAACAGAGACGCACCACGCGAAGAATGAGAGGGAGTGACGACTTTGTGTGTTGATAACTCGTTTGATTGTTTGACCATACATACTCAAGAGCATATAGAAGGTCTGAACCCCGCCGTCTAAGCATTTTTTCGATTCAGGAAAACATTCTGTCACAATCCTGCAAATAACATTGTCATGAATGTCCATCCCGAAAAAGGAAAAGATCACGAATGAAGTGACAGAATGTGACTTGAATCGAATGAACGCCCAGACCAATAAGATCGGCTAAAAGAGAAACGAAAGAACGACCCACGACTGAAATAAAATCCCCATAAAAACATGCCGTGATTCGATCTCTCGTGTCTACACAAACCAAAGATCCCGTTTAGGGATATTACCTTCATCATTATGCATTCATAAGGTAATATTTTTGAACGGAGTCTGACAAGCCAAAAGCGGGGGAAAGGCTCGTAAGACCATGCATACATGCACCACACGAATCAAGAGGGGTGGAAGACTCACACAATCCTTCCTCATATAGAGCGGTCGTGGACGCAGAGCAGCCAAGGATAAAGGTGAATCAAAAGTTGGTCAAAGGCAAGGCCGTGCTAAAGAAAGATGGCGGAATCAAATGATATCTCTAATGCTGCCTAAAGTGTGGCCATCGAAATCACCAGGGCATTAACGTCCATAATGCAGACTCCAGAATATCAAGGGATGATGGGCAAAGCCATCGAAGAAGAGTGCAGGAAAATCCTGGCAAACCAACTAGAAAGAGACGAACCCATGCTTGAGAAACCCCGCATCTCAAAGGAAACACGTGGATCAGATACCTTGAACGGGAAAATGGATTACACTATGCACCGCCCCGGTAAAGAAAAAGAAAACTTTCACACCTCGACAGGGGAATTAGACCGGAAAAGAGTTCGAGAACAAACACTGTCAACTAGGAGTCGGTACCACAAGTATTCCCAAAGGGAGGAAATAAGAAAGGAACGACTCTGCTATCTCATTCAAGAACCGAAGGGATACCGCGTCAGGCTGAAAACAAGATACGATACCGGAACTTCGAGTTGTTCAAAAATCTCTCCCAAGTCGTCCAAAGCATAGGGGAAGAGATTATCAATCAGACCTCCACGATCTCTCAAAGAAAGACAGGTGCAACGCAAAGATACGAATCTCAATTGATCGCCAAAATACGAAGAACGGAGTTGGTTGAATGCCAGAAACCCCTCCTGGAAGACAACAAGGTGACCTTGAACATGAGCCTCAAGGAAGAGTTTGACCGTTTACACCGAGAAGGAAGAATACATCATGTCAGGCCACTGGTAATCCTCAAGACAACAGACAATATGGAAAGGTTCTGCGATTACCATCAAGTGTTCACACATCCTACCGCTAAGTGCGACGCGTTACGGAGGAGAATCGAGGATATGATCGAGAATAAAGAGATAGAAGGCCCCAAAGACACAGGCACCGATGAGGACTCCTCGACTGGCTATCATGAGATCCTTCCTCCACAAATCATGATGATCAGCTCAGGACTCACAGAAGAAGAAGTCCTGAAGCGCATTGATGGAGAGACCAAGACGCCCGTTCTAACAGGTCCCCCCTCCACACACGGGCCAGCAAAAATAATACATCCAAAGCTTACCCAAGTCAAGACTGGCCCCAAGGGGGAAACTGACAAGTTTGGCTGGCATATAAACTCGCCAGACGGCGGACTAATAGAAGAGCGGACAAAGGCGACGACTAGCCTTGTCCTCGAACCCGATTAAGCAAAAATGTTGGACTTAGTCCCGGGCTTCGAAGAAGGAAAGACTCATAAGGAGATTGGGAACCAATTCCATGGCCAGAAGATGAAAACCTGGTTTGGGAACGTGACATGGTGACATGGCGAGGATCTCCTCCAACCGATAGGAATAACCCACTGCCTATCCCGAAGCGATGGATTGAAGATCTCGTGGAACATCTGAAAAAATGAAGATCGAGGAAGAATCGTGGAGAATGAAGAGGGAGAAAGCTCAAAAGGCTCACTTAGGCTCGCCCTAGTTGAAATTTTCATGAAAGTGTACTAGATTTCAAACATAATGCATTTTTGATTTACTTACCAATGTGAGTCATTAGAAAAAAAACACCACGTGTTCATTATTTCGTTTCACTTACCATGCTCTGGATAAAGCAACAAATTGCTGACTATGGAGTCACTCCTGGAACAATTACAATCAACTGTGTTCATTATTTCGTTTCACTTACCATGCTCTGGATAAAGCAACAAATTGCTGACTATGGAGTAATTCCTGGAACAATTACAATCAACTGTGATAACAAGAGTGCAATTGACCTTTCAAAGAATCCCATTCAACACAGCAGGATGAAGCATGTTCACATCAGGCATCATTTTCTGAGAGACCATGTTCTGGAGAACGATATTATTCTTATCTACTTGCCCTCTGAAGATAACCTTGCTGATATGTTTACTAAGCCTCTGGCTAGTACACCTTTCAGAGGTCTGCGTGAAGGCTTAGGTATGACTAACCCTCTTCAGTAACTTGTCTTTAATTATCTGCTTTATTCTCTTAAATGCTAAACGTTTGAGATTCTTAAGCATGATTAAAGATAATTATGGTATTTAATTCTTGGTTTATGCGTGCCTGTAATAAATTCTTTTACTGCGCTTTATCTGGTGATATCGGTAACTTGTTCCCCTTTTAACGGTGTTAGTTCACTTTTTGAATTGGAACGGTTTATTTGTTTTGGGTATAAATAAGAGGTTTCCATACTTAGCAAAAATTCTTTCACTCAAGTTTTTCTTTTGCATTAGAATCCCTAGATTTTCTCTGCAATCTCTATTTCATTTCTCTCCATTCAAAAACCTAGTTTCCCAAATGGCTCAAGAACAAAATGAACAAATCACTATCACCCGTCTCTTCGAATCCAAAGTTACTCTAAATCCCTCCAAGGTTTTTCCCTCGAAATTCCTTGATGAACAATGCCTTACAACCCTTCCTATTTCCAAATGGCTTTCAACACAAAACTGGATTTCATTCGCTTCGTTGGATGAAGTCATCTACCCAGTCCTCGTCACTGAGTTTTATAAGAACTGCTTTCATTGTTCTGATGAAGTAGATGTTATTCATTCTGTTGTTCGTGGAGTGGATGTTGAAGTCTCCAAAACCTCTTTAGCTACCATTCTTGGTACTGCTGATGAAGGGGTTATCATTGGGGAAGATGGGTTTGCTAAAGGTTTTGATGATTCTAACTGGGGAAGACCAGATCTGACGGCTAAAGAGACATATGCCACATGGTTGTCTCAGCATCAGAGGTGGGCACATTATCTCACCACTAATGTGTTCCTACCTAAGTCAGGAGGAGTAAACTGTGTCTCCAACAGGGAGAGGGTTTTCATGTATCATCTGATGAATGATAAGAAGATTAATCTTTCAGCAATGATACTGAGACAGATGAAGGGTTTGAAACCCAATGGAACCTTAGCTTATGGTTCCCTGCTGACCAGAGTGTTTGAGTCTGTTGGTGTTGATTTTCCTGCAGATGCCATCAGAAGTAGAAGTACTCCTATTACTTTTGGTCCTCTGAGCAAGTTAGTTTTTGGTCAGTTGCCATCAAAGAAGGCTGCAACTTCTGCTCCTCTGGTGATTAAGAAAGTTCACAAGAATGTTATCAAAGACGATCAGAAGGCTTCCAAGAAGGGAAAGGGTAAGAAGAAGGTCAGAAGTACAATTGAACTTATTGTTGAGAAAAACCATGTTGATGAAGTTGTACCTAACTTAGTGCAAACTAGGATTAGTGTTGACTCTTCTGGGAAGGTTTGTGCTGAGAAGCCTAGTGAGGTTGCTAAGAAGACATCACATGAGATAGAAGATGATCGCATGGCTGAACTAGCCAGGATTGTTGAGGCTGAAAAGTTAAGAGTTATTATTCAGCAAGTTGACATGAACAAGAGAGCTAATGTTGACATGAACAAGAGAGCTGATGTCGACATGAACAAGAGAGCTGAGGATGCTGAAGAAGATGCTCCTCTATCAAGGAAAAGGACGTTCAGAACAAAGTCTTCTGCAGCAATGAGAAAGCCTATGAGGAGATCTGATTTTGAGATCCATGTTGATCCTAATCTTGAGGATGAGACTGCTGAGGCTGGAGAAGCAGTACGAGGTAAAATTGTGAGTGATGAGGAAAATACTCACATGGATGATGATGAGGAACATTTCAATGATGATGGTGCTCCTGTCTTTGAAACTGTTTTTGATGACTCATCTCCTGAGCCTGAAGATCCAGAGAATGTGCTGGAAGGTGCTAGAGTTTTTGCTCATAACGTTGATAATGAGCATTTCATTGATGATGTCCTTCTTGGACAGGGCAGAAGTGAAGAAAGGAATAGGAACGCCTCAGAGGTTATTGATAGAATGGCACACTTATTTACTGAACCTCTGGCTTCTTTTGATCCAAACGCTGCTGAGAATGTACAATTCTCTGCTCCTGAAGATACTCTTCTCACTGCTCCTGAATAGGTTATACAATCTCCTGATCATAACTCTCCTCCTCCTCCACCACATACTTTTGCATCTCCTTATGTCACAAAAGTTGATGCTTCTGAAACTATCATTCCTCCTACAAGTTCAGCCTCTGAAGTTGTATCTCCTAAGTCTACTCCATCTTCTGGATCCTATTCAGAAGTTTATTTCTCCACTACTCCTATTTTCTCAGACTCCACAACTACATTCTGTTGTCCTAAAAGGTGACACTAGCAAGTGCACTAGGTACAAGTAATATAATAGTAAGTAAATTATCGTCTCCACAGGGATTGATGTAAAGTTTACTGAAAATCTTACCAAACAGCTTGTTCGTGAGTAAAAATGATTCTTTTATAGAAGTTGTGGATAGTTGCATACAAATGTAAGGGTAAATGAGGACAAAGATATGTATCACAATATTGTAAAGAACAAGCCAAACCAACCTCAAACAAGTGGGTTCAGTTACCTTTTACCTAAACAAGAATGTTGATAGATCTATGGGCCAAGGTCTCTACTTAAAGGTCACTTAAGTCAACTTACGCATGTTCTTAAGATTCTAAGATTAGTTTCATTTAAGATCTCCTTAAATGATTTCTTTCTTGCAAAAGCACAAAGTAGCATCTCGTTTTACTGAGAACCCTTGATATATTATCAACATGCTTCCATAGAAGATAATACATGTATAATGGTAGTTACATGCACTGAATATTGGTTCCCCAACAATCAATAACACTAAATACGAGTTAATCAAGCTCTAAAACATGAAGCACTCCATTACATACCCATTAAAACAACAAACATTCATTAATGAACGGTAAAAGGAACTTACAACCACCAACCAAGGCTGGCTAAGCTTGAAGAACGACTACTCACTCATAATGGTGAGCAAACAGGCTCAAAAGTCCTAACTTCCGTTACCGACTAGAAAACGTTTACAATGAAAATGATACTAAGTGTGTGATCTGATGGATGGATTGATCAGTTGAAACATGAGTCACCACTTAAATAAACTAAAATACAAGAAAGGACAAAATTAACTAGCAAACAGGCTGACAGAAATGCTAATTCCGAGTTCTGACCACAAGAAGACAAAATACAACTAAGCACGCCCACTAAGCTTTCTCTCTTTATCCCAGGTCTGCAACACGTGATAGATTGATGTTTCCCATGCACTTTTGACTCTCTTTGGCTCTTTTCAAGGCTTGATTGAATAAAACAACTTGATAAATCTGCACCACAACTATTGAATAACTCCACTCTCTCTCTCTTCAGCTTCTGCTTCAGGTGATTGGTAGAACCATTCATCTTTCTCATGCAATAATTGGCTCTTTTCTTCAACTAAACAGACTGTTTGTGCCAAAAATACATTGTTTGCCACTAAACTTGGGATGACTGCACTTTGCACATATTAGCTTCATATTTATGCATATTAACTTATTAAAGCCCAAAATATAAGTGAAAATGACCTAAGAAATACCCCAAAATAGTAGTCAAATATACCCTCAACACATTCACTGCTCCATCTCTAAACACTTCATCCACTTTTTCTTTTCCCTCTACCACTTCATCTTTTACCATACCTTCTACCCAAACAACCTCTGCTCCTTCTTCCACTACTTCTATTCCTCCTCCTTCAACTTCCGGATCTGCACCTCCTGTGTCTGATCCTTTAACCTCCTCTATTTTCTCTTCTTCTTTTACTGGTCTTTCATCAAACTATGACTTCCTCAGTTTTCTGATGAATCAGCATGAGAAAGAATCCTATTTTGGAGGAAAGGGATTCATTGGCATAGATCCTAATATCTCAGGAGTTGCTACTCCTTCTGTTGAAGATCTGAGAAGAATGAGTCAGTGTGGCTCTGATGATGTGTTTGGTAGATTTGCTTCTATGGGACAGAGGTATTATGCTCCTGATATGGTTGCTCAAGTTGTTGTGATGCAAGAACTTCAACAATTGAAGTCTCAAAACTTGCAACTCATGTCTATGCTGAGAATGCAAGATCCCTCTGTGTATATTCGCAATCTCTGCACTCCCCATCTAGCTGCATATGATGAACTTTACAAGTTGAGACAGTTAGCTCTAACTTTGCCCACTCTTGAAAACATTGCTCTTGCTTCTACCAAGAATGTCAACAACTCCATAGAAATTCTGACAGAAGAAGTCAAGGAAGCAAATGAGACTTTTGACTCTCAGGGTAAAGTTATTCCTGCGAAGTTGGATGACTTGCAAAGCACTGCAAATCATATTCTGAGAGAAGTGAAATCTTCTGCTCAAGGTTCATCATCTTCTGGAGTTGCTCGAATTGTCTATGACATCACTCTTGATCTCAACAACAAACTTGAGAGCATTGAATCATCTATTAAGGCATAGAATGCTCAGATTGCTGAAATGACTGAGTTTCTGGAGGATATGCATGATCAAGCTAAGGAATAAGAGAAAATTCTGCACAATGCTTATAGGTTTGCTCGTAGTCAAACTTACATTTAGAATGAAGAATTTACCAAAGCTGTGTATGCCAATAATCTTGCCATTAAGCTGCTGATTCAAGATGCAATGCAAGTGCGTCCCTTGTCTGGTGATACTGATAACCGTCTGGCTGCTGTCGACGCTGATTTCAGAAGAAGCATGGAATTGATTCATTCTGTGCGACCAAGTCCAACTCAATTTTCTGTTGCTGTGAAGAATCAAGAAAATTTAAGGAGACAAGGTGCTCTGGGCATTCGGTTTGGCCAAACGAGGGAGAAGACTGCACAACATGGTGGTCCTGGTTCTGGTGTGAAGAGACAAAATGAAGGAGATGGTTCTGGAAATACTCAGAAGAGACATAAACCTGATGATCAAACTCAAAGACAATAGGACTTAAGCTTCTTAGCTATAGGTTCTGGGTTGGGTAGTTTGTCTTAGGACTTTGTTGCTTTTCCTTGTTTGTTGTTTTGATCCTATCTTTGTATACCTTCTGAATATTTTGAATATGCACTGAATTATCCATCTCATTGTCTCTGAACTCTTTACTAACACCTCTGTGTACTCTTATGTTTATGGTGTTTTTGTTTTTGCTCTGATCTTTATCCCACTAAATCTAACAACTTGATCTTAAGCCTTTCTTAAGTTAATACAGATTGTTGGAGTTCACCATTTACACCAAAATGGGGGAGTTACTTCTATCAGAGTTCTTAAAAACAAAACAAACATGAAGTTGCTTTCTAAACTCTATGTTTTACTTAAGTAACTTTACCTTCTGGACCACGGTTTGTCCATAACCAAAATGGGGGAGAATGATGAACCCTACATGTTTTGATTATGTCCAAACGTTTCAGAAGATGAAATTCTATTTTTTACTTATGTACTTTTCAATGTTGACTAACAATTTTTGTTAAGTATTATATAAGTTTCTCAGCAGGTGCTGAATGAAGAAACTCTGGATTGCCTTGAAGACTCAGAAGAGAAGAATAGCTGAAGACAGAAGTTTAAACCTCAGAAGCTGGATACTCCGCTCTGAAGATTTTCTGAAAGCTGTTAAAGCTCTCCTCAGAGGATTAGAAGCAATCAGAAGATATTCCATTTCGACCACAAGCTTAGACAAAAGTTTAAAGAGCTCAGAAGCGCTAGTCACGAGTCTTATCTAGCATTTAATGTTCTGACTTCTGCATTTAATGCAAGGCGCCAAAAGTTCAAAAAGCTGTTTTGGTGGAGCGCGCATGTCTGCCTGAAACAAAACAAGCATTTCCTTGTCTACCCTTTGCCGATCCAAATGAAGTAAAATTCTAGTCAACCTTATCCTTGATTTCAAATCTCTTACCGGATTCAGTTAAAGAACAAGGTTAACGGAATCAAAGTGTTTGAAGACCGTTTGAAGAAGTGACAGATTAACGGCTACAACAACTGATGTCATCTTTTGAAGATTCAAATTCAACAACGGTCATCTCCAAAGCACTATAAATAGTAGCCAAGCTCCATTGCATCACACACGCGATTAACGAGCAAAATCTTAACGCACTGTTTTAACGAGCAAAACAGAGCAATCTTTTCCATTCTCAACCTTTCTTAGTTTAGGCTTTGTAATAGTGATAGAGTGAAGAAACACAAGTTCATAATAGGAATCTTGTAAACTGGTATCGTTTGTGATACTCAGTTAGATTTGAGAGAAATCTAGTTAAGGTTTGAGTTGGGTGAGAATTCCAGAAAACAGGATTGTTGTTGTTCTGGTGGAAATCCTTTAACTCATTCTAGGCTAGTCAGAACTAAGTGAGAAATTAGCTTAAGTTCTGTTGATGTAAAGGAGCTTTTGAACTTGCCATAAAAGTTCGGAATAGTGGATTTAAAATCTCTGGGGACTACGATCACAGAGGACAGGACGTAGTCACAGGACTTCTGTGGTGAACCTGGATAAATCGAACTGTTCATCAGGACCTCCTGAATCTCTTTCTCTCTTCCTTATACTTGTTATTTTTGCTTCTGTGTACTTGCTTTTGTTTAGTGCTGAAACAAATTTACTCTTTATATCATTGTCTTTGTTCAGAAGACCGTCCAGAAGTTCTCTAACTCAGAGCTTCTGTTGCTGAAAGCAGTTAAACTGTGAAAAGGCAGAATTTCTCTCAGAAGCTGTTTCATTAAACTAGCCTCTGATTCTGAGGAAATTTGGCTCTGAGAAATTAAGTTTCTCTAAAAACTTAAAATTATCAGTTTTCCGCTTAGACACCTATTCACCCCCATCTAGGTGATTCTGATCTTGTTAGGGCCAACAGAAACCTACTTTACGAAAACTCATATTTGAGTCTTATATTTATCTCTAAAAATATCAAAAGAAAATGATATGTGTCATTTCAATCAAAAGAAAATGATATGTGACAAAATGATTGTCTCTATAAATTGTATTGTCGTGTTAGAAATTGATTTTATTTTTAACCAAATAAATATAGAATAATTAATACATGTTATAATGGAATAATTTTAAAATGTATGTATATATCAATAAATCGCGCATACAAAATCTATATACAACATTAAAGATTATATAAACATTAAAGATTGTGGAGATCAACTACGGATGTTAAAATGGTTTTATGTGATGAAAAGGTTTTTTTTTTTTCATTATTTCCGATTTATGATATAGGTTTTTATAATAACTATTTTGAAAAATGTGAATTGTTTTGTATGTGACATATGATTCTACTATTGAAGCAATCATCGCAGGAAAATGTTTTAACAAATTTAAGAATGCATTTGAAGAAGGCACGTCCTATGTTTTGGAGTTTTTTAAAGTTGCTGATAACTTGGGTAATTACATGGCATCGACCCACAAATACAAGTTAAGGTTGTTGTCAAAAACTTGCGCACAACAAACAAGTTGTCCGAAGTTCAAGAATGAACTCTTTCGGTTCACATCGTTAAGCCCCATTATTGAGAAAACTTTGAATCTGGGTTTCTTAGTGGGTAAGCCTTTTATATTAAATAAAATATATCAGAATCATTTTGAAGTCTTAATTGATCATTTTTTTTTATCTAAAGATGTACTAGCACAAGTAACAGATAGAGGCCCACTTTATAACAAAGATACAAAACCGCGACTCACACTAACTTTGGAGGATGAAGAGTAAGTTCATAATATTTTTTCGCACCACTAACAATTTCAATTCCTTTTTGTTTTATCCAAATATAATTGCTAATGTCTTTTTGTTTCTCTTTCGAAGGAAAAACTCTATCAAATGCACAATTTGGGAGGATTATGCTTTGGATTTTGACAATTACACCATGTCAAGTGATTGGCCAATAATTTTCATGATGCAATATGCAAAAATTACCGAGTTTAGAGGTAAATAATAAATTAAACATATAAAATTTAATATTTTTTGCAAAATAATATAATTAATATCAATATTGTTGAGAAATTAGTAAAATATAAGTAAATTCATTTTTTTTTCATTTATAATGTAGGGTTTGCCACACTTGCCAATTCATTATGTTCGAAAGATATATCAGAATCACTTTGAAATTGAGAGCTACAGGAAAAGGTATAACAAAAAATATTAGTAAAACAAAAATTCTGCTTCAAAAATATATATTATCATTTACTGGATTAATATTTATTTTGGCTCTAACATAACATGAATAGGTTGAAGGAGGATTTTAATGACAAAATGACATTTAGCTCTTTTTCCGCTAGCAATCAAACAATCTCAGTTGATGAGCCAAAAAGCATTGAAGAAATTCATGCAATCAAAATGGTATTGCATCTCCTAATATTTTATTAGTTATCTTTTTATACATCAACTATTCCCACTCAAACATCTATCAAAACTGTTTATTAAAAAAATATTTTTTATTTTTTGTTCCCTTATCAATTTAAAAAAACATGATGTTCTACAGGTGTGCCAATGTTTAACAGTTGCTGAGGTGATGTCTATTGAAACCAAAAATAAATGGTACTACGTTTCATGCAGCAAGTGTACCAAAAAGTGTTTGGAAGAGAATGATAAATATCATTGTATTGGGTGTGAGTAAGATGTCATCCCAACTATAAGGTATTTTTAAAACTACTTACTGATTTTTATATGTAATGAAATTTCTCATATAAGATTTGAAATTCAGTTATAGGATTCAAATGCGTGTGAGTGATGAAACATCAAGTGTTGTGTTTACTCTATTTGAGCGACTGGCTTTACAATTTATTGGTCAATATGCTTCTGCTTTGAAAGCAATACATGCAAAGGTTAATCAATCATATAAATCTAAATTAATATTTTAATATTAAAGATACAAAATTTGGACGTATCCCTAACTTATTTTATTTTTGAAAAAAACAGGAAGATACCATTGAATCATACCCAAGTGAACTTAACCAATTTATTGGTAAAAAGTACCTCTTCAAGATTGGAATATGTGAGTACAACTTGACATGTGAGGGGGCTCCTTTTGGCATCTCAACCATGACTATATGTGATGACTTCATTGCAAAACAGTCCAAAAGTGGAGAAATAAATCAGGTATGATTTTATATTTCTTTTTGAACTGTTCATTGTCTTAACATACCAACACTAATCAAATTTCATTTTGTCTTTCAGGAATCAAGAGGAGGTGTCAGTGATATTCAGGAGCAAGAAGGCTTTACAACTCGACTAGCTAGGTTAAAGCGAGATGAAGTTGCAGTCGCAATTGTAGATGAAATCAGTGATGCTGAAGACGGATTTTCATCGACGAAATACTTCGTCAAAAAGATCAAAATTGAGAAGCAAGATTGATGCATTATGATATTTAGAACTCTTAATTTCTTCCGGATAGCTTGCATTTTTATTGAAATTTTTTCTTCAATTTGATGATGCTATTATCTTTTGGAACTTTTGTTTTGATGATTTCAATTATGGAATATTTTGGTAATTTGATTTGATTTGGATAACTTTAGTTTGTGAATGTTTTTGTGTTTCGTATTTCATATTTTTCCAGCTACATGAAAGATTTGCAGTAATCTATTTTAATTTTCGAATTACTTAATATATTTATTTGCTTGAATTCCTTGATATTTTAGGCTTGAAGTTTATGGTTTGAATTTTTTAGAAATGTGCAAATAAATATATTAACTCCATAAATTTATAGAATTAAGTACCATGTGTTTATGAAAAGTAATAGAATTTTTTTTGTGCTTGGTTGATTTTATAAAAAGCAATTCTAATTGAATCTGACCAAATTTTTAATGTTGTATTAAGGGTTTAATTATTTACTTCTAAATATTATTAAATCTTTCCCACTATATATTATTTGTGTAAATATAATTTAAATATACAAATGTAGACCTAAGACCTCCACCACATGTAAAACTACAAATGTAGAATTTACAAATTACACACTATTAAATTTCTATTAGTTAACATTCCAGCATACCACGTTATCCATACACCAAACACATTACCATATAATATATTGTTGTGACTTGGATACATAGTAATCAACAAAATGTTTAACTGACAAGAGTAATTATTAGTAAGTATCAGTAATGATATTTGGATATATGACTTTCAACTTTCTTTTTTTTTTCTTTTTTGATAATGACTTTTAATTTTGTTTAATTGATTAATAACAATAGATTTCAACCTACTTCTTTTTTTTCAAAAATTGTGCAATTGCACTTACATTAAATAACAAAGGAAAACCCCCCGTCCCTGGTGTGATTCGAACCCATGACCTCTCTGATCATAGGTAGAGTGTTTAACCACTAGACTAACACCTTCACCACCTACTTAAGATGAGATAAGTAAACCTTAATTAATTAATCATCTAACACTATGTTGTTAATTAACATCTTATTATTTTGATGACTTACTTTATTAATTGTTTTTATATTAATGCTCCATATGTGATAAAATGAATTTTATCATATACTATATACTTAAATGATTTATATAACTCTAGATGTTATTAAATGATATTTCAAAATAAACTTTAAAAGAAATATCTAGAGTTATCCCAAAAAGTATATGATTTAAACTCTTGATCTTACGTGCTCTAACTATGCCATATTTTACCCGAGATCAATAGTTTTATGTATGTATGCCATGAACTTAATTATGTGAATATGAGATATATTATGGACTATTTAATCATGACATAATCTTAATTGAAACATACTCTTGCCATGATTATTTTACGGAGTTCATAATTATTACGACATCTCAACTTCACTAAACATTTTCGGTTTATACATACTTGCCATGATGTGTGATCAAGACATTTTATCATCTATACTTACACGAATTTGATACATTAACTTGATGATAATATGTATGGTTATATGGTATTAATTTATGGTGATTAACATTGTTCAACAAAGAAGAAAACTCAAGTTAATCTACACCATCCATCTACCATCCTTGATCTTCATCCTACGGCCAAAAATTGAACTTGATGAGCAAGTTTGATGTCTCTTCCATGACAACTCATGTTGTACCTTCAAGTGCTTCTCCACCTCTCCTTTAATGCACCAAAACCGAGATATCAAAAGGAGAAGAAGAGTTTGTGGTTAAGAAGAAGAAAGTACACTTACAACTTGACATAAAGTGAAAAGTGAAAGACATAAAGTTGATGGATGAGGAAAAATCTTCCCCAAACGGCTACATGAAGAGATGGCACGAAATTGATTCAAATTTGAATCTCCAACAGCTCTATTTTCGACTATAAATAGCCCGGGAAGTTGACAGTTAAAGATAAGGAAAAACATCGAGAATTAAAGCTATCATACGAGAGAAATTGTCAAAGCTTTAGTTAATATTTCCTTCAACTGTATCGTGAGAGTTTGAGTGTTATTCTTATCATTCAAAAACGATATTGTAAAGATTAAACGGTGGGGTTTAATCTTGGGTTTAACACTAGATCCCGATAAAAGTGTAAAGGTTCTTAAGCACCCGTAAGCTTAGGAGAGGTTATCACTGAGCCTTGAAAAGTGCCATAAGTTTCTTAGTTGAGCTTGAGAAAAACTAAGAGAAGTCACTCGACGCTTGAAGTTCGAGAGAGTAAATACTGGTAGAGGTATTTGCTGGCAGTGTCTCGGATTGTGAGAACTGTCTCAGGCTTGATTTCTGCCCGTAAAGAAATCATAGTGGAAAATCTCGAGAGGTTCTCTCGGGGACAGGATTAGGCTCACAAGGAGACCGAACCTGGATAAATAACTGTGTCAAAATCTCCTATCCCTTATTCTCTTTAATATTGCTTTTAATCACTTGCTTGCATTTATTTATATATCTATCAACTGCTAGTGATTAACTGTGCTTAATTTTCTCATACTCTTATTTTCCATAAACAATTAGTTTCTTCCGCAAAACTATTTGAACTATTGTTTATTTAAATAGGCAAATATTTTAGGAGTATTTGAAAGTATTTTTAAAAGCGATAAATCCTATTCACCCCCCTCTAGTCTTTATACAGTCATATTTGGGCCAACATATGTAACATAAACCATTTCTCAATATTATTGAGTTAATTAACCTTTGTACGTTTGTAACATCCACAAATCGTTAACCTATAGATGCATTACACGTATACATATACTTATAATGAATATTAGGATGTCTCGGGTTTGTGATTAAAACAAGTTTCATATGCATAATGTTATACGAGTACAATTTATAGGTGACTAGTGGAGTATTAAGTCTTAGTGTGGGATAAGTGAAGTCTAAGTAAACTAAGGCCCCGTTTGTTTGCAGGAAAATATTGTGCAGATGAAAATATTTTACAGGGAAAATATTTTCCTGGAAAATAAAATATTTTTCTGTGTTTGGTTACAAAAGTGAAAATATTTTCCGGTGTTTGATGACAATATGGAAAAATATTTTCCAAACACTAATTTCAAACACATAAAATTTTAAAGCAAACTTGTATACATATGGAGAAAAGTTCATTGATAAATAAGTCCAAAAGTATTGAGTTACGGACATGAAACTCTCACAATCTGTAGTCACTAAACATAAAAGAAGCAACATTTTTTCATTTAGCTTGCTTAAAACTATGAAAGAAGCAAACAATCCATAGCCTCTGCACAAGAAACATGCTCAGCCTCTATATATAATTTCTGGATAACTCATTTAGTTGTATGTCTCTTGAAGCTATCCGTGTTAACACAGCTCGGTCCCACAAGTAACGACTCATCTCTTCCTCGTTGAACTCTTTATTCGATCTTCCATCAGCAACTTCAGAGATCTTCCCTTCTCCATATAATCCCCAAACTTAAGCAACCAATTTCACCATCCTTTTTGCTTCCTGAGTCTCTTAACTGGTCTTTTGACACAAGCCAATTCAAAGCATAACCACTTCATAACAAAAAAAAAAACGTTAGCTTTCTTTGTTGTTTCTCCATAGTCAAATAATCCTTCACATGAAATTCACAAGGAAAGAGATACACCATAAAAAGAATGTATACAAGTCTATCATTCAAATACATATACTGATATATATGCAGTGTGTCTCCATCAAAAATCACTAATGCTACTTCAAGTCTAGAAACTGTATTCTTCATATTAGGAGGTAAGAATATCATTGTTTTAAAGTAGATAGAAATCTCATCAAATAATAGGTAGCAACAATATTAATAATGTAAAACCATTGATAGGTGTTGGAATAATGCATAACAAATAACTTATACCAAACTCTTTAGGTTTTCAATCAAACAATTTGTGTACTTCCCAACAGAATTCTTCTATAGGATTATTTCACAAAATCACAGACAAGCATATTAAGTAGAAGAAGAGAAATTAGCTATCCTTATAACAGAGGCGTAAAACTCAATTTCTTCAGCAGAATAAGAAACAATTAATGAAATAAAAATCAATCTACAAAGTTAACAGTGAAAGTACCACAATCGGAAGAGGCGTACCCAGTTAATTAATGTCCAAACCAGGATTTATATCCAACGTGATCGTACAAGAGCAAAAGGAAGAGAAGGGATTGAGTAATTCGAATTAGACAAAACGGACAAGGAAAAAGGATTATCAATGATGAAAAGACCAACAGAGGGAACGACGGTGAGGGCCGCGAGGTCGATGGAGGGTTCAGACTGGTGAAGATGATTGAGGTTGAAGAAGGATGGAAGTTGAGGAATAGAAAGACACACGCACCTAGTTTCGGAAAATGTTTTACGCTTCTATTTTTGGTGAAAATATTTTCCCAAAATCATTAATGAATTTTCCTGTTGACTACACAATCTTTTCCGTGGACTTATTATCCAAATCAAACAAACACAATAAATATTGGAAAATATTTTCCTGCAGATTATTTTCCTGTAAACAAACAGGGCCTAAGGTGCTAAAGAGTGGTGTTAACATTATGCTAAGTTGTTTAATTATACTTTGGGAAGTTAATTAGAGGCTGAATTAGTTTAGAGAATTTGTCTCATACTATCACATGAGGACAATTCACAATAATAAGTTAAAGACCACATTTCTCACATCCAATCATAAAGTTATCTTATATTTAACTATACCTCTTCTTCTTCTTGCACGAAATCTGAAGAAACTCACCTCTATTCCAGCTCTAAACTCCTCCATTTTCATCATCCAAAGACCCCAAATCAAATTTCATACAAACCCTTCATCATTTGCATAGAAAACAAGTGATACAAGCAAGCATAGTTGAAGGAGATATCATTTGAGATTGTTGATTGTTTTGGCATCATTTTGATTCGGTTAGAGCTTCTTAATCTCAAGGTTTATGTGTTAACATGATATTATACCTAGTTTATGAACTTCTTGTTGGGTTTTTATATGTTTTAATTTGATTAAGGGTGGCTTAGTTGGAAGGGTATGAGTTATGCACTAAGCTGAAATTCTGGAACTGATTTTCAGTCTCCTTATGACATGTATTTCATCTATTTTTAATTTGAATTTCGAAAAACGTAAAACTAAAACCTTTTATATATAGATGTTATGGAGCTCTATGTAAAATTTGGAGTCTTAATTCAAAGTATGTTAGGAGTAAACTCGGTTTGATGATGACTGCCTCAAAACTGAGTTTCATGTAGGACAACCCTTTTGAGATGCATTTTTGAGGTCTTTATACCCGAAATTTGAACCTATGTATGAAGACTTTTATGTTTATATATATATCTTAAGTTTTTTTCTCTAAAAGGGCTTGCCTAGATGTTGAGTAAATTTTGAGATATGCCAAGTTTATTGTGTATGGTACTAGGCTGGAAATTGTGTTACCTTGCTGGAAATGGCAGGAGATTGTTTTTCATTCCATATATTATGTGGATATGCTATAGACTTGAATTTTGGATATGTTAGACAAATATGTGTCTAGTTTCAGTAGGAATTGGAATTAGGTCTATTGAGTTAGTATAGAGGAAGTTATGGGAGAAACTATACAGCTAGGTCACAAGTAAACCTAAGTGAAAAGTTTGAGATTAAATGGAGCACATAAAGTTAGGAGTTAAACCATGCATAATATTGCATTTCATTACTTTTAGACTTATCCTGATTGTATATATTTTATTTGGCATTAGGAGGACAAGGTGTAAGTGGAAATGCACCCGATCGTGTAGAATAGAGAAAGTCGAGTGCAACGGTAAGCATATTGCTTATATGTGTGTATAAATGTGGTATGATTGCAACTTGTTGAATGTGAAACATGTTTGAATCTGATGTGATGAAGTGATATATGATTTGTGTTGGTTTATGAAATGTTTCTATGGTTATGAAATGTTGAGATGAGATCATTGGTGATATTGTGATCGAAAATGTGATATTGTGAGCTGAATGAAATATGTTGAGTTGTGTGGTTGATGTATGAACTGAATAATGATTAAATGAGGAAGAGTATGAGCTTGCTTAAGTGAATTTGTGAACTGGTCCATGTTGTTGAGAGTGTTATCCGAAATTGTGAGCCGGAAGCACAGTGTTGAGATATATCCGTAGCAGACTGCATGAGTTGAGTTTTACTCCTCCACAGGTGATTGTATTCCAAAATGTGAGCCGGAATAGAGAGTGTGCCCACAGACCATTTTACATATGTCATTTAAGTATAGTCGGGCCCTAATTAACTAATTAAGTAAATAGTACGTGTAATACATTGTTCGTGCGTGTGACTGTGTGATGAGTTATATACTTTGAATTCAAGTTGGTGTTATATATTCAATTGTGTTGTTTCATATTATATTTGTATACATATATATGTGGTATATTTATTGAGTATGCAGCTCACCCCTTGCCACCATTTTTCAGGGTTAGTAGAGTTCTTTTTTTTAATATCGCACCCGGCAGCGATAGTCGTTCTCACCTATGTATCATGGAACATTTTGGATGTGTTTTGCTTTTGTTTTATATCATATATGTATAGTCTATGTTGAAAAAGTGTATTGTAAATTATAAAAGGGTTTATTATGTTGACATGTAAAGAATCGTAACAAGTATATATATAATAAAGTTGTTATTTGTATTAGTGTATTAGAGATGATTCTGAAATCAAACTAAAAATTACAGTGGAATTTGGAGAATATAATTTGATATGAAATTGACAGGGCTTGTATGTACATGTGTAACTGTGTGTTTGTGACACGTAATGTGATCCCGGTGAGGGGGTTACATTAAGGTGGTATCAGAGCGGGTCTACTTTCCTAGGAATCAGATATTTGTGTGATATGTGTTGCATTTTCGGGTCTAGACCATGTGATGATGTGTTTGTTGTTAAGCATATTTACATTATTATGTTTAATGTAGGATCATGGAACATGGTGAGAATAGACATGTCGGTCGAGCATCTAGTGAAGAGTCCGTTGGTCATCCACGTAGGCGTGGAGCCACAGAAGTTGTGGGAGATCCAGGTAATGCTGGTCTACCCCAGGGGTTTAATCAATTTGCGGAGATGATGGAGATGTTTTTCACACGTCGTCAAGCTCAAGCTCGAGGTCCAGTTGTGGCACCTTTTGACCAAAATTATGACAATATTAGAAAGATGGGAGGCACAAAATTTGAGGGTACTACAGACCCCGAGGTTGCTGATCAATGGTGGGATAAGATCGAGGAGGTGCTTGAGAGAATGCAATGTCCTGAGGAGTTAAAGGTCAGATATGTTACTAATCTTTTTACTGGAGATGCTCTTACATGGTGGAGGTCTGTGAGACAAGCAAGGGCGGGCCAGGAAATCACATGGGAGATTTTACAGAAAAAGTTCAATGATAGGTACATGCCACAAATTTACAGAGACATGAAAGAAACCGAGTTTCTGAACCTGAAGCAGGCAGATATGTCAGTGACTGACTATCAGAACAGGTTTATTGCATTGTCTAAATATGCACCAATGATTGTGGCTACGGAAGCTGATAAATGTTGCAGATTCGAGAAAGGGTTGCATCCAGATGTTAAGGCTGTGGTTCATAAACAAGCTGTGGAGTTTAGTGAATTGGTGGAGTCTGCACTTAGAGCTGAAGAGATAGTGCGTGAGAAGAAACAACTTTATGCGGCAAAAAGGAGTAGATTTGACACCGAGGGGAAATCTAGTAGATCAGCAAAAAGAGGAGAATCTCAATTTTTTGGAGGAAGCAGTTTTCAGCAGTCTAGAGGTGGTGGTAGTAGTTACCGTGGTGGAGGTAGATCGCGAGGTGGGTTTGGAGATGCTCAGAGCAGTCCACCATCCGTGTGAAGTAACAGGTTTTCTAGTGGGCGTTCTGGTAGCGGATTCAGAGCACGTAGAGCAGGATCTGTTCTAGCTTGTCAAACTTGTGGGCGGACACACGTAGGAGAGTGTTGGGGACCTACTCCTATGTGTGGTAGATGTGGTCGATCTCACGTAGGAGAGTGTTATGGTACATTTCAGAGGGGTATGTGCTTTGAGTGTGGAGAACCAGCGCATTATCGTAATGAATGTCCCCAGTTAGCTACTACAGCAGCGAGAGTTCCACCTTCAGTTATTAGACATGGTCACACAGCAGGCGGTACGACTGGAGCAGATAGAGGACAAGGCAAAGGACGAGGAGGAGGGAGAGGGAGTCGTCACGATGTTCCTATTGGTCAAGCCAGAGTCTACACCATGCCAAGGGAGGAGGCTCGATCAGCACCAGAGGTTATCTCCGGTATAGTTCCTATCTTTGACACAGTAGCTTTCGTATTGATTGATCCGGGATCCACTCATTCATACATAACACCTAAACTTCTAATGAAAATAAATGGGAGGGTAGAGCCATTAGGATATGATTTGAATGTTATCTTACCTTTTGGGAATAATGTTGTTGTAAATAAGGTTTTGAGAGATTGTCCTATAAAAGTGAGGGGGAGTGAGTTTCATGTTGATTTAGTAATTATGGAGTTTAGAGATTTTGACATCATTTTAGGAATGGATTGGTTGTGTAAATATGGGGCTATGGTAGATTGTTGTGCGAAAGAAGTTGTACTCCGTTCTAATTCAAACTCGTCAGTGTTATTTGTGGGAGAGAGAGAGAAGTTGTGTTTTCTTGTTTGATATCTGCAGTTCGAGCATCCAAATTGATTCGAGGAGGGAGTGAGGCATATTTAGTTCATGTTGTGGGTATAAAAGAAGATGGGTCGAAATTGGAGGATATTCCAGTCGTGAGAGATTTCCCAGATGTGTTCTTGGATGATTTGCCAAGATTACCACCTCATAGAGAGGTTGATTTTCCAATTGAGACTGTTCTAGGAGTATCTCCGATATCAATGGCTCCTTACAGGATGGCTCCAGTAGAATTGCAAGAATTGAAGAAACAGATAGAAGAGCTTCTTGAAAAGGGTTTCATACGTCCTAGTACTTCACCTTGGGGAGTACCTGTATTATTTGTGAAGAAGAAAGATGGTAGTATGCGGTTGTGTATCGATTACAGGCAATTGAACAGAGTCACAGTGAAGAACAAGTATCCATTGCCTCGAATTGATGATTTGTTGGATCAACTAAAGGGAGTAGATTATTTTTCAAAGATTGATTTGAGATCAGGCTATTGGCAGTTGAGAGTGGCAGAAGCTGACGTACCTTAAACTGCTTTTCGTACTAGGTATGGTCATTTTGAGTTCCTTGTGATGCCTTTTGGCTTGACTAATGCTCCCGCGGCTTTTATGGCACTTATGAACAAGATCTTCCAGCCGTATCTAGATATGTTTGTGGTTGTATTCATTGATGATATTTTGGTGTACTCGCGGACGGAGGTTGAGCATGAACAACACCTGAAGATTGTCTTGCAAATTTTGAGAGACAACCAGATGTATGCAAAGCTGAGTAAATGTGAGTTTTGGATGTGTTTTGTTTTTCTTGTATATCATATATGTATAGTATATAACGTGTATTGTAAATTATAAAAGGGTGTATTGTGTTGGAATGTAAAGAATCATAATAAGTATATATATAATTAAGTTGTTATCTATATAAGTTAGTGTATTAGAGATGATTCTAAAATCAAACTAAAAATTACAGTGAAATGTGGAGAATATAATTTGATATGCAATTGACAGGGCTTGTATGTACACGTGTATATGTGTATTTGTGACACATAATGTGATCCCAGTGAGGGGGTTACAACGTTCCTATTTCATAATTTTAGATTAGCATTAAGAGTTCCAAACTCAATATAATTTGGGATGATTCTTATCATATAACAAAAAAATTATTGAGATAATTACTCTCTGTACGTTCCTATCTAATAGTAGTAGATTAGTAGATTAGCATTAAGAGTTCCAAACTCAATAGAAATTGGGCTGATTCTTATCATCTAACAATAATAACAATAATAAAACTATATGATATATTTAACAATGCTTTAAACCTTATCAAGTCTACAAAATGATAGAAACTATATAATCTCTCTCTCCCCCCCCCCCCCCCCTCTTTCTCTCTCTCTCTCTCTCTCTCTCTCTCTAATTCTTCAAACAACTAGCTCATGGATTATGTAAAGCATTATTGCAGCTTCTCTATTAGACAATGTAAGTACCGTCATTTTAGTATTTTTATATTGCTTCCACTTAATCCTTAAGAGTAGCTTAATTGCAGATTTGAAGTTTATGGATTCCTTATTTTTCAAAATGATTAAAGTTATAAAATTTGTTTTTTCTCTGCTTATCTTAGATTGTTGTTGATATCTAAATGAATTATTTTTTTCTTAAATCTACAAAATTGTCAATGCATAACTTACCAGACAAGAAAAGTCACATTAGATGTACAATCTAAATTATTTTTTTTGTGAACCGATGCACAATCCTTATTTAAGTAGTAATATAACTTCTTTCACTAAACTATTAGATCCCAAAAGCATGATTGATAATTGTTTATTTTTTGGCAGAATCATGATTAGTAATTTTAATTAATGTAAAATATAAAATATATAATAGACCAAATAAATTGAAATTTATCAATTTAATAAATTGATATCCGCGAGACTTGAACGATGCTATTCAACCTTATTAATTATAGCTTGGAATATTTTTATTTGCCTTATTGTAATTAGTAGGATCATTGTATATGGAACATCTTTTTCTTGGGGTACTCACCCTCTTTATCCTTTTCTTTTAAGTTAAAAAGAATAAGTATTTAAAATGTTTGGTGGACTACATGTCATCTGCTATAATTGTTTAATTCAGTTGATGCTCTTTAGTTTGGTTAATTTGTGTGTGTGCTATTATTGATTTTATAGACATGTGTTGTGATTAGATGGAACGGAATGATAATTCAAAATTACAAAGTCGTCTTGCAAGGATTAGGCGGAAAAACAAGTTGATATAACTTCGCTTACGAAATAAAAATTCAGAAACCAATGTGTCCCAAGGTAACTATTTCAAGAACATAATAATTTTTTTGAATCTGTTTATTTTTACATATTAACTACGGTAATCCTTTGTTTTAGGTGCACTTGACAAAGGGAGAGGAATTTCCACATTTAGACAAGTAAAGAAGAAAAATTATGATTTACAAAGCTAATAATATTTATTTAGAGTATTATATATTTATTAGATATTAGTGTTATTTCAATTTTGATTAACATTTTTAGTACAATAACCACATAAACACAATATAATCATTTCCGTTAATATTACATTGTTAATTGATTTATTAATGAAAGTCACCAAAAACTAAATTTTCATATCAAAGATGAAGAATCTACAATGGCAATCTCGCAAAGGAGGAATGAGTATACAAGATAAGACCCGAGGAAAAAGACCCATCAATAGTATTTTAGAGCAAGAGAATATTGGAACAGGTCTAAACATGTATTTAAGAAATTCTTTTGTTTTCCTCTATTTTTTATATTGATTTCAATATATTGTCCAATCATCTAACAAACTTAAAAAAATATTATGCAAATGTAGCTGAGGAACACAATAAGATTTTTACATTTGGACAAGTAAATATAAAATACTCTTTAGAAAAATTAACTTTTAATTCATGTTTTTATTTTCTGGCCGTAAGTTTTACATATTTAGATTAATTTAATAATATAAAACCGAATAAATAAGATATTAAAGGAAAACTCGGACATGCAAAGTCGCGATGCGATGATGAATAGAAGCAACAAATTAAGAGAAAAACGATCCAGAAACAATGTTTTGGGCAAGAAGGTTACAAGAAGGTGATTAATTGAACTTCAAGATATTCATTTACCTCTTCCTTTAATTTAAATATTTTTCCTATAAATGCAATCTTATTGAATATTAAATTAAATTGTTATATTATATAACTAGTCGAAAGCCCGTGCATTGCACGGATTATAATATTATTTATTTAACATATTTTATTACATAATTATTTAATCAAGCTATATATACATATATAAAAAAATGAAGCTAAAGTTGCAAAATAAATTTTAAAAACATGCATGTTAAAGATTTTTCAAGGATTTCAATTGAAGAGAAATAAAAAGTTAGAAAATATTATAATGCATAAAAGAGGACAACATGATGAAAAAAAGTATCATTTGAGGCTTCAGTTTTTTTTTTTTTTTTCTTCTTTTCCAAACATTGTTACACAAAGTAAATATGTATGCAACTGGAGATATTTTGTCATTATCAAATTTAATTTCTCAAATTTATAATATAGTATTATACAAAAGTTACAATAAAGTTGAATGCTTGAACTTAGATTTTCAAAAAATTTATGTTTTTGGTTTGTTTTATATAAGCTAAAATTTAGGAATCATAACCTAAAGAGTCTCGTGTTAATATGTCATACGAAATGTATAATATATTAAAACATGGTATTATAGTTATTTATTCAAAATGTAATGTTATTATGAAAAACATTAAAAAAAAAAGTAAAAAAAAGGGAAAAAAAAAAGGGTGTAACATATGAATTCTAAACATAATACACGTAAATCAAAATGAAAGTTTGAGGAAAATGACTCCTCAATCTTGTTAAATGAGTTCTCAATGAGTCAACTATTACTTAAGATACATGTGCTTCGACTCGCGGCGGTAAAGATGCGACTGTTGAGATTGATTGTGCTTGCTCTTAACATTGTCCGTATTTGAGTACTAATAAAATTAAAAGTAACACAACAAATAAAAGAAGAAAGATATATGATGTTACAAGGTGTATACATCTCTATAAACAATTAAATATCAACATATACAACGACTATATTACTCTCATATATATGAAACCATCACTTCTAATTCAGGTGGTGGCAACATGTGGTAATAGATTGCATGAATTGGTAAAGGAGCAACCAAAGAAGGAGCACCATAGTCCTAACAAACAAAAAATGTTGATTGTATGGGAAACAAATTCGTGAAGTACTGCAAAATACAAAGGAGAAGATCGAAATTAAAGTAAGAACACTGAAAAAATAAATAAGGAAACACCAAAGTAATTCAAGAGATAGTTGAAAGATTGAAATTAATTATTGAAAATAAATTTTGCAATAATATTAAAATATCTCATACCTTTTCGAAAAAATAAAGAAACAAAAAGTTTCAACAATCAAAATATTATCATATCTTCAACATGTTCCTTGGACCTAACAAGAGAGCTTTGCATGTTTTTTTAAAATAGGTTTTTTTATTTATGCTTAAAAAATTAAATTCAAAGCCAAGAAAGAAAAATAACCGAAGTATTAAAAGGGTATATAATTATAAGTAACTGAAGTATTGAAAGGGTATATAAATATGAGAGAATATAGAAATGGTTTGGTTACAAAGCTATTAAGAGTAAGTTTTATATTTTTATCTATTTAAATTAAATTGCATCAAAGACAAATACAAAAACATTTAATGGAGCTTTTTGGTTAAAAATATCTTGCATAGTGATGTAAATGTCATATTCAATAAATAAAATTAGTGAAAAGAAAAAATTAATTTGATTGATTTCAAATGAGAAATTTTATGGTCACTTTGTTTTTGACAAAGTAACCATTACTTTGTTTTGTCCACCATTAGATCATGGGGTGAAAAGTGATCTAATGGTGAATAAAACAAAGTACAAACAAAGTAACTCAAAAACAAAGTCACCATAGGCTACACCTTGAAATATTTGTATAAAATTATAATTTAAGTATAGTAAAAATCAGAAAAATTAATCACAATAAAATTATAATTTTGTAATACTTTTAAACTATATAATGATATTGAAAAAGAAAAAAATTTCATCACATGAAATTATAATTTTGACAAATTTTCATTACGTGAAATTTTAATTTTGTAATACTTTTAAACTAATACAATTATTTGAAGAGGAAAATGTCCATAAAAATACTACCAACTAGACGTGTTCCCGTGCGATGCACGGATTATGATATTATGTTTAATTAATTACTATTTGCTTCTTCGTTATTAATTTAAGATGAAAAATTATACCATTTAAATTTTCTAATTATTTTAAACCCTAAGATTGAGTTAAATATATATTATTGATAAATGTAAATATATTGTTCCAAGCTAGAGTAATATTTTTGTTTTAGGTCATGTTGTTCGAAGTATTAATTAGAAATTCAATTTAACAATTAATCAATAAATGTAATTACAGTTAATAATTAATATGCAATAAATAAATATTAATATATTACAATATATAAAAGTTATGTATATTACTTGCTACTTTCAACCCATGTTAATACAGATTCTTGTAACTCATTTGAACAATTATATCTTACAAATTCTAATCACTAATTTGAACAATTATTCTAATGTTCAAATCTCATAAAGTTAGTTAAATTCTAATCTATGCATACAACTTTACCAACTTTAGGGAAATATAATTTTAGAAGATCCTAACCCTATAAATACTGATATACTATATATTTTGTTTCCAATCATTTATAAAAAATGAAATTAAATTATGATAAAGAAATGCTAGAAAGCTAAAACATCTCCCTCAAGAAAAAAAAGGCTAAAACATCACTAAACAACTAAAATGAAGCCCAACCTAGCCCATCTAATGGGCATAACATCTAAATGTTCCTAAATTAACTTGATCAAGCAGCACCCTCCACAGAACGCATTTAACTGTGGATATGCCATCTCTGAATCATTTTCTACTCTCAAGCGCCCCTTCCCCTCGACAATTCACCGCACACAAAAAGTTTCATATGCGACCTCAAATCCACAGATGTCGTAACCTCAGGTGACTACTTATTGAGACAGTGTAACCGATTCGATTCATATCGACATGATTTTCACTTGAGCAAGGTAAAGGCCATTCTCTTTTGAAACTATTGTGTGATATCCAATTTTGAGCCGGACTCAGTGTTTAATCTCAAGGAGAAAGCTAATTCATAGGGGGCTTTGGAATTATGAACAATTCTTTAGAGAGAAAATGATTTATAGATTATTTTTTTGGTAACTGATGGAGGAAATGGAGGAAAATATTAATCAATTCATTAAAGTTTCGGTAACTGATCTTGGTAACGGAAGGAAATTGAGAATGAGGAAGGTTGCGGATTAATAAATTAAAGCAGGGGTTACAAATTCTGAAAATATAAATTTAAAAGAAAAAATAAAAAATCTCAAAAAATTGAGGGAGTGACACCTCATATATTGGTGAGGTGGCAACATGTGGTGAAGGGGTTTTGGTTCCCCTTTTATATATATATATATATAGATTCACTGTGGCAATTAAAACTACTTGATAGGATTTGAATGTCATGCAAGCAGCAATCTTATGTGTTTCTCAGAGAAGGTGCAGACAAGAATTCCCCTACAAGACATTACTAACGGTATGGACTGCTTATATTTGTATGTATAAGGCGTGAATCTTTTATTATAGTACATATTAGATACACATACTAACCATTCTCATTTGTAGAGACACATGTGTTTTCTCTATTACCAATATTGAACCACGTAAAAGATCCAAAAACTACCAAGCGTGATGGTAAGGATTCTAATCTTCGTGCAACTTTTATTGATATAATAATTTTCTCCATGTACCTATTTATGTTTTTTTTTCCTCACATTAGATATTTTGAATATGGGCGCTCCAGACAAAGAATGTTCATTTTGCGGGGCACTGATGTGGTTAGAAGAGCGAATTGCAAAGGATTGAAATCATGATACCCCTATATTTACACGTTGTTGTGGTGCTGGCAAAGTTAAAATACCATACTTGAGAGAAGTTCCGAAAACTTTGAAGAATCTACTATCTGGAATAGATAGTAGAAGTAAAAAGTTCATAGACAACTTACGAGCATATAATATGATGTTCTCCTTTACATCGATGGGAGGAAAAATTGATTCGTCACTGAACAATGGAAGTGGTCCATATGTTTTTAAACTCAACGGTCAAAATTGTCATAGGATCGGCAGCTTATTGCCACAAGATGGATCCGATCCAAAGTTCGCTCAGCTATATATCTACGACACTGAAAATGAGATTTTGAACAGAGCAAAATGTTTCAGGTATGATTCTAACATTAAGATTTACAGCCATATAAAGCATAGAATTGCAATATTTTTGAAACATTTATGTATTGCAATATTAATATCCAAGTTATTGACCACATCTGTATCTTACACTTTATTTGCGTAATCTTATATACAACATCTCTTTAAATATGTAGAAGTATCTCTTTTATTTTGATTCATCTTTCTAAATATAGATTTCAGCTTTCTTAAATTTTTAAGCCCCTTCCATAAAAACTAATAAAAAAACTATAAATTACAAACACAATTTATATGGTGTTGTTTAATAAATTTAGGTGAAAAACAACAATGTACAGTATAATCCTCAAATCCCAAATTCAAAATTGATTTTGAAATATCACAGCCATAATTTATTAAAAAAATATTAGAACAAAAAAGGATCTCTTTGAATTTTTATTACACTCCAAATATGTGATGATAAATCAATAATAATAATAAAAAAAAAACAGTTGAAACTTTTCGGTCATTTTATTAGTAGGAGATTGAATATTTAATTGTATTATGCTGATAAGTGAATGTGTCAAATTAAAAAATGAAATCACAATCAAAAAAATAATAAATTTTATATGATGCCTAACATATCAAAATATATGTCCTATGACGATAATTTAATGATTCCTCATATATGTTATCATTTAAAGCTTACAATCTAAGATCAAGGGTTTATTTTTTACGATCTAGAACTTTTATTCTAATACCTAACATTTTATATAATTAATTAACTAAAAAAATATAAATTAATAATACCACCACAAACCCCCATTAAAAATCTCATTTAAATCAAATATGTATTAAGAATAACAATTAAATTATATATTCGATCCAGAAAGCCCATGGAAAATTGATGTACATGTCATTACAAAAAAAAAGAAAAAAACACAGAATAAGAATTTAATTTTTTTTTGTTATTTTCTACAGTTCTACAAACTCAAAGCATCAACTTGACCACTCAATTATTAAGGACCTGCAAACAATGTTAGATCAACACAATGTTTTAGCTCAGTCATTTCGATAGGCTAAAGATAAACTGTCAACTAATGGATGTCAAGATTTGAAATTGCGATTGATCATGGATAGAAGAAAAGATGGTCGTAGATATAACATGTCAAGTGTTTCAGAAGTTGCAGGGTTAATTGTGGGAGATATTGACTCTATGGAAAACTTTAGAGATATTATAGTCCAAACAAATGATTGAATACTCAAGAGAATCAATGAGTTACACCACTCCTATCTTCCAATGCAATATCCATTGCTTTTTCCTTACGGCGAAGATGGTTATCGAAAAGATATAGGATTTAGTGGAGATAAGAAAGGGAAAAGAGAAAACCTTAGCATGCGCGAATTTTTTTGCTTCAGGATTCAACAACGAAACAATGAACCAACGACAATTTTGAAGTCAAAGAAGTTATTTCAGCAATTCCTGGTTGATTCTTACACAATGATAGAGGCAGAAAGATTGAACTTCATCAGACATAACCAGAAAAATCTAAGGGCAGATTTGTATAATGGATTATCAGAAGCAGTATTGAGAGGTGAAACCAACCAATCCATCTTCAAGTGGAAAAAGGATCATACTCCATCTTCATATGTTGGCAGTGCTAGGTGCGTAATTTTCTAATTGATCGTTATGATTCATTCCATATATTTAAAGTCCTGTACTCACATATCATATACAAAAAAATTGATATAACACAATTCTGTTAAATTATTTGATATATATTAATTCATCTACTACTTTTGAAAGGTACATGATACAAAACTACCAAGATGCTATGGCGATATGCAGATGGGCTGGATATCCAGACATCTTTCTTACTTTCACATGCAATTCAAAGTGACCAGAAATACAGACATTCATCGACGAATATAGCTTGAGACCAGAAGATAGACCTGATATAGTAATAAGAGTTTTTAAAATGAAGTTGGATAAATTGGTTCAAGACTTGAAGAATAATAAAGTTTTTGGAAGAGTGAGAGCATGTAAGTTATTTTTTTTCTTAAGCATTTTATATAGTAGTTATAATGTACTCAACATATATTAAACTATATCCTTTTAATGTTTTTTTTTCCCAGTAATTTACACGATTGAGTTCCAGAAACGGGGTCTTCCTCATGCGCATATATTAGTGTTTTTGCACCCAGAAGATAAGCATCCATCTGGAAAAGACATTGATAAGATAATTTCTGCTGAGATTCTGGATATTATTGAGCAACCACAACTATACGAGGTAGTACAAAAATTTATGATTCATGGCCCGTGCAGTAATGCTAATCTACACTCACCATGCATGAAAGATGGAGTCTGTACCAAACACTATCCCATGAATTTTGTTGAGAAGACTACTATTGATAAAAATGGTTATCCATTGTATATGAGAAGAAATAATGGGAGGATAGTTGAGGCAAACGACCTTCTTCTTGATAATAGATTTGTGGTGCCATACAATAGTCAATTGTTACTGAAGTATAATGCTCATATCAATGTCGAATGGTGCAATCAACATAGGGCAATAAAATATTTGTTCAAGTACATCAACAAAGGTAATGATCGGATAACTACTGCTTTTTATCAGCAAAAGAGAAATGGTGATAATGAATACATGGAGGACGAAGTCAAAACGAAATTATGATTGCAGATACATTTCTCCTTGCGAGGCAGCTTGGAGAATATTTGCATTTCCCATTAATTATCGTGAACCTGCTGTGGAAAGACTCACATTTCATCTTCCAGATCAACAAAGCATTGTATTCCGTGATGATGAGCCAATTGAAAATGTTCTCAAGAGATGTGGAGAAGTACAATCAATGTTTATGCAATGGATGAAAGCAAATGAGGAATATCCAGAAGCAAAAGAATTGACTTATGTTGAATTTCCAAATAAGTTTGTTTGGAGACAAGTTGAAGTAATCGATGAAGCTTCTAGGACAATAAAAAAGATCAAAAATTGGTGCCCTAGACAACGCGGACTAAATGTAGGTAGAATATTCTATGTCCATCCCGGATCAGGAGAATTATACTATCTGCAAATATTATTGAACATTGTTAAGGGGCCAACTAATTATGATGAGATCAAAACGGTCAATGGTGTTTTGTATCCGACTTTCAAAGATGCGTGCTTTGCACTGGGTTTGCTTGATGATGATGATAAGGAATACATACATGCAATAGAAGAAACATCATTTTGGGGAACATGTCATTTTCTTCGCCTACTATTTGCTTCTTTGTTGTTTACAAGCTGTATCACAAGGCCTGAAATAGTTTGGAATTGTACATGGCATCATCTTTCTAATCACATTTTACATTTTCAGCGAAATCTCCTCAATAACAAAGGTAAATACATTTTAAGATTATTAATTTTCAAACATAGATACATAATATAATCATACATTTAGAAGTTGTATAAGTAAAACTATTATTAATTCATGTTCCATTTTTCTTATATGTTAGATCTATTGTTAAGTGATGAGCAATTGAAGAATCTTGCACTTTTTAAGATAGAGAATATACTAAAAAAAATGGAAGAAGCTTGCGGGACTATCCTACATTACCATTCCCAGATATAGATCTTATCGATGAAGGAAACAATAGTCTCATTCAAGATGAACTTTGTTATGATAGAGTCTCTTTGGCAGAAGAAAGTAAAAAGCAATTGTTATTGTTAAATGATGATCAAAGAATATTTTTCCAAACAATCATCGATGCAATTGGAAAAAAAGATGGTGGGGTGTTTTTTGTTTATGGATATGGAGGTACTGGGAAGACATTCATATGGAAGACTATTTCAGCTGTTTTGAGATCAAAAGGTGATATCGTCCTTACGGTAGCATCAAGTGGAATAGCTTCTCTTCTCATGCCTGGTGGAAGAACTGCACATTCTAGGTTTCGTATACCAATTGTTGTTACTGAAGATTCCACTTGCAACATAAAGCAAGGAAGTGCTTTGGCTGAGCTAATAATTAGAGCTCGACTTATTATATGGGATGAGGCTCCGATGGTTCAAAAACATTGTTTTGAAGCGTTTGACAGAAGCTTAAGAGACATCCTATGTTTTCAGAACAGCAATAGCAAGAATTTGCCATTTGGAGGAAAAGTCATTGTTTTTGGAGGAGACTTCCGACAAATATTGCCTGTTGTTGCAGGAGTTAGTAGACAAGATATAGTTTCAGCTACTATAAATGCTTCTTATTTATGGAGACACTACAAAGTGCTTAAGCTTACAAAAAACATGCGACTTCAATCTGGGAACTCACTTGAGGATATAGAAGAGTTAAAATGGTTTTCGGAATGGATTTTAAACATTGGAAATGGAACAGTTGGTGAGCCATTGGAAATGGTTTTCGGAATGGATTTTAAACATTGGAAATGGAACAGTTGGTGAGCCAAATGATGGTGAAACTACATTTGACATACCTGAAGATCTTCTCATTACTGATTCTGAGGATCCGATTGGGGCAATTGTCCAAAGTACATACCCAAGCTTCTTGGAAAACAATGTCGACCCAAAGTACTTACATGAACGTGCAATTCTTGCTCCAACATTGGAAATTGTAAATAGAGTTAACGAATACATGTTGTCTGCTTGGCCAGGTGAAGAAGTATGCTATTTAAGTTCAGATTCTGTTTGTAGAGTTGAAAATTATTCATCGATCCATGATGATATCTATACTCCAGAATTTCTAAATAGTATAAATTCATCTGGATTACCGAATCACAAGTTGAAGTTGAAGATTGGAGTACCTGTAATGCTACTGCGCAATATTGACCAAACTTCAGGCTTATGTAATGGCACCCGTTTAGTGGTCACTCAATTAGGAAAACATGTCATTGAAGCAAAAAAGATTACTGGTGACAATATTGGGCAAAAGGTTCTCATTGCTCGACTTGCTTTGACTCATTCGGATATAAAATTACCATTCAGATTTCAAAGGAGACAATATCCGCTGGCTGTTTGTTTTTCCATGAAAATAAATAAAAGCCAAGGTCAGTCTCTTGCACATGTTGGATTATATCTCCCTCGATCAGTTTTTAGCCATGGTCAAATGTATGTAGCCGTTTCAAGAGTTACAAGCAAAAAAGGACTGAAAATTCTTATTTGTGATGATGAAAACAAACCAACAAATTATACTCCAAATGTAGTGTTTAAGGAAGTTTTTAATAATATTGATTGAAATTTTTCTTTGACCGTGTTATGTTAACTTTACTTTTGAATATAACATGTCTTTGTAAGGTTTTTAAATCTTGTGTTTAATATTTCTTGAATGTTGGACAAATTACTAATAAATTTATATAATCCCGTGCATTGCACGGGTCAATAGACTAGTATATATTAAAAGGAGAACCAAAGTATGTCACTTGGCAAAAGAAGAGAGATTTAAGGGTGTTGTGGCTTAATGAGAAGGTTTATTGCATATGTGTCCTTTTAATAGAATTTTGGATTTTTTAAAAAATCAAAAAAGATAAAATAAGCTATTTTAATGAGTTATCTAATATTATGAATATCTATTTATTCAAAAAACCAAAATTATATATTATCAACATCTATTTGTCTCTACTAGAAACTTACTTTACTGAAACTCATATTTGAGTCTTCTATTTATCTCTAAAATATCAAAAGAAAATGATGTGTCATTTCAATCAAAAGAAAATGATATGTGACAAAATGATTGTCTCTATAAGTTGTATTGTCGTGTTAGAAATTGATTTTATTTTTAACCAAATAAATATAGAATAATTAATACATGTTATAATGGAATAATTTTAAAATGTATGTATATATCAATAAATCGCGCATACAAAATCTATATACAACAATAAAGATTATATAAGCATTATCGGTCTCAATTATTTATTATATTTTCAATAAAATGAATATTAACTTTAAAATGAGTATCTATTGGAAATATGCAATATAATGAGGGCATTAAAAATTATTTTAGGGTATGGGGGCTTCTACTATGGATTCACTCCATATATGGACTCATTCAATTTTAACCTGGAAATCTGTTGTACCAGGTTACTCAACTTCCACGTCATCAGGTTACCAAGTAAAAGGTAACATGTCCTCTCTCTCCTCATTAAATGCAATATCATTCTCTATCCTCTCTCTTCTAAACAAATATTTCTGAATTCCAACGTTAGAATTCCAGCGTTTCTCTTCCAATTTCAGACGCTAAGGTCGCCATGATAAGTCCAAAATGTACTTATATTTCAAGGCATTTAATCGATGTATTTACGAGAAATTGATCCATTTAACTTAGATTTACATAGGTTAGGGGAAACTTTACCTTTGTATTTGTGTTTTCATTTGTAGGGATCAAGTTTGGTGAAATCAGTTGATTTGGTGCTAAAATCGGGCTTTACTCAAGCAAACGAGGCAGTTTCGACACCTTGTAGTATTTTGGCCATAAATCCCTCATACGAACGTATTTTTGGGCGTTTCAAGTTGCGTTGGAAAGCTAAGACATAGAAAAACAACTTTCATGTTTTAAGTTTTTCCAAAGTCGGAGCAGAAAGTGGTCAAAACAGGGTTTGAAGTTGGACTCGATCGAGCCAATCTTCCACTCGATCGAGTGGCCTATTCTTGACAAACAGAATGGCTCACTCGATCGAGTCAATCTTTCACTCGATCGAGTGAGGCATTCTGTTTGCCTTGAACACTCCCACTCGATCGAGTGAAAAGCCCACTCGATCGAGTGACACTTCGACCAACGTATTCCTTCGTCCGAAAGTTGTATTTTATCACCCAATCGACGCCCCAATACAGTTCTTACATTTCTCTGAATTTCCGTTGTATTTCTATGAATGTTTGACAATTTCAATACTTATAATAAAAGTTATATTCATATATGTTCATGTGTTTGAATGTTCAAATCTTATTGCTTGGTAAATTTACTTTGTTTCTATCAAGTAAAATCTATAGAACATTCATCACTTACGCTTTATTAATCTAGGATAGGTCCAGTTAGTAAGTCGTAATCAATCTAACTTACGTAATATTCATTAATCTAATTAAGATTGTCTAGGATAGGTCCAGGAGTCTTGTTAAGTTAATTCACTTAAGGACAATTAAACATAAGTATCGAAAGATCGTGTTTAATTGTGTTCTAGAATTGGTTGAATTGTATGAGTAAATTGTTATAATGTTCATTGTGCTTAAATGAATCGTTGTCTTTGCTTGGATGATAAATGTTGGTTAAGATGTTAGTGTATGAATAAATGTTAGTTTAGGAATTAGATTAGTTTAATTAACAACAATCCAAATTATCGCTTTTTTATAAACCTCGAGAAAACGAATAAAGTAAACGATGAAAGTAAATGAGTAATTAGCGTTTCCCTGTGGGATCGATACTTTATTACTACATGAGTGACTCCGTACACTTGCGGAAATCGGCCAACAAGTTTTTGGCGCCGTTGCCGGGGAAACGCGTCATAATTTTCGTTTGAGAAAATGAAAATTGTTTTTTGTTACTTATTTATTAACAAAGTTTATTTTATTCCGAATCTTGGTTTATAGATATTTATATTATATGTGTTTTTATAGTTTATTATTTACTTATATTAATATTAGTTATCTTTTATTTGTTTTGCTTTAATTTTATAGTTTTAGTTACTAACTATTTTGTTTTCTATCGTTCGTCGAAGAGATTTGATCGTGTTCATGCGCATAACCGACTCAAATTAATTGCAGACGAAGCAAGTAGAAACAAGAATCCATGGAATTTGAAGTGTTTCCACAGGTTTTCCTTCCATTACTTCATGAAATATTAACGTGAAACACTCGTATTTACTTTGAGAAACGTCGCGGAGTTAAGTCGGATTATTTTCGATGGAGAAAACAATAATCGGGGTGCGGTCACAAGCCCACTCGATCGAGTGAAAACCCACTCGATCGAGTGAGGCATTCTGTTATTACAGAATGGACCACTCGATCAAGTGAAGCCCAGCCACCCCCCTTAAACCCTAAAAATCCAAAATTTTGAACCCTACACCCCAAATCCGAAATTTCCAAACCCTACACCCCTCCAATTTGAATTTGAATTCAAATTAAAGTCACCTTTTTGTCTTCCCAATGCATTGATTCCCTTACACACCCTTTCAAATTCAAAAACCCTCTATATAAACCACTTCCTCTCTCTCATTCCATTCATTCTTAACACCAACTACATATTTTCATCACCTCCAAACCTCCTTTCTCCTCTAAATTCTGAAATTCATCAATGGCGGGGGGCAAGAAGGATTCAAAGAAGAAAGCATCAACCGGGGGAACAAGTTCTCGCTCCCGTCAACCTTTCAACTTTCGTTCCGACGAGGAAAAGAGTAGATTCGCTCTCATCAATGGTGTGGTAATTTCTACTTATATGCTTTACATTAGTTGGCCTACCGCTCTTGCTTTAAGTATAAAACGGATTGTTAAGGGATATGTTGAAACTTTGGGATGGACCAAATTTGTAGATTTGCGTTTTACACACACCAAACATGATATTGCTGAATTTTGGTCTACTTTGAGTTTTGCTAATCCGGGGAAGGATAGATTTAAGTTTCGAAATGCAAATGTCGAGTATGAATTTGGAAGGGAAGAATTGCATGATTGGTTTGGTTTCCCATTGACCGGTGTCACCATGCCTCCGGATTTTGATCATGAACGTGTATGGAATGCTTTGACCGGATTGGATAAGTTTCATACTAGCAATTCCCCAAATATCTTGCTTAGGGACAATAGCCTTCTCTATTTTCATAAATATCTCTCTTTGTCTTTGTTTGGTCGGGCGGAGATGTCTAAAATCCATAGACTCGATTTGTTTGTTCTCCATTGTCTCGTGAATAAGACCCAAGTTGATTCAATTGAGATTATTTTCGGTACTTTCCGTCGATTGATTTCACTAAAGAAAGTTCATGCTCTTCCCTTTGTGAATCTCATGGGTGGTATTATTCAAGCCGCCAAGGGTACTCTCATGGATTATCAAAAGGATCTTACCAAGGATGATATCGAGTATAGTAATCTCGATTTGTGGTTGCTTAACCGTTGTCGTTTAATTGATAAGATTAATGAATGGCTTCCTTACTCCAAGCGAACGGCAAAATATCTCAACAAACCACTTGATGCTAGTTCTTCCGGAGCTAGTAAAGGCAAGAAAACTTTGGATATAGAGGTTGAGAACGACGATGATGATGGCGACTCAAGTGATGAAGATGCGGTTACGGGTTGGAGGAAAGTGTTGGGGTGTTTGAAGAAGAACAATAGGCGTCTTGAAGGCAAGTTAGATTCTCTCATACAAGAGAATGCCTCTACTACTTCCATTATTGAGAACATGGAAGATGACATCAAGGCCATCCGAGCGCGACAAAAGAGGGATGGTGGATGTTTGCGGCGGTTGATGCGTGCCAACGGTGAAGAAGTTTCCGACTCATCACCGGATTCACCTCAAACTTCGGGTTCTCCTACCTTTTAGTTTGTTTCCTAATTGTTTTCTTTTTCTTTATTATTGTGATGTACTTTTTCTTTTTAGTTCTTATTATGACTTATGGAGATTAACTATTTTCCTTTGTTTGTTTGTTTGTTTGTTTGTTTTGTTATAAATTGTTTATCTTATGCGTATTCTTAGTTCCCGAACAATGAGGACATTGTTCCCACTCAGTGTAGGAAGGTCGGTATGTTATCCATTTCATTATCTTTTAGTATGTTTGTTTTGTAATTTTGCATTCCATTTAGTGTATTGCATTTAGTATTCACAAAATGAAGAAATTTTAAGCAAAACGAGAGAAAAAGAAAAATATGATTGCCTATGTAAAATTGCTAAAATATCATGCCTATGGCACAAACTTTTCGATAATGACAAGTTGGACATAAATCTCATGTCCCGACTCAAGGTTTAAGATCCTCAAATCCTAACTAAGATCTTTATTATGTTCTTTTCTTTATGTTCAAACCAAGGTTTTTATGCAATCTCATATGGAACGTCATATTATCTAAAAGGTATGCAAATATCTTGACTTGAAATCCATCTCGAGATTAAATAAAAATGAGGTAAATAGGGAAACTATAGCCATAATACATGTTGATTCAAAGTTAATATAGGTTGAGGGTATCTAAAATTTTCTTGCTCAAATGCTTTAGGAAGTGTCAAGTTACGTACTTTTGGCTACGTTTGAGTCCACCCATGGCTCGAGCGAAGTATGAAAGGAACGTTGAAATAGAGTCTAGCGGTAAATTTAATGACATAATTGAAGCTTAATGTCACGGTCTAGTCCACCCATGTCAAGGACGTGACCTCTTAAGTGGAAAACATTGTTCTCAAGTCGGTATTTTAACTCATAAGTCACGGTCTCGACCACCCTTATCAAGGACGTGACTAGGGAAGATTTACTTGACAAAATTATGCAAGAAGAAAATAAAGATACCTAGATATACCTTGAGACAATAAGAATCAAAACATGCGTGCTTACTTTGTCCCGAAAGCCTTATATAAAATACATCAAGAATGGATGATAGTCGTAAAGGTTCTATAATCGTATGGCTTCATTATGAACACATATTAACTTTCATGATTCAGGTTTGCTTGATCGAAGTTAATTGATTTCTATATAAGGTTAGGTTAACATAATCACTATCTTGGGAAGTCGATAGAGGATTCTTATTTTACCTTACAATTTGCTTGAGGACAAGCAAAAGATAAAGTGTGGGAACTTGATAAGTCCAAAATGTACTTATATTTCAAGGCATTTAATCGATGTATTTACGAGAAATTGATCCATTTAACTTAGATTTACATAGGTTAGGGGCAAATTTACCTTTGTATTTGTGTTTTCATGTGTAGGGATCAAGTTTGGTGAAATCAGTTGATTTGGTGCTAAAATCGGGCTTTACTCAAGCAAACGAGGCAGTTTCGACACCTTGTAGTATTTTGGCCATAAATCCCTCATACGAACGTATGTTTGGGCGTTTCAAGTTGCGTTGGAAAGCTAAGACATAGAAAAACAACTTTCATGTTTTAAGTTTTTCCAAAGTCGGAGCAGAAAGTGGTCAAAACAGGGTTTGAAGTTGGACTCGATCGAGCCAATCTTCCACTCGATCGAGTGGCCTATTCTTGACAAACAGAATGGCTCACTCGATCGAGTCAATCTTTCACTCGATCGAGTGAGGCATTCTGTTTGCCTTGAATACTCCCACTCGATCGAGTGAAAAGCCCACTCGATCGAGTGACACTTCGACCAACGTGTTCCTTCGTCCGAAAGTTGTATTTTATCACCCAATCGACGCCCCAAATCACCTAATAGCTTTGTCCTTCCGTCAAGCTATGTAATCCTTGAGTTTTTGGCTATAAATACATCATTCTCCAGCAAAAGAAACATGGAGGATCATAAGAATCACGAATCATAGAGATCACATTCGTGGTTATTCCCATTTGTTCCACCGAATTCCCTTCGGGGAATTCGTAAACACCATACACCTTACCATTCATTCCAGATTCCATGGCATTGTAGTTCTGATCGAGAGATAGACTTCTTTCATCAATTCATCGAGGAGAAGACGAGCAAGAACGCCCTGAGGATTGACAAACCTCGCGATCAAGAGTAAAAAGGATTGACAACCCTCTTTCCCTTTATCGATTACAGTTCTTACATTTCTCTGAATTTCCGTTGTATTTCTATGAAAGTTTGACAATTGCAATACTTATAATAAAAGTTATATTCATATATGTTCATGTGTTTGAATGTTCAAATCTTATTGCTTGGTAAATTTACTTTGTTTCTATCAAGTGAAATCTATAGAACATTCATCACTTACACTTTATTAATCTAGGATAGGTCCAGTTAGTAAGTCGTAATCAATCTAACTTACGTGATATTCATTAATCTAATTAAGATTGTCTAGGATAGGTCCAGGAGTCTTGTTAAGTTAATTCACTTAAGGACAATTAAACATAAGTATCGAAAGATCGTGTTTAATTGTGTTCTAGAATTGGTTGAATTGTATGAGTAAATTGTTATAATGTTCATTGTGCTTAAATGAATCGTTGTCTTTGCTTGGATGATAAATGTTGGTTAAGATGTTAGTGTAGGAATAAATGTTAGTTTAGGAATTAGATTAGTTTAATTAACAACAATCCAAATTATCGCTTTTTTATAAACCTCGAGAAAACGAATAAAGTAAACGATGAAAGTAAATGAGTAATTAGCGTTTCCCTGTGGGATCGATATTTTATTACTACATGAGTGACTCCGTACACTTGCAGAAATCGCCCAACACGCCACAAGACCTTGTAATCTAATTAGGTCGAAATTTGTTCCCTTAAATCGGCATCTTCTCTCTTTAAATGCTCCTCTCCTCTTCATCTTCATCTTCATCCGTCCTAGAATTTGATGTTTGAACCAAAATCTCTACATCTATTCAGTCAAAGGTATCAATGGTCGTCTCAACCGTCTTCCCTCTGCTTGCGTCGGTGATATAGTCATGGCCACTGCTAACAAGGGCAAGCCTGATTTGAGGAAGTAGGTTATGCCTGCTATCGTTGTTCGCCAGCGCAAACCCTAGCGCCGAAAGGACGGCATTTTCATGTACTTCAAAGGTCTCTACTACCTCATTCTTCTTATTTAGACATACGAGTATTTGTACTTGCTTTTCCATGTTGAATTGTTGATATTGAACATCTCATTTTGAAGAATTACGGTTTGATTTGTGATGCTATGATTTCTGATTTGTTGCTTCTTGACTAATCTATTCACTGTTTGATTTTCGATTCACAGTCATTTACAACTAGAAGCATAAATTGAATAGATACCAGTATTAAACAACACCATTTGCTTCTTAAGAATTATGCTACATGTCTCCTAGTACATTTCTAAGTTGCTATTAATTTTGTATGTATTTTCTTTTCCAAAAATGTTCGTATCGAACTTTGTTTGTGCCATAGGCGCACCTTGATTAGCCGAAGGCGGTTGCAGTCAGCCAGGTCCGCGCCATACATTGTTGGGCTTTAAGCCCAATACATTGTTATCTACATCCATTAACGTTTTTAAAGATATTACACCACACACAATATGAGGAGATGAAAGTGGTATAAATCCCTCTTTTAATTGGTCGGATGTATTGCTCCCGGTGTATATGTCACTAGGATGTTTTCATCTGTTCCAATCACTCAATCCCTTATGATGAACCCTATGTGTTTTGATTATGTCCAAACGTCTCAGAAGATGATAACCTAATACTATCTTACATATAGTTTATTATTGACTAATATTTTTGTTTTAGTCTATGTGTAAGTTTCTCAGCAGTTGCTGAATGAATCGTTTCTGGATTGCCTAAAGAACTCAGAAAGTCAGTTGTTGAAGTCAGAGTTTCAACAATTCAGAAGCTGGATTTCTCCGCTCTGAAGCCGAAGTCTGCTACAGCTCTCCTCAGAAGTTACTTGCAATCAGAAGTTTTGCCAATTGTGATCAGAAGTCTAGTCAACTGGAAATTAGCTTCTGAAAGCTAAAGTCACGGGCTCTGGATGGCATTTAATGCTCTGACAAGTGCATTTAATGCAAGGCGCCAAAAGTTCAAAAAGCTGTTTTGATGGAGCGCGCCTGTCTGTTCAAAAGAAACCAGAATTTCCATGTCTACCCTTTGTTGATCCAATTGAAGAATGATTCCTGTCAACCTCGTCTTTGATTTCAAATCACTTACCGGATTTAGTTAAAGAACAAGGATAACGGAATCAAAAGTGTTTGAAGACCGTTTGAAGATTTGACAAATTAACGGCTACAACATCTGATGTCATCTCCTTTGAAGTTTAAAACTCACCAACGGTCATCTTCACTCACTATAAATAGTAGCCAAGCTCCAATGCATCAACACATGCATGATCATCGAGCAAAATCTCAACGCACTGTTCTAACAAGAAAAACAGAGCATCTTTTCCATTCTCAATCTTTCTTAGCATAGTCTTAGTAAAAGTGAGAGAGTGAAGAAAAACAAGTTCATAATAGGAATCTTGTAAACTGAGATCGTTTGTGATCTTCAGTTAGATTTGAAAGAGAGAAATCTAGTTGAGATTAGAGTTGGGTGAGAAATCCAGAAAACAGAGTTGTTGTTTGTTCTGGTGGAAATCCTTTAACTCTTTTTAGGCTAGTCAGAACTAAGTGAGAAATTAGCTTAAGTTCTGTTGATGTAAAGGAGCTTCTGAACTTGCCATAAAAGTTCTGAATAGTGGATTTATAAAATCTCTGTAGGCTACGACCTCAGGGGACAAGACGTAGTCACAGGACTTCTGTGGCGAACTTGGATAAATCGAATTGTTCAATCAGGATCTCCTGAACTTCTTTCTCCCTCTTATACTTGTTATTTTTGCCTCTGTGTACTTGTTCATATTTAGTGCTGAAACAAATTTTCTCTAAAGTATCATTGTCTTTGTTCAGAAGACTGTCCAGAAGTTCTTCAATCAGAACTTCTGTTGCTGAAAACAGTCTAACTGTGTTTAGGCAGAATTTCCCTCAGAAGCAACTTCTGTAAGCTAGCTTCTGACTCTGAGGAAATTTGACTCTGAAAATTATGTTTCCCGAAAAACTTAGAAATTTTCAGTTTTCTACTTTTACACCTATTCACCCCCCTCTAGGTGATTCTGTTCTTAATAGGGCCAACAAGTGGTATCAGAGCGAAGGTCACTTCGCATATTTACTAAAGATCTAACAATCTAAGTGTAAGATCCTATCAGAATCAATAGAGATGGCTAGTAGACACCAGCCTGAGAATTCTTCTCACTTCATAGTTCCAGAAGGTTCTTCCACTACTAGACCTCCATTATTTAATGGCAACAACTACTCATACTGGAAGAAAAGGATGATGTACTTCATCCAAGCTCAGAACATGAGTGCTTGGTATGTCATCACTAATGGTGATTTCATTCCCACCAGAATGGAACAAGGTTTAGGGAATGTTGTTATTCCTCAGAGAGAATACACAGATGACATTCTGAAAAAACTCCAAACTAATGCTTCAGCAATAAATATGTTGCATTGTGCACTTACAGCTACTGAATATAACAAAGTTTCTTCTTGTGAAACTGCACAGGATATTTGGAACAAGCTAGAAGTCACATATGAAGGAACTGGAAAAGTGAAGCAATCTAAAGTCAACCAACTCATGAGAGAATATGAGTTATTTGAAATGCTTGATAAAGAATCTATTTCAGATATGAACTCTAGATTCACCAAGATAGTCAATGACTTGAAGAGTTTAGGAAAGGATATTGAAGAATCTGATCGAGTGAAGAAGATTGTCAGAAGCTTACCAAGGTCTTGGCAAGCCAAGAAGACTGCTATTGAAGAAGTTCAGGATTTGAGCTATTACTTGTATGATGAGCTCATTGGGTCTCTAATTACCCATGAGTTGTCATTAAAGAATCATGACCTAAGAGAAAGGTCAGAAGGAAAAAGAGTAGTCCTGAAAGCAGAATCTTCTGAAGAATCCTCTGAAGATGAGGAACTGGCTATGCTGATCAGGAAGTTCAAGAAGGCCTTTAGGAAAGGCAGAGGTGGAAACTACAAGAAGCCTTTCAGGAGCTTTGATAAGAAAACTCCTGATTCTGGTGAAAAGTTCAAGAGAGATCCAAACAAGCCAATTGTGTGCTATGGATGTCAGCAACCGGGGCACATTAAGCCTAACTGTCCGGAGCTGAAGAAAGATAAGAAGAAGTTCAAGAAAGCTATGCTGGCTGCCTGGTCAGACTCTGAGACCAGCAGTGATCCTGAAGAAAAGGAAGAGCAAGCTCAGATTTGTTTTATGGCTATTGATGAGCCAACCTCTGAAGATGTTACAGGAGAAACTTCCGCACCTCCTGAAGCTACTTATGATTCTGAGGTAAACATATCTTCTGAACAAAATATCTTTGATTCTCTTGAAGAACTCTATAGTATGTTCAAATACCTGAAAAGGAAATTGGACAAGAGTGAGGCTGACAAGTTTCTTAGGTTTACTCAAGTTTATTCTGACATGAAAGTGTTAGAAGAAAAACTGTGTAAACAGTTCAGCATTCCTGCTGATGGCTCTAAAGTTAAAGGCAAGGAAAAGCTGCCTCTGGGAAGTGATAAACCCCAGAAGAAGAAGAAACCTGTCACTCCCTCTCTTCTGAAAGAGATAGCCTCTCCTCCTGACGTTGGAACCTCTGAGAGTGCTGGTATAGCCTCTGAAGATATTGGTCCTTCTCAGAAGAAGAAGAAATCTCCCAGGAAGCAAAGGGAAAGATCCAAGAACCCTCCCTTTTGCAAACTTTGCAAGAGTGATGGTCACTGGTTGAAGGATTGCAAGTACCATATTAAAAACCTCTTGCAATCTGAGATATCATTAAAACCTGCTGAAGAGAAATCTAACTCTGAAGGACCCAATAAGGATTGGGTACCTGTCACTAATTGATTGTGTTGCAGGTGGCTCTGAGTGCTCCATCAATGTCAAAGCTGTGGTACATTGACAGTGGGTGCTCAAGGCATATGACAGGTGATGAAAAAGCATTCATCACATTTGATCCTAAAAGAGGTGGAAAAGTCAGCTTTGGAGATGCTCAGAAAGGAAGGATACTTGGTTCTGGATCCATAGGAACTAATCCTCCGATCGAAGATGTCTCCCTAGTCAGAGGCCTGAAGTTCAATCTCCTGAGTGTTGCACAACTGTGTGATAAAGGTAGAGATGTTGTCTTCAGCTCCTCTGGATGTAAAATCTTGGACAGTAAGTCAAGGGAAGTTATTCTAACTGCTCCTAGAGTTGAAAATGTTTTCATGCTGAATCTTGAGAATCTTTGCAAAAATATATGCTTGATGTCCAAAGAGGATACCTCCTGGCTCTGGCATAGGAGACTTGCTCATGTGAGCATGGATCTTCTGGCCAAAGTAGCTAGAAATCAATTGGTTGAGGGTCTGCCTGAAATTAGTTTTAAAAAGAACCATTTATGCAATGCTTGCCAATCTGGTAAACAATCTAGAAGCTCTTTTAAAACTAAGAAAGTCATTTCAACTAAAAGACCTTTGGAATTACTTCATATGGATCTTTTTGGCCCTGTTCAACCAATGAGCATGGGTGGAAAGAAGTATGCCTTTATCATTGTAGATGACTATTCAAGATTCACTTGGGTCATCTTGCTGTCTAGCAAAGATGAGTCACTTGGATGTTTCTCAGTTCTGATAAAGAAACTTGAGAATGAAAGGAATGAAAAGGTTGTCCATATCAGAAGTGATAATGGTGGAGAATTCAAAAACTTTAGGTTTGAAGAATTCTGTGAAACCAAGGGAATTGATCATAACTTTTCTGCTCCCAGAACTCCTCAACAAAATGGGGTAGTTGAAAGGAAGAATAGAACTCTGGTTGAGATAGCCAGAACTATGATCAATGAAGGAAGGCTTCCTAAGTACTTTTGGGGAGAAGCTGTGAACACAGCTTGCTATGTTCTGAATAGAGTGCTAATCAGAAGCATTCTGAACAAGACCCCTTATGAACTCTGGAAAGGTCGAAAGCCTAAAATAGGTTATTTCAGAACCTTTGGTTGTAAGTGTTATGTTTTGAATACAAAAGAATATCTTTCAAAGTTTGATTCAAAGGCAGATGAGGCCATTTTTCTTGGTTACTCAACACATAGTAAAGCATATAGGGTTTTTAATAAGAGGACTCAAACTTTAGATGAATATGTTCATGTACAGTTTGATGAGACTAACCCTGCAGATAGTAGAGCTCCTGATGAAGATGTAGTTCAAGCTCCTGAAGTTACATCTCCTGTTGAAAAAGAAGATGTTTCTCCCAGAGCTGCTGAAGTGGTTCCTCCTGTTGCTGAACAAGCCCAAGATGTGAATCCTACTCCAGAAGTCAACTTCCTTCCAGAAGATGCTCCTATATATGATTCAACAAATGATGAACAGGCTTCAGAAGACTCATTGGATGTACCAAGAGAAGTTAGAACTCATAGGAATCATTCCTTAGAGAACATTATTGACTCTGTTTATAATCCTGTCATGACCAGAGCTCAGCTCAGAAGATACATGGGGAATGTGGCTTTTGTGTCACTTCTGGAACCCAAGGACTTCTATGAAGCTGCTGATGATGACTCCTGGTTAATGGCAATGCAAGAAGAACTTGACCAGTTCAAAAGGTCAGAAGTTTGGACTTTGGTTCCCAGACCTAACAACATAAAGGTTGTTGGAACTAGATGGGTTCTGAAGAACAAGCTTGATGAATTTGGAAATGTTGTGAGGAACAAGGCAAGACTTGTTGCTCAAGGTTACAGTCAGCAAGAAGGCATAGATTATGGTGAAACTTTTGCTCCTGTTGCAAGATTAGAAGCCATTAGAATCTTATGTGCTTTTGCATCATACAAAGGTTTTAAGCTCTTTCAAATGGATGTGAAAAGTGCATTCTTGAATGGTTACATTGATGAGGAAGTCTATGTGTCTCAACCTCCTGGTTTTGAAGATCCTAAGTTTCCTGATCATGTATTTAAGCTGAAGAAAGCATTGTATGGACTGAAACAAGCTCCCAGAGCTTGGTATGAGAGACTGACAAAGTTCCTTCTGTCTAAGGGATTTGTCAGAGGCCGTGTTGATACAACTCTGTTCACTCTGAAGAAGAACAAGGATATCCTTATAGCTCAGGTATATGTTGATGATATTATATTTGGTGCAACTAATGAATCTTTGTGCAGAGAGTTCAGTGACCACATGAAGGCTGAGTTTGAAATGTCTATGATGGGAGAATTAACCTTCTTCTTAGGACTTCAGATCAAGCAAAGTAATGATGGTGTGTTTATCAATCAAGCCAAGTACACTAGAGAAGTGCTGAAGAAATTTGGCATGATGGACTCTAATGCTGTTGATATTCCAATGGATGTCAGCAAAGACATTGATGATGAAGAGAAAGCTGGTAAACCTGTAGATATAAAAACCTACAGAGGTATGATTGGTTCTCTTTTATACCTAACAGCCAGCAGGCCAGATATACATTTTGCTGTGTGTTTTTGTGCTAGATATCAATCAAAGCCAAGAGAAATTCATGATGTTGCTGTCAAAAGAATTCTCAGATATCTTAAAGGCACACCAGAAGCTGGTTTGTGGTATCCCTGTAGTTCTGATTTCACTCCTATAGGATACACAGACTCTGACTATGGTAGAGATAAATTGAAAAGGGTCAGCACTTCTGGTGGTTGTCATTTTCTGGGGGAGTGCCTAGTCTCCTGGCATAGCAAGAAGCAAACCTCTGTGGCTCTCTCAACTGCTGAAGCTGAGTATGTTGCTGCTGGAAGTTGTGTTTCTCAGATGCTCTGGATCAAGCAACAAATTGCTGACTATGGAGTCATCCCTGGAACAATTACAATCTACTGTGATAACAAGAGTGCAATTGATCTTTCAAAGAATCCTATTCAGCACAGCAGGATGAAGCATGTTCATATTAGGCATCACTTTCTGAGAGATCATGTTCTGAAGAAGGATATTATCATTACTCATGTTCCCTCTGAAGAGAATCTTGCTGACATGTTTACTAAGCCTCTGGCTGGTATGTCTTTCAGCAACTTACGAGAAGGCATTGGTATGACTTATCCACTTCAATAACTTAGATTAATTATTTCTGAATGTCTTAAGTGATTAATCGTTTGAGATATTTTAGTTGTAATTAATTCTAATCATGATTTGACACTTAAGCATGCGTTATCTACTGCATATTACGGCGTTGTTCTGTGGTTAACGGTTATCTGTTCCCTTTTTAAACGGTGTGTATTTGCTTTTTGAATTGGAACGGTTTCTGTGTTTGGGTATAAATAAGGGTTTTCCATACTTAGAAAATTTTCACTTGCATTCTCTTTGCTATTAAGAATTTCCATCAAGTTTCTGTGTTCTTTCCTCTCAAATCTTAACCTAATTTCTTATATCTTCAAAAATGGCTCAAGAAATCACTGTCACTCACATCTTCTCCACTGAATCACAAAAGAAGGTTAGCGAATCTAGGGTATTCACCTCTAGGTTCCTAGATGATGAAGTTAAATCAACTGAACCTATTTCTCACTGGCTTAGCGCTCAAAACTGGAATTCATTCGTCTCTCTCGATGAATTCATTTATCCTAAGTTAGTTACAGAATTCTATCAGAACCTTCATTTCTTTTCTAATGAGGAGGATGTTCTACATTCTGAAGTCGGGGAAGTTGAGATCGAAGTCAGCAGGGCTTCCATTTCTCAAGTGATAGGGATTGATGATGAAGGAATCATCATTGGTGATGATGGTTCAGCAGATGGTTTTACTGAAGCCAACTGGGCTAGGCCAGATCTGAATGCCAAGGAAACGTATGCCACCTGGTTGACTCAGCACCAGAGGTGGGCACACTATTTGACTACAAATGTCTTTCTTCCGAAGGCTGGAGGAGTCAATGGGGTTTCCAACAGGGAAAGGGTTTTCATGTGGCATCTGGTCAACCAGAAGAAAATTAATTTACCTGCCATGCTGATAAGGCAGATGAAGAATGTAACGACCGTGAGTGCATTAGCATATGGCTCACTCCTGACGAGGTTGTTTGAGGCAGCCTCTGTTGTTGTTTCAGGAGAAGGTGTTACTAGTAGGAGTACGGTTCTGAAGATGCATACCTTCAGGAACCTGAGTTTTGGTGTGACTCCGAAGAAGATTGAGAAGGGCTCCTCTGTGAGTATTGCTCAGAAGGAAATTATGGAAGCTACTGTGCAGAAAGGAAAGATTGCTGCCAAGAAGGGCAAGGGAAAGAAAGGATCAAGTAAGTTGGTCCTGACTGTTGAGAAGGTGGTTGTCTCAGAACCTCTTCCCACGATGGTTCAAACAACAATCAGTGTTGAACCCTCTGGCAAGATTGTTGCTGAGAAGCCAAAGGATGTTCCTGAGAAGGAAGCTCAGGATGCTGAGGAAGCACGCCTTGCTGAGAAAGAGAAGGCTGCTGAAGCTGAGAAAGTTGCAAGGGTTGTGGCTCTTGCTGATAAGAAGAGAAAACAGAAGGAAGCAGAAGACAAGTTAGCAGCTGAAAGAGAAATTGCTGCAAAGGCTAAGGCTGATGCAAGAATCATTGCATGTGCTGCTGAACTTGAGAATGTGGAGTTCTCAAAGAATGTTGAGGCTTCAGAGGAAGGAGAAGAGCTTGAGAATGTCTCTCTCTCTACTCGGATTAGCTCAAAGGCTACTGAAGAGGATGATGACTCTGAAGATATTCCTCTCTCCAGAAGAATCCCAAAGAAGAAGATGTCAGCAAAGAGGAGGTCTCTGATCAAAAAGGACTTCTCTATTGCTTCGAGTACTGAACTGGAAGAGTCAATTCCTGAAAAAGAGGACTTGGCTGATGACGAAGACATGATGGATGTGTCTGTTGAGAAGGATGCTGATGCTCCTATTATTGAAGAACTGACTGAAGATAGTGATCAAGAGCCTGATACTATCATTCAGAATGCTATGAACTTTGCTGAAAACATCGACACTGATGATTTTCTGGATAACGTTCTTCTGGGTCAAGGGAGAAATCCTGGTGAAAGAGATGCTTCTGAAACACTTTTCAGAATGGCTCATATCTTTGCTGAGCCCATTTCCACTTTTGATCCAAATCTCTCTGAACAGGTCATCCCATCTCCACTTCATACCTCTCATCCATCCACTCCTCGTACTCCTCATCCATCTCCTTCATTACCTTCTGTCACAGAAGTTGGTGATTCTCACACTTCCATTCCCCCTACAACTTCAACTTCTGAGGTTGTACCTCCTTCAATCATTCCTCCTTCTGGATCCTTTTCAGAAGTGAATTTAAACACTGCTCCCATTTTCACAGACTCTATATCCACATCCACTACCTCTTCTATTCCTTCCTCCTCTGTAAGTCCATCAATTGGATTTACTGCTCCATCTTTCTCACTACCATCTACTTTACCTTCCATTTCCCCTACCATTTCTTCCTCTACCACCAATGCCATCCCTTCCTCAAACACTCAAATTCCTCCTCTCTCAACTTCTGGACATACACCTCCTGTGTGTGATCCTTTAACTACCTCCTCCACTACTTCTTGTTTTGCTGGGTTGTCATCCAACTATGACTTCCTGCGCAAATACATGAATCGGGATGATCTGGATACCAGGTTTGGTAGTTTTGGTTTCATGGGCAGAGCTTCTGGTATTTCCGAAGCTGGAGGTGCCCCCAGTGTTGAAGAGTTGAGAAGAATGAGTCAGAGTGGCTCTGATGAACTGCTAAATAGATTTGCTGGTATGGGGCAAAGGACTTCTGCTGCTGACATGTATGCTCAGGGCATTGTGCTGCAAGAATTACATTCCTTGAAAGCTCAGAACCTGCAGCTCATGACTATGCTTCAAATGCAGGATCCTTCTGTTTACATACGCAATCTTTCTACACTTCATCTAGCTACCTATGAAGAGCAGTACAAATTGAGAGAATTAGCTCTGACTCTTCCTTCTCTGGATAATATTGCTCTTGCTTCTTCTCAGAAGGTCAATGAGAATCTGGAAATATTGACAGAAGAAGTCAAGGAAGCAAACGAGCATTATGAGGCTCATGAGAAGATGCTCCCAAGTAAGATTGATGACCTGCAAAGTACTGCCAATCACATTCTGAGAGAAGTGAAATCTTCTGCTCAAGGTTCATCATCTTCCGGGGCTGCTAAGATTGTATATGACATCACTCCTGATCTCAACAATCGACTCTCCAACATTGAGTCTGCTGTATCTGCTCAGAACACACAGATTGCTGAGCTTACTGAACTTCTGAAGGTTATGCACACTCAAGCACGAGAACAAGAGACGACTCTTCATAATTGTTATAGGTTTGTTCGAGGACAGACTTATATTCAGAATGAGCATCTTACTGTTGCTGTGTACGCTAACAATAGGTTGATCAAGCTCCTTCTGGAAGATGTTCAGAGACAGCGACCTATGTCTGGTCAAACCTTTGATCATATGAAGACCATTGATGATGACTTCAGAAGACGAATGGATCTGATCAATACTGTGAGACCAACTCCTCAGCAATATCAGACTGCACTGAATGTTCAACAAAAATTGAAATCTCAAGGTGCTCTGGGTGTTGCTCCTGGTTCTGGTCAAACGGGGAGAAGTCTGGTCAGAAGAGATCAAGTGCTGCTGAAGGTTCTAGTGTTGTTCCTCCTCCTCAGAAGAAACCTAGGAACTTGTAATCTTTTAGGACTTAAGCTTCTTAGTTAGGTTCTGGGTTGGGTAGTTTTTGTCTTAGGACTTTTTCTGCTCTTCTGATTACTTTGTTTCTTATGCTGTCTTCTGAATGAATTTATATACACTGAATCTTTCTTATACTCTCTTGCGTATCTGACTTCTTACTTTTTGCTTATGTTTCTTTTTGACTTAGTAAATTACACTTCATCAAATCTAACAACTTGATCTTAAGTCTTTCTTTAAGTTTATACAGATTGCTGAAGTTCACCATTTACACTAAAATGGGGGAGTTAATTTACTCAGAAGTCATGAAACATTTGCATCAGGAAGTCATTTTCTAAACCTCATGTTTTCTGTTACCTTCTGACCACGGTTTGTCCATAACCAAAATGGGGGAGAATGATGAACCCTATGTGTTTTGATTATGTCCAAACGTCTCAGAAGATGATAACCTAATACTATCTTACATATAGTTTATTATTGACTAATATTTTTGTTTTAGTCTATGTGTAAGTTTCTCAGCAGTTGCTGAATGAATCGTTTTTGGATTGCCTAAAGAACTCAGAAAGTCAGTTGTTGAAGTCAGAGTTTCAACAATTCAGAAGCTGGATTTCTCCGCTCTGAAGCCGAAGTCTGCTACAGCTCTCCTCAGAAGTTCCTTGCAATCAGAAGTTTTGCCAATTGTGATCAGAAGTCTAGTCAACTAGAAATTAGCTTCTGAAAGCTAAAGTCACGGGCTCTGGATGGCATTTAATGCTCTGACAAGTGCATTTAATGCAAGGCGCCAAAAGTTCAAAAAGCTGTTTTGATGGAGCGCGCCTGTCTGTTCAAAAGAAACCAGAATTTCCATGTCTACCCTTTGTTGATCCAATTGAAGAATGATTCCTGTCAACCTCGTCTTTGATTTCAAATCACTTACCGGATTTAGTTAAAGAACAAGGATAACGGAATCAAAAGTGTTTGAAGACCGTTTGAAGATTTGACAAATTAACGGCTACAACATCTGATGTCATCTCCTTTGAAGTTTCAAACTCACCAACGGTCATCTTCACTCACTATAAATAGTAGCCAAGCTCCAATGCATCAACACATGCATGATCATCGAGCAAAATCTCAACGCACTGTTCTAACAAGAAAAACAGAGCATCTTTTCCATTCTCAATCTTTCTTAGCATAGTCTTAGTAAAAGTGAGAGAGTGAAGAAAAACAAGTTCATAATAGGAATCTTGTAAACTGAGATCGTTTGTGATCTTCAGTTAGATTTGAAAGAGAGAAATCTAGTTGAGATTAGAGTTGGGTGAGAAATCCAGAAAACAGAGTTGTTGTTTGTTCTGGTGGAAATCCTTTAACTCTTTTTAGGCTAGTCAGAACTAAGTGAGAAATTAGCTTAAGTTCTGTTGATGTAAAGGAGCTTCTGAACTTGCCATAAAAGTTCTGAATAGTGGATTTATAAAATCTCTGTAGGCTGCGACCTCAGGGGACAAGACGTAGTCACAGGACTTCTGTGGCGAACTTGGATAAATCGAATTGTTCAATCAGGATCTCCTGAACTTCTTTCTCCCTCTTATACTTGTTATTTTTGCCTCTGTGTACTTGTTCATATTTAGTGCTGAAACAGATTTTCTCTAAAGTATCATTGTCTTTGTTCAGAAGACTGTCTAGAAGTTCTTCAATCAGAACTTCTGTTGCTGAAAACAGTCTAACTGTGTTTAGGCAGAATTTCCCTCAGAAGCAACTTCTGTAAGCTAGCTTCTGACTCTGAGGAAATTTGACTTTGAAAATTAAGTTTCCCGAAAAACTTAGAAATTTTCAGTTTTCTACTTTGACACCTATTCACCCCCCTCTAGGTGATTCTGTTCTTGATAGGGCCAACACCTTATACAAAAACTAATTAGCTTCTAAGCTTTAAGGTTTAGTAAAATAAGAAGATGCATTGCTATGATAATTTACTAGTATGAAAATATGCCTTTTTTAGGCATTCTTTCTTGCAGCAAGTTACTACAACTAATCCTAACGAAACCATAGGCTTTGAAGAACTTCTAACACCTAGTTTTTGATGAAGGGACAAAGTAGCGTTACGGGGGGAAAATCAAATGAACAAGAATGATTTCTTACTAATGTATGTGTTTTCTATTTGTTGTGCATTTGCAATGAGATTTCCTTGACTGCTAATAGTTAGGAAAATAACTCATGAAAAATATGTGAGATGCTAAGTTCGTGAGTAAGTAATTGGACTTTGATTGGGCCTCTATGGTATGCAATTGAATCTATTTGTCATTTCTGTTAATAATTAACAAAACTGTTGTGACATAGTTACAGTGCATATGTTTTACGTTTTTTGTTACGTGAAAGTTATGTTTAAGTATAGGAAAGAATCTTATTGTCGACATTTAACTTTGTCTTGGTATGTTTGCAGAATCACTCTTGCTGACCACACAACTTATAATGCAAAAGTATATGCTATTGGGAACTCTGTGAGTTTGATATACTCATTTGTTCTTTCAGATTTCCTTATGTTAGGATTGTATCATTCATAAGAACATGCTAAGACAGATATAAGCATCCTTTGATCATGAAATTCAGTTAGAAATATGGACAATATCATTTTGATTTTCTTAAAAATGCTTGTTAAGAGGTTAATGCAAATTATTTTTGTTTGTATAATACCATTTCTTGTGAGCTGCCTATTTTTGATGAAAGACTATATAAAATTATTGCTTAATTTTCTTATGGATTGGTGGTCTCAAGTGTTTTGCAGTTTGGAGTTGATCATACGCTGACGACTGGTGTGATCAGGTATAATTCCAGTAATTTTTTTCTCACATATCTATATGAAGTTTCATTTGCATGTAAGGGTTTGGTCATAAGAATTCTTGAGTATTATTGCTTTTGGATTGGCTACTGAGATCCTGTTTTACATTATTTGTAATAATGTTGTAGCATCAACCAAAATTAAGCTCCCCTAGTTACCTAACTTTACAACTATTAGGAAGTGTTTCTGAAACAACACCTGATTTTTATCAATGATTTGAATTACTATTTTGTGTTACAGAGATTAAATGTGCATATGCATCAGCAGTTAACTGGTCATGGTTTTGTTCTTTTGCCACAAGTGATAGAACCAGATAAATATCAATTTATTCGTCCCCCCGAAGCTAATTCCTGGAGGACATGCATTTTTCATGGAGGTCTTTTATGTTGACTAATTTGTTGACTGTTTGATATTCGATTCACAATCATTTACAACTACAAGCATAAATTAAATAGATACCAGTATTAAACAGCACCATTTGCTTCTTAAGAATTATGCTACCTGTCTCCTAGTACATTTCTAAGTTGCTATTAATTTTGTATGTATTTTCTTTTCCAGAAATGTTCGTATTGAACTTTTTTGTGCCATAGGCGCACCTTGATTAGCCGAAGGCGGTTGCAGTCAGCCAGGTCCGCGCTATTGTGCACCTTGGCTCAGAAATAAAGCACGCACCATGGAACGCCTTGGCTACATTTAGTCTTTTTAGGGTTTCTTTTGGGTTTTAAATCTCTTTTTAATAGAGCCATAGATCAGATTAGTGTTATTAATTATTTGAAGTTGAACTTTGGTCTTTAGTTTTAACTTTAAAGTCAGTATTATGAGTTTATGATTATGCCTTAGCAGTTAAGTAGAACTTAAATCGCGCATTTTGTGGTTTTTATTCTTGCTATTTTACTATTTGTGAGTTTTTCTAAATAGTATTGTGTTTTTATTAAATAGCCTGGGCGCACAACTTAAATGTACCTTGCGCCTTAGATAACTATGGTTTGTGCCCATGTACCATTCCTAAGGTTCTGTTTAGTCGCTCTTGGAGTCCTTGTGGTTGAATCTAGCTATTTATCTTTGGTTCATGTGGAACCCTAGATGTTTTCTTTTAGAAACATTATGCAAATCATTTGATCTTATCTCATTTTGTGGACGGAGCTTTTGTGGTTTCTAAAATGTGGCTGATTTTTTGTTGTAGATAATGTTGGTGTCATTGTGAATCCAAAAGAAGAGATGAAAGGTATAGTATTTTATCTTCTGGATCCTATTATTTGAAGGCAATATTGTGCATATTTGAGTTAACTGGAATCAATCTGAAGAAAAGCTAGTTAATCTTTTTACTAGTTTTGTTTGGAATACTCCGGGCAATGTTGCTGCCTCGAGTCCATCATAACCTTTGGTTGTTAAGTTTTTATAGAGCTATCAATGACTTTAGTTTGTAGATTAATTGTCAATCTGTATATCTAGATAAACAATTCATCAGACAGATGGTAACTATAATGGCTAAAATGTATTTCAAACTCCCTGTTTAAAGGGTCTGCTTTAGTTTTGGATATAGACGAAAAATGCATTTTCATCTGTCCTTGATTTCTTATCGTTGTTTCATATGTTGCTATTTGAATTACAGGATCTGCTATTACTGGACCCGTTGGGAAAGAGTGTGCTGATTTGTGGCCAAGGATTGCAAATGTTGCCAATGCTATTGTTTGAGAGAGCTGTTTCGATAGTTTGTTTGTGATATTAGCTTGCATGATGAACCAGAAGTATTGTTTTGCATGAGGTTTCGATTATGTTAGAGTAAAACATGTCAGTTCAAAGAGAGTTGATTTGACTTTTCAAATTTTGGTTTGTAATCGTCAGCTTAGATTGTTTTGCTAATTTTACAATATTAATTTTTTTTTTCTTTGTCTTATGATCTGCAGTTGATAAATCATGATTCATAGTTTTGTTAAGTTGAAATCGAGCTGCTAAATTAGTTTGGTCATTGCCACAGATGATGTTGTTGGTCATGTATCAGCGGGTAGGAAGTAGGAATTTATTTATCCAATTCAACCGCTTTGATTTTCTTTTTCAATTACTATGGAGTTGGAATTGAATCAGTACTTCACCAATTGGTTTAAAACAAGTACTTTATAATTTTTTAATGTAGCTGGTAGCTTTTTCTTATATATAGTTTCAAATTTCTCAAGTTGTGCTTCTATTTCCAGCATCAATCTAAAACAATTTGGAATCAGAAAGGTTTTATGTGTCGATGGAATCAAGCTTCCTTATTTGATGTTGAAGTCATAAACATTGCAAGCAGTCATAAACGATTAATTTGTATAAAAGCCATAAGAAGACGGCTAACCAGTGATAATTTCTAATAACAGTCATAAGAAGACGGCTAAACAGTGATTTAATCATCAATTAAATATTATAAAAAGTAATCAACCTCAATTTGTACAAAAAAAAATGAGGTTAGCAATAATGATAGTTTATTAATTATTTCATTTATTATTTTGTCTCTTTGTGTAGCTATAAAATGGCGACGAGACTTTTAGCAACACAAATGGTGACGCTTATAGAAATGTCGGTAAACAGTTAGCGACACCAAAAACCGTCGTTAATGCATAATTTCATGCGTCACAATAGACTATTTTTCTTGTAGTGTGGGGACATTGCGTTTATTTTGATTTTGGTTATTTCTTTTTGTACTTTTTCAATTTTAGTCCCTAAACTTAATTTTTTTATTTAATTGCATCCTAAAATTTGACGTGTCAGGCGCGTGTTAGACACTCAACATCGTGTGGCTGGTTATTGTGTGAAATGGTTAGTTAGTTTCACTTTAAATTAATTCAGGGGTAAATAGGACCCAACAATATATTTGTTGCTTTTGGCACCAAAATCTGTTACATTAGGTAAAAAATGGATCTAAAGCAACACATTACAAAAAAATACGTCGTTGCACTCATTAAACTATAACAACATTATTTCGAATGTAAAGCAACATGTTTATAACTATGGCAACAAAGTTTTAGTTCATTAGCAACGACAATTTAAAGTAAAGGCAACGATTTTAATGTATCTGTGCGGCTTAAACAAAGATTGGACGCCTTACATGGCAACACATTACATGTTTTTGCATCCGCTTAAGTCTATTGGCTCGCTTAATCTTACTATAAAGTAAATCGGTGCGGCTTAAACGAAGATTGGACGCCTTAAACGATTAATTTGTAATAACAGTAATAAGAAACGGCTAAACAGTGATTTAATTATCAATTAAATATTATAAAAAGTAGTCAACCCCCATTTGTACATAAAACGAAGTTAGCAATAATGATAGCTTATTAATTAGTTCATTTATTCTTTTATCTTTTTCATATCAAAAGAATATTCTTTTGTCTTCTTCCTATTAAAAGAATATTGTTTTGACTATTTCTTATTAAAAGAATATCTTTGTTGGGATTAAATTTTATTCAAAAGTTTCCAATAATGAAATGAAAATAATCATCTGGAGTCCATTTTGGGCATGTGATTAGATATTTTATACAACGGCACGTCGTGAGTACAATTTCACTTGTAAGAGCATTAATCTCTAGAATTTGACTTTTAATGTTGAATTTCACTTGTAATTGCTACACAAGAGCATTAATCGTTAGAGTTTGAATTTTAATGTTGACTTTCACTTGTACGTGAATTCTTCTATTGATTTTTATTTTCCAGTCGACTATGCTATTGAAGAGCATTAATCGCTAGAATTTGACTTTTAATGTTGACTTATATTTGTACGTGAATTCTTCGATTGATTTTGACTTTCCTACTTAAGGTCATTAATTTGTAGAGTTTGACTTTAAATGTTGACTTTCACTCGTACGTGAATTCTTCGATTGATTTTGACTCTCCTGTTCACTTTCCTACTTAAGAGCATTAATCTCTAGAGTTTGACTTTTAATGTTGACTTCCACTTGTACGTCAATTCTTCGATTGATTTTGACTTTCATGTTGAATTTCCTAATGAAAAGACTGTTTTACCCCTCCATTTCCAAAACTAAAATATTTCCAAAATGAAAAGACTGTTTTACCCATCAATTATCTCTTCTTTTTCCATACCAAAAAACCTTGTAAATTAAGAGGCCAAATGCAATGCATATGTTGCATTTGACTCTTTAATGTGGATAAAGATAACCAAATTATGAAATGAAAACATATTGTTGCCTTATTTAACCTGAAATTAAAATAGAAAAGGAAACCACATAAACTTATATAAACACCATTTTACTTAGCATTTGATACTTTATTTAACTTTTATGTTATATCCCTCCACAACTTTTCATTTCCCTCCTTTATTTCCCACCAATCAACATTTCATTTCCTATCACTTTGACTTACGGGGCGTTTGTTTGAAGGGCTTGGGTGAGATTAGTGAGCTTGAGACTAAATTAAAATCTAATCTCACCTAAGGCCTTGTTTGTTTGAGGGATGGAGAGGTGAGGTTGGGGAGCTAATCTCCTCCAATCTCCAAAACTAATACCATGGGGGGTGTTATTAGGTTTGAGGGATGAGATGAGAGGAAGATGATTGGGAAAATGACTTGATGAACCCTAAGTGTTTTGATTATGTCCAAACGTCTCAGAAGATGAAAACCTAATACTCTCTTACATATAGTTTTTCGTTGACTAATATTTTTTCTTCTTAGTCTATGTGTAAGTTACTCAGCAGGTGCTGAATGAAGATTTTTCAGATTGCCTAAAGAACCTCAGAAGTCTCGATTGCTGAAGACAGAGTTTCATTATCAGAAGCTGAATGCTCCGCTCTGAAGATATTAAAGTCTGTTGAAGCTCTTCTCAGAGGTCATTTGCAATCAGAAGCTTTTTACCAATTTGATCAGAAGCTTAGTCACGGGTTCTGGATAGCATTTAATGCTCTAACAAGTGCATTTAATGCAAGGCGCCAAAAGTTCAAAAGGCTGTTTTGGTGGAGCGCGCTTGTCTGTTCAAGAGAAACCAGAATTTCCTTGTCTATCCTTTGTTGATCCAATTGAAGAATGATTCCAGTCAACCTCATCTTTGATTTCAAATCACTTACCGGATTTAGTTAAAGAACAAGGATAACGGAATCAAAGTGTTTGAAGACCGTTTGAAGACTTGACAAATTAACGGCTACAACAACTGATGTCATCTCTATTGAAGATTCAAATTCACCAACGGTCATCCTCATTCACTATAAATAGTAGCCAAGCTCCATTGCATCAAATACACGCATGATCATCGAGCAAAATCTCAACGCACTGTTTTAACAAGAAAAACAGAGCATTCCTTTCCATTCTCAATCTTTCTTAGCATAGCTTAAGTTTAAGTGAGAGAGTGAAGAAAAACAAGTTCATAATAGGAATCTTGTAAACTGATATCGTCTGTGATATTCAGTTAGATTTAAAGAGAGAAATCTAGTTGAGATTAGAGTTGGGTGAGAAATCCAGAAAACAGAGTATTGTTTGTTCTGGTGGAAATCCTTTAACTCCTTTTAGGCTAGTCAGAACTAAGTGAGAAATTAGCTTAAGTTCTGTTGATGTAAAGGAGCTGCTGAACTTGCCATAAAAGTTCTGAATAGTGGATTTATAAAATCTCTGTAGGCTGCGACCTCAGGGGACAAGACGTAGTCACAGGACTTCTGTGGCGAACTTGGATAAATCGAATTGTTCAATCAGGATCTCCTGAACTTCTTTCTCCCTCTTTACTTGTTATTTTTGCTTCTGTGTACTTGCTTATATTTAGTGCTGAAACAGATTTTCTCTAAGTATCATTGTCTTTGTTCAAAAGACTGTCCAGAAGTTCTCAAATCAGAACCTCTGTTGCTGAAAACAGTCTAACTGTATTTAGGCAGAATTTCACTCAGAAGCAACTTCTGTAAGCTAGCTTCTGACTCTGAGGAAATTTGACTCTGAAAATTAAGTTTCCCTAAAAACTTGAGAAATTTTCAGTTTTCAACTTTGACACCTATTCACCCCCCTCTAGGTGATTCTGTTCTTGTTAGGGCCAACATGACTAAGTAGCCCTCCTTCATTATTAAAAATACCACCATTGTCCCTCATCCAATATAACCTAGTCTTCATCTCATTCCTCATTCCCACTCTAGACATTTCTTCCCGCCTTTTCACCCCTCACCGTTCTTCCACTTCACCGGCGACTTTGGTGATTTTGGCCGGATAAGGAGCTCCTCCCGTGGTCTTTCGTTCTTTGGGTGGTGCTTTTCGTTCTTCTTTTTCTTCAAGCAAGGTAATTAATTTATCCTTCTTATTTTATTTAGGTTAATTTCTCCTCCTTCTTCCCATCGTTTGTCCTCAAACTTCTGTTGCCGACCTTCGCGACTGTTATACCTTCACAATCGTTCCTTTATCTGTTAACCGTCTTCCCTCTATTTGTTAACCGCCTTCATTTCCACCGGAAATACCAAAAATCCAAATCCATCCTCCCTCCCCACAGCGACACAACCCGATTTATCCCAACCGGAAAACCTTCCGGCGCCCAATTTAAACTTCTTTATATCTGAACCCTATCACACTTCAATTTTAGGTAAAAATTTACTTCTGTACATCTTTTTCGGTTGTGCGTGCCTGTAGATTTCAAGCTAAAGAGAATTTTTTATTTGCTTTCGTTTCTTTGATGTTCGTGTTGAGATACCTTATGTTCTTGTTTATTTATCTTTGATGATTTGTTTTGGAAATTGATAAAGTTTTCCTCGATGTTTTTGTTATGTGTAGTAGTTTATGGAGTGTAACATTTCGATTAACGGATACTATATGTGAAATGTAACTTCTAATTGAGTGTATTGGTGATTCACAAGTTTGAATTTGTTTTACAATGGTGATTGTTAGGATGTGTAAATGTCATTGTTAATGTTTTGTTGAGTATGAGACTACTTAGACGAATTGATTGTTGCAAATAAGTCTAAAGTAAATGATAGGAATAACAGTGTTGCTATTTTGACTTAGTTTGTGAACTAGAATGAAATGTTATCTATCTTCGATTACTGTTTCGGAAATTGATGAAGTTTGCTTCTTTGCTTGTTTTTGTTATGTGTAGTAGTTAGTGTATTTATGGAGCATTACGTTTCGGTTAACGGATGCTATGTAAAATGCAACTTCTAATTGAAGCTAGATGATTCAATATTCCCCTTTTACCACATCTAATTCTTCACTTGTTAGAATTTGAATTAAATTGCAGCTGCCATAACTTAGTGTTTATACAAGAGACTCATGTTTCAAGCAAATAATTAACTTGAGGATAAAAAATGTATGCACTTAATTACTTCTATGTGTTGTTGCTTTAATAAATGCTAGTGTTTACTAGCAATGTCCAAAATTTGAGCATTAAATTTAGGTGTTATTTGGGGCTCCATTCAATCCAAATTTAACCTTTTATTCTACATTTTTCATCCATGTCCATCAAGTGAAGTTAAAGATGTGCAACTTTTGCTGATAATTGCAATCGATTTTCTCAAATGCGATCAGTGCGATCAAAATGCAATTCTGTTTCAGTTAAGGAACCTAATCGCTTTTTTGAAATGCGATTAGTACGATCAAGGATATTTATGTGTCCACTTAAGGAATCCAATCGTCTTTCGAAAATGCGATCTGTGTGATCAAGGGCATTTATGTTCTAGTGTTGAGGTCCAATCGTTTTTTTTTAAATGCGATCTGTGCGATCAATGGCATTTTTGTTCCGCCTTCGAGGTCCAATCGTTTTTCTTAAATGTGACCGGTGCGATCAAAAGCTATTCTGTCCAGTTTTGTGCTTCAATCGTTTTTTCAAAATGCGACCAGTGCGACCAGAAGCTGTTTTGTTTCAGTTTTGTGCTTCAATCGTTGTTTCAAAATGCGACCGGTGCGACTAGAAGCTGTTTTGTTTCAGTTTTGATGTCCAATCGTTTTTTTCAAAATGCGACAAGTGCGACCGGAAGCTGTTCTGTTTCAGTTTTGATGTCCAATCTTTTTTTTAAATGCAATCAATGCGATGAATGTAATGTTGTCTCCATAAATTCATGCAATCCCATTCAATTGTATTTTGAAAATGGAGGATGCCGGAAAAAATGGAAGACCACTGGAGATAATGGAGGACCGTCGGAGAAAATAGAGGAGCTGGAGAAATTGGAGTTTGCCGGAGATGATGGAGGACGTCGGAGATGATGGAATGATGTCGAAAACCCATTCGATTGTGGAAGAATCACGATGAGGAATAATATGAAAAAGGAATGAGTAGTTAATATTATATTCACATTTAATCTAAATTGAAGGGTAATTTTGACATTTCCATCTTTTTCTAATCTCACCTAATCCCACTAAGCCCTCCAAACAAACAAGGTCTTACCAAGCTCAACTTAAAAAACTAATCTCATCTCAATTTTTTCCATCTCAAATTTGGGTCTAAGCTAATCTCATCTCATCCCAAATATTTGCCAAACGCCCCGTTAGGGTTTCCCTCAAAAATTTGAAATAACCTAGATATTTAATCCCGCAGCCTTTTTCTCTCTCTCAACCACGATGAACACAACATTCACTCTACCGCTTTCTCTCTCACTGATCCTAAAATATCAAGCCCTCGCCATTCTCTCTTTGATTTTCTGAAGCTGTATTGCTATCTCTTGACGCAGCACCTGTTCAAACTCCCTAGGAATCCGCTGTGTAAATAGCAGAGCTCCTCACCCCCTCTCTCTCTCTCTCAATATCTGAAGCTTTCTCCGTTGTTAAGGTAAAGGTTTTGCTTCCTACGGAGGGTTATGTTGGCCCTAACAAGAACAGAATCACCTAGAGGGGGGTGAATAGGTGTCTAAGTTGAAAACTGATAATTTTAAGTTTTTGAAGAAACTTAATTTTTCAAAGTCAAATTTCCTTCTGATTCAGAGGCAAGCTAACAAGAGTAGCCTCTGAGGGAAACTCTGCCTTAAGACAGTTTCTGCCCTTTCAGCAACAGAAGCTCTGAGTTAGAGAACTTCTGAACAGTCTTCTGAACAAAGACAATGATAAAAGGAGTAAATCTGTTTCAGCACTAAATACAAGCAATTACACAAAAGCAAATTAACAAGTATAAGGAAGGGAGAAAGAGATTCAGGAGGTCCTGATGAACAGTTCGATTTATCCAGGTTCGCCACAGAAGTCCTGTGACTACGTCCTGTCCTCTGTGGTCGCAGCCACCAAAGATTTTAAATCCACTATTCAGAACTTTTATGGCAAGTTCAGAAGCCCCTTTACATCAACAGAACTTAAGATAATTTCTCACTTAGTTCTGACTAGCCTAAAGAGAGTTAAAGGATTTCCACCAGAACAACAATAATCTTGTTTTCTGGATTTCTCACCCAACTCTAATCTCAACTAGATTTCTCTCAAAATCTAACTGAATATCACAAACGATATCAGTTTACAAGATTCCTATTATGAACTTGTTTTTCTTCACTCTCTCACTTTAACTAAAGCTATGCTAAGAAAGATTGAGAATGGAAAATGGTGCTCTGTTTTTCTTATCAGTTGTTGTAGCCGTTAATCTGTCATGTCTTCAAACGGTCTTCAAACACTTTGATTCCGTTAACCTTGTTCTTTAACTAAATCCGGTAAGTGATTTGAAGTTGAAGATAAGGTTGACTGAAAACTTTCTTCAATTGGATCAACAAAGGGTAGACAAGGAAATTCTGGTTTTGTTTTGAGTAGACATGCGCGCTCCTTCAAAACAACTTTTTGAACTATTGGCGTCTTGCATTAAATGCAGTTGATAGAGCATTAAATGCTTAACAGAACCCGTGACTTAGTTTCTGAAAGCTAATTCCTTTTTATCTAAGCTTCTGATCGAATTGGTAAGGATTTTTCTTCTGATTGCTTCTGAAACCTCTATAGAGAGCTTTAACAGTCTTCGTGAAATCTTCAAAGTGGAGAGTCCAGCTTCTGAGTCTTCAAAATTTGTCTTCAGCTTTACTTCTCTTCTGAGTCTCCAAGGCAATCCAGAGTTTCTTCATTCAGCACCTGCTGAGAAAAACTTATACAATTCTTAACAAAAATTGTTAGTCAACATTGAAAAGTATGTAAGACAAGATTAAATTTCATCTTCTGAAACGTTTGGACATAATCAAGACACTAGGGGTTCATCAGGTTATTTTCTCTATTGTTTGTTTATGTATCTCTATGTGTTAAATTTAGGGCTTTTTTTTAAAAAAAAATCTCCATTTTAATTTTTCCCTTGATCTTTAGGGTTTGTGAATGAAGATTAAGGGTTTGATGTTTATTGATGGACTCCAAGTGTATGCAATGTCAATTTTAGGGCCATTTGCTACTGCTGTAACCAATCTATTGGATCTTACTAGACTGTAAGGTCTTTGTGTCGATTTGTGATGCTGCTTGCGATTCAGTTTCGTTTATTCTTTGATTTTAGTTAATGTCAAGTAGACCTTGCTGAGACTTTAAGCATGTCTGGGTCGCCAGTTTTGGTGTTTTCTTCTGTGTTTTCTGGGTTTTGAAAAACTTTTGCATTACTTTATGAATTTGATGTTGGTTTTCAAGACAATAGTTTCGAAGCTCTGATACTTGCTTTGCCTTTTTATTTTGCAGCAGTTTGATGAACATAGAAGTCTTGGTTAAACAAAACTTACTATGAGCAACGGGCATTAAAGGTATTGTGCCACACTAAATTCTTTGGACATTTTTATTTTATTTTGGTAAATTCCACTGAATTTTTTAAACACTGTCTAGTTTCGGCTTATTCACACTGCTTCCAGCTATCAGTTGTGTGGATCTTTGTTTATATTAATCAATCAATCATATAATGAAGTCTGCATCTGCGCAATTGCTATGTAGAATTGTTATCGCTATTGTTAATATCCATTCCACCGAACTTTCCCTGCAATTTGATTGAGTAAAATACAGTCTAGTTTAGTATTATTCACGCATTCAGTTGCAGCCTTGGTTCATGTTAGTCAATCAATGAGTTCGTGCAAAGTGTATTCTATGGTTATGTCTATGTTAATTATAATTTCTTATAAGTTTATTGTGGTGCTAATGTTTATTGCTTATAACTTGAATAAGCTACTGTCATGAATTATCCACCAAAGAAGTTTGTAAGGTTAATTCTTGTTAAAACAGAAAGGAGTAGTTTAAAATGTTAGTTCATATCAATTATTATTTTTGTATTAGTTCATATGATATGGACATATATCTCATGTATATATTTGGATTTGGGTTCAACTCAATAAGTTCATTTAAACTTTTAAGCACTATTAAAGTCTTGAGTTTTTTTGTCGTGAGATGTATTTTAGTCATCCGTAATTCTTTTTGTTTTCTGGCATTGTATTTCAGAATTACATGAATGTTAGAGTCACAACTACTTGCATAACATGACAAAATCCTTCTAGGCATTCACATCACTCTTTTGTGCGGCCTCTCATTTCCCTATCTCGAATCTCTTGTTCTGTTGCCAACTACATCCCTTGCCTTCTCCATTTTTATGTACTAATTAGTTTCTTTTTGTGGAATCTGTTGTTATAGATATCTCAATTAGTTGATCAAATGCTATCTTAATCTCAACATGAATCGTTAATTATTTCTCGAAAATATGATTTCAGTTGGAACAATTGCATATTTTTTGCTAAAAATCTCATTCGTTACAGTTAAAGTGCTAATTAAATTACTTTGTTTATCTAATTTTAGGTCTTTGAAAAGCTGAGTGTTTTACATGATTGTAAGGATTCAGTTGGGGAACTTGATGCTGCTATATATGAAATGACTTGCAATCCTTCATTTCCTAAGGTAGAGAATTTTGTTCTCAGTTGTAATACTGTAAGGTAATTTGGTTTGAATGTGCTGATGTACTTGCAAATTTGTCGTGTAAAACTCTGATAGAGGATTTAGTATTCACATTGAAAGACAATGCTTTAACTGTGGAGACATGGAAATGTACTGATGATGATCTTACGAAGCTCACTCTTCAAGAGCTGTTAAAGAGACGATTTGCAATTTCAGGCATATTGACAACTGGGATAGTCTTGGATATCCTCTCTAATGCCTTCAGATGCAATAACTGCTCAGATTTTCAAAGTACCTTATATGAAGATGAATTGAAGCCTAAAGGAGCTCAGATTTTCAGGCTTCGATATTTGTTCTTTTTATAGGTTTGATGAACATCTTCTAGATGCTATAACGAAAAACAAGTTGAGTGAGATCTTGATTTGAGTTTTTTAGGAATGAGTAGGTTACTGTATTTTGTTGATTTATATTTGCTGGTTATTGTATCTCAGATTACTATTCATGTGTTATTTCATTGATCTTTGATTTCTGTAATTTTATTACTTCCGGTGACTGGAAATTTGAGATTTAGTGGGTGTAAGAGAAAAGATGTTAAAGAGGAAGAAGATGACAAGTTTGAAAGAAAAAGAAAATTAAATGACTAAATTGAAAGTTTTTTAAGACTGAAATTAGAAATTTTCTTATTTTCACTTGCTCTATTTTCTTTCTCATCCACGTGTCTTGACACGTCATCAAATAAGGGGTTATTAATACCACTTTTAAAAGTTTCAGGGTGCTATAAAGTCCTTAAAATAGTTCAGGGGCAGCAAAGGCTTTTTCATTAAAGTTCAAGGGGCCAATAATGTATTAAGCCTTAATCGTTTAAGACGTCTAATCTTCATTTAAGACGCACCGTTTCGCTTTATAGTAAGACCTATCGGATAGATGTTTCTATTTTTATATAGAAATAATACAAATATAGCATAAGAAGATGGCTAGCTTTAATTTTATTCAAAAATAAGATGTTAGATTACCTAATGTTTCATCTAAACGGTGTGATGTTGTATAAACATAATTTTATAAACTTATAGATATTTTTTAAAAATTATTTTCATAATTTTCAACTTTTAAATTTGAAGGTTATTTTAAAGTCGTTTGGCTACGAGAGAAAGCTAATGTATTTAATGAGAGAGATGTTCCTATTCTTATATAGAAATAATACAAATATAGTATAAGAAGACGGCCAACTTCAATTTTATTCAAAAATAAGATGTTGAGTTATCTAATGTTTTATCTAAACGGCGTGACGTTGTATAAACACGATTTTATAAACTTATAGATATTTTTTTTAGATTATTTTCATAATTTTCAACTTTAAATTTTCAACTTTTAAATTTTAAGGTTATTTTAGAGTTGTTTGGCTACGAGAGAAAGTAAATATGTATAGAGAGAAAGGTAATGTATTTAATGCACCGTGTCGCTTTATAGTTAGATCAATCGGTCAATGGATTTAAGCAGATGCGAAAACATGGTAGTATGCATGGTCCGTGCGTGTCAAATTACGCATAGAGGTTGAACTATTAAAGCTAGAGAGAGTGTTAGGGTTAGGGTCAGGGTATAAGGTTTCTAGAACACAATTTTATATCAAACGACAATTTCAAACACGAAATTTGTTTTGGACTCACGACGTGGCGTTGTATAACACTACACCATAGATTGCATAATGCAACAATATCAATTTGTTGCTTTCGGCACCAAAAATAGTTGCAATAGGTAAAAAGTGGGCCAAAATCAACCCGTTACAAAAAAATAAGTCATTGGATATTTGTTCCTTGCCTTTGCTCCCAATGGCAACAAAAATTTAGTAAATGCATGTTTTCTGCATCGTTGTTGTATGTTTATGAACAATTGCAACACCTCGACAAAAGGGATAAGGCAGCGCAAAATGGAGATAAAGGCAACGAAAAATTGAGACAAAAACAACAAAAAATTAAGACAAAAGCAACGAGCTTGCATGTAAGGCAACAATGATTGGCTCCAATATTTTACAATGGAAATATAATATTCGGGATCAATTTCTTTGGATTGAAGAAAGCTCTTTGTAGTAGTATTAATAATAATAAATAATAATAATAAACTAGATTACAATACAATATATTATCCAAAGATTCAAAAAATACTATTATTATAATACTAGCCAATTTGAAATAATAAATCTCCAAGTAATAGTTGTAGCAGCAAGTAGCCAATTTGCAAAACAAATCTCCAAGTAATAGTTGTAGCAGGAAGTTACAAGTAACACTTGAGTTTAACTGGGATATTCATTGCCTTCTCCTGCATAAAAAATCACAAAAAAAACTTAGCTAGTACTGCATAACAAACATAAGTCCATGGATTGGTTGGGATTTGTTAAAGGTTGTATCTACTGAGGGCCGCTAGAGGATTTAAGTTGAAATTAGACACATGAATCTGAATCTGTGATAGACCAACTTTTATTCAGCCTATTTGCATAACATGACAAAATCCTATATCCACATTCCTAAACAAAATAAAATAAGGCTATACAGTACTTGAGAAAGAAGAGAATAAATATGGATTTCATTAATGAAAACTAAGTTGAAAAGCCATATAGAAACTCTGATGATGAGGAAGACAAAAAACCAAAATTCATCCCTTAATACACAACTAAATCAAAATGTGGTTATATATCAAACAACAATATTTCACACCTTTAAAATCAGAGATTTATTTGAAGAAACGAGCATTATAATCCAGATTCACTTGAGAGACCAAATCCAACAGAGTAATAATGGTAGCTTGCCCTTTTTGTCTATAAAAACAAGAAACAAAGGACTATAATAGCAATTATATTCACCTGGGATGACGAAAATTGATCAAGCCTTTTTTGACAGGTTTAGAATTGAATATGCAATAACTCTGAGAGTACTCTTCATATAACCACCTGAAAAAACGGAGAACATAGATCATCTAGCTGCTTACAAAAATAAGTGTTTAAACCTTCAAGGGGATAGTACCTTCAGCCTTCCTAAAGGATCTCCATCTAGGATATCAGTGCCAACATTACAAACTACCAACTCAAGAACAAACATACGCCTAACAACCTAATATTCACATGAATAAAACATTAATTTTAGATGAAATTAATGGTTAGAAAGTAACTATGAATTGCATATAGTTGTCAGATGTATCGTTGAAAAAATTCAAATTACAATAATTTAAAGAAAGGGGGAAAAAGAGCTACAATAGCATTGCTAGTTACCAACTAGAAAATTGCAACACAAGCAAAACAAAAGCAGACATAAGATTTAATTGATGACCTCGAGTGCCTCATCTAATTTCTTCAAGTATTCATCTATTTTGGTCCCACTCTGTACGATAGTAAAAGAGAAAACTTTATTATATACGGACAACATAAAAAAACTAGTAAATATATGTTTCACAAGCAAAAGCTAAAGGCTTACAACTACTTCAACTTTCTGATCAATATATCTCTTAGTCTCATAATCCTGAAATAACACATGAATAGTAATCTGAGATACAATAACCAGCAAACAGAAATCAACAAAATACAATAACCTGCTCATTCCTAAAAAACTCAAATCAAGATTTCACTCAACTTCTTTTTCGTTATAGCATCTAGAAGATGTTCATCAAACCTATAAAAAGAACAAATATCCAAGCCTGGAATAAAGAAAATTAATCGAATAAATAACTAATCAACCTAATTAACACAAAATCCCAATTACCAATTCACCGGAACAACGAAAGCGACGAATAAAAAACTAATCAACCGAATTATCACCAAATCCCAATTTACGGTCACCGAAACAAAGAAAATCAGTAGAATCATAGATTTATTAACTTAATTGAAACGAACTCCTAATTTCAGAGAAAATTAAAACCCCAAATTCCAAAGATCAAACCCTAAAAAAAATAACCCAATCGAACACCATATCCAACTTCCCCCAATTCACAAAATCATTAGAAAAAAAACACATGAGCAACAATGTTGGGCGATTTCCGCAAGTGTACGGAGTCACTCATGTAGTAATAAAAAGATCGAACCCACAGGGAAACACTAATTACTCATTTACTTTCATCGTTACTTTATTCGTTTTCTCGAGGTTTATAGAAAAGCGATAATTTGGATTGTTGTTGATTAACCTAAACTAATTCCTAAACTAACATTTATTCCTACACTAACATCTTCAACCAACATTCTTCATCCAACCAAAGACAACGATTCATTTAAGCACAAGGATCACCATGACAATTTATTCATATATACTCAACCAATTCTAGAACATAACTTAACCCGATCTCTCGATTCTTGCAATTAAGTTATCCTTATGTGACTTTAACTTAACAAGATTAATGGACCTATCCTAGATAATCTTATTAGATTAATGATTATCGCGCCCGAGACAGCTCCAGTCGCGCCCGAGATTGCCTTCCAACTTTGAACCCTGTTTTGACCACTTTCTGCTCCGAATTTGGAACAACTTAAAACATGAAAGTTTTTTGTCTATGTCTTAGCTTTCCAACACAACTTGCAACGCCCAAACATACGTTCGTACGAGGAAGTTATGTCCAAAATACTTCAAGGTGTCAAGGCTGCCTCGTTTGCTCGAGTAGAACCCGATTTTAGTACCAAATCAACTCGATTTCTTAGAACTTGATCCCTACACATGAAAACACAAATACAAAGGTAAAGTTGCCCCTAACCTATGTAAATCTAAGCTAAATGGATCAATTTCTTACGAATAAAGCTTATAAAAGCCTTGAATTATAAGTACATTTTGGACTTATCAAGCAACAAATCCTAATTTCGAGGAAACTAAAAACCCAGCTACACAACCAAGCTCAACCACTATTAAAATCAAACAAAGAAAATCAAGCGAGGAAGACCGCCGATGATAGGAAGACAAGAAGAAAACGATGGTCGATGGCCAGAAAAAGGAGAATCGAGATGGCCAGGTAAGCTGTTAACGAAGAAAGTAAGTGTTTCAGAAGGGTACCAGGAAAAGGAGAAGAAGGGGGTTGGAGTAAGCGTGCATTTCAGAATACGCAAAGCAAAAAGTAAAAAGCAAAAAGGATATCCAAAAATATGACATGTTGAGGTTGTTTTTCACACAAAAAGTAAAAGGGTATCGACAATTTTAACAAGTTTCACTTTTCCTCTTTACCGCCACCTCAGCAGGTTAGCCGGTACTGATCTGAACCGTTGGATCAGATCTAACGGTCCAATTTTTTCATCCATGTATGAAGTGATTCCATCATGGACTGGCCCTTTAGGGTATAATTAAAAAAATAAAACTATTTTTGTAACTAAGAATTAACGGGTTGTTGTTAAAGGCATTTTTAGGGTATAATAAAACAAATAATTTCTTTTTTTAGATCAAGAGTTAACGAGTTGTTGCTATAGATTTTAAGGGTATAAGAAAAAGTAGAAACTAAGCTATTTTAAAGAGTTATCTAATACTATGACTATCTATTTATTAAAAAAAATCAAAATAATATATTATCAACATCTATTTATGTCTAGTAGAAACTTACTAGGCTAAAACTCATATTTGAATCTTATATTTATCTCTAAAATATCAAAAGAAAATGATATGTGTCAAAATGATTGTCTCTATAAATTATATTGTCGTGTTAGAAATTGACAGAGTTGATTTTATTTGATTTTTAACCAATTAAATGTAGAATAATTAATACATGTCATAATGAAATAATTTTAAAATGTATTTATATATCAATAAATCGCGCATACAAAATATATATACAACATTACAAATATTATAAGTATTATCGGGCTCAATTATCTATTATATTTCCAATAAAATGAATATTAACTTTAAAATAAGTATCTATTGGAAATATAAAATATAATGAGGGCATTAAAAATTATTTTAGGGTATAATTAAAAAAATAAAACTATTTTTGTAACTAAGGATTAACAGGTTGTCGTTAAAGGCATTTTTAGAGTATAATAAAACAAATAATTTTTTTTAAAAAATAATCAAGAGTTAACGAGTTGTTGCTAGAGATTTTAAGGGTATAGGAAAAATTAGAAACTACTTTCTAACTAATGATTAATGGGTTATTGCTAGGAGATTTTTAGGCTATAATAACAAAAAAAACTTTTTTTATTATTAAGAGTTAACAAATTGTTTCTAGAGGCTTTTAAGGTATAATAAAAAAATTCTATTATTTGGTCCACATCATTTGACACAATTAACTTTTTGGTCCTTTTTGTTTACTTTTAGATTTTTTAACGTAACATATTTTAACTTTTAAGCCATATATACTGCCATACAAAATGATTATATTATATTGTCTGCATGTTCATGCTAAAATACAAAAGTTACAAGTCTAGAAAAAATAAATAGAAGGACGAAAGAGTTAATTATGAAAAAAAATATGGACCTAATAATGTGTATTTGCAAATAAGGGGACTAAAAAGTGTCTTATAATACTACGAAACTACGAGAATTACGTTTAAAAATGATTGAAACCATATGATTTATTTTTGTACTCTTTCATTTGGTAAAACCTAAATATTGATGAACCCTAAGTGTTTTGATTATGTCCAAACGTTTCAGAAGATGAAAATTAAAATTCTCTTACATACGGTTTAATGTTGACTAACAATTTTTGTTGAGTTTGTATGTAAGTTACTCAGCAGGTGCTGAATGAAGAATTTCTGGATTGCTTGAGGACTCAGAAGAAACGAAAGCTGAAGACAGTGTTCCCATTTTCAGAAGCTGGATGCTCCGCTCTGAAGTTATCGAAGTCTGTTAAAGCTCTCCTCAGAGGTCCATTGCAATCAGAAGATAAACCCTACCAATTTGATCAGAAGCTTAGACAAATGGAATTAGCTATCAGAAGCTAAGTCACGGGTTCCGTTAAGCATTTATTGCTCTGACAATTGCATTTAATGCAATGCGCCAAAAGTTCAAAAAGTTGTTTTGAAGGAGCGCGCCTGTCTACTCAAAGCAAAACCAGAATTTCCTTGTCTACCCTTTGTTGATCCAATTGAAGAACGTTTCCAGTCAACCTTATCTTCAACTTCAAATCACTTACCGGATTTAGTTAAAGAACAAGGTTAACGGAATTAAAGTGTTTGAAGACCGTTTGAAGACTTGACAGATTAACGGCTACAACAACTGATGTCATCTCTTTTGAAGATTCAAATTCACCAACGGTCATCCTCATTCACTATAAATAGTAGCCAAGCTCCACTGCATCATTGACGCGTGATCATCGAGCAAAATCTCACGCACTGTTCGAACAAGAAAAACAGAGCACATTTTCCATTCTCAATCTTTCTTAGCATAAGCTTTAGTTAAAGTGAGAGAGTGAAGAAAAACAAGTTCATAATAGGAATCTTGTAAACTGATATCGTTTGTGATATTCAGTTAGATTTAGAGAGAAATCTAGTTGAGATTAAAGTTGGGTGAGAAATCCAGAAAACAGAGTTGTTGTTGTTTTGGTGGAAAGCCTTTAACTCTTTTTAGGCTAGTCAGAACTAAGTGAGAAATTAGCTTATGTTCTGTTGATGTAAAGGAGCTTCTGAACTTGCCATAAAAGTTCTGAATAGTAGATTTAAAATCTCTGGTGGCTGCGACCTCAGGGGACAAGACGTAGTCACAGGACTTCTGTGGCGAACTTGGATAAATCGACTTGTTCATCAGGATCTCCTGAACTTCTTTCTCCCTCTTATACTTGTTATTTTTGCTTATGTGTACTTGCTTATATTTAGTGCTGAAATAGATTCTCTCTTTATATCATTGTCTTTGTTCAGAAGACTGTCCAGAAGTTCTCAAAATCAGAACTTTTGTTACTGAAAACAGTCTAACTGTGTTTAGGCAGAATTTCCCTGAGAAGCTGCTTCTGTAAGCCAGCCTCTGATTCTGAGGAAATTTGACTCTGAAAATTAAATTTCTTTAAAAACTTAGAAATTTCAGTTTTCAACTTAGACAACTATTTACTCCCCTCTAGGTGATTCTGTTATTGTTAGGGCCAACAAATATAATCTATTTAATGGAATCAAGAGTTAGAGGAACTACTGGAATACAAAGACAAGTGATAATCATTAACATAAGAGCTTATGAAATTGAAGAAAGGAAGGAAATAAAAATTGGTTGATAATTTTGATAATATTTTTTTTATTGGTCTTTCAAGATTGGAGTATACTACACTATCAGTTAGTATCGATTCATCCAATTTGGGTAAATAAAAATCTCGAATTGTATTATAAAAATCAACGGTAAAAAATCGATGGATTTCTACACGAATAGTCAACTGTTTAGCTTAGTTCTGGATTTATTTTATTTTTTTGATTCAAGTCGGTTCTAGAATTTTTGTCATATTTACTAAGTAATAAGAAACTTTTGAAAATCTTCAAAATTGTATCTATAAAAGTCAACAGTACAATTCAGTTTCGATCCTAGAGAAAAAACAATATTATATTATTTGAATTTTTTTCAGATACTCAGTTCAATTAAAGAATTTCTAATATATATGTCCGCCCCTCTTTTCATATTGGAGAAGGAGAAAAAAGTAAAAGTTAGATCTATGAATTATTTTTTTATTTAATTAATTGTTTTTCGTGAATTATTTAATTAATTGTTAAACAATCTAAACAAGCTAAATTTTCGTAACATTGAGTATTTATTATATTGATTTAAATATCTTTTTATATGTAGTTTTTTTATCTCTATGAAATCATTTAATTTAATGATATGTCCTTCCAGCTATATATCTAACAACATATAAATTTAGGGAGATTCTATGGTCACTTTGTTTTTCACAAAGTAACCATTACTTTGTTTTGTCCACCATTAGATCATGGGTTAAAACCTAATCTAATGGTAAATAGGACAAAGTACAAACAAAGTGAAGGAAAAACAAAGTGACCATAGCTTACACCATAAATTTAAGCATTATTGATTTTTATATGATGTATTTTACTCTAAATTTCATATTAATAAATGATAATTTTTTATAAAAATAATTATATATCTCATGCGTTGTACCTGTGCACACCTAAATTATCAACCTAAAGAATAATTTTATAAGTCTAGAAAAAATAGTTTTATAATTTCAAAAAATTTATTAATCTTATGTTATATTTATGTAAAATTATAGTTTTATAACTGACATATAATATATGCATGAGTGTTGCTCACATGGTCAGTGATTGACCAAATACAATTTGGTTAATCACCATTAGATCAAAATTTAAGGGTGGAGATTAGATACTAATGAAACCATCAAATTAATCTCAACCCTTAGATTTTAATCTAATGGTGATTGACCATGTGAGCACAACTGATATATTTATCTTGATAGTTTCTATTTAATAACAAAATGAAATTAGAGTTGAATTTAATTTGTAGATACTAAGTACAACACATATTTAACTTAACTTTTTTTTTTAATATTACAAGGTATAGAGATAGGTTCATGTGAGACAAAGCCATTATGGAAAGACTTTTTTTAGTGTGAGACAATTAAAAAGTGGTGGCAATTTTGAAATTTTAAAAACATGGAGGGGCATTATTGAAGTGATGTCATCGCTGATGTCACATCTGGAGAGAGAAAAAGGTTTTATTATTTTATTTAAAATGCATTTTTCCGCTCTTTTCGAACTCATTTTTCAAAAAAAATTATACCACTAAACTCGTATTAATTAGACGATCATTTTGAGATCCATTGTTGTTATTTATAGACGATTTTTATTTTTTTTATTTTTGTTCCAAGTCGGATACTTGGTTGTTCCAACAGAATACTACATTTGTTCCACCAGACTACTCCAATTGTTCCAGCAAAATATTTTCATTATTTTTTTTTAAATGCACTCTAAGAGTGTAAAAAAATGTAATATTCTGTTGGAACAATTAGAGTAGTCCTGTGGAACAATTAGAGTAGTCCGGTGGAACAATTATAAAAAAAATAAAAAAAATAAAAATCGTTTATAAATAACAAAAGTGGATCTCAAAATGACCACCTAATTAATACGAGTTCACTGGTATAATTTTTTTTGAAAAATGAGTTCGGAAATAGCGGGAAAATGCATTTTAAATCAAATAACTAAAACTCTTTCTCTCTCCAGATGTGACATCAGCGCTGACATCACCCCCTCTCCATTCCCTTCAATTCACGCATGAGGGGTGCTCCTTTAATTACAAGTTTGCCACCTTCCCCTGTTGAATTACAAAAATACCCCTTGTCTCACCATAAAAACTAGTTTCATCCTAAACCCTTGTCTCATTTGAACTTGACTCACAAGGTATAATAACACAATTGATTATGTATATTTATATATCATAATTAACTTTTATTTTAAATTTGTTGTCATGAAAAACTCTGCACCCGCACATAATGCGGGTAAAAGTCTAGTACTTTTAAAAATGGGATTCTCGGTACAACTTTTTTCGTATCCATTGAGAGGTGAATCTTTTCGAAACCAAAACACAACTTGAGTAAAATAAAAAGTCACGCTCTGTAACTTTTTACTCGTACAGGCCGCTTGGCGCTCGCTGTAATAATTTTGAATTTGCGTTCTCTCGAGTGCCAACGAATGGCTTTGATTTGGGTTGATTCGAAGCATCTCATTTGCAGCAGGAGAAGAATGAATTGAAGGGTTGCTAAAACGAAAAAAGAAGATTCTCCACAGACCTCTTCTTCCCTCCGGCCATGGCGTCTGATTCCCCACGCGCTCGAATCAATCAGGTCCGTCAAATAACCCTCTCTCAACCCTAACAAATTGACAACAGTCTATTTCAAATTCAATCCAATCCCGCCCTTCCCTGTTGAGATAAAAAAAGAAAACTATGGCCGTATCTCTCTTCTTTTTATTTTCTTGTTTTCGGGGGGTCTGAAGCAAAAAAATGAAAACTACATCCCAATTGAAATGGCCGGGGAAATTTGGAATTTCTTTACCTTTTGTAATATGAATTCATTATTATTACTCTTCTTTCAACATAGCAGTTTTAAAGATTTATTCATGTTGAAATTGTTTAATTTTGTCCTGGGTCTGCCTCGAATTTGCGACCTAATAGTTTCATCGCAATGCCATACTCAAACTTATGTGTCTTTTTTTATGTAGTTTTTTCTTTCTAAAAAGAGGAAACCTTTATCTCCTGCGTTCAAACATGGGCGGACCGAGAAGGATGCAAGAATTGGGGGAGAAGGGCATTTAAGTGTTAAAGGAACTTTAGAAAATTACTTGTCGAATTCCCAGGAGCAGAACCGTGATGCTGTTAGGAGAACTCTTGATCTGGGGACTGGTAGTAGCCCCAAAAAAGATAACAAGGGACTTTCTTCATTGGCTGAAAGGGATTTGGAAACTCCTGAAGTCATGGGAAATGTCCAGAGAGAAAATCTCAAGGCTCATCGAATGCTGTCGATGTTGCAGTTCAAGGTGTCGAAAAAGACTTGTCAGGTTCAAGGCCCGTTGTGCGAAACCCAGAACTACAACAGTTTGCAAATGAGTTTTTGTCTCTGTATTGTAGGTACTGCATTTCAAATGTGGCAGTGTATCTTTGATTTGAAATGCCGATTTCGGGATAATATATTCATTTATCTTATGCAGTGAACTCTGCTCCATTGCAACTTCACCATCGAAGCCAAAATCAAATGACCACAAGAGACATGGGAGTCCATCCTTTGTGGGTGATGAGGATAAACCATTAAAGAAGAGTCATTTTCTAACCAGTGAGTCACATCCAGAAGGCGAAACGTAAATATGTATAGAGAGAAAGGTAATGTATTTAATGCACCGTGTCGCTTTATAGTTAGATCAATCGGTCAATGGATTTAAGCAGATGCGAAAACATGGTAGTATGCATGGTCCGTGCGTGTCAAATTACGCATAGAGGTTGAACTATTAAAGCTAGAGAGAGTGTTAGGGTTAGGGTCAGGGTATAAGGTTTCTAGAACACAATTTTATATCAAACGACAATTTCAAACACGAAATTTGTTTTGGACTCACGACGTGGCGTTGTATAACACTACACCATAGATTGCATAATGCAACAATATCAATTTGTTGCTTTCGGCACCAAAAATAGTTGCAATAGGTAAAAAGTGGGCCAAAATCAACCCGTTACAAAAAAATAAGTCATTGGATATTTGTTCCTTGCCTTTGCTCCCAATGGCAACAAAAATTTAGTAAATGCATGTTTTCTGCATCGTTGTTGTATGTTTATGAACAATTGCAACACCTCGACAAAAGGGATAAGGCAGCGCAAAATGGAGATAAAGGCAACGAAAAATTGAGACAAAAACAACAAAAAATTAAGACAAAAGCAACGAGCTTGCATGTAAGGCAACAATGATTGGCTCCAATATTTTACAATGGAAATATAATATTCGGGATCAATTTCTTTGGATTGAAGAAAGCTCTTTGTAGTAGTATTAATAATAATAAATAATAATAATAAACTAGATTACAATACAATATATTATCCAAAGATTCAAAAAATACTATTATTATAATACTAGCCAATTTGAAATAATAAATCTCCAAGTAATAGTTGTAGCAGCAAGTAGCCAATTTGCAAAACAAATCTCCAAGTAATAGTTGTAGCAGGAAGTTACAAGTAACACTTGAGTTTAACTGGGATATTCATTGCCTTCTCCTGCATAAAAAATCACAAAAAAAACTTAGCTAGTACTGCATAACAAACATAAGTCCATGGATTGGTTGGGATTTGTTAAAGGTTGTATCTACTGAGGGCCGCTAGAGGATTTAAGTTGAAATTAGACACATGAATCTGAATCTGTGATAGACCAACTTTTATTCAGCCTATTTGCATAACATGACAAAATCCTATATCCACATTCCTAAACAAAATAAAATAAGGCTATACAGTACTTGAGAAAGAAGAGAATAAATATGGATTTCATTAATGAAAACTAAGTTGAAAAGCCATATAGAAACTCTGATGATGAGGAAGACAAAAAACCAAAATTCATCCCTTAATACACAACTAAATCAAAATGTGGTTATATATCAAACAACAATATTTCACACCTTTAAAATCAGAGATTTATTTGAAGAAACGAGCATTATAATCCAGATTCACTTGAGAGACCAAATCCAACAGAGTAATAATGGTAGCTTGCCCTTTTTGTCTATAAAAACAAGAAACAAAGGACTAGAATAGCAATTATATTCACCTGGGATGACGAAAATTGATCAAGCCTTTTTTGACAGGTTTAGAATTGAATATGCAATAACTCTGAGAGTACTCTTCATATAACCACCTGAAAAAACGGAGAACATAGATCATCTAGCTGCTTACAAAAATAAGTGTTTAAACCTTCAAGGGGATAGTACCTTCAGCCTTCCTAAAGGATCTCCATCTAGGATATCAGTGCCAACATTACAAACTACCAACTCAAGAACAAACATACGCCTAACAACCTAATATTCACATGAATAAAACATTAATTTTAGATGAAATTAATGGTTAGAAAGTAACTATGAATTGCATATAGTTGTCAGATGTATCGTTGAAAAAATTCAAATTACAATAATTTAAAGAAAGGGGGAAAAAGAGCTACAATAGCATTGCTAGTTACCAACTAGAAAATTGCAACACAAGCAAAACAAAAGCAGACATAAGATTTAATTGATGACCTCGAGTGCCTCATCTAATTTCTTCAAGTATTCATCTATTTTGGTCCCACTCTGTACGATAGTAAAAGAGAAAACTTTATTATATACGGACAACATAAAAAAACTAGTAAATATATGTTTCACAAGCAAAAGCTAAAGGCTTACAACTACTTCAACTTTCTGATCAATATATCTCTTAGTCTCATAATCCTGAAATAACACATGAATAGTAATCTGAGATACAATAACCAGCAAACAGAAATCAACAAAATACAATAACCTGCTCATTCCTAAAAAACTCAAATCAAGATTTCACTCAACTTCTTTTTCGTTATAGCATCTAGAAGATGTTCATCAAACCTATAAAAAGAACAAATATCCAAGCCTGGAATAAAGAAAATTAATCGAATAAATAACTAATCAACCTAATTAACACAAAATCCCAATTACCAATTCACCGGAACAACGAAAGCGACGAATAAAAAACTAATCAACCGAATTATCACCAAATCCCAATTTACGGTCACCGGAACAAAGAAAATCAGTAGAATCATAGATTTATTAACTTAATTGAAACGAACTCCTAATTTCAGAGAAAATTAAAACCCCAAATTCCAAAGATCAAACCCTAAAAAAAATAACCCAATCGAACACCATATCCAACTTCCCCCAATTCACAAAATCATTAGAAAAAAAACACATGAGCAACAATGTTGGGCGATTTCCGCAAGTGTACGGAGTCACTCATGTAGTAATAAAAAGATCGAACCCACAGGGAAACACTAATTACTCATTTACTTTCATCGTTACTTTATTCGTTTTCTCGAGGTTTATAGAAAAGCGATAATTTGGATTGTTGTTGATTAACCTAAACTAATTCCTAAACTAACATTTATTCCTACACTAACATCTTCAACCAACATTCTTCATCCAACCAAAGACAACGATTCATTTAAGCACAAGGATCACCATGACAATTTATTCATATATACTCAACCAATTCTAGAACATAACTTAACCCGATCTCTCGATTCTTGCAATTAAGTTATCCTTATGTGACTTTAACTTAACAAGATTAATGGACCTATCCTAGATAATCTTATTAGATTAATGATTATCGCGCCCGAGACAGCTCCAGTCGCGCCCGAGATTGCCTTCCAACTTTGAACCCTGTTTTGACCACTTTCTGCTCCGAATTTGGAACAACTTAAAACATGAAAGTTTTTTGTCTATGTCTTAGCTTTCCAACACAACTTGCAACGCCCAAACATACGTTCGTACGAGGAAGTTATGTCCAAAATACTTCAAGGTGTCAAGGCTGCCTCGTTTGCTCGAGTAGAACCCGATTTTAGTACCAAATCAACTCGATTTCTTAGAACTTGATCCCTACACATGAAAACACAAATACAAAGGTAAAGTTGCCCCTAACCTATGTAAATCTAAGCTAAATGGATCAATTTCTTACGAATAAAGCTTATAAAAGCCTTGAATTATAAGTACATTTTGGACTTATCAAGCAACAAATCCTAATTTCGAGGAAACTAAAAACCCAGCTACACAACCAAGCTCAACCACTATTAAAATCAAACAAAGAAAATCAAGCGAGGAAGACCGCCGATGATAGGAAGACAAGAAGAAAACGATGGTCGATGGCCAGAAAAAGGAGAATCGAGATGGCCAGGTAAGCTGTTAACGAAGAAAGTAAGTGTTTCAGAAGGGTACCAGGAAAAGGAGAAGAAGGGGGTTGGAGTAAGCGTGCATTTCAGAATACGCAAAGCAAAAAGTAAAAAGCAAAAAGGATATCCAAAAATATGACATGTTGAGGTTGTTTTTCACACAAAAAGTAAAAGGGTATCGACAATTTTAACAAGTTTCACTTTTCCTCTTTACCGCCACCTCAGCAGGTTAGCCGGTACTGATCTGAACCGTTGGATCAGATCTAACGGTCCAATTTTTTCATCCATGTATGAAGTGATTCCATCATGGACTGGCCCTTTAGGGTATAATTAAAAAAATAAAACTATTTTTGTAACTAAGAATTAACGGGTTGTTGTTAAAGGCATTTTTAGGGTATAATAAAACAAATAATTTCTTTTTTTAGATCAAGAGTTAACGAGTTGTTGCTATAGATTTTAAGGGTATAAGAAAAAGTAGAAACTAAGCTATTTTAAAGAGTTATCTAATACTATGACTATCTATTTATTAAAAAAAATCAAAATAATATATTATCAACATCTATTTATGTCTAGTAGAAACTTACTAGGCTAAAACTCATATTTGAATCTTATATTTATCTCTAAAATATCAAAAGAAAATGATATGTGTCAAAATGATTGTCTCTATAAATTATATTGTCGTGTTAGAAATTGACAGAGTTGATTTTATTTGATTTTTAACCAATTAAATGTAGAATAATTAATACATGTCATAATGAAATAATTTTAAAATGTATTTATATATCAATAAATCGCGCATACAAAATATATATACAACATTACAAATATTATAAGTATTATCGGGCTCAATTATCTATTATATTTCCAATAAAATGAATATTAACTTTAAAATAAGTATCTATTGGAAATATAAAATATAATGAGGGCATTAAAAATTATTTTAGGGTATAATTAAAAAAATAAAACTATTTTTGTAACTAAGGATTAACAGGTTGTCGTTAAAGGCATTTTTAGAGTATAATAAAACAAATAATTTTTTTTAAAAAATAATCAAGAGTTAACGAGTTGTTGCTAGAGATTTTAAGGGTATAGGAAAAATTAGAAACTACTTTCTAACTAATGATTAATGGGTTATTGCTAGGAGATTTTTAGGCTATAATAACAAAAAAAACTTTTTTTATTATTAAGAGTTAACAAATTGTTTCTAGAGGCTTTTAAGGTATAATAAAAAAATTCTATTATTTGGTCCACATCATTTGACACAATTAACTTTTTGGTCCTTTTTGTTTACTTTTAGATTTTTTAACGTAACATATTTTAACTTTTAAGCCATATATACTGCCATACAAAATGATTATATTATATTGTCTGCATGTTCATGCTAAAATACAAAAGTTACAAGTCTAGAAAAAATAAATAGAAGGACGAAAGAGTTAATTATGAAAAAAAATATGGACCTAATAATGTGTATTTGCAAATAAGGGGACTAAAAAGTGTCTTATAATACTACGAAACTACGAGAATTACGTTTAAAAATGATTGAAACCATATGATTTATTTTTGTACTCTTTCATTTGGTAAAACCTAAATATTGATGAACCCTAAGTGTTTTGATTATGTCCAAACGTTTCAGAAGATGAAAATTAAAATTCTCTTACATACGGTTTAATGTTGACTAACAATTTTTGTTGAGTTTGTATGTAAGTTACTCAGCAGGTGCTGAATGAAGAATTTCTGGATTGCTTGAGGACTCAGAAGAAACGAAAGCTGAAGACAGTGTTCCCATTTTCAGAAGCTGGATGCTCCGCTCTGAAGTTATCGAAGTCTGTTAAAGCTCTCCTCAGAGGTCCATTGCAATCAGAAGATAAACCCTACCAATTTGATCAGAAGCTTAGACAAATGGAATTAGCTATCAGAAGCTAAGTCACGGGTTCCGTTAAGCATTTATTGCTCTGACAATTGCATTTAATGCAATGCGCCAAAAGTTCAAAAAGCTGTTTTGAAGGAGCGCGCCTGTCTACTCAAAGCAAAACCAGAATTTCCTTGTCTACCCTTTGTTGATCCAATTGAAGAACGTTTCCAGTCAACCTTATCTTCAACTTCAAATCACTTACCGGATTTAGTTAAAGAACAAGGTTAACGGAATTAAAGTGTTTGAAGACCGTTTGAAGACTTGACAGATTAACGGCTACAACAACTGATGTCATCTCTTTTGAAGATTCAAATTCACCAACGGTCATCCTCATTCACTATAAATAGTAGCCAAGCTCCACTGCATCATTGACGCGTGATCATCGAGCAAAATCTCACGCACTGTTCGAACAAGAAAAACAGAGCACATTTTCCATTCTCAATCTTTCTTAGCATAAGCTTTAGTTAAAGTGAGAGAGTGAAGAAAAACAAGTTCATAATAGGAATCTTGTAAACTGATATCGTTTGTGATATTCAGTTAGATTTAGAGAGAAATCTAGTTGAGATTAAAGTTGGGTGAGAAATCCAGAAAACAGAGTTGTTGTTGTTTTGGTGGAAAGCCTTTAACTCTTTTTAGGCTAGTCAGAACTAAGTGAGAAATTAGCTTATGTTCTGTTGATGTAAAGGAGCTTCTGAACTTGCCATAAAAGTTCTGAATAGTAGATTTAAAATCTCTGGTGGCTGCGACCTCAGGGGACAAGACGTAGTCACAGGACTTCTGTGGCGAACTTGGATAAATCGACTTGTTCATCAGGATCTCCTGAACTTCTTTCTCCCTCTTATACTTGTTATTTTTGCTTATGTGTACTTGCTTATATTTAGTGCTGAAATAGATTCTCTCTTTATATCATTGTCTTTGTTCAGAAGACTGTCCAGAAGTTCTCAAAATCAGAACTTTTGTTACTGAAAACAGTCTAACTGTGTTTAGGCAGAATTTCCCTGAGAAGCTGCTTCTGTAAGCCAGCCTCTGATTCTGAGGAAATTTGACTCTGAAAATTAAATTTCTTTAAAAACTTAGAAATTTCAGTTTTCAACTTAGACAACTATTTACTCCCCTCTAGGTGATTCTGTTATTGTTAGGGCCAACAAATATAATCTATTTAATGGAATCAAGAGTTAGAGGAACTACTGGAATACAAAGACAAGTGATAATCATTAACATAAGAGCTTATGAAATTGAAGAAAGGAAGGAAATAAAAATTGGTTGATAATTTTGATAATATTTTTTTTATTGGTCTTTCAAGATTGGAGTATACTACACTATCAGTTAGTATCGATTCATCCAATTTGGGTAAATAAAAATCTCGAATTGTATTATAAAAATCAACGGTAAAAAATCGATGGATTTCTACACGAATAGTCAACTGTTTAGCTTAGTTCTGGATTTATTTTATTTTTTTGATTCAAGTCGGTTCTAGAATTTTTGTCATATTTACTAAGTAATAAGAAACTTTTGAAAATCTTCAAAATTGTATCTATAAAAGTCAACAGTACAATTCAGTTTCGATCCTAGAGAAAAAACAATATTATATTATTTGAATTTTTTTCAGATACTCAGTTCAATTAAAGAATTTCTAATATATATGTCCGCCCCTCTTTTCATATTGGAGAAGGAGAAAAAAGTAAAAGTTAGATCTATGAATTATTTTTTTATTTAATTAATTGTTTTTCGTGAATTATTTAATTAATTGTTAAACAATCTAAACAAGCTAAATTTTCGTAACATTGAGTATTTATTATATTGATTTAAATATCTTTTTATATGTAGTTTTTTTATCTCTATGAAATCATTTAATTTAATGATATGTCCTTCCAGCTATATATCTAACAACATATAAATTTAGGGAGATTCTATGGTCACTTTGTTTTTCACAAAGTAACCATTACTTTGTTTTGTCCACCATTAGATCATGGGTTAAAACCTAATCTAATGGTAAATAGGACAAAGTACAAACAAAGTGAAGGAAAAACAAAGTGACCATAGCTTACACCATAAATTTAAGCATTATTGATTTTTATATGATGTATTTTACTCTAAATTTCATATTAATAAATGATAATTTTTTATAAAAATAATTATATATCTCATGCGTTGTACCTGTGCACACCTAAATTATCAACCTAAAGAATAATTTTATAAGTCTAGAAAAAATAGTTTTATAATTTCAAAAAATTTATTAATCTTATGTTATATTTATGTAAAATTATAGTTTTATAACTGACATATAATATATGCATGAGTGTTGCTCACATGGTCAGTGATTGACCAAATACAATTTGGTTAATCACCATTAGATCAAAATTTAAGGGTGGAGATTAGATACTAATGAAACCATCAAATTAATCTCAACCCTTAGATTTTAATCTAATGGTGATTGACCATGTGAGCACAACTGATATATTTATCTTGATAGTTTCTATTTAATAACAAAATGAAATTAGAGTTGAATTTAATTTGTAGATACTAAGTACAACACATATTTAACTTAACTTTTTTTTTTAATATTACAAGGTATAGAGATAGGTTCATGTGAGACAAAGCCATTATGGAAAGACTTTTTTTAGTGTGAGACAATTAAAAAGTGGTGGCAATTTTGAAATTTTAAAAACATGGAGGGGCATTATTGAAGTGATGTCATCGCTGATGTCACATCTGGAGAGAGAAAAAGGTTTTATTATTTTATTTAAAATGCATTTTTCCGCTCTTTTCGAACTCATTTTTCAAAAAAAATTATACCACTAAACTCGTATTAATTAGACGATCATTTTGAGATCCATTGTTGTTATTTATAGACGATTTTTATTTTTTTTATTTTTGTTCCAAGTCGGATACTTGGTTGTTCCAACAGAATACTACATTTGTTCCACCAGACTACTCCAATTGTTCCAGCAAAATATTTTCATTATTTTTTTTTAAATGCACTCTAAGAGTGTAAAAAAATGTAATATTCTGTTGGAACAATTAGAGTAGTCCTGTGGAACAATTAGAGTAGTCCGGTGGAACAATTATAAAAAAAATAAAAAAAATAAAAATCGTTTATAAATAACAAAAGTGGATCTCAAAATGACCACCTAATTAATACGAGTTCACTGGTATAATTTTTTTTGAAAAATGAGTTCGGAAATAGCGGGAAAATGCATTTTAAATCAAATAACTAAAACTCTTTCTCTCTCCAGATGTGACATCAGCGCTGACATCACCCCCTCTCCATTCCCTTCAATTCACGCATGAGGGGTGCTCCTTTAATTACAAGTTTGCCACCTTCCCCTGTTGAATTACAAAAATACCCCTTGTCTCACCATAAAAACTAGTTTCATCCTAAACCCTTGTCTCATTTGAACTTGACTCACAAGGTATAATAACACAATTGATTATGTATATTTATATATCATAATTAACTTTTATTTTAAATTTGTTGTCATGAAAAACTCTGCACCCGCACATAATGCGGGTAAAAGTCTAGTACTTTTAAAAATGGGATTCTCGGTACAACTTTTTTCGTATCCATTGAGAGGTGAATCTTTTCGAAACCAAAACACAACTTGAGTAAAATAAAAAGTCACGCTCTGTAACTTTTTACTCGTACAGGCCGCTTGGCGCTCGCTGTAATAATTTTGAATTTGCGTTCTCTCGAGTGCCAACGAATGGCTTTGATTTGGGTTGATTCGAAGCATCTCATTTGCAGCAGGAGAAGAATGAATTGAAGGGTTGCTAAAACGAAAAAAGAAGATTCTCCACAGACCTCTTCTTCCCTCCGGCCATGGCGTCTGATTCCCCACGCGCTCGAATCAATCAGGTCCGTCAAATAACCCTCTCTCAACCCTAACAAATTGACAACAGTCTATTTCAAATTCAATCCAATCCCGCCCTTCCCTGTTGAGATAAAAAAAGAAAACTATGGCCGTATCTCTCTTCTTTTTATTTTCTTGTTTTCGGGGGGTCTGAAGCAAAAAAATGAAAACTACATCCCAATTGAAATGGCCGGGGAAATTTGGAATTTCTTTACCTTTTGTAATATGAATTCATTATTATTACTCTTCTTTCAACATAGCAGTTTTAAAGATTTATTCATGTTGAAATTGTTTAATTTTGTCCTGGGTCTGCCTCGAATTTGCGACCTAATAGTTTCATCGCAATGCCATACTCAAACTTATGTGTCTTTTTTTATGTAGTTTTTTCTTTCTAAAAAGAGGAAACCTTTATCTCCTGCGTTCAAACATGGGCGGACCGAGAAGGATGCAAGAATTGGGGGAGAAGGGCATTTAAGTGTTAAAGGAACTTTAGAAAATTACTTGTCGAATTCCCAGGAGCAGAACCGTGATGCTGTTAGGAGAACTCTTGATCTGGGGACTGGTAGTAGCCCCAAAAAAGATAACAAGGGACTTTCTTCATTGGCTGAAAGGGATTTGGAAACTCCTGAAGTCATGGGAAATGTCCAGAGAGAAAATCTCAAGGCTCATCGAATGCTGTCGATGTTGCAGTTCAAGGTGTCGAAAAAGACTTGTCAGGTTCAAGGCCCGTTGTGCGAAACCCAGAACTACAACAGTTTGCAAATGAGTTTTTGTCTCTGTATTGTAGGTACTGCATTTCAAATGTGGCAGTGTATCTTTGATTTGAAATGCCGATTTCGGGATAATATATTCATTTATCTTATGCAGTGAACTCTGCTCCATTGCAACTTCACCATCGAAGCCAAAATCAAATGACCACAAGAGACATGGGAGTCCATCCTTTGTGGGTGATGAGGATAAACCATTAAAGAAGAGTCATTTTCTAACCAGTGAGTCACATCCAGAAGGCGAAACGTAAATATGTATAGAGAGAAAGGTAATGTATTTAATGCACCGTGTCGCTTTATAGTTAGATCAATCGGTCAATGGATTTAAGCAGATGCGAAAACATGGTAGTATGCATGGTCCGTGCGTGTCAAATTACGCATAGAGGTTGAACTATTAAAGCTAGAGAGAGTGTTAGGGTTAGGGTCAGGGTATAAGGTTTCTAGAACACAATTTTATATCAAACGACAATTTCAAACACGAAATTTGTTTTGGACTCACGACGTGGCGTTGTATAACACTACACCATAGATTGCATAATGCAACAATATCAATTTGTTGCTTTCGGCACCAAAAATAGTTGCAATAGGTAAAAAGTGGGCCAAAATCAACCCGTTACAAAAAAATAAGTCATTGGATATTTGTTCCTTGCCTTTGCTCCCAATGGCAACAAAAATTTAGTAAATGCATGTTTTCTGCATCGTTGTTGTATGTTTATGAACAATTGCAACACCTCGACAAAAGGGATAAGGCAGCGCAAAATGGAGATAAAGGCAACGAAAAATTGAGACAAAAACAACAAAAAATTAAGACAAAAGCAACGAGCTTGCATGTAAGGCAACAATGATTGGCTCCAATATTTTACAATGGAAATATAATATTCGGGATCAATTTCTTTGGATTGAAGAAAGCTCTTTGTAGTAGTATTAATAATAATAAATAATAATAATAAACTAGATTACAATACAATATATTATCCAAAGATTCAAAAAATACTATTATTATAATACTAGCCAATTTGAAATAATAAATCTCCAAGTAATAGTTGTAGCAGCAAGTAGCCAATTTGCAAAACAAATCTCCAAGTAATAGTTGTAGCAGGAAGTTACAAGTAACACTTGAGTTTAACTGGGATATTCATTGCCTTCTCCTGCATAAAAAATCACAAAAAAAACTTAGCTAGTACTGCATAACAAACATAAGTCCATGGATTGGTTGGGATTTGTTAAAGGTTGTATCTACTGAGGGCCGCTAGAGGATTTAAGTTGAAATTAGACACATGAATCTGAATCTGTGATAGACCAACTTTTATTCAGCCTATTTGCATAACATGACAAAATCCTATATCCACATTCCTAAACAAAATAAAATAAGGCTATACAGTACTTGAGAAAGAAGAGAATAAATATGGATTTCATTAATGAAAACTAAGTTGAAAAGCCATATAGAAACTCTGATGATGAGGAAGACAAAAAACCAAAATTCATCCCTTAATACACAACTAAATCAAAATGTGGTTATATATCAAACAACAATATTTCACACCTTTAAAATCAGAGATTTATTTGAAGAAACGAGCATTATAATCCAGATTCACTTGAGAGACCAAATCCAACAGAGTAATAATGGTAGCTTGCCCTTTTTGTCTATAAAAACAAGAAACAAAGGACTAGAATAGCAATTATATTCACCTGGGATGACGAAAATTGATCAAGCCTTTTTTGACAGGTTTAGAATTGAATATGCAATAACTCTGAGAGTACTCTTCATATAACCACCTGAAAAAACGGAGAACATAGATCATCTAGCTGCTTACAAAAATAAGTGTTTAAACCTTCAAGGGGATAGTACCTTCAGCCTTCCTAAAGGATCTCCATCTAGGATATCAGTGCCAACATTACAAACTACCAACTCAAGAACAAACATACGCCTAACAACCTAATATTCACATGAATAAAACATTAATTTTAGATGAAATTAATGGTTAGAAAGTAACTATGAATTGCATATAGTTGTCAGATGTATCGTTGAAAAAATTCAAATTACAATAATTTAAAGAAAGGGGGAAAAAGAGCTACAATAGCATTGCTAGTTACCAACTAGAAAATTGCAACACAAGCAAAACAAAAGCAGACATAAGATTTAATTGATGACCTCGAGTGCCTCATCTAATTTCTTCAAGTATTCATCTATTTTGGTCCCACTCTGTACGATAGTAAAAGAGAAAACTTTATTATATACGGACAACATAAAAAAACTAGTAAATATATGTTTCACAAGCAAAAGCTAAAGGCTTACAACTACTTCAACTTTCTGATCAATATATCTCTTAGTCTCATAATCCTGAAATAACACATGAATAGTAATCTGAGATACAATAACCAGCAAACAGAAATCAACAAAATACAATAACCTGCTCATTCCTAAAAAACTCAAATCAAGATTTCACTCAACTTCTTTTTCGTTATAGCATCTAGAAGATGTTCATCAAACCTATAAAAAGAACAAATATCCAAGCCTGGAATAAAGAAAATTAATCGAATAAATAACTAATCAACCTAATTAACACAAAATCCCAATTACCAATTCACCGGAACAACGAAAGCGACGAATAAAAAACTAATCAACCGAATTATCACCAAATCCCAATTTACGGTCACCGGAACAAAGAAAATCAGTAGAATCATAGATTTATTAACTTAATTGAAACGAACTCCTAATTTCAGAGAAAATTAAAACCCCAAATTCCAAAGATCAAACCCTAAAAAAAATAACCCAATCGAACACCATATCCAACTTCCCCCAATTCACAAAATCATTAGAAAAAAAACACATGAGCAACAATGTTGGGCGATTTCCGCAAGTGTACGGAGTCACTCATGTAGTAATAAAAAGATCGAACCCACAGGGAAACACTAATTACTCATTTACTTTCATCGTTACTTTATTCGTTTTCTCGAGGTTTATAGAAAAGCGATAATTTGGATTGTTGTTGATTAACCTAAACTAATTCCTAAACTAACATTTATTCCTACACTAACATCTTCAACCAACATTCTTCATCCAACCAAAGACAACGATTCATTTAAGCACAAGGATCACCATGACAATTTATTCATATATACTCAACCAATTCTAGAACATAACTTAACCCGATCTCTCGATTCTTGCAATTAAGTTATCCTTATGTGACTTTAACTTAACAAGATTAATGGACCTATCCTAGATAATCTTATTAGATTAATGATTATCGCGCCCGAGACAGCTCCAGTCGCGCCCGAGATTGCCTTCCAACTTTGAACCCTGTTTTGACCACTTTCTGCTCCGAATTTGGAACAACTTAAAACATGAAAGTTTTTTGTCTATGTCTTAGCTTTCCAACACAACTTGCAACGCCCAAACATACGTTCGTACGAGGAAGTTATGTCCAAAATACTTCAAGGTGTCAAGGCTGCCTCGTTTGCTCGAGTAGAACCCGATTTTAGTACCAAATCAACTCGATTTCTTAGAACTTGATCCCTACACATGAAAACACAAATACAAAGGTAAAGTTGCCCCTAACCTATGTAAATCTAAGCTAAATGGATCAATTTCTTACGAATAAAGCTTATAAAAGCCTTGAATTATAAGTACATTTTGGACTTATCAAGCAACAAATCCTAATTTCGAGGAAACTAAAAACCCAGCTACACAACCAAGCTCAACCACTATTAAAATCAAACAAAGAAAATCAAGCGAGGAAGACCGCCGATGATAGGAAGACAAGAAGAAAACGATGGTCGATGGCCAGAAAAAGGAGAATCGAGATGGCCAGGTAAGCTGTTAACGAAGAAAGTAAGTGTTTCAGAAGGGTACCAGGAAAAGGAGAAGAAGGGGGTTGGAGTAAGCGTGCATTTCAGAATACGCAAAGCAAAAAGTAAAAAGCAAAAAGGATATCCAAAAATATGACATGTTGAGGTTGTTTTTCACACAAAAAGTAAAAGGGTATCGACAATTTTAACAAGTTTCACTTTTCCTCTTTACCGCCACCTCAGCAGGTTAGCCGGTACTGATCTGAACCGTTGGATCAGATCTAACGGTCCAATTTTTTCATCCATGTATGAAGTGATTCCATCATGGACTGGCCCTTTAGGGTATAATTAAAAAAATAAAACTATTTTTGTAACTAAGAATTAACGGGTTGTTGTTAAAGGCATTTTTAGGGTATAATAAAACAAATAATTTCTTTTTTTAGATCAAGAGTTAACGAGTTGTTGCTATAGATTTTAAGGGTATAAGAAAAAGTAGAAACTAAGCTATTTTAAAGAGTTATCTAATACTATGACTATCTATTTATTAAAAAAAATCAAAATAATATATTATCAACATCTATTTATGTCTAGTAGAAACTTACTAGGCTAAAACTCATATTTGAATCTTATATTTATCTCTAAAATATCAAAAGAAAATGATATGTGTCAAAATGATTGTCTCTATAAATTATATTGTCGTGTTAGAAATTGACAGAGTTGATTTTATTTGATTTTTAACCAATTAAATGTAGAATAATTAATACATGTCATAATGAAATAATTTTAAAATGTATTTATATATCAATAAATCGCGCATACAAAATATATATACAACATTACAAATATTATAAGTATTATCGGGCTCAATTATCTATTATATTTCCAATAAAATGAATATTAACTTTAAAATAAGTATCTATTGGAAATATAAAATATAATGAGGGCATTAAAAATTATTTTAGGGTATAATTAAAAAAATAAAACTATTTTTGTAACTAAGGATTAACAGGTTGTCGTTAAAGGCATTTTTAGAGTATAATAAAACAAATAATTTTTTTTAAAAAATAATCAAGAGTTAACGAGTTGTTGCTAGAGATTTTAAGGGTATAGGAAAAATTAGAAACTACTTTCTAACTAATGATTAATGGGTTATTGCTAGGAGATTTTTAGGCTATAATAACAAAAAAAACTTTTTTTATTATTAAGAGTTAACAAATTGTTTCTAGAGGCTTTTAAGGTATAATAAAAAAATTCTATTATTTGGTCCACATCATTTGACACAATTAACTTTTTGGTCCTTTTTGTTTACTTTTAGATTTTTTAACGTAACATATTTTAACTTTTAAGCCATATATACTGCCATACAAAATGATTATATTATATTGTCTGCATGTTCATGCTAAAATACAAAAGTTACAAGTCTAGAAAAAATAAATAGAAGGACGAAAGAGTTAATTATGAAAAAAAATATGGACCTAATAATGTGTATTTGCAAATAAGGGGACTAAAAAGTGTCTTATAATACTACGAAACTACGAGAATTACGTTTAAAAATGATTGAAACCATATGATTTATTTTTGTACTCTTTCATTTGGTAAAACCTAAATATTGATGAACCCTAAGTGTTTTGATTATGTCCAAACGTTTCAGAAGATGAAAATTAAAATTCTCTTACATACGGTTTAATGTTGACTAACAATTTTTGTTGAGTTTGTATGTAAGTTACTCAGCAGGTGCTGAATGAAGAATTTCTGGATTGCTTGAGGACTCAGAAGAAACGAAAGCTGAAGACAGTGTTCCCATTTTCAGAAGCTGGATGCTCCGCTCTGAAGTTATCGAAGTCTGTTAAAGCTCTCCTCAGAGGTCCATTGCAATCAGAAGATAAACCCTACCAATTTGATCAGAAGCTTAGACAAATGGAATTAGCTATCAGAAGCTAAGTCACGGGTTCCGTTAAGCATTTATTGCTCTGACAATTGCATTTAATGCAATGCGCCAAAAGTTCAAAAAGCTGTTTTGAAGGAGCGCGCCTGTCTACTCAAAGCAAAACCAGAATTTCCTTGTCTACCCTTTGTTGATCCAATTGAAGAACGTTTCCAGTCAACCTTATCTTCAACTTCAAATCACTTACCGGATTTAGTTAAAGAACAAGGTTAACGGAATTAAAGTGTTTGAAGACCGTTTGAAGACTTGACAGATTAACGGCTACAACAACTGATGTCATCTCTTTTGAAGATTCAAATTCACCAACGGTCATCCTCATTCACTATAAATAGTAGCCAAGCTCCACTGCATCATTGACGCGTGATCATCGAGCAAAATCTCACGCACTGTTCGAACAAGAAAAACAGAGCACATTTTCCATTCTCAATCTTTCTTAGCATAAGCTTTAGTTAAAGTGAGAGAGTGAAGAAAAACAAGTTCATAATAGGAATCTTGTAAACTGATATCGTTTGTGATATTCAGTTAGATTTAGAGAGAAATCTAGTTGAGATTAAAGTTGGGTGAGAAATCCAGAAAACAGAGTTGTTGTTGTTTTGGTGGAAAGCCTTTAACTCTTTTTAGGCTAGTCAGAACTAAGTGAGAAATTAGCTTATGTTCTGTTGATGTAAAGGAGCTTCTGAACTTGCCATAAAAGTTCTGAATAGTAGATTTAAAATCTCTGGTGGCTGCGACCTCAGGGGACAAGACGTAGTCACAGGACTTCTGTGGCGAACTTGGATAAATCGACTTGTTCATCAGGATCTCCTGAACTTCTTTCTCCCTCTTATACTTGTTATTTTTGCTTATGTGTACTTGCTTATATTTAGTGCTGAAATAGATTCTCTCTTTATATCATTGTCTTTGTTCAGAAGACTGTCCAGAAGTTCTCAAAATCAGAACTTTTGTTACTGAAAACAGTCTAACTGTGTTTAGGCAGAATTTCCCTGAGAAGCTGCTTCTGTAAGCCAGCCTCTGATTCTGAGGAAATTTGACTCTGAAAATTAAATTTCTTTAAAAACTTAGAAATTTCAGTTTTCAACTTAGACAACTATTTACTCCCCTCTAGGTGATTCTGTTATTGTTAGGGCCAACAAATATAATCTATTTAATGGAATCAAGAGTTAGAGGAACTACTGGAATACAAAGACAAGTGATAATCATTAACATAAGAGCTTATGAAATTGAAGAAAGGAAGGAAATAAAAATTGGTTGATAATTTTGATAATATTTTTTTTATTGGTCTTTCAAGATTGGAGTATACTACACTATCAGTTAGTATCGATTCATCCAATTTGGGTAAATAAAAATCTCGAATTGTATTATAAAAATCAACGGTAAAAAATCGATGGATTTCTACACGAATAGTCAACTGTTTAGCTTAGTTCTGGATTTATTTTATTTTTTTGATTCAAGTCGGTTCTAGAATTTTTGTCATATTTACTAAGTAATAAGAAACTTTTGAAAATCTTCAAAATTGTATCTATAAAAGTCAACAGTACAATTCAGTTTCGATCCTAGAGAAAAAACAATATTATATTATTTGAATTTTTTTCAGATACTCAGTTCAATTAAAGAATTTCTAATATATATGTCCGCCCCTCTTTTCATATTGGAGAAGGAGAAAAAAGTAAAAGTTAGATCTATGAATTATTTTTTTATTTAATTAATTGTTTTTCGTGAATTATTTAATTAATTGTTAAACAATCTAAACAAGCTAAATTTTCGTAACATTGAGTATTTATTATATTGATTTAAATATCTTTTTATATGTAGTTTTTTTATCTCTATGAAATCATTTAATTTAATGATATGTCCTTCCAGCTATATATCTAACAACATATAAATTTAGGGAGATTCTATGGTCACTTTGTTTTTCACAAAGTAACCATTACTTTGTTTTGTCCACCATTAGATCATGGGTTAAAACCTAATCTAATGGTAAATAGGACAAAGTACAAACAAAGTGAAGGAAAAACAAAGTGACCATAGCTTACACCATAAATTTAAGCATTATTGATTTTTATATGATGTATTTTACTCTAAATTTCATATTAATAAATGATAATTTTTTATAAAAATAATTATATATCTCATGCGTTGTACCTGTGCACACCTAAATTATCAACCTAAAGAATAATTTTATAAGTCTAGAAAAAATAGTTTTATAATTTCAAAAAATTTATTAATCTTATGTTATATTTATGTAAAATTATAGTTTTATAACTGACATATAATATATGCATGAGTGTTGCTCACATGGTCAGTGATTGACCAAATACAATTTGGTTAATCACCATTAGATCAAAATTTAAGGGTGGAGATTAGATACTAATGAAACCATCAAATTAATCTCAACCCTTAGATTTTAATCTAATGGTGATTGACCATGTGAGCACAACTGATATATTTATCTTGATAGTTTCTATTTAATAACAAAATGAAATTAGAGTTGAATTTAATTTGTAGATACTAAGTACAACACATATTTAACTTAACTTTTTTTTTTAATATTACAAGGTATAGAGATAGGTTCATGTGAGACAAAGCCATTATGGAAAGACTTTTTTTAGTGTGAGACAATTAAAAAGTGGTGGCAATTTTGAAATTTTAAAAACATGGAGGGGCATTATTGAAGTGATGTCATCGCTGATGTCACATCTGGAGAGAGAAAAAGGTTTTATTATTTTATTTAAAATGCATTTTTCCGCTCTTTTCGAACTCATTTTTCAAAAAAAATTATACCACTAAACTCGTATTAATTAGACGATCATTTTGAGATCCATTGTTGTTATTTATAGACGATTTTTATTTTTTTTATTTTTGTTCCAAGTCGGATACTTGGTTGTTCCAACAGAATACTACATTTGTTCCACCAGACTACTCCAATTGTTCCAGCAAAATATTTTCATTATTTTTTTTTAAATGCACTCTAAGAGTGTAAAAAAATGTAATATTCTGTTGGAACAATTAGAGTAGTCCTGTGGAACAATTAGAGTAGTCCGGTGGAACAATTATAAAAAAAATAAAAAAAATAAAAATCGTTTATAAATAACAAAAGTGGATCTCAAAATGACCACCTAATTAATACGAGTTCACTGGTATAATTTTTTTTGAAAAATGAGTTCGGAAATAGCGGGAAAATGCATTTTAAATCAAATAACTAAAACTCTTTCTCTCTCCAGATGTGACATCAGCGCTGACATCACCCCCTCTCCATTCCCTTCAATTCACGCATGAGGGGTGCTCCTTTAATTACAAGTTTGCCACCTTCCCCTGTTGAATTACAAAAATACCCCTTGTCTCACCATAAAAACTAGTTTCATCCTAAACCCTTGTCTCATTTGAACTTGACTCACAAGGTATAATAACACAATTGATTATGTATATTTATATATCATAATTAACTTTTATTTTAAATTTGTTGTCATGAAAAACTCTGCACCCGCACATAATGCGGGTAAAAGTCTAGTACTTTTAAAAATGGGATTCTCGGTACAACTTTTTTCGTATCCATTGAGAGGTGAATCTTTTCGAAACCAAAACACAACTTGAGTAAAATAAAAAGTCACGCTCTGTAACTTTTTACTCGTACAGGCCGCTTGGCGCTCGCTGTAATAATTTTGAATTTGCGTTCTCTCGAGTGCCAACGAATGGCTTTGATTTGGGTTGATTCGAAGCATCTCATTTGCAGCAGGAGAAGAATGAATTGAAGGGTTGCTAAAACGAAAAAAGAAGATTCTCCACAGACCTCTTCTTCCCTCCGGCCATGGCGTCTGATTCCCCACGCGCTCGAATCAATCAGGTCCGTCAAATAACCCTCTCTCAACCCTAACAAATTGACAACAGTCTATTTCAAATTCAATCCAATCCCGCCCTTCCCTGTTGAGATAAAAAAAGAAAACTATGGCCGTATCTCTCTTCTTTTTATTTTCTTGTTTTCGGGGGGTCTGAAGCAAAAAAATGAAAACTACATCCCAATTGAAATGGCCGGGGAAATTTGGAATTTCTTTACCTTTTGTAATATGAATTCATTATTATTACTCTTCTTTCAACATAGCAGTTTTAAAGATTTATTCATGTTGAAATTGTTTAATTTTGTCCTGGGTCTGCCTCGAATTTGCGACCTAATAGTTTCATCGCAATGCCATACTCAAACTTATGTGTCTTTTTTTATGTAGTTTTTTCTTTCTAAAAAGAGGAAACCTTTATCTCCTGCGTTCAAACATGGGCGGACCGAGAAGGATGCAAGAATTGGGGGAGAAGGGCATTTAAGTGTTAAAGGAACTTTAGAAAATTACTTGTCGAATTCCCAGGAGCAGAACCGTGATGCTGTTAGGAGAACTCTTGATCTGGGGACTGGTAGTAGCCCCAAAAAAGATAACAAGGGACTTTCTTCATTGGCTGAAAGGGATTTGGAAACTCCTGAAGTCATGGGAAATGTCCAGAGAGAAAATCTCAAGGCTCATCGAATGCTGTCGATGTTGCAGTTCAAGGTGTCGAAAAAGACTTGTCAGGTTCAAGGCCCGTTGTGCGAAACCCAGAACTACAACAGTTTGCAAATGAGTTTTTGTCTCTGTATTGTAGGTACTGCATTTCAAATGTGGCAGTGTATCTTTGATTTGAAATGCCGATTTCGGGATAATATATTCATTTATCTTATGCAGTGAACTCTGCTCCATTGCAACTTCACCATCGAAGCCAAAATCAAATGACCACAAGAGACATGGGAGTCCATCCTTTGTGGGTGATGAGGATAAACCATTAAAGAAGAGTCATTTTCTAACCAGTGAGTCACATCCAGAAGGCGAAACAGCTTTCTGCAGTGAGAAGAAGACGGAAAACAAGCAATCTACTAGAAATGTAAAAGCAGATATCCCTCTTTCTATTGGGACTGTAGAGGTAAAAGCAGGTCAATATACTGTACATATGTTTTCTAACATTAGTAGTTTTTGCTTCATTTACTCACACCCTCTCTCTTTCTCTCTCTGGCAGGGTAACTTAAGAAAATGCAATCGAGTGTCTAAAGTAACTGCTTAAATTGCTGAGTGCATTACACCCGGCTCTTCTATGGTTAAAACTATTGTTCGTGAAACGCCCTGGTCAAAACATGGAAGCTCCACTATTTCACCAGGAGATTCATTCTGGAATGAAGCAATTCCAATTGCCGATGGGTTGTTCACTGAAGCTGATAATATTCTTCCTCTGGCTGCTGAAGATTTAAATAATAGAAGTTGCGGTGACAAATTGAGGGAAATGTTGAGTAGGACAGTCAACAAAAGTCAGGAGATGGAAAGTAGAGCTTCTTTGGAGTTTAGGACAAAGATGAGAGATCCTGCCAATGAAGCATCTCCGTTGCGTGTCAAGCATCTTGACTTTATGTTTGAGGACAAAAACTTAGATGCAAGTTCCCCTTTACGTTTTACAGATAATTTAAATACACTCAAAGGTGGTGAACAATCTGAATGTTGTTCTGTAAATGTCAAAAGCTCAAGAACTGGTAAAATTGCATCTTATAGTGAAACACAAACAGAAATTGAGATGTTCGAAGGGCAAGAAGCGAAGTCCCTTGATGCAGTGATGAAAGCTGAAGTAGGTTTGTTTAATCGAGACAATGATAGCAGTACATCTGCTTCACCAACTAATGAAATCAAGAATTCTGCTGGTAATGATGGATATATTGAAGCTGGCACTCCGTCCAGTAATGTGCCACTCAGAGATCGATTAGATCTTGACAATTGGCTCCCTTCGCAACTGTGGATCATATACAAAAGTAAAGGAATTTCGAAACTATACTCTTGGCAGGTATTTTGAACTTCTAATTTTTCATTTCTCTTGTGGTGGCTTTATTTTGAATGAAAATGGCATAAACTGTTGCTGCCTTTGTATAATAACACTGTTTATTGTTAGTTCTAGCATGTTAATTATAGATCTTGATTTAATCTTACCTTCTTGCTGGCTTTGCCATAAGGTCATTATCAGAGATTGGAGAAGGTTATATATTACAATTGTTGAGGAATTTAACACCATAGCCATTGGTGGAGTAGGGTGGTAAGAGTAATGTCGTAGCTGTTACAAATAATTCAAAAATTAAGATTGTGGTTTGGATAAGATTCATAACTCTTTTCTTTAATTATTTAGTTTTTTTTACTTCTCTTGGTAAACCTAGTCTCCAAATGCTCATTGTTTGTTGCATTTTCCTTGTTTTTTTCTTGTCCATTTGTTTTGTATGTCTACTTGTTCTTTTGAGTACTTCTCTTAGCTTTTGAGTCCCAAACATCTTTTTGTACTCTTAGTTGTTGAACAGATCTCTTTCCTCTAGTTGGCTTTTGTCCAAATTAATGCAAGTTCTTTTTGTATTAGCTATTTTACCATTAGTAGTAATGTCAGTTATTTATTTATTTATTTAGTTATGTGTCTCTATGTTTATCTTCATGTTATCTAGATTCTTATACAATCTATTTCCCAGGTTGATTGTCTTCAGGTAGATGGAGTTTTACAGAAAAGGAATCTTGTATACTGTGCATCTACAAGGTATTATACTGTATGGTTGAGTTTGTCATAACTTATCCATCAAATTAGTTTCCATGATATGTTTTTACTTATTCATAGTATGAGATATATAAAGACTAAGGAGATAAAATCTGCTGTCCCAAATTGGTGTCCCCTATTATGTCCCACTCACATAAAATAATTTAGAACAATCAAAATTAATATATTGTTGGGGTCCTCCTTATCACATAAAAAAACTGACTTTATGTGAGAGGGACACAGAAGGAGACACAATTTTTGAAATGGAGAGGCATAACATGAATGTTATGGAATAGAAATATGCATACAAAATTGCAAACAAAATTTTATAGAACAACTATTTTATCGAATGATTTTTAGAAATGTGAGTTTGGTCGCAAGAAGACAAAGTATTGAAAAAATGAACATAGCTGAAATGAGGATGTTTAGATGCATGACACATACAGATAGATGAAATGAGGAATGAGTGTAATGGTGTATTTAAGAAAAGTAAGGTGTGAGACTCATTGAAGATAAAACCATGGAATGCCTTGTACGTGTTCAATTCGGGCCTATGGATGCTTTGTGGATAAATATCAGAGAAGGGTACAGGGACTTCAAGATTGTCAAGCAACCAACCGAACTGAAAATTTAATCTCTGAAAATTTAAGACCCAATGATAGTTTGTATATTAATCTCTGACACACCCAACATGCAAATGGCCCTTGATCTTGAAGCGTGTACAACACCTGCACATCTTACCATTTATTGAACTTTAATCAACAAATGTGGGTATCATGATTTGAACCCTCAACCACTTAGTCTTAAGAGGCTTTAATACCATGTCGAGGAACCATTTGATCCAAAATCTTAAGCTCATATTCAAGAAAACTTTCATTATTAAGCTTTTATTTGTTATTGCTTAATCTTATTCCACTGCTGCAGTGCTGGAAAAAGTTTTGTTGCTGAAATTTTGATGCTGAGGCGGGTCATATCAACTGGGAAAATTGCACTACTAGTACTTCCTTACGTATCAATCTGTGCAGAGAAGGTCATATAATATTATCATTCTGTAATTATTAAATGGTTTTACCAGTGTATGTTTTATCATCATATTTATGGACAGTGTACATATTTAAACTTTGTTTCACTAATACAGGCTGAACATTTGGAGGGGCTCTTGGAAGTTGGAACCACTTGGTAAGCCTGTTCGGAGTTATTGTTGAAGCCAAGGTGGTGGAACACTTCCTAAAGATACTTCTGTAGCTGTCTGCACAATAGAGAAAGCAAACTCTTTAATAAACAGACTGCTGGAAGAGGGTCGTCAATCAGAAATTGGAATCATTGTGATTGATGAATTGCACATGGTATTTTAATCTGTATTGTTGTGATTTTTCTTATGTATTGTATGTTTTATACATATTGCCATAGGTACTACTATTGCTTATTTAGGTTTATATTCATGGAGCTATTACGTGGTGGATGATTTTCATGCTGATATTTATTAACAGGTTGGTGATCAGAACAGAGGTTATCTTTTGGAACTTTTGTTGACAAAGCTTCGTTATGCTGCTGGTGAAGGCAATTCAGAATCTAATAGTGGAGAAAGCTCAGGTACAAGCAATAAGAATGATGCTGCTCATGGTCTACAAATTGTTGGAATGAGTGCAACAATGCCAAACGTCACAGCAGTAGCTGATTGGCTTCAAGTAAGTCGCATTATCATTATATAAATTTTCTAATAAACTCTTTGTTTGTTCGGTGGCCTTTTTAGACTTTGGTCGTACTATAATAGTCTGTTAGAGGGTTGGTTGAGATATTGAGTAAATCTAATTTGCCAACAGAAATCGTTTGTCCATTGTAGTTTCACCTTACCTTTGCAGAAAACTTTGTTTGCAGGCAGCACTATACCAGACAGATTTTCGACCTGTTCCACTGGAGGAGTTTATTAAAGTTGGGAACACCATTTATAACAAGAAACTGGATTTAGTCAGAACAATTCTTAGAGCAGCTGGCCTAGGCGGTAAAGATCCAGATCATACAGTTGAACTGTGTAATGAGGTAGGCACTTGTTACTCTTTTATATGAGTGCTTCTGTTGAAGGTAATTATTAAGAGTTGAGAATTTTTCTTTCTTTTTTTTTCTTTTGACATATCCAGGTTGTTCAAAAGGGTTACTCAGTCCTAATATTTTGCTGTAGTCGGAAAGGATGCGAATCAAATGCCAAGCATGTTTCAAAATTCCTGAAGAAGTTCTCTGTTAATATTCAGAACGATAGTGAGTTTCTTGATATTGCTTCAGCTATCGACGCATTGAGAAAATCCCCTGTCGGATTGGATCCTACTTTAGAAGAAACTCTTCCTTCAGGTGTTTGCCTTTCATCATGCTGGCCTCACTGTAAGATTCCATGCTTATCTTCCATAGCTTCTGATTTGTTGTTTAGGTTAGGTCTATTTTCATTATTTTTGTCTATAACCTGTGGTTAGAGGCTTGCTCAGACATGCATCCGTTTCAGATTCATCTTGTTTGGACTCGTACCTTCTGTCGTTGGATATACTTTTAAACTATTAGGTTATGTCCTGGTATCTTACAGGTTGAGGAAAGAGCAATCATTGAAAGCTGTTACCGTAAAGGCCTTTTACGTGTCTTAACTGCTACCTCTACTTTAGCTGCTGGGGTTAATCTGCCAGCTAGGAGGGTCATTTTTCGGCAGCCCAGGATTGGTTGTGATTTTATTGACTGGACAAGGTACAAACAGATGGCTGGTCGGGCTGGTCGAACTGGGATTGATACTAAAGGCGAAAGCGTAAGTTTGTTTTTCGTTTACTCTCTCTATGTCTTTGTCTATTTGTCTGTATGTATTGTTTTGCATGCACGAATTTGAATTTTGTTATGAAATTTACGAGTTAACATATAACTGTAGAAAGTTCAGCACAGAGGCGCTTGCAAATTGGGGTTGCGAAGAAAATCAAGAATGGTGTCCGCAAAATTGTTCTTGATAAAGCTGAAGAAGCTAGGGCTGCTGCTTTCTCAGCTTTCAAATCTCTTGGACTTGATGTTTCTCAGTTTTCTCGACCATTAATATCAAATGGAGGTTTTGGTGAGCAAGATGCTGGAAATAATTCATGTGGAGATGGCACCTCTAATGTCTTTCTTTATGTAGACCAAAGAGCCGATGCACCCGACCTTTGTGGAGAAAGTAGCGAGTGTCCTGATAAAGTAAATCTAAAAATTGAGAAAGATGACGTTGTGAAAACTTTAGATGCTAGTGTAGTTGCTCCAGCAGAAATACATTCATCTGCTCTTGTTCAATGTAGCTTTGGTCCTAAGAATTCCGAAGTACAAATGGAAAATTCGTTGAACCATGGTAAACAAGTGGATACTAACGGTGATCATAATGCAAATTCAGTTGTTATAGTATCTGTGAAGTCAGGACAAGATGTTGGGGGAACTGAGGTATCCGATGTGAACGTTTGTGAAGGGTTAACAGAAAAATGTAGGAAAGAATATATATGTAGTGGCAACAAGGAAAATGCTTGTGAGAAGGGACCTATTAATGCGACTAATACTTCAGGTGGATTTGATTCTTTCTTGGCTATTTGGGAGATTGTCCCACAGTTCTATTTTGACCTCCATTACAATAAAAAATCAGTAGTAAATCCCATTATGCCCTTTGAGGTACATGGCATGGCCATCTGCTGGGAAAACTCTCTTGTTTACTATGTTAACCTTCCTAAAGATTTACTGTGGGTTGACAACCAAAAGAATGCCCCTCTACCTGAGAATTGGTTGGAGATATTTAGGCGTAGATGGAAACGAATTGGTGCAATAATGGGGAAAAAAGAGGTCACAAAGTTTACTTGGAATTTGAAAATTCAGATTCAGGTTCTCAAGCATGCTGCAATTCACATTCAGAGATTTGGTTGTCTGAATCTTTTTGCAAAGAGTTTCAATCTTGAAGACATAGATAGTTCACACTTTTTGTTGCCCCCTATCAATATTGATGAAGTAATTGACCTGTGCATCGTGACATGGATTCTATGGCCTGACGAGGAGAGAAGCTCTAATCCAAAATTTGGAGAAGGTAAAATCTGTAATCATATTGAAAAGTATGAAATAGAAATTTTTAACTCTTAGAGGTCAACATGCATACTTCAAAGTACCTGTCAACCAGTTTTAAGGCATTGCTTAATTTTATTGGAGGACTAATAATATTTTTAATGATTTTGCAGGAAGTAAAGAAAAGATTATCCAGTGAGGTTGCTGCAGCTGGTAATAGGAATGGTAGGTGGAAGAATCAAATGCGAAGAGCTGCTCATAATGGTTGCTGTCGCCGGGTTGCACAAATAAGATCTTTATGTTCTGTTTTATGGAAGTTACTAATTTCTGAAGTTTTTGTTGATGCACTCAAAAACATTGAGATGCCATTGGTAAATTTTTATTAATCAGTTGCTTTCTTCTTATGTCTGAACAACTTATGTCCTGTATTTTCAATATCTTCGTGGAAGTTGTTCCATTCAATTTAATAACATGGAATATCTCTGTGTTAAGTGTTCCCTGCATTTATGGACTTTCTTAGCCAATAAAAATGTCTCATCAAGTATTTAAAATTAGTCAACAATAATCTCTTTGTCATTGGCCTATCCTTCATTGATATCTTCATGGTTCACTTCTGAAGTTTATCCTTGCACGTTTCCGAATGGACATGCAACATATAAAAGTATTAGAGATTCTTGAGGTCCACAGTTAGTTTATGGCATCCTTGGTTTCAGAACCATCAACCATGGATAGGGCGTTAACTTATGCTAGTTTCATTGTTTCTTTGAGATACTTGTTATTTGGTTCCTAGGTTTAATCTTAGTGCACATGTGTTAGGTTAATGTTCTTCCGGGCATGGAGCTTTGGGGGATAGGTGTTGACATGGATGGATGTCTTAAAGCACGTAAGGTGCTTTCAGAAAAGCTTAGGTATCTTCAGAAGAAAGCATATGAGTTGGCTGGCATGACATTTTCACTGAATGCCTCAGCAGATATTGCCAATGTTCTCTATGGGCACTTGAAGCTAGCCATACCAGAAGGGCATGACAAGGGGAAACTGCACCCAAGTACTGACAAGCATTGCTTGGATTTGTTAAGGTATTCAGAGATTCAAATTGTTCTGCCTTTTGTGCGCATTTCAATGCAATTGTTTGCTAACTTTCAGAGGAAATTTTATTGCTTGCTGACATAGTTGATTGTTCAGAAGTTTGATAGAGTCCTTTTGCTCTATAGTTGAGTTGCTATTTGGCTTTTGGTGCCTCTTAACAGTGAGTTGACTCATTAAGGGGTTCGGAGGCCTAGATAAAATTACTATCAAAATGTGAAGCATTATAATTTTTTCCCCCCAATGTTTTCTACCATTGTTTCCCGTTATCTTTAGCTCTATTGGAACTAAAATGAACTCTTGCTCTTTGGCCCTAAAGTTTATACATAGATATAAGGAAATAAAGGCATTACTCAATCAAAGTTGTTTGAACCCATCTAAAATCGAGCTTGTCCACTTTATCATCTAATGTACCTCCCCTCAATACTGCAAACACTTTAGAGGCGTTAGAAGGCTTTTTCAGAACTCTTAACATCACATTTAAGTTTGGGTTTAAAAGTTTTAGGCAAAAACACTCTATAAGTCAAAATTCAACCAGTTTACGCGTGGAGAAAAGTGAGGAAAATGGGATTCGATGCATAAACGTTTTAGTTGTTATTTTGTGTATAGTTTAGGTTATTGGTATTCGTAGATTAGTTTCAGTTTGTTCTTCTCTCTTTTGTTATCTCTGCAGCTCTCCAATTCCAGTAATGCTTGATTTAATTTTGGGACGATCTTCGCCTTTGCTTGGGCTGGATTTGACCACCTTGGTTGTGAATGCAAGAAAACTGATTGGGGATATATGGTGGCCAAGATGGACAAAAAGAGAGGGAACAAGTTCTTACCATGAGCAAGAGAATGAGCTATGAGCTGTAGATGGACGGTTGATTTTGTGTTAGTTAATCCATGATCCTCTAACTAAAGATATAACAAAAGTACCATAACAATTTAATTCTGGACCAGAAACTCAGTGCCTTTTAACTTTTGTTGTTTCTATTGCCTTTATGACCTTAATTAAATTTTTTGTACGGTAATGCCACGTGGGTGATAAATACTTATTTTGCCACGTGGGGGTTAATTTGTTTCGCGTGCTAAAAGTATATATTTGTCACCACGTGGCATCTCCCACCAAGAGGTTTGTTGATTCCAGGTCAAAAGGAAAATAGAATAAACAAAAGTTAAATAGTGATGGATTTTTTGTTACAAATTGAAGTGTTGTGGCAATTCTGTTTCAGTTGCCAATAGTTGGAGGACCACGGATGTAATTAATCAGTAGGTGTTGGGTGCTTGGGCTAGGAAGAAAGGAGAGATGAATCAGAAACTTGTTTCTGAAGTGTAAAACTGTCTTTTTCATTTGTAGCGGTGATTGAAAAAAACTTCATTTGGCAGGACTAGCTGATCATCAAAATCAAATTTGGACGGCTATTTAATTTGATTAGGAGGAATGATGCATAATTATTATGTCATAACTATGGGACATAGTAATTGTGGGTCATATTTGTTTTTGTTTCGAATTTTTTGCTCTGTTTTTAGTCCATAACATTAGTCAAGTAAAGCGTCAGAGTGTGGGTGTATGTGGTAATAATGAACAAGCTGTTGAAGGTAGTTGTGTTGCTCATTCTGTAGCCATTTTATTATATATATAGCTGTCAGTCAATCTCTCTGTATCAGAAATATTAGTTCAATTTAAGTTTTTCTTTGCTTAATATATTCCATTCTATTTTCTCTTTGTTTTCCTTTCAGAGATGAGCATCCTATCGTGCCAGTTATTAAGGAGCATAGGACATTAGCAAAACTTTTAAATTGCACCCTTGGTTCAATCTGCTCACTGGCTAGGCTATCTATTCAGACACAAAAGCACACACTACATGGTCATTGGCTCCAGACATTTACAGCAACTGGACGACTATCAACTGAAGAACCTAATCTCCAGGTTGGTGTTGTGACTAATTTATTTTCTATATCAAATTGATTTTCCATGCTGAATTTTATTGTTGTGTGTTCTGAACTATTTTGTGTTATGCAGTGTGTAGAACATATGGTTGAATTCAGAATGTGTAAGGATGAAAATGGTGGTGATGCTTATCCAAATAATTATAAAATAAATGCTCGTGACTTCATTGTTCCTACCCAGGTAATGGTCATTGACCTTGTAACTTAGTAGGTGTTCCCAACACTACCTTATATCTTTAACATATGCTAGCTTCTAATTTTAAATGTAAAGGAAAACCATTACATGTCTAAATCTCTGAATGCGATACATGCATTTTATTGTCTGAGGCTGTCTATTTTGTGCATTAGCATCAAAAGACTTGTATTTTCTAATTATCAATTGGGTAATATGTCAGAGCTAATTTTCTTATAATTTATTGTAGGACAGTTGGTTACTGTTGACAGCAGATTATTCTCAGATAGAACTCCGGCTAATGGCACATTTTGCTAAAGATGCCTCATTAATTGAATTCCTGAGTAAGCCAAATGGTGATGTTTTCACCATGATAGCAGCAAAATGGACTGGGAAACCAGAAAATTCTGTTGCATTAGAAGAGAGAGATCAAACCAAGAGGTTGGTATATGGAATTTTGTATGGAATGGGTGCTACTGCCCTTGCAGAACAATTGAAATGCAGTTCCACTGAAGCTTCTGAAAAGATTAAAAGTTTCAAGAGTTCTTTTCCTGGCGTAGCTTCCTGGCTTCAAGAATCAGTTGCATCCTGCCATAAAAACGGGTAAGGCTATTTTTATCTCTTGCAAATGATATTCATTTCTTCTCCAATTTCCTTGAGCGTTTTGAACTTAATCTTGTATGTAGTTTTTTGTACATTTTATAACATTTGTATTTTTGAACAAAGTATTGAGGGGTTATTAGCATAGTTATTAAAAGCGCAAAGCGAACTGAGGCGGTAAGGGGTCCTAGAGCCTAGGCGCAAGGCGAAGCGAAAAGCGAGCGCCTCAAAAACACGAGGCGCATAGCTTAAAAAATATATATAGAGACTTCACTATTAGTTATAAACCAAGAATATTTCATATCAATATCAGGTATAAACTAAGAGAACACACATATGACTAACGAACAAAGTTAAACCACCTAAAAAACATAATAATAAACTCCCAAGGTACGTATAACATATGCTAAAGTTTTAAACGTCTTAAATCTCAAGTCTAACCAAACCTAAATGTCTTAAATCTTTTCAAGTATGGGACTCTTTATACTCTTAAACAGTTCCCCCCTCTAGTTTTCTATTTCTATGTGACTCTCTATATTCTTATTTACTAATCTGATATATGTGTCTCTTTGTCTTCTTATTTACTAATCTGATATATGTGTCTCTTTGTCTTCTTATTTAGGTATTTAAGGTATTAATAAATGACATTAAATAAAAACAAATGGTATAATTTTAAAAAAAACTCTATAGAACCGCTTTTGCACCTGAGGCTCGCTTTGGATGAAGCTCCAAGGCTCAGGCGAGGCGACCAAAGCGATCGCTTTTGCTACATCGCCTCGCCTGGCTCAAGCAAGGCGAGCTGGTCTTCGCCTTGCTTGAAGCGCGCCTAGGCGAGCCTGAGGCGACGCTTTAATAACTATGGTTATTAGATATATGTTCAAGAGAATATTTACAGGTATGGCTAATCTAGAAAAGGAAAGAAACCTTAATTTTGGCTAATAATGAAGTTATGTATAACTGTAACAACCAAGTTCTGTATGAAACAAGTTGCGTGTCATTTTGTATATATCATGTTCTTATCTCTTATTCAACTCATCTCCCTGAAATTCTTGGTCGTTCATTCTTTTCCTTCTTTGTAATCCATGCTGGTGTTTCAGCATTGGAATGTGATGTTTGGAGGTATACTTGGTTGTTTTTTGAACTTGCACTTCTATTTGTTTTTATCATGCATCTATTCATTCGTTGTCCTTGGATTTGTTGACGCATAAATTGATGCCTCTTCAGGCGGTAGAGGATTTTAACATGCAAGTTACTTTTATGTTCAGATTTGTTTTCTTAATATGTGGGTTCAATTTTTGTTCTTATAAGTATTGTTGAATAATCCTTGTGGTCCAGTTATGTGGAGACCCTCAAGGGAAGGAAACGCTTTTTGTCAAAGATAAAATTTGGGAATAGTAAAGAAAAATCAAAAGCTCAGAGGCAAGCAGTTAATTCTATCTGTCAGGTATAGCAGTTTCTTTGCAGTGGAGGCTTGCGTAAGGAGTTAATGCTTTGTTCTTACAGCTGTTCTTTGACAGGGATCTGCTGCTGATCTAATCAAAATTGCAATGAATACACTCTGTCATTGGTGGGGTTGATGAGTCTGAATCTAGCTTTGCATTTGCAACTAAGTTTCAAATGCTGAAGGGTCGGTGCCGAATTCTCTTGCAGGTACCTTAAGAAACTTGCTCTCGTATTATGTTTTCTTGTTTTTTTTTTTTTTGCTGGAACAGTTCTACTATATATCAGAGGTCATATATGCATGAGAAAAGAATATGCACTGGTATTTTTTTATCAGGATGTGAATGAGGTGATGAAAATAACAGTTATTAGCTAGTATTCTATCGCTTTGTATTTCAGAAAGAAACAGTTAAATGTCATAGCTTAAATTTTCAGACCTCTTAGATATCAACGATTCTCTTTTCAAATATGTTTAGTAGAAGGTCATCACTTCTTACGATCCCTTGATTACTTTTTCTTTGTTACGTATCTAGCTATGATCTAAAGAAGCTTATAACAAATAATAATTCTTTGATTTGAAGAAATGAGAGTTTGCGAGTGTACTAAGGAAAATAGGATGTGTCATCATCAATACTTTAGCAAATTCTTAATACTTATTATCTGTTTATTGCATGTGTTTGCTGGAATTTGGCAAAAATTGGTGGCAATTTCTTTCAAGGGGAAAGTACAAATAAAACCCTGTGGTTTCAATGTTTTGCAAATAGAGGAATGTGGTTTCATTTTTTTGCAAAAGGAGGCATGTGGTTTACATATTTGACAAAGAAAGGAAATTGACTAACAACATTTGCCACATCATCAAGTCTAACTCTCCACGTCATCAAGTCAACATGACACGTCATTAATAAATTAATAGTTTATTGTGCCACGTCATCAAAGTCAACAAGTCAACATGACACTTCATCAAAGTCAATATGACATGTCATCAAATACTAACACTTTAAATAAAATTCCTTTAGTTGTCAATTTTGTAAATCACATGCCTACTTTTGCAAAAAATGAAACCACATTCCTCTATTTGCAAATTCATAAAACCACAAAGGGTTTTATAAATTCATAAAACCACAAGGGTTTTATTTGTACTTTTCCCTTCTTTCAATTTGCTGAAATTCTTAATACGCACAATGTTTGTTATCTGAAAGTTGGTGGCTATTTCTTTTAACTAAATCCAGGTACATGATGAATTAGTATTGGAAGTTGATCCTTCCATGGTCAAGGACGCTGCATCATTGTTACAAATAGGCATGGAGAAGACTGCTTTGCTTCGTGGTATATTCCAGTACTAGGCAGCAGTTTCTTTGAATATTTTTGTAGAATCTATTTTTAATCTTTTCTACTATATCATACAGTTCCTTTGCAAGTCAAACTTAAAGTTGGAAGAACATGGGGTTCTTTGGAGCCTTACCAAGTTGATCAAAATGTAGATAAAGTTATCATGTTCGATTCATAAAGAAGTGAGCTGAGGATGGAAATTTTTTATGATATTAAGGGGTCAAGATTATTGGTAAAAGAACTAACTTGTAGCTTATGGTATTTCAGATTATCATCTCAAGATTTTCTGTTTTGTGATGCATATTGACTTCAGCTATTCTGAAATTGTACTAAATGTGCAGAGATGGCGTTAACAACTGGGTTAAGCTACACAGGTCCTCACTGCACAATGTGGGAAAGGGGCAACCCATGCCACGAAGGTTGTAGGTACAAACAGGCACCCCAAGGAGGTCATATAGTCCTTAAATTCTGCAAACTGGGTTTCCTCATTTTGATTCGTCTACTGATCCTATGGGTTTGTTGAGCCATTGCAATCAGTTTCTCAGTCCCAATGAAAAAAAAGAAGTTTGGATTGGCTTCTTCTTACGTTGAAGCCAATGCTCAACTTTGGTTCGTCGAAGTTGAAAGGACTGCCCCTACTTGACATGGGCAGATTTCAAAAGTAATTGCCACGGTTTGACCCCTTCTATCTGCAAAAATAAATTGGGGGAACTGGCTAAACTAGAACATACAGGGCTGCATGATACTAAACATGGTTTGGACAATGTATGCAAAGAAGGTCATAGGCACAAACAGGCACACCAATGAGGTCATATGGATCCTGAATTCTGTAAATTGGGTTTTCCTCATTTTGATGGATCTACTGATCCTATGGGTTGGTTGGTTCGTTGCAATCAGTTTTTCTGTCATTACCACACCCTGAAGAAAAAAAGGTTGGATTGGCGTCTTTTTACATAGAAGGTAATGTACAGCTTTGGTTCCTCAAAGTTGAAAAGTACTCACCCCACTTGACATGGACAGATCTTAAAAGTTATTGCCAAGATTTTACCCTCCTACCTGCAGCAATGGATTGGGGTAACTGGCTAAACCAAAAATACAGGGTTGCACGATACTAAAGATGGTTTGAACAAATGGAAGCCTGAGCAAGCATCTTGAACACAACTACTACAACGGATTGAAATGTTCATTAGTATGTTACCAGAAGCAATTGCACTAGAAATGGAACTGAAGATGTCTCAGGATCTTACACTGCCATGAGTTTGGCTCGATTTTGTGAGCGTTGAATTACCTTCCAGTCAATAGATGTTACCAGGAAGACTACTGCTGGAAGCTCCCAACGGGGTACAGTTTGTGAAGGAATTAATCACACAGATCGGGGTAAAGGGAGTATTAGAGTGATTTAACTGCGATGGACATTACAAGCCTTGAAATCAATGTAAAATATCATTTTGGCTAGAAGGAATCGAGGATGGAGCTTTGGAAATTAGGGATATGGAGGAACCCCTCCCTCCATGATCTGAAACATCATTCCTCTTCTGCGCTTGAGCTCGTGCATTCTTCAAGGGGGAAGGATTTGGAATGTAAGTCAACAAAGTTAAAACCTCAGCAGACTTGATAATCCTATATATTAGAGTACTTTTGAATCTTTAGCTATTTGTTAGCTGACCTGTTTTCAAATTTTCGATTGGACTTCATCTAGTAGTTAGCTAAATCTATTATCATATTTCAAATAAGATCTAATCTTGTAGTCAGCATGTTATAGCCTTGAGCTGAACTTTTATAAGCAAATTTTCTTAGTCTTGAGAGATCGTTAGGGTTCTCTCTTACTTGACATAAAATCTAACCAATTTTGTTAGGTCACAAGGTTAAAACTAAATTCAATTTCTTTCAGAAATAGCTATCTTTTGGCTTGTCTTTATATCTTTGTTCTTTTATATTTTTGTTCTTTTGGTAGAAGTATTTTGGCATTCGAATGATTGAAAAAAATCTCCACCAACAATTACGCATTGCTAAAGTAATTAGGGCAAAATTATTCCTTTTGTTTAAAGTAAGAGAAAGCAATCAAGGAACATTTATCTTCATGGAATTTCAAGCAAATAAGTCTAGTCCCACAATGTCTACCACTTTTATCTAAATATTTTTTATGCAGTTGTTTTTGCTGGCTAGTTCCAAACTGTTGTGGAACGATAGGAGGCTTAGTCTGCTACTGGATTAATAATAGAAACATGTTGGACCAACAATATTGATAATTGATATGATATCAATGCAGGTGATTGTGCATCATCGGGTACGTTATATTCTGAGGACATTACTCTTTTGTGTCTCTATCTTAGATTTACTGTGAAGGTAGTTCACAAGAAGTCATGGGAGTCCATCCTTTGTGGGTGATGAGGATAAAACATTAAAGAAGAGGCATTTTCTAACCAGTGAGTCACATCCAGAAGGCGAAACAGCTTTCTGCATTGAGAAGAAGACGGAAAACAAGCAATCTACTAGAAATGTAAAAGCAGATATCCCTGTTTCTATTGGGACTGTAGAGGTAAAAGCAGGTCAATATACAGTACATATGTTTTCTAACATTAGTAGTTTTTGTTTCATTTACTCATACCCTCTCTCTTTCTCTCTCTGGCAGGGTAGCTTAAGAAAATGCAATCGAGTGTCTGAAGTTACTGCTGAAATTGCTGAGTGCATTACACCCGGCTCTTCAATGGTTAAAACTATTGTTCGTGAAACGCCCAGGTCAAAACATGGAAGCTCCACTATTTCACCAGGAGATTCATTCTGGAATGAAGCAATTCAAATTGCCGATGGGTTGTTCACTGAAGCTGATAATATTCTTCCTCTGGCTGCTGAAGATTTAAATAATGGAAGTTGCGGTGACAAATTGGGGGAAATGTTGAGTAGGACAGTCAACAAAAGTCAGGAGATGGGAAGTAGAGCTTCTTTGGAGTTTAGGACAAAGATGAGAGATCCTGCCAATGAAGCATCTCCGTTGCGTGTCAAACATCTTACTTTATGTTCGAGGACAAAAACTTAGATGCAAGTTCCCCTTTACGTTTTACAGATAATTTAAATACGCTCAGAGGTGGTGAACAATCTGAATGTTGTTCTGTAAATGTCAAAAGCTCAAGAACTGGTAAAATTGCATCTTATAGTGAAACACAAACAGAACTTGAGATGTTCGAAGGGCAAGAAGCGAAGTCCCTTGATGCAGTGATGAAAGCTGAAGTAGGTTTGTTAAATCGAGTTAATGATAGCAGTACATCTGCTTCACCAACTAATGAAGTCAAGAATTCTGCTGGTAATGATGGATATATTGAAGCTGGCACTCCGTCAAGTAATGTGCCACTCAGAGATCTATTAGATCTTGACAATTGGCTCCCTTGCAAGTGTGCAGCATATACAAAAAAAAGGAATTTCGAAACTATACTCTTGGCAGGTATTTTGAACTTCTAATTTTTCATTTCTCTTCTGGTGGCTTTATTTTGAATGAAAATGGCATAAACTGTTGCTGCCTCCGTATAATAACACTGTTTATTGTTAGTTCTAGCATGTTAATTATAGATCTTGATTTAATCTTACCTTCTTGCTGGCTTTGCCATAAGGTCATTATCAGAGATTGGAGAAGGTTATATATTACAATTGTTGAGGAATTTAACACCATAGCCATTGGTAAAGTAGGGTGGTAAGTGTAATGTCGTAGCTGTTACAAATAATTGAAAAATTGAGATTGTGGTTTGGATAAGATTCATAACTCTTTTCTTTAATTATTTAGTTTTTTTTACTTCTCTTGGTAAACCTAGTCTCCAAATGCTCATTGTTTGTTGCATTTTCCTTGTTTTTCTCTTGTCCATTTGTTTTGTATGTCTACTTGTTCTTTTGAGTACTTCTCTTAGCTTTTGAGTCCCAAACATCTTTTTGTGTTCTTAGTTGTTGAACAGATCTCTTTCCCCTAGTTGGCTTTTGTCCAAATTAATGCAAGTTCTTTTTGTATTAGCTATTTTACCATTATTGATAATGTCAATTATTTATTTATTTATTTAGTTGTGTGTCTCTATGTTTATCTGCATGTTATCTAGATGCTTATACAATATATTTCCCAGGTTGATTGTCTTCAGGTAGATGGAGTTTTACAGAAAAGGAATCTTGTATACTGTGCATCTACAAGGTATTATACTGTATGGTTGAGTTTGTCATAACTTATCCATCAAATTAGTTTCCATGATATGTTTTTACTTATTCATAGTATGAGATATATAAAGACTAAGGAGATAAAATCTGCTGTCCCAAATTGGTGTCCCCTATTATGTCCCACTCACATAAAATAATTTAGAATAATCAAAATTAATAAATTGTGTGGGTCCTCCTTATCACATAAAAAAACTGATTTTATGTTAGAGGGACACAGAAGGAGACACAACTTTTGAAATGGACAGACATAACATGAATGTTATGGAATAGAAATATGCATACAAAATTGTAAACAAAATTTTATAGAACAACTATTTTATCGAATGATTTTTAGAAATGTGAGTTTGGTCGCAAGAAGACAAAGTATTGACAAAATGATCATAGCTGAAATGAGGATGTTTAGATGCATGACACATACAGATAGATGAAATGAGGAATGAGTGTAATGGTGTATTTAAGAAAAGTAAGGTTTGAGACTCATTGAAAATAAAACCACGGAATACCTTGTACGTGTTCAATTCGGGCCTATGGATGCTTTGTGGAAAAATATCAGAGAAGGGTAAAGGGACTTCAAGATTGTCAAGGAACCAACCGAACTGAAAATTTAATCTCTGAAAATTTAAGACCCAATGATAGTTTGTATATTAATCTCTGACACACCCAACATGCAAATGGCCCTTGAGCTTGAAGCGTGTACAGCACCTGCACATCTTACCATGTATTGAACTTTAAACAACAAATGTGGTTATCATGATTTGAACCCTCAACCACTTAGTCTTAAGAGGCTTTAATACCATGTCGAGGAACCATTTGATCCAAAATCTTAAGCTCATATTCAAGAAAACTTTCATTGTTAAGCTTTTATTTGTTATTGCTTAATCTTATTCCACTGCTGCAGTGCTGGAAAAAGTTTTGTTGCTGAAATTTTGATGCTGAGGCGGGTCATATCAACTGGGAAAATTGCACTACTAGTACTTCCTTACGTATCAATCTGTGCAGAAAAGGTCATATAATATTATCATTCTGTAATTATTAAATGGTTTTACGAGTGTATGTTTTAGCATCATATTTATGGACAGTGTACATGTTTAAACTTTGTTTCACTAATACAGGCTGAACATTTGGAGGGGCTCTTGGAACCACTTGGTCAGCCTTTTCGGAGTTATTATGGAAGCCAAGGTGGTGGAACACTTCCTAAAGATACTTCTGTAGCTGTCTGCACAATAGAGAAAGCAAACTCTTTAATAAACAGACTGCTGGAAGAGGGTCGTCAATCAGAAATTGGAATGAATTGCACATGGTATTTTAATCTGTATTGTTGTGATTTTTCTTATGTATTGTATGTTTTATACATATTGCCATAGGTACTACTATTGCTTATTTAGGTTTATATTCATGGAGCTATTACGTGGTGGATGATTTTCATGCTGATATTTATTAACAGGTTGGTGATCAGAACAGAGGTTATCTTTTGGAACTTTTGTTGACAAAGCTTCGTTATGCTGCTGGTGAAGGCAATTCAGAATCTATTAGTGGAGAAAGCTCAGGTACAAGCAATAAGAATGATGCTGCTCATGGTCTACAAATTGTTGGAATGAGTGCAACAATGCCAAACATCACGGCAGTAGCTGATTGGCTTCAAGTAAGTCGCATTATCATTATATAAATTTTCTAATAAACTCTTTGTTTGTTCGTTTGCCTTTTTAGACTTTGGTTGTACTATAATAGTCTGTTAGAGGGTTGGTTGAGATATTGAGTAAATCTAATTTGCCAACAGAAATCGTTTGTCCATTGTAGTTTCACCTTACCTTTGCAGAAAACTTTGTTTGCAGGCAGCACTATACCAGACAGATTTTCGACCTGTTCCACTGAAGGAGTTTATTAAAGTTGGGAACACAATTTATAACAAGAAACTGGATTTAGTCAGAACAATTCTTAGAGCGGCTGACCTAGGCGGTAAAGATCCAGATCATACAGTTGAACTGTGTAATGAGGTAGGCACTTGTTACTCTTTTATATGAGTGCTTTCTGTACACTAATTAACTCCTGTCTCCCATGCTTTACGCCGCATTTGAGTTCAGTTTTCTGAACTAAGAATTATTACTTGGTTTCCAATTGATTTTCTCTTAATTTAGAGAGCTGAACCCAATTACTAAAAGCTCGTTCTTGCACTAATTATGTCTGTTTGGATTTGGCTCCTAGATTGTGCTAGATGACCTTTCTAGGGCAAGAGAAGGATTTGTGCTTGCATCTGAATTACATTTAGTATACTTGTCAACATCAATCAATGTTGAAATGGAGTCAGATTGGGAATTGTATTATGAAAGGTTTATGGAGTTATCTTCACTGGACAAGGTAATAGTGCTTTTCTTCTTCCCTTTTTTCCTAATGCTTGAGACATTTTGAAGCCTGTTGAAAGGAAATTCATCACCGTGTCAGTCCATAAGATATATAACTATGTTTTGAGGCACTCTATTGTTAGTCACAATATTTTTGTTTGGAAGTCTCAGTATCTCAAGTGACTAAAATTTTAAAGACCAAGATATTCTAAGGGAACAGTAGTAGAAGCACTAATTTGAAAAAATTGAGTCAGTAGCTGGGTTTCTTTGCTATATGTTCGACAAATGGTGGTATGCCTTTACTCTTATTTTACAAAGATTTCGCCCACTGTTGTCAAAATATTTACTCCTGTTGTGTTGCTTTCGAATCTTTGCATGTCTGATACTACATGTGACATTGTGGGTTTTCTTTTTTATTCTGTGGGAGTCTCTGTTAATGGACACCTCCAATCTCTTCTTTTCTTATAAAGAAAATAGCTGACCTTTTTTATTCTTTTCTTTCTCCTGTTTGACCCCTATGCAATGAAGTCGGTTGGAAATCGAGTTGGAGTTTCTGAACCATTTTTGATGCGCATGGCACATGGAGCACGTGCTCGCACATGGAATAGACCAGCTGATAAAATGAAAAAGTTGCAAAATCGAGGTGGGAATGCGTACAACAACATCATGTCAGATGACCAATCTCTTCGAGTGTGCAAACGGTTTTACGTTGCTCTTATTCTTCCTAGGCTAGTGCAGGTGTTGCAATCTTTCATCCCTTCTTTCTTGACTACTGTTGTTAGTTTAATGTTGCTTGGGTAGCCTTTCTTAAATCTTCATAGTAGAAAATGTCTATTTCTTATCTGTAATATAATGACATGTCTATGGTTCAGAGGCCTACAATTTTACTTCGTTTTCTGTGCTTACCATAGTTTGTGACTTATATTTGTTTTTTGGGGCTTGCTAATTACTATTATTAATTTTGGATAAAGGAAACCCCTGTTGCTGAAGTTTGTGAAGCTTTTAAGGTAGCCAGAGGCATAGTTCAAGCATGACAAGAAAATTCAGGGAGGTTTGCGTCTATGGTTTCTTTATTTTGTGAAAGATTGGGATGGCATGATTTGGAGGGGTTAATAGCGAAGTTCCAGAATCGTGTTTCATTTGGAGTCAGGGCAGAGATTGTGGAACTTACCACTATTCCATACGTTAAGGTAACTGGCATCTACATTTTCCTATATGGCTGTACTAATAATCCTTAACTTTACTGGCCTTCTCACTTTTTGTTGGTCAGAAGTTAGGTGTAACCATTGATTTTATTCTTTTATTGTTAGGGTTCTCGAGCAAGAGCCCTATACAAATCAGGCTTGCGTACGCCAATTGCTATTGCTGAAGCATCTATTTCAGAAATTGTTAAGTCTCTTTTCGGATCTTCCTCATGGGCTGGTCAAGGTGATATTTTTTGAGCATATAACTTGCATTATCTATTGCTTTACCAACTTCTTTAATTATCATTATCTAGCTAATCTTCATACTGTTGCCAATGATCCCCTTTGTTGCTTCAAATGATGAAACCCTATTAATTTCCGATGAAACCCTATTAATTTCCTTAACATTATTCTCTGGGGGTAAAACCATAAATAGAAAACATAGAGTTCTGATACCTGCAACTATTGTTGAAAGAGTATTGATATTGTGTCTATAAGTTGTGTAGGTTTACAAGAACTGTATCGTCCATGCTACAATCTAATTTCTTGTTTTTTAAAATAAAGTGGTTATGGATTGCTTTTTTTCTTTTTCCAATATAAAAGAGATACAAAAGCCTTGATGTGATAGTGTAAGATAATTTTTGCATTGATGGTATCTTTCTGTTTTTATTTCGATTTCAACTACAACATAAGTGTACTATTGTACATTCATTGGCTACTTTTGTTTTTCGTTTACTCTCTCTATGTCTTTGTCTATTTGTCTGTATGTATTGTTTTGCATGCACGAATTTGAATTTTGTTATGAAATTTACGAGTTAACATATAACTGTAGAAGGTTCAGCACAGAGGCGCTTGCAAATTGGGGTTGCAAAGAAAATCAAGAATGGTGCCCGCAAAATTGTTCTTGATAAAGCTGAAGAAGCTAGGGCTGCTGCTTTCTCAGCTTTCAAATCTCTTGGACTTGATGTTTCTCAGTTTTCTCGACCATTAATATCAAATGGAGGTTTTGGTGAGCAAGATGCTGGAAATAATTCATGTGGAGATGGCACCTCTAATGTCTTTTCTTTATGTAGACCATAGAGCCGATGCACCCGACCTTTGTGCAGAAAGTAGCAAGTGTCCTGATAAAGTAAATCTGAAAATTGAGAAAGATGACGTTGTGAAAACTTTAGATGCTAGTTTAGTTGCTCCAGCAGAAATACATTCATCTGCTCTTGTTCAATGTAGCTTTGGTCCTGCGAATTCCGACGTACAAATGGAAAATTCGTTGAAACATGGTAAACAAAGGGTTAACAGAAAAATGTAGGAAAGAATATATATGTAGTGGCAACAAGGAAAATGCTTGTGAGAAGGGATCTCTTAATGCGACTAATACTTCAGGTGGATTTGATTCTTTCTTGGCTATTTGGGAGATTGTCCCACAGTTCTATTTTGACCTCCATTACAATAAAAAATCAGTAGTAAATCCCATTATGCCCTTTGAGGTACATGGCATGGCCATCTGCTGGGAAAACTCTCCTGTTTACTATGTTAACCTTCCTAAAGATTTACTGTGGGTTGACAACCAAAAGAATGCCCCTCTACCTGAGAATTGGTTGGAGATATTTAGGCGTAGATGGAAACGAATTGGTGCAATAATGGGGAAAAAAGAGGTCACAAAGTTTACTTGGAATTTGAAAATTCAGATTCAGGTTCTCAAGCATGCTGCAATTCCCATTCAGAGATTTGGTTGTCTGAATCTTTCTGCAAAGAGTTTCAATCTTGAAGACATAGATAGTACACACTTTTTGTTGCCCCTTATCAATATTGATGAAGTAATCGACCTGTGCATCATGACATGCATTCTATGGCCTGACGAGGAGAGAAGCTCTAATCCAAATTTGGAAAAGGTAAAATCTGTAATCATATTGAAAAGTATGAAATAGAAATTTTAAACTCTTAGAGGTCAACATGCATACTTAAAAGTACCTGTCAACCAGTTTTAAGGCATTGCAATTTGATTGGACGACTTATAATTTTTTTAATGATTTTGCAGGAAGTAAAGAAAAGATTATCCAGTGAGGTTGCTGCAGCTGCTAATAGGAATGGTAGGTGGAAGAAGCAAATGCGAAGAGCTGCTCATAATGGTTGCTGTCGCCGGGTTGCACAAATAAGATCTTTATGTTCTGTTTTATGGAAGTTACTAATTTCTGAAGTAGTTGTTGATGCACTCAAAAACATTGAGATGCCATTGGTAAATTTTTATTAATCAGTTGCTTTCTTCTTATGTCTGAACAACTTATGTCCTGTATTTTCAATATCTTCGTGGAAGTTGTTCCATTCAATTTAATAACATGGAATATCTCTGTGTTAAGTGTTCCCTGCATTTATGGACTTTCTTAGCCAATAAAAATGTCTCATCAAGTATTTAAAATTAGTCAACAATAATCTCTTTGTCATTGGCCTATCCTTCATTGATATCTTCATGGTTCACTTCTGAAGTTTATCCTTGCACGTTTCCGAATGGACATGCAACATATAAAAGTATTAGAGATTCTTGAGGTCCACAGTTAGTTTATGGCATCCTTGGTTTCAGAACCATCAACCATGGATAGGGCGTTAACTTATGCTAGTTTCATTGTTTCTTTGAGATACTTGTTATTTGGTTCCTAGGTTTAATCTTAGTGCACATGTGTTAGGTTAATGTTCTTCCGGGCATGGAGCTTTGGGGGATAGGTGTTGACATGGATGGATGTCTTAAAGCACGTAAGGTGCTTTCAGAAAAGCTTAGGTATCTTCAGAAGAAAGCATATGAGTTGGCTGGCATGACATTTTCACTGAATGCCTCAGCAGATATTGCCAATGTTCTCTATGGGCACTTGAAGCTAGCCATACCAGAAGGGCATGACAAGGGGAAACTGCACCCAAGTACTGACAAGCATTGCTTGGATTTGTTAAGGTATTCAGAGATTCAAATTGTTCTGCCTTTTGTGCGCATTTCAATGCAATTGTTTGCTAACTTTCAGAGGAAATTTTATTGCTTGCTGACATAGTTGATTGTTCAGAAGTTTGATAGAGTCCTTTTGCTCTATAGTTGAGTTGCTATTTGGCTTTTGGTGCCTCTTAACAGTGAGTTGACTCATTAAGGGGTTCGGAGGCCTAGATAAAATTACTATCAAAATGTGAAGCATTATAATTTTTTCCCCCCAATGTTTTCTACCATTGTTTCCCGTTATCTTTAGCTCTATTGGAACTAAAATGAACTCTTGCTCTTTGGCCCTAAAGTTTATACATAGATATAAGGAAATAAAGGCATTACTCAATCAAAGTTGTTTGAACCCATCTAAAATCGAGCTTGTCCACTTTATCATCTAATGTACCTCCCCTCAATACTGCAAACACTTTAGAGGCGTTAGAAGGCTTTTTCAGAACTCTTAACATCACATTTAAGTTTGGGTTTAAAAGTTTTAGGCAAAAACACTCTATAAGTCAAAATTCAACCAGTTTACGCGTGGAGAAAAGTGAGGAAAATGGGATTCGATGCATAAACGTTTTAGTTGTTATTTTGTGTATAGTTTAGGTTATTGGTATTCGTAGATTAGTTTCAGTTTGTTCTTCTCTCTTTTGTTATCTCTGCAGCTCTCCAATTCCAGTAATGCTTGATTTAATTTTGGGACGATCTTCGCCTTTGCTTGGGCTGGATTTGACCACCTTGGTTGTGAATGCAAGAAAACTGATTGGGGATATATGGTGGCCAAGATGGACAAAAAGAGAGGGAACAAGTTCTTACCATGAGCAAGAGAATGAGCTATGAGCTGTAGATGGACGGTTGATTTTCTGTTAGTTAATCCATGATCCTCTAACTAAAGATATAACAAAAGTACCATAACAATTTAATTCTGGACCAGAAACTCAGTGCCTTTTAACTTTTGTTGTTTCTATTGCCTTTATGACCTTAATTAAATTTTTTGTACGGTAATGCCACGTGGGTGATAAATACTTATTTTGCCACGCGGGGGTTAATTTGTTTCGCGTGCTAAAAGTATATATTTGTCACCACGTGGCATCTCCCACCAAGAGGTTTGTTGATTCCAGGTCAAAAGGAAAATAGAATAAACAAAAGTTAAATAGTGATGGATTTTTTGTTACAAATTGAAGTGTTGTGGCAATTCTGTTTCAGTTGCCAATAGTTGGAGGACCACGGATGTAATTAATCAGTAGGTGTTGGGTGCTTGGGCTAGGAAGAAAGGAGAGATGAATCAGAAACTTGTTTCTGAAGTGTAAAACTGTCTTTTTCATTTGTAGCGGTGATTGAAAAAAACTTCATTTGGCAGGACTAGCTGATCATCAAAATCAAATTTGGACGGCTATTTAATTTGATTAGGAGGAATGATGCATAATTATTATGTCATAACTATGGGACATAGTAATTGTGGGTCATATTTGTTTTTGTTTCGAATTTTTTGCTCTGTTTTTAGTCCATAACATTAGTCAAGTAAAGCGTCAGAGTGTGGGTGTATGTGGTAATAATGAACAAGCTGTTGAAGGTAGTTGTGTTGCTCATTCTGTAGCCATTTTATTATATATATAGCTGTCAGTCAATCTCTCTGTATCAGAAATATTAGTTCAATTTAAGTTTTTCTTTGCTTAATATATTCCATTCTATTTTCTCTTTGTTTTCCTTTCAGAGATGAGCATCCTATTGTGCCAGTTATTAAGGAGCATAGGACATTAGCAAAAATTTTAAATTGCACCCTTGGTTCAATCTGCTCACTGGCTAGGCTATCTATTAAGACACAAAAGTACACACTACATGGTCATTGGCTCCAGACATTTACAGCAACTGGACGACTATCAACTGAAGAACCTAATCTCCAGGTTGGTGTTGTGACTAATTTATTTTCTATATCAAATTGATTTTCCATGCTGAATTTTATTGTTGTGTGTTCTGAACTATTTTGTGTTATGCAGTGTGTAGAACATATGGTTGAATTCAGAATGTGTAAGGATGAAAATGGTGGTGATGCTTATCCAAATAATTATAAAATAAATGCTCGTGACTTCATTGTTCTTACCCAGGTAATGGTCATTGACCTTGTAACTTAGTAGGTGTTCCCAACACTACCTTATATCTTTAACATATGCTAGCTTCTAATTTTAAATGTAAAGGAAAACCATTACATGTCTAAATCTCTGAATGCGATACATGCATTTTATTGTCTGAGGCTGTCTATTTTGTGCATTAGCATCAAAAGACTTGTATTTTCTAATTATCAATTGGGTAATATGTCAGAGCTAATTTTCTTATAATTTATTGTAGGACAATTGGTTACTGTTGACAGCAGATCATTCTCAGATAGAACTCCGGCTAATGGCACATTTTGCTAAAGATGCCTCATTAATTGAATTCCTGAGTAAGCCAAATGGTGATGTTTTCACCATGATAGCAGCAAAATGGACTGGGAAACCAGAAAATTCTGTTGCATTAGAAGAGAGAGATCAAACCAAGAGGTTGGTATATGGAATTTTGTATGGAATGGGTGCTACTGCCCTTGCAGAGCAATTGAAATGCAGTTCCACTGAAGCTTCTGAAAAGATTAAAAGTTTCAAGAGTTCTTTTTCTGGCGTAGCTTCCTGGCTTCAAGAATCAGTTGCATCCTGCCATAAAAACGGGTAAGGCTATTTTTGTCTCTTGCAAATGATGTTCATTGCTTCTCCGATTTCCTTGAGCGTTTTGAACTTAATCTTGTATGTAGTTTTTTGTACATTTTATAACATTTGTATTTTTGAACAAAGTATTGAGGGGTTATTAGATATATGTTCAGGAGAATATGTACAGGTATGGCTAATCTAGAAGAGGAAAGAATCCTTAATTTTGGCTAATAATGAAGCTATGTATAACTGTAACAACCAAGTTCTGTATCAAACAAGTTGCGTGTGATTTTGTATATATCATGTTCTTATCTGTTATTCAACTCATTGCCCTGAAATTCTTGGTCGTTCATTCTTTTCCTTCTTTGTAATCCATGCTTGTGTTTCAGCATTGGAATGTGATGTTTGGAGGTATACTTTGCGTGTCATTTTGTATATATCATGTTCTTAACTCTTATTCAACTCATCTCCCTGAAATTCTTGTTCAGATTTGTTTTCTTAATATGTGGGTTCAATTTTTGTTCTTATAAGTATTGTTGAATAATCCTTTTGGTCCAGTTATGTGGAGACCCTCAAGGGAAGGAAACGCTTTTTGTCAAAGATAAAATTTGGGAATAGTAAAGAAAAATCAAAAGCTCAGAGGCAAGCAGGTAATTCTATCTGTCAGGTATAGCAGTTTCTTTGCAGTGGAGGCTTGCGTAAGGAGTTAATGCTTTGTTCTTACAGCTGTTCCTTGACAGGGATCTGCTGCTGATCTAATCAAAATTGCAATGATAAATATACACTCTGTCATTGGTGGGGTTGATGAGTCAGAATCTAGCTTTGCATTTGCAACTAAGTTTCAAATGCTGAAGGGTCGGTGTGGAATTCTCTTGCAGGTACATTAAGAAACTTGCTCTCGTATTCTGTTTTCTTGTTTTTTCTTTTTTTTTTTGCTGAAACAGTTCTACTATATATCAGAGGTCATATATGCATGAGAAAAGAATATGTACTGGTATTTTTTTATCAGGATCTGAATGAGGTGATGAAAATAACAGTTGTTAGCTAGTATTTTATTGGTTTGTATTTCAGAAAGAAACAGTTAAATGTCATAGCTTAAATTTTCAGTCCTTTTAGATATCAACGATTGTCTTTTGAAGTATGTTTAGTAGAAGGTCATCACTTCTTACGATCCCTTGATTACTTTTTCTTTGTTACGTATCTAGCTAGGATCTAAAGAAGCTTATAACAAATAATAATTCTTTGATTTGAAGAAATGAGAGTTTGTGAGTGTACGAAGGAAAATAGGATGTGTCATCATCAATACTTTAGCAAATTCTTAATACTTATTATTTGTTTATTGCATGTGTTTGCAGGAATTTGGCAAAAATTGGTGGCAACTTCTTTCAAGGGGAAAGTACAAATAAAACCCTTGTGGTTTCAATGTTTTGCAAATAGAGGAATGTGGTTTCATTTTTTTGCAAAAGGAGGTATGTGGTTTACATATTTGATAAAGAACGGGAAATTGACTAACAACATTTGCCACGTCATCAAGTCAACATGACATGTCATCAAAAATTAATAGTTTATTGTGCCAGGTCATCAAAGTCAACATGACGATGTCAATATGACATGTCATCAAATACTAACACTTTAAATAAAATTCCCTTAGTTGTCAATTTTGTAAACCACATGCCTACTTTTGCAAAAAATGAAATCACATTCCGCTATTTGCAAATTCATGAAACCACAAGGGTTTTATTAGTACTTTTCTCTTCTTTCAATTTGCTGAAATTCTTAATACGCACAATGTTTGTTATCTGAAAATTGGTGGCTATTTCTTTTAACTAAATCCAGGTACATGATGAATTAGTATTAGAAGTTGATCCTTCCATGGTCAAGGACGCTGCATCATTGTTACAAATAGGCATGGAGAAGGCTGCTGTGCTTCTTGGTATATTCCAGTACTAGGCAGCAGTTTCTTTGAATATTTTTGTAGAATCTATTTTTAATCTTTTCTCCTATATCATACAGTTCCTTTGCAAGTCAAACTTAAAGTTGGAAGAACATGGGGTTCTTTGGAGCCTTACCAAGTTGATCAAAATGTAGATAAAGTTATCATGTTCGATTCATAAAGAAGTGAGCTGAGGATGGAAATTTTTTATGATATTAAGGGGTCAAGATTATTGGTAAAAGAACTAACTTGTAGCTTATGGTATTTCAGATTATCATCTCAAGATTTTCTGTTTTGTGATGCATATTGACTTCAGCTATTCTGAAATTGTACTAAATGTGCAGAGATGGCATTAACAACTGGGTGAAGCAACACATGTCCTCACTGCACAATGTGGGAAAGGGGCAACCCATGCCACGAAGGTTGTAGGTACAAACAGGCACCCCAAGGAGGTCATATAGTCCTTAAATTCTGCAAACTGGGTTTCCTCATTTTGATTGGTCTACTGATCCTATGGGTTTGTTGAGCCATTGCAATCAGTTTCTCAGTCCCAATGAAAAAAAAGAAGTTTGGATTGGCTTCTTCTTACGTTGAAGCCAATGCTCAACTTTGGTTCGTCGAAGTTGAAAGGACTGCCCCTACTTGACATGGGCAGATTTCAAAAGTAATTGCCACGGTTTGACCCCTTCTATCTGCAAAAATAAATTGGGGGAACTGGCTAAACTAGAACATACAGGGCTGCATGATACTAAACATGGTTTGGACAATGTATGCAACAAAGGTCATAGGCACAAACAGGCACACCAATGAGGTCATATGGTTCCTGAATTCTGTAAATTGGGTTTTCCTCATTTTGATGGGTCTACTGATCCTATGGGTTGGTTGGTTCGTTGCAATCAGTTTTTCTGTCATTACCACACCCTGAAGAAAAAAAGGTTGGATTGGCATCTTTTTACATAGAAGGTAATCTACAGCTTTGGTTCCTCAAAGTTGAAAAGGACTCCCCCCACTTGACATCGACAGATCTTAAAAGTTATTGCCAAGGTTTTACCCTCCTACCTGCATTAATAAATTGGGGTAACTGGCTAAACCAAAAATACAGGGTTGCACGATACTAAAGATGGTTTGAACAAATGGAAGCCTGAGCAAGCATCTTGAACACAACTACTACAACGGATTGAAATGTTCATTAGTATGTTACCAGAAGCAATTGCACTAGAAATGGAACTGAATAAGTCTCAGGATCTTACACTGCCATGAGTTTGGCTCGATTTTGTGAGCGTTGAATTACCTTCCAGTCAATAGATGTTACCAGGAAGACTACTGCTGGAAGCTCCCAACGGGGTACAGTTTGTGAAGGAATTAAACACACAGATCTGGGTAAAGGGAGTATTAGAGTGATTTAACTGCGATGGACATTACAAGCCTTGAAATCAATGTAAAATATCATTTTGGATAGAAGGAATCGAGGATGGAGCTTTGGAAATTAGGGATATGGAGGAACCCCTCCCTCCATGATCTGAAACATCATTCCTCTTCTGCGCTTGAGGTCGTGCATTCTTCAAGGGGGAAGGATTTGGAATGTAAGTCAACAAAGTTAGAACCTCAGCAGACTTGATAATCCTATATATTAGAGTACTTTTGAATCTTTAGCTATTTGTTAGCTGACCTGTTTTCAAATTTTCGATTGGACTTCATCTAGTAGTTAGCTAAATCTATTATCATATTTCAAATAAGATCTAATCTTGTAGTCAGCATGTTATAGCCTTGAGCTGAACTTTTATAAGCAAATTTCTTAGTCTTGAGAGATCGTTAGGGTTCTCTCTTACTTGACATAAAATCTAACCAATTTTGTTAGGTCACAAGGGTAAAACTAAATTCAATTTCTTTCAGAAATATCTATCTTTTGGCTTGTCTTTATATCTTTGTTCTTTTATATTTTTGTTCTTTTGGTAGAAGTATTTTGGCATTCGAATGATTGAAACAAATCTCCGCCAACAATTACGCATTGCTAAAGTAATTAGGGCAAAATTATTCCTTTTGTTTAATGTAAGAGAAAGCAATCAAGGAACATTTATCTTCATGGAATTTCAAGCAAATAAGTCTAGTCCCACAATGTCTACCACTTTTATCTAAATATTTTTTATGCAGTTGTTTTTGCTGGCTAGTTCCAAACTGTTGTGGAACGATAGGAGGCTTAGTGTGCTACTGGATTAATAATAGAAACAAGTTGGACCAACAATATTGATAATTGATATGATATCAATGCAGGTGATTGTGCATCATCGGGTACGTTATATTCTGAGGACATTACTCTTTTGTGTCTCTATCTTAGATTTACTGTGAAGGTAGTTCACATGAAGTCATGGGAGTCCATCCTTTGTGGGTGATGTGGATAAACCATTAAAGAAGAGGCATTTTCTAACCAGTGAGTCACATCCAGAGGGTGAAACAGCTTTCTGCAGTGAGAAGAAGACGGAAAACAAGCAATCTAATAGAAATGTAAAAGCAGATATCCCTCTTTCTATTGGGACTGTAGACGTAAAAGCAGGTCAATATACAGTACATATGTTTTCTAACATTAGTAGTTTTTGCTTAATTTACTCATACCCTCTCTCTTTCTCTCTCTGGCAGGGTAGCTTAAGAAAATGCAATCAAGTGTCTAAAGTAACTGCTGAAATTGCTGAGTGCATTACACCCGGCTCTTCTATGGTTAAAACTATTGTTCGTGAAACGCCCAGGTCAAAACATGGAAGCTCCACTATTTCACCAGGAGATTCATTCTGGAATGAAGCAATTCAAATTGCCGATGGGTTGTTCACTGAAGCTGATAATATTCTTCCTCTGGCTGCTGAAGATTTAAATAATGGAAGTTGCGGGGACAAATTGTGGGAAATGTTGAGTAGGACAGTCAACAAAAGTCAAGAGATGGGAAGTAGAACTTCTTTGGAGTTTAGGGCAAAGATGAGAGATCCTGCCAATGAAGCATCTCCGTTGCCTGTCAAACATCTTGACTTTATGTTTGAGGACAAAAACTTAGATGCAAGTTCCCCTTTACGTTTTACAGATAATTTAAATACGCTCAAAGGTGGTGAACAATCTGAATGTTGTTCTGTAAATGTCAAAAGCTCAAGAACTGGTAAAATTGCATCTTATAGTGAAACACAAACAGAACTTGAGATGTTCGAAGGGCAAGAAGCGAAGTCCCTTGATGCAGTGATGAAAGCTGAAGTAGGTTTGTTAAATCGAGACAATGATAGCAGTACATCTGCTTCACCTACTAATGAAATCAAGAATTCTGCTGGTAATGATGGATATATTGAAGCTGGCACTCCGTCAAGTAATGTGCCACTCAGAGATCTATTATATCTTGACAATTGGCTCCCTTCGCAAGTGTGCAGCATATACAAAAGTAAAGGAATTTCGAAACTATACTCTTGGGAGGTATTTTGAACTTCTAATTTTTCATTTCTCTTCTGGTGGCTTTATTTTGAATGAAAATGGCATAAACTGTTGATGCCTTCGTATAATAACACTGTTTATTGTTAGTTCTAGCATGTTAATTATAGATCTTGATTTAATCTTACCTTCTTGCTGGCTTTGCCATAAGGTCATTATCAGAGATTGGATAAGGTTATATATTACAATTGTTGAGGAATTTAGCACCTTGCCATTGGTGGAGTAGGGTGGTAAGTGTAATGTCGTAGCTGTTACAAATAATTGAAAAATTGAGATTGTGGTTTGGATAAGATTCATAACTCTTTTCTTTAATTATTTAGTTGTTTTTTTACTTCTCTTGGTAAACCTAGTCTCCAAATGCTCATTGTTTGTTGCATTTTCCTTGTTTTTCTCTTGTCCATTTGTTTTGTATGTCTACTTGTTCTTTTGAGTACTTCTCTTAGCTTTTGAGTCCCAAACATCTTTTTGTACTCTTAGTTGTTGAACAGATCTCTTTCCTCTAGTTGGCTTTTGTCCAAATTAATGCAAGTTCTTTTTGTATTAGCTATTTTACCATTAGTAGTAATGTCAGTTATTTATTTATTTATTTAGTTATGTGTCTCTATGTTTATCTTCATGTTATCTAGATTCTTATACAATCTATTTCCCAGGTTGATTGTCTTCAGGTAGATGGAGTTTTACAGAAAAGGAATCTTGTATACTGTGCATCTACAAGGTATTATACTGTATGGTTGAGTTTGTCATAACTTATCCATCAAATTAGTTTCCATGATATGTTTTTACTTATTCATAGTATGAGATATATAAAGACTAAGGAGATAAAATCTGTTGTCCCAAATTGGTGTCCCCTATTATGTCCCACTCACATAAAATAATTTAGAATAATCAAAATTAATATATTGCGTGGGTCCTCCTTATCACATAAAAAAACTGATTTTATGTGAGAGGGACACAGAAGGAGACAATTTTTGAAATGGAGAGGCATAACATGAATGTTATGGAATAGAAATATGCATACAAAATTGCAAACAAAATTTTATAGAACAACTATTTTATCGAATGATTTTTAGAAATGTGAGTTTGGTCGCAAGAAGGCAAAGTATTGACAAAATGAACATAGCTGAAATGATGATGTTTAGATGCATGACACATACAGATAGATGAAATGAGTGTTAGAGTTGTGTTAGAGTGTTAGTATTTCTAGGTTTCTCTAGTAGCTTCCACATTCTAGTAGCTTCCATCTCTTTGTATATATACACTTACATTCTACATAATAGATGTTGTGAGTTCCACAACCTTAGTGTTTGTGATAACATGGTATCAGAGCTGCCCTAGCGTGCAGATGATCAGTTCTTTTCTCGTTTGCCCCGGTGTGCAAACGTTCTTGTTCGGGAATTTAGGGTTGCACCAATTACTCTTATGTTCGACTTCTAGCTACTTTTTACTCTCACCACCCACTCCAATAGCCTGCCACTGCTCCGACCGGCCATTTTCGGCCTTTCCGCCGCCGTCAGACAAGCACGTGGCACCCCCGCGCCGCCACCTTCCGATGACTCGCCGCCACGCACCAGCGCGTGAGCCACTCTCCGATGACCGGTTTCTGCTCTGGTCATTTTTGCAGGCTTCTTCTCAATATTTCCGGCCTCCCTGTTCACTTGGTTTCGGTTTCGTTTCACTTTCTGGTTGAAGTCACTTTATTTTGGGTTGTATTTAGTACTGCATTTCTGTGGAGGTGTTTTCTTGCCGATTTCTGTTTTTCGGCATTGATCTATGGGTTACTATTCTTCTGCTGTTGTGAGTTTTGTGGGGATTTCATTTTCCCAGTTGTGTTTCTCTTATTGGTTTGATTCTTACCTGCGAAAAGAATCATAGGTTTGTCAAGCACCCGCAAGTCTTGATAAGTTTGGTACCTGAGCTTGTAAAAAGTACCGGGAAAGGTTTGTTGAACACCTTTAAGTTCAGCACAGGTTTCTTAAGCACCCGTAAGCTTAAGGGTTGAGGAATTCTCTGGATTTGTTTCTACGTTCCTGATGAAGATTGAATGTTCCGCTGCCGTTTTGTTGTCTGCTTTCGACTTGTTCTTTTAAGCTGCGTCTCTCGAATAATGTTATATGTTCTAAGTTGTATTGTTTAAGTTGTATCAGTCTTTTGAGTTGTATCTTGTTTAAGTTTGTATTTTATGTATTTGTAGCAAGCTGTAGCATGTATGCTTCAGCTTGAGGGGGAGTGTTAGAGTTGTGTTAGAGTGTTAGTATTTCTAGGTTTCTCTAGTAGCTTCCACATTCTAGTAGCTTCCATCTCTTTGTATATATACACTTACATTCTACATAATAGATGTTGTGAGTTCCACAACCTTAGTGTTTGTGATAACAATGAGGAATGAGTGTAATGGTGTATTTAAGAAAAGTAAGGTGTGAGACTCATTGAAGATAAAACCACGGAACGCCTTGTACGTGTTCAATACGGGCCTATGGATGCTTTGTGGATAAATATCAGATAAGGGTACATGGACTTCAAGATTGTCAAGGAACCAACCGAACTGAAAATTTAATCTCTGAAAATTTAAGACCCAATGATAGTTTGTATATTAACCTCTGACACACCCAACATGCAAATGGCCCTTGAGCTTGAAACGTGTACAACACCTGCACATCTTACCATGTATTGAACTTTAATCAACAATGTGGTTATCATGATTTGAACCCTCAACCACTTAGTCTTAAGAGGCTTTAATACCATGTCGAGGGACCATTTGATCCAAAATCTTAAGCTCATATTCAAGAAAACTTTCATTATTAAGCTTTTATTTGTTATTGCTTAATCTTATTCCACTGCTGCAGTGCTGGAAAAAGTTTTGTTGCTGAAATTTTGATGCTGAGGCGGGTCATATCAACTGGGAAAATTGCACTACTAGTACTTCCTTACGTATCAATGTGTGCAGGAAAGGTCATATAATATTATCATTCTGTAATTAGTAAATGGTTTTACTAGTGTATGTTTTATCATCATATTTATGGACAGTGTACATATTTAAACTTTGTTTCACTAATACAGGCTGAACATTTGGAGGGGCTCTTGGAACCACTTGGTAAGCCTGTTCGGAGTTATTATGGAAGCCAAGGTGGTGGAACACTTCCTAAAGATACTTCTGTAGCTGTCTGCACAATTGAGAAAGCAAACTCTTTAAGAAACAGACTGCTGGAAGAGGGTCGTCAATCAGAAATTGGAATCATTGTGTTTGATGAATTGCACATGGTATTTTTAATCTGTATTGTTGTGATTTTTCTTATGTATTGTATGTTTTATACATATTGCCATAGGTACTACTATTGCTTATTTAGGTTTATATTCATGGAGCTATTACGTGGTGGATGATTTTCATGCTGATATTTATTAACAGGTTGGTGATAAGAACAGAGGTTATCTTTTGGAACTTTTGTTGACAAAGCTTCGTTATGCTGCTGGAGAAGGCAATTCAGAATCTAATAGTGGAGAAAGCTCAGGTACAAGCAATAAGAATGATGCTGCTCATGGTCTACAACTTGTTCGAATGAGTGCAACAATGCCAAACATCACGGCGGTAGCTGATTGGCTTCAAGTAAGTCGCATCATCATTATATAAATTTTCTAATAAACTCTTTGTTTGTTCGGTGGCCTTTTTAGACTTTGGTCGTACTATATTAGTCTGTTAGAGAGTTGGTTTAGATATTGAGTAAATCTAATTTGCCAACAGAAATCGTTTGTCCATTGTAGTTTCACCTTACCTTTGCAGAAAACTTTGTTTGCAGGCAGCACTATACCAGACAGATTTTCGACCTGTTCCACTGGAGGAGTTTATTAAAGTTGGGAACACCATTTATAACAAGAAACTGGATTTAGTCAGAACAATTCTTAGAGCAGCTGACCTAGGCGGTAAAGATCCAGATCATACAGTTGAACTGTGTAATGAGGTAGGCACTTGTTACTCTTTTATATGATTGCTTCTGTTGAAGGTAATTAATAAGAGCTGAGAATTTTTCTTTCTTTTTTTTTTTTTTTCTTTTGACATATCAGGTTGTTCAAAAGGGTCACTCAGTCCTAATATTTTGCTCTAGTCGGAAAGGATGTGAATCAAATGCCAAGCATGTTTCAAAATTCCTGAAGAAGTTCTCTGTTAATATTCATTCAGAACGATAGTGAGTTTCTTGATATTGCTTCAGCTATCGACGCATTGAGAAAATCCCCTGTCGGATTGGATCCTACTTTAGAAGAAACTCTTCCTTCAGGTGTTTGCCTATCATCATGATGGCCTCAGTGTTAGATTCCATGCTTATCTTCCATAGCTTCTGATTTGTTGTTTAGGTTAGGTCTATTTTCATTATTTTTGTCCTATAACCTCTGGTTAGAGGCTTGCTCAGACATGCATTCATTTCAGATTCATCTTGTTTGGACTCGTATCTTCTGTCATTGGATATACTTTTAAACTATTTGGTTATGTCCTGGTATCTTACAGGTTGAGGAAAGAGCAATCATTGAAAGCTGTTACTGTAAAGGCCTTTTACGTGTCTTAACTGCTACCTCTACTTTAGCTGCTGGGGTTAATCTGCCAGCTAGGATGGTCATTTTTTGGCAGCCCAGGATCGGTTGTGATTTTATTGACGGGACAAGGTACAAACAGATGGCTGGTAGGGCTGGTCGAACTGGGATTGATACTAAAGGTGAAAGCGTAAGTTTATTTTTTCTGGTGCTTTCCTGCAATCTCTTCTTAGCTCTTCATTTTATTCTCTGAGCTGATGTGCTATTTGACTATGAAATATTGGAGGTTGCTTCTTGTGTTTTGTTGAGTTCTGTTTACGAATTTCCCCTTTTTTTGTATTATATTAGGAGATAGAAGTTTTATTGTTAAAGTACTATTTCATGTGTTACCTTTGTATTTAATCCTATCCAGATACTGATTTGCAAACCTGGAGAACTCAAAAGGATCACAGGATTGCTTAATGAAAGCTGTCCACCATTGTAATCTTGTCTATGTGAAGATAAGAACGGAATGACTCATGCAATTTTAGAAGTTGTGGCTGGTGGAATTGTACAAACTGCTAATGATATTCATCGATATGTTAGATGTACTCTTCTTAATTCCACAAAACCATTCAGCGATGTTGTGAAATCAGGCCAGGATTCTCGTCGGTGGTTGTGCCATAAAAAATTTCTGGATTGGAGCCAAGATACCAAGTTATACAGCACCACACCCCTTGGACGTGCAGCTTTTGGCAGTTCTCTTTGCCCAGAAGAATCACTCGTAACTATTTGTTTCATCACTTAAATTCAATTATAATATATTGCTAGTTGCATATTTCTGTACACTAATTAACTCCTGTCTCCCTTGTTTTACGCAGCATTTGAGTTCAGTTTTCTGAACTAAGCATTATTACTTGGTTTCCAATTGATTTTCTCTTAATTTAGAGAGCTGAACCCAATTACTAAAAGCTCGTTCTTGCACTAATTATGTCTGTTTGGATTTGGCTCCTAGATTGTGCTAGATGACCTTTCTAGAGCAAGAGAAGGATTTGTGCTTGCATCTGAATTACATTTAGTATACATACTTGTCAACACCAATCAATGTTGAAATGGAGCCAGATTGGGAATTGTATTATGAAAGGTTTATGGAGTTATCTTCACTGGACAAGGTAATAGTGCTTTTCTTCTTCCCTTTTTTCCTAATGCTTGAGACATTTTGAAGCCTGTTGAAAGGAAATTCATCACCGTGTCAGTCCATGAGATATATAACTAGGTTTGGAGGCACTCTATTGTTAGTCACTATATTTTTGTTTGGAAGTCTCAGTATCTCAAGTGACTAAACTTTGAAAGACCAAGATATTCTAAGGGAACAGTAGTAGAAGCACTAATTTGAAAAATTTGAGTCAGTAGCTGGGTTTCTTTGCTATATGTTCAACAAATGATGGTATGCCTTCACTCTTATTTTACAAAGATTTCATTATTTTCCTTCTTTGTAATCCATGCTGGTGTTTCAGCATTGGAATGTGATGTTTGGAGGTATACTTTGCGTGTCATTTTGTATATATCGTGTTCTTATCTCTTATTCAACTCATCTCCCTGAAATTCTTTGTCGTTCATTCTTTTCCTTCTTTGTAACCCATGCTGGTGTTTCAGCATTGGAATGTGATGTTTGGAGGTATACTTGGTTGTTTTTTGAACTTGCACTTCTATTCGTTTTTATCATGCATCTATTCATTCGTTGTCCTTGGATTTATTGACACATAAATCGATGCCTCTTCAGGCTGTAGAGGATTTTAACATGTAAGTTACATTTTGCATATGTAATATGTTCAGATTTCTTTTCTTAATATGTGGGTTCAATTTTTGTTCTTACAAGTATTGTTGAATAATCCTTGTGATCCAGTTATGTGGAGACCCTCAAGGGAAGGAAACGCTTTTTGTGAAAGATAAAATTTGGGAATAGTAAAGAAAAATCAAAAGCTCAGAGGCAAGCAGTTAATTCTATCTGTCAGGTATAGCAGTTTCTTTGCAGTGGAGGCTTGCGTAAGGAGTTATGCTTTGTTCTTACAGCTGTTCTTTGACAGGGATCTGCTGCTGATCTAATCAAAATTGCGATGATAAATATACACTCTGTCATTGGTGGGGTTGATGAGTCAGAATCTAGCTTTACATTTGCAACTAAGTTTCAAATGCTGAAGGGTCGGTGCCGAATTCTCTTGCAGGTACCTTAAGAAACTTGCTCTCGTATTCTGTTTTCTTGTTTTTTCTTTTTTTTTTTTGCTGGAACAGTTCTACTATATATCAGAGGTCATATATGCATGAGAAAAGAATATGTACTGGTACTTTTTAATCAGGATGTGAATGAGGTGATGAAAATAACAGTTGTTAGCTCGTATTTTATTGGTTTGTATTTCAGAAAGAAACAGTTAAATGTCGTAGCTTAAATTTTCAGACCTTTTAGATATCAACGATTGTCTTTTCAAGTATGTTTAGTAGAAGGTCATCACTTCTTACGATCCCTTGATTACTTTTTCTTTGTTACGCATCTAGCTAGGATCTAAAGAAGCTTATAACAAATAATAATTCTTTGATTTGAAGAAATGAGAGTTTGCGAGTGTACGAAGGAAAATAGGATGTGTCATCATCAATACTTTAGCAAATTCTTAATACATTTGTTTATTGCAGGTGTTTGCTGGAATTTGGCAAAAATTGGTGGCAACTTCTTTCAAGGGGAAAGTACAAATAAAACCCTGTGGGTTCAATGTTTTGCAAATAGAGGAATGTGGTTTCATTTTTTTTGCAAAAGGAGGCATGTGGTATACATATTTGACTAAGAAGGGAAATTGACTAACTACATTTGCCACGTCATCAAATAATTAATAGTTTATTGTGCCACGTCATCAAAGTCAACTAGTCAACATGATACATTATCAAAGTCAATATGACATGTCATGAAATTCTAACACTTCAAATAAAATTCCTTTAGTTGTCAATTTTGTAAACCACATGATTACTTTTGGAAAAAATGAAACCACATTCTTCTATTTACAAATTCATGAAAGCACAAAGGTTCTTCTTTCAATTTCCTGAAAATTCTTAATACGCACAAGGTTTGTTATCTGAAAACTAGTGGCTATTTCTTTTAACTAAATCCAGGTACATGATGAATTAGTATTGGAAGTTGATCATTCAAGGTCAAGGACGCTGCATCATTGTTACAAATAGGCATGGAGAAGGTTGCTTTGATTCTAGGGTGCGCTATGGACCGAGACTGAATTTTAATTCGAGTTCAGATTTTGAATGTTCTGATACCCGACTAACACGTATAAGAAGTTATGGGTTGTTTAGTTTCTGGGAATTTTGGATCGGATTTTAGGGGTCCCTAGGGACCGAGACTGAATTTTAACTCGGGTTTTTGGATGAATCGGACAAAACTTTTACACGAGCTCAGATTTAGGATATCCCAATACCCTGACTAACACGTATAAATCGAGACTGAATTTTTAACTCGAGCTTAGATTTTGGATGTCCAAGTATCGTGATTAACACGTATAAGAAGTTATGGTCGTTTAGTTTTTGGAGATTTTGGGCCAGATTCTAGGGTTCCTAGTGACCGAGGCTTAATTTTAACTCGGGTTTTTGGATGAATCGGACAAAACTTTAACTCGAGCTCTAATTATGTAAGTCCCAATACCCCACTAACACGTATAAAAAGTTATGGGTCGTATAATTTTTGAGATTTTGGATCGGATTTTATAGTTCCCTCGAGACTAAATTTTAACTCAAGTTTTTGAACAAATCGGACAAAACTTTAACACGAACTCAGATTTTGGATGTCCCAATACGCGACTAACATATATGAGAAGTTATTGGTCGTTCAATTGTGGGGTTATTGGGGCCTTATGGTCTAGGGACCGAGATTAAATTTTAACTCGAGCTCTGATTTTAAATTTCCCAATACTCCGACTAACACGTATAAGCAGTTATGGGTTGTTTATTTATTCGGGATTTTGGGTTGGAATTTAAGGTGCAGTAGGGACCGAGACCGAATATAAACTAAGGTTTTTTGAAGAATCGGACAAAACATTGACTTGAGCTAAGATTTTGGATGTTCCAATACCATGACTAACACGTATAAGAAGTTATGGTTCGTTTAGTTTTTGGGGATTTTGGTGGGGCTCAAGGATCGAGACTCGATATCAACTCGTGTTTTTTGATGAATTTGACAAAACTTTAATACGAGCTGAGATTTTGGATGTTCCAATACCCCAACTAACACGTATAAAGATACCCCGACTAACACGTATAAGGAGTTATGAGTTATGGGTCGTTAAATTGTTGGGTTGTTTAGGCTAGATTATAGGGTGTCTTAGGGATCGAAACTGAATTTTAACTCGGGTTTTTTGATGAATCAGACAAAATTTTAACTCGAGCTCAGATTTTGGAAGTCTCAATACCCCGACTAAAACGTATAAGAAGTTATGGGTCGTTTAGTTTTTGGTGATTTTGGGCGGGATTCTAGGGTTCCCTAGAGATCGAGATTGAATTTTAACTCGGGTTTTTGGATGAATCGGACAAAAATTTAACACGGGCTCAGATTTTTGATGTCTCAATACCGCGACTAATACGTATAAGAAGTTATATGTCGTTCAATTTTTGGGTTGTTTGGGCCAGATGCTAATACATATATATATATATATATATATATATACAGTCCGGCTATGGTGAGGGACTCCCTCACTTCTTATTCTGAGGGAGTTTTAATTTTAATTCAGTTACCAAACAAAATCGCCACATTAGTCACACCTTAATTAAATCAAATACAAATTTCATTAAATACAATCCTAATCTAGCATGCATTCTTTCATTTTTCCACGTCCTAAATTAAACAAACCCTAATTCAAATCCACTTTCTCTTTTTTTCATCAGCAAATTTACTTTCTCCAAATTGAATAAATTTTATTCAAGAAATTCTTTTTGATTCCACTTTCAATTTTTATAAATAATCTAATTTATTATACTAAACCCTAAACCCCAACTTTCTAAACTCTAGACCCTAACCTTTTAAACTCTATACCATAAATTCAACTAAACCCTAAAACATAACTTTCTAAACCCTAAACCCTAAATCCACCCTAAATCCATTTAAATCCTATAAACCCCAGCTTTCTAAATCTTAAACCCTATAACCTAAATTCATTTAAACCCTAAACTCTATCTCTCTAAACCATCAATCCTGACCCTAACTCTGACCTATAAACTCTAGACCCTAGCTTTATAACCCCAACACCCTAACTTTATAAACCCTAAACCCTAACAACCCTAAACTTGTAAACCATAAACCCCTATATCCTAACTTTATAAACCCTTCATAAACCCTAACTTTCTAATATTATTCTAAACCTGAAACCCTTAAATTATAAACCCCGACCCCAGCTTTCTAATATTATTCTAAACCCTAAACCCCAAATTCATAAACCTAGACTCAAACTTTCTTTAACCCTAGATTCTAATTAATTCTAGAAAATTAATAAAAAAATAATTTTGCAGCCTTTACAATTTTAATTTAGTCAGATTAGTTTAGCTAATATTCCGATGTTTGTAGTATTAACGGAACCCATACATATCCAATTAGTTTACTTTTTTCATATAATTCTACTATAATAATTATGTTCTCTATATTTTAGTGATGTGGAATCATATTTCCTTTTTAAAAAATAAAAAAAAAAATACTTTAGTTAGTTTTGTTTGGTAACAAGATTATAATTAAAATTCCCTTAGAATAAAGAGTGAGGGAGTCCCTCACCATAGCTTAAGTATATATATATATATATATATATATATATATATATATATATATATATATATATATATATATACAGCCAGGCTATGGTGAGGGAGTCCCTCACTTACTATTCCAAGGGAGTTTTAACTTTAATCTAGTTACCAAACAAAATACACCCACCTAATTAATTTAATAAATTTAAAGTAATAAAATCCTAATTTATTTTGTTTACAACGCTTCTAATTAGTATCTTAATTAAATCAAATTCTATTTTCCTAAATACTAATTAATTCAGGAACTAATTAATTAATTATATTATCACATCGAATTGCAGCAAATTGAATTTATTTCAACATTATAATTCTAATAAATTATCTGGGTTTCAATCTTTTATGTGTAAATTTAATATAAATTATTTTAATATTAGAGTTTAGGTTTTATAAAGTTAGGATTTAGGGTTTATGGGTTTAAAGTTGTTAGGGTCTAAGGTTTATAAAGTTAAGGACTACGGGTTTATGATTGTTAGGGTCTGGGGTTTATAAAGTTCGGGTCTAGGAGTTTAGAGTTATTTGAATTTAGAGTTGTTAGGATTTATAAAATTAAGGACTACGGGTTTATGATTGTTAGGGTCTAGGAGTTTAGAATTATTTGAATTTAGGGTTGTTAGGGTTTAAAAAATTAAGGACTACGGGTTTATGATTATTAGAGTCTAGGGTTTATAAAGTTAAGGTTTAGGAGATTGAGTGAATAAATTAGAGAATTAATAATAGATTTTTGTTTTTTTTAAATTAGATAGTTATTTTGTTTGGTAACTAGATTAAAGCTAAATAAAACTCCCTTAGAATAGTAAGTGATGGAACTCCCTCACCTCCTTAAATTGAGAACACTCCTTAAAGTGAGAACACATCAAAACTACGTAGTTTTATTAAAGGGGATGGACTAAAAGGGAATTTACCCATTTAATTCATCTTATACATGTATGTAGTCAGGAGAGAGAAAAGTGAGTTGATGACTCATAATTTGTTTACTTTTTATTAAAAAACGTCTTCCCGGCTATCCCGAACTCCGATTTCAAATTTTTTTATACTGTTGGACTGGTATTGTCGAGGCGCTCATTTTAAGATCCATCATGCCCAAGTAAAAACGAAGTTTTAGAATTTGGAATATACCGCTTTCGAGTTTGGAAGGTATGCTGATTTTAATTTTATTTTTTGTATGGTAATGTTATATACATTCTGAATTTTGAGGTCTCTGTTTTAAATGGTAAGCATACTGTTATTAAAAAAATGAGTCGAAAAAACAAAGCGAAAACATATTTTAATGGTTAAAAATTGGAAATATACATTCTAAACCACGTAAAATTAATGTAAAATCAAAGTTTATAAATCTTATACCATAAAAAAACCAAATTCAAAAATATAAACTCAATTTTAATATATATATATATAACACTTTATATTTACATAAAAAAAAAATTTTTATCCATGTCACATTATTTTTAAATTAGAATATAAGGAATTACAATGCAGAGATAAATATCCTAGAACACAGAGTTTATAAGTTTAGAATGCATAATTTATATCTTAATGTACAACGTTTATATTATAATTTCGAGTTTAGTTTTTAGGATCTTAATTTTATGGTTCATTAATTAGAATTAACGTTCAATTTTAGGGTTTGGGGTTCACTTATTTCGGTTTAGAGTTTGTAGTTTAGGGTTCAATTTTAGGCTTTAAATTTAAAAACTTAGAGTTACGGTTTCATCACTTTAGGGTTTCGGGTTCAAAAATTTAGGATTCGAGTATCACCAATTTTAGGTGATACTTTATTTAAAAATATATTAAAATAGAGGTTTTTTAAATAAATTTTGATTTAACTTTTTTATTTATATACAATAACCGGCCTAACTTTATATTCACATAAAAAAAAAAAGAATTTTATACATATCACATTATTGTTAAATTAAAATATAAAGAATTACAATGCAGAAAAAAATATCCTGGAACATAGAGTTTATAAGTTTAGAATGTGTAGTTTATACAATGGAACACGCAGTTTATAAATTTGGAATGCGTAGTTTATATCTTAAAGTACAAAGTTTATATTCTAATTTCTAGTTTAGCGTTTAGGATGTCAATTTTAGGGTTCAATAATTAGGATTTATGTTTAGGATCTCAATTTTAGGATTCATTAAGTAGAATTAAGGTACAATTTTAAGGTTTGGGGTTCACTTATTTCGGTTTAGGGTTTAGAGTTTGTAGTTTAGGGGTCAATTTTACGATTTAAATTTAAAAACTTAGAGTTACGGGTTCACCACTTTAGGGTTTCGAGTTCACCAATTTAGGGTTTGAGTATCACCAAT